>OW971883.1:17500-5017500 GCA_943193645.1 Acentria ephemerella | reverse complement strand
TGTTAAACTACATTCGATGACTTGTGTTATTTCTGTGTATTTACATTGAATATGATGACCAAATATCGAGTCAGGGCAATCAAAGCAGAGTAGGAGAACATAAAAATTTGCTTTACAAAATTATTTTATGTCTGTCTATCTGTATGCAACAATCTCCGAAACTACTTACTTTCTCCTTAGTGGAGGTTAACTTTTGTTAATTTATGCTTGTAATTTAGAACCAACCACCATATAAAAAGAGGTAATCTTGTTTGTCTGTTGTGTAGTAAAAGTCTACAGCATTCAGTTCGTGAACTAAAAACCTAAAGCCTTCCATTACAATCAACCTGTTCAAAAATAGCGCGAATTAGCCTTTGGTCGCAGGCTAAAAGAGAGAACGAAAATAAATTATAAACCATAAACAGTTATTTTTAAACTAAACAATTGTTTGGATTGAATGTTCATATAGGTGAACTATTGTACTTTAAGAGAACAATTGGATGATACAAGTATGGGTCTTTAATAGAACTTCATGACACTGTAAATAGCAGTTTTTTACGTTTATTGAGAACCTAGAACTAAACAGTACACAGGCAGATCTGTAAGTTCTAGGCTTAAACTGCTTTCGTTCTCGAATAGATCTAACATGGAGCACCGGATTGTGCACTTAAACCTTGGTGAGTTACAACGTGCACTGTTTGCTAAAGTTTACGTTTTGTTTAATTTAGTTTTTTATTTGATTTCCTTTAAGACAGTGTAAGTGTTGGAAATTCTAAATATATATCAACACTGAGTTATTTGATTTCTCGCTTTTATTATTATTAATATAATCATAAATGTTATCATAATATTAAATCTTTTCTTCATAGGTAACATTTACGTAACTTAGATAAATTATTGATAATATTTGATAATATCAACCACATCAACAACTAGCATCTTCAAAAAACAGTATAATAATTAGGTATGATGATACGAGGATTTAATTGATAAGCTGGCTAGTGTATCAGTTATTATTGAGTTCTAAATTAAAAACCGGGAGTCATTAAATAGGCTCTTTTGCAGTAACTAGATGCACGTTTTTATTGCATCTAGACAAGCACTTGGCCACAATCTCACTTAATGTCTAGCATTAATGTGGGCGAAATGGTACGTTACCTACAATGTGCTTAGCTAGTTTAGCCTAACAGATTGTAATGTTCGAGGAGTAATAAGAAGCTAAAAAATAAATCCATGAGATGAGAGAAAAAGTAATTAAGTTCGCGTAATTACTCGGGATAATCTGTGTTGCTAAACTTTCTATCTGACAAATATGCAATTAAGATCATATTATTGATTTCTGACTGGCTACTTTTCAAGAAAGCCCTAACGAATTCGTTGATACTTTGGAGACAGAATTTGATTTTTCTTTGCTTTAATTGTTTGTTTTGCCGCTTCATAACACCATGTTTTATAAGACCATATAAGACAAGATACATCATATAAGTACTCGTGTTTATATCAATAATATTTTCGTATTTGGCGACTCTCGGTGTAGTTGTTATTAGCATAGAGTAGCAGGTCGTGTTCCCTATACCACCTCCAAGAGGTGGCCGAAGCCTATTAGCCACGAGTCTAAACTATTCTATATATTGCTCTGTATTGTAGAGTGACTTGCAAAGTAGTGCCATGTATTATTAAACATTTTGTGAAATAACCCCAGACAAGCAAAGTTTGTGTCTTTAATAACTAATAACAGGTACTCCCTTTCTTCTCTTAAAATGATTTGTCCGAAAATCATTATGCATAACATGATTATTATAATGTTAGTAACCATAATGTTTACATACACGGAATGTTTTTTATATCATTATCTTTATTTAAAAACTATTCTTTCATCATATTAAGTAGTATAATAATTGAATCAAGTTTAATTTAATTTAATTGAATCAAACTTAATTTTAAATGAAATAAAGGCGTAAGTCTTACATTAATTAAATGTGTTTTATTCCGTTATAAAATTATTAGCCATAAAACATTAGCTAAAAAGAAGGCTTTAGTGAAAGAAACAAATCGCTGTAAGTCCGATTCTATAGTATTGTTGTCCTACCACTGGTGTTATTTAGAATCGCGTAGGCGAGTGGGGCGAAGCGGCCGGAGACCCGGAGCGCCGGAGCCGTGACAAAAGACATATTGTGCATCTTTACTATTTATGTATTGTATCAGTTAGATTTGGTAAAATAATAAAAAAAAATACAAAATCATACAATAATTAATTACAACTTGAAAACAAAACAAACACAAATATTATAAGGCTAAATAAAAATTATATTATTTTAATTTTAACTTTTATTGGAAACAGTTTCATGACTTTTATATATAATTCGTTGTAATAATTATGAAAAACTAATTCCAGCCATATTGTATTTAGGGATTTCAATTTGATGGTATGTGATATTATGTACCATTAAATTGAGGTAAGTTAACAAAATATGGCACTTTAGATTATGTATAAAAAAGTGCCTTTTCTGTGCTTAGGATTACAATGGATATTCCTGTCCATCTAAATATCACTGAAATCAATGTTATTTCTTTTTATGCATTCAAGCAGAAGACTAGATTCACCGGAAAAATGATTTTGAGTAAGTAAGTTATTTAAATACATTTAAAAGTAATCTAAAATGGTATCTTTAAAAGAGTATTTGAATGTGCGTCCTACAGTAACCTAAGGAATGAACCAAAGTCGATAAAATTTGGCAGCGAGCCTGAACTTCGAAGAGAAAATCAGGATTCTTTTATTACAGAAAAATATGCAGTTCCATGAAAATGCGTGTGTGAGAAAGAACTAATATCAAGCGTAAACGTTGTTGTAATAAGTACAGTGAACTGCATGATATGTATTGAAACTACAGAATTATCAAATACACATTGATACTAGCATAAGTATTTACAAAATTTCATGTCATCAGTATTGTAACTAACAGATTTTCCAAATATTCTGTTTTATTCTGCTCCTGCATCGGTTTTAACGGAAATATAATTTGATAAGGGAGAAATATCATATGCACATAAAAATATAATTCACTACAATCTATTGGACCATTAATAACTTCATCGTCGTAATAAATAATATGAATCGATATTATATTTTCAAATACACAAAGTAAGGTTTTTTATAATTTCATTAATTTCGTTAAATTAACAGAATAGTAATAGCACAAGCATAGATTAGCGCTATTATAAGATTCTGTAATTGTAATCTTTTGTCAAAAACTACTTAAGAGAAAATAATTTAAATTACCTATGTAAAAAACAGAAAAATTTAAAAACATATGTTACAGATATATTATAGACATCAAGAAATGTTTAATTTGTCAGATACAAGTCAAAAATAAAAAAATAATTAGAAAACATTTAACAACGAGGTATTAATAAGTTCAGACAAACTACTATAGTAGTAGTAACCAATGACCAATAATAATGAACCAAATGATGCATAATAAAATTAAAACCAACTTTCTTTACTTTTTTCATAAATTTTTCAAACTATGCCATAATTTCGTATTGTAACTTATTGTGAACAATTTTATATTAAGAATATAAATAAATATTATATTATGAATATAAATTATCTACCTACTATATCAACAAAAAACGCTACACAAAAAAGCGAAAATTTCAGTCTAATTTCGAGATGTTTGTTAAGATTAAAACAGAAAAACGGAAAACAAACAGAATTATTGCTTGTGTAAGTTTTAAAGTCGAGCTTTTTATGCTCTCAGTAAAATAGTTACTAAAACATTCAAAACTCGAAGTATTCGTAAAAAATTGTGTTGAATTTTAACGTGTACGTAGCATCATTAGATATAAACTCTTCGTAATGAATCTTATCGTAATTATTCGGAGCAAAGTTTCTTTATAAGTGGAAATATGTATAAAACTTTGATTCGCTATGATTGGTTGGCGACAGGACGGCAGTCAATGCTCGCCAACAAATACACTGCTAAGCTGCTTTGGACAAATCCTGTAATCGATACTCATTCCCGCTTATTGGGCCAAATAGATTTTGCAGTATCTAATTCCTTGAGAATTTGTTTTGAAATTTCAAATACTTAATTTTAGTAGATGCTCAAGAATTTATTTATTTAAATACATATATAAGATATATATAAATTAACAGATTATTTAAATACTAACAGGTGGGCATTGAATGCAGTTACATCAAATATTCTCTTTCTTTTGATGATAAAAGTATAATTAAATAAGTTGAAGAGAAGAATTGCTTAAAATTTATCACTTATCTATTTTAAAAGTATTTAGCTTTATTCAGCTTTCTGGTAACAACTAATGGTAAATAATTTAGATTTAGATAAGTACTTAAATTTAATTAATTTCGCCTTTTTATTGTTCAAGAATCGGTTTTTAGTTTTGTTGTTAAACTTTGTGAAGAAATCTTCACAATTTTGAAGGGTACATTTTTAAGGTTATAGTTAGATGGGTGGCCATTATCACATTATTAGATCCTCACTTGATGAATATAAGTTCACCTTAGAAGAAGATTCTGTTAAAAAGAACAAAAAGTTTAGAAAATCGGTCAACAATTTACAGAGCGGTGACCATCCGGTTAAAACGAGAACAATTTTTATGTATGTAATAATAGATTTTTACATACATATTTTATAATAAATCATATTTTATATTCATATTAAATAGAGATAATATTTTAGGTATAAATGTTTCTACAATATAAATAGTAAACCGACATACAACCTGGACAAGGCTAAGTGGTTACTGTAGCTATGTTACTGTAACACATGTAACGGGTAACCGAGGGTTCTACTAACGCGTTACTGTGCTTGATTAAGAGTTCTGGCAACCCTAAGCTATACTATCCTTATTTTATAAACAAGATCTCAGTGCTATCTTGGGTCTTATGCCCAAGGCTCTAGCTTAATTCTGGGAGTGGTCTGGTGAATTGCTGTGGCAGTACCCAGGTCACTCTCGAGAAGGGCAGCTGAGTTACCAGGGAGTTTTCGTGGGTATTTCCCAGTGTCGCTATCAGGTAATGGGCGCGTCCCACATACCCACTACTTAGCCAGTGGTGGGTATGTCCGTAAACTGATTCCTCCTCGATAAAAAAAGGCTCTAGCCTAATTAGCCTGTGGCTAAAGCAAGCCCTGTTAAAGTGATGTTGCATAGGACCCCATTGCCTGCTCCAAAAACGGTTCCTCAATAAATTAGTCTAATGATCAATCGCTGCTGCTGTATATGCAGTAATATTAGAATTTTGAAGAGTTTGTTTGTTTAGTTGAACAAGGCAGGAATCGCAGGATGTATAAGCGATCTAGCTAGTCACCGGTAGCTCTGCGAGATACCATGCCAATGTAAGATTTTATTGCACTTACCATATAATACATACATACATCTATATTTTCAAAACAAGCTAACCAACGAATGTAAACGACAAGGTAGCTAATAGATGGTAATTTAAAAAATCGAGACTATTAAAACAATAAATAAAAACATTGAAAGATGATGAAACAAAAAATGATAAGTGCCATTCATCGCAGACATAATAACTGCTATATTTACATAGGTTGAAGATCGTTATCCTGCACTTTTGCTTTTTTATTCACTTTTTATTTTGATTTAATTGAACTATACAGATCTAAAAAAAGGTTGGTGAAATTAATTTTCTGTCTAGAATTTAGAATTTTTCTATGTCTATTTATGCAAATAAAAATTAAAGAGTATCGTATGATTCAAATTTGGAAATTGTAATGGTTTTATATATATTTATAATTTTGCTTAGTGTATTATGGTTTTTCATTTCACTAAATAGCTTATATTAATTTTAAAAGGCACTAAACTCAAAGACTAGGAATGCACTTTAAAATAACGCTCCCGTGTTTATGCTTCTATCCTTATATTCAGAGCGTCACTCTTGATTCCAGGACGAGTTTCCCTAAATTTCGATAATGGTATCGTTCTTAAGACCAGCTTGAGCTCGAGCCAAATTGCTCGTCGCATCATGACAACCCATTGTTTCATGTGAATAATCTCTTTTAACTTCGAGTAGATATCCAATTTGTTAAATTATCACTTTTTATTCCGTTGTGTTTATATTTTCACAACGACTCGAGTTAAAAATAGAAATATCTTTTATATACATCTTCTACTGACCAATATCAATTTCATTAAGAGCAGCGATTAATATCATCATATCGTGGATATAATAAATTGAATTGCAAAGTAATGACATTATGCATTGTACAAATTAAGTGGTAACCGCAGCCAGAATGACGTTTAATTTCAAACTATAGGTGGGTGAGAAAAAACTGATTTTCATTGGGAAGTTGTCGATGTCGTTAGGAGTATGGGTACGTGGGCGGACGGGAGTGACTCGCCTCGCGCCCCGTTGCTCCGCTTGTAACAAAACCTTCTATAATACTCTGTTCGCCTGGTACTATTTGGCATTGACTTAGGGGAGACGTCCGACGACGGCTTGCCGGACAAATAATATTTAAAAGCTTTTAAAGGGATACCTACGTAATTGCGGCAATTTTTAAAACCGCAATCGTATTATCATTCGCTTTGATTTTTAATTTCTAATAAAAGACAGTAGTTCCAAAGAGTGTGCATTAATAAAATTAAAAGGAGATTAGTATCTTTTCCATCATCCCTATGTATGCATCACAATGGAAAGGAAAGTGCAAAAATTACGAGACGGTTATATTCTTTTTTTAGGAACTAAACCTTAATGTTCCATTGAAAATCACTGCTAGGAATAGCTAAAAATTGCATTAACAAAAATCTGTATATTTTATTAATATAGCTTCATATATTGCGAAAGTTGTAATAAACTGTAATGTTTTTCTAAGCTCAAACATAATTTCAATTCAGTTTAACAGTCCGAGTTCCAAAGTGCTTCATAATTTATTATTTGACATATAATTACCGATTGTAAGATTACCTTTGTAGTGTAACGAGCAACTGGGGCTAACTGAAGTTTACTAATTACTGCTTCCCTTCAAATTATAAAAGACTACATCTTTTATAATTTGAAAATGCAAATAAAAACAATTACAATATGAAAGAAACATATGTGACTTGAGTTTACACATGGTATTTTTCTCAGTTTTATGGTTTGAATTTTTTTTTCGTTTTTTATGTTGTTTTTGTTAATTTACAAGTTGTTTGTGTGTTTATAAATTTAATTGTTTACATATTTAAAATGTCTTATCTTTAGCAATGAGTGGATTTAACATCAAATAACTTTAAATATTACTTAAAATTATTATTAAAATTTAACTTTAAATTTATGAGAAAAGAATAAAAGATAAATGAAGTAAAGTTATTTAGATATCCATAAAACACTTTCAAAAACTAATTGTAATGTAATGAAATATTTGTATTTTTCGTCCGTTTCGTTTCTATCCTTCTTATCCAATTATCTTATAAATTTATTATGTTATGACACGTTTTTTATTAAAGAACAACTGCTATTAGCAATTTAATTAATAACTTATAATGTTACCTTTGTTATTCGTCAAGATTACGACAAAAATCTTGTTAAAAGCTTTTAAAATAAGTTCTATCGTGGTACATGTTGGATTTTAACCGTTTTTTGGAATTATTATATCATTCTTGTCACACTGATTCAAAGTAATAAATCCCGTTAATAGTTATCTATTTATCAAAGTAGTTCAAATTATGCAAATTTCACTAGTTAATTAATGTAAGAACAAGAATATCAAGGAACATGGCCTTTATCCTGAAAAAACCTTACAAACTATAGTTAGAAACTCTATTTTTATTGATAAGGTCTAATGATGAAAACTCACTTTTGTATTTTTATAAGGATGAGGATTGAATTGACTATTTATATTATCAATATATTAATATTGAGGGAAAATATGGACTTTCAACATTGGCTGATTATTCACCTAATGAAATATAATTTTAATTACCACCTAGTTTTATGTATAAACTTTGTCAATTATCTAGCGGGGGTAATTTAAGACTCTTAATTAATTAATTAAATAATAATATTTCATTACTTATTAATAATATAAGATTCCAATGCCAATAAAAGATTTGAATAAACACTAATAAGAGTTGATACCAAATAGTTGTAGTTAATAAAGTTATGTTAAAATAAAAACTTTCGAGAAGAGAAATCAATATCTTTTATTCAGCGAAGCTACTACTAACAGGAAAAAATGTAATCAGTTTTAGAGTGTAACACGCGTAACGCTTATTTATAATTGCACATCAAAGGTCACTTTTTTATAATAACCGCGCGTTAACAGATTGAAAGAGAGAGTTGGGACACGAATACCCGCTTTCCCACATTCCAGCGATAAAAGGGAAAACCGTTTCAAATTTCCGTACGCTTTGAAAAGAGATGGAGATACAGAATAGCTGGAGCGTGAGAGAGTGGGCGATATTATTGTAAGGGCTTACTTCTTAGTATTTCCTGGTGGCCTGGTGACTGGTTACAGATCGCGTAACGCGGCTAGGTCGGACGGCACGGCGGGCGAGTTGCGGCAACGGCTCGGAGGCTCCGACTGCAATTGCAACACTGCGATGGGGGTGGTGCACTATGTGCAAGCGAGACTGCAATGCCCGCCCATTCGCCTCGTGCCTCACTTTCCCGCCCTACTGTTCCTATTAACTTCATTAACCAAAGTTACATTGTTCCTCTTCAACTTTTAATGTTATTCTAACATTGATTGCAACTGAATCCAAATGAAAACTCAAAGTCACCACTGTAAGTATTTCTTAGTTGGAGTCGTGTGAAATAGTAAAACTGTTAATAATGTCTTGATATAAAAAGATGTTGCCGTGATTACTGTCTCAGTTGAAAATCAAACTTGTTATGACTAGACGATTATCAGAAATGTATAAAGTAAGTTACAAGATAGTCGGCGGTGCTTAGGCGGGCCCGCCCACGCTGTCGCCCCGGTGACCGCCCGTCCTTGCAAGCAGAGACACGTGTACGAATCTCTGTAATTTTCACGAACCGAATCACTAATTGGCTAATTATTTTTTTAAGTTACCTACTTAAATTATGTTAATGACTCACCTCGAGAATATGTAGTATATTATCGTGATCGTGTAGGAAATAATTCCAGTAGAAATTTTCTTTTGCAGGTGATCAATAGTTTAATTCTACTATAGTTTCATCTATTTCTGATTATAAGCATACATAGCCTTAAGTGCTTTTAAGCCAATTAACCCTTAAGCCTTATAAAATAAAACACCCTATAAAGTGATTCTTTATGACTTAACATTAATTGCTTTAAGTATTTTTTAAATATTACGATGGGAATTGAGACATTGAGACATAGTGCTAACTAACTTTTTTGCTTATTTCCAAAAAACTTCAAATAATAGGAAATGGAAAAAATCCTTTTTTATTTAGATTCTTTATTGTCGAAATTAATTGTATAAAAAACTGGAAGGTTTTTTATTTGTTTAATAAAAGCAGTAAAATCCCAGACAGTGTCAGTCGTGACACATCAGATACTGAACTAGCCTTTATTACGATACTATAAAAGACACTTCGCCTTAGCATAATCTAAGTTAGAAAATCTTTTAACTTAAGGACCCGCCAACTGTCACGTGAACTTAGAAACTTTATGTCGAAAGTATTTGACATTAAGAATTTTATGCAGAAAACGGTGTAAATATGGAAACTAAGTTAGATGCGAGAAATATACTTAAATAGTTATCGGATACATTTGTTTAGATTTTGCGAAACCTATACTGTACATTTTGCAACTGTATGAACGGCTACTGCAAACTTTTCACTTTAACCTTTAACTGTAGTTTGTATTATAATGAAAAACTGTAAACTAAGTGTAAAAATTAGGATTGCACAATGCTCGCCAAAATAGTAGTGAGACTCCAGCAGATTCTTTTCTTTTCAGGGATAAAACTAGTTAAAAATCTTATAATTTTTTCAACGTTATGTAAAAATTATCAGGTTCCAGTCTCACAAATGGAATCTTGGTACAAATGTATTAACAACATCAAGATTTTAGAAATATAAATGAAATCCAATTTTATTAACGTTTTCAAAAAATAAATGTTAGAGGTATGTTTTCATATGTATAGAGAGAGTTGACTAGGAGGTTTCATTTTTATTCAAATCAATTGTGTAATTTTTTCGTAGGGTACCTATAAAACTTTATAAATCATTGTGATTTGTAGACAGAAGAACATTTACTAAAAGGTAATTTTTATTCAATTATATTAATATTTAAAAAAAATGTATCCAATGAAGCTAATGATAACTACTGAACATATTATTAGAGCACTGTAAAAGTTATTTTATTCAGTCTAGGTACATTACATACTCTTATGAAAGTCAAGATTGAAGAATATAATGATAATACTGAAAAGTTTTCAGTTATTAGCTGAATATTAATAATAATACTTAAAATTAAGTCAGTTACTAAAATTATTCAATTCGAAAACTTCCAGCAAATTATACTTACTATACTTAGCGGTCAATTAAATTTTGATTTTATATACGTCTACTCAAATTTTTATAGGGAAGTGATCTACGGTTATGGCTATAGTGGAAATAAAGTAGAAGTCATGGTTTACTTGAAATACGTTAAAAACAATGAATTAAATGCATTTTGTCATTCTTACACATATTATTACCAATGTTTATTTTACTACACGTCTTGTAATAGGTAGACTATTAGCTCTGTGACTATAAAACCCTCTTAGCGACAAGTGGGCTTAATACAGGCTTCGTATTTTTAATGTAATGCTTCTTAGTTTTTTTAATTACGATATTTAGATAGAGTTTCAGAAAAATGAGCTAGCGAGTCTGCTGCATAATCTTGTTACAGACGAAAGTGGTAGTGTTCCTCTTTAAACCACCGATTTTCAAATAAAGAAACAGAAACGCCCGAGGCCGGATGTTTTTACAGTATCAGTGGGTTCATGGGTAACCTACAAAATGGTGCTATAATAAGAGAAATAATACCCTCACCTCATTATCTGATTATATTCATTTTTAATTATGGGCTACGACACTACGGTACCGAACCATTTTAGTCATAATTATAATCATGTGTGTGATGTCTATATATACGTCCTTTTGCTTGGCAATGGCTTTCTTACAATAAAGTCTTCGTCCAGCATTGCGTCTTATATTGATTTATATATTTACGCACACATAAATGGTAATGAAACTGACATGAAACAATATAGGCCATTGATATTAAGAATATTGGTTTATTAACAATTTAAAGATAATTGTAACATTTATAATTTTGAAATGTACCTTTATACAATTAAAGTAGTTAACGTAGAACATAGTATGTATAATTAATTTAAAAAAGTTGCGAACACAGCTAGCATCAATGATGTCTCGATTCACCTGAGCTAAATCTGTCCTAGATAATGCCTTTTCACGTGTGCGAAAAATAAGTAATAGTTACGACGTAAGCCAATCGTTTCCATAAACCGAACTGACGGCGCGTGAACCAGCGTCATATAAGGCTATAATATAATACGTACATATAACCGTACACGAAAGGCAGCACTTATATTACGAATACAACACTTATCACAAACAGATTAAAGTAAACATCAATATCAAAAGGTTTTTATTTGAAAACATGTCCATCTACTGTACACTTCAAACTTTATAGCAAACCTGTATAATATGCGATTTGAAATCACTTCACTAACACCAGACAGAGGTACTTTTGAAATATCTTTATTAATTATGTTTTAAAACATATGTTATGGCTATGGTGCTATAACACCTTAACATTATAGCAACTTATTCCACCTATTTCATCAATACTTGCAATGTTTTAAAACTCATCAATTCCGAATCTTAACACATTTTTCATTGTTTCAGTTTCATCTCTCAAACTATTTCTCATACTTTTCCCGACTCTATTTTATCTTTTATATTGTTTTGTGTTTTGTTCTTTTGCAGGTGTACTTTACAAATAAATATATAGTGACGTCAATTGATACCTTGTTACTTCACCCTCTCCTCACACCGTAATGTTACAATAAACATCTGCCATATTAAAAAATGAGCAGCGCCTCTTTGTTGAATCTTGTAAGTATTAAAATCATTTATTCTGTATGCACTATATATAGTCAACGAATGATGTATAAACTTTAGATATGAAACTAAATAAACAGATCACCTATTAATTTAATATATTAGTATTTCTGTAATTTTAAAGGGGCATTAATATTATTTATAGCGTAAGTTAATAAACTTCATTCTTTTTATATATCATTTTCTCTCAATATTATAGAAAAAGGACAGTACTACTAACTTAACATTTGGAGGGATGAATTGGAATCATTCCCTATATAGATTGTGCCGCTTGTCCCCTAAGTCTGAGTTTTATAAACGCAACTTTCTGGAAATTCAACAGGAGTTGGTTCAAATACAGTCGGTTATGTGATGTATAGAGAATTGTTTTGTGTGTGACCTATAGAGGTCAAATGGGGCCAATTATATTTAAGTATAATCTGAGTGGGTGGAGAATCAGTCTGGCCCAATGTAAAAAAAAAGAAAATTGAACGTTAGGTGTCCTGTTTTCTTATTGTGGAATAAAGTTTGATAAGGTACTAGATAGGTATGTATTGGTTTACCGTAGCTAAAATTTCTAATTTTTTACTGCGAGTAGTATAAAAAATTAAAAAGGCAAGCACACTGGGTTGTTGCGGAACTCTTGTTTCTGTTATTTTAAGGAAAATGTATACAATTTCGTTTGTGTCTGGCGTGATGTTTTGTATCTTACAACTGTAATTTAACATTTTTATATATTTCTAGACTTAACAATATGTTTTATGGAAAAAATATATTTCACCGCTGTTTGGAGTATATCTTACTCATTACGTTAGTTGTTTAATCTTATTTGCAGGATTTGGTTAAATATTGCGATATTGCTCTTAAGTAAAACAAGTTTTTATTGTTATTTTGGGTATATCTAGTGGGGCCATTCCCAATTCCGTTGTACACGGACTAAATTAAATTTCAGCTGTTCGCATCTCTTTCATTCCAATTCATTATGAAGGGATAGATTAACTTTTAAAACTTAAAGTTAATTGACACGTGGACGTTTCATGCACTATTGACTTATTTTAATCGGCATGTTAATGAATAGGGCAAAAACACTTAAAAGTCGCCATTTTAGACACGTCAAATGACGTCACCGATCGTCTGACATTTTTTGGTTGTATTGTACTGAAAGAGTAGCACTGAACTTAAATTTAATTCAGTTCGTTAGGAATTGAAGCCAATATATAATAAAATTTGTCCACCTTAAACCTTATAGAAAAATTGTATTTAATGTGTTTAAGCTTCGATTGAATTGTTTATCTAAATTTAGGTTAAAATATTAGATGACTGACGCTTGTTGGTAACTCAAAAAAATAGAATATATTGTACCTACCTTCCGCTAGCATTCACTGCCATTTTGGCTCCCAATTTCGCGTCCACTGTGATTTGATGTCATTGATTTGAGTTTCACACTACAATAACAAATAACCCACTCTGCAAAAGGTCATAGGGTTGGCAATCAAAATTTTAACATTAAAAATATTTTTATGTTCTTTTTTACAGAAACGACGGCGAAGAGAATTTTTTTTAAATATTTAGTAAAACATGAAATCCAAGATTTTTGAGGTTAAATGATTATGACCAGATCATTGACATTATTTATTTTTTGATTAAATGATAAAACACATGTTGCGCACCTCTTTGCAGAATGCTATTTCTTTTTGACTTTGTTTTTCTATTGATTTTATATGTTTTTGTTTTCCTTAGTTACGGTTGTTGTTACTTTATTTCGTTTAAATATAAATATTAATTTTATCCATTTATCCGCCTTTCATTAGTAAATAGGCACTGGCTCACCTCACCGTCCTCAACATTTGTTTCCTCCGTGCAGCACTGCACCAACTAGCTAGGGGGCACCAAAGCCTGGACCCAAACATAAAAACACAAAAAAATGGCTCAATTAGTGATCCTAACTAGCTTTCTTAAGGGCCAGCGTAGCACACCTCCTGGAGTGGCAACGTCAACTAAAATATGAAAAATAACTATGAACTGAATATGCTGATTAATAACGGTAGAAGGACCAAATGTTGAGAACGGATAGGTGAGCTAGTGCCTATTCACTAATGAAATGAGAAGGCGGATAAATGGATAAAATTAATATTTATATTTAAGCCAATAAAAGTAACAATAACCGTAGTTAAGAAAAACAACAAAAGAAAAAATCAATAGATAAACAAAGTAAAAAAGAAATAGAATTCTGCAAAGAGGTGCGCAACAACATGAAAAAATGAACTTTTAAATTTATATAAAGTCTGACAGAACGCCTGACTTGTAACATATCTACGCTGAAAGAAGCAATCACCTTGTTTGCAAATCCAATGTTTAAAACTTTATCGTGATAAATAGACAGATGTAGCCTATTACTAGCCTGTACTATTAGAGTTGCGTGAGTCTTTTGATTACCTACACTATTATTCTACACCTATTTATTGTCCAAAGGCATTTTAACGGTCCAACTTCATAAACAAAAGGAAAATTATTAGTAAATGTTAGTAAAATTACAAAAACTTTTGTTTATGAAAAGTAAAATTGATAGTAATGGTTTGATTGTGTAGTACTTAATTGACAGGCATAATAGATTTTCTATTATGTGTAAGCACTAGCTGGCTAGCAAGGGAATACGTTCCCCTTAAAAAGTTAAGTACGTTGAAACAAATTGTTCTTAGCTTGCATTCTGTAGTGTGAAAACCAAATGCAAATTAATAATAATATTGAACTTTGATATTAAAATATTTCTACGCATGGCAACCCTGTGGGTACGCCGTCGGGTGACGCCCCGTCCAGTTCCCACAAAGATTCTGGTTGTGATGCTCGTAGCAAGGATGGCAATTACCGGCCGAAATTAGGCGCCGATCGACGCCCGCGGCGTGTCGCCAACCCTAAGCGTGATGCACAATGCACTCAACTAAAATGAGTCATTACATTATTGAATTATGTATATGCACAAATTATCTCACACTCAACCTTATTATCTACTAGACAAATTAAGCATCATTAAAACCTTAGTTACATACTAGATAACAGAATAGTTATATCAACCAGACGGCTGTCAAGATAATTTAACAGCGAAAACATTTAGGTTTTGACCGAAATTAAGTTTAAATTTGACTGTGTTGATTCTAAAAAGACTGATTAACCTCCCTAATATACTGCTCAAATTTACGTAGGTACTGAATCCCACTATAACTCCATGAAACCATCGACCGAGCCGTAAGAACGTCTAATCATAAATTATTTATGCCTACAGTACAAATTATTTATGTGAATTGCTAGTTGGCAGATAGCTAATATTATATTATAAAGCCTTATGCTTTTATTAATTCATTTTCTTTTTTAATTTATTTTATATGTAGTAATTCAATGTAATGAAATAGATATAATGCAAAACAAGTAAAAATAGAGGAATTCTTAAGAATAAAATAATCTGTTTATAAGCATGGTGTATATCGCCTAAGCGTCGAGCAGGTCAGTGTTATGAGCGAATTGTGATCAAATCGGTTCATTATTCCACGTTCCACGACAAAGCAGCTTAAAGGTAACACGGTAAATTACCAATTCCAATCAATGATTTTTCTAAATATAATTAATTTCTCCTGTATAATTGATAGTTGTATAATACATGAAGTCATTGTATCAAATTAAATAAACCTTTTTAATTTCTTAAAATTTTACTTTTGTTGCGGAAATATAAACTACTTGAACACCAGGCAGGCTAGTTTGGGATGATAATTGACCGGCACATTCCAGTAGTAAACAAAGAATAAAAATAAATGTTATCATTAATTACAAATAGATACTAAAGTTATTTATACAAAATAACCTTTAATTAGTTACGCAACACCTTAAGTTTACTAAAAAGGTTATTTTGCACCTCCTCAACGTTATTTTTTGGCAAAAGGTTACCTCCGCGTGTTATATAGTTCATTTATAAATTGTAACTAATTGAAAGATCGCAGAGTTTTTTGTCATAATTACCGGTCCACATTTCGGGATTTCTTTCCGTATTCACATTTGAACTGTGTTTCTTACATTAATTACACATTTACCTATTATTGATAATTTTGTTCAAATATAAATGAATCATAACTCTAAAAAGATGTATAAAATATTCTAAATCAAGACTTTATTTAATTTAGTAAGATTTCATTACGTAGGTATTTGCGATCAAAATGTTTTCCTTGGATTCCCTTTACCTATTCAAAGACAACTTCGTGTATGCATGATGTAATATGCCGTATTCTGTGTAACAAACGGAAAAATGGGGTTGCCCGTTACTGGGGGAGATAGTGACACAACGCTAATTGGAGAGCGAGAATCCTATCGCAATGATTACTAGCTGACGTAGGGCCCAGGTCCATGAAAAAATTAAATCAAATTGAAGGCTTATTTAAGAGACAATACTCTCGTAGACTTATTTTGAAACATTTAGCCAAAATCTAGTGACTCAAACAGCGCTAAGTAAGCTGAATGACTCCGGTCGAATAATAAAGGAAAGAAATAGCTTGAGCAGTATTCCCGTTACTTATATATTTTTATAAACTTGTTAAAAGTAGACCTAATCTTTATAAATTTAAGATCCAATTTTCGATTAACTTAATTTCAATTTAGGTAACGTTAATTATAAGAATGACATAAATTAGTTACAATAGTTACGAGTCTGATATTTTTAATAGGTTGGGGAAAAAGTTTCCTCACATTTTATATGAAAATTCAAGACATTTTAGTCAAAGTTAATTAACATTTAATTACAGTATATATATATGCCATTTTGTTCGTAGACTTTCTGTCATCTTGTAGGTAGAGACATGATCCCGTTGCTCTAGAAATTTTGGGACTTTCGATTAAAAAACCGCAACAAGTAATATGTGCAGTCCTCTCTTGATGTTAATCTAACACTGCCTAAAGAATTCTGAAGAGACTGAAACAGGTGTAATTCTGAAGGTCAGGGCTATATGGCGGATGCATTAACACCTCCCAGCCAAACTCTCTTAATTTTTGTTGAGTGGTTAAACATGTATGTGGTCTAGCGTTATCTTGATGAAAGACCAGACCCTTTATATTAATCAATTCCGGTCACTTTCCTCATCTTCTTGCTTTAATCTCTTCAGTAGTTTTGCATTAGAGATCCGAATCGATGGTTCTGTCCAGCGGTAAAAGTTCATAATGAACAATGTCCTTCCAATCCCACCATGGACACAGCATCACTGTATTGCAAGTTAACCCAGGTTTTGCTACAGTCTGTGAAACTTGACCGACCTTTGACCACGACTTTTTTCACATGTTCTTGTTATACGTGATCCAATTTTCATCACCAGCTCTCAATCTCTTCAAAAACGGTTTGGTTTTATTACGTCTCAATATAGAATCGCAAACGAGTACATGGTTCATTTGGTTTCTGAAAGAAAGAATAAGCTCATGTGGCACTCAAATATCAAGCTTTTTTGTGTGCTTTTTCAAATGGGTCGAAACTGTTTTGTGGTCAATTTCCAGTTCTTCAGCTATGTCTTAACTGCTGATATGCCGATTTTGCTCCACTTTTCAAAAATAGCTTTATTTCTGTTATATATTGTTACTAATTGTGCCAACGTCACTTAATTATAAAATAAGCGCATTTCATTTTAGTTCTTCTTTTAAGCTATCGAAAAGATTGAAAACAATTTCAATCTTTTGTCATTATCACTGGATATTAGTTACAACTTCCTATTTCACGCTTCATAAGGCTAAAGTTACATCGGCAACCCTAGTTCTCTAGCAGATCTCACCATTACTAATTCGATTAAGGAGAAACTCCAGGCATAGCCCTCTTCATTGCCCTTTAAATGATATTGAGGCTTCTTATAAGGCCCATTGTAAGTGGCCACGTTTCCATTCGATACATGATAATTGGCTAAACACACGCTTTACAGACTTCTATTTTGAGACACTGCGATTAATGGGCACAGCATAAAGCTTCCTAAACGCTGCCCAACTGAGTCGGCAGAATTTGTCAATTGACCACTTTTTGGAAGCTCGACTTACCAGAATTGCTCGACCCAACATTTTCCCCTTGTAAAATACACGTAAACGTACTGGTCATTTTATCTCCAAAGGAGAGCTTCCAATTTTCACAGGAATATAAAATGGAAATCCGACGTAAACTTAGTCTTGCCTATGTTCATTTTATTCATTTTGTGGGAAACTCTGAAAAGGTCATCAAGCATTGTTCACAGGGTTTCCATTTTCACAATCATTACTAAGATATCATCAGCAAAACGAAGATGAGTTATGTACTCGCCATTAACATTAATGCTTAAGCTGTTGTTGTTATTGCGCTGTTTGAGACTGGCTGACATCCAGTATATCTACTGTGTAGTGTCGGCTTAAATTGGCTCTTGAATCGGTGACTTAAGTGACAGGTGTGCATAATACCGCGTAAAATTGTCCATATATGTTTTCAATCTCGGCCAAAAGCTCTGGTCAGGATGTAATGATTCTGCCGTGTACTTTCTTGTCATCAAGCTCTATCTAAAACACAGATCTCCTTCGCATGCCTATTGCACCATAGCCAACAGTAGTAAAATTTATAACTATCTCTCGTATACAAATACTTATGTACAACCCTTCTTTTGGATATATAAATATTTCCTGTTACTTTAATCTTACAGACAGTGTAAATTTGCAATGAATAAAAAATAACATTGTTTTTATTTCGAATACATTAAATAACAGCTAATAATATTTTTCTTTTCTTTTCACTAAAGTCCTAATCGAGCTTTGTTGTACTGTTAATGAGTTACTGTTAACGGAATAGTTAGAATGCGATTGTGTAATGAACCGGCTCAGCTAATTGCCGTAACGCTAAATAAACCACGAGAGTTACTGCACAGTAAACCGATATTAACACCTGTGACATTATTATATAACTTTTTTACAATAGTAATTTTTATCATTTGTCAACTACAGAGATTTTAAGAGTACGTTATGACTCCATAAGTTTATTAAATAAAGTTAGCAATCAAAGCAATAATCACAACCTATGCATGCTTGCGTACCACAGCTAACACAACACTGAAGACACTTTTTACCCTATCCATAAATGACTCTATGCCGATGTCACTTAGAAACACCTGAGAACAGATTTAAGTGCACAATCTGCGCTTTTGCATCATCAATTCGTTTATGGTGGTGACATTCTATGTATACATTGTAAAATAGTTTCTTTATTATTAGTATTTAATTATATAATTTACTACATACAAATTTTACCGCTTAGTTACACATGATTAGATTTATTTAATTACTATCCATTTTGAACACTATAAAACCCACAGCTTTATCCTGAACAAAGTAGCACTAATAACATTGTAATCATATCCTACATGTCCATATGACATATTAATGGACATGAAACTTTTCCCCGATTCCAGCAAATTATATATGTTTCGGTCTAATTTGGTTGGAGAGGTGTCTGGGCCGAACAAAGGCGGCTCTACATCGGATTCTAATTAGCCTTTATTAGATTTGACCGACATTTAAAACACTGTGGTTTAAATTGGACGCTTAAATTAGATTACTTACTACTGAGACAGGAAACGAATGCTATCACGGATAACCATTTTGTGTTCATTTCATTTTGGAAATGTGGGATTGTAAGTGGGAAAAATTATACTTAAATAATTAACTTATTAACATAACTAATTATTAAACAATAATGTATTTGTTTAGTTTTTCGGTTTATGGTTTAATTAATTGTCGGTAATAAAACTAAATATGGAACTTATTTCAGTACTAACTAGTTTCAAATCGGTATCTTAGCCAACGTTGGTTTCCCTTGTAATTAAAAATGAAAACTTTTAAGTTACATTCTATTTCTAATGAGACAGCAATTAGTAACATCTTATTTTTAAAAGTGAACGAAAAAATGTTAAAGTAATTGGAATAATTAAAGAGAAGTTTACCTAGATTCTCATTTCCACAGCGCACAATCAGGTTCGTTTAGACCTTCATGATAAGGTTGAATTTTGGGTGAAAATACTTTTAAAAGAAATTACCATCAAACAGGTGTTACTAATAAAGCAGTGTTTTTTCTTTATATTAGTCTTGTTATTTTGTATCTAAGCGTCGACGTTCGGCTACGATTTATTTCGTCATTTAAAAATAAAGAAGTTCGGTTTAGCCACAAATTATAAGGTTGTTTCTTAAATCTATAATTAATTATATATCATTTTATTGTTAAACATTAGTGGTAATTACATCATAAACATAATGTTAAAAACTTATTAAATTAATTATTATTTATTAATTTAATGCTAAGAATTGTACAAAAAAGTAAGTAAACCTATAGAGAAATAACTCCTATTTAAATACTGTTGTGGTTAATGATGTGTGTACATAATTGATGTCTCTAATTGTTTTATTGTATTTTTAAAACAGAATAGACTTTTTCACTGTGAGCATTATTTTTAAGTGATAATTTATAATTATTATATCGTTATATAGAATATACATAAAACTATTATTTTATAAGTGTACTTCATACACTCGGCTTGATAAATTCAGGTTTAGGTATGTGACTACGTTAGACACTGTCCTCTCCGGAACGAATGGTGCATTGTTCCATTCAGATTTCGAGTTCAACTTTTTAATCAGCTTAAGCGCTTAAAAACATTGTTTCCAGAAAGTTCAAAAAGTTTTCATAAATATCTGTACAGATGCGTTAAAATGAGAATTGCGAGAAATAAATTGTTTAGAGCACTTTATGAAGGAAACTTGTCTGCATCTAGTTGGCATACATCTATTTTACAGTATCTTAAACAAAGATAATTTTAGTCTTAAAACTGTTGATAACTATAAAGAATGCATAAGGTTTACGTTCAGGTCAAAATTTGTCTCGTCAGATATAATTAAAAGTCTTTACGATGGGCTAAAACGACGCTGTAAAGCGGCAGGAAAATTATTCCGAAGCGCAAGCACGTCAGTTAATGTCGTTAAGTGTATGAAACATCAGCGTGGGTGTTAGAGTGTCCGTTTAGCAGTTCACAGATGACGTTTCTACTTGTATATTTATATTATTGACGTTGAGTTAACAGTCTACAATGGTTGGCTTGTAGAATCAAATATATTAAAAAAAAATTAGGCTCAGAAACACAGAATATAATAAATTAAATCATCTTTCTTTTACATTACTTATATTATCACTTGAACTAGTTTAACATTTGGCGAAAAAATTCTCGTAAGCGTTTAGAACCTGTAGGACAGTTAGTGCACATTTGTAATGACAAATTAAATAAATAGAATACATATATATCATATTTTTTTACAATAAATTTACTTCTTGTAACATACACACACTACTATATATTAAATTATACTTATTATCTATTTATTAAAATGCATTATTTAACTTAACCGTAATTATTTGTATGTAAGATAAACCATAAATTCGTCGTGGTTGTAAATATTAATGATTGAGGTAAAGTTGTTAAGTGTGTATGTTATAAGTAATAAATATTATTGTAATAAAAATATAATAGATGTATGTATATATTTATTTAATTTGTGATTACAAATGTGTAACTGTTAACATAGTGACTGGTCCACAAATCCATCAAAACTGAGCTGTTATATACTTTGAATATTATAGATAACGAATTAATTTGCATAATAGTTTTTTTTTAATATTTTGAATTTGAGACAATGTATTTAACAAATGTTAATATGAAGTTGTTTGAAAAGCAGTAATTATTTTAGGAACCTACCAGGTAGTTTAAAATCATGTAGGTACGGTAGTGAAATGTTGATGCTAGAGATCTATCTCTCTTACGATGCATTTGTTTATTTACTGTTTTTTAATGAAATCTCTCCGCACTTTTTTAGCTCAGGCTTTTTAAGTTCATTAACAATGTATATTATTTCGAAATGACCAAAGCCTTCGGAGGTGAGGCTACACAGGCCAATAGCTATTTAAAAACAAATCGATCCTGATCACGTATGCAAATGCGCACCGATCGGTTTTAATAGTCCGCGTAAATATGCATAGACGAGCCAATTTATTTTTACGTAGCTACGTCGACATGATATCAATTTCAGAGACAGTTTTTGCAAAAGACCATTTTAAACATTCAAACAAAGTTAATAGCGAGTTATTTCGTGGCCCGCTGTGTCATGTTGACGCAAATTAAATATGGATAGGTTTGGTCCCACGGGAAAAGCCTACTGCGTATTTATAAATAATGTAAAAAACGTGTCGTTGAAAATAAGACCAAAAAGTTTATTCTGTTCAAAAAGATGTATCTGACCCAAGCCATGAAGGGACGTCGAATCGTTCTCATAATGCTAAATTATTCTAGATTTTTTTAGAATGTGAAATAATTCTTGTTCTGAGGCTAGAACATTCACACTTCGACTGCTCTAACCGTTGTGATATCGAAGATTTGGGTGAATCCTATAAATGAAGTGCCTCGGGACATATATTCCTTTCAGTTAGGAATGATTACTGAATATCGTTGAAATTGTTTTTTCCTATTTGTTTCCACAATAATAACTCCACCAACCCATGGTCCTGCCTACCTTGCGGCATACGGACCGAATCACGGGAGAGCGCGAGGGTACTTGCATAGGGCTCTTTCCACAATAATAACTGTGGTATATTTAGTATTTAGTGTATTTAGTAAAAAAATATATTTCTTATATTATTACAAAACACGTCTCAACATTAACATTAACAGCGATCATTGTTAAGCAATTGTTTAACTGTCGTCTGGTCAATTTAGCCAGAGGTCCTGGGTTAGAATCCCAGTTGGAGCAGATATTTATATGATGAGTACAAATATTCGCTAGGGAGTCCTGGATGTTTAATTAGTATTTTTCTGATATTTACGTAGATATTACTACAGTCAGTGTGAGAAATATTATAATTATTTTTTACCAATTATGATCATTAGTCGATAGTTAACTGTTACACTTTTACACTCATAGGAGCGAAATTGGAAGTTTACATACTTAAAGAAAATAATGAAATGTAAATAATTTTATACTCGACAAAAGCAGCAATACTTCGTCCAAACTATAAACAAATGACTGTTTTAATTTGAACACATAACCTCGAGTTTAGAGCGAAGTTAGTATTCGCACAATAGCGCGAGTGCAGTCGAATCCTTTACACGGGTACTACAGCAGGTGATCGTAAAAAGTTTTAATTATTTCGTCGAAAATAGTCCCGGAGACCGCAGGCATAAACCTGTAAGCATTCTTTCTGGCCCCTCGAGGAGCCCCTAAAAAGCATAAGTGCCTTGTTTTAAACTGTTGTAAAACAAGCGTAACCTCCTCACCGCCAACGATATGTGCTCCTTAAAAATAACCATCGTGTGTTGGGCGTCAGTCTTGGATTTATTTTCATAAGACGTCGTAAGACCTGATTTTTCTTCCTCAGCAAGCAGGGTATATTTTAGTTTTGACTTTTACTGTTCTTCTTCTTAAATTTTAATACTTTCTTATTTAATTTCTACTAAATTGAATTTTAAATTAGGCCTTTATAGGAATTACTATTTTATTAATAATTTTATACTCTAGTTGCATAACCGTAGTAGTTTGTACAACTTTAAGAATTCGATTGTTGGTCAATAATTAATTACTAACATTTTTATTTAAAAATGATAGAATAATGTGTTTCAATTTATGAGCACATCGTCAGTGCAATTTTCATATCAGTTGTCAAGTGGCAATCATCGCCAGCAGCGTTTTGCAAGACCACCACGTAAGCACCCCATAGCCCTAATCACACCTTTCTCTTTCCTTCATCAAATTACACGTTTATTGAATGGGAAAGAATTGTTGCACCTGCAAAATTAAATGTTTAGTAAATAGGGTTGTCTGAAGTTATAACAAGGGTTGTTTAAGTAGCGAGCAAGCAAGAGTTGGGGGTAAGAACATAGTGACTTACAATTAATATTAAAACATTTAATTTTACTTCTAAATAAACAAGGTATATGTAATCTTATTAAACAGAAAAACAAAGATAATATTAGAAATTATTATACGAAAACAACTTTTTAGTAATTTGTACGAGATTACGTTAAAATAAATTAATTGAAATTATGATCGTTATCGCTCGCTTAATTACATTGGATAAATATTTCCTTTTTTGAAATAAATAAATATTAATAAAAATATAATGAAGAAAAAAATTCTAATGTAAGTATTTTTTTTGTAACGTACAACTTAACAATATTTTTTCGTGATACATTTTGTAATGTATGAATTGTCCGTCTGTTTAATAAGCTTACTTCTTTACCTGACCTTAAATCACAATTAAATAAATAAAAAATCCTCTTGTTTAAACAAGATATTATTTTTACAAAAACAAATACTACTACTACTTTTTATAACTACTTGCCTATATACAATAACAATATAACAGGTAGGTATATCATATAAATAATATCTCTTAAAAATAAAATCGAGAAACAGCCCTATTTAGGGTGGAAGAATTGCCGTGGACTACAATCAACGTAAATGCTCGCAGTGTTGACGCAGGAAGTAGAAACCAAAGTGAACATAACTAATACGTTCCGGTTTACGCGACACTCATTGTGACTAATTAAGTTTTATATTGACAACATTTTATTGATGTCTAATTTGCGCAGAGCGTGCATAGAATAACTTATTAAAGACGTCAAGATATAAATCAAATGGTTTAATTTACAGAAATTTCATAAGTAAGGTTTCAGAATAGTTATACTTCTACACTAAAAATTCAGTATACGGTACTAACTATTAATAGTACTTTGAATAATTTAAGTCTCCCATTAAGAGAGATAAAGCAAAGTGAAATTTATACACAAACTAATTTTTATTTACAGCATGGTGATTGTCATTACCTATTGAATATACGACTTATATTTTTTACAAATACGGTGTATTTTGTCGATTATAATTTGTAATTATAACAATTTAACTATTTTATGATGTTAATAAAAACCGATGGGTTGATATGTATAATATGTATTATAGAATACTTACTTATAAATAAGCTTTGATCAAACGTTTTATTAATGTCGATAATGTTATTTTAAAGTAATTGAAGGAAAACCTTAACTTAAAGTTTTACTTTTATTTTCAAGAGTTTCTTAACTATGGCTGGTGGCCAACTTGATCTCAAATCGACATTAAAGCCGTTGACGTAATTCAACTACCGTCATCATATTGATGGTACCGAGTTTCCACGGATTTACGCGGTTTAAACGCTTCGCGTTCACGAATATTCGCTAGATAAACAATGTATAGTGTTTAAGCAATCTGACAAATATGATGTCAATGAAATAGGTCAATAATAATAATAATATATTCCTCTGTGAAAAGTGTATAGTTTTTGATGACAAAAGTTAATTTGAAGCAGCCAGCAAAATTATGAAGCGGCTGAGAAATTGCTAGAAACTTCCGGATGGCATTTCAGATAAGTATTTCGCGTTAATGCTGTGCTCTTTGTGATTCCGCGCCAGTCGTGTATGATGCTTGTCGAACTCCTTTCTAACTTAATTCCTGTCTCATGCACAATCTATAAACTTCGGAGTGCCTGCGACGGCTATGACTGGAGAATTCACAATTTGCACGAATGCCTTATTCTCAACTATACCTTTATGAAGTAAATTTTAACGTACACAAGAGTTCTTTAAACTACCAAAAATATTTAAAACCCATTGCCAACAAATTTAAGGATTAGGCACTTGCATACTCTTATAGTATTAACTGTGCCGGATGCACACCTTCTTTGATGTATTTTTTTATGATTATGGTTTTTGTTTTGTTTTTAAAAGAAGTAAAGTTTTGTTGTCGCCTTGACTACCACCAACAATAGTTAGTTTTATTTCTTTTTATATTTTAATATAATAATATTCCTATATACAGTCCATAGTCAACATTGTGGTCCATCTACCGTTTTTTTTTTATGAACCGTAAATGGTGGTAGAAAATAGATCCCAGTGCAAAAAAAGAGGGGATATGATGGAGGGTCAACTTAGTTCTGCCGTCATACAAGAAAACCCACACACCTCTCAGGATCTAGTAGAAGGCAACGTTTCCTCAAGTTCTCTTTCAGGTACTTCTAGGTCTGTCAATAGTGCGGTCTTGACCCTTGAAGCAAACTACGCCAAAAAAGTTGCTGAAATGGAACGCACTGTTCTGGAACGAGAGCGCGAAGTAATGAAGAGAGAGCGTGCTGCACTGCAACTGCAGATGCAGGCAGATATTGCCATTCTTGAGGAACATAAAAGTATGCGTAGCAAGCGCAGCAGTAAAAAAGGAAGTAAGTTGTCAAATGAGGATGTTCACAACTGGTTAGATGACTGTATTTCTGCTATACCTCCTAACGTAGAAGTAGCTAATCTTTCTCAAAACGTTAATAGAGTGGGAACAACCCAGCTCGATTCTTTTAAAATTCAACGTTCTGAGATTGGTGACGTTCGTGGTAGTGATCATGTTATAGTCAACACAAGGCCAATGTTGTCTAGTTCTCATCGTGTGGCTATAAATGATCCTCCTACGTCTAATACTTTGTTGGATAACACGAGGCCTCATGCGCTTAGTAATAATTGTGTTACCACTAATATACAGCAAACTTCTACAGGTTACTTCAATATGGTTAGCACCGAGCCGATTTTTCATCCTATCGCATCTACTAGTAATGCTGTAAACACCGTTAGTTACACGAGTCCTTCTCGACATATTCCCTGTGTAACTACTAATATTCCTACTTCTTTTTCTGCTAGTTATAATAATCAAAATCCATCTGATATTCAGTTACTTGCAGAAGCAATAAAGTCATTAGCTGGAAGCGGAGCGTCTAGGCCTAAAGTTGGAGATGGACGCCTCCCTACTTTTGATGGAAAGCCTTTAGATTGGTTAGTTTTTAAGCGTGTTTTTGAAGACACAAAAGAGTTTTATTCGCCTTCTGATAACCTATCACGTATTGGAATGGCACTTCGGGGAGCAGCGCATGAGGTAGTAGCAGTACTTCTAGTTTCTGCACGAGATCCTTCTGATGTTATTCAAGCGCTGGATCGAAGATTTGGTAGACCTGAGTTAATTGTTTTACAAGAAACAGCTTCGATTCGTGCCTTACCGCGGATTAGTTATGATGGTAGCGATCTTAACAAGTTTGCCTGTCGAGTCCGCAATTGCGTAGAGGTCATGAAGCTACTTAATCAGAAGCCATATCTTGAATCACCCGAACTTTATCAAACTATTTTGAATAAATTAACGCCTTTATTGCGGACTCGATGGTCAGACTATGGTCATGCTAACTATTCGTGCGAGAACGGAATGACAAAGCTAGAGCTTCTGGCCCATTTTCTTGCACGTGAAGTAGACCTTCAGCTTCAGTTTGGTATCATCACTGATTCATCAACTTCGATTAAAAGGTTTGAAAAAGTTCATTTAGTAAATTCTAATAACGATTTATCAATTTCGAATAAACCTGAAAAACCTGTAAATTCATTAAATATTCGTGTTTCTGTAAATAAATCTTGCCCATTTTGTGATAAAAATCACACTTTGAATTGTTGTGACAATTTTAAGTCATTATCAGTTTCTGACAGATGGCAATTTGTTAGAGAGAAAAAACTTTGCCATAAATGTTTGAAAAAAGGTTCTCACATTTATAAAAATTGTAAAATGTCTAAAGAGGTTTGCAAAGTAAAAAATTGTATTTTTAAACATCATTCTCTTTTGCATGACCCAACCACTATAGTTTCTCACTTACTCGTAAATAGTGGTGAAGTCGAAGCTGGCACTTCTGGCTTAGAGTTGCCACGGTCACAGACGTCTTCAGACAATTTACACAAACAATCTTCGGATATCGTTGCACACACTACTAGTCTTTGTAAGTTACATTTGCGTCCTTTGTTAAAAATGATAGCCGTAACTGTGTCGGGCCCATTAGGCAGCGTAGATACATATGCACTGCTTGATGACGGGTCGACGGCTACTTTTATTGATGCTGATCTTGCGGCCGATATAGGAGCTAAAGGGCCTATTTCACATATTAAGCTTAACTGTGTAGGCGGTCTTTCTAAAGACACCCAAGTTGAATATGTCAATTTTAGTATAAAGGGTCGTAATAATAATGTTGCTCACGAGGTAAGAAAGGCGCGCTGTATCAAATCATTAGACTTAGGACGTCAAACTGTTTGCCACGATACTGTTTCCAAATTTCCGTATTTAGTAGATTTAGCTCCAGTATTATGTTACGATGATATACAACCAAAGATAATTTTAGGTATCGACAATTGGGACATCACATTTCCCCAAGCTGTTCGGAAAGGTACTAAACTTGAGCCAGTGGCTATTAAGACCGCTCTTGGTTGGGTACTTTTCGGATTCAGTAGTAGTCGTACTAATCCAGTTGAACTAGTCAACTTTTCGCTAAGTACTAACTTATATGATTCAGATAACGACACCTTAGAGAATATGGTCAAAAATCAGTATAAGCTGGATTCTATAGGAATCACCAAACGCGAACCACACAGTGCCGAAGATGAACGAGCCATAGCTATTCTAGAGCGCACTGCTAACCGTCTTCCTGATGGGAGATTTGAAGTCGGTCTTTTGTGGAAATCTGAGAATCCCGTAGTTCCTAATAGCTACACCCTAGCTCTTTCACGTTTTTTAGGTCTAGAGAAGAAGATGATGAAAGACCCAGTTTATGCCGAACGTTACAAGCAAAATATACACGAAATGCTTGCCAAAGGTTATGCGGAGAAATGTAGTCACGAATCGCTCCCTGGTTCTGTTTGTTGGTATCTGCCGCATTTTGGTGTAACGAATCCTAATAAACCCAATAAGTTGCGTGTTGTTCATGACGCCGCGGCTAGGTCCAATGGTGTTAGTTTAAATAGCCTTTTGATAACTGGACCTGATCTATTACAAAATCTTTTTGATATTTTACTTCGTTTTAGGGAAGGTAGAATAGCTATGACAGCAGACATCAAAGAAATGTTTCCTAGATTTAAGATAATTGAGCAAGATAGGGATGCTCAACGTTTTTTATGGAGGGACAGCCCTATTGAGCCTCTTGGTATTTATAGAATGTCCTCGATGATTTTCGGAGCTGTGTGTAGTCCGTTCACGGCAATTTATATGAAGAATAAGAATGCTGAAGAAGTTAAAGATCAGTTCATGCAGGCAGTTCACGCTATAGTTAGCGATGTCTACATGGACGATTATATTGGTTCTGTGGATTCTGTGGATGAAGCTGCGCGTCTGGCTAGGGATATCGTCAGAATTCACTCTCGCGCTGGTTTAGAAATGAGAGGGTGGGTTTCGAATAACTCAGCTGCGCTTAAGCTGTTACCAGTTGATTTCATAGCTCAAAACGGAACGTCTAGTAAGCCAGCTTCTACTAGAGTTTTAGGTTTGATATGGGAGCCGTCGGTTGACACTATCGGTTTTAATATACCCTTTAACACCAATACTCAAACCTTACCGTCAAAGCTTACCAAACGCGTTATTTTGTCTTTTCTAATGCGCGTATTCGATCCCCTGGGCATTCTGGCTCCCGTAGTTATTAGTGGTCGTATAATGTTTCAGAATGTCTGGCGGATGAATTTAGGATGGGACGCGGAGCTCCCTCATTCAGAAGTAGCAGCGTGGAACGATTGGTTTAGAGATCTTATAGCTGCTTCGCAGCTTAAAATCCCGCACTGTTACAATCTGAAAGGATCGGAATCCGTAACGATTGAGCTGCGTACGTTCGCAGATGCCAGTGAACAGGCTTACACAGCAGTCGCGTATTTTCGTTTTATTTTTCCCGGCGAACATGTGCAACTCTCTTTAGTTTGTAGTAAGTCTCGTGTAGCCCCCTTAAAACCATCTAGTATTCCTAGGTTAGAGCTTCAGGCGGCTTTAATTGCAGCTCGTTTAGCTACTACTGTAGTGGAAGCCACTAGATATAAAATTACGAACCGTTTTTTTTGGTGTGATTCCATGAATGTGTTGGGCTGGCTTCGCAATGACGCGCGGTGCTATAAGCCTTTTGTGGCACATAGAATTGGTGAGATCATTGAACTTACCAATGTTATCGAGTGGCGATGGGTTCCAACCATTTTAAATGTTGCCGACGATGCAACGCGCCTCAAGCGAGGAGGCTTAAAACTAGATTCTCGCTGGTTCAAAGGCCCGGAATTTCTATTAAGCTCTGATTGGCCCACTGAGCCAGTTGTGATCCCAACAACTATGGAACTCAAACCTGCTGCTAAAGTTCATAATCATCTCATCTTAGAAGCTGATCATTTCATGTCACTTTCCGCAGATGCAAGTCGTTTTAGTTCTTGGTCACGCTTACTTCATTCCACAGCACAAGCTCATCGGTACCTTTCATTGTTACGGCTTAGAGCTTTGAAAAATAGAGGCATGCCCGTAGATTATTCATGTAGAGTAGAAAATTTTATCTTTACCTATAGGCGTCAAGACTCACTGGCTTCACGACTTCATTGTCCTCGGAATTCTCTAACAGCAGATGACTTGAGATTAGCAGAGATTCATATTCTACGACAAAGTCAGCTAGATTCATTTTCTGCAGAAACTCGTTGTATTATTAGTGGTCAACCCGTATCAGCCCGCAGCCGATTATCAAAACTGCCCTGTAATATTGACGAAAATCACTTGCTGCGCCTCTCATCTCGTATTACTGCAGTGTCTGGTGTGGAAGAAGGGACGAAGTCTCCAATATTACTTGATGGAAAAAACCATGCTGTTCGTTTGCTTGTGCTACATTACCACCGAAGATTCGCTCATGCCAACAACGAGACGGTCGTTAATGAGCTACGTCAGAAGTACTGGATTTTGAGTCTAAGAAACACTGTGAGAGCTGTAGCGTACAATTGCCAGTTATGTCGAGTTCGTCGTGCTTCTCCTTTCCAACCTACGATGGGAAACTTACCAGAAGCAAGACTTGCACATCACTCCCGGCCCTTTTCCTTCGTTGGCCTGGATTATTTTGGCCCTATTAATGTAGCCATCGGTAGACGAAGGGAGAAAAGGTACGTGGCCCTTTATACCTGCCTGACAGTCCGAGCCATTCATTTAGAGACAGTTCATTCACTATCGGCAGACGCTGCTATTATGGCTTTAAGAAGATTTGTCGCACGCCGTGGAACCCCGACCGAAATTTATTCTGACAACGGGACTGCTTTCGTGGGCGCGAATAGACAACTTAGAGCACTCTACGACGAAACAGTCTCTGCTTATTCCACTGCTGAGATGATACGCTGGAAATTTATTCCACCGTCAGCACCTTTCATGGGCGGTGCTTGGGAGAGGCTGATCAAGTCAGTTAAGACAGCACTCAAGGTTTCTCTTGGAGACAGGACTCCAACTGAAGAGGTTCTAGCTACTCTTTTGTGTGAAGTGGAAGGGATTGTCAACTCTCGTCCCTTAACACATGTCTCCGTAGATCGCGAAGACCATGAAGCTTTGACACCCCTTCATTTTATTCTTGGTTCCTCATCTGGTCGGCCCATTCCAACAACTCTTACTAGTTCAGATGCATGCAGTAGAGATAGATGGCGTAGGGCGCTTTTAATGGCTGATATCTTTTGGAGGCGCTGGTTAAAGGAATACTTGCCTACCTTAAGCCCAAGAAGAGTGGCTGGAGATATACCCTTGCTCGCGGTAGGAGACGTAGTAGTAGTGGCTGACGGGTCTTTGCCAAGAGGGTCGTGGCCCAAAGGTCGAGTGGCGGCTGTATATCCCGGAAAGGATGGTGTGATACGGGTGGCCGATGTTACCACTGGCGCTGGTATTCTGCGACGACCATTGAAGAAGCTGATTCGGCTACCTGTTTAAAAGGGGACCATGTGCCGGATGCACACCTTCTTTGATGTATTTTTTTATGATTATGGTTTTTGTTTTGTTTTTAAAAGAAGTAAAGTTTTGTTGTCGCCTTGACTACCACCAACAATAATTAGTTTTATTTCTTTTTATATTTTAATATTATTTTCCTATATACAGTCCATAGTCAACATTAACTTTTAATACCCTGTCAAACAAAACGGTTGTGAATAGAATGTTCCAAGATACGAGAGACAGAAAGACATAGTGCACCTTCTCACCTACCTATGCATAGATATTAGTTACGAACTGAGCGAATGCTACGAAACTTAGGGATCCCTCGATAAAAAGTAAATTTATTTATATTTCATTTAATAAAAACTACATTTTTATGATAAAAATCAAATAGAAATAATTTATACACAGTATTACATATGCATATTTCCAGATTATTTGATTATGTAGGTGAAAAGTGAAAATTTACGTACAGTACTTGAAATAACTGAATTTGATTGTTAAATTAATCAATTCCAATTCACAATATAAGAGGAGTAATTTTAGAAAAATATAATTTGATTAAATTTTTTCTAATTTTTATATTCAGTGCTTGGATAACTTTAATCCAAGGAATAACTCAAATCAGTTATTTTTATAAAGAAAATGTCCTATAACGTATATAATAAATATGTAACACTAAATTTTAAATATTCTCAATCAATTTACATTGTCTTATGAATATTCAAAAGTAAACAGAGAGTTCCTTAGGAAAAGCCACTTGATGTTGTTATTTTAAAATCAGGATCAATATATTTCGGTGCACGCTTATCTTCTTTTTGTCTGAACAGATGCGATAGTACGTAATGAAATGATACTTCCCGATTCTCCTGTTTTATCCAGATTAAGTCGAGCGCCTGTAACATGCCTCGTTCGAATTCTTATTAACCCGAGGTACGGAACTCTATTACCGGGAGCCAGATAAGACGCAATGTTTATCTTACTGATAGCATGAACGTCTGTTTAAAGGCATCATATTTGCTTTGCTTTAAAGAAATTTATGAAAATCTGTTTTAGATTTCGAACATACAAAATAAAAATATAACAAAGCAACGACTTGATTCTAATTATAATGAAGTAATATCAATTACAGAATAACACTATTAATTATGTTAATGGTTATGAAAATGTGTTTTAATTTCGTAAGCACGTCATATTTGGTGTGTTGCTTTAAAAAGTAATATGAAAATTAAAGAAATTTTACTATTACAATTTATAATACATTTGTTTTGAAATTAAGTCTCTAATAAATATTTATAAAACTAAGATAATAACTGTCTCTTGTGCATCGGTCTTCTGAAAATCTTTATTACTAAGAACATGTGAGTTATCCGAGGTATCAAAATTTGATACAGTTTTGCATAAACACATAAGCACCATCAAAGGATTGCTTTCAAAGTGGTATACCCTGCGAACATATTTAAGTTTTCATGAAGTGGGGAAATGGAAAATAAATTGGATTCGTTTAACTTTCTTTAAGCTATACTAAAAGATAATGTTTACTTGGTTTCAATATCAGTTTTTAGCACCCATTATATATTATCATACACATTTCAAATTCTTTGAACTCCATCCATCTGTATTTTAGTATAGGTGGGCGGCTTCTCGGCGAATTAAAAATCCTATAAGTAATAAGAAAAAGCACAACTCCATAAAATATATTTTGCAGATTTGCAGATTGAGTTGCAGAAGAAAAGAACGAGGAAGTAATATTAATATTCAAAATGGCTTTATAGGATATTAAGATTACTAGGAACACATAAGTACTTCGACACGCGTATTTACCAAGCAGACGCTATTAATACAAAGAGGAAATACATTAACATAGCAACTTCACCGTTCCAGCGAGGAGTTTGAAACATTTTCGAAACTTTTCTATATGTGTGAAATGCTATTGAAAGCTGCTCACGGAGATTAAAACGTGCCGTGAAAATACATGCCAAGGATTACCCTAGGTGTGAGTATGAAGTTGTCTTGTTATACCCTGTCGGGCAACAGCGAAAAATTAATGTGCTTGCATCCCGACGGGTGGGGTTGCGACCAGTGCCGATAGAAAGTGTCACAAGGGTCGCTTCAGTACTTATCTGTATACGTACTTTTTATTAATATTCTTTGTTCATTATCACATCAAGTATTGAAGTGTTTGGGTATCTGGTGGATCAGGGAGTGGGAGCCTGATGACCTATACAGGTACACTCGTACTTAGCTCAATCTCACAGAAACAATAACACTGTACATTTACTTTGTCAGCTATGTTGTTTATTACTGTATGATGAGAAATATGTTAGAGAGGATATGTTATTATTATTATTACTACTTTAAGGAAGACTTATGGGGAACAATTGTATAAATATAAATTCTTTGTAGCTTCAAATTTATAAAACAACATTAAGTTAATTATAACAAGGACAAATTATTTGTAAATCATAATTATTTATGAATTAATTGAACTTAATATTTCTAATATTATAACACTGCTTTTCAGTAGAACATCAGGAAATACAGCAGTCCCGGAACGGTTTAACAAGATATTAATCATTTGTATTAGTACACACAAAATGGTTTCCCATTTTAATTTTGAAACAGAGCGTCATTTTTGTTTCCATTTTGTTTCAATGAACTACGTAAGCCTTTGATCAGCTATTCATTTTGGCACTTAGTACAGCTCAGTGATGGACTGGTATTGCCGCCGCTACTTGAAAAAGTCAATCGTATCGTATCCCTCGCTTTGTTTAATGGCCGAATTAGAATTCTTTTTAGTAGTATTATTTTTAAGTAGTAATTATATATTTTCATTTGATTTATGAAATAGGTATCATAGAAAGATCCCATCTTACAGTAAATACAATATTGTATGGTTAACCACGTCATTTCTCTGCTGTGAATAGTTGGTTAATCTAAACATTTCTTCAAAATTACGAATAAAATGACTTTCCTTGTCGTGTATACAAGGAAAATACGAAAATTTAAGGAAGAAACAGAAATATACCATCATTTTCCTGTTAAGAGCGGAAAATGTTTAGTTTAAGAAATATTAAATTTTATCTTTTTACCAATCAGAAGATACAAGGTATTTATATATAAGTCCTCATTTACTGTTTCCTCATACTTCATTCATTTAGACGGCGAATTTACATCACATTCAACGAGTCTGTGATACTCAGATAATATAGGTAAAGATGATGAGTGAATTATAATACCTACTGATTTAGTGGTTACCACTTATATATCAAATCAATTTTGTAATGAGCTATCCATTATTGTACTTAGATACCTAAGTACAATAATAATAAGTTTGTATTAGCTATAAAGTTTGTAACAAATAGTATACAATCAATAGATAACTGAATATCGCGAGGTTCAATAGATCTCAAAGAAGAAACATAGTTAGTTTAGGTTAATTAATTTTATATTTCACGAGTTTGTTTATTATGTACTTCTTTACAAGAGTAAACTATTATCGAAACACTAAAGAGAAGAAAGTCGTTCCTACACAAATGTAACATTTTTTTTATATAACAACGTAATTTAATTAATAATACACAATATAAAACTCATTCTTAACCATGTTGAAAACAGCAAACATGGATCATCCACAGTTAACTAGATCTTTGAGTAAGTTTGGCGCTATGGCACCGCACCACGCCGCTAGTTAGACACCGAATTGCGGTGCCTTCTTTGTGTTTCCGATTCGACTTTACTAACAAGCTGCTGATGACGGCCGTAAACAATACATGCCAGTAACATTGACATAACTATGATTATATGATTATAAGGTACCTAAAGCATTGAAACATTTACGTAATTGTAACACATATCGATAACAAAGTAACATCAAGTGAAAGAAAATACATTAATTCTTTGTACATTAAACATATTTCAAGTCGATTCATTCAAGATTCTTCTTCTTCTTTTTTATATATAAAAATAAATTGCAAATTAAAGGTTGTTCAAAAAACAACTGAAAGTTGGTTATTTAGTATGGGAAAAGTGCTATCATTCAAAGCTTTCATATCTTATACCGCTACTTCGGATTGATGGCGTTCTTGGAAGATAACACACATTTCACCAAAATAAATAAAAGTTATCAGTTCATCAACTGTCGTATACTTCGAAAGTGATGCAACTAGCTTTGTGATGTATCACAGTCCTGGAAACATTTCGGGTTGGATCATCTTCTATGATGTGATACGGATTGAAGTCTTGCCTCGAATTTAGAAAGTATTTTGAATTTAGTTTTGCATCATTCACCTGTACTTGAGACACTACGTTATGCGGAAGTAACTCGCCGCTACCAAGTCAAGAGTGTGAACTCCAATTCACACTCTTGACTTGGTAGCGGAGTATACTTTATTTGTTTGTGTGACGGATGGGTAATAATTTTATGGGATATTATTATAAAATTTGTCTGGCATATTATGTTTTTAAGACTGACATGTGCCTTATTAATATTATTATTATTATTTTCGGTTTAATTATTATTATTTAAATAATTTTCAGGAGCAAGGGGTTTTAATATAAAAAAAAGTGCATTTCCGACTTTTCTCTTAAATAATCCATGGTCCATAAGGATATTAACTACCTGATTTCAGTAAAACAAATATTAACTATATTTTCTAATAATTTAACGATTAATTATATAAGTATTTAAAAACATAAAAGTATTTAAAAACTTTTCGGATTTTAGCTTGCTTCATGACCTGATGTCGAAACATCATGTTTGCTGTGGTCTTATTGATTTTGGTTATCTTTAACAGTATCCTCTATTTCCACTAAAGTTTCTCACTCACTATAAGCAGTTACTGCGAAGTTGTGGGTGGAAACGTCCAGAGTTAACTAAATTGGAAAATAGTTGAGGTTTTACGTAAATCATATTGGAATAATTGTTTAACTTATCTTTGTTCAATTCCTCACCTTGCTGGTTGGTCACTTTCAGCTTGCTTAATCAAGATATCTAATAAGCTTTTAATATCGCCTGTTAAAACTATGTGTCTAAATGTAAAATAAATAAAGAAATCAGAAATAAAAAAATATACTTTAATCGTTTTAAAGTATATTTTTACAATTATTTAAAATATAAATCATTATATATGGATTCATCTCTAATGGCTCTTAGTTAGTAATGGTATGCGAAGGAAGGAATGCGCATAGTTATCTATGCGACTGCTTATTAATCTACTGTTATCGCATTAATTCCTTCTCATTTACTTAATTAGTTAGTTATTGACCTTGATTCTATTATACATGGCCTAAAATCAAATTTAAGGCCGTACTACTTTTCCATCACAAACTAACCAGAAAAAGACAGATCACTGATGAAGTCATTTAACATCTTTGAAATGTCAACTGAAGATATACGTAAATATACGTAACGATTATTAAAAAGCTTCTGATTTAAAATTTCAAATTTTTGTGTATAAATACTTAAGTAACAAACTTTTTCTAAAATACATATTTAATGCGTAATTTGAAACAGGAAAAAACGGTGACCTCCAGCTTCTAGAAGTAAAATAAACTGTTTTTAATAATGTTTTTAATTAACGCAATAACAATTTACAAGTGATGGAAGTGATGGCTGAAAAAAGCAATCTTGGTTATAGTTGGGTGGGACGTCGCAGCGACATCAAGTAAACAGCCGGCTCGTCCTGCATTTCAATCGGTTCTATTTGTATTTTATTGAAGACGACTCGGTGCCACGGACCAAAGCTTTACGTTTTATTGACTTCTTTTTATTAGACTCACCCAATAGTAGACTTCGATATTAACAGTCGATATTGCTAATTAGATGGCTGAAACCTTGTGCAAGATGTGGTTCAATTTTTTTACGCATTGGTGTCAAACAAGTAGGTATAGGTCCTCTGGCGGTGACAATGGTTTTATTCACCGTACCTTTGATCACTTTTATTTTCATTTAGTGACTTTAATATCCCAGCTTTCCTTGATTTACATATGTAACACGGCTATTGTACGATCCAGCGCACAATATTTTCGTTGGTCACGTTGACACGTGGTTATTTGTCCACCGAGCGACTGTTCGAATAATTGAGGTGTACATTTTCACTTTGTTCCGTTTCCATTCGATTAAAATCGTTGTACCCCACTTGTACACAACCTATTCGGTGTTTACTAAACGATTTGAACGGTCCGACGGTTCGGGCATCGAAGCGAACCAATTTTTTTTAACGAATCCTCCGTTAAAAAAGCGCAATGGAAGTAATTTTAACTGATATACGCAGAAATATAAGAAACATGTGTAAAGTATTTGTAGCTTACTATTAACAATATAAATGTTAGATATAGCTAACATTTAAGCGCCTTTAATCACCATCGTAACGTTTGGAAGCGAGTCTACCTAAATGTGGAGCTTTAAGTTTCTGTTTTTAGTGCGTAGTTTAAAGAAAACTATTTAGTGTTAAGTTTTATAAAGGTTAGTTACAGGGTAGTTTGAAGTATATTGGCTACTGGGACTCGCGGGTCGTATGAGTACATTTTATGGTCACCCAATAAAGATTTTTATCGTGTAACAGTAAAGAAGCAATCAGCCCGTTGGATATTAGTCTGCCGGCTCAGTAAACACGTGCATTTTTATGATCTAACAGTTGCCTCGACCTATGAGCAGTCAACTTACTCCCACGATTAGTCACTAATAAAACGGATGCCCTTTAGGTTGAATAGTTTCGTATAAAACTCATCATTATGGAACCATTGCTTCTTGTGCTAACTTCAGATCTAAGCTTAAGGCCAAACCAGTTGGAATTGGTTACGCTAATGACGTTATTGATCAAAGCCATGATTGGAACAGAACCGTGATAATTCGCACAATGGGAAGAGACCATTAACCAACATTAGATTGATGTGGGATGAGAACGATGATGGGGCTATTAAAATTCAATGACAATCATTCCATTTTTGTTCAATACTGAATTAGATTAAGTTATTACAATGACAGCGTTTTCTATTTAGGATATAACCAAACTTACGATCAGAATAATAAAAATTTCAAAGCAGTTTCATTTGTTTCCTAGTCTACGCTCATTGCTTATTTAAGTTATAAAAAAGTTAATGTATTGCGTATCCTGGTTCTACCTATTGCAAGATTCAACCCCAACGTAATTGCATGATAATAATTGTAATATTTCCACGGTACCCACTATTCTTTATTAAATGATACGGTATAACGATTGCAAACGTCCATAGAAATCTTCCCTAACAATATCAGTCGATTAAACTACATAATGGCAGCCTAAGACCTGTAATTTTCAATTAAATGAAGTGTGGCGTGAGTAAAATTTAGATCGATATCAACATGGTAATTGTGCATAAAAATGCGCACTGTTTTGCTCTATGCTGGTAATACTAATCATTTTGTAGTGTTGAAATATATTGAAAATAAGTAAACTTTTATGTCATACATCTCAGTTTTATTTTTCACAAATACAGAAGACCGCAAATTAAAATAATTATTTAATTCATAAAGCTTTGCTAACCAGTGTTACAGTAGCGACCCTTAATCAAAGCTTATAATATATGTAATAAAATACAAAAATAATTAATATACTAATTTATGGCTCATACATGGCTCTTTAGCGGTTATACAATTTCTGACATGAACTATAGCAAATCCACTTATTGTAAGGCAAATCTTAGATAAGGCCAGTTGATCGTCTGATGATATCGACACTGAACTATTTTTAAGATAACCTGTTATAGTTTCCCAAATATTTTCGTGAATTAAGTACATCCTAAGCTTGAAATTCCATTCAGAGTACTCTTCTTTTTTTGATAGAGAACAACCAAACAAATTCAACCTACCACTGCTTAAACTATCTATATCTCCGTATCTTACCATTTTAAATAATTGAGATAAAACTCACGTATAAATACATTGCCGCACACCTACAACATAAATACTATTATTCGTGCTGATAACGTTAATTGAAAAATATTGAAAATAAGAAGACGGTCATGTTAATCTTAGTTTAATTTTTTACAGCTAAATGTCTCAGTAGACAGTAATTTAAAATAATTATATAATATTAAGCTTTAAATAGTTTACCAACATTACAAAAAGTAGTAATAATAAAGATTTATGGTTTAATACTCTTTTTGTAAGGTATTATTTAGACCAAAGTCGTATTTTCTTTTATACTCTATCTAGTGTTTTATCACTTTTTAAGGTCATGTATAAAACAGGTAATAATAAAGGTCTCAGAATAAAATATATTGGTTCGCATGCATTTAAATTACAGTTAGGTGACTCTGAAAAAATAAACGTAATCCGTTTATTCGGAATATTGCCAAATGCGGGTAGTTAAAGCGCCGGTCTGTCCTGTCGAGATCCCGACAACGGCAGTGCGATCACGCGCGCCCTGCAATAGTTTGACGAGGACTTACGCACGTAAACTAATATGTTTGCGGTTCTGCGCCTCTTTCAACAGCTGTTCTTGCCTGGAACACGTGTGGTGAGAGCGATTTCGCCAGTAAATCGAATACACCTTTTCCTTTATTTTATTAACTCTTTGTTAATCGACTTACACTGAAAATAAACATATCAATCTATATGATGGTTGAAATTGAGTATTGATAAAAAATACCATTACCAAACAAAAAATACAATAAAACAAAGTAGTGTTTTAATATTATTTTAGTACTATGGTACCTAATTTAATATAGTTTTTATAGATAACACTATACGTAATGTTTGTTGCAAACTAATTATTTCCTACTGCCACAGTTGTTTTATTAAGTTAAACTGTACGTACAAATTACCGACCATTGTTCATGCAAAAACATGGCTAATGCAACTTCGTACGAGTTCTAAAAACAGTAAAACAATGTTCCAACTTATAATAGTGTGTTCGGTGCGATTGGCAGCTAATTTCTTGTCGCATACCCAACATTGCAATGTGACAATTTTTTAATCGAATCTCTTTGTTATGCATTTTCTTTTGCAACTTAAAAATTTAAATAATGCATAGGAACAATTAAAAATACTTTTCTTTATGTACATGTGAGAATAAATTTTCCAATAACGTAACATTCTCAGTAGCGTGACATTAGATTAATTCTGAGTACGATGGTGAAAAGTTTTATTAAGATTGGCAACACTGCCTATGCTTACCATTGTTTGTTGTTTTATATTAATTGGATACTTTAATATTATTTAATGGAACATATTATTTTATTTCCCAAACCGGTATCATATTATTAAAAATACAATCCATGTGAGTACAAATTTATGTAAGCTTCCTGATATTAAGATATTATTTGAAAATATTTTGATGAAGTCCCTTATGACTTCATTATCGATGTACTCATATACACTTTAGTCTTAAGGAAGTTATAAAAAACCCATAATCAAAGCATAATTATAATAAAATCATAACATTAAAGAACGTTGACTATAAATATACATCACCTAACAGAAAAGTGTATGCAAAGGCATTCGAGTTTCCTCCGGTTATTTCTCGTAAACGCGAAATTAATCGTGGCTGCTGGGGTGTCATAAAGGTGGTATATTAAAGTACTTGCTTAGGCGCAATAAGCCAGGCGTGCCCAATCCTTGGCCACGTCTGTCGGCAATAAACTTGCCAGTTATGACATAATGTGCATATGTGACTCACAACGCGCGATATGACTGCTCCCCACTTGGAATCAGTCTGTCAGTATATTTAATAGCACTAGCATTAACAAGTTTTCGTCTTTGACCAAAATAATTTTAAATAAAATTAAGTTAATATTCAAAATTAGATATAGTTATGCAACTATTATAACAAAATAATAAGTATTTCCAAAAAATGTTGTATAAAAATATTATATTTTTTGAGTTTTGATGATGAAAAATAACATACCCAAAAATATGATTCTCATATTTTATACATAGATTATTTGGGGTATAGCCAATAAATTCACTACCCCAGTCGCGTTATTTTACTATCTTTAGTATTTGTAATCTGTAAAACCGTCAGGAAACGTCTACGATATAAATAAAGCCACTGACCACCAAGTGTTTAAACTGCTTCTCACACGGACTAATTTTAGTAATATTTGAACTTAGTTTCTATAAGAGAATAGATCCATTGCATAAATGTGTCTTTGAACTTTTTAGTAATAAGTGAGGTATTGATTACATAGGCTACAATACTGTAGTAAAGATTTAATAACTTCTAATAGGAAGCAATTCCTTATAAATTTCTTCAATATCTTCGATGTTAACGGCAACGAGGATATCAGAAACATAAAGCAACTCTTCCAAGCAATCTTAGAATGGATGACAAATATTGTTATAGATTTTTAAGACTTTGTTATTTAAATTTTGATAATAATAAGTAATATCAAAATTCAATTGTACATCTTTTTTACACCATTATAATTGCTTAGTATTTATTTGTTAAAGGAACTGTCTGTCGTTTGGTGTTTTGGCTTTGTGTCATGTCTCCTCCATAAATCGAAAGAACGAGTTCAAATCTATTTTCAATGTTGTCGGACAACTTATCGTTTTGTATTTAATATGAAATAAAACAGTCCCTGTCATGTGATAATTCAATAAAGGCGTTCACTCACCAGATATATTCGGCAGGTTTTTAACGATCGTATTAATTTGATAAATAATTAATACGTCACATTTGGTCCCGAGTGTGTGGGGCAGATGAAATGCACCCGGCAAATTGACTGTGAACCGCAGTCGGAAAGGCTAAATATCTGCTAATGATACCGATTGATGCTTTCAGTTTGTGGGGAGAGGGCGCTCACCATTTTTTAATTTAGGAACGTGGATTTGAGTCCCCAATTTTTAATTATTACTGTAATATAACTCGATATGGTATATAAAGACCTCGCGTTCTGCAACTGTCACTCGGAAATTTAAAAATTATAAATGTTCTCGTTAATTAGATACAAATGATACAACTTCATAGTGCCTCATATTTGATATCAGATTTACATTTACGTAAATCTTAACATTTTTATTAAAAGATCGAAACATATGGTGATTATTTCGAAATTGTATAAAACCGTTATAAGTATCGTGTACATATTAATTTGTAACTGCGTTGTACGACTACATAATTAACACATACTCCGCGCTAATCAACTCTCATTAAACATATTGATGTTTCAGTTTCAACATTACAATTATTCGTATTTGCTCTCCAGCAATCATATTTAGTATCGAGAGTAAACATGGTGTAGTGTGTTAATCCGCGTAACCAACGCGGAACAGTCTAATAAGTTCGAAATGGGCTGGAGCATACAATTGTTACGGGGGTTAGTGAATAAGTTATAAGTAGGTATATAATAAGCACCGAATTTTAAAATATACGTATCTTTCAAATCATGTCGCTTTCCACAGTGTGTAATGTAACACATGTTCTCATCTCTCCCGTCATTTTACTCAGCGGATAAGCCTTGGTGAGGGCGTCTAGTATTATTAGATCTATATCGAGTAGCGCTCGGTTTTGTAGGTTGCAAGCTTATAAAAGTAACTTTGAAAATTATGTTTTAAGCAATTATTATGAAGCCTTGTCTTTATTCTATTAATTTTAAATGAGAACATGAATAAGTAACGTATTCGCCAGTAGAATCGTATTAGTAAAATTCATTGATTTTTTTTGCTATCATAAGATACCAAAAGAATGTTTCAGATAAGCATGTAAATGAACTACCGACAGTTACTAGGTTATACTCTATTTTGATGAATGAATACCCGAATATAGTACGTGATTTATATTTTCATTCTAAGTCCGTCTCTGAATACATATATTGTCAAACACTGGTCAGAACAGAGAGCTAAATTTTAATCGAATCGTTTGCGGGCGTGGTAAAATTTACTCAAACATTATTAACGCGAGGTGCTATTGGAAAATGTGTACAAACACTAAAACATACTGGATTTGAAATTTCACCATTCGTTACGAATCCAAATTATCAGCCTTAACATAGCATATATATATATATATATATATATATATATTTATATTTATATACTAAAACATGAAAGTTAGAAAGCCCAAAATATTGGGATTTAGATTAAGATTTTTTTATGTCAATATATGTCAAATAATCACATAACCTACCTGATGGTGACTGTTAATCATCTATATTAACCATAAATAACCATAAGTAACCCATAAATTACTAATAATGACATTATCTCTAAAACTCGAATAAAACTCATTGAATTTAAAACAAAATAATTACAGTTTAGTGGCAATTACTATGATTAATATTCATCTGTACAGCTAATTTCGTCGAGACATTTGTAACTGATTGAACCGAGGTAGAGCTCTCTTGTCAGCCGTCAGAACAGATCATGCAATTCCTTTGCGGGATGCAGGCCGGTGTCGTAACTTATTCATGCGGGAGACGGGTTAATGAAAACCAGAATATGGAATTACTACATATATAAACAATTTTTAATTGTATGTTTATTTTGTTATATGTACATAAACAAATTAATATTTTCGAAACAGTGCCTGCAGGTATATTGATATTTTTGAATAGCTAATGGAAATAGGAGTTAGTTATGGCTAACTTTTTTACGGATTGTATTTGGACTGCCACCGTATTATCATCAGAAATCAGAAACATATTATATTAACATTTTTCCAAGACAGTGATCAAAAGTTAATTTACCATCAACTTTATTTATATTACGATTAAGTTTGTAAAAAATTGTTCAATCACAAGCTTTACAGCCGTTCTAACTCCATCGCCTCCGCCATGCTGACGTGTAAATTACAAAGGATATAATATTTAAAATAGTATGTTAGAAAATTCATTGAACTTTTCATAACAATACATTATTTTGTTCCAAAACGTTTCTACCCATAAAGAATTCACCTTTCTGCGACGAAACGGGTGAGTTGGGGAAACAAAAACTATTAATGTAGAGGCTCTCACGGCCCGCTGAGTTGTCGGTGCGTTCCGTTTGATAATTTCCGTGTACAGCGCGCTTTAATCGAATGAACCGGCCACCCCTCGAGCTTCGCGTTCCACCCGCTGCTTGTTAGGGTTACTACATTTTACATTTAAAATAGTTTAAGGTATCAAACAAGCATTAAGTAGACACCGAACGGAGCTTTCCCTATACGTGGATTAAATATAAAAATTAAGAATATTTTAAAGTTCATATTTCAATCGCTATGTGTATGTTGTCTGTACACTTACGTACACACAACACACACATAGCGCTTGAATACTTGACCTTACTGAACATTTATTGAAAATGCTCTATTTATTATTACAAATTTACCAGTTGTGAGCCAGCGGTAACCCTAGCTTCACTTTACCAACGGCGCTATAAAATTGTTCACCTCGATAATCGCGAATAACGGGAGATGCTCTGCGTTTCGGGCGTAATGCCGAATGGAAACAAAAATAGTACCCTAAAACGATCTAATGACTTATTGTTCATTATACTTATTAAGACGGCGATAATACTCTTCAAACTATGATACAGCATAGTTATATAAATTGTTTTAAAGGTTTGGAAATTGGTCATTGGTGTGAAATAGTTAAATTCTAATAAACCGATCAAAAAAGCTCATCGCACCGGAAATTAATAAAATAGTTATTGTGCTACAGTTCCATGTTTACAAAAACCATAAAGTAGTGAAGCTTTTCCCAATCACTGAAATCTCTGCGTAAATAAACAGTGGAGTAATATTTTTATAAATGTTTACCGTCATAGAATAAAACAATTAAAGCTAGACACGTCGGCATCGAAATTAAGCCCAGGGGGCGATCCGCATCCGTCGTAATAAAACAGATGCAAAGTTTTTCTTTGCTGAGCGGAAAGCGGCCGCAGCAAACGGAAGCGAGCAACAGGCTTGATTAAAACATGTGTTTACAGACGCACGACCTACCGGACAAACGCAATAATACCAGTGGGCTAGTTAACAACCGAGACGCCTGCTTGAGATATATCCACAATCGGGCGAGCCTTTGATTAGCTTTTACCTAGTTGTGGCTTTATGGATCATAAATTAATTCAGGAATTTTGAAGATGAGGACATACAAAATTCGATTGTGAAGTATCTTTTTTAAAGTGTGATCCGTATTTTATCATAGATTTATGATGTACAAACCAGACGTTCGTTTTTCTATTTTAAAACTAATATAGAATATAGGGAAAGTTTCAAAGTAACAGTGTTTTATAAAAGTATATATATGGATAAATCATTAGTAATTACATCAAATTTATAAGTAACGTTGAAAATATTTATGCTTTTTTAAAATCGTTCTGTGAACAAATAATAACCGGCAAGACCTTAAATCCACATCTCAGACTTGGAGTAACATATAACTCAGCGCATTTTTACGTCTGTAAATTATACTTTTACGATCGAAAATCATTTTTATGTTTTCGGTGGAATTTAATATCACGCTAGCTATGCTCGGCACATTTGCTCTTTTATAGCGCTGTAATTTTATTGTTTTCTCAATTTTTATTAACTATCAACCACCTACTTGGTTTTCTCTTATGATTGATCGATCTATTTACTCCAGTGTATAAAGTGATCATAGCGTTATAAAATTTTATTATATGCATAATGAAGTTGAACCAATAACAAGTCATTTAGAACGAGGAACTTACAAAGAAAGTAGATAATTGCTTGGAGTTTTCCACCAGAAAATTACCTACTTAGTTATAAACGCTGAAAGCGTAACAACATCCTTTATAATGTTTTCAAAGGAGTTAACAGTTTTTAAAGCTCTGCGGTTAATTTGTTTTTCAAAAACAACTGTTTTCTGCGTCTGGTCTTATAGTCTCGTATAATAGTTTAATCATACAGCACCAGTGTTTTATATTATAATTTCAAGAAAGGTTCTTCAGGTTACTTTTTAAAGCTTTAAAAGCTTAATTATTAGCAATCATTCCTATTGATTTGTTTAATGTTAAATATTTAAAAATATGTATCAAAATTTTATCGGATTTATTTATTTGGGGTAAAGGCTGATTTTTTAATTAAATTATAAAAAACCAGTAAAGTCGTTCCAGTCAAGTTGGCGCACTTTTATCTTTACAGTCCCATTGTGCAATAGAATAGAGAAATTAAGTAAATAAAAGTATTAACATTAAAAAACAATAGATTGTCGTAATTCGTACACTTGACTCATTTTGCGTATTAATGTGAGTTTACCGTTGGGATAAGTGAACGCTTCTGTACCCCTAGTGTGAGTTTTAATCGTATCGATATTCCAATACTTCACAAGAGAGGCGCTGCTGTTGCTTCCATACAATTTGATAGCTGACGACAAACACGATCGAGACCTTACAATTCGATTGAAACTCACATTAGGGGTACTGTTGTGTTAGCATAATTACACTTCTTTTACTTATATTGTTGTAAAAGTTGTAAATAGTTCATTGAATATATATTAAAATATTATAATAGTCAGGCACTTCGGCTTTAGAGCAGCTTATACTTACAAATAAATCACATTTATTAGTAAGTATAATTATGACTATTTTGGATATGGCGTATTTAAAAATTAAAGTAATTGACTTAAAGGCGATGTAATTAGCTTTAAGGAGTTATCCTTAAAGAAAAATACAAACCCCGATATATAATAAGATTGTAAACAATAAATTAGTCATTTTCATAATACGACGTCTCCAGGGACTAGAGTGCGCATGCGTCCCCTTTCCCACGCACACTTTCCCCGAGAAGCTGATATTCAAACTAATAACCACTGTGTCCGAAGTATTGATCATAACATTAAATTAAGCTTACAGATTTGCATTGATATATGTGTTTTACAGTTACCTGCTAGCAGATCACGATTTGACATGTAACACAGTTTCCTAAAACCAAAAAAAGTTGCGATTTATTCAACAAAAATTGTTTTTAATAAATTCATAAGAAATTTTGGTGCGTCGCATTGACATAACGCAACTGTACTGTTTCGTTACACTGGCGCTCCCAATTGGCCAAACAAACATCCCGTTCCCCCGGGCTACGATTTTGAGTTACAGACAGTGCGTTCATTTACCTACTGCGGTATGTACCCCGAATGACTGGAATAAGGGGATATAAACAATAAAGTTTTATATTTTAATAAGGTTAACCGGACAAAATATGTGTTTTACATCAGAATGCATAATTCAAGGAACTCGTTTTCAAGGAATTAGCTTAAATTATTTATAAAAAAAATATTTTGTTAAGTCCGTTACTTGATCGTTTGAAAGCTATCAGCAACACACAAGTGGGGAACAGGATAATAGTATTCATCATCAACGAAACAATAATAAGCAGATCATTTGATTCTTAAATATTAGTCTGAGGCGTAATATTGCATCGAAGTTATTAAAGAATATTAAAATGTTCAACTTTTTAATTTCAAATTTTTTTAAACTTTGATCATATATGTAATCTAAGAATCAAATACGCCAGTATGAACCTTTTCGTAAAACAGCCGTAAAAGTAAACTTCGTAGTAAATTTCGTAGCAGCTACGTCTTGCATTCCATAGTGCTACTACGGTAAGATATATATTTTATAATGATACAAAGCTACGACTTCAATTAATATCCTGTCCTAGAAGGAATGACTACTCGATTACTGAGCAGAACAAATCTAGCATTATGATGTTGCGATACTTACATCCGCACAACAGACGTATATGTGTAGAATGTAATCAATTTATTTGTGTTTGCCTAAAAATACATAAATTCTAATTTGTTGACTACGATCCTGATATTTGCATATTGCAATGGACTTCTGCTACTTCAATAAGGCTCAAGTCATAACTTTTGTTCTATGATAAGAGTAAACAATAGATTACTGACACTTCATAAAAGAACACTGTGGTTTTGTGAGTTACGAGCGCTCAGACGAGTCCATAGAGTACTATATACTGTGGACGCGTCTTATGACCGAGCCTAGGACAAGGTACTCTAGTAGAGTTGCGTAGCAACCGTAACTTAGCAAAATAAACATTTTTTTGTAACGTCATTATAATATCACAGCATTATTACAAATTTGTTTCTTTAATCTTGTATGGAAGTACCTATTAGTGTAACATTATTTGTATATATACATATTATAAATACAAAATGGAAGTTCATAAAACAGTAGGCATTGCTCCAAACCCAGATTGTATCAAACAAGTGATTGCATGCCAATGTGAACTTGGTCGAGAGAAATTACTCACAGCTCCCCCATATAAAAGATCGTCATTGGCGTCAGGGGATGAAGCCACATCCAGGTACCCCACTGCCCCATGCGCTAGAAACATAGAGGAGTTCAAATGCCCCATAAGTCATATTCTAGTATCGTTCAAGTCCCCCATGCATCCCAATGAAGTGTTCAACAAAGTCTTCCCGGCTAGTACGCCAATAAAATTTGTGAAACGTAAATTGGCCAAATTACTCTCGGTGTCAAACAGCAATCTTTTGCTAACGAAAAATAGAACCGTGCTTAAGGAAACCAGCATGCTCTCTGATCTTAGAACTGATCCAATGGGCAACATCATAATAGATGTATTCACAAAAAATTCGGACAATTTTGCATTGTCATCGATACCTAAAGAATCATACGTCCATGAACTTCTACATGCAATTATTCCAAAGAAGAAGTCTATGCCATTTATCGCTATAAAATTTAGAGTTCGTAATCAGAATGCGGCATTTACTCGATCCTATAATTCCATTATAAAAGTGCATGAAATTAAGAAAAATCTAGCGGGTCTTTTCCAAGTAGATCCTGATAATGTAGTATTACTTAGAGGAGAACATCCGCTCAAAGATAGAATGGCTCTACTTGACCTTGACTACGATAAGTATGGTATAACCGAAGTGGAATTGCTAATGAAGAATAATGAAAAATTAAATTTGGACAAGTTGTATAAAGAATTACCAATTAATGATGTGTTAAGTATTACGGTACCATTTGGTAGTACATTGAAACAAATTAATGTTGAAATTTTCTCAGAACCCATGAAAAAACCATATCTTGGTGGTTACAGAAATGTATATACAGGTATTGATAATAATCAAAATGTTTTTCTTTAAACTAGAAACACGTAGATCAGTGTCTAAAATAAATAATTAATTTTCTCCTTCAGGAAATGAATACCATCATGCTTATACACAGACACCTCAAAAGCCAGAAAAACTGCCACCAGAGAAAAAGAATTGTAGAGACACTCAAACAGCCGAAGAAAGAGAAAAAATATATGTAAGATAATGTGTATACGTCAAAACTAAATATTAATAATTCTACAGTAATTATTATTGCTCACTTATATTTTTAGGATACAAGTTATAGTAGAGCAACACAAATGAACACAGTGCATGCCTATATTCCCAACATAAATGACAGGATTTTAATACCAAAACCTTATGAAAGTTACGAAGAAATGGTGTTACGTCTTAACCATAACCATTTCGCTAGTGTTATACAACGATCTTTCCGGCATCATCAATTTCGACAGAAAGTCGAAAGATCGCTTCGCGAATGCAGGTAACGACAATGTATTAAAATCAAAAAGAATTTGTTTATTAAAATATGGCTAATCTACTATATTGGCTATCTACGTGTGAGAACTAAAGTAATACAGTTTTATATTTGTAATTAATACAGGAGCTCCTTGGCGTAATGGTTCAAACGCTCTGTTTTCGATAACGAAAACAAAGCAACATGGGTTGGGATGGGTAAACCAAACTTGCTGTCTCGAGTTCCTTCGCGGTTCGGAAGGCACTTTAAACCTTTAGTCCCAGTTGTAATACTACCCACCAAGCCATTCTGGGCCAGGGTGGTGGTAGCGTTATAGTCTAAACTCCTTGTGTATTTCTCCTGTGTAGGAAGGCCTGTACCCAGCAGTGGAACGCCTGATGATGACATCTACACCCTATAGGCGTTCCACTGTTGGGAATTAATAAATATCGTTATTTATTATATGACAACATTATTCAGGGAAAGAATAGAAAGAATGAAGGAGGAGGATAGACTTGAGAAAGAAGCTATGCAAAGGAGATTGCGTAGGGACCTTGTAACAAAAACGTTTCCAAAGACACGTGAAGATTTTGACCAATTATACGCAATGGTAAGTATTTTTATTTTCAATATCTCAAGTAGATATGATTATTAATACCATAATATTAGTATTTTTAATAGAAATCAACTCTTATTTAGTGCAAATAGTAAAAATAACCATTTAATTAAGTTTTATTATTTATATTTAGGTTGATCGTTGGAAACACGCAGAAATAGCAAGAATATCACAATTACATTCAAAAGGTCCTAAAATTGCAGAATTCACATTGTTACTAGACAAAGAGGTGGAGTTATTGCGCTGCATCGAGGCTTACCGCGTGAAGGTTAAGGAAGATAGCAAGAAAATAAAAGATCAAAAATTCTTGGAAGAAATCTCAAAACCTGTCGCTTGGTACGGTAAAGATGGTAAGTTGATTACTATGGATACTGTCGAAATACAAAAAGCAAGAAAATTGAAGGAATTGTATAATTGTTTTATTCGTGAAGATATGGAAGTTAAAGAAAGAATAGAGCTTTTGGTTGATATGAAATTTGCTCTTCAAGACTTTCGGCACCCACTTGCTGAAGAGATTATATCACTATTAGACAGAGAATGCGACCTCCTTGTTAGGAGATGCAACAATTACCAGATCGAATTTCTGAGACGTCGGGTAGCTGCTTCTGTTCTTCAACTGGTCAAAACTTCGGAATTAAATTCAGGTGTAACTAAATGTAAAGATATCAGGGACTTTAGGAAAATGGAAGACAGTAGACTTCACTTCTGTGAAATGTGTCATCAAGTCAAACTACACTCTGAATTCCCCTTGAATTCAAAAATGAGCGGATTTTTAGTGTGTACTTCTTGTTCATGGAAAGATGTGTCCGAACGACTTTGGATAGATATGACTCCATACAAGTTCATTCTTCGTGCCGTCCAACGTGACGAACGCCGTCGAAAATGCTGGGGTTCATTGGCCTTTGTACTTCAAGAGAAGGATGTATTTTTCATTGTCGAAAAGTTATGGCATGCTCACTCTGCAATCAGTGAATGCAATGACATAACTGAACTCAGACTATGCCGTTGGCATGTCAACAAAGATTGGTCTCCTTGGAATTGTTTTTTAGTAACAGTACAAGAAATGAAAGCACATTTAAAACTGGAAGTTCCAGAAGAAGTGTATGATGAAGAGCTTATACTGAAGGTTCGTAACAAACACAAGCTAGCTAAGGCGAACTTCGAGCAACTAATGACCGTGAACAAACGATTTACTGAATCTGGCGACTGGCAAGACATCCGTGCCCCAGCAGTAGCACGCACTGAAGCGGTTACTCCTTTGTAAATATATTTAGACTGTTTTAAATTAGCCAAATATTTATATCAATCATGCTATAATATTTTTAATTTTTATTCAATATTTTAAAATATGATATTTACATATACTGAACTTCGAGCAATGCTATTTAAACTTTAAATTAAAATTATTTCTAAAAGATACTTATAGGTATCTTTTAGAAATAATTTGGGCACTCTTTTCGTGGCCTATTTGCTCTGATTGACTCTACTATATGTATATTGTTAACGGTCGAGTGGTCAAAACCTAAGTGTGGTAAGTATTTAGCCAGAAATCCTGGGTTCAAATCTTGGTATGGGCAGGTATGATGAGTACAAATATTTGTACACGAGTCATAATTGTTTGTATGTTTATTTAGTATATTTCTGATAATTACATACAAATTATATTTTCTATTACTCCGTTATCTAGTTTCCATTACACATTGAGCCCAAATTAAGAAACATTGAGAGCTCTCAATGTTTCTTAATTTGGGCTTGGATAATAAGTGCGAGTGTGTGAAATATTATTATATTATATATTATTATTATAACCATCCTTATTTCATATAGCAGATTCATTAAAATCAAATGCTCAACTATACATCATATTAGAGGGCTTGGCTTGATCTTTATATTTGTTAACAAGTAGCCTCTGTAATTGTACTACCCTTTATCTACTAAATATTTAATAATTTTTATAAAACAAATCGTTTTATTGATAATAATAATGTCTATCCTGTTCAAACTATGCCGGATATAAGCTATAGATTCAGTGTTAGTACTTAATAGGTTTTAAAGATACCGACGAAATATTGGAAGAGCCGACTAGTCCATCTGCTTCCTCCATAACGCATTTTCAATGAGCTCTGACGAAACTCTTAACAGGAAAACGTTATTTATTAGATATTTAAATCAATTAGCGAATCAGTTTTATGATGGGTTTTAATCTGTCTACTGGTGGTTTTGCTTACGAGGCGGTAATTTTGACATATAGATTATTACGCTATTTGCCGGTAGTATAGTTTTGTTGTCCGGTCAACCGAAATAAGGAAAAGAAATATTTTCCACTGTTATACTAGGAATAAATTTATAGACCTGTTGAAAAACAAATATTTTTCGTGGTCCGGTAGCCTTTAATTTTGTGTTTATATATAGTTAATAAACGTAGAAGATATAAAAAACAAAAGGAAAATCTATTACGTAAATAATTATTTAATATTCGCTAGTTTATTCAGTGTTAATTGAACATTCCTTATTGAATAGTATACATAAAATGGCAATAGAAAGAGTATTACGTACACATATTAATATGTGTACGTAATACGGTCAATCATAAACAATATTTATTTCCATAGTCGGGTTGACCGCGGAGAATAAAACCGTACTACGGGCAAAATTATTAAAACCTAGCATTAGTGAAGTCTCGAAATTTGCCATGATGAGACTTTAAAATAAAATAAACCGAATGAAGGTTCAGTTGATATAGACATCACAGATATACTCGCTGGCAAAAGAAACTGTGATTTTGTCTACTTTGACATGTCATTTATCCCAGGTAAACACTTCAGAATATCATTTTAAGTAAAAGTCAAAATATCTTTGTTTAATTAGACTCATTTACTGAGTTCTTATAAATTGTAATAACAGGGAATATGAATTAGAAAAAATAAATAAATAAACGTAATAGTCAATAAACTGTAGACAAAACCTCGAGTTCGTCATGCTCCTGCTTGTACCAATAATCAAAGGATGGCGTGTTAATTAAAAAACGTACAATATTTAAATTGTCTTCTTTTAATAATTACATGTAATACTTTATAACATAATTACACATTACATATACAATAATAATTTCTCAAACTCTGGCGATAGTCTAAAAACAACATATTATATTTAAAACACAGATATATTAAAATGGTGATTTTTCATAACGAAATGCAATTTAGAGCTACGTCACCATTATCAATAAATTACGTAAATATAATTTAGGCATTCAAACCAATATAGCTGTACAAAGAACACGGATTCCTAAATGTTTAATAATAATAAACGAAATCCCACAATTATCTTCTTTAATATAGAAAATTACAACCGCGTACAACACTTATCAGAAATGATATCAACAAAACCCTTAATAAATAAGTAAAGCTGTCAGAAAATATCGTTTAAAAATGGCCTCTGGACAATACTTATCCGAGTTCTTACCATTGATTATGTGGTTTTTACTATAACAAAGTTGATAAACTACCTTTAAAATAATATAAATTAATTTTATGTCATCTTGTTAATCGAAAATACATTTAATTACAAATATTCAAACCCAAACACCTACTTATAATAATTGACGTCCATACTAAATCAATTTCAGATGATATAAATCAATCAACTTTAATTTGACAACCTTTTATATTATAAATGTTACATAATCATCTTTACAGATTCATTAAAATAAAGATATTATATTACTTTAGTGAGTAAGAAATCGGATAACAGTTCGTAGCCATACTGGTAATATAAAGAGGTACATAATTATTATTTGGACCACTCTCTGGGATTATTGTGCACAATATATTACGTAATGTTAAATAGTCAATAGAGAAAATACTTTGGATCAATACAAGAAGTTTCCAATGTTTTTGAAATACGTATTGACGCTGTCATTTGTCAATCAATATACATTTTCGCCTTTTAATGTTAAAGTAAAAAAAAGTAATTAATTCATTTGGTTTACTAAAATAATATGCGTTCGTATAATCCCTTCGACGTAACTAAAATAAAAAGAACAGATAATAAAAAAACTCGTTACAAAATATAAAGAAAGATATGAACTTAATATTTACGGATTATCGTCGAGCCTGCTCATATAGTGTCATATTTTGTAACAAATCTCTGGTAATAGATAGTTTTTCTTTAAAATTAATTTAGTAACTATACATAAACATTATTTCATCATTGATTTAGAGAAACACTTCAATGTGCTCAGCTAATTCAAGATTAAGTAGTTCATGTGCCTCAATGTTTTTTTTAATGTTCAATGTTTTTAACCTAATCATCAAAAATAAACTTGAAATATCTTATCGGACAATCAGTCAGGTCATCAACGGAAGTCTTCATATAACAAGACACGATAAAGGAATAAGAAATCACTCGTTCGCTGTCTAGTCCTATCATCTATGATTAAAAATCCAACATCATAGATTGTCCTAATTTTATATCTAAGCATAAATCAATCTCTCGTTTGCGAGCTACTAACAAAGTTAGTTTGTACATTAAACAGGGATCCCTCGCCGGCGCATATTACCTTTTATCATTCAACACAACTAACGAGTAACACCATCAACTTTTTTCTATGGTCACCCCACACTGCAAATGTTGCCCTCGACGCGCCGATGACAATACCAACATAATTTGATCGTCAACCCTGCCAGGGAAAAGCTGGCTCACTCCAGCGATGCACACAATCTCATACATTGAATAAAATTAACCAAGCCTACATGTTCTAATTTACTCAACAAAGTCCCAAACTATTGTTACTAGCTAATTTTATTTACAATAAAAGATTGTGCCTCATCAGAATATTACTCTAGAAAATCGTAACCCTCACAGAGCGGTATTATACAAAAAGGTGCAGCACAATATTCACATAAAAGAATACATATCTATTATACACTTACACAACTATTTTTGCACTTTTATATTGCCAGTTCAGTGGCTTAAACTCGGAATATCTCAATTTAATTAAGACTTCATAACCCATTTTCACGATCAACATAACTAGCTATCCCTTAACAGTCTGCAATTTATATTTACATCATATTTTAGAGAAGGAAGAGATATTGTTACAAAAAGAAGAGGCTCTAGAGCAGCCGAGTGCGACCATACGTTCACCACCTGAAGGTCTGTAATCACCTACTACAAATGGCATATTACCTATACTACACGGGTTCGTAATATACAAGGATTCGATAAGTGTTACGGTCAATATGTACAAGTCTGATAGCAGGCTGAGTGGTCACAATCGCTCAACGAATTCACTCAGTGTTTTCAAGCTGAAACATTGTCTGTGTATGTTAAAGCTTTATCTGTGTGATGAACATGATGTTCGTACAAAATTACTAATAGGACACGTGCTAATAATGGATGATATTAATAGAACTCAACGTCATCCGGTCGCAGGAATGCAAGTCTCAGTGGTAGCTGTCGACCTCCATGGAAGAGAGCCTGTCGGTGCCGGCCCCGGAGTACCCGGGCCCGGAGTACGACGGGCCCGAGTACCCGGCGCCGGCGGTGTAGTTGAGGCCGGACAGCGACATGTCCTGCGGCACGTCGGACGGCGAGCCCTGGCACGCGGCCGCGCCGTATGCGGTACTGTACGGCGCCACCGCACTACTCTCACCCTTCTCTGTCTTCTCTTTGTCGCTGTTCTCCATGAACTCGATGATACGCTGCGTAGACTTGACGTGCGCTACGATGGTTGCTTCACCCTGTACAATACAAAGTAGTGTTATAAAGCTACGATTTTCTATTAGTTAGTTGGGCTTATTCAAATAGGCGCTCTGAATTCGTGTCGAAAATTAATTTCTCTATTAAAAATTATTAATATATAATTATTAAATATTTTAGTGAAAAAAGGTTAAGGTTAAGGCGAACAATAATTTTTATATCTAGATTTAGTGTAGTTATAGTATAACTAGTATACTATAAATATATTTGATGGTTAATTAAAGAGAATAAAATCCAGATTTTGTCAATTATGCTGCAATAGAGCATAAGGGTAACAATAAATATAATTTTAGCTGGATGATCGTATTCATAATTACTATGACTGTTCTCTAGTCATACTGTGATGCTGGCCCGCCGCAGTGCCCCAGCAGCAGCGCCGTGTACGGTCTGTGGGAGGATGTACTCACGCTGGCGGTCAGGGACAGGAAGGTGTAGTACTTCTTGAGCGTGGGCAGCAGCACGCCGTAGGCGGGCACACGCGCGCGCACGGCGGCCGCGTGCTCCGCGCCCGCGCCCGCCACGTGCCCCAGCAGCAGCGCCGTGTACGCGCCCACCATAGTGTGCTCCATGTGCGTACCCGCGCGCGCCAGCACTGCACCACACACCATACACTCATCAACACGAACCATAGCTAATACTAGCTTCAATAAGCTATCTATGGATAGTTTTACTAACGGAGCGTGGTTTTTAACATTTTATATAATAAGTTGTGGAAAAAGTCTTTTTGTATACATTATGTATAAACTTATAATAAAATATTAATATGTCAAAATTCAACAACTCTTAAGCATAACCATCTGTAGATAGATTATATAATAGACTATAGAAAATAGTATACTATAATAGTATTTAGTATATTTCTGATAAGTCCTAATAAACAGTAAAAATATTTCTGATATTTATATACATATTACTATCTATATTTCTCCGTTGTCTAGAATTCATAACACAAACTCTTAATGATGCTGAATTTGGGCTTGTAAATTGGTGTGAGTGTAAGAAATATATAAATATTGTTATCATAACATTCCAACTCAAACTTGCAAGTTTTTATTTAATGAAAAAAAAAACATAATTTAGAAACAATGTTGAATAAACTTTCCTTTAAAACCCTTAGTGAGTCTTTTGAGTATTAAGAGTTATATAAATTAACGAAAAGGAAATGTAATTAATTCACCACAAAAACCTAAACATTTTTAACAGTTATACATGTAACATATTTAAAGACAATGAACTATAGTCGATGTTTTTTTTATCTTTAGCCCTAATAAAGTATAAACTCCTAAATAAACAATTGTTCTTCTTTTTGATAAAAGTAACTGAAGTTACATTAAAGTCATTTCTAATCCAAAAATGTGAATTAATTCAATTATTGTATTTTTAAATGACACGGAATTTTCATATGAATATTAGTACTATTTTTATAATTTGTTTTAAGGACGTTATTTTACATTCATATTGACTGCATGCTAATTTTATAAATTGGACGTAAAGTGTTAAAGATGCACCTTGCTATTGTCGCCCTGTTACAGATAAAATGGACGCTATTTTTGAAAAAGTAAAGCAAGTTAGGCATATCAGCCGTTATGACTTAACCGAAGAACTGGGAATTTACCACAAAACAGTTTGGACCCATTTGAAAGAAGCTGACTACACAAAAAAGAGATTGATATCTGGTGATGAAAAGTGGATCACGTATGCGAAGAACGTGCGAATAAGGTCGTGGTCAAAGGTCAGTCAGGCTTCACAGACTGTGGCAAAACTTGAGTTAACTTGCAATAAGGTGATGCTGTGTTTATAGTGGGATTGGAAGGGCAATGATCATTATGAGTTTTTTTTTACAAATGATGAGATGAAAGCAAGAAATTGAGAGAAAGCGGACGGAATTGATAAATAGAAAGGGTGTGGTCTCTGATCACAATAACGCTAGACCCCATACATGTTTATCCACTCAGCAAAAAGTTAAGTTTCGCTGGGAGGTGTTAATGCATCCGCCGTATAGCCCTGACCTTGCATCTTCAGATATGCACATGTGTCAGGTTAACATCAAGAAAGGACTGCCAAAACTACTTGTTGCGTCCCAACATTTCTACAGCAACGAGATCATGTCTCTACCTACAAGATGGCAGAAATTCTACGAACAAAATGGCACATATATACTGTAATTAAATGTAAATTAACTTTGAAAAAAATATCCCTAGTAAAATATTTAAATCCTTCATATTCCCACAACAGTCAATATGCAACAGTAGACCAAAAACTGCTTGTGCGATCGATTTTTAAATCCTTAAAATATAATTATATACTCACACTTAGCTACTGTTTCATCGATATCATCTTGTGATTGCTTCTGGTCTTTCTCACCACCATCCAAAAGGGCGTCCGTGTTCTCTTCAGCCCGCCTACAAGAATACATTTATTAAAACCAAGGAAAAATCTTTAATATTTTACTGATAGAATATTATGAATTTATTGCTTCTTACATTGATACAGCTAAGGGATGAGAGAATATGTTTATTCTTTTATTATGTAACGATACCAAGAAAGAAGGCACATTAATGAATTGAATCGCTTATTAATTCAAATGCAATAATCAAAATAAAAAATAAATAAATAATAATAATATCAAAATTATATGACCTCCAAAAAACATTTTGTTTTAAAATTGATAGTGAAGTATAAACTATTTTTAACTTATGTTTAGGTGTGATATAATTATTGTTGGCCAATGTTTAACTGTAACATTACATTACCCATGTATTCAATATACATTACTATATCTGTATCCTAAACTTATCTAGTGGTCTTGTTTTGTAATTTCTAATGAAAAATAAGTGTCATGCTCAACCAAAGAACATCATTCGTCGAAAGTCTTTACATTCCCTCTATAATGGTGGTGGGTTTTTATATTTTCCATCTTGACTTTCATAAGATTATTAATGTACCTAGACTAAATAACAAATCATGTTTTTGACTTGAGTGTAGAACTAAAATTAAACACATTCGAGTATATTTTTGAAACATAGAGAGCAATGTTTTTCAATTGTATTTGAGAAGCAAATTTGTGATGGGCAAAGAAACTTGTGGTATAACTAGATATTAAATAATTTTTTCTTAGTCAAACAGAAGCAACACGAAATTCATTGCGATCATATAGAATATCTTTTTTAACATATAGTAAAGATCCAAATTATCTCTACATAGGCGATATAGTATTCTGAAAAATAGAAGGATCCAAAAAATAAGAAGTCAAACAATAACACAACAATCTAAACTGACAGATGCTCTAAATCAAACTCTAAAATTTGAATAGCGCTGGGCTGAACACCTCTTTTGCCTCCGCCGACAGATGGTCTTTAAAAACAATGAAATGGAAAGAACCATTAGGAAACCAATAATTCATCAGTAGAGATGGAAGAGACTAGATGAAGCAGACTATGAACAGATAATCATGGAACAAAATAGCTTTAACCCTTATTAGAAGTTATAAAATTAGGATTATTATACTAACACTAAAATAATTTTTATTTTATCATCAAATCATCAAAATTTATTGGACATATTTGGTTGTATATTTGGTCAATTCTTAGTTGAAAATTGATTGTTGAAATATTCGAGGCTGTGGGAAACATTAAGTAGTTATACTGGTATTTTTAAACAAATATTATTGTCACAAATATATTTCCTTGTAATCCATTAATACTTGTGCGCTTGCTTGGTTTGGTCCTCTCAGTTGCGTATCACATTCGACGTTCGTTATGGAGCTTATCAATAGCAGTGTCTTACCTAGCAAGGTCCTCACGCTTGTGAAATAGGTCAACAATAAGATCGAGTGCAGACACATTTCTTGATATAATGTCTTCCTCGTTGTCCACTCGGATTCGCACGTTCAATAATCTCTGGGTATTCTCTTCATTATTTTGCACTAAGTTTATCAGGAGCAGCAATACCTGATTATAAGAAATGTAAATATCAAAGATTTGACAAACTGAACTTTTGTGTTAAATATCTAGAACTAAATTATTCATACAAATATTTTTAATAACCTACTAAAAATAAGACATTTTCACTTATTAGATCTCAAAAATATTTTTTCAATTTTCATCATAAAGCAGCTGGGTGCTATGTCCACTAGAAATATGCACTTAGATTTAGGTGACATGTTTCACTTAAATCAAAGTGCTTATTTGCAAACTACTCCCATTCTCATGCTACAGTAGCAAATTTTATTGAATTAAATTCAAATTTGTTTATTGCTTGTTACAATACTTGATTGTATGATCCGATTGAAGTTATAAACTAGGACTTACACAAGCTAACATAATATTTTAGTTATTAAAGAAATATTTGAATAAAAATTTAAAACTTAAATATACCTATTTATATTTTTTTCTCAAAAAATGCTGAAGTTTTTATTTATTTTAAGTTTCATTTTCATTATCACTAAAAATGTCATGTATATTATAATAACACTTGTCACATATATAATTACGGGCTTTCATGATTCTTTAAATAGCAATGTATATTATTATATATTTTTATTACTATTCTATTTTGGAGAAGGGAACGTTCAGTTTATTTATGTCTGTGAATAAAAATTATACATTTTTACTAGTGATTAAAGATTTAGATGTTTCTTTTCAAATCAACATTTTATTCAAATTAACATGCTTCCAGTAAAGACATGTAATGGATAATTATTTTGTGTTACGAAATGGGTTCCAAACGATTTCATGTCGTCTATGTTAGTTATAATTCAGAGGCACTTTTTTTAATAAGAAAAAGTTTGTTTATGTAACACGAATTTCCCGTTTATTATATTATTTTTAATAACATACGGTAAGCTGGAATGCGCATAGTTTGCCGTTAGGGTAGTTTTGAAATCTGTCTTGGCTTCAATGTCTTATTATCTTACATATAAAAAAAAGCAAAGCACTTACACAAACACTAAACTCGAAGTTCCTGTCATCTGGTATGAAGTTCCCTTGGTTGTTAAGGATGATGAGACAAATCTCCATGACGGACGGTTGCTCGCCCACTACTTGAGCGCCACGAGATACTGTTGGAAAATATTATATAATTAAATTATATCAGGGTATTGTATCAGGGATTAAACACAATACAATTTTGACATTTCATTCATAAAGTTCATTTCTCTTTTTTGAACTATTAAATAATATTTTCTGTATAATTAATGAATTGATTAGTTAATTTTTTTTTCTTTTGTGCACATGTTCCATTAGTTATTGAACAGCTTCGAGTCACTCTGAGTGTATGTTAAAAATCAGTGTTTTTGCTCATAAGGTAAAAACATCACTGAGCTGTGTGTAATTTTGATGTGAATAAAAAATAGTTATCTATGTAGCTATACAATGCCATAATTATTTGTAGAGCATTTTCGCACTTTAATAAAATGATTGATATGTTTGATAGTAATACATGTGTCAATTTGTGATCATTTACCACCAGGTATACCATTTATGACATATAGCCAAATACCCTATAAATAAAACTCTCAAAAAATGTTTTTTTTTTTTGTAAATTACACAACCTTATTGTTTTTTGATGTCTTTTGTTAAAAAGTTCAAGATCTCCAGATCATGTTCCTCCTTAACCATTGACCAAAATGTCATTCTTACACATAATTATGATTGCTTTCATCATCTATAGTGACGGCTCATAAACAAGCTCAGGTACAGGGTATGGGTTCGGCTGTCTTTTTGGAGGACCTGAACATTCACATCACTGGGCCTTTGGGTTCCCACAACACAGTATTTCAAGCTGAATGTATGGGCATACTTCTAGCATCAAAGGCAATATAAGTGAGAGAGGTAACAGACCAAAATACATTAATTCTCTCTGATAGCAAATCCGTTCAACAAGCCCTGGATGGCAATATAATAACTTCCAGCCTCATTCACGTATGCCACTTGGCCCTTAACATGGTAGGAACAATAAATACTATAACCCTACACTGTTTCGAACAATGGGTGCAGTTTTAGTTTTATTGATTATAATATGAACATAACAAAAACTGGTTATGAGTGTGTTTAATGTTTTTTTCATCATGAAATTTAATATGATTTTAGTGTTAACAAATAAATTTATGAAAAAATCAAGTTTCATTAATACAAAGTTGAATGAATGCAAGAAATGCTTAAATAATTTTTTGTGTTCAATTTGATATACACACACACATTTGACCTTAACAATGTTTCAGAAACTTAAGATGACTTGAAATTGAAGCACCTTCTGGTTATTCAGCCATAGAAATGTAAGTATAGTTATGTTGTATGTTTGTATGGTCTTCATCATCAACTTTTTTTTTGTTATGTATTTATATGGATTTACGGTCAGCCTCAAAAGTAGTTTAATAATACTGTACCATGTCATCATAACTTGTGTTTACTAGTATAGTTGTAATTACTACTATTTATAAAATTATTGATGCAATACTTTACCAAAGTGTTAACCTACTGAGGCTAACTGTTTGTTACAATATATATAAGTGTATATAACTACAAATGTGTGGGTGATAAATTAATAAAAAGGAAGTTATTCTTTTCCACACTAGTGCTTTTTATTTTCCTCTTGCATATAACATGCAAGAAGGAAAATTATAATCAAAAAGTACACAACTTCTGTACACAACTTTTTTGTATGAAATGACTATTTTACAGCACAAATACTATTAACACATGAATTAATTTAAAAAGTCTGAATCATATTTAAATTGGCACTCCTAATCATTTAATATGACTCAACTGAAAATGTTCTCAAATTGTTCTATTTGCAATATCAATTATTACTTATCCGAGAATAAAACTGTTTTTCATTAATTTCCTTTTATTTTATTTTTTTCTCAAATGTATTAAAAACTTCGTACGCTGCACGTGCGGAATTGTCATATCCACTGACGTATGGATCAATAAACACACTAAACTCTCAAATAAAGCCATACATACCACCTTTGTATCGAAATGTACTATTAAATTTTTTTTGTACTTAGTTACTAACCGTTATTGGTGAAGGAGTGCGACAGGTTGACGAGGACCTTGACGGCGGGCAGCGCGGCGTCGAGCAGCGCGGGCCGCAACGGGGAGTCCTCGCGAGCCTCGCCCGCGCAGCGCCGAAGCAGGGCAGCCAAGGTGCGCGGCGCGCCCAGCGTTTCGCTCACCAGGTACAGCTGGTTATCTTCATTCTGCTGGGTAACCTACACACAGAGCATTCCCCACATTACAAGCAAAAACTGATACTTATGCAATGAATCATGTATGCTTTCAAAAGAAGAATACAAAGAATAACGAAACATGAAAAAAATTAAAAAATCTTTATTAGAAATTCCTAGGCAATTTCACCTCATTGAAGTGAGTTTCTATATCTATAATATTACAATTATCTGATAACTCTTTTTTTTGAACATGAGAATAAAAATAATATTGTTTTATTTATTTCATTGATATATTTTATAAATGTATTGGGATTTCTTGTATTAAACTACTCATGTGATCTCCCATCATGGGAGTCACATGAAGGAAAACTGTGCCTAGCGAATTTACTTACGTTTTCCAACACCCGCATACACCTATCGGCCTTCCTGAGAACATCTATGTCGGCATCGGACCATGTTGAGGCAGTGGTCTCCAGCCGATTGGCGCAATCTTGTATGGTGCGCACGATATGGTCAACCCCGCCCAGCACTCGAAGTTCTTCTTTAAACCACTCGCCGGCGCGTTTAGAAGTCAGAGATAAAAGTGTCTCCATAGCAAGGTGACCAACCTAAATTAATGACACAATTGATATCATTAAAATGCCTTCAAAGTATATCATTGTTTTATTTATTCACTTCTTCATATCTGATGTTTGAGCAGATATAAAATGAACATTAATAAAAGAATCTATTAAAATCATTTGCTTTATAAAGGAAACTGCAATGATTAAGATTGCATAAATGATCACTAATATAACTAAAAGTATAAAACATTAAAATTGGGTCAAAACGAGTATCTGATATTTGTTAACTTTTTATATTGACTATATTCACTTTCAAAGTAGGACTATCTTACAGTAATATTGTCCAAATCTAAATGCTGCGCCTTGCCCTGGCTCTTGATTTCAGCACATAGTTCCCTCACCCGCTCTTGAGTTTTAGCAAGTTGTGCTGATGTTAGACCACAGTCATCAAGTGCATTCCTGTTAATTAAATATTTATCTTAATAATGCATAACTTATATATTAATATTTTATTCGGCTTATACATGTGGTTGTCAATATAAAACTTATTTAAGAAATATTAATGTAGAGAATTCTACACATGAAAATTCAACTATTTGGAGCATTTAGTTTAAAATTGTTGCTATTTCTACAGTTATTATTTATTATACAGTCAGTTACATAGTGTTTTTTAAAACAATTAAAAACAGATTAAAATTTAAAAAATAAACCACAATGTAACCATATTAAATTATAAGTGAGTTAATAGTAAGGCCCCCACTATATATATATACTGTGAAAATTAGGAATTGTGTGAAATAATCTACTCACTTGTGTGACACATCTGATTCAAGTAGGTTCAACATAAGTTCCAAAGACTCGCGGTCAAGATCCATATTAAGTCGATCTTGCGACAAGACGAACATCACCGTCGCCGTACAAAGACCTAAGCTCTGTGGGAGAAATAATGAGCATATTTGAGAAAGTGTTAAGGGTTTTCAGCAGTAGGCTGGAATAGTTTAAACAAAAAGAAACAAATACAGTAGGGCGCTGCAGTTTGTGTGTAGTGTAGTATTGTTTAAATTTTTTAGATTTTTAGGCTATAGCTTTATACCACACTATCATTATCCTTTATTTTAATACCTGATGCATTCTGTTTAATATTCGGTATTATAGTATTACGGATATACATTTTCAATTACCTATTCCAATGATCATTTTATGAAATTGCGAAATAATTGTATTTAAGAAAAATATATAATAAGCCAAATCTTTGAGTGAGTCTGTAGATGATGGCCTACTTACCCCAAGTGTGGCGTACGTGAACTGCGGTGCGCTAACGGCACTTACCTGATCATTGGTAGCATCGTGCAGCGCGCTGAAAAACTTCTGTACTATGCCGTGCGCCCGGAGGTGCATTCGGAATGCCGGTGCGGTACATTTGCTGGCTAACGTGATGGCTGATAAACAACGCGTCGACATTGGATTGTTGTCCTATAATTAAAGATATGTTGATTCTTTTAAACTCAATTTTTAAAATTCTTGCTTAAGCTCTTGGATTGAGTATTACTCAATCCAACAGTCAAATAAATAGAATATTATTGTAATAATGATTATTCTTGGGTAAATAAAGTGCTACAATATCGTGGAACATTACCTGCAAAGCATCTAACAGATATTCAACATCATCATTTAACTCTTGGAACTCTCCAATTTCTTGTATCTGATGTGCCTTCTTCACATTTCTGACCACAGTGTAAAACTGTAAATTAAAAATGTTTTATTTATTACAAAATAAAACCTTAAACACAAATCATATATTTTGTTTTAATATATAAAGTAATAGTAATATCAAACCTCTTTAGCTTCCTTAGCACATCTGACACTGGTATAAGGTTTTACTGCTTCTACTGTTTCCAAACCATCAACAATTGGGTCTGGTGCCTTATACCTTGTCACCCTAGTCAGCTCTTCAGGCACAGGATTTACATTATTCTGGGCTTCAGTATTTTCAGGTTGTTCAGGTCGAGGAGTTTCATTTCCTTTCTGTATTTAGAAGAGCATAAGAATTTTCATTATTATCCATTTCAATTAGGTTGATTGTGGTGTTTCTCTTCTTGAATTGGCTGATGGATATATTCTATTCTATTCTATTCTATTGGTGAGCAAATGATAGCCATGGCAATATTATACAAACATTATTTTGTTTTGATTAAAGGTAGTAAAATTAAATATAAGAAAAATAAAATGTTATTGTCCAACTTTTACATAAAAAAATTAACTTATTAATGTTTTTATTTAATTAATTAAAGAGAAATATTTGAGCTAACAACTTCAAGTAATATACAAACACAAGATTATAAAAAATATACTCACATCATTAGCCCATTCATGTTTGTACAAATGACGTCTCTTACGAGCTGGTAATGGTGATGGATTATCATTTACCAATGATTTACTCTTAAATATGGAACCTTTTTTCTTAGTGATAACCAGCTTCACACTTGGTTTATCCTCACAATGCTCCTCAGTTTCACATACATCATGAGGAGATTTGAACACTTCTTCTCGATGTGCCTTTTGAGAATCATCTTCTAAATTATCATTAGGACAACTATTATATGCAGAATCTGAAGACTGTGTATTGGGCTGCAAGTGAATTTGGTTATCATTCATGTTTTCTTCCAGATTAAGTTCAGTATTTTCTTCATGTGCTTCTTCTTGATGTTCACTTTCATCATCTTCTTGATCATTTTTATCATGTTGAGTTTCAACACTATAATCAGGGCTTGAATACTTGTGTTTGTGTTTATGTTTCTTATGTATTTTCACCTTGAGAGGATCAACAGTTTTTACTTCATTATCCCCTGAAAGAATTTGTATTAATTCATTCTTTTCTACAACTTGTTTAGGTTCTTGCTCAACAGTTTGGCTAGCTTCTGGTATTTCTGCTGCTTGAGGAAGAGTTTCGGCCCCTAATGATTCATTCTTCTTTTTACCTTTCTTAGCTTCTTTTTTCAGATCACTCACTGTCTTAATTCCATGTTTATTAGAATAACTCTTTGTAATAACATCTAGATAATCATCATTTTCACTATAGTTAATGTTAGGTCGGTTCCTTCGAGATCTGCCTGATGTCTCAGGTGGTTTGGGCTCAGGTGGAAGTTCCTTTGGTTCCTCCAAACTAGGTGATCTTGAGATAGGACCAGTAGAATCAAGTTTTTCTAACTGATACTCAATATCATCGAGTGGTTTATTAACAACATCCTTACCTATATCATGTGATGGTGATGCAAGAGTTTTGTAGAGATCATACACATCAGTACCTGGCAAAGGAGAACTTGCTTTCTTCGCAATTTCATCTTCAACATTTTTGTGATGACGCTTATGAGATTTATGTTCCTTCTTCTCCTTTTTCTTTTCTTTCTTATTTTCCTGGTTTAAACCAGTGCACTTTATGGTAATTTTAAGACCCTCATGTTTTGGAGAGCATATTGCTTCCATTGATGGGCTTCTTTTATGATCCGATCCAAAATCTGAGTGAGTATCCATTGAGGAATGTCTATCCGAGCTTGGTGATGTCAACCCCTCATTGGAATCTGTACTGACAATACGGGAAGTCCCTTTAGATATTCTAAGCACAATAGGAGGTGGTTTACGTTCTTCACTTGTAGCTTTGCTTGTTGAGGGACTTACCGCTTCGGCTTTCATAGGTGTTGGGCTAGATATTAAAGGACTCACTTTAGGTGACGATACTTTAGTGGAAGGAACTTTAGGAGCCATTGGTTCATATCGACTAAAATCTGGAATTGGACTATTACTGCCATCTTCTGCATAGTTTATTACTTTATCACGATTTCGAACCAAATATCTTTTATTAGGAGGATGTGCATCTTGAGAAGATGGATCTTCTTTTCGGGAGGCTTTTGTGGCCACTGTATTCTTTTTTGTTTTAGTCTTTTCAAAACTACGTCGAGGTAATTCTGGTGATGATGAGTCCCTGTTGTAAACTCTACTTCTTTTAGCATTTCTCTTATCCTTGCTGTTAGAAGGATGTTCTGGTGATAAAGGTGCAGCAGGTACTGGAGGGGCATATGTAATTTGTGGAACTGGTGGGTATGGCTCAGCATTGCGTGATTTAAAAAATTTCTTAGGCTTTGGTGGTGGCTGTTCTGTTTCAACAGCTGGTACTGTCAGCGGACTGTTTTGATCTTGGACAGGCTTTTTGAGAACATTATTGGTATATGCTGAAATGTAAATAAGTTACAAAAATGTGTAAATATTGTCAGGTTATTATTAAAATTATAATATTAATACTAGCAGATACAGGAAAAGATAATTTCAGCAAAATTTATATCATAAAACAACAAAATAATTTAAGTTCTTACCATAAGGAGCACTTCTAATCGACGTGAAGCTAGTAATTCCCCATTTGCCCACAGTGCCTGCCGAACGAGCAGCAGAAGGGCAGTTACTGTTTTCCCTAAAGAGGGCACTATCCAGCGGCACGGCAACACTGCCGGCTCGGCCTCTGCCCCAGCGCGACATACTGTTAATATCATCAAAAACGGTGACTGTTGCACCCCCTTGCCAAAGCAATTTCTTCAAATGTCAAAATAACAAGTAGCACATGCCGTTTATAATTTCGTCACGTAAGGTTGTGTAATAAACTTTTATTATAATAACACTTCTATATTGAAGCCACAACTTTCTCCGATTGGAACGAAAACACAACCCATAAAGATAACACACCCGCCATTTTTACGGGAGCCAAGTACTTTTTCCACGGACGCATAAGCGGACACAACGAATAAAACACGCGTCACATAAATACTAGGATCATAACAATAAGCGATTTTCTTTGAACTTGTGAGGTAGATAATTATTTTTAATTTGAAATTTTAGAAACAATTAGGACACTAACTGCGATGTTGTCATCTCATAACACAAGAGGCGCCATATTGGCAAAACAAGGAGAAATAATTTTAGGCGGCCAATCACAGCAATGGAAAGGCATTTTAATGCCAGAGACATGTTTTTGTTATAGTTTTGTGTCTATAAAAAAAGGCAAAGGAGTATAGCCCTTAATTCATATTTTATGGTGTTTCTATCTTAAGTAATAATTCTTGTTTTCGACTTTCCTAAAATCTTATGGAGTGTTTTACGACATTAATTCAGTATTAGTATTGACATTAACCTTTAACAATATTAATACTGATTGATAAAAAATATTTAATTTAAATCAAAGGATAAAAAAAATGCTTATCAAAATGGCTATCTAATAACGCCTATCGAATCTATCTTGGCTTGTAAAATTGTCCTACTGATTATTAAGCATTACAAAGATTACATAATCTTTTTTAAGGCCTCTTATTAACGTCGATCTATATTTGAAGTATAGCAATCCACTTAATCAATTTGTTTCATACTAAATTTGCTTAATATTACTATATTTTAGTGCAATATGCAGAAAAAATAAAACACACAACATATTTCTGAATCAATTGTTTTCCGCCATGCCATGGCTCTGCTAGAGTATTTGGCGGGTAGTAGTGGCGTCAGTTGGGCACTGGATAAGAAATAATTTGTGACTCTCTTTTTTGATTATTATTTTAATTATCATTTCTAGATTAAAGGGAAAGCAGAGGGAACTAAAGCTCATACAGCAATGCCTTATTTATTTATTTATTCATGGTTCAGGGATACTGGTATAACGTACCCTTTGCGAATTAAACGTTACGAGGATATTATATAAATGAGCTTACCCTACAAATGAAAGAATGGAAATTAAATACTTATAAATCTAACGTCACGGAAGTCACTATAAATGCTGAATCATATATACTCTATATTGCACGAAAAAAACCATCCTTTTTGGTATCAAACTATACCATTTCACAACAAAAGCTTCACTACAACACAATATACGAAATAAAATATACAGTACACAAAGGACCCCACCATTATGGGCTAAAAACCGTCTAATATAAAAGATTAGAAAACTGTCACAAAAATAATATATAGGAATAGTAAACGGTGTCTTTGTTTTCATGATTATCTGTGCACATGAAGTTCTTTCTCATCTGTGATCTAGTTGATTTTGGCGCGTAATGGCGTGGTAGCGTCGGTTATGTTGTCGGTATTACAACTCGTTCTCTATTTAGTTTCGTTATCACAGACTACTTTGAGAGATACTAAAATACTTCTTATAGACTTCTTCTTTAAGTAGTATGTTAGTATCTCTAATTTTATTTTGTACTAATTAAGTAGGACCTAGCTCATATAAATTATTTAACTGCTATTAATATCTGATCTGTTCCCCGGGCTCCACTATAACTGCTCATGTCTACGCCTTTGTCTTGCCTACGATCTATGTCGAAATGCCAATCACAGTTTGACAGTGCGATTCGCTCTCTTCGATAGACAAAGCTTTCTCGGCCCGAGAAAGAGTTTTTATAATTTTGATATGCAAACACCTAAGAAAAGTAATCTTCGATAATTACCGGTTTAAACTTGCCACTTTGTTTCGTGATACTGCGGCTTATAAATGTATTATAGCCTTTTTTTACTTTGAATAACATAAAAATATGATTCATTTAAATTAATTCATTCATTCATTATAATTTATTTATTAATAATTAATTAGTAATTTATCGAATATATTTGTATGTATTAAATAATTATATTTATATTTTCTCGATATTTACCTGATCCCTGATTAATTATCCCAATCTTCCTTTCCTTTCCGAGTAACTCGTTTCTCTAATTTTTACATGACACTGGCGAAATGCGCAAATCGTGCAACGTCATATATATATTAAAAAAATTACTGGTTTCTTAATTTATCATGGGGTAAATTTAGGAAGAGGAAAGCCTCTTTTTGTGTAGCACTACTTGACATCTGCTAATTTTTGTCACCTTTTACTCTGTAGTTAGAAATAGGTACGAAGCAGGTACGTAGCGTTTGTGGCGTGTTATGGTGGGGTTGATTTTATTCAAAAATGTATTTCTTCCGTATTGTTTACATAGGTAGCTACAATACTTATTAGTATAAAACGTGAACCCTATATTTAGGGAGGTTGGTCGGTTGGGTGCTGTATATTTTACTCCGTATATTGTGTTTGAGTTAAATTTTTGATGTGGAAATGGTGTAGTTTCATTCCAAAAAGATTTTTATATTGTGCAATATATTGAATACATTATTCAATATAGATTGGTGAATTATGTTTCATTTGTTGATTTAGTTCATTCTTAGGGCTTCAGTTCCTATTTGTGAAATCCCTGTTACAAATAGGAACTGACTTCACAACTGATTTCACAACTTAGGGAAATCGAAACAAAAAAAATTGCTACGAAATTTGAAAACAATTTATAAGTTTTTGACTTATATAGTTATTATTGGGGTTTATTAAAGGATCTTTGGTTTTTCAAAGAACTACACTTTCATTTTTACGATCTATTTCATTGTTTCCAAAGTCAAGAGCTCGCAGATGTTGTCTGGCCATTACTTAAGTTTTGATCTTGGCTAACACTATTTTGGTAAAAGCCATTTTTAATCATCTTTAAAGATAAAAACAGATTAATGTTTACTATAATCTACAAGAATTATTTTTATTATTAAAAAACTTATAAAATGTTCAACTCGAAATTTATAATCACACCATAAGATAGCACATGGGACCAACTAATTTTGTTGATTTCGAAAACGACATTTTCAAGGCTATTTTATATTTTCATCCCGACTTATAGTCCCGTGGTACAAAAAGACTTCGTATTTAAATTAGAGTAAGTCCCCATATTAAAACTTAGATATATTTTTTTGGCAATTAAAATAATGTAAAAAAAATATTATATACAATTTTAGGAAAAGAAGTGGTTATTTGTTTGTGTTTTATTTAATTTTTTGGACAGATTTTAGCGTTTGTTATAATAAAACTACATATTTCATATTATGAAAACAAAAAATAAATTTATAAGCACTAATAAATTTTACTAAAATCTTTGATTTTATTGTTGAGTTGTAAGATATTAATCACTATCGTCTATTTATTTATGTGACTTTCTTATTGCAGTAATATGAAACATCTATCTACTTCTACTTACCACTACCTTCTTCTTCTTGATACTATCTTCTTTGATAACACTCTTCAATATTGAGGGAGAAGCGCTCTTTAGATCGAAAGGATCACTTTAGGTATCAATTCGTGCTACTTTGTTTCATACAATTGCTGGGCTGGAAATGCCACTGGTTAGGTTAGAGGCTGCACCTGCTGATTCCATTCGGCACGTGTCATTAGCCACAGCTCAATAGCGTAACCTAAACGCCTGTTAACAATTTAAAATTTACTGCTTATAGTTTTTTTTATTTTTCAAGTGTATCAAATCATAAGCAGAAAGAGCTTGTGATATTTTTAAATTTAATAAGTAATATGAGTTTAAATATTCATTCATTTGTAAAAATTAGGTCATACTAGGTATATATACTTTGTAAGCCTTAAAGAATTATTTTGCGAGCAACATAAATATAATTCCATTTCTTTATTAATCTTGCAGGAATATGTATTCTCATGTAACTAAAAAGCGTTCGACGAATTCCGTATTATTCTTCGTTTTATTCTATTCTAAAATGGATCGGACATTCGCCTTTCTATTAACATTACCTGTCTATTAACTAACTCTTAAGATACTAAAAAGACACGAAGCACCGACAAATACCAAGCTTTGGTACACTGGAGTTAGGATGACTTATAAGGTAACGGCTATTTAAGTACCAGCCATTCAAAATAAAAATATTTATTATTTATAAGACGTCAGAAGCACAATAGATAATATATATAATTTTGAGGTAAGTCGGAACAGTTTATTTTTTGAAATGAATAAAGCTGTTTGCTACAGTTGAATTTCACTACATTAGACTTGATATTATATAAACAACTTAAAACTTTTCTTTCAATTAAACCGCTTCTTATCAACAGAACTTCTTTCCAATTTAAGTTTATAGCTAACATTTCACCTAAAAATAAATATTAAGTATAATAATTATTTCTAATACATTGAAACTTTGTATAAGGCAGTGCCTTTACGGGAATATCTGGGAAATTATTCAGAACTTGAAACGTAACACAACCTTTTTTCATCGATATGTTTTATTTTCTTGTTATATACAATATAATGTATTAATTCTTTGAAAGTGTTTCTGACTACACCAAGACAATGAAACATTTATTTAAACGAAAATAAGCAACATGGTAGATTTGCTTGTGGCCATTGCTCCTGTAAAGTCAGGATCAGGAATAACTAGCTCTGTTTTTATTTGTGTACCAAATTTTTCTTAGTTATAAATAAACAATCATTATCTCTGGTAATTCCTAATCTTAAAAAAGCATTTAAATTTTATTCTCTCTTTTATCTCTTATACTGGGTATTTGGTACGCTAAGCTGGTAAGCCGGATCCTACCCATACTAATAAATTACTAAGGTAAAATTGAAATGAAGAGACATTTGAAAATAATTTTACGATTGTTGATGTAAGCACGATTTATGATATTTCTGCTTCATAGGGTATATTGAATTATATTAACAGTCGATTATTTAGTTATGACGGTTTTATTGGTGACATTATCAAAGCATCGTCGACATACAAAATCAAAACTGACTTTTAAATTTTGAACAAATTTCGTCAGCTATTCTTTAGCTGTAATTTGTCAATCCCAGAATCTAGCTACTCGTTTTAAGCCGTAGGTAGGTTTCGTTTAACTAACAGATTGGTACTGGTGCGACCACTCCTTCAGGCGCTTTCATAAAGACATCCTCATCTAATTCACCATACAGAAAAGCAGTTCATACTTCTAGCTTCTGTATATTCAAATTATGCTATGTCTTAATACTTAATAAAGACTCAATTTATTCGTACCTTGTCGTGGGAGAAAGGTTTATTTATCGAGATTTTACGCAAATAGACATAATTTCGCATAAATTATTACTTACCAACTTTCACTTTGGGCTCGTAGTATAATATGACTGCGTAATATTCAGTCGTATTTCCATATTTTTTCCCTAACGGAGTTCTCTATTTTTCCGCGTCCGTAATTCTCTGGTGGTTTAAATATATCAAAACATTCTTTAATGATTTGCAAGGTTATGATTTTTGTGACTTCTCAATTTCTTTAATATTCTAGAAGATATTAAAGAAATTGAGAAGTCACTGATTGAGAAGTTCTGTTTATTCTATTAGGTATAGGATTTAAAACTAATTATCGCTTAAAATATGCATTCGAAGACAAGTGTATATTTTGTTTTTAATTTTATATCAGTAACATAGTCTTTAAGTACGTACTATATTATACTGTAATAAAGCTTTAACAGGATTACTCATTTAAACTACGGTTGAGTTAACAAATGATTTTATATAGATATGGAAATGTCCTAAATCAACCGTGATTAATATAAAGTTACTTATAATAATACAAAAAACACCAAATATAAAAAATTAAGGTAAGTACTTACTTTACTAATATTGCATTAATGGAGTCATATTAAAATTAAAGATTGGTAAAAAAGAAATATATTGTCTATTGATTTCATAATTCCTTTATCCCTTGGAAGTTTTCACCCCTCGTCTTCAAAGGAAAAATACATATAAATATGAAAAATGAATACGACTAGTTTAGTGTAGCGGTATATATTATATAATTACCACTTTCAATTCCAAGGGGTGGGGGGTGGTTTGAAAACTAATGAACATGAAGAACCTATTATAGAAGTAATATAAACGGATCGATTAATTAAAAAGTGGCAAAACTCTCAAAAATCTAATTTATCCACGAAATTCGAACACGAAATGCATTTATTCGGCCGACAAGAGAATCTGTGGAAAAGGTAAGTAAATGAATAATAGTACTATATTATACTCCTTTTTCTACGCTCTGTTAAGGTTTTATGTTCCACTTTATTAATATTGCATTAATGGGGTTGGCAACTGTCAAGTGGCAACGTTACATTATTTTGGAACGAATCCAAAATACCTAACAAAACTAAGGGATATATCTTTTAAATTCATTTTCGCTCTAAAATGCAAAAGTGCTACTTTATTGGCTTTAGAAATATGGAAATTACAAATTTGATTTAGATCTTACTATCAAAAAATATATGAAAAACCACTTCTGGAAATAAATAGTTATAGCCGTCTAACCACTCAGGTATCAAACATATCCAAAATATCTTCTCTTCATGTACAGAATATTACATTGTGTTAATTGTTAATGTTACATCTAATTCGCTTTTTCTTCCTTTCGATGATTCATCCGCTTTTAAATTTTGCTTTGAACTATGGTACTTAACATGAACAATATTATTTTACATTCATATTAAGGTGAATTATTTTAGATCACTAATAATTGCTCCTAAGTTTTAAACGATTTCCATTTAGGAACAAACTGACTTAGCGCCACCTATCATACCGCTAACCTGGTTGAGAGAAACTAGGAAGAAATACGTACGGCAAGAATAGTTTTTTGGATTTTAATGACATCAAGACTTTAATGACTTAACATCAAGAAATCACAGAACCGCCGCCGTAACCGTACCTGTCAAACATTGACTAATCAATTTTATGGTTTGGTTTGTGCTTCATTTAAGCTACTCCGAATTGGGGTACCTATATCAGCAGTGCTGTACCCAAAGCTGCCGCTATTTCGTATGTGGCTTCAAGCATCATCCCGTTTTATCATGGCGCAGAAAGTTGCTATGAATTTTTATACAACTATGTTTAAAAGAGGGGCACAGCTAGTTTGTGGATTTTGTATGAAGTAAATTTATTTTATTTACTAATTGTAATTAACCTTAAGTTTTTGTGCCCATGTAGTGTAGTTGATTATAATAAACCAATTTCGTTACAGTATTAAAACAAATGCAAATGTGTCATCCACTCCGACTACTAGTATATACGGTCGGTTTCAGTGGATTTGTGCGGTACCTACTTATTTATAAAAATATTTGAATACTGGTAATGACTTACTGCAATAATGAATATTTACGTAGGTACTAATGAAAGTACTTAGTACTATATTGGAATAAATATTTTTTAGGATTGCGGATAATTTAAATCGTTTTTATAATCATTTTTTCTGGGCATGTTATTTTCACTCCGGGCTGTTAGTCTCTCAAAGACATTACTGTATCCTTATTGTTAGGGCCATAAATAACATACCAAACAATCCCAAATCCAATTTCAGTACGTAAATTTATGGTCTCTAGAAACACCATAGACGCGGAGCATTATGCAATACATGCAATTTTCTTCCGGCTTTTATTCCCCTTTTTATGGTGTCTACTTGAGTAATGAAAAACTATTAAAGGCGGGTTGGGGACCGTGTGGTCGGTGGGACCTTTCCTGTTTATGGTCCGACAGCCAATGGAGTTTGTGCTACTTTTATAGCTGCGCCAATTTCATGAACCCCGCTATAACATGGCTGTCCACGTTTACGTCGGAATAAAATTGTGTTTTAGATATGTAGGTATTGAAACTGAAGTCTATAGCATGCGTAACTTGAACGTCACCTTCAAGTTACGAGTAATGAGGTTGTATCGAATTTTAGATTTTTACATCCCGTTGAGGTCACACAGTAAATATAATTACTGTGTGACCGCCGAATGTATCAAACTCAAAAACATATATCAAACTTGCTAAATTTAATTTTAATATCTTTGTTCGTTGTTCAAGCAAACTACTTGAGTTACATTTTGTAAATTTGTATTCAAATGTCATTAATTTGTAGACACATAATGTTGCCACGAAATTTAATTTTGACTGGGCTGGGAGCGTTCTGGTGGATTTTTAGCCGTGTTTGGTCGGGCTTTCTAGGCTAGTGGACCTTATTGTGATTGGGAATTGTTGGTCAGGACTGGTTGTGGTGCTAGTTGTCAGTCAATGTCAAAGGGGGAAGCGCAGCCATAAAGGTGATAGATCCTGGTGCTCTTACGTTTAGTTAGAGTACCCGCCTAAGACGTGGGACAAAGCATAGTTATGTAGGCTTATATTTTGTGCAGAGTTCCATTCAAGCCACTCTTGGCGCTACCTAAAAGGACCGGTGACTAAATGCTCTTTTTAGGGCCGGTGGAGCATTGTGATTGGTAGTGGCCGGTCTCCAAGACCAGCGGTCCGTTGTCGATCCCAATGACGAACACGGTGCACGGCAGGGCCCGCAAGGGCAGACACAGGCGGCGACCAGGTGATATGTACTCGGGCGAGCACGACTCGTAGCCAACATGCGCCACGGTCAGCCTGTACAGTTGGCTAAAAATGTCTGTACCCGTAAAAGCAAAACGTATGGCGTATTGGACACTGAAGTAGTTTTCATTGAAGTCAGGATGACACAAGTTATAAATATATGAATTTCTATTATAATATTATTCTATATTATTAGCCTTGCCAATTTTATTAGTGATTAAATCAATCTCTTTTCAGAAAGAATCTGTTGCGAAACAACCTTTTCAGATTACACTCACTTGCTATGCTCGAAGATATAAATTATCTACAAAAGTAATAGGTAAATTACATTTTCATTGGACTCACGTTTGAGCTATACCTATCGTTAGCAACTTCTGTAGAAAACCGTACCGAGCGGTAAAGCCACCGCCCGCCAGTTCCTATGAGGCATGGTGCATAGTTATAATAAAATTGTAAGAACTCCGGACTTTAGTTTCATATTATGTCAATGAATTACTGTATAATATTAATACTAACGTGATTTGACGTTGGGTTCCAGGGTGATTTTTTGAGTCCTCTTTGGTTCTGTCTGTTCCAAAATCCACTGAGCAGGTTGCTCGATAATGCAGGGACGGCTTTTCATTTTCGGAGAGGGGGACCTAAAACAACTCACCTTTTCTATATGGACGATCTCAAGTTGTTTTTTCCAGCTCTCAAAGTTTGGAGCTGTTGAAAACCATTGAGAATTTCAGTAGTTCCACCAGCTTGCAGTTGAGATTGTATAAGCGAGCTGTTGTCCATGTGGATTGAGCTCTACATGCTCGATATGCTTTATATGCAAACCCTCTTTGAAACTGATTTATACAGGTATCTCAGCATGTCACAGAATGTGGGTGTGTAGGTGGTGGTCATGAAACAGTACGTTACAGGAGACTTCTTGGGGTGTCTGACGACCGTGTTGAACAGCTTCATGTCTGGCTCTAACAAAATTAGGGCACTTGTATTTTAATTTTAAGACTAACTTTTATGATTGAGGAATTCATAGTGAGAACATAAAATAATAACTGTTCTTTAGAACACGTTAGGGTTGTTAAAAATATATGTTGTTATAATTCCACATCCCACAGTAGGCGCTGAGATTAGTATACTAAGTTAGCTAAGTAAGGTTAACATTAATGTTTTCTGTGGCATGTTTCTTTGATTTACAGTAGACTTCACAAGTTCCATGAACCATTGACACAACACCACAAACATTTCTGATTTACGGCACCCATAAAGCTCAAATTAGTGTTTTATGTTTACGGCCATTGCGTAAACTAGAACTAATCAATTTCCTAGATCAATATTCTCATCTGAATCTTCGTATTCAAGCTTTTATTACATATAATATATAATAACATTTTTATGTAATTTGAGAGAGGGTGAGATAATGGGAAATAAGACGTAAAATGAGAGTGAGTTTCGTTTATGAGCATTATTTATAGTTACTAGGGAAGGGACGCATTATTTGCAGCTGGTATACGAACCTAATTTTTTTAGGGTACATTACACAAAGATATAAAATGAATAATATTTTTTTAAGAAACTTGAAATGCACGGGGCCGTTACTTAGTACACTAGTGGGCTCTTTGATGGTAAGATGTTTTCCAAATTTTAATTTTTTTTTAGATATTTATAATAGTCATTTTATTTGAGTCGAAGTCGTTATTTCTATGAAAAAACTTTACGTTCGATATACGAAAATATTTAAGTATTTATTTTAATTCACGTAAAAATAAGAGACGTAACTCATTAAAAACAAAATTTCATAAAAAATGCTTCCCGTTTTGGCAGACAGATAAAAAACAGCAAAACATAATTTCCGAATAGTTTACTTTCTAAAAAATAACAAGTAAATTTAAACGCACAAACATTATCTGTGGTATCTACGTAAGGAACTGTAACCGGCCATTGCCACAGGTTCGCATTTCGAAAACGTGCTTACTTGAATAAATCCAATTAACCACATTTGATCAGAGCTTACACACAGTACCACCATAGAATATACCACAAAAACTTTACTTGTAGGGAAAATATGTAAACTGCGATATCATAGTTTGACATAACCATGTTTCGCAAGTAGCAAATAATTTAAGCGATTCTTGATGTTTGAATTGTAAAACTTTTTAATGGAAACAACAAAATATTGTCTTAGTAACTGGTACCACGTAATTGTATTATAAGAATCTAAATTTTGGAAGATATTTTAATGAAACTACCAAAATAAACAATGATGAACAATATATAGAGGCAAATAAAACTGTGCAATAAAAATTTAATGATAAAAAGGTTAATATAATAAAATTATTTTGATAATTGTTAGTGTTGTTGTCAAAGGTCGATTAAAATATTCCATCTACAGGTAGAAGTTTGTTGCTTAGGATTCTCAATTTATTTCCTGATAAGTGAATTAGCTTGGGAACTAAACTATAGTTAGTCGTATCTTATCGTTATTTGTACATAGAATATACTGTATTAAAGATAATCTAGGTAATGTAGGTAGCGCTTTACACGGATACATATGAAATAAAGTATGTAGGTATCTCTTTAATGACATTTTAATGTGAACCTAACTTTTTATCGTGGCCGTCGCATTCCTTTTTTATTTTTACGGCGGACGTGCCCGCTGCCATCTACTTCAATTAAGTATTTATACTGCGCTATAATACATATACATATATATAAGTATAATCAGCCAACCTACTAGGGTGTAGATGATGATCTGAGATGCTTATTATGTAACCAAATGACAGAATATAATGGAATTTACTCAACTAATATAAAATAATAACAGGAATAACGACTGTTATCAGTCTAGAAGGTAGGTTCTCTATTTTATATGATACCCTTAAATAACAGGTCAGTCAATCGGTTGAAATTGTATATCTTTATGAAATTATAATTTTTACCTGTTATTTTTGTCTAGCGTGTAAAAACATAAAATGATTTATTTTCTTTTTATAAAATATACTGACTGTTATAAGACAATTCGTCAAATAATTTATACTTATGAACTTTTAAAAATGCAGTTTATTTACCTTAACTGTACAATTAAAAAAGACTGATGTTAAGATTAATTCTATAATTTTATTTTTAGAGGTAAACTTCAATTTACATAGTAAAAAAACCTGTCACCCGGTAAAACAAATATTAAATACGATGTTTTACCAGTGGCCCTGGTAAAACCTAAGATTTGGTCATCTCAACTGAGTAGGTAAACGTGTCAAACAATTTTTGCCATTAATGAAGCTCAAGAGGATAGTTCCTTTCTTCTTATTTTTTTATGTTTGATATTTTTATGGTTCCGTACCTCAAAACAAAATGGAACCCTTATATTTTTTCTGATTTTGATATGAAAATATCAATGTAGAGTTTTAATGTTTAATTATTTACTAAACTGTAGTATGAGTTTAATGAATATTATTTAAACTTCGTTGAATTTTAGGTCAACATAAAATCTAGCTCTTAGAAACCATGGCAATAGTCAGTTATCTCACTCAAAGTTAAAGTTAAAAAGAACCAGTAAAACTTATTTTTGAATGTCCCGCTTTAATCATTTAAATATGTAGCATCCGTATACAATAAAGGCAGTGTTGCCTTCTTTAACCCCTTCGCAGATATTGGTATACATACTTACCATTAACTTAACGTGAAATTTTAGTGTATTGATATATAACATTACCACTAACAGCCAACGCCATCTCATTATGGATAGTTTCTTTATTCTACATCCGAAACTTGCAGATGAAACAGAAATCAGTAATAGCGGTAATTGTAATTAGAGAGTGTTGCGGTGTGGTGTTGACATCATGTTGTTGTGTAAAATCGCTAATTTTAATTTATTTTTGTTACATTTTGAAATTTTCAAAATAGTAAGTAATTAATTTTTAATATATCCTACGATATATAAAAATTAATATTCATTTATTTATTTTACTGTAAGTAATTTAATATTAATTTTATAAGAAACTTTTTTCAGATCAAAAATCTATCAGATGATGACATTTTTGAATTACTTTGCCACGAGTTGCCAGATTGTCCAGAAGAGTCTGAAGCCGATGGTGATAATTTATCTGAATGTAAGTTTCCGCTTTTTCAAGATAGAGTTTCTGATATGGAAGCAATCCCTTTGATGGATGATCTAGAATTTTCTTCAACTGATAATCTTATGGAAGTCACCAACAATGATGAAAATATTTCATTACAATCAAATGATTACAATAGATTTCAATATAGTGGCGATCAAATGCTTAGCAGATCAGGTTGGTATTGAGACTTGAATTTTTTAAATTCTATAAACGAAAAGTTTGATAACACTCCAAAACCAAAAAGAACATTCTTACCCACGGAAAATGAGGTCTCATTCTTTCAAGATACTTTTACTGAGGATGATGTATAAACTAATCGCTGATCAAACAAACTTATATGCTTCGCAAGAACGTAATTTTACGAAAAGGGAAGAGGGTGAAGATAACAACAAGAAATTGGGTGAATATCACTGTAGAAATTCTCGTTCTTCTTGTTCTTCAAAATTCCATATTAAAATTAAAGATTGGTAAAAAAAGAAATATATTGTCTATTGATTTCATAATTCCTTTACCCCTTGGAAGTTTTCACCCCTCGTCTTCAAAGGAAAAATACATATAAATATGAAAAATGAATACGACTAGTTTAGTGTAGCGGTATATATTATATAATTAACACTTTCAATTCCAAGGGGTGGGGGGTGGTTTGAAAACTAATGAACATGAAGAACCTATTATAGAAGTAATATAAACGGATCGATTAATTAAAAAGTGGCAAAACTCTCAAAAATCTAATTTATCCACGAAATTCGAACACGAAATGCATTTATTCGGCCGACAAGAGAATCTGTGGAAAAGGTAAGTAAATGAATAATAGTACTATATTATACTCCTTTTTCGACGCTCTGTTAAGGTAAAATAATACATACATACAGTGGAACATAAAGTTCCACTGTATGTATGTATTATTTTTTTGTATTTTTTTGAAACGCTCTTTGATATATAGCCCTGAGTCCTTGGATAATCATCGGAGATGGTCCTATTGTCGTCAAGTCAGTCCAAGATCCATCCAATTTCATGTCCTATGAAAATCGAAGGCAACCCACAAATTCTATAAGCACATATTACGTGTTTCATATTTTTTAGCCATTGATATTCGATTCGATTGCCATTGATTGACTGGTAGTCATCGTCTCATGTTGATGCGTTCATGATCTAAAATACAACATCGTAATGGCTAGAAGCTAAATGATACTGAACTAATTTAAAAACAGACGGACACGTGAGTGATATCAATAGAGCTCTTTTTGAATTCTTCGAGTATGGAGCCCAAAAATGACGGGGTTATCGGTTCATCAAATTTTCTTTGTTTGTATATATGTGACGATATCTCCATCAATTTTGAACCTATTTAAATACTTTTTGTGTTCAGCTAGGTATACTATCACATTGGTGCCATAATAATGTCGTCTGGATTTAAGGAATATTTTCGGAGATATAGAATTGGAACTGGAACTCAACACAAAAACAGTACACAATTGATTGTTAAAAAGAAACTTATTTATTTCAACCACTATTAACGGTTTATTCAAAAGACTAAAAGGGCTTATTAAAAAAGTATTTTTAGCGATATTTGCTAATTTATTTAGAAACAATAAAAGTGAAGCAACTCAACTAGATTCAATAAAAATACTTAAAATATAGAAAAGTACGAATAAGGTTATGTGTAAGTTTTTTGTATAAATATTTAAAGTAATTTTATACACGAGGCTTGACTAGGAAGGCTCAAGTAGACTAATTATTAAATAGTAAAAACATTCGTCATAAATGGCTACGGCAGTTGTGAAAGTACCTTTACGTTTAAAAAAATTATAGTTCTTTCATTCGGGGCAGACATTATTATTTACTTGCCTACAAGAATTCAACTTCTCAACCCTCTTCAATCAATAAAAAACCGATCTGCAAGCGGTTGTCAGACATGTTCCCGCCTTCATAATAATGGCGGACGCAAAACGCAATTCTTATTGGTGGGAAATTCCCGCGCTTTCTCCGCGGGAGAGCACACATGGCCATTTGAAAGTGCAATCCAAAATGGCTGAAAGAATTTTGTTGCGCAGCAGATGACATTTTGATAAATGAGATTGTGTTATTGGATAGGGCTTCCATTTAGTCATTAAGTGATTGGTTGATATTTTGAGCTTAAAATAGAGATATTATAACGTGTATCATGTGGATGTCAACAACTTATATCAACTCTATGTATGTGAGTGTGAACTGAGATGAGTCGAGCTTTAAAATATATTATCGTTTCTTATACTTGTTTCAAAAAGTGATGTTATTTTTGGACGTGTGTTGTTACGTGTAATTTTTGGAAAAGTGATGATAATATTTTTTTGAATTAGCTGTGCCAGAAAAAAGGTTTCGACTGTCTTGCCTTCTACTTCCACCTATATTATTTCTTTGGTACGCTTGATAGCGGCTTAATCGATTCAAGCTTGAGAGGCGTCGTTAGATTCATCTTAATCGTGAGAGTGACACTATGTAAATAGCTATTCATATACCTATTCACCCCGTATTAAAAACAAACACAAACGAAATAATTAAACTTTATAAAAATTTTTACTCCTCCGTTTCCGACTCCTTTGATGTCTTAGACTTCTTTTATGAATACTTTTAATAATGATAGTACGATCCCAAAGTATATTTATTATTTTAATATTTCTACTGTTTTTCCACGACGTCGTGATTTTTATTGCTTTTTATAAAAAAAATTCAGAGAAGCCCCATTTGGTAGTCAAAAGTCAATCACATTATCAGATTATAGGTTAATTACATAACTTATATTTTATTTTATAAAAATAGTCTTTCCCCATTTGAAAAAATTCCCCACTCAATCCTTCATATAGAAACACGTGTGCCAGTAAGGAAGGAGTCACGAAAGCTCTTTGTCTGTGGAGACAGTGAAAAAATGACTCCGAGCCAGTACGACTTCTTCTGATTTAGAAAGGAAAGGAAGGCACACGGTCAAAGCATTCTTCAGAGTATTCTCCATGGCACAACCGAAAAAAGAAATTGAGTGACGCAATGTCTCGACGCAATTGCCGAGGTTCTAGGCTATTCGTTACCTCCTCCACCAATTATACGCATAGCGCAACATCTATTACTTGTTCAAGCATCGAGGAGGTACTAAACGGAGCCATCCCAAGGTGCGATCAATATGCCACGCAAGTTCGGACCTGGGTTTTTTACAACATGGATAGTTGGTCATGAGAGAAATACTCACACACCTTAAAACAATCAAATATGGTTCTATTTTTATTGGTTTTTTGAATAAAGTTAAAGAATGAGTGCTATCGGTCTGGTGAATTACCTTCACCAGACCGATAGCACTCATTCCATATTAAATAGATATATACCTATAAATTTAAATGTCGATAGGTGCTAAAACTTGTTGGCCATGTACATATTTATTATCTATTATTATCGTCTACTTACCGTTGTCCGTTGGTTTGAGTTTTGTTCAGAGCTGATACTCATTATTAACCAAATGTGTGCGATTCTTGTTGAGCTTACACTTCACAATTTAAATTAAGCTATAGGTATTAAAATTAATAAAAATAATAATTACATTATTTCGTATAAGTTGCAATTTGATTTCCTGTATTGTAAAAATGTAATATAAATGCATATTGCTATATCATGCACAACACACCGTATCTAAAGAGTTACTGATTCCAATACTGTTCTAAATTCTTTTCTTAAATATTTTAGTAGTTTGGTCCGATAAAAATTGGTCGAGAATTGTTTACCTATTATGTCGTGTTGTCTGAATACTCTACTGGCCAGGGCTGTATTTCAAGAGGTAGAGACGCAAATAAACATAACTGGAGGGAATTGAAAAGGATTAAATTTAATTTATATTTGTAAAACTGAATATATTTTGAAGATAGATAGTTTAACGGGATTTATATTTTTTTCCGAGTTTCTAATACTTCGGCACTGCTGTTTCAAGGCCATGATCAGGGAGATCAAAAGGTATGTGGTATAAATATCGTTATAACTATCATCATTTATTAGGTTTATAATATGAAAATTTGGACTAGTGGAAACAAGTAAGATTTTTACCAGAAAATTATATTGTATGTTTGTAGCAACGTATTCGAACAGATATAGAGGGAACTTAGTACAATTTTCAATTAACCATTCTGTTATAATGTTTTCACTAAAATTACCTGCTCTTCAAAAAATTAAGATTACTGAAAATAACAACTGCCTGAATGTAGAATTATTTTTTCTTATTGAAAGGAAGGCGGGTATGTTTCGAATTCTTGGACTTAACGACATCATTGCCAAGACTTACCTGAGTTGCTCCCTGTGCAAACATTTACCCCTTTGCTAAGTTATTTCATTGAATAGGCACAGCAATAAAACCATTTGTAGACAATGAGATATAATCACACCTATTATGCCCGTTAATTTATGACGTAAATAAAGTTTTGGACTATACATCTGGTTAGAAAACGATCATGCCGACGTAGCAACAACGGGGTAGCAATAATTATTCAAAAATTAACCTTATTGCTCACAGTATACAATTTACATGACGAATAATCCTCAAGCTTCTTTCATGGCTCCATTGAATAGAGCCAGCTGCGTTTTTTTATGCATCTTAATGCAGCTTATTGCATTATCAAACTTAGTACCTCTAACATACCTTTAAATAAGTAACACATATATGTATGTTACGTATGAAATCATTTTAAGCTTATAAATGTCAGATTTAAATAACTTAAATTTTGAAATGGTGTTGCATTTACAAGGTTAGGGTGGATACAAAATACTAATTCTTCATACAAATACTTATAGGTATTGGTATCTATGGATTGGTTCCTATGATTCTAAGAGCCAAAATGTTAAAGGTATTAAAATGTATCGGTATTAAAGTGGAATGGTAGTGGTCCTGATGTCATTGTGTACGAACTCAATTAAATTTAAGTTCAGTATCTACTACTCTTTCAGTACAATATAACCAAAAAAGGCAGATGGCCGATAAAGACCTTTGACGTTTCTACAGCACAGTAATGCTAGCTCTTAAAAAGCCCTCTTCAAATCTTTTATAAGGTCAACCGATTGTGCTTAAAGCTGTCAGCAAATCTCACTTGTTGCATAGTTTCACCATTCTACAATAGATGTCAGCATACAATAAAAGCACCGAGCTTACATAAAAATTATTATTAGTACATAAATTTAATAACAGATGGCGTTGAGCACAGTGCTTAATTTTGTGTTTAAGTGTAAAATATTTTTATATTAAAATTTTCTTTCAACTTTCGAATAACATAATGCAAAATCAAACATTTATTCAAACAAAAATAAAAGATAAATTCATCTTATTGTTGATTCGGGAAGTTTTTGTTATGAATTTTCATAAACTTTGTTTTAAGTAGTTACGTAGTATATTAATAGATGACGCTGATACGCATGGAAAACTACAAAAAAAAAAATATTTCTAATATATAAAAATGAATAGCTGTTCGTTAGTTTCAATTAAATTCAAAAACGACTGGAAAGGTTTTAATTATTTATATTACGTTTTGTTTGCTTCAATTAAGGTTATTTAATAATAAAAAATTGGGACGATCATAAAGCAAAGGAAACAGGAAGGCTTAAATGATGATAATATAAAATAGGTTCTTTAATATGGTAAATTGTGTAACTGATGTGCTATTTTAAAAGTGAAATGATTTGCATCGCTGGATCTTACATTTAATAGATGGCGTTAGTGGCTCTTTGTAGGTGATACTAAGTTTACTGGGACAACTAGTTGTAATATAATTTCTCTTGCATTACAATTGTTCCCATTTATCGATAAAGCTCTGTGTCAGATAATCAACTGCAAATAAGTACTTAGTATTTTGATTACAATTTTAATTACCGGAATAAAATATTGATTGCAGGATTGAAGCTTTGTTGAGCTTTTTTTACGAGGTATGTATACTGTATACTTAAAATACATTTTTCTGCTAGTAAGCATTGATGTACGCTTTTTCTGAACCATTTTCTCTCACGGATTAGAGCAGTCTTATTCAGAGACGCCTTATAGTAGAAAATGAACTCATCTGTCTTAACCTTAAATCTGAAATTGATATCAACCTTGCCATTTATAATATAAACTTAAAATATTATTTTGAATGGATGGAACGGAATATTAAATTTACAGGTTCAATTAAGAGACTCAAGATCATCGAAATTAGTATATTACAAACAAAATGTTAAAATACAATAAATTTTAATACAATCTGAAAACTCTGTTTGACAGTTACAGGTACAAGTGTCAGTATTGCCTCTCCTTTTATTAAAAAAGAATTTTCTCGTAGTTTTCTAGGTTTTATTATTTTTAAAGCATTAATAGTTACGCTGGAGTTAGTGAGGAACTACTCATACCTATGTACCTATGTATAATGTCAATTGTAAGCCGCAGAAGCCCTATCCTTAGACAAGTTACTCAGGTACAAATATTTTTATTTTTACATAGGTTGTAGAGGTACTAGACACCTACGTAATAATTAATTTACTTAGGTACATACATTTCCAATTCCCCTCACTAATTATTAACGGCGGGGCAGCAATTATGGGGCTCATAAAACGAGCTCTTTTGGTGGGATCACATAAAATTCGCTAGTGCAGCGACTGGAACCAAGGCTGTGATCCTGCTCTAGTATAGACACCAATCTCGTCCACTTCTTCAGGATATAAATGAAAAAATACAGTTATGAGCGGATATTTTAATCATTCACTTTTATTATCGCATTCGACATAGGTTTATTAGAACTCTCAATTATAAAAAATAAAATTTCATTTTTATTCCTTATGAATAGAGAAAGTGTAATATTTCAAACAAGAAGGGAGAGCCACCATGGTGCGGCCCACCTATATGTCTAGCGTTAGTAGCTATGTTATCAAAATGTTTATCTGAAGTGCACATATAAAGAAGTGCCTATTCATGCTTCACAATAGTGTTGTTGTTATAGTATTTACATGATCGAAAGCTAAGGACAACACGATCGAGATGGTTCAATTACTTAGATTGAACTAGTGCTGGTTTGTTTTCTTCAATGGAGGCGAGAAGAGTTCTTAGTGGGTCACATGCTGAATTACACACTCTAAATATAAATTTATCTTCATCACATCGTTCAGTATATGTTCTTTCATGACGTTGAGGGAATGAATAGCTAAGTAAGCTATTCTTTTCCAACAAATATTGAAACCGGCAAGGTAGTAGGGTAGTATGTCGGATGCTGTACTAGCTATCTTCTCATATGGTCACTTCCATTAGGCTTTCCATCAAGTCAAGTCATTTGTTTTTTATAAAAAAAAATATTGCAATTTGCACTTACCTAATAAATACATAGAATTATTTATGAATATCTAATGAACTGAGTACCACTGAATTGATAGCTATGTTATTAATAGTAGCAGATGCTGAGTAAAAGGGAATATTAAAAATAAACTTAAACGCTGTGGTCAGAAAAACACGGTTTGTAAGCAGTAGCAGCTAAGTATTAAAATGAATAAAAAATAAAGAATTTTGAACCTAAAAAGTCATAGAAATTGTTATAAATGGACGATATTTGATAATTATTGATTAGAAAAGTAATAAGTAGCTTCATTTATAAGTATGTCTCTATTTTCAGACTCTATGGTAGCACTAAGCGTAGAGAAGTTAAGTAACAAAATAATGTGCCGTAAAAGCTTTTACGTAAGTGCTAAGGTAAGTACGTGACGACTGTACAGAGAGAATATTGCTCGTGAGCCGAACAATTTTAGAGTTAGCAGTGAAACTTAACTTAACAATCAAATTTGTATGTAAATATTTTCTTACACATCTTATTTTATAATGCACATTATATTATGTTTAAAAGCAAGGAAGTGTAAAAAGCGGAAAACTGCGTAACTAACTAATCTAGGAAATATGTGAAGCAATCTCCAGATAAGTCCCTTTCATAGTATGAATGATGTTACTATGTATGTTTATGGATGAATTTAGCTAAACATAAAAAACATGGTTAGGTTGAAGAATATTATCAAAATGTGTCTTAATGGCTATGTGTACCTACCCGCATTATATAAAGCTGTGTACTCAAGCATTTAATTTTAACGTTGCAATGCGTGAACCCTTCAAATAAATCACAGAGGGTCCGTAGGCACGTGATTTCCGGTCTATGGGTAGCATTACCACGTCCAATTAAACTGGAACTTCAATCAAACTGATCTCAAATATACCAATGGATCATATTGAACTGGTTTTATTGTGCGAGGGTGAGGGTATGAGTTTTAGGACCCCATTATGAGGCCCATCTCATTTAAATAAGAAATTAGATGTTAGAAATTTGCACTTCAATGCTAGCAAAACAAAATTATGTAGGTATTTCTACCCACAACCATGGACTTTATATACTTGTATTGAAGATATATAGGTCTTTTACTGCTATCAGATGTTTGATTAAATAGTTCATTCAAACTTTCCACTCACGACTAAATATTTGTTAATTATTTGTTTTTGATTAAATTTGTCTTATTATTTATATTATTGTATTATATCCACTATGTCAAAAATTTATCACAATTTTCATTTAATTAACTTTTTTTCATCTTTCATTTCCTTCAAGCAGGTTTAATAAAATTATAGATATATGCCCATAGTAATTGTAACATAATTTTATTATTATTATTAATAAGAAATAGAGAAAACGAATTACAGATTACAAACAAACGTCTGATATACAAATGAAATTTATATAGTTATGCATTTAACTAATTTTACCAAATTTGTTTACACAATACTTCTGGTTAGTAAATGGAATATGTTTATTAAATTAATCCTTTGTTCGTAGTTTATCAAATAAGTTTAGTCAACTCCTAATCCCTTTTTAATAACTTCTAAGACATTTACAATTTACAACTTCACGAAGACATTATTGAAGTAGAATAAAGTTTTAGAGCCAAACTTCCACAAGTGTCGTTCGTTGCACCCCCTGCGTTTCCTTGCTTATTTCAAGCAGCTCACCCTCTGCAGCATCCGCCATTTTTATTACTTCTTTAGAATGAGATAGCAGTACACTTTGGTTGGTGTATGACGGAGAGATAATATTAGGGTGCAAATCGAAGGGAATTGTTTGAATGTGAAATGGAATGAGGGCCCTGAAAGGAATCGTGCGTTTGGTTCGTGTCTTGGTAAGTCTTCATTGAATTAAATGCGATAGTCGTTGGACCTGGAATAAGAAATATATAGGCATTAAAAAATGTTATTATAAAGGTTTTTTTCATATAGGCGTTTAATAGTAATTTGAGTTGTAAACTAAATAATAGGTTGGGGAAAAAGTTTCTTCGCATTTCATATGAAAATTCAAGACATTTTTTTCAAAGATAATTTACATTTAATTACAGTATATATGTAATATTTTATTCGTAGAATTTCTGCCATCTTGAATTTTGGGACTTCTGATTAAAAAACGCAACAAGTAGTTTTGGCAGTCCTCTCTTGATGTTAATCTGACACTGCCTAAATAATTCTGAAGAGACTCAAACAGGTGGAAATCTGTAGGTAAAAGTTCAGGGCTATATGGCAGATGCATTATAACCTCCCAGCCAAACTCCCTTAATTTTTGCTGAGTGGCTAAAGATGTATGTGATCTAGCGTTATCGTGATGAAAGACCACGCGCTTTCTATTAATCAATTCCGGCCGCTTTCTCTCAACTTCTTGCTTTAATCTCATCAGTTGTTGGCAGTACAACAATTCGATCCAAATCGATGGTTCTGTCCGGCGGTAAAAGCTCGTAATGAATGCCGTTCCAATCCCAGCATAGACACAGCATCACCTTATTGCGAGTTAACCCAGGTTTTGCCACAGTCTTTAAAGCCTGACTGATATTTGCCCACGACCTTTTTCACATGTTCTTGTTCAGTTTTATTACGTTTCAATAAAGAATCGCAAATGAGTACACAGGTTCATTAGATTTCTTTCAGTGAGCTCGTGTAGTACCCAAATATCGAGCTTTTTTGTGTACCCAGATTTTTCAAATCGGTGAAACCTGTTTTGGGGTCAATTCCCAGTTCTTCAGCTATGTCGTAACTGCTGATATGCTGATATTGTTCCAGTTTTACAAAAATAGCGTCCATTTTATCTATAACAGGGCTACCTGAGCGAGGTGCCAACCAACTCTTACTGACAATGCATTAGGGCCATTAACGTGACAAATTTTTTTCGCGGCTTGCGTTGCATTTTTTGATATTTTGTAATAAAATTTTAAAATTCAGATTCAAATAGTACCAAAGATATTTTATTACAAGTTTATACATACTATATGCGAAAATTTTTCAACAATGATAACGAAAGCAAAAATTTTCAATTTGTCATTTATTGTTTTAATATATGTGCTACGGTAACAGTGTTAGAACAGGTATTGATTTATCTACACTAAGGGCGGCCAATTCGTTCATTTGTAGGGAATATCCTTAATATGAACGAATGAAAATGAAACACTGAAAAAAGTTATCAAGCCTGCTGAAATATGTATTCCGTATATAGCACGATAAAAAAAATGCTTTTTCACATGAAAATACACCATTTAAACATCAAAAATACTCGTCAACAATAATAATATACGAAATATACAAATATTTTTAAAGCAGAAATTAGAATAAATGGAAAAGAAAAAACTACAATAAGTACATTAAAAGTACGTTAGCAGTTATCACATTCCTGACGTAATCCTTAGAAAAAGCACTCAAGCAAAATTTCCACTGAGCAGAGTCGACAGAAAAATTTACGAGCCTCGTTATCGAAGCCGTTACTTTTCGTTATTTGATAGCATTAGGAGGGTGCATGCGACTATTATCATTATTTTGAGCAAGGAATCTTATATACTGAACGTACATTGGGTGCTTGATGACCAAGAAAATATTTTATTAACGAAATAAATTAACTAATTAATTAAATAAATTAGACTGTAAATATATGTCCGCCGGACAGTTGTTAATTCTACCTGTTTTTTTCCCGTAAATAAGATTATTATCGATTGATGCTTAGCACTAAGGTCAACTTATATCTTGTGTCTGGTTCCAAAATATCTGTTCGTTTTCTTGGGTGTAATATTATATATTTGATTTATTGATTTATTCATAGGTACTGTAAAGAAACTTTTACGTCCTTTAGAAACTAAAATAACAAGTTCTAACATACGTAGAAATCTATATATATTGTGTGGGGAATGATTTATAGAAGGACTTAATAGGTATTACTTCTATCATAATTTTAATAATAATAATACTATTAATAGATTTCGATAGATTGTTTATTTCATAATTATATTAAGAATACTGAAAATCTTCTACTAAAAAAATAAATTCACAAAAATAATAATAATCATCCATCCTAATATATCATTATATTATGTATTTATTTTATTTATGTCAATTGGATTGGATATATAGAATAATTAACTGTCATTATAAAACCGTGCCGGTGCCACGTGCCACCAATTAACAAGAAAATTAATCTACGTAGGAATCTAGATAATAATTAATATATAATAAATGTTGGCAAATCGTAAATCAGATAAATAACAACAATCGATCATTGTTACAAAAATTCTAATTATAATTCCTATAATTAGAATATTTTCGAATGATGAACAATATATGACCTATGATGTCAATATTTTTTTACATAATTCACAGTTCGTAAGTTTTAAACTGGTATAGTGCGAGATGCTATTGTTTGGTAATTTGCAATTGTTGTTCTTACCATTTCCTAGCTATTGGTTTTCTTAATAACAAAAACACACAAGTAAACCACAAATTCAATATTGTAAGACTAAAAATAGCAACGTACACTAAATTATAGAAACGCCGCAAAAGAAACAATCGCTTTTTTCTTTTCTCTTACAAGTGTTATTCTTTATTTTACGATCTCGCCACTTATAACATTAAGACAAAGGTAATCTAAGAAAATATTATACTATAACTTTATCATTCTTTATAGTATCTGAAGACGCTTTTTTATTATTTATTATTAATTTTAATAGTATTAATATATTTTTTAGAATTTAAGGGATGTTACGAACATAATTTTCTAGTAAGTAATAGTATCTAAAACGCAATAAAAGGGAATATGTAGCCTAAAAAAATTAAAAGGCTGTTCTGGCGCATCGCTTACCAGAGAGAGCTCAGTACTTGAGCGCTGTGGACAGATATAACTTCAACGAAAATTTGTGACGTCTATTCAGCTCTCAAGAGAAATATCTCAAAGTTCAAAGGTAACAGAAACGTAACTCAACAACAACGTAACTCAAGTTAACAGAAACAAATAATTACAGACTAACATACTTTGAACAGTCAAAATTATATCATATCTAGTCAAAATTATAGCTACACTGGTAGGCCTACATTTTTTTGAAAAATATGTTCTACTTAAATTTGAAATATTGAATAAGTTACTGAGGCAGAAGTGAACTGTGTCGCAGACTAGTTAGTATGTGAGCATGGTAAGTGTAGAGCTAATGTAATGGCTGTGTCGGCCTCAGGCAGCCGCCCTTTAACTGCCTCGTAATTGCGAGCTAAAATTAAGTGTTATTTTTATGGTGATTTCTCTACTACTACTTAGTTGCTTTAAGTAGGCGTAAAGCGTTTTATTAATTGAAATATGATTTGCTGAACAAGACTGATAATAATTTTAATTAGGTCTGTAAACCAATATATAATTTTCTGTCAAGTTTGATAGTACAATGAAATGTTAATTAAGTTAATAAAGTACAAAACTACAGTGAAAAAATACGATTGAAGAGCATTATTATTATCTTTCAGACTAGCACCGATATTTACACGCAAAACATAATTTGCTCAATAATAAAGTTTTAGATAATTTTTTTGCTCTTTTGTGACCTTTGTTGGCTGGAGCTTTGGTTTGTATTGGCATGTAAGAGTTTCGTTTGTTACTTGATTATGTAAAAAATAAACTTATAATATCGAGCAAAATATATCTACAAGGCCTATTAGCTCGCTACTCTGTTAAGAAGCCTTCTTTATTGCACCAAATATATCTAAATACAATAATTTTCTGCAGCTATTGTTAAGAATAAAATTGAAATTCTTTTTGACAGTTCACATATAAAAAATTATATGGATTATGACAATAACTTTCCTGGCTCAAAGATAAATCTTCAAAAGCAAAATCGTATACATATATGTACCTGACTCTACGAAGGGGTTAGTGGATATTTACGACTGCAGTGTCCGCGCGCATGTGCGAACCTTCCCCGCCGTAAACCGCCGGTCGGCCGTAAATTATACGCAACTTTGTATACACCGATCCTTATGCTTAACCTGCGAAACAGAAAATGGTTTAGTTTAGTGCGTCAGCGTTTTGGTTACAAAGGGCGGGCTTACTGAATATAATATGCTTGCGAAATTAGAAGGGAGAATAATCGATTCTGGTTGGGATACTTCTTAACTCTTGTAAAATCATGATTATGAATTACAACCTGTGATGCACGCTAGACATTATCTAGCCAAATGGTATTGGGAAAAAAGGAAAAACTCAAAATTCAATTCACAGCGGTCTTTCAATCTGTGAAGGACCGTAATAATAGATTTTAATAATAGACGAAAGTCGTTATCTAAAAATTAATTAAACGATTTACCTAATTATAACATATCTACACGATAATGGCATCGCGGTAGATTTTTATGAATGGTTAAAAAAATTATTTGTTACAGGAGTCTTGAGAGAACGGAAAATACCAGCATGGTTTGCAATGCGTAAGTTTCCCATGCCGTCCTAGGACACTTATTTTTTGGTAGTTTTTTTTTTAAATTTAAATAATGCTATATGTAAGGGTATCGTATTACACTTTCCAAAATGTAACTTATTGTATAACTCTCCTACATGTTTGAGATCTGTGTTTATTGTAAAGGTATTTGAAATAATAAATAATAACTTTAACGATAGAGTTTATTTGAGTTTTCATGCTGATTAAAAATAGATAATTAATTATGAAGCTAACTTTATGTCGCTATCTATTTTTAATATAACTTGTTGAAAAAAGATGAGTATTGTTCATATATGGAAATAACTATAAAAATGTTTAAATAATTCCCAATATCCATTCTATTAAAGTGAGTTATATGTAGATATTTCCACAATTTCCAATGTAGTTCCGTTTCTTGTAAATATAAGACAAAGGAAACCAAGCGACTATTCCGAGTTAGAAATAAAACGCTTCAGTGTTATCTATCTTTACAGCGGAGCGGAACGCGGCCAACAATTCCTTTCTTACATCAAAGGAGAACATTATCCTTTCTACCAGGCTCGTAAAACCTTATCTGGAGTAAGCAAGCGACGCGCAATCTACATAGCGCTGATAATGGCAAAACCAGCGCCTTCTGAACTCCCAACCGACTACCAAAACTGTGGAATTCATGCGGCGTAATGAAATCAGGTAGGTCTAGTTAATCCGGCCGCGATAGAAGTAATCTTGAAGAGCGCAGTGGGCGGTTTATGGCCGGGAGGAAGGCTTTTATATTTATTAAGTAAGTTGGGCTTTCGGCAGTATTAATCCACCTTTATGGAGGGGTCTAGGCGCCCGTTCCCGATTGAAAGTGCGAGTTTGCTTGAGTTAATACATTTTGCAGATTGCGTTTAATTTAGAAAATGTGTTTTTTTTAGATAATACACACTCTAATTAAAGTTACACTGCAAGATAACTATACGATGCCCTCTAAGTATATGTATAATATTTGGCATGGACAAATACTGTTGTAAGTAGTAAGAGGTAAGTTAAGTTAAAAACTAACGAATACTTACAAAAACAGTTCATTTACCTGTCAGTTATTTCGTAAAGGTCAGCATCCGTTGATTTAAATATTTCTGTTAACTAGAAAGCTATTAGATTGTCTAGTAAATTACAGCTTCAAAAGTATTCTAAGCAATTATCAAAGTGGATAAAAACCATTTTAATATATAAACCACTATATATTTAACTCAAATTTATATAAATTAATATACATTTATTCAAAAAACATTTTTATTTATTATAATTCACCTACATGGACCGTAGACATAGATAATAGCTAAAGTAAAGTACAAGGGAACCTGTAACTAATTAATTTGATTTGCATTAATTAAGTGTTAATTTTAATTAACACTTTATGCGCGGACACGAAATACCGTTATTAGATGTAAATCAACAACAGGGATGTCCCTTCTTCACAGAGAAAATATATTCTAGTGGATTCATGCACAATAGGAGAACTGTAAAATAAGTGCAGACTAATTATGAAAGTGTTTATCAACTAAACAACATGTTAAACAAAATACATAATATTAAACTATATGAAATAAACGTTGATATAAGTAATAAATATATTAAAATAACGTAATTATACGATACATATGATCTTATGAACCCAATATTATATTTATTTAATTCAAACAATGCACGAAGACTGTTTGTAACGTCCATTAAGTTAAAGCGTGGAAACTAGTTAATTAACAACAATAAACAAGCTCTAACAATTTATATATGTAATAGGGAGGTACCGATGTGTGGTATAATACATATCCATTGTAACTGTGTAATCAGTTTTGGTTCGGCCCCATTTACTAATGCACGAAGGACTTGCACGAGCTAATGGAGTGTATAATCTGCAATTCCATTAGTGATCTTACGAGGCGGTTTACGAGCAGCACGGTGCCCGCTGCCGCCCGCTAACTTTATATAAGTATGTACTGTATGTATAGGAAATCGAGTTTGGGTTATCACCGTTTTTTATCATAAGCTCAGCAATTGATGATCTTAAGAAAAAGAAAAATGAAGACATACCAAAGTATTTACTTTTACCATGCCAGTACAAGATACGCCTTTAATAGCTTCTTTTTTTTACTATAAGCTAAAATAAATATGCGTATTTATATAGTCAACATCTCTTACCCCCTTTTCTCATCTCCCTTTTTTTTTCATTTTCACCCGGACCCAAACCAAACATTTCGCCCGGAAGCCCCACTTCTTAGGTGGGTACTCCAACATGAACATAAGCATACCAGGATCTAGCATCGTCACCAGTGCGGTGGCTTCTCCTAATTTATGGGTAGGAAGTAAAATGTTTATAGATATTTTAGTTTTATTTCGTTAACTTTCATAACTCTAAGTTATTAAAGGCCTGAGTATTTGTTATTAATTTCAATTGATACTCTCACGCATTGCTGAAAAATAGGGTCTTGACAGACAGATAGAAGGTAAACAAAGTAATGCTATATGGGTTCCTTTTTCCTTTTGTGGTATGGAACAGGCTATTAACTTAATTTCATAAATTAAGTATGAATCGTATATTTAGGGAAGTAAAAAATTTAATAATATTTCGAATTCATCTATCTACTCGGAAATTTTTATTTTAAATAGTACACCTCCGTATGACGTAGTTAACTCAGCTATCGTTATCTGAAAGTTTCATAAGTTCATTTCATTTAACCTAAATACTCTCTAGTGACGCAGATTGTAATGTACGTGCAGGTTATCATATTTTTACGATACACGTGAAAAAGTGCGTTTTTATTAGGGCCGCGTTTATTATCTGGCTAGATTACACTCCGGAGCCGAAAGCGTCACATGTGAAATATGACGATTTTTCTGAATATTTTTTTAACGTTACTTTTTGCAATTTTTTTCTTTTTCTATCGTTTTTAAAATTGAAGAATTGAGTGCCGGCACATAAAACTATAACTATGTAAAAAAATGAAGTAGTTTCATGTTTTTAAGTTATAATTTTAACTGACAGTATCAGGTTATTTGCACTTAGGATTATATTTAAATTGCTAAAATCATGTGTCTCTGTTTATTTTATAATAAATGATCATTCATTTTCACTGTAAACTGTGAAAATATAAATATTATTTTATGTAGAATTATATAATACATATCTATAACCAATATCTACCATACTTATTTATGGTGTACAATAAAGCATTTTATATTTATTTATTAATTTAACAATTTATGTACATGCACACAGTTTAATAAAATATATTAGAAACAGGAAAGATGTACAAGAGTACCACTTATTTCAAAAAGAAATCTCTTCTAGTAACCCCGCGAAAGAAAAGATAGGAGATCTATTTATAAACATTACTCAAACATGAGATTTGTTGATATTAATTATATAATATGTTAATTACTATAAAGGTTACATTAAATAAATACATATTATCTTAGATAGTCCGACATGAATAATTGTGAAGAATAATTTATTTCAAAAACTTTCACGGCCGCAGCGTCTAATGTGATGTTTTACGTTATTTTTTATCGTTGAGCATTTCGAGTGGGCTAAGGAAAACAATCTGCGCTATGACGCGTGAAGGAATCGGCCCGTATTTATGGCGGGAGTTATTGTTTGAAACGTCTAAGTCGTTATTCCGCGACATAAACCAGCAGGCTTCACTTTGGGTACACCCCTCCCCTTCCTACAATTTCCCTCCACCACCCGGGATGCTGTTTTTCCCGCGGCAAATGGCCCGTTTGAAATTGTTGTTTTATGGAAGTTTTTAGTGGTTGACTTTGCCCGGGAGAAAATATATAGAACGGCAATCTTTATACCTACGTACAAACACTACGTTAAAGTTTTACTTTAAAATGGTGACATAAAATATGAGAGATCATCAAAACTCGAGCCGAGGTAGGAGAATTGAGAAAAATATTGAAAGCGAGAACCGATAAAAAATCAAAATAACGACCTGTCACAAATAATATACAATGAATATTACCTCCACCATTTTTAAAGTTGGAACGCAGCGCGATCTCGAACGCTATTGGTCGACGCTTGACAGGTGAATGAAATACGCCGGTCCGCATGCCCGGGCGCAGCGCGCGACAACATGGTTCCACTAAAATCCTCTAATGAAATTAAATTCCATACGTTTTAGGCGTGCTCGTAAATAATGCCTGTATCTAATCCCTGATTAACGAACACTGTAAGCGCTTTTGTTAATTACAGTTTTTGAATTCTTTCTGTACTATCTACGTGGGTATATAGGAGTAATTTTACATGAGTGTATTAATGGAAAATGAAAAAAAACTTCATGAAAATAAGGATATCACTAATAGTTTTAAGGGAGGACAACTATATATATTTTAACAAGGTTTTAGTAACGAAAGATTTGCGGTAAAGCATAGTAATAAATAGATAACTAATACGATGCTTTCGCACTAAGTATCATATAGGAGTTTCTTTTAAAGAATAATTTGCTTGGAGCAAGTATTTGGTCGATGCCCCCTAGCATTGTAAATCTAATAGTCAATTACGGACACATTTATGACATAGATAGCTTAAAAACCAGGGCCATATATCTAACCCTACTGTTGCTTCTCCGATAGAGCTAATGCATCATACAGGGGACGCCCAAGCACTTTAAAAACGTTTTAGAAACAGTGTTAAGATAGGCCTGTGGATTTAGCTACAAAATTACAAGTTTACGACAGACAATATTCCCGCTTATGGCACCACTCATGTGGCGCTAGGGCTTCCATATATGGTCGTTTTATTGGAATAGTACAAAATTGTAACTTATATAATTATTTGATAAACATTAGCATTGTAACAAAGAGTAATTGCTTTATGTACCTCATATTAAATATGATGGTAATCATATGTGGTCGTACGCGTAAGTGATTTTTTTCGGTTGTGTAAAAGAGTTTAAAATTATTAGACGAAAAATTATAAACATGACTAAATTTATTGACACGATTGTGTTGCATCATACTTTTATTTGGAACTTTAATATGTATTTGATATTATAGTTTAAAAAAGAATAATTATTTTCCTATCTCGCTTTTTATTTAATAAAAATGATAGCCATTACGCCTCTACTGAATTCTGCTCAGTGAATAAAGGTAAGCGCATAAATGTTTAACTTCTTTCAATAACTTAAATGTACATAAAGACTATATATATATAATATGACGGCCATGTGGCCGAGTGAGTACTCAGAGCCTCTGACTACTAAACCAAAAACTACCTGGGTTCAAACCCTGGTAGAAGCTGATGTTAGTAAGATACAAACGTTTATTTATTAGTCGTGGATGGATGGTTTTAAGTAGGTATCTTTAATATAAAAAAATAACACATCCTCACTAAAGCTGCATTGTTCCACTAAGAATCCTGCATAATTTCGTGTATGTGTGGTCACCCTATTTAAGGCACTAAAGGAGTGCTTTAGTACCCTACCGATGATTTACTGGGTGCATTCCCCGAGCCACCAAGATAGCCCTGTAAATGTTTTGGATTAACGGTTTAGGACACCGGCTTCATATCTAAAACATGCCTAGTGTTGCATCTGAGAATATTTGAGCCTGTATACCCAAAGTGGGAGTCGTGAATACCAATCCCAATATGGAGCATACTTGTTGTACCCGCGACTTTGTTTCCCTTGGATGTCGGTAAATAACAACTTGTCTTGCGTAGGATTACATGATTTTGCTTGAGTATTTTGTTAAGAGTTTAAATCTTGTTTAGAATAGTTTGATTACGAAAAAAAATAAAGATAGACATATGTGGTTGTTGTTTTTCTTTTAACTTTAACACTTTCGTTTTCTTTAACTTTTAAAGTAGACGAATTCCGGCATATATAATATTTGCGTAATTTTAACCGTATAGCACGCAATGAAAGCATTTATTTTGCATTTATGCTATTGGTCGAAACTTGACTTTATATAGCCTAAACCTTACTCGATAAATAGACTATCCAACAGAAAAATATTTATTTAATTTTAATCTGTGCTTCCTGAGATGGTTTTGTTGAAATTTGTTTAAATGCAAGTAGAATTTACTTGAATTCAAAAAAACAAATAAACTCTTGATCTTTATTATATAAGTAAAAATTAGTGGACTCAACACGCGTGTTTCTTTCATATAATAAAGTATACGGTGAGTTAGTAGAAATTTAATTTAATTTAATATATTATATCAGAAAAAAATAGTCGTTGAAAACAACTAAAACACATCAAAAAAAATTGTTGATAATGATTAGATACCTTTTTTGTGAGAGAGATCAAATTGTTTATTTATTTTTCTCATATATATTCCCTGTTATGATGATTTAAAAGAAGTTAGTAATTGAATCTATTTAAATATTTTGACTTTGAATTTACTCATCATCCCTATAGTACTGCGCCAACTGTAGTGGTATGTAGGACTCAGGGTCAAAGTATTCCCCCGCTACCAAATAAACATCCTCTCCGAGTTGACCGCCAAAGCTCATGTCGGCGACGACTCGGGCTCACCCGAGAACATTTCACCGGGTCACAGTCTGCCCTCGCAGGCCTTACTTCCACCATTTTAAACCTGTCCTACATTGGAATCAATAACGGACTGCCGGTCTTCGAGACAGGCCACCAACGAGTGCAATGCTCCGCAGGCCCTAAAAGGGCCTTCACACCGGTCCTCCCGGTCAGACTGGTAGTGTCAAGAGCGGCTTGGATGGAACTCTGCGCAATAATTAAATCCGTGAATTAAAGTACGCTTTGTCCTCATCATACGTCAGCTAGTAGCTATTGTTTTATATTTCTTTTCTTAACTTAAAAAAAAACTGTAAATTAAGTCAAAGAGAATTTACAATAATAATAAAGTTAAAATTTTTATGGCAAAATAAACCATCTTCAGATTGAAGTGGGGTTAAAGCACCGTAAAATTTATTTCGCATATAATTTTGATGATTAACGAAAATTATGAGAGCCAATTACTTTCAAACAATGTCATACAAGAACCGGCCCACCCATGCACTAAAATAATAAAAGTAATGCTTATGTCAAAATGGGTGTTACTCATAAATAACTGATGAAACTCGATATTCCATTTAAAGTTATAAAATACTACTAAATAATTTTAATATCGAGAACTAAAGACAATATACGTGAAATAAGCCTGATTTTTGTCGGGTGTAGTCGAGAGAATGTTTAATTTATGAAGGTCCAAAATTAATTTATTTTTAACTAAGGGACCGCGGGTAACGTGTCTTGGGAGTCACGGGTATAATGTTTCCTCTGAAACAGGTTTTCATTTAAAATTTATGCTTGGGTAGCTTTGATACCTACACGTTTTATGTAGGTAAGTGGCATAACGCCTGCTTGTCAACCAATAAGAAATTTACGTGGACTTTGGAGAACTACCAAGAATTTATTTTCAATTATATATTATAATTACTATTACATAACGACTACTTATTAAATATCTATCATACATACGTTGTTTTTATCTTATATAATAAAGACGTAGGCTTATTAAGATATTCTATTCTATTGTATTCTATTCTATTCTTAAATAACTGAGTATCTTGGTGGTCCATACTAAATAAATAAAATCGTTTTAAAAAATAAAGTGTCTTAACAGGAATTAAGTGCCTACCTTTATTATAAAGTGTGCTAGATACATGGCAGGTGTTCACAAATCAAATATTCATGGCCAATACGTTGGCATAGCTCATTCATATCTCAATCGGCACATCGTATCTGTCTTCATAAACCTCTTTTTCAGGATTCTAATATTTCACGACACATGCGTCTCGATTCCGTGGAACGGCATAGAGTAAATTTTACGACCCAATATTTTTATGCAAAGTGCGTCGCCAAATGTGCCGTGACGGTGCCGAAAAAACAGAACCAAGTCCTTTTGCACGTAAAAAAGGATGCGACAGAATAAATATACAAGCCACCCTTTTTGTCCATTAAACGAGCGCAGCTTTTTTCTGGTGCCATCGTAAAATGTGCCCCAATAAATATGTAAATCCGCTCGGGGAAAAAACTCTGAATACACAGTGTTCACTTTCAACAGTTCCACTTTAATTGGTACTATTGCAATGTTGAAAGAACTCCAGTGGACAACGACCTCTTGTTTGGTTGTAGGTCGCAGGTATCGACTTTCAGAGCAGACATGAGGGAAAACCAACACAGGTTGAATTTTAAATTACGCTTTACACTACCCAGTTCCAAAAAAAAAATAACTGGTCAGATTAATAAACTTAATAAAGAAAGATTAATAAAGAATCAAAATTAAACCTGAGAATTAAATTTCATGTAATAATAAATACCAATATTTTACTTTACAAAACAATTTAAATTCATGAAAAGTACAGACTATTTATTTATTTTAAGTTACATTCTTATGTAAGAAAACAATATCATTTTAGACAAAAAGGTAACAGAAAAAGTAGCAATAGCGCGAGAGCTCAATCGATCCGCCCGGGCGGGCCTTGAGTCTCCATATCACTGACATGTAGGAAGGTATATTTACCTACATCAGATGCCTTACAATATTCGGATAAAAAGGCCGATTTTCTTAGCTTTTATGCTAAGAGAGAGCGGATTTAGAAAACTGATAAATTATTTAGAGGGAAGGTTTAATGCATCCAGGTATTTCAAAGTTAAATTACATTTTACAAATAGGCATAGAGAATATTATATATCATTATTTAAATTAGATTAACTCGAGGCGGCCCGCTAGTTTTTTGAAAGTGACTAAATTCGAAGTAAGCTCCCCAAAATAAAATACATCGTTACAAATACCAATTATTCCTGGCACGCTAATCCACAAAAATATACCTACTTGGGGTCTAACTCGAAGTTGATTTACAATTACGTTCAAAAAGCGAATAACCGAACAAAAACTGGACAACATTTTCCCCTAATGAATGGCATGGATCGCGGCCATAAGCGCGTTATTTACGACATTCACGAGCATCGCGTGCAGCCAAAGGTGTGTTATTTATACCCCCTTTTTTATTTATGCCCCCTTTTTTCGCAGGTCGTAACGGCTGGCAGTAAAGGGGACGTAATTTTAATTTCATGATTGGAAAGCTCGATGGCCGGTTATGTGGCTTAATGAGTTTATGGCGGCAATTGGTATAACGGTCGCGACAAGACCATTTCGCGGTTGAGGTCGGTGCGACTCTGATTTTTTTTAGTATAAACTGAGTGCTTTCATCTGCCACAAAGAAAAGGTAGACTGCTTGTTAGTTATAAGGGTTATTTCTCTGGTAACTGGAGGTGCGAAATAATTACTTGACATGTAAGCCATTGAGAAGTGAATATTTACATGGAATAGGATTCATACTTGAGTGATTTAAAATTAAGTATATATGACCCTTATGTATCAACTACTTTTATTTACCTTATAATATAAGTATATTTAAATAAGCTTTTCCGTATTTTTAATGTACAGTGAAATGTAAAGGAACATGAAATCGACTGCCTCAAATATTATTCGTACTATTAATAAGTAAACTTAAGTAATTTTTCATTTTCTTTTATTTTCTTTGCTGTACCTAAAGCTATGGATTTAGTTCTAGATTAACAAGATCTGTTTTATAGTAAGAGTTTATGCTGCGAATGCTAATATGAAGTAATAACGAGTAACCAAAACTAATATTTAATTGTTTCATTGTTTATGATAAGCTATATTAAATTGGCCACACTAAGAATGAACATAAAGTTAATACTGAAATTAATTTGCAATGTTTTATCAAACAATTTAGCTACTAAATAAATGCTATCATCTAAGAGTTAAAGATATGTTGACCTTTAGATTTCTTGGATATATTTAATATAATAGTTAGAAACTGATTGCAAGTTTATATTTCATAAAATAACATCTATTTCTCAAGCCAAAACGATCGGGAGACTTCTTACTTTTAAATTCTACATTTATTTTTAATTCTACACAAACCCCAATTAAACCGTGTCTGAAATAAAAACTCCACTTGAAAACGATCCGAGCACATTCCCACAGCACCATATTGGAAAAGATAAATCTTCGCTCCACCCCGCCCCTCGTCTGTCCATTAACTTTTCACTTTTTGTGTGCACCTAAAATACATAACGCAACGATTACTCAGAACTTATTTAGTTCGACCTTTTTACACAGACAATGTAACATAATCTCCTTATTCATATTCAAACTCGCGAACGCATATGAAAATTTAGTCTTTTTGCGTCTAAAAGAAGCATTGATTTATATCTTAAAGCGAGAATTATGTTCGAACTTAGGTACGTTTTTTATCCCCTTTTATTATTCGCAACATTGTAACTACGCAGTCACTTAACAAAATATGGCGTATTAAATCGCATAAAGAAAACAGTGTTTTCAGAAAAATAGTTGGTATAAAAGGAAAGTTGTAAGGGCGTCGTAACTTTAACATAAAGCTTTTGAAAGGCTCCGAAGAATCTATAGCGCGAGAATTGTTAATAAAGATATAGAGTAAGTAATGTATTACGGGACATTAGTGACGTTTTACGACTGTAATGATGGCCGATAGATGAATGCACCCGCAGATATCCCCTTTGTGTATCGATCTATTTTGGACTATGGAAAAACTACAAGATACAAAGTAGAAAATTGTCTATGAAGAAAGACCTCGTGACGATATATCAAATAAAGTGTCAGCTCTGTATTAAGACGTCGACGCGTCAAATATAATTTATTTATAGTTTAATGCGGCAGTGGTATATCATCAATATTTTAAATAAGTATTAGTCATACGTACAATTCGAACAACGGTCAGTGTTTTCTTGGGAGTATATCGTTATTTGAAATATTAGTTTTATTGTATTACGACATATTGAACATATACGAAGTACCTAGTAAAAACAAGACGTTGCTACTTGGCCCTTTATTTTGATCTAAAAATTTAATTTGTAGTAATTAACAATATTCGAGGAATAAACAAAAGAATGGGGCTTACTAGTATTAAGTGTATGTATAATGTATCGAATCAGGTCTCAACATAAAGTTTCATAAGAGAAATACATTCTTAAGGACCCAAATTTCTCATTTGCAAACCTCCTATAATAAATAACACGATAATCTATACCCACATACACCCACACAGAGCTCACTATACGTTTGTATCTAAACCTCCGTTTCCTATCTCAAGTCGGCCGTAAATGTCTGAGCCAAGATAATATTTTACGAGGACTCAGAGAGGCGGGGTGAGCTTGCCTTATCTTATACCTACACATGTGCTTTGACATCCAAATTTATAGACTTAAAAATACCCTACAGATCAAAAATGAGATAGCCCGAAACCGACCCCGGTGGATCAACTGATAAAATATTATTTTTATTTCGAAAAAGGTTCTATATTTTAGATAATTTATGAGGGTTAAATTTAGTTCGTAACAATTTCCTTTAAAAAAAATCAATTGCGACTGTAAATGACTTAGGAATAGTAATGTTCTTGGAAATAACTGAAATAATTCAATCTATCGTGCCTTTCCATGTCAATAGTGTCCGATGCATCTTTACCGGTATATTTTTACAAAACCTGTGAAAATTAACATAAACATAGAACGCAAACAAATTAAATATAAAAAGTAATGAGATTTTCTTAATAAATTATACTAATTTTACTAATCATATTTGCTGCGCCTTTCTGAGCAGCGTTATTCTATCTAGCGTCCAGTCACCATAACCGATAATATTGATAACGAAATGTAAACCCATAGATAGTATTGCATTAAGCAAATCTCTTTTTGATTTCCCAAAGGTATGTATTAAGAGAAAGAACTTGTACAGGTATCTGTGTTAGGGCCGTTTAATGATATAAATCAAAAATATGTAATATTAATTACAGGTATCAAATAATTTTTCTTGACTGTGTTATATTTGAGAAAATTATTTCAACATAACAAAACGAAATGAAATCTAATCTGGTGCGTACATTCATTCACCAGGTAATATCTTAGTATAACCTAGGTATTATATTAAATAAAAAGTTTTAAAAAACCAAAGTAATTACGGGTTTGTCTGATGTTACTTTTTGTACATGTTACTGACATTCTGAGTCAGTTACATAATAAGATATAGTTTCTACACTGTTGCAGTTTCACAGCTTGGTAAAGTGAAATTTTCACTTTGAAACACTTGAGTGCTATGCCATGTTACCTACCACATATTAGGTTTTGTACTTGTTACAAAGTTATCATCACAAGTACTTTAGTATATTTTGTTGGTAATTCTCTGCAAAAAGTCTTCCGCATTTAAAAATCAGCAAAAAATACATTTTTTTTGTGAGTACAACTTCAATCAATCTGTATATGTAAATATTTTTTACTGTTTTTTTCTAAATTTATAACAACACACATATAACATAAGTGTTACTGATTGTAAATGAAAAGGTCTGGTAGCAGGGAAGATGGAATACAAGAAAGTAGGAAAATATAAAGAATTAAATATCATAATCAAAGCTGACAGACCAAATATCTCTCATCTATGAAAGTACATGGAATATTCGGCCAGTCTGTAACAAGAAGTTTACTATGAAGTTCTTATAATGACTTACTTTGATTATCCATGTTAGACTCTAATATTATACTTATATAAATAGTCAGATTCATGCATATAATCTAAATATCTAAGTTCTGTTTATAATCATATATAGAATTATATCTAAAATAACTTTATGTTGAAGTATATGGATATAGATAATCATAAAATAAATTTTGCAGTATAAAATTTGTACTTGATTTACCAAGTTTTAATGTTCTATGTTTTATCAAGTGCTAGAAATAGAATAAATTTAAGTATATTATTACCTAATTACGTAGGCTGGTGTGTGTATATATGTATGAGATTTACCTGTTACTTGTTACACTGACACACACAAGCCTAAAAATTCAAGTGTTGAGGTTGGAACTGAACAGGATCAGAAGTAGTTAAATGTCAAGGAAAACTTCGTTATCTACATAGAGATGTCACGTAAGCGCTTAATCATCTACAAAATAAATCAATAGATACAATTAACACTCAAGTCCTTATAAAGATGAATCTAATGTCATACAGTTATTAATTAGTACAACAATTCACGATGTAAATAGACAATATATTAATAAATATATCTACCGACATTATATAATATTTTCCTATAAGAATGTAACATCACCGTGTTCTAGTTCCATTTATCCTCAGTTTAATCTGTAAAGTACATTAGAATTTATTTTAAAATGTGAGTTCCGGTGGTCTAGTTAAGGCACAAACGGCTAAGAATGCTTTGTTGAGTCTGTATTCACATTAACTAACGCTTTCATTGGCATATATCAAAAATCAAAAAATCAAAACTAACTTTATTTATTACACGTAGTTTGCAGAAAGTGTGGGTCTCTTCTTTTAAGTTTACATATAAGACCCGCATTGGAAGACTTTGAGCTATAATTTTGCTGGTCCATTGCGAGTTTAGGCCTTACGGTCGCAAAGTGTAGAATACAACTCTAACGACTAAATAGGTAAAGGCGAATTTAAAAATTCTTCTCTTCAAACAAACCTTCTCTATCAATTTAACAAATTACGTGTTCAATTTTGAAAAAATCTTTCTCATATAAATAAAGATACGCAATATATTAGTGGTTTATTGCACTATTATGTTTATAATTTAAAAGTTATTTTAATTTTTTTGGATTAAGATTTTTTATTGATAAAAATAAAATATTAATTAATTTTTCATTATTTGATAAGCATTGTTTTAAAATCTAAAATTTCAGTAAGACGTATAACATATAAATATCGCCGTGCGGCTGTATATGTATATTTACATGTTTTACGTATTTACATGTTTTATGAGTAGATACCGTAGATTGATTGATATTATAAATTTTGACATATTAAGTCGACGTTTTGTTGTCGACTTTCAACGTCAAATTTCGCTTACCGGGCGGCCCATGCTTGCAACTCTGTTATTATAAATGAATCAATTAAATACAGCATAAATACAAAACAATTGAGATTGCGAAGTGACCAGATGAAAACCAATTTAATAACTTTTGCAATGCAAGATATGTAGAGAAGATACATACATTTATGGAAATCTATTGCTTTTTCTTTCTATTCAATTACAAAAATATAGAAGTTTAGTTTATTATGTATTTATAAACGACTTCAAAAAGAAGGAGGTACGTATGTTCACTAAGTTATCTGTTGACTAATTTTCAAATTAATTATTTATCTATGCTCCCTGGGATCTCGAGATCAAGAGAGTTTACTAAGTCAAATTACTCAAAATCGTGAAAAAGGTTTTACACGAAACTAAAACCGACTTCAAAACAATAAAAGGCAAAAATAATTAAATATAAGCAAAGTATCATTTGAAGTTGGTTCCAGTGAATATTAACTCCAAAAATACTTTTAAATAAGATTATTCGAACTGAATTTGCTTTGACTTTTAAACGATTGAACATTTTTTAGATATACAGTTATCATCTAATGAAATGAAAGACGTTCTAATGAAATAATTCAAGAAGATAATAATAAAAAGTTAGGTTACCCACTCGGAATATGATTAGCAATTGGAAATATAGATACACATTATGAAATCACTTTAATTAGACACATTTGATACATCACTATTTGGAATCTTTTTAGAATTTCAGTTATTTTCACTTTATATTTTCAAGAAGTTTTTAATCCAGGTCAAAATTAGTGACTTAACTGGTTAATGTTTCAAAATCAACTAACAGGAGAGCGTTCACGACCGAGTTATATGAGGCTCAATAAACCAAACCGCATCTATTATTCCAATGGCAGACAGCTGACGTGGACTTTAAACGGAGTTTATGACCATTATTCGGAACCATTGACCTAATTTTATATTGCCATGGCAATACATAATTAGGTTATAATGAAAACGAATTAAAAGCCTCATAAGGTAAACGTATGAGTTTTGCTGCATGTGTAAGACGTATGATCTGACTAAAGTTAGCAATGTTTTTGATAAAAATATTTGACCAATAATATTTAAAACTTTTTGATGCCAAACCATTTTTACGTAATAACAGTTTAGGATATCGATTATTGATTTATCAATGGAAGGTCTTCAAAGTATGATTGAATTGATATAAATGATTAGAGTTGGCAATTATTTACATCTATAAATTAATAGGAAGGAATTATTATTATTATTTCTAAGGATTCAGTGCGGGCCCGTTTTAACCAAACAGTTTTGCAAAGCAACTGATACTGTTTACTTAACTTCAAGTTGTTATTTGACACCTACTCGTAATTGGGAAGTGTCTACACAAGGATACCGCCAACTAGTTCAAAACTACGAGCCGTGAACTAATATTGAACCTCAAATATAGGTCCTAAAGTCCCATACACACTAAATATTGGAACATGAGTTCGTTAAGCTGTCTCAAAATGATGTAACGATACGTGCAAACACACAATGTGTGTTCAACTTATTAACAGATCCTCACTGACTACGTTTGCTATGAAAAAACTTATCAACCTTTATATGAAACATCGTAATATCAGCTCTATTACGAAAAACTTTAAGATAATTTTGAAAAGTTACAAATAATTTTAAATTGTATTCGGGCGACCCGTTGACTGTTTATTGCATCCACGGGCAATTCTATTCGAGTTAACGTTGAACTAATTTGTGAAGTGTTATAGCGGCGTCATAAAAATGAGCTTCAATTACAACGCCGAATCAGCTGATTGCGGAAGGAAACATTCTAAATTTAAAATAAAATTTTCATATAAAAAAGCAATTAGCTATATAAATAAATATTGAATACTCACTCGTAAAGTTAAAATGTTATATTGAGTTCATCTTATCTGCAACAGGTTTATATTGCTAAGAAAGTTATATATCAAAGACTTAATTGGAAATCTTCACCTCTTGTAGATAATACTGTTTTAGTTTTGTGATATTACTACACTGAACTTTCACTCATCGTTAGTTTACCTGGATAAGTTATTGGAAATTACAGCTAGTCTGTTGACCTCAGATCACAGTACTAGTAAGCGTGCTATGCAGCTGAAATCGAAACTTTAACTGGCTACTATAAGCCTGTTCACCTTGAACCCTGTTTTCACTTTTCGCGTTCAAATAAACTCGTGTTTTATTGTTTCGTCCAGTGTTATGCAAATGAGTACGTCCAACAGTAGCGTTTATGGAAGGGTTTCCTAAAATCTGTGGTAAAAAATCGAAAGTGAAAGCGAAACTAGTGGCATAATGCTATATTGTGTGATACGTCACGCCAACCCATTTTTTTGTAAAACGTAAATATTTACGTAGATATGCAAAAGAGTTTTTTGAAGTCAGCTACTGAATTGTCTTTGTTATTATAAGCAACCCTTTTGAGTTTGTCGGTGCTTGTTTGTTGACCTCTATCTATGGGTCTATTGTTTGTGTGAATGAGTCGTGTCGGGTGCTAAATTCTTTGAAGCTTACGAGGGTTTGTCGTCTTGGAATTGGAGCTTGTTTTATTAAGCTCCGTTTGGAACTGTTGTCGCAACAAGATTTTTAACGGATTAATTTGGGACGGTAGTGTGGCTCGAATTTTATTAAAAGTATTTATGTTTCATTTGAAATTCATATCTAATCCTTAACTTGCTAACTTAAAACACTTTAACGTGTTTATTTTGTATTTATTACACATCCTTCTTTAGGGGTTTTAAAAATCAGATGGGTCTTAGTTTCTGAATTCTAATTATATTTAAGTAGGTTTATTCATTACTCGATAGTTAACAAAACAAGGCATTCTTGTAAATGTTTCTCGAAATAATAAAAAGAATCCATTCTGGATGATAAGTTCGAAGTCATGTAGAAGCGGTAGTCGGCCATATTAAACTTTACGAGGAGGACGCGAGACGTCATAAAACTCGAGATAAATCCGATCGCCTGAGAAAAACAATCTGGACCAAAATTACTGAGGATTGGACGCCAGATAACTTGCATTTATTAAAAACACTGTAATTGCTTTAGATTTAAGGCTAACTACCTTGTTCAGAAAGCTTCGAGACAAAAATAAATAAGTCCATTTTACTTTAGTGCATGTGTAGATAACGTTGATGTTTAAATGTAGATTGATAACGTAGAGAAAACATAACCCTATAACGGATGGATATTGTATAGGCTTTGGATATGGGAGGAGAACTAGGGTAATATTAAGAATAAAGTATGTTGGTTGAAACTCTCATCGAAAAAACCCAAAGCGCGGTAAGTCTGAGCAGTGTGCCCTCGAAAATTTCGACAGGCACGAGTAGTTCTCTTCTTGATTTTAAACACTAATTTACAGTATGTAGTTTTCCAGATTTTCGGAGTGGTATTTTTTGCACACGTAAAACAAACGGAAAATAGTTTAATAAGGAATTGTCCATCCTTCTATATTTACCGTTTACTTTCAAAATAAAAGTTTATTTTTCAATAATATCGTATTAGTAAATACTTTAGATTATTACACCTGAAACTATCAAAAATAGCTTAAATAACTTAATTTTAATGAGCTTGACGATTGTAGTGAAGTTGACATTAAGGACAACATTTAATATGATAACGTTCGAATATTGAAACAAATGAATGTTTTTGTATTAATGCTGTGTTGTTCATTGCTGATTTTTACAAAACGACTGTTATTGTCAAATGACTGTTATAAATGTATAATTTATAACAGTCGTTTGACAATAACAATTGGTTTTTGATTATTATTATGTCAAATTAGTACAATCGCATATATTCTTTTGTATCTATAGTATTGAGATTGTAAATAGTTGTTTTTGAAAAGTTTAGAATTACGGTTCTGAGAATGACAAAAGGAGAAGATTTGGTAAGGCTAGATAGCGTTCGTCATGTCTTCTCGTCACCCATCATCCTTCAATGTCTCATCTCGAAAGTCGAACAGTGCGCCCTCATGACATACGATCCCGAAACGTTAACACTCACAGCTGGACTAGTCTACCAGTTTAAAGTCACTCAGCAAGCTATGGAAAGCGCTATGCTTGGTGTATCTCTGTAAGACCGTATCAGAACTAATGATATCCGTCTGAGATCTAATGACACCGACAAAGCCCATCAAATTGAAGTGGCAGTAGGTTGGTCATGTTAGCAGCACAACTGATGACCGTTCTCGGAGTCACACGGTTCTGGAGTGAAGACCGCGACTCGGAAAACGTAGTGTGAAATGCGCTGCGACACGATGGGATGACGATATTAATAGGCTAGTTGGAGTGGCCTGAATGAAGCGGTAACCTACATTAGGGGAGATGTACGACCAGCAGTGAACGAGCATACAGTAGGTTAATGATGATGATGAATGGTCGATGATGAGACAGTGAAAATAAGTTCATATGCTTGAATTTTTTATGACACTTCTTTTTAAATTAAGTACCAATAAACCTTATCAAATATTTACTAGTTTTTTCTAGTATCAAAGTGGGTATTGAAGGTAAGAACCAAAAAATTTCGTTTTAGGCCACGTATTATATATTATATAAACATCGTATTATATAGTCAACATGGATCGATATTAGATCGGGTTTTAAATTATGGCTGCAACTTTTTTTTTATCATAATGTGAGATAGAGGTTAGATATTTGGTTTAAAGCAAATCTGAATTTGTACAACGATTTATAACACTGCGGAATGTTTCCATATTTGCCGCGAAAATTATGTGTATAATGTACAGACATTGGTTTGTTACAATTTTATTATATGTTCTAATGATATACAAAATAGAAAGATCCAATTCCTTTAAATTTGTTTAACGTTACAATTGGACAATATATTATTATGCTAGTTAGCTATTAACTAGCATAATAATATTAATATATTGTGCAATTTATGGTAAATAGGCCATAATTTAAAAATATACTATATAGTATACTATATATTATCACATAGACTATTAGATACCTATCATTTTTGTGCTTAACACCTTGGAAATAAGAGTAAGAATTAGAGTTTAATATTGAAATATGTCTAAAAATAATACAATTTTAAATAAATAATACGGATATATCAATCAATCATACTATAATTTTTTCGCAAAGTTATTCCATGAACAATTTTTTTAAAACCATTTTTGCCAGAATTTAATTCAATAAAATTTGTCAACGTTATCAATCAGTCAGACAAGACAATCAACTTAAGGTATTTTCTTAAAATTTATAACCTCCTTGATCGAAACACGTCGTGTCCGTTTGAAGGAATAATAAAAACGAGACAAAATAAAAACAAAATTGAATTTCTTACGAATATAACCGCATACGTCGGTACTTAGGATTTATGTCAGGGTTTATTGGTAATTAAGACAACAAGGAGGTATTCATTAATGGACTGTCAACTTGTTACATGAAGACACCTACATAAGTAAAAATTATTACTTGACTTACATAGTGCTACAGCAAGAGATTTGAACTCACCTGAACTTAAGTAGGTAAATGTAACTTATTATTTTCGTTGTGAAATACCTCATCAGTGAAATTTAACATAAAAGATCCTATATTTTATATAAAAAAAGCAAACAACGGTCTGTTTGATGGTAAGGTAGAACTTACACACCATTCTGTACTACTTACACGAGGGTTACCTTGCAAATTTTAAGAGTAACTGAATTATGTAAATTAATTCCTCCTGTTTCTTTCTCATTGTAGGGTTTTTATTGTGGTCCAAGTGCTTCCTCTGGTAGACGCTCAAAATTCGAGAGAAAACACTTGGCACTACCTGTTTGACCAAAAATTCTTAGTAGGTATAGTAGCAGAAAAGAGCAGGATGTTGCCCTCTTCTGTAGGAATAAGTATATTAATGAAATGGTTTTTCTTTGAGAGTGAGTACATAAAGGTTATATTAGTTAGCAATATCTTATATAATATTTACTGCTAACACTAGGCTAGTACTTACTATGTGCCGACTGTATTATTATTATTTTTTCATATATGTACTTACAATAAGTTACTAATATTTAAAAATACTGCAATGAAGACCGTGTAGTTAATATGTCAAATAGACGCTACGGAAAACTAATTTTCTACTACATTGTAGTTATCTATTGAAGTATAGACTGCACAAAAAGTTTGTAAGTTTAATATTATAAGAAATTTTTATATGCGAGTACACTTATTTTAGAGATGATGTTTGAGATATTAAAATGTTAATGATATCCTCTTACGAAAAAATTCACAAATTACAAATTTTTACACCTATCGGGATTCGAGTCCAGGGTCTTTGTTTAATATACAAGGTTTTTTATCTTGAGAATTCGACCAGACAACCGACAATCATCAAACAAGTGGAACATGAATCGAGAGGTATTGAGTTCCTGAGCTCCCAAGAATTTTGATTGCTGTGCCTTACTTGAATTAAAATTTATTGCGAAATTATATAACTATGTTATAGCTGAGTATTAATAAGGTAGTTATGGCAACAGTGATATGACGGTCGATCAACTTCATCGGACTGCAAGTCACCCGCAGTCTTCCTTGCTCTATACTGTGCCACTCTTCTAACATTTGTAGAGTTCTAGAATAGTGATAGGGGCGTGTTAAACTAGTGATGCACTCATCACAGCTTACCTGGTTAATACTAGATTACAACGCCTAAAAGGTTGTTACTACTACAATAAATTGTCTTTGAAAAACAGACACTGGAGTTTTCCAATTGTTTCTCGACTGGTTAAACAGTTCCGCAGAAACACTTTTAGAACACTTACCTACCTTTTATGTGTAATTTCTGGTGTATTTGCGTTTAGAGATATTGAACAAATGAATCCTAGGGCCGCAGCGGTCTGCGATCCGCGTGCCACATTCCGAACGTGTTGACTCGCCAACACAAAGTAACCTTACGGACTTATCCCAAGAGTAAGTAGCGATAACATAACAACCAGTGACAAAATGTGATTTAGATGTATTAATTACAGTTTTTGTAAATTTACTATTGAATTCTAAAATATACTTTCATCAAAGGCAAAGAGACGGTACCTACGAGTATATTTGATAATGATATGTTATAAGTTCAACTTTAGATTTGGCTGCATTGATGCGCTTAACTTTAATGCACGGCAAAAGGCAAGGTATTTTTATGTACATAAATTCAAAAATGGTATTTCATTAAAAATAAATATATTTTAATTGTATTAGCAGTTATACTTTCTTTACTACATAACGGTATTACACAGAGATAAAAAAACAACGGAGACAACTATTGCACCTGCGTTGGAGGGAGAAGTGTTTCAGCTTCAGCACAGAAAATCTTTCTGGAGTTAGTTTTTGAAACTTATACTTCCAGGCAGTTTATGAAGATAGTTAGTTGTTGTGACCAAACCAATAGGAATAAATTTTTGTTTTAGGTCTATATACTGAGTATCGAGAGATATACTATTCTACTTTAATCATGTAAGTATTATGATAAATTGCAAGTGAGGCACCTATTTTATGTAATAATTAATACAATGAAAAAATCTTCTTCTTTGTGGTTTTATGGCGCTTTCTTAGTAGCTTCCGCCAGTGTAAAGTATTCAATGAAAAAATCATAAACTAATGTGTGTTTTAGTATGCTGTCGGTACCTGGCAATGGCGCGACTGTTTACTGAGTGCGCCGCTAATTGCTGCGCAGACGACGCCTTTCAGCCAAACTCGCAGCTGATCCTGCGCCAGTACATCCACATGAATTCATTCGTCGTGCTAATTCAATCATGTTTGAATTTTGCTAATACAATAAGATGGGTCTTCAGAATAAGGTTTTATTTCTATATTAGGTACCAATATCAAATTAGTCACACAAAATATTATGACCTATACAGCAAATGGAAGCAATTTTTATGATATAAATAATCAAATATACGATCTAATAGTTGTATAAAAATTTGTCGACCAATAATAACGTAATTACTAATCAATATAACTTTTTATTGCGCTGTACAGGATTACGACATAGTACACTAAACTAGCATGCGTATAGATATTGTATTAATAGCAATTATTATGTATATAAACTGAAACACTGTTTACAATACGATCATTACTGTTGTCACTTCGTAAAATAAAAAAAAACAATCGTATAGGCAATGCCAAAAAAAAGCAAACACAATTGAAAGTCATGTAAAAAAAGTGACAATCGCAAAAAGTTTTAACATAGCCGAAGTTAAAAATTGCCTCGTAAAGTGCACACAGAAAAAAAGGAATATTTGATATAGGGTCGATGATATGTTTTCCCGGGTCCCCTACGAGACGAGCGCGCGTCGCCGCCCGCCCAGCGACTCAGAGCGTCTCCCGCCGCCGTCACGACTGGCCGCCTCGACCGCGCGCCATAAATAGTGCACATAATTAATTTACAACACCAGTAAAAGTGATGATACGAGTTTATCGACTATAAATCTGTGTTGTGATCGCGTGTGTCGCAGGTAAGTGATAATTGCTCAGTCGCATGCCGCGTTTGTGAAGTAAACACGTACGGGCACATTCCGAAAACAAAGCCGGGAACCCTTCAAGTCCGGTTGTGTGGATACGACTTCGACACTTCGTCGAACTCCTATTCTCGTCTTAAAATATCTGTGGTTTTCTTTGAGTTCCGTAATAGTGTAGTTCGTCTGTAGAAGTTCGTATTTCTGTGTGATTTTTAATTGGTGGATAAAAAGGCAAGTGGTTTTTTGTTTTTGTATTATAAACTGTTTTATATGTTATGTTTTTAAACTGTTTTTTTTTTATATATTATATCTTGCCATGTAACATCTACTTAAACATAAATACTATTTTCAAAAAACGCGATGTTATTTAAATTGAAAAAAATTCAAAGTTAGGCACGTATCACTGTCATACGATCATACCTTATGCATGTCTAATATAAACAAATTGATAGTAAATCGTAAGTGCTTGGGTATGATTTGGAAATACCTACTTATTACACACCTTTTTTATACTTAGAGACCTTGTCTTTTTACATATTAAGTAGATATAATTATTCAAACCTTATTGGATATTTTTTCAATTGAAAAGTATCTACTATTTTTGGAAACTTGGAAACCTTGAAAGGTTCCAAAGCTGTTATTTTTTGCGCCGACGGCTAACGATGCATATCATATAAATATATACTTACTGACTTTTTAAGTAGTTAGGTAGGTACCTTTTAATAAAAAAAGCCTATATTCCATTTATTCTTAACACTTGTAATCATTCTAAAGTAGGCACATACTTAATAAATGTAACGAAATTCATGACACCATATTCTATTACAGGCAGCTTTGTCTTTATTAATGATAGTTTCGCATTGATATTTATTCAAACCTGTTAATTTAATGTCGACATATGTGATGTGAATATGTATTAGGTATAAGTATACCTAATACATATTCACATCACATATGTCGACAGGTTCTAGATTTTTCTAGTTCTATCATACTTGATAGAACTAGAAAAATCTAGAACTATTCCTGATATAAATAAATGGTAAAAAAATTATACATTTCCTATAAAAAACGCAACATTTACGCCTTTACTTTCTACCAATACTTATTTACTAGAAAAAAAAGCTATAAACGGTAAAGATTTTTTAAAAATAATTATAGTACAATTATTAAAACATTAATGAAGAGATTTCGAAAACCTCCAATTAAGTAATGATAGTGTAAAAGGTAAGTACTCTACTGCTTTACAAGGCAGCTTTATCAAATTTAAATACTTTAAAAATCCTTATGGCAAGAGACTATTTTTTTAAGCTAGCATGGACACTAACGATACAGTTTATGGAGTTTTTCATTAATCAAATACGTTGTTAAATAATCGAGTGAGTAGTAATTTTTGGCTAATTACTTTTGGATGGGTGGTTTTATAGGTCGCGGGTTAGGAAAATCAACCAAACAATTTGATTTAATATGTTTAATTCCGATCCACAATTTTAACAGTAAAATTAAATTGATAAAAGTAAAAAGTCATCATTTCATCGCAACGGGAAAAAATATACAAAATTAAACATAAATAAAAACAAAGAGGTATCACTTTATACATAACAGGTGGTCAACACTGCTTATTTTGCGAGAAGTGGTAATTAAAGGTTAGGGTGATTTCAAGACGAAATATAAATAGGCGCTTACAGTCTAAAGTAACAATAGCTTTTTTTGTTTTTTTATTAAACTTCATATCCAGTTATTTATTACTTTCTGTTATGTGCATGATATTATTGTAGATAACTAGTAAATAGATTTATTAATAATAAGCTATCATATGCATATTGTCTGTAGTAAAACTAGTAGTGCTAGTATTATTTTTCCCACTAACAATAACGGTTATACATGAGCAAACGGTTTTAATAGCATCCATATTTGTTAGCAAAGATGATATGAGATCAAAGATACTTTCATTAAACATTCATAAGCTCCTGAGAGAAACTGGCAACGGAACAGTGTCACGTGTGTCTTAAACTCTAAATAATCAAATATTTAAAAAGGCACTATGTAGTCTTCAATTCTGTATTTATACCTACTGGACACAAGTACCCGTACTCTCAAAAGGTACACAATCATATTAAAAGGTTTTTTCAATGATTTTAATTCAATATTTAGTGTTTAGTGTTAGGGCGGTTTCCGCAAACTTGTGAACAAACATTTGCTTACATTTTTGCTATATTATTTCAGGATAGTACTGGAATTGCGAAATTAAGGGATAAATACGTCATAAATTAAATATTATTGTTAACTCTCACTTTTTATCTTGCTAATAAAAATATGAAATTAATTATTTTATTTATTGATGCAATTTTATATATAAATTAAAATATATTTATGTAGGCATATCAGAATTCAAAATAAGTAGGTGGTAGATGGCTTAAGTCGTTGCCAAATATAAAAGTTTGAAATCAAACACAACTGTTTTTTAGTTAACTTTTTGGTTATTTTTCCATAGATATTCAATGTTAATATACTTAACTGCTTAAATTAGAAACAATCATTGTTTTTCTTTATTTAATAAGTACAGGTATTTACGATCAAACGTTGTATTCTTTGTTAATATATGAAAATAAATAAAATGACCATTACTTAGTCAATTACCTTGATTTAAAAAAAAATCCGATTTGAACTCGTCTATGATATGCAGGTAATATCCTAAAAAAAATTAATCTAATTTAGTCCACCAGACGACCGTGAAACGTGTCATCACACAATTCATTTTACGTCATCAAATAGAATGAAAATAATTTACCACCCATTCGCCAAATGAATGACACTCACCGCAAAATTACGATGACGTCAATTTTTAAATTTTACACCTAGATTATATAGAGGTATAAAAGAAATAAGGTCCTATTTACATGTACGTATATATAGGTATATGTACGTATATGCTCATACACCATTTTCACGATTTACAAGCTTAAATTTAATACTCAGTAGAGAGAGGTATTTTCTAGTAGCATTTTATAATACCTATCTAGTTTGTGGGTAATTAATCCACTTTACATGTTAAATATATGAACAATTACGTACCTGATACTGAATATTTATTAATTAAAAATACTTTCATTTGTAAACTAAACCTAGCTATGCCTTTCGTTTAGATATGTGCAATTTAGGAGTCCATAGTTTTATTAGATTACGAATACCTAGGTTACACTCGTCGCGCTATACAAGATACAGGTACCTGAGCGCTTCTTTCCTCTACGACACAACTCGCCTGAGCCGAGGTCTGAGCCTTTAGAGGCACTCTTGGGTTGGTCGCTCCCTCATGGCTCGAGCACCCTGTAGGCTCTAAGAGACAGCGGGACACGTCCCCTGTAAGTGATGCCTGTAGATTAGAAATCCTCTAGAGGCGAATCGCCCCTTAAGGCTTGAGGACTCTCCAAGATTCGCCTCCTTAAAACCCCGGTAACGCTGTAAAGGCCATCTGCGGCCAAAAGCATTAGTCACTAAATATATATATATATATACCTACTCTATTGCCGAAACAGACATTTTTATCGTAAATAGTTTCTTACAAATCAAAAAGTTCTCTCGATACTTCTCTTTTTAACAATTTTGTATTAAACTACGTTTTTATCACTTATTATATTAGAAACGTATAAAAGCTAGCGGAACCTAATATCTACTATAATTTATTGACTGCTTATAAATAGACAAAAATGTATGCTGAATTATAATGTGGATACATCCGGTGGACATGGCTGATTCTTACGACTTTCAACCTATCTTATTGAACCTTCTCTCAATGGAGTATAATCCATTTTACACTACCATAAGGTTGCTATACAATGGAATGCTCTACAAGTATTGAATCAGTCAAGATTTATAAAAGACAACTTTGACTCAGTGTAAGTGACCCGCCAGTTGCGCAACGGCGGCAGTGAACATCAAGGGGTCAATATGAAGATGGAAGATAATTTTACGATTTGTTATTATTACTGTTACATGTTGAACAACTGAGATTTTTTAATGTTTGATTTTTAATACATATTTGTTTATGAGTTTCAATGTAGGCAAAGGTAGCTTCCGAAAATATTAATCATTTGATTATTTTAACAGACAGATAAATAAAAAAAAAGTAATAAAATTAATAATAGTTTTAAAAATTAATTAATAAAAAATATAAGCAAATTACACTCTATAAAAAGGTCGTCAGAAGTTTATGTATATTTAATTTAATACTTATAATATTATTCATAACTTCTTGTAACTAAATAAAGTAATAAAATTTAATTTTTTTTAAAAACGCTATTTTTAAAACTAACTGTACCTTGTTAAATTAGAAACAGTAAAAAAGATACAGTAAAATAGTTAAATCAAGGCGAAGGTAATGTATTTATAATTCGTAGAAGCATTCATCGTAAAAAACTAATTTTCAGCTATTGTTTAACTATTAAGGCCACTATGATCCATCGCAAAAACAATTTAATGGTATGTTTTATTTAATCAAGAGTAGTAATAAAGCAACCAATCGGTAATTACATTCGCGTAGTGAGTGTAAATGTGTAGTGGCACGATGTTATAACAAAAGTATGACCATTTAAACGGTTGGGACGGCGAATTCTAATCAATATCCAATCAGTGGCTGGTAGTAAAGTTAACTAACCGGGAAATTAACTGACGGGCCCGCCTCGGTGAGAGGCGCGTGCGCTGGCTCTGAGACACTGAAGGTTCTGTACATTCAAAGCATAACAATCGTAGCACCTTGGACTTTATTGGAGCTTAACTAAAAGTTACAGAGCACCTTGTCTTGTTGTCTACTGCACGTCTTTCAATTAATTGATAGGAAACAAAGTTTTCATGGGTAGTTTCATGCATTTGATATACCTTAAAAATGAGATACCTATCAGTAGGTTAGCAATAAGCATTACTAAGGCTTGCATTTTTTAGAATATCGCTTTAAATTAAGCTGAACAAAAAATAGCATTTTGGCACAAAATAATAATTATAATATAGGTAAATCCTTAGTAATGTAATTGTTTATGAAAAATTAAAAAATGTTTTCTATATTCAATAAACAAGTAAGTATATAAAAATAATATAATGATTAAATATCATATTTTTTTGCTTTGTAATATTTGAAGTCTGTTTGAATTTTGGATTAAAATTTTAATTTTACAATTTTTTATTGACAGATTCCCAGTAATTCTAAGAATAAGAATTATCAAAATACGGAACAACCACAAAAACGGTTGTTTCATTAAAGATTCTGTTCTTTGTCTCCAAGGATGTGCATGATCGTAATAAAAAGGCTTTTAAAGATAAAATGACGAAATTATTAAGTTACAAAAAAATATGATTTGAATCTTCTACTTTTTTTCCTCGATAAAAAGAAAGAACTCGATCAAAAATTTATTTTTTCTTTGTCTAGTCGCGGAAAAGAAAGGATTTATCCTAACTACGCAATCACACGATATTTTAAATAAAATAAAACAAGATTTTTTATTTTTAAAAATAAAGCTTTCTCTAAGTTTATAATTTACGCTCCTCCCCTGTGTAGGCTGATACAATTTTTGTAAGCGATGGTTGGCTTAATAAGTAAACCAACGAGGGGATTTCAGGGGGCGGAGTTATATTACGTTCGGCCCTTTGCAAATGGCGCCGAATTCGGCCAATGAGGTGTCAGACAACGGCAGGCGTTAAACGTTGCTGAGCAACGACCGGGCTTTTAAATTTGGGCGAGGAGGGAGACAACTTTAATATTCATTTGACGTCGATCGACAGCTGATACTTACCTACTTAATATGTTTAACATTTTTCTTTCATGGTAAGTCTGCCTCATGCATAGTTGCATCGTGATGATGTGTTATATTAACAACATACCTTCTGTTACTGGTAATAGTAAGTATCTACTAACCCACTTCATACACAAACATTTAAAATATAAGTAAGATTCATATGACCGATAACTATGTAGTTGCAATGCCACATAATTAAAATTGAATATTTTATTTTGAATAAATTTTGGGAGATTTTCTATGTAGGTCTCATCTAAATTGTTCTTTAATGTCTTTATAATGATAGTCTACGATCATATTTACTACTAGTGAGAAGTCAAAACAGATAAGACTTAATAACCTTACGGATCTTATTTTATTTTGATAATTTCACCCAATAAGTCGCAGCTATAATCATTATTAAATATCATAGTTACAAGTAGATATATGTTATAAAAACAGCACTCTGTTCTGGCTTACACACAAAAAAATTATAAATGTTACTTTTAAGTAGCAAGTTTCTTTGCTATTTCGTGTGTGCTTTGTTGAGCACACCGAAATTTTATGTAGCTTTTAAAAGCTCACTTCTTCTAGCAGAATTTTGTAGAATGTGTAATAGATGTCGCCAAAGTATGAAGAACGAATTACATAGATGTCACCAATAGATGGCGCTGTATATGAAATAAATTTCAAATTGCAATATGAGTAATTTCATTTTTCTCGGTCATATCACCTTCATTTATAGACACAATATATTTTCAATTGATAAACAAACTATTGTTATTAAATTAAATTTTTAAGGAACATAAATAAGTTCGATAATTTGTTTTAATAGTTAGAATGTAACTTAGTGAGTAATTATTATCATAGATGGCGCTATCATGATAACATTTACAGCTTACTTTTAAACTTCTGATACGACACATTTGCTTCTGCACCTAAATATTCGAATTCAAAATTAAGGCATATATAATTCAATTCCATTACCCAATTTATAGTTTCCATCCCTACTAGTTGTCTACTAGTTGCTTTAATAAGCAAGAAAACTCTCCTAAATGCTTAAAGAACAGTAGCAAAGCGGATTCGGAAGCAGCAGGAATTGTCCATTTAGATAGTACTTAAAACTTTCGCTAGATGGCACCAAACTTAATATTGTCGAAAAGCATCTCGACTTCCTATGTTTGTTTTGGTTATAAGATAGCGCATTATACAGTAATCAAATCAATAAATCAATTTTATCATCATTTGTATATAGTGCCACTATTACCAATAAAAACTATTATGACTTTTATATGATACTTCAGAGTCATTGACATATTTATACCTCTCGGGTACTGTAATTGCCTTTATAAGGAACTCAACTATAGGCATATTAATAAAAATAAAATAACTTGCATACCTATTATATTTTTTTAACTACTACCAATTTATGTTTTAGAATGTTTGAGTTCGGCGTAGACTACATAAAATAACAGACAAAAGTCAAAAGAATTATTGACCACTCTTATATTCTCTTCCAACCTTTAAGATAAATATTAGGTATTAATATTCTTACACTCATACTAATTATTAAGACCAAATAAAGCATATATTATAGCTTCTGTTATAAATAAACACTCAATAAATTATATTGTATAACAGATATTACAACGCTCCCTTATAATTATATGCATTAACAATAAGTACACAAAGTGAAAAATGTTGTTTAAAGTATTTATAATCCACTCCTAGGTGTTCTAAGTGAAATAGCTATACTCCCTCTTTGTATAAGACAAAAATATTTACAGTCAAATTTAAAGAACAGTGGAGAAAAATGATGATGAATAAATTGTACCTAGTGGTCTTATACCATACTAATCGATAGGTACTGTTTATTTATTAGTTAATAAATACCTAAGCAGGCAAATAACTAGTTGATTGGGTTAATAGTTTAACTGTCATAAAATAGTAAATAATAAAAAGCATGAAAAATATATTTCTTGCTAACGTTGGCATCAAAGTGTTAAAAGAAAAACTGAAGGAATTTCTTTGCCATTTTATTCAGATATGTATCTACTGACTTTAGAAGAGGTTTAGATACCCATTATTTCCTCAAGACCATACCAAGATTATTTTCTGATCAAGTTGACTAATTTTGAGTTGATGAATTTAAGATAAGTAGTTATCTAACAATATCACTATAAGTTTTTTATGGGTATGAACTGGGTAGGTATGAATATATCTTTCTCGCTTTTAAACAATCTACCTACCCATCTTTCGCTGAAGGAAGATTCTTGACTGCTTACACAGCTACTAAATATAGCAAACAAGACTTATCTATTCAATTGTTTCTATTCAACTTTATTACAAGGATATAAGAACGATTTCAACGCATGTCATCTCCGAAGGGCACAGGGTGGATGTGGGGTGGTTCCCCGTATTGATTGACGGCCATTTTGTTTTACACATGCGCAGTTCTTATGGTCAGATTTACTCAGTAACGACATAGATGGCGCTGCTAATTTGATTAGGTGCTGATTTCAAAATTTCTGATTAATTCTAAATATCTTTAAAAAATTCAGCAGTAGAATTGAATTAATTGCTAAATATGTTATCCTTATTACACTGTTTTACCTTGAGACGTGGTACAGTTTGTTAAGGAGTTTAAAATTTAATGCAAAATTAATACGTATAAGTATACGAAAACACACAAACAGTAGTACGAAACATAAACTAGATTAGAGAGATTTTTACCATCAATATAAGTTTTCAAGAAACTCGACAAGACAATTTTTGTATCTATAATATTCAATATAGGTATCTATTTAAAATATTTTTTTTAATTCTACTATAGAGACGTCATTATTTATTTACGCACACTGCATACCTAAGTGGTATAAGAAGTGCTATCGTTATCCTATTAAATTTATAACAGAACAACAAAAGTAAATACCCTTCATTGAGTAGGTATAACTTGATAATTATTTTTGTGTAAATTTATCATTACTTTCATTTTCAATAATGATTATGTAGCAAGTAGGAATTGAGTAAAACAAAATAAAAATAAAGGAAATTTGAAAAATAGTAGACGAAGAAAATAAATGGATGGATGAATGAAAATATTTAACTTAACAACAAGATAAGGATTATAGTTATTTGTATTTCTGTAGGTTAATTCTTATCTTCAGAAAAACGGTGTACTTACAGGCATAATAGGGATCTAGGTGGGTATCTATGCATATAAATCAAATGGGTGAGTGTCCTCAATCCCTCCAGCGTCATGTATTCATAACAGACATAAAATTACCCTCTTTAGAGCAAGATAACTTTTTAGAGTATTTTAGTTTTATCTATTTTCAAAAGAAATCACGTGTAGGTATAAAGGTTTTATAATTTACCTACTTAAATAATCAGAGTTATTTTACCAATTTTTCGTAGATATATCTTAATTAGCTTATATCTAATTAAAAAAACCTTTCTTTAAAAGTTGAGAAACATATGTAATTGAATAATGAAATTGAATTTCATCTCCCGATTTCTCAAAGATAAAAAATTATTACTGATTGAGACTTCAAAAACCTTACAAATTACAAAAAATGTAAAGAAAGGAAATTTATAATAGCTCCTACCAAACGTTCCTTGCTTACTTACCCAATTCATTTTAGTTATATTATACCATAAAACCTTATTAGTATAGAAGACTATTTTTAAGTTAAACTAAATATTTGGCCAGCGCAAGTCCGGCAGTTGACACCCTTCTGTGTAAATATCCTGTGTAGTTACTGAGAGAGACGGTCGTATTTATGAAACAACAGTGTTTCTACTTACCTAGATATTCGCCTCGAAATGACTAGGTAACTGAACTAGACACAGTTTATATTTGTATTTCATTGAATGAATTAATTTATATTGTGTTTTTGTCCGATCTGTTAGGATAAAATAAGGTACCTTATCTTCTATGGTATTTTTTCTTAACAAGTGCATATATTTTGATTCTGTGATTAAATTATTTAAGCAAATTTAAAGGTCCAGAAAGTAAATTAATTAATCTCAAGAGGATTTTATTCCAAAACTACCGTAAGAAATTATTAGGTAGGACCTAAGTAGTACAACAAACTACTGTTACAATATAGAAACAACTAAGTGCTTTGGAGACAAAATATTCTGCTAGATATACACCTTGGAGAATTCTCGCCCGGATCACGTGTTTGCCCGTATATTGTACAAACAACAAAGTCATTGGGGCACGCAAATGTACAACTTATTTCTAGTGTAACAGGACATACAAAAATGGTTTTCATAACATTGTAGCCATGTAATAAAGGCCAATATCGCGTCAGAGAAACGCTATCAGGGAAGTGACTTTCTTTATACTTACTTTTTGCTTTTATACTTCTCTTTTTACGTCCCTACTGGGGACTGTACGTGCCCAAAGTATTTCTTTCACGAAATATTTTTATACTGTCTACAATATATTTCTTTGAAGATTATAGAAAGAATTCTAAACAATACTACGTGTAGAATTAACCCCAATATCAAATGTTTTATTGATATTGCATGTTCTATTAGCGGTGATTTCTATCAGGTTGGCTTTTATTCGTTATATTTTGACTAAGCAAAAATGTATAGTGCTTCAATACATAGTTACTAAGTTAAAAAGACTCACTGCTAATCATTATGGATTTAATTATAATAATTAATTTACTAGAAATCGCTTCATTTCCTTCCTAAAATGTCCCGTCTATCATGCATGCATAATATACATGGATTACCTTTTATTCAAATGGCGCAATGCTTTTACGAGTCTGTGGTGGGTCGGTTGGGTACCTATATACTTCGTTCATTTATATATAAACACGTATACCTCGATAATTAAAACCTTTGAATCCAGTGACATTTATGCTGATGCCGGGATCTCTCTTAATGACGGGGGCGGAATCTTTGAATCCACGGACTCACTTTAATTAACATTTCGAAGATACCGCTCCAACTCGCCTAGTTTGAAAATTGGATATTTGAGAGCCATAAAGTCACAAGTTGGGTAGATAGCTAAATGAGATTTCGACGTTTCGACATTAATTACAAGGATAACTTACAAAGTTGAAGAAAGTTGGCCGAGGTATTACGTCGACAATAAAAGTTAATTATACAAAATGAATCAAGGGATTTGACGAAGTTACTGGAAACTTAAACTAAGAAAGACCAAAAATGAGCGGGAATGAATTAATGAATTTGTTTAAGAGAAAGCAATTTCTGAACTCCACCAACAAAAATATAATTATACATTATTGTTATTATTTGTTTTATTTGTTATTATAATATGGTAATATTAATGTTGATCGTGAAGTTTACTTTACCAAGAGGTCAATCTTATGATGTGTATAAATTTACTATTGTTGAACGTTATTTTTTGAACACAGCAATCTTTATATTATCATGATCATTAAAGAATATTCTCGGCCTTAAGTAAATTAAACTTTGAATAAGAAATATAAAATAAAATAAACATCAGAGTGTCTTAAATCTTATTATTATTTCAAACGTCAAATTTAAAGCCTTCGGCGTTGCTTAAATACTTTCCCGCATAGATAAAAGTGTAAACTTATAAATAATAACATAAGGGATGATTGATTTTTAAAATCAAACGGCTGAGTAAGTTCGGTAAAATTGTATTTAATGAATATATATATATATTCATTAAATACAATAAAATAATATATATATATATATATATATATATATATATATATATATATATATATATATATATATATATATATATATATATATATATATTATGATGAAATACTTATATTTACAAAAATATAAGTCAGAATAGTTATAAATATTTCTAATCAGTACATCAACAGTTAAGCTATATAAAATTATCATATATCCTGATGGATATATAAATTACATAAAACAGATGAACATAGTTTATAAACGATGCATATAAAAGTACGTTTTTTTATGTGAAGAAAATTTCTCAAAAATATTCTCAAATCGTATTTTCTGTTATCATACTTTGATTTTTTTATCATCTAAGCTTTATTATTGTGTATTAGTTAATTGTCAACTTAATAGTATTATAATGTGTAGGGAGCGTTACGCCCGCCCATTAGTTATTACTTAAATCTATTATATAGATAACTTAATTTATCATTTTCATTTTCTTATTAGTATACATTAAACATTTTAATAATATTAAAGATATGAATATTACATACGAAATTTAGTCAAAGATGAACAAAGAAAGAAGAAAGGTAACTGAAATATAGGATACTTACAAAATCAATAAATAACATTGGCTACAAATCAAGAAATATATATCTAGAGTTGTAAGATCTGAAGCGAGTAAAAAATCTTTTGTAATATTTTAAATACACGAGTATACCCTACATAGGTAATAAAGTGACATTGGACATATAAACTTAAAAATAATAAAATAGTGGTCCAATATTTATTATAATTCCTCCGTTTCCAACATTGTCCAGTAACTCTTCACTACTGCTAAACAATAAAACCACACTGTAAAATAATGAAAATATTCGCTCATTAATCGTATCTGTGATTTAGTATTTGAAAATTCGAACATTTTTTTATAAATGATTAAAACGGAAAAGTTTCCACTTTTATGTAGTTTTGTAATCATTACGCTGTATAATTCATATGAAAATTGAGTAGTAAAGCAATCACTACAGTACAACATACCTAAGATGTTGAGAATAGCTGCTGTGATTTCTGCATAGGGAGTTCGACATTCTTCCGTTGTAAAACTAAACGTCGATGTGAGTATTAATATAGCTGAGGATATTACTACAGTTATAGACATGACCCACATATACCAAATTGCTGCATAGGGTGTTTTCTTAAACAGTAAAAAAACAGTAATAATATTAAATACTCGCCCTGATTTAGGGTAAGCTCTAGCCCCTAGGTGAGGATATATATTAGCTGTTGATGATAATGAAAGTTATAGAATACTTGAAAATGATCTAATACAACTTTGACAACTACTTAAACACTGGGACAGATGTAGTATAGTAATAAATGGAGCCTTATAGGTACAGTAAAATAGAAACCACGTACCTACTAATGCCTTATCTTATACTTGACATATAGTTGCTCAATAAACGTCCACAGAAAGCCCTTCAGTCGGTTGTAGTAACCACGTAGTTATGACTATGACCATTTAATTGTGTTGTAGACATAATATTTTTTTAATTTGTTGTTAGCTTGAAAATTTTAATTTTATACTCAATAGGGTCGTATTAATATTTCACACAAGCTCGTAACATTCGAACATTAAAAATAACATATTAATTATTCAACAAAGTTCTGATCTTAGGTGAAATAATAAAAAAAAATAGGAACTTCCTATTAGGAATTCCTATTCCTAAATAGGAGTTCCTATTTTTCGTCAAGCCTAAATTATGAATAAAAATTTTCGTATTATGCAAAATGTGGACTATAATATTTAAGGTATTTACGTATCCTGAAAAAACAGTATCAATAAAATATAGGTATATTAGTTACATTTTTTTCTCGGTACGTTTATTACTTAGACTGCCTTCATTTGATTTATAGAAATAATATCTGGCAATACTAAATACTGGCAATAGCTTATTTTTGATATATAGCCGAAAGCTGTGGAACATGTGTTAAACATACAGTTCAATCTATTTCATGAATCCAATAAGCATCACAGCAACAGACACAATTTTACGTTCACGAATTTTTAATGAAACACAATTGTTATCATCGATAACAATTGTATTTTTTGCTCACCATATAAATTCCAATCAAATACACAAGGGTTATTACGCCGAACAGGAATTCCAAAGAGAATGCTATGTGAAATAAAACTGGAAATATATCCTTAATAGCTTCGTTGTATCGAAAACATTTCGATCTAAGCGATGCGCATGCACCGATTAAGTGAAACTGAAATAAAACAATACCATTATTAGAGAAATCTTAATAAACTTTAGCTGTGACCTATATCTACATGACCATCAACTACTTAGAATAGTTGAGTTTCTTATGGAGAATTTGAATAATAGTATTTACTTACCATTCCTATAAAAGCTATGATTATGTTTCCCCGTTTTAAATTGATACAGAATAAGAAATGTTTTACAGTCGGTAATTTATCAAAAATATTCATTATGAAGAAAAAATAGGTTTCAACGGATACCAAAAAAAGATTACATTGAACCAAAGGTAAAATTATAATAATAAATAAATAATTATAGTATTAAAAAAGCAATGCTAATTATAATATATCCGCTTATATATCGATAACAAGCTAAATAAATGCTTCGTTTAATAAATTATCCATGCTTATATTTAAACTCACAGTTACAGAGTATATTTGTATTTCATTGTGCCATATTTCTGTCAAATTATTACCATAGATTATAATATTTCCATAGATTGACTATACTATTAACTATTACATAAATAGCTGCATAAAGCTACTGCTGCTGCTATTAAATAAATAAGTAGGTATTGGTATTAGAACGTTTTCTTGACTTGTCATAACATAGCCGGTAATGTTAAAAAGATAACAGACACCGGACACGGTACACAGAAAAGAATCGACGGATTTTCTTTAAAATTTGTATTGAGTGTTTCTTTTAGTAGCTTGTTTAAAAGGTACTAGAAGAAATACTTCGTAGACTTAAGTACTAAACTGTGTTTATAAGAAAACTTAGCAGAGATGTTTTAGATACCCTACATTTTAGGATAATTATTTTTGAGTTAAGATTGGTTTATGATAAGGTAGGTCTTTCTATCTAATATGTGGGTAGATCACATATTAATGGAAGTATTTCATATTGTGAAATTGTTTGGCGATAAGCATTACAATAGTAACGTTATAACATGATTAACTATTTATACGATTAATATCATTTATCCCTTATCCACCATCGGCATCTTTCCAACAATGAATATATAAGATTATTTCCATTTCGATTTTGAAAAATATCAAAATGTGGTGATATCTTTTTGGCTTCGGTGTACTTTTTATACTCCAAGATATTCAAAATACAACCTTTACAGTATCGTGATTTATTACAATCATATACTTCCAACTTTTTTTCTGTAAATTTGGCAGTTGGCCGTTTAAAGGAATCCTCCTTTTGCTATGTCAAGTGATTGATAGGTTGTATGTAGCTCTTTGGTTCAGTATGATGTGTTAAATCAGGATAAAGTAGGTATATTAACCTTAAGCCTACTCTTAACGAGTAGGTTTAAACCTCGGAAGCATTTTAGTTACTTTGTATTATTCCTAGGCTTAAAGCTGCTTGGACTAGCTTTCATTACTACATGAATTATTAGGGTTTGATATTTATATTATTTAGGCCATAACCAACCCGCTCATTTAAAATATTGTGACCTGTGGGTTTACTACAAGATACACAGGTCACAATGCCAAACAAAAGTGTAGAAGAGGCAATATATGTACCTTTTTTCGAAAGTGTAAGTGGCACACTTTTTTGTAGGAAGTCTTATAGCCCCTCTTGTTGGATGAATGCTCTAAGTTAATACTGCTAAATTAAAGCTTCATTTTCCTAATAGTTTTATTTCTAGTACGTTTTCGTTAAAAGTATATTTTTATAATTTCCGTAACAGGACATTTTTTTTGTTCAAAGCCAAACATGACATTTCTTTTGTTCTAAGCCAAAATATTTGAATAGATTCATTTACCAAGTTATTTTAAATCGTTGTAGTAGTCTCTGATTTTCCTTTGATGTTGGTGGGTTTAAATTCCATCTAGCTGTTTTTTAGGTGTTAAGACAAATAAAAACAAAATAACTTTCTTTTTCCGTTTATTCCGATTCATACCATAAAGTGAAATATAATAGAAATAAATAAAACAATAAAATATCTATTGCTAGTAACGGTCTTCCATTTCTTCCCTATAACTCTTAATCACCGATAGAAAATAGTACCAAACTGAAAAATATTTAAGGAAAATTAATCGGTTTATTGATAGAAAATAAGAATGCTCAGTAAGTATTATTTATATTTAGGTAAAAATGGTACAATGCCCATACTAAACGACGGCTACTTAGAAGAACATAATAGTGATATTCCAAACGTATCCAAAGTTGGTTTTGTCAAAAAATGTATAGAATAGACTCAAATTACTGACTATAGCTTCCCACAACAAAGGTAGATACCTTATTTGTATTATGAATAATAAATTTCAAAAGTTATCATTAACCAAAATAGTTTCTTTTAATTGACTTTAATTTTGATGCTATATTTTTAGCAAACTATACACAAATGAACTTAATTTCGTTTTAATATCCATGGCGTCACAATTTGCAGTAAACTCAATCTTATTCGTAATTTCTGGTAAAAATTTGACCGCAAAGTAGATACAAGTTGACAGCTCTTAACCTTTTTTTGTTTTGTAATAAGGGCCGAACTAAGATATTATTAATTGACTTATCAGATTATTGGTCTCACAAATATATCTTATTCCTATGAACGGAAAGTCACAAGTACTTATCTTATCTAGATAAGTGCTTAACCATTATCATTAAAATGTAATATCATTGAACGAGTAATAAGAAACTAAAGTAACTTTTTCTAAAATGTTACTATGAAATATAAATTTAATTAATTAATTATTAATCATTAAAAATATTATTTAACTTAATCTGTGGATACTTCACATATTTAAAGTAAGTCAACTTAATAGCAACCTAATACTTACTTAAACAGTTGAGGACTAAAGATATCAAATCTGTAAATGGTATCGGACATTCTTTAACTGTGAAACTCAATATTGTTGTAAACATGAACATGGCCACAGATATTAACACTGCGATAGACATCACGTATAAAAACACAGTTGCTGTCACGGGTTTGCCCTTAAACAAAAAACAAAAATATAATATTTGTCAAAAATAATAACCATAATAAATAAAATGCTAAAGTTACAAATATTAACAGATTCTTTATTCCCTAGGCACAATTAAGAATATAAAAAGTTATAATAAATGTCTCTGAGGATTTAAGCTTAAGTTATATTTATTAACTGCCTTAATATAAGAGACGGTGTGATTTGTCTAAATGCTTTATATTTTTTAAATAGTAATATTGTTTACAGCTCAAACTAACAAATAAACTCTTAAAAATAACTAAATAAATAGGACTTAAAAAGAGTCGTTCGCGTAAGCCACCCGGACACGCCGCAAGTCCATCTCATAGATAGGAACACCAACGTGAACGTTGAGGTACCAGGATCTAACATCGTCACGTCTTCACTTCTCCTCTCTAAATCACCAAAGGTGTATAGCATTACAATCAGTACTTCCCGATCATAAAATTATGAACCAGAAGCCCCCGCCAACCACGGCTATAAAGCCACCAACTGCATGCTCCCAGCCAAATGCCTGGAGACCCATTGGGGCCCTTAAAAGAGACTACGCTGACCACGAAACCACAAGCTTTTATATTCCGGTAGTTTCGTGCCCTGTACGGATCTGGTCACCTAATTTGGAGGTTATCAAGTACATTAAGCGGTTCTCCAATGGTTCCTACCCGCTTGTACTCCAGGGGATATTTCCCCTGTGTCAATCTTGTCAACATTAAGTTTTCTCTTGGTACCACAAGTTTCAATACTAACCGGTTAGCGTTAAGCTGGCCTATGCATATTGGCATCCCTGTTATATTTTGTAAAAAATAAAGGGGACAAATTATATTTCTTTTGTAGCCGAAAATATCTTTATCCAAATAAAATAATAGCCAAGTACTGAGGTTATATGTATTTTATAATATCTTTAAATTATGTCTTTTTATTATTTTTATCTTTATACTTAGTATTTATGAATAGAAAATATATAAGTACTACTTGGATAACACTCGGAATAAACATTCTGGATATATTTTGTCATATTTGATATATTTTTTAATTAATAAACACGATAAGGTAACTATATAAATATCGTTTATCATGCAAAACAAAGAAATCTTTAAAAATACTTATTTTAATATTATGTTTTCCTAACTATATTTTGTCAACGTAGTTAACATCAGTATTAAGACAAACAGTGGTTTCTAAATACTATATTAATTGTTTCAAATGTACCTATATATTTAATTTATAATCAAACAATTAAAAAATAGGGGCTCACCAAAAAAATTCCAATTAAAAAGATTATACTTGCAATAATGACAACGCATTCCACAGCAAATCCCAAGTAAAAAAGTTTATCCAGTATATTTTGCGTACCTTCGTCGCCTTGGAGACATTTTTGTCTCAGGCAGAAGCCTACAGTCAATATATTGAACTGAAAATATAATAAGGTTTAATAAAGGAAACTTTATAAAATTTGGTTCTTACTAATAACCATTGTATAAGCCCTATGTAGTAACTGTTATTTGTCATAATCACTCGAATGACATTTGAAATAGGAAAACAAGGGTCAAACACGGTGTACAAATATAGTATAAATGTTAAGTAATGTACTTATATTAAGTAAAGCCCCAAGTGAAGCTGTCTTTCTTTTGTTAATTAAGGCAGATAAAGACGACCGTCTAGTCGAGTTATCTGTCTCACTGCAAGTCCTGTCTACTCAGCCAGCGGCCTCGGGTTCGAATCCAAGTAGGGATAGGTTTTTGTATAAAGTGATAGGTATGAACATTTGCTCATGAGTCATGTATGTTGGGGTTTTTTAGTATATCTTTTTATTGTACCTTTTATTATATTTTTATCTGTATACATATTATATTTATACTTTTAAATTTTGCTAACTTTATTTACTCCTGTATCTAGTTCATGACACTTTTAATGGAGATTAATTCAAGGAGATGATGTTGAAGGTAAGTGTGAGATAAATAGGTAATTATAGTATCAATTTAAAAAAGACGGCACCAGGCTTGTACCATGTGTTCCATACCTGTTGACCTTCTTCTCCCATGGACGAAGTTTCACAGTCACTTTATGCCGACATTTTACAAAATGCCTAATCACTTACACTACACTTTATTTACGTAAATAAATAGTATGCCCTCTGGTATCTAAAGGTTTAGTTCTTTCAATCGAAAAAGGTCTAACTTTAGACCACTTTTGAATGTTAAACATGTGTAGTGGAAGAGTTTTGTCTGCTGATGACCAAGGCTCAAAAGTTCTTTAATATTTTAATATACGTACCATGCTCAAGATAACAATGATTATGCTACCCCATTTTAAACTTATACAGAAACAGCATTTCTTGAAAGACAGAAATATTTTATTAAATATAGCCATAGTAGATTAATTAATTATTATCATATTTACTTCGCGAAATACTTAATGATATCAAAATATGACATTGTTCAATATGACATTGCTGTCTGTCAATGAAAATAGAGAAAGAAGGTAGCTTTTTATTATCTTTGAAAGACTACTAATATATAAGAACAATCACTATAAATACTACATATAATAAGATCCCGAGACAGGCCCAGATAATTAAGCAAAGAGTTTTTATTAAAACAATTGTCTGTCATCAGATATCTCGTTTAGGTATATTTTGGTATTTATTAACGTATAAGGTTATTTGAGGAAAAACTATACAAATTTACTACTTAATTCCAAATGAAATCTCTTCTGGCCGTCCTACCGAGGAAAACAAAATTTGATTCATATCAGTGTTAGGAAATGTCAATTTTGAGCACACAGGGACGTTAAAGTTTTACTTAAGCTATTAACAACCTACTAATTACAACCTCAGTTTCGATTCTGTTGCCATTCTCTAAAACTAAAATAAAGAAATAAGGCTAGCCGCCTGTATTTCACTTACCTGTAAGAAATATTTTGTCTTTGACTTTAACTGAAAGACTATTATAAATATAAAGTATTGACACTTAAACTATCCTTCAGCTTTGACTTTTCTGAATGTTTGCATGAAAAAAAACGCATTGACTGGCAGTTAACAACTGGTGCTACTTGTACCCTGCTAACTTTTTACCGGTGATATTGTTGCTCATTAGCAAAACGTCAAATGACGACACTTTTTCTCTGAACAGAATGTAGCGGATGCGTAGCACAACTTAAATTAAATTTTATTCCATGTATATATTTCTCTGGCTACGAATATTAGAATTTTAACATGAACTTTTTCATAACCGAAATATTTGTCAGTAAGATAAAAAACATATGAAACCTCTTCTTTTTTGTCAGAAAGCTCTGTGAGCTGCCCAGCTGTGATAAAAACTACAATCGGCTTATGTCAGACTCCTGCTTTGCAGTCTACCGATTCAAACTTACGGTATTATCCTCGGTGTATTGTATTGGTAAGGGATATTTATACATATGATAACCCTGACAGAAAACGCTGTCTGTACCATAATAGCCTTACCATAACAATAATTGTATGTGCTTTATATAGTTAACACATATTATATGGCTTATCTCGTTTTTTCGAATTCAAAATGCTATTCGAACTAATGTGTCAAAACACTAACTTTGAATGATCATGCTCATTATACGAAAAAAAAATTAATAGGATTATCGCATTTCAAAAATGGATGTATTAGTAAAAACATAATTTAGCATATTTTAATAAAAGTTCACCTTCTTTTCGTAAAAATACCTTGTATCTATTTACAGCATATATTTTTGAAATAAAAAAATATATATTCAGAAATAAAGTTATATTTCAATACTAAATTCATTGTATCCATAATCGAAAACGTATTATACCTATATTCAAGGTATATTATACCACTATCGTAATTCTACTCTTATCCCCAGTCTTTCATAATGGGGGATTTGTTGTGCTTCTGCGATTATAGGAAATGACCACTATTAGAAAGTACAGCCATACTGAAAAAAAGCAAAGTCATAATTATCACCTATTAGGAGTCAGCATTTGGAGTGCATGGTGTACATTTGGATACACACATTTGTTTGTCAGTCTCGCTCGGTTTGAATATTTCAACATCTACAAAAAAGAGAATATGCTATCTTCAGTTTAGTTACAGTTATTACACCCTTATTCTTAAATGGTAAATCGAATGATTAGCTACTTAATTTGCTTAATTTGGCCGTAACATAAGACTGTTTTTGTATAAGAAGACATTAGCTATTTCAGAATCAAACTGAATATCATTTTATTATCGTCCTTATTCTGTAATTTTTAAACTATTCTTTGATATAGATCATTGATGCTATATGTGTATCTAACCATTGATGCTGTTGTACCTTGTCTGATTTATGCTCGATAAAGGAAACTTCTAGCATGTACTTAAAGGAGTGTAAGAGTTAAGGTAAGTACGCATCACTAGCAAAAAGTGGATCCAGATAGTCCACTCTGAAATTAAAATCAATGATATTGTTAATTTTTTTTTGTAGCAAAACCAGAGTTCTAATTAATAAGAAAAAAGAAAAAGAACGGAAAATTGAAAAAATAGCTTAGTAAAAAAAAGTTAATTTTCCTTCTTTATGAAAAGGTATACTTTGGTTTCGTAAGTCTAAATCGGTGACTACAATTCATAGACGAGTTACTAGCATAACGAAACAATATCACGATAAAATGTTGTTCAATTGTTACTACAGCGTGATGTCAATAACCTATCTTGCTATCAACGTCATGGTCATAATATTCCCAAGGAATTTTTAAAGGATCAAAGTTTCTTCATGAATATATGGGTTAACAGCGGAGGATCCATCCCTTAAGCCTCTAATTTTGGCTAGGATGGAAACTTTTGTATACATATGTATATTATAGTAGATATCAGAAACGTACAATTAATTTTTAAAAGTTGAAATAATTAATTTCAAAGTGAAAAATCTCTTGCAAATTAAAAACACATACTAAGAAAACATACTTACTCAATAAATCAACAAAGGTAAATAGGAACTCGAACACGGGAAAAGCTCCACCCATAAATATACACACAGACACATAGAGCAGGCCATATAGAAATGACAGTATCATTGTTATTGTTGCTGTTATTATAAATAGTTTGATTGCCTTCTTGATTGGACCCTGAAATTACTCTCTCCAAATGAAACTAATTTAATAGACAGATTTTTACGCAAGGCGAAAAAAACAAAGATGGTCATAAAGAGAATTAGTAATAAATTATAAATTAATAGTAATAAACTATATAATACAAAGCTTCATAAATTTGGATTCAGAAAATGGTCAATACCTACCTCTAGCATATTTTTAATTGATTTAAAAGGTACTTTGCTAGACTTTTGATAAAACATCAACTTTGGTATATTTTAACTTCATTTTGCAATTGATATGGCTATGAAAATAACGACGAGTGAAACTGTATTAGTCACTGAAATAAATATAATTAAATAGATTATTTTAAAAAGTATTCACAAACTCACCCTAAAGACTCTTATCAAGAGGTTTATGCTGCAAAGCATCAAGAAGACGTCAGAGATCAGCACGATCCAGCCTATCCACCTGACTGCCACGGCAATCTTCGTTCCTGGTTGAGGATTCAAGCTTCTGAAAGCGGCGACTGAATCCTTGTTTGTTTCTTTGGTGCTATTACGACTAAGGCACGTAGGCCCAATCCCAGAGTTCGGGCCCAATCCGAAACTGAGCTGTAAAAATACTTTTGTACAAAAACCACGAAATTCGAAAATCAATAAAGCTAGTAAAACTTTATATTTATAAATAGAAAAATAAACTTTTGAATGTTGTTGAAACAATGTTCAATAAATAAATTATCGCTTTGACTTTTTCAATCAAACATTCTCCCTGGTTTGCATTTTGTATCAAACACTTACAACATGGTTAAGATTGACGTCGACGACATCTAGTCTTGCAATGTTGGTATTGATGAAGCAAGACACGCGGATCACGTAAGTATGTCTTACCACCGCCCAGGAAACAGCTGGGCTCGTCACCTGAAGAGATAACACGAAATTTTTGTAATAAAAATAGCAATATATTCCTTATAGCTAAGGTACACAATGTATCAATGTTAGATAACCGGTATCCGTAAATAAATAATTAATTAAATTCATAAAAAAAAAAAATCAGAATATTTACGTATGTATATATTGAGAATATTCAAACGAACAAATGTGCCGTGCGTCTGAGTCAAGGTTTGTATATTTGGTGCATTTGTTAACATACGACGACGAGGTGTTTCACAGGGAACTGTTCCCCAGAAGAGTATTTTAGATTTTTTTTAAATTCAAATATATGTACAAAATTACTTAATATATACATTTTCAAATTTTAAATATTAAGGTGTCATTGAAATGCGTGGCCGCGTGCGTGGGTGGTTCCCACGTATGCTTTGCACAGGCCGTCACGTCTGATATAGTCCAAGTAACTCTGGAAAATCTCCATTGGCGCGAAACCCGGCCGCAAGGCGGAACTGCCTGGGGACGGACGACCTGGTGAATTGCTTTGGCAGAACCCAGGTCGCCCTCCGTGGAGGGCAATGCCATTACCAGTTAGTTTTAGTGAATATTCCCAGTGACACATTAATGAGCCACTAGATGAGCCCTACATATGCCCGTCGCTTAGCTAGTAGCGAGTGGATCCGTCAGCGGATTCCTCCTGTACGAAAAAAAAGGTATCATTGAAATATTGTTACAATAAAATATGAAAAAGAAAATGCAAGCTTTGCAAGCAATAGATATTCCATAGACACTTCTAATGTTAAAGGCTGTAAATGAATTCCACTACCTACTTATTTTTAAGTTGATTTTATGACGTTTGAGATAGGTGCCAAAGAACATCCGTTTGGTTCTTCTATATTTCTTACGATTTCTTAGTTAAAACAATATAAGTACAATTTCTTAAACATATACAAGCCATTTCACGTCTGAGACGTTAAATGGTTATTTGTTCAAGCAGATTTACAAATAGAGAGCTTAAATTTACGTTCATGAGTACACATATGAAGCAAATTTGATTAAAAGTTTTTGACTTGGCATTAATGTAGTATTCTTGTATCAAAATGACTAACAATTCCTAGGACAGCAATTATAGCTGTTGCTGTCTTCAGGTCCGGCACACACCCACAACATTTGTCTACATCAGGTAATGTAATGAAAGGCATGAAACACAACAAAAATCCAAAATAATGACAATAAAGTGCATTAAAAATAATGCTAATCAAATGGTATCTTGACAGATGAGTGATCATAGGTAACGTGGACCTTGATATTTTTTCTTCTTTATGGTAAAGTTTGTACAAAAAGAGGTTACTTTTTAAACTTAAGTCTAGTAAATCCTATTATAATAAAAGACACTGTTAGGCGTACCTTGGCTGTTTATACAAGAAGTACTTTAGTAATTTCCACAACTAAAAATAATTAATAGTATTGGTATGTATAAATATTATAATTATATATTTAAACTCATATTATTACTAGAACTATATATAATACTGTGTTTTATAGAACACTAAAATATATATGCTATAGAAGTAATATTTTTATTAATGTAGGTATTGTTATATAACGTCCTTATTTCTTTATGCAATGTTATTTATGTAGGCCATAAACAAACTAATTTTGCTAAGAATACCATCGTAATGCGTGGCTTAGTATGATCCCGAAAACCCGGATTTCAGCTTATTGCCCCTCCCCTGGCGGGAGGTGGAGCCCTCTTAACAAGATTACATAGGAGATAAAACTCGGCAGATAATAGCGGCATGTAAGACCCAACAGAAGCCTCTGAAACGAAATTAAAATGGCCACCTAATTCATGGCAAGAATATAGGTTTTTTTTAGTGAAAAGTAGTCTTAATCATAAATTAGCAAGATTGTGGTTTTACTAATATGAAATGATTCTTTGTGCTATCAAAATTAATATGTAATAAAATTCTCTACAAAATACTATATATATTAATCAAAGAGAATATTAGTACTAGATGTGCCTTGTTATTAAGTTATAATAAATTACATGTTGGTATAATCAAGTTGCACCTATCTACTTAATAGGCATATTTTTACTTGATGAGAATTGAACTTACACAAGTTGAGCACTTTTAGTTTGTGTGCATGGTACTACTTCTAATTGGTATTACTTCTAATTTGATCTTTCTAAGCAAAACCGATATATAAATACTAATAATGTTACCAAACTCCTATGTAGGACCAAATTTTTAGTCAATTGATCCAATAGTTTTTTACGTTATACTCGTTCTACAAATATAAAAAACTATAAAAATGAATTTCCTTTTTTGTTTCCTTATACATAATTTTATTTATATTTAAGGTCTGATAGTTTAAATAAGTGCAAAAATCTTGTATAAAAGGGTTATATAAAAAGTATATGTTTTCAAAGACTTTATTTTGTGGAATTTCGTAATTTAACACTATTATTAGTGCAATTTAATAATACAACAGACGTTTGAGAAAACTGCAAAATTATGAATAAATATCTATTTCATGTATTAATAAAGATAGAATCTTGACTTTTGTAGTGCGAGTAAACTAGTAAATTCTATCCAATATGTATTCAGAAGAGTATATAATAGGCACCTATAGCTATTGTGTAGCTGCTGGGTGAGGATCCTCCATGCGGGCACCGTCTAGTATTGATCGGAGCCCGCTTGTTTCAAATTCAATTCGCAGAGTGGGAATAACAATAAAACTTGGATCGTCGTGTATCTTACGATATCACCTGCGCCCAGATACGTGAACTGAATTTACAGAGCTGAGAATTTTAAGCTCTTGCTTTAAATTTGACCTTACAGTATAAATCAAAACTATAAAAGATAGTGAACCATACCATGGTCTATTTTACTTTCTACGGTAATTCTGAAACGAACATAAAGATAATTCAGGTTAAATTTCATGCGTCAAATAAAATTTATTTATGTTCTTATTGTCTTCATTTTAAAAATACAAGATCTTTTAACTTTGAAATCTTAAATTTTAAGTCTGAACACAAAATTATATTTAAAAAATACTAAAACATACCACAGGCATGTTAGTTAAGATTTACAAACTTTTTCGCGTGTCGTTCTACGAAGAACACCCTTGCGCTACACATGCTCTGAATTTACTGAGAAATGTCAAAATATTTCATACGGCGACCTCTGGAAACAAGAGGCGGTCTCCTATGATATATCTCTAGTTTTAACATCTCACCCACACTGTGGCAAAAACATGGTCCGGGGCGGGCGAATCCAACGTTGCCTCGCGATAAATCTTCACGAATTCCAGTTTTATTTATTAAGTTGTATGGTGTTTTTACGAGGTCTCGCCGCGGGGGCACTCATTACGGCGCCTCTGTCGAACGTGATGAAAAAAGTTTTCCCTGCGATATCTCTTTGCAACATTAATTACGAGAGTCTGAAAGTTGCCGTCTTTATTATTTCTTTTGCCACTCCGAAACAGCAATTTTACGATTCAACTTTTTCTTTATATAGGGTCGGTTCTTTCTCTCTAGAATGCTGATAAGAGTATGTTGGGTAATGTACCCTCGAAGGGACTGAAGACGTCACGTACCGAAACAGGTCTCTCAGTTTTATGAGAGCAATTTGGGTCGCGTACAAAAGAAATGCTAACTCAGATCCGAGCGCCGTCGGAACGTGACAGTGCCCTAACTGTAGTATCTGTCTAATATTTATATTTACTTAGATAGTATATTCGGATACTTACGTAGCCTCTATTTGAGGAGAAGATTGGGGACATGGATGGATATTAAAATTTATATGTAGGTATAGTAGAAAAGTACCTATTCATAATCAAGACCGTTTTTAATGAAATTATATAGACTTCTAACCAACATTAAGATTTATTCATGTATAAACAATAGGTGTACGAGAATGTGCAATATAACTTAATTCTAAAGTTATTACCAATTGTTGATATATCTCCCATTGCATAAAATTCTATTCGTTCCTTAATAAATAAAATTTCCTTATTAAAATAAAAATTAAAAAATATATTGGAAAGCGAAGAAACAATTGTACCCTCCATTGAAATTTATTAGTTACTCAGTAAACAACTATTCCTTACATGAGAAATAATGAGGTTTCGTGTTGGTCATTAAAAAGCTCTCAATTACTCCCAATTTAGCACGCCTATGTAACTGTAATAAAGTGAAAGATCGAAGTTAATCCTTCCATAAAGTACGAGACCGAATGACCTGCCATGGCGCTCTTGGAAACCGGTAAATTGTTGCCTTATGAATAAAGAATCACCTACATTATTTTTTATTTTTCTGTAGATTATTTGAACATGTTCGCTTAATGCATGTAAATATCGGACGTGTTAAGAAAGGAATGTTTTTTATAATCTTTTTTAAATTAATTCAGAAGTCGTAAATTTAAATTTATTATTTGTAGACATGCATTGAAGGTTGAAAATATATAATGTAACAATAATATCTAATTATTAACATATTAATATAATTGGAACAATGCAAGAATTATATTATTATAATCTGCTGATATAGTCTTATGTTTTCAGACTTTTCAACCAAAATGCAGTCCACGTGATATTTATCTGGTAGTTTCTTTGAATTTCAAGTCAATACAGAACACAAACATTGTACAAAGTTACGATTTATATCAGAAGGTGGATAATGTGAATTTCGCACGAGGCTTACCCCAATAGACGTGCAGGGCGTACCTCCCGCTAATTTATGTTACTATAACTCACGGATGGTCTGTGGGTAATTTAGATGTTCAGGCAACATTGTCGTAATGAGAAATGCTCAGAAATACGATGCAATACCTCTAAGTGGGTGGCATGCGCTGTTTAGAATCACATACAGACTACTTCAATTTACCATCAGGTGGAATAGCGTCATTTGCATGATTACTTTTCTTTATCAATATTTTGAAACATTTTTTTTATATAATATAGCTAATTTCTCGATATACATAATGGTAACAATTATAGTTATAAGGATAATAAGAAATTAGAAAATATAAATTATATTATTATAGTACGATAGTTTCGTATCTTATAACTATTTTGTAATCTCATAACACCTCTATATAAAATCACCCAAATAAAGCTTGTTTTTATATATACCTTCATGCCATTAACAGTAACAGTTAAGTAAAACATCCAAAAGGCGGTTCGACAGGTTTTTAATATCCCACCAACGCAACAGTTCCAATGCAAAATAAACTTTATGCTTTTAAATATTGAGTTGAATTTTAATGCCAAGATACTTGTCATTTGAACTGTTTTATATTCTCTTAGAAATGTTTCTTGCTTAAAGAAAAACTCATAATATATACAAGATATGGCTTCATGTGGCAGTTTGTTATGAAGTTTATAGTGCATCCAACGGGGTTCTAGTTACACCTCAGGAAAAAGAATGTAGCGGTGATTCTGGGTGTTGTATCATAATTTATCAGATTGAATAGGCTCGTTGGAGTCGAGAAATTATGAACGAAAACAGATCTTAGTAATTGGATAGTTTCTTTCATGTATTTTATGTTGACGTGCCGTTATGATAAAGTATGATCTCGGAATGCTATTAGATATTTTTATTGAAGCCGGTTGGATCGTAAAGATGAGTACGCGGGCGATCCGACTTTTCTTTCAGATTTTTAAAAATCTTGAATGAGTTATGGGAATATTGCAGTCTACGGATTTTAGAGCAAGGAATAGAACCTATGCAGAATAGCATACACATCTTTAGCATAGATACTACTTAAAATACGAATTATTAGTGGCAATCCACTTTGGCAAGTAATATTGGCTCCTATATCTTATAGTTTTATCATGATTTCTGATTGAAAGATTTTCACAAAAAACTTTGATAGAGACTAGTTAACTAAAAAGACTAATTATCTATTCTATGTTATAAATCACAAAATATACCATCAGTTCTCGCATTGTTTTCTCTTTGAGTATCTAGTGAATTGAACAGAAACTTTATATAAATAAGGCAACAAAACCTCAATCGTAGCAATAATTATTTTTGACTTTTCTCCATAAATTTGGCGTCAATATGAGGCGTGGACTGTTGTTTTACTTTGCATCGTTGCTTCATAAATTCTCGACAATTAGGCGGCAGTATAAGGCTAATAGTTGTCTGACTCCAAGAGCCATGCAGGTGCGATCGTAAAGTGTACGTTTTATGGAAATATAAGATCCTTGTCGGTCGGATGCCACTTGCCCTCCGCTCTGAGAATGTAATCTCTCGTAGGGTTTAAAATTACTTAGATATAAGCAAGTAAGAAGGTATATGGTGGAATATGTATATATGTATCACATTATGAGTTCATATAAAGTCGATATCACAGTATTTTCTATACCCTTCGGTTTGGAAAAGTCACTTAGTATTTATTTATTATTGCTTTTCAAATGGATATATAAGTGTTAAAAGCGACTTTACTAGAATATTGAGCACGTGACAGGGTGTCAAGGGCACTGCAAATTTAAGAGAGCGACACTTATCTAATAGAGAGACATAACATTAATTTAGAGCTTTTACACTTCGATATGCATAAAACTCATTTAACGTGTAATATGGTTTTTTAGAAAGATGTCTTAAGTTTTTTGAAGGTCACTTTTGACATCTTTTCCTTAAATATATTTAAATACATTTAGGCAAAGAATATTAAAATGATATGAAAATAAATAGATTTTTAAAATGAAATTAAGATCACAAAAAAACTTATTACCCAATGGGGTCTATTTATCTAATCAATATATTCAATTAATCAAACATGAGAACGTCATAAAGATATTGATGATTGTTGTCAAAAAATTCAAAAACTTTATTGATCAACAGCTATTGGGAATGTGATTTTTGTATGTAATATAAATCTTATAAAGTAGGTATTGGTTATCTTTTGACAAGCCCGCCAATTTTTAACTAATGACTGTAGTTAGTTTTATTTTTTGTTTTAAAAATTCTTTCTTATTTTTATTCTTTGGTAAATCTTTAGAAAATGGCCATTTGAAATGAAAATTGCGTCTTAATGCATTAAATAAATTTACGAAACTAATGAATATAAAAGTAAGCTAACCCGGGCTATCAAAATTTGATAGCGATCGAATAGGCACGACTAGCAGCCAAAACACTCGAAATAGCCGCCTTTACTTCCGAATTCTCCACTGGCAATACCGAATCGATAGTCGATACTAATAAAACTGCTCCGATTCGCGAATACATAAAACGGCGGATTCCAGTCTTGCACTCTCATTTTTGAGCAACAGAAGTTTGAGCAGTACCTCATCATAATAATCTTATCAGAAAGCCGTATAATTTCAACGAGTTACTACGAAAATTAAGATCGCTCTTTTCCCAGATTTAACAATATTGAGTAATTGTTTATTTCTGCGATTATCTATTAAAATTCCTATTAATGGGGATGCCTTTCTGCAGGGATTTATTTTTTATGGTAAAAAGCTAGAGAAGGGTTCCCAGTTTTATTGCAAGGAATTTGCATATAAAGTAACCATTGAAGGAAAGCGATCTCCTTTTGCCTCCATGTTTTTTTCGTATTCATTGTTGAAGAGGCCATGGCTCAAATTTTATAGTGCATGATGCTTTTTTAGCGTGTAAATAAATATAATTATAATAGTATCAACTATTTTTTTCTTGACTGATTTATATGTGAACGAATGTCTTATGTTTTGACGTGGTGACAGGTAATTAAATTTTCAGTCGTAAAAGTTTAGATTAGTATCTGTCTCTCTATCTTAACAATGGACGTTTATTGCTAATCCTAATATATGTTTTTCTTTCTTTCAGATTCATGGCGCATTTTACGTAATTGAGGATTTAAATTGGTATGTAGCCTGAGCCTAAAGCTTTACAAATTCTGTGAAGTTATGTACAACAATGTCGGGCAGTCACATAAAAACTTAAAATTACGATGCAAAATAATATAATAAAAAGCTGAGTAGGTAATGAAGTGACCGCGGGGCGTTCCCAACGATTCCTAATAAAAATGATATTTAATTGAAGCCGATAAGGCCTCGTGCGGAGAGGTCTAATAAACAGTGTTTATTATTGTTAGGACGCCTCACCGTGCGATAAACACGACGCATCCTTCGGATACACAGCCGCACCGCCCGCGCATTCGCCCCAGCTTTGTTCAGGGACTGCTGTACAGAAATATCTAATACCCACGCATTTTATCTCACCTTTTCCTATAGATAATCTTTTATCAGTTTAAAGGCTTTAAGCTAGGCTCTAACTTAACTTTAAATAGCCCATGAATTATGCATTAAGCTTAGCGTCTTGACTACGCCCGTAGTGTCATCCGGGGTGTAAATTTCATTTAAGGTTTTAACGATCTTTGGATAGTGCAGAATATTTGATAATATTTGCGTGAAACAGTGTAGCATTGGACAATGTTACTGCATTTAGCCGGTAGTCGAGTTAAAAGACACTAAGAAGCACAATGCCGTTTAAGTGATAGTTATGGCAGTTTTTATAGGCAGTTAGATTTATTTTTACTGCACTGTTTGCTTTAATGCGTTTTTCGCGAGTCGAGAGGTCGCGACAATTGCTTTCTTATTCATTTGTCGCGTTAATTTTAATGTCCCGCTTTAATCGATTGTGATGTGAATAAGTTCATCTTCTATATATTTCTTAGGGCAATGACGAATGCACAATTTAGCTATTAATTTATAAAAAATAGTTACCTCTCGGAACAGAAAAAAATAAAACCACATTCGTCTTAAGTTATTTTTCACGAGCTAAAAATATCAAATTTTTGAAATATTTCAATTTCCTTGGAATATCGCAAAATTTATGCATTTCTAATTTCTCTTTAAGATAAGATCTTTAAATTAATTTTTGTATTTTATTAACATTTAAATTTTATTAATGTACTTCAAATTTAATTAAATACAAATTTCTTTCTTTTTCTACTAAAGTAATTTGCATGCAAAATGGCATTCATTTCATCGCTATAATATTGCAAATTATAAGACACATACTTAAATATTATATTTCTAGCCTATTTAATTGTGCTTAAATTTTAAATAAGACACTCAGTAGGTAGCTACTAAGCATAAAATATGATTATCTTGGTACGACGCACATATCTAAATTGTATATATCGGAGAGAGACATTATCTATAATGTTCCTTAGTTGATTGATAGGTACCTAAAGATAGACACAGTAATTCAAACATAGGGGTTAGATTAGCCTTAATAACGCCCCACGAAGCTGGGTTGGCAGTAGCTAATCAGGAAATATAGGGCAATAAAACGAGCCGGTAGCGGGCTGTTAATCAAATTATTAATAAGTATTCCAGGCCTATCGCAGTCCGTCATATTAGAGTTTAAAGTAACTTTTATAATAAAGAAGCCCTCATGATCATTTGGTGTACGAAAGAGGTCAAGACCTTATAGGTTATAGCGATAATTATTATATAATATATAATATTCAGTTTATTAGTGTCAAAAAAAATACGAACAAATTAAGACTTGAGAATTCCCTGCAGAAGCTTTCAATGTTAATACTTACTTGTAACCTTTCCAATTAATTTCCTTAGTAAAATGAAAAAGAATTTAATTAGTAAGTCCTCTTCAATTATCAACATTGAACTCCACTACAGCTTCGACGAACAGACAAGAAACTTAAGAAACATAGTTTTAAATCTTTTAATAACATTTATAAATTAGTTATGCCATTACGTGTGTTAATGACTACTATTATTTTGATAATTCGGATTTGAGCTATTATACCCACACTTTAGTATCAATAAGAGAAATATTGATCACAAAATAAGCTGCTAAACATTTTTACTTTTTATTGTTTTATATTTATTTATAGGTAACTCTCTACAGAAGCCCTATAGAGATTTACCTTTACTTATTTTTTTATTTAATTTCATATTATTTCAAGGGGTGGAGTTAAACCAACATTTGTGTTTGGACCCGTTCCCTCAAAACAAAGACGCCATCAAAAATTCAGCATGTGACTCTCGGGATGTATCCAATAAATCAGTTTTACAGCATTCCCATGTCATTTCAGTCGTCGAACGGCATAAAATGATAATTTTACTGCGTTCCCCTTCCGTCTCCAAAGTTTACGACAATTGTGAAATGTATCGACAGTTCGGGTGTCACCTCTGAGGTGCTTGTTTCATCTTGCGGTTGGTAATGTTTATAATTTTCACTTTTCATATAGGAATAAAGCTCAAATTTCCTTGAAAATTGGTATTTTATTCGCAAATACATACGTCCATCAGCAGCATATGGTACGTGCCGTGCCTAGGAGCCCCCTCCCGCTGTATTTTAGGAAAGGTGTTCAGAAGACATCAATCTTTCAGGTGACTTTACTGTGTGAAACGTAATGGATTATGTGAGCTATGTGAGTAGCGGAGATATCTTGACGAGCGACACATTTTTTAAGCAAAAATAAAGAACTAAGAATAATTTAATTTCGTAGAGAAATATCAGAACAATTACGTAATCTTAGTCACCAACAGACTTTATAAGAGTGTATGAAAAACCTATTGCAACTAAAAGTTTTCTTGCTCTACTTTCAAACATAGAACAATAATATATATTGTTGTCACTAATTCGGTTAGTGACAACAATATAATTAATGTCCATAATAAATACCGCCGCCAACAAACACGTTCATAACATTGTTATGTAAATACATTTTTATTAGTGCAATTCGTTACGGTTGCTACAGTAATGCTTGAGACTGAGAATTCTTTGCAGATGATTTTAAAGCTTTATCGATATTTGTAAAAAATTCAGATAAAAAACACTCAACTACATTCGTGTATCATATAGCCAGTAAACATACACTGTGGGTCCGAAAGTATATTAACACACTTGGAAATATTTTAGAAACAAAGTATAATTATAAACCATAATAATTTAAAAGTTTACCAACAATTGATAATTAACACCTAACTTCTAGGCAGTAAGCATACTACTTTATGTGCAAGCATACAATACGACTCACGTTAACAATTTTATTTTAATTTTAAATAAATTTTGGACTCCATATCATCCTCTTTAGTTAAATTAAAATCGATGAGAAAAGATAACAAATAGTTTTATGTATTGTCAACAAAGTTGCGATTAACCTTGTTGTTGTTAACCATGTTGAGAGACCTTTGATATGCATTTAAGGCTAAAATGTTTAAGAGTTTCAAACATGGTAATACGTTTCTCTTTTAGTAACACACAATAAAACTAAAACAGCAATAACGAATTACCATTTATTCCTCTTCACAATAGGTTCCGATCAACAAAAAGGTTTATGACAACAGTTAATTGGGTCCCAACCAATGTAAACTAATAAATTATGCAAATAGGCGAAGCGGTGAGTTACTATTTTATATGATTTGTGTCGCACAAACTAACAGTACATAATTATGGTTAATTATGTTTGATTTAATCTATCTATAATCAATACCTGAACATTACATGAGGGTAATAATACATTTTAATGGCCAAATTTACATCGGTATAAAATATTTTCAGAGTATATATTTTTTAGATTTACTTTAGAATGTATCTTTGTAGTTTTTTGAACTATAACTTACATTTTCACATATAACTGAACATTCAGATTACAAAAATTTTTCAAATCAAATCAGTTTTTTATGAAGAGTAACCTTAAGGTTAATTAATCATCAATCTGTATAGGATAAGAATCTTAGTTCACATTTAACCCAGTCCGTGTATGGCTGGGGCCTGAACCCTGGACGTTAAGGGCCGCGTCAGAGCGATTACCTCTTTACTGCGTCATTCCGCGCGAGCGTTTATCGTTACTATAAAAACCACTTGCCGGTTCCACTACATCATCAGTCAGTAAAATGTTGCTGTTTTATTTCTGCTTCATACACTTTGGAACGATGATGTAGTGACCACATTAGCTAACAAATATAAATAAACTGTAAATCTGTCGTTGTATTTGATAAGTAATAAACAAAATTATCAAAAAAGACCAATGTAACTACATCATTAGGTACAAATAAGTCGATATCAGACTTTTCGCGAATATCCATGAATATCATGAATTTATTACATTACCTATTCAACTTGGTCATTATTTATTTACAATATTATTGTATTGAAAAACAATATACAAAGGAGGCAGACACGAAAATTTGAACTATCAAAGTAATAATCCATATTTCATATAAGTAGGTACAAAACATCTAGAATTCATTTGATTATAAGTACATATATATATAAATTATTTTAAGTACCTATGTAAGTAGGGATATTGTTTTGAATCCATATAGTTGGACTTAAAGATAATTAATAGAATAGAACATAATTTTAATTCTACATAAACCAATTCAAAATTTCGGGAAAAAATTTTGCTAATTTGTCAGTGTTATGCTAACATGATGAGTTAACAAACTTCCAACTTGATAAAAATCAAATCAATTTTAAGCAATAAGTAAGATGAATATTTATGAAAACAATTAGAAATCTTGTATTAAAATTTCTAAATTCAATACTTGTTGTTAAATTATATGATTTGAATTTACTTTAACCCGGTTTAAGTTCAAACTATTTCCGCAAGTACCTATTAGAATTCAGTGTGGAAGTTCCTTGGACCCACCTATCAAACAAATCAACGGACCATTTTTGTACAAGTAGACTCTTATATTACCTCTAGTGTAAGTTTCAATTGAATGGAACTGTCACAGTCATGTTTGTCACCAGCAGTAATATTTTAAGAAAGCGACAGCAGCAGCTCTGCGCATATTTCAGCTAAACGCAACTAAGGTCATAACGTCTCGATACGCTTGAAATTTATACTAGGGGTACATACTCGTATGGCACCAATTTTTCTAGTCACCATTGTCTTATGCCAGCCGTAGAAACATATCTCCACCGATCTAACTCCATTACTTTCTTCTTGTATATTTATGAACGTTGCAAATATTTTGTGGTTTGCTCTTTTAATACTTTACTATGTCTTTTACTTTAGAGTACCGTCTTTAATTAACACTATATAAAATACACATTTGTTTTAGTGAATTGTACTATTTATTGTGATTGTGTATTGTGTGTGTCGTACAAATAATTGAACTAAGATATTTAAAAATATATACTTGAAAGATTACCGGTTCAAAAATAAAATATAGCAAAATTCGAACTCACCTTATTCACCAAGTGAAATAGTTCCGTAGTGTTGGCACTACGATAATTTGATGTGATAACAATTAATCAAATGGTACCATATATCAATATAAAAGTTTCCATTTGGAGTTTGCTTGACCATATTATACAGAAAAATGCTTAAAAGCACCCAACAGAGAGCTTCAACAAAATTAACCTACTAAAAATTTTACCTACTTAATCTTGATATTTTAGCACAACATCATATATTATTCACAAATTGTCATAAGTGGCTACATATATGTACCATCATTAGTATTACGTGTAAGTGGAGTTATGGTCGTGCAATTTCATAAACGCGTAACAAAATTTGACGTTTTAAGAAACGATATGTGTATATGGCCTTACCTATGCACCGTCAGGAGCGTCGAGTTTAATATTAAGGTAACCTCGGTCTATATATAGATACCACAACATAGTAACAAGCTGGACAAATAAGTAGATTTTAAGATGGTGTATTACGAGATTTACCTATTTCATCTTCGTCATCATCTCTCACTGCTGGTCATAGGTTTTCCTGCATAGCAGAAATAAATGAAATATTTGGGCCATAACGCCATGACTCAAGCTCAATACTAGTTAGTATATGGTAGGCAGATGTAGTTGCTGTTTTAAAAGGGGCACTAACGGCTTAACTTGCCTTCCTAAGATAATAAATCTTGTTTGATCCATTCGGCGACCAACCATGGCGAAAGTTACTTTGTTTCCCTTATCAAAACTAGAGCGGTAAAACTACTACCCCCACGAGCTCCTCTTTAATTTTTATTAGGTAATAATTGCATGCAAAATATGATGAGCGGAAACTTAATGCCTAGCCAGTAAATCTGAAGAACTTATGAAAGAGGAGAGAGGAAGATGTTGATGAAGATAAAGGTTAAAAAAGCTATTATAAAGGTTACACTGGGAAAAGTTATAAAGGGTCTCTTAGTTATTCATATTATAATGGTTAATTAAAACTAAAACAGTTTGAAAGGCAACTATCAGCGTTTGCCGGATTTTGTCTCGGTCTACATTAATTAAACTCAGCTATTATCAACCACTCAATGGCGATTTAAGTCTACACCTGTGACATAATACGTATCTGTTGCAGACTTTAATCGCAAATGTAAAAATGAACTCTATTGTAGTCTATTTAACTCCCGAGCGCAGCAAGGGTGTTAAATATTAGAGTCCTGAGTACAGCGGGGAATTCAAACGCACCCAAGATATAAAACTGGGTTTTCCCGAGGATCATACTCTGCTATTCTATTTTAGTGACTTCACAGATTTTTGAACATAATTATTTTGACGTTTCAAAATTATTCCTTTCTTTTGCTTAACATTTTTTGATAGATTTTAATCAACATTTGTGTTGTTTATGTGTTCTGAATGACTAATTTCAAGGTGAGTTTAATTGACACATGTGTAATTTGTCAAGTGAAAAATAATCTTTTGATTTATTGTGAAACAATTGTCCTTATGAATAGACGAGACGATTTTTTAATACAAAAACCATGGAAAAAAAATTATTTTTTTTAAGAACGAAACACAAAAACAGAAAATTTGCTTCGTACCTACTAAAGTTTTTTATTTAATTGTGTTATAAAAATATAATAAATAGAACTATTGAGATTACGTAATGAAGATTACTATTATTCATTAAATATCATTAGTGCTAATTAGGGGAGACTCGTGGGTCGGGAAGTTAATGAATCCCGGGATAGAGCGATATCATCTGCATACTAATGTTTCTTTGTATATATTACCTAAGTTAATAAGTAATATTTCTACAACGTTAAAAACAAAAAAAATAGGTGCGTACGTTAAAATACTTTAATTAAGTAAAAGAGTATATATGTAGCTAGCTTGAAAGAAGTATAAGTAACATCTTGGTTATTCTGTCATCGTTAACAAAATATGTGTGTAATTGTCTAGTTTATGTTAATTGTGTTGGTATTTAAAAATCCATTTCCATATCAGAAACGGGTTCAGTACAAAAGAAGGTTATGTACTCTCTGTATAAAAACAGCTTCATCAAACCTAAAAGCTGCAAAAAATCTTAATTTATCTGCTACTCACGGTGAGATAAGAACAAAAAAACTACGGTGTGTTTTAAATGATAATTTTCACTAAGGTAGATAAGCGAGTAATTTAAAAACATTCAAGATCATTAAGTATATTTTATTCTGACATGCTCAGTTGAATTTAACATGCCTGCATGCTTGAGAACTGGTTCCTATATGCTTCATACAAACCCGGTTTAATCTTGAGTAAATTAGGTGGACGCGAGCTTTAGTGGTTACGTCATATATTTCCACAGTCCTATTGTTGTTTTATTACTAAGCCCTTGGCTTTGATACAAAGAGCTCTATATTAGTATTAGGGAACATTAACCAGTGGGTTATGAATGGAACATTAGAAAAACTTGAAAAACTAACATAGGCTGGCATACCAGCTATACCATACCATATGGCTAGTTAGATACCTAGGTGATTAAAGAAACGAAATAAAGCAGCATATGATATTTAAAAACATTTTTAATGTTGTTAACATTACGGTGATGGCGTCAGACTTAGGTGAGATGGTGGTCTGATAGCCAGGCGAACTTAAAAAATTGGGGGGAATTAAACCGACCAGAAAATTTAGGCTTCCACTGGGAATTGAATTCCGAACCACCAGAAATGAAGTAGTTGGTCTCAGTCACTAGACCATAGAGGCGGTTAAACATCATTCCGTAATGAATAATATGTACGTTTATAAATTTTTAACCAAGATTTACATTTATGGAAAAAATATAGTAAAAAAGGAAATACTTGTTTACGAGACCCTTGTTTTCAGTTATCCAATTCAATTAAAATTCTTCTCCTTATCAAGGTTTATCTGGCGATATAGCGGACCTATTATTTAAATTCTATCATCCCAACACGGCCTATCGCCGCGTTGATTTGCTAGCAAAGCATGCAGCCGTCGGGTCACGCACACATGCGTGTATGGATTACTGTGCGACGGCGCGCGGGCGAACGTCACAAAATGGCTGCCGTAAAAACAAGTGAACAGTGAGTTACAGCCTGGAAGAGGGAGAGGGGGGAGCCGCTAGCCAATCGCTGCGCGCTGAGCGAGCACACCGCGTTCCGACCAACTCCGCTCTTTCTTTTACGATCGTCCGTTGTTTTTCTCTGGCGCGCTTTTTCCTGATTTTTTTGCGGGAAACCGTTTTGTTTGCTTTGTAAGGATGATACAATGTTTTTAAGTGCTTTTCCCGGTGTCTAACGTTGAGCTTTCTTTTTAATGCGGAACCGCGGCAGTTTTCTTACTGGAAGCGTAGCGAACTAGAACTGTAGCCTTAATGCTCAAGTAGTAAACTTACACTTATTGTCAATGAAATGTAATATTCATTACCTTATAGGCTTATGATCTTGGTGGGTTCTTTTGTACTTGTTTAAGAGACGGGTATTTTTGTAAATTGAAACTTTCAACGGCCACTTGATTTCATCATGCAAACCAAAGCTGTTACTTGAGATTTTTCCCGTTCTTTATTTTACCGACATTATCAATAAAATTATCAACAAAACTTCAAGGATGAATCATTTGCTGAGTAGCAATATCAGAATTAATTTAATATTCTCCCCTAAAGAACGAAAGGATTATTAAAATAAGAAAATCTATTATGTTTGGTAGAATATGGGAGTGCATAACGAGTATTATGAGTTATTGTCGTAATTTTAAAGAAAAAATCCATTCATAATGAGATTACTGCTTGATTTCCAATTTGGCCATTACGTTATTACCTACCTACCTACCTACTTGTTGGCTAAAGAGAATTCAAAAGAGAAGTTGGCAATATTGGATGCCGTAAAATCATTATTGCTTAAATCATCATAGGTAATACCTACCTTGTAAATCATAATTGGCGTAAAGTAATATGCATTGGCATTCATTTGTGATTTTATACAATGTACATTATGTAAGTACGTGCCTACGTACCAAGGTTACGTATGGAAAATATATGGAATTGGAAATATTCAATAACGAGTTAATTTTACTCAATAAATAAATCTAAGCTTTTTCTTATAATTCACTTTGAAAATAAGAGTTTTAATTTTTTACTTTTATAAAATTTTAGTGTCTTAGAAAATCACATCTTTTAATTTGTATATAACAAAATCCAATGCAATTAATTCTTAATGCTTTATACTTAAGAAAGTAATAATTATTTTGTTCTCATCAAAAAATACCATTTCACTACTCACTAAAGGCCTGTACAAAAATAAAACGCCTCTTAATCCGACGCAGCAATAAAATGTAAAAAGTTATTAGGCACAGAGAACTCATCAGGAAAAGTTGCAGAGTAATAATTTACTTAAGACGGGCCCCGTCTCGCTCGTGTAATATCTCCACTGACATATTTATTGTTTGCCGAGGGCGGGGGATGACGCTTCTTCGAAGGGGACCTTCCTTTACCTACATCAATAAACGTATAGCTAAGTTTCTGACGTTTAGCACAAAAGATTAGATTTAGATCCTCTGAGGATTTAAAGTCATCGTATCTGTAGATCAATTTTTGGTGCCAACCAATGACCAGGTTATAAACTCTCTCATTTGTAGATTAAAATCTCTATACGGAGAAGAAAACCGACTGTTAGTTTTAAGTTATTATTCTTTTTAAGTATTATAGGATAAAGACATTTGGATTTTTTATTTGTATAGATATCTATCATTGATACAGGATAATCAATTAAAATGGCTATCTATACGTCACTACTAAAGTCATTAGTTCATTTAACTTTATAAATTTACATAATGAAAGATTTGTCGTTTGATTACATCAGTATATGCAGATAATAATTAGTCATAAAATTATATAATTCAATGTATTAAAATTACAGGCAAATATCAGCAATAAAATAAATTTTTAGGTTAGGCCATGTTAATATTTTTAAGTTGTATTACGTTATGTTAGTGTATATTTAAGAATAGAAATTGACTGTAAATTCTAAGTAATAGAGGGTTGAAATATGAAATTGCGGTTTTAACGTATTGCCCACATTTAATATTAATCTGCATGGTGTGATATTTCGGCACATTTATTCACACGATAAAGATAAGAAGTCCTAATTTAAAAAAATGACGTTTGATTATTCGACTTTCAATTGTTTTTACATTCGACTTTAAATGGAAGGATGGATACATCGAAAATTCGAGTGATTTTTAATACTAATACCAATGTGGAACTAAGTAGCAGAAACAGCTCACAATAATAATTCTGTGTTCAGAAAGGATAAGCTTCCTCTACGCATCAGCAGACGCATACGCGGACGCCATCTGCTGATGCATCCTCGGATGTAAAGACGGAGACATCTGGCTGTCTGTGACACGTATTGAAAGTCTGATGATGCCTCCACCAACGATCCGTGAGTTGTTTTTTTAAAAAGAATCATCATCCGATGTATCAATAACAGAGAATATGATAAGAGGTGTTCAAATTTATCAAACTGTACCCAATGAAAAATAAAGCCACTAAATTGGTAAATCTTTGGATAGTTATTAAGGTTTAGAAAAACTCATTGGTAAATGTTAGATTTGGAATAAAACACGCCAATGTTATAAGGAATTTTATGGCTAACTGATATTATGTAGGTACAATTATATATATAATATTTTATAACCATGCGCAATGTACTTATCTACTAAATTGAGATATTTTTCTACATTTAAAAATTTTAAATAATAATATATGTACACACTTGTACCAAACATCGAGCGTAGTATAAGTATAATTTAGAAATTGTGTTATTGATTCTAGATAACGGAAAATTAATTCAATATCTATATAAATTTAATATCTGTACATAGTTTTAAAAAAATGTCTCCTACGATTAGTTATTTTATGCAACTACAAATTTAATTGCGGTCTTTAGCAATGGATAGAGTTATACAAGAGGAAGGTTTCAAATAAAGGGTAGTTAAATGAACTTAATAAATAAATAACTGCAGCGATTTCACTATGGATAGTGAGACCGCCGCAGTTAAGGAGAGTGAGATAAGACGACGTCCGCGGATCTGAATTAAAATTACAAAATTTCAAACACCTGCATTAAAATTATATTATTAAAAATTGTCTAATAATATACATAGAGTGCACTGCTTAGTATATTGCTTAAGAGAGTTTTCAAGTAGGCCTCAGTCAGCTGAGACTGAGAAATCTAATTAAATAAAACGGAAGCGGGAGTTTCAGGGTCGACAATTTTATTCGCCATTACCAAGTACTTGTTAAATTAAAATAAGAGTTCAATATTTTTCTTTGCTTTTGAAATTCTTGGTGTTATTTAAAGTTAATTTTATACAAATCTTAATGTAAAATACTCATTCGGATGCAAAATATTCATAGATAGGCTATCCGCGTTTGTAATGCGTCAGAATACTACCTCGAGATAATTTGTTACCGTTTATTTGTTATTAATACCTACTTCACCGTGTTTCATCAATCTACTTTTCGTGCAATAATAGTTGTTACTATTTATTATCATGTATATTTAACCAAGCTACTTAAGCTCACTATTAATAGGTAAAAAATATCGTTACTTCGACGTAATGGGTAGTTTTAGTTCCCTGTACCGCTAGCCAATGAGGCAGGTGGCAGGTCTGTAAAAAAGGTAAAATGGACTCTACTAATATCTTTGCATAGTAAGTCTATCGTTTCAAAACATTAAGTATCTAATAATGAAATTATCTCGTTGAATGACTCACGAAGACAACATTAATTCTTAGAATCAATTAGGAAGTACTAGTCTCTTACTATCAATGTTGTAATAAGTTTTTAACAACGAAATTAAAAGTAGTGGTAAAATAGAAATTTGCATCCATAACTCACGAAGACAACATTGATACTATGGGACGAGTATTCAACCTATACATGATTTTCTGCCAGCCCTATAGCAAGACGAGAAGTTGGCATGGGGCGGCGAGGTCGACGACCGCCCGTGCTTTGAAATATCGCCGCGTTATATCGCTCTTAATCCAAGCGTTTGTACTAAGCTTTTAATGCAACTCCTTAATATAAGCGTAATAAATACTTCCACCATTTAATTTAAATAGTGTAACTTTATTTTTGCTCAGGGTTTTAATAAAAAATCTCGATTTTTGTCTTAGAATTTAGCAATTTATTTTTATATGTATCTAGTTACCTACTATTCATAAATAGGTAGGTAGGTATAATTTTCAGAAAAAAGGCCTTTAAAAAGCCAAATTAAAAAGGCTTTTTATTTAAATGGAGTCAATTACTAAGTTCTTTTTAATTGATAAAATTAAACTCTTCCAGCGTTTTGACGCTTTTCTTCAAAGATTAGACAAACTTTGTACTTCTATTATAGAAAACGAAGCTGATGAGAAGGAGGTGAAAATGGTGGTCGTATGTAAAGAATTTGGTTATTTATAACATTGTAAGAACTTTACACACCTTTGCGAGTTATTGAAAGGATTGTCCATTAAAATTTTACCTGCCATGATCACTCAAAGAGAGAAAAGTTTCGGCCCAAATTCAAAACTTCTGACAAAAACATAAAAAATATACTAATACTAAACTGTAAAATATTTCTTGCGTTTAGTATTTGTGAAATATAAATTAAACAACAGAGAAATACTAAACCGTTAGAAATTTCTTACGGTTAAGTATTTGTCATGGTTAGTCCCGGGTAGGTCAATCGAAATTCGTTCTAAGCCGTTAAGCCGTTTTTAGGTTTTCGAGAAGTGGACAATATATAAGTAGGCTTTTTAAAATGATAAAATAAGTGTAACTATCTATCCATATATTAAAACTATACATATAACTAATTGTATCTATAATGCAAAAGTTAAGAGGTAAATCTTTTACATATAACAAAACTATTTATTACATTTCCACTCCATTAAGTATAAAAAGGAAAACTACTATTACGGCTGCAATAAATCAATTTTAAACGCTGATAATATTCAAACTAATTATAATTTAATTATTACACGGTTTGTGAGTTGGCGCGGTGTATTAAATCAGAGCCATTAACATTTCATTAATCAAATGTTTTTATTTACCACTGTTTGAGCTGCGTATGGTATTATTATAACGTCTGCCGCTACATTAATTAAGTAATATACTAATTATATCATGTGATGCATTTATCCGTATTTTTATTATTTTACTTTTTGGAATTTTCTTAGAAAATTATTAAATTAATCATAACATTTTCAACGCTTGTAGGTGGCTATAGATAAGTAAATCAATAACGAATGGCGGTGCTCCCTTGCCGCTATTTTCCGCAAGTTATAGTTTGCGAGAAAACAAAAATGTAATTATTTCTACTCCGTAATTATTCTCACTACCACCGAGTCCGTGTCTGATGTTCTAATTGGTTTGGCGCCTGGTAATAGTTGTAAAATATGTCGGATGACTTTCCAATCAGTGAGGAATCTAGCAAGGTAAAGGCTTTAATAAGAATTTATTATACATAACCACAGGTTACAGTGTTTGTGAACTAATCTGAATGCGCTATATGGATAAAGTAGGTTGCTACGAAGCCGCTCGAATTAAGACGTTTCGCAAACCACAAGAAATTCTGAACCGGACTTGGTCGTTCGTTATATTTACATAGCTACTAGCCTATAAATAAATACTGGCCCTCGCACACACGTGCACAAAATGACGTTGTTTTAACTTTATTTTATTTTTAAACGCGCGAGCGGGTGCGCGCTCTCTGCCTGTAATTTCGCGGTGCTCGCGGCGCGCAGGCGCGTACGCACGCTGGACCAAGATGGCGTCTTAGTGATTCAAAGTTTGAATTTATATTTCAGTACAACGGGTAGTTATTGTTATAAGGCGATCCGTGCGAAATAACTCTTGGGCTATAGTAACGCGAACGTCGAAAGGTTATCGGTTGTGCTGGAACATTGATTTTTTGACGTTTCTTCGACACTAATATATACATGTTTATAAGACCGCATCATACTTATGACTCTGAGTCATTATGTGAGAAGATATAGGGGATTTATGGATAACTAGTGAGTAACACACATTTAACTATATGAAGTTTTTAAGTCGTTTCGTAACGACTTTTATGTAACCTATTTATATTCATGACAGAATCAAACGAAGGAAGGTTAATCATAAAATATTTAACGTATTTGCATGGTTACTTTATCTAAATACTTACGCAATTATTGAAATAAATTTATGTTACTACGGTCGTTTCTTGTGATATGTCTCCAGCATTTCATAACGGAGGGATTTGTAAGAATTAGTCGATCATCTGGTCTGGTGGCTTGTTTCGGCAGAACCCAGGGAACCCCCGCGCAAGGCAGCGGATACCGCGGAGTTTTAGTGGGTACTTTCAAGTGCTGGGCAGATCTGTTCGTAAATGGATTAATAACCAAAAAAAGGATTAGAAGGTCGTATGGTCGAGTGTTTATTCGGTAGTAGAATATCCATAAATGAGAGGGTCACTGTTTGATACACGCTAGGAGTAGATGATGGGGACTAACATTTTATGATGAGAATTTTAAAATATATTAAACTAATAGAAAAACATCCATGTTTTTCTATTAGTTTAATATATTTTAAAATTTACATCCCTATATTTTTGCTTCTATGTTTTTCTTTTAGTCTATTACTTCTGGTCTTATTTTTATTTAGTATCCATAGCAATAGCTCCTTACTCCTTATGATGCAAAACTGGGGTAAGATAAGAGGTGTGAGTAGAAGAATATTATTATGATTTTTTACTATTTGCACATTTTGACATTTATATATCTGAAGTACGTACCTAATTTTATCAATGAGAACACTTATTGAGAACGCTATTTAGGCATGTTTTAATGCATTTACTCAAAAAGTAGTCTTTTCCGTGATTGTTTAGCGTTCAAAAAGTTATTGTTAGTGCCAGTGCCTTTTGTTTTTCTCCTGAAATAACACCCAAACGCATGACTGTGGTTTTTAAACAGAAAAAATTCTGTAAAAATATTTGTATGATAAGACTATTTTATAGCGTAAATACTATTAAAATATTTATTTAAAATAAGTTTACTTTTTTATATATTTGTCCCGCCAAAACATTTAATATAGGTAGCTCTCAATAGTTCTTCAAACTGTACTATTAATTATTAGTTGTCCAAGGATTAAACTGTTTTTCATTGATTTCCTTTAGTTGTTTTTTTTTCGCCAACCTATTCGAAATGTCGTTCGATGCATGTGCGTAATTGTTATTTCCCTCGTCTTGTATCGAAATGTACTATTGTTGGATTTCAGAACGGTTAGTTATTATGCATAAATTTTGTGCTTGTATTTATTATTAGCTTTAAAAAAGCGCAGTAAATTACTCTACATACACTGCCTAATGTAACTCGGTAAGGAGTCCATATATAGTGCACCGACATAATGTAGTACATAGTCGTCTCAATTTTGGCAGCCCGTAAGGACCTTTGATTCGTTTTTAACTGGGTCCATATTACATACGTAGTCTTGTAAGGAATTGCAGCACTGGCTGCGTGCGGCGACACAGAAACGAGTCACGAAACCTCGTTGGGGTGGAAGTTGATTCGGTGACAGTGACCTTTGGTACATTAAGCGTCAATAAGCTATATACGGTAATTATTAATTACGAAGTAGGTGAGTTATATGATTCGTTGTCACCCTTTTTGTAAACGTATTGAGATAATTATTAGATATAGTTATAATTTTTTTAAACGGAAATCCAATATAAGAATCCAATATATATTGAAATCTTGACAAAAAATTCGATGACAACATGACTCTTTCAAGTAATAAAGTATGTTTATTAAAATACTTGCCTTTTCCCAGATTTGTAATATAAGATTTACTTATTTTGTTGGCATTAAGAAATAAAAACCTAACACAACATATATATTCGACGTATTGGTGACGTCTTTAAATTTTCTTAATTGATGGTGATGTCGTAAACAATAGTATTATTCAACGAGGCTTACGACGCGACCTCGCAACGAAGATCTGAGGTCAGACATTTATCTGTTTTTTATTTATAGCTAATTATAAGAACCTCATCTCCCTGCCAATAACAATAACCTAGAGATGTAAAATACAAAGAAACTTACAAGTAACTCTTTGTACCAAAGTTCTATGAAGGAAAAAATATTGTGTTGTCATATTAAGTACCCTTTTTTTCCATCTTGTTCAACAAGTGTTTATTGAAAAAAGATAGATATAATTATTTCACAAGCTTTTGTTAGACGAAAACGCCTATATATAACTTCTGGCTTTGAGTAAGACATTTTATGTTATTGGTGATATAAATTCCATCTTTTTTTCGTATCTATATCTATTTATAAATACTAAATTAGCCTATGAGCACTTTTAAAAATTAAACAATGTTGAATTATTTAAAACTTCTAAGTATTAATTTCTGAAGTTATCATATAACCTTAAAATATTGTATTATTTTCAGTGTCATTCAAACTTTTACATATTCTTTCTGAGATAGATATTTTTTATGGAAAATACCATTCCAAGTTTCCAATGGTTAAATTAAAAGATTCTCAAGGACCTGCCTTTTGTACTTGCTTTTTTTAGGATTCCTATATTTTGAAAATTCCTTTTAAATATTTCTATTAAATAAATAATGTCGTTAGCCTTGGTTACTCTATGTTAGGTTATAGATTGTGAACATCATAAGCAACATGTATAGTAACTTCAGCGTGGTACTGACATTAATATTGTACCTATTATAATACGCAATAACTTATTTATAAACTTGAACTTTAACTTTTTTATATAAACTAAGTAAGTAGGTAGACAATTAAATAACGTAAAAAGAACGTAATGTCATTATGGAAAAAATCAGTTGAAATTAATCTTCAAATTCAGCGTCAGTAAGAAAAACAAAGATTTTAATAAAAACCTAATTTTTTTATTAAAACCTTCCTTTTTTACTAACTCAAACTGTATAGAGGTTAATAACCAAAGCCAATTATGGCAAAATCTGTTAAGACAGAATATTCTCCCGGGAAACTTGAGGCAGTAAAAATTTAATTGTATCTAGATTTGCGCAGTATTTCAAGCTTTAAATAAACCTAATATGTATTTAAAAAAGACTGTATATGTATATACACTGATTGTATATGTGTATGACTGTATATGCCCCTTTTAGTTTTCATAAGTCAGAAATAATTATTTAAAGGTGCTAAGCATGCACAGGACAGGCGTGATCGTGACTGAAATCGTGACGGTTTAATAGCTTTTACCACGATGGCAATTCGTGAGCCTTCGCTGAAAATCGTGTGACACGCTCACACCACCGCGATCACGGACATGATCCAAAGTATTAGTCTAGTCTAGATAAACGTAACTGGAAGAAAATACATGGTACACTATTATTTTACACTTTTCAGAGTTACCATGGAGAAAAATAAATGTGCAAATTTTTCAAAAAAGGAATTTCCCAAAAAATTACTAACACTTTGTAAAATTGAATTAATATTGTAATATAGGTAGATTGCTAATATTCTTTTCATGTATATATAAAGAGCGAGACATAACTATATTTACGTTTCGTATAGTCTTTTAATAAATGTTTAAATTCAACCTAATTAAAACCTACGCACAAAATGTTCAAAGGAATGTGTGCGTATGAGTAAATTTATAAGGAATCTCAACTGAATTTGAATTACCTACTTCTATGCCTATAGGTGTTTTTATGCCATGTACTCGTTTTGTACATGTCCCGGTTTCGCCGCTTGCCACATCACATACCTACGTCTGATACAAACCTACTCACATGCTCCTTGGAAAGGCAAAATTTTTATCGCAAGCCCGTTATCGTGGCAGATCATAAATCTGTTTTCAAATCGTGAGTCGCCATTCGTGACGTGGCGTCCCCGACTCTCCATGTTCCCAGCCTTCTTCATGCGAAAGTACACCGTCCATAAACGTAATAAAGTGTAATTTACGGCTTCCAGTGACCTTCACTTATTACGTTGAGGTATCAATAGGGTTTATTGTCGCATTGTACCTAAGTATTTGCCAATGCACGTAAAATACTAAGCGAGGTTCTCAAAATGCCAGACTTATTTACAGTCTAAGAGCTCCGTCGACATTCTCCACCGCTAAATAAAGATAATGTCTATCTCTAAATTATATCCAAAACGTTAACATAAATAACTCGGCAGCTGAAAGTTTCTTAATCAATTCATATTGAAGATATTTTTAATGATACGTTGGTCCCGCTAAATTATGATAAATGCGAAACGTTACACATTGTTTTTTTCTATTTCATATTTTTTACAAACATATACAAGACCGAATCCTATCCAAACTTTATCCCTCAACAAATACTTTGAAGCAACTCCAAAAGTAATATCCGATTTCACTTGTATGTAACGTATTTATGGAAATAATATAATTGTCTAAAGATTCATTGGTACATGGACTCTGAGGTATTAATTGTTAGATTTTATTAGTACACTCAATAACAGTTTATTGCGATCTCAGCGAGAGTCAATTACTTGGGATTAACTCCGTGATGAGTTCTGTAGGTGTGAACCGTTCCAATTGCTATATAAATTTTGTTTGTTCTGTGTGGTTACAGTAATTAAACTACGGAATAGGAATGATAGCGTATGAATGAGTAATTACAACATTGTGTCTTATAATGAAACGTAATCAAGCGGCAAATTAAAAGGTTCTGTTTATCAATTGTTTGTTGATACTACGGTTTTATATTGTACACAGGTAGGAATTTAATTATGTTGTAATATTAGTTAATGTTTTACAAAAAGAAAATGTAAAACATCGGAATATCTTCTTAGAAAGGACTAAACAATCTTTAATTCCAGAAAACTATTAAAATAAAAATATCACCACTTTCCAATGCATGCCAATGAGTTTTTTTTATTGGCATTAATAACTTTCATTATTAGTATTAATAATGTAGACATCAAATGGCAAAAAAACAATACGTCCATTAAAAAGAGTTTAAATAAAAAACTACAGACATCTGTTTGCTTTTTAGTAGTAAATTCGTGTAGGTTTCAGTTGCAATTTACGATAGCTGGTCTATAAAAAAATCAACCCGCACACATTCTCCAATTGTTTCGTTTATAGAGATCTAGCAATTATAGTGTTATGCGGGATTGATTTACGATGATTCGTAGTATGTAATCATGGCGGTGTGATCCATGTTATGCACTTTATGACAGTTCTGTCAGATGACACTTGCGGTCACTATCTCAGATTAAGTTGGCGCAGTTTGTGGTCGCACTGAAGTTACGTACTAGACTCGGATAGAGATGTAAAAAGAAGCATGTTAAAAAAATTTTTTGAGGTTGACTTTCGTATAGTTTTGTTATTCTAGTATCAAATATATATGTTTCTGTTATTGAATTATTTAATAATAAATCATACACAATCACCAAATGTCTTGAAAAAAATTGACTTTTATATATTTATTTTTCTTTCCAACAAAATGAAATCGAATGCGTTATTTAATGTTTTTTGAATATCTTCTTGATAAATCGGATAAAAGATAAATAAGGTTAATACTTTCCCATGAATCTAACATCCATAAATATAAAAAAGCTCCCTCAGCTCTCAAGAGTTGCTGGCCAACAAGTTACACTTTAGCTAGTCTTAAACTAAAAGCAATAAATATGCCAACTAAATGTAACACTTACACATAAAGAGATCGAGACATAGCTGCGATACCCGCCATCGGCTGTCGTCGCCTCGTCGATAAACAAATCGTCGACTACAATACCCCTCTATCGTGACTATAAAAACTTAACTATCCGGTGACACGAACACACCTGAGTATAAAACACGACAACTGGTAATACTTATCGAAATATGTACGACACGATCGCGCTTTATGAAACTTTTTCACGCTCGATCTCGCGGGGAAACCTTGCAGCCAATACGCAACATTCATACACAATTTTTATTATTATGTTTATTTGAAAACTATAACTATTACTACTATTAGAAACAAAAAAACTGATAATAAAATATTAATTTCAAAACACTTATTTAAAATTTTTAAAAAAACTTAAAATACTAAGTACCTATACCAACTAATGTTATAAGCCCGTTTTCAAAATGACTGCTCATCACTATAACTCGAACACAAATAACACCCACGGGAAATTTGAAATCGAAAGTACAATATTACCACAAAAGGCCAAATATTTTACCCAATCATTTGCAGCGTTATGCAAATTCAACCCTTTCTTAGCGGGAGACACAGCGAGCAATGATTTTGGGTTTAGTGATGCATTGAAAACCTGTTTTGTCCAATTTGAAATTTGGTCCTTTTCTAACAAAGGCTTGTGATTTGCCTAATGCGTATCGATAATTTATGTAAAGGTTGCGCCAGTTAGCCCATTGTCGAACCGTGGCACTTTCGGTTTCAGGGTACTACTCATTTGCATAACTGAGCGCGGGCACAATGCTCGGACACCCTTTCATGAACAACCCGTTTCACTTTTAAAATATTTCATTGTTGACATTTTCGTGCCAGTAATAAATAAATCAGAGGTATGGTGAGGCATGTTACAACTACGTTGGTGCCCAGAGGACCCGGTATATTACATTAGCTTACACAATAAAACACATTCTCATATGTACAGTTTAGACGCCCCGTGAGAAAAAATCATAATTAATTGAAGTTGTAGAAAGTATGCAATTCAAAGCAATCAGCGTTCGTGGTACTAATCTGTTTTTAATTAAACAATAATCATAAACGCTTAACAAGTGGTCATTGATGGTAAAACGGTTGGTATAAATGCCAATAACACACATCATTATGGGGTATAATATCGTTTTACAACTTTAAAGCAATAAATAAATTGACTGCCGTTTGTACATTTTATTACTATTTAAAAGTCGATGACTGCTTCAAACGAATAATTGATTTACGTCGGTTATTAATATTAATTTGATACCGTGTTAAAGAACTATTATATTGTTACGGTAATTTTTTCATTGTGACAATTTGAGCACAGTTTTTGTCCCCACCAATTCATGTCTTTTCCAAGAATATTTTTTTACTTTTCTATAAATATTGTCTAAGATAAAATACCATATTTCTCAGTTTCTGAAAGCTTTGATTAACAGAATAAGTTACCAAGCTACAGTCTGATTATACTAGTTACATTAATTATTTTAAACATTACTCTTGATTCGAGTAAATAGTGTAATAAAGACACAAATCACTTTAATGGGAGCAGAAGGTAATAATGTCATAACTATCATACCACAATTTTCACCTTCACGTAATTGTGTTAAAGTAATTAATGAGCTAGTTATAACTCAACCAAGTCACAGGGATCGCAGGAGTCTATCGCTTGTATGTTAATGAACGGACTTTTCTACAAATGCATCACTCTTTTACACGTTTAACACGTGTTAATAACTAATAAAACAGTTTATTGGTTCATAAAAAGTTGGGATTTATAACGTATAGGTGGTCTAAGCGTTATGATTGTTTGTAAAGCGTATTGGTTTTATGTCATGTTTCAACTTTCACTGTTGTGTTATGGTAATCATTTTAAGTGTTTATTGTGGAACTGAGAATAGCTCGTCAGCATTGTGAATCTATTTTTAAAAATTATTAAATAAAGTTCGATTAAATCTACCAAATTAACTAATAAATTTTACTCACAGGGATCATACAACTTTACTTCAATGCCTGATAATGTAAAGATAAATCAATAAGAAGTTCAGTTCAGTCAAAATTAATCATTTACTTTTTTACCAACCTATCTGTAAATATAAAAAGTGATCCACGATCTTTACTTTATGTTACAGGATATCGTCACACAAACATATTAAGATATACCTGTCTCTACACACTATGTCTTAGCTTTATATTAACCGGCAGAGATATTCCGAATTTGATCAAAAATAACGTTAAAACGGACATAGCTTTTTTGTTTCTTATTGATAACACTGACAAAAACTAATACCTTTAACACTTTTCTTATTCCGAACCTAACACAAAATAACACAAAATCTCTAAATATTCTTTCACCCATACGGCAGCGTGGGAGAGGCATCTGGTCCGGCAACGACGGTCGTAAAGCAGACGCCAAGCCGCCTGAAAAACGTTATATATAGACACGGAAAACGCACACGGACAGACCGAAGGAATTTTAAATTAACTTGTGTTTTTAGGCACGGTTTTATGTTTCGATGGTGTTTCCTAAACATGGGAGAAAGTATGGTTCTGTCATTAAAACTTATTTAATCTTATCGTGCACACTATTCCATGTTCATGATTTTCCGAAATTCTCTAGTCAGTAATCAAAAAAGTTCATTCTTTCCAAGTTCGGTCTGCCATCAGTAATGTCAAATTTAAGTGCTTCGTTATAATAATATGGAGCTGAATATTTAATAATTTCATGTTTTGCATCGGGTATCTCAGTAAATAAGTAGTATTAGTTAAGAAGTGTTTCCATCAATACCCCTTTTTGTTACTAGACCGCCCTCCCTCTTTTCATCAATTTACTCAATTAGAACATTACACGCTCCCGATGTGATTTAAACTTTTCCCATAAAAGGTTAATTAAGACACAGAGAACCCCTATATGTATTTTTCATTTTATTTTAGGGTTATGTTAAAAAACGGCTAATAGAAGTATGGGTGATCAACAAATGTGGAGAAGCAATATAAACTAGAAAAAAAACCAGTGATTGGATACGTAAAAACCTTCAAAAAAACTTTTGAGCTAACAATCTAAATAGAACTCTTTTTCATTGGCAAAAATAAGGTTACTTTAAAACTTTATTTTGTTATTAAGTACAAAGTACATAAATAAAAATAAATAGTATAGAATATCATCAGTCTTACACACAATCCCAAAGATAATATTCAAATTTGTTGAATTTTCGTTACTATCATTAACAATCAAGCACATAACCCATTCTATTTTATTATATTTAAGAATACTTAAGGAATAATCGTTAATTTGTAATAATACCTTCCGTATTAAGCTATACATACTTTATTCGCCTATAAGTTATGGACAACATATAGATAAAATTCGTATCACAAAATATATTCGAAACTATAATTCATGAATATTGCATGAACAAATTTAAATCTCAAAAGGAGCCACACGGGCCATTACTCCGGAACTACGATTCGGCCAAAATTACGGCGGAGATAGGGGACGGCAAGGGGAACACTTTTTATTATTTATGTAATATTTTGCAACTTTTTTAAGTCGAAGGGTGGGACCCTCGCTAAAGGGTGGGCCGTTTTGGTTCTTTGTAGATAAACATATCAATTTGTAGTGTTTTGTTAGTAGATAATGTGGTGCAATTGTCTGGGCTCGTATGTGCTCAGTACGGTCGATGACTCCAGTGGACTCGCCCGAGAACTGATCTATTTAATTTGAGCTTAGATTTAGTGAAGTAGTTCGATATTGGAGTGCTGTGCTTTAAAGTGCTTATTTAAGAGTAAAGGTATATATTTTGTTGCATGTGTTGGTACAGTTTTATTAGAAAATGAAACAATGATAAGATATTTTAGAATGATTTATTATCGAGGTGGTTTTATATATACCTCTTAATAATTTTTATACTTTAAAATAGAACTAAGCTCTAACCACTTTTTATGGTCGTACATTAAACAAGTAAACTATGTGTCTGACATTACAACAGTGTTTATCTTATTGCAACTCTTCTCTATTGCATCTGAGACCACTTCCTCAAGAAAAAAAACATAGTTTCGGTTCTCGACCTCGTTACGATGTATCGTCTCGAGCAACTTTTCCTGTCAATCGATTCAAAGTCAAGCGAATAAAATTGATTTTCCCTCAAATCGTATTGTCGTAAAACTAAGGTAGCAGTAGTTTTAACGTCCAGATTGTTTACACGGCGGCGTCGCGAGCGTAAACGCTTCTCTATAATTGATGATTTGATTTACAACATCACTAAACAGTCGTTGTTTGGGCGAGCGATCGGCCTTTGAATGGAACGTCATTAGGTACGTATCTAATAGCCGGGCCGGTTAATTATAACACCCCATTTTGGCCGTAAATGCTAATACGAGTTAAGTTCATGTTTGGTCAGCAAAAATAAGAAATTATTAAAAATAATTCAGACTATTGCGTTAATATATTTTCGTTATTAGGTGATATGCATGTTTTAGTGCATGCAGTCCTATTAACCTCTACGTATACTTATATGTAACCTTGGACATTTTCTTATGCCGAACGAGGATATTTTTTGTTTATGCTGTATGAGCTTTGTCTTAACCTTTGTTTTTTGTTCTTTGAGCTGCCTTCCTGCAGCCAACAAAGCGGAAAAGGAGGGAAATATTAAAATACAACATCAACTACAAACTTAATATTAAAAAGCATTACTTATATGAACCTTAAGAGGATTACATTTTGAGTATTCTAAGAATTATTCAAGGAAATGGATTAACAATTAAAGTCCAAGATTGTTCATAAATTCCAACTCCACATTTTTATTTATGTATGTTTTTTTTGTATGGTTTTACAATTTTAGTGTAGTATATTATATGGGCCCAGTTAGGTACGGCATTTTATACATATATTTATTACATAAAATGTAATGTAATTTTATGTAACAAAAAACAATTCGATTTTGAACTTTAATCTTCTTAATTTCTTTTCTTTGCAAATTTAATGGTCATTTGTCTTATATCACAAATACCATTATATTTATGTATATCATAATTAGAGATAATCACGACACATCGAATTATAGATTTAGTTCACCGTGTCGTGTGCTCTTAAAGATGCAATATACTGCTCAATACTTTGCGATTATTGTATGTTCTTCAAGGTTTTTATAATATTTTATATATTATTTTCTAATACGATAACTGCAAGTCACTCAATTCTAGTCGTTTTATTACGTTAGATGATAAATCGTAAAACATATCTATTCTTGCATGTAGGTACGTACTGTTCAGAACTGATGTTTCCAGCCATTTGTTTTATAGCCGTCAGCGGCTGGTAGAATATAAAACCGGTCACCTATGAAAGCTCATTATCTAAATCTGCCGGGATTTCCTTTGTGGAAAAATTTTTGTACTTCCCTTGTGCTGAACTCGGAATTCTTTATTAGAAAAAAATTGAGTTTTTTTTCTCAAAACGGACATACGCTTTTCTAATTTAGGTCAAATTTTTAATTTTCTTGTATATTTTCTCTTAAGAAAACTTAGCGACCAATAAAAAACAGGCAACTATATAACTGATTTATATGACTTATGTTACTTTTGCTTACCGCGTTGCACCTTACTTCCAATGTATTAACAAGTGTAGAGTGGAATCATTAAGAAACCGTAACGAGGAGTTCAACGGCCAAGCTACCATAAATGCGGCGTTAATAAAGTTTCGATAAACAAAGAAACCATTGAACGGTTAATGTCAAACTTTTGCGCTATTATGTGCTGCGCCTGCGGCCCTTCCGTATGGTTTTATGAAACTTATTCTTTAAATATTCATCAGTATAAATCTCACAAAAGATATCTATATTAAATTATTAATAAATGTAAAGGTTTCGCAGCGCTTTTCCTAATAAATTTTCATAGATTGTTCTTTCAAGAATAATTTGACAGTGCTGCGATAAATTAAATTATCTGAATAATGGGTCACCTTTGTTGTTAATCAGTGATTTTTATAAAATGTTTAAAAATGATAAATTATAAGGTATTATTATAGATACTTTAGGATTTTGTTCGAAAGTGTACACTATTAAGCGTCATAAATTAGTCATTAAGTATGTCTTAACGTTGGCTCGACGCGAGTTCAGGAAAGATTATATGCAGTAGGTATGTATGTATGTATGTGGTTGTAAATAAGGCGGTGCACTTAACTACAGGTTAATTTACGGCTGGATCTGTGCAGCTGGCCGCGCAACTAAGCAAGCTCTTATCGACACTTATGTTCTTGAGTACACTTGGTTTAAATATAACCCCGTTGTTATCTACCACTTAAGTACCTACCGTCAGGAAAATTATAAAAAAAACAAAGAAAAGATACATTCATGCATCGGTATTATAAAATAGAATAAGTTATAGAAAGAAATGGTAGCCTATCAATAACATTTAGAATTATAAATTACTTTATATATTGTTCTTTATTATACTGAAAGCTATTTACAAAATAAGAACTTTACGTAATTTTGTGTTCCTATTTGTCTAGCGTGTTTTTTGGAAACATTGTATCTTTGTACTAATACATTCAAATATTTAGCTAGTTCTTATATATATGAAGATATTTTTTTTATTCTTTACAGATACACTATCAGAATGGTTTGAATAAAGACCGCCACCAAAACTGGACAAAACGTTGCCCAAAAGGTAATTTTATAGCCCTTCTTAAAAAATATGTCAAAATCTTCCGCCATTATCGTAGCATCCCAACCAGTTCAAACGAACCCACCTCCCGATGCATCGTACGGCATCGCCATTATTCTTTTGAATTTTTCATTCCCCTACTCAAATTGAAAGTCACGAGTGCAAAAAGGACAGACACAGATCATCCTTTTCATTAAGCTTAGAGTTACTTGCTTGGGAGCGAAAGAGATAGATTATAAAGTAACATGGCGTCGCTGCTACGAGCTACGGCGGTATCGGACCAAATTCTCGAGCACACATGTAAAGTGTGGTGTGTACGGTATTATAACATTGCCGATAGGGAGGGTCTTGGAATCAGAAGTTGTCAACATTAGAATTTATAAGTACAATTATAATTCATTATTTTTTAATATTTTATTTTTGAATATCATATACGGATTAAAAGTATTTATAAAGATGAAAATAACGTTACAGATGTCTTATTAAAATTAAATAAATGTTAAGTAAATAATTATTTTTCAATTTTTTTCTTATGCTCAAAATCATATTATTATTGGACAGCCTTTTAAAGTTAATAATTAGCATTCCCGAAAATTATGAAAACAATTGATAAATTAGAGTAAAAAAGGGATAGGCTGCATTATGTGTAGGAAAAAAAACTTGAAATTGAATGGTAATTTTGTTAAGTTAAAAATCTTATGTAAGCACTCACAATTAATTTAGTATCTATTCTTGACCCTTTTTCATTCTTCGCTTATGAGAATCTGATTTGTATTGAAATAGGAGATTTGGTTATGAAAGTGCTTTAAAGTAGTAGCGAAATGCTTTATTTCGAATATTACTAATATTTTACCATACATTATTAAGTATGATTAAAAAATATTAAATACCAAGTGAATTATTTGTAACATTTATAAATACGTGATGATTCGACGTCAAACTTTTTTTACTTTTTGAAGTTCGCATTTTATAATAATATAAGTTCAAATACGACTAATCAAAATGCTTCTAAGGGGAATTATACAAATAATTTTTATCTTTTAAAAAGTACAGCCATTTTTCAATGGCCTGGCAGAATAATTATTATATAAATTATAATTTTTCCAAAAGTAATTAGTTTATCGCGTAATAAGTAAAGAAATTTGACTACTTTATAAAGGTTTACAATCCATGGTGGGTATAAACTAGTTTGGCTGAAGTAACATAGATGGCGCTATTTTCATTCAATATTGTTTCACATGTTGCTGTATAAAGTACCTAATAAGATTTAAGACAAATATTCCTCTCGAACAACGTAAAACATACATTTAAAAAAAATATAGATGTTAATTATTATACTATATTATAATAATTATCATTAGTATTGGATTGTAAATACTTATAAAAATATAAGTATATCACAACCAGTTGCCTTTCTTAAACCTTAATAATAATTTCGATTTTGAAGGATTATGCTATGAACAGTTAAAATTATTTAAAATTAACTTTTTATTTAAAATTTCAAATATATCAAATATTTCAAATCTGATTTTAGAAGTTTTGGGTTTCACCAACTTAAGAAAAGCCACCACAACTCCGCTTAAAAGCTTGTAACAGTTCAGTGAACTGCGGTGAGATGGCGCTATTTTTCAATTTCTTTAAAAATATTGTAGTTCCTCCAAATATTTATATAAAGGGTAAGGTTTCGAGATAGTTAGGTATTTAAATTTTCATTTTTTTCCATTTCTTCCTTACTTTGACAATTAATTTTTAATTGAAATTATATCTTAATCATTATTGTTTTCACTTTTCATGTAGTTTCCTAGTGTATAGTGAATTTTTTGAAATATAAATACTAAAATTTTATGTGAGACTCGATACTTTAATTTTCGTTATAGTATTAGTCTCTGTCCTATCTTGTTCATAAGATTGACCTATTCATAGGTAATATAAGAACATTTGTTTTAAATTACTGAAATCAATAAATTATTAAGAGAAGTAAATACTTATAGATATAAAGTTTTTTCGGCAGATGTTATTCCATATAATTATTATGTAAGTACTAATATAATAAAATATATATATATTTATTCAATTTTCGAATGTACTACCTACCCGTCAATAAACTTCATAGCCACATCTGCTTCAGTAAGGACAATGTGACCTTATAAATAAACCAGAAACGAAAAACATAAAATATTCTTGAAAATAGATTCACACAAAAGAGACAACAAACAAAAGACACGTGAAAGCGTTTCCTAGAAAGAAATGTTGACCCAATTTTGTTTAAAAATTCAAATTAGTTTTTTGCTACAAAGAGAAAGCTGCATCAAGTCAGTTTAGTTTTGCATTTGTAACAGGAAAGTAGTGCAAAGTGTGCAGAAAATGATTTCAAAAATATATTTTTGTAAACTCTTTGAGTTTGATAACAATTTTTATTTAAACTGTGGGCGCACGCGCTTCCTTTGGCGACATGCCAAGTGTTACAGAAGGAAAGCCAGATGGCGTGTTTGAGGGTATGATTTTCTTTTTGTTATTAGGATAGCTATATAGTTTTATAAAATAGGTTGTTGAATTGCTTTAGTCCTACGGGCTAAGCTAATAACTTTGTTATACTTAAATGTTTGATTAAGCTAATCTCTAGCTACCGAACATTTGTCTTTCACTAAAAATTAGGGAAAGCCCTGAGCTTAATAAATTATAAACTAGGTAATTTGTAGTTAGCATAATGATAATTATAAAATAATTCCTGAAATATACTTCACCTTAAAAACAGACAAGGTCCTGATTCACTAGCTGTCAAAATAATATTCTCATTTTATTGTAGTAGTTAATTGTACAGATTACCAACAATATACATATTTAAAAAAATCCTATTTAAATAAATTTACACTTACGAATCCATCCATCGAAAGCCATCCATGGTGTATTTTATTTCATTTTTACCCTGATAAGTATCAATACAATTTTACCAAATATAATATTGATAAAATTACATTTGTAACGTTAAATTAATAAAGTCCAAGATTATTAATTATTAAAATAAAATTACTTAGAAACAACAAAAAGCACCGCCGACCTCCTTGTGTGGTCTACAAAAGACTTAAATACGACATAAAACAGCTTAATGAACTTAAGTACGGTGACTTAATTTATCACGGACCTGTATCACTGGAGATTAAGTTGAGTTTTACAAAACTTTTTGAGTATTCATTTTGGAATAAAATTGTATTTGGAATATGTTTGATCGAAAGTCATCATAATTCAGTACCTAAATCGTTTCTTTTACCTTGTGGCGTTACTTAGGTACAAGTGGGGTTACAAAATGCTTCAAACGTTATACCAGAGTAGTGTTATTGAAATAACACGCGCGGTGGCAATTATCTTTCATATAATGTTTTACATTTATTAATTTGTGCTATATTTTTAACGCTATTTAATTAAAATAGTTTTTAATCAAATGATTAAAAACGATTTTAATTTAGGTTGGTATTGGTAAGTTCTTGTTCTCTTATTTTCTCTTCTTGGAAGAAAAATGAACTTAAAATTTGACACATAAGTATACTGCTCGTGACGTATATACTTTTGTTATCAAAATATTAGTAGATTTGTATTTTATATATCGTTGATATATATACTTGAATAAGTTTTGAAAAATTTTAATTTTTCACACATCCTTTAATCTTTTCCTATAAAATATATTTAGAATCAACATCATATCATACAGATATAAGTCTTCTTTACTTTGAAACTAATAAGCGAAGCAACACTTTGCATATAATTATATACCACACACTTAACATGGATAAAATAAAGTAAGCTTTAAGAGCTGTACTTAATGCCTTGATTTTATCAGATGACTGCGCGCTGCCATCTTTTAACATATAGCATTAAATTTTATTATACTGCACTCCCCGTACTCTGTGCAAAAGTTAAATGCAGTGATAAGATAGATTTATAGAGATAGGGAAAAAACATTAGCTACATAGGTATAAAATTAATGAACTGATGTTCTTTAACATGGAAGCAAACATAGTAGGTAATTAGTAGGTACATATCATTACTTGGAAAAAGTTGATGTTAATCAGCGAGTTATATAGAAATTGATGCTTAAGTTACTAACAGGTTTCCGAACGAAAACTAATATTTCATTTTTATTATCTTAACTATATCGGTCATAAATATGGTATCGTATAAAGCATTTAGAGTGTATTATATATTCCTATTGCACTCTGATTGTATGATTTCTCACCCAAACTCATTGCTGAACATATTTATATACAGAATGGAAAAAAACAATGATCCCGAAAAATAAACTTCTTTCAATCCATGAGATTAAAACCTTTCTTGGGTCCATTTTGCTACTAGTAGAGGAGTCCTTGGGTCCATTTTGCTATTTTGCTACTAGTACTTAAATGTCAATGAATTTTGGTTATGAAATAGAACAAAGCTTTGTCTTTGAATGTGGTAAATATTTGTACACCGAAGCATATATATGACATTAAACGACGCGAATTTATTACCTTCACATTTATTGATATTCAAAAGCTGTTGCGTAACATGTAGTGATAGATTTATTACTGTGGTCGAATGTAAATTTTAATGTCAAGTTAACGAGTTAAATATATCAGTTTGTAGGTCATCAATTAACTTATAATTGAAAAACTTGTTGATAAATATCGATCTTTTTATTTATATAATTTATTTCTTTATTATACAGTTTTGTTGATCATTTTTTATATTTGAACTTTATCGTTATTTACCTTTTATACCTATTCGCAATGGTACTGTTTTGAATATTAGAATTATCACCTTATCACTCAAGTGTACGAATATTTACTTTTCAAGTGAAAAATGTAAAGCAGTAAAATTACATAGTAATGTGTTCTGTTACGCATTATTTCCTTGTTCTTTCCAACATATCTCTCAGTAGCGGTTACCACGCGGGTGTTCTGTCTTGTAAATTATGCGACCGCGGCGAGCGGCGAACTGGGGTTACTGCCTCGTTACCACTAATAAGCCCGCTCAGGCCAACGGTGTTCTGTAATATCGATTAGAAATGACAAGTTTGGGACGTAATTGACGTTTCTTTTCGGATAATAAAATATCTAATTTTTTCTTTTTGTTTTTTTCATAATCACTTAGTTAATTGTTTTTAAAATAAAGTTGGCGAACAACAGCGTTACATATGGATTGATTGATATTTATATAGATAACCTACAAGAAATTTCATAATTAATTGAATTCTGATTGGCATTCAAGATATTCGAAGCGAAGAAAAGAAAATGTTATAGATATTTGTAACATGTTTTATTGTTTTTTTTACCACGAATAATTGAAGACGCAATCAATTTATAAAAATATTCCGTTCAGATTTTTACGATTCCCTGTATAAGAGGGGTGTAAGTGAAAACATGTTGTGAGGCAGGGATATCCTGCAATAACAATAACTCATATAGTTCCCGTACCCCCCGCTAGATGGCGCGCGGCGGACACAAGTAATCCATTTAGTCTTACTGGGTTTTATGTAGTGAGGTCTTAAGAGCAACTGTTATTGTTTTATGCTATTATTTATAAATATCGGCGTTCGTGCTGCGAGCCTCGGTCGGGGGATCGAGAGAAAGTGCCTCTGAACCCACGCCTGCTTATGTAACTTGATTACTTGTTTCAGTCATTATTTATAGACGTGGGAAGTTACGAGTATAGTTATCTTACGCAAAAGAAAAATAACATCGCGTTTTTACTGTTGAGAAGGTAAAATTATAATGAAATACGAAATTTATATTTGTCTGAAATTGTTAAAAACTTAAATTATTGTATCTTTTTCTTATTATTATTATTGTCTGCATTTGAATATATACGGATTTTACAAGGATACAAATTTAATATTGCACTTCTATCAACATTTCGATCCAGAATAAGAAACTCCTTGAAATATCCTAAGAATCCAAGCCGTTATCTACCCGACGGGTTGGAGGGAGTAATCAGGAAACTTCCCTACCGTGGAATTTTGCGGATGAACGTTTTAATTGGAAACTCGCTAAAATATTTTGTAATTGCACCCGGATGAGGAATCTTGCCTACCTATACTTAAACAGGATGTGGTTCAACCGGAATTCTTAATGAAAATTTTGATGGAGTAAAGAGATAAAAGATTTTAAAAAAAATTTAAACGCTTACTTTAGGCGTTTTTTTAATTAAATTTTTGGTGCAGAGTAAACTAAGTAAACCGTGAGTCATAATCACTGCTAGATCAGTTCTTAGTGAAGCTTTGCAATACATATTTCCAAATAAGCATTGATATGAAAAACACTTCAAAAAGTTAAATTACTAAATATTCAAAGTTTTAATAATCCAATCAAACTGATAAGCTCCCCTTACCTTTTGTACTATCTACAACTTAGCAGTAATTTAAACCGAATCTTGTAAGAACATTTCCACCAAAATAAGATCCGAGTTGAACGAAAGAGTTCCGATAGTATCGGGTAACAAAGAAAGTTTTTATTAGCAAAGTTCCATTGGTCGACCCCTGTCTACTGCCAATTTAAGAAAAAGGCAGCTGTAAAAGTGAACTTGGTACATTCAACCGGATTGGGAAAGTAAGGAGCGTAACGTTTAGTGCAGCCTTCGACTCGGCTTATAAGTTTGATTACCTACTTTATACTTATACCTATTTTCGAGTATTTACTCTCGGAACGTAAAAAGAACTATCGTGATTAAGAACAAGTTTTATTCCGAGATTAGATAGAGTTGGTTACGAGAAGAAACACATAATTCATTGAGTCCTATATTATTTTCCAATTTAATACACGAAAGCTATGCAAAGGAGAATTTATAGTCATCCTTGTGTATTGCTATACAAAGTATAATATCATAAGCGATCGGTCCATAACGAAATGGAGTGAGCGGACGCAATATGGGATTTATGTTTTGAATTTAAATTGGTATATTTTATAATAATGTCTTTGGAACACGCCGCCCCAGCCCCTCGAGGCATTCTTTTCTTCTTTTTATAATGTAATTTTCTCAAATCACCTCCTCCACTCGACTGCCCTCCTACCTATTACTAACGTATCTATAATAGACACAATTATAGTCCGCAGAACAAAAGATTGCTTTTATTTTGTTATCTGCCGACATTATTTCACATTATTTCTCTTGAAATGAGACAAGAGGGTTTCTTTTATTTTTAAGTTAACGCCTTTTTAATAAGATACGCTTAAAACGGGACTGTTTTTCGAAGACCCTACATAATAATAAATGTTTAGGTATATACATTCCTTTTTAATGTATAGAGGAAATTGCTAAATAATGTATTTTATAAATATACAATAATAAACTTGATAATAATTTTTCATATTGTAATCTATATTTTGCTGCAAATAATTATTTTCCAAATAATTAATCAAGATGACATATCTTATCTATCTTTATTTTTGTCCCAAAAGTTAAACAAAGTATTTGATTATAAATTTTCGCTGTAAGCAGATAATTTTGTGGTTAATCTACCTTTACTGGGAGATCCTAAAGCGTGGATGCATTTAAATAAATAAATCAGCGACGTTGTGTGCAGCCCGACGCAACATTCAGAGTTCGTTCAACTCAGACATCTGTTCACATATTTCTGTCACACATACTAAACATTCAAGTGCTGTCTTGATAAAGCAATAAGTACATAAACGTTGCTTAACTTTAATTAGTATGAATTGTTGTGGTAAATGTTAAGTAAGTCTTTCTTAAAGGTCGATCCATTTTATTTTATTTATAAGCCAACAATTATTTTTGGAATCATAAACTGTTCAATCTTCTTGACTTGCACAGAAACGTAAATTATAAATGATTAAGAAAAATAAATAACAATATTTTTCATTGAAAATACAAAGGCGCTTATTAAGACCTTGTTTGCCAGACCAATTTTATCTCGTGACCGCCAGACGACCGTCCTTCTTGACATAATAATAGGGAATGATATTGGCTCCAGTATATCCGCCATATTTACTCGGAGCGAGAAAGCTCGCTGATTGGCGAGAGCGGCAACATGGTTGCCCTTGCCGCGTGTATTTATAAAAAGCTTGTTAATACCAGACCCGTTCCGGATTTCAAATATTGAATTATGGGCAAAATTCTGGTATTATATGTCCGTTATTATTTTCATTTGTAGTGCGGTTATCGATTTTAATATAGTTGAAAGCTATTTTCTTTTCTTTCTGATAATAAAAGTTCAAAATTAAAATTTATTTGTTCAATAGCATTAATAGTATTAGGAGCATTGGCACTAAGATCCTTTTACGTGTCTGGTTCCGTGGCGTATTTTCATCCAGCGGAGATGTTACAAGATTTACGAGCACTTTAGACGCTCAGCAATTCAGCACATTCAGTCTCCGCAACCATAACTGACAATCTTCTGTCTCGTAATTTCAAAGAATTAATTCGATTATTTTCTTTTCCAATGTTGAAAAATACCAGATTTTTCTGAACACAAAAATTGAGAGATCAGCTTATCACATTTCACACATATTCCACATGTATGAAATATTATAGGCTGTGAATATTTAAAAAAATGTATTCTAGTTACGGACTCCAGTAATGACAGCGTATCATCTCTTGTCTCTAGAATGTCAATGCATCAGTAGAATTATTACTATTATTTATTTTACTTCTTAACATCTTTTTATAGTAGAATTTTTTTTCGACCTGTTTTTAATATATTGGTGTAAGTTAAGGCGTGGTTACTTAATTCCACTTCTAAGATAGAAGTATATCACAGTTCACAGGCGCTCAGTTCTATCGTTAAAAGGTACGTATTAAGAGTTGTCTTGATATTTCTGGTGTCTTTAGGCAATAGTTACTGCTAAGCATAAGATGGGCCGCCAGTTAGTTTTGCATTATTTGACATAAAAAGAAAAAAAATAAAGAAAACCAAGTGGAATCAAATTCACAGCAACAGTGGATTAGTTTCCTTATAAATGGGACTATGTCCCCTAGTTGGATTGCCTAATGAACTATGTGGAGTTGAACTACTTAGGTAGTAAACTAGTCACTATTTATTGATAATACTGATCTTATCAGATATAATTCCCTATTACCATAGTTCAAATATTTACTCTCCCTATTTAGATACCCTGCTATATACCTGTAGTGAGATGTGTGTGTGTGTAGAGCCCATTTATGTAAGTATCTACTCTAAGTAGTTCCGTCGCAAATTCATTTGAATAGTTTCAGTTTTGCGGTAACTGGTTAACTCGTGGGAGAGGATTACTGAGGCAGCATTGCTTTTCGTCTTTGCATTGTGAAGCGTCCTACGTGACAGTAATTCACGAAGAAAAGAAGACTTTTGTTACTAAGCCTAAGGACCAATTTCGTTTGTGACTTATTGGTCGTTAAAGCGGAGTTGAGTCGAAGTTCGTTCGTTTGGAATGAGTTGTTTAGTTTGGCTAAGATAACGCTTCCGGACGAGTTGGGAGCTGCGGCTGCGGTATTTCTTGTGCGACTGCAAAACAACGAATAAGTTAGCTTGTTAGCTTTGATTTAATCAATATTTATAGTTGAAACCGAAATATTTCTGTTTCCAAAGTACACTCTTTAAATAAATATAAAAATATAATGATGTATTTACTTTAATAATCACTTACTTACGAGGTCTGTTTCTGTACCTGTAAGAAAAAACCCTTTAAACTTGATAAGCATTATTCAATTAGGCCATTAGTAGATATAATTACAAATTTTAAAAATTAATTAATTATATAACTGTTCAACGAACCTTACAAAAACACATAGGTGAACTTGCACGCGCAACCCGTATTAAGCTAGACCTTTATTAAGAGAGGCGAGGGTTTAGCTGCGGTTTGCCCCTGCCTGGGTAATTTAATAAATACCCGCTCTGGGACAATTCAGGACACTAAGGACACTGCTGAAATTGGCCCGGCTCGCTGGACACGGCTTAAAGGCTGAATTACTTGTTGACTACGAGACTCCTCGCTACCTTAAGGAATACACGAAGCAAATTGCTTGCTGCAAGATTTAAATAAGAAAAACATTAATAGTAACATTATTTTATAAATAACATATGATTTAGAAACATTTTGTTAGAAACAAAAACTTCTCAAAGGTCTTAGTTTTAGCAGAATCTCTACACTATAATAGAGCATCTTTGTTCGTAAGCCATATGCTCGTATTTTTGTTATTTAACTTAATTTAAGTTAAATAACAAAAATACGAGCATATGGCATACTGCAGTACTTATACCTACTTAATAGCTTTATGTTCAAGTAAATAACACAAACTTGGGTTAGTTACACCATTCGTAACTCCAAGAAAACTGGATCAATTTTAATATTAACTTGTTTGTTGGATATGTTTTCACCAGAATTGAAAGAATTATTATTAATACGTTGTAATTAAATTATCCCAAAAACGTAGGAAATAAATCATAATTATATTAAAGATTTTATTTGGAATTCCGCCATTTTTCGTAACTGGTAGCTCACGTCGCGCTAGCTAAAACTGGTTTGAAAACTTTTTTGGTGAGGTTAAGTTTGTGGGGTCATGTTAAGTAAGATAGTAGATATAGTACTTACTACAAGTTCAAATCAGGCGGTGTTATTTCTCTTTATATAGGATGAAGGGTTTAAGACAGCTTTAGTTTTACGCTTTTGAACCTTAAGGCGTTTAGTCTTTCAAGCTTAATAATACGTATAAAATTCTCTCAATTCTTACCCAATATCATGGGCTAATAAAATGCCAGCCAAACATTAGTTCCATATTAAGGTACCAGGACTATTACAGCTACTCCAATTTACACAAAAAAGTCCAAGTCACCTTAGTAAGCACAGAACAGGCAACTCAGTCTAATTTCCTCAAACAGCCCATTCATATTCATACTGCCTTTCACCCTTTGTTCGATGTTTCGTAACCGGCTCTCTCACTTCATTGTTAATTTTACGCCACCCCGTAGTGTAATTCATTTGAACGTAATAAATTCGTCTATAATAAACTTTGCTGTTCATATGCTAATTTGTTTATGGCTGTGTTTGTTGAGTTATTGATAAAGGATAGGGCCATTGGAAGAGATTGCACAACAGTATTTTTTAAAGAATTTAGTTAGTTGCTTGTTTTGCGATTGCTTTTCGACCTTATTGCATTATTTTAGAATCATCAAAAATTAAGATCTGATTTTCAGTTATCATCTTATAATCAAATAATGAGATTATAATATACTTGAAAATTATTAATTTTTTTTTTGAGTTTCTTACCTATTCTTATAAGGTCAACAAGATATACTGCCAGAATTACGAACCGATGGCTTAGGTTGACGTTTAATTAATGTTATATGTACACTAATACTTAGTGTTATATTTACCAAATTTGAATAAAATATTTTGACTTAGAAATTGTTCCTGCTACTTACAATAATATTCTTTGATAACATCGTAAAAAATTTGACTTGAGTTATGAAAACTAGTTTCTATGCAATATTTAAGTAAGTAAACGCCGTGTGTATCCTTGTATGGGCAGATATGGAGCTTTCGGGTCAAAATTAGATATCATACAGAGATAATATTCCTTATTAAAGTACCCAACCACGTATCTGTTCAGAATGCTCAGGAATTTGATTATGACAGGATATTATAAATATCAAATTCTTAAAATTTATGATCTTAGGCATAAATGTATAAATGTATAATAATAAGATAAATAAAGCAAATAAGAGAGAAGGAAAGAGGAGCATATTTTATCAAATTATTTAAATTATAAAATGGACGGTTATAAAATTCAGTACATACTTTGAAGTTCTTTACATAAATAAGTTCATTTTATCTTATCCCTGATGAGATAAAGGCACGCTGGCTGGAGACTACAAAATAGCTGATTTGCATATAAATGTTAATAACTTGCTTTGGCGCTTTTTGAAACTGGTTTCAGGGTTAGCGAGATATTATAGAGCGTTTATTTTGTAAAGAAATCTGTACTTGAACTTTAGAATCACTGATATTTCCTAAAATGAGTGCAGGAATTATGTAGTGACACGGGAGGTACCTTTACCTGTCAATCCATATAACCCAGATAAAATTTTTTCATAATTGTCTTGAGGCGCTCGATACTTATAGCCGCTCAATAAATTAATGAATAAATAACGATTTGTATTTTGTTAAGAAAACTTTTTAAGTTATACGCTCAATAAAATTATATCTGTTGAGGTGGCCACGAAATTTGAAATACTGTTTGTTTACTTTTTAAAACTGAGTTCTATTAGTTTATCTCAAATATTTTTCATGTACTTATTATAAGATTTATAAATTTTATTCTAGAAATGGGTTTTGTATATTTCAACATTTATGTTCAACAGCACTCAAGAAATACTGCAGGAGTTTTGCCAACCTTATAAAATTATGATAATATGTTTATATTCATTAACACGGTGGCTATAAAGACTTGTTACACAAGGTGTTAATTTGTTAAAGTTAATAATGATGTATTTAAAGTAATTAAATAATTTGTGAGAAATCTGTAGTATTTATCTACATTTTATTAATATATTTCAATGTCTATTCGTTTTGACATGATTTTTGATGTACCTACGCCTATGAATACCTAATCATATTGCAATCAATATGATTAGGTATTCATTCTTAACATACCTGCAATCATATCGATTTATTTATTTAAAATATAATAGTAATACTATCATATTATAGATAATTCAGTCTCACTAATTAAATAAATCCAAAAATATTTTACTAAGTTTTATAAATCTGAAATTAATAGGAGAGATATTTAGTATTCAAGACTTTGTTACTTTTATATTAACACAAATTTACATTAATACAAGCTGATGAATATTTTTAGCTACTAACATTATCCCCCATTGGAGAAGTAGGCATTAAAAGGGCGAGGATTATCAACTGCGGCACACTTTCGGACTTGTCCGTTTACAAATATTACTTTATAGAAAATTAAATAGAAAATTATTTAAAATTTAACAATAAAATCACTAATGATATGTACTTAAAGCTCATAGCGGTAATTTCATTAAAAATATTTATATTAATTCTCAATTTTAGTATTTAAAAGAAAAACGTTATTCTCACATATGTACCTATCAAAATTGTTATGTTAGTATTTGCCACCAAAAAAAGGAAACACAAAGAATCTATAGATATATAATACTTATACTACTACATACTAGACTACTATAGATATACTATATAGTATACTATATCTATAGATTATTTCCTCACTCCGTTATATTGGTAGGTAGAGGCATGTCGTCAGGGCTCACAAACTTCATGAATCCCAATGTCCCGGAAAATATAAGAAGGACATTTATATTCGGGGTGGTAGAAATTCCATTTTCTATCGCACAAATCTGAGTAGGCTGACGCTGAAATATATCAAGGTAACTATTGTTATTGATAGATGGGGTTCATTTCTGGCAAAATATATTTTATGTACAACAAGAGAAATAAATTGCGAATGATACTCGATTTTTATTATTAAAAAAGCTATTTTTGAATATGTTAAGGAAAAAGGTGATTTTAAAATGTATGTTTTATAACTTATACAGGCATAAAATTGATAAGGGTTTTAAAATATTCTAGAAGTAACTATGTAGTTGTAAAAACCTAAGTTCAATTACGTTAACTTAGCGAGTTAAATTCATTTCAAGAAGCTCCAAACACTGTGTCGGTGATGTATGATTGGTGTTTTCTATTTGTTTATAAATTCAATCACGACTATCAGTTGCATCCTGCCAATTGCTGGGCGCGAATGACAACTAGAGGGTGGAGGGCCGAGGCTACTCCCTAAAACAAAGGGACGCGTTATTCTACACGATACGCGCACAGAATAACGAGGAGAATTTCTAACTAAAATATCTTCATAAAAGCCGGAATTATCCGATTACATTCTGATCATGCGCTACCAAGCTTCCTTTCTACTGAGACGCGTAAACAGGATTATTTGGTTTTTTATCTGCCTTGATTTATGTTTGCTTTGAAATGATTTACTCCTTTTTAAATGCACCCTTTATTATTACTACCTGCCTTTTTAATGTATTATCAAGAACTCAAAGCAACCATCAAATTGTTACGGCTAGATTTCAAATGAAGGGCCAATCATATTGATGATATATCTCTCGCTATACAAAACCTCAAGAGAGAGCTAAGACCAAGAAAGCCGGATTGAATAATTATGTTCATAATCAAAGCGCGGTCACAAAATAAATTCTTACCTCTAGACATTTTTATATTTCCCTTACATTTGTGCATTCACTTCAAACTTAATTAGACTTTATAGAGCGTTCCTTCCCAATTTCGTTTTACTCTCGCCTGGCACAAGAGACTTATTCATTGGAGCGAGGGCGTGGGGTGTGGGGGCACAGGGAGGGCACAGCCCGAAATAGCAAATAAATGAGACGAAAATGTAAATGTAGCGCTTCAAAGATGAAAAGCGCGCCGCTCGCTCGTTCTTGCTAAGCTCATCGCAAATGTACCAGAATTAGGTGCGCGTCTAAAATAATTTTCAGCCCAGATGTAACGAACAACAGTATGTATAAACATCTGTACCCAAGATACATAACAATATAAACATCCGTCGTTCGCGATCCTTTGCTCACTGGCATTGGCTGCTAAACTAGTACGGGAAGTATAACTGGGAGAAAATTCCTATGAAATGGCATCCAGCGCTAAATGTTTTCAAGATAATTTTGCTAATGAACTATATGAGCTCGAAGAACCTTCACGATTGCAAGATGTGACAACTATTAGAAGTACACTTTAGAAAGAGTAATACTAAAATATACATTTATTAGTCATTATAATTCAGACTTCAATCTTGGCCGTGAAGAATCTACAAAGCGAGACATTAGATTAAAATACTGTTTTATCGCTTGTGTTGTTTTACGCTCATCATTATCAATATAATATTCTATCTGTGACTTTTGCATTTAAAATACTTCGATGATAGTCGTCTTATCAATCGATACGACTCCTCTGTACAATATTTTATAAACTAACTTTGATTTTAGTATATCTATATAGAGGATAATGTAACTGAGTGAGTCTAGACAGGAGACCTATGGTGATTACATATGACGGCTCAGACACATGGCGCCGGCCAGTTGAACTTTGTTATTTACGAATCACTGGGCAGCTGTCGCAGTTGGTGATGATATTCTTGCATGTACTAGTTAATTAATATGGATTTATAGTGTTCACTAAGACTAATCTATATTGAAATATTATGTAACCACTGCAAGCTCTGGTACTTTTAAGTTTCTTGTGTTACGAAACACATTAATAATAATAATAAAAAATTATTATCTCCTCACAAAACGTTAAATTATATTTCTAATCTGCTAATAGTAAATATAAATTTAAAGATAAATTGCAAAAAATAACTTTTTATATGACAACCGGCAATGTGAAGATTAATCAATACTTTTTAAAGATATAGCAGTTTTCTTTCGGTTGTATTTATAAATAAAATATCAAAATATTGACATCGTGAAAGCTTCACTTACTAATTGGGTTAGTAATTAAAGCTTAGCTAATACTAAAGTAGGTACATACCCTAACGAACATTAATAAATTCTTCTCAAAACTTGTAATAATGACATCCGTGTAAACTTAATAAATATAGTTACGTCTCTATCGAAGTCCTCCCTCCCTGAATGACATTGTTTTTCCAAATAAGTCCGTTTAATAAAAGTCCCCATAAGTCGCGGTGGGTGACATATGTTGGTACGGATTATGTTGAATCATTGCGTCTGACCGCGGCAATATCTCCGTTCACTTTATTGTTGTCTGTTTACTAGACTATAGGTACATCTATGTGTGTATACAGTATGTATTAATTTTGGGCGTTATTTACAAAATTCAAATATTTTCATCACTTTAATGCTAATATCCTGCATATATATTAATAAATTATTTATTATTTCTATAGGTATTCAGGTTGATCTTAATTTTCTGAGCTTATTTTAACTATAAGTGTCGTAGTTACGATAACAATCAACATGTTATCTAGATCATTACGAGGTACGTAAAGTACCCATTAATTGAGTAAAGTGGCTATGAAGGCAAATTGTTTTCAGATAAATCACATCTCATTGACTATTTCGTCTATAACACAATATAAATATTCCAATACATGTATATTAAGCTGTCTTCAAAATTATATTTCATTCAGTTTGTTAAACTTTAGGAATACCTATTGTAGGTATTTTTAAAAAAGTCTAAAATGTGAACTGTAGAAAAATCTTAACCTAAATCAAAGGATAGACCATAGTTAATCGTTAAAAATATCAAAAGGTAAAAAAATCAATCTTCATCGATAAGTTTCTGAAGAATAGAAGGCGACAGAAGTGTAATTAGTATCAGATATAATATTTTATCTTTGTGGAAATAACTGTACTAAATCTAGAGCTTTGTTACAAAGCTTTGTTCGTCACAAAACAAAGATGGCTCCCCCGGCGTGTATTCTACTCCATAAACTGCACAATGCATTACTGCTCATATGTCCAAACTATTATAATAGATGTACCTTCGTATAGATTACAAGATTAATGATTAAATATGCGTTCTTTTTTGATAAAAGAGGATTTTAAGAATATTCGTAATGTTGCAGATGTAATTATTTTATGGTTTTTAACATATTCATTAAAATAAACTATTTATCGTTGTACTGTGATTTTCATTATATCCTAGTAATAAAGTATTCAAACGAAGTTAATTAAATAAGGGGTTGTTTTGTATTATACTGAAAATATGTCAAAGTAAAAAGCAATATAGGTTAGTTTAGCTTGTTTTGTGTGTTTAGGTTTAATATCCAATTCGTGTACAAGCTACGAACACATACAGCAAGATGTAGTATTTATGAAATGCTTTATGTTATCAACATAATAACTAAAGCTTTTAGCGTTTCAACCAAACGACAATTCTTAATGTAACCAACACGAGATAATGGCTTACGATTTGAGTGAACTTTAAGCTGTAGACAATATGGGGTAATTTTGAATAAAAAACGTAGTTCTTTTGCCGACGTCATATCTAAAAGTACATCGTTGCATCCGCTTACGACTGCACGCCTTCAAAGATCCCTGATACTGAGTTCTCGGAATCGCAAATGCGGTGCACTGACTGGTTTTTTGCATTACTTTATGTACTTAGTATATAAAGGTTTCCAGTTAAGAGGTTTATATTGTTCGTTAAATACAAAACATCGCCAGCACAAGTGTAATATAGCAAATTAGTGCCTACAAGGTATTTTGAAAAAATTATACTTAAACTTTTTACATAAATATGCACCTTATGCATGCAAGGGCTAATTTGCTGAACCACCCACATTAAAAATATATTTTGAAGCTGCAGAAGACTCGAGAACCACTTTGGGAACACAATTATCTACAAATTTACAAATGTATAAATTATATATAATAAATTATAATTATATTTTATGTACAAATTTTTAAGAGCCCGGTAATAATACAAATTTTTACACATAAAAACTTTATAAACGCTGCGTTTAAAGAAACTTCATGAAATTTCATTCTTATCAACTGTAGTTAATTCATTTACATTCTACGTTGTCACAAACAAAAATAATGATTTATTCATGAAAATGATTTAATTTGTCCAAGTGGAAAAACGAGGACGCTCTTAAATCTACTTCTGGATTCATCTGAGCCCCGTAAATATTTTATTGCTACCGAAAAAATAAGGCGACAAATTACCGGGAAATATCGGGCACAGTTTTCAATCTTATTCCTTAAGTGGAACAAACGATAAAAATAAATTTTATTTAGCGCTTGTGGGCATTTATTGCTGAGATTTCTAGGGCTGATGAGAACGCCCTTCTAATGGAGGCTTTGGGGGAGGAAGGCGGCAATTTAAGTACTGTATGGTAATGAAACGGGAAATGTATGTGGATAAGTGATAAACTGGATTGAATTTGTACCTACTTCTTCGTGTCGGTATTTAAAAAAAAGTATTGTTACAGAATAATATTTTTGAACATGTAACGATAGCATAAATAATAAAATGTGTAGACTTGTGAAATGAAATCCCCTAAGCAATTCTAAGATGAGGATATAAACACATCCAGCGTAAAGCGGATCCGGGCAATTTTGTATTCCTGTTATGAATAGGATCGCCGAAGCTCATCGAGAAAGCAATATATTAAAATCTGGAGTACTTTTATACTAATATGGAGTATCTTCTATACTGAGATAAAAGTAAGAAATAATTTGCAAATATGAACCACGATATTTAATTTTTTCTCGTCTTAATAATAAGAAACATTCAAATACAAATGAGGCTTAGTTTTTATGTTAATTCGCTTCAAGTTTTACGAGCCACCGCATCCAATCAGAATAGGATGAAGATGTACAAAATCTTAAATAAAAGCAGTGGACATCATTATCAAATGAGCTGTCATCGGTGAGCCAATTAGTCTTATTTATGGCAACAATTTAAAAATAATAAGCTCCTGCTCATCAGCCATTTTGTATTTAGTTCGACTCTTCTATACTGTTACAAATAAGTTGAAATGAAATAAGCGTTACTAGTTTTATATAAAATTTGTTTGTTACCGTTTGTGAGCTTTTCACAAAATATTCAAGTTTTTTATTTATTTTATAAAACTGATAAAAGCTTATAATCTTAAAGTGGTAAAGATTGTACCTAATAAGTTTGTTTGGAAAAATAATAGATATTCCGAAACTAAGATTCGCTTTCAAACATTCTTACACCAATATTATAATGAATATTTAGGTACCATAATAAGTACCTTATTATATATACTTAATAGAAATCTTAGTTTTACAAAAAAGTCTTCCACATACTCCTCGAAATTTCATTTGAGGACGAAATCAAGTTCTGTTAATTGATATTCTGTTTTGAGTTTGTATGTTTTAACTTATGACAGTTTTTTTGTTAATTAACAAATTTTGATAATGATTGGAATTTAATGAAAAAAACTACCTAATTATCAACTATCAAAATGACACATGAGATTTGTAAAATATTCAGATGTAACCGGAATACATAAACTTTCGAATTTATAAATAAATAAATCCAAAATCTCCACGCCTCTCAGATTGAAATAAAGATCCGATTGTTTTCTGTGTGTCATACGTTACAATGTAACACAATGGATTATTTCAACTTGAAATTATGAAGTTATAAAATTATAACATCGTTCCAGTAAATAAATTTTCTTAACATATATATCTAATGTAAAATTACCTACCCCATTAAAGAGAGTATTGAGAAATACAAAAAATGAATAGTCTAATTATGTTATTACTTCATACATTGTAAAAGTTTTGAAATTATTGTTTCAGTCATTTATTTTTAGTTACTAATTCGTGAAACCGAAATACAATGCTAGTGTTGTGTTTCGGTTTGAAAAGGCACTGTATAATAGTAGATTTAATTTATGCGCCTTCAAAAGTAGTTTCTGTTTTATATACCTAATAAAGTAAATTACAACGTAAATATTTATGAGTTCTCAAAAATTTAGTAATTAAACGAGTGTGAAGAAATGCTTACTGGTTTTTATTAGTGTTTAATGTGAGAGCTTTTAAGCTTATTTAAATGTATATACTGTGGTATAAAATAATTTTAGATTCCAAGATGTACCTACCTGTAAAAGATTAAAAAAATATATACTTATACCAATTTAAATTGTGATTATTCTGTCATTACTATCCTACATCAAACTTACCATCTTTACCTTAAGAATTAGATTAGATATATAATTAGTTTGTGAAGGTTAGTTTGGGTATTTTATAAAATATATTTTACTTTGTTACAGGCGCTTTTCAAGTAAGGCTCGAGCGCGGCTAACACGCGGTCGACCTTACTAACAGGTGAGGCGGCGACGCCACATAGAACATGATACTAAGGTTTGATTTCATACTTTATTAAACTATTCATAAGAGTAAATTTACCTAAGCACTCATTTCTGTAGTTATACTAGTTCCTAAAAAATTGAATTTGAGTTCAAGTTATATAAAAAAAGAGATACCAAATATTGTCAATAGTTATCAAAAATAATATATATAATTACGAGCATCAATCTACCATTGTAGAAACCAAAAATATAAATTAAAAACCTGTCACAAAAACGATAATCTATGTTTCTCGCTTAGATCTTTAATATATATAAATAGAATCGTAGGATTATACTTATATATATTTTGAAATATGTTTTAAGTCCAACATTGAAGCAAGAAAACAGTAAACTCGGTGTATGTAAATGAAATTTATTTAATGACAAAAGGAACAATTGTAAAGGTTCTCCAAAACGGCGAAGGAATTTGCATTTATCTTACTTGGTATGTGTCGTGTAGGCACTACAGACCTATGCATATGTACATTCACGACAAAACGTGTCCGCCAGTGCGCGCGCCCACGTTCTGTCGCGCCGCCATTATCGTTTTATTGCGTGTCCACTCAAATTGGAGGTGGGAAGCTTTCTTAAAGTTCACAAAATACAAAAACTTAATAAATGTTTCTATTCTTAAAACTTACATAATGTCTTTAATCTTTATAATTATAAAAAAGACTTTATAGTGTGTTTTAAATTAACAAAAGATTGCTTTTGTTAGATTAAAATAAATTGTAATTTATTTTAGCAATAATTGTTTAGTTACCAATTTAATTATAAGAATTTATGCAAAATTGATCGGTTAACAAGCATTCATAAAAACTAATTCTTTGTAAATTAGAAAACTTAAAAATTTAACTTTAAAGTTGATTTTATGATGTTGAATTATGGTACACTGAAACTGTTGTGTATTTATTATAATTATTTTTGTCAAACTTGGTTAATATTCTAAAGCTTCTAATCTCTTGACGGTTTAATTTGTTAATTATTTTGTTCTTGAGTGTAAGTTAACTACAGACGTTACAAATAGAGGCTTAAGCTGCTTATTAATAATAGCCTCAAAAATTACTACAGTAAAGTTGCTATTGTGATATTACGATCTACGATATAATCTTATGGCAAAAATAGCAGCTATTCTACGAAATCAAGCTGCGTTTTGTAAGGAATTCACATAAGTATTTTTCCTTCTGTCACCTTAAATTTTATGAGCGCTTGTGGGAAGAAAACACGCACGCTTCTGCACGCGTTGGCTTTGTTACATATTATCGAAGATATTTTTAGCCGTCACCAATTTTATTGAAAAGAAACACAATATCATTCGATGTTCTCTCCGATATTGTTGGTTAGATCGTTGAAATCATCGAGAGCGATGAACCATTTTTGGGCCAAAGCGTATTCTAGCTATCAGCGAATTAACATAGTTATGGTACACAATAAACTCAGACATTCGCTTGCTTCATATAAAGTTTTCACGTAAACGTAATATAGTTGGTAGTGGAGACGATTTAAGTCGATTCAAGTATAGTATATCAAGGGTCGATCTATTACGGACCGGATTACGAATCACAATACGCGTCCTTGAAGATAACATCGGGTGTGGGTACGTATCGAATACTAAGTTAGAGGGACCACTAACCGAATGTATCTAAAAAGGTGTAAAATTGCTTACCTTACTTTATATTGAACGAGGTGGGGAGCTGGAGCTACCTGTTATTGTAGTCTTGGGACGTGAAAATGTGAGTAATCAGCGGCAGTAAACGTTCAGCGCATACACAGAACTTTAATTAATTAGTTACTAAAATTTATCATGTCGATGATACACTCAATCTCTTGTATATATATGTAGTTATTGACTATTTAAAATCTTTAGCAAATTGAAGTTTTCCATTCGTAAATATGTAAGCGTATTGGGATAACAAGATCTTAATGTTCGGATTCTGTGTTTGACAATTACAAGTGATCATGTACCATTTAGAATTGCAAATGAATCGGCCGTTCACTTCAAGTCGTAAACCGGGGTATCCGTCAGTTTTCGGAACATTAACCTCTGGACATGTCCCGAAAGCCTAGGGGGTTCGAACAGATAACGAAATTACAAAAAAATATTTATTTCATTTCATTTTATTTATTAAACAATTTATGTACACACAAAGATTATTTAGATAATTAAAAGGACACTACAGAATAACACAGAAATGTACAGAGGTACTATTTATTTCAATATTGTTTATATATTTGTAATAGCTCTATAGCTATACCAACAAAATTTTTACTCTTATAGTTGGTAATTTTATGAAAATAAAATTTTGAATAACACATTCCAAAAGGCTTGATCGTTTCAAATTATTGTATAAAATATAATGAAATGTAATGTAATATGTAATTTATTGTATATTCAAAGCTGAATAAAAATGTATACTTTACTGTTTGCTTAAGTATCGAATCGTGGGAGGAACAGTCACACAGAGCATACTTGTGGTTAAGATAACACGACTTGACAGCTTGTAATAATGTCCAAACTCGACCTATCACCAGAGCTATTGAAATACACAATCGACCAGTGTATAGAGAGCCTACAACTTATACTAACAGACTGCGTTGATTTGATTAAGGGGTGGAGTACAGGCGGTGGGGTGGCTCTAATTAGTTTGGCGGGACACACGCGTTTGGCCGGCGTCCTATGTTTTTGGGATTGAGTCGTAAATGTCAACTGGAGTGGCTTGAGTCATAGTTCTGGTACTCTATTTACTAGTATTATAGAAAAAAACTAAACACCCGGATTACGGATTTTAATGGAAGTTTCGAGTTGAAATGGAATAAAGTTAGATGAGCACCAAAGTTGGGAATTAGGCTGGAGTTTCTCATTGGATTACACTGAATCCCGTTTGATGGATCGCTAATGAAGAATATTAAATGAAATGTTTTGGCAAGCGATTGAGCATGTATTAATATATGAATATTTATTCGTACATGCTCAACATATTATTTCTTATTTTCAGTACTAAGAAGATCGATACCGGCATGTAAATTTATTTTAAAATTATACATAGATTTACCTTATTATTTGACCAGTATTATACTAGTAAATACATTAGTATTTTACTTAATGAAGGAACATTTTTTCCACTTTTTTTAAATCTTACGTCGGTTTTCCAGAATTATTAGCAATCATTGCTAGCTACTTAAATGAAATTTTATAATAAATTTGTTTTGTTATAAAAATTTTCTCCTGTAAAGTTGTAAAACTCTACAAAATATCTAGTTATTAGCATGTCATTACTAAATCTTTAGACTTAAATCCTGAGCTGGATTAATTTTACAATAAACTCCAAATCTATTCTAGAATTCGTGGTAGGAGGTAAACATATACCTTGCTGTTTATATTACCGCCTGTCTCTTATTGGTTGGACTCGGTACTTCTTGCTATTAGTAATATATGTAACGACGTTTTTGATTAAAAGTAAAGAGCACATATTTACTAAACAAACGAGACTATTCTAAATCTTTTTTATTTATTTCCACAGCTTAATTTCTTATGTTATAAGATAGAATATGAAAACATAAGTAAAAGTTGATTCTGTTTTAAATATTTTTAATTAAATTTAATCATTTTGCTGCTGTAACCTTTCTTCCAAGCCAGTCAGCCTGTATAACAAATAATAGAAATTTAATAGTATTTATTCTATTATGTGTTATATATACGGTTTTTTACAAATGACAAAATTATTCCTAAGCCAGTTTAATATTAACTATCATTTAATTTATAAATTTGCTGAATTTATGCCGATTCTTACAAAATTCCTTGATAAAAGAATTTACAACATAACAACAAAACATCTGTTCAAAATCAATCATCGAGCGTGCACAATTGTTATGTAACACAAAACAGAATTTACGGCTCCAAATCACACATCCTCCCAAACGTTAATACGAGGAGAATCTTGTAAACATGTTTTTTTTTTTGCACCCTTAAAAGTAGGTGGGTTTACTCCCACGATTATGAAAAAACTGTGGCATTCGACGCATTTTATGTAAAATCCGTGACTTACTTTCTTCTCGCCGTGGAAGTGATTCCGATGAAATAATATAGGTATTAGATTCATCGATGCAAACGTTAATTTAAAAAAAATTCTAAGGATCTTAGATTTCTTTTATATAAGTTTAGTAAGCATTACAGTATACTTAATCTTCGAGTCATATTAGAAAAGGTCTGAAGTTTTAATATTTAATGGACTGAATATTACTATCTTTACAAACAGGCCACAAATAAGCACAGGAAGTTTTATTTTGCGAAAGAAAACACTCAATATTAAAATCGGTAAAATATTAGCGCTTTGATACTAAAAATGCTAATACATTTTTAAAGTTACGTTTGAAATATAAAGTCGATGTTAATGTATTATTTAATTAATATGAAGGATATTATGGACGTAGAGTCGCCCAACGAACTTTTTACAACTTACTGATTAGGCGCACCTGACTGTACCGCCATAATTATGTTACCTATTGTACGGTTTAATAGTATTTTAGTGTGGCACAATGAAATATGTTTAATAACCTTATGATTTTTTTGCAGGTTGCCTTTCACGCAGTCGTCGCTAGCCAGTTTACGACAAGGTGAATATTGTTCAATAATATACTTTTTACGGAGGAATACGTATTCTGGAAAATGGTATTTAGAGTTTGCAATAATAATGATATGATATGCAATAGTAATGATTTTTATTTTGAATGCCGAATTTATTTTATATTTGCTTTAAAATGAAAGTTTTAATTAATCATATTTCTAAAAAGTATGTGCTCAAAGCACTGCCTTTTCCTTTGCTTAGATAGCACCTCCTATGACAAACCTGAGGTTCACTATAAATGAATGAAATATGAAAGCTTCAGTTATAGGTACATAAAAATGTTGCATATCATTTGTTCATTTCTTAAATTAAATGGGTAAATTTTAAAATCTAATTTTGTAATAAACTGAAGTTGACTTCTAACTTTCCATAAAAAAATATAAACAATGTTACAAAATACAAACTTTGTAATTTTCTTGTTTTGATAAATCACTGATACGGTATTTAAAGCCTTTAATAAGTTCTCAACCTCTTTCCTTTATCTTAGCGTCATTAAGAACCAATATAAATATGGTATTCGGTGTAAAACGGTAAATAACTGTACGATATACATGTAAGGTCGGAGAAAGTTGATCTTAAGCGAATATCAAGTTTCAGTTTTAAGGTCTCAGTGTAATGAAATCTTTACTATACTTATATTTAACAATCATGTTTAATAAAGCAACGTACCACTTTTTGAATTGTGTATTTCCACATTATTAAGCTGTTTTATGCTTATTTAAAAAAAGGTTGTAGTTTCTAGGTATGTATAAGCATCATGAATAATTTCTGAAACTCAACAGAAAACGTGGTGTAATTTCTATTAAAATTTAAATTCATTTTCCATATTGCAATACAATCTCATTTTAATCTTAAAGAAAACGAAGTAAACGCTAGTAAAAATACATAACACACAGGAGCAATTCAAATCACTGCGTTTGCGCAACTTCCACACACATGTTCGAGATAAGAAGGCGTACTTTTATTTACTCTGGATGTGTGGCTGCCCGTTTATTAACCTAGGGATGCCTCATTTGTAACTAGTAATAAAGAACAAATGATGAAAAAGAACAAGTGCTGTTTTAAATATTATTACCAGTTTTACTTCGCTTATCAAAGGATTATTTTTTAGTTTGCATATTAATTAAAAGGAAGAAACTTCTTCAAAACCTTTTTTATTACTAATGGGTTTAATAAGCTGTGCAAAGGAATATTAAGTATTTTATGTAGATGGCGCCAAATATTATTCTGTTTGAATTACCTATTTAGTCATTGTTCTTTATTGTTAGGAATTTCAGATAAATATATTTTACTAAATTGTAAAAATAATAGATATATTATTTTAGGTATTTTTTTTATAAAAAGATCAACAAATGACTAGTCACCGCCTGATGATAAGCAGTAGAGATTTCCATATGCGAAGATAGGTAGTACAGCATGCAACCTGCTGTTGGCCCAAAAATTGCCTTTTCATGTTTCTTTTCAAGGAACTAAGGTTGTATCAATGAGGGAATATGCGTACCGTTAAGGAATTTCACGCTCTAGATGTGCAATGAAAATAACAGTCACGAAAATTGTAAATAAGTCGTGAAAACTAAGTAAGTTATCTAACAAAGCAAGTTGCATGGCGACCCTGTTTCAGGCGTTTCCCAATGTAAATATTTATAGAGAGCCGGACTTGCGCACACTTGTTCTTATGTTTGTGTCTGTCATTCAACGCTCACGTATCTCGTCTGTTTCAGAGATGTGTTTTCTTTATATAGTTTCAAGGCTCAACTGTTTCATAAATTACGTTTCTGTGTTTCTTTTTAACATGTTTATATATAGCAGTTAATATAATGCGGACTAAAATTTTCTTTCAATAATTTAAATTCAGTATGGAAAGTGTGACTCTATATGACTTTATTAAGCAAATTGATAAATTCAAAAACATCTCATATTTCACTATAAATCCGTTGTAATAATACAACGGATAGTGTCGCACAACAATGTGGACATATAAATAATGAAAATATGAATAAGAATCTGCAATTGTAATACTAGGTACCTAATAATTTATTAATCCGACACGACAATGACCCGAGCTCGTTAATCACGTAATAAAAAAGTAAAAACCAGCTAATCCATGTTATTAGTTGAGTTGACACGTCGACGAACTTGCGAATTTATTACCTTTCTTACATCGTATTATTTCAAAGCGATTCAAAGACCTCGTGTGGGAAATTAGGCAACATAGGCCCAATACATTGCATTTTATTTTGACAATCGGTCCGGTATTAACATAATTGCCCCAACGTGTTAACAAGAGTACTATTTGTCATGTTATGTATGTTTTTGCTTTTGTTCACCTGATATATTTTATGGTCGTTTCTTGTGTAAACATAACGCATATAGGTGTGAAATGTTGTAAGCAGATTTATTGCTAGTGAGCATTGTTTGCTGGGAGCCGGTGAGGCGAAAAGGGTGTATCTGTCAAGGGGAATGTTCGTGAATACCTACTACTGTAGTAACTTGTCGTAATATGTGTTCGGAAATAGCCTTAATTTATTCTGAAGTAGATAATGATTAAAAAAATAATAGAAACAAAGTTGAAGCTCACGTGACTGAACTTCTAAAAATATGTAAGTCAATAGATCGCAGGCGGCCTTGCCATTGACAACACTCATAAAATAAAATTATATAATTTAATCTAGTACCTAGCATTATTTGTGGTGAAATTAACAGACGATAAAATTAAGTTTATACTCACAATAAAATGTGAGTGAGTTGCCGTCATAAAGTCTCGCGTTTTTTATTAGTGGCAACTCGGCGATGGACGAGTGACGCTTGCAGTTTGGTTAAACGGCAGTTTATGGCTATTTTGCCTCCATTAATCGCTTTACTACGCACCCGAGCCTCCGCTTTTGGCAACCCTTCAGCTGTACATTGATATACCTATTAACAAGCGGTTTAATGTTAGAAATCATCACTAAATATTTAAATATATACATTTTTGTCACATCATATTTATTTTATTATTAAATATTTTTTGTACTTAATTATTGTGTAATACTTTTTAAAAATACGAAAGTATTTGTATAGAAATAAGAATTAAAAAAAATTAATAAAACATAAAAATTGCAAAAAATTATCAATTTAATATAAGCAAAACCAAAACCATAGAAAAATAAAAATATGCACATGTCATCGAGGAAAGAAATGGGCGCCTGGCTCAGTGTTGCCGCCGCCCGCCTACGGGGCTCAGGCGCGAGTCTGTCCTGCAAGGGCCCGGGTTCTGCCACCCGCCGCTAGATGTCCACGGGCGCGCGCCTGTGTGCGCCGCCACACTGCCGAACGACACCGCCACTCCGCGCTCGACCGCGCCGCCGATCGCGCGTTTCGCGTACTGTCGCTCGGTACTATAAACACGACACGCTCGCGACAACAACTCGTCGCCCTTAACAATCTTGTAACAAAAATAAGAAAAACTGTTGCGTCACGCAAACCTATTTCAACCTGCTAAATAGACTTTCTCGCTCGCTATTGTGGACTATATACTATTATAAATAGTTGCGGAAATAGTTTTAACGTTAATAAAAATTTAATTTTATTCAGAGGTTACGAACTTATCATATCAGTGACTTTTTTAGAACTATTAGAAACTACACCTCAGTTTAAATCTAATAAACGGGTTCACATTTTTTGGACAGTATCTTGAAATCAAGTCTCGACTGGGCTCGCTAAATCGGGAATCGCGTTTTAATTTTCATGTGCTGCTGCGGTGTGTGGGACGCGTGTGTGCGCGGTGCGATGTGCCCGCGACGCGCGTGAACCGGCCTGTGACGTTCACGCTCCCCCGTGGCTTGCCCGGTCGCCACCCTGTACCCTGACAACCATGTCGGGGGCCTTGGCGCGCCCTGCGACGCGACCGCCGCGTCGCCAGCGCCCGCATCCGGCCACTCCGCCGGGCCGGCCTGGTGGACCATGATGAACGGGGTCGGCGGCGCGCTGTATGAGGAAGCACACGCGTCGCCACCCGGCGGGTCACCTCCGGCCGCGCCTGCTGCTGCGCCGCCGTCCGCTTCCAGTGCCTCGCCTGCCTCGGTTGGCTCCAACCCACCTCAACCACTTCACATCCCAGCGAAACGCTACGAGCCTGAGCCGGGGGTCATCCGGCATGCGCAGCAACCATGGGGCTATCCACCCGATGCACCGGCTTCCTTCGAGCATCAGTATCCTACCGCTCCCACCTACTATAACCTGCCAGTTGAGAGGGAACGCAAATCAACCCTTCCCTTCTGGCCTACAAGTGGCGGCGATTACAAGCCGTACGCTGATGGTGGTTGCCACCAAGGATTCTCGCAACCGTGCTGGAACTACCCGTACGGTGCGCCCCGTGGTGACCAGCCCCTGTCCTACGTTGGAGGCGACGAGCGCCGGACAGCCGTCTCCGAGGCATCCAGTTTCTCGCATGATGCTTATGGACTACGCAACTACGCGCCCGAGACAGTGTCCAGCGCACCTTATCCGCCCCCTGGCTCCCTGCCCGGTCAGTAACTAATATTACTCATAGATATTTATGAACGCTCCTCAAATCTGGCGCTCACGTTTTACGTCCGGTTAGGCTACTGTTTGTAATTTTTTAACCGAACTTATCGCTGGCTAGTGAACCAAACACACGGCAGGACAAAACATTTTCTCAAATTTATAAACAAATCTACAAGTTTTCGAGTGCCAGTTTTGAGTTTTTAATTAGTAGAGTATGCTTGTAGGTACATAATAGATGTCAAATTGCAGGCTGATAAAGTTGATTTGTAAATAATTTATTATGAGTTTGTCAGCCTTGAACCCACGCGGCTGCTTCTTGCCGCTAGATGGCAGCGCGCGGCTCACACAGCGATCATCCACAGCTTTGTGTGTCCTCACTTACACACGCGCGAGGTTGAGCTGTGCGTGTGTCTCATCGCTGCTAAGATTCACTCAACCGTCACTGTACTGTCTGTCTCTACGACTTATTTCCCGCTCTACTATAAAAACTTGGTTGGCACTATTTTACTAAATAATACTTTTTTCTTATTTATGAAATGTTGGTTAAGAATAATGAACCTTTAATTTATTTAATTAAAAGTAAAAACTTTATTAAAAATCTAATTTGTAACATTGCTTCAAAATTTAGCCTTTCCGAATTTATGTGTAAAATGTATAAACACAACCATCACATAAACGACAAACCTCAAGCCCCCAAACACGGTGGCCAAGCGCTCAAATCAAAACATTTTCCCACAGACCACCATAAATTTGATGAATGAACGAAACACGTGCTACAAATGTTTAAAAACGTACCGTAAGTACCTTTTTATAGGCAATGTAAAACGGCGCTATACAACCGACAATAAATTAAACTTTACGTAAAATAAAGCGTCAATAAAAATGTATAACTAATAAATAAACACGATACCTGAGCGTTAAGACAATAAACTGATCTTTGAGTAGAAGTAATAAACAAATATTGCTGCAATAAACGCATTATAGGCTGATGAGGTGATAAAAACTAGACAGGAGTCTAAGTAGCCGGTGCCCGGTGCTCAGTCTCGCTATCGTAAGATACATATCATTTTTATGAATCATAAAGTTCACTGACGTCACAGACGTGCATTGCCAATGGATTCTTCCCTAAATCGCGGTTCTGTAATTACCAACTACAACTGTCAATATGCGGGCAATAAAATAGTCCATTCATAAACGCTCGTCGCTAGTCCACTTTCGATCGCCGCCTAACTATAAAGATGAGTTTATCGTGCCTCTGTTACAACAGAGGTGTAACTTGACATAATTTTGCGTAAAACGCGCATATAATGGCCCATTAAAAGGAAACAATTGTTGAAAAAGTTATACGAGTGTTCACGTCACTTTATGATTGTGTGTTTATGGCCCACCTGAGGTTGACATTGACTTTGATTTGTGAATTTACAGGCTAATAACGGCACCTGGAGTAACTTCCTTGCTTATAGCGTATAGTTAATATAGGGTACCGAAAACTCCCATTAATTAGAAAAAAAGTCTTATTGAGGAAACAAACAGACATCGGCATTCGATAGAATCACGCCTTATTATTGCTTTAATCGTTATCTGGCAATGGTCCTTAATAAAATCGAAATAAATTGTACGCAGTTTTGAACCTTATGCGCTTTGGAATACGCAGAAAAGAAACGTGGACGCAAGACTATCTTTGTGAAGTAAAAGAGACAAAGCCCGCGGTCGGGTAGGTAAACTTTATGACCGAAGAGAACCGCACTTTTATTGCCACTGATCGCTACCTATCCCCTCATAATTGACAACTCGACTTGTCATTATGTTCTCTTTAAACAATTGGCGATCTTTGAACGAAATGCAGGCTGACTCGAAGAATGATTTCCTCTGGTTTTTAATTTATTTACTAGCGATATTTTACTCCTTCTATCGTTACTGGGTATTCGAATTGGTTTTTGAGAATAGACAATAGTAAGGCATATAACATTTTATTCTAGTAGTAAGTAAGGTCAAACTGAACCATAGCAAAAATATAAATACTAAAAAATAGTTGAAATTGATAATTAAATAAAAAACCGAGCACCGTCAGTCCAAAACTAATGTACATAAATTATAAATAAATAGTAAAACCGCCCAGGTTTTCAAAGTTATTGATATTTATGTAAGTTGCTTGTCCTCACGTTAGACAAGATGCAAGCCGCTTACGACACTTGCATTCATCCGCTAGACAATGAGGCATCTATTTCGCAACGTGTACGCCAGTACCGTTTGTAATAATAGGAAATGATGCAGCGAGTTGCATGCATCGAATATCGAGAAGGTCGCAATGTAGCATACAAAGTTTATAGCCAGTGATGTCATCAAAAGCATCGCTCGCATAAACCCGCTGCGTGTTACTTCTAACCTACCGGCCCGGCAGCACGCCTACAATTGTTTCTGTGAACGTTGCATGGAAATAGCTAATTTATAGCGAAATACTGTATCCGTGCAGTTGCACTGCGGATGCCACTCACTATGGCAATTCTATAAATATTATATTCTACCTCCTTTTAGAAATATGAGTATAAAAAAATAGGAAAGTCGAAAAGTGTAGAAATCCAATCATGAATGAGTCATCAGACTTTAAGGTTATCAAGACAATCTAAACAGAAATAATTGGAAATTTCTTGTAATTAATAGTTAGATATCTTGCCAACAACAATTTTCGCGTATTCGATGCTGATTTAATTTCTACTGCTGTTTATGAGTTTCAAATATTGATAGATATGACCAAATATGTAGATGCTTTGTATTTTAACTATCGTATGTTGTCTGTACAGGTTCCCTGTCCATGTCAGTTGGAGTTGGAGTGGGCTGCGGTTCCTCGAATCCTCTCGATTGGACCGGCCAAGTAACAGTCCGTAAAAAACGCAAGCCTTATTCTAAATTCCAGACGCTGGAACTAGAGAAGGAGTTTCTATTCAACGCTTACGTATCGAAACAGAAACGGTGGGAGCTCGCGAGGAATCTGAATCTTACAGAAAGGCAGGTGAAAATATGGTTTCAGAACAGACGGATGAAAAATAAGAAGAACTCGCAGAGGCAGGCGGCGCAAGCGGCGCAGAACAACAATAATAACTCGAACGCGAATAATCACAACCACCACGGAGGCCACCACCACGCGCCCCACCACGTGGCATTGCACCACGCGCCGCCAGCGAAACACCATCAGTGACCCGCGCCTTTCTCTGGGACTTACCCCCTTCACCACGGTATAGCCAGCTAAATCCAATCGAAGGAAAAGTTCCAAAAGACTTGTGTGAAATGTGGTCGTACTTAAAGGTTTGAGGATTCGTTCAGGTCCAACATTATGAAAAGTGAACGAACATTGCTATACCGTCTCTTACGTAAGTGGACGCTTTGCCGCACGGGCGCGCCTTGAGTCCCAGAGAATCTCATAGTAAGATAATGTGTTGTCGATTTGTGTATAGTATTAATTACGAAAATATGTTCTGTAATTTTAACGAGACTAAGTACGTGAGTAGATAACGATTCCTGATATTAATAATGTCTAGTATAGCGCTGATTATGTATTTAAAATTTGTTTAAGTACGAATTACGATTATTAAAGACGTCACCGATGGATTATAGTTTCTAGATAGTTTATTGAAAATATATTTGTAAAATATTTTGTGAGACTGCTTATTGTTGTATTCGTATCGCTGTTCATGGGGTGATTAGTCTTAAATCAGTTAACTTTTATTTTTCGTTACCAAATTGTTGAATTACTCGGGTTGCTTTGGTGGCAGTTATAGATATTCATTGATAACTTGTATGATATTTATGCATTAATTTTAGATACCGGCAGCCATTTTAATAAGCACGTACCTATTACTACCATCGTCGCATTGTAACTCCTTGTTGAGTGTAGGTAATATAAGCAGAGCTAGAATCCACATTATGATCAAATATTTATTACTGTTTAATTTCTTATTTCATAATTCGTAAATTTTGTTAATTAAATTATGGATTTCTGATAAAGCTTTAACTTGGTTCCAGTAGAACTATACAATAAGTTACTGTTATGACATTTTTAAAATATTGAAGTTGGTGTTATAATCAATTAATTAGGTATTATGGGCAAGTGCATTAATATTGTCCTTTATTGGTTCATTGTACTGTTCGCTTTAGCCTCTCCTATTACTTTTTATTATTTTGTTTTAGTTGAATATTTTATTATTTATTTATACACAAATTGTAACTGTATAAAGTCGTTATTGTATCTTGCTCTACATCGAAACAATTATTTGCTTAAGGTACTAAGATCGGAGAATGTATAAATTATTATTATTTCCCTAGTGATCAGTAAAAACTCATCCCAGTTTTAAGATATCTGTACTATTTAGCTGCATTCATCTTTCCTATTTTATCGTATTATTATAATATCTATGTAATAAATGTTTTATTGTAAACTTAGTAGTTCAATCGGATCTAATTCATTAAACCTGTAATGTCCCGTAATTTTATAGTGAATAATTAGATGTTTTTGTACAAAATGGTGACCTCGTCTAGGCGACCGAATTTCTATATAATGGACAATTTTGAAAAGCATCTAATGAAGCAGTGTATAATAAGAACTTAGAAAAATTGAAGACTAAGTTTAAAAAAGTTTCATAGAATCAAAAGTATTCATTCACTTTGTGAAAATAAATAAAACTATTTCGTAAATTAAAATTTGTATGCATTTCAAACGTAATTTTATCTGAAAAGCAATATTACTGTGACAATAGGTATATAATAAACTTAAAAATAAACACAGGAGGTGAAATGTTACCTTATGTATCGAAAATTTTATATCAAGTAGAAGCAGAGTATTGCCTCTTTTCTGAGCTACATTTTTATAATAAACTCTACTGTCACAGTAAATATTCATTGCTCATACCATACGCATGGCTTCACGAGTAGATAGTTTTAAGGGGAGTGTACCTAACTTTAACAATATCTGATCTGCATTAGGTACAAACTGTCTAGTATTTAAAGAATCTTAACATTTTTATAAATGTATCTATAAATATTTTCGTGTTTCCACAGATGTTCAACCCTCTGTAGTTAGGCACTATTTATCATGTGATAGAAGCTTGCTTTTCAGATAAACTTTAGAATCAAACAGCTTTTGACATTCAGACAGTATATTCAGCGAATTCAGTAGAATTATTATTATTGCTAGAACCATACATACTTACCTAACTATATTATTGTAATAATTAAAGGTCTCGTAATAATTATTGTACAGTTAAATTAATGTAGTTAATCACGCCAGAAAATGTGAGGTTTTGTTAAGTATAATGTATAATTAAAATGAATGTGCTCTCGACAGTTTTATGACGAATTTAGAAAAGATTGTATGAAAGATGAAAAAATTAAATACTTCGTCGTGTCTGGCAATTTTTTCTTTGAAACCTGAACCTTTTGTTTTACCAACTTAAATTTCCTTTAATTTTTTATAACATTTTGTTTTTTCTGTGAGTCTTTTGTATATTCAAATAAATATCTATTCCTGAAACATGCTAGATAAGTATATTTTTTCGAAAATATTATTTTCAGACTTTTTACATACTTACAAACACATTATTACACCCAAGTTAAGCTTAATGATGCCTTATCAAAAATTTCAATACATATTTTTCGTAGAGGTAAGACCCACCCAGTCTATTTCTATCACGAACGTATAAAACTTTTGCAGCACGAAGTAAAGCAGCTATCTCCAGACAGAGGTTATTCGCCTTCAAGAGGGTGTGGTGTCAATACTGACGTCATTGCGATAACCACGTGGAATCATTTGACGATGATATTTTTAAGTAATTATTTATGTTCCACAAACAAAAATCGTTTGTTTACAAATGTTAATAGATATTTGTTTAAGTATCTAACTTTTTATATTTGTAATCAACGAGTTTAATTTTAAATTATGTAAGTATATCTTAAAGTTACTGCAAAATACAAATGCATAACGCATGCATGCATAGATTACTATGGAGCATAATTGGATAGGATCCTCAAAAATTTACCACTTAATATAAAAATAGGCTCACGCATTATCATAGTAACTAAACATTAAAAACTTTTTTGTATTCAGGTTTACATTTATTACAGATCGAATGATTTTCAGAAGACTATGGAGTACTATTTGATATTCTCAAATAAATAACATTTTAGAAACACCAATATAGGTACTATCAAGAAAAATACTTCACTTTTATAAAACTAGCGAATTCCAGATTGAGGTATTACACTTAATATTTTAAACAAAATCAGTAAAAATTAACAGATGGCATATTTAAAAAGGAAAATATGGGAAAACTTTTTTACAAACTGAAAATCTCCTCGTATTTTGCGTCAACTATGACAAATACTTTTTTTAAAATAAGCTTCACGTATGAACCACTATTTTTATGGTAAGCAGTTGTATTAGAAAGCATATAAATCTTAAGTTCTCTTATCACACCAAGAATATAAGCTAACCCCATATTGCTTAGGTACTCTTAAATTGGAATAACTTGTAAGTAAAAATATACTGGATGAAAAAGATTTTTGAATTTTGTTTGCCTACGTTTATAAAATGAAAAGATTATTAAAAATGGCTTAATCTAAGCCCATAAAAAATTCACTGAGAATAAAAACTAATAAAGTAGACAAAAAACTAACAAAAATTTGCACAAAGTAAGATTTCGGCTTGCCAAAGTTGATATGCTGATCAGTTATCAATTTTATAAATAATTAACAAAAATAAAGTGCAATTGGAAGGAATTGTTGGCCTAAGTAAGCACTAGGTAGAGATGCAAAATATCAAGAAACGCCATCTGCAGGCAAATTGAATTTTTTTCTAAGCTTTCCATCAAATTTCTTTTCTTGTACATAGCCAGCTCACTTTATACATTATCTAGATAGAAAAGTCAGCGATTTTCAGTTGTGTAGCCAAAATGAAAATATAAACGTAACAGAATGTTATATTAATTATTGACTCACAGGCTGAATAGTCAGAAAATTTTCCTCTTTGAGAAAAAAAAATCTCTTTAAAGTGAAGTTGAGATAAAAAATATATAATTATGGTTACTTTTAATAGAAAATTTTATTTAAAAAAGGACTTTAGATTTTCTTAAGGTGTTATAAAGGTATGCCTCAGGCTCTATTTTATAAACTTTATCAATTGTAAATTGTAGATACAGACTGCAATTATACAAGTTTCTGCTTCATAATTTATATATTAGTACTGAAAATTGCTTTATTAAATATATTATTGTAAATAAAATGAATATTGTTAAATGTTAATTCTAAAAGGAGACCTCGTTTCATCATCGTGTTTTCTAAATAAGTTAACGCACAGAACTTGAAATTTTTGTGTGTCAATCTAATGATAATAAAAATGAAACTTTTCTACAAATCTAGAGTTAAATCTACCTTTTACAATTTCCAACTTGTAAAGGGTCCTGAAAGGTGTCCTTTTTCGATTAGATTTATTAGTCGATTTCGAGTAATCAAAACGTACAATTATAGTTTTGGAAATATGTAAATTAAATTGAATGTTAGCGTAATTATTGAAAATACTTTGTTGTTTCCCTTATTACATATAACGTATTACAGTTACGTATTTAAATTTGATATGGAAAATGGTTTTTACTAAATTAGTATAATTATTTCAGAATTATTAAAACTATTTCAGGATAGTTATACAAACCGTACCCTTCGTCACATAAAAAAAACTTCAGAACTCTGTTGTTTTAAATAAAAAATTATAAATAGGTAGTAGGTACCAAAAGATCAAGAGAATATTACAGTACTAAGTAACTGGTGTGGTATGAATCGAATACGTCGGTACTGGTTCGTCCACCTCCTCCTTGATTAGCATATAAATGAAGCGAGGCAAGACAACTTCATATTAAGCCGCCACTTTACCAAGACCCGTTCCATACGCATCCAAACAACAATATTGATTTCCAAACGAATTATCATGGTCCAGCTTAAGTTGGCCAGTTTAGTTTAAATATGGAACTAGTTCCCATTGGCTCTCAGCTCTCAGCTCAACAATAATCATGATAAAATATTAACGATATTTTACATCTAGAAATGCTTTTTTATTCTGATATCTTAAGCAATGATATTAAGGCAACAATGTAGGTATGTCGGCGCGACATATAAAGTAAGTAAATATGTAGCAGTAATGAAATCAACGGTTTAGTGTTATTGTTGAGGCGTAATGGGTATGTTAGCCTCTGAGAGGACTCGGTTAATATTCAATACTCATTCTACACGCTGAAACCTTATTTACAATCATGTATCGTTCAATAAAAATGGGTCCATACGGTTTATTTTATTCTGCATTTTTTGTTTAAATACAACATAAAATGCTGAAAACATTGTGGGATAAAAGCAAATTGCTTCGAGATCACCTTCTCATGCCATTTAGGTACATAATTACTAAAGTAATATTTGGTTGAATTGTATCTTGTTTATTTATTAAGGTACATTAACGAATAAGTTTAAATGGTTTTTTTAAACTCCTTAGATGTTTAATGTTTCCTTTGAATATTCATAACATTAGAAAATTTTAAGGAAATCGAAAATTTACCTTGGCACCCACCATTCAACTTTTCGGTGAATACAAATATCTAAAGGTTGAATAGAAGAATGCACATATCAGAACCATTTGTAAATAAGTCAATAAATAATATAAACAATAACAAAACATTTAAAAAGTCGCAATGGTAATAGAGAGGAATATAGTATAGGAATAGTGCAGTTGTTTCGTAATAAGTCACGTCAATGAAGCTTATCCTCACGTTTATTACTAACCAGCTTTTTCTCGCAAATACGTCCATTTGACTATCGGTATCTTAAGGGAAACGCATTCCAGGGTAAGAAGTAATCTATGTACTATTCGAGACTATTATCTATTCTAATTTCATCTTCACTCGTTTACCTGTATTACGGTAATTGAGTTACAAAAAGCCATTTATAACAGTTAAATTATACATTCATAACAGTAATAAGATAACCAAACAAATTTACGAAGTATTATAAAATAATGAGGTTCAATTATACAGTAGGAATTATGTAGCACTATTAATTATTAAATTCTGACATCACTTCAAGTTGTTTGTAAATAAGATGTTTGTTTTTTGTAATTATCTGTTTTGTATTTATAGTGTACAATAAAGTGAATTTTATCTACTTATCAAGTTACAATTAGATACAATGGAGTGTTACTTATTTTTATAATCAAAGATCCAAGAAAGGAGTATGTCAACATTCCTGTCGGTCAGAATGCAAAAAATAAGATGCCGTTTCCATTGATAAAATTTGTAATCTGTATTATGGTGATAATCTTATGTTTCTGGTATTATTTATTTAGCACTTTATATATATTATATATGTTTCATTCACGTATTACTTATATAACATTCTTATTATTACATTCTTTTTTATCTTAATATAACTTTTTATTATTCGGTTAAAGGCACATTATCAGTTAAAAATCACTCAGATTACAATACAAGCTTCCTAAAAAAAGCCTTTAATAAATTTGCTGGTGTAAGTACAATTAAGAAAGAGTTTGTTAGTTCTCATTTATTTGTTCAGTCCAAAGATTTCTACTAGTATAATAGAATAATTTTTTTCACTTAATGAAAAGACTCCGAAAAGTAACAATATAACCATTTTATATTTCGTTTTATAAGACAAAAATAAGTATTTCTTTTTTACACAGAAGTCTGGAAAGAACCTTAATGGACGTAATAATATGAGATCTGTTCGGATAAAAGAACTTATTTCGAAGCGTTTATCAGATAATGTAATTATATAGTGACTGTTACGAGACACCTCGCTCTGAGTAATTGAGTGCGCCCCCGGCCCTTGGCTGCTATTAGGCAAATCGAATCTGCCCTCCACCCCCTGTGAATATGTGAGGCGGGTAGGGTTTCCTGCGGCACAAAGAAGTTAGATTTTACCTATATAAGTATATATTACTGCACGACACTTGTTATTATTAAATAACTCAAATAAACTTTTGTGGTCTTTATTCTGAAAACCAGTTTAAAGTTCAGTCTTAAATAGTTATGATCAGATCCACTCTAAAGTAAAATAGCTAAATTTTATTATGTGCAAAATTCAGTAAAATTCTTATTGTATCAGTAAAATACGTATTGTTAATATTCATTGAAGACTGAAATATTTTGTAATTTGGTTACCCTTAAAGGTACGAAGTAGTGGTAAAGTAGGTTTAATAATAAAATGATTATTCTTCTAAAAAGCAAGAAAAATTTTTTCCTTACGTCTCGTCGTTAAATTAAATAATACGACCGTATAGTACGATCGATAATACGATAATACGACCCAGATTAGTTTATTTTTTGATTGTTTCGAGCTTCCCGAGAATATATCCTGGCGGAATAAACCAAAACCTCATTAAAAGAAACGAATATACACACAAAATATATTTAAACAATAAACCCCTGTACTTAAAATGAAATAATATACACAATTCTTTTCTTTTTCTTTTTTTTTAGGTTTCCAAATCAAAATATCTTTATTTAATTATTTTTATTTTATTATCATATCACTACTTTCGAATAGACTGATATATTTATAAAATTTTAACGCTAATTTAACGCAACAGTAAAATTGAATGAAAATATTCCCACCAAGCTTTTCCATAAAAGCAACAAAAATATTATATTCATGATGTCCAACATAAATCGCAATGTTTTCAGTTGTTACGAAATCCATCTTGGCGCAGTACCAAGGATTCAATTTGTGCGGATGTTAATAAAATGGCTACGGATAAACCCCAGCACAGCTACCGGATTTATTTTTGATAAGTATATGGAAAAGTTAACCTGTTAATACACGCTGAGAGCTTATACCATTTTTGAATTTGAATTCATTTCGGGTCATTGATTTTGAAATCGTATATGAAAATGGACGTTTTTATGTGCATTTTATTAAAACGACAATTTTATGTCTGTGATTATTAAAATATTTTGTAAGCTTCATAATTTTATTTAGTTTATATATAGTTTAACTAAACCGTTAAGAAGAATACATATTTAGCATGAAGACATGTCGTATTTCATTACAGCGTAAATTAAAAGGAATATATGCATGCAAGTAAAAGCCCATTTCATACTAAAAATAGGAAAAGGAGAAATTAAGAGATTAAAATGTGAGCGTTTAAAACGGTATGGGCAGGGGAGTGAATGTACTTGAATGAGCTATGTGCACGAATGCATAGAAAAATTTATCTTTAATTATATTTATAGTTATACATACAATAAAAAACTAGATAGCTACATATAATATAATTAATAAGTTACTTTTCAAACTTCACGACACGTGATTAAACTAATCACTACGAGTTGAGTTAAATAAATAGGTACGAGTTTTTATATAATAAATAATCATATGTACCTGAGTACCTATATATAATGTTTGTAACAAAATCCAAGATTCCTCAGATTTGACGAAAATGTTTTTTTTATTATAAAATACTTTCTTGAAGTATTTCAAGCAAGTATTTTATTCACAATAAGAAAAATATTATCTATTTTCTAATGACATTCTACAAAAAATTAAATTAAATATCAAACAAAATGATCTAGAATTTTTCATATTGTTATAGAAAAGTGAAAAAAAATATCTTAGAAAATAAAAGTGTAAGCTTCTAAATATGACACATTTTCATCTTTTTCTAAATAATATATAGTTAAATATATAATATATTTTTCAGTTTGAGTTAATGGACTAATATTATTGTATTAGATTAAAATATTATTGGTACCGAAGTTGAAACTTATATTATAACATGCATACATATCGATAAAACGAAACAATACAATTCAACGAGACAGAAAACTTCCCCCGAACTTTTCCGAAACTTATCATCAATAAGCTTTGTTCGTCCAATGTTTGATGTGCGGAATAATAAAAGTATTCGACGTACGAAAAAGTCTCTCGTCTCTGTTGCTCGCATACTTTGGTCTCTGTCTGTTGGGAACGGACGGCACGTCCGGGGGCCATAACACCGTTTGATGTTCTGCTCTCCAATGCTGGCCGGGGCGATATAAAGCAAGATGTACGGCTGCGCTCTGGGCGACGCCTATATTTCCTAAACATCTTTCGGCGTTATATTTCTACACGATGTGGCCTTGTAACGTGGAATGTTTTGCTTGATATCGTATGCGACTAATGATACCTACGTGTATGTGTTATTATTTTCTGTTTTACTGATTTCTTGCATTTATTTTTCCATGTGGCGATAAATTTATGAAATGAGATGAACCTACCTATTCTTACCAATAAACTATTTGAATGAGCTAAGGAAATGTCAAAAAGATGTTTTAACTAAATAAAATACTGTAAAATGTGCTTCACCACGATATTGTATTAGGTGTACGGGCTAGCTGCTGTCATTCGTTTAAATAATAATATTAGTCATACTTATCGACGACTCGAGAGAGTTTGAGAAATAGATAATCTAGTTATCTCAGAATGTTATCTACTTAATATTAATTTGTCAAGTAGATTATAGTTTTTTTTAACACAAAAACCATGTCTAAATTTTGCAATATAAGAGTGTATGTTATGGATACTAGCTAGCGAAAATAATATAGGAAGTAATATGCATATAAATATAACAGGTTCCTATTCTAATAAAAATACAACCATCTATTACTTGGGAATAAAATATGTACATAGATGTACTCGTCGTTCGAACAGTTGCTTCTACCAGCATTCAAAAATTGTAATTTTGGTTCCGACGCCCTGGTAACTGACCATTCAACCAAATAGAATGGCTATTAAGACTAGTCTTAGTAGCCATAATAGCTGTTAATAAGACGCCAGGGACCTGATAAGAGCTAAAGGGTTAAAGAAATTAAAAATATTTCTTTTTTGAACAACTTTTTGATAATATCTATTTTAGGTTTAAATGAAACACGTTCTTATGGAGTAATAAATACCTAGCTAGAAAAATATGATATGTTAATTGAACAATTTATTATAGACAATCGCCTGACGTGTAAAACTGTCACCAAGACTCAAAAAAATTACACTTATATACTTAATACTCAAAGTATGAGGTATGTTGATAACATTTTATGCTTTCAACATTACGCTATCACCGTGATCTATGGCGACTTTACGGTTGGTGTGCTTCCACAATCAAGCACGCTCTAAATTCAATTGACAAGGTCTGCCTCTCTTAAACTATTTTAGGAAGTAACTTAATTTTAATCTTGATGAACGAAGCTTGAGCAGCAACTGAGAGAGATAAAGCATCTCTATATCAGTCAGATGATTGTTAGTTGATTGTATTCGAGTATCTATTAAGATAGTATACGTAAATTTATCTTTCTCTAGCTCATCACGAATGTCCTCTCAGAGTAGAATGTATACCTTTTATACTTTAGTTAAATAAAAAAAAGTATTTTTATAGATACATGCCTGATAAGTATAAATGAAATATTAACAATCATAGAGGCAAGAGAAATGTCTCTTCACCTTAATATGACAGGTGATAGCGGCAATATGAAACACTATTTAAACGAACAAATTAAACACCTTTTATGAAAGGACTGCTGCACACCTGACTTAATCTGTTGTTCAGAATTTTTTTTTACAACAAAGTTTTTGTATACTTGTATTCTCGTACTCAATTAATGAGTAATATTTATACAAAAAGTCTTATACTGCTTGATATTTTTGATAAACATTTTTAAAATTCTATTATTTTAAAAATGGTCAGGTAATATATTAGTTAAAGGAAAAACTGGCACGCCCATACAAGGTCATCGCTTTTAAAAATATGCAACACGGCGGCGGTACGTTACGGAGCGGATACCAATTCTATCAACAACCCATAAACCGCAACCTTTCTTTGTCTCGCTTCTTAATACTATCGTAGCAGCGAGTGAGATAGAAATCTACAAGTTTAATGGGCCGTTACGCGAGAAAAAAAAATCAGTCCGCATTCGCGAGCGTAGATACGCAAGTGATAGTGTCAAGTCGGAAAGACGAGGTGCAGTGGTTAGCGGCGACTTGTTGCGCGAATCGCATGTAAGTACGCTAATTAGCATATACATACTCAGTTTTACTCCACTATGTTAGGCTCTTTGCAGCTGCGATACCGGTCCCACAAGGCCACACATCGTAGCTCCTAGCGTGATATTGAGATGCATTATATCACATGTTTACTGATAGTAATGAGTAATGGTCCTGTTTGTGGCTCGACGTTCATTCACCCGCGGTTAGGTCTAATCTGACCTCGATATTGGCAGTCCCTTTTAACAACTTTATGAAAATTTAGTCTACAACAAGGGCCAACTTTGGTGTATCGTATTTATCGTTTCTACTTTGTTTTATTAAGTCATAAATTAGATTAATAAGTACGTAAAGACAATTAGTGAAACAGTAAGCATCATTCCAAGAAAGAAACATAAAATGCTGCCGATTATATCTGAGAATCAATCTTATAGTATTATTTGAACGCAGCAATATACTGGGAAAATGGTAGTTTTGAACTACGTGCGCTAATTAGGCAACTAACACGTACACCGTGATAGTAAATACAATTTAAACAATACTCAAACCTACCAACCTAGATAAGGTAAATTTAGTTTCATTTATGAGTTAAATTTGTAAAATTTAATAGATATATTGTTAAAGATATGGTGGAAGTTGATTATATAGTGATCTTCTCATAATTATCAATTATATTTTATGATTTGAATTAATCTTAATCAAGGCGGCCATAGTTACTATACAACGAACGATTAATACTTTGAAAGGTAGTTGTCACTATCATAAGGTCATTGAACCTAAGGTCGACGTGAAGATTTTGTTTCATGTAATACCGAAAAATCCTGTAATCGTTTTTGTACACCTAGTTGCTCGAAGTTGTTATATTTTCACTGGTTCTAAATATTTTTATAATTTCATAAGCTATTTCTATAACTTTCATGTATCTTAAAGAATATTCTTCACATCTTATAAAACAGAATTTGAAATTCGTAACCAGACTGCAGATACTGGTGAACAAGCCCTGAAAACCATCAATCTTTTGAAAAGAATCTCTTGTTCGATTTTTGATATTATAACTCGACGAGGCGATTTTTGACGACGAGTCATATAACTCGACAAAAACCGCGTTCGACAATTTCGCTTTTCGAGAGATCCATGCTCGCAACTCAGCTGAGATATACGCATGCGCATTGACGATGCTGTAAAAATTATAGGTAATGGATATGACCACCTGCGGTCAACACGGAGCATGAAATATACTGGTCCTTTTGTAGCACTTTCAATTAAAAACTTTAATTACAACGTAGCCAAGTTGGCAACTGTAGAGAGAGTTAAAACTGTGAGTATTTTTACAATTACAGCTAAGCCAAAATAAACAAATTATTATCCCTTAATAATTATGTATATTTCTCTATTTTATGCCTTTTTATTAAGTCACATCATAATACCTTCACTCAATTGTTCTTAATAACTTATAGACTTTTAGCTGCCTACTAAAAATATTATATTCTCACAATTTGAGGAAAATTCGTTTGATAAACAAAATTAATAAATGTTCTATCTGAAGGTAAGATTTAAGAAATAAAATTTTATTTAGACAGTAACTAAAGTAATATAGCACAGAAACTATAATAGCTTCTTACTTCAATGTCTTGACATAAAAAGTTGTCACTGTCCACCCTTTCAGCGTTTTTAGAAGAGAACCCAAACTTTCACAAAATTAACATAACAACAGACCATGGGCTTAGTTTGGTAACAATTTCTTTCGAGAATTCGAAATGCTCATTGTCCCTTCCGTGTATCGAGTTTCATTTGCATAAAAAAGTAATTTTATTCTTAAAATGCTTCTCTATAGCGATCGACAGAGATCTTAAGTGTTCGAATTAAACTTAGTGTACGTTAATAGATGTTAGATTGATTCCATAGTTTCTATTTCAAGTTAGGTGAAAGGGCTTTCTTTGTATAAATTTATCAGCTAAACGATCAAGAGTTTCTTAGGAAGTTACAGATTATCTAACACATTTAAATAAGTATTAAATTTACTTAAGATATTGTATTTATGTAAGCCTTACGAGCAAAGTCAAGTTATAAGCAATTGTGTTGAAGCTTAATTAATAAATGAAGTAAATTGTTTTCTTTTTTTATTACCAACTTATTTGCATTAAGAGTAGTCAAAAACTCTTTGGATTAATAATTTTCCATTTGTCATATATGTATTTTGGCATATTATAATGAACTCACTTAAGATTTTAGTTAATATTTAAAGTCTAAATTATATGCAATTCTAGCGAACATAAAAATAAATCGGTTCCTAATATAAATATTTAAAATAGAAATAAATAAGAGAAACCTAATAACCTTTTTATTACTGCATGACTTTTTCAACTTGTCTTCAGTTCATAACAAAACATATTTACAAATAATACATAAATGTTAATTAAAGCGCTATAGTGGTCATCTTTACCTCAACTTTATTAAGAATTACAAATATCCTCAATGAAATTAAATTTACTTCTAACATACTAACCATTAATAATTTATTTTAAAGCTTAATCATGAATTAATCATGGCAAATATCACTTAAAAATACCGTAATGTATTAAACCGTTTTAATTGACATATTTTATAAAAGATAATGTATTTTGGAATTAATTGATGAATATTCGCCCATAAAGTGTCCATAGTTTATTCTCAAACAAAACGATTCAAAGTAGGTCGGCAGTGCTTGTTTTTGTTTCGTCAAGTCATTCTGATGCAAATAACTTAGCCAAACTTTGTGTGGCCTTTAGACGGATGGTGACTACAAAACGTGTTTAACTACGAATCGTAACGCTAGTCCAAAGTGTTGTTCTAAAAATATATATTTGACAATACCAATTGTGCTGGTTCAGAGTGAATTGTGGTGTAGTGCATAGAATTTTCATATCAATAATTACCATAACATTTGTGCAAGGAGAATATTATTTGATCTTGTTTTATTAATAATATATCATTTGAGCTAGACTATGGATATACGTTATCAATAGGCTCATATATTTACAGTAAATAAAAGTAAGTTAATTATAATACTAAGAACCGGTAAACTTTGCATGACCTGTTGCAAAAACACAATTAAAGCAAGCATTGCCTAAAAATACAGATAAATGACAAAATCAGAATATACGTTTACCGAGTATAGAGTCATTTAATTACCCGACAGCTTATTACTGCCTCTGAACGTTGATTCTAACTAATCAGAGTAACTTTTAACAGGCAACCAAAAAGCTGAGCAAACTAAATAATTGTAAGTAATTTATTTTATTTTTGTTTGTTACACTTGTAACTTTCAGAATAATAGCGCTGCTCATTCCATGGTTTAATTTATTTAACATCATATTATGCTAATAACATGTCTGCCTACCATATTTGATGTCATATCACACAACATTCTTGCAACAAAGTAATACCATCGATTAAAAATATGAATAAAGATATGAACATGTTTTATAAAGTTAATAGGTTAATTAACGGCTATTTTATAGGCAATTAAGTCCTTATTTCGTAAAACTACATAGTAGATATGTATCTTAAAATGTAGCGGTTCAGAAATGTTCGCACGTTTTTTTACCATTTTAATACTAAATCGAAAAATACAAATAATTCGTTCCATTTAAATACTTAAGTAATGAACATTGTACGAAACGAAAAATAGAACCATGGAACATGATTTGAAAATAAATATTATTCTGAAAAATTTCTCATTATTCGAAACCTAAAGAACCAATTTTTGAAATATAATAATTAACTAGTTATACATTTTTCAAGTGTTTCATAAGTAAAATATACCTAATGCATATTTAAAAATGGGAATTCGGCTACTTTTCAATGATTCAAGAAGATATTTCATATGATTCAATTATATTTAAGCCACTCTAAAAGCAACTGAAGTAATTATTATTATTACACATAAAAGGTTTGAGATATTTTACACCAATTTATTTTTTGAAATAAATTAATTCAAAATCCATTTTTACTGCTTGAATTGGTCATTTTATATATCTGATATTGTGTGCAACTAAGTTGCATTCAACAATGTCCATGCTGTCTCTTAAATTGTAGGATAAAACCCGTCCCCGGATCTCACGTGATCCTCGGCGAATACCTATTTTAAATAAGGTCGAGTAAAGCTTGTAATGTAGCTGTATAGACGATCACACAATTTTCTGGAGAACTTTGAGATTACCTACTTAAAGAATCAAAATTGTGTTCTTTTCAATTTGTGGGGTCAGGAACAAAATTTTAAGGAAGTTTTGATTAAAAGATAAATTTCCTTTATTAAAAGTTAAAGACATTTAAGGTTTCGGAGATCATCTTCTGTTTCTTTTGTGTAACCGATGCAAATTATTAATAAAGTAAAAGTACTACCCCGAGTTTGTCCATTTTCATGATGCTTGTACCTAATTGATATAAAATTTTGCATACCTTAATATGCTAAAGCAGCAATAAGCTCTATAATTTGAGCCATCCAATTGTGGGTGAAAGGTTGAGGTCTAATCGTGATCTTAAAAACTTTGTAGTTTGACCATAATTCTGAAGGTACTCATACTACGCAAATCAAATTTATAAAGTATAATCATTACGATTATATACATAAAAATCTTTCTATACCGACTGTACTTTGTAGTCTGTAGCCGTATACAGGTCACTCTTGCTCGTTTTTGTACAGCATTACTTCTTGGAAAACAATCTGATTTGATATAATTTTATTAAATTTTACTTAGTTCATATACACGTATAATGTAATGTAAGATGATAATTTATACATAAGGTAAAGTGGTTTCTGTATTCCTCTCAACTTTTATATTTACCAGTAATAATGGTTTGATCATTTTGGTATTGATTTTAGAAACAAAATAATTTCTTTATAATTAGTTTTATGTGGGCTAACAAGGTAAGGTAAGGTTGTAATATTGAGGTTTTATTCGAAAACTATTGGGTGAAATCTAGCTGTTGACTATTTTTTACAGGCAGTATGCAGCATGTGACAGACTGCCCTAGCCATCTCCACCTTGACGACCCCAAAAAGGGTTTATTCACATCTCTTTTGAAGGAAATCATGTTGTATAGGAAAGGAATACGTATGTAAAGCATTCTATGTTGTTGGCTGTTCTAGAAAGGAAGGAATTAAAAATTTGAGGCATTTACTCCCATGTAAGAAGACTTTGTGGCATTCAAATGTAGACAATGTTGAAGTGGATAAAGTATCACAAAAATAATTTAAGTTGCTTATTTTTAATTCAACATATATCATGATTTTCAAAAGAAAAGAAAAAGACTTTTAGGGTCATATCGTTTTCCTTCTGTCTATCAAGTTTTTAGAAGGTATCGATTACAAATTAATATCAATCACAATACTGTAATCTCACCAATTTCTAGAAATTGTTGTCACAAATCTTACTTATAAGTTCCGTTGAACAAGAATCATTTAATTTAGCAGAATCCACGAACAAGAAATTTATATTGTTTGTGGATTTGCTGCTAATATGCTACTCGTGACAGTTATCTATACGACAATATAGATTCGATTTCTGTGATGGAAGAAATATAGGCGGTTTCAGGCAACAAGCCAGTTAATTTTTTATAGTTCCAATTTAATCTACCACAGATTACTTAGATACGCCATCTACTTAGCTTATTTTAATAAAATATCAGGTTTTAAACTTTATGCCTATGAAATTTGGTAGCTTATCAACCTGCCAATTCTTCCAGATAATAAGTAATTTACTATATCTGATATAAGATTACTGAAACCATATTTCATTTAAATTCCATTCATTACTAGATATACTATCCTTTTTCTTATTATTATATATATTTATTATATACCTTTCCATCAAAATACCATTAAATTAACTTTAACCATCATGAGTTAGTTTTAATTGGTAAAGCGAATGTCACACAATTGAATAGCTTCGTATCTTCTTCGAATCAATTGATATAAGTGTGAATGATATGTTAAACATAATTAATTTATTATATCTGCTGAAATGTTACTTGACTTATATATATATATAAGCGTTATTATTATTATTTTTGATTTATTATAGAATTCTTGCCACTCATTTAGTTATTTTATGTTATTATTTTAAATAGGAAAATTGATGAAGTTATCCTTCAAGTATTAAACTATTGATGAGTTCTGGATAAATTTTATATTTACAGGTAAGGTACAAATAATTGTTTTTAACCTTTAATCCCATACCAGACTGGTCGCCTGGCTCTCACATTCAGTATAGAATATACTATCCGACATGTTGTAGATTAGTAGAATTAAAAAGGAAGACCCGTTTATAGAATCATCTACGTACGAAAACTTACCCAGACCTATAGGTCCTAAGTTCCGCCTTCTTGTTTGACAAGATTTCCTGAGAAGGATAAATTGATTTTAAACAAGGTATGTATACCTTGTTTAAAATCAATTTAGAAGAAGAATCATTTCCATTTTAAAAATACTTTTGAACAAAATATAGATAAGATCTAAAATGGTTATTTTAAAACTTGTAAATCTGTTCAGTCATTGAATTATACGATTGTCCTCATGCAATACTACGTAAGAACAAATGCTTACTATGTAGGACATCATCATCTCCGTCAATTTTATTCCAAAATGCTAATTAACTTGCAATTTAAATTTGATACTTGTGTGCGCGATATGATCTGTACGCAAATGAATCGATTTTGTCTACACGATTAACAGTTAGGTTGATAAGGTACTTTTTTATACTATTGCGTTCAATAATCCATTTGATGTTAGACAGAAATCTATAATACCAAACAGATTATATTTATTTGTAAAATTTGTATCAATTATGATACAAATTTTACACCGGCTTTTATTGAGATTCGATCCCCGAACCTTTGTTCTTGTTAAAAGTCATTAACCCTTATCATTAATGCAAAGCAAGGATTATTTTAAAATGATTTTGCAATACAAGTAACAAACAGCTTTTACATATTAGTGAGTACCAATAAGCAATATCTACCCAGAAATAGGTCGTAACTCAACATTAAAATTGAAGGCTTACTCATTTAATATTCCACAACGAGCTTGACTAGAAACACGAGAGCACGCTGGGCCTTTTGCATAAATCATGCACTTAAAATGTAGGTGACTGGTTGATAACTGGACGTCGAATATACATCTGTAGGTCCTATGGTTCAATATGAGTGTTTGAGTTTCTATTACTTATTGATACTTTAGTTTTAAGGCCAGTTTTTTAAATCATGATGATTTACATGTTTATCTAAGATTTAATTTAATATTTATGTAAAGCAATGATATGTTATAATTAAGATATTTTACTTAATACGAAAATATCAAATTTAATCTCCCACAGAGCTATTTTCAATGAGGGAATTACCTTAAAAACTAAAGCGCCAGTAGCTTAAACGTGGACCCTACCACATTTAAGCTAGTATAAGTATTAGATAACCAAAAATTTACTTTAATATTAAAATTATTCTTCATGACAACATTACCAAATATTGAAAGTGATAATATAAGATTAAACTTGCACCTGATAACTTAAACATTTTTATTTAATAACCTATAAATTTTGTAAAACTGAACATAGAACTTTTAAGATATTTTAGAATAATTACATTTTTTTCAAACATTCTTAGTAGCACCAATAAAAAATTATTGGTTCTAAAGGTACTATTTCTTAAGGTTTTATAAAGAATGTATAATATAATATTCCCATATATTTACTTAAACCTACTGCGTAGCTAATTTCGACACGAAAACCACTTTAATTCAACAACTGAATGATTATATCCGTAGACGTATAGGTTAACAAAACCTATATGCGTCTACGGATATAAACATTTCCCCCCAGACAGAACTACCTCATCCCACTAATGAAACATAGATTCCCGGAACCTGACCAGTCGATAACCCGATGCAAATTCAGACGTGAGCACCTAACTGCACCGCGCATGAGCATACCGTCCATCTGATCGTAAATTCCCCACCCTTCCCCCTCTGTCCCGTCTGCCTTTGTTCCTGTAGAGCCAGGGTTAAGACTTAAGACCACTTAACGACTGTCTTTTTACACCACCAAATTTCCTGCAGCATCGTAAGGGTTGAATTTTAATCATGGCTGCCTGCTTTTCTGTTTTTCTTTATTAAGGTAATAATGAGTTTATGGTAATGAGGGGAAGTTTTCTTGCTTAAATTCGTAATGTATCTAGAAAACTCTATCCATATTTAATTTTTATTCAATATAATATTATTATTTTTTTAATATAAGATTTTTTATTTAATTATATATGTCAACCTACAACTTTTCACAATTAGATAGCTTCTAACAACTAAAGAACATCAAGAACTATTATTACTCTCTGAGTTTTCATTAGGCGGTATAACTACTTTCGTTACTTTCCAAAAAAATAAGTAAAACATAATTTAAAAAAGGTAGAGGTTTAATGAGGAGGAGTTTTTTCTTCGTTTCCATTGAAAATGCATAGTTAGGTATTTCCTTTTGAAGTGACAAATAATTTTTATTCTACCTAAATATTTCATCACGTATTTTTACCTACCTCCCACATACTTGGTGTAAAAGTCACACCTTCAAAACAGGTAAAAATATAATATTATCATCACTGCTATAAGACGATCCCTTTGTGGACGATTGTTATTCCGCGCCCGTAAGCAGGTAAAGCCCCGATCTATAGAACTCTATATAGAGACGTGTGTATTCGAATAAATGGATTTTTTTCTGTGGATGGTGAAGATAAGGACGAAGAGATTATAATAGAGAGTAAAAATCATTGGTAGGATATTTGTAGTTGGTAGTAGTCATTGTAATATGGATTTGAAACCTTATTGGTACTACAATCATTAGGTACGTATATATTATTTGAAAATAATTTTGAAATACCTACTTCCTTAATAATACAGGAAAATAGGTATCACAGGACGGTCCTATTTGCTGCCAGTGTAGCTTGTGCAAGATCGGAATATAAATGGCCGCCTGCACGAACGTACTTGTCCGATCGATTGGAACCGGGAATGTGTGAAAATGTCATATTATTTTTCACAATTAAGCTTTGTAGGTAGGTTAGATGTAAAACATTTTTTCCTGTTTTGAATTTAGTATTTTTACCCAAGGTATCTTTAACATAATAAAATTTCAGACTTAAACTATAAATAAAGATCATTCATAAATTTTCTTTAATGATATAAATACTTATATGAACTGGATATACCCATATTTTAAAAATTTCTCAAAAATATTTGCAAAAAAAAGCACCCTTATTTAATAATAAATAAGCGGTGCTTTGTTTTAACACAAATAAAAATATTTACATAAAATTTTTACAAATTTTTCATGTTATTGATATTTCAAATATTTTTCAGATCTTCTAAAATACCTATGAGCTCCTTAAATAAAATAAATTTTAAAAGATTTTAATTTTCTTAAACATGACAAAAAGTATTACGTAAATACCTTTAAGCCAAAATATATCTATAAACCTATACAACATGTACCAAATTTAATATAATTTATTCTATTTAATTTATTTGTACGGTGTAAAAGTTTCTTTAACTGCGCTGAAGATGATGTTGATTTCAAACAAATAATTCATACTACCTTGTTCATTATCAGCTTGGGAAAAAGGTATTAATATATTAGGTATTTGACATTCACTTGACAAAATAATAATTTAAAATTTAATAAATTTTATAAATGCACCCATAGTAAAAAAATATTAATTCAATGATCTGATCAACATGTCAAAGTTAATGCTTATACTCGGGAAAATGGAGTATTCAATCTATCAATATAATATATTCTATGGATATACGAAAGTACTTAAACATTTCATAACAAGAACAGAATAACAAATCTGTGAATTCAATCAAATCATGATGGTTAGGTTCTAATACAAAATCGTAAAAATTTTAAACTCGCTCCGAACCCTACTGATGTGATTGAATTTATCTTATCTAAGTTAATCGGGGCAAGCTCTCGTGAGTGGTCTCTATCGAAAGCCCGCATGTTGTACAGTTTTAGAGCGCTGTGATTCCACTGAATGTCTATATTGTTGGATATACTATACCTAAAAATTTATGTAGTTATCTACAATATATACTATTCGACTATTCTATTTATTAATAAAATTTTTGTAAGATAACATATAGGGATTGCAGCGTCACTCATCACATTTGTAACAAATTATACGATGACGTTATCCTTCAGAGACATGTATTTTTTTAAGTTTTTGTACGTAAATCACATTATAATGAAAGAATAGTAACACTTGTAGGTAATTATTATTTACCTATCTAACTTGTTACTTAGTCGAACGAGATGTATCTAACTTATCCACATTTTCTCACTTAGTTAGGTTAGTTTGATATAGCAGTTTCATTGTCAATTCAATATAAAATAATATTTCTCAGACTCACACCTATTATATTGCCCAAAGTAAGTATTATTAAGAGCTTGTGTTATGGATACTTGATAACGGAGAAATATACATAGAAATATGTATATAAATATCAGAAATAGACTAAATAAAGATACTTCATGAGAGAGCATGACTTGAGAAGAAATATCTATACTCATCATCCAAATATCAGTCCTATCTGTGATTCAAAACCCTGAAACTCTGGCTACTTGACCAGACGGTTCAAAAATATATATATACAAGTCAGAAATATAGAGTAGGTAAAAAAATTATCTTAGAAAAGTATTTAGGTTATTATGACGTCTTTTTAATATTACAGGTTCAATAAAATACTTTTACAAATTAAATCTTCTTATTTTTAAACAAAAACAAACCTTAATTGACGAAACCCTAAATTATAAGGCAAAGCAGTTTTGTATTGCAGTTTCTATGAACTGCGACGCGATTAGGCTCAAAAGAAATGCACTTTTATTTACCAACTTAAAGCACTTAAACAAACGATAAAGCGCCCCACTCCCTACAAGCCAATTAAGGCTCAACACTCAATTGTTGATCATTAGTCACTAATCCTGCTCATATTCAATCAATACCCAAAACTTTACCCACACACCTCCGCCCGCCTTCCCCTCGGCGCGCGACATTTAATGACACCCGTGCAACGAAACCGACATGCCATTCTACCTCTTAAATAGGCGCCGTAAGGGTGTGTTTCCCAAAAGCCAATCCACCGCGTTATATAGCACCGAGGATCTATAAAAGTTACGTCTGTAATCTAACATAAAACTCGGGCCGTTTAGATGCGAACGCGGCCACGGACGACACATCTCGGTTCGCTCCGCACTTTTACCGAAATATTACAGTGTTTTTTCAGTGAGACTTTGTGCTTTTTTGTGTTTTTCGCGAGATTTTGACGCGAGCACGCGTGCCCGCGCCGCGGCCCGTCTGATGCCGGCGTAAACAAACGTAAGTACCTACCTTACACTTCACGTGTCCGCTTAGTTATGGTGGAAAAAACTATCTTTATTTCGTCATTATAAGATAAACAGTTCACAAACAGTATTTTATTAAATTTTGTTGCAACAATTTATGTAGAGATATCCAATTTGTACGTTTTAAGTTGATAAAAATGAGGAAAATTGGCAAGTTTCAAGTGAAATTAAGTCATTATGAACTTAAACTGAACTTTAAAAATAATTATGAGTAAATTACGATAACCTCATGCATAGTGAATGTCTCACTAGACTTTGAAACTAAGAGGTTATTTTGAGTTGCATACGAATTGGCTATTTATATATGATATTAATTGGCTATTTGTATATTTATATTTCATATTAATAGAGAAAATAAAGCGATGATAGTAGTTTGTATATTAAAAGATATATTTGATTCGTAAGATGTATTCGTAAAATTAAAATAATACGTATTAGAATACAAATTTTGCAAAAGATGTGTGTAGAAATATTTAAAAGCAGAAATATTATATAATTATAAAGTGACTTAACGTAGTTTATGATTTATTTTCATGTGTAAATATGGACACTATTGTCGATAAATAATACCTACTAGTCTAGGTACTTGATTTTGAATTGATAGACCACGTCTATTAAGTATTTTTAATTTAAATAAATATTAATTTCTAACTGCTATTTACTTAAATAAGTGCGTAACCATGCCGAAAATTTACTCTATACTGTGCCTAGTAGCGCCATCTATTACACGAACTAGAAACTTTTAGAATATAAGAGAAACTTTATCATGCAGCTTCTGATTTTCGTTATTTTCTGTCCTTATCAAATACAAAGAGCAAACATATTTCCGTCCCTATCATACTATTGAAGCATTGAATGACAGCACGAATGCATCAACGCAATAAAATCCTAACTCTCCCTCTTGGAGATAAGGTTGCAACTGCAATGCAAATAGACTCCATTTAGTTTTACTAAAGATGTTACCTTGCGGGTGTGGTATACACCTTGAAATATAGTTGTCTCTTTCGCACTTTAGACTTTATCTTTGTTCCGTGCGTATCGCGTTATATGTAGATATCTCGTTCGTTGGGAGATAAACAGATGTCTGTTAGTAGTGACATGTTGTATAAGACCGGTTGATATAAGTAGAACCACCATTATGAAATAGGCGGAGCTTTGCTACAGGTCGTATGAAGTGACGCGATTAAAAATATTTATGATTTAAATATAATAAAATTTATAATTTTTCTAAAATTTATTTTTCTGACTGGTTATATACCTGTAGCTTGGATGGTGTCTTATACAAATTATAGAATTAGATACATACATATGTTATTTAGATACATACTTTACATTATAGACCACCTGTTTGTAGTATTATGTATTGTATGTTTGATTGTTATCATTTGTGATTTAGAAAATCTATTATTATTACTCAATATTATGCTTAAAAATACCCTATATCGAAAAATGATTATATGTTTTTATTTTAGTTTTTTTAATTATGGATTTAAATTATATAGATTTTTATATACATATTGTAATAATTATGTAATTTTTATTAAAATAGGTTTTTAATTTTTGAGTATCCTTTTTTATAACAAGCACAGCAAATGACACTATCAACTGAAAGTAAGTAGTAGGGGGTGCTCTTATTATGTTCTTCAATACCCCTACCTCTATCCTCTACCATGGTACTTATCATCCGACCGAGGACAAGCCAAGAGGAAGGGGTTGTGATTTGCGAAATGTGTTTGAAATCGATTCATTATTATTACAGTCTAGTTGACATATTCTACAACTGAAATTGACTTTAAAAAGTAAAATTTGATTCCGGTATATAGTTTTTTCTTGATAATTTTTATTTCAAGCAATTGCTTTATTTAGAAAACAAACATCAATATTAGAGTTGCTTTTCTACTGACTATCTTTGAAAACAAATATCGATATTAGAAAAGACTTGTTTATTTTGCAATCGATAGCAATAGGTGCTCTTTGATTTTTATTCTTGGCCTCATTTGTTTAGTTATATAATTGAAATTAAAATAAAAAATTAATAATTTTTGCAGATAATATCCAAATATCCAAAGCAATATCCAAAGCATCAACAAGCTTAGACTACATGCATGTCAAGGGAAATTTAATTTGTAAATAAATTCTGAAATGTCATTTTTACAAAATTCGTTTGAACATTTTTGTTTATACGATGATGTTAATGAAGTGACCTTGCCCAAATGGTGAATATTTAATCTTACCTTGTGTAAACTCGAGTTATCATTAATGGATGTATTTCATTTTATTTTTGTTCTCATAATAATAAGTTGGAGTAGGTAGTTGATTTTATAGAACGTACTTACTTACCTCAAAACCATAAAAAAAACAAATTTGACTTAGACTGTTAAGTATTAGGTACACACAATTGACAGCTATTTAAATAACATAGGTATTTAAACAATAAAATGAACTTTCAAACTATGATATAAGGTTAAAAGTCGTTCCAACAAATCAATCACTCAACTGACAATTGCTTTGACGTTATGCTACTATTTAGATGATAATTATGTAGATAAGTAGTTTTGTAGGTTTTCTTTAAAGTTTGTGTAGGACGCCTATTCACGCTCATATAATGTATCTTGGGTTAGTACTTACACCTTTGGGTAGCTCGCTTATTAATACTTTCAGTGGTAAGTGAAAAGTGAAATCCTATATTGATACCACTTTATGTACGAATAATACCAAACTGCCAGTTATGTCATATTAACATTTGGCACTATTGTGATAAGATAGTATTCTATCTTATTACAATTGTTTATTTTACATCTTGATTCAAATGTATATGGATCGGATACGTTGGTAATCTCCAGACAAACTGTATGTGTCTAAGATTATTTTTTAGTCATGAGATTGATACCCCTTTTTTTGTCGAGGACGAGCTTTTTACGGACCTACCCGCTACTAGCTTAGTGGCGGGTGCGTGTGGGACTCCCCAGTGCCTGTCAGTAACACTGGGAATACCCACTAATACTGCCCGGTAACTAGCCTTCACGGGACTGAACTGGGTTCTGCCACACAATTCACCTGACCACTCCCAGAGGTTGGTATCCCTAGCGAATTATAATATTGAATATAGTAAATATATTATATTTATTTTATTTATTTTTGGGAGGATTTCACCTTATTGAGAGATATAATTTTAAACACATCGTGGGGCCAATAGCAAGCCTCCACAGGTAACAATGGAGAGATATTTACATATCCTTCTTTATTTTGTTTTATTTGGCATACTAACAGCCCGAGACTACAATCATTTTCTTAGCACAACTTAATTAAATTCTATATCTAAATTAGTATTTGAATATTATATAAATGATGCAGGTTGCACCACAAAATGAATTGCTATTTTCAGGATAACTAAATGAGATTTGGGTACATATTATAAATAAATAACTTTTTAAGATTGTAATGAATATTTAATTTGCATTTAAATATTCATTACAATCCTAAATTAAGTTTAGCAGGTGGGTTGGCTAGCAGCCATTTGCAAATCCTATCAGTTCAAAACTATTTAAATATTGTCAATAACATTCTTAAAAAATAATTAGAAAGTATTTTTTAAATAAAAATACTGAATGAAAAACATTCATTTTTTTATATTATGCTCAGTAAATTACTCGACACCACCTGATGATAAGCAGTATAGGAGTCCATATGTAAAGATAGCTAGTGCAGCATGCGACATACTGCCCGCGCCATCCTCACCTTGCCGGCCCAAAGAGTGCTTTTTCATATTTTAATATTTCGTTATACGGTTTTTTCTACATTTGTTTATACGGTTTCACTTACAATATTTGTTTATAATTGAAATACTATTTATTTGAAAAATAAAAACACTGCTTTCAAAAACCATATGGTAATAAATGTACTATATTAATGATTCATTGTATCTAAAGATAATATATAATGAAAGAAGGAAGATGAAAAAAAGGATGGATGGATTAAGATGATTTGTTTTAATTTTGTCAATATTAAAAAGTCAATACTGAAAACTTAAGAGTCGAAGTTTATCAAATAATAATCAAATTCAGCTAGAACATCAACGTTCTGAGATAAATTAATATTGTTATATTATGAAGACAGTATTAATGTTAATATAAACAAAGATAATTGATATCGCCGAAAATTTATGGTCGAATCAAATTGTCTTGGATTTGTGCCGACATATAAAAGTAGATATTAAAATTATTCTAAAATATACTAGATTATAAAATTTCTTGATACAGACGACAATCTGTTTCATAATAAATTAATCTTTATTTAGTCTGCTAATATTGTTAAGTATTTACAGACTCCGATAGGAATTGCCGTAATGGTCTGTGCGTGAGATTTGAACGTGAAGTAGGCTCCTAGGCCGACAGTGACAAAGTTGTATATTTTGGTATAATTTCGATAAAAGTTCGAGATAGACAATTTTGAATAGGTTACGCGCATCGGAAACCGTTCTACGAGATTCGATTGAGGGAAGGTGGAATCGAACACACCGATCCTTGTAGTCACATAATGGAATTTGTAACTCAAGAACCCTGTAAATTTCGTCTGGATTCTTTCCACTCTCAAGCAGTGAATTGAATTGATTCGGATTCCACACCCAGCTGACATTAGGTGACATTTAGGTGATTCCTGAGAAATACCAAAAGAAAAAATAATTGTATTTTTGCCAAAAGATAAAATATTAGGCATGAACGCACGACTAAATCTATGGACGCATTCAAACAAAATAAATCTAACCCTATTTTTGTAATACTTTCTATGGAATCCAATTTTTATAATTTTTAAACCTTGCTCTGATTTCAAAGAAAGTTTAAAGATAATATCCCAAATAGTCCAGCCATCCTGGAGTTCTAGGGCAAGGCTGAAAGGTTTAATTAAAACGTTAGATAAAGAAACAATCAAGGTGTATGATAAAATTTGAAAAATATAATTGTAATTCAATATTATTGCATCATCACACAATAATATTCATGAACATCTCTTCAATATCTGCCACATCGTATAGTAAAATAGGCAGGAAAACGAAGTAAGATAGTATTTGATGCCTCAGCTAAGATGTCAGGTAATTAGAGTTTAAATAGCAACATTAGTTATTCATTTTTCATCAAATTTTCATACATATTTACATACATTCCTGTTTTTCTTAATTGATTTTAATCAATTAAGAAAAAATGGAATGTGTTGAAAGTACTGTCTTATTGGGAATTACATGAGATTCACGCCTTCAATGGTATCCTCGTATTTCATCCCTCTCTGGAAGACTAAGTTTGCTGCTTACGTTGTTAAGAAAATAAGGTCTTTATCTGATATTGAAACAGCAAGACTTGTGTACTTTAGATATTTCCACAGTATTATGTCATATAGCTTGATATTAACTGCCTATACACATATTTAAAGACTACATCTAACAAAATTTTATAAAAAAATCGCACTGTAAAGCAAAAATATATTTGTCATATTAATACATAATGAAATAGTTAATATGTAAATGTAATTACAAATGCTAAAGGCTGAGAGTTTCTTGCGCTTCTTCTACTCTGCAGTTACTAATTCGTTGAAGCGGTGGTGGGGTTAATTGGGAATATGCATATTAGTGTTAGTTTAAATTTTAAAATTATTAATTTAATACATAATTCTAAAACGGGGAAAATTCGCAAATACCCGGTCAATAACCACTTAAAGTTACAAAATCACTATTACTAGTGCTATACCTTTAATTACATTTGTTAATTTTTCTCATACATATTCCGTGTAGTAAATGAGTCTATTTAAATAAATATATTTTTACTTTGACTTTGACATTATTATTTGTATATTTAACTTAGAAGATAAATGACCCAATATTTGTGTAAATGCGATATATTAGAAAAAAAATATTTTTTTTACATACACAACTCAAATTGTTAGATTTGTTCAAAAATGTGAACGGAAAAGTTAAAATTTGAGGCAAGTTTAGCACATGGCGACAATGTCCTAAACCTATTAGTTAAATAGTTACTATTCACAAATGAATTTAATTATATATTATATTTTTACTCTAGTTAAACAGATTTACAGAATTACAGTATATTTATTCGTATAAGCTAAGAATCAAGTAGTGTTTAAATTAATATTTTGGCGTGAAGTCTAGGCAAGTTAATTAAATTATACTTTGTGTTTATGAAAGGTTTTCACGAAAAATAAAGTCACTGACCTCGACCTTAATAGAAATAAGTAGTTTTTCATTGCTTTGAGTAACCATTTATCACTACCTTCTTTATTAACTTTCACATTTCATTGGCTTATAGATGTTTTAAGCTTAAAACTTGATAGCATTTTAGTTAATCAGCCTATGTATACTCCTTGGTAAAAAAGTTTATTTTAATTTGTTGACGATTTTCGTAAGCCTATAGGTATGTATTTGAGACCATAGGTATATTTTTTTATAGTTTCATGATTAAAAGTGCGAATATTGTCATAACATTTAATTTGATTACAACCTACAATTAAATGAGGCGTAAATCAAAATGAAAATTAAAAAATATTGTTTCCAGCTACTAATCATGGCCATATAAGGGCACTAAAAACTCTAGTTTCAAAACTATCAACGCATTTACAAAGTTGGAATATCCTTGTTTGCCGTTCCTTGATTACCTATTTATCTATAACTATTTTATTTACAAAGAAGTACCAATTAGATAGAATTAATTAAACATTTCCTCCTTTTGCTGACTTGATGATCACGACAACCATCAACACCATATATAATTTCGAGTCCTGAAAGGTGCAGGTAAAAAACTTTTTTTTTTTGTACACATACATTATTAATATACCTACGACTTTACACACACGAAACTCCTTGCAGACACTAAATGATACAAGCGAAAACACGACGGTAGCTAAAATGGCCCTTATTACTTTTTGTTACGTTTTATAGCTTTGTGAAAGGCGGGGTCGTTTAGGCGAAGTAAAGGAAAGAATAACAGCTATTAGTTCCGACCGTTTCCGCAGAGTTCATGGCAGCACTGTGCTGTTAATTATTTTACTTGTTAAAGAAAAATGAACGATTGTTATAGGGAAATATATATCTTTCCCTATAACAATCGTTCATATTTCTTTAATAAGAACATAAAGTGGTTAACATACTTTTAAACGAAATAAAACTCTTTGAGTGAATGCAATTTAAACTTTTGCAAGGTCTCAATAGATTAATGTTTTATTATTTTTGAACTGATTAATTTACAAAACTTTTTATATATTTTAGAAATATATTTGGTTTTACTTAATCTGTACTCCCATGTATTGTTTGCTGTACAGCGCCATCTATTGTCGAATAGCAGAACTTTTAAGCGTGCCTCACAACCACATCGGAAATCGTACCCTATTCTCATGTTTACTCATATATTCACACACACATACATTCTCAACAACCGGAGGCGTCTTCTATCAAGTTGAGGCCAGCGGGAGGGGAATATGATGAGAAAACGTAGATTTTTAAAAATAGATTCTTCATAATTGGCCACGTTTATAAACGTGGAATGTGCCTTATTTTAATATTATTTGTCTTATAATTAATTGAAATGTTAACATCGATTGCTACTCAGTTATGGTTGTTTCAGAAAAATATTAATATTTTCATCTTTCTTTGTGCACGTTAGTAATTAGTAAAAAAGTTTTTAGTTTGGCAAACAAGGTTGGCATGCAGGTAGTATTTCTATAAACGAAAATAGTTTTTCTATGATATTACAGATGGATAGGATTTTATTACCTATTTAATAAAACAAAGTTGTTAAATACTGTCATTGCATTTTTTTTCTATTTAACATACTACAGGAATATAAATGGTAAAAAAATCCCTAAAATTCATTTTACAATTAGAAATTTCTTTTAACAAAATACGTATGTATGAGTATATACTCAGTACTTTTTAAAATTGTATACCTAAAGTACTACAATGGAAATATTTATAAATATACTACTTACTTACTTAACTTTATGTATACAACTGTCAAATCAAAAGAGATATCTTTCTGTCTCATTCAAATACCTAGAAATATAGAATACCGAAACTGTTTTATTTCATGCTGGGTTTAAAATAATTGCGAAAAAGCTGCATTATTATAATATTTCATAGAGAAAGAAGAGTGGGTGTTTGTCTTTCAGAATAAAAATGTTAATTTGTTCCAGTTAAGCAAGCAAGTTTGCAATATATTAACTTGCATATTTAACTTTATACTTTCATTATCATAATCAGTAATCACGGATCTCATAGGAATAGTTTCTGATTTAGGATGTTACTAATAAAGCGATTAGGTAACACACTTAGGAATTGAATATTAATTTTAAAAAATATTTTACCTAAAGGGAAAGTATGTCTTATTAGACTGGCAACTAATTAAGACTTATCTTATATCCCAAAAAGTATTTTTCAATGTCAGTATTGGCAACACTAAGCGGTTTGCGTCTGACAGTATTGTATTTAAGCTATAATTTTTCGTCAACGTACGTGTTTTGTTTTGAAGAATCTATTTTTGTTAATTTTTTATTAATATTATTATTCCTTGCCTAGTCGGTAAGTGAAAGATAAGCAGTATTGGAAATTGTATAGAAGAGCAAAATTTATCTACAATCAACAAAAGCAAAACAATTGATGAAATTTATAGGTTATATTTTATTATAATGAACTAATTAATTTTGAGGTTCACTAACTTGCCCAGTTGGTTAAAAATATCTGCAAGTGGTTGAATAAAAAGGAACACGGAGAGGAAATGTGGATGATTCAGATAGCGGTTTGAAGAATATAAAGTTTTACTCAAAACATTACTCATTACATTAGAGAAGATTGTAGTTATAAAATTACAAACTTTAATTGATTATTAATTTTCGTACCGATTTCATTAATTCATGATTGTTTTTGTGTATAACATAAAGTTTTTCCAGTAATTTTTATTTAGCAAACTCTTCATCTATAGAACATTGGCAATCGGCTAAACTGTAACAAAGCTCCGATTTTATATTTCGTTTAATAGATCTTGAGATATGACTATTTTTGTCAATATGTAGGTAAATATAATGGGAGCTGCATAACATCATATCACAAATAAATTATACTTTTTTCAATATCTTATAAATTTTTATTTTTAATATTTATCAAATAAAATTGCAATAAGTATATTTTTATGACAGTAAAAAATATTTACATAGGTACATAACTTATTTTTTTTATTTTTTATTTCACAATAATTATATTTTTCTCTGAAATATGTTGAGAGCTATATTAGCAAATAGTAGATGTATAAAATTATTTCCATAATAGGTATATCTAAATGCTAAAAAAATCAGTTACATTCAGGTTAAACCGATGACCGCTTACGACTGTTACCGCTTTTTTGGTGATCCTCAAAAAACTCACCTTTTTTAAGCTTTCGTCAATAGCTAGCTATTTTCTAAAGCAATTTTTTGAAATGTGTTTGCGCCACGTAATAACGACCGGTACATTGTTTAGTGACTGTGGTAATCTAAAAACTAGAGCAAAAAGATCCAGTAAAAACGTCCAAAGGGTTACAAAGATGCAAGGGACATTTTATAGTCGATATAAATACACAAAGGCGGGTGACATTGAGTTTTACTAATGCTCTAATAAAAATACCAAAACTTTGGCCAGAAATATGTTTAGTTGGAACATTTGGCTTACACAGACAAGTCATACGTGCGCGCTAGTGTTTATTAATTGTGTTTGATAAGGTTTTAAAGTGGTTTAATTAGTGCTAATAGTGAATTGATAAAAATATGTGTTTTAATAATGTGACGTGATATCGATGATTTTGTGTATGTGGAACGGGTAAGTTATCTAATTAGGTATTACTTTGTAGCTGGTCATTGTTATTGATTATATTTTGTGATAAAAAAATTGTGTGAAATTCACAGATTTAAATAGTAATTGATGTATTTGATTTTATAAAAGAACCATACGTGAATTTATAATTATCGCTGGAAATATAACTGCAGATATATTTCATAAATTTAGCAATCTAGATATTTAAATAATAGGTAAGTAGGTATAGGTATTATGTTCATAAAAATATTTTTAATTCAAGGTTTATTAATTATTTAGAAGTTCCCAGGGATGTAAAACGGCTCAAAAAATTGAAATTAAAGAGAAATCCAAATACACAGGTGGTATGTTCCTACTTACCTAATTCTCTAAAATTAAAAAGCACATACGAAAGGATACCTATCAAACAGAAATCTAAAAACTAGGCGCAATAGCTAAACAGATTTAAACCTAAAATAAAAATTCTTTCATTTAGCCCGAAACAATAAATTTAACTAAGTATATTGGCCTTTGAATGAAACGTTTTGTCGTACAGTTCATATAATCCAAAGAAAAAAGAAACTTTTATTAATGAGTAAATGATCTTACCTTAAGTGAAGTTCGATCATAATCATATGAAGGCTCATATTAAGAGATTATACGAAGTATAATTAATTACAAGTTTATCTGTAGTTAATAATACTTTGTATAATCTCTGTGTGTCTATTCTATGGCTGGTGTACTCATCGTGTTAATAGATCTGCAGTTTTTTCACTTAAGTTGTTTTACCATAACTTGCAGTTATTATCAGTCTCAATATAACTACATAAAGTTATGATGCAAATAATATAATGTAGGTATGTCTCTGAATAAACAAACACCCGGCTTTTGCCAATGTTTCAGTAATTAAAGGCCGCGTTACAGTAACATGAATGCGATTAGCTTAGCAGACATCAATTACCTAGGACTTCGTAAGTATAGGCACATACAGGGTAGGTTCAGCAAGGGGCGGGTGGGACACGCGAGGTTGCGTGACATACGACACTACGACGATGCGAATTCTACTTCACCGCGGAAATTTACTGACTGAAAAAACCTAATTACAACTCATTAAAGCTTTATCGCTAAGCATTAATGACTACTATACCTTACCAAAGTTTTCTATTAACCGCAATCAGTTTTGGTTATTTTCCTAGACCGCAGGACCAACGTAAATGTTGGTCATAATGAACTTTGCAATGGATTGTCACTCATTTATTATTTTTGATTTATGTATGTACGTTATGATTACGCCCGCATAAATTTTTCTAGTTAAAATTATAACGGATTTCTATGTAAAAAGAATAATATTAAACAATTCTCGAATACATATATAATTAAATACATATTATATGTTTTTAAACTGAATCTGAAATTATGATGTTTTGTTTTTATTATTTGATAATTATAATACTTTTGTCATCCAGGTGAACTAAACGTTCTCCACACTAAGTTCATACGATTAAGGTGGGATCTTCTTCCAAAATAGAGTCTGAAGTTTCGATATAGGACAAAAGGTTTGGTGTGTTGCAGCTCCAATTGGTACCGACAGTTTATAGCGATTTTTCATTTAAACAAAAACGAATCTTCCCGGTACAGATTTATATCATGAATTCGGGTTTTCTTGCTTCAGTAAACCACTTAAACTATTTTCTTATACTACGCAATTCAACATGACAAGAATCGCATGATTTAGTCAATAATCCCGAAATATTGATTTATTTTTTAAAACAACTACCTTTCCGTGTGAACGACTTGTAAAAGTTTGTAAGGAAAACAAAGTTAATGTTATTGTAATGTAACTTTTTGGCTTTTAAAACTTAGTAACGGGGTTGTTATTAGCTATATTTTACTTCAGCTGAAGTTTAGTTACACTCATTACAGTTGGATAAGAACACGACAGGCATTTGAAAAGATTTTAGACGTATTTTTAGAAAACAAATGTAACGATACCAATCACTTAAATGTATAAATAACTACCCAGTAAATGTAAAAAAAATAATTTGATGCCTTCTTATCTAAATGAATTACATAGTGATATACATATATAACGTATTAGTAAGTACTCAAACATTGTTAGAGCTAGATACTTAAAATATAAATTTAAATGAAAAAATATCACATAGTGAATGTTTACTTAATACAATAATGTATTTATAGTGGTTTTTCGCAAAGAAAGCCTGTTTTCTTTATCGTTAATATTTGATGTAGGAATTTTATTTAAGATGGTTTTTTAAAGATATCCCTTTCTTTTTGAAGTGAAACGAAAGAAATAACTTGTTGTTTGTTCAAGAAAATGACAACAAATAAGATACATACGGTTCTAATATTATATATAGTAAATAATATGAGGTCTCTCCATATTTTTGACAGATATAATTCGTTATTAATATTAAAAAGGAAATGGTATATCATTATTATCATAGAGCAAAAACATATATCAAAAAGTTACTTTTCGGTCTGTTTAATATACTAATAGTTATATTTGTATGTTTACTTGTTGTATTTGTTTGTTCCAACAAATATCGTGAATATTAAATTCGTCACCTAATTATTAAAACAAAATCCTTCAAGAAACAGCTTAGACAAAAGGTAACACTTATCAGAAGAATTTAAATCGCTCGGAACTCTCACAGCAAGTCCCGACATAAAGGTGACCTTTACATATTTTATCTGAAGCCCACTTGATTGTCGACCCAAGTCCCTTTCCCTCCTGTCCACCACAGTAACTTGATCTCCGGACCCCTCTTAAAGCCTCGTAAATACACACAAAATCTCCTATACCGGTTTTATATAAGGGTTCTGAAATATTTAGATGCTCTCTTAAGTATACGATTTGTAGGTAAGACTTATCTTAAGAAATTCAGCTCAGAAATATGAAGTAGCACTTGAGATTTAATGATTTATTTCCTCGAAAGAAAACATTACTGCAATATTATCATCTTTGTTTCCTAAAATAAATTAAAATCGATTAATACTGTAGAGAAGTGGTTGGTTATTTATTGTATATCGTTTACCACATATTTAAAAAGTTTTAATTGAAAATACGCCTACGACCATTTCAATGTAATGATAATACCTACTGAAATTAGTCAATTGGATATTGATTACGATTTGATTAATTCTCCAAATTATTCAAATGAATTAAACAATTAACACTTAATTAATCATAATTACTTGATTAATCTGCTATATATCTAAATTGATATGTTGATTAGTGTGGTAATGAATATTTGTAAAAACATAATTCATTATTTCTACTAAATAAAATATCTAGAGTGCAGCAAATATATATATCATGATATATTAATAGTAATTAAGTTATAACTATTAACTAAGCAGATGCAGATAACTATAAATACCAAAGGATATTAATTGATAATAATTTACAAGTACTGCTAAGAGGTGTCGGATAATATCACCGTAAAAATTACATATGTAAATTTGCTTTAGTGTAACTTTAATGCTCGCAAATAATATAAAAAATTTAATGAGTTTATAATATTAATGTTTGCATTAAATCCTCACACAGAAGCTGTCGACAAAAATATTGGTCTATTAGGTAGTTGGTCTATCATTTGAAGAATTGTTTGCATCTATATTTGATTAAATGGACACACGTAATATCCAACACATTTACATGAATTGAATAATTCATATTACTTTAAGGTATTTCTGAATGATATTTACATCAATTTCATAAAGAATCTATAAAACTCTGAAAAATGGGTACATAAAAAAACTATTATAACAGATATTATATGAATAACTGATACTGTTTTTATATAGTAGATTTAGAATACCTAGGTATGTATTAGGATATGTATAGGTAAAGCCGTTAAATTTAAATAATTAAGGGTAGTTATACTAATGTATAATATCTCTTAAATTTATTTGTAGTTCTTGTAGTGGTATTACTAAATAGTATATCGTTTCCTAGATAAAAAAATATAGTCATATTCATCAATATTTTACATCCAAAATATATTTGGTATAAAAAATATGAATCATAAGCTTTGGCAAGCTTCCTGACTGATGCCTGCCAACACGTCGATTCTCATTCGCATAAATGAACATTTTGCAGCTTATTTATACAAGGAATATTTTTATCGAATAACCATTCATCTTCGTTGACCCGGAAAAATCATTTGGTTTATTTTGGAAAAAAATCCACAGTGGTAGTAGTGTTTGTAAAAATTTCCCTCTGACCTACTTGAATATATTCAGATCCAGTTTTAGCTGGTCTTCTTCGTCTCTCTCTATTGAACTACGGTACCCTGGGCTTGGGTATATTAAGAGTATTTTCGGGGATCCAGTTTGAGTGGGTAGGTGAGCCCGTGGTGGATCGATAGCAGCCTGGCAGGTCGCCCAGTTCCCGCATTATTGTTATTGCAAGCCGTCAGTATCTATGTGCTTCCGTCTTCAGATCGAGCCTATAACAGAGACAATATAGAAATATGTAGGGGCTCAGTTATGCTTATTGGAGTTGGCTTATTAGTTGGCCTTATTTTATGTGATCAGCTTCAAGATATTTATTACAATAATATTATCGTGGTGCTGGATCTTGTAATACCATTTTATCTTGGCTGTTTTAAGTGGACCATAATTTAATTACTTAAGACTCGTCTGTCCACTGATTGTAATGTAATTCCGTTATTTTTATACGCCTTGATACTGTAAAAGCCTTGTTAATTGTAATGAAATAGACATGATTATTGCAATTTTAAATTAACAATTTCGTACAGTATATAGGGAGGTTCTCATCTGTCATAAATTTAAGTAGTTTAATATGATAATATTTGTGTTATTTTATACGTTTTCATCATACTTAGTACAATAAAAAAGTGTAAAATAATCTAAAAGACTATATGACTGGTCTCAGAAATGTAGGCATTGGTAGTAATGATAAACAAACAATAAACAAATTTTCCTTTATATTATTTTTTTCCTTTATTATATATATATTCATATATAGCTTAAAATAAATGATTAAAGCATATAGTTAAGTATATGAAAATGTAATCTCATATACTCTTATGTTAAATGGGTAAATATGTAACTAAAGTTTGATCCCAATGTATTTCTGTACTGCAAAAAACTGAAATTTATAGTGATAAAAGTTATTATTATTTGACTCTATCAGTCTTTTTAATTTGCAAATGAAACTTAGTAATTTTAGACAGGTTTTTGTTTTTTTCATTTAAGACAGGAATGCAAAGTTAATTTAAAAAATTATCGATATTAGAGTTACAAAAATATTAGGATATTCTTTAAATTTGAAATTATAAACCATAATTTTTAATGATACACGCTTTTATTAAAAATCTTGCTAAGAAATTATCATTGATACAAGTATTTCGAAAAACTATCAAAATTTTTATTTTTTTTATTTAAAGCTAATAGCTTCGTGGAACATAAATTAAGGACATTAAAAATAAATATTGCAGCGTTTATTACATTTACATAAATTTTCACTATATTTGAAGTTAATACTTTTATTTTTTAAGAATACATTTTGTACATTGACCTTAAGTAACTCTAGAATAATAATCACTTCTCTGTGATGTGATAATATACACTACACTTATTATAAGGATTAACATACACTTATTGAATTTATGATCGTCGATATACGTAAAAACAAATCTCGTCAAAGTAATTAATCTGCTATAATAGCACTGATACAGAAAAAAGTGTAACTGGCAGTAGCACAATTCCATTTGCATTTACTTTTAAGTACATAAAATTGTTACCTAAGCCATCTCATCAGAGCTACAAAGTTGTATAGCCTCTAGATTAGAAAAAGCCATCAGTAGCGTATCTAAAGAAGCTTATCTTATTGTAACGATATTGGTAACTAATACGCTATGCTATATAAATATTCTTTAGATTGTACATTTTACGTGTATACACTTATCATTTATTTAAGCTTAATAATATTTCCGTATGGGTTATATTTGACAAAAATAGTTTCTTGATATTCCTGTATAGAACGTGTTAACTAAATAAATTTGGTATTAAATACAAAATACTGGCCATAAGAACGGATTAAATTAATTTATCTATTAAGAGCTGCGGTTCGGCAAGTCTAAATATTTTTTTACCATTGCGATTAGCAGTTTCGAACAGATGAAAGGTCGTTAACTTTTTAAGTTGCCGACGGATTCCATTGCAGACATGATATTTAGTTAGTAGCTAAATCATAAAATCATATACGACAGGTTTCTTCTTCATAAAGTACGTATTAAAAAATATTGAGGTATATATTTTTGTAAAATATTCACGTGCTCAATATAAGTAATTAGTTATACTGGTTACATCAAAAAGCTTTTAAACGGCATTAAAATGAGTTTTAGTTTTCAATTTAATTGCTTTACGTGGCATGGAAAGGTATTTGAAAACGGTGTACCTGTGTCCTAAACGTTATAACGTTACGAAAACGTACACGGACCGGTCGAGTAATTGTGATATTCTGAATCGGGAGATTCGAAAATAGAACGGTGAGCATGGCCGCCCGCTCGCTCGCCCAACCAATCGATACACTGTTGCAAGGCGGGACTGAGCACAGATAAAAAAGATATTTTTAAAATGCATGCAATTTTCTTCGCTAATTGCAATAATTAGATAAGCATTATTATTAGGTTTACTTTAAAAGGAAGCAATCAAACATATTGCCCATCATTTATGTAAATGTTTAACATAAACTACAGACGCTTGCAACGTCAGACCTTATAATTTTTTTTACACACACTTTGAAGAGATTTATTCTGTACGTACTTCTATAAGCTTTTAGGATCAATATCAAACTATATCCCGATAGTACATTGCATCCGTAACATCTAAATACTTCACTTTGCCGTACTTTTAAATAAAATATTATTTATTTTGGTTCATATTAATGTGCCTATTTCAAAGTTTTTATGGCAAATATCTAAGAAACAGGGCAAATAGGAAATTTTAAGGAATTTTAGTGTCACTTGTTAGAAACAAATTCAAAATAATAAAGGAAATTCATGAAACTTACATTTGGTCGGAACTAAAATAGTTAAAATAGGTATGTTGAAAAAATGTTGTATACCATGCGTATCCCAAGGAAAATTTCGCCATAAATTTTTAATAGGAAAACAATAACTTTGTGGCAATTGTCTCCCGGGAGTGGTTTCAATTTGCGCCGAGCTATAAATTGTTAGGTACAGCTGGTGGCCCGATGAATCGTAATTTTATTTCCCGATGACATTCCGGTGCAGTTCAATTAGTGTTTATTTCGTTTGGGCGACAACCTTAGCGGGACGCGATCGATAAATTCATTACACGAATGTAAATTGTTTGTGATGTTTACTGTTGAGACGCTCGCATTTGGAGGTTTAGGTGAATTTTATTGTTATCACAATGTAATAATCTAGAAGGTATGTAGGTTTTTTTTATAGTACGCTTTTGTATCTACGTTGATATATTCATAGATGACAGCAAGTCATATCTTGTGAACTATAATAAATTAATAATATCCCAGACATATCTACCTAATAAGATGACACGTACCCTTATATATGAAAGATTGAAGGTTTATATATTATAAACATGTATAATGTATTATTTAACATTCTCACACCTTTAATTTTACACAAGCATCAACTTAATTTATCGATATATATTTGATATTACACAAACTTTTATTTTAAAATAAAAGAAAATTTAAGCCAAGTACAAAAATTTATATTTGTCGTACAAACGTCTAAGCGCTGGTATTATTAATTGAAATATTATTAATTATTGTGGTATCAAACTGATATTCCCATTCACAAAAAAAACGTATTTTTATATAGTTTTTTTACCTGCAATCCGGTCATATAGATTATGACTGTAGGTAGCAATATACTTACCACTGAATCATGAGACTTGTAATGCATCCTGCAAAAGTAAAGTAGAACATCCTGCGCCAGAGTTGCCAATAAACATCTGTTTTTAAGTTCGTTGCCTTACAACCGCTTTCTTGATTAAATGAAAAATGGATCTAAAAATGGCGTGTACGGAGAGCCAAAATGAGGTTTATGGCATTATGTTGAATTCTACTCAAGCTTATGAATTTATGAAAAACAAATTTAAATTTTTCATTAATTTCAATCTCAGATCTAAGAGAATATATATAACCTAATGATTTGCTTAGTTTTTCAATGTATAATAAGTTATTAAATAAAATTAGTGTGTTTAGATAAGAAATATGACTCTTTCATGTTCATACAATCATTTTTAGCGACTGTCAGACACCTCCTTTGTTTAAGTAAGGAATTAAAGAGGACTATCTATCCTTATCTTAAGCATTGTATATTCTATCTACCATGTTTAACCACTTTTTGAGTATTTTATTTTATCTTATAATTGTACACACACATATATTTAATTTTTTTGTTATATATAAATATTATTAAGTTTCTTATCTTGCTAAGCATTAGTAATTAAATTTAACATGTTATTATTATCAGTACACGCAACTCTATTATCCTCAAGCACTAATCCAATCGCAAGTGGGTTGGAAAAAAATTCTTTTAGAAAGAGCGGACAGTTTCTATATTTTTCTTTGTTTTCATTCCTTATCTTAATACTTATGCGAACGCAATAAGTGACCGAATATATAAAATCTATTGTATCTAGGTAGTTTATTATTCACAGGTTAATTATAATTTTGCTTTATGATATGTATAATACACCTGTTACTTTGTTAAAATGTGATGGAAGCTCGATATTTTTATTATTAACACCACTCCTGTCAATGAAAATCATACTACAAAGTGCATAAAGTCGTCCCTGCAACGTCGCATCGCTATGTCGATAATTCAATCGAGTGGGGTCGATGGCCCGAGATCAGATAACCGGCCGGCCAATGTCGAATGGAACCGAACTAAACCAGATTTTCTCTACTCGTATTTTGTGCATGTATTGTGACAGTAATTTTCTTTACTTATCGAGTAGACATCTGAAAGTGATATAATCACGAAATTTATATTCCAGGTAGAGTCGCTGACTATGACGAAACTCTCCCAAAGGTTGGTATCTCATTAGACCCTATTTCTACACAAACATCGGCATAAAACTCTACGCACGAATTAAGTAATCTCTAATTCCCAGAGTTCTTAATTAAGTTGGGAAAGTAAGGAAAAATCCGAGACACGATTTCATTACGATGATCCCCGTGGCTTATTAAACAGTCGACGTTGTATAAAAAGTGACTTTATATAAGTTAATTCAGCTTCACACCTGTCACGGTCGTAATTCCACCCTAAGGATGGATTTACAATGAAGCCTGACCCCAGACCATTATTTTTCCGACTCCATCCTCCTTGGCGGTGCCATCAAAGGAATAAAATACATAAAATCTTCATAATATCGACATTTGACAGGTTCATTTTCGAAAATTATCGAGTCATTAACTTGTAACGATTTAAAATGTGAGATGCTATGTTCAGAAAAATTGGAATTGCTTAATTTGATTATAACGGTGCACATTATGGTCTGAATCCATTATTGAACTTGAAAAAGTTCAATCTATTTTTTAATATTTATGTCGTTAAAAGATTAATTTTAGACAAAAGTTTTTAGAATATAAGAAATAGTACAAAAATATTATATATATATTACTGGCCAGAAATTACCTAAAACCTACCACGCGGCAGTATAAGTATGATGGCTACCCTCGGCTAAGTAAAGCGAAGCGAATATTTGCTGAAATTTTCTACGAAATGTTCCAATTCCATTTCGGTAAGAGACTAATAATACACTTTTTTCCTCTTTTTACTTCTTACTTCCACCCTTTACTGTTATATACCAAAACAGAAACGTGTAGAGTCGAATGTTTTAAGCAAAATTGCTTATTTTCAGAGCATTTTTAACTTCAAATTTTACTAGCTTCATATTAAGGTGATATAACCCAAAATACAAATTCTTTAAAGTAAATATTTATAAATTAATGCAGACATTACTGCTACAACAAAAACAATTATTAAAACTAACAAAGCTGGTAATCTTCTTATTATTCATTATTCAATAATCAAAAATTGCTTCTTGTTACTCCGTAGCGTACGTGGGCCATGAAATGCCTAGCTTATTTTCAATAACAATAATCAATTACGAAGTATCTGACATGAATTTGATATGTTGCACGTCTTGGAACTCATTAGCTAGTTATACTAAGTTTTAGCAGACATTAAGCCATTCATTAAAGATAATTAGCATTCTACTTTATTTTTACGATTTCTATGCTTAAATAGCTCATAGCATAAAGTATTAATTATGTTTATTATTATTTAAATGATACTTTTTGGGGCTGCCTTATCCAATGAGAAAATTTAAAATTACTTATCTACCTTTAACTAATAAGCATATTACGCTCTTATGTTGTAGAAACACTCTACTGTTAGAAAGTAAGCATTTATTTATTATAATTTTTTATTTTTTTCTTTTACAATTTTTTTGTGAATTCCATTGTAAAACTTTAAAAGCTTAAAAGGATAAACGGACTCTTCCCTTGTATTGGTTTAGTACAAGGTTTTCAAAACATGGTTTATAGATAAAATCAGTGGGGTTAAGTAACTTAGTTTCATATAATAATTACGGAACGGCATCCATAATATATGCATAGTAGTTGCCTATTAGCTGCTTATTAAAATTCAATGTCATACCTGTACATTAACCTTGTCTTCAGAGGCTAGTTAGGAAATATGAATTGTGGTTGCTTGCTTACGCAATAGAAATATGATCTAACACAATAAGGATAATGACGGAGTTGACAGATTGTAATAATATTTTCTTATCATAACAAACCAAAGATGAAAAAGGCTATGAAAAAAAGCTAAACTTAAGCTTTTTTCATACTTATTATACAAATATTTGTGTCTACCATGACGTCTGGTGTAGTAGACAGGGGTACTGACCACTCCACCAGATGGCCGTCAAATCACTTTGATAGCTTATGTGTAATTTGTTTAATAATATTAATTCAATGTTTAGTGGGCAAATCCATTTTAAATAATTTAATTCATTAAAAAAACAAATTTCATTGAATAATTGGATAAACCATATTTTTGATATTGGGATCCAACGAGTTGCTATTTTGTGACTAAATTCTTAGCAAAAACAGAAATCGAAACCGACAATTTATTATTTGTATGATTAAAATTACTGTGAAAAGATTGCTACTTCGTAGACCCAACACTCTAAACAAAATAAACATTTAAATTTTTTCATCAAAAGTCAGCTCAATGCATTTATGTTCAAATGAGAGCTGCAAGCGGCGGACACCGACAGGTCAATTATTTAGATTGGCGGCGGCGACGACGGTCCGCACTCAGTACCTACCCACTACGTGATACTTCGTACATTTCGAAGTGTACTCCAACCCAAACTCATCGCCAGGATAAAACTATTTTCATATTAAAATAGAGAAATTGAGTAGATCAATCTAGATTATCTGTGCCCAATATGTACTCGTATATTTCCAGTACTATGTTATTCACATAGCCTTGACGTTTTACATTTTGATTAAATTGTTACTTTGTTTAGGCAAAGTAAAATTTACTATAAGTTGCACATTCGAATAAAAGTTAATTTGGAATTACTTCATGTGGATAATAAATATTATTTAATTTTAATATAAAACTCTTTTTAAACTATATTGCAGAGAGGAAGATAAATCTATCAGATACTATAGGTATAAGCTACATTAAATACGAGAAGTCAAACTTATATAGATACTGAATAATTAAACTTTACTCATTAAGCTTCGCTCATTCCGACCTTCTTGTTTTATACACATAGCACAGTCTAGTTATCTACCTACTTCATTCAACAGCTCGCAATACAAACTTTTGGAATTCGTCAGAAAGAACAATCTTAATTAAATTTATCTCTATATATTGTATAATTATAGAAATCATCAAACTATTTTAACGATTGATAAATAAATTCTGCTCGAGTTCACAGACAGGTATACATAGCATAAGGTAGAGGGGTTACGTAAAATATCCACGTATGAAATGGAGGTTATGAGTGTCGAGCTTTCAGCGGTGATAGAATTATGAAAAATAAATTTATAAATATGACATTTAAATGTTATTTTATTATATTATTTATTTTCCTTGTTACTTTAATAGAAATAAATTATTTAAATAAAAATATGTACCAAGATACAGTTAGTACATAGGTTAAATCAAGAAAGTACCGCGGGAACAAACCATTTCGAGCCATTTCATCGAAATGGAACAACTTTAAATGGTAAGAGTTAATTTAGGTACCTACTTTGAGAGCTTTGATTTATGTGTAGTTATTTGCTTTATGCATGAGATTTTATCCTTTGAGTGTAGACACTGAAAAGAAAAAATCTCATCTCAAATCATCTCTATACTACATAGATATAAGGTAATACTTTTGCTTAATTAAATAATAATTAAGTGTAATTGGATTTTTAATCCTGCTTAAATCAATGCGTGACATAATTTTAACTCTATTTTCTTGTATAAACATAGCAAACGTATTAGTTAAATAAACTCATTAGATTGAACCCTGTATGGGTAAGAAATATTTTAGTTATATATTGGTATATCGCAATATGTAAAAGGTAATTGTAGATTATTTAAAATTTTAATAGTTTATATACATTTAAATTTGCATTCCATAACTTCACTTTGTAGTTCAGTTAACATACAAAATAGCTTGTGATCTAACCATTAGTACTGTAAAGTACTCTCATATTTAAACAAGCTATGGTTTGTAATTTGTACTACATCTTAACATCAAATACGATAGTTGCGAGTCAGCAGGCGTTTGGTCCCCGAATATCAAACGCTGTCGGCGCCTGTTCCCTGTTCCTTTATTCAATACATGTAACATGGCCGCACATAGACGTATAGTTGAACGAGGCTAAAAAGATTCTTATACATGTGCGTATTATATAAAACACATAGGTATATTTTTTTTACGACAATATCCCAACTTTTATAAATCCAATCATCTTTTTGAACTGGATTACATATAATCTTTAATCAAATTGAAAATGAGATGAGATCATCTGTGTTCAATTTGGAACACGAATATAAAACGTAATGAGAAAAGTGAATTAAAAATAGCGGCTATAACTAAATACTTCAATATAAAAAGCGACTATTGAGGTGACACAATGTGTTGTGACAAAATCCTTAACATCAAATAATTACCATGACTAAGCTCGTTTAGGAATTTAATCTTAAGAACATAGTTGCTTTCGGTAGCCAAGTTACAGCTACTTGGCTAAGAATCCTTACTAATTCCAACTTCACAACATAACTTCCGTAATGTAATGACATAAAGTATTGATCATCTGAATGATAAAATAAAGTCCCTGTTCTATATTCATCAAAATACAAAACTGATTATCTGTCGATCCCGATAATATTCACAAGAAGATACATAATAGTGGCGGCTCTACAAGCTTGCATTAAAAATAAAATTAAGTTATTTACCTCTCTGATATTGCTAAAAAGAAAGTAATAAAATTACTTAAAGAAACATCAAATTACTCAACACTTGTCATATTATTTTAAGCGTCACCAATGATTTGTCCTTTTCTTGTCGGTTTTTAATGGAAGAGAAACACGAAAATAAATTTTATTTTAGGCCATGAACTGTTGTGAATCGAGTTCAATAATATATGTAAATTATTTGAAATATTATTATGCAAGAAGATGACGTGAAAACCTTTTATTATAAAGCGGTTTTAGTTTCAAGTTGTCATCATTAATAAAATACGAAGCATTCAAGTCAAAAAGGCTCAAAATGCTGACTGCTTGTAATCTGAGCAGTTCCTGATTCCATTTCGTTTGTGATGGAAATTTAATTTACATACAAACTGCACGCAAACTTGATTATGCAAAAATAACGCAACCACCATCCGCTCCTCCCAATTTGCCGATTCCGCATTATGCCGTCGTTATAAGAAATGAATCGTAAATAATTATGGTATGTACTTATGTATGCCAATGCTTTGAGATAGCAACTTTAAAAGTAAAGATTATTCATTTTTAATTTCAAAATTTTTACAATCCTATCGGTTTATGATAATTTTATGGAATTGGCTGTAGTTATTTATGTATGTTAGTAATTTATTTAAATTGAATAAAGTTTTATTCAGATTTAGTTAATCAGAAAAAAACAATTCCGTTTGTGAGCCATATACAGTCCAGCTATATTCGAGCTATTTTTCACTTTCTAATATATAATATATCTTATGACACATAATTCCACGTCTTGTATTCTTTTAGACTCATTTAAATGCATTTGAATAAAACATAGGGAGGAATTTTAGTTCAAATCAACGAGGAAATTATTCAAATGAAGCAGGTTTTCCACGCGAGAAAATATTTAAATAAGGTGCATTAAGATTTTATAAATATTTCTTTAGATGTCTGTAATAACTTTGAACGAGATGAAAATATTTGGTAGGTATTTTTGATCAAACTATTTTAAATATATTCTTGCCTAATTAGGAATGTGAAAGTAAAGTGAAATATTTATTTTATTTATTGCTTAAACTTTTAGTGTGGCTTAAGATATAATTTTTATATCAATGCTTAGCATAGTTACAGAAACAGTAATTAAAACTGATGTAATGAATAATATTTATTTAAATAGATTTATACTTGGGTATGTATGGACACATTCGTTATAACTACGATTGAAAATAGTTTGAATTCGCCTGCCAACGCGCTTCGGTTGAGCAGTGTTTATTTCTCAGCGGTGTTCCGGGAACCACCGTCTTTATGATACAGTTAGTTTGGTCTCACGAATATCTGTCCGACCAATCTGCATGGCCGTAGTAAGCTTGAGTGCAGTGCATTTTTAAAAAGGGAACGCCCCAGAAGTTGAGCTTTTCATTATTTTAAATATTCACTACCTACCTCTATGTGTCCGGAGACTTCGCAACCTTCAGTCCACTCGTGAGTACGCTCATACATCAAATTCGCTTACTTTATAGCACTTATACCACCAACGCACGCTAGTTTATCTCTTATGTACTCCCTATAGGATCTATTACGGTAAATTACGCTCCAAAAGCCCTACCCGTAAAGGTAGGCCTGCCATTTCATACTCCGTTTAATCCACGCATTAGTTAAAGCTCTCTCCAACTCACCAAAAGTTACAGCAAGAGCCAGTTTCTCTTTTTTATGACTACTGCATAAAATAATATGACATAATGCTCGTGGAAACTTATTTTTTTATTGATATAAATATACCAACTATTAAAGTATATTCGTAGAGTCGCATCAACACGTCCTTAACAAATTTTCACAAAGCCACAACGTCCGCTTGATATTATCATAAAAATTAACATCCAACCCAAATTAAAGTTATGAACCATATGAAAATATTCACATAACAAGTTGGGACGCCCAATAGACTCATTAGTTCCCATCGCCGCTTTAACGAAACTCGTTACGGACATAATTTCGTCCTTCGTCCAGTATAACGCGTGCCTAAAACGCTGCCGCGACATAACCTTGTATTAAACTCTCCCAGAGGCTTTACTATATCCTCAGAATTATTCCCTGAAGGGAACCCTTCGCAGTAGCCTACAATTACCTTTCGTTTCTCGGAGCAGTACCAGTAACAAAATAAAATTGAGGTAGAAAATAAAAGATATGGACAAATCGGTTCAGTTACCGTACGTATCTCTTAGGTCACGTACACATAGCTATCGATAACAACTATTATATTTATAATTTAGAATTTGGTCTATTTTTATTTATAGCATTAATTGATGCCGTTTGTATATTACAATCGTAACGATAAGAATGTTAGTAAATAATATCGAAACGTAACGTTTCAGATATTATTTACTTCTATTTATGTTACCCTTTATAACAAAACTCCCATCATTATATTTTATACTTATTAAAACGGACTATTTCGAGAAATTTCCAGAGAGCTTACGTCCGCGCGTCAAGAGTTTTTCTTCATAAGCTTCTCAAAACGTTAAATTTATTTTGGCCCCGGAGCGTTGAATTAAGAGCCTGCTTAATCCTTTCGGAGCGAACTTAACCTAATATCATAAAGACGGAACAAGCCAACTTGTACAGAGTAAAGTCAAATATTATCTTTTGGAGAGATTAAAGAGTTATTAAAAGCACGTAGGCATATAGGTAGGTATGCACTGAATTAGGTTGTAAAAATTATACCGTATCCTCTTTGTGTAAGAATTATATTTAGAGCAATGTTCAGTTTTTTAAATGAAATAAAGTATCACCCATAATAATCTGACATAAATATTTTAATTTACATAATATTAAAAAAATAAATTACAGTACAGCATACATTATTGAACAAATATATTTTAGATGTTTGTAGATATTTATTAATACTGAATTTGTGTATTTTTCCAACAAATTACTGTTGCATGATCAAAATCAAAATTTTAAACAAATTTCTAATCACTTACATCATAATAACTTATGAAAAGGATAATATTTACAAGTCCAAATTTTTAGACACCCCTCAACTTCATCTAATGTCGTGACAAAAATGGAAGTGCAAAAAGTATGGACAAAAAGAGTAGAACGTTCAGTCAGCTGTGGCTTGGCGGCCATTTTGAAAACGGCCCGGGGGCGGCGCGCTCCCACCGACTCTGGAATTATTTTCAAGGCGGGGTACTCGCTGACATAGTTTTTGTGGATGATTGTACCTCAAGATGTTCGGAAACAGCAATTATGCGCTTTTTGTTGTTTTTTTCATACTTAGGCATACATTTTTTTAGTGTAAGTTAATAAATAAAGATTTGAGTTTATTTTAAGCTTTTTTGTTACCTTTAACTTTGTGTTAAAATAGTTAAGTACTTACTAAAACTATGTTTTCGTGTGTGCCTAGAAAAATTGTGTACTTAATCATTTAAAAATAAATATTATTTTCATAAGAAATTAAAAGCTATGGTTCCATTATACTTTTTTATGTACATATCGTGTATGTTAATATTGTTGCAGACCATTTTTAATAAGGCAATCATAATAAATTTTCTACGTTCCAGTGCCCAATCTGCGGTAGGTAAAGTATAACAGAAAGACCATTAACTCCAATGAATTAAATTTTATCAATTAATGTTAATAATTACTGCTATGAGTAAGCAACTCGCGTAATAGTTTGCCGACGGCATTCAGATCCACGCATACTGTTACAATGTAAGAAACAAGTCATAACAAATTCTGTATGAAATCTTGGCGTATGAAAAGCGTGCCATACTTGCTCACTTGCCTAAATACAGACGTAGACTGTATGTTCTATATGAAACGGTTGGAATTTGTATAAACGCAGCAAATTCTTAATGCTTTTTGCTTTAAAGTAATTTGGATAGAGCCGCAACATTGTTCCGTCAAGATTAGTCGAGCTATGTATAAGAAGGTATTCTGTCCTTTTCCAACACAAATAAAGATATTGAATTTTGATAAGGTGCTCTCCGCTAGATTCTTGATACGCTCCGATATAAAGTAAGCTACATCAATGTAGAAACTGATGTTCAATTAGGAGGAATTTACTTATGATAATATTTTGATCATCGATGAGCCATGAAAGTTTTTATGAGTTCATTTATGTACTGTATCTGTAGAATTATATCTTCTTTCAATATCTTATAAGTAACTTCTAGCCAATAAAAATTCTCTCAAAAGTACTTACTTTGTAAAGTAAAATAAATTTTTAAACCAACAATCAATTACTTGCAAGCTTCAAAAATAAGATCTGCCTGTTTTTGATCAGTGGGAATATTTTGAAGAAGTAAGTAAATTACTAATTGACGGGATACGCCGTCATTTGAGAAGTCGTATCTTAAATAATTTTATAAGAGGGAGATTATCTTGATGTCGTGAAGTGAATTTCGGTTTTTGTGCTGGTTTTAAATCAAAATCGTGTTAATTTAATAATATATATTTAGGTAACAAATTTTTTTACGTTTTTCAATAAGCGTCTTAAATAATTTACAAATGTATCAAAAGGGGTGTTATATTTAGAATAACTAAAATCGTAATCTCGGTAATCTGACAATTTTACGCCGAGCTTGAGATCTCGTCCGGGGTTTTGCGTCCCCGGACACCGCTAATGTACCAAAACGAATCTGAATTTACATGTGGAGGTTATGATAAGTGTTGTTCTTAATTTTTTTTGATATCGATATGTTTTCATATTTGATTTCTTATTTTGTCACTTTAGTAAACAGATGATAAAAATTTCAAAGCGTTTATTTTGAAGGAATGTTTTTGTTGTATCTAATTACCTACCTGCGTAATATAAATGAATATGTTTATATCGATAAATTGGAGTGATCATCTCATCTTTACAGAGTATTCTGCCGGTTCTCACAGTAGCAACGGAAATTGCTCATTTATTTGGAACGAAAATTAACAAACCCCATTATTTGAGCTGGCATGAAACTCGTGGGTGGTACCAATGTGCTATTCAAATAAAATTGAATTTTTGTCACCATCGGTCGGGTGTTATAAAGTTATGTATGTAGGTACATGTGGCTTGGAAAAATATGGAATTTTTTGTTATAATGGAGTTTTATTTAAAACTTTCGATCATGAGACTTATCTGAGATCTCTACTACTTGCAAATTTTAAATGTTGGTAGACTTTAGAACTAGATAACAATGGTTTGTTTTTTTACCTTAGTTTGTAGGTTAGTATTAACAATATTCGTAGGTAAAAAATACTTGACATAGGTATATTTAGCTAGTAATAAAAAAACAATTGTCCTCGAAATCCACCAAGAAATCTACAAAACTCCTGTCGGCGACTGACTATCATCGACCTCTTGGTATATTTTTTGCGTAAAAACTTTTCTGTTGGAATTACTTAACTCACTTATTTTTCTTGCTGCGTGCCCTTTTTATTCATAAGTCGCTGAAGTAACTTGAAGAACCCTAAATGAATGGCTGTTCGTTGTTTTACGCGCCTATTCACAATGCTTTGGCTTGGTAACTTCAGAGATTTACTCGGGGAAAATTGTGGGGCGACCCGTGCCATGTCATATTTTCTTATACTTTACTATTTGTGGTTTTCTTTATATTATAGTTAGAGGGTGTGCATAAAAACTAAATTAACAAAGAGTCTAGGTACTAAGCATTTTTAATGATTTAGTCGAAAAAACATGTTGTTTATAACAAAAAAAAGATTATTTTCTTAAATGTAAAGAGCATCAATACAATGTATAGTTTATTTTTTTAAATGTTAATAAATAAGAATTATGGAACAATCTTTAAAATATTAAATATGTAACACTTAAATAATGACGACGTCTATAGATAGAGCTATAAACCTTAAGTCAAGTTACTAATATTAACAATAATTATAAACAGTTCGTATAAATATATAGTACGCATATACATTGTAATATTTTAATTAGGTTGAAAGCAGAGCAGGATTCAGTTAATTGACTTACCTGCAATTTAAAATAGTAAACAGAAAAAAAGATATTTTTTTTGATAAAAAATAAGTAGATGATTATTTGAAGATTCAAAGACAAAGCATTTTTTATAAGAAAAGTTTCTTAGCATAGGCTATTTTTTATTAATAGACGCGTTAAAAATTTATTATTTTTCTCGGTTTTATTTGAAATTAACAATAATTATATATTCATAGTTGATAACACAGTTACTTTGTTTGTTTGATGCAAATTTTAAAATAGTTGTTTAAGCTTAGGTAGTATGATGACCTTACGTTACATATACAATCAACTGTATAATTTTGAAACTTGAATGATTTTTTCTCTTTATCTTTTATCATTCGGTAAAAAATCTTCGACTAACTGCGGCTAAGTACTCTGCGACTTGGTTAATATATTGAAACATTAATCTAATTTCAAATTCTAATTATGTTTTAATTTTAATGTTGTCACACAATCAATTATTTAGAAATCTTTATATAATAAAATGAATTCAACGGTGTCTTTTGGATTTATTGATCATGTATTAAAGAAATTGTTCATAACATATATAAATAAATATTACAGTCATAGTTTACGTACTTAAGTAGTTTAATGAAAAGCTTACAATAAGTAAATATAACCGACATGTAAGTAAGAGAGCTTTGAATATATGCGTGTCATTCCAATCTAATATTCATAAAACATTTCCCCAAAAAGAAATGTTTGTGATGCTAAAATTGAACGCAATATAAAATTCATCGGAGGGACGAATCTCCTAAAATTGAGACGGAGCAGGTATGAAGAAATCTCAAATACACCTGGAAATATATAAATCAATATATAACCGTATAAAAATAGTGCGGTGACGTACGTTATAAAATAAAATTCATCTCGGTTTATGCAGATAGGGGGGTCGTAAGGTCTGAGCGAAAAATTTGAATTTAGATGTCGCTCGGTCTCTCTCTCGTGGTAACAGGCTCGGAGATCTTTTGCTTTATGACGCTCGGCTAAAATGCTGCTTTCAACTCTGGCTAAAAACTGAGCTCACTTTATACGAAACGGAGGCGGGAAGTATCAGAGAGCGAGCCAAATGGCCACCTCTTGGAGCGCTACAGCCCGTTCGGGCGGAATGGACAGTCTGAATTACGTCTCGGGCGTTATGTATGAACATACGGTATTTATAAGGTATTTTTTTTATCACAATAAATGATTTCTATACCTGAAAACGATTGATAATGTTATTTCGTCTACATTCAAAAAATCAATATTTATGATTTTTATTCATATGATTAACTATGTAGAAATTTTATTTGTAATGATTTTTTTTTCGCAGTGGCCCAATATCACACTTGCTACGGTTTGCTTCGTAATAAAGTATCAATTATTACGAATGATTGTTTATTTGATGTAACATAAATCGCATTGTAAAACTTACAACATCAAAAATAATGTCAAAAATTAAAAATAAACAAACAGTCATACTCACACCACACAGCACAGTACGTATCGTACTAGCAAAGCTAGCTATTACTGATTGATGAATGAAATTTCATTTCATATGAATTTCATTGTAAACAAATAACCGTGTAAGTTGCGAACTGACCTGCTACAAAAACAAAACAAGGTAATCTAAACCTTACGTCGCTTAGCTTACAATCAACAAACAAATGACGACGTTTGAATTCATACTTAAAACACTTATGAATCTCCGGTCTCGTCCGTCACCCATCACTGTACATGTATGTAGCGTAACTCCTTGAATGTGTTTGTCTTTTTCTAACACGCTCCGATTATTCCTAATACCTACTCGCCCCTTCTCGCTTGTACTCAATCATACGACGGCGACGCAACGCATCCACAATGAAATACGAAATAATTGCGAATGATCAATCTGTGTATAAATGAAATTTGTGATTTTACAGACTAGGAATTATAGAAATTTTAGTGAATGTAAATAGCAAATGTGGTGATGAAAATAATTTTCTATGAAATTTTCCATGCCTAATGATCACAAATAATAACCATTCAATTGTCTTATATTTAATACGTGTTATTTTTTTTAATTTGTTATAATTGTTTTATTTTTACCAATGGAGGACCAATGCTGTCTTATAACAAAAGGTGGACGAAAATTATTTTGTTTACTTTAAAAAAGGCTCATAAAGATTTTTCCAGCTAACATTAATATTGGTTCACGTTTGTAAAAAGACAAATTATATAAGCATAAAAACTATTTGCTATTAGCAATCCTAGTCAGTCATAGCAACTAGCCAAAAACAAGCCCCAGTAGCTTGCTATGCCCACACGTAATACCGACCATTGTCGGACCCGAAGGAAGTTTGCTCAAGTCAGCTACATACAAATGTCTTTCATTAACTTCTCGATGTTCTATCTGAGATACAAGCCATTGTATTTAAAACATCCAATCGACTGGTGCCTCCTGATTAACAGTAAATATGTTTATGGATCTGCGACAATACAATAGATTCGAATTTCCATCGGCGAAGTAATGGCCCCAAAGTGAATGACACTATGCGATAAACGACACACTTTTTTGTATATTCTATACTACCAAAGTTAATTCAATAATTGCTGAACTCATTATATCACTACGGCAAAGCCAGACTGGAATACGACGTGCCATGATGCCTATTTCTTGTTTATTTAATAACGTCAGCGTAGATGATTGAAGCATATTACGTAACAATTTAAGTTAATCCACTTGAAAACTTGATAAGTAAATTATCTTCAAATTATTCCCATTTCTTGAAGTGAAGAAGCGCTAAAGTTTTATACGAAAATTTACCTCGGCTCATCAGTATTCCGTTGGCTTGTTACTCGTATTTACTCTCCATCATTTTCTCCAAGGCTTTCAACAAAACAAAAGAGCTTTGTTATTTAACTCGTTTCCGATACGGCCTCTTCTGGCGTATCAAAGAAACAAATTTCCTTCAAATAGAGATGGGGCTTTCGTCACTCGATACACTTGAGATTTGTTAAAAGTAACATTTACACATCTACTCAGTTCAAATCGAACCTTAAAAGGTATATTTTTTTAAATATCAGGCTACTTTTTCTATGCTTTGAATAATTTCCATTTTAAAGACTAATTACTTCGTAGGTAGTAAATAAAATTAGAATAACCAGGTATAAAATAATGCTAATCGTTTTTAAAACAAAACAAACAATAGTAAGAGCATTATAACTTAAATTATTCTTAACTGCCAATAAAATCATTGATATTTTCGACCGAAGATGCACGTACGTTCGTCACTATACAAATAAGTTTCTTAGATCTTATTTGTCTCACGGTGATGGCAGCCAAAGGCTATAAACAATAGGTAAATTTATGTAAATGAACTCTGTCTACGTAACAAAAAGGAAATGGAACCGGCACCGATCGTTCTATTTGATCGCTATAACATTTTGTGACTCATTTTGAAATATGCCTATGCCAATATCTTAAAGTACGGTTAAAATATAACAGCGTACTTTTGTGGCTGTATGATTGTGGGTATATTTATTTTTTGCAAGTTGATACGAATTGAAAAATGGTCGTTTTGATAGAAAACTTCAATTTGGTTACAATAGTACAGAATTTGTAATGACATTTTTAATAATTCTTGCTGGTTGCTTTTTCAACGTTTAATTTATGTAGAAGTAATGATGAAATTTTCCCTCAAATGAATCTTGTAGTTTTCCTGTGTAAAGGTGTTACTTCCAATGTAGCTACCGAAGTTTTACGTCAGGAGAATATTAAGTCGTCGGGTGCGACCATTTTGTAGTCTATCTGCTGTGTGCGGAGATGGGACGGACGGATCTAACAATGTATTCAGGCTCGACAATCAAGACGGGAATTAATTTCGGTGCAAGTTACACTTTACTACTGTAAACATATTGTGCATTGGCAACTTGAGTGAAGATTAAGGGAGAGATGTGTCTTAGAATTGTATTGCTTTAATAAAGTATTGAAACTAAATGTCAATCTTTTAATTTGCTAGACCTCAATGTAAGTATTAAGTAATTGGTAAAGTTCAAGGTTTAGTAGATACAAATTTTGTTTTGTACTTTATTTTTTTTAATACGTTAAGTTCCTTATTTCATTTACGAATGGAACACACATAGTCTCAACAAACATTTTATCACGTATTTCCCATTCTATGAGAATACATTTAGATAAAACAAGATTTTCTTGAATTCGTTAAGTTTCAAAACAAATATTTCTCACTGACAAACACGACCATAACGCTAGTTGAAATCTTCTGTTATTCGTACAAATGAAAAATACCGACATTGTTGCACGAACTTTTACTAAAATATCTCACAATAATGTCTCATATACCCAATGTTTTAAGAGAGCAAGATTTTATTTTCTTCATTAATTTTCTTAACACGAAAGAAAATCTTTTTCAAACTGAATTAAAGATAAGAATACTTTGTTTTATATTCATGGATTTTTGTGGATTTTTTCTTCAAGAACTAAACGATGTATACCCTTGCGTACTTAAACAATTTAACTGTAGGACCTACGCCAACCTTTTAGTCCAGCATATGTGTACGTAGTTTAACTTCATTTGGCCGTGAAGAAAGTGGAAAAATCTCGCAAAACTTTCATTGCAATGCGAGCTTTGCTACTTCTTACCTACACGTGTGTGACACATCACCGAAATATCTACCAATTTCATTTGCCCTCTCCTCCCTGGAGCGCAGTAAACACCCTCCACCCCCCACTTCTAGTACCGACCCTCACCCATGTTTGTTCAACTTATATTCTTGAAGATGCTGGACCAACGTAGAGAGATCTCCCATGGTCTTTGATATGTGTAGAGAGAATTACGGACGAGAAGAGACTGTGTTGCTGTTTACGGGTCTCTTTAAAATGGATTGGTATAATTTTAAGTTCGAAAGGTATTCAATGCACTTTTAGAGCAACATTTTGGAGCGTCTAGAAAGTTTTAAATTAAATATTAGTTTTTGTTGGGTAATGTTTTTAGAAATCAAGCTACTTTACTGAAAAAATTAAAAAAAAAACACAAACATTGACCTTTTTTTATTTTTCTGCGGTTTCCTGTATTTTTATAAGCTGTGTTTTCCATATGTTATCAAATACAACGGCTTATCTCCTGATCTTTTTCTGACTATCAGGTAAATAAATATTTCAACAAAAACGGAATTCCTTAACAACTCAATCCGAAAAACTTTGACACTCAATAACGTTGGTTTTGCAGCATATGAGTAACATTCCTACGCAAAAGGGCATCTTAGCTTTTACAGTCTCTACTCTGATACATATAAGGTTCAGTATCTTGTTACATGTTAGATGAGAAGTACAATACCAAAATAAATACTCTCGTGGCATGCTCAAACAATCAGTACAAGTGTCTAGCCCTTATTGGCTACAAGGGCTCTTCACATCAACACTGTGTTTGCGGGTACTCATTAACTATGTTTGTGAGAGCCTAATTTACGACGTGTTTAGTTTGCACGACCCTCTAATTGATCGATGACAGATCTAGGTACGTCGAGACGTAAAAATTCTGGTGATTTACTAATTTTAACGTAATGTACTGGTTTGTTATAGCAATGAATAACATTTATATTCCCAGTAGGTAACCTAATATTTTCTATACTTATGAATTTCGTCACTAGAATATTTCGTGAAGTTTTATAATTTTTTTTATTTTTTCTCATTAAGCAAGTAGGTTTTTGTCTCAATAATCTAAATCAATACAGCCATAGTTACAGAAATTATATACTGTAAATTAATTTCGAAATTCACTTCTATTCAGTTCATTCAAACACAGGAATTAATGAACGCAAAGCCAGTAATATTATTGTATGAACATCTTGAGCGTGTAATAAACGTGACACGAATTCAGTTACTTTCTATTTAAGATAACTTCTTGTTATATTATATGAATAATATAGGTTTTTGAGGAATTTCATTATCTCGAGTTCATTTGTTGCCACATTTATTGACGATTTACTGCCGGATCATATTCTTACGTAAACAGAGACCAACAGAATATAATGGCTACATGATATAAACTTTATTTTATATTCTATAAAGTAACTGCTTAAGACGTGAGTGGGTTTGTTTGGTATTTTATAAACTTGTGTAGGTGCTTCAATAGCGTAAACAATGCAATTAATTGGTTTTTTGTCTATTAATTTACTTATAGATGTTAATTTTTACGAAAAAAATTATGCTTCTCATTCATGAAGCTTGAGTTTTTTAGTTTATTATACAATCATAAAAAACATTACGTTCTCTGTATTATTTTTCCAAAGTATTAAGTACTAAGCATTTAAATATAATATAATATTATGATAATACTTTTTTCAAATTATCGGTACATTGACAATTCAAATTGTTAACAAATATTTCAAATAAGTAAAACTTCTACATTTAGTTTTAGTATTTTAAATATTATTCCAATTTATTTAATGTTATTCTTTTAAATACATGCATCTGACAATCGGTTTTACAGGTGCGGTCGAATTGAGGAACCGGGGTTATGTTACTTTTAAAGCTGTAGTATGTCCTTATATTCAGATATTTTGTTAACTATTACAATTTGATGAAAAACCAATTTGTCATCTGATATTTGCAATCTATCTTCATAGATCTATTTTTACTTATTTGCTTTAATAAATTATCTTTTACAAATTAAGTTTCTTGTTCAATAAGTAGAAACTTATTTTTAGTTTGATCATCATTACATTAGATGTGTAGCAGGTGTATAAATACGGATAACTGCAATGACTATCTTTGAAAACGGTAATCCTTGTTCAAATGTTATACCAATATATAATGATTAACAATATAGATAGCTATTAGGCTTGCAGGCCCGCAACCAGTTCTTTAATAAAAACAACAAATTTATGCAACTTCAAACTTGTCTCGTTAACACGGTAAAGTATTACCAGATAAAATGAACTCTTGCGTAAGCAAAGTACGGAGCCAAAACGAATCAAGTGATCGTATCAGGGATTCTTGGCACCGAAATTTGGCCGAGACGACGTAATGAGTCTTCGGTAAATTCTTGGCTTGTCATTAGTGGACCAGCGGGTAACGACCGGACGGCATCCTGAACGACCAGGCCGGGACAGAGATCGGTCAATATGCGAAATGTCTTGTCTGTGTACACGGACTACGCCGATTTGAGATCAGGAAGGAGACGAATTTAACTTAAGTTACCAAAAATAGCTATTTACAATAAACATATTTATTTTAATTTGTGCTTAAAATTCAGTAATCGTTTACGTATTAAAGTTTTACGTCAGGTGTTTTTGGATGCTATGCGCAACCGCACCTATTGCATGCTCTGCTTCTAAATAATATCAGTTTTACATCTGTAAAACTTATCTTACCTTATGTTACCATTTTATAAAAAGGGCTTGATATAACTCGACATTTGTATCTCTTTACTGTCTATAATAAAATAGTAATTATTATATATATTGTAATTCACTATGAAATTTAGCTTATATTGAGTGTTGGACGATGAATGGTAGTGTAGTAAACGCAAAGAAATTAAGTTGATCTGAGACTTTAAGATAGAACTTAATTGTGACTTCATTTTTCCTGAACTCCTTCATGTTTCGAACGCCTTGGTCACTCTTATAGTATCAGCCGTATATCTCACCTAGAGGCGAAACCTGTCAATTTTAGAAAAAAGTTAAATCGCAGCTGAGGTTAGAAAACTTAACAACAAGAAAAATCTTCTTAAACTTCTGTAACTTTCTAAAGCATTAATCAGTCCCAAAATAGATATCGAGATACTCCTATCTCCTCTTAATGTAATTAATTTGATCAAGACAATTAATAATAAATTTATGATTAGCTTGGGGCTGTGTACATAAATTTGTCAAATACATGCCAATATTCTGTCACATGGTCGCTCGCCTCCACACAGAAAGCCTTCGTTACACCTCGGACGGCTAAATGACCCCATTAAACCTCCCTAAAATCTTTCACAGCTTACTAACCTTAACCTTAACGTTACAACTCAAGGCACAATATCGGATATCAAATGGCTAATGTCTGCGTATGTGACGCAGGCGACCACGAATCGGATAATAACTGTTCCATACATACGTAAGCTGATTTAGGGCAAATCGTTGAAGATAAACTTCGATTAACTTGGTAAAATTGTTGGATATAACAAGAAGAATATATCACGCCCTTTAAATTTATTATTGGAAAATAAAATATGTGGTTTCGTAAATTGAACTTTTTGAAGTTAAATTACACAAAATTGGTAAATAATATTGTAATGAATTTATTTCCTTTATAGATAAATATAAATTCACAAATATCTTTAAAATATACTACCTTAAGGATACATCTTTACTTATCAGTATTATTTGAAACGGTTATTTTGGCGTAATATGTACCAAAACTTTTACTGGCGATACATTACTGAGATTAAATAGATTGCTTGCAAACCAAAGTGAATCTAAGAGAGCAGTATTTTATATGTACTACGCTTACATCTGTATAAGTTTTATCACTCCTATATGAAGTTCCAAGTCTTACTATTTTACTTTCTATTTATTACCTAGTACAATTTGGAGAAAATTTCTTTAAAGATTACTCGACAATTACAAAATCTATTCTATATGCTTATCAGGGGATAATTGTATAAATTTAATTATTTAATCATTTCATTATATTCAACTCAAAAATATTAAAATATTATCCAAAATATTAAGATATTTGCTTGAATACAAATAATGGCTACATTATTATCCTTCTTTTCATCACGACTAAGAAGTATATGGGTTGTTCTTAGCGCTTATTTATTAACGTATGGATTCATAATAATAAAACATATAAATTGAATGTAAATACCATAGAAATGGTTAATTTGTACAAAATAATAGTTTCATTTCAAATGAAAAAACAAAAAAATACTGCTACTTGAACATCAATGTCATACTTTAACATATAATAATACAAACAAAAAATATTCGTTTCTTTGTCTCCGCTCAGACCAATTTTTAGTGTTAAGTCATCGACCCAACAATCGCTTCAATAAGCTGGTTTGATACAGAAAGTTGAACAAACCAACGTTATCCGTATGTAGATAGCTTTATGCATCTACGCTTATCCCCGACACCGCCGCTCTCGCCGGGTCACGGACGCTTAAAGCCCTTGAAAGCAATTAAGCCGTGGTTATATTGGTACGAGAGATGCGGAGCTTTTAAGATAAGTAAATAGCTACAGTCTGAAGTCTTAGACTGAAACCTAAGAAATATACTTTATTAAATTTTCGTTTCTAATATATTGTGATTTTATAACCTATTGAAATGTCATACTCTGAAAAGCCCAACTATACTCTAGTTGTGCTTAAAAAAGTCAATAATTCAAATAGTGCTATAAGTATAGCACTATTGAAATAACTGAGTGTTTTACATAAGAGTTATTTATTTGTGAAAATATAAAAAATGTGGAAATAAAAATTTTAAGCACAACACCTTACTCAAGTCAATTTGGTAATTAATATCATTATTATTGGAAAAATCCCAAGCATGTATTGTATTTCTTACTTCAATATCATTTAAAAGTAAATTTGCTTGTATTCTAATGTTTATTACGTTCTTATGTGCTGATAGAGAAGGAGCAGTAGTTTGCTTAATTTAATTTTCCTCACTTTAATACCTTTATATATTAACCGGTCTTCTCTCCAATAGATCGCTCATCTGACTACCATATCACTGCCTAAAATTAAAGCTCCAATCGCAATGCTACGAGCAAGCTCGTAAATCGTAACGAGTTCGTGATTTATGCCTTGCGGCTATGCGCACACTCATATTTGGATCATCGAAAAAATATGCCCGCGTGGTCCGGTGGGCTTAGCTGAAGATCTTGTATATTATATCCATAAAATATTTACTACCAGTAATAGTGCTATAATGGTAGTTGGAACGATGCAAATAAGAAAAAGTATATATGATATAAAAGGCTAAATAAAATACAACGAAGAAACGGCTTTTAAAAACACAATGTTCAGACAAAAATTACATTTTTAATTTGACATTAACAATCAAACATACTGATCATACAATTTTGAAATGTCCTTGCGCATACATAGTTTTCTTATATAAATCATTAACTTCGTAAGGCAGAATGTTAGAAAGAAAGTTACTTCAACCTATGTTCTTTTTTTCTCTTAATTATAATGACATTTCAAAACTAATATAACAACTTACCTACATCAATTAATAATGAAACTAATGCAAAAAACTTTCACTAGTATAGGTAATGTATATTTTCTATTTTGGAACCTAAAAAGTACATATATAAATTAATGTACAATGTTATAAAATATAATATTTAATAATATTGTAAATTGTAGGTAATCTAATAACACTGATTTTAATTAGTTGGTCATTTAGTAGGCACAAATAAATCAAATAAATACATTTGGAACTTTTTTCGTAGGGTTCATATATTTTACGTACATTTTCTTAAAAATAAATATATTTATTATTCCCGTATAGTGTCCTCCTTGTCCAATTATCGGTTTTATAGCCAATTATTATAAAAACAGTTCATTACTACAGCAGTTTTCTGTCTCATTACCAGCTATTGAGTTGCCCCTTGTGATTTTACGTCAATTTTTATTTTATTTTTATTTTTGCTTTATTCTTTCGTAGTTTCCTTTCTTATTTTTTGTTAACGGTTGCTAAGAGTGGGGTATTCGGGAGAATTTACGAGTCCGTAAACGTACCTAGGTACGTACGTAGCTTTTACTTATTATATTTATACGTAAACTCACTAGAAAAATATATAGTACGTTTTCTATTAGAACAAAAATAGGTATAAAAGGCAACATAATTATTTTTCAATTGAAATATTTGGAATTGTATTTTTTGCTACTATCATATGATAACTATTTAAAAAAGAAACTATTTATTGATTCACAATATTTAACCTAAGCTAAATATTTATAAAATAAATGTGTTTTTTTTTAATATTCTGTCCAAGAGCATATTAAACATCTAATTTATCCGTAGAAAATATACTTCTATAATCAAAACCAACAGGAATTAATGGAAGAAAAACGATGAATGTATAACGGTATTGTTTAAATTTCTGAAGTAATATAATTGCATTGATAGTGTTAAGTAATAAATAAGATTTCTGTGTTATTAAAGATTAATTTATTATTTTATTCATTAAACGAACTGGGTTACACGAGTTATTAATATTTTAAATACCTATTAACTGTAAATTTTAGTCAATATCTAATGCTAATTTATCTGTAATGTATCGTAGGTTACATATTTCTACAAATGGTTACCTCATAGTTGTTGCTAATTGCAACTAAAATAACAATATAAAAAAGGCACTTTTTAATGCGCATTGTATCTATTATATTATTGACATTTAAAACCAATCGTTTCAAACTTGTCAAAAAATAGTTTCAGCAAAAACTTAGCCATGTCTACGACAAAGAGACATTGTTCAAAACGGACAAATTCTTAACCCTTTTTTGCATATTGCGTAACGACTTCCCGGATTTTCGAAGAACAATAATTGAAATTGGAGCAAAAAGTCCGTTACCTAGAAAGGGTTTCAAAACATTGCGGTTAACTGTTCAACAATCGGTACAGTTATTGTAAATGGTTTATGGTGTTGTAAATCATTTGGAGAGAAAAAACAGTGACGTCACTGGTCGTAAAGGTTTAACGGCCGATCAGCTGAGGTGTGGAGGTCGGCTCCAGCGACCCTCGATGTCTTGGCGAAAACTGAGGATTTAATAATGAACGGCCGCTCATGTTGATTGTAATGGCTCTATTATTTTATTTTCAGTCGAATATCAAAAATTAAAGCTCACTTGTAATTAAAAGCTAAATTACCTAAGTATATAATACATACCTATTATATTAAATTGAAAGTAAAATTTAATTATTATTAAATGCCATATTGTAGCAGATACTAAGTAATGATAAAAGTAGGTTAGGTTTTGGTATCTTTGCTAAAATTAATATTTTTAATTTATTAACAAAACTTTACAAAAATTAGAAACACTATATATTTTAGAAGATATTTTTGTTTTTCTGATACACAAGTTGCTTCAATTGATAACTTGATATTTATATTACTGTTGTCAGTAGGCGGTGGCTATTGGACGTCCACTTACATCAGGTGGGCATTATGTTTTCTAATAATTTTTAATTTTCAGGACAATATAAGTAAACTTAATTTAAAAAGATCCTATGTTGTCAGATTTAAATAACTGTCGGATTTGTAAAGTGTTTCGTATCAAGTGCGTAACTGAATGTTCTTTGTATTAGTTCTTCTGAAATCTAACAATTTTATAACCATGCTTACTCATAAACACAAGATTACCAAACAACATCTCCACAGCCCATATACCTGCAACAATACGCTCTCGTAGCAAATACTTAGCGATAAAGAAATGGAACAAGTCTCAGTCTGTTATCAGGACGCAGTTTCCACGGGTATTAAGCACGATAACGCTGAGATTAAATAAAACCATTGTTATTTAAATTGCTAATCGAAAGATCTAGATTGAATATTTATATCATGATTCCTGGGAAATTATTTGAGAAAAACTAAACGATGTCGGCTTAATTAAGATATAATAGTGGCTAGGTAGGAGCTTACTATAAAGTAATCTGAGGATCTGATAATGTAAAAATGCTTTTTTATGAATTTTTATTGTAAAAAAGAAGTGCTTTGTGGGATAACAAGCTTGATTTTTTTTATTGTTTTTTAGTGTATTTAAATATATTATATAGTGCACAAGAATTGACACTAGTTAACATTTTTATGTTTACAAAATTCCACACAAAGGAATTCAGTTATTTTATCTCTTTGCTGTATTTCAGCATAACTGAGAATTCTTTATAAGCGGGAGAATTTTTTCTCCTTCATATAACATTGGATCCTATTAGAGAGGCGTGAAAAAGCACTTTATGAGTCTACAAACAAGGTGGTGTGTAGGACAGTGTGTTTATTCATACCTCATTAGCTTTCTTCGCAAACGAACTCTTTAATACTTTACATCAGATTGAGAGAAGTGACTTTTTTAGTTTTGAATCTCCATTTTTGTGTAGTCAATTGTCTAGCTTATGTTCTCATAAAGATATTGATTATTACCAGTTTAAAAATTGTGTATTATAATGTAAGGCAATCAGTAAGATTTTTCCTTTTTACCGTAAATAAGTGCGCCAACGCATTGAGACTATCAAACAGTAATCTCTTAACCTACTGAACGAACTGCAAATCTCCGCTAACATATCGCCATTAAAATCTGCCTATAAAACGTATTATGACTCTTTTTATCGGTAATGCATCAATTAAAGGCACAAGTGTAACCGACCCGTATAAATTGGCTAACCAAACAATGGCTGATGCAGTTTCGCTCTACATTTCAAAGAGGAAAGTTTTTTCTTTGCAATACAAAATTCACGCCATTTATCACAGTTATGAAGAAACCACGCGCTAGCAAACACGTCTTTACTGTTTTAATTAAACTGTGCCTGAGTGTCTAATTTAGTTCTTATGTCAATATGCACGTGCCGCAAGAGAACTTAGTTTGCAAAAAATGTGAAAATGACAGCAAAACGACCCGGTGAGTTCCACGCGAACCTTTGTAGAAGCCAGCTTTAACGATACCCCTAATGCCATCTATCTATCCAATAGTTAACAACGCCGGGTCTTTCGCATATGGAACGGTTACACACGAACAAGTCACTACATGCACAGGTTTATTGTTAAAGTGTGTGCACGAAGCTAACGCACACAAAGCTTTCATATAAGTCGTAAAACTGCAATTCGAAAGGTTCAGCTGTTCACCGCGCGGTGGCGCTGATCTGATGGTTCATTTCTAAGTCGGACGTTTCATATATTCCGTGGCGCCACTTGTTTACGAGATTTTTTTTGTTAAGTTCTCTTATGAGATTGCTCATCTCACATCTTTCTAATAAGATATACGAGCTTTCCCAACTAAAACTATTTTATAGGTTGCTTGATTTATAAAGTCACATTTGAATGTATTAACTTAAATTAATAATACATGTAATAGTACCTACCTAAGTTAATATATTAGTATGTAAAAATTAATATTCTAAATTTTATTTATTAATTACCTATAAATAAATTTATATACCTTTATAAATTATTACTGTTTGCCAATTTCCTATTTATTTCTGCCCTATAAATTCCTCCTCGATATAATCATGAATCAGGGCTCTAATAAAACTTAAATACCTCCACAAGTTATCAATGAGGCTATAAATCAAATAAAGGAACTTTATCAGTATAATTACAAGTGGTTCTGACTTCAAATGTCATTAGCATGTAAAATTTGGAATTTTAAGTGGTAACTAATTAGAGACGTTGATTAGCTATGATAAATGTTTATGACTTGAAAAATTCGAACTTCGAAAAAACTTTCTAGTTCAAATGAGCACTGAGAGTGAAAATAAACTATATCTTTGTGTATTATTTTTTAACTGTGAAAAATGGTGGTATTTTTGTAGGAAAGAAACTCCTACCTACATGAACGTAAGTAATATGTTTTCAAGTTTGATTACAAAATACGTATATATAAATTTAGTATCGTCACGTCACGATAAAAAAAAATGCGACAAAGTATTCCTTCGATGATCAAATATTTTAGGTAGATCTCATACCTTTAGGTTGTAAATTTAAAAAAAAATAGTACTTTTTGCAATATTTTTGTATTTGAAACATTAAAATTACTTGTTACTTTCCTTAATTTATTGAACAAACAAAATAATATCAGAAAAAGAAAGAAAATATTACATTTTCTAATAAATTATTGTAGAAGGTTGTCAAGTTCATTCGGACGTATTGTAATAAAACATTTCTCTTTGATAATCAAGGATTTGTAACTGCAAATAAGAAGACAGATCCAACCTGACCACACCTATTTCTATTCTGTCAGACTAACACCTACATATATTTTTACATCTCCATTTTAAAGTTAGCTTTCTAGAACTTGGGTAACTTTCGCGACGTTCCCCGGGCCAAGCCAACAATTGAGACTCACCCCACCCCCACTCATCTAACTTGTTCCATTACCGGAGTCCTTTCGTTCCAATTTGAAATTTGAAGCGACAGAACATCTCCGTACCGCAGCGGGATTGAGACTTGGAACAATAAAACGGATTTGGTAGGCGTATAGAGGACACATGTGTATTGTATCTACTGGTGTTATTCTGCACGCGTGGGAGATTTGACACTTAATTAAGAGAAAATTAAATAATCAAGAATGTCGTAAATTATATCCGAGGATATATTTTACCTATTAGCTGCGACTACAGATTTGTATGGTTGAATTTCCATGATTTGTTAGAAATTATGTCTTATATTTAATAAATATATCATAAAAATTAAAGTATTCATTTAATTCTTGAATCAGTTAATGCCAGTAATACCATATATATTTTATGGTTATACGATCTAACACTATCAATTAAAATAGTGTTAAAACAGTAGGTACGATATAAAATTGATAACTGCTAATGTTACATCTTTATTAAAGTTTTGATGTGATAAATCATAAAGTAACATGTATTTTTTACATCATTTTATGTGTTTTTTCAATCATGTCGTTTCTTATAGCGATGAAAATAAAATAGGTATTTTATTTCTTTGTAAATTATCATTCATAGTAGGAAGGTATCGATTATGTTACAATATATTTCACAACATAAAATAAGTATTATTTATATAGTACATCATTCTAGTTGTGTAATTTTTTGCATAACCATTTAAAACAGGTATTCCAGTATCTCGACCCGACTTGAAACAGGTCTTTTACTGTAATTTTCTCATTTGATAAATCTGAAACAATATCATCAAGTTGCGAAGAACATAAACATCTGATTCGAATGTTTTGGCGTGAGAGCCGTGCATTAACCTTAATGTTAAATAAAAGCTGCGGTAAATAAGAAGAGTAAATGTCGGAGGAGGTTCTTAATGGCCATGTTTCAGGAATATTATGAGGTTATTTAAATAATAACATATCATAAATAATTAGGTATACTTAACCCACACGGTGCGCGTATTTAATTTACCAAACCGATTCGTATTTTGGGAAAATTTACTTTGGTAATTATATGACTAAAAACCGAGTTCATTTTTATTGTAAAAATACATCTAGTAATAAAAGTCTAGAAAAACAAAAAGAAATATGAAGCAAAATAGGTCGCATTTTGCCACACGTATCTATTTCTACAGTATACAGCAAAATATATCTTGTAGTTGCTTATTTAATAAATAAAGATGACTTTATATGTTATATTCGTATATAACATATGTGATTTTTTAATGATATTTAGGCTTAAAATCTGTAGATAGTAGGTCTATTCAATACATATTAGCTAATTCAATGTAAATTACTATACCAAACTCTAAACTAAATAAGTAAATTTGATGTTATGTTATCTCTTTTACATAAATTAAACTCAATAATTAAGCAATATTATGGTTTTATTAAACATAAATAAGGTATTTTTATAGTCATCATTGCCAGTCATATCTACACGTTATGCTTTCGGATCGTTGCTAGTTACCGTAACTTAATTAACTGATGATATAGTTCAATGTCTACGGCTTTCCTGCATTTTTACGTCCCATAACTACTAAATTTCAGTTCGACACATAATACAATTTATAATCTCATCCCAATGAACTGATTATCAAGATCAATTTATTACGATTATAAATTGCTTGAGAATTCAATTAAAATTTCTGTTATAAAGATGTTAATTTGTAATCCAAATATGGCAGTTTACATATCTTATTAAATGTTATGGTTGAAAGTATACTATAACCAATTTTTTATACCTAAAACTATCAAAATCCTGTCGATCCTATAACAAGTTCTGATTATCATTGATAGATACAGTATTAAACTTCCTCGTAACACTTGTTTTTCCGTAACAAAGTTTACACACAAATATTTACTGCCTGCGTGCGTGTGTGTGTGTAACCGCGTTATGAACACACACGGGCGGTGTAATATCAGGCAATATGCGAATAGAGCTGCCCAATTTGTGAGGAAACACGGTCCCGTTCTTCGGATGGCTTGATGTTTGTATTGTTTTGTTTCTCATGTGTATGTTATATGTTGTTACTTTCTATTGTTGTGACATTTCATAAATTTTGAAAGGGAAACTGTGTGTAACAATTTATTAGACCTAATCTATTTTTATTTAAACTAGCCAACGTCGTGATAAGTGCCCAAGGTGATATACGGACCAGGCGTTTGCAATCTAAAATTTAGGTACTCTTATTTTATAAATACCATCCCTTTAAAAGAATTTACTGAAGTAAATTAAGTATAGCTACATACCCAAAATTACCCACACTATGCCAGTAACATTATGCAAATTTTATTGTAAAATAAGTTATAAGTACCTATCTATTACAATGAATTCTTTTGTTCTCCGAGGGAAATTTTCATTTTCTTTGTGAATTCTTTGTGAGTAAATAAAATTACGGTTGATGCCAATGTCCTATGAAACATAATGAATGTAGTTGGCAAATGCTAGAGCGACGTTGTATGCAACAATTTCAATAAATTTCTTAATTGAATAAAACCATTCCACTCCGTATTGTTGATGAAATCAAACGTCCAGAGATAAAGCAGCTTCGGACAGTATTGCAACAATGTTCATAATCCCACTAGGTACTTGCCTGACTGACATATGTACGAAAAGTAATCAAGAGAATGGTGAAACTTAGCATGCGATATTCGCCTTTCTTGTTATTCGGGTTCAGGATTTGTTTGTTCGTAACGTAACTGTGACATTGCGGGCTTTACTGGGCATGAAAGAGTAAATTAGTTTTGCTAAATCATTGACTTTAAAAAAATAATGTGTGTTTAAATATATGTTAAGTCTTTAAATATCTGAATTTTTCTCATTTATTTAAGGGGTGAGAGTCGTTTATGCCTTTTATCTTCATTTTAATCAACGTTTAAGATTTTGATACTTAAATGTTTTGTCATTCTGTTGAGTCATAAAGTTGATATAAGTTCATTGTTGTGTAAAAAATTGTCTTTAAGTAGGAACCAACATATAAAATGGTACGGCGCCGAACTAAAATTAATATTTTATAAAATCTATCCAGTTTTTACAAAAATATTTTAGTTATAGTGTAGTAAGAAATTTTATATAAATATGTCTATGTACCTATCTATACATCGTTTGGGGCGTGTGTCGCGGTGTAGAAATGTCTCCGTCTCTTCATGCAAAATATATTGCTGTTTATATTGATAGGGTTGACGACTGAAAAGAGTACTTACCTAATTTTTTCACGAAAATTAAAATGAATTTACCTTTCTTTCAGATAGCAAAAATTTATAAATCTTTATATAATTTTTATGTAAAACAATCTATTGTATCTAAATATTTTAGCTACATTATAAAAGTAGAACTTTTGAATGATTGTGTATTTGGAAATTGGTGTCCAAACGTAATTTTATTCTTGGATTTTAATTCATAAAGCATTGCTCAACTACCGTCTTTGCTCGTACTAACTTAGGTATTAAAAGAAATATTTCATTTGAATTTTGCTTTTGAAACTGTTAACGAGAAATCCCATCGTTAATAATTTCTTTAATTCTCTACTGGGGAAGAGCTTATATGTTTAAAGTAGACGTTTTTACAATTGTGGTAACCCTAAGCCTTGTTGAAATTTGTATCAAAATGAAGGTTTGGAGATAGTTGAGCCGCGTCCTACTTTAGAACTTCGATATTATGCTGTGGACGCCGTCAGCTGGAATAGAAAGGCTTCTTGTCATTTTTACTGTTAAATTACGCCTTCTGTACAGAATTTTGCTATTTTGTTTTATGAAAAACTTTCAGGATTTTATATGGACTAACTTTTGCTTGAAACTTCCGCAGTATTCGGCAAATTGGCTCAATTTCATATAAAGAAGAAAATAATTTTTTCGTTGACGTCAGCTGATATAAAATATTTGTGTCCTTCTTGTAACGAACACACTTTAAATGTGTGCACATTTCAAGGAGGACTGATGGCCGTTGGGGCGAAAAGGTCCTTGGGTGGCGGCCGTATAGTCGCAGCGTTGATAGGCGTCCCACAAGGTGGACCGACAATCTGGTAAAGATCTCGGGAAGGCTTTGAATATGGATAGGGTAGGATCGATCGATTTGGTGATCCTTGAGGGAGGCCTATGTCCAGCAGTGGACGTTGCTCGGCTGATATAATGATAATAATGATTTTAAATACTAATATAAGTATAACCTATTCTATGGCAACCGTTTTCATCTACCAACCTGCACTAGGCCATTATGGTGGTATTATGGCCGAAGCTCCTCACGTACTGGCTCTCTTGAATGATGGTTTGTGGTCAGTAGTGGGACGAGTATAGGCAGTTAATGAAGTGAATGAATATTGAATTTAGTCTCTTATTTTTAGGTTAGGTAAGTTCAACTGTCATTTGTTTGGAAATAGCACGTAAACCTTGAGAGGAGGCTACTTTATCTTCAATGAAAATATTCAATTTGAACTCGGGAATATCGTGTATGGCTCTAGAAAACACGGGCTTATCTGTCGTGTTTTTGGCAAAACAATATTTTATCTCGTCTTCATGGGAGGCGGGACGGAAATCCTTCGGTTTATTTTACCCACTTACTACTTTCTCTTCGCTAGAGTTCATACATAATTTAGTCGTATTGGCATAAGTCTGCCTCGACTAACTTAAAATATTTGCTGTCTGAGAATCGCTATTTCTATTTGTTGGATGGCAACTTATTATTTTAATAGTATGCATTCTTATATGGATAGTGTATATTACTTGTGAACATATATTTCTGCTTTTCAATTCTTGATTAAGTAGATACCTGTATTTTAGGTACTATATAATAAATACTTACTAATAATTTGAAAATAATATCTTATAGTTATCATAACAGATAAGTGATCATTATTTTCACGTTATAATGACTGAGAGGAATAACATCCAAAATAATCTAAACTATTTCTCTTTCTTGCAATAATAATGCTTATTCAGACTTTCAAATGCTGAAATTTTTCGTCTGTTGAAGCATGTACTGGCCCGCCGGCAATTTTCACGCAGTTAAATTGTGTTTTGAGTGTCGGTATTTGGCTTAGTAAGCATAAACAAGGCAATTTTGACACTTCTGAATTAGCCTGTTTTATACAGAGAGAAGAAAATATTGTTCTGAAACCTAACTTACTTATCCGTAGACAGGGTTAAAATATTGAGGTATAAGCACCTATATAATTACTTATGTCTAAAATGTGCTAAGCCAGAAATGTCAATAGGTACAAACAGGTAAAATTCTCCTTCTGGAATGTTCATTAGAACCGTAAATTGCTGACGGCGAAGTCCCGAAGCGTGCTCTAATCCCAGGGTGAACTCTGAACGGCCGGTAACTAAAAACTGCTCCCCGTTCCGCTCTAAACAGGGAGAATGCGGTCTTTGTGGTGCGCTCATAGTGAACTCTGAGTTGCAATATAATATTGTTAAACTTAAAAAGCCCATCAAAGGTTAGATGTCTGTAAATCAATTTTGATATGTAGTAACTATGAGGAATTAGAGAAAGATTATGTCTACGTTTTTTTTTTACTTATTACCTAAAACTTAAGATCCATCAAACAGTGGATTGTTAATGATATTGATTTGCCTTCTTACCTAAAAGATTATGTATGACAATAGTTAGTTGTATGACGTCATGCCATTAGTATAATTATGCCGGGTTGAAGAAAATAGAAACACATTTATGGATTATTTAAAGTGAGACATAATTATGCGATGATAGGTCAGGTAAAAGTACTTCTTGTGGTGTTAGCTTGTTTTCCTATTCCCAAGATTTACTTTTTTATACTTAATCAATGTAGATTCGAGACTAACGAAGTCACATGGGAATGGCAAAAGTAAATAAAGGGCCTTGTTAAAGTTTGTAGACCTTTTTATTTTTGTGTTGGTAGGTTGCAGCATGCCACTCCAGTAAGTGGGTATGTATGTTGCTTCGATGAGCAGCAAAGTATTTAAATTAATGTATAGTGTGCACTTATTAAAAATTGCTTATACATTTTAGTTGTGTCCAAAGCTTATTTTTAAAGCTGATGATTACAATTTGGCCTAAAGAGAAACTCAGATTCAGACAAATTATAAAACATCAAGCAAAACACTAGATAAATATAACCCACTTCTATTAGACAATACCACGTACCTACCTGATTTTATGGGTATTATTTTGTTTTTTAAGTAGGATCATAAAAATACAGAAAGTGAAACTTGCTACGAGGTGTACCTCTTTTTTGTTGAAAGCGAAAGTTTTGAACAATTGTATTTCTATTGAAATATACCTTGTTTTGGTAGCACGGTAGCAAAGCTGTTATCAATGATACAAAAGTAAGAAACAATTCATTCTATTTTAAAGTTTTTAGAATACAAACAGGATTACTTTTAAACAAAATATCAAGTTGGTAATTATCTTTTAGCGAATTGAAACAGAAATTATAGTTGTATATTTCGCACTCTTCATTATTTTTAACCTTAGGAAACTAAGATAAGATTATGCGGTAGAAATCGCTTGTATTAAAAAACCACCTTTTTGTAATAGTTATTGTATTTATCTGTATAATAATCGAAACTATTGCGAATTGTCCAAACCCGCTACCGCTTATCGGTGTGATTCAGGCGTGAGCTTAGCCTTACGATACGAGTAAACTTGTTAGCGGACCACATGTAGGTACAGTCGGCCACAACAATACCAACCATCACAACGTACACGCCTCATAGCCTGCAGGTGAATGCAGATACTTGAAACTTACAGAACAGAAACACCTTTTGTTTATTTCGCAAATAGCAGCTTTAGCGGACTGTCCATAATGGCTTTTGTTTTATTTACGGCTGTGTGACCCTTAATTACAGATATAAAATAAAAAACGATAAGGTTATGTTATCTATTCAAAAAGGGTAATAGGATAACGTTTATTTTAGATAAATATAGTACCTAATTAAATTAAATTGTTACATATTATTTGAACTACCAGCTATTATATTAGTTTTCTTAACAGTCATTTCAAAGGCGTATAGGAGTAAATTAGATTTATGTGAACATTTACTGAGTTTAGTTCATACATGAACGGCTTACGTGTAACAGTGGAGCATCTACATTTGATAAAACTATGCATATAAACCAAATTCCTAGTATTTCATTAATGTTATTTATGCTGTAGACTTTTATTTGTGCTAAAAATTAGCATTAATCTTTTGTAACCTATCTAATAAAAAGTAAATTAATAATATTGGTACAGTTTTTAATACCCAGAAGTTATTAAGTATAGCTTTAAACCTTAATAAGGAACCAAAATAGCCATCATAATGATTTATATAATATAACGGGTACCGTCTGATCAATCTCCTTACCGGAGTAGATGTTAGTGTAATGGGTAGGTATGAATATTTTTGTTTACGTGACATGGATATTGTCTTAATTAGTACGTTCCTAATGTTCATTACAAATTTATATCTATTTGCGTTATGTTATAAGCTCTTGGCTGTATATTCACTGGACGATAGACCCGTCTTAAAGGTTTTATCATATTTTGGCCGTGAAATACTACTTTATATTTTGGTGTGATGAGAATGAGGTATAGTGTAATTTCAGTTCATTAACATCTCTTGTCTCCAGAATATCATTAGATAGGATATTACTATTACTAATTAACGAAATATAATATTATTACTCACACATCAGTAGATGTAGAAAATTCATTGGCTTGAATCTACTAAGAAATCCACACAAATTGTTAGATCATTCATGCATTTTATGTTTATTACCGTATATGTCCTCGGCGATGATTGAGACGTAATCTCGATAGAAAGAAATATCTGGGCGTCTGTTTGTCGGTATCATTATGTAAATGTTTATTTTAATCTCAGAGACAATGGGACGAGGCTAATATGCCCCAGAACTCTATGCAAGTCACGACTTCACCTAATATACGTTTAGTAGTCGTGGTCTGACAACGTAATCGGCATTTTTCAGAAAAACCTAAATGTCTCTTCTCTCCCTTTCTCTCTAATATATTAATTTTAACTTAAAATTTGATGTAATAATTTTCAAAATAGAACCCTATTTTAATGAATAAATTTTTTAGAAATCTATGCGAAACTTTGGAGACCAATGAATTAGTCAAAAACGAAACTCGATGCTATTATGAAGGTTGTTGGTATAAAACTTTTGATTGGAGTTATATAGATTTAATCAGAAGAAAAGATTTTCTATTAGTCATATTACGCCCAAAAATATATTTTAGTGTGTGTGTGTTTAGATTGGTAATTTCACCGTATTGGCAGTTACGCAAGTTAGTTTGTAACTAGAAATTAATAACGAAACATATACTTTATGCATCTTCTAAGTTAACTAAAATGACACAAAACATTTATATAAAAATGTATTTCAAACTTTTATGTTTCCTAGAATATTCGCTAAGATACGAAAATCTATTTAGACTGCAACACAGACGAACACAATAAAAATGAACCTAAGGAACCGTCGCCACTTTCGTATGAGCTTCACATCTTCGGACCCTGAAACAAAGAGATTGATTTCATTAACATATTGAATATTTCAATTTGTATTCTCGGAGATGCGTCTAGTTTACTATTTTTTTGTCAACGCTCGACCGTCGATAATCTTTCCCAGCGTTTTTAGATGGGAAAGAGCCTCCCTTTGCCATCTTATTCGTTTATCTATGTAATTTTTACTTACATTAATTCACTACACTATTATCAAAGGTAATTTATTTAGATGAATGATTCCTATTTTAAGCCCTTTGAGTCAAATAAAAAAAAAGAAAATAATTCTTTGAGTAACTTGACATGGTGCTATAAAAAGACACGCTAGCGGCTAAAGGGAAATGTTTACAAACATATCTAAAAATACAAATATAAATTTATAATTTCATTATTCTTTATATACTAAATCCGATTTTGATATTATATTACTTACATTTTCTATGCTTATGTAAATAAGACTTAGGCGAGTAAAACTAATCCAACTTTTGGTGCTTAATAAGAATACAAGGCGGATTTTACGCTATATTGTTTGAAATTTGCATAGAAACAAAATATATAGTACGTAATAACTTCATATTTCTCAACAATTAGTATTAACGAGCAGATGAAAACAAAGCCGGCGCGGGTTATACTTTCGCGGTACGAGGTGTTTACAGAGGGGTTTCCTTAATAAACTACAGAGATGTCAACTCTAGATCATTCCCATGCAAATATAACAACTCTTGCTCTTGTAAATTACAATACTTTTTACTCGGACTAAGCTCAGAGAATTATCACGGGATTTTTCACCCTACTCTGCATAATAACGTTTCTTGTTTTCGACAGTAATAATCGTTTGCATGTTGTGAAAACTGCGAGACCTGTCAAGTATTAATTTGCTGTTGAAATTTCAAACCTTTTTAGAGTAATATTTTTTTACTCACTTGTTTGTACCTAATGACGGCATCTTTACATGAAAATTTGGTAGGATTGGGCCTTGTTTTGAAGTCAAGGCACATTCTCCTTTTAATTTTAAGTGCAATACCTCTCGTTCTCCCAATATGTTTACAAAATAAAACAGCTATTTGAGCAGTAGGGTATGTAATAAGTTTCTTACTTCACTCCCCAAAGGAAAGTCAATAAAAATTCCATTAATATTTTACGTATTTAACAAATCATTTTTCAGGTTTCAAATAAAGAATCGATATTTTAAAAATTTAGTTAGATTCTTGTAACGTCGAAAAGTCATTGCAGTGAAGTTAGTTTCATGTCTATGAAGTCACAGTTGGCTGATAACTCCATTCTCTTCTAAGGTTAACTTTAATCTTTTGGTTATAACTTTAGAAGCTTGGTTTGAATGTAGCAACCAAATCAAAATTTATACCAACAAAAAATTTTGTAATATTAACATGGAACCTCGGAATCAATTTTAGCCGTGGCTATCCGTTATGAGTGCAAAGACTTTTAATCAATGTAATGTGCAAGACCCTTTATTTTATACATTTCTTTAACATCACTTTATTAAAGAGAAAAGTAGAGTATTAAGCGGGAGAGTGAAAAAAATAAAAAATATTTTATGACTTAATAACTCCGGGACAAATTTAAAACATGTTTTTGATTCGTTCTTGTCAAGAAAATTCGGGCCCTGACCTACTATGTAAATTATTGGTTTCATCAATAAATATTAACTATGTAGGTATATACGCATGTGACATATAAGTTGATTATTATATAAAAAATATCATTATTTCATTTATGTCGTTTAATACCTTAGCAACACAGATGAAATTATTGTTAATTATTGTTACAAATTAAAATTTAAACTTGGCACTTCAACTGAGCTGTTACAATTAAAATTTGCGAATAATTCAAATACCGCGATAATCAAAGAATGATCATCAGACCATTCGCAAGGAAAACAGAAATACTTGAGCGGGTCTAATTTTCCTTGAGCGAATTCCACGGTGTACTCATTTGGGCTAAACGCGAGCGATAGGCTGGCGGTTGTAGACGGGCTTTAACAATAGAGCAGTTTTATTGTTATAATTCAAACATAAGAATTTTTAATTTGATCGTAGTTACTATCTTTTTTTTGATCGCTTTATCTACTTAACCATTGAAGTAACAACTATGAACTAATGAACAGTTGAAGTAAAAATTATCACAATTGTATCGCATTGGAATATATTCGAAGGCTATTAGTAACCAATCACCTTAACTATTGATGTAAAAATTCTTATATATTTTAGTTTACTTTCTAACATAAAATACCAGTTCTTTATTTTAAGCATAAACATGTTAATGTTTATATTTAAATTATTATTTATAAATAATTACGTATACAAAATTTAAAAAACTCTCAATCTCTGAGTGACTGTGATAGGGAGTCTTGAAGTGTGGGCCTTATTGTACTTATAATAAATATCAGTGTAGGTTGAATAATCATTTCTTACCTACAAAATTCTTAGTTGTTAATATTTTGTGAAATGAACTGAAAATTGTAAAATTTTCATGCAAAATTAAATTAGCTTTTAACAGTCCGTTTACTCGCCCCGAGTGGACCTAACCTTAAATTAGAAGGGAAAATAGGACAACATAATTGTACCCCTTTCCCCGCAAACCGTTGTTACTTTAATTTGTATTCATTTTTATTTATATTGCTTAAACAAATTTGAGAAGTTTAAATCTTGTTTCATAGAAGGGCGGAGCTTTTGAATGGTTAAAAATTAAATATTATTACAGTGTAGTACCTGTGAAGAAATTTAAAACTTAATCAACTATGAAACCTTATACAAATGAATTTTAATGAAGTTGTGTATCTTTTTACTTATAACTAAAAGAGATATCTACGTCAACCCTAGCTTTAGCTATAGAAAAAATATTAGCACGATTAGGGTATCATAATAAGTATCAATAAATATATCCTATATAATATTATGTATATATTACATAAATAATTATTACGTGTCATCGCATAGTTAAATTTCCTAATAAAATGTAAAAATTATAACCTTTAACCTGTTTCAAATCAAAATCATGCCCAAATCCCACGCCATCCTCAAATAATTGCAGTTGCAATAACCCGCCATGTTACCGACCCGTCCTTACCAGACGCATACGTCATTCAAATACACTTCTCTATCAGACATGCAGAATGACACATATACCTGTCTCTGTCACTCGAACCGCTTGAAACAGAATTAGGGCAATACGCATGCGTGTATTGCCAATGTCAAATCAATCCTTGTAGGCTGATGCAACGGGGCAATTTGGAAAAAAAGACGTAAATTGATGCATTATGATATTACATCTTAAGTAGAGATTTTAATTGTTTTTAAATTTATTTGTTACAGATTTTGGATGGTTTTGGCGCTAATGTGTGATCGAACGGTACGCTGAACTTTTTACTATACTGTATATTTATAAATAAGTTGTATTATTTTGGGAGGATAAAACAGTGATTTTACAAAAATAAGTTTCAAAAAAACGTTGAATACGTAAAATGCAACCTCAATGACAATTTCTTTATTGAAAACGTAAAAGTAAGTTGTATGTAAGTAATATCTCTCCAGATAGGTAGTATTCATTTCATTATTTATTGGAAGTATTAAAATTATGAAACAATAACAAAATTAAAAGGAAAATATTTATTCAAAACTCAGTAGTCCAGTGCACTGACATGTAGAGTTAGTTAAATATTTGGTTATAAACCGGGAGCCGTCCATATTTTTACGAGTTCATTACTATGTTATTACCACGGCGTGGCTCGACCGATGAGCCGCGGCACATCCAATTTCCCAACTTGCCATTTATTGATATTGACTCTGGATGACGCCTTGTGAGCAGAGATATAAGAAAAATTGAAGCGCCACCCACGATGTTAGAAAACATGGGCATATTTTATGTGATTGGACAATGCCTCTATTGTGGCACCGTTCGTGTAGAGGTAACGGAGAAGGCAATGATTTACACTATTGTTGTTACTGAAAGCGTTATAGTGGAAGATGTATACTTATTTAAATAGTGTATAGTCTAAAGCTACCGACTAAAGTTATAAAACATTTTTCTATCTAAAGCTATAAAAACAAAGAGGTATTTTCGTTAACTTTAAAATGTCCTTAGTACTGACGCCTGAAAGTCACAGTTATCGCTGTCTGAATTCACACAGTTTATAAAGTCATGTCTACCATTTAATTTAAATGTACAATTAATTACTTATGTGCGATACATCAAAACCAGTTTTCAATTTAATTAATTAAATTTATTTGTTAATTTTTTTAAAGAAAACAATCCACTTTATCAATTTGTAAACCGGCTGATAAAACAAGTTACATAATTTTAAGATTGTGTGCGTCAAATTAACGTAGACACTTATCTAGGAAAATTCCTATGTGCATGTGTTCGATATCTCGTGGTATCACTTATTATCAGCAAACCTAACGCCAAATAAGTTCGTAAGAGACGTGACTTGCGAAAAATATTCGTTTCGCCTTTACTCACCAGATTCGTATACGGAACGCGTAAGAATGGCTCCAGTAGGTATATTAATATCGTCAGCCATTTCGATCCAATCTTTCGAGATATATGCTTGTAGTAACAAGATGGTGATATCTGATATTTTGATACATACATAACTGGTTTAGGAACCGTTCTGTTTATTTAGAGAAAACTCAAAACATAATGGTTGTAGTATAGAATAAAATAGAATACATCTAATTGTACATCAACCAATTCATAAAGTTATATATAATTATTAACCAATTTTGTATAAAGGATGACCTTATAGCCAAAAGTGATCTCTTTCAAGTAACGTTAGAATGGTTGTGGTTATTTATTTTTAATCAATAACTAGCGTGATATTTTGAATTTAAACAGTTAAGAAAATTTAGAAATTACATATTTAATATAACTACGTTTTCATAATGGACATCACATTATATAGTAGTCTACTTGACTAAAATAGGTACTTAGCTTAATATTATTTAGTGAAAATTTATTACAACGAATCTACTTATATCATCATTTAAAATGAAGTTAAATAATTTACCAAGTCACAGGGGAGCTGAAAGCTTTTATCGATTCCACCAATCCGAAATGACTTTACAAAGACTTTAAGTTCCATATAAATGTTATCTGGGTTAGTAGAATCCTTGTTAAGGACTGAACAAGTAATTGCCGAGGTTGATCGATTTTGCATGAATCTAAAAGCATTGATCGATAGGTACTTAATACTTTTGACTAGTTATAAGAAAAATCTGTTTGCCTTTAGGAACTTAAAGAGATCTTATTTGTAGCAGTCAAAGGTAAAAAGTTTCATTCAGTGAATGCATAGGAATTGGTACTGCAGTATTTGAAATATAGATGAGTTGAACTAAGGAATCGATTTGGCAAAGAAATGAGATTGAACTCTACGAAATATCGAAATATCTATAATAAATTCCCTTGCCAACGATATAAGAGTAAAATGTAGGTAATATACTTAACTACGTAAATAAAAAAATCGATGTGAATTTTTCGGAAGAAGCATCATCATGAAATAGTACAGTAATTTATACAAGTATTTAACAAACAAAAACATACTAAAAACCAAAATCAATCTGCACGTTTCAACTGCACGCGAGTTCTATTTTCACAAAATTCAATTTTTAGGAATCGAACATCGTGGCACGCTTTCGTTAGCATATCTTATTGAGTCGACAGAATCGTGCTCGATTCGGCATTGGGAGCTGTCTGTCAAAGCGGACTAAACGAAGCCAATCAGAAATAAATAACCGTCGGTCTTCGTTTCATTTGCATGTGGATGGCAGCGGGGAGAGGGCGGGGAGGGCGATGTCGGCTCACCTGACGACTTCAACCAAATTTTGTTCATGCGTAATATTACGCCACTGTTTTGTTTTTCCTCTATCGCTTTGGCATTTAAAAACTGTGTACTTATATGTTTACGGACGTTAAAAATATTTGTACTAAAACTATTTTTTATTCTAAATTATTAACATCATCCTTTAATAAAATTAAATAATTATAAAATTATAATGACAAATAACTAGGTTTGGTTCTTTCTGATGGTCAACTTCAAAAACTTGGAACTTTATAGTCAATATTTTAAATTTGATGCGTGTAAGTAGGTAGGGTATAGGTACCTATAAAGAAATAATTTATATACCTTCAAATTGAAGTAGCGGAGAAATTAATTATAATTCCCTTATTACTGAACTATAGGTATGTAATATCAATGATCTTGTGAAGCCACAAATATCATTGTTATATGTTCCTTAAAAATTATTGAAAATTCTAGATCACAAAATTACATATGTAGGTTACTGCTACAAAAATTAGTGATTGCGATAAATAACAACAAACGCCTAGCATAAGTTTTATAGCTCACTGCCTATTTAAATTAACAGAATAATTCTTGAAGATCTATATAACATATTCGTATACCTATATTACGTGTCTTACATGTTCAATATGATAAGATTCTAAGCTTTTATCATTATTATTCTCTGCATTCGCTAAACAATATTTTAAGTATGTTTTGAGCCATAATTTTAAAAATTTCTACATCATAACTACAAAAATAGAATTTGAAATAATAAAAAAAAATATTACATCAAATTAAAATCAGTTAATTTTACCAGTTTATGTGCTCTCAGTGTAAAGAAAATTTTAATTAATGTTTGTCTTCTAATTTTCTCTGGTAGACCCCAAAGACCCGCGCCGGCATAGAAACACTTCAGTTCAACTGTGCTGAGTCGGATACAACGCGCCAAAATGTTCTTTCTGCATCGCTAGCTGCCACGAAATTTCTTATCTGCAAAAATAAATTTAAATTGTAAGCTCTTCGAGTCTTACCAACGCTGATTTAAGCTTGAATATACCGCTAATTGAAATAACTTTAAATAAAGAATGTTTCTCGGGAAAATTTAAATTGAGAACAGAAAGTTTCGTCTGAAGGTTTTTATTTTTTATTATTAAGTAGTACCTAATTATTTGAAATTAAAAGCTTAAAGTAGTTAGCATTTAAACAACAATGTTTCATCATATGTAAATCAATAATTTATGCTATTATTTAGAGCAAAGAGAAGATTAATTTTTTTCCTTCTAAATGTTTTTTTTTTGATATAACAGTAGGTCCGTTTTGTGGTTTCAATATTATTAAAGTTCTTCGTGACTTCATAAGGAAATAAAATGTGGCGCCATTTTTCGTTTTATCTTGTACCACACTGTGATAGAAGTAGATAACATCACCACACCAATGACGTCATCAAGCAGATTGGCCGTTAGCAAAATAAGTGGCTTACAGCACTAATCAAACGCCAGCCAACGGGCGTGTTCGACCCTGTATAATATTCCGATCGGTTGGCGTCCGGCGCGGCTCGGACGTGTTGCGGTGTTCGTCAAAGATTAATCCTGTTTACTCAAAAGGTATCGAGCATATGAGAATACCTTGGAGAATTAATTTAACCATAGAATATAGTTTACAAAAAACGATTACATCAAGCAGAACCATAAGTAACTAGTAGATATAGTTCGATTGTAATGTAAAGTAGAAAAAAAGTTACGCCACTTACTTATTTCTCGAACAGCTGTTTTCTACACAAAATTAGAGTTAAGCTAATGGCATAAAATAATATAATTGTTCCGTAATTAGTACCTATAATTTTTTTGGTAAATGCAATATTTATATTTTATCTGTGAGAAAATAATCTTTGACGTGGGCGGTTATTCAAGTTAACTGGGAGCGTCATTTCGGCTATAGAGTCCATTGGTCGGGTACGTGACCTTCCCGTTCTTCTCAACTATGATTTCTTTCGTCTTACTTCATATTAACTTATGCGGCCCTGGTATGTGCGTAATGAAAATCAATGAGGAGAGCTTTTGAGGCAGTCATTTTCGAAACAGTGAAGCAGTTGATGATTGTTTTCATCATAGATGATTTTATCATAAAATAGAGGCTTTGATACTTTAAAGAAAGTAAGTAACTAATTCAAAAAGTTTCAATGTACTCACCTGGTAAGTAAGGTATAACCGATTGCCCACAATCTACATTCAGATTGTAAACGACCGTCTTTGAAGTTTTTTGCTAGAAATGAAGCTGTTAACTTAGGATTTAAATATATTTCTTTACGGTATTTATTGTAATGTTTAAATGACATTGGAGAAAAGCATAGTACATTGTTTATTCGGCATTGACGATACACTAGAGATGTAAATTGTAATATTAAATTCTGGTCATTCGGATAGTAAGTTAGCATTTTTACAAGTATTATATACGTTAATACTTTTGGAACGGCATAGTTAAAAAGTAAGGATTCAGTTCCAAATTTCTTGTCACCAAACTAATTTCCGCCGAACACTTCTGTCACGGTTCTTCTATCATATTACCCATCCTCCAACTAGCTTATCTGTATTTTTGTCAACATCCATCCAAACGAAATAGATGCGACATATCAGGTGGGGTGGATACAAATGTAAGGGGGGATAAGCCCATGTTTTATATTATTGAGGCACACCCACTACCTTGTTTACACACGTGAGCCGGGAATATTGTCATTCAGGGATTGCTGCCACTGGAAATTTAACCTTTTAAAATTCATCTCGGTTACTAAGGAAATTTGTTACAATGCGACATTTCCTAAGGTTACGCATTTTTATTCGTGGGAACAACGATTTCAATGGGGTTGACAACTGTCAAAGTGGATCACGTTTGATTTTGTTCCAAAATTATTAATCAAAGCTAAGGAGTTTTATTTATTATCAATTGACTATCGTTCCAAAATGACCCAAGCACTACATTATCGGCATCAATACCACCAGTCAAAATCTGACCATCAAAAAGATATGAAAATAACTGTTGGAAATTAGTAGGTTGTCATCGTGTCATGCGATCTATTTATCTAGTTTTATCGAGTTTTTAGTTAATAAACGATAAACCAATGTAATAGTGTAATGAGCACATTAATTTAAAGTATTAAAAAAAAATTGTTTCTATATAGGATAGGATAGTGTTTAAAAGTTAGTATCGTACAGGTGCAATCTAGTAAATAAATGAGGTAAAAAAATTCTGTTGTACTCATGTGCTATAGATATTCAAAACATATATCTTGGAGTAAATAATATAAAGAAGAGATATATATTTTTTGAGTTATTGTTCTTACCGTTTTTAAATTTTGTTTTACTGAGGTACTTACTATGATCATTAAAATGTTTCATCTAAATTGAAGATGAATTTATTGATATCTTTAAAAAAATATTTTTTTGTTTAAAACGATTTAGGAACAATCGCACTAGTAGCGCCATCTCATAAGAGTTGAGTTGCCAACCCCATTAGGTACATGGTTTTGATATAATATAAATAAAAAAATTAAAAGCTACCGCGAGAAATAACGTTTGAAAAGTATTAAATAATCTTTGGACTATGTCTGCTAGTGTTGTCCAAATATTTTTTTTCATTGTTAATTAAAATTCATTTCGTGCAATTATTGAGTAATATTTTCGGATAAACACAAATATTTGACAAAATAATTGGTACTTATTTTCGATTTGGTTCTTATTGTAAACAATTTTGGTCTTACGAGAATTTCCAATGATTGTTTCTCAACTCGACGTCCACAATATTATACAGAAAAAATAAAAACAACCCTTCCCATCCCATATGAAGTTAAACATTTGCATTTTGTAATACTGCTCGCTGTATCGGCAAAATGTATCTTCTAGTATAGTCTTGAATAAATTCGAAAGTATTGTTTGGCCAAAACTCTCATCCCTGATTATATTTGAACAAAATATTTCTCGGATCTTGTGTAGACACAATATAATAAGTCTCTCGGGCCGCTAAATGGAGCCGAAAGGAAAACCATCGTGTCTCGGGATATTCTACGTGATCCGCCTATATGGGACGGACAAGGGTGAAATCTCTTGAGCTGTATTAAGGCGCGAAGGTAGATCCCGAACCCTCAATGTTTCAGTTATTCTCTCTTATTGCGAGCAGCATAGCACGAGTAGAAATTGAAAGTCGATGGTCTGATGGAAACATAAAAAGGAACGTAGATGGAATGAAAGGTGTCTCTAGGTGTAAGTACGGAAGTGTGTAGGTGAGTCACCCAATTCAAACGTAGGTAAAACTACAAAAACTCACAAAAGATGTTCAACATTGAATTCATGAAAACGGAATGTAGGTTCTTATAACGGAATGATTTATTAATGATTACAACTAATGTTTTTTTCTTAAGATTTCGCATAAATTAGCTAACCCTTGCATACATTCCATCATATTTTAATCTTGGAATTCTCCTCTTGCTAACGAAGTACCCAAATTGCAATGTTTAACTTTGCTACGTAATTTGAAGCAAACTGCACTCTAAAAGGCATTTATTTAATCCTTGCTTTCCCGAAGACTGTTGCTGAGGCAGTACTGTTTTGGTAAATATATTTTTCGGTGTAAAAACTTAACTTTAAAGTATTAATCAAGAATGAGCCTTGTTTTTCATGCTGAAAGGGTTCTTTATTGCATGTTTAGGTCCAAAGATTTTTTGAAATTTCTCCAAAGAAGTTTGTAGCTTACTCGATAAAGCAAAAGGTTGTTATTTGGTGTTTTTTGTTGGAATTAGAAACACGCCGCCGCCCGCAGAGCCAGACCCGCCGAATATTGCGGGCCTTGTTTATGTCCACTTCAAGTTTAAACGACACATCGAGTTACATAGCTTTTTTGCAAAACATGCATCGTCGCTAGAACCAACGGCCATCTTATGAAATTGGATTTTACAAGTGCCCGCTCGTTGCACTAAAGTTTAATAAAGTCGACGCTTTTAACATAATTCCACTGGATTTGGAGTTACGTGATTATGAGATAGTAATGAAACTCTTTTCTTACTATAGGCTTATGAAGAATTATTTAGAGACAATCTTGTGGTGCGTGAGTTCAGTAACTACCTTAGATGTGCGTTTTAAGAATATAAGAATATTTTAAATACAAATTTTTGCTTTGTATCCCTTTTTTTAGTTTTTGCTCTATAGTTAACAATAAATAGTTCATATGTTCGTCTTAATAAAACTATACCTTCGTTTTAAATAGTCGGCCAAAGTTTAAATGATAAGTTCTTCATAGTCTAAGATGCTATTTTCACTAAACTTTAATTAATTACTTACATTTTAAAGGCGCCGCATTGTGAAGATTCCTTCTCTGTGGAAGGCATCAAACCTTCATCCAAATGAGGGTTCAACAATGGTTCAGCATAATGGAATGAGAATTGCCTCGGTTCCTTGATAAGCACACCATCGTACACGTGGATGCTTCCAACTACTTAGCATTTATCACTGCTTTGATAAGGGTTACGTATAGAATCGATTGAAATACATTTCGAATATTATTATAGATTAAATTGGTATCAGCTGTATGTTAGTAGAAACATTTACAGTTAGTTTGTATTAATAGCTAAGAGTGGTTATGAAATGTGTACATTCAGAAATTTTGGAAATATTTATTAATCAAATTTTACTACAACTTACATTATATAGAAAAATAAAAAAAATACTATATAATTTTAGTTATTTTAAAAATCCAAATTTATTTTTATTTCAAGTTTTTGTGACAAATACTTAATCGTTGTGTTTACATCACAAACTTTAATGTCGTATCGCGAAGGACTTGAAATCTTATTGTATGTATTTGTATATATTTACACGTATATTTTACATAGGAAAATTACTTCCATATTCGATTCTGTCAAATAAATACTTTTGATCTTTATAAAAAAATCCAGTTGATTAATATAACCACGTGTTTCCAACTGTGAATAGCATGGTACAATCATGCAGAGCATACAAGCAAAGTTAATCAACATAGTATACTTAAATTCTAATCGGCACGTGAATACGTAGGTACCGATGTTTACCTCGAAACCCAATTAAAAAGGGCCCTCGATCAATAGTGAATGTTCGTAATTACGGGGCCCGGTAAGACGGCTGGCTTTCTTCCGTCTTTGATTACAATTCTCCTTTAAAAGCCAACGCGTTTAAGCGTAGAGCTGGCAATATCTTAGACATGTGATTTTAGTTTATAAATAGATACACGATTAAACAGATAATTTTTTAGCATACAATCATATAATAAATATTATATTTATTTAACTATTTATATACATACACGAAAGCTAATTATTTATTTAGTAAAGAGTTTTTTGCAATTGTTTATTATTTAAATAGTTCATTTTTTTAAAATTTAGATGTATGAGTCATTATACAAAATAAAACACTGTTTCGCTATTCTACCTAAAGGTATAGCTCACTGCGTTTTGTTGCCCTAAACTTTCTCCCCCTGCATTCCGACCCTCCAATATGACTAGTAAGTCCGACACATTGTTTTCTAAGTGCCATGGTCGCCACATAAGGCTGATAAAGTAACGTTATCTTACATTGACTTAGAAATAAAGGTGACGGTAGGAGAAATGTAAAAATGACTCCTATAGAAACAAACAAGTAAAACTTTAATGGTGACAGAATTCAGCTTTGCTTTTTGTGTAAATATAGAATAAATTTTTTGATTCTGATGCTCAGTGTTCCAAAAAGTATTTCTTAGCAAAAAATGTTTTATTAAATTTACAAAATGATATTACGACTATCATCAACATCCCACTTCCAGGCTTTTCCTTCTCGTAGAATAAAAAATTAAATTAAAAAATATAAAGAATTATTTAATAAAAATAGGTAACAATTTTATATAAAATACATTCCACCTGAATAAAAGACATAAGTAAGACAAGCTTAAGTCTGACGCCAATTCTATTGTTTTAAATTAGACTTTAATAAAGATACCTTTTTAATTTAGGATTTTTACTTTTTTATTTCAATATAGGAACTAACTCAGTATCTTTAAATAATCTTTCTCATAATATTATCATAAACGTCACTACTGAACTTCACAGCAAGACAATTCATAGTTCATCGCAATCCAATATCAATAAAGACGAGTTTCCTAGCTAAGAACAGCTCATATACAGTTAGTTACTGTTCTGTCGACTTAGTTAAAGTGGTTGGCTTTTAGTTCCAGGAACATGGATATCGCAGTATAGATAGAAGTCTGAGTGCAGTACTCCACATGTATGTGTATACGTCGGAACTATTGTGAGATGGACTTTATTTTATACGGCACTTAGGAGTTAGTCATAACCATCCTACATATACATTGGAAAATAGTCAGTACTAAATTATGCAAAGAAGGCATACGGTGACTCTAAGGAGACGATAAATTAATGTTTTAACATTTCCAGCATCTAAATTGTTATGTTTCCATAATCGTCAGTGGTAGGAATGCGTAAAGTTAAAACTAGTGGGAATTTATACCGCCATTTAAGTAGTGGTAATACTAGTAGTAGTAGGTACAAAATTGATTATAAAATTGTGTCGGAGTACGATTTATAAAGCACGCGACAAAGTATCAGGTGTCAATTCATTATTATTAAGACAGAATTCTTCAAAATAAAAAAAGCAAAACTATACCTTTTTTCTCTTTCACATACTTAATGTAAAGTCAATGCATTTATTATACGAATTGATCAACTTTACGTTAAGCACGTACTTCCTTAGTAAGTACTTATCTGGCGAGAAGAATAGATTTACCTACTCTATGAAAAAGGTAAAGCATTTCTTTTTTAGAAAAACCTATCAATATTTTATAGATAATGTTTTGGTGATATAAAATATCATATTCAAATATTTTTACCTTTTACACCTTTGTTCCTGAAATGAAAATATATTAGTAAATTCTATATACCTCACTAGAATTCTGTTATATGAAACTTCCGATATATATAATTAAAATAAATAAAATGTGAACTAAATTTAATTCTTAATATTACAAATATGTCCCTATGACAACTATATACTGCCCATTCGTAATAGGTAAAGGAGAGTAAACCTACCTTAAAATCTACTTAGATACATCGCATCTATATAAACTATACAAGTAAAGCTTACGACCAATGTTCGGACACAGCTACTGCTCTCAAAGGAGCTCAATTAACGTTAGTAACTATTTAGTTAGTGGACGTTCGGACAGACTACAGAATCATTAAATATCGTGTAATTTTTTCAAATATTATGTTTAATTGAAACAACATTTATGGTAAATATATTGATAAGCAAAACAAATTATTAAAAAATAAGGAATAAAGCTACGATAGGTATACATTTTAAATTATTTTACTAAAACGTATTTGGTAGGTATAGTTGTAGATAAGAGTACTTACCTACTTAATAACGTAATCCACTTACACTAAACGAAAAAACGTTCCAAGGGAATATTTTAACAGATTAAAGGTGTTTTTCCATTACACCAAATCAACCTAAACCAAAAATATATAGGTATGCCTTGTACATGAAACAGCGTCCCCTCGGCCGTTCTGTCACTACCCGTGCAATGACCGCACCGACAGCAAATCATAGTAGCTTAACCTCTGTCAATTATTTTCCATGCCCGATACACAAAGGACCAATATAGCACTTTTGGTGTGAAAACGTATAAAATCCGGGGCCTTTATGAGCTGTGAAAATAACACTTAGGTATTTTGTTACCTTATCACGCATAAAGAAATTGCTCACATTAAATTTTCTTGAAACAAAAAATATAAATTGTAGTAAATTTCCAAAGATGCTGTAATAATTTTGACAAATATTAATTTACAGCACGTCGTTTTACGCCGCAAAGGTTTGTTCTCGCTTTCACAGAAATTATCTGTCAAGAATTTATTTAAAAATATTTATAAAGATATTATAAAAGTGTTCCACAATCCATATTACTATATAAACCAAATATTGTGATAGATAAACGTACAATTTTGTAAAAAAATTCAAATGGCTACTAGTGTCGAATCTGCTGGCATACGCTTAAGCTAAAATTAAGTAACGAAAGGAATAGTATCAGTTCAAGAAACGTCAAATTAATTGAAATTTAGGCGATACATACTTTTCATTTAAAAAACAGTATTTTAATGATGCGCGTTAAAACAAGGCAAATATGCTATGCAAATCCCTGTCGATTGAAACGAAAAAGAAGTATTGAACTAAAATTTAATTTAATCCATGTACAACGGAATCGGCACCATTGTTTCTTTCCTATCGGTTCAGGACAAATTGATTATTAATAAGCTTAAGTGAAATAAGTTTCATAGAACCTTCTACTTATCTGATTACAAGACATTGACCGACAGTTTATTTTACATTTATGAAAATAAGTATATGCTTAGATACTTTTCAATAAAAGTGTAATTATCATAACTTGATAATTTCTGTATACCCAAGTGTATTAGATCGGCGAGTAAAACTGTACATTAACGTGTCGTCATTACAACCGTCTGGACTGGCCATCTCATGTTGTCTGGCATTGCACATTACTCTGGCATGTATTCAGACATCAGACGTCGTCACATAATCGCTTACTTCAAAGAGCTTATATGAGCAGCACTAAAGGTATTCTTACTATAAATTAATCAAGAGGTAAACTCTTATTAACTTTTGAAAATAGAATGGAACTTATATTTTGACGGCCTTTTTTTTAAAATAAACAAGCTTTGCATTATCGTTTAATGATACTTTGAAAGCTTTAAAAATATCAAATATATATAAAAAGATAATAACTCACCTGAACTGTAGGTTAACAATATTAATTAAATAATTTCTGAGAATATTTTTCTTTAGATATCTACGTAAACCTAAACCAAAATATTAACGTTTCTAGCAACAAATCTCGACAATGAACCTCACATCCAGTCTGCGCGATTTAACAGAAAGGATTTACATTTAAAAGGGTCGAGCAAAAAATGGGGAAAGCGGCCCCATTGTGGCTCCCTCATGTAAAAACTGGGCCAATGGGCTATGCTTATTGTATGACAATAGATTTTTTCTACCAATCGATACGGTTTAACAAAATGGCCGCTTTGCTAGAACCGCTTTTTAATAGATTTCGGGTATGAAACTTTTGTGTTAGAAAGCGGTTTGAAGCGAGATAGCAAATATGTTTTCTATTTCTTTCATATTTCGTATTCTGCGAAGGATAATTAATACACTCTAACAGGATACCGTATCAGAACACTGATGACATCGCTTTTGTAAATTTTCACTGTCACTACAATATCATTTCTTACTTGAAATTTGGATATGATGTGTCATATCCTGTTGAAAATATGAATTTTAAATTACATACAATCAGCTATTATTATTCTTCTCAAAGATTTTCGTCAATAAATTAGTGAGTGTGGCCCGCTTGTTGAAGCAGTCACACGTGTCATAATTTTAAAAAGGGTCATTATAAGTGTAGGTAGGTCCAGCCCACTATTTTGGTTTCATTTTTCAAATAATCCTTATTTTAAATATATTTAACTAATTTATTACATTCAAGCCAAGCCAAGAGCATGTGTCAGTATGTTACGGATAAAGCTTGTTTGCAGAATACAAGTTAAGTGAGTAGATAAATATTTTATAACTAAATTAATAAAAAAAAACGGTACTTAGACTGTGATTCATGAATTTTTCTAGGTTCAATATTGAAGTAGATTAACAATTAACAATCAGATAAAATTATATTTTAATTAATTGGACAGGATAAAAAACCTTTGATCCAAGTAATCAATTGTAAGTAAATAGTAGTACTTGTAATAGCTGCTTTCATATCATGGTGCTGTTTAACAAATGTTTCATTGACATAGATAATGAATTGGATATAAAATATCAATAAGTTTTATTAAGCATTAACTTCAAATTGCTACAATAAGAATTTAATAATAAAGTTTTCTTTGTAAACCTTTAATAGTTTACAACTGATCTATTACTTATTTTCTATTGGACAGTTGGAAAGAGATTATATCTATGTTCTTTTTATAATATATTTATTAAGATATTGTTTTAGTATATTTTCTTTTTTTCACCAGTATAGACCTACATACCAACTACTAAAGTTATGTTAGAAAGCTAATAGCATGTTACAAAGACATTAACTCAATAGATTACCCAAAACCGAATATTTAGTGTCTTAAAGAAGTACAAGGTTTAAAATGTAAGCCTACACAGTTTCTGATTCTAAATACCACCAATTTATTGCGTGACTCGAAACGTTATGATTTTGAATTAAGAATAACATAAATATACTATTTAAGACCTTGAAATAAGCAGTTCTGAACCAAAACGAATTGATTTGTAATTTAATTTCCTTCAATAAATATAATTGGAACAACGAAACGACTATACTAACGCCATCTATTAAAAATCGAACCGAAGTTGCTTTTTCATAAAATGAGCTCTGTGTGTGACAGAATGTAAGATGTTTATTCACACTAACGCAGCTTATCGTAGCTAGCGTAGCATTCTTGCGTCCATACGTATTCACAGCAGTGTGCGTCCTATGTCGACACGAAATTCGTATATATGTACGTTCGTGACGAATTTTGTGTAGCTATACGAGTCGACATGCACACCAATAGAAACTTTCTTTCCAACAAAGTTACTCGTAGCGCCATCTAGTCAAAAGTTTCGGAAAAACTCGATAACGCTCCCGCTGGCAAAAGTTGAAAGTGAAATTTCTTATTGGAAAAATTAATAGAAATCTTGTTAGGTTCATATTATTATGAAACGTTACGTTGTTATAAGTGTCTTTTATGAAAACTTGAAATATGATTAAAAACTCAATATAAATTTTGTGAAAATGTAGTATTTTTATGGAAGATAAAAAATAAATAAAATTCGAAATGAGTCATATAAATTTTAAATTTTAGTCTCCAAAAGAGAGAGCGGTGGAATATCAGAATCTGATTTCACACTAGAAAGTATTGTTTCTTTCGCCTGCTAGGAGTATATACTGCTTCGCCTCGATATCAATTTTATTCCCTTAAAAATTCCTGTAAAATCATAAGCACACAGTAGATATGTATAAATAAAATAATCACAACTGTATTTTTGTATAAAGGTAAAAGCTCTACTGTGACAAAGTTTCAGGATATTTTCCAATTTACTTAAATTCTCAGTTTAGGTAAGAATAGATACATACTGTCAAGATAAGAATGCTCGAATAGCCCGTATTTTTATTTTTTGTTCGTTTTTTATTTCTAAGTTTCAACTAGATATAATACTATATATAATTTTTATTCTCGACAAATACAATTTACTATATTAGTAAAAGTCTTTTATACAAAACATTAAATGACAACAGATAGATGAAGATTATAATTTTTCAAATTGGTTTCATTATAACCCACAGAGTAAAATAAACTTAGTTGTGCAACTAAGTTTATTTTACCTAAGTTTAATAGTCGCCGCGTTTTTTTAATCAATGTTAAAAATACTGAATATCATTCCGTTCCTTTATTTAAATATGATATTATTGATTTATTTAGATATGGTTTTTTTATTTTCTGACCAAAATTTTAGATACGCTGAACTTTAAGAAAGAGGAACTAGGTACTAGGTGTATTTTATATAATTTTTTAAAGTAATTTTAGTTTTTATACTACTAATTTGCTATTGATTATCTATCTAATTAATTTCATAAAATACAAAATAATTACAGTATATTTTTTCACTCAGTATATCTCATTATTTGGTTTTGTTCATGTATTTACTTTGCAAAACTCACTTACTAAATAAATCCAGATTAGAATAAAATAAAAATGTGGATTTAAAAATTAAGCTTACAAATACACATACTCAAGTAACAAAAATATATTTTTCTGGGAAGATTCACTTACGCACTTTTTCATTACAAGTCTCTATGAAGGCGGGACATTATTATCTGATTTTTTACGTTGCTTATTATGACTACGAGTGTGAAAAAGGTCAATAAATTAATATTTTGTTTATAATTACACATTCTAATTAATCTGTAATTAGTGTGATTAACGCGAGAACGAAGCTCGCATTATTTCGCATTACGATTGTTAATGTTTCTGATTTGATATCTTATACGTAAAGTAATAAGGTTGACTTTACCGTTAGAATCTGGTTGATCATTCGATAGTATAATTGCATCATGTGATGATGTTAGAATAATTCATCCATCTTTGTTTAGTTCTTATAGTTGGATCTATTTTTCTATCTTTTCATAATTCATCAATAATTGTTTGTGGTTCTCAGTTTGTCTAACTGCACCAAAAATCTGAGCCAATAATGAGATGTTAAAATATATTACGTGATAATTTATTTACGTAGTAAGGTTAATCTTACATTACAAATTTTACAAATGTCAGGGTTTCTCCGTCACAAGTGTAAATATTAATAATTTATAGATACCTACATAGGTACACAAATTTATTATCATAATAATGATGTAATCAAGATACTATAAATAATGGAAACGTGTTACATAATTTTATTACTAAATTCATAAAAATAAAATTATTTGACATTATGTACTGTTTATTATTCGGATATTACATAATATTATGTTGCTTCATCACAATAAGCTAGTTCCTTTGTATCCGTGAATATATACATAGGTAGGTATAATGTATTAATGCCCTGAGGTCGCGTTACATAAAACCGAACTTATGGGCACCTCGTGTAGTATTTATAAGATCATTTAGGTTTTGTTCAAACCTCATTTAACGTTGCATCATAGAAGAAAATAATTAACTTACAATTGTTTTAAACCTACTTTTTAAAATAATTAATTAAATAAAAATATTAGCTTTATATGTTATTGACGTCAATGAAATAAATCTAATCAGTTAGACAAATGGAATCCACTTCAACTTCAAATTAATGAAGTTTGAAAATTCCCGCTTAACTCATTGTTCTTATTTTGAAATTTATGTTGATTCTAGAACATTTGGAATATTTGTTATACTGATTGCAGTTATGTGATGTGTTTAAGGTAGCGACCACGGGAAGGGAGAATTAATAATTTCTAGAACAGACGTACAATTTGCAAGAATTAGTGTTAATGCATCATAAGAATTGTTACCTCCTACCTACCGCATCCGTCTCGCTGCCGGTCAGTGTGTTTCTACTTAAAGACATTCATGACCTTCAAATCGCTTGGAGACGTTTATTTCTAGCGCAAAGATGCGTCGCGAATTGCAAATTACACGAAAACCAAGGTTTGTATCGCAGTCACAAAGTTCATTGACGTTAGACGTAACCCTCGATTTCTGTCTCGTTCGTAACTATGATATATGAGAGAGAAGTAGTTATATAGTAAATTATCGGCACGCTTGGTAGCAGGTGCCAATTATTGGGTAAACTTTTGAAGGTCGAAAAATAACTCAAATGTCAAAACTTTGCTGATTCTTTTCAACCGACTTTAATAAAAGGAGGAGGTTCCTAATTTGACTGTCTCTTTTTGTTGTATGTTTGTTCAGAGATTTCTGTGTTAATTATAAACCAATTTTTAAAATTATATTACACTAAGTAGTCCCATTGTCATTAAATCTGAAAGATCACATAATGATCCTGATCCTATTGTAGGCGCATGTTTAATGTTTTTTTCTAAAGCTATTCGAGAATTTTTAACAATTTTGTTAAACTTATGAAATGTAAATAATCGTGATTTCTTTGAAATAATATAACTAATAACATTTAGACATCGTTCAATACTTAAATTAAGTAATATTTTAAAATCTAATTAATTGTTGAATTATATTACTTTATATAATACAATATATCGTAATAAAATTAACACATAATAAACAAAAAATTGTTTAAAATTGTTATAAAAAACAATTTTTGTTATTTTAATGACAAAAAAGTTGCATAGCATATATCGAAATAAGTAACTACCTTTTGTAATAGCCACAAGTTCTCTACTTTTATAATGAAAGAAAAAGAATGTTATCATTAACTCAAAAAGCTTTCTCCCATTCAAATGCATTTTTGTACAAAGATACTACTTGGATACGAAATAATTAATGATACTGGATACCTATCAATATTCAATACGTATGTTTTAATTTATGTACGAAGTTAAAAGCCCCGCAAGCTTTTTAAGACGTTATGTTATCTATACCTATCTCATTCTTCCCAGGCTCAGTTTCCAATCATAAAAAGAGACAAATAGAAAGTAGGCTGCTGTCTCCATAAGAAGGCTTTGCTGAGAAAACTGGTTTCGGGTGAATGCTTCGGGACGTTGAAGAAATTCCGAATATTTTTTAAGAAACTATATTTTTCTTGATATAATAAAATAAGTTTCATTAACAAGGTTTCGTTAAATTAGGTGATTTTGTTTTAGATAAAGATTTATATTCCACTTTTTATCATTCTTAAAGATTAATTCAAATTAAATTAAATATGAATGTTTATTTTGAAAGTATAAACACTAAAAAAGACTTCTAGATAAATAAACATTGTTTTATAGACTAGGGTCTGCCTATCAAAATAAGGTAAAAAATAAATATAGTATTTTATTTCAATTAGAGCTCTCATATTACTAATAAATAATATTATCTTTAATTAGTTGAAATCAATATGAAATTTTTAGTGCTTAATAAAGAAAAATTTTTAAGAATACTGCGAAGCACATCATCAATCTCATAAGAGTGAAAAAAAATTAATAAGAAAAATATTCTCACAAGAAAAATACGGGAGCGTCCCGAAGCATTCGGTTGAGTTTGGAAAAGCCTCCAAGGATTTTGGATAGATGGCGTTAGGCTCCTCATAATGACACTAGGCTGTCTCTCCCCAATATACAGCGACAATTTTCTAAAAACTCTATTTTTATATCAATATTTCTTCAACTCAATAATAGGCCTAAAAATATGCAGAACTACCATTTTGTAGTCCGTAGGTGATCTGATAAGAATTCGGTTTGAATAAATTTGAATACAAATTTAGATCAAGATATCTTGAATTCGCTTATCTCGTTGATTTTGATGCAAATTTCTAAACAGAGTAGTATTATTTTGATTCCAATTGGATATTTATCAATTGTCATTTTCTGTTCTGATGTTAAATAAAAATAATTAAATAATACCTATTAAATTATTTTTCATTCTACTACTTAAATTATATATTTAAATGCAATCTAAGTTATCGTAAAGGTACCGTTTTAGTACATGTAACATATCGTTCATATAATATATTTAGAAATATGTTACATGATTACTATGAATATTCCACTCATATGTTTCTTTTCTCTTGTTTTCAAGTCGAATATTCAAAAAATCATTAAGTTGCAAACAATAAAAGGTTGATATTTTCGGAATTTTCAGAAAGATTTCTAAAGACGTTTCAAGAAGAGGTCGCGTTGCATAACCGATGGCGACTTGTCGTCGCGACGCCATATTTATACTGACGCACACTTATGCATTTACGCATGCGCATAGCAACCCCTTATTTTGTTAGTAAACATCTCATTGTATATATTCGAGGTCGATAATGTGTTTATAGGACAATACAGAGATATTTTATAGAACGTGGAACAATTAGGTTTTATTCTGTAGAATGATTTAAAAAATCCAAATTCAATATTCGAACGTGCCACTCGTAGAGTTGGACCGCTTTGTTTTCTATAGTAATGTAAACAAAGAAATATTTCACACCTACAAGACCAATCTCCTTTATAAATAATTCCCAATAAGAATGTTCAATAGAATTTATGATTTTACTGTACTTTTGAAATGTTTCCTTTCGTCTATCTACACCACAAAAGTATGCTGATTGAAGCTGTCAATGCACCATTTACTCTAACAAATTTATCTGTAGCAATTTAAACTGACAAATGAACTCTATACCCTAAGTATTAGGGTTTAAATCTTAGAGCAAGTGTATGCATAATATTGAATATGGATTTTTTTGTGTAGATATAGGTTATCTTTCGTTCGTAACTCATGTCACAGGCACGTAGATACAACAAGTGAAATCGGCGCCGATACGACGTCGATTGTTATGTTTATTTATACATTTTTGTTTAAAATTATTTGTTGTCGATTTTACAAAATAACAATAAAGTACTTCTAGTCAATAAATAATATGAAAATATTTATATTTAGTCGTTACTGACATAATTTCACTAAAATAATTACTGTCCAAAACCTGCATGCTTGCACTCACACACAACAGGCAATCTACTAATCTGATAACTTTAGTACTGAATAGATGAACAGATTACTAGATCATAAAATGTACAATTATGGTCAGTTATGCCTGTTCTGGAAATTATTTTATTTATAAACTGATTTTTTGAAATATTTTTTTTAAATTAGTTATGTGACATCTGTTTCTAGTCATGCCGTAGGTATCTACCATTCACATGATACCAGATGCACTTGAGTTAACATGCATTACTTTTTGTCCACAACGCTGATAAAAGCTAAAATATTTCAATTGCTCTGATAGTCCGTCAACGGCGCCATCTCTTGATTTACAGACGTGGCAGGCCACAAAGCTGTGACCTTTATTGATAGCTAATGGAATAGTGATACGTGTTCACATTTTAAGTATAAACTATATTTATATAGTTACCTACCTAAACACAGTGACAATGGTTTCCCCAGAAGTCTTCAAAAATGTTTTTTTCTAGATCAAAAAGCAAATATATTATTAAATATATTTACTATTTATCAAATCATAAACTTATCTACAATAAGAACGGCTGTAGATTATTTCTTTTGTAAAAAAAAAGAAAAAGGGAACTGTTTAATTATCGAAGGTTGTATACCTTGTGAATTAAGTATGTTACCAAGATTCAATTAAATTTTGAGAAAAAGTTACTATAATGTTTCATCTTATAATTCAAAAATATAAGGATTGGAATCATCTTAAATGCCTACTTTTATTTATCTATTAGTAATACTAAGTTTAAGTTACTAACAGTTTCAAGAAAAGCTTTTTTTTTTAATTGCAATTTGTATACCCAGATTGTTCTTACCATGTTAGTTTATGTAAACATAAAATACGAAAAATAATATTTCCGAAGCCATGGTATCAATAGTCGTTCAATATCAAAATTGCGTACGCCATCATAACCAAAGTACTTTATATACGTTGCCAACACCGTATTAGCATTGGTAGATAATTTAGGCATCGATCTTTAAGAGTGAATCTGTTCAGCCGCTTCGCAAAAATGGTTCATTTATGTCAGTATTTTGTGAACAAATATAAACGCTTTTCTGCTTTAGAGACTAATTTTTGAGTTTTGAGTTTCAAGAAAGAAATACTTTTTAAGTTAATATTACCTTTCTTTAATAAAACTGGCGTACTATATGTTCGTAAAACCTTTTAGCTTTATCGATTTACGTAGAGTAAGGTTAAAAGGGTTAAATATTTCTTGTGTTAATAACAATCGTCTACGTTCATTGCCCAGCCAGAAAAAAGAATTTCCATTCACTCAAAACTCATTTGAAGGTTAAACAATAAACTCACCTCACTTGAATGAGATAATATCATTGTCAGTTAAATTTTACTTAAATGCTTTGATTTTATAATTTTTATCGTTGATTTTTATATTTTTAAACATTTATATGTTTACCCTGTTTATTTTATTAACAGAAATAAAATAATTAAATTATTTTAATTCTTTAGTAGTTTTTATTAAGAATAGCAACACTAATAAGAAACCCTTATCGATTTCAAAGTCCAACTCTTCGTAGACAGTTCTGAGTGCCACACGTCCCCGCATGCATCGGGGGGTTAAACAAGGACCCCGTGCCACGTTGCATCATGCTAAAGATCGGAATGCGAATACCCGAATTTGCAAAATCACGAATTCGATATTCGAAAATGATACTGCGTCTTTGTTGGATCTGAGCAAGACTAGAGATGAGATTTTGATGGATGCGACTCGATTTGCGTTATCAAGTTTGTGCATTTAGTTTGGACGTGATCCGAATCAGCTAGTCTCATTAGACAAAGTAATTTAGGGTCCTACCTACGTAGCATCTTTGACTAAAGAATTACAATTGTAAATTTGTTCAGGCATACTTATATTCTACTGAAAATTAATACATTTGGTCAACTAACATTAACTGATAGTCTTTCATAATGTGATCCATCGTCGAATTAAACCATTTAAAAAAATCTCCATTTCTAAGTAAAAGAATTTAAGTAAATAATTATGTTTGATTCGATACTATCGAATTGATAACAGAATACTCTTATTACTGTTTTATTTTTTATGTAAAATTCTAGTTAAAAATCACAGAAAAGTATAATTTTTATCACTATTGCCTTTTTAAATTAAAATATCAACAGATAAATTCAAAGATATGCCTTGATACCCACAAACTGAAATTATTTTAATAACTTATTATTTAAGCTGAATTATCTAGCATCCTCTAGCTCCTAACTTTTTTCCAGAAATCATTCTGATCCCTTAAAACCTAAACAACTCGATGATATTTTCATAGCTCATGTATATAGCCTGTTTAATCTATCTAAATAGCCTCCATCTTGGAAGGCTAGAACGCTTCCATTAGGTTCTATTAGTGGTGAGTACCAGACGGTACGGTACGTTGCTTCGGTTTCAGGAACCCTCCAGTCTCAACTCTTAACTGCTGCTCAGAACAGACGTAGTGTTTTAAGTATTAGGATGTAGCGATTTGATTACTTAGAATTTACCTCTATAGAATTACTTCGTGATTTGATGATTGAAAATTTTTCCAATATATTGAAAGTAATTAATGGTGGAGCCAAAAATTCTAGTAGTTATGTTGTCAGGGATCGGGCAAGAGAGTCGCTTTAACTTTTTTAGAACGGACAAAATAGACGCTATTTTTGAAAAAGTGGAGCAAGATCGTCATTACGACAGTTACGACATAGCTGAAGAACTAGGAACTGACCACAAACCAGTTTTGATCTAATTTTACAAAAAAGCTCAATTTTTAGGTTCCATAACAACCTCACTGAAAGAAACCTCATTAACCTTGTATTTGCGATTCTTTATTGAGACGTAATGAAATCGAACCGTTTTTGAAGAGATTGATAAATGGTGATGACAATTGGATCACGTATGACACAAACGTGCGTAAAAGGTCGTGGTCAAAGGTCGGTCAGACTTCACAGACTGTGGCAAAACCTGGGTTAACTCGCAATAAGGTGATTCTGTGTCTATGGTGGAATTGGAAGGGCATTGTTCATTATGAGCTGTTACCGCTTGGTAAAACCATCGACTTGGATCACTACTGCCAACAACTGATGAGACTAACGCAAAAAGTTTAGAGAAAGCAAAGCAGCAGCATACAAAGGATGTGGTCTTTCAATACGATAACGCTAGACAACATACATCTTTAGCCACTCAGTAAAAATTAAGAGTTTCGCTGGGAAGTGTTAATGCATCCACCATATAACCCTGACCTTGCACCTTCAGATTTCCACTTGTTTCGGTCTCTTCAACATTCTTTAGGTAGTTAATATCAAGAGGGGACTGCAAAAACTACTTGTTACGTTTTTTGATCTGAAGTCCTAAAATTTCTACAGCAACGGGGCAATGTCTCTACCTACAAGATGACAGAAAGTCTACGAACAAAATGACACATATATACTGTAATTAAATGTAAATTAACTTTGAAAAAAGTCTCGAATATTCATATAAAATGCTAAGAAACTTTTTCCCGAACCTATTATATGGCTAACCAAAATACCTACGAATTAATATAAGCCGTAAATTCAATTTGGCTCAACGCCCATAACTTGGGACTTTGTATTTGCACTTTAGTACAAACGGCTTTATTTGGAAAGCGTTACCATTTCACTAGCTAGGTAAATACTACGTAAAGAAAAATATATAATATAGTTTAGTGTTTATATAAAGTTCCAATTGATCTTATTTCAAAACTTGTAATAAATCGGCTTCTTATTTTAAAGGAATTCAGTCTCAATAATTCTTTTACTTGAAAAGTTATCAATTTAATCAGTTACCAGGGATTAACTGTAATTTACCAACGCTCGGTGCATTTAAACAAGTAGGTATACTTTTATAGTTTTCTACTGAATGGAAATCTCTAGAGCTTCAACAGACGGAAGCATATTTTTTCTATCTATTTTCGAAGGTTTATCTTGCTTTACTTCACGCGTTAAATATGCCAGCATCAACTAGGAAACGTGTGAGTGTTCGTGGTTTTGAACATGAAAGTTTTGATAACATTCTAATCCGGGATGGCACTAATCTCAGAGATAGGAAACTTAATGAATAGTCCAATTTAGGAGGTCGACGGAGAGTTTGGGTGTAAAACGGTTATGATGCTATAGCCTATAACACAACTTCAAGTTTGGAGATCTACTAATATTCTATGGGATTAAACTAACCGTACACACTCGCATATTTATTAAAATGAGTAAGTATATTTTAAATATTACATGCTTATTAGAATAGTTTAAAATATGTTATTATCTTATAATGAGAAATGTTAATGATTGTATTGAAATAGGAAATTACTTCATTCCGTTACAATACCTAAAGTCCCACTAGGTGTGTTGTTCAGAAGAGACTATAATATCTGAACCAAGGTAGTTCTCGATAAGAGTCGCATGTTCGAGCGGTCCGCTTTTAAGCCCGCCACCCATAAAATATATGATGGATTTCGACAAGCCCTCGCGTGTTGGCGGTACCGTTTCGTCCCCACTCCCAAGGGCTGAGGTAACAACCAGCTTAACAAAGCCCACCCTCCTCAAGCATCCTAAATAGACAGGCCTCGAAAACGTGAACGAATATTTTTTGAAGACCTTATTAATTTGGTTGCTTGTATCAGATTAAACCGGGGTTCGGTGCACTCGGCACCATTTTTAAAAATCGAATTCCGTAACATGTTTCGAAAATGGCCGACGTTTAACGAAAGAAGTATTTTCAAATTTCACGGGCCAAAGAATCATGTTTCAATCCACCGTGGCTTAATTAAATAGAGGACAAAAAGTTTAAGCATCTTTTCGAAGTACACTGGTGTTTCATTTTAATGACTCTATATTGTATTATAAATAACAAAAGCTAATTTCGAATTCTTAAATAAAGGTAAGCAGTCTTCGATTATCATGCATTTAAATGCATTGCGGAATCGAGTTCCCGTTAAATATTTCTCAGCATGATACGAAAATTGCCCAATGCTTATGACATGCGATGTTTTCAGGACCACCTGTTTGACATACAATCGTATATAATAACAGTTTATGTGCGGTGTTCTTATAGTGCGAGAATTTTTCAGTTTTATACTTCGTATGCAATTGTTAATCCTTGCATAGTTGTGATGTGAGTATGATCAACGCTACAACATATCATAAATTTACAGCACTATATTTACATATAATTAATGCTGAAAAGTAATATATACATTTATATATATGTTATTATTTATTTAATTTAGTTATTCGACGCATTTAGGTGGAAAAATAATGAATTTTGATTATCAGCTTATTCTCAATTTGAGTGAGTAATTCTGACATCTTGTTTTCTGTATTTAGACACTAATTTAATTAATTAACTTTGAGATTGGATTACTTTGAGAGTCGACGGAAGTCTTGAGAGGCCCAAATTAATTTAAAATACACAGCATATTACCATTTTATTTAAGTACTTGAAGGAGAACATTCGAAATGAGTTTGCACCTTATACAGTTAATGATAGAAGTTATAGTGATGAAATTCAGTAGTAAATTCTTGATTGGCGTAAATGAAAACATAGACTATCCAGCTGTGGGCAAGGAACAGATGCCCTCAACGAGTTGTTTGTTATACAAGCGTTATGAGAACAGCAACATTTGTCGGTTAAATGCTTCGTTAATTCTCCGTCTCTTAACTAATTCCACGTTTCTGGTTTAGGAATTTAATTAAACCTTCACTAAATTACCTAAACAGTGAATGGACTCTGTTATTATTTAAATTATTATTAAGCTGACGAGAAGTTCTAAATTATAAAATTCACTAAAAATAATATCTTAATATTATAATTGTGCTCGTAAAATATAAAAATGTATAAATTATTTTCTATAATTATATTTAAAAGGTGTCTATACATACATAAGAAATCAAGATTAATAAACCCATAAATAATATTTAAAATGGTTTTACTTTTTACTTTTCTATTCTGTATAATCACTTTTGTTCTGAGAAACATTTACACTTTAAAAATACATATATATTTTCAGACAAGATATTTTTAATAAAATTTTCTTTTCTACTTACATGACTGTGCAATAAAAATTAGACTTATATAAATGTTCAAAGCGAGAAACAAAACAACGTTGGTAGTTCTGTACAGCTGTATATATACCTACCTTCGATTTACAGCGTTTGTGCTGAAGTATCAGTAAGGTTTTGTTTTTCCGTGCTTCGTCGTATACATGAATAATATATAAGAGAAAATCCCTAGGTCCCCACTTAGGCACAGATTTATGGAGAATAAATATTTTCCTGTTCCGTACGATTCCTTTGAAACGACTTTGGTATAGGTAGGTATTGAGATAACCTTTGATTTAGTAGGCAGTAGGAATATTATCCTTATTCAAATACACTGAGTTTAAAATACATTTTATCGTTGGCTATTTTTAATTTTCCAAGAAAATAATTAATATGTACGCAAGGTGCCCATATCGATACCGTATTACAAGCTTACGTAACTTAACTATCCTATTAATTTTCATAGTGTCAGCTTAAGGCGCTACTATCTTACAAACTTTGCTACAGCAAGTATCGATGGAATTTAATATTCACGTTTATTCTAAAAGTATACTTTATCTAGAAATAGTACAACATAATTTTTTTTGTATTCTTATGGAGAAAAGTTCACAAAATTACTTTTAACCACCAGGGTAAACTTTAAATCTTCGCCCAATTTCGACGAATACCATTTGCATTTTTCCCAGAATGAATACGAGGAGAATTTATTTAAGAAACTTTTCCGCTAGATGAAGAACAAAAGTAAAGAAAGTTTGGGAAATGTATTTAACAGAAACACACAGTTTTGCTCGAATATAGAGTTCATTGCCGTTATCGGCACCCCACAGGCACTATTTATGTTGGCGGCAATCGTCATTGCGTCTTGTTGGCAATCAACGCTTTATTATACCAAAAAGAAAAGACGACGTGATAATTTGCAACGTAACACATGTAATAACTGAAATAGTCGCTGGTGGCGACGTGTCACGCTTTGTTATGTGACATTTGACACGCTGGCTGGCACGTTCCACAAATATTGTGCTGCAGACTCGGCAAATACAAGCCAAATGTGTATGCTTCAGTGGTATGGGTAACAAACAAGGGCATAATACAAGAGAGAATTGTGCACGATGATATGAAATTGCAAAAGACGTTTTCAGGTATCGTCTCTACCTATTGCGTTTCTTGGGCACGTACGCGTGTTATTCTTTGTTTGGATATTACTCGCTATCAAACAAGGCTTAGGGGCCGTAACACCCTATCACAGTAAACTCAAATTACACTCAATTACACGAATTCACTTTTCAAGGATATCGTTAGTTTCAATCCGTTATCTTGTTCTGCATTCATGATGATGTTTCAAAATTATGATTATGAGGGTTTGTTCCACCCACGCACCTATTGTCAGCTGCGTTTAGGCATGTAGATGTATAATTTAATGTCACTGTATGTTAAATGTCATTTAACATCTTTGAAACTATAGCTCCACTTCCTTACAGGGCTAAGTGATTACTGAGAGACGATCTATTTACAATTTAGAAAAGAAATTATGATTTCAAGGTTCACGCTCACCTCGCATTGTTCCGGTCCGGCCATAGTCATAAATCAATGATGGCGTATAAAAGAAAGCAATTAATAACCACGAAGAAGACAAACAGACACATAATCACAATAAGAATCACCTTCACATGGCACCTGTAATTTTCAACTGATACTTACCTTTCTCTCATTACAATTGACGCAACGCGGAAGGGTTCCAATTTTTTGTTTATAGTCCAAATTTTTATGGTGTCCATAAAGTTCCCGGCAAAAAGTTAAAGTAAGTAATTTAACAATAGTACTTTCAGTTTCTTTATAAATTTTTGACAAAGGAACGACGGACGGGGTAAGGTGTTTTTTGATTTGGCAAGACAATGAGCGTGTTGCATAACTTTTGTTTCGGATGAATGTTGATTTTTTGTAACGTCCATTTTAGATATTAAAGTCGTTGCAAGCCGTAGTCATTCTCAGAATAATTTACTGAGATATGGAGCAAAAAGTACGTGTTTCGATAATGCAAAAACTAGTAAAAAATATTCTACAAAACGAAGATGCAGGAAAAGATAAAGTTATGCGGACATCAGTCATAAATACTAGTGATACAGTATCGAGCTGTGACCGGGAATATTTACGTGACCAATCATATTTCCTCTTGAACGATGTGCCTCCCATAGAAACGATCATCGGATCGGTAACGTATGGCATATTCTTTTTTCTTACTCTACGAAAATAAACATCTTTTTATTCCGGACGAATGCAAATGGATAATAAGTAAGCGGTGTGTACATTCCTATGTGATTCAGTAACTTTTGTGATAGTCTGAGGGTCAACTCGAAATGGTGTAACATTTTCTTTAATTAAATCACACTTGTTGGTGTTATATTTGTAACCATGCAACATCTTCTATCATTCTTTTAATACAAACAGCCTCGAGGATTTATTAAATAAAGTTCCCACTGAAAGTTCCAAAAACATGTTTAGGTATCTACTAAAAAAAGAACAAGTTTGCTTTTAATTTATAACTATGAAAGGTGAAATTCAAAAATAGGACAAGAAAAACAGTTTTTATATTCGCTTTCATTTCTTTAAGTTAGTACTAATTAAGCCGATTCCATACATTCAATTTAGCACCAAACATCATTTTAAATTATGATTCAAGTCGTATGAAATCATACGACTTGAATCATAATATACATTGAGGAGTGTAACGCTCATTGTTTAGTTGGCAAAAGCTCTGAATTTCATTGGATTGTAAATTAACTATAATAAATTGAGAGGGAATGAAGATTAAATTAATGTCTATAGTATAGTCTTGTCTAGACTAAAACATTATTATTAATCAATACTTAAACACGAATAGCGAAGTACTACTTGGAACAATCGGAATTATAATTTAGACGTAAATTAAATAATAGTCAGTCCTTTTATCGAATCCATTTCATTTTCAATAAACTGAGAATAAATGAACGAATTGAAAGATGAAGTTATTCAAAAAGTTGTATAAAATTATAACAATAGTACATATTAATAAAATAATTTGCATATAATTTAACGTCCCCAGAAATAAAAATGAACATGGAATTTAGTACATGCAACTTCTTTTACTGCTACTTATATTTTACATTTAAAGTAATTAAATATGTAATAAGAAAAATTACTTACTACTTAATAGAACTAAAGATTGTCAGGTTTTTTGTTTATACGAATTGTTAGTAAAGTGATGAAATGATAATTAAACTTAATGATGAAATAATTATAGTAACGTTAGTTTTTACAATAATATAATTAACATTCTTATGAATGGGAAATGTAAGAAAAACTGGCGCAGGCTTCTTTTTACAATGAAAGAACCTAATCTTGTTAATGTTTATGTAGTTGGATACAATAGATTCTAATTAACGGCAGTCATTTAATTGCTATGATGTCATCTTAAGTATAAATAAATTATATGATTTCAAACATTTCACGAACAATTGTTTGTAATTAGAGTCGGTCACGCGAGCTTGTGAATTGTATGGAGTGTGTGCGGCGTTTTATCGCTGAGTAAGGGATTTTATAAAGCATTACGATCTATTTTAAATTACTTTGTATAATTCTATTTGAAAATCTAATTTTCTTCTACAAAAAGACTGTCGTCCTTTAATAATTAAATACTTATACATTAAAAAGATTTTTATTTAGACTTGGTGAACAATGTGTCACCAATAAAAATATATGAGCTGCCACGCCTGCACGCCGCTGTTTTTTCCATACAATATTACCAATTTTTATGTTATACTTTTTCTTTAGGATTTTCGGTGTTATATTGGTTTAACACCATTAAAAATTACACAATAAATAATATAAATTATGTATTATGTAATTTTTAACATTAAATCGGTTAAGCGTGGTTTTAGTCATAAGTGTTCAAGTCGAAATAATACTTAGATAAAAGTTTAAAAAAAATATTTTTAATAGCAATAGCACGTAGCGTGGATCCTTTATACGAAAACCACATGTTTTTTACTTCAGAATACAAAACTAGTGTTTTATTAAAAGTCTTAGATTCGTTAAATCAAAACCTTTAGATTCATTGTTAATATTAGAAATATACATAATATCCATGAAGTGCGAACAAATGTTCGTACTCATCATACTAATATTAATAAATATTACCAAGAGACCAGTGGCTTAGTTAACAAAACACAAACAGCTAGCAGTTATTATTCTACAAGAATTGATTCACAGCTTATAACATTCATAATTTAAGATAATTTTTACTAACATTACATGTGCTTTCAAAGGTACTACAATCTCATACGAACTGAATCTTATTTTTCTCATAAAACTTTCTATGAATCATCGCTTAGTCTCGTAACACAGCTATTCATTCTCGACTCATGTCCTTAATAGGATATTACACAACTAATTATTAAATCGTGATTCGACACCGAAGGATGGTTTTGCCTACAAAGTAGGGTCGTACGGTACCATGAGAATGGGAATATCGGGTACTTTCGATGAGAAAGCTTCGTCGAAAATTTTCTTAACGTTCTACGTGTAGATCGCTTCGATCATGATCAGTAGTCAGTTGAAACGATTTCCGATAGTTTCCGAATGTTTTGATAGCGATGCAGAATACTAATCTGAAAAGTTTTCCTTAAAACACATAATATAATGTCTTATCTACTAATATATACTTCTTCCACGTTAATAATTATTAGCGGTAACGGCCATAAGTAATGATTTCTTTAATTTAATATATATTGTTTCAAAGTTACATTGTGGACATGTTAGCTACAAGGGTCTTAATTATTTTGTATTAAAATCCCAATACGTCATATGAGTATAAAAATGTTTCTTATATATATTAAACTCATTATAAAAGCTCTATAAAAAAACTATCGGTTTCAGCTGTTCCGATTTCTCTATTGTCATAAAACTAATCAGTTTTCCAATCCAGCAAGATGCAGCAATTGTAGCAGGGTCTGTGCCAACTTGGATTAGATCCAACTGTTGTATAATCACATTGTGACAGGCGCGTATCTGGCAAATTGACTGGGAAGTCGTGACCTACTTTTTATTGTATCAGTCTTTATATCCAGTAAGTACTTGACGGTGTACAAATATGAAACGTGTTTCTCTAATTTATCTATATTCGGTTTGTTTCGCTAACAGGGCGGTTGAAATTGTACAATTTTCATATATATAGGTTTATCGTGTCGTAGATAGGTATATATGAAAACCAAATCCACAGTGCTTGAATATTGATAATGAAAACACAAATTAAAATTAGATATTATATAACATTATTACTTTCATTATTTAACATTTTTAACTACCTTCTTGTTTTTGTCCAAGAGTGTCTTAAAAAAATCTCTTAGAATGTATACAAGTTCGTTAACCTATGAAGAGCCCATATATTTGACATAATAACTTTTCTTTTTGTTTGTGAGCGGCTGTGAACTGATAAGGTACTTAAAGTTAATATTTTAGGGACGAACTGAATAACATCAGTTTGAAGTTTCGATATCGGTTTAGGTTAAATAACAACCACGCTCTTCAGAATTCCTTTTAACACTAAGCCAACGCGGCTTGAAGCACTTGCTTCTTCCTTGTATATATTTCTGTTAGCACGTACGCCTTTTTAGTGTATATTGTATTTAATCTATTTTATTATTGGATACCCTCATCTTCCTTTTAAATTACTGATAAAAAAAACTCCAACACAGCTTTAATCTAGCTGAAAATATTTATCACTAAGAGCTTGTGTACGAAATACGAATATATACTTAAGTATGTTAAGAATATTCATAATACAGCTAATAATAGAATAGGTATAAGTATGTCATTAGTCTAGGATACGCTAGTTGCCCTAAAATTTTGAAAGAGGATGAAATCTATCTCACTAATCCACCTAACAGTGTTATTAACACAGTGTAGACAATACATACTTTATCCTTCATATTGAAAACAAACTGTTGCTTCTACTTTAATCTGGGCTTACGCAGGTTATATTTAAAACTTTGAACTTGTTGAAATATTATTTTAATTGAAATAATGTCCATAAGAAGTTCTTTGGCGTAGTGTTTCCATTACGAAAAGTAAATTTGTTATGTAATCGTAATCTTTAGTTTCCCGTGCTTAGGTAGATTCCTTCAGCTGTTATTCCGGGTTATAACTATTAAGTTGCACTAGGCTAACTCCTCTTGTGTGAACTCCGGTATAAGAAGGCATATACAGTAGCGGGAGGTATTTAGACTGGTTATGATGACGATGAATATTCGTAAAATAAATAAGTATGAAGTCTTATAACGTACTTGGAGAAAATAAATAATTATTAATTTATGAAATTATTATATTGATCAATCAAGCATACATAGGCAGATCTTAGAACTTAATTAAAACCATACTGAAATAAAAAGGAAATAAAGTAAAAAGAAGCCTACCTACTTGTAATTAAGTTTGTCACGTGTAGTAAAAAATGTAAATATATATCTTTAGACATTAAGAACTGTACCTAATTCAGTTATCAAGATCGCAGAGAATAAGCTTATTAGAGCATAAATGGTTTTATATTTCAGCGTCAATAATAAAACCCTATTAAAATGTTAACCCAACTCCAAGATTTTTCTGAGAACCTATTTACTCAACATTTTGGTAAATTTACATAAAGCGGTCTCCTTTTATATCTAAACCAGTTTCCACGATTATATTACCTGCGTCTCGAAGTAATGTAACCATATATAGGTAGGCACTATCTACTGTTTGTTAGTGGTCGCTTTTTTATTCGGGAATAGATAAAATATGCATATTTTTATTTATTTCACAATATATGTACATAAATACAATTGCCAGCAAACGTACCAAAATAGTGATAGTGATAAGATAAAGGTGTCTTTATCATTTAATGATCTTCTTATATTTAAAGCTTTGGCTTGTAATATTTTTTTGAAATTTCTTTTTAAACTTTTGATCAATGCACCAGTTATCGAAGTCTCACTCGACTCAGACATAATTGGACCGAAGCCAACACACAGTTCCTTGTTTATTAATATAGACCAGAAGTAGAATTAACAAACTGACTGCCACTTAATGCTACGATACAAAAAGCCCCTTTTGTCTCTAACAAGAAACTCTTGATGTTTTCTAGTACAAAGTCAATATTTTAGGATTAGACGTATGTTATTGGCTTCCAGATTACTTTACAGCTATTGTTCTCGTGAACACTAACTTTGACTCATATTTTAGATTTTGTGTCACGAAATATATAAACGAGTAGGTAATAGAAAACACAGAAACTTATAATACTCAAATATTGGCGCTTAAATAAAATTTTAAAGGATAAAATAAACTAAATATAAGCGTATAAAATCTAATTTTATTCGTTTTGAAACTAAAACTTATATTGATTGCTTTTATGAACGTTTACACCGCAGTAGGTATGCTAAGTATTACACACAGTTCAAGTAAATATGTTTTCAACTATATATGCCAATGAATGTAGGTTTTCATTAATGGGGGTCGATATTACAGATTATAAAGATAGGTAAGCTTAGATAAGAATATGGAATATGTTGAAAAGCTAAATATGTAATTTTTTACAAATTAGACACATATATATTCCATATTCATTTACAACAATCTTATTTATACAAAAATGCTATGTATTCTCATAACAACAAAAATAAAATACTTTGTGAACAATCCAAATTTAAATATAGAATTTAAGTTGAAGATTACGGTAACAACGTGCAAAAATATTATAAAATATGATACAGATTCCTGACTTAAAACTTATTATTGTATTAGTAATTATAATATATATTTAAATTAAACAGAAATTTTACACTTGAAATTGCTACTTTTTAATGTAAGTACATACATACCTATGTTGTAAATTAATTGAATAAAAAATGTGAATTTATCTTTAATAAAATATACATTACAAATATCACTTAAATAATGCTACATTTTGTTAAAGTAACCTTAATACTATGTGAAGGATAAACAAGTTTTTTTTAATGTAATTTTCATTACTAATTTCTCCTTGAACGTTTCATGCCTGTACCCAGTTATTTTCTGGGTGCGTTCACCTGTGCTGTACTGCATTACTCCGGACTCCATGTAATGATCGTGGGATCTTATCTTTCAAGTCACCTTGATAATTCGTCTAAACAGGTTATATATACCTAAATGACATTTTGTCGTTTCAAAGAAATATAATTAAAAGAACGTGCGCCATTTGTTTTTATTTAAAGTTACAATATATTTTACTTAGTGTTGTAGGTACATATCTATACGATAACTTTGCTAAATTTGACATTTTTATTGCATCATTAAAACTTATACTTATCTTGATTTATTTATCTACCGATGTTTGTATATTAAAATAAACGTTCATATAAATTGACGCTTAATTTAAAAATGTACTGTTGTTTTTGTATTATTTGTAATCAGGCGGTTCCAAGTCATTTGTTGTACTTTTCATATAATAAAAATGAAACAATTATTTTACTATTGTGTACAAATAAACCGTCAATATCCCTGCTTGAAATCACCTGGTAATCAGACATAAAATAGCAACTACCACTGCAATTTGCCCCTAAATTCCGATCAAAAGTTAAAATAATAAGCTAATTCAGAAATTTGCATCGAAAAAACAAACAACCTATCGCTTCATTATCATAAAATTTGCATTTAAAGTGAGTAATTTTCCTAATACTTTTTTTCCCTTGGTGTTCCCGGGTCGATCCAGGTCGTTATAGGAAAGAGCTTTGTTCCCTAAGGACGCTCTTGTTTCAGACGGATTCATTCCGATAGCATACAAATGTCTAGCTTGCTTCCACTATTTGCACGGAATGCATTTCCTGCACTCTATCCAAGTAAGGTCAACAAATAAAACCTTTTCTATTTGAAATATGTAACTCGATTTTAAATATTTAATTAATAGCTAGCAAAATGTCGTGAAAATCTTAAATTTCATTATTAGCAATGATTTCGATTTTTTAGCCCGTCACTCATATTCGTTAGCACATGCAGTAAATTTCATTTATTTTTAATGAGTTGACAATTTCATTAACTGTGTATACTTGAATGTAAATTTTTGTTTATTTTAAATAAAGAACATACTTGTCAGTCAAATGATGCTGACAGACATGAAACTTAAAATATTCTCAATAATTTCAATCTGTCAGTGTAAACGACACTGATTGTGCCGTATTTAAACACAATTTTTGCACTTTTCGGGATTATCTGCAATGTGACTTTTCTCATATCGTTTTATTTTATTTTACTCGTCTTGATGTTCAAAAAGTTGATTCTCACGCGCAAATGGTAGATGAAGAAACCCGCTTAAAATTGCAACGATGTGAGCAAAATAAAAAGTTATTTTTATGCGGACGCTAGTCTCCTCACTGCAATCTCGACGCCCCATCTTGTAAGAAAATAACAACATTATATCGCTTGCTAAAAATGCGAAACAAGACTTGAGAATTACCTAATGAACGTGAAATTTTATAGATACAATACCTGTTTCCAAAAGTCAAAAGACTCGAAAGTAAGGTCACGATTCGCCCTGTCACATAATGTAGAAGGTTTTATTTGTTCATTTAAGAGGTTTTCGGAATGTACCTACGTAATGCAAAAACGGTGTTAATATTGCATTTTATGCATTTAGAGAGTTCGCACTGGTTGATTAAAATTTTGTAAGGTTACAGGATGCGTGCGAAGATGTAGCAAGGAGGTTAAGTTGCACCACCCCGATATATGCAACGTATTTGATTGGTACAGTTATTTAAACCTACCTACATCATCTGCAGTATGTTAAGTGCTGTATGAAAGTAATATATTGTATTAGACTTGTTTGAAATTTAATCTATACAATCAAGCACTTCTACTTATCTATAGGAGACTTATATTAAAATCCGCCTAAACTAACGACGTTAAATAATTTGAAGATCTCTTATACTCGTAGTTAAATAATATTTTTTATTTTTATTTAACTAAAGTTTTGAAAGTACCTAAAATTTGAACTATTTTCAACCTTTGAACAGATTTGTTTACTTAAATTAAAAATTTTTAGTTCAGTCACAACTATTTTAGTGACCAAACAGTGAGAGTACCTACAAGTAACTCTTCTAATGCGCATATAGAAAGGCCTTAACTAAGTTAGCTTTATTTTTTGGCCTATATATCTATGATTGATTTATGATTTATTTACAAATATGACCTTATTGAATTACAGATGTAATCAAACATTAGTAATGTGTCCATATTAGGAAATTAATTACATAAAAAATTATATCTAAAAAGCCAATGTTCAAGGAAACATAACAAATGATGTACTCTAAATAATACACATAAGTCACATGCCCAATCTACCATTGAAACCTTTCCCTAAGCACAAAGAGGCCCGGTGACTCAAGGTAATAACAAAAATATTTACCAAAGCTCGATACGAATAGAAAGATGTCCCTTAATACGGGCCCAGATGCATCAGACCTATTATATTATTTGTTTCCCCAAAAAGGTCGGGTGGAAATATGAATGTTAGTAATGCAAATTCGAAGTTTGCTGGCGATGATGTTTTTCGTCACGATTTTTTCTTTTTGTGAAAGCACCTTTGGGGGAGATGTTATCAAAGATAGATAAGTAGGGTCCTACCTTGGGGCTCCCTTCTAGGGCATGGCGTTAAATAATTCTCTCCAATACACAGCAACTTTAAATCAATATAGGTTCTAATATATTATATGACGGTAATACACCGATACTGAATTTGAATGTTCGTATAATACAATAATGATAATGATATACTTGAAGAGTTACTTTTAAATTGCCGAATAAACCCGAAATATGACCGTAGAGCAAAGGTAATATTAATTTAGTTCCGAAATATTAATTACAATAACGTAATTACGGACATGTCATTGACATGAGATCAATGATCTCATGCTTTTTATTTTTCAATAAAAGATAATAAATAATTGAAATTTTTTACTGAGTTTAAATTGTTTTTACTTAGTTCATCGATCTCGTATGAATTCTCTTTTACTTTTACTACCACTTATGTATGTAAAATTAAAACACTACCTCATTCTAATAGCACCTATCTGTATTTTGATTATGATTCACGCTTCAATATCCGTGAATCAAATGAAATTTTTAATTTCTTATTGACTGTGAAATTTTGTATTTAAACTGTAACTTTACAAATCTTAAGTTCAATTAAGTCATTATTTCAATTCTAAGGTATTCATTTTTAATTGATTTTATAGTTTTTAACCAAATCTACAAACAGTTCTGAAGAAATGTTTCTTCTAAGCCTTGTGTCATACCGAGAGCATATAGTTTTTCCTATATAAAAGGTCATGAAAAGGAAAATATACTGTAAAAATTTTCAGTGAGTATGTATAAAATCCAAAACTTCATGAAAACTATTAATTAATATGAAAATATACCTATATAGTAGATATGGTATGAAAATATGTGAGTATATATCTGCTGTCAACATAATGGTTCCTCGGAGTTAGTTTGGGCCTGGATCGTTTAGCTCCAACCCTATGAAGAGCAGCTAATTTAAGGGTGTAATATTTTTTTCCCTCGCGCCTTGTGCATTTCAACTCTAGCGCAGGTATTTTGCGTGCGATCAAAAACTATAAAACTGAGAAATCGAAAGTCTACATTCAAATATATCGTGATCCGTGACGCATCCAAGTTATGACCGCGTGCCACGGCTCGCTCGTAAAAGTTCGTCCATTGAGTGAAACAATAAAACACGATGCGCATCAAACGGTGTCACTAACACCAAGTTCAAGTGCGCCATAATGTTGCACAACAAGCAATAAACGGGAGAAATAAAAATTTTATAGAGCACCCGCTTCTAGTGATTGGGTTCCGTATTAGATAAGTTCTTGTCTAGGTACTTAATTACTATATTATCAAAGCTTCTGCTATTTGATTTGGTATATTAAAAATAACGAATTCTATTTGTAATGTTTTTATAAAAACCATCCTAAACTCACTAAAATTTATCCATCTGATTGGCTGACGACATTCATTCGCTGACGACGTTTATACGATGCGTTGACTAAACTCCAAGGAACTCCAGTAGGTATAGTAGTATTTCATATTTTTGCAATGTATAATCATTGAATAACAAAAAACGCTCAGCAAGATTAGGTGTAAAGGGTAAAATATTTTTTTGCAAAGGTATAAAGATAAACACGAAATGTTTAATTTTTTTACATATAATCATGTTTTCTGCTATACCTATGCTCTTTTAGTAATTTTATTTGTAGTCACATACCTACATACCTTACATAGGTAAAAAAATGAGAAAATCAAAATAGTCTGTACTTATTGCATGAAACATTTTTTTCTTATATATATACCTAGTAGGTCGGTATTTACTTCACCAACTCACGGATTTATATACTCAAAAATTACGTGCGTCGCTTCCTAGATACGAATAACTTATGAATAAGCCATCGTATTAAGCTATTGACTTGAATGTAACAGTCATAAATAGGAGTCCTTATACATATTTATGCCAGTATTTTTGTATGCGACAACTTTCATGTATATGTATGGATTCATAATATATGGAAACACAATCTAAAAAGGAATGATAACATATCGTAATTTTTATTATCTTGTTATTGTCCCTAAAAGTGTAAGTTGACATGTTAAGTAATCGATACATGATTTTTAAATTGGTTTATGGATATCCAGTTGGAAGTAGGTATTCCATAGATAATAATTTAAATTGAAAATTTTATCCATATTTATCAAGTAACTTGGTAATCTGTAACGTAACTTTTATCAAGTAACGTTACAAATTCGATCAACTAGGTAATATATTAAAGGCATACACTAATGTTTTATTTTATCAAGAAATAAATAACTAATTTTTTAATTCGAAATAGCAATTGTTGGTTAGGAACCTTAATATTTATAATTTTTTACACCTTCATTCTCCATTTTTTAAAAAGACAAATCTAGAATTTCAATCTGTTTCGTTTTTCAGTCATTACCCACTTAGAATTTACTTTATAATGGATACAACAGCATAAAAGTATTTTCATAACACAAAGTCACATATTTTACAGTCAGGATAGATTTTCCAAAGCCGACGGTACCCTAAGAAGTAAGCTGTCATTTAATGATATCCTATGCATAACGTTTATACGAGTTGGTTATTTTATTAGGTAATATGATCGTAAAACGCGCAGACTGCTAGCAGACGGTGGCGGCGAGGTGATGCTGGCTAGCATACTTGAGATTCCACCAACATATTTTATTCGCTGTATTATTATTTCATATGAAGAATGAAATTTCATACACTGTATTATTAAGTTGGCAAGAGATTGGTTAGATTTATCTTTGTCACTTTGGCATAAATAATTTTTAAAAAAGAGGATTACATATTTTCGCAACTTACTAAAGCGATAAGAACGAAATATAGATTTCAAATTAAGGTTGCTATTTAGTTACCTAGGTGCATCATATCAACGCTTTTTACCTACTTAGATTTAAGAAATGTGAATATACCTATGCTTTTCTAAATATAGGTTGAAAAAGATTTCAAATATTGAATAAAATATCACAAGCCACCAATGCCGATTAAGCAGGGAGATGTGCTCTGTAGATTAATAAAACTCCAAATATATTGACATTGGCTGTTTATTCTGTTCCAGGTGCATAAAGAATACGGATGACGGGCTCTGCCATGCACGAGGTAAAAAATTTATATCTGTATAACAAAAGAGCGCTACGGGGTCTACCTACACTGTTTACGATATGTAATCCAACCCATCCAATACCATAGCAGGAAGATACTTAAATTATGTTCATTTTGTAAGAAATTGCTAATTTTATTAAAGCGTTAAGCAATAAAAAAGATTGTATAGTACGATCTCAACACATAAAATCGATATTTCCTTTACATTTTACCTCAGTTGCGATCCATAAGAACTTGGATAACAACATATAAATGGAGACTAACGCTTCTATACGATTTTCAAAACTTTGAATTTAGAAGGTCGTGAGTATTTTTTTTAGTTATTTAAATTCAATAGTTGAACTTTTTGTTAGCAAATTTTCTTTGACAAACGAAATAAAAGTTCACGACAAAGGCTCATCTTCTAGTTCCAATTTAGAACTCTATGGATCCAAGTCATAACACAATTTCGCCCGGTTTCTTTAGAATCAGCGTAAAGTTAATAAGATAGGGTTCGGATTCCCTGCGGCGGACGTTGTAATGCGCCGGACATTTTCCTATCATCCTTATGTGCTGGCTATTTTTGGAATTCGCTGTTTCAGCACCCTATACTCATTCTTCGGGATGTGAATTATAATTAAGTATCATGTTTATTTTCGGGTTACCTTTAAGTAAGCTTATTATAAGATATATTAGTTACAGCGTTATTTGTAATATTATGGAAAACTATGTTATTTATAAAACTCATGCCCTTATGCATCTTTTACGTATCCTCACTATACTTACAAATCGTTTTAGGTATCCTGGTAGATAAGTACCTAAGCGTCACATGAGCATGTATTTCATGAATAATGTGGCTGTTTCACTTAATAAACTTAAAGAAACTCCCTCTCAAAAGTCATGAAATCGTTTCATTTGTAAACCAAGAACATTTAATCGTTTGACACTACTCGATCAGCTGTTAACCATGTGAACCTGATTCATAAAACCGCATCCACACATAAAACTTAACACGTCATCCTGACTATAATGTTCTATTAGGGGCAATTGAGCACTCCTTACGATTTTACGATTTTGACGTCGTTTCACTGGCACGCGCCCGCCTCGTAAAAACCTACGGTCACCTGTTGTAGTGTGTCAATAAAATTTTCGTCAATGGGCTTCGTTTTAATGCGCCAATTATGGCTGATGTTTCATTCATTGGTTACATTTACGACGTGCCGGTTGACTACCCGATTCCTTGGCGCTTGGCGGTGAGCTATAAAGTCGCTGGTAGTTTTATAATCGATTGTAAATGTTTTATTGACTTGTCTTCGGCAGTTATATTGGTCAATAAACGCTCGGATTGTTCAGTAACATTATTAAACATGATGTTTTATGCATAAACTTTCATAAAGAGACGGATAGCATCTAGACAGTGAGTAGAATACCTAATTATTCAGTTAATTGAGTGTTGTTAGGCAGATATTTTACATCGGTCCTCGGATCCATCAAAATAATTTTAACTTAAGAACTACTCAACGTTTATAAATACAACAACTATAAATAAAGCGAGTTCAGCAAAATTTCTTTAAAAATACGTATTGCTACGCCATGATCCATAACTCAAATGACTGCATACGTCAGGAATATAAAGGAGGTTCTTGAAACATGCCCCTCCTAAAATAGAATGGCTGCCTTTGCAGTATACGCCTCACGGAGTCTGATTGGTTCAAATAATAATAACTAGTTTTCCCGTCCTCGTGCTGACCAATCAACATGAGCTGACTTTTAAAAGGCAATTTGGTAGACATCTTGTAGAGTATTTTCATCTCTCTCATTACATATGCGAGTGAGAGAGCGCGGATAGTTGTGCATGTGTTAGTGAGATTTTTAGTTTTACATCGATCCGCACAGATGGCGCTGGTAAGCTAGTAGTTCATCTACGCCACACCAGATGGCAGTTTATTTCTACTGTGATAAAAGGCTTAAAATAGAACTTCGATCAGCTGATATTTGGCAATGACAATGATATTTATAGAGGTTTCTACTATTAAGTAAAATTTTAAAATTGATTTTCACTTTTTCATTATGTGCGTGGTAAAGGTGTATAGTTTATTCCGAGCATTACACTTATTAAAAAGAATATGACAATTTAGTTTTAATTCTATAGGTATCTAAAATAAGACTTATAATAAAATCCAAACACGATTTAATTAGTAAGTTAATTAACCTACTTGATTTGCGGAAAAGAGGAAATTTTCTAAGAACTTAGTTACTGATATTTTTGAAATTTCCCATCTCGTTCGTTCGTTCTTAGCGCTATGTATGTAATATAGGTAATATATAAACGAAAAGTATTAAGATGTCACTCTCAGTAACATTTTTCAATATCTACATAGAATGATAATTAATAACGTCGGATGAGGCCTCTCTTTTCCACCTACTTAAATTATAATTAAGTTTTTTCTTATAGGTTTCCTAAGATCTTATCAGAAATCGATAAATTGTACTTTGCTTACTTCTATCTATCATTTTGTATAATAAAATACTATCAAAAAGTAGGTACGGTCAGCGACTAAAGTTTGTTACAGCATCTGAAATTACCTAACAAAACCATACACAGACGGCTTGACTAAATTGATGAGGTTACATTTGAGAAAATATATTGTTTTAAAATTTTAATATTTTGATATCGCTGTAGTATTTATAAGACTATGTTAACATAGGTAGGTTTCAGCTTGATAAGGTATGTACCAAATATCTTGTTGATATTATATTTGAAGATCTTTACTTTATTCTAGTAAGAAAGGAAATGAGACATTAAATTGTTTGTTTGTTAACAACAATACGGTATCAAGTTACGCTTTAAAAATATAGCCAAGGTTAGTACTTGGATATCTACTGAAATATATGTTCACGTGTGGGTAGTGGGATTATTTTTTGAATTGATTGATAATAGTTTCACAATGCATCATTAAATAACGAATAGTCGTAATCTGTTTTTGTAGGAACTATGCAATAGGCTTAAAAACAAATAATAAGGTATTACATACCTACAAAAGAATAAAAAAGTACTGTGACATAATTACACAAATTGAAACTAAATATTATCGGCACTATAATAATCCATAACATTTACTGGTTCAGACCGACCACCGAAGTAACGACACAAAAATCAATGGAAATCACTAATGCAGTAGTCAATCGGTTATAAAACGATTCTCGCGTCGATAATACTCACTTCTATACTGTTAAATCGATTTCTCAGCGATCAAATGACGATATAGATTGCTTATGGTAACATTGTGTCGATCACGTATCATTTGGAGGCTATTAAGGTGCGAGTACTACTGTAGAAACGTTGGATCTCTGGTGGAATCCAGCTGAACAGATATGAATCACACTGTTTAAAAACAATTCGTGTTATTTTTCTCATACTCAGAACTATCAGTTAGATGCAGTGGAATAGGTACTTAATTATAGACATAATAGAAAATACTTAAAGTAGGTAAAGGCGGGAGGAACAGAACTAACTTATAAAATGTTTAAATTACAAATGAAGGGACTGCAATTAAGCATTAAGAATGTTTTTAAAAAGTTTTTGCTTTTCTTAAGTACTGTTCATTTCTAACTGCGAGCAGTAGTTAAATTAGGTTTTAAATAAAAAATGTTACATATATACTTACCAATGTCTAACCACAAACACTATCCTTGAAATTGGTCCATTTACTCATCTTAATTATAATTTAACGCATGTTGCCAAAATAAACGGCGGTCATTAACACCAACATAAAGTATTATTTTTAGTATATATAAATATTGCAGGATATTTTAAAAAAAATTAATAAGTAAGTAATACCTCCCAAGGTCTATGCAGATTTAAAATAAGCGGTCATAAATTCGGTATTAAAAAATTAAATATTGCCATAACATGCAATATGTTGCTGACAGTACATAATAAACTTCAAACATAATGCTTAAAGTTTATGCTAGCGTCAGGAAATAATCGAAAACCACTTTTCACAGGTTTAATAGCCTTACCTTGTCATTTACTTTCTTTGAGCGTACTACGAACTGTAAAACGATTTGTCGATCGATTTACCTACCTATTTACCTACTATTTCTACAGAAATCAACAATTTTAACTCTTAAAATATATACTTTGTTACTATCGTGTAAAGCTATCTTAACCCTATATGTAAGGCGAGCTTGCAATGATAACGATGTAATCTCACTCGTAACTTTAGGAATTAGAGTATAATTTTGTGTAAGTAGTTTTGCACAGAGATTCGCGTGAGTGGTATCGAAGTCACAAATTTGTATTCAAAAGATACATACCATCGAAGTACACCATAATCGTAAAACGAACAATTTAGACTCTGATTTTGTCAAGTTTGATTATAGCGGTCGATGAGACCGCAAGTACTTAAGAAGGTACATAAGTTGAACCGGATTTAGGTCCTAGGTGGGGTGTAAACTTATTTTAATGGACATTAAGGCCTTTAAATTAATAACTAAAAGGTCTTAAGTGCTTGCAAACATGTGAATATTATTATAAATTATTAACTGATAATCCGCCCCAAGGCAAAACGTGGACCTGTTTGAAATAATTATTTCACAAATATTTTAGTTTTATAAATAAAACTTCAATAAAAATAAGTAGATTAGATATTCTAGTCTAGTCAATCCATATTTGCTACCATACCAATTGCGGGGAAAATTAACTTCCTAACCAATAAAATAAATGAAACAAGAAAATATGTAACATGTTTATTGCACAGCCACTAACATAGTTATCGATAAATAATAGATATTTATACATTGTCCGATGCTATTACGATAGGAGACAATTGGATAGCCTTAAGTACCAACGAATGTTTGCGTGATGTTCGACGCAATCTATTATTATGTGAATGTTTATTGTCAACCGCTGTAGGTACTGTCGTTAGACTTCCGTTACCTCTCAACGATACAATAATTTTAGGAACAATTCCCGGATATTCCTTACTTTAAAAACTTGATATGATTGGAATATAAGGTATTCAATTATAAATTACACGGTGGGCAGAGTACACAATTTTTGTTTTTATATTAATGTTAAAAAAACGCACACTTCTTTCATAAATAATCTCAATAAACAAGCTAAAATTTACATAGATAAAATTTAAAAAAAAACATTCAAAATTCGTAATTCGTAAGTTTAGTAAAAATCAACTAAAAAGTTTTATACAAATCATTAAGAGACTAAAACAGAAGAGACGGTTAACTTTTGAAGTAAAACGTGTCTTTCACAAATTTAGGTAATTTAGGTAACTTAGATAATAGGTAAATATAGATATGATGATTACGAAACAGTTTCTTCTATAATAGTAAATTTTTTGAATTAATTTTAGTGATCGACAGTTCTTCAAAAATCGTTATAGCTTAATTTTACAATATAAGTCTTTTTTGGTATAAAATATGAGATATCGATATTTACATTTATCTTATTTATATGTAAATTAAGCATTGAATATGCTGTTTGGCCTAATGATTTGAACTTTAGGCCACCAGCATAAAAATGTTACTTGAGACTTTACTCAGAATAGGCTGGGAACGAACTCGCTGCGATATCGTAATAAATTGTCATCTTTTACATAATTTTATAGCCCCTGATAAAGGTTTTTTTAGGAGGACGATAACATAAAACTCGCATATTGCATTTTATAAGAGTAATACCTACCTTACATTAACATTCAGAGAATAATCATTTATCCATTAAATTGATAAGTTTTAGTAGTTAACATTCATTATATTCATACGCCCGAAGGCAAATATCACTGACTTAATGATTTAATACTATGTATATGATAAAAAAGCCAACAATAATTGTTAGAAACTAACGAAGTACGTTTTCATGGTGCATAAAAAACTCATTATAAATGATTTAATTAAATGTTATATGGTTCTAAACTACTAAATACGTGCTAAATTACATCTATATCTTTGTTTAATGTATATAAGATAACATAATTATGTTGGCGAGTAACTACATAATTAAATATCATTAGATAGTGTTAACTAGTCTACTACTAACATAAATATACTTGATAGTTGCAAAATAGCTCTTATTACTTAATAAGAGCTATTTTAATGTGAAAAGTAATTGAAATAATTACTGTTTTTATTGAATTAAAATATTAACCTGGTTCAGTAGAATACAAATACTATTTTTTTGCAAAAAATAATAGTATAGGTACATCAACAGAAAAAGAAAAACATGCACACATAAAAGGCGGCCTTATTACTAATAAACAATATTTTCTAGACAACCTAAGTTTACATAAGTCTAATGAAGCCTTTTTTTGAATAAGACTTTAGTGGAGATTGACTAAGGTACTAGCAGACATATGACTTACTTATATTCTCGGTTGTATTAGAACTTTACAAAAATTGCTAAACGTGTTTTGTAAATTATATATATCTTTATTTTCCAATCATTTATTACTACTAAAACAAAGATATGTACTCGTAGAGCTCTGATAATATTTATTGGTCCATAACATTAAAACTGATTCAAAACACCTGTATAGATAAAAAAACGTAAATTCTGCTTGGTAACGGGAAGTGACTAAAAGAAAAGCTAAGAAAAAAAATTGGTAAGTATTAATAGAAAATCATCTGAATAGCACATTCAAACTGTCATTGCTTCTTCTGCTACTTCAGATAACTTAATAGGTGAAGCCGCGAAGGTAGGCCTACCACAAGGTGGATTAACGATCTGATCGGGAAGCCGCTGGATGGTGTCACCGCAGTAGCGAGCAGTTTGGATATCCTTGGGAGAGGCATATGTCGACTTATTTTTTGTATTCAACATCATGAATTATTTACTAAAATTATAATAATACATCTTTAAAAAAATATAAAGTAATTCTTTAGTTGTTCAAGTAATATAAGTTCTAAGAATAAAAACTCACGTACTCATGTTTTACATTGAGAAGTGGATCTCATTTATTAAAATTCACCCCAGAGACAGCTTATTTGACTACATTCAAAAGAGTTAAAGTATCGGATTAATTGTTAACATAAAGTATATCTAATTTACATAGGACTCAAGTACATCTTTGCTAATTCTAAAGTTCGCTGTTTCTTCAGTAAAAAACTCAAAAGTACTTCCATCTCATAAATAGGCCAAGAAATTCGTCCAAAACAAGCATTACGTGTGCTGAATTCCGTACAGTGCGTAACATACAATTGTAAATATACATAAAGGTGTAGTTGTATGTGGCGTTGTATTTATGTGTGTAACTGTGTATGTGGATGTGCCCTGTATGGCTGCCGGGAGCTCTGAAGTGCAGTTTGGGAATACCGCACCGACTGATACGCAATAAAGTACTGGGTTCTGTGTTACATGGATAGAGAGATCGGATGCATCTGAAGATACCTCTCGAATCTGAAAGATGAAACAGTATTCTTAATTAGGATTTATTTTACACAACTGAGATGATGATTTGTTTTTTAATTAATAAGTTTTTGTTAATCGAAAGTCCAGTTTTGAATATATGCTTCCCATAGTTTTTTATAAGACTGGGTAATACCTACCAATATGTAGGCGCCTTTTTTATTTGTAGATCCATATGCGTTTTTATTTTTCTGTTATATGTTTTACAGTGTTTATAATTTACTTTAAAAAATAATAATATACTTTTACTATAATATAGTTCGAAAATTATTAGCAATCAACAAATAATTATCACTGTGGAATTAATTAAGATAGGAAAAGAAAACACATACACTTTTCGAATACATATTTCGTTCATACATTTATTGTTTTCATATCTTGAGATGTTTTTTGAAAAAGTTTTCCTGTGTGTACCATACGGGGTCAATAAAATATGTAGGCAGCCGCGACGTGTGAGCGGCCCTCGCTCCTTTCCTATAACAAGAAAGAATTTTTCTATGCATTTATTTTCTTACTGAATATACTTAAGATGGAGTTTTATAGCCACTCTTTTACACGCACCGTCGTATTTACAACGAGATACTTTTATTCTGTTTTCTTTTCGGAAATGAGATTCGAATTTTAATCGTTCTAAACCAATTTAGGCTTTCAAATTATCAAAATCTTTACAGTACCAAAAAATGGTGGTGGCTATAGAATAAGTATAGTCCTATATCATCTGACCTATAAAATGTGCAGTCAAGACTGATGACGGCGTGCACTGTATTTAGACGGCACGTTACTCACAAAAGGATGGAATAAAATCTAGATATTTTGAAATAGGTAAACAGAGATTCATAGACCATACTTAGATCAGTACTATTTGATCTTGAATGCTAAGAAAGGCATATTCGGTTAACTCAGAAGAACAAACAGAAACATAAAGCCTCTTTTTTGCCTCCATAAGTATATTGCTGCTCTATGATTAATTTAATTTACGTATTTATTGTTAAAGGTAATACGCCTTTAACAAAAGATATGTAAAATAAATGAACACATTAAGACTATTGAATTTTGTAATGTTAACCCACCTACTGCATTGGTAACAAAGTTGGTGACAAATATTACTCCTACTTAAACAAATGATGCTGTCAAATTAAGCTATTCTACCAAACGTATTTCAAACATAAACATCTAATTTAGAACGTCAAATAACAAGCGGCTCCTCGATTCTCTTAATAACAACACAATGTTTCAATTGATTTAGAGACTTGCTCGAGTGTGGTGTCAAATAGTTACTGTAGTTGACATAACCATATGACACGGTTCACGAATCACCACCAATGGCTATTAAACGATACGAACATAAACAGAGCTTTTAACAGAAACTAAAAGTAGCACTTAGTGACATGTTTTAGTAGATAATGTCAAACTTACAACAGTTTTTTTCAATTCAATGTGTTTTTTGATTACAAAACATTACGAGAGTAATTTTTATTTTTCATTTGGCTCATGATATAAAAACATATTGTGCAAAACATTTGATCTAGAAATTGATCTATCTTTTATCTTCCCTTTCATCATCTGTTCATAATAAATAAAAAACTCTTCTTTTCTCCAAATAATTTTTGCTATGCCCACCAGGATCCATATTTGTGGGTGGGCGCAAGAAGGCGGGCAATGGTCGGCCGTCTTCCTACGCCCTAAGCGTATTGCACACACCGCCACGTCTGGGAATGTCCAAGTAAGTCTGGGCGTGAAGTCCGGTAGTAAGGCTAGGCTGCCTGGCGGCGCCTTGGTGAATTGCTTTGCATAAGAGGCTGTGGAGTTACCGGGGAGTTTTAGTGGGTATTACCAGTGCTGCTTCTATCAGACATTAAGCAACCCCACACACGCCCGTAACTTAGCTAGTGGCGGGTTGGTCCATAAACGAATTACTTCTCGAAAAAAAAGGGTCGATAATTGTGTCTCTTTCTATTCCAACTACCATCTAAATGTACATTATGGAATGCAATGAACAATTAAGTATTGAGTAGAAAATAACTAATAGATATGGCACAAAATTTCGTAAATAGTTCACAGACGCCGTCTTCAAATAGTTTTATGGTTTCAAACTGGCAATACTAATAGTTTAAGAGACATTTTTCTTGTAGCAAGCAATATTTGACACTAAAACGATTCTGTCTCATTAAGCGAGAGGCAGTGCTCGTTGCGGTAAAATACTGTTGACTTGGTATCGTAAAATACGCTACTTCATTGGTGGACAAACATTGGCATGGACGGGCACATATATCCCACTGCGACTCAGGGAGGGTTAGGCATATTGATGTTTCTCTTTTAGTTTGTAATTCAAGTACACTCTTACAACACTATCAACTACTTAATCAAATATTAACTTTATTACAGATGTTATAATTGTCCATAATTTTTAACAATGTTGTTAGAAATACATAAGCGATATATGTTATTGGCTTTTAATTTTAAATAGTAACGGTATGTGTGTTAGTATATAAAGTTTTGCTATGGCTTGGTGATATAATGTTAAAAAATGAAATATGTTAATATTTTGGTAATATACTACGTTTCTTTAGGAACTGGAAAATATAATTATTAAAACTATTTATTTTAGTGTAATAATACTTTACATATAATAATTCAAATCACATTTTACTAATCCTGTTAACAGAATGTAAGTGTATAAGGCTCGTTACCAACATAACGGTCAATCAATGGTAATTGGTCATGTTACTCTTTATTGAAAATGTATACAAGAAAATAAATTATTATCAAGAAAAGTTAATACGTTAAGCACTGTAATTATGATGAGTCAATATAAATTAAGATGAAATTTTTCCTTACAAAATTTAATAGCTAACCAAACTTTGAAAGGCATAAAACGTTAGGCTAATGAGCAGTTGTCGATTTTGGTAACGTTATATCGATTAAAAAATTCAAAATGATAACATTACTGTATTTTTTGGAACGTTAATAAGGTGCCAAGAGTAATCTTAATCTGAAAAAATACCTACTGACACCCTGCGACCACACCAAAGAAAAACCTGTTTGATAAGCGTTACGAGCAGTTATCTGCTCACTTTATGAGACATTCAACTACACGTGCATTGAAACACAATATGTATCCTTCATTATATTACTCATCTACATACTCATACACTTAGTCCGCTATTGGTAACCTTTCCGGCCTACATTTTTGTAAATTACTGAGAGAACATCGAATTAATATCAATGATTTATCCATTCTGTTAACAAAAATGGTGGCGGACAACCTTCACGCGCCAAATTTGTACGCGAATAAATACGTATTGAAATTTTATTTCTATAGTTAAAAACCTAAGAGATTGAAGAAGATACTGGCCAACGGTGATTTAAAAAGTTGTCTTTTCAAAATTGGTAGTTGCAAAATGAACCGTTAAACGTTTTTTTATTCGAGCACTGTATGACGGAACGTGCACGCAAATAAAATATTAAGCTTCTGCAGAATAATCTATTTCGCAATCTATAATACAACATTCTGATACCGACCTTTATTTTAGAATAACGACACGGATCGTATATGAAATTTATCTCGATATAGGCTGGAAAGGGTTTTATTTGAAATTATTAACACATAATAATGTTATTTTATGGTTTCTTTTAATGGAACGCAGAGCGGTTACCGCCAAAGATATGGCCACACTAATGCCTCGTGTTAATGGACTGCCGGCGGAGGTGTGCGCGCCAGCTATATACCTACCGGCCGATAGCTAATAATGTGTAGGTAGACCCCACATATCAGTAAAGAGATTTCGTACTACGCATCTAGGTAAAAGCAACCCATATACATAATTGAACAGTAAATGGAACATTGTTTTTAAGTAACATTAAGAGTTAGGTTAGGTTAGGTTCCTACCTTGCCTTTCATGATGTAATAGCTCTATTATACCAAACGCATCTTTAAGACGTCATTAATACCGATCTGAATAATCTAGCGATTATAGACTTTATTTGAGTATTATATTTCGTTTATATAAGGATTTCTTATTTACAAACAAAGATTTAAAACTTGTCCAAAAAAAGTACTGTAAAAATCGATTTGAAGTTATTCCGCCCTAAAACGAATTAATTCGACAAACACGTGATTTTAAAACGAGAACGGTTTTTCAATCTTTGAACACCCAATAATGCATGTAGTCACATAATTTATGCGGTTCTTTATATGCCCAATAACACTATCTAATACGACTAAAATGTTGGAGAGTTTTGTTCTTCAACGTGAGCTAATCCAAGGCGCCCGCATAAATGTATTTAAAAAAACTAGCTATTTTGACAACATACAATTCTAAACAGATCGTTATTACCACATTTAACATACGAAATTGAAACTTGCTACTCAGTTATTAAAGAACGTTTTTAGTTCCGTTACCGGAGTAATATAATCTTTTTTCATTCTTATAACCCCACCTTAATTTTAATTTAGAATGGGCTTTTTTTAGATGCCTCGCTGAAGAGTAACTATTTTTCATAAGTGATGAGGCGGCACTGATTGCGTATATTGGATAAATATTGTTAAGAAAAACTCCTTGGTCGGAAAAATGTGTCCGTGTAATAAATATAAAGCGAAAGCGATGTCGACACGTGGAACTAATCGTTCGATTATACGTCCCCAAAATTGGTCCCTTCGAGCTTAATCAGTTCTCCGAGTTTCTTATGGGATATAGTCCTTTAAATCAACGAATATTTAAATATATCTACATATAAACCAGATCTGGTTAGAAATATATGGAAAAGGAAAATCAGGGAAATAGGAACGACATAATTTGGGTTCGATGTGGACACAGATTATGTAAAGCTGTGTGCTTATTTACAAGCAAATATAGGGATCGCAGATGTTCGAAATGATTTAATTTTGCCTAAAAATCCGCTCTGAACAAAATTTCGACCCTCCAATGTTCAAATTAGTACAAATATTTGTCGTGCGCTTTTTTAATAAAGGTTGCTTACAAATTTTCCATGATTCTTTTTCGATGAATTTGGGGTTTTAAAAAGAAATGCTAAGGAAACTTATTTATTTTTTAAATATTTTTATGATGTTTCAGTAGGTATGTGTTACGATTAAATTTCTGAATATCCAAACAAACCCGATTTATCAACCAGAGGTGGTTGAATGCTGGATAGATAGTGAATACAAATTACGAAGCATAACATTTTACGCTATAATTTTTTAGTAAATTAACTCCAATTTGCATTTTAATAGCTTTGGACTCTTCACGTACATATTTTGCTAGAATTTACAAGTATCGGATTGTCAGCTAAAAGCAATTGTAAACTCGTAAAAATGCTATAAAATTCGATCGTAAAAGAATTGTAATTCTCTTGCATATATATTTTTAAGTTTTATCGTAACTAAGCTATATGGAATTCTTAACGTCATTAAGGTTCATATTATCCTGGACCTTGTAAATGACGCTTGAACTTTGGCAAGTTCGAAATTTTTATTGCTAACACTATTACCCCGGGAGATTGGTAACAGATACTACGTACAGGCATAGTATTTATACTAAATATTCTTAATGTATACCGATATAATATTTTTAAATAATTTTTAGTTCGTAAAGTTACCATACCTACCTAGTATTAAAAAATGTTGATTACAACGAAATATTTTAAAAATATTCCAGTTCATTAACATTGAATAATACAAAGATGGCCTTATAGAATAGAATAGAATAGAATAGTCTCTAACAAAACATTCAAGACCAACATGAGTTAAAGAAATTTCGCAATGCCTTATCAAAGCAAAATATAAAAGTTTGAAGATTTTATTTAAGAGTCCGCTCCGCTGTGAACTTTTTCCATTCCGACCCCTCGCTCGCTAGATACGTATCCTTACTAAAATATTTATGTCTATACCTACTCGAGAATAAATGATACGAACGCTCTACTGATACACAGGATGGCTTACTTACAGTGGTCCAAAATTAGAAACACTGCCAAGACAACATTACGACTCAATTTTTTAAATATATATTTTTTAAATATATCTTACTAAGTGTCGATTTTTCAACCTTCAGATGGCAAATTAGCAACTAGATCCGTCCAGTTGCAAATTTTTTATTGGAGCAAAAGATTTCAGACACTTAAAGGAAATTTCTTGATTCTTCAAAATTGTTTGAATATCTACAGCAAAGACCTTTCCAACAATACATAAAATTTTTTAACTGATAATTACACCACTTACAATACATTAAAGCGGTAAATGGGCTAGTTTAATGTTTTTTCAGCTGAAGCTGATTGAGATTAAATTTATATAGGGAAAGTCTATAAAAATCCTAAAAAAACAAATTTTTATGTTTTATTTGATAAATAATACGTAAAATTATATGACCAATAAATTATTTTTGAAAACTTTTTACAGCGCGTTTTGTGTATCTTGCTTGTAATTATTAAAAAAGTACAATTAAAAAACGATTGAAAATACACTTAGATACGTATTATACTCAGTGTAGATATAAAGGGCACATCTAGTATGTTCATCTGATGCAAAAGGCACGTAACTTGTAATACTCAAATAGAGATTATAAGAATTGTGTAACGGCACAAAAAAGTCGTTTGTAAGGACTTCTAATATCTAAATAATCATGCGTGTAAATAATAATAATAGTAAAAAAGTGGTTCTACCTTACAAATCTCTGAAACGCATGAAACTATTAAATGGATTTGTATCATTAAACAAGAAAAGGGCTGCTTACGAATACCTCTAATAACAGTTTAAAAGAAATTCAATAAATTAATTCTGTTTATACCAACTAACTAACCAATATATTATTTGAAGATTCTGTTACGATAAACGTGTAATCTACAATAATGGAAATCTACAACGTTTCCTATTTTCTATCATGATGGTATATTATAAATAAATTAGGTAATGTTTAAGGTGAGCATTATAGTTCTGCAATCAAACGCCATTATCATTACGCCATCTTTTCCTTGTGCTTCCCTGTACATATGACTTTTATGTCAGAATTCTTCACTTTTCCTTGCTCCTCTGAAAGGTATATATGTGTGTATGTAGGCATTAGACAATTCCAATCAAGCAAAAACAAAGCGACGTATAAAAACATTACAATTGGACCCAAACACTTGTTTCCATTACTTTGATTAAGAAGCCTCTATCATGTTTGTATTTAACTTTTAACTATCTCCGTGCGAGCATATCTGTGCTTCCGCCGAAGAGAGCATTCTAATAGCTAGTGTGCAAACATCTACTCTATTGTTCAACTTGCAGAGTTTATTTTCTGTTATTCAAAGGTAGGATTTGAGTCGGTTCGAAATGCGAGATCCCGTATCGATTGGTCGAGGCAGTGTCGATACAATCGTTTCTATTTACGCTCCTTACCTATTTATAAAGCGAGTTCCCTACCTGGATCGGTTGTTCTGATGTCTATAGTATGCCGTACCTATATGTGGTTACATTCCATTGGAACATTCGAAGTGTGAAAACATTGTTTAATATTTAACGTTGGAAGCAAAGATCTATAATACTAAGACTCGTTGCTTTTTCTAATACTTTTTTTAAAGTCCATTTTATACTAAATATTTAGTTTATGATACGTTTTCATAGACATCAAACGTAATTTATTATTTCAGTAAAGTAATTATTATCTGGTAGAATTGATAATGTTAAATTTCTGTCTGATCTGAGTCTCTGATGGTCCTTCTTCTTAAATCTGAATATATCTATGTAGCTAGGAATGAACGACCTGAAAAAAATGTTACTGTGCAATATATTAGATGGAAACTACAAATTATAATATCATTGAGGTTTGCATTTTGTGGACAGTTGTCAAGAATTACATTTATGGCTAACGAATGCTACTTTGTAATTTTAAGAAGTTAAACAAATAAATAATAATAAATGTAGTAAGTTTTTTACGACTACAACTAAAGTACTGCCTAAATTAGTCATTTGTAAATCAATGAAAACATGAATTATGAAAAGTCTTAATTATTAATAGCTAAATAATAATTGATCTATATTTTAAATAATTATAACTGTAATTATGCTGACAATATTTGAAATACGTAGTGGTCATTTTTTTAGATTATATGATATTCTTTGAACACAACAAAATAATCAGGTGCTGATTGTCATACAACACGCGACGCGTGCCAACTTTATTGTCCATAAACTCATGGTTCATCTTTCTTATTAACGAGCGGTTGAGACTGTTTATGGTTTAAAAGTCAAAGAGTCTTGTCGAATTAATGGCCAGGAATATTTATGTTAACTGTTCTGTCGAGTTTGTGGCGGCAGTGCCGGCCCATACGATTCGTCTGTTCAAAATTAGATAACATTAAGCATTGGTAAGAAACCCGTTACGAAATATTTAAAAAACATGTTTTCTCTAAGAATTTTAATTATAATAAATCATTCTAGTTGTAGGGAGTAATATTTAAAGTTAGTAGTCGTAGTTATTGCATCACTACTATGACAAGCAATGATTATGAAGTATAAGTATATATTTTTCTAATAAAACCTTCTGATTATATAATTCATTTAGAAAATCGTGATAAGTAGAAATAATTAAAAGTTAAACTAATCATCATTTTCTTAAAGTAATTAATCTAAATATATTTCATATTCTACAAAACCTAATCTTTCCTTTTGAGCTAAAGAATAACTATTCAATAACACAAATATTTGTTCAAATATTGGCCATAGATCAGAGGCGAGTTACGCAACGCACCATTTGTTATAAAATCGAACATAAATTTAGTGAGTTAGAGATTGTGGGAAAGTTTGGTGAACAATCAGCCATCGTGAGTCAGGCGGCGCCAAGGGAGGGCTACGCCTGTAAAAAGCATTTACTCAAACCCGGTTTATGTCTAAGACCAATTCCTTGACTCACATGTGTCCTTGCTGTTAAATGTGTTACCACTAAAGAGGTTGCAGAACCTTTGTACGTACTGTTTTTATTATTTACGTCTACGGAACCCCAAAAGGTTCTGAAAGAAGTAGAAATTACGAGAGGGCTGAATATCTTATTAAAAATATCTTGTTTTACTCAACTTTGTCCTTCAGTTCTCCATAATGTCCGACCTTCAGAGATTTCATTTTTTCTTATAAGTTTGTCTAACGAAAAAGAATCTGAAAACAGCAGATAGATGTTAAGATATGTATAACACAGCTGAAGATAAAACTGAACGCACCTTATGCTTCTGAAATAGAAGTTATTTCACAATGACATGTTAGGCTTGTTTTTGCTTCTAAATATTTCATAATATCTCTATACCTTATTTTTCTATGTAATTATGAGTGTGTTCTGGTAAATCTTCTCATGTGTAGTTTTGAAATAGAACGGTTTTTGATAATGATTTATTAAGCTGTATTATTTTATTTGGTTAATTGACTGCAGTTAATAACGTTAATTTAATTCATGATGTTTTATTTATTAATTTATTTATAGAAAATTTACGCCAACTAAGCCACCAACAAATAATATTTGAATTAACAGAAAATTGTACAGTATTATTATTTAAAATATACGAATAATTTTATTGATATCTAATATATTAAAATTCATTGCAAGAAAACAAACGTGACTGGCTTCAATATCACTATGTAGCTTCTGTCTGCATCTTGCCCACGTGGAGTAGTATTTCCTAGAAATACAGTATTTACTCCAACATGATAAGCATCAAAACGAAGTAATGTACAGCCAATGGTACTCATGGAGGTGGTCCATTCGTTAAAGAATTTTTGAATCCAGATAAGTGATTTTGATACACATTCAAACTGATAATGAAATAGGTATAAGACCTATTTCACATTCTAGTATCTCGTGCTGTCAATATGATTTCAAAAAATGATAACGTCTAAATTTCGACAATTACTTTTAATAAAAGTAGATTTTAGGAGGAATAGGGAATCTATAATCCCGTTTTAACTGTTTATGATATGTTTAAAGTTATAAGATCATCTTTCTTAGCAGATACACCTATAGTTTCCCAAGAATACCTACCTGTTAAACAATTATAAGTACATGCTATCCAAACATAAATTCTTGTACCTACGCAAATTATTCATTTAAACTCCAATAGAATATATAATTTCAATGTCGTAATGGTGGTGTAATACGCATAACATACAAAATAGGTTTTTGATTAGAGCTATTTTATTCCGGTCGTGGTTCGTTCAAGGAAACGTAACGTGCAGCCCTCGAGCAGATGGAACGTTTCGCGAAGCCTGTTTCGTTCGAAACTTAATTAAATATTTTAATATATTCCCTTCATCATTTCTGCGTAATTCTCTGGTATTATCGTATGGAGTCTTGGAATTCTTAATGAAAGCATGTAGTTATAAGCTAAGAATATCGCTACAAAAATTTCCTATTCCAAATTTTATTCTACGTCGGAATCGTTTTATGACCTACTAAAATTACTGACCTACCCTAAAAAACGTGTGAAAACCTCTAAAAACTGCGTGAAACAATTAAATCGTCATAAAACAAGTGGTTCCCCATAAGCGTCGTAAGTCTGACTGGTTACTACAGAATGATAAACACCGCTCTCGTGCCGAACGTAAAAACAACTTTTGTTACAATTTTATGACAACAATTACGACCTATAAAACGTGTAGCGATTATTCGTCGTAGCGATTCTTGTGGTCGCGCTGTCATCGGCCCGAGCTGCGGTATGGCTACTTACTAAACTAAGGCGCTTAGAACGTCGTATCCACAACTTACTTTCAATCAATATGAGCTTAAACATTGTTGTAACAAAGTCCAAATCGGGGTTTATCCAATTGGCAGAAACATGACTGCTGATTGTTGACAAGGAGGAGGGCAATGAATCTAAAGGCCTCATAGGCCTTGACTCACTTCGTTTAATAATTATCTAATTCAACAATTGACGGTTTTAGTATCAACCTTTGATATTGGCGTATCAGGATGGGGCACGTCGCTAACAGAGTTTTTACGATTCGGTTCCTTATGATAATACTTTTTGTTGGTTTCAATTTATTTATGTGAATTATCTTGTATTTCCAATATAATGGCTAATTATAATCTGAATTATAATATTTTATCTAATAGAACCAGTATCGATTCCAGTTTAAAAAAGATACTTATCTTAAACATTAAATCCAAGAACTTATATAACATTTTTGAATTACTACCCTAAAGAAACAAAACAGAGATTGTAATCATATTAGTTCACTACATTATGTAACCCTTCAATAACACGGGTTGGGGTAGCAATGTCGTAGTGTTAAAATTTTGCGTAGAAATGTAACCAATTTGGTTGGATGGGAACAAGGGTTACAATTTGTGTTGATACTTGTTATCTAGCGGCCCATCTTCATGTACGGCCAACAAAAAAGAGCCCATCTATCGATGAAATAGGAAAAAGATTACAAGAAAATACTCAGATGAAAAGATAGAACCGGTCTGAACCGAATGATACTAGATTAAGTAGGTTGAAAACCTACGCTTGTTCAAACTTAATCTTGAATTAGATCAGTTTAATTTGTTCTTATTCCAAATTTACGTGTTTTCCAATTATTGTACGTGTGCTTATTCAGTTTAATGGATATTATATCAGTAACTCATGTCTACTTAAATGAAGGTATCTCCCAAGGTGCATTAAGCTGATTACGAAATCGATTAACGTCATAGCCAAGCTTATTACAAATATAAGAAGTTAAACTTTATATCTGCCTACATTTCATTTGTAATGCGAATAAATGAGAGGCTTGTCGAATAAGAAGTTTATTCCAACCATTAAGATAAAAACATATTGAGATAATGTTTAAATCTTTTTAGATTCAGGGCACGTCGTAAAAAATGCAAAATATACCATCAGCTAAAGTCAGATACATATATATTGAGGTCTTGACTTAAAGCGGTAAGATGTTTTTTTTTTTAAATTATAGCATTGATATTTTAACACTAAATACTTAGAGTAGATATAACGTGTTTTTAAATCCTTATAAACATCACATCTAAGATTTTATCAATATTAAACTTAAAACATAACAATCAAAATCAAAATCTCATATTGATTTAGATGTCTACTATATACTTTTATAGCGAGATCTGCACGAGTAACATAACCAAAATATAAGCGTTAAAATTTTTATTTTATAAAGACGTTTTAAGGATAAGCTACTATTATTGTCTTAGTTATGAATGGTTGTCAACAATCAAGTGCTTCTGCTCTTTGTCTAGCATTTACAGCGCACCCTTTCAAAGACATTCTCCATGACATTATTAATAAAACATTGAGAGCTACAATTTACAGCTAAAGTGACGTCGAAGTGGACTTTAAAGGGCAAAATGGTTTTCGGTGCGCACACAAATGTCGCATCTATGCCTAATAAAAATACTTGGATTATTGTATTGCACCCACTGTCGCTCCAACTTGATCAATATTGATTATTTTTCTATTGTAGTTAATAAACGAAGTAGGCATTAATAATTTTAGAAAAATATTAAAAAATATACATATTTCAGAAGTTTATCAAATATAACGTTACTAGCCCATAGGCGATTACAAAAAATTTAAAATTGTATTTATGTTAGATATGTTATCATTTTTTTAGTTGTAGAAGTAGTACAGTGTCTTAGCTGTAGAAAAAAAAGTAACCAAGAAAACTAGACAACTTAATGCTTGAAAGATTTTGTTTGTAAACGCTACCTTTTACGTATTCACCTCTCACTTGCCATATTTTGAATGAGACAGTCTCCAGACGCGGACCTACTACGGACATGCGAGCTACCTCACACAACGATGATGCTTCGAGGAAACATTACGGAATATATTGTAGGCACTTGACATATAATATGCTTAGATTAGTCTATGTTTCTAATATGTACGCGATTGATCTATGAAAATCATCTTGATTATACATATAAACGATAATATTGCATATAAAGATTTTAGAGGATATGCTACTTGAAAGTTATTTCTAATTTTGGTTTCGAATACAACCCAATCATTTATTATGTAGTGATGTTAACTATTAAACTATTAGTTTGGTATTTCGTTTGCAAGTCTTATTTCCTTTCTGTTGGCACACTAAATGAATTCGGAATTACAATGACTTGTAAAAATGAGGATGGTTTATTTTTAAAACACATTTTAACCTTACATTACTTGTTTTCCCGCAGTGTCGACATATTTCGAAAGATCTTAAAGTACTTATTATACGAAGAAAAGTACCAAACATCATACAATACTTTTTCTGAACACAAAATGAAGAAGAAAAAACGAAACGCGTTGAAACACTGTTTTACTCTCACGGCGTTTCGTGTACGTTGCTCGAACACATATTTCTGTTATCAAAGAAATGCATGTAACTTTATGAGAGGATAAAAAATTGTAAATTGGAAGAAATAAAAATTTACGAACTAATAAATATATCAACAAATCCTTATGTGTTCGTATTTATTCGTCAAATTAAAATTTAGTCTGAATTTTTTTATTATGCTTTTCTATCATGTCAAGTATGTAAAAACTTTATTTGATTACTTGAGAGTTTGAAAAATCGTGACCTCTAATGTAAGTCGTATTCCAGAATTCCACCTATGTGTACAAATAAGTTAGCTAAAGTTTTAAAAAATTCTAATACTCAAACTAACAGACATGAGATTGGTTTTAATCGAGTTATCTGTATCAAGTTTACAAACATGATTATCTTTGTTATTTTTTCTTGTCCTAGAAGAAAATAAAACCCCTGTTGACCCAAAAACTTTCACGATATCTAAACTATAAGCATTTGATATTATCACAGCAGGAGTCTTTGCCAATATCTACTATTGCTTTTTATTCGGCTTCTTGATATCATAGAAAAATATCTTCCAAAGTAACAAGATTACAAGAAAAATTGGTAGACCTTATATAGACGAGATAACTTCAATTATAAAACCCCGGGAACAAACAGATTGCTACCTCCAGGTTGTATATACAGATAAATAAAGCGTTCCACACGCAAGGGTAACTGCGCTAAATACCCTCCGTAGGGTCGGTCCCTAACAAGTGTGCATAACTTTGTTTTGAGATTAACATAATTATGAGTCCAGAGGTAAGCCAAACAAGACACTTCTTGACAATTACTTTAATTGTTGTTTATTTTTGTAAGTGTTTGTATATATCTATCAATATCCCGAAATATATAAAATTTAGGTAAAAAATATATATTAAAATTGTTTATTTTCCTTTTTTTATATAAATTTCTTTATTTTAATTATATGATTGAGGATACTTTAATAAGATTACCTTAGTTAATATTTTGTAAAACATCTCAAAATACTTGTAGGTAAAATAATAATAATAATAATAATATCGAGCCGTCGAGGGACTGGGAAGGGTTAAAATAGATTTTTAAATAATAATAAATGAAATGGAATGTTGGACGCAGATTGCTCAGTGCGAAAACCATGCACAACCGCGAAATATGCCGTCTTGTAATTACTTCCTGGCAAAATCGGAGAGCAGTAGTTTTCTGCTCCTCTGTCAAAGAATGTGACAAAGGACTAACCCCTCTCTCCTTGGCCACATAGCTGAGGCGAAACCTGGCAGTACTTTGTACCTCTGACCGAGAGGCCGTCTGGCGGGAGAAGGAGTTGCACGGAAGGTTCTTCAAAGCTCTTCCCTAGCATCACGTAGACTTGAAGAGTTCCGTGCATTGGCTGCGCTTCGGCAACCTCTTTGGGGAAACCGAAGGGTTTGACTGTGCAATACAGGACCAGGTCATCATGACCGGTCAACAAGTGAATAGTGAAAACATAAATAATAAAGTAATGCATGTTATTAATATTACTTACGCAATATTTATTACGAAACTATTTCTACTAATTACAGTTTTAAATATATCTAAGTACTATAATAAGCGGTTTATTTACTTAGATTAGACAAAGAATAAAAAACCCCTACAATTCACCCCTAAATGATAAAACTCGGTATCAGGTGTTCTGAACAGTTTTGTAAGAGTGGTATTATCCTGAACATATTCCCCAGGCAGGGTCGTGCAAGGAACGGTTCTAGCCCCATTCTGAATAAATTACATTGATTCTTTTCTGCCTCCCGTACAACAACTTGAAAAGCCTCAAGTTCAGTTGCGTAAGCTGTCTGTATGTTTATAGGATTGTGGTCTCACTAAGGAAAGAATTAGTCTAATATCAGTAAATTTATCAATCTTAGGAAGTACTTTGTAATTTATGATTTTTCACATGGTTTCTCAAGCAAAACTAAAACATCACAATTTTAAAAATTATGTGTTCATTAAAGTAACAAATTTAAGGAGCACTAGAGCGAGTAATAAATAATGATGTTTAGTTACACTAAATTATTATTAGAAGTTTTTTTGTGAACTGTTTTAATTAAATAAACCAAAGTTTTTATTACTATAATTATTTAATTTTGAGATAAAATACTTATCAACAATGTAATTAATTGCGGTAATATATGGTCACATAATATTTTACGAATAATATCTGGTTGCTAGTGGGGTGATATGTATATATACGTTTCTTAAAAAAGGCCCAAAATGGGCTGTAGTGGTACCAAGAGATCGATTTTCTCTTTTAATTCCAACACGACCTTTCGTCCGGTCTTTGAACTGATGTCTAGACGCTACCAAAGTCCTCTGTATAGTAAACGGGAAGATAGACCGGATTTTACTAAAAGATGCAAATGTTATTTTATAAAATTATAAAACTATTTAAAAAAGCAGAATTTATTGCAGAGTTTACATCAATTTGTATCTATCTTAATATGTATTTTTACATCAATATCATCATAAAGATATAAGCTTTGACACGTCCGTAGCAAATTTATAATTAAAGAGTTGTTTATTTACCTAATAAATAAGGCTGCTTTGTGAATGTACAACACCTTTTATGCTTATTAAATAATATTAGTATCTCGCTGCAAAAAGCCAAATTAAATATTTTAAATTGCATGTTTAAAATATTTTCATATTTATTTTTATTCAGTTATTTAAATCAGTTAATTTTGCCATAAAAAGATGAAATACTCATTAATAAATTTGAAAAATTGTATCTCACCGTTTGACTACAATTTCGAACTAAAAAACTACAGTCCACGTAATTTTTTGACGATCTTTTATCTTGCTATCATTAATCTAAATGTGCTATGCAATACATTCGAATTGGATGAGAAACAGGGCGTCGGTCTCCGACCCCATACTTGAGTGGTGTACAGGAAATATCACAGTAAAAGTTACAAGGAGAAGACAAATTTTAATGTTATTACGTAAGAGACGTAAAATAGTGTGCCACTTTTAATACACATTTAAATATTTTAATAAATAAAATAGTGTCAACCAAAATAATAAAATTTAACAAAGTCGAAAACATCGTAATTAAAATTATCTCATGTCCAATATTATTTGTTTATTGACCTGTCAAGGAGTATGCTTTGATATGTCCTCTGCATAGAACAAATGAAAACACGATTCCTAAAAGTTATACTCTTTTGTTTCAGCTAAAGAATTCTTCCGGAATAACGTAAGGTGAGTAAATCCATTCCCGCTTTATAACTTTTTCTTTTAAAAATCTTTACTGAAGTTGTGTAAAAGGTCGTTTTTCTGAAATAACTGAAGGGCAGGTAGGTGGGATATTGCTTAATCGAGCCGGGCTTGGATCGACATTAATCGGAGGCTTTACGACGGAATCCGAGCCGCAGACGAGCAGCCTCTCAGGGAGCGTAGTAAACGTTAAATTTGCAGAACAAGCGGAAATTTTATGGGACTCGTTTATCTGAAGTAGGTATTATCTATTTACTACTTAAGTATATACTCATCTTATATCTATTTTATTTATACTAAATATATACTAACGAAAAGTTTGCTGATTTGAATTATTACTTTATTACATATGTATTTAATAGGCCCTTAGTTATTATTCTAATGAATGCTCGCAAAGCCAAATAACTGACATACCTATATGATATAAAAATAACGTGAGGAACCTATTTCATGCAAGTAAATAAAAATCAAACACATTTTTTAAAATCAAAATAGAAATTAGATAACCTATTATAAATTTTTACGCGATTTAACACGATAACGAACACTTAGCGTGCGGATAGTGCATAGTCGACATTCCCCATATCGTACACTTCCCTACATACAAGGAAAAAGTATGAGATACTGGAATCGAAGGAGTACGGCCAAACTGGAAATATAATTTTAAAGATGGCTGCCAGCTCACGAGATGCCCCCCTCCGCGCCGCGGCCCACACCCTGACGCAGCCTAAAATATTATGCACCCGAAAACCATTGTCTGTTGTCATGACAACCAGCCGCTCGATACTGGAGCTTCGCAGACGCACAATCAATGTTATATTCATCTCGCTTACTCTTTATCTGGACAGATGGTGAATCCGGATTTGGACGATCGTCTTATTCGCCCTGTGGCAAAATGCCAGTTTTGTAGGGATAGCAGAAAATATATTAGTATCAGGGCTGTCTAGTTAGAAAGATTTTCGAACAAGAATGCAAATTATGTATGAATATGCAAATGAGTAATTTAGTAATATATTCTCAGTAATACACAGTAGCAGACATCAATAGGTAGGTTTATCAAAATCAAGATAGTTATGCATACAACAAATTGTCTTTAAAGTGACAATAAGTTATTCACATAAAAGAGAATATCGAACCAGTAGATATAATTAGATAATTTGTTTTACCTGTATGATATAAAATATTTTGTAAGTAGATCGATATATTTTCAACAAAGGAATACTTTGTATTGACTACTTTCTTTTAAAAATATAGCTTTGATTTATGACACTAAAATATATAGGCACTTTATCACATATTTTTGCACTCACTTCTAGTAAATTGACTACTCAATTAAATAATTTCAATCGATATTCGATTTTAATTACACACATTTCTCTTGCAAGGCTACTGAACAAATGCCTTCAAAATTGTTGCACCCATTTCATACCAAAATTAGAAAGTTTACTCTAGGCGCTCTGATTGGTCCATATACAGAAATAAAACACTTTTTTACCTTTACAGAAACTTTCTCTTTTTTGTTACAATTTCTATTATTCTTAGTCATCTGAACGCGGAAGGGATGGACATCTTTCACCCTTGAAACAATAAACTATTGTAAACTACCTTTAGTATAAACCTTGAGAATTATTGCTCATATTTAAAATAAATATAACAATTTCTTAACGAAGAGGTTTTCTAAATCTAAGCTCTAATAATAATCTAATTTATGTTCACCGTAGTTTATTATAGGTACTATATAGAACATATACTATATTAACATACTATATTAACATATATTATATCTACTGTCAGGTCATTTCAATAAAATAAGTTTATAATATTTGTACAATCAATTTCGTTATGTATTTTTAATACTCAAAATTGTCAAAAACAAAATGATTTTAAAACTACTCAATGTAAGCATTATTAAATTTGCTACTTATTTACCTAAATGTGAATTATTTTAATGGTAAGGTGATTTCTATTACTTTTACAAAATTATACTTAACCTCCTTCAAGGATCTTAATTTTGGACTTTGTATAATGTAACTGTTTCAAGATAACAATTTGTATATCTTAACATGTTACAAGATTTAATGTAATTTATTTTAGAAGTCATTTTCAAACTTTCTTATGTATTAAATAAAATTATTTAAAGGTCTTTCTCACTTAACAGATTTCACTATGCTTTTAGTAAAAAAATGGAAAACGCAAGGCTAATAGCAGAGTAACAAAGAGTTCTAACCAATTCTCAGAGAGGGCGTTGGCGTCGCTTATACAAAAAAAATATTTCCTTTCAAAGTTTTTGAACTTTTTGTAATCAAAATATCATTTTTATGAAGATTTAATTTTGTACTTGGCTTTGTAGATTTTCTCATTTAGATATTACAATCTTATATCATCTCTAGAGCAGATCCATATTTTTTTTAGGAAAACTTTAATATTGTAATTTTAATGGGACAAAGAAAAAATTATAAATTAACCTTTATTATTGATTTAGCTCTATTTAGCCTGTTGTTACACAAAAATGTAAAATCTAACTAGTTATAATTAGCTGTTAGTAAGTTCTTTTAAGACTTTTCTTTCTTATATTACTCATATGACACTAGGTTAATCTAAGGTTAATATTTGTGAACTTTTCCAGACTCTTACTCAGAATTTATTGATTTAACTTTACCGATGTAAAGTTTTATAACTGTAAAGTAATATTATGTAAATTTAACGCTCGAATAGATATAAAACTATTTAATATTAGCATATTATCACTTCGGATGAGATTTGAATCTTCTAGCATATCAGAGACTAACCATGTACAAAGAGGAGAAATACACCTACAATGCTATTTACATGTAAGTACATATTTATCTCTTAAGTCGTTAATTTGTCCTAATTAGAAGTACCTTTAATTATGTACCATCATAATATCATGGATAATTAGATATTCGATGTATGTACTAATTATTATGTTAAGTGATACCAATTAGTATGGTGATTATTGCTATGTATTATTCATTGCTTTAATTATCAAATGTTTATATGATATCTTCTCTTTATCATACTTACCGACTTTATGTACAGGTACTAAAGAAACATTATGATACTATGATAATAATAATTAATGGCTAGGTAGGAAGGTATGAGATAGATAGATAACTAAACATTCATAATTTGCGCCTATTGTGATTCTGTATTTTTATTTAACTTTCAGGTTACAAGCCGTCTTCTTTAACAGACACACTTTAAAAGTATTCAGCGACGAAAAATTTCAAAATTTTTTGTAAATGGCTCCCTTGATTTTTTTATTTAGTACTTTTAATTTAGTGTTTGCTCTTATTGAATAAAAATCAACCATATCACAATTTTTTTTTTAAATGTAATGATGTAATAAAAATTTTATACTAGTAGAAAACTCTGTATATCTAACTTATATGCTATCTATCAATGCCTTATCTTTTGAAAACTACTTAATGGCAACTTGATCATTTATCCATAAAAAGGTTAATAAATTAAAACAACTCGTTTTAATGTGCATTAAGAATGAGATATTTATTTCAAAAATTGTAAAAAAAATAACAGTAGGTAGGTTTTTATCTCAGTTATTTATATCGGACAATTGTGTTTAATTAGATACAGTGAAAACAATACAAATTATTAATAAGTTAAAATATACGAACGGCTTTAATGAAGTAAGCATGTTACAGTACGCGATCGAGTAATAAATATTATACAATAGGTGAAAAATTTATAAAACAGTAAATTATGGTAATTGGTAAATTTGTGAATTGATTTAACAGGCAATTAATATCATATTTCAAAAGAATGCGAAGCCCGATACAAAAATATTTTACGTCTGCAAGTTTTTTGAATTTAAATTAATACTAAAGTCTACCATTAAATTAGGTCGTTGCTCAAATTATAGGCATTATTATTAAAAATAGTATTTTTTTAGATGTTTAGGTTATTCAATTCACAAATTATTCACACAGTAAAAGTTTTATAAATCATTAAAAATACAATTATACCATACACATAAAAGACATCAAGAAAGAAATTGACATGAATCTGCAAGATAAAGAAAATCTTCATGGTCTTCATCCGTCGACAAGTGTCATCTTCTGTTACGTATACTGAAGGTATACCGGAAAGAATGAGGCACTCAGGATACATTCAGTATACGTACAGAAGGCGACGCGTTATCTTCTCTTCATAGTGCTGAGTACCTGAAACACAGAAGATCTCGTTTAAAAAATTTATTATTATCCCAGTTATGTTGTATTTTTCCTCGGAGCTACTTTTTTAGGTTTGGAATTTACTTTTGAGTTAGTTTTGTGACGAAAATAAACTATAAAAGTGAACAAGGTAAAAAAGTGTGTATAAAAGTCCCATATTCACACTACATAAGGATCCCTCCCAATATCTTAAAAGCTCACCGACCGCTGTAACGCCCGGCCCAACCATCCGTCGCTCCTCCGGGATCACCACCTATAAAGTAAAGCAACCGATTTATAATACACCAGAGTATTCAAGACAAAAAGGGTTACACTGATAACACATAAGTCAGCTACCCGAGCGCCTTGACTAAAACATAGAAATTTCTATACAACCGTAAATATAGACACCAAAGAAAATCTCATGTGCAAAATTTAAAGGTACTTTCAGACATTGCAACTATCTATTGTTTTCACTAGCCAATGACGGTACGCAAAATGTCGCAAAAACACGCGATTGGTTTGCAAAAATCGTTTTCGCAAAACTTCGAACCGGTAGCACATGTACTTATTATTTTTTACTAACTCGTCTTGAGTTACAATAGCCCGCAGAGGCTTTTGTGTTCGGGTCTTTGTCGTATAGAGGATACATTTCAAAAGATCGGACCACTCGTAAAGATATCTAAAGAATTCCAGATCAAAATGAATAGAAATACGTGAAAGGCAAGGGTATATTATTTGGGTAATTTACGACGCGACGGAATTGCAGACACCGGGCTTATTGATTACGAACAGGATTGGTGAGCGAAGCACGTGACTTACCGGTCAGCTGTTCGAGTGTCCGATAGGTAAACACGTCTAGTGAGGAGCGCGTGGAGCGTGTGAGCCAGCTCGCCGTGGCCGGGCGTCTGCCGGTCTAGGCGTCGGGGCGCGCGTCCCGGCCCCACATCGATTGGCGCCCTCGCCGCCCGGCGCGCGCCGCCCTGCCACCACTTATAATCCCGATGCAAGACTTTCATTACATACGCCATCATAGTTATTTGCACCCCGTAATGTTTTTCGATAGTTTATTTACTTAGGCTCGCCACCGTTACGTAAGATAACTAATAGTTTTATGTTTCATGACGGTCCAGTGTATGGTCCTCGTTAAAAAAGTCAATATCAAAACGGGAACGTAGGATGCGCCACCTGTTCCTGTTCTCTTAGAAATTTACATTTTGAAGCGGCTCCCTCGGCTTTTTCATAAATCAACTTCTTAATATAACTTCTTAACATAACGCTGCAAAACCTTCTTATGAATATTAAGTCCAGTAAGTACCTATCTGAGAAATAATCATATAATAAATGTCGTATCTTATTTTTCTCTGATGTATAAATAATATAAGGACCATATAATTAAACAGACGATTGGGGATGAAATTAATGAAATATGTTCTATTGAAAAGGTTGTGAATGTAGGCCTCAGCCTCGAGAAACATTATTAAATATTTATTTAGACTGAATACGTGGAAAATTTGTTTTTAAATTCCTACTGGATAGCTTCACCAATTTTCCTTCTTAGGGCTGTACAAACACAATATTTTTCTGACATTATTTAGGCAGCACAAAATTACCTTTTCCAGAGCGTACAAAACGAGTTTCATTTTAAAAAAAAGGCGACCATAATGTTCGAGTTTATATGAGCCTGCGGGGAACAGAAAATGCGGCGGTGGAATGGCGATAGTAGATGCAAGTTAATACTCGATAGAGAAACAACTTAGATCCAGTAAAATTATTCATGTAACTACCAAAATTTTTACTGTTTTTGAAAGGGCTTAATTTTTGTACATTATTACGTTGATAAGACAAGACTTGCTTAATATTAATGATATATTTATCAGTGAGCCAAGCTCGCGCTCTGTTGGAATAAGAAACTAGGGATTAATTCAAACTAATATTCTTTACTAACAAAAAATAAAAGTTTTAAGGTATTTTCCTAATGCGTCTTGGTTAATATTAGCTTCTAAAGGCTCTTAAATACCAAGATAGGTGACTGTAGGCATGTAACTAACATACATGAAATATCTGACCATATGGTTAGATATATACTGATTATATACTTATTACGCAGTAGGTAATTTGGGCAGAGCAGGTGGAGGCAAATTAATGCTACCTTTTGTTAATTTGCAATACAATGTTACCTGTGTACAGTTTTATTCATATTGTAATTGATATTCAACAAATGTACGAAGTCTTTATGTAAATTTTTTCTTGCTTGGACAAAAATTATTACACCCGTTGAATTCTAAACAAAATTAATACTAAACTAAGCAGCTTAATTAATTTTGCATATTTTCATTATATTTAAAATAAGCTTATCGGTATTCTCTTAACAAAATATATAAAAAAATGTGTCACCGAAATATTTATCTACAATTTTACAAATAAAGAATTCACACATCCACACTGAATAACTTGATGGTCGCTTACGGAATGCAGAGCTTACTTCCCCGATTTACCGAAGGGTGGGGTTGACAATAGAAAAATGGGGTGGTATCATACCCTCGGCAAAAAAATAATGATTTATCTCTCGGCCGTGACTTCTAATAGCAATAATGGTTGCATGATGGAGAGAGTTGCTAGGGTCCAAGGTGGGAGAACTTCTGGAAATTAGTGATGTCAATGTTCTGATTATTTTCTGCTATTTAACGGTCAGTTTACGAGACAACTTCATAGCCTTCGTATTTGAAATCAATTAACGTGTGTGTACTGTAGACTTAGATGCAAGTATTCATTGTCCCAATTAAATAATTGCCACTCAATTCCAACTGATTGAAGTGAGTTTTTAAAGTTACATATTGATCTGTGATGTTTAGTGTCATTTAATATCAACTAATTTAATGGTAATGGTTCCGATGTTTGTAAATTAAATAAAACAAGGTGAGTAAAAAAGTAAACATTTAAAAATGAGTAGATGTGTATTTTATTATGACAAAAATTAGACATTAACTTAAATTTTTAATTATGTATGATATATCTGAATTATAACTTATTGAATTCATTAAGAATTTCTAAAAAAATATAAAACTAGTTGAATAACCGTTATTTCTATCCAATGCCAATGGACATGGTATAGTAAGCAATAAATTCAATACGAATTCATTAAAACCTATGACAGCGTTTATCTAATCTAAGATACTGATGATACCTGGTATTTTAATTCAACATAAGGCCGTACTTTCTCTTTAATTTTACATAATCTATATTAGTAGGTACCTTAATAGAATTTACAATTTTCAAGTACAAGTGACGCGAATGCAAGTGAAAATATTAGTAAATCACAACATATCAAATTAAAACTTATATATCTTTTGAGAAATATACTAAGATAGGGTTTATTAAAGTGCTAACACATTATAAATATTTCAGTAAGTAAATGATTACTGAGTTCTTAATAGAAACAAACGTCTCTCCAGTGATATTAAGGAATATTGTTTCAGCGACAATAAATTCTATTTCTCGAAGATAATAATTTGTCTTGAATAGTTTCTAATATCTTCTTAGAGAATATTTTAAGCTACAGAAAATTATTTATGACACCATAAAATGATAACTTAAAATTGGTCATATTTAATAGAAAAAATAACATTGATAAAAAATGTAAAACAATATGCTTACGTTTTCATGATTTATTTTATTGAAATAGGAATAAGTATAAATATTAAGGTTTAGGTTTAAAGAACATTTATTTCTCATAAAAACATGAGATATAAAGTATTATTAAGCTTAGATAATAAATTATTATTTATTAACCTAAGAGAGATGAAGTTTATTTCTTCTGACTCAGCTATAATATTGATCACGTATATTAAGTACCTAACGTTGTTGAGTTCGTAGTTCTTCCGTATTTTACCGATCATAAGTTCTTATAAAAACGACTTCCGATGTAAATGAATTCTGACATTGCCCATTCTGGAGGGTAATGTGCAGAACCACCGCCCACCTCCATTGTCTGTCGACGTCATCCCTTCAGGACCTAATGAAGCAGAACGACTTGTCACTGATATGTCGGTTTTATTGTGCTTTATATCTGCGGTTTGTTGAAGCTTGGGTATTTACTCTGGTGTATAAATAAATAAAGAGACATATAAATACGAAATACCATAACTCCAAAGTATTATACTTCACCTAACCTTGAATCTTAGCCTTCTTTCAATAGTTAATCTTCTTTAAATAGGTAAGTCCCTCCTTGAATACATAAATAAATAAAAACATAAAAGTTCATCGTCTTTGGTGTGTAAAGAGCTCAAATAATTTATTTATCAATACGTCCTTTCATTTTATAAAACAAATTGACCCCACACTACCTACTTAAAACAATCTAAATTCAAACTCAAAAATTCTAGAAATTGTCTACAGTTCAACTTGGAGATTAACATATTTCAAGAGAATCTATGCAGGAAATGAGACAAATTATTATTTGTAATAATAGCTGTCTTAAATTTGTCTCGGAGTCTTATAATTAAAATTTTTTCGCTTAAAAAAATATAATACAATGTAAAAGCAACATAATAAAGTTGTGTTAACTCTTAATATCTTCTCGCCGTAATGTATTTTAAGTCTCGATGCGAGTTTGAGATAAAAGTAATTCAAAGAACAAAGACCGCATTGGAATGGATTATTGAGATAGCAATTTGGAAATTGCTATTTTTCTAGCAACTGTAAGAACAAAGAGTCTCAAAACACCGCATTAATTTAAGTGTATACCTAAGAAGCTATAGTAAAAGTGTCAGAAACATTAGTGAATCTTTGTTTGTCCATCCATATTATGCCTAGGGCAAAAATAAATTATCTATAATTAACATGTCTATAATTAACATGTAAATTGTAAATTTATAAAGTATTATGTTTTATTTTTGAACCATACATAAAGGTATCTAGTGTTTCAGTACCAGACAGATCGAAACAAAATGAAAGTAATTTTCTCGTGGAAAACGATTGAGAAAATTAAACCCAGCTCAGTAGTTTTCTAGTTAAACTCAAAGAATTGTGTAAAAGATACAAAGGAAAGCTTGTTAAATTAACTTGGAAATAATTGAGAAATCGTCGATTTTAGTACTATTATAAAATATTCTTTTTGGTTTTTTTTCTTTTTCGAAAATAAATAAAAAGAATCTTTTTATTAAAGTAAGCCAATACAAACCGTCACGCACGGTCAGTATAGTAAGATTTTTTTTTTACAAAAAGAAAAGCTCAGCAAATAACTCGACACCACCTGATGATAAGCAGTAGACGAGTCCATATGTGAAGATAGCTAGTGCAGCATGCGACATAGACAAGTATAAAAAACTTATTGAATAGTTTAAAACTCCTATCGTTTACTTCTAAAAATTGAGTATGCTTCATTATTATAAGATAATTTTGAAAACTTATCTAATTGTTCTCATGTACCTACGAGCTAAATTGGTCGAGCCTAAATCATACACATCCCTAAGGTTGACTCATAATTTGTCAGTTGTGCATTCGGCAACTAAGTGAAACTTTTGTTGCTTGTAAATGTCTACTTGCGCTATAAAAGTCACCGTTAACACTTTGAATTTTTTTTCATGTTTCAATAAATTATATTTTAAGGAGATGTGACGTGTTACCTCATATTATGCCCAGTCTTTGCTGCAATGTTAGCCCTTTGAAGTTCTTATTCGCTGCGCTTGCCGGCAGTAAATCGACGCAGTGTAATGGCCCCCACTGCGGTTGTAATTCTGCCAGAATTGAATTACGTACGACCGTCGTCGATATCCGTTATTTATATAAACGAAGTTTTAATGTATTAAAATATCCGTGTTTATCTGTTTCCCACGTGGAGGCTGACAAGGTATATTCGGCCGTGATAATCCCGTAGTGTTTTATAAAAAATGATTCAAATTTACGTATCTCTTCACGCTCACTGCTTTTAATTAAGCTTATATTTTTATTTATTATGAATACCTTATATATTCTAGATAATTGAGAAATGTAGATAGAAAAATTATGTAACATATAAACATACATGCCTTATGAATATATGTTCTTACTCATCACTACAAATATCTGCTCTCAGCGGTATTGGTGTGGGTATTGACCAGTCGGCCAGACAGCGGTCAAATGTAAAGCTAAATTTATATTGTGTCAATGTCATTTATATAGATAAACACTGGCGCAAGTAATAGTACCTAATTTTTAATACATTTTTCTTTTTGCGGGATCAATCATAGTTTTTAAATTAAATTAAATAATACCTAACATATAGGTATCACGAAATTACGAATTATAATAACCGTTGCTAGTGGAAATAGTAAAATTAATCAAGAGCATCTGACCTTATTATTTTTATAAGTAAGTTTCTACCTAGGTAAAATGTATTGTACCAAAGTACACTTGTTATAAAATAGGTACGTGTAGTTTTCACCATAATAACAATTATACTTAGTAGGCTTGGTTACCATTTTAGTTTGAAAATTAAATAATTATAATAATAATTTTGATAGAGACGTACATTAACTAAAATTAAATGTAAATGAACACCTACTTATTACTATTAAGAATATTTTTAAAATGTGTTCTTATTAGAAAATCTATATTTAATTTAATTTTGCCTTTTAGATACAAAAATGTGTAGTATATATTAAAACGTATTTTGATTGAGGAATTTTTAGTTCTACAAAATAAAAACAACACTTTACGGGCACAAAAACATTAAATATTACAATAAAAACTCATACCTGCTAAAACAGTTGCTGTAAGTCTAACTTTTGTCACAAAACTTTATTAGAAAATAATATTTTAATCTTTTGATTCACTTTAAATTTCTTTTAAGGTTAAAAATTACGTAGAAACATTGAAATATGTAGTATTTAGGCCTAAACACAACAAATGCGGCGGCTAGTATAGAGTGGCAGCCATTTTGTGGCGCTGTTGTCGCCTAGCGCTCATTGGCTGAGTGACGTCAGAGGCGCCATGACACTTAACCATTCCTACAGCACCACAAACTACTTTTAACGTAGAACACGTTAAAATAAACTTTATGTCACTAATAATACAGAGGTGCAGAATCTAAAATTTAATTTTGTATTATAAAACGCGGCTATGCTAGTCGGTCCGCATTCTTGCGTTCCGAATTATCGTGTTGGAAGCTTTTAGGATGCACCCTAATCGCAAAGGGAGCGTTTAACTTGAAATGTAGCAGTGATGGGTCAAGAGATTTTAATTGGCTGCTGATTTTTGTCGCCTAGAAGAATTTGAACTGCCTAAAATGCTCCATAAAATGTATGATTAACTGGCTCCCACAAATTAAACTATGTAGTTTTTAGAATGGATTGAAATACTACAATTATACAACAATTTTGTTGCCACCAATACCAATTCTTAAATATTTCTTTTTATGTATTCCTATCTATAAATTAAGTATTTAGCTAGAATCAAGGGTAGGTACAGATTTTATAGAAAGAAATTAGATAAGTACTTATATGTAATAAATTTCTAATATATATATTAACCCAATATTAAATATTAATTTGTTAAGTACTTTTCAAAAATTGTTCTACCCACAGTGGGTAGGCATTACTTTTCTGTGAATATATTTAAAATATTTCATGTATGTTTTTTGTGTTAGACTATTGCTATTCATTCAATAAACTCTAAATAATTAAATGTAAGCGCCCAAGTTTCACCATTTATTTTCAGTTCGCCACCCTATCAAATTAACCCCTTTTGCAAATGAAATCTCTGTCTGGCTCCAGCACCCCTAGACAGGTCTAATTATAGCAGAGCATAGGCAAATCACTATTTTGGAGTTAATAATAAAAGTCCTGATGACAAGGTATGTTTATATTTTTGGCAAACAGGTACAAAATATACTTATATATATGAATATTATATCATGTGTACGCAATAATTTATGTCCGTCTGATTCTGTTACGTTTTCAGTCTTAACCGTTGAACAAACTGGGATTAAATTTAACGTGAAAATATATTCTATTCTGATAATATAAAAGATTCTTTTTCACATGATAACTGACATCTTCGTTAGCACAGCCGCACTAAGTGATATTATAAATTTTAAGAAAATTATATTGTTGGCACACTAGCCCTGTTAGCCTAGTACACCAAGTATGAATGCGTCTGAACACGAACATACTACAATTAATTACAATTTATAATGAAATTAGCTTAAGATATATTCATAAAATTCTATAAGAATTATCAAACCCATTGACCGGGAGTAATCCAATCTCGCCATCGATCTTGCAGGCTGCAGTCTTTGTGCAAACTGTACAACGGTCACGAGGCTTCATTTGCTTAAAGCTTATTCCAAAATGACAATATGACCATAAATATAATCTGTTTCCGTATATAGGGTGTTGTCTAGGTGCTCTGTTTTATAAAGCTAGTCTTTAATTTTTGGCCTCTTTACTTAATAAAATAGTTACGCAATTGTATTTTGAGAGCCAAATTGTTAGAAGAATAAATAAAACATTTAAAAAAATTTACTAACTACAAGTTTCACTAACTCATCAGCTGATACGGTAATAGAGAACACATAAGAACTGACTTTTCGCTATATTTTATATCCATACGAAATTTCTGATGTTACCCCAACGTCGTGAAGCTGAAACCTTCTGAATTTCATAATTACACCTATCTGCACCGTTAATTCTTAATCTTTGGCAATTCCCCACGCGTTGGCATGCTATTATACATAATATACCCATCTTATCTACATCACAAAAGCAGATTATATTTCAAACACGCGTCATAATTTCCTCTCTAACACTCATTACTAACGTGTCTCTGAAAATTATTTATCACCACCAAAATTACAGGGAGTGGCTTAATAAAGTACTATCATATATTTATCTCAAATAATTAAGACCATCTGACCACATTAACAACTGTATCGGTCTTTGTAGAACCGCCTTTAACTTTATGGTTTTATTTAATAATTTTTTCCTGGCTCCAATTTATTAGTGTTAAATATGAAATCGGAACGATAGCGGAGCAGTGGGAAGACCGTCTGTTGTTTACGTTATTTATGTGATTATTTCAAAGATTAGTCCAACGCATATCATGCGTGTCCATATTCAAAATCGCCAATTTATGATTATAGTGTCTCGAGTTCTACCAATAGAAACACTCGTAATTTTAGTTCGACCGCTACTTATGATGTCACCGAACAACCACAACGAATTAGATTTAATGGAATAAATACTAATTTATACTTTTTTCTCATTGAAGTCATTAAACTTTTGCCATACTGTAAAAGTATTACTCAGATTGTTTCTTCAATATTTAATACAAAATATATGTTTAAAAGGACGTGAATACTAAAATCATAACTTATGAAAGATCTTGATAAGCAACGACCCGGGAGGCAACGTTGTCCAGCTGTCAATTCATTACATTTTTTGATCAAGAATCCAGCGTTTAGTTTTTTATAGCGCGTTTACATGATACAAGCTATTTTGTATAGTGAAGTTTGAATATACTCATAGTAAGTGTTATATAAACTTATTGAATGCCCCTACTTATACTTAGAAAAACGAAAGACGAAAACGACAGATTTCTTCCATATTTATGAGCCCGTTTAGTTTTCAGGATATCATGCGAATTTCTAGAACTATGATAATCGAGACAGAGTCATGATTTATGATAGTAGCTTTAGCAAACAGGATACGGTTACAACCTTATAAAGTCTGTTCCATCCGACATTATATTCAACATCGAACAGACACGGAAATGTCCAAACGGAACCAAGCTAAGTAGAGACACACACAGAATTAAGTTAATGATACCTGAGCATAGTTTTTCTATAATCTAAACATTAGAATGCATTAAAGAGATAAGATTTATAATTATATAATACGAATCGTGACTAACCTTCCAAATTAGACCCTAAATTTATATTTATTTGTATTACTTTACAAAAACAGTCATTAGCAGGGAATTATGTATACGCTATAATCACTTCAACATATGAACCTCTAAATACAAACGAAAGTAACATCTTGAAACATTACAGCCAAGAAAACATTCATCCCGTGGATAGCGGTCGTTGCACTTACTATTTTTACATACTCACTTATCTCAAAGATAATAAGGTTGAGATTTTAAGGCGGCTAAAGTCACGTAGTATCAATGTAGACAATCACAGATGCAGATCTGTGATGTGTCACATGAACCTGACCTTGAACTTGTGGATGACGAATTCCGTCCTTGTGAGGTCGCCGAACCTACATATGTAGGACACCCAATCTACACTAATGTTTTCTTCCATTCATCATACAGTTCATTTAGCTATGATAATAATGTATTTATTAAAATACAGAATCGCTACTTATTTGCTATTTAAAATGGAGACATCACATAAATAAGTAATATAACAAGAAACAAACTGTATACAATTCTAATCACTGCTAAAAATGTGGATGATAATTTTAAATATTTATTAATTTTATAACAAATGTACACACAAGGATAATTCTAAAAACTTCTGTAATAAATATTTAATAAACGAATGGCACATCAACCGAATCACTCGAAAATTATCAGATATCATTCTGTGCACACATCGTATAAACAAAAAGTAAAATATATCACCTATGATATTAAGTACGGCATTACATTATGATAGCTGCGTTAACTTTACTCTTCAATTTAGTTGACATTTATTGTGAAAAATATACAATGTGCGTAGATACGTACCTTTCTTTAATACTGATGGCTACTGATGATAATACTGATGGATACCTAATTAGATGTTAAGTATTCAATTACATCTAGTACATCATCAAGACAATCTATTTAAAACGGAGCAGGTATCAGTGTCTTGAGAAAAAAATAATGTTATACTCCTTGCCCGTAATTGAATGCGCCCGTACATTGAATTTCAAATGTAATATCGTCTTTGTTTTCTTAAACTGCACAGGGACAGACTGAAATAATTTATTCTGTAGAATTTATTGCAAATTTAACATTTAAGCTTTACAAATCAAAAATGTTTTCAACCTGTATAAAAATTTAATAAATATTGTTACGATTTTAAAGGATACTAGTGCTTTTATAGTTGTGACCCCCACAAAGTTACGTATTAAATGACAGACATGATTTCAAGTGATCGCCAAAATTCTACCGAGTATATATACATAATTTCATGGAGCTACCGAATTCGCACTAAATTATTTATTAGCCTGAACAAAGAAACGATTTTGGGCGAATAAATTGTTCCTGAATTCATTGAGTTTGATTTAAAACAGGTATTTGACCGAGTTGCCACTTGTACAGAATATAATGAATTTATTTACGATTATAGAGGCAGGAGACACTTAGTCATGTTAGCTGGATCTTATGAGAATTGAACGCACATATTTTAAGTATATAACAAGCTTCAACGATCTCTATATACTCGTAAGTTGCAGTTGCTGTCACATCTCATTTAATTTAACAACGCTATTGGTATATATCATCAAATTTATCCAATTCACTATTGATTCTAATCTATTGGACTCCCGTAAATCGAAAAGTGATTAAACGTTTTTATTTTCATCAAGCGTACTTGATGCTTTGAATATGTTTTCTCTTTAATCACGATATAAATTGGTTGCACTGTCAACGGTCGTTTTTGTCGGGTTGCTGCAGTGACGTCCACAAAATCTACGGGCCGAGTTTACCAGAATTTGTCCGCTTGCCAAATACCCCAGCTGTGGACAGAAACGGTCGCACGCTGAATACTGATCAAATCTGCGTTATTGTTTTCGTTTTTTTTTTCACTTTCGTTCCTGATACTGGGCCGTCGACCTATTGAATTTTTCATGGCGTTCTTTATTAGAATTTATTATGAGTCCCTCTCGCAACTGACGCGTTTAACGTCTATCTATATGATCGAATGTCTCCGTAAGAGGAAGTTTTGTCAATTATACCTAGTCGGCGGTAGCATTAGCATACATTTCGCATCCAATCAAATGGTTCTTTATATGCGTTTGAATTGCTTTTATTCACTAAATAAAAATAAATGAGATTACTTCTTGACAATCAATGCAAGCAAAAGAAGAACTGTATAGTATTGTCTACTTATTGAACTTTCAATACTTCGTAATAATATTTAAGCATTAAAGTTTCAACACACTGCCACATGAAACTTAGACACGACCATATAGTAAGGAAAATATATTAAAACAGTTCAACAAAAAGCACTAAATATGTCAATTAATTGATAATTTTATGCTACGTGACTTCTGCCATAGATTTTCTAAAATACGTTACAATAGCGAAACAATGTATCGAAATATATTTATCTCTTTCTAACTGTTACAAAATGGAAGATAAAGAGAAGTATAGATATATACGGACCGAATGTTCTCTAGTCTAGTAAAGAGCGATCGAAATAGTAAACTGCACTGTTTTATGAAGGTTATATTGCACATTTATGGAAAACAGGGAAAATATATATTTTAACCTCAAGCAAAATGTTATATGTTAGTGTCACGAATTTCGCTTTTATCATTTAAAAATGTTTATTTATTCGGGAACTTAGAAATGTTACAGAAATAATATCCATAAAGAAATGTAAAGTCAGGATTGATTTAACAATAAATATCCTTCTTTAAGCCAATAACATTGGGTGGAGATTTTGACTTGAGAATTTGACCTGATTTGTATTAATTGTTAATCCTTTTAGCATTCAGATTTACATAGTAGTTTTTGGGAATAAAAAGTCCCTTACTATTTGGTCGGCTTCGTACTCCGACAGACTTTTCAAATCAAGTTTTAGGGAAAAGAATTGCCAAAGATAGGGATCCGAATTTATTGATACTGAGGAATGTAAGTTTAAATCGTACAACATTTAAGAACAACATTATATAATTTACTCCTCAGTAGAATTTGGATCGTATATGTATCTGCTAGTGATACATTTTTCCAACCCGTAGACGGAGTTCGTAAGACTGTTTGCCACATGCCAAGCGCTGATGTAGGACGTGCAAATAAACATGGTATTTTTATCGCCGCAAACCTTTATATAGTTGCGGTCGATTTCGCCTCTTTATCTGCACAGAGCGGTGTTTGCTTTATCTCGAATAAAAAGAAATGTATGTACGGAGCTCCGGGAACTTTGTAGCAATTGATTGTATTCACTATGATTGCAATAACCATCCAAACTGGTTTCTTATAATATATTACAATGCTGTAATGGATCTGTCGCTATAATCATTTTTGTTTATTCACTAATTTTAATATTACTTTGTATTTTTTCCCAAGTTGACTCGGAGAATAATGTAAATAATACAATCTTACTGCGCCTTCAGTAGCCATATATTTGTAATTGAGAAATGTTTTGTGCGTGACTAAGCAAAGGCTATTATCATAAGCTACTATTTATAGGTATAGTAAAAATATATACATTTGTAATTGACATTGACTGTTTTATATATATTCTTTCAATATCCTGAAAGCTTTCAAAAATATTTAATATAACTGGTACATCTAACAGGGTGAATCTAAATGACTTTTACTAAATTACTATAACTACGATAGCAGTTGAACCACGCTTTCAAAATTCTTATGCTTACGGAAGAACTATACTAATAAGTGTGCGTATAGGTAAGTGGTTACATCGACTTATTGGTTCTTACTTGAATTAATTATTTATGGAACTTAAACGGTTGTTGGTTCAGAAGAAAATTTTCGATTCGATAAGAGATCGTAAAACACTGCCCTCAGTATCATAAAATCACATTGCCTGCTGCCGAGCGATTGTGAGCCTTATAGCCAGGTGTAAACGTCTTAGCGATCTATCTTTTTGCATGAAGCGACAACGCTGCATTGTTTTATGACGGAAGGGTTACCAAGTTACGTAATGTCACAGTAAACGTTTTGGGGCCAATAAATTTTAATAGAGCAGAAATTTATAGTCTGTTTGTGGGGACATTTACAGCTGATGAACGAAACAGTTTATTTTTCTTGCTCCAGTTTTGTCAAATCATAAAAGGGAGGGCTACAAAGAGCTATAGTGCGCAGTTTAGAGTACTAGGCTAGTGCAATTTATTTAAAAAATACAAATAAGCAAAGGGAAATGTTCCCGTCATCTTCTTCTTGTCTTTATTCTCTTTCTAGCATTTTGATTGTTGATTCCACATTTTCTGCTTAATTATTTCACTGAAGTCTTGTTTTATTTCAGCACATAATTATTTCCTTTTGATTTAAATATGCCAGATTTTTTTTTCCATTTTCGATTTGAATGATAGGTTCAAGAAGCACAAACGCGATATCAACAAAATTTCTACGTACTAGGTGATATTAACAGTATGGAATCTTAAATAATAATATCGAATAAGAACATAGAGCCAAATGAAAACATTTATAGAATCCAATATATTGAAATTGTAATACAGACGAGGCAAGTTCTTTCATTAGGTTTGGAAAATAAAAACAATACAACTGAAAAGGTTAGGTAGGTAGGATAGCCCGCGCATACACGACGACGAAGATCCTATTATGGTCCCTTCCCTAAAGTCAACTACGTATATACACACTACTGTAGCAATTGTCCTTGCTTAGAGACGCGATAAACATCGATATCGATAATATTATACCTAATTGAAGAAACTGAGCATGAGAAATAAAAATTTTTCATAGGAAGTTGAAGCGACCCGCCGTATTATTTTTTAGGACATTACTTATTAAATATGTAATGTCTCAATATTTGTTTCAAAAGTACAAATTTAAACCGGGACCAAATGAATTTATTCAATTTCTAACTCGATAAGATTTTCCGGTACCACTCACACTCTTTCGCACACAAATATCAGACTATTCGTGACAGTAACACTGTCTCGCGGCAAATAAGCTTACACAAAGCTTAAGGTACTCGTATTTATAAAAGTGGGTAGTTTCATCCGCGGTCGAGAGTGGAAATTTCTATAAAAATGCAAATTTTTCCCTAGCAATTTCCTACTTGCTGCTAACCCTTTATTGGGTCCTGCATTATGCTCGGGTCTACTTCAATATACTTTCAGAAACAAATTATAGTTACCTACGTTACTGTGGGTTGCGCAATCTACTTGTTAATTTTGTGTAGGTACCATCGAATTACTGTTATCTAACACGCACAAGAATGGGGTATAATCTCAGAGAATTGGCACTTTGCGAAGTTAAACGGAGCTGTTAAATGTATCAACTCTGTTAATTTTGTTCGTTATACTTAGTTTGCTCTAGTTTCGTTAAATTATATTTTTTCATGATCCTGAAGTGTACTTTGGCTTTAACAATCGTAAACACGCTTGTAAGTCACGTAGTAAAAATTGATTGCGTAAAAATCTGCATAATATTGCAGTGTATTTAAAACTTTCCGCTTAGTTGGGGTGCGGAGGAACGAGAAGGGTGGAGCGAGGAGGGCCGATTAAGGACGCCGGAGCGAGGAAAGAATACACAATTAGCTTTCAGCTACCTGCTGTTGATAACGCACCCATTTTTAGTAGATCCTTGCTTGTGGATGCTGATCTCATGTAGGGCCCTTTTCTGACAATAAACTAGAAGGGTAGTGGTGCCTCTTTAAATTGGTCGGTTTGAAGTCGGGGATTTTAAAAACGGCCAGAGTTTTAGCTGCGACCGGAACCGAGGGGACCGGATCGATCTCCGGAACAGGGATATTCGTTGGCTTTTGTTGAAAAATCTAAATTAGGCACTTATTATTCACGTGAAATAAGTAAATAGGCCCTAACAGAATTATTGCCGGATTAAATATAATCTTTGTGTTCTACAGAGGTTTAGCTTTTTGAGATCGTTAGCTAAAGAGCAGAATATACTTATTCGAACACAAAGAGAATGGACCTACCAAAATTGTTCAACGTTTCTCGGGGATATGAGGTAAAATAATGCTTAAAACCTGCTCCATTTTTATAGTTGGATAAAACTTTCCTTTTTGTGAATAATTATTCTATCCAACAAAGCACAAGGAACATTACGCAATAATACCCTTATTTACAACTATATACCTAACCAACAAGCTTAGGTAGGTATACAGTACGTACAAATTTTACGACTTCATTATTTCCATAACATAAGGCCCATACTGGAACTGTTTCAAATCGCCTGTAAAGATTTTTGGAATGTTGAAAATATTGAGATAAAATTGGTCGTAATCCTTGTCTTATTTATTACAAAGACTATAATAGTTCGCGAGGCCGTTAAAATGTTGTAAACAATATTGAAGCCGATGTATAAGCACTCGCAAACTCATTTTCATTTAAGAACATATTGAGGAGATAGACTTATATTTTATATGAAGGGTCGTATCGTGTACTTACTAAAGATTTCTTAGTATTATACAGATATGAAGCCTGTTCTTTTGTTCATAAATTTCTTTTTTATGTATGTTAAGTATTTATTCTAGGCCGTAAACTGTTTCTTATACTTAGAATATTTATAAATTCATCTATATAAGTATTTATAACAGACTTATATTTTATATTGTACTTCACTTAGAGTGTAAAACCTTATATAACACTTTAATGAGAATGATACGGACATGATGAAAAATATTTTTATTATTGGCGCGCATTTCAATGATTTTTTAAAAGTATTTTAACTTTTTAAACATAAATAGGTAATGCCCCCTTTTAAACTCCACTTTTAACTTTTAGCTTCCACTCTAACAAATATACTTTATGTACTTTTAACCACCTACTTGGTTTTCACGAAAGAAACAGTAGACTACATTATTTTTGATAATATCTATTAAGAATTGACATTACTTTACTCCCCACATCTACCTACCTGATGCAACGCCGAAAAGGTGAAATATCTTAATACTTAGCTCCATTTACGCGCACCCGTTATGAAAACGGAGATCCATATCGTTTGGGGGCTTTACAAAAGTGATTTAAACAGATCCTCGGTTCATTACCCAGTGTCAGTCTAGCCCTACTTATGGAGCATCTACAAGCCTTCTGATTTAAGGAATGAAACTGCCAAGTTACTCCGGTCATGTTGAGTCTGATAATTTCAACTTCAAATTCGTATTACAGACAATTTATTTGTTCTTAATAATTTTATATGCTTAGTAATGTGAATTCAGACAAGACTGCCAACATTGCGGCCATAAATCGTTGCGTGAACCCTGCGGCTTGACCTGAGAATAAATTATCATTTTCGGCCACTTAAAGATCTTATGTTTTACGCAAAAGAGATTAAGTTTCATATATAATGTATTTACTGGAGAAAAACAACCACTATCTACCATTATATTTATTTATTAAACCTACGTAAAAATAACTATGGTAATCGACAGAGCTGCCGCAAATTAAACCACAAAAATAATTACCTATCCAATATAGAGTGTACAGAGTTTTAAATGTATAAGTTATAGCTTCGACATCAACATAACCTGTTCGCTTTACAGTCTATGTACTGCAGCGTAGATACGGGCCCGCCGAGATATCAGTACCTTCCTCCACACAATTTATCCGTGCTCGATCAGCCGTGCACGGTCGTCTTACTCGGCGATCTTCCCACACCTTTAGCTGTCTCGATATCTACAAGATACCAAAAAAATATCCACCCATACGCTTTCGTTCATGCGGCACCTCGATAAAGTTATTCGATTCTATCGTTCTATGTGAGTATCGATGGTTCTTATGTTCTGATTTAATGTCATAATTGCAGCAGTTTTGAATAAAATAAATCGATATAGCGTGCTTAAATAATACCGCCCGCAGTTTGTCTGTAGAACGAACACCAATAGCCACTTTAGACTGAACCGTGTAAATTCGTTGAGGTCTATCATTTGACGCTTGAGTCAAGGCGAACGTGGGATGAGCCAGAGATCTTTTATAATATAACAAAATTGAGCTATATACGGCCATTACGAATGGATTTTCTTATCTGAATGGTTTGATTTATAATATTGTGTTCTCTATTAAAATCAACCATCATATACCTACCAACTACCAATGAAGGTAATGACCTCTTTACGAAGTGTTGCTATCTGAATACGTTACGTGTCGATAGAGTTAATTATATTTTACATAACGTCATCAAATTAAAAGGTTTAAAATAAGTTTTTAAAATATAATTTACTTCTGACTCCCAAATCATATGTATATAAGCAAATTAAGCAAACGCCATTAATTAATTAAACTGAGATACTTCTCGTTCTTAATATAGCCAAATATAAATTTAAGTTAAATAGTGTTTATCTTTGCCTTAACCCGACATAAGATGGTGTAGCATTAGCGGAAGCTGAAACCGTCTCTAGAGAATATTCTAATTTAGCTTCACTGGTGTGTCTAGTTATTTCCGTCCGACGTAACCTGTCCGTTTTGTGTTGATCTTCGCTGTTAGTTGAAAGTAGGTGTGTGATATCGCGCTTTCAATGTTTTGAGGGGGAAAGGGTGGTTCAAATAACGCTAGATTTTGATACGTGCGGTATATAAAGGATAGACAATGGTAGGTGTATATTGTGTTTTCTGAAATTGCGAGGAAGCTGCGAGCATTCCCGTCGTACCCAGGGGAGAGCGTCTGGACTAAACACCTCGTTCTGTTTTAGTTTTATATTTGCTTTCCCCTTTATTATGTAGGTACTAACTACCTACTGTAACATACTATGTTTAAGGATAAGTAAACATTACTTGTGTAACATTTTTAAGAATAATACAACTTCTTTTTACGTCAACAATAGTAAACACTTATGTATTTCAATATTATTGTTTATTGAGATTTAATCAATTTAAATGTTATTATCAGTATAAGATTATACTTTACACTATTGCAATAATAAAATATTTACCTACCTACCTGTCTATGTGATATATTAACAATAATTTACAGCCTTACAAATGTGTCTAAATGTTGCCTCTGTCATTTAAATATCAACATTATATCTTTATAGTAATATTTATTATATCCTTATAATTCTATCAAAATAAGCTTTAATTTAGAACATTATTACCTAGCCAAAAGTCTTATTTAAATATCTCGCTTTACATTTAGGTAGATACTGAAGCTCTTTAGGGCCACTATTGGAAAGGCCTACTTATATCATAGAGGAAATGCAGAAATTTGAGCGATAATAAGTAGGTACTTACTACCAATAAAATACAATAGAACATTTTTTAATTTAGATAGCATGTTAATAATAAAAAAAAACAAGATTTAAAGATAAATCGAAGAAAATGCTCCATGCTTGTGTCACACACAAGGAAACGGCTATCAAAATAATACACATGGATAAAATTAATGAAGTCTTTGTAATTTCTGCATTTATTCCATGCATTTTGTAATGGATCACTGCGTTTAACATATTGTTGAAAATTTATCAAATTATTTCGGTATCATAAGTTTATTTTGCATAGCGTTTTTATTTAAAATATCACATTTTTTTTAATAAATGCTAAAACCCTTAATTGCTTTACTTGTATTCATTATACCTATTTGAAAATTATTGCCATCGGCTTTCAGTAGGCCAACTTATTAGATAAAAGATAAAGAAAACAAAATATATCTTATATTGAAAACACTGAAACGAAATTACAATTTTCATATTTCAGAAGAGTAATTTAATCATGGCATCTTCCTAAAATTAATATCGTTTATAAAACCCAAAAAAGACAGAAGACTCCTTCATTTTGTCACCAACGCTATAAAATTTTTATTTATGAACCTTGAACAAAGATCACTGATACAGTCTTAAAAACCGTAACATCTCTTACCACATGATTGTAGATACAATTGACAAAGAAAAAAACTCGTACTTACACCTTTCAGGTGTGGTTCAGATCAAAGGTCTAAATATTAAATGACCAAACCGGTCGCATTTGGACAAATAATTTCTAAAATTATTAGGTAAGTTTCATGGTAACGGGTTTTTATAATCAAAGATTAAATTATGGTAATCTTTCCGCATATTTAAATATGTACAAATGAATGAAAGCAAAAAATCTTTGACGTGGCACTTTACCGAGCTTATTATTAGTTGATATTTGTCACTATATCCACACTTTAAATTAGCCAAAGTAATAATTTTGTTGAATGATTACTAGTAAAAGTGACTTTTCTACTTATATATATCAGTATAATTCGATTAGAAGTCGTGTATGGCCGTTGTCCTAGCGTGTACCACCGCATTAAACAGGGGAAAATATTTCCATTTTAGACACGTAATACCAAACTGCGGGGGGCATCAAGTACACCCATTTACTAAATCGCAAGATATTATCCCTTGCTCATTACGACTTGGCTTAATTCGTGCATCACCCATAATCACTGTCCACACAATTTATACGCTCCATACCTCACCACATTAGCGGCACTCATAACACTATATTTGCCATGAAATATGCCCAAACTGTCTTATTTCAGATGCATGACATACATGGGAAAATACTACATGAGTCTGTTATACACAGGTGATATTACGATGACACTAAAATCGCGGGGTGTATTTTAAAGGGGAACTTTAATATTTGGACATCGGTCTCTCACTGACCGAAGGGGTAATTTGGAGGCAGACAACGGTCCTATTTGCATCAAAACGATCCGGGTTCCGTAGTAGGGGGCTTCCGTCGACGGATAAGCGTTTCATATGTATAAATGTGTAAGCCAGTCTGGCTTGCTGGATTGTTGAATATTAATTTTTATTCCTAGTAAACTTGTAGGGTCGCATGCACGGTCCATTGTTTCCACATTTGTGACTAGATTGCTTATGAATTGGTGCATGTTTTACATAATATTGACATGCTCGATTTGTTTAATGGTAGATAAATATTCAATGGCATTTTTTTATCTAGCACACGTGTTTTCATAATTTAGCGTGTGCTACGAAAACAAGATACGACTCCTATATTATGGTGAGTTTAAGTTATGAATGTAAGTAGTTTTTAACTCTTGATACAGTCCCAAGACTAAAAATTTAAGGTCACTCATTAGTTATTACAATTTATTTATTTACACTACCCACTTTATATTAGGTAGTATAATTTATCAACAACTACCTGTCTAATATCTACTTATAACTGTAATTAGCAGCTTTTCTTTTTTCCCCAAAAGAGCAGGTTACAACAAAATAAAAAGTACTTGTTCTTTTTATAACTTACAAAAATGGTCCCTAATCACTCTAGCTCGATGGAAATCTGGCAAGCAGTTATAAGATCCTGTGACTTTATTAATTTGCTAAACGCATGATATATTGTGCGGGTGTTCGAGATGTCTATAATTACGGGTGAAAAGTCAAACCTAAGTATTTGAATGTTTCAAATAAAAAAAAGAGATAAAATATCTTTCTTTACATCTGTACCATCCAACATTGTAGTTTTTTGTTGGAAATAAAATGAAAATCATTTTATTTTATTCATATTAATCTTTATTATTATTATCTCGTTTGTTCAGGGTGAGTCTATGTAATTCTTATTGTTTAAAAAACCTTATAATTAGGTAATTAGGCTACTAGCTTGATTACATACTGGGTGTTGACCCCAACGCAATCAGCTAATATTAGCTATTATACTCAGTATTCAAACTACTAGTGATCAAAAATGAAATTGTTATATTACGGTACAAATTGTTATGTTTCAATTATAAAGTTACTATTTAAAAGATTACTATACAGCGAAAATCTCGATTGAATCATTATAAGAAACACATTGAAGGTCCTATACTCTCCTCAAATATGGAAGATCAAGACTGTTGCTGAGCTTCGCAAGATCAATATGAGCCCATTTTTATATTCCTAATCAACCAAATGTAGCCATGGATTTAAGAGACGCATCAGTCTTTGTAGATTAAAGAGGTACTGCTTTGTCAGCTTATCGTCACGTCTAAGTGCCTAAAGAACCATTTATCCTTAAAACAAGGACTCTAATCATATTTGATAGTTTATCTTTGCAACATATTCTTATATATTACCAATATAAATTCTTGAATATAAAGGCCGGCTTCTTCTTTGACACATAACTTCGAAAAATGATAATAAGCCAACGATAAGGTTTCTAAAAAATACTGTCGATGGATTTATGTCCTCAAGGTATCACTAAAGAGGGTCATATACGTTTATCGGTTGTAATGCATAAAATATCAAGCTGGTGATCGATTACTGTCGATAAAAGACACTTATATACGGCGCAAACGCATCGAATGTGCTAGAAATATCAATTTACTGTCGTAAATTGCAGCTACTATCTGCGATAGGAATTGGAAACGTAATGCACTATAAATGCAGCTGTAAGTATGAAGGGACCAATACAAAGTACTAGACTGTTTATTTTAGTACCTATCAATTCTTATAATAAGAGAGATACCTTTTAAGTGATATATAATAACTATTGCAAGGATACTGCGCCCTTTTTTACATAACTAATGAAGGCGCTTCAATCGTTTACTTATTCAATTGTATATTACCTATACATACTGTAACTTTCTTTTTTATTATATAAAAGTTAAGTTTGCTCAGACATATAAATATCTAAGAAACCTATAATGCATTTTCTTTACAAGACAATATGAGAGTATAATCTACCCTTGGTTTTGAATGCATATTACAGATCATATATGTATGCTTGATAGGCACCTCATATGTCTACAAAAATATTATAAATTTTCTATACACATTATAAGTAATGTACGTGTTCACAAAAACAAAGCGGTATTATATTTATTTTATCATACTATTCATTAGCATGATATTTGATAAATTCATAAACAACCCTTTTCGATGTTGACAGTACGCGTTGGAAGTTATTAGTTTCACAATAAAACCAGGACAGCACAATTGTACCGACGGCCTTCCGAATTAATTCGAGCAAACGTCCGCCATCTCTCGTAATCGCTTGATGTACGAGTATGCACAGGTTATACATGCAGACAATGCACTGTCTGCATGCATTCGTATGCGAATGGGCAACGCAATGTACGCAATTTTTATTGCTATTACGTTATTATTAGATATTACAATACTATTGAGTCCAGGAGGATACTAATAGGAAAGTTCACTATTCGCGTAATGGTTCGGTGCAATGTTTTATAACATTTTTTTAAGTAGTAATCTTAGGGTTTTTTCTTAAAAAAATTTGTTGATAATTTGCACTTTAAAAATATTTTTTATTGTAGTCCACTAGAGTTCCTGTTCCGGATATTTCAATAAACCTGTTGTCTGCGAAACAATTGTTTTGAGTTACTTCTTTATTTAGTTTATAAGGGAATCTCGCCTGATTTACCGAAGTGAAAAATTATGAAAAGTAAATTTAGTTATTAAAACATGATAAAAGATAAAAACTGAACACTATAACATTTTTAACATTGGTAACCGTTCGGTGTACTGATTAAATCACGATATATATCTTTAAATGTTATTACTTATAGGTATGTAATGTATTGTTATTTGTTTGTACTCTGCAATGATTCTTAGCAATTTGTTAAAAGGTTCTAAATGTTAAAATATCGCTGCTTATTGCTATTTAATTTCTCATTAAATAAAGCAATTTCTACAAATTATTTAAGAGCAGTAGTTGGTTTTAAAGCTTCGTTAATTGTTTATTAAATTAAAAAAATAATTATAGTAAGTATAGAGGAGCTGCATTCGTTACGAAACAATATTAACATTATGTAGGAACTATATAAATACTTCCCCCTTTCAACTGTAAACCTTATTTATATTGTGTTTACAAATGAAACGTAAATAGCACATTATAAAGTATTTTATTACAACATTTACAACGTTAAAAGCTTTAAATATAATATGAATTCGTTTTCTACGTGTTTAATCTCGAACTACGAGCGTACTCAACAGCCGTATTCCCTACATACATTTGATGTGTATACACATATACGTGGTCAGAGATAATTCCGCTCTCCAATGAGCGTGGGTTCATACTACATTAGAGTGAAGTGCATTTCTAAATTAAAGTAAGCGGATCAACTAATTAGTTAGTAATCTTTTTGACTTTGCCGTAACTAGGTAAAAACTAAATGGGGCTTGATGTTAGTTACCTGTACAAAAAATTTTTGTGCATTATTTTCCGTATACTAAAAATAAATTACCTTAAAACCTTTACCTAGCTTATACCTATATAATAGCTTTCAAAGCTCTATAAATAGTCTCTTAGAGAAAAAATGGTTAAGAAGTCTTCGTAAAACCAACCAGTTACAATAATAAAGTTTCTGTTTCGTTTATTAAAACTACACTTGGTACTATACAAATTACTTAGACGTTTCTTTGTTAGATGTTCAGTAATAAAGTAAGGCTACAATTTAAGACTATTTCAGTTTACAGCCGATGCAAGGTCATAAAATATTTTAAATATCCCTTCATATGCTACAACCGATATGGAGGACGAACGAACAATAGAATACACCTAGACCTACAAAACTCGTTTGTGAGACATTTGTGTTTCAAGCGAGACTCGCGTACAAAACGTACTTCAGAAAATTATAGAAACAACTAAAAAGTTTAAAAAGAGACAATAGGGGGAGAACAATGTGCGGACCACCATTAAAAAATAACAAAGGGCGTAAGAATAAGTAACGAATATCGCTTCACAATAAAACGTTCAACCCTTCCGTCAAAATATACGTCGAACTAAACTTCCTTATTGCGTAATAAATAACAAAATACTATACAAACGTTCTGAGACAAGAACTTTTTATATTATCCAAAATATTGTCACTAAGGAAATATTTTATCTTAGAACTCTTAGAACAGAATGATGAAATGTGTTCTGTTTTTATAAATTTTGTGTTAGTCGTTGCGTCGTTGGTGGCTCGGACAGTGTTCTAAATGAGTTCTTAATTGTTATCAGATAACAAACTTTAAAAAAAGTATATGCGTGTGAGTGGTTATACACGCTTGTGTGAGTTCCGAATAAGAACATCTACTGATGACGGAATAATTGATTAGCTTTCTTTAGCTTTCTATATTTTCTGAATAATTCAGTTGTTTTATATATTTTCAAACAAAATTAAGACGATTAAGGAGGAAAATTGGTAAGTAAATTTTTACGGAAATCAGCTTACGAATTTACATTATACCTATGCAATAAAAATCCATCTCTGTATAAATATTTTTTAACAAGAAATGAAATTATTTTAAGGCGTAAAGAATATAAAATATTATCTTCTATAGACACCACATGTTTCTTTCAATAGCATGTTTCTCCGTCAAATACAATGGAAAATAGTAAATAACAAAGGTAACTTTATTTCTTGCCGTGTTAATAAACAACCATTTGAATATCAACTATGTAAAACTTTTGTATTAAACAATAACGGAGTCAGTGAAACATATCGTGGGCATATTTTAAAAGCTGTCAAGCCAACATGGCGCCTGTTGGAGCCCGCCCCGAATTATTATTCAGAACTTAACTAAAATTAGGGGAACTTACTCGAACAAGTTGCTTAGAAACTATAATGGAGGTATTATAGTCTTAACCCTAGGAAAAACTTATTTCTCAATATGGAACGTCGGTAGGTACAGTTGGTGACGAATGTGCGTATTTTGGCCATTGAGGCCAGAAATAGGCTATAAAAAGTTTACGTGAACAATAAAGAATATTTTTGAATCGTCGAGTCCATTTAAACGCCAATAAAATCGAAAACAAAGACAACTTATAATAAAGAAATTATATAACAATAAAATCTACAATAATAAAGTAATCAATGCCAATTATTAGCGGTAAATTACAAAAGATTTTTACGACTTGTTTTGGTGTTTTCAACGGTGTAGGTTAGATTAAATCATAAATACAATTAATAGCGAAATAATAAAAGTAACTATCCTCAGTGTATATGGTTGAGTTAATAGATATCGAAATAACTCAACTGCCTGACGAATTGATTAACGGAATCGTCTGTTAACGGCTTAATCTCAAAGGTGTTGAGAATCGAGAATTCAAGTAAGTGAATTTACAATTGAGGAAAGTGTTATGTATTGTAGTCACAGGTATACATATATGAGTGTAACAAATAATTCATTTTATCAAAATTTTTGTCTTTATTTAGTTATAAGAAAAATATCATATATACATAGGTAATGGAATTTCGACTATCTCCAATAAATGATTATGATTTTCTGTATTCTTTGTAAAGGGAACAATAAAGGAAATTACCAAAAGCCTATAACTAAAGAAAATGGCTGATAACAAGGACATCTACTGTCGAATCGTCATAACCATTACATAACGTATACTTACATAATAGATAGGTCTTTTAATTAAAACCTTATCTGCGCCGGTCTCAAAAATAAATTTCACGACTGAAAATATACTCTACGTAGTAAGAAATATAGCTTAAATTTAGTGGCAAAGATGGTTTATATTGTGTAGCTGTTTATGAAGATATTTTGGCTCTTACTTAAAATGTGGCACCTACATTTTATGTGTTACACACACGTAAATAAGCAATAAATTGAAGAGAAATTATTGGTTAATTACACCGATTATAGACCTTAACGACACTAACAGACTGATAAGATAGCTGAGCTATTCTTGCAACTACAATCACGGTCCTGTATAGACACTTCATAAATCAAAAACCAGTGCCTTAATTAACAGACATTAATGACCATTATTAATTGTTTACGGGAACCGGGGTGACCCACCAATCCGCGATGAACCTACGCGGCAGTGCTATGGATTAGACTTCTCATGTGTTTTTCCCATAAACGAAGGCCTGATTATGATAATTTGTGGCTTATTATTATTGGGAAATATGCAATACCGGCTTCATTATCTGTATAAATGAAAAATTTTCATGTTAATCATCAATATATATATATAACTTGTTTGGCCAGCTTATTTAAATAACATATGAAGTAAGTTAAAAACTAATAAATTACAGACTATTCACTAAAATATTAATACTTCAATTAATAATGAATCTGACACTAAAACTTATACCAGTTTGTTCTCAGCCACCTGGCTTTTCGCCTATGTTAAAAATAAAATAAATTTTTGTCCCTATAAATCGAAATTCGCTTCTAAATTCAAACTATCATTCCAAACCATCTTCGGCCAACAAAAACTAAGTTGATCTCATAAGCGATAAAAGTCAAGCAATTTAATAGAAGCGAGCCCGCAACTTAATTATGGTTCGTGTAATTGAAAATTCGCGTGGCTTATGACAATCATTGCAATTTAAGGCGGCTACGTAGTAATTAATTATTTTTGATATGTTAGTTTCCTTTGGCGGAAACTTACGTTTCCTTTTTCTTATACGACAACCGGAATTGGCTCTAATTTGAACCTTAGATATCATTGTTACTAATTATATTACAAAAGTCATATCGGCAGATAAACATATTCGGATTGTGTAAATGTGCTTAAGGTAAAAAAAAATCTCTAGAGAAAAATGTAATTTTTTTTTACAATTTTCATTTCGTTCGAACGTTCCAATAATTGTAAAGTGCAACCTTTGTTTGATATTTTTCTTTAGCTGTTACTGGTAATTTTAAAATTAATTTTTATAATCATTTTTAAGCAAAAGGAAATCTTGAAAATGTTATTAATTAAGTTAAGTTTGAATCGTCGAGTGCGCATTCAACTCAATTTCTATTCCGTTGAACGACTTGGGGAAAGTTCTCGCTATCGTAATACGGGGCCGAAACTTGCTTAATTGCTGTTTAAATTTCGCGATACGACTCCTAAGCTGCTAATTAACATTACTATACAAGGTTAGGGCTGCTAATGTTGGCAGCGTGGTTTCGTGATGTAGGAGTAAAATTATGTAAAATCAAGATTATATTTTAAAATGACGGCTTAACAAATTGTGCACCTTCTCATATTACAGTATATTGGTTTTCTGGTCAGCAATAGCCGTTCATACTAATTCTTATGATCCATCAATATGTGAATTCCGAACCTATAAAATGATTGTTCTCACTGTCAGTCATTTTTACTCATAACGCATTGTCTATCAGATTAAGACCGTTTTCATAAAAACTAAATATTTTTTAGTCATAGAATATTAATTTAACAACCTACTTTAAGCAATAGATACATAAAAAAAATTAAACATTGGCTTGGCAACCCTAAATCCGAGTGATTTCAGTATCCATCTACGAAGGCTGAAGAGTAGTCACGTACAGGACTGTTTGAAACTTTTCCAATCAACGCTTCGTTGAAGGTATTTCAATTGATTGTCTAGAATATTTTGACTCTTTTTGTAAATATATATACATTAAAATAATGTTAGTAATGAAATTTGTTTGATATTTTCGTTCTCTCTGTTCTTTCATGATCGTTGATCGTAACGCACGACTTGTAGAACCAATAAAAATAAAAGGACCCTCGGCACAAGCAACTTTAAAAAGTAAGTTTTGCTTTTTAACCAGTTAGTGTCAACTTAAAATTGGTTTTGGAACATGGGCGACCATTGGTGCTAGCACCACAGTTGTAAGTATAGAATATAGAGTATAATAGCGAAGAGTTTATTCCAAAAATACTAGTTGTAATGTTTTTTAAACTTTTAAGTTTTTACATAAAGGTGATTTGTAATGTGAATATTTGGAAGCTTTTAACCTGCATTAATAATCAAATATTAACAAAAAGTAAAAAGTTTTTCTTGTTTGCAATCCCAGATGCCGATCCCAGATTCGTGATCTCGTCAATGCCTAGCTTATTTTTACTGGGTATTCCCAGTGCCACTTTGGTGAGGCACTGGTTGAGACCCGCACGCGCCCGCTGCTTAGACAGTGGTGGGTCCGACCGTAAACGGAGTTCTGCTCGTAAAAAAGGTTCTTTTCAGAATAGCTTGTCTTCATTTACCTTCTCCTCATTTAAGGCAAGATATTAAATTAATATAAACATATACCGTATTTAGTGATGTAAAAATATAAAATTCTAAGACAAAGTTGTTTTTCATTGATAATGATAGTAATATCTATAATAGTCAGAACATCCCAAAAACACTTAGTTTTTGTTTAACAATTTTTATTAATTCTTAATATAACAAAAATGGGAAAAGCTCTATTTTAATGTTGCTAGGCTACTCACAAGAACGCGATGCCCCCTTCCGCGCAAGCGTGCAAAATTATGGATGGCAAACATGAGAATTCCAATAAGGGCTGTCGAAACAGAATATATATACATACATACATACATATATATCCTGTATACATGTATATACATATATATATCATGTAATAATTTCTACAGTTAATTTAGCATTGGAATCATATTCGAATGAAGTATTAAATACTTCATTCGTATATGATTCCATATTCCAATACAGTATATAAAGCTTTAATTTTTTTCAAATAGTTCATTAGACCAAAAAGAGTAATCTTCTATAATCTATACAAGCTACTAACTCTAAATTAACCTCTCTACTACTATATAACCATCTTGTAGCCATTAATGGCTTGTAACGGTCTCATAGTACATTGACCTGGCTTCTAACTACTGAATGTTCGTGTAGCAATTGGTAATTGATCTTTGATTAGAATTTATTGTACCGCCAATAACACGTGGTAGGTACAGTATTATGGACGTGTCTGCGATTTTTTATTCGTTTATAATAACCCGCAGCAGCCCAGTTGGCAGAGCTGCCAAGCAGTGAGAGAGGTCACGGATTCAAAATCTACTCACTGAATAGATATGATATTACGATCTTAAATATTTTAAGTCATCTCATAAGAGATAGGTTTTTACTTTAAAGGATAACAAGCTAAGTAAATATAAAAAAAGGAAAAAGATATATAAACTTTAGTCGAGAGATTATTTTGAAATTTACAACCCTAATGAACTTACCAATTTTCCTTTTATATATTTTTTTATTTTTATGACAAGCAATTATACCAAAACTCTTGGAGATAGTGATTGTATTGCCAGTGAGAAAATGTTTGATCTATTTGTCTATAGACAATAAATAATAATAACAGTCCTTTAGGATTTCTATTCAATTCGACCTTGAGACTTACAAAGACCAAATCAAAAAAACAAAAATCATCGATTTAGAGTAGGTAACTTAATTTCATCATGATAAATCCACCAATCAAAGAAACCTCATAACCACAATGTGTCTTTAAATATAAAAAAGAACCTAAATCATTACCGATGTAAAATATTTGATTCATTACACCAATAAAATTTGCAGGAAAGACAATTCCAAGGTTGTAAATGTCATAAAATTATTTACACAAGCAAACCCTGCTGCTTGGGATGTGTATAATGCATATTATGGATGATTTATTATTGTACGTATCTGTTTAATGTGTGTACGTATGGTCCATAAACCGTTTTATGGGACAGTTTACGGTAGAGCAACCTCTGAAATGGTATTATTGATAACAACCGCCACACAAAATTGATTATATACAGAGTAGGTGTTTCCGAATACTATGAAGTTTTAATAGCTCTTGATGAGTGTTAAGTGAGACCTTTGATTATTTATGACAAGGGATCCATCTTCAGGCTCGCCCCTTCCATGCTGAATCCCGCTTGGTCATCGTCAAAACTGATAAGCGAAATGTGTCTTTTTAAGTTAACAGTATTGAGTATTGCAGAGATATAATGTCAAAATGTGTATATAAGGAATAGGTTTGTCGATACATAGGTCTATGCTCGTAATCCTCTCAACATTTAGACAAAATTACTTATTTTTTTATCATCACTACGCGAAATTATTAAAACTTGCAAAGTGACATACCAATCTTAACAATTGTTTCTTGAAGTTGAATGTTGAAAGAAAATCTCTGAGCACAGTCCTCTCCATTGCTCTGGGTGATTGGATGATCTCTGGCCACTCATATGCCGACTTTCACCTGCGACACTGCTGCATATGAGCTGCGAAGTTTCCCAACGCTGCCCAACCAAGTTGGATTCGTCAAATGACCTCTTTCTGGAAATTGGACTATTTGTCCGAAATTTCATGTGATCCACGAAAGAACTGCTGCTTTAGTAGCAAAAAGAATGGTGAGCTTGAAGTAGCAGTGGGCACATTTCCAGGAGAAATGACGGCCGGTGGGACAGGTCCTCAGTGGCAACCTACCGCTGCATTGGTCAGCCTCCCACAAGGTGGACTGACTATCTAGTTAAGATCGTGGGAAGCTGGATGTTTTTTCCTAAAACGGACGAGAAAAGACGATTTCCTTCATTATACGTTATACGCGTTTTCTGGACACTCTTAACGCGGAAAAGGCACGTAATATGAAGCAATTCACTTGCTAGATTTTTACACTCTCACTGCATTATTTTCTCCAAACCATTCATGGATAACCACCCATAAGAGATTGTCACTCTTAGTAAACAAAGTCATACAAGTAGCCCGGCTACTCATTGATATATCGGTAGGAACAGATATTTGTATTTTTAGTAGGAATATTTTTTCACGAGCCATGTGAAAAAATATTTTTTCTCGGATGTTTGCATTTTTTAGTATATTTCTGATATTTATAAAATGAATAAGAAATATTTATATATATATATTATTTTTTATTAATTATCATTATCATTTTTTTATTCATTTCTTATCATCTTTAAGACATTATACACTTCATTGTCAACGTCACAAAGTATAACTATACCTAGAAAGCAGCTCTGCTAGTCTTTTTGTCACAATAGTTTATATATATGAAAAAATATGTCTTAATACAAGCGTAGTTATAATGTGAAATTAAATTTTTAAAATTATTCCACTCATATAAATAGTCTAATCAATAATATTTCGGTTGATTTTCCAATTTTATACACTCACCGTTACAACAAGACTTCGCTTTCAATCTTCATAGTTTTTTAAACTTTATAAACTCACTATGATGCGCACATATTTTTATCAAATTAACTTGTTTCGTATTCAATATAATTCAGTAATAAACATTGAAATGACTTCTTTATTCCGTAATGAACACTAAAAATCAGGTATTCACAAGAATTATATTTAGCTAAAATATTAATAACTATTAATTTTACAACTTAATACCGTAACCGCATTTTTAACTAAATTAAGAATCTGCTAACATAACGGTTATAACGTTCAAATGAACAACTGAAGATTGACTGAGAATATTTTGCGCCCTGATACCTGTAATCATTGCATTTGCTATATTCTATTGTTGTATAATTACCTCAGAACCATTTTACAAAAGAAAACCTTTTCGCTGTATCGATAACAAGTAGATTTATATTTTATGCTTTTAACTTTAAAGCTCAAAATATGTTAACTTTTCTTGGTGACAGCAAATTATTGCACCTCAAAGGGTTGGTAATGACTTGATGGTTTTATGGGTTTTCGTTGCGCAATTTTCTTCCATTGTGCGCTATTGATGTGGTCTTTATTTTATACAAGTGTAAAATAATTTGATACTTTACTAGCTTATTTTATTACATCCTTACACTTTAAAAAAATTACTAATACTATTTAAGTTCTATATTATTTTACTTAATTATTTATTTATCACGCATATATATTGAAATCTATTTGAATTAAAAGCTAATTTTATGCTTTGTTTGTTTATTTATAAATAGACAACTAACTACATATACTGACTTATGAATAGGAAGTGTAAATGCAACGCAACTGAATAAATCTTTTTAAGTAAGGTAGTTTAAGTCTTTACATATGCTTACATTTTAGGTAGTATCATTAATGGTTGTTATGAGCTGAAAATAATCTTACAACATACAATTTTGTTTTCGGACTCCTAAGTATCAAAACGATTCCATCCTTTTACACTGTTTGTTTTAGTCACCAATCAACCACGTCTATAAATCGATCGGCTGGACTCTGCCCGACAATATAACCATTGTTTGCGCAACCCTTTCTCCGAGTTTCTAACAAAAAATAGGCAATAAATTGAAAACAATTTAAGTTTTATTTTCGACAAAATTACGGTACCTGTAATAACGAGGTGTGAGGTGCACGAGGCTTACTTTTTGTTTCATGTAAGCGAGCAGTACAAGTAAGGTACCCCAGTGAAAAGTTCTTATAAATATCACCAAGTCAGTTTGCCAAGAGCTAAAGCTATTCCACTTTTAATGATAAGACGAATATCAGAAACAAATGACTATAAGCTGAAGTTTTAGGGATTAAATTTTTAGTAGGTTCCAAACTATATATTATTAAAAAAGGAATACTAACTTTTTTCGTTTTTACACATTCTTTTCAGAACAAAGACTGTGTGGAAATTAATGAATGGCTGGATCATCCACGCAATACCTTATAAATAAGCTTATACCTGGATATGGATTTTTATATTATTTTATTTCAAAAAATTATGGAGATTTTGATATAATTCAATTTTTCTTACACACGATAAGTTGCTATAAAACATACATTAAATCATTTTGAGCTTAATCTATTAAAAATGTTGTAATATAAAACAAGTCATTATACAAAGGCTGAGACAGTTTATCGATCGCTTCTAGCGTTAAGACTTTTATAGTATATTTCTATTTTCTCAGTGTTAATAGGTTTGTAAGAATTTATACATATTTATCCGGTTTTCCGTCGACACAAGAATATCTATAAATAGAGCGTGTTCTTACATATTTGGAATTTGATTAAATGTGTTTCTGTCTGCATGTTGTACAATTAGAGTTGAATTTTGTGTGGAATTAATCATCATTAAGCTTAAATCAAAATATTTTAATAAAAATCACAACAACACCATCTATCCATCGAAAAGCGAACTTGCTACTGGAATTCAAAATACAGTAGCTCCATCTGTAGGGATGCCTCTTTGCAATCTAGTAACCCCTGTTTCTTGATCCCGACCAAGGGTGACACAATATTGGACTAAATATGTGACGCTATCCTAATTGATAGATACCAGTCGCTATTGATTATATTTTTAAATTTAAAATAACGATCTTTAAATTTATAGAGCTATTGAAAATAAATTCCGTTAGAAATTCAAAATTGAGCAGTACGTATCAATCGGAATTTTATTATCGGAAATGTTCATTGAGAGGTTATATTTCTTTGCACCACTGAATGCTAAAAGCTCTTGTGCCTTTAATTCCTGATCCACAACCTAAGCCTTTGTTGTCTAAATTTTTTGACTTTCGATTTAATTGAATTTTAAATTTCCTAGCCAGTCATCATATACAAAAAAGCCAGTATAAATATTATCATCTTTTCTCAATTTATTTATATTCGGTACGAATAATAATCAAGTTAAATACATTTAACTACGGCCAAATAGAAACTACTCAAATATTGTTTTAACTTTTTCCGATCACTTAACCTTAAATGTATTTTTAAAGATTAAAGAAAAGGAAGAAAAAAATATTTGATAGTTAGCTATTTACTCTCTGATTTATATGCAACTTAATTCACAAGTTACTATATTCATTTAGTAATTTAAGTGGAGAAATGAAATGAAAACTAGAGAACCAAAAATAAAAACTGAAATATTTTATCAGTCGATACGTAATAACTTCCACAAAATGATAGCATAAGCTGTATTAAGTGAATATGCGCATGTATACTTAAAGTTTAGAGCACAAAGCTAAAACTTATACTAAATAAACATTGGCCTGTTCGTTTATTTCAACCTAGATATCCTTTTAATATGGGCCATTTGAGATTACTTACGAGTATTGCAACAGTGTAGGGAATAGCCAGTTCTTATGGGCATGATGGCGAATCATCTACTGATATACCAAGCTTACTATGTATTTCGCCCATTCAATTATATTACATTCAGAAAATTTATAGTGATCTTTAATTAGTGTTTGCCTTAAATTGCGATAAAGTATTATTCTATTCTTCATCAGATATTTCTTACGGATTACTAAAGTTTGTAGTTCGAAATAGAAAAATAAAACTAAAATGTAGCAGAATATATTAAGCTAAACTTCCGAATGGAAAAGAAAATTGTCCAGAATGTTTAGTTTAATTTGTATTTGTTACGAGACGGCCACAAAGTCAGAAACTTTACTTAGTAACCATGACTTTTAACTAACATAATTAATATATTATCATTTAATAAACTTATGTTTAAAAAACTGTGTTTAGCATTATATATCCCTACAATTAAGGTGATTTCAAAATAATACTGGTCCACATTACATACAGTAGAGTATTTATTTAATAGTGATTTTGCAGGTAGATAACTACATACTGCTATAATAAACTGCATTAAAATAAACTCTAAAAAAATTCGTTTCAAATCACCCCCATTTATTTTCCACCAAAGCCTTGGCAAGGGGAAACAATTCCTTTTTATATAATTGAACGACTATAACTCCGATTCAAAGGTGGAATCCTAAACAATTGCGTGACTTAAATAAATACCCGTTTATGTACGCACTTATATAAATATCACAACACGTGTTTGTGAGGAAACGCGCGATACCCCCCGAATGACAATACGGATTTCCCTTTCATGCCTGGAAAATTTACGTGATAAACATTCGAAATCGTCGCGTGTGAAAAAATTGTATGAGGTCCAAAAATAAAGTGGCTGCGGTAGGTGTCATTACAGAGTCTTATAGCGGGTCGTGTGGGGCCGTAAATCAGCACGGTACGTGAGAATGGATTCATTATTTAGACAATATAGTGTATGGCGCGCTGTACGTGAAGCGTTGTCGCATTTTTGAGAGATTTAAATAAGCTTTGGAACGTTTTTTTGTTTTAAAATTTTCTAACGTACTGTGATTTTTAATGCGAAGAAATATTTAGAGTCCATACAATTAAAAGCAGTTTAAAGATATCTTTATTTAACTAAGGTACCTTGAGATTCCTTAGTGGTTTAATGAAACAAAAACAGTTAATTCTATTCCAATGGTCACTAAACTAAAACAAACGTAGATCAACTCCTTATATAAGATAAAGCTTTGAACAAATTGTGCAATAAAAAATATGTTGTGTCCAATATAAATCAACTCCACAGACTAATGCATAAAATATTCAGGCTATATGATTTATGCTTAGATTTGGAGAAATTAAATTCACATAAATATGCAATAAAAATGTAGCACACTGGCTGCATTAATTTATTTCTTCAATAAATGTCGATTATCTCTATTCATAATTAAGTACACCTACTCCTATCTACTTTCCAAATATTTCTATTAGATTTCTATAATATTTAATAAGTAGGTACCTAATTATCATAACGTGTTAAAGCGTGACAAATGAATTATCTTTTAAAATATAATGATTCAGACAAAGTAATATTTCTAAGTTTAAAAATTTGTTGAGTTCCCTGCGTCTTAAGTACTAATTAATGTAAATCTGAAAATAATGACCTACTACCTACTGTTTTATAAAAGATCAACTTCAAGGCTCGCTCGATAGAGTGTGTTGGTGTAACAATATTACATGCAAACTTTAATGCAGTAATAGACAAACTGTTTTCAAAAGATGCACTTGCAAAACGCATAGGAGGGCGCGTTGTGCACTACCAAGTGCACCCCATTTATAATAAAGTTCCTTCACCCCTCAATAGATGGCAGTAGCTACAATGCTTAGAATCACGCTTCTAAGAAACAGTTCTATTATTTCAACATTTTACAATATTATTTTAATGTAAAGAATATATTTAAATTAAAAAAAAGTATTTAAACACGTTTAGTAATATATGAAACTGTATACCGGAAAAGCAATAGTCTGTGTAAGCTTAAAAGTGTCTAACAAACGGTATAGATGGCATTAGAGGTGGCTTGCCGGAACGTGTTTGTAATAAATTTTAATTTTACAGTCGATATTTAGAGTTGTCTTTTAAACTTAAAATTTCAACAATATCTTACATTGTCAAATAAACCTTTCAGGACAGTGATAAGGCAGCCTGAAAGACCGAGAAGCCTCCAAAACGCGTAATATCTAATAATATAAAAAACGATCATAAATCTTTTTAATATTTTTCGCTCTCACTTAACTTTGGCATCCATAGTGCTATTGTTAAGTAAAATTAGATTTTTGTGACTTGTCTCAAAGGTTAAAACATCTGACTGGTAAAGGACCTACTGGATTTTTTGTCTTTGTCTTTTACATTTAACTACGACGACAACTGACAACAGCACTGTAACATATAGTAATTTTCACCAATTTGTTATGGCAATTTTATTTGTTATAATATTTTAAATATCCATAATGTTACATATATTAAAATTTTACGAAAATAAAATAACATTGCCGCCTGACAGAAAATTGCGCTTATTCAGATAATTATTGAGTATTCTATTACTAAAGGTGTGTCCTTTACATGTCAACTGTTTTTAAATGATTTTTCCTTCTCGTTAATATTAAAATACTGTTAGCCATTCTCAAAACTAAAATTATGACCACTGTCAAACTTTTATTAAACCCATTTAAGTTAAAACATCATTAATTTTATACAGTATGTTAACATGAATGGATTTGTAATATTTTTTTGTCGTAATGAGGGCGATAGTTTTGCCTAAAAAAGGTTTAATGAGCCTTTTATACTTATAAATAGGCCAATAAATGGCCGCATAATGAAACATCTCAAATATAAAGGACTCCAGTTCATATGATGGTCCTTATTCAATTTTCACATGCACAATAATTAAAATAATTGAGATATTCCCAAGCTTAAGAAATATTTGAATATTCAGCTACAACGCCATCTAATAGATCTTACATTTTAAAATTTAACGGATATATTTTAAAAGCTGATTGGAAATTTAGTAATTTTTATGGTAGTTTCATAATGTTGATACATAACATAAATTTTAAGTAAATGAACTGTAGCTTAAGAAAATTATCAGTATTCGCAAAAAGTTTATACAAAAAAACTTACACCGCATATCATGTTCAATAGTCTAAGAAAAGGTGCCCTAAAACTGATCCAATGTTTTACTTAAAGTAATACAATAATACTGCGGACGCCGCTAAATAAGAAATACCAAGCGACCGTAAGCCCACCCTTCTGTTCGCAGCAAATCGTTCATATAAAAACTAAAATTTTCCTCGCGAAAACACAAAAGAAAAATGACGAACACACTCTAACCTTACAAATGTACCGTAAAAGTATTGAGAGCGAAAACTCGCTAAATTTGAGGCGTTCCTGAAGGCTTTTGAGGAAAGCCCGTTCCTGTTATAGGCAATGATAGGGCTGGAAGGGAAGGCTCTACGGCCACTTTACACGCTCTACCGCAGCTAACCTCCGCCCAAAAGCAATAACGCGTTGCCAGCACTGTTTCAATTTGTGAACAAATTGAAATTGTTTTATTTGAATAATATTGACGTATGGCTACCATTATTAAGTATAAATACACCAACAATGGTCAGCATAAAGAGTAAATTTTAGCCACGAATATAATATTCATAATTAATTATTATTTTGAATGGTTAATTATAACATTTAAGTAAATCTTGTTGCAATAATTTGATAATGTTGAAAATAAATTATGAGTTTTCAACATCATTTTCTAAGTTTTTATGTAAATTTTAAATTGTATAACCACTTCTTAAGCTATATTGGTTATATTGAAAAAAAATATTACCGGACATATGAAGCCAAGTTCGTATCTATTCCCAGAAAAACTTAGTAACCTTACTTATTATTTCGAAACTGTTTCTACTAGTAACTGTTACTCTACTTAGTAGGTATCAAGAGAATTTTTTCTATTTAGGACGAAATATGATATTGTCTAACCAATTTTCGAGTAATTTTTGCAATAACAATATTTGAGACTTTTATAAAAGAAACCTCTCTATGAACCTAGAGCATTGGTAGTAAGTAATATTACTAAGAGTAAGTACCAAAGGACTGAAATCGGAAGGCGACAGTTCCGCTAATTAAACTCCTCGTATGGATGTTACACTACACTGTATGATACGTAAAGGGAATCATGGTAGATTTCCAAATTACCAGAATTACATAAAAATATTTAGATTCCATTCAGAAGCTTTTTATTGTTATTAATTCAAAAGTTTTCTTTTTAATAGCAAATTATATCAAAGAAAATAAAATGCTAGGTACTCACGGTTTCTTATAAGACTGATAATATAAATTGTTTACTTATGCTCGACGACTCATAAGACTTTAGAACAAGGTTCCATCGCAAATTGTTCCAATAAGTTAGTTGGGAACCAGAATAAATGTGTAGATGGTAAATAATATTGTTATATGTACCGTACCTTTCCTGAATATATACATTCTTCTGACAAAACGACTGATTTTGTGGAATTTGAGATATTTCAAATCATAATAATCATTTTAATAATATATTCGTCCATGTTCTTCAGTGATCAGTGAGATTTAGAAATATAGAAATCATAATCCATTTAATTTAAATTCTTCTAGATATTTATTAACATCAACATCGTTTTTTAGTTATGTTGCATTATTTTAGTTTATTTTTATTATACGTAATTTCATGAGTTTTCAAATCTCTTTTCAATGATTTAATACACAGTTTTTCTATCACATGGGTCGTATCACATGGACCCTTACTAGCCCTTTGGTGTCTAAATAAATACTATTGTTCTTTCTTTATCTTGTCTACTATTTATTTGGAAGATTACTAAAATAACAACATTATAATACCACAATTGATCATTGCTACGCAATTCTCTCGTAGCAGAAGATCGCTGCATCCTTTATCACGAGCCGAGGGGGGTGCTGCTGGAAAAATTGCGCATAAATATTGAAGCTGCCACTTACACGTGCGCCCGACGCCAGCGACTCTAGTATTGTGGATAAGACAAACATTTTTATCTTAGACCGATGAACTTAAAAAGTACAAATGGATTATCAATGAACTTATCCACACGCATAAGAGCTTGGAACTACGATTAAAACAACATCATATTTCAAAGCCTGTATATGTAAGAACGGCACTTTTGATAGTACGAAAATTGATCCAGGTAAAAAAGGTTATGTTAGGTACTACTAGAGTTAATAGGTATCCAATTACAATCCTCTTATTTACAAATCGGAGGCTCCACTTTGACCAGTTCTTTTTGTCGTCATTTCTAAGGCAATGGGCTACAAGTAAAGTAACTATTAACCACTATTGAACCAAAATAATAAGTCACTTTACAAATCTGTGAATAACCATGATATCTCAGTAATTTTTCACTTTATAAACTCTCTTAAACATTACGTTCATTACAAGAAAGCTGGCGCCAGAATCTATTAATACGATACTATTTTTGTCACAGGTATTTGGTGCTTAACAAATCATGTCATCTAAATAACCTGTTTCAATATGGATACTCGCCAAATTTCTTTAATCAAAAAGTAGAAATTAACTAACAAACAATCGATTTTATTTCCTACAGCTGTAATAACTGTGAGTTCTAGATTTATTTTTATAGGGAATTAACATCTAATATTCCACAATTGCATATTTCACAATTTATACTATTTGATTTTAATATAAAAAAAGGAAAATGTATAGGTGTATGTGTATATGTATGTGTGTATGTATGTATGTATGTATGTGTGTATGTATGTAAATGTATGTTTAGGAAAATGTATTAGTTAATACATGACGAATTTTATTTTTGAAGTTAGTGGAATATTTAATATTTCTGAATACATAACACAATAGTGAATAATCAAAATATTTTTAGTATTCACTCGCATGTTTAAATCGAGTCGTATCCACACTTTTCTAACGTCGACACGGCATGAGCCCTCTTTCTTTTTCTTGTAGCAAATTTCGCAACAATCTCACTTATTATGCCACACAAATTTCCGTGCCCCGTCTCCCCCAACGTGAAATTAAAATTTCCTACTTACCCCTACCCCTCTCCTGGAATTGCTTAATAAATATTGCTACTTACGAACCTGCTACCTACCATGCATACTTTTTGCCTACTTGGAAAAATTGCAGGCTTCTAAGTTAAGTCATTTATAATAAATTCATAATAAACATGTTTTTGTATTGTTTCATTTTAGTCAGAGTAAGGTAGATTATACTTTTCTATGGCATGAATTTAATACTTACCAATCTAACCAAAACTGTAATTAATAATTTCTTACAAAATTTAGAGAGCGTTTCAATTTTTTTATGAGTGAGCTTATTGGTGATATCTTGAAAATTAACTTTTATTGTATTTTCCAAACAATTAACTTTTATTACATTATGGTATTGTCATTTTATGGTGAATTGTGTTTTTCTGTAGTTTTTTGTACAATAAATTATTTGTGCCTGCTTCAATTCAAAGGTACTTACTTTACTTACTAGAAAAATACGAATACAACTAGTTTGAATCTATAACTCTACTGCACTGATTTTTAGTAAGCTTTTACAGTGAAACTACCTAAACAATGTTATTTATTATTGATAACACCAACTAAGTGCTGATTTTTTAAAACGTTTTGTCATATAAATGCAAACTGCTTCTTTCGATCTCGATCAAATACTTTAGCTGTGGAATATTTAGCATCAATCAAATCTTTTAAATTCAAGCCATAATCATAAAGATAATTTTGTTTTAGGCCTGTGAACAATTACTTTTTTAAATTCATTGTAATGATGATAGAATAGAAATTTATTACATTTTTGATTGACTTCAAAAAATAATGGTGTTTGTGGTCAACTGTATGTAATTATTTTCTTCACCGATTTCTCTGTCAATTGTGAAACGATTTATAAATTAAAAAGGAATTTTAATTTGAAATAGTAGAATAGTAGAGTACCCCTGTGGTATTCCATTGTCACCAAGTTAGGATATGAAGATAGAATCCCAGTAATAGCGAGAGTAACCTTCAAATTTTTTACTAAAGCTATTAGATTATTTTTAAGCAAACATTCAGGCAAGTTCACAATAATGACGCTCACCCCTCTAATTTTTACATTAAATAATTACGAAGGTTTTTTTTGATATTTTGGAAATAATTTTAGAAGCTCTTCAATTCAATAATTATTTTTTGGTGCTTAATTGTTAACAGAAAAAAAGGGGAGTTGATATTCCAAAAAAATAATTGGATCACTTTCTTAATTGAATTCTTTTGGGCTTTTTAGTCTTTTGTAGAGGGTTTATAGTTTTAGTATAGACAGTATCTCAAAATATATAATTACTGTTGATTTTTGTTTCAGATAGTGATGCTGAATTAAGGTATGTTTTGACCTTAAATTTAACTGGTGATGGGACATAAGTACTGCCTTAGCAGTAATACTTATATTAATGATGTAATCAAAACAATTCGCTAACTCATAAAGGCACTAAAATCATCTAAAATATAAGCTTCATTTAACTCGTAACTTACTATCTTACTATATCTATCTCTTAAAAATTTACTAGCGATTAAAAAGTATATGAAAGGTTTGGTGAAATTTTCATTACTTGTGCAATAATTTTCTCATAACACTTTGAAACTCAACTCATGAACTGGAGAAAATAAAGAGAGCTTTTATTCAATGAACAATAAATTTTGTTCAACCTGTACTACAATTCATAAGATATTTTAATCTTCTTTTGTTCAGTTAAAACTTAATAATATTTTTTTTCATTGTAGGTGAGCTATGATTAATACAATCGATATTTTAGGTAGACATACTCTATGAAAGAAAAAAGAACGATTATTTTTATTAATTATATTATCTTTCTATGTCCTGTTGAAATTGGTCTGTTTTTTAACAACTTTATGTTCTTATTTAAGATTTCTTAAATTCATTGAAATCGTATCTTAAATAATTATATATGATAACCTAATATCAGTTTATCTATTTAACAAAACAATGGTAATTCTACCCGAAGTTTCCATGCATACATGAGTTTACATTGCATGAGCATTTGAACCTTGTCCAATTTTCCTAAGGTCCGAAATTAATTAAAATAAGAATCGATTTCATTGTGTCAAAACCCATTCGTAGTAAATTTGCTGAAATATTGAACGTTTTTTTTAATAAATGCCAGTTGCTGCTGTATAATGATGACATTATCACAAATATTGGTGTACAGCTGGTCAATATTGATACGACGACTTCTCTTATCAAAAACTCTCTCATTGGGGTAGCGTTGTGCATTTGATTTTTCTTGTCATAGGATATTTTGTTCTTTAAATTTCCTGTGACAAGAATACTTGTTTTAGATCTACTCAGGGCATCAAGATTTTTATTATAAGATGTTCCATTAAACCTAAACCTCAACTGTTGTTCGACGAATTTGTGTTGACGAGGCACTTTTTCTACTTAGCCTTCTGAGTCTAAGCCTTGATGTATTCACTGTTTTTTTAAATGACATTCTAATAAAAATACATATATCCGTAGTTCGTAGCATTCAGGCTGTTGACAATTATTTACACGTTGCCAGTTTACTGATAAAATATATTTCGTTAACCGATATCATTAAATTCTAATTTCTACTTTCATAGCTTGATTTTTAGATCGTTACTCTCGCTGTACACCCATTCTAGTCTTATACGACTTTCTTATACTGAATGGTCACAACATTTATTTACATTAGTTAAATTTTAAACTGTCCGATCTATAAACTGGTCGTTAAATCACAGGCAGTTGTAAATTTTCTTGCACCTTTTACGAGGCGGCGAGGCCCGCCCACCTGAGACTTTGTGGCCTTTATATAGGTCTTTGTGCATCGATCTCCCATAAAGGCTGGCGGCCTCTGAAGGAGATCGTATTGGGTAATAAGTGGTTGTGTTGCTTAAATCCGACGTAGGAGACTTTGCATGCAATTTACGGTGCCTCGAGAACACGTCGTAAAACTTAGTTTCCTTTTTTAATTGTAATATTTTAACTCGCGCTGTATTTATATTCCCTTCGTATTCATATGGTAATTAAATGGAATAGGATTTTCTTTTTTTTTCAATGAAATGAACTAAAAATATTAGACATTGTTCTGTACTGTAAAATATGGGATTCCAACTTCACCCAATACGATCATGTTCAACAAAATTTGTATAAAGATTTAAGAAAACGTCTTATAAGTATGAGAACAACTATAAAGCTCAATAAAAGCAAAAGGTAAAGTCCAAGCCCTTGAAGTAGGACGTATATGATGAGGATGTTAATGATAATGATGATGATGAAGAAGTCAATAAGATTACTGAAATTAACTATATTCAATGTAATATATAATAAATAATGTATTGCAATGAATGGATTTTCATAATAAATTAAGTGGTTTTAAATTTATTATTTAACAGTTGTTATTTAAAATTTAATTTGAAAAACGTTGCTATCTATAGTCTTATTAGGTAGGTGGTTGCTAATAAGATAAATGAGCAAATCTGATTCAAGATTTTTATACAGCGACAGTGATATTGTACATACGCATTATTACAATACTAGGATTGTAGTCCCCAAGACCTCTTTCTACCAACAGCTTCCGATTATTCCTATAAGATTCTTCATGTCTTATTGGGTCATCTCAAAGACATCAGTGTTTTAATTTTCATTATGTTGAAAAGACAAGTATATTACATGTCGTCACAAATGATGTTCTTTATTAAAGCGTTTCTATAAAGATAGGTGCTATAAAACCGCAATGTTATTGCAACTTCTTCCATTTATTTTATTGTCACTGGCAACATTTTTAAAACATTGATATTCAAAACCGTGGTCGGAGTTTCGCCGTTTCCCTTTGTTACCAGTTTGTCATATCAATAAAATTATTATCAACCTTTAATGAAACATCATACCTAATATTATGAAAATTATTTATTCGGCTCCAAATAAGGGCATACGACACATAATCAATATAAATGGACACTGAAGAAGTAATTACCTATTTAAGATACTACGATATCATCTAACAGACCTAAAAAGATAAATATATAGAGTAAAAAATTAATTATTTAAAAATGAAATTTTTGATAATTAAATGACTCTTAAAACTTCGTATATAAATCCCATAACTTTTAAACATAAACATTGCCATAACAACATTAAACCTATAGTTATGCAATGTTCCAGTGCCACACAGTCGTACCACCGACCTGATAAAGCTGAAAAGGCAACTAAGCCCTATAAAAACCATGCACTAAACACTCCTAACATTCTAAAGTGCAATAAAAAAAATAAACTTCTCACTCAATAAACGATTTTATTACAATAATCGTAAAGTTTGTTATTGCACACGTGGTTCTAGTGGTTACGACTTGTAAAGATGAATGAAATGTGTAACAGAATAAGCAAGTATCGCGAGAAAGAGACGCTAGACACCCGTCAGTCCACGTGGCTGGCGTAACACAAACCGGTGCAATTCATAAATTTGAATTTTATATCTTTTATGACTTAAATGTCAGGTGTTCCAATAGTGTTGTTTTGTTATTTGTTTTTATTAGATCTAAATAAGAACTAGACAGAGAAATTGTAATATATTTTCTATAAATAAGATACGTGAAATCTGATTTTATTTTTTAACCCTTATCGAAATATATATTTTATTATCACGTTGTTATTTATTGAGAATTATCCAGGTTACCTATTTTTGTCTTCTTTTAGTTAACTTGATTAGGCAAGTAATTAAAATAAAATATAATTTTTCTCATACTTATAAAAGATAAGTATTTAAAATTGTAAAAATTATGTTATTATTAATTAACTATTATCAAAAATTTAATGTTTCATTTCATACTAACATTATGTTTACAAAAAGTCAACATTTTTGTCAATTTAAAGATATATAAATGAACACGATTATTTTACTACAACTAGAATACGTTTTAAGTTTTATAAAATTAACAAATAATAAAGAGTGTTTAATTATGAAACAATATCGCGTTATAAATTTAATGTTTACTAAATGCTGCAGTTTCGCTTAAAGCCATTCACTTTGACAGCTAGAAATGCCGGAATGGTTTGTGATTGGCGGTGAATGTTCTGCACCGGATCACTATTGGCGTAGACGATATGGGCGCGGGGAAGCGCGGGGCCCGGCGCCATTACGAACAATGGCCGTCGGAATGGTCGTTAGCGAATAGCTTTTATCTCTTTCTAATATAAGCCACGCAGGTAAGAATTAATGAGACGGAGAGGGTTCTGACGGGTGGCCCCTCGCGAGAATTGTGTCTCGCTCGCACCCACGTGCCGCGGTTCGCCATCTCGCGCGCGGCGCGCGGCAGCGGTAACACTCGCCACGACGGGGAATTCGGAGTCGTAGAGCCTCATACGCGGGTCATAAACGATCCGCGGCCATAGTAGAGGTGCACGCGCGGAATCGATCCGAATCGCCGGCGATAAACGCATCTCCCGCGAGGCGATCGTCGCGCGCCGCGTCGCCGAGCGATGAGTTCCAAGTTCATCATCGATAGCATGCTCCCAAAGTACCATCAGCAGTTCCATCATCAGAATTTGTTCGCGGGAGCAGGGGCGTCGCCAATAGAGGCGTCGCTGTCATCGTCGCTGTCGTCGTCGCTGTCGACGTCGTTGTCCTCTTCGCTGTCAGGCGGGCTGGGGGCAGCGGCGCTGGGAGCGGGCTCTCCAGGGGCTGGTAGCCCACAAAGGTCGTCGTCTTCATCATCGGCGTCTCCAGGAGCACCAGCAAGGATGTATCCATACGTGTCTCATCACCAGCAGTTCGGTGGGTCAGTGCCGTTTTCGGCAGGGAGTGGATTGTCAGCGGATGACAAGAGTTGTCGATACCCAACCGCCGTGAGTGGAGATCCGATGGTGAACTACGCTTTGGGGCAGCATAATGGAGGTGCGGCGGTTTCAGCAGCATCTGCGAGCATGGCAGCAGCGGCTCAGTTCTACCACCAGGCCGCGGCATCAGCGGCATCTGCTGCTTCGGCGGCCAGCGTGGATGCCATGGGGGCCGCATGCTCACAGCCGTCGGCCCAGCCATTGCCCGACATCCCGCGTTACCCGTGGATGTCCATCACTGGTAAATGATTAACCCTTTGACTGCATGCTTTACAATCAGCAAGCCTGAAAATTTTTAACATACCGATACCATTTGGTTCGCTTACAAATATGCTTTTTGAAGACATCCCTATTATCTGATGTTGTAAATCGAAAAAGTTTGTTTTGTACTTTTTATTTTCATGCTTTCATATTTATAAAAAAATCAGCATATCAAATATTTAAACCCAAAACAAATTCTATTCACATGAATATAGTTAGGTCCAATATGAGTAGCTAGCTAAAAATATAAAAATAAACATATTTTTCCTATCAGTGCACGCATTATCTACTTAATTATTAGCAATTAATTTGGCCGAATGGCCGTCTATCACTTAACTAACAATAAAATATTTCAACCAGAGCAATATAAATGCAATAAAACAGGTCATTATTATTTTTATCGGCATTAAACAATTACGCATTCGGGTTGAACACAGTTACTTAGAGTTATATCAACTAACTCTACCTACAGTTAACGGAAGGGAAACCGATGCTTACGGAATTATAATTACTATCTAAGCCGTTATCCATTAAATATGGAAATTTATAAAAGAGTGTTAAGCGCTTGCAAAGTGTCGTGGTTCTCATATAAAAGGGCCGTAAAACAATGAGTAGCCTATAAAAGAAACATAGATACTACCTACATTTATCAAAGGAAGACCTCTGTCGGCAAATGGACGTTATGAAGGCGTGTTTAATTTTTTTAACTTCGAATGAAAATAAATTGCACTAGAAATCATGAGATTCCTTTTTTAAATATAATAACCATGTACCTACTAACGGACCTAATGCTATAAATAGGTAGATATCTACCTATTTATTGTACTATCTACCAGTAGTATATTAGTAAGTATATTACAGTATATAAGAAAATATCTATGGGTATAACAATTATTAGAACTAATAAAATATAAAGCGAACATTAATTTATTTTATTGCAAGTTTATTTACTATATATACTACTTAGGTGGTATGATAACACTTTTAAAAACGATTAAAATATTTATGTATTTTTTAAAATTTGTATCGGTTATTACCTACTTATTATTTGAATTATTAATCATTTAAAACAATAAAATCAATGATCCGGTACTATAATTTTAATAGTCTCTTTTGTCACCAATTAGCTTTAAAAAGATTTTACCGTATAAATAATTGATATTTGAATAAACTATTTCCAGATTTATTCTTTCAAATTTGACATATTTATATACAAATCAAAATACAACAATGTATATATTTAAAGATGTATGCATGCTCACAACAATATATAAAAATACAAGGCATGCAGAAAAATGTCTATATAGGCACTATACTCTAGTGGTACTATACTATAATTTTAGAATGTTATAGGTAGGTACAGGGATCTTGTGAGGTCCACTTAGTACCCAAATAAGGCTAGCCATTAAATAATACTGCCTGTACGTTTAGAATATAGTAGTATGATAATTTTTCATACATACCTATTTACGCAATTTTATTATCTATTGCATATCCGACTATTAATTGAGTCAAAATGTATTGTAGATTTTTCGGAGCGTATTAAGATTTTTATTATGATTAATAAGTAATTAATTAGGAAGTATAAGTTTATATTCTTCCCATATAAACAATTGAAAAGTGCAATAAATGAATCATATAATATTATAATTAGTAATATTGCATTTAAATAATATTTATGCTTCTTTGAGTGAAAAGTAAATATTATATTAATAGGATTATTTACGGTTCTCTATTTACAGATCTATAATTGATGTCATTTAACATTTTATTTCTTAACATACCGAAACAAACATTAAAAAACAAATGTAAAAATAACAAAATTTCAAGACGTGGAAAGTCGTATAATTTTTCTATAGTATGCTTTTGTTATCTAGAATTTAATCTATTCAGCTCTTTATTATATATTATATGACTATATATAAATATTAGCCTGCTTAATGGTACTAAATTAAAAATATATATTGGGAACCTAATCGTTATCCTTTGGCTAGTTTCTAAACAAAATATCTGTAATCAGACATAATATATTATTATCAGCGCATAGATAAAAGAAACTTACGAAAGAAATCAATTGTTTTTAAAGTCAAACAATGAGAAAGATGAAGGAACTTTGTCTCATGGTTTGGAATGGTTTCATAAAAGTTTATAGAATTTTTAGTTTAGAATTATTCTTTGATATAGATCAGTAAAAAAACCTAATGGAAAAACTGTCATACATAGAAATACTAAAAACCGAGACATTAATTTCAAAGCTTAGAAAAAATTAAATTACTATTATAAAAACGGTATTTCTTTAAAAGGAGTGTCAATTTTTTACAACCCCTTCTTTAGTTTTTAACTATAATATTTAAAAAATTATAGTCCTAAATAACTAAACAATATTACTTATATACTTATAGCATGTCTTGGTATCTGCTTAATCAGTTGAAAGATAAAGTATCTAGTAGATAAAGTATCTAAAGGTCAATTATTTGGCCTATACAGATTAGCTAGCCGTTCCAGGTCGGACCAACAATTTCACATATTTAATACAATTTCAGCTAATTTTGTTCAAACGGCTAAGTAGGTTCACATATAGCTAGGAAGGTAGGTAAATAAAGTATAATTATTCAGACAAATTAACCAAACGAGGTGAAAAACGCGATCTTATTAATTAGATACTTGACATTTTTTTAAACGACGGCATACACTAATTTACTATCGTTTATAATTAATTAAGATATTTACTTAACCAAAATCTAAATTATAATGATTATTAAGACATTTGGTATGAAAAAGAGGTGGCTTCTTTAATAAAATAAAAATAAAATATTGATATACTTAATAATATAGAAAATAATATTTATGTAAACCAAGATTTCGAATTGTATTTACCTTTAAATTTTACTTAATATATAATTTAATGCTAAAATAATAATAGCTAATATGTATGGCATTATGTCCATCGTATTATTTTTTCTATGAAGTTGTAAAATTCAAGCTTAATAAGATTGTAGTAATTAAAACTAATATTATAGTTATAAATATTCTAATTATTTGGCATTCCAAATATATGAATTAAATAACTGTTACAAAAATACTCATAGCTCTTAGTTTCGTTTGTATCTACAGAATAGAAACGACAATGAATCAAAAAGTATTTCAGAGACAAACTGTAGCACATGGCAGTAATCAATATTGTTGAAATATTAAAAAGCTTCATAATCAAAGCAATGTTGTGCTGTAACAGCGTCGTAGCTCAGTAAAATTATATATAATGGGCTATAATCGGCTTGTTTTTACTTAGGAATGGACTATTTTCATGATTTATAGCTAATGTTTGGCTGTAAAAATGTCCACCACAGTCGAGACAGGAATCCGTCTCGGGCAGACAGAAATATCGCGACAGGTGCGCGGGAGCACCCAAAATTAAAACGGCTGAGATGTCAGCACACCGACAGTTATACGCAGTAACGCGCCGTGATCTAAAATAATTTGACAACTTCACAGCGTATTACACTCAAATATCACTCAAAGTTAGCCTGAATGGATCGTGCACATGTCCAATTGATATTTTGAGTAGGTTTTACGCCTGGAGGTAGCGAAAGCAACGCGATTCGTCTCTATCAAACCAAAATAGTGTTACATAAACAGTTTTCGTGTAGAAACAAACACTAACATTCGCACGAAATGTTTTATTATTTCTCTCTGAATATAATTAGGGAGCTGTTAGTGTTTTTTGAGTTTTAACAGACAGAACATTAGGCGTTGAACAAAAAACAAACTAAATCGTGTTGATACAGCTTGCTTTAAATAAAAATAATCCTTTAAACTATACTTATAAACATTTTCCTTTGATAAAAGTTATGGAATAGGTTTCTTATCCTTTTTTATTTTATTCTTTGCTACGCATGGGTTTGTATTGTCTGTGTGCTTATGCACGTGTACGTCGATCATATGTGTGCGCTACGACCGCGCTTGCGCCAAACAAACATGGCCGCGCCTGCAGCCAATAGCGCGCCCGCCAACCATAACTACAAACCTCTGAAGCTTGTATCGATTGTTGAGCTTTATTAATTAATCTAATGGCGGTGTTAATTTACGATTTTTATCTATTATTTCTTGCACGTTTACGTTGTTGGTATATAGTTATTGTAACTAAATATAGATAATTTCTGTGTTTTTTTATTTGTGATCTTCTTGAGTTTTATTAATATATTTTCAATCAAAAAGTAAAAGAAATTGAACAGGATTAAACTGATTTTTTTTATCATTTTCAACTTTTAAAAATGAAACAACAACAACAACGAACTTGATAATATAAAAATTACTCAAGCAGTCTCCTGGATTGTGTCTTGGCCTCTCTTATCATCCTGACTATTATAAGATTGTTATTGTCATCAATTTTATTAAAACTTTTACATGAAAAGTAAAACAAATCATGGAAGACGAATGAAAACATTTGAACGTAGTTCAAGGAGCTAAAAAGCTCTGAGCAAGTTTGACAAAATAGGAAGGATTTTATTATTGAAGTTACAAATTTTATAACTACTTACTTCCCTCATTAAATCTATTTGATGGGAAAAACATTGCTATCGTCATTATTTTTTTATATTGCAAAAATATTCGTTTAATATTAAAAGGCTTCTTGCTATATTTAGATAATTGGTAGGTAAAAGATATTTTTCCTTATAGAATAACAATATGACTAATTTATTGCAGCTAACATGTAGGGAGTTAAAATTGTATATCTTTATAAAGTCTGATTTACATTCTCGAACCTCTGTATCGAGTACCATATCTCTCCCCGGTGATGTACGAGACTGATACAGAACTCCAACCATTTTAGGGTTAAGCCGCTTTTCAAAAGTGCAGTTGATTTTTTAAATTCCTTTATCTTTCGGAAGGTAAATTTACGAGCATCGATACATCGTGCATCACTCGATTAATCGTATTCCTTTATGCACGTTCCTTGTAATTAACGATTGCACTCAATCGAGACTTTAAATGTTTCCGATCGACAAAACTCGTTAATACATTCGGGGCAACTGATACATTCTTAATTGATTATTTCAATTACTTTGAGAAATTTAAGTACCTATCTAATCCTTATTATATTTCATAGTAACAAGTAGGAGCAATATTTCCAATAAAATGCTTAATTTCAAAGAATGAATACCAATGGTATATATCCTACCTATTTATAGAAACCTAAAATCTACATGTTAAAAAATAGGTAGGTACTAAGTTTACTTAATTAATTTTGTAATATTATTTATAGTTTAGCTAACATTTTTCATTCCTTTTTGGGTCTTTGTTTAAAAAATAATAAAGAATAAAACCAACTCAAAGTTACTGCGTTGTTTAAAAATTTATAAATTTTTTACTCGTTTCACCTTATTTTGGCTGCAAGAAGTGAACTTGTTTTGTTTTATGCACATAATGCATTCATGTAACGTCTTTATCGAGAGTGTTTTTTTGTTGACATAACTAAAATACGCGTCATGAATTTTTATAAAATAAGTAATTCTAAATTATTATAAAAAGTGCAAACAGTAAAAATATTTAAAGAAAATATTAAGGGAAGATCTGTGCCTTCCATGTTTTAAATACTTTTTAAACTTTAACTCTTATGTATATGCGAATTACATCGATCATCGAATTCAAAAATACTATATGTTTAGGTAAATGTTATTTATTTGGTCGTACATATCTGGAAAAACTGCAATGTATTTCTATAAAATAAGTTTATATACCTTTATGCTCTTGATAGGTTCCATAATATTATTATATACAAATCTGATGTTTACAGAAAGTAATTTTTATACAATTTTCATTTAATGTAAAATATGTAGGTTAGTAGGAAGAATTATTTTTGGTTATTTATTTAATTACTGTTTAATAAACAAATAGTTGTCATTAGTTACCTAACATTTACATTTGTTTGATAAGTAAATGTTAAAAACACAAGAAATTTAGATTGACCACTTGCAAGTCACGCAACGATTTTTTGTAATTAAAATCATTATTATCTGTTAAAGTGGCAATGCGTTTGAAGAGTACTTTATTATTCGTAAAAAAAGTAAGATGGTATTTTCATGGATGGATGGTAATTCAGAACTCAGTAAAAAAGTATTAAATGAACATTAATGAACTTTCATGTATGCCGTGCTTGTGAGAAAATGATCTAATTAGACAATGTTTGTATTCTGCGTTTCATGTGTTAATCTAGATAACGCACATACACCACATATGCCTCTCTTATATATGTACCTTTTTTGTCTGAGAGGTCGAATGCATTTACGCATCATCCCTACAGTACGGTGCTAACTGTAGGGGTAGATGGAACTCGGGGTAAAGGCGTTCCCCCACTGCCCGCCGGAGAACATTTCACCGGACCCCCGTACGTACCTGTATCTACGAGTCGTAACATAATGTAGATTTCAGCAAAAAAATAGGAAGGTACAATCTAGATAGGAGTAAAAAATAATTAATCATAATCATCATTGAAAGAGGTGATGTTTCTCAGTTTTATTTATACCCTTAACTCATTTTTGTTTTGTTGTTATTATTATCACCCGTGTTTTAAAACTTACTGGAAATTGCATGCTTGATATGAGAGTGCTTCTTTTACATCTTACTAAGCTTAACGCTTGTATATTATCTTACTATGTGTTTTAATCCATCAAACCAAGAATTGGATTGATTTTTGTATTGGATGTCCAAACCTAACGTAGTGTAGAATATTCCAAATGAGATGAAACAAATTTCATTCTGATATTTAATGCATAGTATTTGTTATTTATTTATTTGTGTATTGATTTTTTTTTAATAGATTCACATAGAATTAAAACCACATTGGTTAAAGTATTTAGGTAATGCATATTTTTTGTAGTATCGAACAATAAAAGCTAATGTTGTGCATGTGATGTAACCGAATGAAGGACTTTCAATACGATTGATAATAGATTTTCCATTTCCAGATTGGATGAGCCCCTTCGACCGCGTGGTCTGCGGTGAGTTCAATGGTATTTATCGTTTCAAATTTATTTTCTTTTAGTTCTAAGTATATTTAGAAAAACACGACTACACATACTCGACTTTTATTTTTAAAATACAGTAAAACAGTCAACAAATTCGTTAAAATCGTATTTTATTAATTAAAGTCGTTCATGTGTAGAAGTCAAAATAATAAATAAGAAAGCCTATTTAAGGTTTTTTTTGCTATAATTGATTTGAAGTGGCTTTGTCAAGTTTTTGCAACATATTTAAAATTTTAATTATATTATGTGCATTCTTTCAAAGAAATTACCATTTGTAAAATATTTTTCAATATTTTCATACGATACGATTTTTGCATTTTTTATTACTATTAATTAAAAGATTGTTGAGTATATTAAAATATAAATAATACTACCATCTTAGATTTTCCAAAAAAGTAAATACTAAGTAAGTTTATAATTATAAGTAAAACTAACTATTTGGTGAGTGCTACCTGTAAATGCAAAAAAGAAATGTTTGCATTGTTTTTTGTAGTCGTTATTGTGTTTAAATAATACACAATCGCAACAAACAGCTCATTCACTATTGTCTCCCATTATTCGCAAAAGTTGCGAAAAGGGTTTAGAAAGTTAAAAAATATTGCAAACAGCCCACACTTTCTTTAGGGACAAAAACTCCGCATCAATCGGAGCAAACACATTAAGGTAAAAAACTGCAATGGTTGAAATACTATAGCAATAAGGTTCCGTATGAATGACATCAAAAACAATAATATTTTATGAGAGAACATGTGATTATTTTTCTTAAATAATGACTCGAACTGTTATCACATTAAAAGGTTACCAACGTAACCTATACGCTCTTATAATCGTTAATATAAACATAAACAATATTAATATTGGATTCATGCAATACCACCCGATGCAAGATAACATTCATGAATCTTTGAAGTAACATAACAGTATTTTTGTTGAGTAGGTCGTCGCTTCAAAGATAATTTATTACATTTTTAATGTTCTTGTGTAGCTGTAATTTTCTAATATAGGACTTCGAAATCAGATATGGAAAGATATATAATAAAATATCGTTCTGATTCAAAAATCAGAATTTCACAGAACAGAGCCGCCATTGTTACGGACGTTAAAGGACGTCACCTTATGGTTGAATTGTAATAAAATAATTTTATTGAACTTAAATTAAATTCTAATTCATGTACAATAAAATCAAGACCATAGTCGGTTTGTGGTAGCTAACCGCAATTTAACAGTACATATTCTTAATAAATAATTGTCAATTTTATTCATTACAAGTTTTAAAGTTGTACAGTTCAAAAGATCTCTAAAACAAGCTAACTACTTTCACCAGATTTGCACTTTAAAAAGAAACAAATCGTATAGCTCACGTCAATTGCGCAAAACCCTTTTTAGAAGCCCTTTGTACGATGTTTACAAATACGGTGCGACTCAAAGGGTTTTAAATCAGGCGTCGAAAGCTTTTAAAACAAGCTTAGAAAGAGGCCATTGTTTTGGTGCGGCCCACAAATTGCTTTATTACGTTGGTTCTGCGAAAGCCGATATAGCCAAAATCGTAGTCATAACAACGTTTGTTGTCATACTATGCTCTGAACTGGCAGTTATCGAACTGCGTGCTCTTGGGGTTGTGGATCTAAAGATTACTTGTAGGAAATACCTATAGTACCAGATCACAATTTTGATAAAATTTTCTCAAAAATATGAACAATATAAAGCAATTACGAGAACATTATCCACATATAAAAGTGTAAACTTTAAACTTCATGTTTAACTTATAAATTACATTTTTACATTGTTGTTTTTAAGTAAAGTAATACCTACCTCAACGACCGCTGTTGCTTAGAAAGTATCTACAATAAATATGTCACATGTATCTAATCTCAGTCTTAGATTAGACTTATCTTATGTTATCGAAAACTGGTTTGGTCGAGAAATTATTGCCCATTGTTGAGTTCAACTTGTTGTTAATCTACGATATACGACTTATATTAGATATATTAAAAGTCAATACGGGAAAAATGTTTAGTTTATCGATATCAGCGTTATTTGTTAGCTAGGCCGAAAATACTAAACCAACAACATGCTGTAGCGTAATCACTTAAAAATTGAATACAATTTGGATAATAGTACATATTATTTAATAAAACGCAGTAAGTAATTTGGGCTTACACTTGCTTAAAAAGCTCTTTTATCATATTCAGGTAAACTACATACGTTCATTAGCTAATACGCCTTATGCGTCTACAGTTTATAAAGAACTTTTATTTTATAATTTAATGAAAGTCGAAATAAAACAAATTCCTAAATAAAAGCTAAGAATATAAGTATTCAACAAACGTATTTTCCAAGAAAACTAGCTTATAACCAATATCACGATTAACCAACTATCTTGTCAACACTACATTGTTCATAAAGAGTTTTTATTACACAATAACAATTAAAATTCAATCACTGTCAACTACACCGTTATAAGATTGACGCTAGTTGTAAAAAAGTTAGCGCTAACAACAACTGTTGAGAATTGACCATAAACTGACGACCTTGTGGTAATAAAAATTTAACGAGCGAACCCGTAATACTGACAGACAGATTCTGAACGTGACCCTCATAGAAACAACTGGGACATCTGTTCATTGCCTTGTAACGTTTAAATAGTTGATACCATAGAATCAAATAAAATGTTATAGACCCAAACTCAAGTAGTTCTGTAATAGTAATAGGTACTAACTATTAATAAATGACATAATTTGCTTAATTTTTACATTTTATAGCCATTTATATCTTTATGTATTTGATAACGAATTGAGAATGATGTAGTACTAGAATACTTGACCAATCTATCGATTACGAGCTCTATGGTGAAAACGATTGACTATCATTTTTTTTCTCTAGTTTCTTTAAAAACACAAAGCAGCCTAGCCACTATATATTTTCCGGGTTATTGTGTAGTTTCCGTGTTTATTCCGCAAAATACATACTACCTTGAGTAATTCTTAATAGAGTTCAGTTTCCATAAGAAGCTTATCTTGATAGCATATTTACTGAGCAAGAAGTGAGATAGGAGAACAAGATGTCTCACTTTCTGCGTACAATGAAATGCCTTTGCTATTTTATTAGTAGCACCGTGCGCTTAGTCAGATGCTCCATATTACTTTAGATACAATCATATAAGACAATGCACGTATGCCTACTCATTCGTTCAAGGCTGCACTTGTTTGCTGTTTCGTTTGTTACGTAATTTTCTATTTTTAGTTTACGAAAAGTTAGTTTGTCGACCTCTGAGCATGTACATGTGTACGGCGAAGATTTCTAGTCGGAATCTTCAATGAACGAGTGAATGAGTTGAGTTAAGACTCTTTTTTTGAATCCGTTTTACTTTTCTAGTTCATTAATCAAACAAAACTAGTCAAATTATATTTATAATATGTTAAAACCTACAGAAATTACTTAATGAAATTCCTAAAATTATGAATTGTGGAATTGCTTATACCTAGGTATAACAATGATTGCATATTTCTCTTTTTAAAAATAACTTCAAATAGATCAGTAAGTATAACTGCCTAGACTCCTACATCATAATTAATTAAAATAAAACAAATTAGTTTCTCTATACGTTATAACCGTTTAACTTAGATGCAATCTTATTCATTTCTGGAAAAAAATTAAATTAAGAAGCATAAATTAACAATTTCATTTTAAAAGAATTCATAGAGCATTAATGTGAGTAAATTACACAAAAAATACATAGTTTTTTTTTCTCATGCTTTCAAGTTCACAAGAGTTCTAAGAAAATGTTTCTCAACGTCATTAAATAACTAGGTACACCTGTAATTAAATTAACCTTAAATCATTAGAGTTAGAGGTAGTTTTCGCTGAGCGATTGCATCGAAGACCGTTTAAGTAAATATATTGTATTAATGGGAAAACTCGGCTGTCGTTTTGCAATTTAAATTCGCATCCTGTTGACATAAAAGTTAAACTTTATTGCCCATAGATCGCCGAGAAGTATTGTTTAAGGCTTGTAAGATTCGCTATAACATATTTTCTCTAGAAATGCGTAGGAGCGGATGCATAAAATAACTTACTTGCTTTATTTAAATATAGCCATAATGGTTAAGCAATTATATGTATTGACGTATAGGTAAATGTTAATTTAAGTTTATTAATTAAGTTTAATTTAAAAAAGATTCTAATATTTTTGCTTTGAATCGCATTTTTTTAAAATCGATCTACATTTGTCTGAGTAGTCGATAAACATGCATGTAAATATTAAGGTATGACATACAACCTCCTTGGTGTTCGATCCCAATTTTATATTATTATATTATATTACAATCAGTCTAATCTATTGTTTACTATGCTGATAAGTATAGATATACATCGTCTACGATTATAATACAAATAATTCAATGAATTAGGTAAATTGCAAGGCCGTAACAAATCAATAATATGAGTGATTTAAAATATCCTTCCTTAAATTACAAATAAAAACGATATAAAATGCTTATCTGTGAAGCGTATGCATACTATGTGATCACACAGCTCAGATAGTATGTAATAGAAAAATTCAGAGATTTCTTATTGTGTGTGAGAGAGTAACAAAATAAAATTACAATTAAATTAAAATAAAACTACAATACTTTAAATAACAATTTGTAGGTTTCTAATTCTTATAATGGATTCTATTGATTTATAATTATTTAGATCGATTAACACGTGATTTCCTCGAAGCATTCAACGTGTAATTTGAAATTTTGTTAACGTAATATAAATAAACTTACATGCATACATATTTGAGTGTTTATTGAGACATACCGAATAACACTCAATAATCAAACGAATATTCATGATACCCATTGAAATTTTGGTAACAATACCGTGGAAAGGTTCAAAATTAACGTGATTAGAATAAAAATCATTTTGTGTTTAGAACTGAGGTATTAAGTTTTTTGTGTTAAGAATTCAAATATTGAAGAATTATTAAGGTATTTATTTGGATAGGGATTTTTCTAGAAGCTTATACGAGAGAAAAAAATGTTTACTGCTCGAAGATGACGTTAATTTTTATAGAATTTTTATGCTAAAAACCTAATTTTAATCCTTACGAGTCCTTAATAAAGAATATATTTATAAATTTAAAGTATTATTACGTAGAAAAGATAATCAAATTATTCTTAATGCACTTTTATGACACATGATACTTGACGTAATATAAAAAATATTTGTTATGCATATTTATTTCAAACTTTTACACTCACAAAGAAATAAACGTTACTGTCAACCACTTACCTATTTAAACCATTTACAATGTTGTCACCCAAAGAATAGGTTGGGCTTGATTTAACTTTGTGCAATAAATGAGTCTTTTAAGAAATCATTGTTTCTTCAATTCTATGAACGTTCATTGTCTGTAAGTCATAAATATTAGTCAAGCTACTTATGAATTAGAATTCAAGAGGGTAGAATCTATACGTGATCACAACCTCACTTCTCTTTGCTGACATCATGTCTGATTTTAATTATGTTATTGATTACAATACTTATAAATATAATACTTACAAGTTCACTTAACCTACTAAGTTAAAAATAAGTAGTACACAATAGTAGTATATAAATTTATTCTATTACTAAAATCGATAAACAAAATCCACACGTGTTACTGTATCTTGTTACCCAATACCTATTTATGCAAATTTTCCAAAGTTTAGGTCAGTATATACGGGACGATTTGATATCCAAGCTTAATACTGTCGTCCATTGACCGCGCGCATATTAAATGCTCTGAACGTGACTCAACCTCAGACTGGCTGTATTGTTCAGTGCGTCGAACCTCGCGAAAACTGTGCGTTATGCTAATATACTAGCTTAGTCTGAAACTCTGAATTTATATTATTAGTCTAGTAGCCAGTAATGCTCATGTCGAACCATAATCAAATAAATAAGTCGATATAATATTAACAATCCTCTTATAAATATTTGGGAACTTTTTTATACCTTGTACGTTTGTAGGACAAAAGTTTGGTCATGAAATGTGTTTCATATAACTTATGAAATAACACGATAGACATATTTTATGTTAAGATCGAATGGTCCGGAATTTCTTTTATGTTATCTTATATTCGATTACTCAATTGAAGCTTTGAATTAATTTTATCAGTCTTATAGCTATTAATGCTTATGTTGGACCATCGTCAAATAAATAAGTCGATATAATATGAACTATCCTCTAAGGAATATTGAGAAGTTTTTTGTTGCTTGCATAATTGTAGCATAAAAATTGGGCTATGAAATGAATTTCATATGGCAATGAAATAATATGATACTCATATTTTTATATTAAGATCTGAATTGATTCGGATTTCTTATATGTTATATATTATTCTATTAATCAAATTTTAGTACAATTGAGCAATAAGATAAATAAAAGCTATGAGAGGATTTTTTTGTATTATAGTTTTACTTATGCTTTTGTCAAATGTCAAATGAAAGAACAAAAAAATAATTATTATATAAGATTTCTCACACCGTCATCTATAATTTTAGTTTGGAAAAATATATTCTATGTAATGTCACTAATTAATTGAAGTTCCATATAAAGTTATATATGATAACAACTCTGTGAAAATATAAACCTCGTTTGTTTAAAAGAGTATATGGAAATTGTGTCTGTATTTCTTCTAGTTCTAATTTTTACGCGTGAAAAAATCTTTAAAGGTTTTAAGCACGTGATTTTGTTAGTTCATATTCACCTTTGATACGTTCTCGTGTGAATTACGTGCCTGACAATGAATTTTTTAATGCTGACGAGAATATTAAATGGACAGGTACCTGGAAAAAATATTTGAACAAATTATAATTTGTTTTTTTTTGTAAATGGTACATATCTGTAATACTGTCATGCAGTTAGTTTTTAAAATATAAAACACTTACATTCTTATAAATAGGAAATATCTCCAAGACAAAAAATGTAGAAAACCATTGCACTATTACAGAATTTTAAACTTTATTGCAATGAAATAAAGTTATATCAGCGTAACGTCGACCAGATTAATATATAACTCAGCTGGATAGTAATCCTGTATCCTATGTAAGCATACCCAAGTTTGATCTGACTTTTATTCTCATAACAAATACTATAAAGTGTACTGTGTATTACGGCTGAAACATTTCTGTTCCTGCCGATAACAGATTTCATAATAAGTGTCGATGGGTCTCAAAGGGATTAAATGAACGAACAATTTATATCTCTATTAGTGTTTGTATTGTTTATATATGTCGGCCTCAGTTCTTGTGAAAACATTCGGTGTAAGATTAAATGTGTACAACCCCAGTATAATGAGAACTGTTGATATTTAAGAATCGCTAAAGTATTTAATTTTCTCTCCTGAATAACTCTAATAAGTTTTTTAGAATTTTGCAGTGCTTAGTAATGTACAATATTTTTCAATTTTATAAAGTGCGTTATGTAATACCTGCCAAATTTAAAACTAAGAATCATTTCACTTCGGCCATTTACACCCGTATATGTAAAATTAGTAACTTTTTAAAATAAAAAGAATTTGAATACAGCAGATGAGATAGCTTAGAACCAAAAATTCAAGATATTAATTAAATCAAATATAGTAATTTTAAAGAAATACTCAGATATTTAATGGTATTTCAATATACTATTTTATTTAATTGGATTCTTTTTGTTTTTTTTTGTCTTCTAGAGTTTTTTGTTCTCAATTATAGAAGAAATTTATTTTCAATTATAGAATACATTTATTTCCTATTATAGAATTGACTAAAAGAAAAAAAATTCTTCTGTCACTCTGTATAACTTAATAAGACATTGTAGGTACTTTATCGTACAATAAAATGTTAACAAAATCTCTATATTGCAACTAAGCGAAGTTACCTATGTCCAAACCAGAAAAACATTAATCGAAAATGCTTTGTGTAGATATATATAAAATCACATAGTAAGTACCAGCAAAATGGCCAGCCAAGCATTTTCTAATTGTTTATTAAAACAAGACGGTATCTATATATTTTCTTGCTTGTACAGTACCTACAGTAAACTGTACCCTCAATATTTGCTCGTTACAAGAGCGCTGAAGGTCACGTCTGACTGGTCACCGCATGTTTACACACAAGCTCAGCGATTTTCCTACCGTTTGCATAACTCCGAGGGTAGTCTCAATAAAAACAAATTGGCTCCAAGACCAGATTTTCGCTCTAACACACGTACGCGCGCCGCAACATGCGACAAACCAATGGTGATTTACAACATTTTCACTTGCCGCAACCGATGTCGAAACGAAATGGCGTTTACGACTGGTGGTGTGATTTCTTCGCGCATATGGACTCAACAACATTTAAAAATTATGACTTACTCTCTAACGGACACGTTTTCTCAGTTGTACATAATAGCAGTTTAAATCATCTTAAGCTTTTTTAAATAGTAAAATCTGATTTAAAATTAGGTAGGTAAGTATGACTATTGACCGGATTCTAAATACTGTCCACAGATAGGCAGGATAACGTAAGGCGTACCATAGTTAATTTATTAAATTTCTCTTTTTGTTCTCTGTTTTTAGCATATAACAATGAACGCTAGGCCGAAAAACTTTAGTAAACTTACTTCAATCTGTAGATAGAATATTAAAACATCAAGTGTTACAAGGCAAATGAGAGAATAACCTCCTAAGATGGTTGAGTTTGTTAACAAGGCGTTGATTTTTGTAAAAGCTTGAAAATTTTTTTAAGTATTGAAAGATTTTTTTTCAACATGGAAGAAGAAATATTTTTAATAAATTATCACATAAGTTTTAAATTGTACCACATAAATATTATAATTAAATTAGACTGAACAATTAAAGCAAGCGAGATGGTAAAAGATTATCACAATGCACAAAAACGTTTTTAAGCGAAACTCAACAGAAGCTCATTAAACAATTTACTAATTAAAGCCTTACTTATTTCATAAAGCCATTGAAATTCTTTTCATTTATCAGTCTTATGTTGAAAACGTAAATAAGCCAGTGGAATTACCTTACAAGCAGTTAGCCGCTTGCGTAGTAGCAAGGCACATTAATCTGGTAGATATAATCGAGGTTCGCTGCGTAACTCACTGATATAGATCTTTGTATATACGGAGACATTTTACCTTCAAAGGGACCTTTAGGGCAACGCCTTTACTTGGTATTGTTGACGTGATGTCTGGGGAAAAATAAAAAGGATATTTTCAGAGGTTGAAAATCTTTTCTTTAAAAACTGTTTTTACTTCGAGTCATTTTCGATGGACGTTTACGTATCTAGGGAAGATAATCTTGCTGACGTTATATCAATACTTCTGTACAGTTAATTGTTTACTTAGTCGTCTTGGTTATAAAAAAATAAGAATTTATTTAACAAATAAGATCACGAAGTTATTTTTTAGCAATAGCGTTGAGCAAGCTTTTTGTATCATGTCTTCAAGTTGTATCACGCGACGTCACTTATAAACTGTTTCAGGGTGAATGTCATATAAAAAAGGAATTCGTGAAATATGTTTTGATATATGGTAAGTTCTAGAACAGGAAACATTTGGAACAACACATAATTTAGGAATTATTTTTTCTTTTATGTACAAATTTCCCTTCACATATTACATCATTAATATTATATAGATTTACGTTCATCTACAAACATCAAAAAAATATTTTTACAAAATATTTGATAACTATATATCAAATAATGAGTCAAACTATAAAAGGGGTTACTAAGAGAACACAAGAAACAGTTTTAAAATTCATCTCTGTCTGTCTATATGTACGCGATAAACTCGGAAACTAATTGATTTCATTATAATTTTGACAAGCATATGAAACATTATCCCGAGTATCATTTAAAGTATTTTTAATCAAAATAGGATGTAAGGAAAAAGTAATTTTGTTCATATTCCATTCCCATAGTCAGAGCAGTATATGGTCGTAGATTAGGAAAGGACACCTTTCTTTATTAGCCTTAGAGGAAAACCTATTAGATAACCAATTTTGTCTGTATCGGAAACGAACTGTAATTTTTTTTATAGTTGATTTATAAGTTAGGCTGTCTTCGGAAAGATGAAAGCATTCAGCTTAATCATACCAAACAAGGGTAAAAAGGTAGACAAACCAAAGACCACCGGGATGAAGACGCGGGCAACACCTATTAATAATGTGGGAAATTTATAAATTCCTATATTTAATAAGATTAAACTTCAAGATGTTTACATAGAAAAATAATTTGTGAATAAATTATTTCTGACGTATGTTATAAATAACTCCACAGCAATGTGTTTTTTGAATACAGCGTAATATAAAGAGTTCAATGAGTACTTCTATGAAGCTAAGTGTAAATCATGACATCAAATAAACTGCAAAGACCATTGAGCAATTTTTAAACTACTGACTTTATTGCTGACCCTATCTTAAGTAAATAGCAACTGGGCCAATTAAGGCAGCGTGCAAGCAATATAATTGTACTAATATGCAATTAAATCGTAATTTTATTATAGAGAAGCTTAATTATGCAATTTTTGATGCACCTTTAAGGATACCGACAAAGAATGGAATATAGAACTTATTTTCATATTTGTTGGATTCAAATTCGAACTGAATTTTAACTTACGATGACTAAATATTTCATTTACATTTAAATAAATGTATGGTTGTTAATAACTTAATCAAAATCTTGTTTATTCCTTATCGTCGTCTTTTTATTGCATGAATTATTGATATATTAATATCTAGGTCTTATGGCTATTGCAGTCTTTATGGTAATATAACCAAACTTATTTAAATATGGTGTTTACCATTAATATTATTTAGTTGCACAATCCCCATACAAAAGATAGACAACTATGTTTTATTTTATTTAAAAACACAATCTTCTAAATAATAAGATTTTAAAGTAATTTTAATAATCTCAGGAATAGCCTTGTAAAGGCAATCTACGCGCTTGAATTATTTTGCATGAATATCAGTAGTTTTCTCAACAAGAAATTCATTTTGAGTATCAACGTCGGCAACCAACAAGAATCTTATTAACATACGAAAGATATCTATAATAGTTCCTCCTAATCATTTTCATCTTTCTTAGTATTTGCCGACTTTTATAAATACGACCGATACCGACGATTATAAATTATTAATGCACGTTACTAATTAACTGTTAAATGTTAACACTAAGACAGTATCAACTTTGTTATTGGCTGTATTGCATTTTGAAGTCGAATTAGACAGTTACATAAATTCATTATACTAAATATAAATATAGGCGAGGTTTATTTATCGTAAGATAGATCAAAGCGCTATATTTCAAGGTCCACTTAAAGGTTATTCGATATTGAAATGTACTATAATAAATCTTAAAGATCGATTCTAAATTAGTGAGTTTTTATAGAATCCCTTCTATCGTAGTTCTGTAATAAAATTCTATACAATCAAATTCAAATCTAAATCGATCGCCCTTTTCCTTATTAGCTATTCCGGATCATAACAATTTTCTAGCTGGGTTGTTATGACAAAAAATCAACCCTTCACTGCTCATGGCGAACGAGGTGCCAAATCTGAAATTGTAATGACAATAAAATCCATGCAATTGATATAATTTTATATAGTCATTGAGACCCTTAGCATTCGAGCGTTGTGTAATGTATGTAAGGGGTCATGAGGGGGTAAGAGGATCAGGGGACAGCGCAGGGTGCGTCTGACATTGAAGAAGTGCCAATAACCAGGGTATAAACAGGGGCCGACGACGGAGGGCGTTACTTTAGTACGAGATCGGAATATTTTGTAAGAGCTGGTATTGAGGCCTAAACAACGGATTACAATGCGGGATGGCGACTTCAGGACGATACCGATCTGTGTCTACTTGATAAATTGTAAAGCTGTACAATATTTATGCATTTTACGTGCTCGATCACGCGGCATGTCAATATCGGGACTCGTTACAGATACAATAGCGTGTTTCGATTTGTTCATTTTGATATTATATTGTTTTGAGGTTGTATTTTAGTCTTTTTCATCTATTAAACGATAATTTAAGCTTGTTTATGTGACACTTCATGGAATTATTAATTTCATAACAGCAATTATATATTTTATAGCAATTTTATATAAAATTCAAAATTTTACGTCAAAAGCAAGCTTAGTTAGAGCTCTTAAATCATAGCTTGTCTTCCGAGTGTTATCCATCTAGCCCAAAGGTGGAATTAGCTTCGAAGAGGTCATAATAGAAGCAATAAATTCTCCCTAAAAATTGGTCACCCTCGAACTAGACAAAAATGACCAGAATAAATTGGTGTAGCAGTGGCAGCCGATAAAACATTCAGTTTATGGGGTGTCATATTTACATTCGGGAGATATCGACGTGGGAATACAGATAAGAACTTATTTTGAACGCATTGGGACAATATGTTTCTATTTTTCTCAATCTGAATTTGTTTAATCCAATATAACTGTGTATCTAATCTGAATTGGAAAATCTTGCGTTGAGGGTGAAAAGGACCACACGGGCATTGAATGGCTAGGCATCTCCACTCCCCTTTATGCTAGAACAAATCATTTATCCTTCTCATCCATTAGTTAACACATGTTATTTATATGCTGATGTGTTCAGATGTATCGTATGCAGCATGTTAATCCAATTATCTAAGCAATCCAATTAAACAAAGGCCTCCCATACGGGTGCTAATTGATTGACCATAAATAGAGAATTAGAATTATTGATTACTGCGTAATACTATGCACCCTGCGGATTCAACGTTGATCCGATGAACGTTAAAGCTTAATATATTTGGCAAATAAGTAGGCTCGGGTACCACTGTCCAACATGTTTAAGACCGTTACGAACTGTGAGTCGTTGCAATAAAGGTGGTATTAGTGTACGAAATACATAACACGGCTTAACAAAATTTCATGTAGAAGCCCGACAGACGTGTGTAATCTTCGGCTATATTTATACGAAACAGGCGCGAAAACGCCCCAAATGGTGGCTCAAGATTAGTCGGCGCAATGCCGCTGCGCGAATAGCGATGCTACGAAATAAAATGTTTAGGGTCATTTTGGCCGAAAACGAGCGTGGCTAGCTCACCGAAATGCCAATAGGCCCATTTTACCCAAGGGGAGTATAGCATCATAAATTGTTGGCCGCAAATTCGCAATCCTATCTTTTTTGGCCCGGTGAGGGAGGTTCACATTAACATAACTGTATGTTGGGCAATTCACCTTGTAGCTTTATGAATATAAGCGTACGCACCGGTAGAATTCAGCCGAAATTTTACGTTTGGTACGCGTCTCGAGTGAGCGTTGTGTAAAAATGTTTTTTGCAATAGCTGGAGCGCCTCATAACAATACGTGTCTTTTTGTTTCATGAGACACTCGTAATAATTTTTGAATGTGTTATTTTTTCATTGAACAGTTTTTGTGACGGAGCTAAAATGTTATATAAAACGTTTTTTAACTTGTAAGAAAAGGGAAAATATCATTACATTTTTCATATCAAAATCGCAGAATATTTGTCAATTTTTAACCAGTTTTCACAAAATTTTATACAGAATAACATAACATTATATTGAAAGGAATATTTAAGTTAGCCTATATCAAACATTTATAAGATCCCAGTTCATTCATAATTCGCTCAAACTCAAGATCCACCGAGGAGTTTTAATGAAGCTTTTGTTAGGGACCGGATTAATTTTTAATTATAACTGCCCTTTATAGTGAAGCCTTCAAAATTTGAGAGAGGCTTAATCACTAGACTTATAAATGGGTAGGGCGGTATCAAGAGCATTCTTGAGTTATGAGGGCTCTTTAATTGCAAGATGGCCGCTTCTGTGTTTAATATCTACGATTTGTAATGCTGTAATGGAGTACGTGACTTTGAAGGAAATCACATTAAGTTTTATGAAGTCTGAAAATATAGGTAGAAATTCCATGGATATTTAAAAATATTACTTTCAACTATTGTCACATTATATTGAAATACGTTAGCTAGTATTTTTATTGCTTAGCTAAATTCCTCATACCTAGAAAGTTTCATTAAAATATACCTAGTCTACGATTTGTTAAAACAATTTCATCAAGAGTAAACAACAATTACCATAATTGTCTGCATACACCGAGTATAAACACAATGACGTCATATAAACATTACTAAACACCTCTCGCATAACACCCTCCCACCATAGTTTACTAGCCCAGGGCCCAACATTTGCCGCTTTAGGACCTATTCGTCCCTCTAAATAGCGCCTTTGTAATTAAAACGCTGTAAACTTACAATTATGAAGTATGAACAACCTTTGGGCTCTTAAGCGTTTCAGGTGAGGATCTTTTATGCATATAATCATCGTTAAAGTTTGAATTAATAGAATTATGTTACCTACATCTAATTACATATTTGTGTATTTAAATACGTAAAACCATTTCTATAAATATTTATTTGTTTTAATTTGAAGAAAGTTAAAGTTTTATGTTTAAATAAATTGGTGTGAAATTATAGCCTTGTGTAAAACAATGATTTATTACAAACAATTGTCTGTAAATATTTCTAATTACAGATGCTTGGGAAAAGTATGTTTTCAATTTGTTTTCAATGAGACCATTGAGTTATCTACATCGATGTGTAGCCGCGTATGCCCGCATTAACTTTCAATTAAAGCAATTTAAACGTCCGATGCTGGCATATAGACACAATAAATTATATCGTTGAATTAATAAGTGCACAATGGAGCTAACGAGCTCAGCCGGGGCTTGCATACGAACAAATTAAATTTGCATGTTTGCAACCCCTTATTACTATTATTACACCACCCCAGTCCACCCTCTGACTGGACACGAGTTAACCGCGGCCATTTTACCGCCTTGACCAGAGGGAAGAGTAGGGTGCGTGGTTTAGAATGCAATTTATTTTGTAAACTCATTTCAAATGGTTCCTGTTATTAGTTTGTATGTTCCATTACATATTACGTGCTTTGAATAAAGAAAACTTATTAAGAATTACATAACATAAATATAATTCTCTTTTATTACGTATTCACGGTATAAAGAACACGAAAATATTGTATATTAGTTATTCAGTCGAATTATAAAATCCATTTGCATTTCATAACACTACAGCAATTTTCCCAAGGATAAATGAGTCCATTTTCCGCTGATGCTCTCCACCTAGACATTTTCATACATTAAAGGTCTATTCTTAAAAACATCGCACATCTCGCCCGTAGAGGCGGAGCGAAATTATAAAATATACCAACGCCGTGCCTCCCTTTGTTTTTTAAGAGGTATCCGAAAGGGTGCGTTCAGTTAACATCAGAAGCGGACCGGGACTTCATGTCGTTGATTTAGAAAGCATTTTTGAATAAATCCCTAAAACAGAGGTGACTGTACCTACATACAATATTCAAATTCACCGCACCGCAGGGGAAACTAATTTGTTTTAAATTACGTTACGATATTGCGTTTCGAGTTAAAATATAGACGATGTATACAGAGAGGGTTGGAATAAAATATTAGAAGGCACTCAGGAACGTATACAATTAGATTATCTATTAGACACGCACTCGCGTATAAGATTTATTAAAATTTAAAAATAGATATGTAAAACTAGAATTCGTGCTGTCATGCATATTCATGATAGATTGCTCGCTCAGGCATAGATAAAGGTATCTACATATCTGCATGGGGGGTCCTACAATAGATCAATAAGAATATTCTACAGTATCGATACTTGTTTACTAATTTCAATACAAATTAACATCAAATCTAAATGCAAATAAACAAGTACTTTCAAGCAGTGTGGAATTCTCGTTCAATGTGCGACGAAACACTTAATTTATTTCAAAGTTACTAAACTATTTGGCTTTTATAGCTGTGGTTTTTGTTTCAGCCATGCCCTACATCTCAGACTATGTTTATGTCGCAACAACCAATAAAGGATGACTGAGAAATCGCTTTACTTTTCGTTAGACAAAAATTGGTAACATTATAACATTACTAAAATTCTTATTTAAAAACATTTGAAAGTCCACCCACAATTTTAATTTAGATATATGTTCCTACGTTTGTTTATGAGCTAAGTTCATATTTTATTAGGTTTTGAACATAAAATAACTCGTAGAAAACTATCACTCGCACAAAAGCATAAATCTCATTCCCAATATACGGGAGGAGAGAAAACGAGAACGTTAATAAAGAAATAATAATAAATATTCCAGGGAAAACCTTTCGGGATTCGAATTAAAATGAGGGTAGGAAAATTGCGAGAATCCCTAAGGAGGTGGGTGAGCGACAGCTGCGGAGCCTAATGTCCTATCTATTTATCAGCGATCGGGAAAACTCAGTACAGATAGGTGTATCAGTTATATAGAATTCGATATTACATTCCATATACGACTCCACATTACGCACGTTTGCCGCCAGATGCGTTGACATAAAAGTGATTAATGTCGTAATCAATGCACAGAATTCTAAGTAAAATTTTGCTTGTATCTTATCACATTGTAAACTTCTTTCTCGATTCACGCCTTAATAAGCTTTAAGTAAATATGATTTAGTGTTAATAAAACTGGCATACAAAACATGAATTAATAGCACTATTGGTTATAGGCATGATCATTGCGTAAGACGCGATGACAATCTCTGTTTTATGGAGGAGCCCATCGTAAATGTCTATTAATATGAATGGCCTCCAATTACTTTTATGATTCGCATTTTGTTGAGAGACGTTCTAAAAAAAGTTTACGACTTTGCGCCCCTGATCTCCCTGTTTCTACATCTAGGGTGTGACTATACAGATCAGCGTGTGGACATTCATAATCGAAGCAGATGGCACACGATCCACACCGGTCTACAGAGTTTTAAACATCTCTTTAATTCTTAATCCTAGTCTGATTTTATTTTATTCAAACCTGTATTAAAATTCTTTCCATACAAAAAACTTTTTAATTCGAAACAGATGTTGCTTGTTCATATTGATCAATATCTAGTACCAACTTTACAAAGATTAGTATCTTAAGGCTTAGGTCAGTTTGGATCCTCTATTATTATTTATTTCAAACTAAGATTTACATGAAAGCGGCGTGATTCATTTAAATATTAAGTTCTAGGAATTATAAGGCTTGTTAAAATTTTCACTTGGATGTTAACACTCTATTAGAAATAAAATTGAACTTGTTAACAACTCGATGTGTACGACCTGTGAACTAAATTGATGCGCAGTATTAATATATCGTTCCTTAACTTTAACTTATGAACGTAAATAAATGGCCGTGAGAGGCGACGATGAAGCAATTATGTTAACAGCCAATGTACAGGCTGACAATTTGAGTGAACTTTCGACTGGCTTACCCAAATAACGTTTAAAATTTCTACATAAAGATACTATATTTCGTTTGGTTTTGAAGAGCGATTTACAAACATCAAAATTGTGACATCTGTTTGAAAATTGTACAGAAACGACGACATAAACACGTCGTGAGTCACAAAGCTCGGCGATCATTGCTACGGATATCGGCCATAAGTCGCACAAGGAACAATTCAATAACAGAACATCTGAAACGTACAATAATTTCCATTCAAAGAATCAAAATGCGTCGATCTGAATGAGTATAGGCTAATAACGTAGTGCCAACTTCCTCCCGGCGGGCCAGGCCAGTCTATCACATATATGAGCCGCTGAGTGCGTCTTATTACACTTTTATCGGTCGTATCAGTCATAAAATGCTAATGAACGAGCATTTCGGACCAAACATCCGAGCGCGAGATTCAAATGACGATATAAAACGTAACCCGAAGTCGTCACTTCGTCGAAACGTAATGGTAATACGTCTACGCGCTCAAAACAACGTGTAACCCGACCGCGTCAATTGCCGCCAAGATAGCGCTGTTTTAAAAAGCTCTTTTATTGTGCGAACGATAACTACCACGTTGGACAAGAGATGTTTGTTCTGTAATTATGAACAGATTCATTGTCGATGCATGAAGGTTTATATTCGTTTTCAGAGACAGCAAGGATTGGTTTTTAATTAATATTGACGTTTGACGTTCTGAGCACGGTTTTTAGGTTTCAGTTTTTTAAATAAGCCAGTTGTATAATATTAACAGAGTTTTTACAAAAACCAATGAGTTGGTGGCATGTATATGTTGGAAACTATTTAATTTATGATCTCACCAGACAGACTAGATGAAAAACAATGTAATCATTATTCATAAGGACATGGGTGGTATGACGTATCTGCGCGAGTGATTTAAGAAACTTGATTTACGTATAGTAAATTATAGTAATTCATTATTTAAAATTAACTAAATGATTCGTATAAAATTATATTGAAGAGCTCACTGGCGTATTGATTAGAGCGCTCTTGTTTGATAACAAAATCAAATCAACTTTTTCCATAGTTGATTCTTGGGTGGGTTAATCAAAATTTTGTATCCCGAACTGCTTTGAACTGTTGGTCCTAGTTGTTACGGTAACCGCTTGCATCCACTAAGCCCGACAGCACCAGAGTGGTGGTCTTTGGCCCAAAATTTTCCTCGTGTGCTTCTCCCATGTGGATGGTAGCACCCAGCTCTGCCGTGTACAGACTATTTGTTGGTGATGGTGTTGACAACTCTTACAAGAATACTGTGAAAGTTTTTATTCAAATTTTTTTTTTCTCTAACGCCACAAATCACAATTGTTTTTCACGAAATTTTCATTTTATTTTTATTTTATTTTGTGTTTCAATCCAGCTACGCACCCTACAGAACTATAAATCTAGTTGTCTTTTGGATAAATAATTGAGAAGGCATGCTTTGAATAAATTAATTCTACGTCCTAATTACGCGTATAACGACCAATAATGTCAGGGAAATATCCACAGAACTCGTCTGAACAATATTTAGGTACACCAAAATGGTATGCGACACATAACACTCGCTGTAATAGTTTTTTTCGGCCGCCCCGAGAGCGTAATCTGTGACTGATGTAGTCATATTTAAAAATAAATCGACTCCTCTCCCGTTGAGAACTTACGGCGACCTAATAGTAATATATTATGAAAACGACGTTATATACCTAGTACACCCTAAACTTATCTATAATGTCTAATGGGAAATGAAGTACGTAGGTACTTAGAGGGGCAGTTTGGTATTTTAAACATCCTGTTAAAATATTAACACGTGGTTGTTCTAAACGTAAATAATTACAAAGAAAAAGCGACGTAAGCCAATTGTTTCCGGTGCTCATTAACAGAATTAAAATTTGATTTGTAAGTGAGTCTTCTTATCTAAACACCTTTTGATCTTTGAACTATTCGTAACTGATGTAGGAAATGGCATATTATGTTTATAATCACTTTTTGTAGATACCAACCAAAATTTTAAATTAAATATTACAATAATTTTATAGTGCTAATTTTAAAACTAAATTAAGTTTATTGCTACACTTTTTTCAAATTCCGACCAGACAAACGTAAGTAGAAGTTATTAAAATAAGTGAAAACTGTAACTTAATATTTTGAAATGAAAATATAACCCTTTCTTTTTCAATTGTTATATAAAAGAGGCTTTATTTTATAGAGAATGCCACAAGAATCGAGACCAAATAAGCTTTTTTACTTTGTCGACATCAATTTATTTACGTAGTTAATTCACTAATGTAAATATCGAGCTTTTTTTATGTAGATATTCATAAAAATGCAAAAAGTTCTTTAATTAAAACATCAGAGAGGTAATGTGAATTAATCCCAGCTCGGCTGTGGGCGGCAGACCGAATGCACTTATTTTGTCTGTCGGAGTATTCGCAGATAGCTTTAAAGGGGAAATCCAGGTTGGAATTTACTAAAACACTTACAATAGAAAAATCAACCTTGTGCCTATGTGACAGCGCATCATTTAGTACAGATGCCGACTCCGTTTAGGACTTTTATGTAGTCATACACAAAAGCGCATCCTGTGCAGAATTTGTACAATTACGGGTTAGGATTCGGTGGTAGACGACGTTATTTTAATTTGTATTGTATTTTTTTTCTTATTTTTGGTTATTTTTCGCTTCAGATTATTAGTACTCTATAAAACTCTCAATGAATGAATAATATATTTATGATATACATATTTTAGTTCATACAGAACACTGATAGCAACATAAATGCGGGCGAAACTATAATGGTAGCATAGCAAAGAGAAATGAGTGAATATTATTATTAAAAGTGTTTTTTCCTCTTGTGATTTTGAAGTAGCTAAAAATCATAAAAAATACAAATTTCTATGATATTATCTTAACTTCATAGCTATATTCCCTCAAAGAAATGCAATCTTTATCTCCAACCATATGGCGCCACAATCTCTTTTATATCTACGATGCATCACTTCGGTAGGTATTCCACTGAATACCGATTGTAATGCAACATATTGATAAATTAGTTGATTACAGTAGGTACCGTGTGACTGTCATATGCAGAATGGTGTGGAACTCGTCGATTTAGACATTATAGTAATTTTATTTTGTGTATATTTGACTGAGCTTGTATATAAAAACTATTGCACAGAAACGTATATTTGATTGATCATTTATTATTTTATTTTATCTTAAATTTATAGTAAAAAATTAAGCCAAAAAGTACATAAAGTAATTTTTACCCTTTTAGTAAAAATATCTATAAAAACAACCAAAATTATAATATTAAACAAATTGATAATAACACGGTAAAAGTTTTATATATAGCATGTATCAGCGCTCGCTCTTCTTTAGATGGATTCTTGCCTCAATGTCCCCGTTGGCTCATTGCACATTCTGCATTCATTATGTGCTGTCCTATGTGCATACAAACCGGCTTGGCTGGCTACCGAGAACGCATTTACGAGCAGAAACACTGATCTATGGCGGTTTTTGAGATAACTAAGCGTTTAAACATGAAAATTAACCAGAATGTGAAACCACGTATGAGTGATTATCACTGAAAATTTAGTATTATTTTCGCAATGCAATTACAGATTTTACATTATTTAGTCTTATTTAGTTATCGCAGTCTTCAATATTTATTATTAAATGCTAGCTACCTACTTATTTTTGAGATTAGGCATCTATGTATTCCTTGAAATTTTACTATCTACCTGTAATCGTATCCTTTAGGCATACCGCACAGGCGGTCCTATTTAAATCGATTCAGGTATAAGTTGTAGTAAATGTACACATTCGATCCAATTACTGTTGGTGTACTCTTGAACACCTTTTTTTCCTTACTTTCGTTTAATTTCTTAGCATCCTTTTTACACACTACCACATTTCCATGCTGGAAAATAACCTCTTTTTATACGGTTCCTCACTAGAATTACTTAGATCATACAAACACACCTGTAAGTCCTTATAAACCGACAAAAACAGCCGTAATCGGTCTCAAATCACCCATTAAATGTAGTTATTCTAACCTAGTCCAAGGTATTTAGAGTTCGAATCTTTCTGAAAATAAAATGTATGAGGTGTTATCACAGCAAAAGAAAAAAATGGGAAAAGACACCTTATACTGAAGAAGTTAAGTATGCTTGCTTAATATAATACGTCTTAGTCACCATTCTTCGTAATGGTAGCTTACCTTGACCTTTTTGGAACTTCTAGATAAATCATTCTATGAGATAAAGTTAAATGAAGCTTAATCTTAACTGACCATAAGCAGGTACTACATTACACTCAAATGTTTATACAGATATAAAAGTATGTTCCGCTCTTTATTGCTTTATTTTAGAGACATTTAAAACAGTGGGATGTTTTTTAAACTGTTTTAAATGTAAATAACGTTAATGTAAATAACGTTAAATTTATAAACATTGGAACTAAGGCTATGTTTGGGAGAAGAGGGACATACCTAGATAGTAATTTAAAATAGTGCTGGTTAATAAATAATGCCCACCCGATGTTTGGCTTTACCTGTTATAGTCTTCCAAAAATTATGTAACATTCACCTTATTACCTACTAACATCATTTTAAGCTAATTTAAGTATCTCGTGTCTATTTTTTTCACTTCGTTATTTATTACTTTGTAAAAACGTTTGCAGCATATAGGTAATATATTCAACTTATAATTTCGCTTTTTACCAAACCAATATTTACCATAAACATGTTCTATATGTATAACTGACGATCTGGTAGAATATTTGAACGTCGAGACAAATAAATAATTACTTGAACTTCCAGTAGCTACAAGGTAAAGAAAAACAGTATCTTACTTATCTCATTAACCTATTAGTTAATGTTAATACAATTATATTTTTAATAAATAACAGGAATTTTAATATTTCATCGTAATCATTTTTCATCGTAATCATAAAAGTGTCTAAATTTACCTAAAAAGACCTTTTTTACCAAGACATTATTAAATAAATAAATGTTAACAATGAAATTATATAACTGCTGTCTATATTGATAGATATTGAAAGTTAACAGTATGTTACAGAGATAATGGCAACATTCAGGCTAATTAAATCGGACATTATATGCCATTCTAGATATCACTTGACCTATGTATCTCGGATAAAGTCATCAATTTCAATAATTGTTGTCATAATAACCACAATGTATAATACTGGTATAATAAATAGCGTTTTATTGCCTTAATAAATATGCACAGGTCTGCAGTCCACTGTTCTTCTATGTGTATATGTAATTGAGTCATATTCGCCAGTTTTATAAAGACATTTATAGATATTATCTAAGTCTACATGACACGACACAAGGTGGTCACTCATGAGCATATCAGTGTAGACATTATGATGTTCTTTATGTGAGTTTAAGAACAACGCTCTTTCATCATTAAATGTTTAAATAGTGAGGGAAGCTCTCTTAAGAAATTGGGATTTCCAATGAAGTGTAGGTACATTAATTTATCACATTAATTTTCTTAAACATGTTCCCTGTTATTAAGATTTAAAAGAACTTAGTAAATCAGTCTATTTTAATAAATATATTTTTAATTTGACTTTGAATTTGACTCGAAATAAAAAATATTAAATGAATAGTAATAAGTACCTACTTTGGTGTTAGGGAAAACAACTTTTAAAGCAGGTAATCTTCAACATGCTACATTCAATTTAATATCAACCACAAGCAATCAATTTAATTACTTCCATCCCAGGATACCTAGAAGAGATTACTAATTAGCAGTGCGGTCTTTATTATATGTATACGTTTTCATGTAGTGTTTATATCATTTGTGTCCAATATGTGTGTTATATTGTATTGTACTATCAATAGATTTAATATTTGGTATTATTTATTAATAAGATGGTACTGAGTAAAGCAAAGGCTAAATGCTAAATTACTTAGTTACCTACAGAATATCCTACATAAAGTTGAAATCAAATATCTTCACTACCTAAGTTTTTTGGTCCATATATAGATAAAAATTGATACTAAGAGAAATACATTACATTAACGAGCGCTAATTGTGTTTTGTTCGGTTTAATTTAGGGGTGGTTCAGAAAAAAAAAAACAGGAGATCCTAAAGAGAGCTTAAAAAAATCTTGTTGCTAATTTTGTAAGGAAAATCTATTACTGATATGCTATTTATTCAAAACTGTTTTTCTCTGTCTTACTTACTAATTCAGATATTTTTTAATAGGTGGCGGTAGTGACAGAGTTTGCGTTTAGCGGTTACTATGAACAAATTCACTTAAAATCATCAATAGCGCAAAACAAATGTTGTTTACAAATGTATACCTTATTGCTCTCTATTCTACATCGTTCCAAAGTACTTAAACACTCCATATGCACTTTAAATGTGATACGAAAGCGCACTTCTCTTGTTAACAATAATAATTAAAAATCAAGATGAACTTTTCAAGTGTGGTTCTGTGATAAGAACTGTAACAGAGTAATGAAAACTATTTTTGTGGCCGATTTAATAAAATGTTAAACCGCATCATTGGCATTCTAAGGTGTAATTTTGTGAATTTTTATTTTCGCTTAATCTGCTGTTTTTTTTCTTTAAATCTACGACCTTCCTTATTTGTTAATATTTAAGAAGTGGTTATTTCAAATTTAAGCTCGTTTTGCACTGAAAAGTTTTGGTTTTAAATTGGTGAATTTGTAACAAAAATAATTATTTCCTTCTTTAACCGTGAAGCAGTTGAGTGCATAAAATTTTGATGGGTTAGTTATTGTAGTTACAAAATCGCAGACTTTGTGGCAGACTTTAAAAATAGTGTGTATTCTAGTTCATTTATTTGAATTATGATTCCTAAATATTTAATAATGCGTTCGTTTTCACCTTACTAGCAGCGGTTTCTCTATTTTTTAAATTCTAAATTAAGTGATAATTTAAATCATTCCATTTATAAAATTATTCATTTTAACGTGATGATAACAGTTCGTGCGTTGGAATTAAAACAAAAAATACGAGATTAAAACATAAAAAACAAGATTTTTTTCCTGCTTTTAGTTTTTTAGATTAATACACCATGCTCATGACACTGTTTGAGGCATCTTTCAAAATAAATTCTTTTTACGTGGAACTCAGTAACTATCTACTCAGGCCCATAAATATAGGTCCCTTATGTAGTTCTCGAAGAGAGATCATTCACCCCCAAGCTTTAAATCAGGTTGTCTGCGGTCGCTTCGCTTGTCTGTTCTCCGACAGTACCGACTTAATGCACACGCTTAATATATAAGTAGGAACATTACATACACACGGGTATACGTCTGAGACACTGTTGAATGAATATAATTTTGGGGGAAAAAATACTGGCACTTCTTGAGTTTGATTTTTTATAATCCTTGATTCAGCAGTGTTGTTATTACGTTAAGAGATTTACAATTATTATTTAGTCCAATACTATTTTAACATATCCTTTCCTATAAAAAGTAAGAAGTAAAACATTCAGACTAAAATCTTACTAGCAATATAAAGCAGATTTTTTCCTTCTCTGATAATCGATTTGAAGTTTTTCTTTATTCTTTGTATAGGTAACTACCGACTATTATCTACAAGTGGTATGTCGTTAAAGTTTTAAAATCCCTTTAAAAGTCAAATTAAAGTCAATACTATAGGTACCTAATTTAAATATTTAAAAACCCTTTAAACAAATTATTTGAAAAAATAACTTGGTTAACGCTTAAAACTCTTTGAGGTGGTTGAAAAAATCTCAATAATAAAAATATGCGGTTTAATAGTTTGATTAGAACCTTAAATTTCGAAGTATATTTACTATATATGCAGTATAAGGAGAAGCTGTTTTCCAACCAATGAAAAACATCTTGACCATGAAACTAAAGAACTACAAAAAACACAAAAAACAAAAGAGTCACTTAAGTCATTTTTAAATCCGTAAAGAACAAGACCTAATTCTGCAAAAAACTGCGCATTTACATGACCAAATGAAAACTGTAAAAAGCTATTTAACTTTTTGAACAATAATTCAGCTCCATTCCGTGAGGTAGGTATTTTGAAACTTATGGAAGGCTTAGCACTTTTGATGCTGACTTTACTTACATACAAGCGCAGGAGAGATCGGGATGAATAAATCGTGACGTCAGCGAGGCGCGCCGTCCTGGATCAAAGATCGTTTCGCTCCAGCTCTGTATTGCATGGTAGAATTAGGGTTGTCACTACTCCTAATTCTTTAACAGGAGAATTTTTCACCACATGATTTTGTATTGTTATATATAACGGACATTCAATGTTATAAATCTTACAATAATAGGGCACAGCTATGTTACATTACAACAATGGCTATTTTGATAATCTAAAGCCATTGCTAGTTTATAACTGAAGGACTCGAATATAATAAAAAAGCGGCAGCAACACCATCTATAACAATTTAAACGTAACCGTTGCTTTTAACAGTTCATGCGTTCTTGGCCTATTTTTAAGAATATTTACTAAGGGATTAAACATTATTTGTAAACTTAGCTAGTTCTTTTGCTGCCTACCCAGAATAGTAGTAATACTATATACCCGCTATTTACCAAAAATTTGTTAGAAAAATTATATTCAAATCTTGTTTGTGATATCCTTTAAAAAGTGACTAACTTTTTCATATTATTATCTAGATTACAACAACCCTGAATCCAAGGCAATGTCCTTTACCGCAGTGAAGTACAGAACAACATTGTGATGATTTAAATGGCTCTCACAACGAGCAAAAATAGTCCTTTCCGACTCTCCGGTTGAAATATTGGCTTCGTACTAATGTAGACCTACATTTTATGTTCTTACACCCTTTGACTCGGAAACTCGTTACAGACGTAGTGTTCAAAACAATTCTACTTTTAGGTATTTTGGGTGCACTTTTTAGCACAGACTAATAAGGCAAAATTTATACTAAATATATAATTCGTTTTTATAAGTGTATAAAAAGATCTGAGATTGATCTGTAACTTTATTTTATATTCTTTTCTTCTTTTTAGACAAAATTTACATTAGATTGTTTAATATTGTTCTAAGTTTCGAATAATAGTTCACTTCTCTAGCTCACTCTTTATATCTAACATTTATTAGTCAAGTAGAAAGAGAATACCTTTTTCCACTTTCAATATCAAAGTTCCAACCAAATCCCACCGACATCAACTTTTATGTCGCCTACGGGATCGTAATTCGCCTCTTTCTATCGCTTTATCAATTAATCATCTAGGTAACGTTAAATTTACGAGTATCACAAACACTAGAACTTTAATATAATTGCTAGTTTAACGACGGGGCTCCGTGTTGGAGAATAATAAACCGACCATACCCCATATTAAATTAATCCGAAACAATTTTAATATGAGATTTTTGTCTTTACTCCGCGTGTGCGTGCCTCTGCATAATTCCAGTATGGACACGCTTTAATCGTAGCTTACGCATATTCAAAAATGTAAAAACACGTAAGATGTCTTAATGACTCACTCACGAGTGGACTGAGTGAAGTTTCTGTACCACTTGAATTATTTAAAAGTCAAATATTTTTACAATAAAACATCAAATAAAATAAGAAATTGAACAAGTTTAATTAAATAATACAACTTAACAAAATATAATAGACAAATTAACAAAAAAGTATAAAAGTATAGTTGGCATTAAATATAATATCGTCACTCAAAAAACTATTCGCTTCGTTCATTTAAATTTCAAACAACGTACTAAGATGGCGTCCCGAGTGCATCCGGGAATTTATGAGACGTAGTTATAGTCTATAATGTGCGGTGTCGCTGGCCGATCTCAATCTTTTCTATTTTTAATGTTTCGTTTACTGTTTATGTGTAAATATTTTGTGATAATGATTCTTCTGTTAATACTTAGTTACCTACCTGAGCAATATAAATATGAAAATATTGTGTATGAATTCATTCAGTACATTATGCCTTGAGAGCACTTTGGCTCTAATTATAAAAGTGGTTTCGTAATAAGGCACTAGTTTTCATAAGCTCATTTATTAATATTGATTATGTCTTGATTTGTTTAACAATGGAATTATAAATTATTTGAATAAATTACGAAATTACTCATTTCCAAGTCTAAGCGTCTGTCTTAAAACTTTAATACAATTCACACAGCTTGACCACTTCTCTCTTGACATCTATAAATAAATGCCTTACCAAACAAAAACTGATATTTCATACGGCCTTTATCCGATCCAGCGACCGAGTATTAATCAAATACATGAAACAGGTTTCCACAAAGGGTCGGTTTATACAAAGCTAAATAAAATATAAGGAGCGGCATTCCGTGAGATTTATTTCAATGAAAAAGGGAGGCAAGGTAAAAGCCAGGTCTTGTCGCAGTGTGTTTATAGTGGTCACTATGTCGTCTCACAATGTTACGTCCGTAATTAATGCTGCGTCCGCGCACTCAAGAGATATATTAGGATTTGTAGCAGCGTCTCGTCCCGTGTCGGATTCTTTTTCAAATTAATTAAAACTAATAATTTATCTTATCTTATTCTATTTAAATTTGGGACAAAATAAGGTGTCTTTGTTGCTAAATTATGATGACAGTTGAATTGGACTGTGGGCGATATGAAGTTACAAACGCTGGATTATATAAAATGCAGATAGTATATAATATACTGACCAATATACAAATAGATATTACCAAATATAATTTTTATTAACTTAGTGGCCGAGCCACTCTAGTTCGAGCGCTCTAGTTTCGATAAAGCAAGCAAAGCAACTTTCGCCGCGGTTTGGCCCAGGATGGGTCTATCAAATTTGCTATCTCGATCTCCACTGTGCTTCAGAAGGCACGTTAAGCCGTTGGTCCTGATTGTTACAGTAACTTCTTTCACCCACCAACTCGCAGTGGGCCAGCAAGGTTGTGTTATGGACCAAACTCTTCATGTGTTTCTCCCATGTAAGAAGACCTGTGCCCAACAGTGGGATGTATATAAGGTGTTGATAGAATATCATTTTAGTCTGATAATTAATATCACTATTAGGTTCCTTTATTATCTAGAGATACATATTTATATTTGATTGGACGAGAATACCACTTGCTTATAAAAAAGACCTTAATGCAAATTAATTTGTTGCATTTCCTGCATTTTCAATCAGATCTTTATCAGTCCATGGGAAACGGTTGGCCGTTCCCATTAAAAAGAACCTACAGGTACACACAATATAACAAACTCCTCGCAGACTACAATACTGTAGAGAATAATGGAAGCCAGCTGACGGGAGGTGCCTTAACGCCCGTTGTCATAGCAACCGTGAAGGGTGGCCAACCTGCCTCGGTAACTTATCACCGACCCCGACAAAAAACGGTCGATCTCACCCTCATCACACAGATTTTGGACTTTACAACATAAACCAGAAGGATCCCTTTCACGGATCATCAAACAACGCTTACGACCTCACTCTTTAATAGCATTATTTAGACGCGTGTATTGTGTTTTGGGTTCCATCTTTGCTTTTTAAAATTAGAAGAGCTTTTGGTGTCTCTTTCGCACATTTATCGTTATGCATCTGATCTCTTCTAACCACACTTGTGTAATGATTCCATTCTCTATTTACGACATTTTAAACAGATTTAAGTTTTTGTTGAAATAAGCATGGGTCGTAAATGTTATTAAGGCAGTAAAAACGCAGTTTCTCTAATTTATGATCCATGTAAATAGGATATCCTACATTTGGAAGATTTAATGATTTATTTTGTCGCATATTTTTACGATATTATAACTGATATATTAAAAAAAAAAATTATTTCATTTATGAATTTAAATAGTAGGTTGATTTTAATTAACTGTCTGTCTAACTGTGAAACTTTTAGAGTAGTTTACTAGGAGATTAAAAAAACAATTATACCACTTCTGTAAGTAAATAGGCACAACTTATTTATTATGATAGGAAAATAAAATAAAAATATTATAGTAGATGTAATTCTAATTTTACATAACTTCAATACTTAGTAAATATATTTTTTATTATATATTAAAACGTGACAGTGATTAGTATCAGAGATATAAATTATTGTATCACAATAATTACCTACACATTATGGTACCCATATTGCAAAAAAATTACTATAAAAATATTGTAAATTAATTCATAAAACAGGTATATTATGCAAAAAACACACAGTTTCTAATTATTAATTTGCCGCGTCTATCCCCTACCAAGGCTCAGGTAACTAGGCTCAGCCTACACGGGCGGACATTCCACGCTGGCCCGCTATCAATTTTATACGCGATGGGAACGCCATTTATCTTGTCTTATTTATTGGCTGACTCTAAAACCAGTTGGAGTCCGGGCCAAGTCACATATCTCTATATACGACCGTAAGTTGGTTACGTGAGAAATTATGTGATAAAGCTCACCAATAATTAAAGTTGGTAAAGCCGACGAATAAATTTCGACGGCACATTTTATCACGGACAACTTTCACGAATTCTAAGAAACTGTCGTCCCCAAGACACCTTACAAAGCATTAGAAAGTTGCGCAACCCTTCTTTACGCATCCCTGAATTTTTTGTATCAATTCTTTTACAGAATGTATGCTATTGTTAGTTCGCGGACCGTTTGCTCCTAACCCTTTTCGTTACTTTTTTGCTCAAAAGAGATTGTTTTTACTTATTTTTACTGCAGATACAATCGTAACCCCGACGTTCTTACTCGATCCAGCGGGTCCTTTGAACTGTTTTACATTAGTCGAAGCATTCAGTTTTTCACTTTAAGCTTATAAAAGTGGTAATTAATCTACACTGAGGTTGGTCTCAGTAGCGGATAACTCTAAAATTAACTTTATGGCTGTAATAAAATATTAATGAGTCATTAAAATCTAAGATGGTATAAAAGTGAAATTTAATGGGTTTACTCGAGTGTTCGCTGCGCGAATATAAGCGCGCGCTGCTTGATTGTGATATACGATGCAATAAATCGATTTAAAATACCTATCACTGTAATTTTTACAGTAGTATTTTATTTCGTCTGGGTGTTATCACTTACAGCAGCTGCCAGAATCAACTATAAAATGTCCTAAGTACCCATACGGTACTCTATTTGAATTTAACTAACATCCTTTCCTCTTGTTTCCAGGTCCCAACGGTTGTCCACGAAGGCGAGGTCGACAGACCTACACCAGGTTCCAGACTTTAGAATTAGAAAAGGAATTCCATTTCAACCACTACCTAACACGTCGACGCAGGATAGAGATTGCGCACGCCCTGTGCTTGACAGAGAGGCAAATCAAGATATGGTTCCAAAATCGACGCATGAAGTTAAAGAAAGAGCTCCGTGCAGTGAAAGAGATAAATGAACAAGCGCGCAGAGAACGGGAGGAGCAGGACAGAATGAAGCAACAACAGCAAGAGAAGCAAGCGAAGCTCGAAGGCCAGCACCATGGGCACCACGTGACCCATCACCATGACCCTATGAAGATGCCCATCGACAAAGGCTCCAATGACCTCCTCAAAGTGAATAAAGTACCTACGTAAGGTGTCCCTGCCACCACATAGGAAATTCCTGACTGATTCTGTATCATATAGTGTGAATACATGAAGCAAGTGTTTCGTCCATGAGGACCTGATGGCAGCGTTAGTCGTTTCGTATCCACTAGTTTTATGTTTTGCGGCTGGTTTTAGAAGTGTGCGTCTCGTTGTGGAGGCGTCAGAAACTTTATTTGTAATTAATGTTCCTTTAGTGCTGAGGAGGAGCCTCGTGTCGCTGGGTGGACATGCTGGTGATGTGCTTAAAGCATTTATTTTGTTGCCATAACCACACCTTATTGCAATAATATTTTACTAAAATTTACAAAAGTGTTAGATCGCTCTAAGATTTACATAGAAGCCCGAGTAAATTTCGGTATTGTTAGATAAGATTTTAAATCTGTGAATCTCATAGTATTTATTGCTACCACGTACTCTAATCCATTATGTTATATTTTTTTTATTAATAGATATTATATTATGTACATTTTGATGTATATTTTATTATTTGTCCACTTTTAGAGGACTGGTTATGTTTTTACTGTCACATTTTCTTTATGAATCAAAATTTGTTGTATTTTGTCGGTTGGTTTCAAACGAGTTGCTTTTATTTTGACCGTACTGTGATTCATTTCGATGGGTTATTAAGATTCGTAAATTGTTATATGACTTATCTTTTCATTTCATTAGTAATTTATCTACAAATAAATATAATAAAACTATTGCCTGTGTAGGAAATTCTGTAACTTAAAACTTGTAGTTATTAACAAAATACGTATGGAAGTACAATTGCAAATACATAAGTCTTTGTCATTATGTTTTATACTTTATGTCTGTGCGACAATTAAATATTAATATTAAGATGGTATTTTTTGAAATTTCTAGTTAAAGAATGCCATGTCCAGTTATCAAAATAGTTCACGAACAAAATAGAAAAGGTATTGTGAGCATGCAACGACGTGTTGTCCAAGATCCCAAGTCATCTAATGTTCAAAATTATATACGTAACGATGATACATATAATAAATTACAATAATGTGACTAAATATAAATTTTACACGTAATATTAAAGTTGAATAGTGTAAGTGTATTATACATAGATTAAATAGGTTCAACTTTGTATGAAGTATTGCTAAGAACATCGATAGGTAGATCATAAACTCCTCTAGTTATAGGCAGTGGCCACATGCTAAATTGTGTATCATTTATATTTTCTTAACACGCCAACATATAATATATGCAACGGCTTTCTTTAAAAAGCAATGAAAAGTTAAAATATAGACAGTTCCAACCATGTCAAATAAATTAAGTGAATAACTCTAAAAATTTAATTTAAGAGTTTTCAAGAAAAATTAATATTCATAGAAAACCTTTTTACAAATATGGTGAACAATTCCCGCTTCATGCTTCAAGAAATCTATTTTTAATTCCGTATTGTGCCAAAATATCACTTAGCATACACACCTTAGTCACAACCGCGTCCAATCAAATATCTTTAAAATTTAATTTTTACCCAATACGTAATAACTGAACAAATTTAGGATTTTAAAATTAGTGTTGATAGTCACCATTATACGTAAATTAATGTCAGGGTAGAATAAAGAAATAAATTAATAGAATTATCTGTATTAAAATTGGAGTCTTCGCTTAATTTTTATAAATCACCTCTCAATATCTGTCCACTGTATTATTGGTAAAATAGAGTCAATGTCGTGATATCATTAGTAAAGGTTTAAGCCATTGGTAGTTTTAAGAAATTCGCGAATTCATCCAATATTAGAATTCTCATAATTTACCCAACTGATTCCAATATTAACTAGAAAATTTACAGTTATAAAGAAGTATTCACACTTTGCAAAAATGCAATCATATTTTTTACAAATTATGGATAATTATTGTTATCCACAAGTTATCCTCATCGCATAAACTATGAAATAATATTTTTTTCTCGTAAAAAAAATAAGGTTGTCATTAGAATAGAGTTTATAACATCTTATTTTAAACTAAAATGGAATCGAGAACGAAAATCGAACAAAATGTACTTAAGTAACTTCGATATAAGTAGGCTTTATAAATTATAATGCATAGTTATTAAATATCGTAGAAACTTGTAATAAATAAGCGTAAAAATCCGATAATTAGTATTTGAATAAAAAACGCTTAAAATTATTTAGTATCGTTCGTAATTATCGTCTGAAGAATTGGGTTGATGCTTCTTGATGAGTGGACGGTAGCACATTGGATTTGCGATGTTATAGAAAAATCGTTTCATGACACACTTTGTGTATACGAATAAATTGTTGTATCTGCGTATTACGAGTTGTTTTCCGTTAAAAACATTTTAATTTTTCGATTTATCGTTTCGTTAATTTTGGGACAGTGCAAATTATCGTCCTTAGGCGAATTCGTTTTAATCTATAAGTTCGTTTACAATAGAAAATGCAACTTAGTAGGTATACATTGTGCATGTTACTGCGTCCGATGATTTATAGCATATTTCCATATTGTTTCTGCCTCGTAAAGAACTGTAATTCACGAGAAACAATGAGCAATTTGCAAAATAGATTATTATACGTCCTCCGTCTGTAATGCTGTCTTGCCATATAGCTAGTGTTTTGTATTCTAAGGTATTATCAAATACCTAACCGATCATTATGCAGTATTTATTTTAATTAACGTTAATATTCGTTATAATATCATAAGCTTCAATCACCGTTCAATTACTTTCTTAATTTTTATTGTTATATGTTAGGCGGCATTATTTATGATGTCTACAGTAACAAAACTTCCGTTCTATTTAGTTTTTAACTGATTAATCATTTTTTATCTTAATATAAATGTAGCTATGTATGTATATGTACCTATATCTATATTTTTGAATATAGTTATTAAATATCGTCTTAAAGTTAAGTGATTGTAAATAGTCGTGAAAGTTTTATGTGGCGCATTATATTTTGTTCATATTTTTTGTTTACGTTATGTATTTATGTAATTGAGATTCGTATCGTATGCGCTCTTATCACAGTCACTAGAATATGTTATGAAACCTGTATTTGGTACGTTTTAATATCATTCTAATGTGACCTTTGTATTTAACATTGTCATTAATTTAATATGATCAATTTATTTATATATTGATACATTATCGAAGCTGATTTTGATGTTTTCTTGTGGATGAAAACTGTCAATTATAAATGTCTTATAAATTTTATAACTCTTTGTTAACCAGGATTGTGTAACTTAAAAATTTGAAATAAATGTTCTAGTTTCTGTGGTCAGGTGACGCTTTTAGTACGATTCACTGTGACTGTGTCGTGGTATATAGGCAAATAGTTGGGTGATTGTATATGAAGCCCGCATTGAATATTGTAATATTAATTTCAAAAATTCAAGAGAATAAAGAGTTAATAAAAATACGGCGATTTCTTTTCTTTTTTTCCTTGCCTTTGCGTATTTACTTTCATCGTAAAAGTTATGACTTTTAACATTATAAATAATATTAAATTGAAATATCGAAAATATATTTTTTCAACAAAATCTAGAAATATGAGAATTATTTAACGTAAGGAAAACATTAAAATTTTCAACTTTTCTATATCCGTGAATTAAAATATATCATAGAATGTAAAAAGGTTATCAATCAACAATGACGGTACAATATATAAATTTGTATTAAAAGAAATTAAAAGATTTGCTTGGACTTAACTGCTAGTTTTGTTTTTGTTATTTTGTTGCTGATAAAATAAAATATATTAAAATATTAAATTTCTAGGCCTAAGTAAGCTTCTAAAAATCATTGCAACAAGTAAAATGTTTAATTTAATACTATAAATTATTTTCTTTACTTTCTGAGAAAGTGTGGACGTATACATAGTCAATTTCAAAGTAGGTAAATATTGATTAATTATATTATTACTTTCAGAGCAAATGCTTAATTTACGTATTAAATGAGAGTTTAAAATGTTTCATATAACAATAGATGGATGTTATACCTATGTAAAGTTAATAGGGGTGTTGGCTCCACAATGGTAGTACCTCCAGCTTACATAGCAATGCAGCTTTGTAATGTCGCGTTCCAATATGACTTAGGTCACCAAAACTTATTGAAACAGCTCTATATTGGATGCACCAACTTAACCCTTAGCATTAATAATAGTTATCTCCTTCTATCTTGCCCAAAGTAAGCATTACTAACTACTTGTATTGTGGATACTAGATAACTAAGAAATATTAATAGTAATATCCAAGACTCGTGAACAAATATTAGTACTCATCATACAGATATCTTCCCCTGGCGGAATTCAAACCAGAGACCTCTAAATCAGTAGACTGGGCAATTTGACCACTCAAAAAGATGGCCGCCAAAATTAAGTTTATTTTTATTTTTACAACTTCGACTACCCCTTGACAAACAGAGAGAGAGAGCAAATATGAGAATAGTGTCAAAGATGCTACGAACTCATAATCCTAGGGTTAGTCCTAGGCTTGTATGATTTAATATCGGAATAACGGTAGCGAATGATGTCTAATGTATGTGATAGTAACTTTAAACTGTGAATAATTATTGTGAAAATTACAAAAGTACGGCTTTTTAAGCTACTGTTTTTACAATATAATTTCAGTATGTTGGTAGTTCGGTATTAAATACGTATTATGCTTACTTCGCTCCACAAAACAAACTTAAAAATAATTTATGAATAATATTAATTTTAACAATTTAATTTCATTTCATTGTAATGTTTATGACAAACCATACAATAGGTTATTAAATTTTATGACAATCCTTGTTGTTCTTATTTTAACCGCTACATTGTTTTGTTGTCGCTTTAACGAAAAGTAAAACTCCTATGTTTAATTAGCTAGGCGCTTATGTTGTGCATTAATAAAATTGGTTTTGACATAAAATTAGATCATAGAAGTATAAAATTTTAATGTCTAATAATTGATACAATTCCGACGGGTTCAAGTGGTCATAATTGAATATATACTAAAACGGTTATTCCTCACAATTTAAGAATTACTTCAAATCTTAAATTTTCGAAATTGAAATTTTAATGACCTCAAACATATATAGATAGATAACTACATACGTGACTACTGCGCTTATCAGACATATAGATACATTTCACTTCAAGGAAACATTCCAATTCTCTTTCACCGGCGTATATTCACCTATTCGTTGTTCATGTTGTTTCTGACATCATCCTTATAAACTAACGCTGAAAAAAATCTTTAAATATTAGGTCCTTAGAATTCATACGTCTATAGCGCTCATAGCAATGGTTGAATCCTGGAGAACCAACCAATCCTGTCCTAAGCGAAAATGAACTTAGAAAAAGTTACTTATCAGTGTTTGGTAGTTATCTACCAAACGACACCGGCACTTATGTGCCGGTGTCGTTTACTACAACTTTCTAAGAACTAGCCTTACGATTACGGCAGATATCTATTGTCAGCAACTAGGAACTGTAATGGAAGATGGATGATAGCTAGTTCATCAGCTACTAAATAACCAAAGATGTTCAATCGCTCTAGGCCCTGCTGTTTCAGTTCAACGCTAGACCACACACTGTACAACAGACGGCCGCTAAAATAGAGGAGCTGTAATTGGAATGTCTGTGACATCCGCCGTACTCTCGAAACCTTTCGCCAACAGGTCCTCTATTTTTTCCTACTTCTTTCAATAAAAAAATTCAACACCTATGTGGCATTCCAAACCTTCGCCTTCTAAGAGTTTGATGATTCTCGCTCCCATGGCTTTTTAGTGACGGGATCAATGAACTACCTAAGAGATGGAAAAATTGCATAGATAACAATGATGCATGCTTTGATTAATTAAAAACATTTTACAAACTTAACATCGACTTCTCCCATATAAAACGTCAATTTCATTTGTAATTTTGGTTGATTCCTTTTTTAATGTCCCATTCACCGCGTGCAGTTATTTACCGTTATAATTAAACCTTATAATACGAACGTATTACATCCCGTACAGTAATGTCTATGAGTTAATATTCTGACAACATCGTCCTCAATAAAGGTTGTTTAAGATCATAAACTTTTAAATTAATAATGATTTAGTCACTCTTTTTAGATACTTAGCGATAACAAATTGTCAAACGACACTCAAACAACTTACACGACAAAAACAACAACATCAAACTAACTAGACGGGCCCTTAAATATTTCTGGAGGCACTTGAGTTTTTCCAACTTTACATATTTAAGACAATATTAATTCCCACCGTGACGAGCGTCTAATGGCGGCAACTCATTCTTATAAAAGGCATGTCTCATATTTCATTATAAAGAATGAAAAAACATAGCCTCTAATAGATAAATGCCCCTAAATACCAATAACGTTTGTCGGGTCCCCGCCAAAAACAAACCGTGAGTTATATCCATAATGCAATTTATTCTGCCATTCCGCCATTTTTCCATTCTCTACAGACACTGTTCCTGTCAAATAAATATCAGTCCTACAGAATTCACAATAGGTAGGACCGTGCTACGGTAAATCTAAAATCGCATAACACACCATCCCCTTTTCTACATGAAATGTAGCGAGCTACTCGCTGTCTCTACGAGCGATTTTAGGCTTAATCGATAAACAATTTTTTGTATCTACCATTCTACTGCTGCCTTTATAGTTTTTGTTGATAGTTTTTTCGAGTACCCCTATCTTGACATTAGCTTTATGGCGCCTGATATGTATCGTGGAGATCGTGGCAAATTTTAATGGCTGTTAAAAGTCGCCAAAGTCACTAGTTCCTACCAAAACAAATTGTGATAATATCTGACTAACTGTTATATCAACTTCTGTGGCTTTGAACTAGGCTGAGAATGGGATTATCAATCAAAACTTACTTTGGCCTTACAAAAACCTTTCCTTTTTAGGTAAATTCAAAATGATTGCATGTCTGACAATAATTAAATGTGGCGGGAATGAAGTGAAATTTATAATAATTATATTGACTTTGAATGAATTACAAATAATTTCAAAAATAATTTTTATTTTGTTTATAGAAAGGTCATGCAAATGACTCCATTCCCCCTAGTGGTAAGCAGATGTAGAGTCCAAATAAAAAGGTGGCTACTGCGAGCAAGATCATGCACTGCAATACCCATCATGATATTGCCGTCCAGCAAGATAGATATATGTAATATGCTTTGCTAAATGATTTTTCACGCTTCTTTTGATGACCTAGGATTCTAAGAAGGAGGGAAAATGTGTGCCGACAAAGAATTCCATTTCTTGGCCGTACATAGAAATGAGTCACCAAATTTCATTGTCAGCGTAGTCTCCACATATATACCGTTAAATTTTTATCATATTAAAATCAAAAAATTTAAAAGATCATAATTACCATTCTGAGTTTCTTGCCCTTGTTCTGAAACTGGTTGCTAATTAATGAATGGCTGGAATTACCCTCAATTTTGACTTCCATTCTAGTATCTAATATCCTTCATAAAAATCTGAGATGTGTTTTTATAAATAAATACGTATATTTATATATTAAGCATAATAAATACTAAAAAATATTCAAGTCTATCACTATCATCGTACAAATATTTCCAAAGGTAATTCCGCGCGGAGTGTCTGATACCTGCAAGTCACTTTAAGCCGTACAAGTCATCACATTCAGATGGTAATAAAAATTAGTTTATTCGGTAAGATAAGAAGCCTTGTCATAATATTTTATAATTTTATTCAAAAGGTCGCCCTTTTTACTAATGTAACAACGAAATACTCAACATTGTAGAATTAAAGTACCTATGTTTCTAAATTAAAAGAGGCTCACTAAATTTATTATCATTATTGCCATATTTTTATAGAAATTTCTACCAACAAAAGAAATTTTTCTGTATTTATCATAATCACGATCTATTTTAAATAGATAAACCACCAGGTTTATCGTACCGAGGCGACCTATGATTCACAATATTCACGGAACAAACGTGAAGGAATATAATTATTTAGTCAGAAAACACTGAAGGACACCTATAGCCTATATTAAATATTTAAATTCTTTGACCCGAAACTGATAAGTTAGCAAAATTAATATCGTATGATAGCTATCAACTTTGTAGACTGCCAAAATAGTAGGTAGTTATTCCAAATATTCTTATGAAAAGTTATGAATAATAGATTCATTATAAAATATTTAGATAGATACTCGATACTCAGATCTTTTAATAATAAAAACATTTATAAAACCTAATGGGATCCAAATTCTTAGTAAGAACAACTGCAGCAAACGAATATTTCTTTCTATAACGGTTTTTATTAAGTTGAGCGTTAAAAAACAAATTATCTTGCACACTTTTAAACTTGTGCTTATTTTTAATGTACAGTCGTCTGTATATAGAAAAAAGGAAATCTGTCCCAGACCCCGTCCTAAGAGTAGTTATTGAATAATTTTGATTAATACAATATGTGATTTGAAAGAAATACTTATATTTTTATTTCAATATTATGATTATTGCACTAGCTATCTTAACATATGGACCTTCTCCTATGACTTATGATCAGAAGTGTCGAGTTATTTGCTGAACTTTGTAAAAAAATTGAAGGTAGGCGACGATCAGAGAGGTACACTCTAATTCTAAATATATATTAAGTACAAAATATTCTGGCTGTATTTTATTTAAAAGACATCAAACCCCCGCAAATAATTTAAGAAAATTGTTCCAGAACCCACATTTTAAAACACACCCAATGAATTTCTAATAGTTAAACACACTTCTCTCTTTGTGTATTGGAGATCTTTGCACAAATTCACATGTTATATGTGAATTCATTTGATTCAAATTTTATAAGAAATAGAAGTAGACATATTTATTAATTAGCAAACGTATAGTATAGTAAAGTATAGTATAGTATCTATATATATATATTGATAGAGGCAGATAAATATTGCATAGTTTTAAATAAGGATATATATGTATGTATTCAAAAAAAACTTCAAATTAGATGAAAATTTATAATATAAGCTAATGAGTAAGAACAGAGAGAATAATCACTGCCTTAGTAGGTAAATATGGGTCTTCAAAATTTCGATAAGATTGCTAACGGAATGTCTAGTTTGCTCCAAAATACTAAACAGAACATTTTGAACCGGTATATCTGAATTCAATCTTCAGTAGCTTTATTTAACAAACTACGGCTATGTAGCAGCATAAGAGTGAGGGGAAAATAATTATAACTTGGAATCTTAATATTTATTTAATTTGGTATTGTTAAAACCTCATCATCATCAACAGCCTACAAACGTCTGTTAAAACCTATCTCAAAACTATGACAAGATCTAAAAGGATCAAATATATATACCTACTATATTTTGAAGTAAGTATTTCAATGGATCTTATATCTTCCACTTCATATTTGGTTATAAAGAGAGAAATAATTTAAAAAATAGTATTTGAATTGATACGTTTAGGAAATCGTATCTGTTTACTGAACTGGTTTCAGGTAAGATAATGGTGTACATTTATTTATGAAAACATCTGAAAGTCGTTGGTTGTTCACTATTAACGCGGATGCGTTACCGTGGCTAGCCAATTTCATGGTCTAACGCCCTCCCTGCAATTGAGGTTCCAATACGTAAACTAATGATTTTGGGACTGTTTCTATTTACTTTTTGCGATGACAATAGATGAGAAATCTCTGCTGAGAAAATCACTATCATCATTTATTTATATAACACGTAACCATTTAAATTCTTATACATTTTATAATATTTGTGTATAAACGCATCAATCACAAAAATAACAAGAATTAATTTCTCCATGAAAATTTTGGTAGCGTATCAGTTACATTTTAAGATTTTATAGTTGTATTGTATGTTACTTAGTTAAAGATCTGTACTTTTCTCAAACAAAAATATTTTCAAAAGTAAATTTTATTGGATACGTAATAAGAACCCATTCGAATTGAACATGGCGACTGCGATCCGCTTGCAAACTATTCCGGATACGATAGAAAAGTCAATTCTTTTATTTTATTTGGTATTTGTTTCTATTCCATCGGAAAAACTGTTTCGTTTCACTCTGTAAACTTTCGATTGGAAAATTAGAGTGGCTTCAGAAAATACTTTATTTTGAATATTGGGGAAAAAATATATTGGCGTTTAATATAAATTATAATATCATGTATCAGTAATTATTTTTATTTTTAAATAATTTTGCTTTTATATATATATATATATATGTATGTATATATGTATATATGTATATATATATATATATATATATAAACAAACAGAAAATATACAAACTACAATATGTAAACAATTATCAGAATATGATAATTGTTATGTATAATTAACTGTGTGTGACCGTCTGTTTCTAAATAAATAAATAAAAAATATGCTATCTAAGTACCTAGATAGTTCAAAAATATGTTTACCCTAATAGTTGTCGCGTTCTGTGGAGATTTTGAGAACAATAATTCATATAGGTATAGGTAGTCACATGTATTTCATTATCTTTTGTCTTTTTCATTGCATGGCATTTCATGCCAGTGCTCACACACATAGAATAAAGATTATATCTAATTCACATTAAGTGAAACATAAAATCATAAAATGTCATGATAAAATTATTTGTAAGATGATCTTTGAAAGTCTGCATTTTATCTTATTATCAGTAACCTTTATTTTTAATTATCCTTTTTAAATATTTCCTCTATTTAAGTTCATTAACAACGCTAAAGATTTAACTTTTTTTATTACATGCTTATGTCAATAATTAAATTGTATTATGTCGAAATAAAATTAATGGTGTAAGTTGAATAATTTTTTATAAATTAAAGGTATTGTAAAGTGATTGTTTCGGAGGAACACTACATAGTTAATATTGTGGACGAAACATAAAACTTTACGAGCTAAATAACTTAGCTTAAACGAAATAGGTTGCTTATGACATCGAGTACTTTAACAAAACTCTGAAACTGTTTAACACGTCTATTTTCATGTTTTACGAACCCTAAATACATGGTACGGTGCTAGCATTATTATAACATTTTACAACGAACTCTATGTGTGTTCAATTAGCTTGCTGTTAAATGAAACGATTAAATCTGAAGAATTACAAAAGGAGCTATAATATTTGATTCCTCGATTAGTGTATTTTACTATACATGATGTGAAACAATTATGATAGAGAATAAGTTGAATATAATTGATGTTTATGTAATTGATTAAAAATTCAATAAGCACTTGAAACAAAGGTATGTCAAATTCTCTCTGCTGTATTGACTGGTTAAGCAACTTATTACGCGGCGCTAATCCATCAGTAAATTCGACCAGAACTGCCATGGACAAGCTAAAAATATACAACTAAAGTCACTAAGACCTGGTTCGTTAAAACTCCTGTCTATTTCTGTACGCAGCAAAGACGTTGACATTGAGAGAACAGTAGAATGTATTGGAAATGTGGTGCTGGAGAAGGTTTGGAATGTCCTGGACAAAGTACAACAACGATCAGATCCTGATGCGCTACGGAAGACCAGCTGTATGACCTACAGGACTGCAGCAGTTCCTGAGTGGTGACCATTTGGATATATTTTTTACTATAGACTTTAATTACTATCATTCATGTGCTGTTCCCATTTCGTTTGGAAGCACACACTCCTTGATTATGTAATTTATTAATATTAGATACATATTATGTAGATAGAAAACATTATTTCAAAAATACATACACACAAACACTTACATAGTAGATTTAAAATATAAAAAATATATCAAATATTGTATTGAGTTGGTGTCTAAACTAGATTTTACAGTAGTTTTTAAAATATCGATCATGTGTAAGAGGCAACACTGACTTTCAGCTGGAACCAATTATCTTTATTTTTAGCTAAGTAGCAACTAAGTACTGGTATTTACCAGTAAGTACCTATATAGTAAAGTTTTGGCATGTGACCAATGTGTTATAGTGCAAAATATAAACCAAAGATTTCATGGAAACAACTGCCAACGCGCTCATTCTATGTGTACCAAAGAAAATTTGTAAAAAAAATATATCTCTTTTTTTAAACAATGCTTATAATTATTGATGTTTCACTATTGTGTTAATATTAGTGTTGGAACACTATCGATAAGGAAATTTGAAGTGGACTCTGAAACCGAATTTTCTCAAAAGAACCAGCTACCTAGTACTTGCTCGAACACTAAAATTCTAATCAAGTGTTTCTGATTTTTCACTATTTCAATACCCGCCACAGGATAGTAACATGTTTATTACCTTTAAAACATTGATCAAAATATCAAAGTATTTAACAAAACTATCTATCTATCTCATCTCCATACTACAACAAGAAAAAGTCCTTATCGCAAAGACACAAAGTTTACTATTACTACTAGTTTCGGCAAGTGGGTTGCAGTATTGATTGTGTTGTTACCGCTTCGTGTTTAGACAGAAACGTTTTAGAGGCAATTCTAAGTTTGTTTGTAGAAAGGTTTTTTGGCTCCTGTATAAGACGTAGTCAATACAACCTACTTAGTTATGAAATAAATACATCTGAAACGTGAATATTCTGACATTATGTTATCAGAATTTTTCGTATTACCTACCGTTGAAACGGTGGCAATAGTAGACAGTGCCAACAATTTAACTTGTGTTAAGGAGCATAGAGAAACTCGTAATAACCCCAGATCAACTAAAGACAAAGTTTCTCTGTTTTTGCAATCACCTAAAAAGCACTGACAGTTACAGTATAAGTTAAAAAACGTTACAAATCGTCAATTTCTTTTTTCAAAATAGTAACGATAAAATTGGCTTGTTTCAAAAGGTCATAAGTAGAAAGCTGTTATTCTAAGATGATATTTTTTGACATTGACTTACGCATGAAATTACTAAATGATATAGGTTTAAGAAGTTAAGCAAATGACGATTTTGCATTAAAAATGGAAATTCAAAATCACAAGAAATGTATAAAAAAAGAAAATTCGTATCTAAGCCTTGTCCTAAGCTATGTCAATGGCAAGACTTAGATATCAATTAAAATAATCGTGCATTTTATCATGCTTTATAAAATTTAAAACACCTTTAAGTATGCATTTGCGCTGGCAAATGTAAATTAAAGCCGAAATCAATTTAATTAAAATGGTCCTGGGCCAAAATGATCTTCGTATTTGAGTTTGAGCACGAAGTTTGTACTGCACTTGAGGTACAGTTGCTTTTAAACAGCTTCTAGATTGCAGATAAAGTTTATTGAATGCTACCAGAGTTAGTAGTTAATAGTCCACTGGAAATAAACACTCATTCACTAAAATCCAGATAGAAATATAGATACATTTGTTAATTCACTATAATTCCATACATGCATCACAAATAACTGTTACTTTTGCAAATACAGCATTTTCAGTATCCACACATTCGACGTAATCAACGATCAGAATTTTTTATTTTTTTTCATTCATTTATTTTTTAGGAGATATTCAATTATTATTACATTTTAAATTTCAGAATAAACTTGACACATTCATCAGCAAAGCTTCCTCAGTTATACGTCACACACAATATATATATTATAATTATATATATTAATTATTAAATGAAACAAAGAATCATTAACTATTTAGAAGAAAGTAATTTGTTGAAAAAATACCATTAAAAATTATTAAAATAAATAGAATTATTAAAAAATTAATAAATTTTAGTGACATAATTTTCTTAATAATACTTATATTATTAATAATGTTTAATGATTATAATAACTTAAAGAGCTTAGCTCTTAATAAATGTAATAAGTATGTAGACGCATATTAGGGGCTATCCCTAGTGGTAGTTAATACGAAAAAATAAAATATAAATCTTTAGTTTAAAAGCAATTATCACGTTTCTTTGACTTACCCATTCTCTGCTAAGGTATTATGATGTATTTTTTTTAAATCTTCTTTGACATATAATTTAAAAACACCTTCCTTATAAATAGTAGAGGAAATAAAAAATAAACATCTCATGAAATACAAAGTTTTTTTCGAATTTGTGGACATTTATTTATTTCTTTAAACAATTAAATAAATAAATCGTAATATATAAATCATTAAAAAAGACATGATATTTGTCTTATGAGTATTTCCTAAGATTTCCCATGTTATTGAATAAGCTTAGTGCTAATTTGAATAAACGAACTCAAATGTGTTTAATTTATAATTTATTGTCAACACGATTAAATATTCAATAGATTCTAATCCCCATTGGACTTGAAATAAGCAGTAATGTTGATTTCAACAATTTAACAACCTTGGTTTGAGTAAAGGTATATAATATTGTTAATGTTCTACCGTTTTTTACTTAAAAAAATATTATCTCTCACTATTTTAAATATTCTAACACTACCACATATTTCTAGCCCAAAGTAGGCATAATTAAGTGTTTGTGCAATGGATAATAAAATATTAAAAATTATATTTGATAAAATACATAATATACATACATTTGATAATATACATAAATAAATACTTATCAAACTTAAGAATAAATATTCGTGAACTCGAATCTGGGACCCCTGGCCGAGTAGCCTGTAGATAGGGGTGGTGTCTAAACGGCCAACCAGATTATAAATAGAATCTAATTTTCGTGCATAAGTATAGTTTTACTATATTTATATCTAATAACGTAATATAGGTTCTAATTTCGGTACCTCATTATTAATGCAATGACCAACAAGATACTCATGTTCTTGGTATCAAATGCTAGTGTTACAACGTAATATTTATCGTAATCAAACACTGTTAAATGCGTGGGTAATAAGATAACATAACTGTTCATATGTGTTGGTGTCAACACCTACGTTTTTAATTATTATTGTGAATATTTTATAAATTGTACTACGAAAAGCGATTCTTTAACGTTAATTAAAATTATTTCCTTTTGATTTTATCAATTTCATCGAAAATGTAAAGCTACTGGCTTATTAATGAGTTTTAAGTTAACAAGATATATATTTTAAAGGTTTTATGCGTTCACACCAAAATTATAAGATCAAATCTACATAGAGGCCGTCCGAAAGTCACTTCTGACCAGCAGAGCACGGAGAACCGTTTGCGACTGCGCGAAAACTTGCTAATAGCCACATTGATTTTGCAGATAGAAGCCAGGTCGGAGCGTGCAAACCTACCTCCTTTCCGGGAGCCAACAATTAAGCAAAATAACCTTATTACTATTAATCCATCGCACATTCAACAAGCAAATAAAGATAGTCGCAGTGACTTCTCTGCGCAATGGAACGTATACACAACGATGCGGTTGCCTTCTATTGAAAATTTCACTTTTCGTTGCAGGTTACAGGGTAGATATAACAATAACTATAATATTATTACCTATATTCGTTTTCCACCGTTTGTACGCTGAATAGCGATTCGTCGCTTGGAAGAAAAACTCTTTAAGTAAAGCAAAAAGGAAATATTATTGCCCTCGCTCGATTGCTCTCTGTACGGAAGAAAGGAATTGAAAATTGTATTGTCCTGTAATACGGTTAGGAAGACCTTCGTAATTTTATATATGTTAAGACTATTTTGAAACCGTCATCTTCCAAGGCGGTAGATATCTTTTAATAAGTATTTTATTGACTGATAATAATAACTTTTTAGTCCGATCACTAATAATGATTATTATTAAATTTATTTTATGAAAGGTAAATTCTTTCTTAAACAAAAATTTGATTGAAAACAAGGTTGGATAATATGAAAGACATTTGTTAGTATTTTTTTATAAAGTTGTAAATGCCGTTTCTTTTCTCGTAAACATAAATTATTTTTTTACGGTTGACGGATGACATCAACAACATTTTGGACCTCATAGGGTTCTCTTTTAGGGCAGAAGCAAAATTTTAATATGGAGAGAAAGATTCTGGGAAATTTCTGATTAAAGTAACAAAACCAGTTTCAATGTTGAAATGCTATTCATAGTTTATTCTGATAATAACATGACAAATTGACATTTCCAACTCCTATAAACCGCTCACAAACTATACTCTATTTACAAAAAGCCTAAACAAAATTACTGCGCCATCAATTCTTAAAACAAACGAAATTAGAGACACCTCCCGCGGGTGTTGTACACCCATAAATTCGTACCAATTTAATTGGATCGCGTTACGTTGTATCGCCCGCCGGAGCGGCAATATCGCGCGTTATACGTACAGCTAACTATCCGGACGCAAGTTACGACTTGCTAGCTCGTTTTGTTGTTCCCTGTTGGACCGGGTGTATTGGGCCCGGTTTTCAACTTGACCAATTGACAAAGAAAAGTTTCGGTAAAAAATGTGTTGTATCTTAATGAACGAGGAATGTAAAATCTTAACATTCCTCGTTAATAAAGTTTTATAGGTTTAAAGGTTATAGGTTTTATAAAAAGTACGTATTTTTTATGAAAACTGAAAAATAACCTTAGTCTTAACTCTACGTGCTTGCAACATAGGAATCAAGTTTATCAAATAGTTTTATATTTCACTTTGAAGGGAGGTGTAAGAATTATTAATATTATAGTAAAATATCATGATATTTCAAACTAACTATGCACGCCTTATTAATTAAGGAGTGTATAGTTAGTGTTCGCTTCACCAGTAAACATGAGAAATTTAACAACTGAAATCTATGCAATCGTGTATACGTAAACACTCCCTTAGAAATCATCCAGCCAAATAACGAAAAGCTCCGCGGTGGATATATTTATCCCTCCTCTGGTCTATTAGTGATTGGAATAAGGACGGGTAGGGAGATCTTGTTGGGTTGGATAGCAGTGGTGTGCGGGGCGAATAGTACAGGTAGGGTAGACGTAAATGTGTGGGAGCTGCACTGTCAAATGTCTGCGTAGCTATAGATCGGAAAGTACTATTGAGGCGAAACGTTTATCAAAGATTATTTTCTTTTCTACTTGTAATTTAGGCAATACATTACATTTTATGTCATTTTTTAAGTTCACTCACTTTCTTCAAAACTTACCTTTCTACTGAGAATTTGAGTTTTTTTCTCTCCCGAGATATTTATTCTTATCTGTATTAAAGTTTACTAAAAAATTGGATGAACACAATTTTTAGGCACATCAAGTGCCAGTGTTCCTACTCCCTTTCAGGGCGTCCGGCTAAATTGAAAAGAAAAAATGTAACTGTTTTCAAATAAACTGATTCTTAATGTTATCTGCAGTCCAGCCGCGTAATTTTACTACCAATTATTATTATTATTATACCAACCATATTATACCGACCAACTATTATTATTATAGGTTAAGTGTGTAATAAAAATATGTGTATTGCGAAATGTTTAATTAATATCTCTACAAATGGTTTTACATTGAAATGTGTCAAAATTCAACGCCCGTTGGCGAGACCGTTCGCAGATAGCCAAAAAAAAATTATTACATTTTTTAATTGGCACTACCTATATTTAGGAAGGCAGAGAGATCTTGCAGCCATGTCTTATGTAATTTGTTTCTTAAATATGCCTCCGGTTACCGGTGTAAACACGTAGAATCTACCAATGTTCTGTCCTGATTATGATCAATAGTTTAGTTTTAAACGTAACGTTAACATACGTTTGCCTAAGTAAGCTTAATTCCGTTCCTAGTTTTCATACTGTTACATTATTTATAGGTAACGCTAACGGCTCAGACAGCAACACTAATAAGAGCTTTGAGATTTGTTAGTATATCGGTAGGTCTGTTTTTTATTCTAAAAACTTAGTTGACTTTACCACTTACTATTAGATAGCTATACACCTGAAAGCTGCTCGATTTTTAGTCCTATCATTTTGATTACCGCATAGGCCGAAGTGCCGCCTTCAAAGTTTCTTATCTGAATTCTAAAATTTGTTTCTTTTTGCAATCATTAATTGTATAACAGTTTACAATATAATTAAAATACTATATTATAGTAGTGGTAGTAGTATTTAAAATAAAACAATGGGTGTATGGTTTTATTTTGAATCCTGTATGTAATGGTTCTATATATAATATGAATTTTAAAATAAATAAAGTATCATTTCTACCTATGACTGTACAAAGCGAGGGTCCGTTCATCGAACGAGTTTGGTACCCAATAACAGAACGTCGTATAACAACCGAAACGCAAGCCAACTGAAGTCATTTCGCCCTCGAAAATCTTCAGATACAATTTGATGCAAGAGCGACTTAACTCGCTCCCGTCGCTATTCTACTTACGACCCTTTAGTTTTGCTTCAAACGAAGTTTTCCCTCTTCAAAAGTAAAATGTCGTAACCGAATCTGTATTATCAGCTGTTGTGACATTCCAGTTTGCGCCGGATCTGGTCTTATCTGGCCTGTAGCAAGGTGATTTACTATAATTAGAAAGATAGCGGTAGATGCCTTTTGTTATAATTTTCCAGGCGGGCTCACGAGCGTTTTCCCGCGCAAACTCATGAAAATGGCGGCCATTTTGTAATGTGCCTTGTTTTTTGATAAGGGTATTAAAATAACGGTGTATTCGGACGGTTCTTTGGTATAGGGTGCTCTGTAGGTGTTTATATAGGCAACTTAATACGTGAGCGTACATTTTGAATGTAAATTGAACGAAGCTCTAATGAAATTTAGGTAAAAACGAGTACTTACATATAATGTATTTATAATTTAATCTTGTTAAAATTAGTGTAAGAATTGTTGCTGGTTATTCGCTTTTAATTTAATTTAATTAAGAAGTTGAATATTCAAAATTGTAAATATGCAACAAGTTTACAGGATTTTGACATGATTATAATTAAGATCATATCTGAAACATGACAGAGAAACGCGAATAGATGTATTTTTATGATACTGTGTCACTGTGTCAGTTCAATACATAATATTACATTCAGATGTTATAACTAAATTTAAAAAAAAATCAATCATTTAAACCATTTATACGGTTTTTTCGTAATGTCTCTTGAGAAATAATTTATCTTTCATATCTCAAATCTCAATACAAGCCTACTTATACCTACTGAAGCAATAAAATGTTATTATTAATTCAAACACGTCACAGTGTGAGAGCACACGTGACTGGTAGAAATGCGAACTTTCCGGTAACGATATCTGTGATGTGCATTTGATGCTTAAGAGTAACTCGCGTTATGAAGGTGACATTGAAACAGCTCTTATTTCCAAGTTTCAAGCTTAAATGTGATACTGATACAAAATGATTTGTTTTGTGTGGTTTCCACTGTAGATATTTTTTCTAAATACTTTTCAAAAGAATGCATAAGATACTTTTCTACTTTTCTTCTTGCGAAAGGAATGAGTTACATTGAAGGTTGATAGGCAATACTTGATAAGTCATTTCATATGTTAAACATTTTATTTTATTTCTATGAAACACTATTTCTTCCATTGTAGCAAAATGTTCAAAATGAAACAGTTCTGCTCAATCCTTATTTTTCTTGATCAAATTGAACCTTATATACAGAATGTAGTTTTCGATTCGAAATTTAAACTTTCCTATAAATTTTCAATTTTATCTACTCGGGTATCCGTGCCCATATCCGGGCTGCTGGAATAAGCGTCGATAAAAATCCTATGTGACGTCAACACACCGTAACGTCTTTTATTCAATTGCATGGAAAATCGCTGGATTTCGGCGGTCGACCCTTTCTACCGTTTTTTGTTTCTCTTTAGCATACACTACGACTAAATACAAGACAGAGACGCAGTATAACGTAATAGTAATTGAGGGTAATGTGGAATAGTTTTAGTCTAGACGGGTAAAGTTGTAAGTATGTAATTACAGGCGTGTGACACTCGTTAAAATATATTGCAATTGTAGTTTAAAGTCATGCTTGCTTAAATTTATGTTGCCTTTGGAGATGTGGGGACGAAATTATTCTCGTATAAAGGACTTTTATATTGCTTATTTCTTAAATATAATTAAACCGTTCTTTAAGATTTCCCGAACTGAAAATTTTAATTTCATTACGGATTCCTAAACGGGGTTGTTCTTGACCTTCATCCCGCTAAGTGAAGATGTCCTAAGATGGAAGCGAAATACATCTGGATTCCTCAACCACAGAGGAACTGGCTATCTTACCTCTAGCTGCTGGAACACTAAAATGCTGTTAATATTATTTTTATTTGGCGACAAACTAAGGTAAGTCTTTAATATATTAGTAGCTAGCTAGACGGACTTAGATAAAGATGTAACACCAACCAAATCGAGTATAAAATTTCTGTCCCCACTGGAAATTGAACCCCGGACCTCCAAATCTGTTAGGTTACCAGCCTGTTGAGTCGGCCGCCCATTGTACATTTTACTATTAATATTTATAAAAAGTATTTTAGTGTATCCTATCTGAAGTAAGCGGTCTCAGCCACTAGACAAGAAAGACAGTTTATACAGATAAAAGCTTACTTCTAGTCTAGTTCTAGTTCTTTGAGTATTCAATTTGAAATTATATAGTAGCCATTATTTGGTAATAAAAAACACTTAACTTAAATTAGATGTCTAAAATGAAAAGGAAAAAAATAGTAGTAATGTACAGTCCATGTAAGTGGTTGTTCTATATGTCCATCAAAATACTTACCTACCTACGTCAGGTAAGTAATAATACTATTAACGCATGAAACATAATACCTTATACGCATCTAACGTAAACTCTGATTATGACTATCATTTATAAAAGAACAACACCTGCGGTCAACTTAAAACAAATACTGTAGTACTTACCACAATCGCCTGCCACCATTTTATGTCCCTATAAACCATCAGAAGCACCCATAAAAGCATTATTACCTATTAATTTCACACCACATTAGCGAAACATACAATAAAACTTTAACATTTTTGGTCCGGTGACAGTGATTCGAGTTTTGTGCTAAGCGCCATCTATCAGCGAGAGGTGGAGACGCACAGAAAAAGATTATGGGCCTTTACTGGCGGGTTTACGACGTCGTAAAAGTATGCAGTAAAAGCGAAGGGCACGCACGCCCTCTGTTAATCGCTCAGGAACCGATATTGTGGTGAGGCCAAGAGATAGATTACTCGAACGTCAGGAATAACTTCAGAGTGATTGTCTATTTACGGCTTTGAGCTGAATTGCAATATACTAAACAATTTCAATTAGGAACTTTCGTTGAACGGGATTACCAGAAACGAAACTAAATTACTACGTAGTAGGTAACCAATAAAACATTACCAAAATTCAGAAAATTGTACGAACGTAATTATCCTTCAATGTTAATTAAAATAATAAAATCGATAGTTTTGTGGATTTCCTAACTAAATTTTGAAATTCACATTACTTATAAATTTGGTGTATAGAATAAACATCTATAATTCGTGGTCATTAAGTCTTTTTTTCAATGAACAATACTGTGAAAGCTCGGGGCTAAGGTTAATCTTTTACAAGTTTTTTTAATGCGGCTTTTAAGTGCAAAAAATATATTTTTAATTATTATTATATCACAACTACAAATAATATCTGTTATTATGTAGTGAACGCTAGGTAATACTTAAGCGTACCTTATTTCTGAAAAATTACGTCAACAGTAGCATACTTTCCTAATTGCCTCTACCTGCATTTTTACCCATTAGTTGACAAGAAAATCGATAAGTGACCTCAGAGACAAGAAGTGCCGTAAAACACGTAACAATATCATCCGACCCCCTCTATCGTTAAATTTTTATTGACTCCAAACTGCGCGACTTTAAAAATATACAAATTTACGGTCACTCAAACCGGTAACGATTATTCAACACGTCGTAACTATTTTATTGCACCAATGTAAACAAAGCATCAATTTGGACAGTGATGGGCCTTATCTTTACTTGTGGAAGTCCTCTATAGATGTGAGACGTTTTAATACTAAAAATGTGGTAATGTAATATCTAGATCTTTATCGAGAGCTTTTTTAAGACTAGGCTTCTGTTTATGAATGGAACGACTATGTATCAGCAAAACCTCACCTAATCTGACACCCAATAGACACCTACTCAAGTGACTTTTGGTAACCAACGCATTGGCATTAACAAAATAAATGCTATAAATGTGGTACGTTATCATCATTGTTAATCCATTGGATTATTATTATATAAATTCTTGCCTCGTCTTGTCTAACATTAATGTCCAATTGTTGTTTTCGGTTATGTCATTTCATATCTTTGAAGTCTATATCTGCCAGACTAATCGCCATGAAGGTAAAGACAAAATAGTGTAATTTTTCAAAATCGGTGGATTTCTAACTAAATCATTATAATAAAAATTTGTTACTTTGGTACTGTTGACTAAAGGCAAAAGGGTTCTGCATACTAACATTTATTTAGTTTTAGTACTCTGACATGACGATGTCAGAGATTTTTTAATTCATATTTATTGTATTACACAAGATTTTAAAACTCATCCCTTAAGCTTTTTAGGATATATAAGCTTATAAGTAACTAGGTACCTATTTATAATTAAAGAATGTACGTAGTGTTAGGATATTATAATTAATTTGAACAAAAGTCTTTCGCTGGTGCTGGTCTGGTGCTCGCAGAAATTTTATTAAAAATAAGGAGTTCTCTATTGTTTTTGTGTAAATAAATCAATCAATTTAAATAAATTTAATACCTTTGACGTAATAAGAGTTCCTAATTAGATATTCTTATTTCCAATAATAATAAAAAAAATGAATAACTTAGTGCAACGTTATTTAAAATATAACTCAACGACGTATAATTATAGTTTATGTATATAAGTACTCTATTTTCTCTAAATTTGAAATAAGAAGGTTGAGAATTTTTAAATATTAGTAGTAAAATTGAATAAAATAAACATAGAATTAAGTCACCGCAAATGTCTAGTGCTTATAAAAATATCAATATCTTGACTCAATAATAAATAGTAATAGTACCTTTTATTTTCATTTCATTATTCATTTATCATTAATTTTTCATTATTCATAATCATACATTACAAATGCGTAAATAAATATATTTTTATAATATACCGTGCTTAGCTTCAACATCTTCAGGCTATACTATCGATATCTGGTGACATGTTTAAAAACTACTACATTCCTGCATACAGCACGGCGCAACTGTATAATGCACATCTATGTTAATAGATGGCAGTATAATCACGTACTATTTTAATAAGCACAGCATCAGAAAACAAATTTAATATTAATTTACTATACTTTCGATAGATGGTGTTGAAGTACAAGTTTAATTATAATTTAAAATCTACATTTTAGTGATTTTTTCTTAATTATAAAATTATCCTTCTTAAGAAATTTTGATCAAAAAGCTTTAAGAAAAAGAAAAAACATGAAATCTTAAATTTTTGAAACGATTTTACTATTTAATTTGTATTTTATTAGTCGCAAATAGGTGGCAAATAGTAAAATGAAGTTGATTTAAATATTAAGTGCGAAAATATTTTTTTTTAACAATTAAAAACTATATTTTCGCACAAAATTTGAAAATTGAAGAATTCTTATTTAAGTTTACTCACCAAGATATACTGATTATATATAATAGTTATTTCTCCTTTTAACCATGATAAGCATTTTTTTACTTGACACTGATTAAAAAAATATATTTTTTTACCCTTGTGCACTTTATTAGATTTTTCAATAATAAGAAAAAAAAATAATATCAACTAATGAAGACACAATAAACTTTATGTTATCAGGTACTTGATTGCATCACTGATTTTAATTTTTCTTTCTATAATTATCTCGCACTGGTTTGTTATCCACAACTTCCTTAGTCAAAAATGTAACTAAATATTAATATTTCTCCTCAACAATATCTAACGGTGAAATACATTTTTAACTATGGAAGGGTTTAAATTTATTATGGCAGTTGATGGAAACAAAATCCCTTCCTAACCTTGCACAGGCCTACAATAAAACAGTCACTTGTGTTCATTGTTTGTAATTTTACTGTCTTTAATGAAAAATATTAATTGGTATTTTTTTCTTGCTGCAGATAGTTGTGAAAGAAAAGTGGGACTACGTAACTTGGTAAGACAGACATCATATATTATTTAATAATATTAAAAATCTACCTGATATTATTCTAAATATATTAATTTACATTTTTAGTGTTAATTATATTAGTCCTTTACATCATTATCTACAATAATATTAAATAATTTAGTTTTAGTTATACTTAGATCATAAAGTTTAAAGATGCAAATATTGTTTATCTGTAAGTGGTTCTGACAATTAAATAAGCAAGATTGAGCATTAATCTGACATAAGAATTACTTGATTATTATAGGGGAGGATACGCGGGAGTAGTTGGCATCTATTACAATAGCCTGAGTAGTAAGCGATTGTAAACCTAATAATAATATTTACATACGCCATAAAGTTCTTTTAATAAACATTCAATTAGAAGTCTTAACGTAGAAAAGAAACATTTATTACAGAAGCAGATATAATAGCTACCATTCTCTAAAACTAAAATTAAGTAACCTAAATATCTGCTATAATTTCATTATGTTTCTTTAATCAGGAATGTTTAAAAACATGACTTATGGACAACATCACTTGACACTATCACACTCTTTCACGTTTTTTAACAAATCAACAAATTTCTGTGCTTTAAAATAAGGCTAAATTGCAACTGTCATTTAAGAAACGACGTTTATCCTTTTCTGGACAGGGTTGTTATGAAAGAATACTGAAGTAGCACTAAAATATAATTTAATTTTATTCAGGGAAGCCCAAAATAACCCTGTCCCCAACACGTTTAGGGAAAACACGCCCAATATCATATTTTCCTTTCCTACTAAGGTATAGTTTTTTTATTTTACTAGTCACCGTTCGTTCCTAAAATAAAAATCTAATAGGATTTAAAAAACATTAACCTCTCAATAGGTTAAGTTTGCATAGAACTGCGAACGGAAAACAAGAAATTAATACTGTGGCGAGTGTCCCCCGTTAGAATATAACACTTTTTAAATTAACTCCGGCAATCTAGGTATACTTACAATTCATAAATGACACTACAAAATTAGCCTTGGATTCTTAAGGGAAAGGATAAGGATGAGGTAAAAATAATTTATAGTTACTAATTACTATTCAAAAAAATAAATAGATACATATATATATATATATATATATTTCGCAACCTTACCTGAGTCTGAGTGCAACATCTTTTATAATATAAGTAGTATAGTAAGTGTAGATAAAATAAAAAAAATCCATTATATCTCAAAGCGACGCCAGAGGCAGGTTTTATCTCAGCGCGCCATCTAGCGGGAACGGTCGACAATTTTTATCGGCTGATTAAATCGGTCCTAGCTACCCCTTTATGAGTGCATTGTGTATTTATTTACTCTTGTTTTATTTTAGAAGAGGTGAGATTGCATCTGTAGTTGTTTTAGATTGCGATCCAACGTATAGGTATTAAAATATATAGTTAAAGTATATCGAAGTCGATTTTATAACATCTCTAAACAACTGTTTACATAATCTTGTAGGACATACATAATTGTATAAATAAAAATGCTGACTATCTTGAAATAATTATTAATATCTTTTAGTGTATATTGTTAAAAAACAATAATTACATTATAAATAATATTCTTTGTGTACTTTATAACTTGGTATGTATCTATAATCCACTTTTTTTGAAGCCGATATTTACTATCAGTTTACTCTCCTCGTTGGAAGGACAATATTTCATAAGTAATAAAACTAGTAGTACCTACCTTAGTATGTTTTCAATATATAGTAATTCTGAGCTAATTTATTAAGATACTATTTAACCACAATATTAATAATATTTTTTTTAATAAAATACCTTCGAAATTATCTAGCTAACATAACTTAAAATGTATCTTATTGGAATCCTTTATAAAGCGTAAGAAAATTCTAAATTCCATAATATTATGGTAGTAGTACGTCGATATACTTAGATAGTACTCAAGTAAGTTTTTAAATATTTATTAAACTATGACTATTGTTAGTCTAATAAAATTTAATTCCCAAAAGTTTAGGTTTCGTCTATGAATTTCCACGCTTAATAAATTTTAATGGAGTTCATTTACCTATTTGGTTCGTCCTCTGCCTCAAATAGTTTAGTATTATTTTTTAATATTTATGGTCAACCTAAGCATTTATTGTTAGACAAATAAAAAGTAAAGTTGTCTTAAATATATGCCAGTAATAAAAGAAGACAATTTCTCCTTTTCTTCATTACCTATTATCATTTATAAAACTATTATCATTTCAGTCATCTTATTCCCTCCTTTGTACAACATAGGTTCCTTTAAAAGAGGCGTGAAAAAGCACTTTTTGGGCCGGCAAGGATAGTATGTCGCACTAGCTGTCTTCACATATGGACTGTTCTTCCGCTTATCATCAAGTGGTGTCGAGTCATTTGGTGTGTTTTTTATAAAAAAAAATCTTTGTATATATTATGATTTGTAACCGCGGCGTGGTTATAAAAGAAGAAGTGGTTTCTTTTAGACTTCTCTATATTACTGTGCAATCACTTTTACCAATAAAATAATAGAGTTATTGGGCAGAAATATACAAACATCGGCTACGTTTTAGACATAATGGAAAAGTAAACAAAACTGTATGACATTAACAACATCAAAAGAAGTAAAAGATAGGAAAATTACTAACTGAAATCAAACGTACTTACCACTGGGTACTGCTCTGATTATTCTTCGTTCCCACACATTTATTTAATATTAACAGCACTAATTAATAAAAAACATGGTTATGTGTAAGATCAGTTTTTTTTTGTAAGACAGATAAATAAAATCTAATTTAAGTTTACTGTTATTTTCCATATTTTTCCCACTGTACGTAGACAGTTCTTATAACAAAATAAGAACAGGTGATCTTTAATGGTAAAAAAACAGCAATACATTTATGTATTGTTGTAACTGTTTAAAAATATTTCTAAGTCCATTTAAATATTTAGTAGTTTATACTGGTAACGATATAAAGGAAAAATAGAAGACCTAATTATCGTCAGCTTGGTGAGAATATGACTAGACAGCTTAACCTAATTTTATTAAAAAATCTTGAATATTCTTATGATTTACCTTGAGTATAAATATGCAAATTAAATGATATCATTTACAATTTTAATGTCTTATAACCTAGAATACAAGCAAGTACTATTTAATAATTTACGATTAAATAATTTACATTCAAATGAGATTCTAAATGGTCATAAAAAATGGAAAAAAAACAATTCGCTTCAGAATTAGCTATTTGATATTTCCATTAAGGTAGCCATGATTAATGTTTCTCGATAACGCCGAATCCACAATTTATATCGAGGATAAAAAAAATCTTAATTTAAGTTGAAGATTTGTGTATCGAAGTGATATACTTAAGTAGGTGTGTCTTAATCTGAAGAGTTTTCTAGTCTTTATTGCTGTAAGAATAAAGATTAATATTGAATGTGTGGTCTCTAAGTGGTCGGTTGTACTAAGACCATTAATGAGTGCTTGGGGATTTACGACCAATTAAAATGTATACGGGTCCAATTAAAGACTGGCTAGTTTATTAGTATAGCTGTTCATCTCTACCTACGTTAAGCGGTGGGGACGAGCATTCCTTTGAGTAGCTAAATATACTAATGTGCTAAAGGCGGTATTGATTTCCCGCCATTAATATTGCTACGAATTCATTAAACGATTTTGAAGAAAGCGCTGCAGAGTTCATAATAAATATGTTTTAGAATTGGCAAATTAAATAATACGAAATATGAAATAATTTCAAAGCTAAAATGGAGCTTTTATCGCAGATATAAAAACATATACAATCAGGAAAATCTTGTAGGGGTTGTTAGGTTAAGCTTCACTTTATCAGCGTTGCTGTCTTTTCTCCCGAGTTATCCTACTTTTTTAGTTTTGGCATAACTTCAGCTTTTAAAGATTTGGCTGGTAAACTGGCGTAGTTTTATATATGTGCCATCGAAATTATGATAAGCTATTTTCAAAATCGTTTGAACAAAACTTCAGAAGTTTTTGACTCATATAGATAAGTCATCAAATTGATGGATGGATAGCTACTTACTTTTGACGCAAAGATAATAAATTTTAATAAACGCTTTCTTATTTTCAGATAATAAATATTCGGAATTAAAATTTTTATATTCAAAAGGTCCACTAAGCTACGTTAGAAATGTAAAATGTATTTTTACAATCAGGTGAAATAAATCCATTCTTGTAGTTTTTATTTCCAGGGAATGATCTTTATTGTTGTAGTGGCTGCTGTTCATTTTGTAATAGAGTAATTCTCATTTGGATTGATGAAAGATCTATTTCCCTAGTCGTAGAAATCGATTCTTAAAATTAAGCATTCCGTGCCTATTATCAGAGTGGAGGTATGTTAGAATTCACAAGTAAATAGTATTATATTTTGTGTTGAATTATTCAAACTTTAATATTCTTATATTAATTTCTTCGATCATGCCATATGTTTATGTTACCTATTCTTAAAGCATTAATTTTGGAACGCATAGCTATACATTTTCATTCTTTAGTAGAAGGTTACAAACAAAACAGAAACCTCTTCTTGTTTTGCAAATTGGACTGTTGCATGAATGCGTTCGTATAAGATTTTTAGATCTAATATGATTTGTCAAAAACACTTCGCACTTTTTATTCGAAATGGAATTAAAAATAGACGTTATTCTCGATTAAAAATATGTTATTAACATGTACTTAAATTATGATTTCATATTATGTTAACTGTTGATGTACCAATAACATATAATATTGTGAGTTGTGAAATGAAATTTAAAAAGAACTTGTTAGATTTCTTAATAGTTTGTAGTATAGAAAAGTGCAAATCTCCAAAACAATATGCCTTGTTTTAAAATGGAAAATAATTATAAATCTTGGTGTGCCTAACGTACCTTTCCAAGTGAAAATTAGTATACCAGAGAATTCTTTCACGATTTGATAGGTGGAACAAAATCATTTAAATAAATTGTTGCTATATCGAACCTTGAGCGCAGGTTGCGTAGCTATAAAATAAGTTAATACTAGTCCTTTACAGTTCATTATTCTTTATATTATAATACAAAAGACATATGTTGATGCGTCTTTTGTATATAAATATATTAATAAGACACCGTCATCGTCAGTTGTTATTGAGTAGGGTTTATGTTATGCATCGTCTTAGTATTGAATGAAATGATAACAATAAAATATCACTTTGGTCAGAATATTCATTTGGCTAGGATGCACATTTATATTAAAATTCCATTATGGTTTATTAAGTCTTTTTGCGGATCTTCCACAGCGAAAACTCAACCTTTAGACTAAGGAAATATTATGTAATTTATTAGAAAGTTAAATATTAATATGTGACACTAGCTGGTTCCATTAAAAATAAAATTACACAAAATAATTCTTAATAATTCTTAATCCTTAATAAGTACTGTTTTTCTGTATCTATACGCATGCTAATCCATTGGCAATTTTTGTCAAGCTCTGGGTGGTCCATATTAATTCTCGATTGGTCCGAATTAATTCTCGAAGCTGGTTTTGTCGGTTCTTTTGATGAAATCCAGGACATAAATGAAATTAAATGTGAATTCTCGTAATAAATTTACATGTGATTCGTAAAAATTTTTGTATTATTACTGACCTGTTAGTTTTAGGTCGAGAAAAGTCCAATGATTGAAAACAAGTTGAATTTCTAGTCGCTAATTTTATTTTATTAATTACTTAGCAGACATATGTAATAATGTCAGATGTAGCCATTTAAAATAAAATTTTAGTAAATAAATTATTTTGTTGTTCCTTTAACTAATTTAAGTTTTGATTACTGAAAATATATCCAGTCCTTTCCATTTTATAAAATATGAGGGAGATATCTAAACATTTTTTACAAATAAGTTTTATAATTACTAACAAATGAGACTGCATATAACAATATTGAAGGCAAATAAAACACAGCCAACATCATATTGAATATTTAAATAATTTACATTTAAACATTTAATTATGTTTTTAATAAACCGACGTTCCTATATAAATTAATATTTTAACAAAATTAATAACTTGACCGTAGGATAATGAAATAAATAATTAATGAAATCGGTAGATAACCGTTAGATCCATAAAAATATTTCTTATAATAGATAATAGGTATTTCATGTCAAAATGACTGTTTGTAGTTTTAGAATAAGAATTAGATAAGTACATAGTATTTTGGTTAATGTTAATTCAAGTAATTTGTAGTTGTTTAAATAACGTACTTCCGTTACGATTTTTATATATTCAATATAATTTTGATAAGATAGCATTGTTATTACAAAATTTAAAAGTAATATTATATATTTAACTCTATACAAACATCACACAAAAAAGAAAATAGTTTAGCTTATTTACAGATATAATAATTAATAAATATCAATGGATATTAAGAGTTTCCTTCGCTCCTGTTGTTTAAAATATCATTAAATTATGACTTATTACTGTATTCTTTTAATAAATTTTAATTAAATGAAATAAAACCCCGATTTCCCATAGCCAAATTGACCTGAGCAAGTGGCTTTAAATCGAGTTGAAATTAAAGCAATCACTTAGTCGGCAGAAGCCCATCCAGGGTCAATACAACAAATTTTCAATTACCCTCAACGATCGCAAATTCAGCTGAAATGTAAATTATTTCGGCGTGTGCATTATGAATACGGGTGTAGGTGTGGTAGGCGGAGTCAGGTAGCCAATGGTAGCGAGGCTTCGCTTTGGGCGGCGCCTGCTGTAAGACTAATGTTTTGCCCGCGAAGCCTTCGAGCCGTGCACTACTGTCTGCCATGCGAAGGAATCTGAAAAAAAATGAACACGTTATTAAAATAAAAACATGGCGTATATTAACATTTGGTATGATATAATATTAACATAACATACATTTTAATTTAACATCATTGTTAATGTTCACTTTTACTTTTGGTCTATAAATTTCTTCCCATAGAAATTGTTTGCTATCTACTTTTTCCTATTATAAAATATGTCACTCAGTTTCTGACTTAATTCTAAACTCTCATCAACCTAAAAGTTAAATATTTATATTATGTTTCATTGTGTGCATAAAAACTTTTTCATATAACTAAAAAAAAGTAAATAGTTTTTCATATTACTACGCTATTGTAGGTAAGTAGACTGTTTTAGTTACTTACAAAGGGACCTAAATAATAGCGTAAATAAAATACCAAAGTACTTTTGATAAAAAATATTAATTCCCGAAAACCAACTAGTAGATTTTTTATTTGTTGATTTAAATTACGATCTTTTAATATCACCAAATTTGAAAGAATGACGGAAACAGTAGCTGCGTACACTCGCATGGAGCGGCGCGCTCTACACGGTGACACTGACGTTTACTACCACTAAATGACTCATAAAATTGCCGAAATTACCCACAACAGATAAATTTATCGTCCGACACGTCATTCAGACCGTAAAAATTTCCATCAGAGGCTCAGATTACCCAACAGCTCTCATGTCAATCATTTACGTCAAACAAAGAATAAAATGCAATTTACGGTTTCTGCTATTGTAGGGTAGATACGTCTTCATTAACACTCCACACATAAAACCACTCGGTGCACAATGACCCCCGATATACTTTATTCAAATGCTAGTAATAATAGTTTGTTCATTGTTAATTCCTACCACTTCGAGCCTCAGAACGATAAATTTGCGATTTGTCGCAAAGGGAAATGCGTGCATTAGATTTATGACCGCTGGGTAATAATATATGTATGTACCTGGAGTGCTTTTGTATAGTTTTCGAGGTAATTTAAAATCGACCACAATGTAGATTTAAAAAAAGCTCATCTTTTTGTGTGTGTGAAATGCGATTTTGCACATCCATTATAGATGCTTCTTTTGTTTGCGCCGACTGTAAAGGTATGCGGACCCTTTAGACTCGTTCCAATTACCTGCAAAGAAATTTGCACAGTTATAATAGACATTCAATAGTAAATAGAATAATGTACCTATGCTTAGGTATCAGTAATAGGTAATAAGGTAAATAGGTAAATATGTGGTCATAGCTTAACTTGGTAACGAATTACTTCTCTCATAAATTATGAGTGGATTTTGTCTAGGTAATTTAGCTTTGGGATAAAAACTATTATTTTAATTAAATTTACTATAATCTCTTCAAGTAGGTAATGTCAAAGGTTTAAAGTTCAATTTTTCCACTCCATATTACCAGTAGGTTTTAATTATTTACATAAAATTATAAGAAATATTTCTAAGGAAACGAAGCAGAGCGGTGCTTACAATCCTTCCGATTTATTACACCTTAAAGACCATAGAGCCATGCGTGTTTCAACATATTCTTTATGCGGCCATTAATATTTCCCTGGGACTTATTTATCGGATCCCAGTGAAGTAAGCCCGGGCAGGTGGTCCCTACTTAATCAAGACGTTACCTTTCGGTAAAAAAACTTGTAGCTATATTTTCTTTTTCGGTTGAATTATAGTTTTGTTCGGCGTTAGTTATGCGCTGGGATAGGAGTGGTTTTTGTTTAGTTATTTTTAAAGGGTATTTAAATTTAGATGAGAAAGACGTATAACGCAATGAATACATTAGCAATAATGTAAGAGACCAGTTGTCAGCCATAAAGAAGCAGGGGCATGTTAATGATGTGCCCAGAATCAGGTTTATTTGATAGAATTTCTACATGCGTTTCTAAATCGGAATTATTATAAGTCATAGGACTAATCATATATTTTACAATTGAATAAGTGATTTTCTTAATGATACGGATCCAAATCATTATTTTGCCTATAGTAGTAGATATTACGGTATATTTAAACAAATAAAATAAACATTTAGAGAACCGAGTGTTCTTAAAAGGTGACATTCTAAACTTATCTAAGTATTAATACAAAGACAGATTAGGATATTTTGGTTAGTTAATGATACAGTCGGTATCAGATGTAGTTGAACACTTTAGTGTCAAGTCTCACAAATTTATGAGTTAAATTCATAGTAGCAAATAAATTTTGAACGCAATAGTTCGTGTGGCATAGAACTTAAGTGTGAGTCTTCACTAGCTGGTAGACTTTCTGCTGTGTTTTGGTGTGTTTTTAAAGTATCCAGTTTAATTAAAAGACATGGGAGTCATCAATATCTATTGTCTCCAGAACCTCAAACCATCTGTAGGTATCATTTGACATTGGTGTATTGATGGAAACAGGTAGACAATATACATATTTTTTTATTCTCTGAGAAAATAAACAAAAAATAAAACCTTTTTGTGATATTTATTGTCAAAAAGGGGTATTTAGGTAAGGTTATTTTTAACTTTATGACCTTCAGAAAACTCATTCTAATTGGATAATTTGTTTTAATAACTAAGTCGCTTAGTAAAAGTTAAATCAGAGACGTCCGCGTATCTATACGTATCCCATAAATATACTGATTTGAGTCTTTTCACAAACTTAATAGCTTTATGCATCTAAAGCAAATGATACCAGTTCATTTCTTCTCAGTTACAGCGTTTAAAAATACACCTAACTACTTATAGAAAGTAGATAGAAGACTTACGAAAGGAGATAAATTATTTGGTCAAAGTATAGTCTACATTATTTCGCAGCTTATTCGTTTAAAAATACAGAGATTCCACTTAAAACAATGAGGAATAAAAACATTTGTCAGCTCCGTTCGTGATTGAGCAAAAAGTAAGTAACACTAAGATTACCTCCAAGATAGCACTTGATTTAGTCATCTCGAGCTTAAAATTTATTTAACTGCCTGATAGCTTTATGAAGATTAACGTAACCTTTGCGTATGGAAACATTCTCTGCCACGACTGCGTAATAATTATTTTCTTAGATGGCTTAGAAATTCGTTGCTTATTTCTCTTATTCGGTAAACAAGTTACAAAAATACTTGTAGATTACAAAGGTTAATTCGTAATAAATATCTTATACCTAAAAATATTCAAGAAATTGCTTTTCACAAGGAGGTCTGACGATCTGGTAAAGGATGTATTAAGCCGCTGGTTGCCGACAGCTCTGAACTTGGAGTGGAGATTCTCCGGCCTATGAAGTCTCGCGGCTAATATGATGAAGAGCTTTTTATGTAAACTTACGTAAGTTTCAACTTATAATATTGAAATATCGAGGTTCCTTTTTCTTCGAACCTTCTTTGAGGACATACAGTCTTAATTCCAATTCAAATATTATACTGCGTCTTCAATCTCATTCCTAACACTTAAGTTATTCTTGTCGCAATTTCCACTCTAATCCACCGCGACGTTCTGACAAAAAACTGGACTAACCCTGGGAGGGCACGAAGAGGCCGACAAAAGATAAAAGAGATATATAAGTGGCCCTCAGCAGTACCATCAAGTCGTTACAAGAGCACTAAAATATTTCAAATCGTGCCCAATGCCTCGGAAAACGGAAGTTACGCGTTGCGACCCTCGCCTCGCTGCCACTGGTCGAGTTTGGAAAGGAATTTTTTGTAGTTAATTTCGTATTAAAATGCTTAAAGGGCTTATAGGAAGCCTTAATACTTCTGCCCGTTAATTATTTTAAAGGATTGAGTAGGTATTGATAATATTGTCCGATAAGAAGCGATGTTTAATTTTCTTGAATAGACTCACATAATTACGCGTGGTCCCTTTTCCGTTCAATATGTGTATAAAAAGCAAAGTATCGTACTAAAATTGAATAAAATATTTTGACTCACATCGCACATTATTATAAGTAAATTATCTAAAGATTTAAAAATATAATTGGTTAATTCTAGAAGTTAATGTTCCTTAAAATTTTAAATCGAAATACTTAGATAATCTGACGTAGCATTACGGTTATCAAAATTTTAGGTTCAATTGTTCCATATAGAATATCAATATAAAACTTTTATTAACAACGTAGGTCGGATTCTTTCAGCACAGATATTAAAAATAGAAATTTATATTTTTAAAGAAATTGATATTTCGTTTCAGTGGGCTTCTGGAACGACATACGGAATACTTTAGTTTAAAATTATTATATATAAAAACGATAAACTAAATGAAGCCTAATCACAGCAAAACCTCAAAAGAGATATTTTTTGAAAATCTGTTGTTCAGACTAATAATACTTAATAACGAGTACAATACTTACTTTCTAAAGTGCGCAATGGCTGTATAATTGTGGACCATTCCCATGACATAACAATGGATTACAATTAGATGCAAATATTATTGAAATGGCTAGCAGGCTCCGAGGGTCAGGGACCACGCAAATAAACACGAATTTCCCCAGTGACCAGAGTGGGTTGAAATAAGCACTTATATGAAGTTATAAAGCTGTTACATATAAATATTTTATACATGATTGCTTTAAAACATAACCTAACTCATTAACCAACTTATTTAGTTAATAAAATGTATAAATAGAGGTGAGTTTTTTCTTGTGTCACTTTATACTTACCCGTAATTTAAGATTTAAAGTTATTTACGTTCAACCTTTACCTGGATAATAAAATAGGTAATAAGGCTTAGGCTACGAAAAATATAGTATTGTGACATTGTATTGTAAAAATAGTCGTTAAGATATTGAAATGTAAAGATTCAAGTGTCAAGATAAATACGAAGTATTTCACCCCAATTACTTACTTTCCTATCTTACTCGTTTCCACATTTTCGTTGTAAAGCCAATACAATCCTGAAACAATTATTTCTCAGTTTTCTCAAAGCACCCAGCTGTATATTGCGGCTCAATCATTATTATTTTTATGTTTATTTATTTATTAACACCACTAAAATCTAAATTTTCACACCCATAAAAACATAAAATATTTTTTTATCTATATGCATCTTAATTGCTATTGGGAAGACCTATAATTTATACACATTAGTTTGAAATTTATCTACACTTTAATGCTATCAATTTGATCATACAATCAAATCATATCATCTACTCATTATATACAATTAACTTACTTATAAATGATCAAAATTGATACCAATTATTTCATATCATTATGCATACTGGATAATTATAAACTAAAACCAACTACTAATAATAATTCAAAGTAATAAATTTGTTTCCATTATAAATAATTATAACTGTATTCATTTCATTAATAGCATTTATAAAATTGTTGCTTACATACAACATTCGTGTATTTATTTATATATTATTACAAAATTACATTACAAATATTAGTTCTAAAAAACTGTTATGATAAGGCCAATAAAAACATATAGATTTTCTTAAATTTGGGCAAGGAATCTGAAAAATGTAATAAATAATTTTATAATGTTAGAAATAAATTTTTACTTCGAAACATACGCTGCCACTTTTTAGTCTTCGTATGTTTATTTATTTCAATATGACTAAATGATTATAATTATCCGATGAATATATCGCCATATTCATCGGATAATAAAAATAAAAAATATATAAAAAAATAAAATAAAAATTATTGATAATTTTTTGAAACATGTTTAATTAATTAAGACTACTCAAACAATATACAAAGTAAATATAAAATACACCAATATCCCTTGTCCAAATCCACAGGTACGATGACGAATATAATTGTTTTAATTCACAAAAAATGGAACATATATAATCTGCCACTTACACACATTTATATATTCATAAAGATTACACCATAATAGAATGTAGTGATATGGGATAATATCACATAAAGTAATTCTTGATATTTGTGTTCAGTGATCCAACGCACAGTTATGGCGGGCGCAATGCGGACGCCATGACGCCCTGTCGTTATGTTACTACTGTTTCATTTAGTTTTGCACAACACATAATGGAGGTTATCATAATAGAACCTTGATCATTGTCATGATCACATTATCTTCTATCATATCGCTACTAAATCTATGTTAGCGCTAGTTGCTACCTACCCTTTTACAGTTAATTAACAAAACAATATCGCATTTAAGCATTACTAGTCACCTCATATTATATTTATATAATTTATCTGTATCGTTAACAAAAAAAGTTAAATATGCTCTATTTTATTTTCTATACAATAAAATACTAACTATCAAGCGCAGAGTAAATTTTGTATTTTTTTAACTGCTTTTACTCCTCAAAAGATGGCGCTAGATATATAATTTCAAAACTTAAGACATTTTACTAAGTTATCTACTATGTATTTAAATATGACGGAGAAAGTTTCTTTGATCTATTTTCGTTCTGTTCTACCTAATACATAAAGAAACAAATAAGTTCTTTTTTGTTTTAATTTATAATTATTTTTGGCATAATAATTATTAATTTATTTAATTTATAATGCATTCGTAATTCGTTTAATTATGTACATCTTAACAAATATTGGAATTCTGTGATGTAATATATAAACATATAAGTATTATTTGTTATGCAATAAGGTGATGGTTGAAATAATAAAAGTAGTTTTATTAAAATATATACATATATATAATTGAATGATAACACATAACGTTTCGTTATTGACAGCATATATCCACCCTTATTGGTTCAGAATTTATTTCATCATTAATAGTTATAAGCTAAAAGTCCCTAATATATTATTATCTAAAGTATAACAGTAAATAATTGTATATTTTCCTTTATAAGCTGACATTGTTTTACGATAATCCAAAGCATCCTAATCCCTGTATCGGATGTTATCATAAATACTGTATCTTACATTATGCATGTGATGTTCTTTAGGTGTTCGCGCCAAAATTATTCCAAGTAGGCATTCGAGTGACGTTTATACGGTTGTTGAATATGGTTTATTTTTATGGGGCTCATAACATGGGCTGGAGGTAGGCAAAGATATAACACGGACACTACTACGGGTTTGCGATAATCAAGTACTTATAGGTAGGTACTAAAAGTGAGCAATTGATATCACTTAAAATAATTAATAATAAGAAAATTGAAACGAAAACCATCCTATAAATATATTAATAACAATAATTTCCGTTTTTGTAAAACTAAACCTTTTTTTTTAAGTTGTGATATAAGAACCGTTCAATCAGTAATACTTTTATTATAATATATAATGTTAACTCAATTATTATTTTAACTACACGTAACAAAACTACATTATATTCGTTAAAATTCAACATCTTCATAGTTATTTTTTTTTAGTCTAGTAATATTAACAGGTTTAGTTTTTTACAAATGCTTCATTTACTCAATAAAATTACTTACAAGTCTAGACAAATTTAATGAGACGGAATTGTGTATCCACTCTTCCAATAAAGAGCCGTACAATTGAGATCAAAATCTACTTCCCCACACCGAACTATCGCCATTTTCTTATAGTAAAGGTTTAAGGTAGATAAATATAATACAGTATCCCTTTGTTCGGTCGTTGTTATTGAAATAAGGGCCTGGTACAACATCCTAGGAGGCTGTTATCGGGACGACTTCATCCATAACACCTTATGCGGCACTTCCTATGTTTTTTACATCCTTTGCAGGTCAAACTATATGACAACAGTCCTGAAAAAAAGACATTGGGAGTATAAAAAGGCTACACCTTTTTAAGCCCATATAAAGTAATAGTTTGCAATTATTATTTTAAACTATAAGTAAGATTCAGTTATTTTTTTATAACCGAAGGATGTTTACCTTGGCATTTTTGGACCTAAATAAAAGAAAGAGGAAGCGAGAGATTTCGTGACTCTTTCTTTTCAGCACAACTAGTCAAAATAGATTAATATAATCAATCACCATAGATTAAAATTATAATAAAACTATAAAGTGTATAATGTTATATTTTATAACCAAGCAATGTCTTTTATGTTAGCTTATCATAGTCACTGGTTTAATAATTGATGTTTTAAAGCACAGCAAACTCCTGATGGTAAGCAGAAAGAGGACACCAAATGCGAAGATAATATTGTAACCTTGCTGGGCCAAAAAGTGCAATTCCACGGCTCTTTTGAAGGAGGCAATGTTATATGAAATAGGATTAATGTGTGACGGTAGGGAATTCCACACTCTCGCAGTGCGATAAAGTTTGCTTTTTGTAAGACATTAATAGTTATTTGTAAAACGACCAAGCATTTTGATATAAGAATAACTAACTTGTATGAATAACATGACTCATTTTCTGATTCAAATTCAGTTACTAAGAATAGACTTAGATCAAAAGCCATTACATTAAAGTTACTCTCAACGCAAAAAAAAACATCAATTAAAAAAAGAACCCATTCTAAATTTAAATAGCATAACTATTTCTGAGCATTAGATGGCTTCATTAAACCTTAAGCCTTGTTTAATGTGACATCTAAATTAACACGCATGGCGAGAATTTATACAGAGTGATCACGCTACTCTGAATCCACTAATGAGGTGAATTCATTGCCATGATGAGATCACTGTTTTTTTTTGAGAATCTGTGAATGCATCCAATTGTTTCGTTTTAGTTATAATGGTTCTATTGTCTGTAGTAAGCTAAATAAAAAGGATTAAACACTAATTATATTGAAGAATACGCCGGTACTTAGTCTCATTTTAATTGACTCGACAAAGGTCCTGTAAATAGACAAGAGGAAATTTGATTCATTGTAAGCGACAAAAAAAAGCTCAGACGAATTTATTAATTCTCGTTAACCTGATCTATTTTAAGTCAATGGTATGTGTCAGAACGCAAGTCCGAGCAAAATTAAGATAAAATAGACATATGGACGTAGGTATTGTATTGATATATAAGAGGCCATTTGTCATCAGCTTCAGAGTCAGCCACTGCTGACTTGGTCAGTCCTATTATCCTATCGATATCCTTATTGTCCTTAATTAATAAAACTTAGATATTTTTAGAATTATTTATACAAAATTTAAATTTTAACACCTTTTGGAGATTATTATTTATTTTAAGACCATTATATTTAGGTGAAGAAAGAAAAAAGTGGGATTCTAAATCTTTACTATATTTGATACAATATTAGAAGTCTTATTTATTGTGTTTAATCTACGAAGAAGTAAACAACGAGCGTTAGATGTTATTTTCTTAAAACTTCCCAACTGAAACTATTGCACAAGTTACACAAGTAATAACAATCGCCCACGAATACATAAGTTACGCAACGATACGCGAACCAAATACGCTTTCGGCAATAACCGGGCAACATTCTAACAATTTAATACGGCATAAACAATACAAATACACGCATACTCTGTGGCGCGCCTGCCGCATACGTAGCGTTGGCGTACACACCATATTTATCGGCTATGGTATTGTGCGGTCGTTACCGTATATCTGAGAGTGGGGGCGTACAGGGGTGTCCTATCATGAATTCTGATACACACCAACCATTGCAACTTGAGCTGCGCGACTTCTATTATTTCCCCCGCAACTGCGTAGAAAAGTCAAGAAAAATAAGGGCAGGGGAGTTCACCCTTCTCCGGCCCGTCGTAAAAGGGTTTTGTTGATTGGACAGGGACACTCTCCAGGGCCTTAGTGACCCGTGCGCCATGTTAATGGGCTTAATCGTCCGAATAGTCCGTCTCGGCAATTTATGTTTCATTTTCGATCCCGTTATGCACGCGGGATTATGCGAACCCCGAATTTGAGATGCGTAATGCTGATGACTAGATATGTAAATTTATAATGTGTTTCGTTGCTTAATTATTTGTTTTGTTTTGTCTTGTGTACTAACTTTACATATTCTTATATATAAAAATCTATTGATGTTTGTTAGTCTCGCTAAAACTCAAAAAAGGCTTTACTAATTTAAATATTCTTTATTGTATTTTTCTCGGGTTGATTCAGAGGTGGCTTAGCAATAAAAATAAATGAGATATTTCTAAACAAATGCTTAAAAACATCCAGCTCAAAGTGTTGTTTTACTATGGAAAATCGTCTGTCATGCTAAATATTGAAACTGTAATTTCCCCCATCGCTTTTTTCGTTTTTTTTTTAAATAGATGGTGGTGTTAGTGGTTGTTTTACAACTAGTAGTATCTCAAAAGTAAGATAACCTAGTTCTCGTATTATAATCATACAAATCATACGTCAAAGATAAAAGACAAAAGCAATACGTAAAGAATATTCTTAAAGCAATTGAGTGTAGAAACTTCTTCTTACCGTTATTTATTTGTGTTAAAAAATGACCTCTAGCGACGACAGGGGGACTTAAATTTGTTTTATATATTATTATCTGGTTTATATTATGTATAGTAATAGATATTATCTGTATTAAGTAATGATGCTATAACAGGTTTTTAGGTTTTTCAAAGGCATAATAATAATTAAGTAAAAATTTAAATATAACTCGTGGCCTGATATATCTCTATTTATTATAATCTATCTCATCAATGTGGCATAGTATATATATCCAGTCATTGTTGGAAATTAATATTTTTTATATTACAGCACATAATAGCAAATAAAATTTATTATCTAGATAAGTTGTATTAACTTCACATTTCCTCTCACAATTACCTAAATCATAATAACACAGTATTAATACAGGTGCGGATTTTATCAGAATTTAAAACAGGGATTATCACCGTACATCTAGGCCGGTATCGCGCCCGACCGGCCCGGATCCGGGCGTATTTACCCGGATTTAACCGGATTTATCCGTTTAATCCGGCCACCGCTGCCGGCCGGGCGCGATATCGGATTGTTTATTTTACGTTTTGAATTGCCAAATGGTATTCGTTTTCATTACTTAACAGAAAGTCTGATGAAGTGAGGGAAATGAAAGGAGAGAGTCGTTTAAAAGATGTTTTTTATTTTTTATTTTGTTTTAACAGTTCAGAATTATTACTATAAGTCTATATATAGACGTATAAATTTTATTGTCACTATATCAAACTACAATAGTACAAATAAGCTTATTTCTAAAATTTTGGCGCTTGTTTATTGAAAATATCCATTAATTTTTATAACATAAATAGCACAATATAATTACAATTTAAAATGAGAAATAGCCTTCTAAACAAATTAGTTCTCAAAAGATAATAATAATTATATTTCGCAAATATATATACTTACTACGAGAATTATAAATGGACGTCACAATTGGTAATGGACAGTAAATCTGTAAAGTTAACAATCATTACCGTTAAGCTATTACCGTTCGTTTTCTTAGCTTATTTCTTCTTAAGCCCTTGAGATATATATGGTATACTTAAACAGTCTTAAATTTAAATACTGACATAAAGAATTGAAAACACATACATATTAAATGCCAAAAACCTCCGGGATCCCACCCGCGTAGCAGCTACGGCGTAGCACTAACATATAATCCTTTTCGCTACAATAGCAATTTCAAACTTCCTTAGGGGCTTCGGATAATCTTTCTTTATATCGAGCTACGAGACACAACTGTGGATACAACCTTTCTCTTTCTAACTTTTATACTTCTTAATGTGGAAAAAAGATAGAGAACAAGAGCTTTTCTACACTCGAATTCTCAATACAGGGGTGTATAATGCGTATTTAAATTTTGGCTCAAGTGTAATAATTTTATTTTTAATTTAATTTCTAACGGCGTCGTAAGTTGGGGTGAGTGCTATATAAATCTAAGCGGCAATTTAAAGTGTTTCATAGTATTCAGTGTACACCATTTGTATGTAAAATACCTATATATAGATACTTTTGGAACAACAAAATTTATTTGTCTCAAATTTCTTAATTAGTATAACATTTAATATTTTACATGTATTATTTTTATAAAGCTATATTTTCAATACCATACATTTAATACAAATTTATGAATTAAAACCTACAAAATGACGATATAAATTACTACACAAAGTGTGTTTTAACAATTACTTTTAAAGTTATACTTTTTAAATTACATTAAATCTATAAAAATAAACGAAATAAGATGGTAAGTATTAACAATAGGTCTAACCACTAAAAGTCAGTTTTTAAAGCAAGTACAAACATTAATTAAAATTTATACTTAATGCAGCTAAAAAGTCAAAAAACAGTCCAATATCAATTTTCTTATTAATTTCTGGAGTGGCAACCGTCGCTATAGCCATTTTAATGGGCAATTTTCATAAACAAAGTTGAGAATCCCCGGGGCGCGAGGCTGGCCGGGTTCTTCGAGATAGAAAACAGCTCCAACGCTCGTATAATGGGTTTTTGGAATGGCGTCGTCCGTCTTACACCCCCTCACCCCACCACCCCGGGGCGAGAAAGGATGAATTCTTATTTCCTCATCTCGGCCGTCCGAACCCTCCATGTAGATTGCCTTTTTCTTGTGAAACCTCCGTATAACATAACAATGGCCTGTTTTCAATTTTGCCGCGTTATTTCTTTTTGTCGCTTTGAATTTTCTTTTGTCTTTTATTGGTTTGGTTTTCGTAGTTGATGTTGTTAGAAAGTAAGAGACAGTATAATCGGTATTGTTGCTATGTCAATAATTTTTAACTAAAGATATTAATATAAATTATGCCTCTACTCTAGTAATGTTTGGAGACCTAGTCATTATAACACCAACACCTGAACCTGTAAGTAAAAAAGAATTAAAATATTTTTATATATAAAATGAATTGCTTAGTCTCGCTAAAACTCATAACCGGTTAACTGATTTAAATAATTCTACAAGGGTGATTTTAAAAGAAAATATAATCGGAAACTTGCTGATATTTGCTGAAATTATAAAAAAGCTAATATTTTATAATATTGATTTATTTTTTGCGTACAAAGAAAATTAAAAAGACAACATTTTAACAGAAATGTACAAAAATACTGATTATTTCCTTAAGAATTTTGAATTGGTGATTTTGTATGGCGTTCGTGGTAGACAAAGGTTTTATTGACCCCAAATCTGACCAATTATGACGTTATATTATATAAGTCATAATTGATGTGCTCTAATTGGTCAGATTATATTAGAATTGATTCATTGGAATTAAGAAAACTAATGCAGTGAGTAAATCATAAAATGGGAAATCCTATTATTTGTATGTAACTATTATATTATGAAAAAAAAACGTGTGTTTCAAAATATATTCGTACTTTTCTATACATACATAAACAGTTCACTTTCCACTATCCGCCTTTGGTTGCGGCACTATTTTTAAGCTACAGGATATTATTGTACACTGGCTGCGATGCATTTCTGACTTCTTTTAATGGTGGAGCCATTAAGAAGACAATAATTTTATCACAAAGAAAACTATTGAGCTCTTAACATGAATAAAATACGCTTTCATAACTACATTATGTATATCCTAAAACCAGCATTCATGAAGTGTGTAGTAAGAGCCAAAAATAATTTGATACTTTGCCAAATCACAGGAATACTCATATAAAATATGTCGTTATTACATAACTAGTTACTTCAGTTATCGTTATATGTGTAATAAGTATTAGTATTTATTTTCTTGTTAATCCACTGAATATATTAATGATGTGAAGAGGTAGATATTTTCTATTTTACGGGTCAACATTTTAAAAGTTTTATTGATTTGATTGTGGAACAGATACTCTTTTAAGGTGTTGGAGTACAAGAAGTAAGCATAAAATAATCTTATTGGACTTACTACTAGTTAAGTAAATACATCTTTAATGGGGCGTTTTATACATTTTCACAGCAAACTTCCAATCTATATTTATGAAATTTCAAACAACAATAAAATCGAAACTAAGTAAGAAAACTAACTTTAAAATAAAAATGATTATTTTCTATATATACCTAATTTGTAAATGTCGTTACAATAATTGTAAAGCCGAGGAGTTGCTCCGCTTCTTCTTCAAAGCTAAAGCATTTTTTAAAGCGATGGTATTTTTGAAATTCATTGAAAGTATTGGGATAATAAATAGTTTGTAAGGGAATGCTGGATATTGCCCATCAGCACTGCTTTTAAAACTCTTGTATTTTTAATGGGAAAATTTATTGTGGGTGATGTTTACGATATTTGTTTTTTATACTATAACATTATGATTTAATAGCCTCTGTGGTCTATTGCCTGTGATCTCGTACTTTAGATCTGGAAGTCCGGGGTTAAAATCCTAGTTCCTTGGTTTTGTTAGGGTTTTTCCTTAGTCCGCATTGATAGCTACCACATCTAATCTAAGTCTGCTGGCATAACAATTGTTGAGAATGAAACTTTCAGTCTACTCCGTGAGCGTATATTTTTAAACTGATAATAAAACAAAATATATATTTCCAAAACAGAGAAGAAATATAAAAATACTAACATGGAATTATACAAAAACTAGCCACTGCGCAACAACAATCATATTAACAGCATTGTTATGTTCCGCAAGTTGTAGGTAATAACTTACAAATGCCAGATAGCCAGTTCCTCTATCCAGGGAAACTTTCAACCAGTTGCAAATGGATATGGTAAATTAATTAAAACACTACAATCACCTACAATAACACACATTAAAGTATTACAAACACATAATAAAGCAGCTCTTAACATATCAAAGCTATCATTACGCAACGTATTAGAACTCATAATCAGTCGCCGAAATCTGCCTTCATTTCGGGATGCTGTTACGAAAATACTAAGTACACGACCAGTGTTGTCTGAACTGTGTGTTTGCGTTTGTTTCTTAGTGTACTCTTAGAAAATTATTTGATAGGTAAGGGGTGGAGGTTCTGGTAATACTGGCAATCATACAGCAATCATAGCAGTTGGATGAAATGAGAAGTCTCCCTTAAAAGGATAAACAAGTAACGTGTGCGCGGAACAACCGAGACTCGCCGAATTCATATTTTACTTGATCCTCCCTTTGCCGGCGTCTTACAATATCAATAAACCTTCAATAGGAAATGTTACTCTACTTCTCTAGAAAGTGAAAATTATCAAGAATAATTATAACCGTATACCGTATTAGTAGTTAATCATATATAAAGCTTACCAAAATTATAAAAAGTTTAAATATTCGTTTCGTTTTATTTAATGTATTGCTTACCAAATAAAATACCTTCATAGCCATTTTTCTTGTAAAAAAAGCTTGACTACATCAGTAAGTGATATTTATTCACATCAGCCAAATAACAAATATCTTTAAGTAAGTACCTCTGTAATGCTGTAAAAGCCTTCTACGGCTAACAGTATTAGTAAATATATATAAAATCTTTAAGTAGAGCTACTTTTATTATGCAACGTAAAAGCAATGTACCAAAACGTTCCACTTGTACATTTCACCATCAAAATTGCTTTCCTTATATCTTCAATAAATGTTTAAAACATTCAGGCAAGCATGTGTTTTATCGTTTTTAGGGCTTGTTATATTAATTTTACTGGTTTTTGTATATACGTGAGCAGGGAAGGGTGCGAGTTTTTCTAGGCTTTGATTACTTTATTCATGGTCTTTAACTTATTTACGTAAGTCAACATTCAATTCTATTAATAAACAAAAACACACTTTTATATGAATAAAAATGTAACCTAAGAAAAATAACGCAAACTGAAAGGAAATTATCCACATCCGTATATCGTTGAATGTATAAATCCCTGCATTTTCTTAGTACAAATATGAATATTTTCAATGTGTAAAATATGTAGTACATAATGTCAGTGCCACAAGATTTTTGATAAAATATTACATTTTGATAATATTTCATATATTCCCAAAGTACTCCGCTATCTTGGAGCGGCAAACATATTTAAATTAAAAAGTAAATTAGTATTACAGATTGTATTGTCACTAGACCCCAATTGGTCTGCAAAAAAGATGCCAAAAATTGGTCGCAAAAATGGTTTGCGATTTGTGGTGATAGACAACTTGCACGAACAGTGCAGTTAAAAAAAAGCTTATAAAAATTCACACCCACATAAGACTGTGACTGTAATAGGTATTACTATGCCCTGTAATGATATAGATATTTGTTTATTTATTTCTACCAGCGCATGCGTAAAGGACCAACATTTTTGAGCAATTAGTTTACTTTATAAGGCCAAATTAAATTTTATTATTTTAAGGTTCCTTGCAAATTATTGCTTAATAAGATAAGTAATAGTGTTCATTATTAAATATATTTCATTTGTTTCTATACCAATAGGTATTAAGTACAATGTTGACACAGTCATTATTCAAACAAACATATTCTATACAATACAACACAAAACCCTTAGAATAAAACAATGAAATTGTCCAAAGTTTATCTTTTTACGCTCACTACGATTTATATAAATAAATTCAGGGGATAACAGTAAAGTGGGATGTAGATACATCTCGGTCCGCCTACTGTCAGATTTATACTTATCTCACTAACATAAACCGGTATTAATGCATATAAATATATCAGGAGTTAGAGACAATAGGGTGGCCATGGATTTAATAGATTCGAGACTAAATTTTCAAAGAGCATGCAAATATTGCACTTCCATATAGTCTAAATCTTACTTTATTAGTAATATTCGGATATTATTCGTAATTTACAGACAACTTGGTTTCTTTATTGGTTATAGTTCAGTAAGATTTGCAGAATCTTTCAATATTCTAATACAAGATTGTTGGCGAATAATCTTTCTGTCTAGGCGCAATCGACAGTTGCATTACGATCTTCTATAAATTGGAGGTGTTTTCGAATCCAAATAGAATATTACTGCTATGCCCTTTCTTTCCATCACGAGAATGAGCATCTAAAAATATTTAAAAGAGATTTCAAATTAATAAAAATATTTTATAAACCAGTTGTTTTCCCCTACATCGATGTCACCCTACCAGTCCAGGATACCCTGTCTCCCTTTTGCCTGCTCGGCGGGAAAGTTCCACAGATCCGTTTCCTGTGTTTGCCATTTCCTCCCTCCCAAGCCTGACATACAGCTCACAAATACATATGACATACCCCGGGAATAAATCGGTAGATTCGAAAAAGAATTGTTATTTTGGTAGCCAGCTTCAGTTAAATATAATATTGGATCTTTAATATTAGATTTGAATTTTGGGAAGTATACACTAATAGGAAAGTAAATAATAAAAATATATTCTAGTATTAGTAATATTTTAGGAAAATTCGGCTGAGTCGTTTAAGAATCATTTATATGAATCTGAGTTAATATTTTATGACAATTAGTTTTTTAATTATCTGAATCTATCTAGCTAGATATACTAAAATAATATGGCTTCGATTCAGCTTTGCACAAATTAAAAATTAATTTAATTCGAGTACTACTATTTTAAAATGTAGATGATCGCGGAAGTCATTTGACGTTTCCAAATTCTTCATTCTTCTACTTAAAAAAATTAAAAATGGTTATTACAATTTTACAAGTCATTTAACGGTTATATATTTTTAAATTTAAGAAGGGAGTTAGTCTGAAGGTGAAAGAGCATGAGTTAAATTATCTTTGCTCGCGTGCATAAATTTGGTAATTTTTCTTGTTTTTTTATTCGATATTTCATGGTAATTATACTTAATTTGTATTATGTTAATTGCCCGTGAATGTAAGAGTGGGGCAACTAACCGCAACATTTCATTATTTCTTTCAAATAACTCATATTTCTTGCATACAAATATCTCAATTATGAAGCTAGATATCAAAATACCCGGTGAAATATAAAAATTAATGGTAACAAACACTCCATTCCTTAGTCTCATAACATAAAAGCAAGTCTTGGATAGAATTTCTGGAATAATTTGAAAGTGTTTACTGGAAATGGTCCAATGTTTTAAGGTTCATTTTATCATTTATTGTTTAGTTGTTTACATAGTAACATATTTATAGTTAATATATCGTATATGTATTTTAAACTGCAATTTATAGTACATGTAAATGATATTGTAAGAATTCATACAGCTGTAAATTAATTGACATGAATGTGGTAATTGTTTAACGCGTGAAAAAAATGTCGGAGTAAACAATTGTTATTTATATATAACACTGAAAACTATTACGCTTAAAAATAGACAATTTCGCTTATAAAATAAAAAAAGAATCGCGAATGAACTGCAGCTTTTGGTTTTTAAAGTAGTAATTGTTTATTAAAATTATAGCTTAATTTTTCACACGTAGGTAATATAAATTGTACCCATATTAATTGGGAGAATTTAATAATTTAATATTAAGTAAATATATCAATTAAAACTAATGGCAATGATTGGCTTCGTGGGATTCCTTTTTTGACTAGACTAGATATTGAGATAATAGTTATGTAATGTCCCTATTTTTTAACCAAGATATTTAACATCTGCCGAATATGTTAAGATAGTTTAAATAACTCTAATATTAGGTATGAAAGAAATAACTGTAGGCAAAAATACAAATCTCATCGCATACTCTACCTTTGTTACTGTTAACATAAATCATTTTGTAGACAAGCAAACTCCTTTTGATAATAATTCTAAAATGTCTCTTCCATTCGTTGTAGGTCTAAAGGCGACGTGCATTCAACAATGGCCGCTGATAGTGACAATAAACCTCAAATGGCCCGGAACTTTTTCTCTAATGGTTTATTTAAAAAATCTCACAATTTTCATTCGAAGTTTCCTTTACGGGATTGCAATAAATCTAATTTATGCTGCCATCGAGACAGTTGCCTTTGATCGGAATTGCTTTTATGCGATGTTTGCGTTTCTTGGTATCTTTTTGATATAGTATTATGTGCTGGACGACATGTTGATATTTTCTGTTTGCTACTTCGAAGTAGATCCATTACTGCCCACGGTATCAAATATATTGACTGAGCACCCTATTATGCAAAATCAAAACTGTGAAACTGAACACAGTGTATATCTACCATTTTGATTAACAACCAAGTTTTCAAGTAAATCAAAAGTTATAGATTTTTAATATACCATAATAGAAGCATTCAAATGTTCATGAATTTTTGTAACACAAAAGACGATTGAATAAAGTCAAATCCGATATAAAATCTATAACACTATTCACGCCTACGGGCCTGTTATGGTAAACGAAACAAGCAACATTCTGTTACAAAATCAAGACATTTCTTTGCGGGTCCCAATCGAATAACAGTGAACCTCCGCCATACTCAGTGTACTAAGGAACAAGAGACAATCGTTTTTACGACACATAAAAGTTAGTCTTTATGGTCCAGTGGTACATAAAAGTGTCGTTTATGGCATTTTAATTAATTGTTGTGCCATTAGACGTCGTATCAGTTTTGTTGTCGATGCTGATAGCTGGAAAATTGTTAGTTGAGCGTGATTTAATAAAAAATACGCTGATGGTCTCCACGCTCATAAAAGAGTCGTAAAAGTCCCTATTAAATACATGTATACTTGTAGTTGATTTACAACTTTATGGCGAAAGGTTGTAGGGGTGTATGTTTAGTGATAATAAGAGTTTTTTGTTATGAGTAGGTATAACAGTAATATTCAAAACAGTCGTTGCATTTTATAAGATTTTGAATAATTCTAAGAACACAATATTACATTTGAATTTAAACTAAAAGTTAATTAACGTATTCTTAACGATAAAGCCGGAATTGTTCGATATAAATTACATTATCGGTGATTTTGAGTATTCAACAAAAAACTTGTGTACTTAATTGAACTGGTTCTCGTAGGCGGGGTCAAAATGTCTTCATCCCATTATAAATTAAATCTAATGTTCGATTAAATAAGACACAAAAGCGGCAGCCATTAGTCACAGCGTGAAGTCCCATCTATTTTTATTTACTGCTTGTTTTATCCGTGTAATAAATAAAAAGATTGTCCAGATCATTTCTCAATACAAACACTTAACTTACTATCTTATTATGGAGGAAATAAACTTCGTTTTCCTTTGTTATGGTTACACGACTTATTTGGGTTAGGGCAAAATAAATAAACTGACTCTTCCTTAGAGCTATTAATAACAACAGACTAGTTTTAAATCTAATCACGCGTCGGCTTTATAAGAAAATAAATTCGTTGCCATGGTATGAAATATAATTAAATTTGTAGTCGTGCATGGTAGTATTTCAAAATAAGTCATATGCATACATCGAAATTAGAACTTTATGCAAGTCCATTTCTCATGGCAAATAGTCAACCCTACTCTCGCCGGCCGGTATTTATAGCCAGTGTCAATTAATTTTTTTCCTCTTTTTTACTCCGTCAACAGTAAAGAGTACAAAGTGGCCATAGACACAAATACAAGTGGCTATAAAATGAATGTAGCTGAGTCAGTGCGAGAGGGTACTTGTATTGCGCATGTGCGGTACATTCCGGCACTTTTATTGATTTCAGTAGCACTAACGGTCCATAAAGCCAACGTGCCGGACTGGAGCCTCCACTCCATGCCCCTTATTAGGTACTCACGATTTCTACCGAAATCGACTTGTTAACTTTTTAAACGATCAGGGCCTGTTCGTTTCTTTTTTTAATTAATTGGAATAGGATGTTTCGGTGCTTCAACTGTTATGTAGCACGTTATTTAAGTATATTTGTATTCTTGCGGATGAATAATTAACAGTTACTTTGTATAATCTAAGCTTTAAATTCGAGTGACATGAATATCAAATAAGAAAATTTAAATTATTTATTCAATTAGAAATAATTTGCATTATAATAGAACTATAGAACTAATAATAAATTTAATCTCGTTTTCATTTTCAACATAAACGAAGCCGTAAATGCCGTTGGCAGTCAATAAACACCCAGAGCACGTATTTTCGGATTAACTACATAGGGAGTAGCCAATCTTAATTGCCGACATTCTCTGCGAGCAACGCGTGGTCATTGTGACCTGTAGGCCTGCACTGTATTATTTTGTTTTCCGACTCATTTAGTGGGTTGGCTTAATGTATCACTATGTGAGGTTGCAACTAACGTCTACCGAAACGATTATTAATGAATCAACTAGCAAGTGGTCGCCATTGAAGTGCTACTACTAGGCAATTAATGACTTTTAAGTAATCTTTTACAAGCGCTCTTTTTAAATTGGCTTGGAGTTTCTAATAAGTTAGCATCAAGGATTACGAAGCCTAAACGTTTAATTAAAGCGATTACTAAGAAATTTCGTAAAACGACTCCCGTTCCACAAAGTACGCAGCAGGCAGTGAGACAGAGATTGTCAACCCTAAGCACATAATAATGCTTCAGCGTAATATCAAAAGAGAACATTAGTGGGTGTTCGTCGTGTAATATCGGCGGAGCGACGGCTGCGATGCCCGCAATAGGGCGTTTATTAAAACAAAATTTCCCGCCACAAAATGTCCACAATCACTGGTGGTTGATTCAAAATTTCAAACAAACCGCATTTGCTTTGTATATTTACTTACTTCGAATGAATATTAATAAAAAATCTAAGCCATTTTATAAAAATCTTATATCACGTGTTTTTATAGTTTCCATAACCTTATATTTATCATGAAATAATAAGGACCAATTACCTATCTGCTGTGAAAGCAAACGTAAACGTATTTTGACAGCTTTATACTTTAAATTTATTTAGTTATAACAACAGTGAAGGCAAAATAAAAGAAAGTTATGAGATTATTGGAATGTCCTCTTTATACTGTGACCATCGATATGTTAGCAGATACTGACAGTCACAAGCGAAGTCTGATTGCTTTCACAGAAGTTGGAATTGAATATAACGTCCCCAGTCGAAGTAGGTACAATATGTCCGCTTCAGAATCGCTTGGGCTATGAAGCGATGATTTCGGTACATTTCGCACGACCGTAACGACGCTCAGAATCGTCTTGATGGACGCCATGAATGAGCTCTCACAACATAAAGAAATCCCCTTAAAAAGGGTAGCACTGGGGTGGAATAACAGGGCAGAGGCGCTCAAATTTTTTCTGTCCGCCCCTTATTAGCAGCAGCTTATATTAGGTTAATATTTAAAAAAATCACATCTTTATTGGACTATTTTATGATTTTCTCTTTGACAAAAATAGAACATTTGATAATAATAACATTGAAACTAATTTCTTTAAAAACAATTTTTTTATTGATTCGCGATATATTCTCATGTGTTGTATCTGGTTTGAGAAAAACTAATAAACTGGTAACAGTATTCACTTTTGAAATAGATATTCAAAAATGATTAGACTTTTGCCTCTATTTTCATAATAATTTTACTCAAAAGACGTTCTAGTTCGATATGAGATGCCAAAAGTTTCACTAGGCTTTATAAATGTTGATACACCTTTTGCTTTAATGTTATGGAAAGAGGAAAGAAGGAGGTTCTATTTAAAATATGTATTACATCGATTAAAATCTTTGTGTTAAAAGGACTGTTGTTATTTATATCTTTAATAATTTATTTTGTGCACATAAACATTAATTTAAACATAAGAAAAAAAAAAACAAGAAAAAGATCACAAAAAACCTAGTTGTTTTTATTTTAGAAACAATGAAATAGAAACAAATCCAATGTTTGATAGAACTCTAACCTCTATTTTCATAGAATAGAAGCTAGAATAACCTTATGTAGGTTTGAGAACCTCTGTAATTGAATAAAGCACTTCTGGGGGCTAAGACGAGGCGCTACTAATCCAAGGGTGCCGTTTCGGCGTCTCACAACCTAGATATGCTGGATTGTACGCTATCAGCCTGACAGACACCTTGAATTTAAATTGAGACCAATTTGTCTGTATATACTTGTCTGTATAGTTTCCCATAATTTAATAAACTAATATAATTATACTCCATTAGGTTAATGCAAACATTTTTTATTATGATGAAATTAAAGTAATATAATTGTATTTCTAATATAAACAAGAAGTAATACTATACACATTTGCTTGTAACTGACAATAAATTTTAGTTAATAATGTATTTTAAAATGTTATTGGAACCTACGAAGAGCAACCATAAAATAATAATGATATTAGGATTATTTGTGCGATAGGAAAAAGCAAAATATTGTCATAATACGTTTATATCAAAGTCTGTTCATATTGCTTAGCTTAGTAGGTACATAGAAGGATAAAATACAAATAACAGAGTTCCCCAACTAGGTAACATAACATTACTCCACTAGATTTACAGAAGCAAAACAAGCAGAAATATCTCCTCGGGTTACAAAATAAATCGACCAAATTGCTACCAGAGCGTATTCTGACCCCCAAAGGGGGAAAAAGGGGGATAAACAAAACAACTTTTTTCCTATTCGAATGAATAAATAAGACAAGGGTCGAAGCTCGTTTGCGCAGTTACAATCTTAGTTATAGCTTAACAATCTTATTACAATGGCATAAAGATTAGAATTGAGTAAAATGGCCGTTCGTTTTTCGTGTAAAGGAGTGGCTCCAGTGTTTAAATTGGTGCTTGTTTGATTGGCATGTTTTAATCCTTTCTGATATTTTAGGCTCAGATGGGTTATGAACTCATATCAAATCACAATAGTTATTTTAAAGGTAGTCCCGATTTCAGTGCTGTTGCTGCTGACACAACGTCGATTTATACATCCATAGGTATACATACATTCAAATTTGTGTTTCTTTTATGTTATTCATATGTTTTTCTAATAATTTAGTCATAGTAGTTGTTTTAGGTTGAAAATGTGGGCTGTCAAGTAAAAAACGACGTAAGTATCAACTGTATTCTAATGAGTATGTATTATGAGAGTAATATTTTTTTAGTATTTATAAAAAAATCATGGAAAGTTCTATTATAATTGCTTTGTTTATTTCTTTCTATTAGACATTTGATACGACTTGAAAATCCGGTAATATATGTATACCTCAGGCTATATAAGTGTGCACTATCAAAATTCTTACAAGATAATAGCCAAAACATCAACATGACTAAAACAAGTAACTCTTCCGTTTAGAATGTCTCGTGGCACAGCGGCGGGAAAGCCCCGGTGACCCTCGGGCGATGAAAGTAACGACCCCCGGTATCAACAAAAGGGCAATAAGATATGCTTGGAAAAACTAGTGTATCCCTCCCTTGGGCGCCATGCGGGCCCGACTGACTGCGTATCGCAGTTGGGGGGTTGAGGCGTACGTCTTACACGCTGAGACAAAATAAACGACGATCGAAATCTCTCCGATGAGCGACACGAGACGTCCCGAAAAGGGATCGGTCCCGTTTCGTTACTTCTATTTTTGACTTTATAATCTCACAGCTGTCTCCTGTTGATTATTTTAAATCAAGAATGTAGATGCTAAGAATACGGGTTCGTATAACGATGACGAACATTTGTATCAAACTTTCCCACAAATATTTATACTATCTCTTACCAAAGGGAAATTTAAGTCAATCGCCCAGAAATTTTGTGCGGAAGATAAAACTTAGCTACCTTTCTAGTTTAAAAAAATTGACTTGTGTTATAAAACGTTGGAGTTGTGGTATATTCCATTTGTGAAGGCAATTCTCGCAATATGTATAATTGCCTTCGGTCCCGGGACCGAGCAGCACGTCACCGGGATTGCCGCGTATATCCCGGTAATTGGAGCGCAACCCGGGATTCCACTTTCTTTATTGCAAATAAACTAGTCCCACACTGGTGCTGTTCTTTAAACGTGGTTTAAGACATAAGCGGGCGGTGGAAATAAATACACATTATTCTAAGCTTGGATTTGCTAACGGTACCTACCTAGAATATGTTAACGTGGTATCGTAATTTCTTTTGAATGATGCGTTTAAAGCTATAGGGACAGTAAATTAAATTCCTTTCATTAAGTTCCTAATTTAAATCCTAATTTTTTTATTTCGAAACTCGAACTCCAAACCTCCAGGTTTGATGTAGGTAATCACAGTCACTAGAGCTCGAGGCGGTTAAAATACCTACTAATAAATGGTTTCGGCTAGGAAATTAATTAATTTGTATGATTTTCATTTTAAATCCTGACAACCTTCCAAATTTTATAAATATAAACAGTCTAGTATTTTCGAAATTTGTAAAATTTGAAAACATCTAGGTTTTATTGAAAGCAATCTACTTCACAAACTAATAAACGTTAAGTAAGTTTCCCACTAAAATTTGACTAACTTTATAATCTTAATACTAAAGACTGCGGAGGTTACAGATATATAATTACAGATATCGACTACCCAGTATTTTAAAGCTATCTTAACGAATGTGGCTACTTACTACTATGTAGTTTACTATAACATATTTTGTGCCGATAAATACATCACCAAATATTAATTGTTATATCAGATAGCAGAGCTAGATAGTTTCTCACAGAATTGTTACTTTGTTATTTATTCAATGGCTTTTCGTGTGGTTTCTGTTACATGGCGTTATTGTTTTTTCTTTAATATTTAATGTGGTAGCCAGTGAAGTAACATTATTAAATTATTATATTCCATTCTCATATTTCTCAAATTCTCCTAAAACTATTTCAATCTAGATTCCAATCTCTCTTATAATCAAAAGTAGTTACTAAAACATAATATATCTAATTAATTTTATCGCTTTTATTGCGCTAATATTGGGATCAAATTTATAGATTGATTGATTATAGATTGACATTTTAATAGTTTTATTAAAATTTTTGACTTTGACTTTGACTTATTTAAATAGGAAGGTAGCTACATTTTATATGAATAATTAAATGGCTGTATAGAAAGTTTTACATTCTATTTTCAAAAATTTTTCTCCTAAGTGATGAAACACACATAACTGATGACAAAATTGCGGTGCCTGCCATTAGCCGTCAAAAATAGCATATGTAATGGAAAACATTACACTGGTATGCCACAGCCAGAAATAAAGTAATAACTACATATGTCATTACTGTATGGGCTTCAATTTCTTTTCCTGTAATAGGGAGAAATGAACAAAAAAGAATGAGTTTCGGTATCCAGGAGCTATGAACAGAGAAAAAACTCCGTAGGTTACCGCTGTATGAGTTACATTTCCCTTTGCCATCTCTTTAATAGGGAGAAGTTTAACGAAAAAGGAATGAGTTTTTAAGAGTTTCATAGCTGTCAGTTGAAAACGATTCTCCCCAATGCTAAAAAGTATTACTTTCAACTTTCCGAGTGTGAGTAATAAAATTGTTTTTTAATTTCTATTTTATTTTTTACTTTTTACTTGTTTTGATACCCATGGCTGCAGCCATTTTCAATTTAGTGTGATGTTACTAATTTTATTGCTTTTTAAACTTCCAGTTCTTTGATTTGCTATCTATATTAAGGCGGCTGAGATAATATATGTAAACCGCCATCTTGTATCGGTGGCCATATTGAAATTATTATAATATTTGTCACAAGAACTAAAGATGGCTGCAAAATTTCAGCTCAATCAGATAACAAAAAATGGTCGAAAAAGCTTGTTATAATATTATAACAAGGTTGTGTTTCATAAAATTCCTTTGCAAGTCTACTAATATTATCGTTTTCTATAAAGGAGTATATAGCCCGGCGTATTTTTAAATACAAAAAATAAACGCCCTTCGCCGGCAGATGCCAGACAAAATAATCACATGTTCTCCCGCTTTGTCCAAACATTATGCTTTGCTCGCGAGGCTAGCGACAATATTGATGATACCTCTTTGTTTTGTCACCTGCGTACGAGTATTCAACTCGTTTTAATGCAGAACATAATGTGTTTAAAATATATTACGTACAGAGTAAATTATTAAAGCTTATTGTGGTGTCTTTTATTACTTCAAACTTACATCAGTCTGCTATCATATTCGCTCTCGTTACTTTTTAACTCACAGATAATACTTTTATAATAATCTAATCAAAGCAGTGAAACCCTGAAAATTATCAGGTACTAGTTTTGATCACAGTTACAATTAATTATGTTTTTATTATCAAATTGAATAATCGATTTAACGATTTAAGTTATTTTATTTGCGTTTATCACATTATATTATTTTACGTTATATTGATATTGGTAAGAAATAGTATTCTATAGAAAAACATTATAGAAATAGTTTTGTCATAAAAATACCGAAAAAAAAATTTTTCCCACAAAAACGTCCATGATATTATATTAAACAATATAAGTTTTATACTAAGTTACAAATTTAGATAAATACAAATTATAAAAATAGGATCTGAACTTTTATGCCACGTATCAAATCCAAACACATACATTCATGGTCGAATGCTAACTCCTACAATTATAAAAGCTTGTTTTTTTAATCATAACCCCACAGATATTGGTCCATATATACAACAGTGTTGCTAGTTAGCATATTGCATTGGTATTAGTAAACACAGACTAAATTAATGTACCTGGTTATTTATTTTGGTTTTAACAGCTTATATTTCAGAATTAACCGCAGGATTTAAATGTAATTCGCAACTTTGTACCATAATATGCCTACAGACAAGATAGAGTTGTCCTTAGCACATAGGCAATGCCGACAATGTATACCAATTTATATGCGATTAATGTGCCAAGTAATTAAACGGAGACTGCTCAGTGTGTCTGTTCGCCTAGTACTAAAGTACTTCTTAGAATAATCCAAAAATGACTAGGGTAAAGTAACCGTCAAAAAAATGATTCGACAAAATGTTAAAGCATCAAACGGTATTATTTAATTTTATTTCTTTAAACTTAATAATTTTAAGCTATACTACTACCTAAAACCAAACCACCAAAAACGAGGTGACGAAACAACTTTCAATCTGCTAAAAAAATAAAGGTGAGGCGAGATTTATTTGTAATGGCCGCCATACAACGGAGTTGATATTACAAGAAAATACACTGCCCGGCCAGGAATACTATAAGCGTTTCAACGAGTAACGCTTTAGAAAACCAGACAGGGAGTTTTAGCCCGGGGGTGGTCTGAAAGTCTCTGATCGCTTTTGATACTTCGTAGTTTAGAGTAGCGTTAGGGGACTTTGTGCCCGCGACGTCCTCATATAGAGTTGTCAAGGGCGGAGTCTCGTGATGAATTGGAAACATTCTAAGCGGGTGGGGATCGGGGGTTTTTTTGAAGGGGGTTTGGAAGATGGGGATTTAGAGGGTGGAGGGGGGGGGGGTGATTAATGTACCGCGCTAGAGGGAGCCATGTTCATTATACCGAGGGAACGATGTGTTACTTGCCTAGTAATATATTTTGCTTTCGGGTGCTTTAAACTGGCCTGACTATATTGTAAGTCCATTATTTTAAACATTTATATCTCTTCCGGAGAAAAAATGACAGCACAATTATCTGGCGGACAACAGGAAAAATTTTAGTAAAGTATTTGTTAATTTCCAAAACCAATAATTTAGTCGGCAACCATTGGGGTTTAATTCTGTTGAGTTTATTTTGAAATATTTAACTGGCACTAATGATAGTTTATGTTATGGCGTAAGTACTTAATTAAGGATGTTTTTTTTTTGTTGATAATATTTTGCTTATTTTTCTATTCATAACGGTGGAACTCTTTGTCTACTTCTTTTTACTAGGTGGTTAGGTGCTTATAAGGCAAAAGATGAAAGTAGAACTTTAGTTACCAAATGAATTGAACACATTGTTAAAACGTTCTGGTCTAAAAAAATTAAATGATGTGTCATAAAGAATATAATTAAAAAAAAAAGTAAGTGAAACAATACCTATTTTCCACAAATATTTGTGCACGTTTGCCTCTTTTTAGTAAACATGGCTGTCAGCATTCGCGAATTAGAAATGAAACATCGAGCTAATATCAGCGGTTCTAATACGCGACGCGTGGGCACCGGAGATAGGCAGGGTTGCCACAAGCTACTTTCCAATATTTATTTGGATATTATTTACCTAAAAGTAGATCTCACCACACCGAAGATCTGAAAGTAATGCCTAATTAGGTGTAAATGTAATTATAAAAAAAATATAGGAAGAAGCTATCAATTTAAGTTAATAAAAATCAAATTACTTTGAGGCGATAAATTTTACAAAGCAATTTTATTTCACTACGTTTTAATTACTTATTAAGTAACAAATTTTATTATCAGACAAATACTTTTTTAATTTAAGCTTCAATAAATTTACTGTTACAGCTTAAGTGATATTCACTGATCTATTTGCAGTTATAGATAAGAAATGCATTCGGTTGTTAGGTATCACTTTTAACGTTAAATATTCCACCATAACAAGCGAAGACATGTATACTGGATTATATGTTACGTCGCAAGACATACATTTTTTCTTTTATTTATTTCTGGGTGCCAACCCTAAGCTGTTAGGCGTACGGCGTATGTTTATTCGGTTATAAGTATGTGTATAAAGTGCTTTAATAAGGACCTTTTAGTGCACGTGACAAAATTTTGAAAAATAGCAAGAAAAATTGTAGGTTAGCAAATCCGAAGAAATGTATCATTTGACAATTTAATGATATGGAATATTAAATGTTTCTATTTGTTTTTAATCAATCAAACCAGATTATTTCAGGAAAGTATATACTTTAATGTGTTATCATTTTAAAACATAGATATTATAATATATAACCATAACAAATAAGTCCTATATTAAATATTAGATTTTTGGATCTTGTCAGTGCTAATGATACTTGATAATGCAAACAAAAAAAAATTTGTTCTTTAATCTGCTATGGTGACAATTCCAATAAATAAGAGAACAACGGTCCAGCCATTCTTTAGTTACATGTTGGAATAAGTTGGAATTAAGAGGATATTGTTTTTGTGAAATAATTTTTAGCGTGTTTAAATTTAAATCTCAGAATGGCAACACTCCCATAGCAGACAAGGTTCGCTCAAAGCAAACGCTCGGTAAGATACCGCGCACACACCCACCGCATAACACAACTCTAAAGAACATTAAGTAAACAAAGAACGTCTGAACTTAAGTATTCCATTCGCACGCCGCTTTTAAAATAGAAACAATGGCGCCATTAAAAATCCGCTCCCGGGATATTTTCCGAGCGGATCCCGTAGCACGAATAAATCTTTAGCTTTCCACCGAAGCTATTTTCAAAGAAGCGTTTTCTATTCCGTAGCGCGCTCCCGTTTTTCTTAACCCCCTTAAACCTCCCTCCCTCTCACCCCAAAAGTAGAGGTTAAGTCGACGTATAGGCCGTTATGAAAGTTTATAAGTAAAATGGATGATAATTATACAGGCTTTATGTATAGGGCGTGCTTTTTAAACGGTATTACCTCTAAGCTTCATCGCTGAATTGCAAATTGGCAAAGGAGTTTAGTGATTCACACTTGTATGAATAACCAGGCTTTAGGAGTTTAATGAATGGCTTTGTAGATTAAGTTTGAATTTAAATGATTGTTAATGATTGTAGATTTAATTTGGAATCTTTAATTTTTGAAGGGTCAATAATTAAATTCAAATAAAATTAATGAGTTATTTTTACTTACTTACGCCTATGTTTGCTTTTTATTTTATGTTAAAGTTATGGCATAGTCGATCCCTGTTAAAAAGTTAACGTGTTAAAAATATTCTTATTTTTTTTTATTAGAATCGAAATATAGACCTAAACAATTATGCTAGATACCCTAATTTTATGGTAAGTTACCACACACTTACAACCGATATTACAGAAAGCATTTTGAGCATGAATAACCTTTTTTTGAAATCTAACGTAAATACTATAACTATTTCCAAATAGATTTTATTTAAAAATCTCAGCTAAACACGCCTACGTAACCATAAACAGCCCAAATACATCCTAGACGAAGGAAACGAGTTCGAAGCGCCAACTCTATTTACATGTAAATACTTTGAAAAAGTAATTTGCGCCATCTCCCGCGCCGCCCTCGAGATTGCGAGAACGCGCATTAAGCTCCCAGGTGATGCACGATAACTGTTATAGCCGAATATAATTTTCTCAGCCTCGCCGCGGCCCCCTTAATCCCGCAAAGAACCTTCGGAATTATTCCTACTGATATTTACGGTTTCGTGAATAAATAAAATTATGAATCTACCGTGATCCGACCTCCGTTATTTATTATTATGCCTATATTAAGTTATCTTTTTAATGGCCAGTGAGAGTTATATGGGTCGCGGCGATTTACGTCCTCTCGGATAAGCACTCAAAGTAAACGATACCACGCTAAGATTCCATTTTTAAATTTAGATGTGTCTTTGTTCGTTATTCTTTTTTAAAAAAGTAAAATTTAGTTGTTACTCACCTGGCTCTTGATTTGTTCTTATTCTGGAACATGTTTTATATTTTAATTCTTCGTTATACCACGTTATACTGTCCACAGCACGTTTAAGACTGGTCGGATATACGAATACTTTTACACAAAGAAAAAGATTTTAAAAAGTATGGTCATCCTAAATCACCAGCTAGTACAATGTGCATCCCACTAACAATTACAGTATTTGTCCAAAATACAAAACGGCACTTTGTGCAATCTTTCAGTTGTTAACAATAAACAAAGAAAGGGTAACAAAGCATCGCTTCTCGAACCCTTTTATTGCTGAGAAAGAAAAACAACCCTTTATTGATGAAAGAAAGAGCTATTGTCTCTGAGAAGTCCGTTATTTTTACGCAATTCTTGAATATTTGTCGGTAAGTAAGTGACCGTTCAATGTTACACAATTGTTTTTAAGGCCTAAGCAGGTAAAAAGTTTGTAGAATACATCACTGCTGGTATAAAATAGCTTATTTTGTTTTAAGAAGTGCCATAAAAAATAACATACTACGTACAAATAAAGAACCTACTATTTGACTTAAATTAAAGAGTGCAATTTTTTATACAGCACTAATTTTCTATTTTTATGTTACCTTAGATAATAATAAGCTGTAGGAAATACAAACCCTCTTGGGCCAGCATGCTGGTGGCCCAATAGTGATATTGGCTGAGAATAGGCAGGCCTTTATGTCACTTAGCAGTTCTCAGCAGTGAAATATGATTATTAAACAATAGCCCATAATGTTTCACTGCAATCAACAAATGATGATGAAGATTAAGGATTGTATGGGTATTAAAACCAATACCTTGATTTTTACGTGAATTTTTATGTAAAACATGGTAGAATGGTAGACTTAACTGTCAGAATTAACAGTCCGCAATTAAACATTTTTTTGTGTAATGAAAAATAAATTAATGTGAAGGGTTAAAGGTTATAAAAATATATTAATAAGAATGTTCTCGTTAACCTCACTATAAAATGCGACATTTAAATCATTCAAGGAAAAAAATTAAAAATAAGTCCCATGGTATAAGTAGACGTATAGTAGCTTTGTTATTGCTATTAATATAAGGTATATGTACCCTGCAACCATGTTTCTTAATTTTGTATATAAAAATAGGCCTAATGCATGTACCCTATATAAATCAGTTCATTCCACATCATAACGATACTGACAATGTTGAGTGCAACGACCTCGCTGCAGACCCTACTCAAGGTCGAGCTAGTAAAATGTTTATGGACTATAAAAGCTCCGTCTGCTGTGTATGTGTGTCAAGGACACCAGACAATTTTATTGACCGTTTGACGACAAAATTTACAACGTGGAACCCCTTTCAGTCGTTTCTTTTGTTTTAATAATTTTTCTGTGTATGCTTTGATTTTATTTTGAATGTAGTAAGGCTGAATATGCTTTGGAAACATTTGATGACAGATCTGTGTGAGTTAAGTGGTTGAGACAACAGATGTGTCACTGAGAAACATGTCTGATATCATATTAAAGCGCCTATCAACTCCAATCTGAAATAGTTGAACTTAACAAATCGTAAAAATAAAGTGATTATCTTTTTAAAAAGTAACAACTGTATTTCAACTAAATTTCAAGATTCTATTTTCTTGAAGCATTATGTGGGTATGTACTTAATTGAATGAATTTTTTTTTAATCCCCTATAGGTAAAAACTACAGACATAAAAAGTGCCCCAAGACGGAGCACCCCAAATTAAATATTCCATAAAATCGCAGCAGTTCGCAAAGAAAAGCAATATCGGATACGCAAGTGGCTAATGACGATTTGATGCGGACGGAATGGGATGCTCGTAAAAAATCACTAGAAATGATCCAATTTTGATTAAAAAATCACGAGAGAGTCACCCTTGAAGTGCGCAAACGGAATGATTTAAAAGTTTTAATAACGGAATTCTAGTGAAATGACATTATACTTTCAAATTAGGAGTGAAAATTTAATTTAAAAGAGAGACAAGTCGCCGTTTCGAGACTTGCGAGGGGCGAATGAGATTCGTCGTCGTAAAAATGTACAAGCACTTCTTTCGCGGAGTTTCTTTTCAGTGTACAAAATTTATGCGGCCTAAATCTCTCGGAGGGAAATTACAACGGCCCTGTATTTATTAAAGGATGGTTTTCAGTCGTCAAAGGAATTTTAATCGCGAAACTTTCCGTTATGAATGCCGCGTGCGGTGTGAGATCCGAGTTATCTCTTATTATGACTTTGCCTCTAATTAGGGCTGTTAAATGGCAGAGCGAAATCTTAAATCGCTTCTTATGCTGGGCTTGAGCTATAAAGGTTTTTTTTGTTATGAAATTTCCTGGAGTTGGATGACTTTCTGCATTAAATTAACATTTGTTCCTATAAACCAAAAAGAAATCCCTAATGAGATAAAACTCATATGAGTTTATAAATTGTTAACTAAAATATATATCAATTTACATTTTAGCTAGGAAAAATCATATTCTTTGAAAATTTGAAGTTAACATATAATTTAAGGAAACACATTTCTGTGTTTTATTCACATCCATAAAATAAGCACAAAAGATTTCTATAGTGCGTGAACGTCAGTGGGCTAGAAGGGATGGACTATTAGGGAGGTTAATAAGTGTCATGTCCAGTCCAAATAGAACAAATATTGGGAGTTCTCAGATTCTAACGTGACTGGTTATCAAGTTTTTTCATTTTTATCTAGGTATATAACGATAATTCATTATGTGTAAAATAATCATTATTTGTATTATTGTCTAATTTCTTTATTTTAGCATACCTTAATAAGTATAAGTAAGTTATAAGTAGTTTTAAAAAAATTAGGAAATTGGTAATTTAGTATCAAAAATAGTCTGGCTGTCATTTTAAAGCAAATCCGCCTGATTTCAGGACAGCGCTTCGTTAATCGCTTTTGAAGTAAACACTTCTTTATTTCGCTGCAGTCTTTTATATGGAGAAAGTTCTTCCCCTCAGATATCTCAGTACTTCAGTATGCTTCAAAACCATCTTAATAATAAAATCAAATACACTATCACTTGTCTTCCAAGAGCCATTTAAAATTAAAAAATTACTCAACAACAACAACTTTGGCATAAAACGATCCAACTAACTGTAATTTCGTACATTAGCAAAAACAAAACAAAACCCAAAAATTTCTGAATACATGATCATGCTTTTTAACTTTTAATATTAAATTAGAGTATTTCATTAATAAATGCGAACAAACTAAAGCCGCGTACACAACAATGTGATATTGCCATTATAATTTGGCTCCTTATGTTTGCCCGCACACAGAGAGGCGCACTTTCAAAGCATTTTCATGTATAGCTAATTAAAATATGCTGTTGTCGCTAACGAGGGCGAGTACACACGATACAATTATTTTCCACCTTATGAAAATTAAGTTTAATTTATACACACGTTATATAATGAGATCGTGCCGTGTTCTGCACTAAATGGGTAGACATAATCAAAGAAATGGAGCTAAGCCGAATAATTTGACAGCTATGTATTATAACAACTATTCACGGATATAATGGTTCATTTTATATGTTTTGTCATGTAAATAATCTTTATATCTACTTTAAATAACTTCGCTTTACTACTAGAAAAGGAAGTCTCAAAATATTGATATTAGGTTAAATTTACCATTAAATTTATTAATTACATAATTATTTATCAATTATCAATAAAGAATCTTGTAGCTTACCTAAATTACAAATATGTAATTAATTTTTAAATTTTACAATCAACATAATTAAATTCACGATAGAACATTTGCAAAGAATACAAGAATCAAAAATAAAACGCTAAATATTAAGTAACCCACAAAACATGTTCTATTTCGTTTTTAGAGTTTTAAAATACTTGACAATCGATATTAGCTTACTGCTTGGTAATAAAATAGATACGAGAACCCGTCAAGATTAGTAGACACAGTGTTTATACGACTGTTATAGGTAATATAACAAACTACAACTTTCATTACTAATTATTTTCATAATGTCCTCATCATATAAAATGGTACCATTCGGCACCATCAAAGAATTTTAACAACATAATACGATTCACAGACATATTATTATCAGATTAGGAATATTCTTTTCACTTTCTTCAATAATAGTCAGTGGTAAACATTGAGGAACGTCAAAAATAGCATACTGAAGATCGTAATTAAAATAGTTAAATAATAATGATAATATTTATACATTCACTTCTTTATCAACCATCCGATTGATCTTGTGTTATAGATAAGAAACTAAAGAAATACTTTTATTTTTATGTCGTTTTTTATACATCATGAATATTAAAAATATATGTACGTTTATATATGAATAACCACGAGACCTAGAACAATTATTCGTGAAATAGGGACCCCTGGTTGATTAGCCATCAACAATGCCGTACAATAAATGTAAAACTTACTAATCTATTTAAAAACTCTATTTACTATGCCACAACATTGACCTCGCTGGTATATTATGATTCGATTAGATAAATATTAAAATATCTAGTGATATACTGGTACACACAATTTATTACGATATAGTTAGATGACCCTATAAATAGTCGGTTGCCTTGAAGGAGATTCATATTAAGAATAAAGATATGAATTAATAAAATACGATGTATGATAGTGAGTCATGTTTTATGTAATGAATAATTTATGGCATTTATAAAGCTATGTATCGAGATACCAAGTCTAGGACTCAATACATGTATTAAGATTTCTGAGGTAAGAGGTTTATTCAGCTTTAAATGGTCGGCAAATTGGAGGAAGCTAGAGCAGTTTATTCTTTCATTCTGAATAAGCCGTCTTCCGAAATGAACTTCTCTTAAAAGAAATAATTAATATATTAAATTCAGAACAAAATCAGATCAAAAGAACCCGAATGGTACTTAAATTTTTAAAGATTTCGTAAAATGCTCTTTAATGAAAAAAATACATAATTTTGATTAAATGAAACCTTTCAATTTACTGCATTACACAATTCATTAAGTTCATTTTCTTCTGTTTATATGGTTGAAATAATAAAGCTTGTTTCTTAAAATGATTATTTATTTATCAAAGTCATAAAAATATTAATTATAATCTGATTTTTGCATGTATCATACACATATTATATGTATATGACATTTGTAGGTATTTTAAACTAAATATATATTCTGTTTGCTGCTGAAGTAAAGAAAACCCTTACTAAAAATAAACTTCTAAATTCACAGTACCTTTGAAGTGAACGTAAATAATTGTAACAGTCCCATTTGGTGTGATTTAATTACTCGTATATAAAGTTTATATTCGTATTTGAATCATTTATAATTAGCTGTCATAAGTAAATATGAGATTGTGATTTATTCGGAACGCATTTGTTGACAACAGAATGAAAATAGCATTGGAAATATCGTTATTACAAGCTAAAAGTTGACTTGTATGCTAAAATAAATACTCTTGATTTTTATGCATTACATATGAGGATATCTAAGTGCTGTTATTTCCTACAAAGGCTTTGTCATCATTTTCTAATATACCTATATAGTTTAATTTAAAAATTATGCATGTTTCTTTGGTCATTTCACATGAATTCCATAAATAATTAAGTGCCTACCTTTTATAAATATTTCAAAGTTTTCGAAATCATTTTCATACTCTTAAAATTTAGTCTGAACCTATTTATTCATCCCGGGTCAATAGAATCCACAAGAGTGACTCTCGTAAGACCTGTAATAATGAATGGGAATGACCCCATTAGGGCACCTTTTAACGTATTAAATCGCGACTTATCGGGCCCAGTCGCCGGCCTAACCCGGCCTTATCGGCCACCACTCACTTAGTCGCAGGAGGGACGAGCTTGTGGTATATTCGGCAGTTAAGAGGTTATTCCGTATTTTATAGAACGATTTTAATAATCAAGTAGTGGAAGAAGCTTATCATACGTAGTTCATTTCAAAATTATGTTTGCTTTAAATATATATTTAGGTCCGGACAAATACGGTAAAGATCGTTAAATTTAAGACCTGTCTCCAATCGTCATAGTCAAATTATTGTAAAAAAACGTTAGTTTTAACACGAGCGAAAACTAAACTTTAAGTGATTTTTGAGCTCAATTTAATAAACGTTACTTTTTTATGAAGAATTTCATTATTATTCTATTAGAAAGAAGTATTGTTAAATGCCAAAATAATACTAAGCTGGTTTAAAAAAAATTATTATAATTAAAATACTCGTTTTCATTATTACCAAAGACAAAATAAAAAATATATCGAGAAACCAAGTAAATAGGTAAGGTTCATATATAAGGCAGTACAATAGGTATTGTTAACTGATGTTCATAAAATTATCACATTATAAAACTCATTCTGTTATACTGCTAATTATGTATTAAGTAATAGGTTAAAAAAATTCATGTAAATAAATAAATGATTACAGAAATGATTTATGTTAATTTCGATTTACTTTTTATAAACAAAGGTAAAAATAATTCCTATGAAATTGATGGCCTATTTGGATGGTAGAAATAAAGGATATATATGAATAAAAATATGTTGGTTAAACTTTAATAAAAGCTTAAACTTTAGTTATGAACCCTATCACTAGATCGCGCTAGTAGTAGTATCCTTAAGAATGACTTGAGATATGTATACTATCAAAATTCATTTAAAAAGCTTAGAAAACATCAAAATATCAATAGAATTTAATATAAATTGAAGTTACAGTATGAAGCTAGTACAGAAAGATTTTCTATTGCAATTGTTTGCGTAAATAACAATGGATGCTGGAAAAAAGTATTGTGTCATACTTTATCAAGAATATTCAAAATAAATATTACAAGAATGTTATGTTAACACAAAAATCTGTAATGTTTTCTTAAAAGTTAATGAAGCATTGCATAGTCAAAAAAAATTATTTACAAACGGAATTTTTTTTCATTTATTTAATTGGCAATATAATAAGTTACTTATTTCTTAAAAATTTTAAATCAATTTAATTACCTAATAATAATATGATCATGAAAATAAAATTGTTGGCTGAAGGCGTATAACTTGCTTAAATTCTGTATTACGAACACCGCAAAAGCCTTCGATGCAACTTAGTTCCCATGTTTTCTGCTAGGTGGAGGTATCAATACCCATGTGAAAATGTATGGTTAATATTGTGTTAGAAATATTTATTTTCCTTTTATAGAATAATAAGAAGTACCTATACGAAAAAACCTATTTAAGTATAATATAGTATATGAAAGTTATATATCATAATTTGTTTTAATCGTTTTAATTGGTTTACGTACAATAAAAATATTTTCTAATGAAAATGCTTCTAAGTTCGTATATGATCACAAAATGCAATTGTACTAATAATTTTGAATCATATACAAAGCTCTTTAATTAGCCACTAAAGTCTGAAGGTTACAGCATACTTGCCTGTAGTATAGGTAACATTCAAATAGATTTGTTGAGCATTTTAGGTAAAACCAGAAAGGTTCGAGTCTACCCGCGCACGAGGGAGTCGTAAAAGCTTTGACTAGATAGTTTGAAAGAGTTGAGTGTTCGAGGTTTTGCCCAATTTTTCTCTCCAAAACGTCACTTTTTATTCATCAAATAAAAATATAAAATGGTCAACGTAAAAAAATATAATCTTAATATGATGATACTACTAATGATAATTTTCGGAACTTTTGTAACTTCTGTTCATTGTTTACATGCACAAATTGTGTCACACACGCATGAGTTGTGTGAAAGAACTATTATAGAAATAAGTAGACCCTTGCAAACTCATTATAATTTTCAAATCTGATTGTCTTATTGCAATCCCAATAAATGAGTTCTATAACTTCTTTTACTTCTACTATGAGACTTCAAGGCTTCTTGCTTTTAATGCTCCAATTTCCATGAGACGTAGATAGGTAACTACCTAATAATTTTAATTAAATGGAGAATGCCAAAACTGTCATTTCAAGGACCGTTTTTTGAGTGCGTCGACTCTTGATTTTATTGAAACTCCAATTACTTATTTTATATTAATTTCAAACTGATGCTTTCCCGTCCCAAAAACAAATAAGATAATATTTATTGTAACTCAAAAAGTTATACGTTATATTTTCTATAATTATTACGAAATAAAATAAAAAAGTCACATCACAACCCTGGCCACTAATAAACAGTGCCATCTCCCACTTGACATCTCACAGCGCCCCTATACACCCGCCATTTCGTATCATTGCTAAATTGTTTCCAAACATAAATCCTACTATTTAATTTAATCAACACCCGCGTAATTTTTACTATGTGCACACTCGAAACCAGTTAACGTAGACCTTTAAAAATCTCTCTCTTACGTTTTATAATAAAGAAAAATTACAAAGCAGAAAGGGTGTAGTGTTTCAAGCTGTAATGGTCAGTAGGCTATCCATAATTTAAAATAACGTGGGAGCGAGTGCACGCGTTCGCAGCGTTAAACTACAATTTTAATTTAATGAAAAAATGTATGTTACTAAATATTTTAGTTGAAGGAGCTTTTTAATTGATGATCGCGTGCTGCTCGTTTGCTGTTAAAATAATTATGTATATAAAATATTGAATGATTTTCTTATTTATACATTAGGTTATATTTTTATGACCATTGAGACCTAAAATATGCATGTTCATTTAATACATATTATTAATATACTCGTGACCACACCTGTAAGCAAATATAATATAAGAAGATTTTTCACAAAAGTTACCAATTCAAATCGAACAATTTTCCTAATAAAAGGGGAATCATTTGTATATTGTAACGTGTAACTGGACTTACCATATATCACATTACCATCAAATCTCTATAACAAAAGATATCTATTCAAAAATCAAATAAAGATGGCGATGATGTCATAGGGTGCCACCCCACCGGATACAACGCGCATCGGAAATGCACAGAATAATTTATTGCACATCAGACGTTAGAAAATATTATTTATTTGACGTCCATTTCACTATTTCACATTATTGTTGCGCCCAGGAATACAATAAAACTGTCATGTTTTGTTGGTGAAATGTTTTGTGAAAACGGGGATATAATTGCTTTATTAATTGTTTTCATAATCAAATACTTGTGGCGGCTTTTAGTAGATACAGTCTGTAAATAACTGTTCCTGCTAAATAACATGCTCTCTATCTTTTATTGTGGGAAAATAAATTAGTATACGGGCGGGTAGTTACATTCGTAGTTATCTTTCAATTGATTATAAAAAATATTGCCTGATAAAAATTATATATTATCGGTGCACAAATGTATTCTACAATGAATTTTAGCAGAGCAAATTTTAAATGTTACTTTATCTCGATTCTTAACATAGATTTTTAAGTGAAAATTATAAACTTTCAAAAATCAATTTATCTGATATTTCTCTTATATTGATAATAGTTCAATAAAGATAATGACCAATAAGTCCCAAATTAAATAAAGGTATTATTATAATAGTGCATCATGTGGCATATTCATTTTTAAACGAATACAAAATGGTATGTAGTCTTAGAGGTTTTTGCATGTGTTTTCTTTATAAAACCACTTATGACAAGAAAAAGATGTTTTTACTAATAACATCGTTTTTATTTATATATAAACTTTATCCACAAATAATCTTAGGTAACTTAGGTATCTTAGGACATGGGATAATATCTTTAAATTAAAAACTACTTAATTAAGTAGATAGATATATCTATTAAATTAGATTTGTTGAAACATTTTGGTACAGCTTTGAAATAAGTGGTACCTGCCTAAGTACCTAGATATACATGACAGGAATCATTTTTCTCAAAAGCTCACCCACGTTTATTAAATAAAGCAACTAAGCCAAGATCGTTACGAATGGCAGATAATGAGCGGGGCCACTGAGAAGGAACGAAACGCAGCGCGAGTCCCGATACTTCCACGCCATTACACACTTTGTTGATACCCTACCGTGTCATGGGCACGCGGGTCGCTTTATGGAGACTCAAGTAAATATTGAGGGTAGAAATATAATTTTGACAGTGCCATGTGAAGTGTTTTGGTACTTACTTTTGGTTGGTTATCTATTTTTTGTTTGGTTCATCAATTAGTAATTATGTAAAGGTATGAAAAATAAGCATTATACACGTTGTTAGAGATAGAGTAAATACTGAAGGAAAACAGCATCAATTTGTTTCGTATTTCGAAATAAATTGCCATTAGATATCTATTAAGTAACTGAAACTGTCTTTCTCTATTTTTCGAGCAGAGTAAAGGATTGTTATTATTATGACGAACGAGTAATCTTTTATGAAATATATATTTATAGGTTTGAAATTGAAAATCCTTGTATCAATAGACTATACAGTGGATAATCGAAAAATGCGTTTAGTGAAGTGAATTTCACGTTATTTATTGGCTACGTTATCGGACGCTGTAAAAATGCCCGATGCCCGATGTTTGGCACTCGACATCGTTTCATAGTGTTGCAGTTAACTGAAATTTGTGGAATAAATAAATATATTTATGAATTCCAAACCACCACCAAGTAATTCCAATTTATAACATCTAGACAGAAGCAGATATTCTGTGGCACTTGATTGTATGATGAACAGCTCATTAAAGAGAACATGTTGCTTCCAAATTGACCTTTATTAGGTACAAAATACTTAGATGTTGCTTAGAGACATGCATACTTTTTTATACCACTAAAGTGGCAATCAAGCATACGGCCCACTTGATGGAAAGCGGTTACCGTAGCCTATGGATGCATGCAACACCAAGGGCATTATTGACGCGTTGCCAACCCTTAAAAAAATTTTACACACATTTTTAAAGAATCTTATGCTGTATTAGTTAGGAAAACCTCCGCAGGAAGCTCATTTCACCACTTACCTTACCTTGAAAATCAATATCTATAACTTAGCACGGAAATAGCCACAAGTAACATTTTGACACTTAACACTTGCTAAAGTTAATAGAAAATAATTCGTGTAGTACTTAATTTAACAAGCAGATTAGTTATTGACAAAACTTACATAATTTTTAAATTATCTATTTTATGTAATAGTAATGTTCTACTAACAACATCTTGCAATTTGACATTTCAGTTGTAGTTTTCTCTAAGCAACTTCATACACCATTATTTGCTCGCTGGTCATAAAGGCTGGCTTAAAGGAAACAATGTTTGTCTACACTTATGCCAAAGAAAACCTTTCTTACCATAAACAAAATGAGGTAGTTATAAATTATAGGAAGGACGTATTAATATTCTAACTAACATAGCGGTACACATATTTTGTTTTAATAATCACGCGGCTTACCAATTGCGACCGCAGGTGCGTACAATGGTACTTACGCTTTACCAATATATATGACTATATTACAATTAAATGCTTATAAATTGTTAAATTAATAATCTACTTCCTATATATACAGTTCAACAACAGGTTCTTAGTCATAGAGTCACAGTAGTATAAGGTATGTTATTATATGTATTGTATAATAAACTTGCTTTAGGAAAGTTGAATGAGAAGCGAAGGTTCTTCTTAATTGCTTTATTTTGCCCCTTTAATGTTCAAAATTAATCTTAAATTTAGGATCAACTGAAGAATTAATTTAATTTAAAACTTAAAAAGATTAAATTAAAATTCGTAAAAAATTACATTAAAAGCGTGTATGAATCAAAAAATCATTAACTGGTAACACAGCTTGACCAATTGCAAAAGATTTATCAGTATTGCCTGATCAATTAATTAAAAATGCTATACGCGCCTACATACTCGTTCATGTGGAGATAGCAAATCTTGGCGTTCGATTTGTGCGTACTGAATGAATCGAAACTTAATCGAAACTTAATCAGACGTTATTTAAAAAAGTTGAGGCATTTAAAAAAGAAAGATTATTATTTTTGGACCGTTAATTATAAGCACCACATTGAGGTACCATAGAATTTTGGAAAAGATCCGTTTCATTTATAAATTTGATCTAGGTAAATCAAACGCATGCAATATGATAAAATACTATGGTATTTGTTTGCTATTTAATATGATTATATTTAATAACGATTCACATAGACTAAGATCAGTGTCCATTCAAATAATATGCATATAAAAACACACACCAGATTAGTTAAATTTTAAGTATGTAACGAACGTATCATAAAGTTGTGTTAAAATGATGTGATACAGTTTTGAAACATAATATCTTAAATAATTAAAATCCCTTGTTTCGACAGGACAAAAGATTTTTGTAACAGAAAAATCATTTTACCACAAAATAAAATAAAACAACTTTTACAATGATGTTAATCTGTCATACGAAAGCACTTTATAGTGCCAAAAGCCAGAAAACAAGAAGTAAAAATAAAAGTAAATTTGTATTTTAAATCTCTTAAACGGAATTCTTGTTGTTTTAATCTTGTTAAAACAAGCCTTTTGTTTAACTTGCCTTGTGTTTGTTTTGTTGTTAAAAAGTTCTTATTAAAAGTTTTTATTAATAAGGGCAAGTAAGAATACTGCATTTGAATGTTATTGCATAATTTTGAAGATTAAGACTGTTTCAAATGATTATACTAAGCAATAATTAGGCCGGTCATGTTTATGACTGTGACACTGAGAAGACTAGACAAAATGGCGTAGTGCAATAATGTTTTTTACTGTTAATTTACATGTACAAATATTAATATATCCTCTCAAATAATGCGTGACTGATAAAACCTCAATATAACTAAAGAACTCTAGAAAAGCTTAAAATCTAGGAAAACTGATAGATATGTCATCTTCATGAAATTAGAGCGTTGTGGTTTATTTCTCAATGAAAGTACGTTATAATATAATCATTATTATTGAGACATTGTTGTATTTATTATTAATTAATTTGTTACAAGCATTTAATTAAGCTGGAAGTATTTATTGCGCCGCTTTTTCGCTACAGCTTAAGTGTTCGTCGATGACAGGGTTAAAAATTTAATAACTAAAAACTTCTTTTAGTTTTTTTAGTTTCGCTATAGCGATTGTACAATAATAATCATAACTATTGTTTTTTGATATCACAGCATATCAAGCAAGCAGATGGTGTGGTTACTATTGCATGGAATACGAAGTGCTTCACAGCTAATATGTACACTACTTTGCAAGCGAGTCTATTATTTAGAATCATTTTTACTGTCGCAATAATGGTTAATTATTTATAACTTTCAATCGTAATTAGTACATCAATCCCGTATCATTACTCATACAGACAGCTTTGGTCATTCACAACACAAACAAATAACCAATACTGTATGTAGTATGTAGGTATACCAGCTCACGTTGATGTGCGCCACTAATTGACGTCACGTTGATCGCTCTGATGCGTTCACCAACTCAATGTATTTACTGAGCTTGCATTCTATATTTTTCATAAAGGCCTTAATGTGAGATGTGCAAATTGATATATGAGATGGAGATTGGTAGAATTATTAAGGAGCGTTTGAAAATATAATGCACGGCTATTTACTTTCTCAGCGTAACTTATATGCTAGTGATATTTTTTAGATAGCTTATTTATAATAGCAGATTCACAAATATGGTTATTCACATAATATATAAACTATAAGCAACACAAAGTAAATATGGAAATTGAAATCAACGTGTACAAAAAACACTATATTGCTGAACAAGTAAAAAATGAAGAATAAAAATTATATGCAACATAAATAATATGAAAAGCATCTACTTATATGTCTAAAAAAAATTAAGACACTCCTTTCTAAGCAACTACATTAAATCCGACAACGCACACGCATACACGCATATACGCTTATATATAATATATACACACATATTCTCCTTCTTTTTGTTCATTTCATAAGTGGTATATTTAGACCTTTATTATTTATAGTTGTATCAACTTTAGAAAAAAATAAAAAGATTAATAATAATCGTAATTATTTAATTTGAGAGGAGTCTGTTTATATATCCCAAAATGTACAAGTTACTTATCTCTTTTTAAATACTTAATTTTTATCAAAGACCAACTGTGCTAAGAATACAATATTTTTTTAAAATAACAACTTCGTGATTTAGTGATATTGTAAAGTTGTTTGTGATTCTTATAATAAAATAAAAAGTCTGCTAACTGCTGAATGAACATTTATTCTTTATTTATATGTGGTATAACTATGTGTAGAATATGTGCCAAAATATGTTTAACACGAGATTAATGCTCACGATTATTTTAGTGTTATATCTCTATTTTGTCCGTCACCACAATCGCTAATTCATAAAATATTTTTTTAACGTAACATTATCGAACTTATCATATTTAAATTTTTACACATAGTAACTCAGTGACAAAAAATCATGAACAAAATAGTACTGTAAGCGTTAACATTCGTTAGCTAAGCATGGCCAAATCATAAGATTAGAAACGTACCCCAACTTAACTACTGCTAACTAAAACCAATTTATTTAAATTCAGTAAGTATTAAATGAAATTAATCTGTTTTTTACTAACAAACATAGTTGGTATACCCATATTTTTCAATGCAAAAGAATAAGAAAAAAGAAAACTCCAACCCATAGAGCACCCAAGGATAGACAATTTGATTTACTTAAAATTATAAATTTTTTTCAACTTAAATAAACAGTTCGGAAGCTATTAAGTAATAAGCTTAAATTCTGTTCAAAAATCTTTCAAAAAATAACGTTAGTAAACTAAATTTGCAAGTACCCAGGCGAGTGCAACACAGTCTGAACGCAGCACAGAAGCGATATCTCGAGTGTTATGGATTGCCGGCGTGCAGTTTAAAGTACCGCTTTTTGATCACCCCGCTCCCAGCCTCAAGGTCTTTGAACCCACTTATTAATCTTACAGACCTTTGTCCTTAAAATGAAAACTCCAGACCAGCAGTTAACAGTTTTATGAGAAATGAGAGTGACATTGGCTTGACATATGCTATTGAAGGAGAGTATTTACTACTCGCTGACAATTAAGAACTCAATAGGTAATGGATCAGCAAAGGGAAGTGATCAATGATAAAGGTTATTGGTTTTAAGGTTTAAAGGGAAAATAAAGTTAAACAAAATACCTAATTTAAAAAGTAGGTGGCAAACAATTAAAATAATTTCTTATATACTCGAAGTACTTCACTGCAATTAAACGATTGCTAGTAATGTCTCAGTTATTATTATCTGGTAAAGTATTTTGAACGCGCAATTGATTTTGTGATCACCGAGGATTCTAATCATCATCTACCTACTGTATAGTCGTCCACTGCTGGACAGGTCTCCCCTAATGCACGCCACTGCTCCCTACTCTCATCCAGTCCGCTACAGCAAGGAATCTATGAAAATCGTCATATCATCTTCTGGCATAACATAGTATGGGTTCTCCCATACTATATTTTCTACGTTGCGGTCAAGAATTTTACGACTCTAGTACTCGTCAGTTCTACGGCTAACATGACCAGCCCACTACAAATTCAGTTTACTTAATCTACGGGCTATGTCGGTGACCTTAGATCCTGTCGGATCACATTTCTGATACAAAATCTCTATTTCCATCTTTAATCGTTTTTATTTATATTTACTTGTATAGCGTTCTATTCTTTGTATTTAAAGAATAATTCTTTAAAAAATACTGCCTTGATTTTAAATATTACGAAAAATCAAGAAATTCATCGTAAATTATCTGTAGATAAATAACCCCTTTCGTTAATAAAACTTTAAAACATGCCATTGTAAATAAAAGAAACAAAAACATCAATGCATTTCTCATTACCAAAAGACCATCAGAATTGCCTTTAAAGGGTTTTTGTAAAAAACTGGCAACACCAATTGTTCACTCGACACACTTAAATTTCTGCGCGTGCGATTACAAATCATTTGTGAATAAGGTAACCACCATTTTTTTTGTTTTCGATAATAACGATATCAAGGACCACGTTTGAAAATAATATAATTAGGAAGGTACACACATAATGGTTGAACATATGCTACTCATATTTTAACAAAGCTGTTATCTGTCTTTAATCGAAACGTTATCACAACTGAACAAATACTGTTGGTGCCTATGTTTTTTATAAAGGTTTAATTTCATAAAAAAATATTGTTTATCCTGTGCGATTGAATCTTTTCCTCAAATTATATGATAAAGTTTAGTTAATTTGTAATAAAAACTTCAGTTAAGTTATGGTTTTGTGACCATTTAAAATTTCTAAATGACATGAATTGCATCAATCCATCCCAACCCGCAAAAGAGAATCTTTATGTAAAAATAAACAATTGCATCAATTACTCGGAAATTGCCCATAGACTTTCAGATCACGTCAATTTGTGCATAAGCAATAAAAAGGTGCCAGGTATATTAAAAGTCGATCATTGGAGAATTGGGCTGATGCTAAAATTATTCTGCTATCATTTAACAGTTGGGCATTATATATGTGACACAGAATCGAATTGGAATACTAATTTTTATGAAATAATATTTTAACGTAGGCCATCGTAGCAACGATTTGATAGATATAAACTAAAAATTAATTTGCATGTAGTATTCAATTAGAAGAGAAAATGGATAATTGGCTGTTTTTGATTTATTGAAAATAATTAGATTTATTCCAAAAAGTTCTAAATCTTAAGTTGTACAGTATTACGGAGTTACAAATAAATATTTATTTTCAAAATTAATTTTATGAAAGTTTATCAAATATTAACGTGACTTGATAACTTTTTCTAGTTACTTATGATTTTCTTAAGTTACTAATTCTTATTTTATTTGTCGAACAATAGGATTATGATTATTGATAAAATGATGTTGATGATTATAAGAGACACGAAGCTACTGAAAAATGAAAATATATCTACGTATATACAATAAATTAAAAAAAACTTCAATATAACTATTAACTTTTGAGTCGGTGGTTCACCTATGGAGCACTTATAATAAATAGTTATATTGAAGTTTTTTTTACAATTTATTGGACATATGTGACAAATTAATGTTATTTTTTATGATCTTCTTTATTTTCAAAAATAGATTTTGAATTTACTAATTAGATTCTAGAATTGTTTTTATTGTTTAGTAAAATGAGTTAAAACCATATTTTGTAAAAAGTTTTCTCGTATACATGCTACTGCAGTATTTAATGTTGATATCGAATAGCATTTAAAACGACCATTAAACTTGGTCTTCGCAGTAGAAGTTTCCTTAAATTCAAAACTCAAAGTTTCTCAAATTGCATGTTGCGGTAAAACTTTGCGACAACGGCTACAATAAATTACTGGGAAGTTTGCGAACTGCCCAAATGTGAGAGATACTTCGTCGACAACATTTTAAGTGCAAAAGGTTGACATAAATTTCCAGTATTAAACACAGGTGGAAATGAGAGACAGCTAAAACTGTTTTAATCATAAATATATGCATTCTTATTTTCTGAAACTTTTAAGAACCTTGGAAGATATTCACATTCACTAATCATGTTACAAATGAACTGTGTCCTTTCTAAGATTAAACAATACGTCTGTCTTCGAGATACGAAGGATGTTCCCAACTTATTTGCATTTACACGGGCCGAGTAATTGCGCTGCGCTTCAGGGAAAACTTTAATTAAACTAAAGTGTCTTAAACTGTACTAGGCACCTATAGAACACTTGACTACTTAATAAGAAAAGTTTTTAATGTCACCAGCTGGAGACTAGAAAGCCACATCTGTTAGATATTTTCTAGTTCAAGTTTCTTGTGAAATATACATACTATCTAACAAGGATGCTTGATTATTATTACTACAAGTTTTAAGATACCTAAGTTATTTATAAAGAAATAATTTTATCAATTATTGTAAACCATCTTTTATACGGGTTACATCTATCTAAACAATAAATGTTAACTAACCTATTTTAATTATTACAGTTTTAACCATGTTTTTTTCCTCTTATAAATATTAAATAATAATAAAATAGTCAATTATTTAAAATTGATTTCATAAGTAATACTGGACAATCAATATGACATTTTTCCATATATTCTATATATTAAGCCATAATTACAACTAATACTTAAAAATTTTCACCGTTTACGAAAAACCTCTAAACCTCTAAAAAAATTGTCTTTAGTAAAACCTATAGTCTTATTTTCGCTTAAAAATAAAGTTGTCTCAGCCTTGTAATCGCGAATATTCACCTTTCATTCTACTCGCGTATTTTTCCCATTAATTATTATTAAGTTCAGTATATGCTAACATACAGAGCAGGATTACAATTAGATGTAACGCCCGTAGGGGACTAGCCAACAAAATACCTTAATTCTATTTTATGTAGCGCTATCTAGCTACGCGCGTCCTGAATCAGCCCAGCTGATGCATGGACCTCATATTTATGGGGGAGGTAGACACAAATTGAAAATTACGACTTGACGCTTTGCACGTAACGAGCTCGCTGAATTATACTTTGTTTGTATTGCGTGTTTCCTTTTGTATATAGGAGGAATTTTCTATGTAACTATGAAATAAGGTTTGCGAAATTCCATAACAGGATAACAGCTTTTTATATTATGTAGTTTTGTTGAATTTTTATTACATATATAATATTTAGTCAACATTGTATGTTATTTTGAGCTACTTCATGCTTCGATATCTACTGTATGAAGCCATTAGACACTAATTGTTACTCCCTTCATTCCCTGCAACCCCAATGTTCCAGCGTGCTGATGCCATGGATCTCAACACCTAAGGTGTTTCTCCCATGTAAGACCTGTGCCTAGCCTGCTCTCCCATACTGGTCTTCCGTGCTGCCCTTATAATTACATGTGAAGCTTGGGAGCTCCAGATTTCAACATCACTTCCTCTACGAGTACTGGTTACCTATAATTATAATCATATATTACATAATTGATAAATGGTAGACTCTAAAGAGCTATTCCTCATCCGTGGAGAAGTCCTTTGTTGAATAATTCTCTTGAGACTATAATTTGAATAATTTTTCTTCCTCAGTCATCTAATACTTACATACGAATAAATACGATTTACCTATATGAAAAACTTAATTGAATTTATTAGAAAATATTTATATTCTAAAATGTACTCAAACATGATTGGTTTGACTGTACCTTCGTAACATATTTAAATGCGAAAGTGCAAATTGTAAGTTACTAACAAGGATTCTATAAATTAACTTAGATAATGAATTAGTAAAGCACCGCCATAAATATTCACAATTTACAGTATTAGGAGTTAGAAGTAAATACGCAGTACGACCAGACGAATAAGGCAAAATCATTTGCACATGAAAATGACTAACTGAGGATTGAATGCGACTTCGAACGTTATAAACACTCAAATAGAGTTCTTATTCATTGTTCTTTTTTTAAATAAAATGTTTACTATATAAGCTTTTTAACAAGAACTAAGAGATTTCTCACGTTTCCGTATTCATTTCAAGGTTAGATTAATGTGATAAGAATGCGTAACGCTCTTAAGTTACATTATTTAGGTGTATATATCTACATAATTTAATTAAAGTGCTTAATTTTATATATATGATAAGACCATTTAAATGGGGTCAACTAAAAAATTTATTCTTAGACCTCACAGGTCATGGGAATAAATATATAAAGCTTATTTTGTATGTATAATACCTATCTTCACATTAAAAAAGAAACACTAGCTTAGTTAGTATTTATATCTTAGCTGTGCAGGAAAATCTTACGAAGTAACAAAAATTTAAAGACGTTAGCACGATTCTATTTCGGTGAAATAAATTTTATTACTATACAGTCGAAGTTATAATTAAGATTTCCATTAACAACTTCCATAAACTATTCCATAAACTATTCAATAATTTTATGGTATTGAATTTCTCTATAGATCATTTTAATGTAGCAACAAATATCTACTTATCGTAAATATAGGTGAGAAGGTACATACATAGTAAGTATTGCAATGCAAGATTATAATAATATAATCCTGGTAATTACACCTTGGTGCTATTTTATGAGCCACAATTCAGTTATATAATGCCGTCGTAACTACGTACGTATTTTACGAGTTTTTGGTTTAAAAAACCTTTCACCTACAAATTTTTATTATTTACTTTTCTTTATAATATTTTCCAAACAAAGATTGCAATATACAAATTAAAAATAATGAAAGAAGCCAATCTGAAATATAATTTTAAGTATAAAACTTTAGTCACAACGCAATAAGCTGACTGGTAATCTAAATTAGTTTCACTTTTACATTACTACATCTGCAACGTCAAGGAAGGGCGTCTGGGTGTAAACGGAACACGTGCCCGCACTCAACTCATGTAAATTCCACATGTTTCATTTGCCATTTGTGTATAGTGTGTGTGGCAAGATGTGAGCGACACCGTTCTTAACTCTATGGCATAACACATATTTTGTTTTACTGAAACTATAGTTTTACCACCATATTATTAAGAGGTGTCCTGAAACTTGATTGAAGTTAAAATTATCAGTGTTGACAAATGTATAAAATTGCTAAATTAAATTTACCTAAATAAACCGTTTATATTTAAGTTTTTGCATTATTATTTTAATATTAAACTTTTTTAGTTAATAAAGTATTAAATAATTTTATTTTGTTGTTATTTTATTACTTTCACTTTTTATTGTTTTTTACAATTTTCTGTTATTTTTAGTGATTTAATAATTTTTATTTAAATAAATTAATTCATCGCTTCAGAATCTACCGCTTCCGCTTGTTCCGAGGGAGTGTAGATGCTCTCATCGTTTGTTCTCCACACTCAGTACACGGATCAAAGCGCTCCACTGACGTTTATAACTGCACATCCTCAGACGAAGCCAGGACCTTCATGAGCTGTTGACGTTTGACTGTATATTAGCATTCAAAGGGATTCTCGAATTTATGTTTTGTCTCTTTGCATGATGTCGCCAGGTATTGACGTGTTAATTACTTGTGCGAGTAAGGGTAACACGGTCATGCGTCATGACTCATATCTTGACAAACCTTTATCAGACAAAGTATCCTATGCCGTCTACTATGCTCAAGCCCTGGAGATACGTTTTATGTTAATTGTGACTGTAGAAGACATGGTAGTATTATTAAGAGACTATTAATGTTTACAAATACACAATTTACAGTCAATAGGCAAGAATATAGTTATTACACACAATATGTTCAAAAACATATTATATTATTGATAAAAAGCTAACGTCAGTCAGATAAAATGAAACATGATATAAAAATCGTTACATTTGCACAGTTGCAGACTGTTGTCGCCGCAACATGCAAGCTCGGTAAAGTTCAATAACGCATTCCTATGAGGACTACTCACTGATAAGTAAATAGTGCTCTGTGTGCTACTTATAGACAAAGTCCAAAATAAAGAATGAAAAATGTTGTGCTTCAAAAAGTTTTTTGAAGAATTTCAGTTTCAGACAATTTCAATTTAAATAAAAAGATATCCTTGATAACATATAAGACTATTCACTGCGCATATAAGAGTAACGCTAAGACATATTTTGTGTTAACTGTTTCTAAAATTTTTAGCAATCAACGTCGTTAGATAAAAGAATAATGGGTATATAATACGATAATACGTATGTACGATATATTATTTTGAAAATATGTACCTTTACTTCATGAAAAAATGGAATGAGTATCCTAGTACGTCCCTAAAATTATCATAAGTGAAATTACTACACTCAATATACTCAATACTCCAGGAAAGTGCAAAGAACATAAGCTGTTAGCATTATATATACAAAGAACATAGTTTACTAGATCTATCCGACTAGAGCGAGCGTGGGCAAATACAACACAGTCCTTCATAACTTCAACTAACAAACCCTTTGTATTTCCTGAGTTACATCGCTCCGCGCACTAAACCATGTCCGAACGTGCGATATTTATAACTAGACGAGTTATGCCCGTAAGTAATGGGAGTTATGTACGAACATTATACCATAGTAAATCCAGTTGTCGCGTTTACTATTTAAATGTATTCATCTGAGCTTTCCCGGCGTCATGCAGAGACTTCGCGTGAGGCGGCCATGAATAATTCACCTACGGCAGGCATCTACAAGTACAGTGTGATACATAAAAATAGTTTTACAGGTAGTTATACCTATGAGTTTGTGAAACGAGTTTTATGAGCATCAGAGTTACCTTGCAAACAGAATACCAACAAAATGAACAGTCTAATAGGTATTGTAGAGAAGATATGAGCCTCTAGTATAAGGTAAAATACTTTATACTAGAGGCTCATATCTTCTCTTTCGTTACAATATGCCCAGAACATCACAAAAGGAAATTTAATTTAATTTGATCATTCTAAAATTCATTTATCTTACTTTTAAAAAGGCATCTTTACCGTCGATTATTGTATTGTTAAAGGTTTGCAAGGTGGTATGATTTAAAAGTGTATGTGTCACCAATTGTGGTATACATTAACGAAATATGTTAGAACATATTGATTACAGAATTTATCAAAGAAACCGGAAACAGATTTTTACCAGAAACAAGCATAATTGTATACTTTTATTTCATTGGTCGACTCTAGGTTTTTTAATCCATAACTTTTGTGATAAGTTTCAATTTGAGGTCTAAGTCAAATGAGTGGCTTTGTCGAATGGTCTCTTATTTGCGGGCTTAATAATACTTACACTTCATTGCTTGACCTGATCTGCACTAATGTGGTAGTATAATAATTCAAATACAAAAAGGATTATTTCGATAGATCAACAGAATTTGTCAGGAATGTGAGATAAGATCTCAAAAACCTATTGTTGTTTAAGAATTTCCGTTCTCCATCTCCAAAGATCTTTATACGATTTAGACGAAATTTCCATGGGACCAGCCTGAAAGCGTATCTTTCAAATAAAAGAAGTTTCTAAATCAGTTGATAAATACCGAACTTCTGAGATAAAAAAAACATTCAACGTAATTGGGAACTAAAAGGCGAAAATCCTAATATTTTGCCTTATACAATAGCGTAGTAGCAAATGGTAATAAGCAATATATTTTTTTATTCTACAATAAATGTCGCCTCAAAATGTATAAAAAAATATTAAAAAGCTTCGACCATTTGCCTTTCAATTTAGTATTAATTTGATGTCCAGTAAAAATAAATTAAGTATAATTTATATCATATAACATATACTCGAACTACGATTAGCATAATAGATATTTATCTATTCCGTTATAATAAGGTTTGTTGTAAGCTTATCTAACATGATAATATCTTTGAATTGATTAAAGCAAATGCGATTCTTAAATCTGTTTAAGAATCACCAGACAGCAATAATAATTTCCTCAATAACTTATAAGAGAAATTTATTTCAAGAATTATGTGAACGACAGTATGTAAAGATTGTATGTATTATTACGTATCTTGATTGGTAACTTTAGTCAAAATACGTAAAAGTGTAAGCGTTTAATCAAAAGAATAAATATCACAGAAAGAAAGAAGCGATAAGATCATAAAGCTCTTCGGACTACTCTCCATGGTAAAATTGAGGGTAGTAGGTAGTTTTAAAAATATTAACAACTTTCATGTAATTTCCCGTAAGATTAATAATTATTTTCCTTCTATTACTAGTAATAACTGCATATGAAATTTGTTTAGTGTTATTTATACCTAAACACAAAAATTAAGTTACTCTTACAACTAAATGGTCGCCATCTCTGGTCTTCCGTAGCGCCAATTGAGAACACAGAACGCACCGATCCCCACAAGCCATCCGCATGACAAACATATGTGAAATACTTAAGTATAACAAATTATATATAAGGCTTAATTAAATACAATTAATTTGAACAACAAATCATCAAAGGAAGACAAAACCTAATACATACTATTGATGTGTATTTGCATATGACAATTGACAAATATAAGTTAATAGTTTACAATATCTAAATTGTCGTCAATAGCCTACTAATAAAACATAATTCTAAAGACGTATTATAGATATATTTGAGTGTATAAACCTTTGCAATTGCTAACCAGCAAAGTGATAATGCTAACATAAATTACTGAGTTTGATAAAATCATTTAATTATTTTTCCATCATGTAAGTAAGCAATATATCAGTAAACATATGAAACCACCTTACAACTTGGTGTTAAGAACTATATTAGAACCTAATGTTGAAGAATGCAATTAAGTTGATAGCGATTGATCTAATTTGTATGGATGAGTGCACATTTTAATGGCAGTTTACTGATAATTATTGGGGCTTCGATTACACGCTTACTTGCTATATGTTAAGTACTGAATGATAGACACAAGGCCTTCATTTAGTTAATTAATAACTAATCTGTATATCAGATATAAACTGTTCGATAGCTGGCCATGTCAATGTGATTATCCTTCTAAATAAATCCCATTGAGCATCTTATAATACAACTGTTAAGTTTAAAATCCCAACGAAGACAACAAATTCCTTCTTAAATTCTATGTAATTTACATTTAAATAGGTTTTTTGACCGCATAGAGACGAGAGAATATCAATTGATATTTTAGTAAACTAAGCTAATTATTTTTCTCTGTAAAACATAAACTTGATTGCAATACCATCGTAGATGTGAATAAAAATTTTGATCAAAGCAAACATAATACTTACAAATTACGTAAACGTATAAAAACCTAACGACATCTAATTAGTAAATCAAGTGACGGACATGATCAGTATCAGAAAGTTGTTTGAATATTGAAATTAGTTCAGCTGAATTGCTCGGTGTCAGACTGGCTTGTTGGAGAACGAATTCATTACAATATTAATTGAACAGAACACACACATAGTGAGACACGCGGAGCACATACAATAGCAAATTGCACAGAGACAGTGAAATACATTTTGTACCAATACTAGTATTAAAAGGAAATAGGTACAATAGTAACTATTAACTTATTTTACTTATAGTGACTAAGTGAAATACTTAAAAGTAACTATTTACAGTTAAAAATTATAAATTCTACATAAATGACAAGAGCTTTTTATTTAGAAAATCAGGTCATGTTTACTGGAGACGGTTCCGTAACTATTGCGTAGATACTTTAATCTATCACTATAACAGATATGAACGTGATGCATTTTCGTGAATAGTTTTAGTTTAATGAAAACAAAATGATAGTGTAAGTACATTGAAACATTGGATTAACAATCAAATATACTAAAAAATGTTTTGTAAATGAAATAAACTCCTACAACAAACAATGCAGCGGTTTGTTGCGTGGTAAGTTTCCATATTATTACCAGTGCCAATAGTTCCAACTATAACTAATTAGACAGAACACCTTGATGTAATTGAGTGGTTAATTCAAGTTGTCCGCAGTGAAGCCTGTAATGAGATTGTCGCGACCGTATAGTCTCCAGTTTATAGTATAAAATATGCTAAGTCTTCGGGCATCTGTTAGCTTGTTTGTAGATTGCTTGGTTAGAATAGAAAATATGATTAACAATTTTATGTGTATTGGTTTCAGATGGCGATGTCCGTTAAAAGAAAAAATAGGTATGTATCACGCTCCGTATTTAAAACATCAAAATTGAAATATTAACACTAGATTTACCAGACCAGTCATTTAGACTTTCGTGCAATTTCAATTCAAAATTCCTACTATATTACACATTTTTTTTCCAGAAATGATGTTATGACTTTTTACCTATAATTAGAGAGTACGTTTTATAAACTTAATGTTATTTTATATACATTAGTAACAAATATAATTTTTGTTATTGATATATATTCAAATCGCTGGTATATCTAGTGTTAAAGTACTTATTGTGCCAATTATACAAATAACTAGGTGAGACTACTTTAAATAGTTATACAAATTTATTACAAAATTCAATCAAGATTAGAATACTATTGACATGACAATATGACGTCTATCAAATCCAAATCTCCATTAAATAATTTAAGTCATCAAATCCATGATTTGCACACAGTTAATTGCCGCCACTCAGTCTCCACATAAGTAATAAAAATCGGTTCACACCATTAATCGGCTATTAAAGAGCGCTCAAGAAGTTTTCACTCAAGAGAACACTAATAAAATTATGCCGTGTAATGCCAATCATGTATGGACAATCATAAGATCGTTAACGCCACTTAGAATCGGCTATCAGTTGATCTGATGCCTGCCGTTTTAATTCAGCATTGACCCAACGAGGGACCTACTTAAATCGTTTCCTTGCCGAGGCCAAAGTTATTTCAACTTTCGAAATTATAAATCTTAAGCGAGGGGTTCGTGTGCGAAGCGAGCGTGAGCGATAAGCGATCATTGGATTTTACCTTTTCTTTTCTTCCAAGACGGAATTTGATATAATATATATATACGTTTTCATTATAAAAAGTCACTTATCTATTGCTTATTGATTTTATTCTTTTTTATATTATTCCTAATTAGATGCCTTATTTGCTATGAGTGCTTTAAATAAAATTATAATTTATCATTATTAATGTATGTTGGAATAAACCTGTGTTGATAATGTTTTTTCGAATTTAGAATCCTATAAATTCCAAATCAATAAACATATAAAAAAAATATTTCCATAGAGAATTTACACAGCATCGTGGCTACGAGCGAAATTTACAACCACCACCATATATAGTTAACAAAAAAGGTAAACTCGTTTCCCGTTAAGATGAAGTTGACACTTGAAGCGGTGATATCAAAAGAAGTAACGTTTTATGTACACATTAATGCAATGTTGTCATTGGCAAGCAGTTACGAACACTTATATTATGCTGTTTTTTATCCTTCATATTAATGAATAAGAAATAGTATTTCTATATGCGTATGCGTGCATTTGGGTAAGCAGCTAGTGCTATGCAAGAAATGAGCGTCTAGGAGAGGAGGTTACATTCGTAAGGAGGGTAAGAAGTGTTAAATCCTCTTTGACTCCAAAAACTCACATCAATAGATTAACCTCACGTCATCAATATACTGCTTTAACTTCAACATCAGGCAAAAATGAAAATGAAAAGCCAAACCTGTTTAACTAGCGCATGATCCCTTTAACATGGTATGTATAAAAAAGTTTCAAAAAGGCTTTAACATTATATTCATGCTGAAAAAAGTCATCAAACGAGGACACTTCACTTTCACACTTCTATTACTAGTCATAAAACAAAGGCTATTGCCGTCATTGATTACGCTTACCTAACTCTCCATTGCATGGAATGAAAATGAAGTTTGGTAAGCATGACCAATGACCATACTGCATGTTGAACTATTTCTCTGATTCCAAGTTTTCAGGAATCAAAGTAATGTTACATCAGTTAAATCTTTATGTATATTTTGTAAAGTAAAATTAGTAAATTAGCAAAGGTTTGTCATCATAAAATCAGACTTCAGTTGAGAGTTCGTAGACGTGTAAAACAGAGAAAATGCGGGGACCGTTGATAGCGTGTCTGAGCACATTGATTCATTGTTGGTGTTCGACGGGCTAAGGGCGGGTCGAGGACATCGGTATAATATATTTCGTAACTAGTTACCCAAGGGACAAGGCTTTTACCTAAATAATGCTTATTTTATTCATAAATGTACACAAAACGTTTAAGTTGCAGCTTTGTCTATGAAAATAATAAAAGCATCATATTAATATTTTATACGTGAAGCTATTATTTACACTCCACGTTTTTACTATGTTACATATTTACGGCTATCGGCCCTCAAACTTGAAAAGGAATATTTGATGACCCAAAATAGTCCAACCGTTTTTGAATTATATGCTCAGCTACATAATTTAGCTCCAGCTTAATAATTCTTCGAAATCAGATATGTATTTCTTTATAATAAGAACACTTAAAGGTTGTAATGCCAATATGCAAAAACTTTTCGTCATAATCAAAATCCCTACAACTTTCATAGAATAATGTTTGTTTTTCAAGAAGTATCAGAATTTATTTTATTAATCAAATAGCTTTACAACCTTTTCCTATTACCATAGAATCTCATATAAATGGATGTCGGACGCGTTTTCATAGTCCCTCATTTACATTTGAACATTTGCTGCGAAAGCTGCTCTTATTAAGAAACCTACATCACAATATGAGGGGACTCCTACAGTTCAGCATAAATTTAAATCATTAACAAACCAAACTCCATTTTCAACATAAGTTTTCTTGTAAAACAAGTTAACAGTGTTTAATGAAGACCATAGCTCCAGTTATGTAATGTTTAATGTCTCTGTCTTGTAAAAATATAAATTGTTTGAACTATCCGTTTAAAGAGTTTCAGGTCTTGTTGGGATGCCTTTGCTATATTCATACGTAAATGGACAGTGTCTTTCATTACCTGCCAGTCAGCAATTTACTGCGTAAGGAGTGTATAACTTTTCAACAGAAATTTATTACTTTTACAGCCACAACTTTTTTACTTGATTGTTTAAATAATTATGAACTATTCTATGAATTTCCTTTGCATGTCTTGAGAAAATATGAAAATGAATGTAGCTTGGTAGTGGAGGTTTTTTTTAGATAATGAACTATAGTCAGCAAACTCTTAGTTCCACATTTTTTGAGTTTCGAAAATTTGATTGTCTTTATTATTGTTCAAATTTTGCTCCTACTTCTACATCATGTAACTTAATATAATAATTATTAGATCTCTCTGTAAAATTTATTCTAATGTTTTATAATATTGAAACTAATTGAAAAAGAATATTACTAACGCACTGTTACTTCAACGATATGACATTAATATTGCCGGCTTCACCAAGTAGGTATTAATTTTAAAAAATGAAGTCAACATTTCGGAAACCCATATTGTTTTGCAATATGTAAGTAGTTATAAGTGCCACTATGACAAGGGTGTTTAAAAGACTAGCAATGGATACACACTTATTCTCAAATCTGACATATATCCATGAAGATAAGAGTTACCCAATGGGTATTATATAGTCTGCAACTAAACAGTTTTTTATTTAAAATAATTAAGATTCAGCTTGTGCGCTGGCTTGCACAACTAGGTTTGACCTAAAAAACTAATATTAATGAAACCTCTCAGTACTGGTTAACGTTTTTCAATTAAAATTTTTGCCATCGCTGTAATCGTTTATTAAATAACTTTTCGCGACCCCTAAGTAACTTTTGAAAGCTAGTAAATTGCACAAGGCGCTTGTTTTATTGTGCAAGACTGTACAGAGTGTAAATACTCGTATTAACCACATTTACCACCTTGTTACGTTGTGCCAAAGTTTATTTTTGGTTGACCGTGGCTTCGTTTGGTGTGTTGATATCTGTACAATATCATGCCAACACTAAAGGCACGCGAAGTTCTTCGAACTTTCAGTTCTCGCCTTTTAATCTTTATAATGGCCGCTGTTTTTGAATGGAGACGTAGTAGTCATTGCAAAAACAAATTTCGTTGTTTATCTGGAATAAAATTTTGCTTCAAATTTTAGTTTAATTTTGTTGAGTTAATACCAACAAAATGCAGTTTATTTAATAAGGCATTACACTCAATGTTATTTATATAATAAGTTGAAGAAAAAACAAAATCTAGAAAACTTTAATACGTAGATACATACACGCTTAGTAACATGAGTTCATTTAATAAGATTTTTTTAAACAGTTGGGAGTTATTGTAAGTATACTCATTTTTTAATACCTTTTTATAGTTTGTAATTATTTCACACGAATACACTAACTTACGCCATTATCATAAATTATAGCAACATGATGTGATCATGTTCGGCAATTTTCGTATAATTATTTTTTTACTTGGTACCTACTTATTTTAAAATAATGCAAATTACTGTTAAAATATACATTAATGTTTCGGGAAACACTGTACCATGTTTCCTGTTTTATAAACATTATATTAAATCAATTGAACAATTATATTGTCAACTGTAATAAAAATACTTCAACTGACTACATCTAATATATAAAATCTCGTGTCACATTTTTTATAATCAAACTCCTCCGAAACGATTTTTTGTGTTTTTCTTTTGGTTGGTCTGATTATATAGTCGAACGCTTCGAATTAACCGAACATCGGGTAGGGGATATCCCAAAAAGACATAAGGAGACCAATTCCATCACTGATATCCTCGACTCGATGCGTTTGCGTGGTAGCTAAAAGAGCTTGTCTATCACCCGAAATGCTTCGACGCGACGGTGGCGTGAATGAGCCGAGAGATCCGTCATGCAAGCTTAGCAGTTGCGGGTTGAAGCTCCGACGTATGGCCAATTAACCATAGCGGGAAGGACCAAGTTTTGAATGATGGTTGAGTCATAGTAGCGGCTCGATCATATATAAGCTTGCGCAGATAGTACCCAGAAATAGGCGCTTTAGGTACTATCTGCACAAGATCAGACGTGAGTCCAGCACTCGGTGTCATGATGTGATTGCGACAACGATACGGCCCAGCATTCACTGTATTATTGCCCTGCTTGGGTTGGCCAACGCCGTGTTCTTGTCGTGATATTAGGGATGGATCTCTCGCTACCAACCCTGGTAAGAGGCATGGTAGCCAGCACGACGTCGTCGGTATTTTATACGCCTTTGTAGTAGTTCTTAGTACAAATACATTCTTAGTAGCCAAATATAGGGCAAAATATAAAGATACTTTTTCTCGTGTATAAATTAATTTGTTCAAGGTCTGTCAACATACCGCAGCTAGTATTTAGGTAACAAAGGACCAAAGTAATAGTTTCTATTCGCGAAATTAAAAATAAAAACAAAAACGCAGCCATCGACGCCTACCACTTTACAAAAAAAACAGCAAGTTTTTATCTGATGATAAACTGGTTTTTGAACAGGCTATCCGTCTTATTTGCGCTCTCGCTCTGACTTCTCAATTTCTTCGTATGTTAAACGAGTTCAGACAGTCACCGAAAACCGGCAATATTTTCAAGTTTTATTTATTTCTTAACTTCTTGGAGGCACATAAAGTATTTTTCGATTTATAAGACCCAAGCAAAGGTTCCGTAATAGCTTCGCCTAAGGACATGACTAATTTGCATGGCATGAATTTTAAATACGGTATGTTGATAAATTGACTATTATTTAGCTGCCTGTGTAATAATAATAGAATTAGGAATGGAGGAGTTACAAAATATATTTAAGGTTAAGGAAAAGATATTCAACTAATTACATAGACTCTTATATTTCCTGTGAATAAAAATGTAACTTAACTAGCATATCCCAGATCAGGTTTTTGAATAACAAAAAAAAAACCATTTTCGGTATACAAAAAAAGCCAGACCATTAAATTCAGTCCAAATTTTATTAATCTAAAGTCCAACAATGTTACCACATAATTTGATCAATCATTCGTTACACTATATAGATGATCTTCCTATTATAAGTATAAAATATAGGTACTTACAGCTTTGTTAAAACATGATTGAAATAAGGAATGGAACAGGCACAGTTTGCTGGCTCCACACAAATCGCACAGTGGATTCCTTAGACGCCCTTAAATCATGTCAGTACTAGATAGTGCACGCGTTATCAATTAGAATTATTTTACAAACTTGTCTCTGCTACCCGTAAATAAATAAACACTCTTGTGAAGAAGAGTTTTAAAGCTATTTTTGATTGCGTATATAGTTCTAGAAGTATAATGTTTGGTGTTTGAAAACTTGCGTTCTGAGCATGTAGCGCTTAATAAATAAAGGCAGAGACTTGGTATATGCCTGGCTGGTCTTGTACTCTGGTTCTTATCTGGTGCAGGAGTAACCTAACACCACACAGATACATAGTTAGGTATAATTGATTAGCTATGCAGGCTGGTTTAGTGACGGTGGCGCCCGAGAGTCCATATTGAAATTTTATATATATTTATTTTAACTAAACACAATTGTATAAAAGGATAAATTTTATAATAATAAGTATTATATTTATATATGCAATAAATATTTTATATATTAAAATGTCTTTGGGGAAGGTGTAGGTAAGTTGCATAATGCACGTTGGTAAAAACACAAATACCTGCATTGAATAAGTTTGACATTCTCCCATTATTACTAATGTGTACCTACATAAGTAATAATATTTATATCATTAGATACTCATATATCTACCTAGTCTCATTATCACCATAATATTAGCCGAGAGACGTTAATTGCTACCTCACCCAAGGGTATCCATGCCGATCAGTCCTGCACTGTCCGAATCCACTGGCTTTAAACCTTCATATCAGAACCATTTAGTGTTTCCACCGTCCGTTCAACATTCGCTTACTTAGTGTGTCTGACTGTGAAAGTTTCGAAGCTTTCTTTTCTATGTCTTTCTGTTGACTTTTCTTTCGTTTCTGTATGCCATATCCGTAATTTCCTTGTAGGTATAAATTTATTGAAAAAATTGATGTTAATAATCATGCCTTAGGCGATTTTTGACCTACATGTCCTAGGTACCTGCTAGGTGCTCGCTGAACTCTTAATTAGTAAGTTGGCACCGTTCAAGACAAGGTATATTAAACTGTTTGATAAAAGGTCAGAGAGTCAGAGTTGAACTAATTTGATGACAAAAAGTCAACGTCAAATTGTTTTTAAAGATTAGAATTCAAAGCCTGTTATAGTCTAGAGGCGGAAAGGTAAATGCTGACTGTAAAAATATTGTTTTTGTATTTTTAATAAATTATTGTCGACCTTCGGTCAGTTGTTATTAAAGTTTAATACTTGTGCTAACTATAATCGTCACAACTACATTGAAAGCTTCTATATTTTTAGAAAAACCACTTCAAGTAGGTTCCTGTTCCTAGTTACTTTATTCTTAATAGATTCGAAAATATACTTTTCCATATACATAGTAAAATATTGACTTTCTGGCTTCGATAGTAGATTCCTTTTAAAAATGAGTGGGTTTGGCAAGCCCGGGTTTCCAGCAGAGGGGCTGATTTATATTAGAGCAATGCAGCAGTAGTGTGCAGTTAGTATTGATTTCCATTCGTAACGCCACGCCCCCTCTTGCATCTCACGCACCGTCACAATGGCAAAAAGCCAAATATCTGTTGCCGTGGACGTTAAAAAATAATATAATATTGGTCTCATCAATAATATTAACCTATGCGAAAATATGATAGATCTAACCGAGTATGAAAAATATAAGCTGAAAAACATTAACAGGGAATTATTATTAAGTAATTTTTAAGTTAAGCTATGAATTCAAGTAGATCATAAACGATTATAAAGAAATCATATTTTATGCTAATTGTACACTCTAAATTATTTAACATGAAAAATATTTTTTTTCTCATAATTCCGCAATAAATAATTTTAGTTACCTACTGGCTCTATTATGAAATTAGATTAAATTTAAATCGCATGCTCGCACACCTAAATATAGCAGACGACGCCATTTCGTCACGCAACTACTTATACATACTTATGTATGTATGGCAACTAGTGAAAGACCTGTGATTACGAGGGCTGGCACCAACAGGATATTGATATTATCACAATAAATATGTTTAAAAAATATTTTATTGTGTCTATCTCAACATTAATTTTTTTCCAGTGTACGTATGAGATTAGAAGTCTTATCCCGAGGAAATCGAAGTTTTTATTTGGGTAGGTATACAAAACCACTCGCGAGATCTTTATGCTATAAGATTTTATTTTAACATAAACTAAAAAAAACAGTACATTATTTATTTAAAATAGTACATAATTCTTGCACTCAACAATTAATGTTTAATCAAATATTAGAACAAAGTACATATAGAAATTTGGTAATTCATAGAAAGCAACAGGTTTTATCCTAAAATCCTTGGGTATGCATGATATAATTGCTTAACACTATTCCTTAATACATCTTATCATCAAAAACTTTTTTTTTTTAAATAATATGATAACAAAATGTATACCAAATCTTAATGCTGAAAAAGCGGAAAATTTTTACAGTCGAGGAATAATGTATATATAAATCAAAACAGCTGCATATTATAGTAAAATGAACTTTTATATATACTTAAAGTGAAGAAAATAATTAAAGTGATAACATCTAAAACATCTTTAAAACTAGTATTGTGCTAACTTTAATAAGATGCGTTGGTTAACATTCAATACTTCACAGCCCTGGCGACCATATGATAAATGCTCGGTACGGCCTCGACCAACCGACATACTCCCCGGCAATAGGTTCATTGCCCTCCATTTCGGTTATGAAATGCGGTGGCAGTAGATTGCTCACGACGTTTCACGTAACAAATAGTCCGCACTAGACCGTATGGTCATAAATTTTCAAGAAGGAAAAGTCATAAGAACACGCTTTTAAGATAAATGCGGGAAAACGTTTCAACTTTACGTTTGTAGCTTGTGGCAGCCCTAGCCTTGTGAAAATTTTGAAGCATTATTAATAACGCAGATGCTATATTTATAATAACAATGATAGTTTACTGCACGAAGTTTTAGTGCACAGAAGTTCTCAAACTAGGCTAAACTAGGCTATTTTGGAAAACCGTTGATTTTGTAATTATAATTATGAACTAAACTTAGTTATTACAATTAGTATTTTTAATTTATTAACATTTAGAATAACAGATGAATCTGAATACTTTATTTCCGTTGAATTGGTAAGGTATATATCCCTGAGCGCAAATAAAGATTAAAAATTCCAGCTTTTCCATTTGAACAAAAATAATTAAGAATACCAAATGGAATTGAAACTCGTTCAGGACTTATCGATGAAATTATTCGTGCGCAGAGCCATCGATGCGCCCACAGTAGCACTCGTAAGGCAAAAAGTTCAATGTAAAAACCCCCTCAGGTGTAGCATTCGCGATACGCGTAATATATAGAGAGAGGGTGGACGTTTCGGAGTTTGTATATGGTTTCGTTGCAATAAATCCTTTCCACGTTGTTAAGATAACTCACGATAAATCAGATTTACGCATATGTAAAACTAAAGCGATAATTTTCACATTCCATATATTACATCTCATCCATACGTTTTCACTCACAACCCGTAGACTGCATGTAAGTTGTAACCTACAGACGAGAATGTCAGCTTTCGAGTTCTTGCGACACCCGAAAAACCTGAATATCGAATCGAGGAAATGTCGATTTAAATTTCGGAGACCTCAAAATATTAAGTTCGTCGACACGGTATCTTCCGGGTTTTTGTATACTGCCGCGTATATGTATAAATAAACGACAGCGGGCCTCGATTCTTATCGTGCGCTCGAGAGATTTATTCGGAGCTTTCGACTTGATTTATCGTGTTACAAGAAACCCGTTTCGTGCCTACTTAGCTCAGTAAATAATGTCCCACCTAAATTAATGGCGTTCTTTCTTTAAATAGATGACTAACTACCCCCACTCACGTTATCTCAGTTACCAAGCCTTGTTTATATTGGACAGCTTACGTAATCTAAGCTTTTGGTTCCATTAAGACTAAAACTAGCATCGTTGAATACTTCAACTTACCTATCAAAAAACTATCTGATCACAAATGAAAACTTAGGGACTTAAGTCACATAATCGTTGGTTTTAATCAAAAGCAATTATGCGTTCCATCTTTATTATTTAGAGTTATACTTTTGATTACTATTTGAATAGACAATAATAGGTTGACTGGCAATAACTTATTAATATTGAATTGACAATTTATTCACGACAATGCGATTAAACTATTCTAAGAAAAAACATTTGATTACAAATATATATGAGTGTATGTCACCTAACCGCCATTCGACAACGCTTTATAATTTTCAATCAAATGAAGGAAATAGGCTTCAAAAGCAAAAAAGTTGTAATGGGACGTGGATAATAAATGTCGCCGTGGTTCAACAGCCCTAACAAATATTTGATAGTGCGTAATGTTACAAGAGTAACTGTAATAAAGTTTATAGACATTACAAAGATAGACATAATATATGAAAGATAAATTTATAACAACCTAAATACTTTAGATTGGAAAATAAACTTTTAATAAATGAAATCTTTGATCTTATAAATAACGCCTACAAACATCAAGAACACGTAAACGAACAATTAATTTTACTGAGCCATTTAATTTTGATATACTTACGGGAAACAATATAAACTGTAGATTCAGTTTATATTTATATAGGTTTGAAAAAGAAAGAAAACTTAAGCGAGTTTTTATAAAAAAAATGTCAGCTTAATTATATATAATTTTATAATTAGATTTATACACGGGATATATACTTTGTGATGGTTAGTTTCATAAATACCATTCAGATTAATACATTTCCTGAGTAAATATCTATTTATCTAGTAAGTGATCTAAATGTCTGTTATGATATTGGATACAAAACCGGAACGTAACTTAGATGAATGCAATTTCCAGCAGTTAGGTTTTGTATTTTCTGCTTCAGTTCTTTTTGCATTTAAAATTAAGAAGTTACATTTCAGTATATTTTAAATGTTACATTACCTACCTACCAGCTTACTACCTTTGTTTACTAGTTTAGTTATTATACAACTATCACTTATGTTCACTTTTAATCCTGAAAACACACAAAAGTTTTTGTCTCTGTCTTTGAAATTAATTACTTATTTGTAAATTTTAATATTCACATAGTACATTGAACATTGATATAATTTTTATAGCAGAGGTTTTATAAACCAGCTTTCCCTCCCAAAACCGTCTGCCAATTTATAAGTACATGACACTGAACATTGTACAAAGATTCACAACACCAAAATCCACTTACCCCTTACAGAGGAGGCCATAAGTGCACGTAGCTTACAAGAAGGGCTCAATTTATTTATTCGTTCATTAGAGCTAGCGGGGGTTCCGCTAGAGGTGAATTTTAGGATAATAGCCGTAGGCGTAGTTAGATGAATAGCCTTTATTATAATACAGATACCTAGCTAGATACCTCTCTTTGGTAAAAACCCACTTTCAAATCATTCTGAATATTTTCTTTTTACATTAAAATATAAATGTAGGCAGCTTTGCAATTTTAGCAATAGTATATACCGGAGCGGTGAAGACTTTTATGAAAAGCACGTATTCCAATTTAATACTAAAAAGGAATCAAAATAAGATAATATACAGGTTGTGTTCACGGTGAAGTTTTAATGTAAATATTGGGAAAAGAAATTTCTTAATTGGATTAGAGATTAGGTACTTCATGCATCCACGAAACTTATTGAAAGTCTTAGCTTATTTTTCTAATGACAATGACACTTTATTTAAACATAACTGTTATCAAAAATTTAAGAGTAGCCGAGGAAGAAGATCTTAACAAACAGACAACATTAAACACAATCGATTCTATTTAAGTTCAATGTAAAAAAATATCATTAGAATTAAATCAATGGGAAACATTCTGTAAAAATTCAATAAGTCAAAATTTAAACGATAGTGAAAAATAACCTTACACAATATTATAGTTAATATTAAATCCACGTTGCTACGTAAATATGTAGATTGTAGATGCACTACTGAATCACAAGGATAGTAACATAACAATCGGCGACAAATCGATTACAGAACAATCGAGAAACAAAACGTGAGAAACAATACAATTCGACGCATCAAAGTCGTTAAATAGTAAGAATCGAATCAGCCTGTAAACGATATTAAACAAAACGAGCACAGGAGTTTATTGGGCAGCAATCTACTTTCTTTGGAAACTAAACAAAGTTTAAATATAAGGTTTGTCGTAACAATTATTATGTTGCACGACGAATTTTCGTAAAACAGTATATCAATCGATTTGATTCGATTAATAAATTAACGATCGGTATAACTATTAAACACAATTAACGATTGGTCACGGTAATATTTACTAAGATACAGAATTGCGAAACGTGCTTTTTTAAATTCGTGGAATCTTTACGATTCTTTCGAAGTTTTTATGACAGTTTTATGATTTTTTCGAGTGGATGCTAACAGGTTGATAGCAGTTTGTTCGATAATCGCCTGTTTACGATTCATTGCGCTTTCAGTAGCCATAAAAGTCGACGAGGAGACAATTAATACCTGTTAATAGCTTTGCAAGCTACATTGTTTCAATATTTGATTGCAATCGACAAAATATTATTTCAGGAGTGCATTTAAAATAATAGAACCTTCCATAACTTCAGAATTATTGACATAAAACATAACATTAATTAAGGCATCATCGTTTTTTTATCTACTTATTTTAAAGAAAATAAAAATATTGTATTCAATATTACAAAATAATCAAGGCTCTATAAAAATAAAATTATAATCATTTTTAATTTTATTTTTATAGTGTTGTATTAGAAATATAAACAAACATCAGGGCGATCAGTGCAGAGCACCATATTTTAGTATCTATTAAAGTTATAGTACACAGAAAGTTATTTTCGGTGTCTGCAGGTAAATTCGTTAATGGCTGATTTCGTAATAAATTGCTAATTTTAAAAGCTGTGAAGTATATCTAACAGCTACTTCAAGTAGCGAATTACTTCTAAAGAATTTGTTAGCATACACGTCTCGTTTACGATAATGTTCGATTTTCTATTAAACTTAGAAGCTTTCGCTCCACATTCTTATCTGGAACGTTCCACGACATATTTTTCCAAAGTTTCCCGGCGCGAGCTTTCAGGCGGCTTTATAAAGCTCTATTCACACATGGCAGGAGATAAGGCTGCTTTCACACCATTAAGCCGAGCGTCGGAGCCGGGGCTTTTCCAGATTAGATTATACACTCGATTTATGACGTCATTAAAGCTTTGATAATTACTCGGGACAGGCTGTGTAGGTGGCGGGGGAGGGAGGAGGGGTGGCTTGTACTGTTTGATTGGATTCCTGGCACTGTGAGGGTTAAAGGATTAAAGTTATGGAGATTAGTTCGCCGCCCGCGGCCTCTGTTCGTTTATGTTAAAAGGTCTATAGAGATGTGCGCGGATAAGAGATTGCTTATTGCCAATTGTGATAGCGGCCGCTTTTAATTTCGTTTCACGCGCATTTGTAAATAAACGTCTGATTGGGTTCGCGATTGCTTCCAAAATGGGATGTGGGATATGTAAAACACCTCGGGAGGATTAAAGATTGGAAGAAGATAGTATGTGTTTTGTTTAGATGTTAACAAGTATTTTCTTATCGCATAGTTTACCTCAATACTTTTAATACTTGCTTATGTACTTAGCAGGTTATAAAAATGTTAAACTATACATTTTACTAACAGTATAATGTGTACTAATAGGTGTTTCATTTACCATAAAATATAACATTATAATCCCCTTTTACCCAAGTAATTTTCATAAATTCACTTATTCAGACATAGGTGGGCACTTGCGCTTGTGTAACGATTACACAACTAGGTAAGACCATTACCCCCTTCAATGGCGATGTCTTATAAATTATTGTAAATTACTCTGAAAGGGAACAATTTAGTTGTCATGTTACCGCACTATTATTATGTTAACCATTGTGGCCCCTATTGCTCATATGTTAAAGGTAACTTTCACGTGAAGATATTGAAAGTAATATGAAAAATGTAGTCTTTAAACAAAAGCAGTTACTGTGACTTCCTGGGCCTTATCTGTTATGCTTGCAATATTTCCCTTGTCGCTTAAGCGCAAAGCGAGCAAGAAATTGTGCGCCATATAAAGAAAAGGTTAGTTCAAATATTCATAAACTATTGTTCAGCTGTACAGATATTGAATAAGGCTGAGAAGCGATAAAGTTCCTGGGAGTTCAACTTCAAGTAATTGGTTTCTGTCTCGGAGATGTTACGTGATATATCAGGTAGAGTATGCATAAGGAATAATCTTTAGAATTATTGAACGCGATATGTTCTTGCAAAATATAAATAGATATATTGGATTCGGATGAGTTTTAATGGAAAATATATACTTTTACATATTTTAAACATAACTACGAGAAAAGCTAAAAGCTAGGAGAAAAATTGGTACTTATTATTTCAGTTGTTATCTTATTTTCAAGCATATTTAATTTTATATATTATGGGTTCTCTGGCTAATTGATTTTCATTTAAAAATTCTAGATAACTTGATAGTAGAAAAAAATAACTTTATATGTTTGTCCTTAACGTTTTGTAGAAAGTACAACCTATAACGATTTCCAAATCTGTGTAAAAGTTAAATACTTCAGTAACTTTCGACCAACATTACAACGGTCATTCTGGACCGTAGACTGACAAGCCCCAACGCTCTTCCGCGAATGGCGCTTCAATTAAGTGTAATGAGGCGTACCTTAACTAAATCTACAATTGCATAGATATACCTAACTTCATAATATACATTTGTTGAAATAACTTGATGCCAAACTCGCAGTGCTTTGAATTTCATGTGATGATAAGAATGGGGCACTTGAAATTTTTTTATTTCATGAATAAATATAATGTCAAAAACCAAAGAAATATTGCAAAAGTCACGGTACCTATATGGTACCTATACCTATATACCTAACGGTACGGTACCTATATCTATATTTTCTGAGATGTGCCGAAATGATTGAGAGGCGGTTTTAAATACATATGCAGCGGATATTTTTTAAAGTAATTAATTAAAATTTATTTCACCATTTTTTTCAATTCGAAAAGAACATTCTCCTAAGACATCATAATTCTGGGAAGCATAGTACTTATACATATGACATCACCCCATGTTCCTGGCTACTGGCAACTAACGCAGATCTATGAAGCCTATCCTCAAACTACAGTTAAATATGAAACAAATACTAAGAGAAAATGAAATAAGTGGAATAATAAAACTCTAGTTTCTCCGTATTAATATTTCAACGATAGAAGCTATTAGTGTAGTCATAAAGGGCGTTAAAAGTGGTCCCATCATGACACGCATTTGGCAAGTATTGTGATCGCGATACGTCGAACAAACGTGTTGTAATGATGTCAAGCATTCCCATTAAATATTCCGGATTCAGTACTAAATTTTAAACATCGCACACAAAAATATATATAAACACCAAAATTTTATTTCCAAATATTATGTTCAGTAGTAAATGCCCGGTTGATACCCAATAAAATTATGACTATTGCCTTTATAATTATATTTATTTGTTTTCTGATACATATAGGGAATAACGATTTAAAAGAGCTTAGTAAATAAGTCTATTTAAATAAAGTTATTTTTGACTTTGACTTTGAAAAGTACATACCATCTAATACAAAAATATTAAAATGGTTATCTATGTAAAGGTAAGTCCAAGTTTATCAATTTATAAATCGATTAATTTCTAATACGAAACAAGTATCAAATTAATGATATGGTCAAGTTGAGGGTATTGGAAAGGTATTAAGCCTTTTAAAACCTTCTACGTAAGTGTAATTTACTTTGCCGCGACGACATTGTAAGAGCTTAAAGTCTTTTTCAGAAAGAGACAGCTTCATGTCATATTCAGTTTCATATTTATAGAAACTTTTGAACTATTTTTGCCAAGTGGAAAACCTGTTATAGAAACCAAAAGTTAACTTTAACATTTTTGATATTAGATTTACAAATAAGAAACAGTAATATTTGGTCTCTGAGTGGTTTTCCATCACGCTACTAAGCTTACACGAATAAGATACCCTTACCGCGAGTAACCCATAAGCCACCGATAGTGTCCAGTCAAAATAGACGATAATTATGAATAGTGGCGCCGATTGTCGGTCCATTAGCCAGCTTTGTACAGTTTGCGGGATGTGCGCGCCACGATATGCAAATATATCTACGGATTATATGCTAGAGATGATTTACTTGTGTAACTGGCTTGGAAAATGTGAAAACTTTCAAAATCTACAAACGCTAAGTAGAAATTATAAGAACTTGTTACAATAATTTATGAAGGATTTTTATGACGGTTTGCTATTTTAATTGAGTTTCATCTAATATATAAAAACTTCGTGTCTCAGTGTTGTTTACCGATCTCTTTTTTTTATGTATTTTTTTGGTCGCTCTGACGATAAGCTATTGTTTATACCCCTGAGTGATAAGAGTGGGCCTCTCTAGAAACTTTATTTAAAGGTAATTTATATGGCAACACAGTGTTTGTTTGGTCAGCTACTTATAGTATAAAAAAAGACTCTCAAGTATTTTGAAAAATAAATATCAAAAAAACTTACATTTTCTCTCCTTTTGTGTAAGTATATAAAGGTAATATAAAATTCACTTCATCCAGAGAACTCGCATGTTTGTATAAAGTAGATATACTATCACTATTAACAGAACATATAAATTAAGTTAGTGATAAAAGTAATATTTTCCTCACTCCCTCAACATGTAGCACCAATCTTTACAAGCTTTGCAATATTACTAAAATGCGCAAATATTCTTTTCTTAAAGATAGCTAACAATTATTGCCGGTAATAATTCACCTGCGACAATATTTGACAGATCTCTTATGACCATAATCATATTTTACGCAACTAAACAATGGGAGAAAGACTTTCTTCTAAAAAGGTGTAATTATTTCTATAGCCTTTGTTATCTTCCGGAGATAATGTTCCAGAACACATTCTACATTGTTGGAGGAACGTTCGACGAGGCAATGGTGGTTTACGGTGCAATAAAATTGGTCCGGACAACGCCAAACATTGCGGGATTCTTGTTGTATACGCAACACACCGGAGAAAGGTGCTTTTGCAGTTTTATAAAACATAAAGAAATTTATTGCCCTCTCTTCGCTTTAACCCATTTGAAAAGCTAAAAAAGCATCATCTACCTAAAGTAAGGGTTATTCTAACAAAGAATGTTTTTTAACATTTTTTTATCCGAACCTTATTCCGCGAACGCGGCCCGAACAAAAGACTAAGGCGTTTTGTTCCCGATGATGTTGTTTTGTTTTATCGAAGTCAAATTATAAGTTTGGGCTATTGTTAGGATCGTGCTGTTGTTACAATATGTTAGTCTTGAAAAAATCTTTCTAGTGTACACTCCGTTTTGAAGGTCCAACAAATAAGATCTTAGAGATTATCTGTGCAGTAAATTTATTATTACCGAGAAAGTATATCTAATTAATTAGTGAAATTTAAGTGAAGTTATGCAAAGTATTTAATGTGAGTATTTATTTTTTGCTTTAAAGCTACAAATGTTACTTGTTTGAGTTGAGGAGCCCACTATTGCCATCGCCATATGACGTAGTGGTGTGTAAGCTATCATGTCGATAACAAAAAAGCTTTTTGGCCGCGGATAGAATATCCTTGACGCCTAAGTAAAATCCAAGTATTATTATGTAGTCAAATAAACTGCAGAAATGTCCATCAAAATTTAAAAGTCCGTATTTTACTTTACTTTATTAAATTACCTAAATTAATAGGAATTACAAATGTATAGTGGTTGCATTAAAGCATACGGGTTTTCGGAAAGCTAGATATACCAATAGCAAATTAAATCTAAACATTTATTGAATCAAGGTATTATTACTTGTTAGCTTGTCATCATTACATACTAAGCTTTACATATTAACTTATAGTTATATAAATAATTATTATTTATATAACTATAAGTTATTACTTATGACTCCACATCTGATTTATTTAATGAAATACTTCAAAATCAAGCATAGAGTACTCGCAAGTGCTAATTATAGGGTAGCTACGAAGAGTGAAGTTATCAAATCTCAACCAATGAACGAACATCGTTGAAACGTGTCAGAGTAGCATTCAAAACTGGTTTTTATTATGGCTTACCTATTACATCACAATATGTAAGTACCCTATTATAGGTAGTTAATGAAACTTATCTTTACAACGAACTAAATGTGATTTATATTGTTTTTTAAATAATGCAACAGGTAACTTAGAATATTTTTATATAAAGAAACTGTAAATATTCAGAAGAATTAACTGTGAACTATTTTAGAATGTTTTCATACAAATCAGTAGGCAAATCTTACTTAACTTAAAAATAAAATTTAAACATTTTCTGAGAGTTTATGATCTATAAGCTAATTTTATGAAACGTCTTTCAGATCGATGAACTGGTAATATTAAATGACACGTAGGCATGGCGAACAAAAGAAAAAACAACATTTCGCTTCAAAAACACGAACTCAATACTGCTCACGTTTTTGAAAATAGAGTTATAAAACCAATAAAATGCGCCACTTATCAGGCTGGCTTCGAAAACAAATGTTGATGCTGTAAGAGTAAATAACTCGAACAAGTTCCAAGACATACTTTGAGAATCCCACTTGCTATCTCAGCTTGGGCGCTATAACTCAGCTTGGCGTGCCAGAGATACAGCGCCCCCCTCGCCCCGCACCGCCCCACCCACATAAACTTAATACCACATAAATCAGCAAAGAATAAATTATTGCTGATTATTCTTACTCCTTTTCATTCTATATTTTATGTATTAAATATCAACAGACAAATGAGTGATGTAATATTATTGATTAATAACTCAAGAGTTTGTGATTTCTTTAATAGTTACATATTAATGTAGTCATTGTTACTCACATTGTGGCAAAATAATTTCAAAGCTCCTTTGTTTACTTATGCTAGAAATGCAAAATTCTATAAATTCTGGTACTAACCTATTTTAAAAAATGCGTTTTTAAGCTACCATACAATTGAATAATCAGATTTTTTAAAATATCACTTAATTCAATATTACCTAAATACTATACTATTTTATCAAAAAAAAAAGTAGTTCATATAAAAAACAAAGTGCGAAGGTTGACTTCTACTTTTAAAATGCTTTTTGGTCACGGCTCCGGAGCGCAGGGCTTTTTTTATCTTGAAGTGATATATAATCTGTCACGACTGCGATGAACGTGACCGAAATACGAGCCCATTTATTTCAGTCCCGAGTGTGTACTGAACTGAGTACTGACCTGTTTTGATTCGGCAGTGGAATTTGTGATTCCATTTTTAAAAGGTTATAGTCAAGGATAAACATGGGTTTGTTGCTGCCTGATTAAATTTAAAGATAACTTCACAGGGTAGAAGAATACGCAAAAAATAATAGGCGGACATTTTGAGATGGTTAGTTTTAAGAACAGTTTAAATTAGGAATTCAGTAGACAAATGAAATTTTAATGCAGTAAATTGTGATTTCGTTGAGGTTTTGATTTTAATTTTGATTTATTTAGATGAATCGAAAGACATTTATTTAATTAGCCGATCATTATTTTAAACTTCTTTGACGCTTGAGGATTATTCTAGAATGACTATTGTCCCCAAAAGAAGCATTATTCACTAAGTATTCTTTGGGATATAAATGTGTTATATGTGTTATATTCATTTTAGCAGGATGATTATACTTTTTAATAAAATTTTATTATTGCTTTATCATGTTTTTTCCTGGACATTCCACCATACACGTACAACCTCATATAATGAAAGATACATAGGAAGAAATGATAATAAGTATGTACACTAGGTGTTCACAAAAAGATCTTTTAAAATCAGAATGTTCCAAAATCTAATATTAGGTACCTATTTACCTATGTTATGCCGCTACAAACTTAATGTTTTTTCGTTACTTTATTGGTAAGTAACTTACAATAAAAAAATGACAGATACAGTTGTCTATATTTCTTTAAGAACTAAATCTGCTTAATCTTAGCTGAAAGTAATTCTAGTTCTTACAAAATAAACAAATTCATGTAAGTATTTTCAAACAATGGCGGCGACCGTGTAAATAAGCTCCCCGACTACAATCCCCGTGGGTTTGTTAGGAAAAGTCGTGTCTTAGAACTTATGGCTTCCATAAAAGGATGTACCAACACGCTACGCGATAAAGCTGCGGGCCCGGTTCCTACACGATATCTGAACTGGCATTTGTCTAATACAATGAGCAAAATAAAATAATAAAAGAGTTATGTCTATCCTAACAATACCCAAAGAGTGATAAGGAAAGCTGATATACCTGATTTCCACCTCACTGATACAAATTTCAAGGATTCTTAGATGTTATTTTCATCTTATTTCTTTATTTTGACCTTGATGATACTGTTACGTTTTTTGCAGTATTGATCGAACTTTTACATTTATATGTACTCAGCATCTTCAAAAAACCGAAAAATACTTAATTAATATATATGTACCCATAAAATACAAACAAATTATGCAGGAAAAACAACTAATAAATAATTGGCACTTCTTATATTAATTATTGAGATGCCCCTAAATTATATATTTTCAAATAATAATTATACAAATGTATTAATTTGATTAAACAACAACAGTCAAAAAATTCATTTTTAAGTTAGATTCATAGTTTCAACGTACAGAAACGAGTTTCATAGATGGTGTTTATCTATGTCAACATTTTTTAATTTACTTGCCAAATAAACAATATTTAATAATAATTTTAAAACGCAGCATACAATTCCTTTCCAATTTATCGGATATTCATACTGATAAACCACATGAAATAATCTATAATGAATAAATAATTCTTGTACGCATGAGAATACATTTTAAGAACTTTTATAATTTCAAAATCGTTGTGCACATAACTTGTTAGAGTCACAATCAAGTTATTTAAATGAGAATACACCATAACTAATAACTCACTCTCGCCACTCAGGGAATAACAACGCAAATTGGTATGCAATCACAGGCGCCCGCGCAGTTAACGACATTAAATGCATTGGTCGTTGCACTTAGACGTATCAAACTATCCGTAAGTGAATTATAGGCTTTATCGTTCGAAGGATAGAGTTTTCTTTAGTATACTATAGTTCTAACGATAAGTCTTAATGTTTGCTTGAAAATGAACAGATTTATAATATAGCAGACGATGTGCAGAATACTGTTGTCAGTCGACAACCATGTTTAACGTCTTTGTTACAATAGATTCCGCTCGTTCGTCTATGCCTGCTTTGCGTCATGCAAAACTTATTAAGATTGACTTTAAAAATAAATTTAATAATTAGAATAATTAGAATTCGAAGACTATATTGCTATTATGTTTGATGTAGACGACATCAGAAATTATAAATATTACAACAATAAAATAAAATCCTTAATGGATACTTATCAATTTTATTCACACAGGTAAAACTATTTCCAAAAAAATTTAGTATATAAAATATACTGAATATACCGAAATCTGCGCTTAATTCAATATTTAAACAATATGCCTTTATACTAAAATCCAACCGCACAAGATCAAAGTACTAAGTGATTAACGTTTAAATAATAAGCCACCGCCTCGTAAAACAAAGATTAACATACAATTACGGCTGTAAATAGGCTATAACTTTGATTTTTACGACTAAATAATCGTAAAGGAACCCCGGCTGCTCAACCAAGTCGAATATACTTGGTTAGTTTAAAGCTTGTTCGCACGAATGGAGTTCTAACGTCGGTCGGGTTATAATCGTCGACAATGCAAACGACAGACATTTTGATGCACTTTTATTTTACGGTGCTCTCGTAACATAAAACTTGGAACGTCCCAACAAAGGTCGGGGGCTGAACTCAACATGATGGGGACAATGGTTCTCATAAAATTTCTTCTAAGTCTTACTTTTTTTTTGCTATTTTTTCTATGACTATTTTTATAAACGTAAGTTCTATCTGTTATTTCCGTACAATTTTTTGATATCACATTTAGTTAATGCATTATTGAACATATGCATATGAAAAAATAACATCATTTAAAATTGATTATTCAAGAATAAACTTAAATATAATCCGATTTACACTACAATATAATTTTTTATTAGACAACATTACTAACTTGTAAGTAGGTTATCTTTTTTCAATAGGTAGGTACAATTATTTCATACAAATGTTAAATTCCTGTTGCCTAAACGTAATATCCTCCTATTAAGTACTTATTCATTGTTCTAACCACCTAATTCGACGTCCAAAGGTGCGCCCAGTGCTCCATTATGCGGTTTCGCTGGGCTAAAATTCCGAGTAATTAAACAACTGAAATTTTAACATTGTCCAGTATAAATTTAATAAGGATGGGCTATTAAGAGCACAAATGGACTGAATGTTTCGGTTTGGCTAAAAACCAAAACGAGGCCCGTGGACGGCTCGGTTCGTAAGTTTCGCTCGTAATGTGGTTGCCATTGGGACTGGATACATAAACTTTACTTATAAGCTTTAAGCTTAGGTACATGTCTATATGTAACTTAATTATTGTTGTATCTTTATATTTTTAAGGTGAATCATAAGAACATAAAGCTAAGGCACGTATTTAAATGGACCTGAATTAAATTTTAAACAAGAAAGCTGTCTCGGATGGGCTTAATAAAGCTACAAAAAAATTAAAAGCAGGATGCTGTTAAGAGTGTTTTAAATATTTATGAATTAACATATTTTGTAATATAATTTTAAATTCTCATAATGATCAAGAGCTATTTAAAATGTTTACAAACAATTATAAATGATCATGCAAATAAAATGCCTTAGCCTCGATGGAATTAATTGTCAAAACATTTTCTGTTCTGAAAATGAAATTGAATGAAATTAATAGACATCGGTTGACATGACTTGAGAACAGAGAATTGCAAGAAGTAATAATATATTGTGGGTTGCTGTATCATTTTTAAGATGATAATTAATTTAAAATCAATGAATATAATATAAAAACGTGATATGATATATATGATTTAATTATTCAAAAGCTTCACAATTTATGTACTTTCATAAAAATAAAATTTTATCTCCGTTCACTGCATTGTTGTTTTGAATGGTAGCCCAGCTTCCATACAAAAATATAACATGTCCTTTACTTTAATTACTACCCTTCCTAAAAATTTAATGCAATTAAAAAGTAGTTAACTGTCTGCCGCGCACAGACATTCCTACTTAGTATGAACAAATGAGGAGTAAGAGGAAAAAATAGTTCCAAGTAGGTATGTAGAAAATTGTCTTAATAAGTGTATTTGAAAGTGCTAATTGCTAATTGCTCTGAAAAAGTGTGTTTAAAGCATTTAATCAGTGTTGTATATTAACGTCTAAATTAAGAAATTCCTTTACTTGTAGAATAAACTTTGAAGTGTCAACAGACAGTAATCTCATCTCATAATTAGTGCATAAGTGCACTAATTAAAAGTGTCTCATTAAGTGCTAAATAAATAATAAAAATTTATACCAATTTTTCTATTACACAATGTCAGACAGAAATATGAGTACATTTTTATAAAAATAAGATTTTTGACTGATATAGAATCAGTGGACAATACCGTGTGTAATAAGAAATTCCTCTTCCATTTCTTTACGGAGACTGTAGTCGAGATATTGTAGTAAAGACTCCACGTATTTTATTCCAGAATAAAACAGTCGAATTTTACTGTGCATTCGTCCATAGCAGTCCACTGTAGTCCATAGATTTACAAGAATAAGCCTATTAAACTTTCATAAATCTAACAAACTTTTAAATTACTCACCTAATACCATTTTCTGAACAATTTTAATTTCAATAAACAATGACGTTCAATAAGGAAACAACCACAAAATAACAATTGCCTATATTTTAATTGAACAGCGGAACAGAGATTCCCCGTGAGCTCGTGAGTGCTGAGTAAACGTCGTGAATCGCCCAATAATAATGAAAGTGATGGCGTAGACGCCATCGGTGTATGAAGCGGCAGTTTCGGCTACATAAACAGCCCGTATACTCTAATGAACAATATAAAAAGGTACACAGTGAAGCACTTATTTCCTTTGCATAAGGTTGATAATACTATCGCTAACGTATCTAAATAGACTGGATATCTGGCGTGGCTTCCCCCTCTACTGGAGGTCGGGAGGAGCCCGTGCGCTCGGCTCACACGTAATCAAAATGGCCGACTTTTTTAGACAGCTGACTTAAACATGGCACACTTTGTCGAGCAATCGAATGGAGTGGATGCATTGTAATAATATGTGTGGTTTTCATACTATAATTTATATTTGTTTATTCACAGTATTTCATTATTTTTTACGGCCAATATTACAATGCAATAATATTAAAATTCACTTAATTAAGGTTATTTATCTATTGCTCCTATTTTTATAATAAATATTTTACACAAATTGAAGGATTATTGTATAATTATCCTTTGCCTTGAGATTGTTTCGTTCTTATCATATATTTTTTTTCATTTGTAAAAGTGATTTTAAGGAACTTTGACACTGTAGATTTTTATTGGAAGATCTATATATATATCTACCTAGTATTAGACGAAATCAATTGAAACTGAGCAACACTAGCGAACTAGGTCGCCTCACTAGTGGTATGTGTGACAGGTGCTAGCTCTCGTGAGGAAATCTTCGCGCGAGCGGAGCTCTTAGTTATTATACAAAGTAAAGAGTTCTGAGTTTAAAGTCTTTTATACTAGGTAATGACAAAAATAGGTACCCATCTGTGTTTATCGTGATTTAAATAATATACGTTTATATCTTATGTGGATGAGTAACCTAACATGAATACCAGCTAAAGAGCACAGACTGTATCGACTTTAACTCTCGTATTTTAATTTTATTCGTTGCATCTAATTACATCTATTTAAAATGAACACCTTTTACTACTTCATTGCCTGAAAGCAGGATATTTATAAGTTACCATTTATTTCAACCAAAATACCTATTACCTAGCCAAGAACTATGAATCCGAATGACAAAGTTAAGGTACTCATTTTTAAATCCTAATTAGAAAAGAAGAGCGTAATGTGTGCATTGTGAACCAATACCTGTATATATATATCCTGGGCATTAGGATGTTATTTAAGAATTTAATAATTTAAGACATACATAGTTATTATTTGTAATTATATAAGTACACAGTATCACAGTTCGCTGGAAGAAATGTTGTTTAGTTCTTTTAGTCATAAGCTTTTTAACATGCAATTTTCTAATTATATGTTGATACGTTTTATTTTCGTGTAAAGTATGTACATATGATACAGGAGAAATATAAAAATACCGTTTTAATCAAAAGCAATTTATTACCGAATTGTTTAATGTATATAAGTTACACCAAAATTCTTGACGCATGTAAGCCTTTCTTAACAGCGGGGAGGTCGGGTGGTCGGGTGATCCCGTGACTCCGACCGGCGCCGTTCGGATGCGGATGTTTCTTTCTCCGGCCCTCGACTCCCGGCTCGGTTACTGTACCCACCTACTACCGAAACAATGTAGAGATACACAGGAGACACTCGAAACGATAAAACGTAGCTATGATTTAAAACGGTATATGTGAAAGCAAACAGTTTCATAATCTATTTTATCACTAAAATTACTAATAGTAATTAAATCGCATTTCTTTAACAATTTTGTCAGTTAAAATTAAAGTCTTAGGTACTTGATTATGATCGTGTTTATGCGCCTATTAATATATTTAAAATCTGCATATTACATTTCGGAAAATGCCTAGGTATATAATCCTATCAATTGATCTTTGAAAATGAATTGATGCTTTACTTTTAGCATAAATAAGAGAATAGTAATATGACAGTTAGAGCGATTAATCAGCTGTTTACTACATTTAAAAAAGTTTTTAATTTAAAAGCGTGTATTATATTAGTATTTATCTACTGTATTCAATTATGTGGCACATGTTTTTTCTCTGACAACAGGTTTTCAGAAAAAAACAAGTATGTAGAACTTGTCGTAAATTATGAGAAAGCAGGCAATATCTATTTTATCTATGTGTTTGGGAAGTCTTAAATCTTTATAAGGTGGAATATTAGGACATTTTAAAATAATTAATTTATATTTTAATGATAACACTAACATTGTGATATTAAACATATGTAATATTTAAATTACATGCACGCATCGCACTCTCAGATTTGTTTCACTGTTATCCGAGTAATTTCACTCTAGGACTTTTATTATGAGAATTTGGTAAGCACGTGTAATAATGTAACAATCTCCTAAATCCTATAAATATGATGCTAATCTTAGCTTGAGTTTCAAAATCCTATGAATAGGATAATGCAACAAAATAAAACAATAATTCACATACAATACAAATGCGCTTAATCAGAAGTACACTAACCTCTAAACAATGGCGGGTGGTCTCACAAAATTATCACATAGGCGAAGAACCATAGGCCATTCGCCATTGTATCTCCAACGGAGACGCATATCTACTTTATTTCTGATCCTTTTCTCCTCGGAGATAGCGTTCCTAGTGTATGTAAAACACATTTAAATAAAAGTGGAATGGGCAATAGACTGTAAGTTGCGATTTGAATCCATTGTTGTTGGGTAGAGGTCCACAATAGTTAGAAAATATAAATACTGGTAAGTGACATTTACATTTTCATCCTTAGAAGGCTCGAAGACTATGAATTTTTAATTTATGAATCTAGTTTGCTATGATAAACCTTTTACTTTAAATTCAATACTTTTTTATATATTTAATTTAAAAAATATAAAATTAGAGAAGTGAATAAATGTGATGAAAATCTTATTGTACCTAATCGCTGCGATGACATTGAAATTGCGCGTGATATCTCTACCTATACGTCTAGCTAATTCATATGATGATGGCAGCTTACATCATAATGGGGATGCTATCATGATTCGTCTACTTAATAAAACATTCACGCAATTAGCCGCTTAAAGCAGGCTCTGTGAAAACAAACAAAGCGCGAGAAGTGAATGCTAACTGAAAGCGGCGCCGGAGCACGCGCTCGGCTGATTTCCCTCGAAACATTTATTTTTATTTATGTGTTATGTCCGGGTTATGGGAACCATTGGGCGACGTTGTTGACATACAACACTGATATGTTTCAACACTAGTTTTCTTTTAAATTCAATAAATGCTTTAACATACTAGGTACTCTACAATATATTGCCATATAAATATCTACTCATCTTTTCAATGTGAATATTACCTAAGCTATATGTACTTTACTACTAAACAGATATATTGTTGAACGTATTAAATAGTGCATAGCACATAACGGGCAATTTGTAGATGGGACAAGGTGCCTATATTACATTTCTAGAAAATAATACCGAAAAATAACCTAGTGTAATAAAATATTTTCAATTATTTAGGAATCTATTTTAGCTAAATGAACTAACTAGTTTTATTCATTAGTTTGAAGGAACTTGGAAACCTATACTTGGTCCTGTAGTCATACATATGATTTTAGAAAAGCTGTGTTATTGTTCTACACACAAAGATCATAATCATTTGATTGAATGGCACCTCAAGTTTTACGAGGAGATCACTTATTTGGAAGTACCAAAAACTAAGTAGATTAGAATTTTTTTAGTCATTTGATTTCTTTTTATCCATATTTATAAAAAAAAAGTCACGAGGCCTGATGAGCATTCACACAATAGAAATAATTATGCACATACTCAAAGCTCCAGAAAAATAATTAAACCCCTGAGAGATTTACGTGAAATCTAATTTATATTCGGTTATTTATAAAATTCCTTAATTAATATTAAGGAATTTTATAAATCGTTATCTTAGCGTATTGGTATTATTGTTACTAATATTGTTACTAATATGAATAAAGTTCAGTAAAACTATCATCATATCTACATAACTACTATAGTCATATTATTCATAAGTTGATGAATATGTTATAGAGAAAAGTTATGAAGGAAAATTTAATTTATCTAACATTCATCAATAAAAGCAATTAAGCAAATAATATTTTATTCACCTATAGGTACATTATTTACTAAATCATTAACTGCTATAATTAAATTAATCAATGCTTGCAGCATGTTTGTAACATGTTTAACATAATCAATTGTTCACAATAAGTTATTATTTTTACAAATCTTCCAATATTATGATATAATTTGAATACGTTTTATTAATGGCTGTGATAACTTTGTTACAATAACAATAAACTTTATGACTTTCAATTAAATAAAAAATTAAATAGGTATGTAACTATTCAAAATCAAACACTAGTTCTATGAAATATACATACGCCCGCCGCATAGCCAATAGTGTAATATCTAGGTAGGTAAGCGGATACCTATCTTTATCTATATCTTTGAAATAAAATAAAAAGCTTAGTAGACTTATATTTTATTTGTTATTATTAAAATATACTTCTCGTTTAGAGATATATACCTTTTAGAAATACTTTCGAAATGTAATTTAAGTTAGTTCTAGAACACACTAGTGTTGTATTTTGTACCTACTCTACGTGTATGTATAGTTTTTTTCACAGAATCCGGTAAGTACCTATTTATATCAGAAAAGTAATAGATAATTCAATTTATGTATTCGGGGTCAATATTTTGCCTAATATAAACTATGGTTAAATTTTTCCTTATTCAATAATCATGTATTCAGAAACAATTGTTGATAACTAATACGGACGGCTAATATATAGTTTTGGTTTTATTTATTTATATTTTCTTAATTTTCAAATTTAGGAAATATTAGCAGAAAAAATATCTCGGTTAATTCATTTACTTTCCATTTTAAATTCCAAAAAAATAAATCAATTCATGACCAAATGATCTCTATCACCAAAATCCAGCTATAAACTTATCATAGCGCGTTTGAAACGCAACATAGATAAGTATATAATCTATTTTTGAATGTACTCTGAACGAAGAACACAGCTAACCTTCCTCTGCTGACGAAATATTAATAGGTTCAGATATTTATTTCTAAACACAACTTACCTTCAGAACGACCAGGTATAGTGAGACCTTAATTGCTTCGACTGTATGTAGATTTTCTTCTTTTCTCAGGGGTCTAGTTATTTTGGACAGTAATTGGTATGTTGGGTAAAATTAGCATCGGCTCTCGGGAACGATGCACGTGATGTCGAATTTAAATGGCCAAATCAATTTTTAATTTCACTGCAGTTAACTAAGATAGGTCCGCTTATATTTTGATTCGGAAACGTAGCTCTTTTATAAAATTTGTATAGGTAATATTAGAAGATCCAAAACTTATTGGATTATTTCTGTAATAGTTGATTTTATCTACATATACGCATACTTTTACTCATCTCGGACCTATATATATATATATATATATATATATATATATATATATATATATATATATATATTTAATAGAAAGATTCCCACGATACGTAATAGTTAGGTAACATATATTAATTATTTATGTATATGATTCATGGTAATTGTTTATACAAAATTAATATTTTTCCATTAATATTATTAGTTGTAGTTACAGTGATTTTCTTACAATGCCCCAGTTTTGTGCTGCATTTATTTTTTGAAAAGGTTAAGTCGTAGCTTTAAAATATAAAATAGAACAGTCATCATTTATTAATGAAACGCAAGTATTTTAATCGTCTAGTATGTGTATCTAGTATGTAATTTTCTGCTGCTAAAAATATAAATTTAAGACAGCTTCCAGTTCTTACAAGTGTTACCTTTTTAAATTAAGGTCAATTGGAATTTATTAAGGTTGACCAATTCAAAGTGAATTTGAAATGACCGGCGAAACTGAATCAACATTATACTGTCAATTACCATACACTTACCTATATCAATCCATACAAAATATAGCAAAGGAGAGGGAATTCAAATTTTTGTATAAGTTACCAAATATCAAAGACATTCAATTTATCAATAACTTTGTACCTATCTTATACTTATAAAGTACAATTAATATATCTAGCTATAAGGATTTCATTCTGTGAAAATATAAAATTTTATGACATATATTTATAACAAAAATAATGTTATTGGAAATTTTCTTTCGAATGTCCACTTAATAAAATTATTTTATCTACTTGGTGTTACATGTAATTTAATAACTTATATATATTATAAGTTGGTAATCAGTTTTGTCTTATTGATTTTTTTACAGGTATAGTGCCTAATGTACTAAACACTAATTTTTGATCAAAAATCTGAAACTTGTACTTTAGATGTCAACAAAACCTTTTTGTTTCTCAGCTCTAAAATTGATGACAAACATAGAACCAAAACTACATAGATCCTTTACCTACGAGTTTTAAAAAAGTAATAAATAGCGAACAATCAACCAACTCACCCAATTCAATCTTTAATTATTTAGCTCAAAAAGTTTAAGTAACTGCTCAAACATTTTACTTTTAAAAGATTTTGCCTTGCTTTCAATTTGTATAAGTGTAAAAGAGATAGAAATACGTCTATCGATCTCCTTTATTGCGCACCATTCGGAACGCTATAATGGCGGACGTAACAAACACAATTCCAGATTCGAAAATTTTATGGAAAACACGTTGTTTTTACACTTTCCACTTGATTTAAATAATTTAAACACTACTATGAACACTGTTATGAAAAAATGCTTTAAATAAACAATGAAAAATAACTTTTATAATGAATACAATCACATTGAGCTTCTCGTCACACAGCAGCGCATCGTACGCCATATCGAGATACCAATATTCAGAGCCGTATTCGTAGCTGTTTGGAAATAAATTCTTTTGTTTTGTGCTTTTACTAAAACCATTGTTTAATGTTTTAAAACATAGTTCACAAAAAATATTTAAGCACATCTTTGTACTTAAAGATTTTTTAATATTTTCTAATATTTAGATGTATCTCATAGCCCAGCCCCAGTAAGTGAGAGATACTTTCTCGTTGCTTATAAATGTCATTTTCATTTTTTAGTTTTTAGGTAACTTGTGGTACACATGTAGATATTAATAGCACACATACATTATGCATATCTTAAAGCTATTAACAAAATAATTTATTACAAAATTATCCAAAAAATTATATTTTTAATAAATTGCTATGTTCAAAATTATAAATGTTAAATCTAAAAATTAATAAATAAAATAATTTAACCACAAAAATACATCATTAACATTATTATATATTATTATTAAATAAATTCTTGTTTTCAATCTTACAATAGATAAATGGTAAGACTAAACCTAAGAATTTGTTATGATTTGGCTTATACTTATTACTTAGTAGTAAACTAAATGTAGCATAATCAACAGCTTTACAGAAAATAAATTTGATTTCTCACAAAATTCTGAGAAAATACAATATAAACCAAATGTTGTTTATTTTTAGTTAAATGTTAAATCAATTAACTATAAATATTAAAATATCTAAATTTGATAATAATTAAAAAATCACAAAACCATAACTGACTACGGCCCTGTATATATACGCTCCGCCCATTACAGCTAACAAAAGTTGGCGGCTTCCTTCAAAACATCTCGTTTGGAGGCCATTTTGACGATCGAGTGCGACAGAGATGGTACTATGGAGAGCGAACGTAACGATTGAATGTGCGTGAATGAGACAATTATTCAAAGTTAGTGTAGTTTTAATGTGACTAGAGAAAGTGCGTGGGAAATATCTTTGTGTGAGTACAGTGTGATAGAATTCTAACGATGACAGTTGGTTCTGTGATGAAGAAGAATTATATTTATTCTACGTAATAAATAGAATTGTACACATACAGATAATAAAAATAGTTTCAGGGTATATCGCGACGATATTTTATACCTATATAAAAAAAATAATTATGTGCTAATTACGCATTAAATTTTATTCAAAGTAAGAGTGAAATTGAGTTTTATTTAGCACTTATTTTTTGTACTAACAAGACTAATTATTCAGTTAGTGAACAGGTCAGGTTATCTATTAATATTATAAAATACGATATCTCGAATCTTGAATTTTCTTTTTTTTTTCATATTCAAATAGTATACAATATAATATCTTCATACCAAATGGCTACTAAAGTTATAGGTAATAGTAATCATATTGTATGTATATAGAAGTAATGAAGAGTCAAAAATTTTTTCAATCACTTTGCTTCTATTAATATAGCTATGTTGGTAAATGGTATCGAAAAGGAAGCCATGCCTCCTCTTCCATATTTTGCCCTTCCGTCCTCCCATTCTACTGGAGGTCCTCCTTTTTGCTATGCATCGTTGATAATATCGTGTCGTGCGCCGTGCGTGCGTGGCGAGTTTTTTTTGGTATAAGCGCGTATAGTGCAAATGTGGAAAGAGCTTTCTCACTAATTCGTACTCAGTGGAACACAGAGAGGAACAGATTAGTTGTGCAGTCAGTAAAATTTTTATTTCTTACATAGTAATTATTTGTTAAAAACAATGACTTCTTGGGAAAAATGGGATCACAGCTAAATATGATTAAAAGAAGTTAAAATATGATCAAAATAAAACTCGTTTAATTGTAAATGTCCTTTTTTTATTGTGATTCCTCACTTTGAGATCCATTATCAAATTATCATCTGGCAACCTATTTGTAGGTTACTTTAATTACTCATGGTTTTAGAACGCATTTAGGGTACAAATTAGAAAGCATATACTTTCTAAGTATTTTTTTAATGTATAAATATTTATTTTCTCTAGTGTTAACATATATATAGTATTATAATAATACAACCCATAAGTTCAACAATTGTAAAGTTGCAACAGTCGCCAAACAAAATCACTTGTAGAGCTAAGACCGTTTACGAAAAATCCACTCATCGAAGTGCTTTAAAAGCATCGTAAAAGGCAAAGCGACCATCAAGTGACGTCAGGGTGACGTAGCGCTCCCCGCGTTTACCACTAGATGGCGCCTCACCGACCCGCAGCACAAGCTCGTAAAAATAAATTTTATTATTATGACGAAAATAAAACGCTTGTCGTCAATTTAAACAACATTTTACTGTGCAATAAGATTTATTTTACGATTAACAAGTGTCTTGATGAATTAATATGGCCGAATGATGAATAAAGCAATAAAATCCACTTTTACGATCGTGTTATCGCGTTTCTATTGGCATTTACGCTTCTTTTTGATACACTGTGTAGTATTACGTAATGTTATGGGTTGCTCATAAAACTGAATCACTACAAATGTAAATATGAACTCTAATAATGTTTATTAATTATTTTAATGAGTAATTAACTTCATTTTATATTTTATTTGGATTCTTATCATGAAATTTACTGTGCATAAAATTTATATTCATTGTTATTTTATGACTATATTAATTAATAACGATTTGGTATTCATATTATGTGAGTAAGTACTTAAAATGATTTTATGTTCACATTTTGACCTTTGCAATAAAATTCATGGTAAATTCATTACTGCTACGAAATGAAATAACCGTTGATGAGTTTTTTTAATATCCCACAAGATGGCAGGGCTTACAATCATAATTATAATATTTAGAACATATCTTTTGATTATATTATTAACTTTTTTTTAATGTATGAAAATACAATGTATGAAAGTATATCATCAGTATGAACTCAAAAATTCGTAAACTTTTCAATAGGTGGCGCTAGGGTTTAATTTACTATTGCATTCTATAAACCGAAAGCATTTTGCATTCAATAGTTGCTATCTGTTAATTGACGATAACTGCTAATGAAATAAGTGCAATTCAGTGAACACTCTTTGTCGACATGATATTGTGTATGAATCAATAAGTAGTTTGAAGTAATGTTGTGTAAAATAGTAGCTCTATTATTAGTTCGGAAAATCTTACATATATGAGAAGAACCACCAAAAAACTCAGATACAGTCATATTGAAATTCCATATTATAATTATAGTTATTCATTGAACATTTTATTCCATATTACTCCAAGATTTAAAGAGTTATCTTTAGCATATAATAAATCCTATAATCTATTTCCTTTTTCTTTCAATTTTCACGTGTCCCGTTTCTTAGGACCCATCATCTAAGTCTATAAGTTAAAAGAAAAAAAAATTTAGTTAAATTTAAAATAAACATAATGAATTCAACAATGCAGTCAGAAAAATTTGGCAGCAGCAGATAGTTTGATGTGGGCTAAGAAAAAGCGAATGAAAGATATCATAATACTACTTATATACGCTAATCATATCAATAAGTATAATAAGAAAGTCTACTTGCTGATACTAATGGCAATGATATTTTTTAAATTTAATTCCAACGCTTCATCAAGATGCTTAGAACATATACAACCTATCTATAAGACAACACTCAGACAGACATAAGCAGACAGAACTAGAACTCGACAGGACAGCAGCGCCTATTTTTCACGATCAATAAAGAAGGCGGGAAACTAATATTCACCAAAATATAGTAGATAAGTATATGTTGGTATGTATTTTAAATAAGCATAGAAAGAAACAATAACGGATAGTCCTATAACTATCTTATGGTATAGATAAAATCTATGAAAATTCAATTTTTAATACAATTATCTGTGCCTAATTGAAGAAGAAATTTTTGAAATACAAGTCTTCATAGCTTCACGTCATTACATAGCACGTATTGGAAACAATCAGATAGTTAAATATATATTTTTGATATCGATCCCACTTGTGACACTCCAGAAGAACTAGTCTATCGTGGACCAGTTTGCAACTATCACCAAAAATATGTCAACTCTTTGTATACTTACCTGACTTTTTGTCGAGGTTCCCTTTACGAACCTACCCGCCACTGGCTAATGGGCGGGCGTGTGTGGGACTCACCTAGTGCCTTCGCGGGGGTGACCTGGGTTCGGCCGAAGCAATTCACCGGGTCAACATACTTACCTACCTATCATACTAAAAATCATTAAAAGAGTAGTCCAGAAGTCAAAAACTTCGATTTCAATTTCCTTATCAGACAAAAAAAGGTCTCATTCACATTCAAGCGACAGATGTAGCATATTCGCCGGCGCGTGCGCACTATAGCGCATAAACACGATTTTTACTACCGTCCGCTCGTAAACGTCACGTGAATTGCGCCATTTGTAGTGCCCACAGTAAACACACCGCTCAGATTATTTCGTATACGCCTTTGGGGCTAAACCTCAATATAAATTTGAAGTTTTATTACGGACCCACTCACGTGCATCGTTATTATGCCGTTCTTCGGACGTTTATTGAACCATTATTGACTTGTTTAAAGTATCACCCGCTTAATAGAGATAAAGGGTGCTCGATATAGTTTATGTTTTCATCGGGGATACGAGGACTCGCGCCTAGATGTCTTCATCAGTTTTATTGCTATAATTTAAACTTGGTTCTTTTGATTGACAGGTTACAACACCTGCTAATGACTAGCAATTGAACTTATTGCTCCCGCTAGTTAGTATAAGTAGCTATATTGGAAATGACTTTATTTCCAAGCGGCAGAGTTGACTTAATAACTGCAATTTTTACGCTTCAATTGATACTAAGATATATTTCAATGAGTTCTTTAACTGTCATTATATAGGTAAGGTATCTTGTAAAGAAACTCGAGAAAAACAGCTGTACACAATTTTCTTTTACTGATGGAATGGAAAGTAACGAATGTATTTTCTTGAAAATAATATTTATTTACCAATCTTAGATTTTCATCAATTTCACGGAAGGTAGCATTGAAAATTATGATAAGTTATTATGAAGGCGCCCACACCATTGACACTTCCATTCCAATAAGATTTTATCACCACGATTGTCTTATTTAATATATTACGTCTTATAAGAAAGACTTAACGAAAAAGGCAATAATATTTATTCAATCATAAATAAGTCAGAAACATAAACATCTTAGACCAAGTATGAACATAAATAGATAAGATACCTAGTTAATATTAAAAGGGAATTAAATAGTTTGACTATGTTCAATATTATCTGCATTCTCTCTTAAAAAGTTTTTTAAAATTATTTCACTTTTGAAAGGAAAATTGTTTGAATTGGTTATAGATTATCAACTATTTAGATTATTTAGGTTAAAGATTATTTGCATATCTACCTTCAATTCAATCTAAGTAGTTCACTACTGGTAGATCCTATTTAATAAATCGTCTGAATATTCGGTTCAGTCAAATAGTCAAACCATCAATGTAAACCCAGGCATAATTTTAGTGGTGTAGTTGGTCGATAAAGAGCTTAATAGGTAAGATTTGGTTGAACTTAACATTACCTATAAGGGTAAATATAATCGTGTGGTATTAGGTAAAGGTTTCGCCTGCTGTGTCTATATTTTTAATTTAATATTAATTAAAAAATGTATACAAGTACTTAGAGCATAGGAGAGATGTAGTGTAATCATTACTAGTGTTAAAAACTCTGTAAAATTTTGTTTCGTTCTTCTCCTTGAAAATATCAAAAAACATAAGCTACTAATATCATAGCAAAAAGAATATTGCTAGGTAAACAATAACACCTCATGAACAGGAGATGCATGCCTCTATACCGTGATAGATACCTTATAGATATATTTTATTTTTGTGTCAATCAATCTATACAATAACAGACAAATCTAGGGTCTTGTAGAAATAGATCACTACTTGCTAATTAACCTCCAAGATATTCCCATTCTGTACATTGCTTTTCAAAATGAACTCTTTTTTTATAGTTGACGGTTATAGACATTAGATAGAGACTTTTATTTATTAGAAAAAATATGTATATAACTACTCAAAGCACAGAAAACCAGTTTGTTAAATGCAATTTAAAGTATACAAAGGAATATATAAGAAAACGTAGAATTTAATCTCAGAACCTTGCAAGCATACAACGACCACTACGATCGATTTTTGTAATGAGGTTCATAAACGATTTTGTGACCGACTCTTGGCCAACCTATGTTCCTTTGGATTCTTACTAAATTACTTAGTGATATCATTTATACTTATGTAATTTTTCACCATCATACAACCGGCTATTCTTTTAACTACTTTAAACTTTTAATAATTGAAGCCATAGTATCTTCCTAGATATACCTAGATATAATCCCTATCACACAAAACCGTTATTGCATGGCATGATATATTATAAAGGGAAGTCTCTAGCCGCGTCTGTCAGTCTATCTGTTTGCAAAAACTTCAATATTACTTACTGCACGGATTTTCATGCGGTTTTCACCAACAAATAGAGTGATTAATGAGGAGGGCTTAGGTATATATACATACCTTGGACGCAGTTGAGGCAGGTAGCTAGTCTTATATAAGAATAAAATATGAAATGTAATAAATTATAAGAGTAATTAAATAAAACTGTTTACTATAGTTAGGTTATGTAAAAAGTAATAAGTTAGTTGGTTGGTACTTATCTACCTCATTTTTCTACCTCATTTTAAACAGACTCTCTCCACTTTTAATGATAAGTAAAACTTTAAAATTTTGGATATTAGTAGTAATATTACCTAGCATTTATATATAACAAAGAAAATAGAATGGCATTCGAAAGAAAGAAACCAAAAGAAGAATTTTTGTAATTATCTACCCATGCCGGTATTGTAAGTATGCTAAAAACAGCTTAAATTAACGGAATATATAGAGCAACCTCTGCATTATAAGATTTATGTGCAATGATGAGTAAAAATATAGTTTACGTAGGTATATTTTTGTTAAATACAAAGTAGTTTTCGGTATTTTAATTAAATAAAACGAACACAAATAAAACAAAGGTGACAGGCATTTTTGAGATTAATTCTATGACGAATTAAAGGTGGGGCGGTGACTCCCTTTACCGATCAAAGTCCGAGCCCCAAGACCGCGGTTTTGTGATTAATACATTTTTAAGTAACCATCTCGCTATTAGATGCAATTACCTTTTTACACTGCACCTGAGGCTTAATAACACCATACTAGTTTTTTTTCTTATTATCTCCGCGACATTACCGCCATCTATCGCAATTCACCGTTTAACCAAGCAACCTTAAAAAGAAGCCTTATCTAAGACGTGAGGGCATCTCTATGGCTTTGAATTGACCAATTATAAATCGCTTTCATAAAAAATATATATTGCGGTGCCCAACCTGTTCTTTTATCGGCGAATATTTGTTTAGAGTGGTAAGTGCAATAAAAATACGAGCGTGTCTCCTGTAGGCCGCTCTACCAGGCCATTCATTCGTTTGATGACTTCATTTGAACGCCAACTGAGCTCTTGCGATAATGTGCTATTGTTTACCCTCCGATAGTGCGCCTTCGTTGCACGAGCCACACCGCGCTAAATAAAGACAACTATATGCCCCACCGCACCGTCTAACAAACAACATTTTGTCGAACCGCTTCCTCGCTCGCTCGCACGCCCCGTTTTACCGCTAGTCAGACTGCGACAACATTATTACTCGTAAAAACAGGTAGTAGAAGAAATAATAATCATCTTTATGACTTCTCACTCTATTCAGCACCTTGTTACGATATTGCGCGCTCATTGTGGCCCGGTCGAGGAGTGGTTGTAAAATCTTTTCTTTACTCGCCCGTTTCACTAATTGTACGTTTATGAGTTTACGACTTTGCGGCTTAACTTTTCAGTAGTTAAGTCATTATTGGCCTTTTGTAAACTTTTTTACGGTCTTAGGCTCGGGGTAGACATTTATATTGCGTTATTAAGTTAAATATAACAATTATGACTAGGCATCAACTTTAAGATTACTGTAAACAGGCCATACAATCTGTTACTTTTGTATGTAATTACTAACTTGACTTGATTGAGATCTATCAATCAATTGCAGAAGGACGTATCATTTTTTTATTGGAATATAAGTACTGACCACGTGCTCCAATAGGTGTGATAAGAAAGGGAAAACAGAGCGTAACTGATAATATTTATAGTCATTAGCGAAAAGGGGACGGAACAATCGGTGTGGTTGTTGCGATCGCAGGCAGCGCGCGGGGCGGCGCGCGTGGCAGTAGACAGCGTGAGTCGGGCCGCGCCGGTCGTACACTGGCCACAGCGCTCTACCGCTCGCGACGACAAACTTCGCTCGCGACACGCACCACACATCGCGACAACACAACAAAAATCAGAGAGACGAACCGGCGCCTCACGGCACCGCTTCAAAACTCATAAAACCGCGCGCACCCGACTCGTAAAATAATCGTAAAAGTAAACACACGTCGACTGGCCTTTATCACCATCAAAGCCCATTATGACGCTCGAGTGACGTTTAAGAGGCAATAAAATTAATAAAATTTAATTTCATCGTCTGATATTCTTTGTGACATTGGCTGAGGTCGCGTTATCACCGCGCGTGAAGACGCAATGACATAAGTGCTGCTCTACTAGTGACGTTAGTGACGGTGACTGATCAGAATGAACTCTTATTTCGAGCAGGGTGGTTTCTACGGAGCCCATGGTGTACACCAGGGTGGTGGCGGCGGGGATCAATATCGAGGGTTCCCGCTGGGGCTGACTTACGCCCAGCCGCACGGACTGCACCAGCCGCGGCCGCAAGACTCTCCTTATGACGCATCAGTAGCCGCCGCCTGCAAATTGTACGCTGGAGAGCAACAGTACGCCAAAGCAGATTGCTCAAAAACTGGAGGAGAGCAACAGAACGGCTATGGAGGGAAAGAATGGGGCTCTGGCCTTGGTGCGCTCGTAAGGCCAGCGGCATGCACGCCTGAAGCACGCTATAGCGAATCCTCGAGCCCTGGCAGAGCTCTTCCCTGGGGAAACCAGTGTGCCCTCCCGGGAGCGGCCGCAGCAGCCGCACAACCTGTTCAGCATCAACCCACCAACCACACCTTCTACCCCTGGATGGCCATAGCAGGTCAGTAAATTTCTCAAACTTTCGATTATATATTGTAAAGATTTAATAATGGTGGTAAAATTGAAATAAAATGCATTAAATAAATTAGGTATAAGATAATATATCTCCTTACTATACTTTCCTTTAACAAACATAACACAAAAAATAATGTTCTGATAGAAATAAATTCATAATGAGAAAAAAGCACAACTGCTAGCATTCTCCTTGACCGGACCACTAAAATGTTACTTTTCAAACTTTGGGAATGACACATTTGTCTTACTTAAAAGATCACCAGAACCGACTAATATTATCGGTATATGATAACGATTCAATCGTAATATTATTAAATGTAACTTATTTTATTAAAATTAATAATTACCTTAATGTCTTTATATTCCTTACTAATATAGTAAATACCTATTCAGGGAGACCCTAAATATATATATAGGTATAAAAATGAACTTCATTTAAACAAAAATCTGTCAAATAAAATCGGGTAATCTATTTTGTATTGTTAAGTATTTTGTTCACCTACCGTGAACAAAATTTAATGCCATTTGTAGCTAGGAAAATACTGAATGCCAAACAATGTGAATTTTAATAACGTCCTAATTATTTTCCAATATAATTACCTAATTTCATCTGTGACTATGTATAGTTTCAAGAAAAGTATATTTAAAAATGTAATATAAAGTTCATAAAACTTTTCAATTGTTTACTAGACTTCAGCATCAGAACCATCTTAATCTGACATAATAAATTCCTACTGAATTTAAAATAATCTGTAGTGTGGCGCGTAGTGTTTTTATCATATTGGATATAATTAATAAAATACCAATTAGATACTCATAAGATGAATGATAACATTATTTTAACACTAACCAATGTATATTAATAAACGACCTGTTATAGTAATCAAAACTATTAAATTAGTCATGAATAAGGTATTTTTATAGCGCGATATAGTTATCTACTTAATTCTACTCTTATCAAACCGATAAAGCTGTTTAAGTATAATAAAAGCGAGGTAATTGAAACAGTAATTTTATTAAGTGAGCTTTTTCCCTTAAAAAAAGCTAAAGCTTTGCTATTTCTAAATCAAACCTCTGTTCTAAGTATTCCTCGAAATGAATATCAAATCAAACCAACAAATAAAATCCTTTTTTGGTAGGTAGCATTAATTAATTACATAATTTACCTGCTAATATGCTTGCAATAATTCTAATGGTTTACTAAAACAGGAAGACAAGAAAATTTTACTTATAAGTATCGCAAATTTTGACATATCGTTATATTTCAAATGTAGTATTGGTTTCAATCTTTACAAATTAAATGCATCTTTTGTTCACGTGACATGATTTGTCAACAGACCCAAAATGACCATAAAACTACGCCTACTACCAACTTAGTGATGCGGGAATTTAGCGCTCACGGTAGTGACGGGAATCTGCGCCCGCGCTGGGGTCAATGGCCCGGTCTAGTTTGGGCGCTTTAAAATTAACTTCGATGCCACTGGACACAGAGAAATGGCCAAATGATTATTGTCGATGAAACTCTGAGGTCGATTGAGACGATCAATCTTTGAAGTAGTTCATAGCAATGGACAACATATAAAAAAGTATTTAGTCGGAGTTTTGTTTATACAAAAATAAATGTTTTCTTTATCTAAAAATAAATAGACAAGAATATTTTAACTATGGATGAAAGTAATATAATTTTCAAACAAATATCTTTAACAGTATAAATAATATAAATTACATACAAATACATAATATACATTATATATGTAATTATATTCTCTTAATTATTTATCTATGTGGACTTAATTCATAAGCAACTGAATTCTCAAATATTTAAACTTGATTAAGAATTAACGTTATAAGAAGTAAAAGGTTTTAATAACATTTTTACTATAATATCATATGAGTTATTTTTAACAAGATTTTTTACTACGAATTTCCCATCATTTAGATAACCAATAAGACGTAAACTCTCGTAAAGTAAAAGTATTATCACCAAAATCCTATAAGAATCCCCATAATAAGATAATTTACCAAATTATTAGAATATAATAGCATCAGTTACTTAAAGCCTACCTCACACATGTGTTGTTGATAAACTTTGAAGATAGGTGAGGTACATTGATGTAATGCGACGAAACTGGTTACTAAAGCGCCAGCTTAGCTTCATCTATTGATCGAAAGATTAGATACTTATAGCAAAGGCTTTTTATTTTATTAAATATTTACCTAAAATACTTACCTACCAAATTTCTAAATAAAGGTTTTCCACTTCTAATGACTCTTAAATAATACATTCCTATGTGTAAATTATTTTTGTGTCCCTTTGCTATCATATAAATATAGAAGAAGAATTAAAATACAATTTAAGTTCTACATATAAAGAAAATTTACTTTTAACATTTTAAATAATATCAATAATAAAAATAAGTATTAATAACCCAATATTTCTAAATAAATGTATTGTGTTAGTTCTCATTTTATTAATTTAACAAAATAAATAAATAATTTATTTGTTACTTAATGTATACCACATTAATATATAACTGTGCAGTTTATCTGATTATTAACATCCGTTGGTATCTGTTCCTCGCCTCACTCAAATAAATAATATTGATTAGCAGCAACATGCGATCGCCTACATTCCAATTCTATTCCCTGACGAACTTACATAGTAACGCGTAATTAACGCAACGCGTGTGGTCCCGCCTCTCATAACTCATGCGACTTGATAAAATTAAGTAACACAAGCTTAAAAAATAAAAACAAAAATAAGTAGTCGCTCTGTCAGCCATAATTCACTCGGAGTTCACGCAACACGGCCCGCGAAACAATACAAGGACGCGATGGCAGCCCGCTATGAAGGTTCGGGCTTGACCGCTCTGGAATCCTTCGTGACTCGGCTGACCACTGGCTGAAAACAAACGAAAAACTTTATAACAAAGAATGCGGAAATTCCAAATTCAAGTAGGTAAAATCTTTAAAATTTATGTATTCCGTATAGGTATAAAATTGTGGGCTAGCTTTTTATCCAACTTTTCCTGATAAAAAAGATCAATTATGAAAATTTAAGCATTAAGGGAAACAAAGAAATGGCAATGTTTATCTATATTGACTTTATTCTAAAAGAATTAGTGTAAGAAAAAGGTAACATTATTTTAATACTGCTTTTGAAGGTATGTATCCAAAATAAAATAAAACAAATACCTATTTAAGTACTAAATATAGAGATATTAAAACTCTCCTTAAGGAATTTTCTGAAGTCGAGTAAAACAGTTTGATGATTAGATCTATTATTATTTTATTTGACTTGTTTACTAAAATTTGCTCAGATTAATTATGGTGTTTTTTTATACAGAGATTAATAACCGCCTGCTGCTTAACTGGTCAGAAGATAATGTGGTAGTTTTTATAAATATAAAAAATTAGGTATGGTACAAAATAATTGTTACTGTTTTTTCTGCAACTCTCATAATTTATTAAATCTAGTAAATTAATTGAAACTCAATTGTAAATATGGTAAAAAACGTATTTTAATTGGTATCTATTTAAAATATTTTTACATATCTATTAATACATTGTGGTATTGAAATTTGTAATCTATGATTTGTAAAACTGTGTGTTCATTACCAACGTACTATATCATTTAATAGTATGTCTGCAAGTGCATGCAACTTAACTTAACCAGTTGCTAAATTAAGTTAAGCACTTTGAATGTGTCTTGTATTTTTGTAATAACCCACTGCTGGCTTTAATTGACCGTTTTTCTATTTTCTTTCGCCATCCATAATAATCTGGTTCGAACTAGATTGGACAGATAATTTTAATAAAAAATGTAATTCTTCATTCTTCTTGCAACGTTGCCCGGTTTAATTTTTATCTTGATACTTATGAACAATAAACCAATTTATTACATTGTAATAAGATAATACTTCTTTGTACATATTTAATTTTTTAAATATATAGGGATTTGCTTTAATTGCTATGCAACGATATCAGCAGTCAACACCGAAGTATGAATCATTGACCTATGTTTAATTATTACAGAATTACTATTAATGCATTTTACAAAATTTTAAGTGCATTAATAGTAATATTTTTTTACCGGTTTACTCTGCCGTTTCTAATTTTATGAAATTTGTACTTTAAGTAGTCGGTAATAAGAGCAACTTATATTGTATCATGTTATTTTGCTTAAGGTTTAAAAACTTCGTCTAACTTCATACCGCGAGCTGACCCTATAATTTCTAAACCAGTTCCAAAAATGGCGTCTTAATTTCGCTTGAGGCTCGAGCATTTTTAATGGACCCTTATCAAATGGGAAATGAGATATTGTAATAACTACCTAGTTGGTTACTTGCAAAATATCTTGAGTTAGGAATTTCTTTTTGTGTTTGGAACTTTATCAATTATTTATCAATTTACTAATTAGGGCTAAATTCACCCACCAAGGTTTAAATAGGCTATTTTGGATTCAGAACACCAAAAATTTTTATATTAAGTTTAGTGCAATCATTGGTTCCTAAACTTTATTTGAAAAAAAAACTGATCACCATTTTCCTACTTTTAACTGCTGATTTGTTTCTTTCAATATGTACCTATTATATCCAAAATCTATATAAGTTATAAGAAAATTTATTACTTTTATGTCTCATTGTTTTTAGTTTTAATAGTTGTGGAATATTAATTATTTAACTTTTTTACTTACCTATTAAAATGGTTTTACACTTTTAAAGCCCTTATGTAGTCTAAAATGTTCACAGCGTTGTATATCGATATCAGTTTGACCATTGATCATAGTCTAAGTTAATCTAACCTTACATTTAACTCAAAAGCTTAAGCTCCTTAATGTATTATATCCTAATTGACTCAGTATTGAAGAATGCGGTCCCTATTATAACATGACTGCCTCCCTCAGTAAAGTCTTGTATAGAAGGTTACTCTATCTACTGAGAACGGGATCTGTGCGGTCGGTAGGTAGGTGATATTTGTATTTTTTAGCTTAACACCAACTGATAACAGAAAATAATTAGATTTTGTAGTCTAAATTAAAACTATCTATAACACCATTTAAAAAATGTAAGCCTTATACCCAATTTTATTATGAGTGCAGTCCATTACGCAATAATAACCAATTCAATTGGACATGAATATTATAAATCATATGCCCAATAATTGAGTAATTCTCCATTTCTAGTTTGCCAAAAGAACAATGTAGATATTCTTAGCAACCCAAATTTGCTCGGCCTTCAACCGCATACAATAAAAACAAACAGACGCATAAAATAACAGCATAATAGCCCGCAACAGTCGCAAGCCATAAACTAATAATGGGGGAGATATGTTTTATGGTTTTCAAGTTTTGAATACGTACCTACCTATTATGAACGTTTTAAAAACTTTAGTACAACGCAAACCGTCTGCGCGCGAGCACGTACACGGAATTTAAATTAACAAAGTACTTAGAAAGAGTTTGAATTTAGAAAAAAAAGTGATCCAATTTCAAATCCGCTCTGGATTGACGAACCCGGTACAAAGAGGTGGGCTCGTTTCCCGCCTGTTCGCGCTGTGCGCCGGCGGCCATCTTGGATAAGGATCGATCATAGGTGCGCAGCTGTAAAGTGATAAATATGAACCCATGGCTACCTCAGAACTCGGAATGTCATGACAAATGGCTACCGTCACATCAAAGGGAACTAAAGAAGTGGTGTTAGTTTTTCGGCAAATATTTTAAGGTCTTGTGATTAAGATATTTTTAAGACTAAGAAAATTTTTATCAATTTGTTGTTACTTGCCTATTTTTACCTACTGTTTTATCTGAGTATGTATACTGATCATTTATATATATTAAGACTCGGTATAATTATCTATTTGGGTCATTTGACGAATGGGATCGAAAATAGTAAAACAAGAAAATAGGAAAATAGTAAATACCCTTTATTTTACTAAAATAGTATAATACCTATCAATTCTTTTTATCTTAACGTACATATATTATATCTTTATATCAATTTCACACAGCCTAATATTTAGCTAAAACTTTAATTAATCATAGATACAGATATAGATAGATTACTTTTGTCCCCATATTATTTTGTTTTGTATATATTTTATTAAGTATTTATATTTGACTACTCATTAATTTATTCCATTCTAACTCTCACTACACGTTTTCAAAGTTAACCTCTTAACAACTGCGGCGTGCCTGCGTTTTCACGATACAATACATTTATATGATGGCTGCTTACATTGTACTACGCAAAAGTCATAGGAAAGGTCATACAAAATCACCTATCTCTGGAACCGTGACCCGGGAACATTACCCGTTTCATTGAAAATCACAGACTAGTCTGCCGACTATTTCTGCGCTACAATCGGCTCTGTACTTAGTTAGGTGCTTTTGAAATTCTTTTGTTTCATTACGGATTCGACGTAAACTGTTCGCTTTTGTTGTTAACAGACTGTTATTGTAGTAGATGGAGACTAACGGCCGGTTTCAATATTCTATCTACAGTTAAGTCTATTTCATTGAGTTAGTTAGTACCCAAGTAACCTTAAGTATTTTAAAAATTTTAATAAAGTCTGCTAGGCGACAAAATTTTAGAAAGCTTATTATATCTGTATATAGAAAATTAAACTAACCTTTAATAGTTATTGATTTCCATAGATGTTTTGTGCTTGCTTGTAAGATTTAATTTAATGTCATCAATCACACCTTTAGTTGTATGTGTTTTTCAATAATACAATAGATTCATTCATAAATATTTCATAATATTGTTTGATAGAAAGATTCTTCTCAAGCAGCAAGCAATCACTAGAACATTCACAAGTCCCATGTCCTTCAATTACATTGGAACCAAAATACAGGGAACTGCGTTATAACCGAACGACTCGTCTGACACTTGAATTAATGTCTCCTGTCATAACTACATTTTTCTCTTATTTTCCATGACGAAACGTAAAAAACACCTACTTGGTTACATATAGGTACGTCGAAGAATAAAACAAAGAAAGTGAATAAAAGTTAATTTTCCTCGTAATACTGACCGTGTGTCTGTAATGTAATAATAATACACAACATGACTAATAAATAGACTACGGCTCATATTATAAAAAGGCATCACAATCATCGGTTGAGCGGCCAGCCGCTTCGAACGTTATTAAGGATTGTATAACATTCAAAGATACGCAACTATATTTCTTTGCTATAATTAGTGTAATGATGGAAAATCATATTTGATATAGTTATTATCGTAAATTGAATATCAATCTACCCCATTATCCATTTTGTTTTACCAAGTGTAACTCAGAATAAAATATCAAGAGCGTTAATTTTATGATAATTATGAAGCTTACTCAATTAATCATATATTTTTAATAGATTTTAAAAATACTCCAAAACAAAAGTTAAGTAGTAGGTTTAGGTGACCTTACCTACCTTACACATATCTATTGAGGAACAAAGTCTTTGCGAAGGAATCTCATGTCTATACCTTACTCCATGGTAGATGGACCCGGATGAGTTGATCAAGATTTGAAGATGAAACCGAAAAGGTTTTTACACCTTCTGCATGCACCGTTTTCATCCAATTAAAGACTTAAATCTAAATAATAAGCCTTCGGTGATAGGTAGAAAGTAGAATATGATTATCATTATAGACTAAATTGAACTGGCACTGAAAGTGCAAAAATTAATATTGCACCTAACTGCTTTTAAAACATTCGTTAAACATCTCAGATATCAATTTTACGAATTATTTTGTTTTTATCTAGTTTTATTGTTTAATTTATTAGCGGTCTTTCATCCATCATTGTAGTATGCAAATAAGCGGCGATTATTGTAAGTCAACAAGTTTGTGAGTTGCAGCCTCATGCAGAGAATTGTGAATAAGGCCTTACGACACAGCTAGCTATCATCTAGATAACGAAATTTTGTAAAATTGGATTTTGGATTTTAACTAATGTAGGCCTGTATTTTTCTGTAAATAGAAAAAAAAACTGTAGGAAAAATTTTTGAAACATGAATAGAGAAGATTCATAACGATATATAATTTTGTTTTTTGCCAAAATCATTCTAAATAATATAGGTAAAAACTATTAGTCAAATGTGAAAAAACTTTTTTTATAATATCTGAATCCTAAAATATGTATATTAAGCTTTGTCACTTAGTTTAAATAAAAATTAATTAATTAACCTTTTAATTTGGTAAAATAAATGAAGTATAGTCGCGTCTCTACATTATTCACATACTTTATGACAAAAATTTAAGTTGTAAAAATTTATTTTATAACACTATCGCTACTAAAAGTATCGTTTTTTAGAACTGATCTTACAAAAACCGCTTACGTTTAGTTTCTTGTTACCTTGGATGCTTTAGAATCTACCAATAAATTTTCATTTCAAATACCAACTTATAAACATAATTGTCTAAACATAAACTCCTAATAAAAATACGACTAACTTATAGCAAAAAAAACAAAAACCAATTATATATAAAAGTAATCGATCATGTAATGCCATAAAACTTTATATTATGAGCAAGAACGTTTAGTTTTTTCATATGTCATTTTCTTTACCTAAGTATCGTATATTATCGCTTCGCTCAACTCTACGACAACTTACGGTTGGATGGCCGGCCTAAAAGCTTGATGTCTGTCCAGTAATTAATTATTGCACGATACCCCACACTGGAGGCGCCTGCTAGACTGGATTTGAATACTCAAGTAGACTTCAATATTAGCGTGGAAAACGTATTATATGTGCTCCACATTCATCCCTGTTAAAAAGAGACATGAAAATATAACGAGTTATTTTCATAAAGAAAACACTACAATATTCAAAAAATACCCCTAAAATGTTTCAGAAATGATAAGTATTGAAAGTAATTATCAAGTATGAGTTACTTTCTAAGTAATATTGATTTCAAAATTTTGTTAAGTATTTAATTTTACAAGTAAAGAGTATGAATAGAATTACCTATGTACCTTCTAAATTCTTATATAGACCTAAATCACTTGGTAATCTTGTCTAAAATACAACAATAGTAAGTAAAACAAAAACCACTCGCTGTAACAAAGTACTTAACTATTACTTAATCTGTGGCCGCGGTGGCGTTCTCGAATGTAGGCAACTAACACGTGAGAATCAACCAAGCAAGTTCATGAGAAATATAAGTTCCGGTAGTGTAACATTGAAATAGTTTATTAGATGCCATAGATGAAATAAATCTACACAATACACACACCAAAGGTATTTATATAATTACACTTCTATGAATATTCATTTATTTTACGTCTTATGTAGTTAAAGTTATCGTCTTAAGCCTTAAAACTTATTAACATTTATGGATGAAAATATTTTAAATATATTGAATCATTTTTAGTGTGTATTTATCTATTTTAGTATATTGCGTAAAAAAAAGATCAGGTACGCTCTTTTAAAGTATGTATGTAGGTATTTGGTAAAGATTCAACAATAAAACTCCCATTCACCTTGCACCGCATAACAAAAAGCATCAGCTAATTTCGCGAACACTAACCCTTTCTTAGTAAACTATTAAAGTATATTTAATTTCACATAAACTGCACCGTAACATCACGCAGTATAAATAACCACGTTGCATTAAACTCGCATTTTGCACAAAAATCTTCAGACCAATTTAATTTTTATAGCCTGATCCAAAAGGTGCAGTTTTCATGAACTCAAATTCGTTAACATTATATGTGACGAATCATGTGAACCTTGTGCCCGCGACATAAAGGCTGTAATTGCGTACCGCTCAAGCGTCAAATATATTTTCAAATTATTTCTCTGATATAGAGGGCTTCGTGCCGAAACTAGCGTTTTACAGAATAATGTGTCTTCTTTTTAACTAAGTCAGTTGTGTTGGTTCCATTATTACTTTTCACAAAATATTTTTTGTTTAACTTACCATTATTGTCTACTCATTTCAATTATCAAACTTTGATTGACGTTAATTGCCAATTTATCGCGATTAACAATCTGAAGAATAACGATTTTCACATAAATCTTGCTAGCGGCTGCCATTATAAAAATATCGTCATGCAAGAGAAATTATTTATCACCATCTATTGAGAATTTATATCATACCTATTGAAATAATGCAATACTTTTGTTAAAATAATTAATTGTTATTATTGATATATTTCCATAAAATATAAATTAGGAAAAAAAGTTTGTATTTGTAGAAAGAGTATCTTTAAAAAATATTATTAAAACATTTTTTTTTTATAAAAAAAGTTCATCAAATGACTCGATACCACCTGATGATAAGCAGTAGAGGAGTCTGTTTTCCTGAAGCTTGTGCAGTGATATTTAACGAAACTGTAATTTATGTCAACGCAATTAATATTTAGGGAGTTCATTTGTTAATATATACGACGTGAAATTCACTGTGAGATGAATTTTGAATAGGTGCGTTTACCATAGTTTTATAGCTCTCTCGCTACTTCTTAATTATGCTTGGTCAATCAATGCTCATGTTGCTCCCCGTAACAAATCTGGCCAATCTTCTACCGCAGTCAGAAATTGGTCACGGTTCTCGTTCTAATGCCCAATAAAGTTTATCACACCATTTCAGTAGGAATCTCGATAATTATCTACCAATAAAAATTTACGAACGCATCAATTGGCAGCTATTAAAAAGCCGTGTTTTAGTGGCAGCGAAAGTTAGAGTTTGACGAAAATAAGAGAACTAAATGATTAATTTTCAAAAAAAAATAATATGTAAAAACGGTTAAAAATTTTGTATCTAAATTTGACGGGCTTAAAACAGAAAGCTTGCGCCAGCGCCGTAAACCATGATGTATGGACCCCAACACATACTTTACTAATAAACTTCTAGTAAAGGGACACACTGTGTGAACTATACCTGTCTCGGTCTGTTGCTCATATTTAACAATGGCCCTACTGAACGTATAACGCGAGACTAAATTATTATCTTCCTTATGAACTGATTAAAAATTATCATGGTGCTTCTTGATGTACTGCGATCTGTTTTAAAATTATGCTTAATGCTAACTTATTACATGTCCAAATTATCTTATTCCCCCCAATAATGATCATCTCTCTTTTTATCCATCGCAATTTTACGTCAACCATTAAAATGAATTCCATTTACAATCAAGGTAAAAAATAAACATAGTATAGGTTCCTATATGAAAGAGATGGCTATATTAGTAGCAGTGTTACTCATAATGCCTGATAACTGGTAATCGCCTAACTTCTTAAACGATACATGCGGGTCGAAAAAAGGAATGTTTCTATTATAGGAGCCGCTTTTTTACCACGCACTGTCCAGGAACACAATCGTAAATTATGTTTTATTGACCCACAGGATCCGAAATTAAGATATCCACCTCTTCATATCGGCGGCATTCTTTCAAATAACATTTTTTACAAGACCTTTTAGTATAGTGAAGATTTTCGGTTGCAACGGACGTTTGTGTAGTACAGTATTTTTGATAAGTGTGCCATAGAACAGTGACATATACTCGTAAGTGACAGTCAAAGCATCGTGACCTTCCAAAGTTCAATTTGACGCCGGCTTTCGATCAAAGCATCGCGAGCATGCGATCCAATGCGACACACGTACTGCCAATTTACGCATTTAAATCGGTGACATAGCACCGCGAAAGTTGGCTGCCTTCTTAACCTGGAAAAAGCTTCGACTATTGTAACAGCTTTTAGAATGTTAAGAATGGAACTATTTGACCATTATTTAACGATTCTCTAAATAAAATTTTCAAAGAAATTGTGCTAATAACAAACGTTGTACCGTTTATTTATTCACACGCATTACGTGAGATGTGTTTGGTTGTCAGTCCAAGAGTGTTGGAATCAGCGGCGCTCGCGCAGAATTTTTATGTGAATTTCCTTCTGCACCGCTTGTGATACATAAACATTATGCAGTCCACCCGTCATGTTTACAACGGAAAGTACGGCCACGATTTGTGTCTCAAACACGATTTGTAATGCGTTTTAAATTACTAATAAAAATATAAATTGTATTCCTGAGTTATGTCGTTTCAAAGTACCCGGTGCATTGGCGAGGCTTCTTGAAGCGTTTTTAGACTGTCGTAAATATTGTTTTACGCTATAAACCGTATCTGTAAACCCTTAAGAGGTGTAGCGTTATTATAAATGCGAGTACACGTAGCCTCTAGAAAATATGTCCTCACAAACGGGTTAACCCAAACAAAGTGTTTTGCTGCGAATAAGTAGGTAAAACCATAACTTGCACTCGTATAACAGCAATAACGGTAAAAATGGTTGAGTTTTATTAACAGTTTAAATTAACTTTCAATTATAGGTGGTGCAATTACTCTGTTCTATGAATAATTTTACGGCATGGACGGTAATTTTCTTTGGCATGACGTGGTGTTTGCAATAGGGTCGTGACATTATGAACTGCTAAGATAAATCGCGTGATTTCCTCAGTATTTTTCCGAATACTTCAAATGCTCACCTCAGATACAGTAATAATTTATAACGTTATTGTTCTTAGTTAGGAAACATCAAGCTATGTACATGTTACTTTGTGTATTTAGCAGACATTTTACTAATTTGTCCTTTAGCTCGCACCGTCCTGAATATTCAAGTCGCATTTTTTGACACAACACGTGAATTATTGAATGATTGGGATTTTTATATCAAACAGATTTTAGACATAATTAGATGATTGTACTTTTTATCCATTGGATGTTAGAGAACTTAGATATTTTTTATTACGTTTAGCAATACAAGCGAGCTTTAAGCTAATTTTAATAAGATAATGACTTAATAACATGGTAGCTTGATGATGTAAATTATGAAATTAACTAATAAGGTAATTTATTTTAAACATATAGCACTGGATTGCTAATAGAAAGAATTCAGTTCACAAACTGTAAATAAACTTGATCTACTTAGCTTACATTTATATTTTAAACCAGCATAATTATAAATTTTCGACTTCATAAAATTAAAAACGAATCTTTTTGAGAGATCCACTTCATAATAATTTTGTTCCGTTGGATTATTTACTAAAGCTCTGTACAGAATAAAATCGAGGGCAGGACGTCGACCCGCACCCTTCCGGCCCAGTGGCCTCGTTGAAACTGAAACTAAGGTTCAATTCACAAAATGTTAAAACGAAGGAAACGTTTAAATTTACCTACATAGGATACATAACCTAATTAAACGCTAAATGCTATATGTAGGTGGACATTTTTCGATTGTTAATGATTCCATTGCTCTTGGTGTAGTATTTTATTTATTTTCTTAATTTCATAACTATAAAAAGTGTCTCTTTTAAAATTTTAAGAAATGAATACCAAAATAATAATTAATCGCTTAAATAAAATCCGTATAATCACAACATATTTAATATTTCTACTAGACAAAAGCAAATGCGGGGTTGGAGCATGATACCCAAACTGTTTAACAGCAATTCGGTAAATAAGTTAATCCCATTTAAATAAATAAATCCATCAATTGATACGTGATTCAAGAATTAAATAGGAATTAATGAAATAAAATATTGACTGTATCAACCGCATCACCTTTAAAATATCATTAATTACCAATATCCTTTTCGCGCGATACTGTATATTGACCGATACCTACTGCAAATCGATGATGATATGAGCACTTAATTATTCGTAATCAATAAAAAAGATTGCGTAAAAGGGAAATCTCGCAGCGTTAACAGACTTTGAGGTCGATTTTGTTTTGTGTAAAACCTTAAATGATCTGTAGACTTATAAAGATAATTTTCACACCTGCTTCGCGCAAAACGTCACAATGTCGGCAAAAAGCAGTTACTTCGGGTATTTTATTGCTGGCTCAGACCACCGTGCCCCTCTATATGGTGATTTCTGTCTAATTTAACCGATAACTTTAATTGTTGTTACATCGTTGATCCTATAGACGTATGATACATTATCTTTATTATATTGGTGATTTAAAAGAAATTTAATAAACATAAATTTGTATATCAACCAATGTTTAGCGACAAAAACTTATTGGCATTTTCAGGGGATAACATGTCTCCATTGTGTAAGGCAGAGTGGTTTTATAATTATATTGCGTATATATATTACATGAATAAAATGAATATATTTGTTACAGTTTAAGTTTATTACACAGTATATAGGTAGCACAATAAAAATACAAAGACAATTTCTTGATAGATAACATTGTTAAAATAATGAAACAAACATAAGTTTGATGTTTAATTTTTAATGAAAATCAAATCTTTAAATACTTAATTGATAACAAATTTCGCCTAAAAAATTCAGTTACTTCGGACATTTTATTGCTGGCTCAGACCACCTCGGCGCTCAATTTGATAATTTCTGATTAAAAAATATTAAATTTAACATTTACAACTTATTTTGTTGAAATAAGTATTATTTTTGAAATGCAATTGATACGTTCGGTGTGTTATGAGCTGTACCGCGTCGTGTCGAGCACCGGGGTGAACTCGTCCCTTCATTTTATTGCGGTCCTGTTTACACCACATTTTATAGGATCAGCTGTGTCGTGACATTACTACAGCTGTTGAGATGCTTGCCGATTTGCCCTCTTTGAATTGAATCACCTCAATGTTAGGGTAAGAAAATTAACTGCTTTTCCTCGATAGACAATGAATGTTATAATATAAATTTCGTTTGTTAATTGTGTGAGGAGAAGTTTAATTAAAACAGAAACACCTGAACGCGTAGTACGAGGAACTCGAGAAATGTTTTGCTTACAAGTAAATGTCATTTTCACCAGATTGTCACTTCTGTTAGAGAGAAAAAGCATTTTGATGTATACAGAACGTTTCTAAAGTTCGTCAAGCTACTAGCGCAAGAGCCATAAATGAGACTTTTTTTCATTAATACAATATTTTGTTGTATCTTTGGACAATATAATAAAATTTTATTGGGTCCCTTCAAATTGGAAAAAACTTATAAAGGCATTATAACACAGGTAACTAACAAAGTTATTGCTCATTGTACCGTTGAGTCTGTTGAAACGATTTATTGTTTTATGATCCTAAAACGTTGCGTAATTTTTCTGGTCACAGGTAAATTTAGAGGTGAACGAATTCTTTTTACGCTGTTAAAATGGACTATACAGTTCATTGTCATATTTCTTGCATAATGCACTTGCACAGATTAAAGGAAAACCGTTACAACCACATAAGAATTATTGTCATAGGTAATTGAATAAAAAATGCTTTTTTAGAGATGTACAGCAATTATTTTTGTTCAAATATAGTGTTGTATTTAGTTCGTTAAATGGAATAGCTGATAATAAATTAATTTGGAATTTAAATTAAGTTCTTTTTCTCGTTTAAAGAATCGCGTGTTTCAATGGTTATGTAGCTACCGTCGTCTACAGAAAATAATTTTGTAAGCTTCATAAAGACTTAAGTAGTACCTTTGATAAACAATTTTGTCTTGTCAAACTAATTACTTTGAATGTAAGATGGTACTCTGTATTGTGTATTCTATACAAGTACAAACACGTGTCAAAATACCCTACGTAACATAAGATAATGGTTAAAATACTCAAGGCAAACATATAACCTACGGTAACGGAGTAAGTGTGATAAAGCCGCCATTAAAGTCCGGTAAAATTTTGCTCGTATGGATTGTTCAGATACAGGCCGATAATAAATCTTAGCCATCCAATGCTCGGTGCTTCTTCCGGCGCTCGACCTCACTGACCCTGATTCGCTGTCTCTTTCACTCTTCAGGAAAATACGAGGAAAACTTAAGTTACTAAAATTTTTGTCTAGTATCTTTGTCGAAATTTGACCTGAAAAATTCGTACACTATGTACGTACGTTTAATTACTGCACAAAAAGTTTTTTACTACTTATCAAAATAATGGTACTTGTAAATATTTTTTTCATAGTCAGTTATGTTTTGAGAGGAAAAATTTATAACTATGATTGGCTTTTGTTACAATATAATTGCATGATGGTATATTATTTCTTTACCTGTAGGTAGGTAACGTAAACTAATATGTGATTGTAATTATTTCTAATGTAATCATAAATACCGAGCGGTTCAAGGGCAAAATATTTTGGATTTATAATAACTACGTTAAGTAATATGCGGTCGGAGGGCGTGCATAATAACTTATTGTATGGACCGGAAGTCATAACAGCTGTCTAGAACGTCGTTAGTTTTTTAATATTTCTTATTATAAAATCTTACGTATACAGTCTACGACACATCTAATAAAGCTCGCGCTTTAATAAATCTTATTATAATTAAGTTAGTTAAACATAACTCTATTATATAATCCTTCAAATTGGTACTTATGATTAAAGACGATGAAAACGAACGTAGGCCTTGAAATACTTACATGTTTGTAAAAAAATATTATCTATCCAAACATAGTTACTCACATTCTTGGTTGATTATAGAAAATCATTAACTTTCCTATTACCGCATTTAAGTTCAAATAATGGAAAATTGATTCCGTTTAATAAAGTCAGCAAACATGTGTGTGTTCTATGAAAAAAGGTTATAGTAGGATATAGGAAGGTTGTTGATAAGGGTGAAAATGATTTGACATTTTTACTTTTCATTCTCAGAATTTTGAGCACTAGCTCTATTTATACCAATAAATTGCAACCAGAAACGCGGGTCACGTGACCGCATCCTTGCGCCCGCGCATGATTATTGAATCCGCGACAGCCGTTGCACGTCGTAAATCGCACCGCGTCTCCCCATTGTTTCTGCCGATGTCAAAGATCAGTAATTTGCCATTGTGATCCTATAGGCGTATGATACATTATCATTATTATATTGATGATTTAAAAGTAACTTCATAAACATACGAGATAAATTTTAATATCAACCAACGACAAGATTTAGTTAGAATTTTTAGGGGTTAACATGTCTCCATTGTGCCAAGTAGAGTGGTTTATTGCTATAATGCGTTGCTAATTTACTATATGAATGAAACTAATAAAATTTATTAAATTTTCCATTTAGTAAATAGTATAAAGAAAAACATAGCAATGATATTATAAAAGAAACATAGGTTTGTTGTTTAATTTTTGTAATACAATTTTAATCTTTAAATACCTAATTGAGAACACATGTTTACAAATATTTACATTTGTAGGAGCTTATTAAATAGCACCACGTATTTATTAGGTAAGAGGAAAGTGGGATTGTAATTTTAATACAGAAAGCAGGAATTAAAAACAATAAGTATGCGATATAAACCTGATTCACAGTAAAAAACGAACTCAAAAACCATAATAATCGAAATCGTATACCGTACCCGTATTATAAGTAATAAATCATCCATCGAACCATTACAGAAAGAAAAAATCTATATAGGTACATTCTGGTCAAAATGAAAAACCCAAAATCATTTCCGTAAACAACTGAAATCATGTCTTGCTTCGTCTGTAATAAGCAATGACCATTCGTAATTCTACTTATTACACCTTTTTTGTCAGGTACGGCACTAAAATAATAAGACAAAGTAGTTACCTACCAGTTGAATTTTAAGATTGTACAGTTGACTGAATGAATATCACTTACATTTGTATTGCGAAAATAGATATTATATCACTAACTCAAGGTCTATTAAAACTTTGCAGTAGACACAATTACTGTACAATAAAAAGTTGATTTATGTCAGTCAGACTTTGTTTTAAGAGTTAATTAAAACTTGTTTGGGCAGTACGAATGTTTGGCAAATTATAATATTCAATAAGATACCAAGGAAATTTACTACTTATTTAGTTTTGATACGCATTGCAACAGCACCTAATTCATAGCAAACCCAATATGTTCTTACCTTGTGATTATTAAGTTTGTCAAATACTATCTTGCATTATTACTATAAGATACCCAATATTTCTACTTTATTTAGGTAGGTACCCGAGCAGTAAATATTCATAATATTTTTTGCTAATAGCATAGAATACAACAATAAAAATAAATTAGGTAGAGCAGCATTTACTATACGTAGCTAAGCTACGTATTTATTAAACGTTACAGATAAAAATGACATAATTTTTTGTAGATGGAGAATCTCCTAAGCATAAATATTTATTTTTGTATAAAGATCTATCATTGTTAGTACAGTATACAATATGTTGGTACAGGAAATGAAGCGAAAAGTCCCGTTATGTTCTGCGGTTTCAAAATTGTCACGTACAAATATGGTTATTATCCAATTTTTGTTAAGGTCATTTACGTTTGCAATAAATGTGGAGCTTCTATGTAAATATAAATAAAACATGATAGTAAATAGTTCTTAGATGTCTCACCCACTTCATCAGGCTTTGTCTTTCGATCGAATGACTAGTCTATGGGCGCTTTGCCAAAGTACAGGCTGTCCTTGTCCATTTCAATCTAAAAGAAAGAGAACTAGCGCTTAGAAGCAGGTTTAATATAAAAATAAAGAGTTCACGACACATTTCCTCATTGTAACCAGACATTGCGTGACAATTGTCCGTAAAGTTCACAATAAAAGCCTGGGATTAAATAATCTAAAATTGCCGCGAGAATTTTTTAAGCCGAATATCTTTCTAAATTTAAATTCACCATTATAATCGCGAGTGAGCAGAGCATCGTCTAGTCGTAGTTGGTTATTTATTGCGCATGATATCACTAATGTAACCGAGTCATCAAAGCGAGCGTGGCTGAATTATCGACCAAAATTGTACAAGTTCAAGGACCCAATAAAAACTTCTCACGTGTTTCATCGAAATGCGGTTGAAATTTTATCACAACATAAATTTTAGATACTGCATGTTTATAAACATATTAAGCATATTCTATTTCACGCTACGTACTTTAAGCGGTTCTTAATATCACGAAAATAAAGTTTGAATTGCCGTTAAAATAATAGTGTCATCTCTATAGAAAATTATTGTTGTAACGTATAGGACTATTGAATACTGTAACAAATGCTTTTGTTAGTAATGGATAATGGTCATAATGGTGTTGTTTAATGTTTGAGCACGTTTCGGACTAGTATTTTATATGGCCATGTGAATTTAACGGACGCTTTGTGTCTGATGCTTACTATGATAAGGATCTGTTCTTTGGTTATATAAATCATATGTAATTTAATTTAATTTAGGTAAAAGCATCTTAATTACGAATAAAATTACCGTAAAGATTTAATGGCCTTTCCAGTGAAATGATTTTGATGTGTTGTCGAGACTAGATATGTTGGAAGTAGCTTCTATCACAATGATATGCATAAAGTAAAGATAACAACTTTTACAACAACATTAATAAGTCAAAAGTGGGTATTAAATATGTATTATAAACATTAAATATGAGGGAAAAATTTACAATAGTTTAATTAAATCTACAATTCTATGAATCCGATTTTAAAAAATTATATAAATTTTAATGTACATAAGTTTTCATCTAATTTTATGATTTTAAAATTCGAATACTTTTGATATGTTTTTTTACAGCCAGTATTCGTAAGGTTCACCTTTTATACATAGAGTTGTGACTTTAGGATTTCGTATTGTTTAATCCTACTTTTCATTCGGGTATGTATTGTTTATTGTCATTTATCGGTGCGTTGATTGATATTTAAAATTAATTTCATAATATGTGGTGAAGGGATCAAGTTCATACAGCCATGTAAATTATGTATAATTCCTTTCGTCAACTTGAAAATCACTGTGCAATGGTGAAATAAAGTTAACTTACATTTTGTAATTCTTTGTATCCACCTGTCACATTATTGTGCATGAGAAGCAAATTGTTTGTACTTAACCTGTCTAGACTAAAATATGAAATACAACGAAATAAGGTGCAAAATTTTTAAAGAACGTGTCAGTTGCACGTTTTCCCACAGCCTAGCCACCGAGACTGAAACCATTCATAGTATTATGCGCTAGTTGATATTACGTTTTCGGTTAATACAGTAGGCTATATGTGTATATATTTATCGTAGTATAACTACGGTTGCCCGCATGAAATTGGTTTGGCCACAGCGAAATTGATTATGTAGTATGTAACGTAAATTGTTAGCTCCGTTTCGTTAAAATTACGTCATGTTTGTAATTGTATGAATATTTTTTCTCACTTTTGATCATAGTAGTAAGATGTAACATAAAAACCACCAATACACTTGTCTTAATATTATTGATTTATTTAGATATTTACTTACAAAGCTCTTAAAAATCTTTGTAAAAAAAGTAATCGTTTTTAGTTAGTAAAGAAATGTATATAAGTGATATTAAAGCGATTGTATTTTAATATCATTTTGGTAATGAATAACTAGAAATTTTCTGTTACTTATAATTATAATTTCATTCAGAATTGTAAATTGTTATGTGTATGAATAATTCATAATTAGTGACATGTTACCTACCTACTTAGGTAAAGTTTTATTGAAATAAATTGATTTAGTTTCTGTGTATTATTTTGTAAAAACCTTTAGTTAATCATTTAAGTTTTATGTGAAATTAATCAGGTATTTAATGTTCCGTTGGAATGAATAGTTAATGTTCACACTAATTAGAATGCTGTCTGGATATTGATTAATTACAAAAAATATTTTGGACTAAAGGGTTTGAAATAGATAACCGTTGATGAACATTCGGTTTTATGACTTAATTCAAATCCAAAGAGTTGGAAATGTAATAAATCAACGCAGTTTGTATTAACATCTATCGACTCCAAAATGTAAGCGCACTTGCAATATCACTTAATGTTTGCCACCGTTTATTCCCAATGGTACTGGTTATTCCGTAATGGATGGTGATACCTTAAACCACTTTAGAGGAGATATTTGGCGTAGTAGTTAAAGCGCTTTTATTTAGATAAAGAAAACTAAGTAACTTTTGCCATGGTTGGACCCTGAATGGGTAATAGAAAATTGTTATCTCGAGCGAGTCCACCGTTCATCGCAAAACACGTAAAGCAGTTGTTAAGGCCACTGTTTTCAATGATCATAGCTCATTCAGCCAACGTGGTGGAACTTTGACCCAACTCCCCATGTGTTATTCCCATATAGGAAGGCCTGTGCTGTAGGCTGTTGATAACGAAATAATACCGTCGGTAAATTAACAATGTAATATTACATATCAGGTATATAGTACGATTAGAAAACACAACCTATATAATTTATATCGGAAACTTTGAATCACAACAATGCTATAGATATGACATAGGCTACCTGAATAACTACTAAAGACAGTGGTTAGTAAATTTACTTAGGTACTTACTTTTGCTGAAGCCAAATTGCAATTTAGTAAAAACTTTACCCAGTAGTAAGAAGTATGTGTGGAAAGATACGGTTGCCTATATACTTGATTTTTTGCTCCTAGCTAAAGGTTTTTTAATAAGCTTTAAGATCCAACTTAGTTATTTTTCAATGTAATAACAAACAGAGGATGCTATAATATAAAGAGAGTGTGTCAAATCGATATTTTTATTATTTATGAAAATCGTCGTACAAAAAGGCCTATTACCTTGAGATACACCTATTATCGAATTTTATGTGCGCCTCAGATTATAACGGGCCGATTTACGTCTTTATAACTGGCTCGCGTGTGATATCGCAGTATCGGGCCACGTGGGCCGTACGTCACCCACCTATTTATGACCTACCTGTTAGTACGCTATTTTTTCTTTGGCAATTTTCATAGTGAGAGAAAGCCTCGTATTTGGTAATATTAGCTAATTTGGGTTTTCTAACAACTTGCTGTTTTTTTATTAGTTCTAAATTTGATATTATTATGTAAGTACATATTTACCAAATACTTTTTCATGTGCCTACATGTGAGAAAATTTACTTCAATACTTAACCACATAATACAATATCGTCCATATATCAAAATGTATCGTGTTTGTCGCGTAAGATAGAAGTAGGAAAAGCTGTTTGCGTGTCAAAATTATTGACATAAAACGAATTCAATATAAAAGGTTAATATACTATACTAATGAAAACACTTTTGTTGCATTATCCACTAAATGATAAAAGCTTTGATTTTCGACCTGTTATATTTTGATGATTTTTTTTTGTAGTTAGTAACAAATCTTTGTGCATCTCTTTAGTTTAGTTTTACTTTTAAAATAATTAAGAAGGAATACTCTATATGTACTCTGATTAATTATAACTCTGTAAGCGATTATAGTAGGTACTAAGGTACAGAAAATGATAAGTGACAAAAATTTAACAAATTTTTAACTGTGAAATAACTTCTATTTAGATTTACTTTCTAGGCTATTTAAAAGACAAGTAGGAGTATCCTAAAAACTACTTTTCTAAATGTCATATGTTTGAACAGATGTCTCTTAATTAATTAGAAAAATAAAATGTGTCAAATAAGACAAATAAAATTGAGTCTGTAGTATTTTTACAGGATTTTCTTGATTGGGCTTTTCCAACAAGTGAAAGGTTTTTGAGGTTTCGTGGAATAAACCTAATGTTTCGAGTATAACTAGTACAAAAAAGATTCTGCTCATATAATACTCTAATTTATAAGACTGCTATGAACTGTCTCTACTCAATTAATGTGCACAAAATCCTCCTCCATTGGTGCCGTTCCAATTTTATAGAATGCATTTTATAATAAAATGTATATAACTGTTCATTTTATATGTTATGTCTGATTTGTTCAGGATTATTCAATGGTTACATTTGCAAGAATAGTGGCTTTTAACTTATTAACTTTTGATCTGTTTTTTAAAATAATATGTATAAAGCCATAGCGGTTACGAAGCGTTTTAAACCAGGCGTAAATCAGTAATTTTCAGTTTTAAATATAAAGAGGACTGTCTAGTGCAATATAAGACTAAACTACTTTCATGCTTATAAATTACATGGGTACGTAAATTACTCATAAAACAACCAAAGGACCGCTTAATAAATTACATATTTTTATTCTAGTTATCTTATATCCTACATCATACCTATATAATTTAGCATGAGATTTCTTTGTAATTTTAACATAATTTTCATTAGCATCGCGTATCGCCTATCAAACTTGAACGATAATTGTCGATCGATTTTATTTTCATGATATTTCCTGTTGTTGATATACTGAACTGTAATTGTGACTGCGTTGTTCAATTTAACCTGTCATTTGGCTGTACATAATTATTGATGATCTTTTGGAAAAGGTTCACTATACAGTGACTTGAAATTACACTGTTTACAAAGATGAGAGTTTTTAATTCTATGCCAATGTATCTTGAGCGAATCGTGAGCCGCAACTTTGAGTTGCATATCAAAATATGTATACTCATTTTTACGAATCATTACAGTTCTTTTCATTGTTACTTTTTAGTCGTAAATGGTAAATGCACCAAAATGAAAAGTTAAACGATAGAAGGGCTTTTATGTATCCGACCTTGCTTTAAGTTTGTGTCCATCAACATATTATGACATGCCAATAAATAGTAGATAAACGATTCTTATTTATGCTTTAACCGACGAATGCGAGAACAAATCACTTGCATTCGTGCCTTACTAACACTCGCCGTAGTTTCAAACGTGAACGATTTAGAAATTGTTTTGCTTGTTTTCTGTTATGGAATTTGTGAAGAAACGGAACAATGAGTCGTTATAAGTTTCATTAACATACACAGGTTTTTACATAAACTATATCTACAGCAAAGTATACGGTACCGTTTACCTGAGCTTTTTGTCTCGCTTTAATTTTATGTCAAACTTTACCAGCATTAATAATTTCATTGTGAATCATTTTAAAACATTGTTAAAATTTTGCTCGAAATAAAGAGAATACAATTGATCAAAGTGATCCAATACAAGGAGATTAGTTGCCATCGTAATATTTCTTAGGTTGTTTGAACTGCTAGCGCAGCGGGCGATCGTGCGCAGGCGCCGCATTACAACGTCCTCATTGGCCCCCGAGCGACAGGGCTGCCAATCCACGAATAACAAATTACAAGCAGCCATTGCAATTTAATTGAAGACTAATAATTATCGGCTAAGTATTGAGCGGATGTGACTATTATAATAACCTATATGTAATTTTTTTTTTAAAAGTATCTAAAAAAAGTAAAGTATTTTTAACATATCTTTTTATAAAAGTTTAATACTAATGCAAGTAAGATTAGCTGATATTTTTATTTTATTACTTAGGCATGTAAATTGAAAATTGTTCGTGATGTACATATCTGATTATTCGTATTTTTAATGATTTGGCTTTACGTGACAACTTACAAGCGCTGTTTGTCAATAATCGAACCAATTAACACGAAATTGATTAGAATGTAGGTGAAGCCACTAAAAATAGAGCATTTCATCAATAGAACGAGCGCAGGGCGAGTAGTTTATTCGCATTAAATCATAGCAGCCATAAATCTTGCAAACCCGTTCTGCAGCTTATCAAAACAATACGCAGACACACTTCCAGAGGAACATTGAAAACGGTCTTCTTTCAGATCATCAGCGAATTAATCCCATACTTATGTTATAATCTACAAGGTCCCATTTACATTGTCGACGAAACCACACTTCAGGCTTTTACCAGACGCCAAGATCATTTCAAAATTAAGCCTCAAGAGAATGATAAATTTTCATAAATCAGATTTTATTTATTGGAGAATAAACTTTAAGGTGTTGCCAATTGGTTTATTTTGTGTTTGTACGATTAATGCCGATATGTTGTTTCTTAGTTTCGGGATATAGGGCATAATCGGCCCCACATCTCTCTTATGATATTTTGCAGCATAGAGGATATGAAAATAAAAAAACAAACATGGTCATTATCGATGTTGGAAGATAATGTTTCACGAAATGTTCTTCGTAACAATATCAATTGAGCTACAGGGGAAAATCGGAACTGATTATTATTTTTATATTTAACCTTAATGAACCGAAGAATGATGACGTATCATCTAGGTATGTAAGGTAGATAGTATAATTAGAAGACAGTTAATTAAATACAAAAACTACTTAAACTACTATAATGTCTCTTATGAAATTTTCGTGAATTACAACCAGTCGTAACATGTTACAGAATAGTATGCAGGTACGAAAGAAAAGACAAATTTTGACCAAAGTGAATTTCCATGCTAAGTAATTTTCTCCTAAACGAACGTCTTTTACCACCAATTTTATACTTAAACTGAACAAGTAATTGAAAGGGTCCGTGCGGTGTACTCGTAATTTTGCAACAATGTAACAAACATTAATTTTTAACCACTCATACTTCAACATATTTACCATCAGGTGTACGATTGTCGGTGAACTGACGTGGCGCATTTAACACGATTAATTTTCAATAAATGATTTTCATCGTGGCCCAAGAGAACGCCCTGTGAGGCGCGGGCATCGCGTTCCGACATCGGACCACCAAGTTAATTTTACTTTTTACTACTTTTGAAAACTAATTTTTATTGTTATGCCAATTTCACTTTTAAAATTGAAACAGTCGAACGTTATGTCTATGGCTTATTAAAATTAATTCAAGTATGTGAGGGTAATATACAGTATATTGACTAGAAATAAAAAATAAATAGGTAGTCAAGGAATTTTTTCTTGTCTGATATTTCTTCTACCTAATTGATCTTGAAACTCCCAGAACTTGTTTCAAAATAAATATAACAAAAAATATCAAATATGAGGTTTTATTTGCTTGAAATATATAATTAACCTGATTGTGAATATCTTGTGAAGAGCAGATTATTGGTTTTGCAGCATTAAAAGATGCCAATGAAAGTCAAAAACGTGTAAAATCTTACTCTGTAATTACATGTGTAATCGTAAATACGTAATGTAAGGAGGCTTCGGCGTGCACGTCCCGTATCTGTAACGAAGATTAATATCGCCATAATTGTACAAAATATTGCTTTCCGTCTGTCCGTTTGTCTGTTCATATGCAGATTGTAAGATAACCATCTTTACTCGACCTTCTTTGTAGGATTTCGACACAGAATATTATTGTTTGATTGACGGGATAGCAATTAGTGGATTTTGCAGTAACAGAATTTCGTTTGTCTCAAAAGAATTCACGCGTAAATAAGGCTCTACACCCACTTATAGGTGGTATTGGTATATTTCTGATATGGAATTTATTAGTGTTCTGATATTATGAGAAAAGCAGAAATTTAAGTTTATTTCATTTAAAATGGTTATCTTTATATGTGTTTTGTACTATTATAATAATGTGACATAGTTTTTCCTCGCCTCAAGCTACGAGTGTAAACGTCAGGCGTTATTTAATCTTCCTTTGGCATCTGTCTATGCATAACTGTATTTGTCAGTAGACCGTGAGCCTTATGAAGTCTTTACGAATACTACTTACGTTGAATTTTATAAGATTCAGGTGCAATTTATTGGTGGGTGTGGTTGGCATGAAGATGTATTAAGAAATGTTCCCATTGCATCACTTCACCGGTTCTGCATTTATGTTGAACTGAGCAGAAAATTACTAACGGCAAACCCATTCAGATTATAGAGTGGTCTCGTTAGTATGTGAACGATATGAAGGTCTGAACTGATAAGCTACAATTATTTGTAAACCTAGGCGAGTGTTTTGAGGTACACACTTTTAGGAGCATGCACTAATGATAGAAGAAACTCATATCCACTTATAAATTATATCCTAAACTTTAGACATTAAGTTGCACTTTTAAAAAGAATTTAGTCAGTATTTCACAAGACTAAACTGTTTCAAAAACATGGCGGTTAATCGAACTCATTATGTTTTTATAACCGCATATGGTTCGGGCACGTTTGCTATAATTTACCTGTAATTTATTTTTAAGGTCGCTTTTACAGAAAAATATATTGTAAGTCTTAGAGAAAATAGCAAAATATTACTCTAAAATTATGTACTATACAGTTCATTTCTGTGAACACAAATTACTAGGTACTTACTATAATTAAATTGACATGTTAAATGTAGCCACGTTACAATCTCTGCCACTGGTATTAGTGTATACACACGTAATATTTTTATTCGTTGTCACAATTACGTATTTTTATATAAGTATTATTAGATAAGTTGGTATTGAGAATAAATAATGAATATAATTAGTTAATCGTTAATTGATCATGATTAATATTTAATAATTCTATTAATCAACATCATACAATTATATACAATTTCTAGTAAAGCCTGTTTAAAATCATGTTGAACCTATCATATATATATCCATAAGATGATTATATTTGGTTCAACTTAATTTAGTAATTTTAATACCAAAGTGTCAGATAGTGCTAAAAACCGTTATAAACTAGGTTTCTATTAATATAATAGTAAAACGTTATTAAACATTCTAAAAATTTCATTTTGTTATTCTTGATTTAAATTAATTACTAAATATTAATACAAAATCTTTACAAAAAATAATAGTTATTTACTATCAAATTAAGTAGAAGTTATAAAAATTTGGTCAGAATTCATATGACTAAATTTGTAATGTATATCTTTGATTTTTCAATTGTATTTATTTTACTGTTTTTTCTTGCCGTAGGTATGCCTCATCATAATTGTAAAATTAATAAAATTTGTCGGACACCGCTCAGGGGCGCATATTTCAAATTATGGCCTTCTTGGCAGTTCGTAAATCTGTTACCGACAATTTATAAGTAATTAAATGCAAAACAATCTGAAATATTCTGACGAAAGGGAAGATAACAATACGTTTATCGTTAGCCGTGTGTAAGTATACTGGATATAATACACAAAACCTGCTTTGGAGTGTACCGTCCACAGATGTCGATAAAATTGATCGAAAAATAGCATTGTTTTAGTTTGAAGTTCTTATGACTGATTTAACTTTTAGGTGTAAAATTATTTTGTGTACCGTATTCGGGTATTAATACAAACCTAGTTACCTAAAAGGTGAGTTGTATAAAAAACGATAAAAATCTAGTTTTTTGGCTGAAATGTCATTTAAATTTAGGTAAGTATGGCATCATGATTTGTTCCATACCTACTCCAAATGTGATTAACGACGTTAATTAGTTAGGACTCACGTTTCCAATTAACTAATAAAGATAAACCTACCACCAACTATTCTTGCTATATAATTGTTTCAGTTAAAAACTTTTTTCTATCTGGGTTAGTACACTTACCTATAATATACCTGTAGATACTTATGTTTATACAGGTGATAGTAAGATAAAACTAATCTTATTATTAAGTACTATTTAACTTACCTATTTTACACACCTCGTTAATTATTATATTTAACATAAATATATAAAAACAATGAATACAATCAAAACTAAGTTTTGGCGACCATTAATCTTTCTCTAGGACGGTTCTTGCTAAAATAACTTCGGTACCAATTTATACCACGTTATACTTATCTCTTAAACTGTTTAACTCGAATGAGTACTTAGGTCATGTATTGAAAAGAATAAATACTTCAAGGATCGTCGAAGTAGCTACTGTTACTGGTAGCTAAGTTAATAAAAATTGCAAAACTGTTTATAATACGTAGGCAGAGTTTGTGCTCCAAAGTAAGGTAGCAGTACCTAATTCTTTGAACCAGTTTTAGTAATTATAATGAATTTAAAAACTAACATTAAGTAAAGTAAAAAAAAACTTGTTAAAGTAAAAATGGTAAAATATTACAAGATTAATAAAGACGATGTATATATATATTTTACTTAACGTTTTTTTAAATATTTCACAAAAAGATTGAAAATGTATTTTTATATTATTGTTTTAGTTTTTATTAAAGTCAATAGAGAATTGAGCAATAATTTTACATATCTACTGTGTAGATCGAGTTGCATGCACTTAAAGGCAATTAATAAAAATTAATAAATTCATATTGAAAATTACTTTTTTCATTGATAAATTATAGATGTAAATTATTTTATTGTAGCAGTTATTGCTTCTGTTACATGTATTTATCATCTTATGATATTAATAAAATAAACTAACTGAAATATTGTTGTTTGTTTTGCTGATCGTACCTTGGATTCTACGAGCTCCCTCGGAGATGATGTTATTTAAGATGAGATCAATTTTATTGAGATTTATACTGTGAACATGTTTTGTATCGATTTAATTCTTTGTCTATAAATTATCGACTTCGAAATTCGGCAGTTGATTAATGGGAGATTTTTGGTGATATATATATATATATGACTATCTTAGGTAATAGGACTATTTGGAACAGTATCTGCATTTTATTATTAAATTTAATGATTTCGTATCCAGTATTAATATTACATTCATCATTTAATGAATTGACAGTCGCCAGTGCTATATTTATCAATATAAATAAAATTTATTACATGTCTGTATAACTTGTAATATCTAAATGGAAATTCTACTTGTCGGTTACCGAGAGGCTGGATTTTCTTATAACTGTACATAAAGTAATATAGGTAATTAAAACAGGCAGTTATTAAAAACAAATACCAAGATATTTACGTATTGATACTTCAAAATTAATTTATTGCTCATACTGTTCATGTTGTACCCACACCTTTATTCAGACTCTGACTAAATCTTTAATAGCATAGTAATTCCTACACTAATTAAATTGATAAATTGAAAGGTAAGTTTATTATTTTTTTGTATTGCCTTTGGGTAAAGACAATAATTATTTTATGGTCAATATAGCTACAAAACAATAAGTTATATTCAATTTTTTTTTATTATCAATGGATAGTTCCATTTGAAGATTAACTTAGGTAACGTAATTTTACTTTTTCACCGTGGGAGTATTATCTAAGAGCTTTTAACAAATCTCATAAAAATGCGATTGGACTTAGTAATAGAGAAATTAGGTCAACTTGATTGCGTAATTTTGGTGCAAACACACTCCATTACTGACTACCGAGTTGTAGATTTAGAATTTACGACGACGATAGATTGCGTTGAACATAAAAATGTTTTACCTATTGCTACTGCTTAAGGCTACTGTGGTCTCATTTTGTACAGTTGATAGTTGGTATATGTAACTGGTTGGTATCGTGGAGGGAAATTTTAACTTTTTTAAATGGATTATTATAACGGTATATTACATAGCAATCTAAACTTATTTCAATCAAGAAATAAATGAACTAAATATTCATACCATAGTCAAGCATTTTCAGTTGTTCACTTACACATTACATTGCCAAGCACTGTACATTAGTCATAAATAAATCTACAGGACAATGTTTCACAGTTAATAAATATTCTGTCTGCTGTCATTGCAAGAATAATATCTATAAGCTACCTAAATATTCTGTGTACGTAAATGTTGTTAAAAATTGTTTAATGTACAAAAAGTGTACTTAAGTGTTTTCATTTTCAAATCATAGAGCTTATATTTCTTAAAGACGTACTTAATCCTGTATAATTTTCGAAAAGATAAGTTACTTCACTTTGTATGCAATATTCAGTTTGGTAACGCAACATATAACAATTTCACTTACCCTTTAAACTAGATAAATTGCATACAATTTGAAGGTATTAATTTCAAAACGTCTCGCTCATGTCTTCACGGAGGACGCCATTTTAAAGGCCAATGTATAGTTTAGCAGTTGCTTTGAAACAAGGGTTTCAAAGTCGTGTGAGCTTCGTGCGTATGAGTTGTAATTTATTATATAAGAAAAAATGAAAATATCGTATAGGGGCGTCTTCTAATGAGACCACCGTGGAGAGGGCCAACCACGATAGGGTCGGCATAGTCGGCACTTAAAAATTCATTTTAATAACACTTACTACCTATTATATTTTGTTATACTAAATAAAATGAAGTTAGATAAAAATACAGAATATCCTCTTAAGACTAATGGTGATTGTATGATATATAACACAATATGTTATTCAATATTCTCACATAATTAGAATGTGTACAGTCGTCATGAGAATTTACAAATGACTAATATATACGAATGACTATTATATTCACAAAAATAAAAATTTCTAAATCAAATCAAATCAAGATATGAAAATATGTCCAAAATAGGTAATTAGTTATACATATTTATTACTTAAAACACTATGACTGACATTATTTGAAATATATGTTACGGACCGATAAAAGTTCTCAACAACGCAAAATACATTATAATTAATTGACCTATAAGTAAAAAACAAATCGTAATTGAATCTTGACAGCCCTATCTGAACGTTATGCGCGTGAAACCGTTCATCACACGACTTGCGCCCGCGCAGTTCAAAATTTAAATCTGTGCTTTTACCTCTTTGCCTGTCTCGGGGGTGTCACGAGGCTTGCATACTGTATGTTAATTAATCATTTGTGGTACGAATCAGGTAGGTCGCGTTTATATTTACGGCTTTAAAACGTCTTTGTCTTAAAAGAAGTTTCTGAAGGAAAATTTACGAATAAATAAATTCAAAACTCAAAACTCCTTTACGGTACGAAATAAATAAGACAATATGTAAGATAAACCTGGGTACATTTTCATCAATTTTTTTTTACGTAATTCGTTAACTATAAAACTTGTTCTGTGAGGTTAACCCATCTTAGTAGATACATGGATTATAATTAAAAATGATCATTAATAAATAAAAATGTAGCGTGCTAGAAACGACTCGCTCTTGACTACCGTAGCTGCAACTTCACGTCGCTCCGACAAAAGCAAGAAAGCGCCGACCGTCTCTCTCTAGCGCGCCCCTAAACGTTTAAAAAGCTCCATAGATGGCAGTAAAATCGTAGCGATGGCTTGAAGCGGCCACTACTGTCGCCATCTAGTATGGAATAACTGAACTTTTATGGCACGTTTATTGAAGAGGGCTCTTCGGCAGCTCGTAAACGATTTTATGGGCACTAACGAACTCTACTCTTGTGCTGGGTATTACCCGACCGAGTATGGTTGGGAATGCAATATTTAGATGCTCCTGTTGAGCCGGTTTGTATTCAATTCGACCGGTGTTCATGGGCTTTTATGTGCGATTCAAGGTGCGATTGGATGGCGTGCTCCAGCGTTTATTTGGCTTTATTGTAGGGGTTTGTTTATGCGATTGCTGTTTAACCAAGTACGGTATTTGTACATGCTCTTGGTATGATTATGATGTTGTTGGGAAAATAAAGACTACAGTGGGAACCTTTATACTTCGATTCTTATCTTCCTCTTAGGTTTACGATATTCTGATTGGACTAATTACTTATCATATAACAATCGAGTAATCAGAATTTAGAAGGTATACATTTTCAAATTTAGTAGGCGGCAACAAAGTTAGAATTAGGTACGAAACCCAATAACCATTTATCAGTGATTTATATTGGAGTTTTCCCCAAAACGTAGCCGTGAAAAAGGCAAATCATAAATAAGATCCGATTCAAATTTGTAGAAGATGCTATCGGTATGATTTGTAGGCTCGCACCCGAGAGTGCTCTAGTGATGCGCTAATTGCTGCGTTACTTATCGATAAAACGATAATACAGGCCTTGAATTTTTTGAAACGAGATTATTTTTGTAAAAATATGTGGCATTAAATATTTGTAAAGTAAAAAGATAACAGTGATTAGAATACAACATTGAACGGGAAAAGATATTATAAGCGCAGTTATTAAGGCTTTTAACTTTAAATATGATTTCTGTTCAAAATATTAACGATTTAAATAACAAAATGATTAACTATTAATAAACAAAGAACAAAAATAATAGCGTATAAAAATAGGAAAGCGGTAGTCGCAGCGCTGCGCTGTCACGTGTTCGCTGCATCAGCATCTTCCGGGCAAAGCTGCTGGTGAATTATAGCTCCGCACAGGTTCCTTTTGTTTATCTTTGAATTTTCTTGTTGCGTTAGCATGAGTGTTATGTAAACGAAAACTAATGATTCTACACAACATCACACGATTAAATTGCATTATTCTTTTTCGTAGAAACGAGGTTCTATGTAAAATAAATATATATATATATTGAATATTCTTATTTGATGACCGACTAGATGAGGTAAGAAAGCTACAAATTCAAAGTTTAATACCTAGGCTTAAGTGAATAGTTCGTATACATACTTCGAACATCTCAAGACGCATGTAGTAGATTTATTTAGATATGTTTTTTGTGTAGGCATTAAGGCATAATTGTTATATTTTATCAGTTATTTTACCTAGGCATATAGTAATAGGATTAGGACAACATTTACAACAGATTTATTCATATTTCAATACTTTAAGGCTAGTTATTTCCTTTAAGTAAGTTTTTTTAATATGTTGGTACTTATATTGTTTAAAAGTGTTATCTCATCTTAATTACTATAATTAATATAAGTTCATGTTGTTAATTGTTAGTTAAAGTTAAACAAACCTGTTATCCATTTAATTATGTTTTATAAACGTGCACAAATACTTTAAATTTTAGCTAAGCTCAGTTTTTGAGTCGTGAACTCTTTTTCACCGAAAAAAACAAAAGTGGCCCGGACTTATAATAAAGCGTATCAAAGCCCAAACCTGTCGCCATAAATAATAATTAATTCAAATTTGAAGCTTGCCCACGCTCTATCAATACCTACTCGAATTATTCAAGGCAGCAAAATAGCACGTGTATCTACAGTTAATAGGGAGTATTGAATAATGCAAACTCACATAAACATACTGACACCGAATGATGTCACAAAAATTGTGACAATATTTATTTTGGTACCTGTTTAATTTATTCCAAGCCGTATACCATATAATATATTAGAGGCCCAATGATGTAAATGCCACCCTGAAGGCAACAAATCTCGTCCACAAACAGCCGACAAACATTTTTTGTAAACCACATACCGAGGACAATGTGTTATCTGTCCTAATGTGATTTAACAGGTAATTTTTAAAAAAGATTACGATTAAACAGAGTCAGATTTATTATCAGGCGCAATGTAAATAGGCAAGGGGCAGAATGAGGAACTACATTTATTTTCATTTACCTCCATTTATATCGCGGCTCCACGTGGAGATTACGTGATTTAACAAAGGCACTGTTATAAATCCTGTGAGTCCTGTCTTAGTAGGCTTTTGTGGGTATTTTTGATATGTGCCTTTAAAAGCTTTTTTCTGTATTTAGATGAGAGTTCATTGTGTAATTCATTAGGGCGGGGGAAGGTCGCCGCGGAGCCAAGTGCGACGCGCGGCCGATATCGGAGATAACGCGTAATTTATTGCCAACCAATGACGTGTCTAACAAGGACACGATACTTTTAATGGCCGCCAAATTAGTAGCTACAAATAAGGATGCTGTAGAAATGGCGCAAGATTATCGCTCACCATATTATTAAATAAATATATAAATTTAAAGTATAATAAGAAAATTAATAAATATCACAATTGAAATTAATATTTTCAATGTTCATAAATATTCATTAAATGTACATGTCATGTATTGATATTGACATGGGTAGGTAGGTACACGTATATCGATGAATGATTTATTAACATCAGACCGCACTTGGCGTTAAAAACGGCTAAAAAGACAATGCTGTTAAATTATTTATAGTTTTACGATTAGCTGCCTTTAGATTTTATTATAAATTACTTGCCATACTATTTCGATTTAAGGTAGAACCTTGATTTTGTGAATATTTTTGTTTCTATTTTTGATTGACCTTGTCTATAATTGATAATATTTATGTAGTTTTATCTTATCTAATACACCGAAGACGTGTGGGTGGTCCCATAAACTTGTGCTCACATTGTCTATTCTGGAATCGAACTTGCGATTTGCATTGGAAACCAACTTGGCATACATTATTATGGCGCGGTCGCTGGGTAACTAATTAGCACTATGTCGATATCGATATTCGTGTCAGGTACTTCATTAGTCGATGTCTACTCTTTGTTTAATATATTTTCTTCAGTAAAGGTGTTTGTTATCTAATGCTTTTATATAATTTAAATAGTCACATCCCACAGGTAGCAGTCAGCTTTTGTACTAACAAAATACCCATATTTAAGTTTAATCATATAATTAAAATTGCAAATCTTATCACCATGGAAAATAGACTGCCCTGACCGAATGCCGGTCGAGTAATACGTCACCACTAGACAGGTACCCCCTCCCTTACTCCTCTCAAAGCTCCAGCTTAAAGCGAGAAAAAGACAGATGCACAATAAATTGTTCAAGTGTGAGTGGGACGGAGATGGCTTGTGAAACATGGCGCATAACGCCCCTTGATTTATGGGACTGTGCCAAAGTTCGAACTTTGTGTGCGTGACGTTTACATGTTGTAGTACGTGGTGGACACGTGATTAAAATGCGAAAATAATTGCTATTTAAAACAATAGAACAAAAATCATTCCTATTGCTATCAAAGTGTGATTTAACCTGTTAATTATGTGACAAGATTAAAGTAGAATATTCCTGCGTTATTCTTATATCATTTTTATTTCATTATTTATTCATTTTAAAGGTATAAACCGATGCAGTGAAAGCCTAATAATTTATTAAATCTATAAATAGCCAATCACATGGAAGCCTTGACCCGTTTCCTGTAGAAATAGATAGGATGACGTCGGCGCGGTTGGCTTAACCTGTCATAACTATTGATGACTGTAAATTAAACACTAAATGTAGACATCATTGAATAGTAGTGTAACAACCTAGTATTATACAATAAGTGTGTCGTAAACAGATATACACTTAGATTGTATTCAAATGAGCTATTACGGCTATTAGTGGACAGTTCTTAGTTTTGTGAATGAAGTGGTTGTCGCGTGCCCCGCCTTGAATTCATTTGTGTAAAATTAGCCATTTAAATGGGCTAATTAACTGCTATTATACTATTAGACGGGCGGTTTATTTGATTTGAATAGCGAGGTATAAGTATAATTATTTTTATACACCAATGGTTGTGTGTGAAACAGTAAATGCTGCTTATTATTTGTCAACTCGTTACAAAATACTTAAGCATTCTGTTATATTAATATAAGTATTATCTTACCTTCGCGATTTAGCTACACGAAGTCCTTTTTGTAACTTTGTGTACTAGACATGCTGTATCTACGTAATAAGTAAAATTTCTGTGTTGCAGGTACGTCTCGCTTTTTTACTCTGAACGCTGAACTATATGGTGAGTTTAACTGAAATAAATTATGATTTGACTTCATTAGTGTCTGCGTAAAGGATGTCTACTCGACACCCCTGTGTTTTATGAGGAAATCTTCCTTCATTAAAGGGTTATTAGACACCGTGAGTAAACTGAGCAATTTGCTAAGCAAAATATATAGCGTAGGTGGCCACAATACTGCGCGGGTAACGCCGTAAACAAGGCCCGCTTCCTCGCTGGGTGGTCTTAACTCACGCTGCTATTATTTATTAGGTAACCCGGTGGTAACTGGACTGTACAGCCGGAAACACATCAAGAGCAACAGTTGTACTGTAACCTAGATAGTTAGGTAAGAGTCACACTAATATACTACAGGAATAGCAAGGTACCTTTTCGGAGGCTGCATAATCCATAACCTTCTTTGCATTTCTCGATAAGTGATTGTATAAATATTGTCTTAGGGTCTATCTAATAGAATAGCTTTAGCTTGTGATATACCTAAGTAGTAGATATCTAATCGTGATAGAAATATTTTTTATTTCTATCACGCCGGGTGCCACAAATGACAAATAAATCTAAATTATTTATTAATATCAATCTTCACTTAAACGAATAATATTGGACATTATTTTTTTATTGTCAAAATTCGCGGCACTGACTACGCAAGTCTTTTATCTGGTACATTTACTAAGTTAGTTTGGTTTGATGCAAAATTAAGTATTAATTAAGTTTTTGATATGCAAATTTATTTATCATTCACACTAGCATATAATTTGGCAAAATTCCAATGGCTCATATCTAAATAATGTAGGAGTAATGGAGTCCATGTTTTGAACTGTAAGGTAGGTATTTATCCCCGATAGATAATAATTTTTTATAGTAAACCTTCAGTCAAAATAAATTAAAATTTACTACATCAAACAAATTCTCTGAAAATGGTTTAATTTAATAGTTTTTCTTCTTGCTGCTTTTAACAATAGCTATGGATATGGATCACTTTATTTCCCGCCTGTAAACAACGTTCTCAACCATAATGATCTGTAATTAACAACACTGCGCTACCATTAAATTACAAAACGACAGTTTTACAAGCGTTAATTTTTCTAACATCCCATTACATGATTATAATTGTTGGGTAATTGAGTGAGATACTAGTCGCCGAAGCTCATTGTTCACCAATGACAAATAATGGCAGATAATACCACAGTATCGGGTGTCGGCTCCGAATTTAGTACTATGTTTGGAGCCAATATTCCCGCTTGATAATAAACGTGCGTGACACAAATATACAAAAACACGTATAGAAATATGTAGACAAGTAATTTTCAGCATTGCAATTTGATACGTAGGTAGTGAAGGTACGTTATAAAACACATATTTTCTAAAGTATATACAACTGTATGAGTAGATAAAATCATATTTCTTGAAGTAAACTTATCATAATCTTAATTTATATTTGGCTTATCAAATTGATCATACTATTTAAGTAACTTTAACTAAGGGCAAGTTTTTTAACTTATTTTATACATAATAATGGTACTCCATCAAATGAAATATCCTAAATAAACGTGGATAATTAAAGATATTTATTACAGAATAGTCACACTCAGTATATTTAATGTTATAAATAGTAAGTTCAATCGCAAAGTACATTCTCAAATATAAACTAATGTAGGAGTCTATACAAAATAGATAATGCTAACAATGGAGTGAACTGTGAGATGAAAACACACAGGTATGCAAGACAAAATATGATGTAACTCAAAAACAACTACCAGACCGAGATAAAAAGCGAAGTCACAAAACCTAAAACCATCTATCAAAAACATGTCATATATAAATCAAAAACGGAACTTATAACCAGCCAGTTTTCAACACATTCAACATCACAATACTTGGCTACCTCTGTAAAGGAACTGAGCTGATAAAGTTCGGCAGGAGTAACATAAGTGCATGGTTTATAGCTTTGCAAGCTAAATAGATACTTATTAAACTTCAACCTACTTGTTTCTGACTTACTTGACTTATAAACGAAGCCTTCATTTAAGTATTATTGTTTCAAATGATAAAAAAAACAGTTGAGATTGGGAAGATCATAAAATTTATGTAATATGCCCAAATCAACGACCTCAACAATTTATTTACGAAAATTTTTTGTCAAAAATCTAGGGGCTTAGCAAGTAGATTCCATTAAAACCGCCCCACATTGAACAGCATAAAGACGTATTACCCAACAGTTGTCTGATCAAGCCTCAGTCACGAGAGTCACGACTCTCGATGCACGCAGAGACTAAAACATGGATTATACTGGGTGCAAATATATGATGAAATAACTACTCTAATATACCAGTTTGGTTGACATTGGGGCCTTGAATAGCAGCTAGAGCAGGTGTGTATTGCTCTTTTTGGATATTTACTTATACACGAAAAAATGGAAATCAATAATCTCTGCATCTATGTACCTACATATAGAACATTGTACATATTTACAGTTACAGTGAATAACTTCGTTAAGTACCAGCGCCTAGGAACTGTCATATGTATTTTATAAAATGCTATTGATTCCGTAATCTATACAACACTATATAACACATGTTACTGCCTATTAAGCTAAATGACGTAACCATTTAATTTCATATGATTATAATTAGATAAGTTTAATTATAACATTATAAATAGTAAGTTTTATAATTAAAGTATAAAAAAACGAAGACTTGCTCTCTGTGTATCAAAATCTTTACTAGCAGAAAGAATATAACGCAAGTCTTAACTATTGGTTGCAGCACAAAATGTTAGATTAAATTGTTAGTGGGTTATTGAAAAGGTTATCATATTTATTTTTTAGTGAACTATACCAAAGGTAAACAATATTTTAAAGTATAGTTCAGTAGGAAAAGTAATTAAATATTTATTATTTGACTTTTAAATTATTAGGTATATTATTGTCTATGTTAATCATAGACAAGTGTGTGTCTTCTATATGGATAGGTTCATGTTTATTGATGAATTAAGTAAAAGAGGGTAAATGGAGCCTTTCATTTTTGCATAAAAATGTTATATTGCATGCTTATGTTATTGATTATAATTATAAACAGTCAGATTGTTTATCTTACAACCCGCAACCAATTTCAGGCAAAGTATATGCAAGCAATATACACAGGAGATGGCTAAAATAACACGCATCAATCTCTTATATTAGCTCGGGCCTCGCGGAACAACATAAAAGTTCCCAAAATTTTCTATACTTGATCATAAATCTCACGTTTTTTAATAGATAAATAGGGCTTCGCACAAACGAGCAATATCGCATTATTCGGCCCTCCCTCAGGAAAGGCCCTCCTGATAAAACCTCCTTGCCTCACACCCTTCATGCTAATGTAGTACGCCAGACGGTGACAACCATTTTTTGGCCCACTTGGCTACATTATGGCAGCTATAAAGAGTATTTCAAATTATATTTTCCGTGTCCATTAAAAAGGAGATGTGGTTTCTTTGCCTTATTATTTAGGGAACTTTTGTCGCATACTACCGATTCTGTACGCACCTCAATTTAGTTTTATACATTTAAATAAAGGATGACAAACAATTGCACAAATTTTTGCGAAATTGTGCAACAATGAACAGGTAGCGATTTAATTTTTAAAGAAAAAGATAGTTTGCAAAACAACTATTGTCGACCATTGTCGGCTTTTTAACGGACAAAAGAACGAGTTCACAGTAAAACGTAATAAAATGTTCAAAACTTCGTAAAAATATGCCGTCATAAACAAAGCGGTTCGGATGCAAAGTTAGATAAAGAACATCTTACACACCTGAGCTAGAAAATTGCTTTTTTTCTAAGCACCTTCAGTTTTTTACGCAACTTTCTCCGAGAATAAAAGAAGTTTCATGAAAGAAACTTTCTTATTTTTTTGCGTTTGTGAGTTATAAATCATCCCCGCTCGTACGATGTGACGGGCCGCAAACGCGCGAAATATGGAAACAATAAAATATTGTGACATGTCGAAACAATTGCTTGGGACGCTTTTGTTTCGGCGAATGGTTTAGTGTCACATTTATGTTTGTTTGTTTATCGGAGCCTGGAACTGCCTGTGTTCTATATTTAGATGTCCAATAGAACCTCGTAATCCGGGTTATTCTGAAATTATTAGGTACACTTTCGCATAAACCACTGCGAACCCTTATCACAACTAGTTAAAAACTAATTACTGGGGTGACACCACCTTGCCATAAATCCCGTAACTCCTCCGAATTGCTCAGACAAAAGTTATTTTTAAGAAAAAAGCCCTTGAGGCCTCAGTATCGCCTGGCCTCCCCCTCCGCTGCCCCGCTGCTTGGAATTTATCACGATTTATATTCATGGCATAACAACAAGAGCGCGTTTAGGGTGATCCCATTCAAATTGTAGACTGCTAAATAAACCTGTTCTTTTCGTTCTTAAGGCTATGAACTTGTGAATTTGGTAGTTCATAAGCACTTTTTGCAGTGTTATTACGAACTATGAAACCCTAGTACTGATTAATATTAAAATCATTACATTCAAATTTATAAATAGGCCAAAAACTAATTTGTTGTAATACGAAACTATCTTTTACGTATTCAACGTGAACCAACTAATAAATTATTCTATTTTAACAAAGTTGGGTGTGAACCCGGGACCATATGGCGCGGAGCGTTTGGTACGCAGCGGCAGTAACTTCTAAGCGGACGGAACAACAAATCAGCTGCGGTTTCGGAACGGATGCGTTTGTCTGTACAACTGCGTAAGCACATTAGTTAAACGCACTAGTTTACGGAATTGATATGCCGATGTATATCTCCAGTTTGTCCTTTGTGTGATAACTTGTCAAACTATTTGTGCTACTAATATATTACTTACCTAAGTTATAATTTGAAACTAAAAAAGTCTGTATTAATAATTTGTTTTATTATTTTATTCATTGATAAACTAGTCCATTTAAGAGTTGCGGTTTACTGTGGCCTGCTAAGATTACCAAGGGGTGCTCGACCTTCGAGACCCGCTGGGGAGGCTCTGCCATAATTGATGAGGTTCTTAGCGCAGCAGGGCGGAGGAATTATCATCGCGCCGCGACACTCGGGTACAAGCTCTCATTAATTTGTGATTAGGCCGCAGCTAGATATTTGCAAAGGCTTTCTTATAATTAGATAATCACTTTTGCCGGTAGTAGCGGATTCAAACGTTTTAAGCAGATGTAATTAATGATACGTACTAAAACCCAGGGGAGATAGGGATTGCACCAAGAACCAAGAAAATATTTATGCAAAGATTGCATTAAGAAATGCATTCTTGCACATTAATCTTGGAGTTGTAAGAGAGAAAAGGGATCCAATATCTAAAAACTGGATTCATCCCCTAATAAATATCTTAAGCATCGTTTACTCGGAATGAGGCAAAAACGCTAGTCCCCCATACTGTTTATTTAAAGGTGGATTTGTTGGATATTTATTCACGTACTTACTAGGCGCTTCTTCTTCAGGGGCTTAGTTTACGAATGTTTTCAAAAATATGTTGGTTAAGTTAGGTCGAAAACATAAAACCAATTAGATATATAAGCATGAAGTGGTTTCAAATTATAACAAAATTAGTAATAAAGTTATATTGTTGTTATGAATAATAAATAATATTGACTTTGGTACCTACTTCTTGTCCCTCCTATATCACAAACTAAGTGGATTCCCTAAGAAAACCTACGAATCAGATTAATTCGGTTAGAGGGGTTTGGTTGGAGCCAATTTGTCTGATTGCTGCTGATGCCAATTTATGTAAGTTACCTATGTATCTATACGCTCCCGCTGTTCTTGGTTTTCAATAAATCGTGACCCTATCTTGTTAGGTCCCCATCAATAAATATTTGCGCATGATCAATCCAATAAACTTACTGTGCTCGGTGAATTGCCGTGTAATTTAATATTTGGAAAATTATTAGTTACTCTACTGATAGTTCCACATAAGATTCATTGGGTCCTTATTGAAAATGTGAATGATAACAAAGTAAAAGTAATAAAAACACAATCTTGTTCTGAATTCATTCGAAATTGACAGTAAATTTAAGGAAAAGACAGAATGGCTTTCCGAAAAAAGTAAAGGTGAAAATAAAGTACTATGAAATAAACATCTAGCACCTCATAGGCCTAAGGGTAGATTGTTAATTAGAGAGATTATGTACCTACGGACCCTACCGGCTATTACCATCAACCAGTACACGCCTCTTTTGGGTAAACGTTCCAAATCTCGACACGAGGGGAAAAATCAAACAGTAAATATCGGAAAGCAATCCGAGGTGATTCTATTAGATTGAGTAAATCGGAGGCTTACTTTGCTTGAGGTATTTGGGGTTTCAAAATGAGCTCCGCAATTTATTTCTCATTGGCTATTTTGAATCTTAAAGTGTATATTTATAAGACTCTAAATAAAGTTTTAGATTCATTTGTTATAATACTCGCGTGCAAGTTAAGATGCATCGCAAGACTGTCCAGCGAACGTATACCACTATCTAGATCTCTCCAATGAGAGCTTTGGTTAACACTTCTTAATTGGCACTTCTTGATTACCTACTTTTTGCCGCTTATGTGCTTCGATAAAGTATGTATCTATCAATAACGGATATCTTTTAATTAAGGTGCTTCTTGTTAATATTTAACTTCATATTTTAAGTAATGTTTCCTTGCAGAAACATTGAGATCCATTTCATTCAATTTTTTGGAAGTATTCAAGATTTTAACGTCCACATTGGTGTCACAGTCGATTCGTACGGGTTAACTCCTGCGATCGAGATAAGCTATCACATTCAAGATATTTAAATCGATTTTCCCCAATTTTCCGCGGGCGGGCGCGAGTTAAGGCCCAACTCAATTTATCCAGTGTCGCTATGGGGCGATGGGACCGGGACTCTCCATTGTTCGCCAAATGAAGTACGCTCGAAGCTTTACAGGATCGTTACACTGCTTCCGTCATCAATTTGGTTAGAAAATTTTAAATTTAGATGGCCAAAATTGATCTAGGTACATGTTAGATTTTTTCTAGACTTTTTAAGTTTCTTAGTAGGCATTGTGCTAGATTTTGAATTCCCGAAAAATATACATTTAGACAGATATAAACATAAGAGAAGAAAGCAGAATTTTAGAAGGCATGTAGATAGTTTCTTTAAACTTGCAAATTAAATACGTTCATTAAGTTCGAATACTGAAAGCATCACGTGAATATATATGAAAATTGTCCTTTTTGTGGTCATATCAGAAAAAAAAGATATCTTACACTTAAATTCAGATACGGAGTACTAGTATCAACCACTGTACTTTTTATTTGCTTATATCTTATGTTCCAAATTAATCAATTGTATTCTCATTGAAACTTTTCCTAATTTAATTTAATGGGAAGGATATTACATTCTTAGAATTCTAACCCTATATTCATTAAGGAGTTTTGCTTACTTCGCCCAACCGGAACCTATTTGTTGGACCGTTATTTAAAACATTCGCCCCGACTTACATAGATCAGATACGTTCAACAAAGGCTTTTGTAATTAAGAAAGATATTTTAGTTGGCGGCAGCTGCGAAATGAATTTACTGGTGTAAGGGTGTTTTAAATTTTGTTAGACGGAGTTGTACGCTGTATCTGCACTCAAAAGTCGCTTAATGCTCCTAATCTTAGAAAAGTGTGCACATAACTCAATGTCGTTTACGAGCTTTGTAGGATTTAACTTTTTCGCCTATTTATTTGTTACAATATCACCATTTAAAAATTATTTTGTTATTTAGATACATATAAACCCCAGCCATTAACCCTTACTTTGACGTAAATGATTACTGTTATGAGAATATAATAAACTCTATCTATGTATAGATTTATATGGCGTGTCTTCTGTAATACAAACCTTTTTTTAAGCACGCAAAGCAATATTTTGATCGGCTTAAAAATAAATTTTCGAATTCCCACCCCAATTTGTGAGTGCATTATTTTCTCTTTCACGGACATCCGATACAATTAAAATCTTCTTTAATTAAGGGACTGCAATAAATCATTCGCACGTGGCGCACTGAGTTTTCCACTTGTATACGCACCCGCCTTTAACTAAAAGAGCTTAATTATAGACAGCGTTGTACGAAACGCGGCTCTAAATCCTCACTTGAAAGCTTAGAATCGTATGTATAGTATGTATATTTAAGGCGCAGTTCTCCTTGCGTTTTGGGTATCTCTTTTCACTTTATCGCAGTGTCTCCGTTATTTACTCGTACGTGAGGGATGCTCGCAATAAATAGGTGCGCACAAACATATTTGACGTTTACAAATACCTTCCAAATTGGTTTCCTTGGCGTGACTGGCCGTTATTACGAGTTGTGTTTACTTATTGCTCCCAAACGGTTGCTGGATGGAGGATTTGCGGGGGAAGATACACTAATATTAACAGATGCGATTACCCAAAATCCTACCAGATTTTGTGATTATAGGCTCATTATAATAGTATTTTCCATGTCAACTATTAATTGTGCAATAATCGCCAACAGAAAATCTCGATTAATAGCGTCTGCTCTTAAATCCATTTTATTTAAAGACGTGAGTATGATATCTTGGCCTTTTAAATTAACAAGTTATCAGATGTAGGTACTTATTAATGGTAAATCTTATGGTAATAATATCAAATTATAAGTAAATATCGGTAGGTGGGAAGCTAACGCTAACGTAATATGTTTTGATAAATTACGAAAACTGCATTTAAATTTAGAACACAAAAACATTTTCTATTTACATACGTTACACGTGGTTGAGTCAGCGGTAGATATACGCAATCTATCGTTTTATCTCTCGAAACAAAACTGTCGGAAAAAAATATAGATCATTCAGCAAACGAGGTGTGAGTCGCAATTCTACCATTCCCGGTGTCCGTCGGGAGTTGTAATTCAAGTGACAAATATCGAAGGCTACAATTCATATTTCTGCTCCGCGCTTGTGTCGCCATCTGTGCCCGAGGGCCGCTTGCTATTGGTTCTCCATCAAGCGGTCGCGTGATCTATTTTTGTTGCGAATAAAACATTGTTTTTTCTCCTGCGGGAAATGTTTTATAAATATTTTTGGGGGCTCGTACGTGACATGTTATTTTAGGGAGCTGAGTGCAAAGTGCATTAAAACAATTCGAGGGTAGCTTGTGTGGTAAATAAATGTAGGCTCATATTGATGTAGTTACTACGGACAGCTCATTCGAATATAATAACAGCAATAATTGTTATTAATTCAATGACGTATTAATGTATTTTAAAAGGGCATCAATCGTGTAGGATAATTTAAAAGTTGTACCGTTATCGTCCGATATTTTCGAAAATAGTGTTGCTATTGCACAACCGGTGCATTATCGAGATCGAAAATTTCACGTGCCCATATAATTTTAAGCTCGTAAAGCCCGGACAATAATTCACAGGGAACATTTGCGGAAAATGCATTTTATTGTTAAAACGTGAATTTTATTTATCACCGACAAGCTGCGGGGAGGGTAGTGGGGGTTGATTTGCAGTAGCGGCATCGATGCCACCCTTTGGCACGGATTATTTACACTAAAGGTAATTTTCCCCAGTTCATTATTCGGGAATGCAGCATTTGGTTATATCACCGGCCAAAGTCTGCAGTTCATTAAAAATATTCCATGTTAGTTGTGCCTTTAAAAAACGGTAACGCATTCCTTTGCGCTATTATGATTGGCTTGATTTATTACTAGATGAATAAATTATTGTGGCACCACAGATTAATTAAATAACTTTTTTATCTTCACTTTTCCTCCAGTGTAACTTATACTCAATATCTTAGTATAAGCATTAGACTTAGCCCTCGTAGGTATGAGTTTGTGGGTAAGGTAAGCTTTTCGAATACGAAGAGGTTTTGTTTTTAAAACCAGACTGATTACATTTTCAAATCAAACTGTATACTCACCCAACACACACGTAAATTGAAAATACCAATTGTCTTAAGTGCAACGCGGTTTAAGTCCATTTAACACCACGTTATTCATAAAATTCCACAGCAATTTATCATGGTTGCAGCACGCGGCCCTTCAACGATAGCCATCACGAGGCGTTGCCGCTACCAGATCTTAGGAACGCCTTAACACCATTACACGATGTTTAATTGGAAATTCGATTTGTTTATGGAGCAGGGATTTGTTGTTGCGAATAATTTTTCATGTGTAGAAGCGTGAAAATATACGGAGGAACTTCTTCTAACTCTAATTTGGTTTCTAAATCAGGCTCTGCTACAGTTGTTTATTAAAAGTCATTGAATGTTTTATGTATCTAAAAAAATTTGGTTTCGGACTACCTTAAAGTAAATTAAAACGAATGATAAGATGCAAACATAAAGTACTCGAATTGTTAAAAAATTTAGAATATCTTAGCACATCAAGCTTTTCCTTATGCAGAAATGCTTCAACCGGACTAACTATTAAGCCGGTAGAAAATTTTAACTAAAGAACAACCATTCACTGTAAGGACCGAAACATCGACAAAAAATACCGTACAGCCAAACAGAGGACGGAACTCTTTTAAAAGCTATTTAACTTCCCTAGATAGCTCCTACCGCAATCCGTGGGTAGTTCCGTTTTTTTCCCGCTGAAAAGCCAATTTGGAATGAATCACTGTAACAGTGGAGCATCTGTGCTAATTTACCTACGGGCGGACAGTCTAATGCGACTCGTACGATCGTAAATATCGAATCGCAACCGAGCGCCGAATATCGAAAGCCGGCATTAGTCGGATACAGCTAATACACACGGGGGTATGTGCGATAAATTATACTACGTTCATTTTGAGTTTACTGTTTAATCTGTCTATATTGATATGCTATCGACTGTTTTGTTAGCCCATTATATTCTTTTGCAACATAAAAAATACGTTTATATTCAAAAGATTTCTTTATTCATAAAAAATTGCAATCTAACAAATATTTTTAAAATTTTATTTGAAATGAAATCAAAGGTTTTTAATGAGTTATTGTTTATACTCTATGGAATGATAAGGTAAAATTTCAAGCTTTATATGTTTCATGTATTTTATGACTGAATTATATTAACAGTTTACAAAATCTATTTGATTTTTTATGTGAATATTATTTAAACTTTAGCTCTTTAAGTAACTATGAACATTTAACAAACGAATTCAATAAATTTCAAAAGTTTAGCGACATTAATATTAGCTATCGTAGAAACTCGAGCGTGCGTTGTTAAATTGAACTCCGACAATGGTATCTATCGATAGCATCGATATATCGATGTGGTATCGATATATACCGATATTATATCGATGTTCCACTGTTTGCGACTACGTGCCTTGATATAGAGCAACGTTCGCAATTCGTTCCAACTGTTGTTTATGTGTGTATTATGTGATGACTCTTTCAGTGTTTGTTTTTTGTTTCTGTGTAATGCAATCTATTAAAATTTTGTAATTTTGTTTATTAGAATATGATTTTAAGATTTATGTATTTCAAAATGTTATTTTGTGTATGATCCATATTTACTTATTTTCTACTGCTTGTTCCAGGTAATAAAATGCAGAGTTCCTTGTAAAATAAGGGTAAAGAAAGCAGTCAAGTCTTCCATTGTCACGTACATTTTATCGGCACTCCTTTGATATGCAATAACGGCGGGCAATGTATCAAAGCGACTATCTAACTTAAACGCAATTTGAAGTATGGCCGGTTCTTAAGGCGCCACCCCCTAAAAGAGGGGTGGGTCTTATCGCCGGAATGCAGGCACTCTACCGTTTACCTTAAGATCTTTAATATTAAATAATATACTACAGTCAAAGCCGCCTTAAATAAACTGTCTGATACTTTACTGCCGTGACATTGCTAGATTATATTTTCTGTGGGTTCATAAAAATTACGATTGTTCTAGTTTTGTTACTATTAAGTCATCAATCTTAATGTAAATCTAAAATTCTTGTCGTGACGTGAATATAGAAATCATTAAAAGTAATTTTCTTTGCAACTAAAAATATTCAAATGGAGAAACCTTTTGATACAATCCATGACAGCTATATTTAATTGTGTTGTAATTGTTAATTAAACTGAATTACATATCGTGGAGACAAATGCGATGTATGTATATGAAGCAAAGCTGTGCACACACAAATATATAAACGTCTCTTAATCGCAGCGGTTTCTGATTCATTAAGTCATGAATACATAGAGTAGAATGTACTTATATAGTTGTATAGTATATGTTTATATCAAAGTGCGACCGGCCCATGTATCTTAACATCCGCGTGTCGGCATGCAACCTGCGTGCACCACGGGGAATGAAGACGTTAAATAATTTAATCGGATGCCAGGATGGTTTATGCACACGTGCACCAGTCTGGAATGCGTTTACACCAGCCCAACTAAGTCCGCACCTACGTTTTCGCTGCGAAACTTAAAAGGTCAATGTGAATAAGATGTTTTTCACGAGGAAAAGCTTAATTTTTTGCTTTAAAAAGCTCTATATATCGGCCCTGATCCGTTCACCTTAAATATGGATAGATTTTTAGTTAAAAAAAAGTTTCCAGTATTACTTACCAACATGCATTGTCATTGCAAATATCATAGTCTTGATAATGAGGGCTTATGAATTTCAGAATTTAAAAATTTGTTTTCTATCATACTGAAACTTCGTTGTACTCGCATTATACAAAACGAGAAGTCTGCTGTTTCATCTCTAGATACGACGAATAATTTTCCTGTAATATTAAGTAAAATTGATTGAAGATGTAAAATTAAGTCATTTTAACATTACTATTATATTGATTACAGTTCCATTATAATGTCAACTGGTAATAACAGTTATAAAGTTTGAGCTCTTACCTCGCGCAATAAAACGATTATTCATCAAGGCTTCTGATTTAAGTTGTTATAAAACTGGTTTCTCGGATGTAGGCATTTAAAATTAAGTAGGTAAATAAGCTTATATAATATTTCAAATACAAAATGTTTCTTCTTTAAATATCTTCTTTGGCTTGCTTATCCTTATACATTTCTTTAGTTTTAATTTTGTTTATAGATATTCTTAGTCTTCTCTTATCTTACTACACGGATGTCTGAAAAAAAGGGGTCTTAATTAAAATAAAAAATAAGTTTGCTGGTAGAAAACTTATTCGTGTGTTGATCTTTGCCTGTGTACATGAACCTTTCTGTGTAGTTTTTTATTTAGACTATAATCTGTGTAATAAAGATAAAAACATGGGTATCTACAGAAATTAGGTTATTTCGTCTTATAGTCAGCTTATGGCATCAAATCAAATCGAAGTTATAACTTGTCTAACGAGCTGTGGCAGGTATCAAAAATATGGATAGCTCTAAATTCTCATTTAAATCAATTATGGAAGCAATTAAATAGAAGTTACGACAGCTTAAATAAACAAGTGATAGTCATATAACCAAAAACTAACTGAATTTATGAATAAAAAATTGAGAAATTTATCAAATATTTATAACAAAGATTTTAATAAGTATGCTTCTTATCCTGAGAGTATGAAATGGATCAAAAATATAATAGTTAAAAGTACATTTTTGAAAAGGTAAATGCAACTATAGCGAAATTGTTAATAAATGGAGTAACAAAACACTTTTTGTATATTAAACTGATATTAATCATCTGACCCTGATGTTAGAGATTTTAGTTTAAAGCAATACTTTGTCAAAAAAATCAAACATTCCAAAATCACATAAGTATTAGATTTTTTTCAACAAATTTTACCATATTGATGCGTCTTTAATATTTTATTAAAAAGGCATCAAGATGATAAAATTTGCCTTATTTACTATTTTATTCACGCCATTTCCTATTACCAGTATTATATCGTATTGTAGGGTCGCCATAAACATCGCAGCCGCGGTGACGGCCCGTGGGCGTTCTGATCTACAATGCACCCGCCATATTGTTTTCTAATGACTCAATAGTACTATATTCTGGTACTGGACCTATTTGCTTTTTAATTTGCAGACGTAGCTCTACGGACGGTATTATGCTCATTGTTTGTAAATAGAATTAATAGGAAACCCACACAAGTGATGCAGTGATGAGAATTATTATGAAGCAGCTTCTACGATGATTATAGAATAGTGCGGGAGATTGAAACTCAAATTATTTCAGTTCTTATTGTTTTCCCTTGTTATTTCGATCAATTATAGTTACAATAACTAATTATATGTAAATAATTTTAGTTCATTCGTAAAAACAGCAACAAATTAATAGTAGCATTTCAATAATTTACGGTTTAATGACTTGTGTCATCCGCACCAAGCTAATAGGTGCTTAAACCTACTAAACTGTATGATGTCTCAATTTATTTATTATGTTTTAAAATTACTCTATTTTAAAAAGTTCTCTGAATCAATAAAAAAACCACTGTCATTGACTAAAATGGGAAGATAGATTGATAAATATATAGATTGATAAACAGATAAAAATAGGAATAGTCAACGGAATACTTACTATCTATAAAAAATAGAAAGTTAATGTTTAATTCCATTTGAAACATTGCCAGAATCTCTCATGTATGTTAGAAAGCAATTAAGAATCGGGGCATTGCATCACCAACTTGTTTGCCCACAACCAATTTTATCTCTTAAGTGACTAATATAGTAGACAAGAACTCGTAAGAGGAGAATATAATACTAAAATTAAGATTTATGTTTGACACAAATTAAACGCCGCTGCCGCAATGTATTGCATACACGTCCCTAATGTTAGTGACAAATAATTTGCTAATATAGGGAGGGAAATCTTGCTTAATTTGACTAATGGATGGTATTGTATCATGTACCTACACTAAAATAGAAGGCACTCAAAACTAGAGCAAACTGTACTACGAGTAGGTAAATACCGAATGCAATTGAAACACTATATTAGCTTTACTCTGTCGGACAGAAATGCGTTACTGTTTTAAAGAGTTAGTTACAGACTTAATCAATATCATAAACAAGTTTTTATTGAAACACTGATGAAATATCTTTTATTTCTCTTACTCATGATGTCAATTTAACAAAATTATTATTCGGTTTTGTAAAAAATAATCACTATTTTCTTTATTTATTTATTTAAAAATGTATGTACACAAAAACAGTTAAAAGGACACGATAGAATTACATAGAATTGTACAAAGGTGCTGCTTATTTCTATAAGAAATTTCTTCCAGTAACCCCATATATGGCAAAAGTGACAATTAAAGGTAGAGAGGCATGTACTTATACTGAAATAATTAATCAAATATACATTGATATATATTATATTTACCCATTCATATATACATATATACACAAATATATACAGACACATATACGCACAATTCTATATTTAATATTAATTTTATAAATATTTAATATCTGGAATGTAAAATAATAAGTTACGTCAAAAGAGAGACTATAAAGACACATTAGGTTTCCCCTTACAATATTTTCTCATTGGCCACCCCAAATTATCCATTAATTTATGTGAACTTAGGCTATTGATCTCAATGTTATAAAACATGACACATCTCCTGTAAAATAAATATTTTTCTTACAAGATGTTAAGATAAGATACTCTTGTGATTTTTATACTAAATAACTCAAAAACTAAATACCTGTAAGATAATTTCTAACAACAATATACATCTTGCTCGAAAAATCAACTCTAAATTTTATTGAAACATAATAACAATTAGGATAGCAAAAGTTCCCGACCTACACTGGCTGCCTGGTTACCGTAGCCAACGTTTTGATCAAGAATCTTGTTGATATCTGTTGCCAGAAAGGATACAAGGCCACCAAATCGCAAAAACACACTACATCTAAAGACACGTGTTAGTGCGTACTGCACTCTTTAAAGTAGTAATATTTATTGACTAGTATTATGTAGCTTTATCAACCTGGCGCTCATAATTTAACTTTAAATTATCACTATAAAATGTAACAATATTTCAGGGGCTATAATAAGATCCGTGGTAACAAGAACCAAGTTAGTTATAAAATGATTGACATTACAGATTTTTGCGCACTATTATACAGCAATAAACAAAATGTTACCATTGTGAAACCGGGCGGAGGGTGGGAGGTTGTCCCCCTACAAAATTATGTACGACGAACTGGGAGTAATATATCAAGGGGTGGACGTGCCAGACTAAGGAGCCTCGGTATTATGGGGGGGTTGGAATACTTAAGAAGCCCTGTGACACCCCATTAAAACGCACGTACTGCGTTTTTTGGCCAGACGTTTTAATTTGGGGTGACATGAGGGTTGTGTTTTTCAAATTGGGAGTGCACCTGTGAAGTGGGGAAAACCAAAATACCTACTATAAAATCTTACTTTATTAACAGAGATTTTTTTTTCATACAATAATGTAGACTCCGGCATTAAGTTACAGATCTATTGGTAACAAATCTCGTTATCCTGAATGGCTTAGCCTGAAAGGTTTTAGTCTGAGTTTATAAATTTTGAATTGTTTGTCTGTTTGATAAAAACTTAAAGCTTATTCTACCGTCACTACCTATTTAATTGTGCATTAAAAACCTATGAATTTGCAGATATTTATGTGTATTCGTAATGCATAATAATATTAATAGGGGATGCTTTAATCATTTGTTCGTCGTAACTCATAAACATTTCATTGAAAATATCAAACCGTATAATAATGTGCCTTAAATAGTTGCAGCAGACCTATAATATCACAGAACGAGCAGCGAAACATGCGGTGTTCGAAACGCATCCGGAATCATAATTCCAAAATAACTTCCATCCGCCCCTCTCGCCGCTCATTCCCCCACTTTTTTGGATAAACTGGAATCCCCGGCCCACCGTTAATTCCCAAGATAGACATAATTTGGAATTGGATCCATCTATCCTGAGTATACGTAGCTACAAAAATAAGTTAGCGCACTCGTCCGATTTATGTGGCCGAAAACAAAGCGGGCATGCTCCCGAATACAACTTCTGTTTTATGAATTTTATACATACGCAAACACTCATCAATATTTCATTAGACATTTCTTAGATTCATAATATGTACAGTGAAGTTTGGAAATAAACTTTACGTCATTTTTGTTGATATTTGTAAAGTTTGACCTTAGTACTATTATTTAAGAAAAATATTTTTTTAGTTTTCAATGTTACAAAATCAACAGAACTGATTAACATTCACTGATGTCGCATGTACGACTAAGTTTCTTGACATTAGGGCAATATACGCCATAAATTTATATAAATTTATAGCTGACATTTTTCTGTCACACCAAAAAGTTTTCTACCTTTAATTTATTTAAATTTTTAAAATTTATGCGAATTACGGACAGTTACTTATGATGACAGAAAGTTTACAACAACGTGACTAATTTGAATAATGAAAACAACATTGGAATTTCTACCTATAAGTATCTTTGTAGATGCTTTCCTAAAAAAATATATCTTATTAAATTAATTTCAAATTTAGATAACCAATTTATTCTGATAAATATCTTTTGATCAATCCGTAAAAACTACATTGAGTCATTCCGACACAGATAAGTTACAAATTACTATGTTCATTCAAATTGAATCTACATAATGAATGAATCGTAACGTAGAAATAAAAAAAATCCCAACTAACCATCAAACAATTCATTTTACGAGCGATCCTTATGGTTAACAGATCATAAAACGAGTCGTAAACACGGACTCGTCCATTCACTCAGAGCTCTATGTTTACTTACCGTTTTAAATGCAAATACGGTGATACCGACCCATCATGTGATGTTGACTCTCATAAAATCGTATTTAAGCTAATTTGAACCTTGTAGAAGCTTATTTACATGAAAAAGGGGGCGTAGTCGCTTAATCCAGACTGCAAACTTGACGCTTCACAGATATCGCGAAAGATAAAGAATATGCGTGTTTTTTATATCACCTTTGACACTTTAATCCAATTTGTTTCCTTCTATCTCACCCTGGGGAGAGGGAAATGTTTCCGTTATAATTGTCTTTGCGAATTTAATTTTTAAACATTTATGTGATCATAAGACTCTCCCTAAGGACAATTTATATGAATTTTACGGTCCAGAAATTATAAAAAGTAAATTATTCGAACATAACTTCTTGAATAATAATTTACAAATTTGCAGTCCAATTGTATACAACTATTGATGGTCCAAAAGTTAACCCATAAGCGGCTGCGGCGGCCCGAGGTCGGCCTAGCGATTCTTTTTATGGCCAACTAAGAAAATTGGCTCATTAATCTTAAAGATAAATGTCCAGCCAGTATTCGGCCCATCTTATCAGGCCGAATGAATGTGTGGATACCTACTTCTTTATCACAGCAGCGATGGCCAATAAAGAATTTCCGCTTCGAATGGGACTCTTTTTGCTTTTATTACCATTTGAAGGAAGTATTAACAAAAAATATCTAGTTTAGGTTGTAATATTAGATACCAGTTAATATTTGAATATAACTGACTTATAAATTTGAGATTCTTTTTATGATACAAACGTCACTTCAAAAAGTTCCAAATTCATCGACCAAAAAGCACTAAATGTTCATACAGTGATATCAGAATTAAAAAAAGTATGAGGTATTAAGTAGATACAGATTTTGTAATTATAAAAAAAATACTTTTATGACATTTTCAATTGCCTACAGGTGTAATATATTTTAATAATATAGATGATATATTAATACGTCAACAAATAGAAAACAAATAAAAAACTTGTTGTCTAATTTCCAAAAACAGGTTCTTTATTTAAATCGACTCAATTATATAGAAGGTACCTAACGAACCTACTTTTAAATTGGCATAATTCTACTATACCATCGCTTCGATAATACTTAAGCTTCGGAGAAAAAAATGTTGTTATAATATTTCAAATCAATTATACCATTACATGTCAATATTCTTATTATAAATGCTGTTATATTATTTATTATCGTTATTGAGCAATTTACTTCGACGCTTTTAGTGTTATTTAGTTTTATTAAACAGTTTCGCTTTTACTGTAGTATTAAAATTATTCATATGTAACTTATTATCAAATGCAGTACAATTTGTGTGGCATAAGTTTACAATTTGTATGACTTAATTACAAAATTGAATAATGTTAAACAAGTGGAATATGATATAAAATTAGTCTTTGGTGTTATTCTGCAAGTTTCATAATTATGTGCACTTCATTGAGGCATAATTATACTGTAGATACAGTGTTTGGCAATGCAATAGACTATGTAAAACAACATACGTTTGTCTGAACGCGCAATGATTTTGGTCTAAAAATATGTTCTTATAATGAAGTATAAAAAATAAACTTTTTGACATTTGGACTCAAGTCCTGTAGTTACTAGGTTAAGGAATACAAACCAATTTAAGACCAAAAAGTATAAATGTGAGATTTGTAATGAAAAATACAAAGGAAAATGGTGCCGTGAATAATGGTGACTTTTTTCGAGGTCAATTCTGGAAGTGGATTTTGAGGTTAGCTCTGGTAGTGTTTTTGTACTGATATATTTATATATTACACCCTTTTTAGATTTTGATAAAAGATTATAAAGTCTTTGTTTTAGGTAAATAAATATTTTTTAACTACCTCGTGACATGTTACGTTCAGTTTTCTTATGATTTACCCAGAAAAAAGTTTCGGACCTAAGTCGAAGAAAGGAAGGTGCAAGTGTATATCCCGATAGGACTACAATTATTAATTTCTCGGTACAAAAATATAATATGCTGGCATCAATGATGGTCGCTTCAATTTATTGCATGTGGCAAGATTAACCTCAGGCTAGGTCGTGGATCACGACTATTGTAAGACATCAAACGGTTACTTGCTGACATCTGTATCCGACAGCGTTGAAAAATGTTAGTCTCTAGGTATCTGTAAAAATCATTAATATATGTATGTAGTACGTCAGAGTGTTACTATAATTGACTAATACTCTGATTTAGGACGTACTAATACAGAATAACAATAACCTACCTACAGAAAAACTACTAAGAGTTAAAGACTAAATAAAAGATAAAGTCTTATATAATTAAAGTAATTTAAATTGGACAATATGAATGAATCGATAAAATTCAAATTGAATAATTAGTTAAATTCAATTCAATTATTTTGTTTACTGTTTACAAATGTATTTTCTATAATATGTTATTTAGTTTCAAACATGAACCCTATTAGGTTACAGAAATGAACAAGCCAATGCTTCAATTATAATTTTAAACTCATGACATAGCAAACATAAATATTTAAAGATCGAGACAATCTATTACAAAAAATTTTTACAACAGCTATATAGAATAAAGTACCAAAACACAATTTTAAGTAGGTCGATAGGTTTAAAACTTAATTCATCCTGTCATCAATTTCTTATTTAAGTATTAATTAAGTATATTATTACATTTTGTTATCATTAAAAACTCGTTATGACGATGTCTAATAGTAATTTTATTAATTTATTTAATCTATGGGGTAATTCATTATAAATTTTGACTGCCATCAGGTATATTCGAAGTTCAATTGTAGTTCAACTATGCATTTTAAATTTAGAAGGTGGCAGAAAAATAAAACAATATAAAAAAAATTAAATGACTACTGAAATAAATTATAACTGAATAGAATTTTACTAAATTGTACACCAACACAGTTATATAAAATACACTGCAATAAGTATGTAAGTACATGAATATATATTTACTCATTTCTTTTATGCCGATTAAAATAACAAAAGTACCCAAGTACCTACAATTCTAATTAAGAAGATAAGTTATTAATCTTAAGTTTAATCCTTACTGCTCCAGCAAACAAAGCATATAATATGTTAAAGCTCCCGAGACGCGAATTTAGCTGGCTGTTAATTCACAGTCGTAATTTCATCTCCGCGCATTATGTTTTGACGAAAACTTGCTACATGTATCGTGTTTGCTTTGGTTTTGTTGTAGACAATTGAGCAGCGCACGAAAGGCAACCAACTTCACTATAGAAACTGTTCGCCAAAGTTCGGCCCATAAATACAGGAGAACGAGTTAACTGAAGTCTAGCCAAAGTTGAACAAACTCGGCCAAGAACTTGAGACACGCACGAAAAATAAAAGAATTATTGCACAAAATAGACATAAAAATACTAGTATAATTACAGTTATGGTGGTCAAAGCTAATAGCAATTACATTAAACCAATAAATAAAGCGACGTTTAGTTGTAATTAGATGCCTTATCGTGAACGGCAATAAATTGAGTTCGTACGCACGAACGAAAATGATTTAAGCTGCTGCAAATATTTAAGATAAAGCGAATACGGGACGAGGCATATACGTCACTGATATGTTGCTATACAATAAAAGGATCCAAACATCTCCATCTTCCCACTGCGCCAGTCGTTGTCGTACATTCATCAACACCTGACACGAAATGAATAAACAATACTTAGTGTGATACGTCTTGAATTACAATGTGATTTTAAATGTAAGGGTTTAAAAATAACTCCGGAGCCTGCCGTTTTAGTTAAGTAGATAGCTATTTATTTGGAAAACGTTACGTCAGTAACGGTCAATTTGATACGCGATTCTCCGATACCTTTTAAGGGCAAGCAGTTTGAATATGATTCAGTGAAACATCGATGGAAAAGTTATAAACGCAGTTTGTTCTAATAAAACTTGGACAAAAAATCTTATTAAAAATATCACGGTCAAATCGCTGACGACTTATACGGTTCGCACAATAGAAATAAAAATAAAAAATAAACTTATTTAAAAGAATATCGAATTCTGCATATTCTTTGATTGAGAATAGAGATTTAATGTGTTCCCTATAATCCATTTATTTAGTGCAGTTAAGATATTAAACTAAATAATTTCTTTGATATAGGTGCGTACAAATAATAAGTTATTTTGACTATTTAAATGTATTCCGGCGGGAAAATACGAATGAGTAGTGGTCTAGTGAGGCGATAAATCGAGTCGATGTTGCGACGCGTCGCGCGTTGGGTTAAAAGCTCGATAACCGACTCACACACCTACCCGAGCTAACAATAACCTCTTGCTTTGTTTTATTTCTGTACCCTGCCTGACCAGATATCCGCCAAGTATTTTATGCATAAAAATATCGATATATAATTGCTTCATTACGTCCCTGTGTTGGTGAGTAAAATATGTGGGAGATCTACACAGGCGGTTCCATTTATGAAGATAATTTTTCAAAATTGAAGTTTGAAGTTTATCTCTTATGAAATACTTAGTATTTATCTAATAATTAATATACACATGATTAACATACAATAAATACAATACATACAAATAAACCAAAATATATATGATTCATTATTTGACTTAATAAAACAAGTCACTGTCTTTATTGCTAAACTATATAGTTATGAAATTACTAAAATTTCAGCTCTTGATCGAGCTGCTGCATTTTCACGTATCGGGACATTTATATAGTAATGAATATAAAATATTTGTACCTACAAATATTTTTGAGTAGTATCGCTAAAAGCTTAATTTTCCACGCCTACGAGGATAAGCGCGCCCACCCTAACGCAGCATCCTTGTAATTGACATTGACATTTAGCGGGACCGCACCTTCAATCTAAACAGATAAGATTTTCTACGCCCTCAGATTTCGAAACACACTGTATGTAACGTTCAGAGAGGCGAGTTCTGTGTCTGTCGAGTCTCGGTGTCGCTATCGTTGTATCGCTTGTGCCACGCCGTTTGCTTTATGGTGCCAGCCTCGGTGTAATATTTCATGGGGATCGCACGCCATGATTCATTCCGAGGCACTTTTTAACTTTTCGAACATACCTGTAATGAAGGTGGAAGGCAGATAATAGAATTTAAAAATGGAACCGGGATTGTTCGATTCCAGTATTCTTTTTTATCCACGTTTTGGTGTTCTATTTTCGGTTGGCACTTTTGAGGAATTTCGTAGCGTATCATCGCGTCTATTTTCAAACATAGCTGGTTCTATTTTCAAGATGTCGCGCGTGTCTCTGATAGAATCATAGGCTCAGGCATGGTACTAGAATTTATATGCTTCGTTAGTGCGTTTAATGAAGAAAAAAGGTTAGCAGAGTACCGAAGGCTTCAAATTGAGCGGACGGCCGCGCCTGCGCCTCTTGTCAGTTATAATTGGCTGAACTTGTCGACCGCGTCGTAGCATTTGTATTTTTTTACGTTTTCTCGCTACGCCAACATTACTCTTCGTCTCCCGTGAGAGACGTAAATTGCAAGCACGGAGACCGTGGCAACAAACATTGACGTGACATATGAATACACGGTCACGTTTTATTAAAATTCAAATTCCCAATTGGATGACAACCTGGTCATAATTCAAATTTTGAATTGGAATTGTTGCTTTATATTTTAGTCATCAATGCTTTATCTATTTCAACTGATCAAAAAATTGTATAAAATAAAAGAAGATATAAACATTCGAATCATCTTTTCGGCGAATCACAATCGACTACGTCCACCTTTACGCGCCGTTCGTTCGAGTAGAAGAGTAGACAGCTTTGTCTTTACATAATTCATACATAATCTCTTTGCATATCGACACTTGTCACGCATGTTGAATTCAATACGGCGCAAGATTGTCCTTTTTCTCTGTAAAATATTTCACTTTCTCTGTCAGTTTATGCGGACTTGACAGTGGTTTTTTTGGTAACTTAACACTTAAAAAGGTATCTATCATAAGGTTATTCTTTGATACTTTCTTTATTTTATTTCCATTAAAAGTAGACATCTAAAAGATATCTTAGCAAATAGCCTGTTCAACTCAACCTCGAGCCAAAAAACTGCAACTGGCATCTAATAAATTATACATGAAGCTATTTACGGCGCTCATTTACTTGGCTTAGTTTTTGGATTCTCCTCGTTTGTGCGTCTTTCATCCAGTATTTTTTTAAATTTAGTTTTCATCTAAATAACTACATTAATGCGAACGGGTACATTGTTCAAAAAGTTTAATAACGCGTCTGTGTCTAAATTGAACGTGTCTGGTCAAGTGGTCAGAATCCATGTCTTCTTAGTAGATATTTGTATGATGAGTATGAATATTTGTTTACAAGTCAAGGATGTTTTTATGTATATTTAGTATGTTTCTGATATTAATATACATAATAATATCAATATTTCTCCGTTATCTAGTATCTATAACACAATCTCTTAATGATCCTTTATTTGGGCTAGATAATAGGTGAGAGTGTTATAAATATTAATAATAACTTAATAACTGTACAAATGTCTAACTAGTGTTTTTATGTTACAACAACTAAAACAAAAAGCTGGAAACTATTCTTTGTATCAGTAGGTACGTATTAAAAACAACACCATCATAATGCAGCTAGATATCGTAGTGAAAAATTAAAAGCTTTTGTTATAAGGAATCAGCTTCTTTAAATAGAACCTTATTTTTTTTTCTTGGTTAGAAAAAATAATTATATCACATTCAGTAAAAGAGAAGCATTTACTTTTATATTTTTCATAGATTTTAGCAATGGAATTTTTAATACGCGTTTATGTACAATCTCTTCCATATTCCCTGATTCCGTGACATAAAGTTTAGTTTTCAGTTAGTTACGCCTCGCAATTAGTTAGCTGCTCTGTGGTTTAATGAGGGTTTCTTTGTTCCGAAACTAATTGTTGAATACTTGTGTTACTCTTTTTAAATGAGCATTTATTTGAAACAATAGCAGTGGTTAAGAACGAGACGCTTTTGTCTTCTTGTGTTATTTTTCTGTTGCAAAATGTGCAATTGTAACCCTTTGTCACTTCTTGTTGCATGTCTGAGTTATTGCTTGGACAGACCTTAAATTGCATTTATAAACTTTGTAACCGTTTAGGATATGGTCATAAAAACAAGTATGTAATATTAAAAATGTATCAAACTCATATGGTTATACTAGGTCTACTTTTTAAGGATCAAAGAGGCTCCAACTGCAACATTGATTTCTTTTTGGATTATTAATTTTCATTCAACATAATGTCGGATATGATGATGATTTGTGAATTGTGACTCTTATTATAGGCATAAAAGAGAACTTAATCAATAGCCACAGACTACCACAGAAACAATAAAAGTGTATTATCATCAGAAAATTGTATCCTAATATCAGGAATATGCTTGAAATTATTCCTGCTACTTACTTAAAATAAAATTTATGAAAATAAACTCAGTTATAATTTCTATACTCCATCACTAAAGAATGGAATGGAAGGTGTAGGTACATATAAAAACCTATTTTTCTTTTCATTGTCAAGGGGTAGCTCTTGGGCTTCATCTCTGATGGTAAGTGATAATGATTTAGCTTAAGATATTAAGGGTAAGTAGGGAAACAGTTAGGTACTTCAACATTATCTCCATTGTAAATAACTTTTCCAATATATATATCTTAAATTTATTGGTGTGATTTTAATGGATAGGCTGTAATTTTTTTATCGTTAGCCACCGACCAAAATTAATATCGAGAAGTATCTTGTTGCAATTAGGGAGTCAAGATCAAATTCCGTCCACCCTTTTAAGGCGGAAGGCAAAATTTTAGGGGAATTATGTATTTTATCTGGACAGTTAAAGAGAAATGTCTGTTCTACGTAATGGAACTTGGATACAAAGATAAATTGCGATTATTAAACAGAACTGCGTTGTCGCATGGCCTTATCATATCACACGCTTGACCTGTTGTCACCTCTGACTGATTTGCACTCCGATAATGCTACCAATTTAATATGGCCTACTCCTCTTCAGTTCTTCTTGGATAACAAGTACAGATAAGTAAAAATGCTTAATGTTAGTGAGCTCCAATTAAATAAGCCGATTGATATAACGAGTCTTTAGAAAATGTGCCATATCGCTTGCAGTGACTTCTGCAATCAGAATTTGATTGACGTTTAATTATTAGTTGTTAATTGCATTAATTTATTGCTTTATCTAACTACTCCTACTTACTATAATTTAACAAAGTCGTTATTGAATGTGGCAAAATATAATGAAAATTATAAAAAACCTCATTTTATTTAATGCCGTGTCACAAAACTCTTTATAATTGAAATAGATGATTTAACATCATAGTAATAAAATACACCATTCTATCTTATTATTCACTATTACTCACCAACTTATTGTTACATCGTTTTCATAACACTCTTGTCATTGTTAGCAATTATTAAAAATTAATTTTGGTTTTAGTTTACTTTTATACACTTTTTGAAACGTATTCTGCATAATACAACATAGCAAGTACATTCATATATACCTGTTAAAACTTGATCGAATTATGTATCCTACATAGATATTAAACCAACAGCTTAATTTTATTGTTAATTGTACTAGATTATCAGTTGCTAGATAAGCCTATGGTAACCTGTTATTATTGTGTTGTTATTGTGTTATTTAAGTAATTACCTAATCAAGTAAAATATCAATGATTAATTTATGTGCAATCAATTACAAGGTAAACCTTACCGTTTTATTAATTTATTACAATTTAAACTTCTTTAATGTAAATGAGACAATTACCTATGGGAATAAATAATATTTGAGGATTTATTTTGTAAAAACTTTGAATATATATCGTCCATTAATAAATTAACATATCAAAATTATGTGTCACCATACCATACATCCAAATAATAGGTAGGTATGTTGGTAAACCTGGTGAATCGCTTGGGCAGAACACAGTTCACCCCCTCGAAGAGCACTGGTGTTACCGGAGAGTTTTAGTGGATATTCCCAGTGCATGAGGCACTAGGAAAGCGGCGGGCTCTGCCATGTGGCGGGTAGGTCCGCAATCGGATTCCTCCTCCTCAAAGAAAAGTTGTGTATGTAATAATATCTCAGTGATAGAGGTAGATATAAGAATATTCTTCACAGGTTCACAGTTTAAGAAGAGTAACATTTTAATATTATTTTCAAAAATCTGATCGAAAAACAAAGTTCTGCAGCATTACAAATTTTAATTTTTTTTCCGTTGAAATCCGTAAAACTTCTAGGAAGCCAAAGTGTTCCAAGTAGGGTGTACTTGGTTACCTTCAAAATAAAATCAGTCATGCTATAAGTAGACTAGCTTTCGATTCCATGCCAATTTTCTTTTTTCTCAAACTCTGTTAAAGTCCAATTTAAATTCCGGCAAAACGTATCGTTAGCTAACTTCACTGATCCGTCACGCTTCCCGCAATAAATTCCCACTCCCTAGTACAGCATAAATAACATGGATCTTGTTAAAAACTTGTGGTAGTAAAAAAGCCTTAGCATTTTCGTTACATTTTTAAGAGCGCCCCTTAGCTTCCGCGGTTTCATAAATATGCAGATATGCGCTCACCTGGGATAAACCTACCAAATTTAGAGTGCAAATTTATCCTAATAGAAATATTGTAAATACGGATACATTTTACCTATATCCGCAGTTTAATAGATTTACCCGCGTGCCTTCGCATAAGTAGCGTCTCTCATTTCGCTTGTGTACTCAGGCCCTTTAACAATTTGTTGCTATCTGATACAGGCGTTGAAATATTGACGCATTGTTGGATTAATTAAATCGATTCTGCTTTGAATGAAAAACTGTGTTAGTATTTCTGTTGATAGTTATTTTTTCTTATTCTAATCTGCAGTAGGTTCTTTATAACATATATGTCCTTTATTTTTATACACCTTTTTGAAGCAGACATATCATAAACTAAAATAAGTGCTACTAAAAACACATTTTAATATAGATCATAAATGTGTAATTACTACTTATTAGACATGGAAATTAAATTAGATATAATTGAAATAGACATTGTTCGTCGACAATGTGATAACATAAATGCAAAACAGTACAATTATCTCATTACTCATTAATTACTCAACGCAAACATGAAAGGTGCCACGAACTGATAATATTGAACTGAAATGGTTAATATTATTTCTCTTTATTTATGAGGGCAACATACATCTTAGTGATACAATGACGGTTACGATAAGAAAAAGATTTCAAGAAAAATAGTTTGACATGTGGGCGATAATGTGTTGGTAGATAAGCCTTATAGTTTAAAATTAGAATGGGTAGGAAGTTGGGTTTTATTATATTATATTATATATAAATTATGTAATTTTCATTGATTAGGTTAGATTATATTTTTTATAAAAACTCAATAAGAGAATTCAATTGTTTAATGAAATGGACATTACAAAAAGTTTCAATTACAACGTATTACAATACAGTTTATAGGTACTACTTACCTATCTGTTCAGCATAGCTAAATATTTGGAATAACTAAAAATTCTTAGATACTTGTAATTTATTTATGTTTTAATACATTTTCTCAAAAAGTAGACTTTTTCATGTGTGTTTAGCGTGCGGAAGGTGATTCTCGTCCGCACTAGTGCTAGGTATTTATTTTTCTTCTGCATATAACAATCAAATGCATGAAGAAGTTTTTAACAAAAACTGTTTTATAGAAAAAAAATGTATTGAATGACTACTAGAAAATACTATTTATTCATGAATTTAATTTTAAATAGTCTGACTCAAACTTTTAATTGGCCGTCCAAATTGTATAATATAAATCTCGACAATAGGGTTCTTGGGTAAGGATGGGAAGTAAGCACAAAGAAATTGATTACTTCGCAACGAATGCTTCTTCTTTCAGAAGATCTTTTAAATATTACACTATTTAGATTAGCCATCCTTTAAAAGCATAGGGTACTATTAGGTGCGTTACATCACAAATTCCAGTAACAAAAAGAAAAACATTCAAAAATAATATAATATTTGATACGTTTATTTAAAATTGATTAGGAATTTAGTAAGTTTTTTTTAATCTTTCATATCATGCCGTTCTTGTATTCATATGAATTGGAGAGTAAGTTTTTGTTGATACTAATAATATGTTAATTATAACATTTATTTTCAGCCGTCAATTACTACAGGTCTGTTTATAAATTTCTCAAGATACGATTAGGTACCTGCCTATATGAACCGCTTTGCTTCAAACATTATTGACGTGTTGTAAGTCCGTTCACACACTGACTCACTCTTCGCTCACCTACAAGAGCTCCATTATCTCATTCACACATTACATAACGTCTAAAACGCAGGTGTTAAAAGCGCATTACTGCTACAAACAGGCGCTAAGCTTTGGGATTCGGCAGACCATAGCTTAGCCAAAATGGCCGAAGATTAGCCGCGAGCGGACTTGTAAAATTAATACCTCATCTAAAATATCAAAGCTTAGAACGTAATTATGATTTAACGAGGTTTTGTTAGTCTGCGCCGCGTATTTTAATTTTAATCCGTCGCTATAGAGAAACAAATTGGATTAATTTAAATTGTAGCAATATAAATAATACGCTTTAAATTTGTGATCTGCACTCTTAAACAGTACATCTTTAGAAGGCTTTAGTTTTTTTTGATATTTTTCAACTCAAGCACAAAATAAAGTTATATTATCAATATTATTTTTTGTATATTATTATTTGTACCTACTAATTACCTTATACTTATCTACAGTTTAATTTTACTTATTGAAATCGATGGCATATCAAAAAAATTAAAATTTTTATATCTTCTCCTCCTAAATATTCTCAATAAATCCTTAAGAAAAATAGTACTATGGCAGATCCACAGTACCATTCTTCTTAAATATCTGTAACCAACTTAAAAAAGGAAGATATGATAATACTATGAAAATTGTTAACCGATTTTAATAATTATATTTTTACTTAATAGAATAGGTATAGTAGTGGTGGTCATCAAAGCAACCTTAAAATTTTAATGGGACGTATTACGTGTTTCATTTCTTTTTATCTATAGATTATTTATTATTATTAATGTAGTTAGGCTTAATACTGGAACAAATCCCATAGAAATATGCCAAAGTAAGGGTCTAATAATTGCCTATAACGATGTTCAGACGTTGCCGTATAACTATATTCGCGTGCCAAGTTTTCTTGGAACATAATCAATAACACGAAGCCATTGAAAAGAGTACGAGTGCCATGGCATTTACACACGCCATTCATTTGTTTACTTTTTCATTTAATATTCAATTACACTATTTATTGTTAGGTGCAACGAATAGCGATTTAATTCAATGATTGCGATGTTACGTATTTCTCCGTAAATTGTTTTATCTTTATTCATGTTATTATAGATAAATGCAGTTCTTTAAGATTGTGGTTCAAATGTATTTATATGGATATACTATAAAGAATGGTTTTGAGGAGATGATTGATAGAGACACCGAGGTCAAAACTTTAATTATCTCTTTTTGAGTTGTTACTATTTTATAATATATATTTCTTCTCAATCCTAGTATGTCAATATAATTAAACCTGTATATCATTAGGTAAGTAAATATAAAGGACGAAAAATGATGTCACAAACATATCAATTAATATGAATTATCTATTGATATAGGTAATTCATGTAGTATTTATTAAAAGGCTTAGAAAATATTTGTAAAAATATGTGTTAAAAGCGCATAACTGCAACAAACAGGCGCAATGCTTTGATTTTCTTTAGACTATAGCTTATATTTATTTGAAAAAGAATATAATCAAATTAATAGATAAGTTAACTCAATCCACAGATACAGTTTCATGTGGGTAAAGAAAGTTATATTATCCGAACAAAATTAGAGACTTACTGGATAATGATAACGCTAACACCTTGCAACAAACGCATAACCCGAAACCTTTCCGCGTTTGAAGTTTGAATTCCACCAAAGTTCCCAACATATTATTCAGCGGCAACACCTGAGATTATTTAGTTTATCCCGGGCCAATGTTACTTGCTAACTTTGATAATTTCTGTGACGGTTCAAGCGGCGTTTTCGTTAATTCTCCCGTACGGCCGGTAGAATTTGCATTTTGCACGCGTGATAAGTGGCCCGGATTACACGGGATTCGCAACAACAGCCTCTGTTTGTTCAGAAATAAAGGGATGTTAAACTTTTTTCATGGTAATTTGGGTCACCTTCATAAGGAATCGCTGTAAATCTACTTTAAGTACGCTTAATACTGGCACATTTTCCTTGCCGCACTTTAAATTCTAATACTATAGGTACGATATTTGTTATAACAAATTGTTATTATTATTTAAAAATAACATCAAACTCTTAATTAACACTACATAAGTATTAAGTAAAAAAATATGAATTTGTAAACATGGACTATTCAAACTGGTCATAAATTTTGTTGTGAGAAGAAATGATATTTAATCACAAATTTCAAATTTACTAACCTGTTAATCAATTGCGTAAAGTTTAGAAACGGGGACCAGTGGTGATTTCTTTAAGATAAATAGTTTTTAATGGTTAAGTATATAAGTTTCCAGAGCATTAAACTTTATTAGAAGATATCTGAGTCCACCATAGTTTTTGTAGTCTAGTTAAAAGTCCATACATACGGAAATGGTAGAAATTTTCCATGGCGTGATTAATGCAGGCCACAACGCAGCCCGGCTGACTTCCAAAATTTCCACAGTAAATCTTTGCTTTCGTTTCGCTTCTTTTGCTCGGGAGACTTGGCAGCCTTATTTTATCTCTTTAATGCAAGCAGTGCGCTGCAAGTAAATAGACTGGATAAATAGTTTTGTAAATATAACATAGCTACATAAGTATTTAGCTCCCATTGTATAGTTCTTATAAATATACGAAAGATAAACTATATCTATTGGGTAATAAAGCTTAAGAAAATAAGTCCTTTCACTTTTTGACCTGTACCTTTTCGTATCTCAACTAGACAATACTATAACGATAAAATTAACGTTAGCTAGTTTCGATAAGGAATAAAATTTCGACAAAATTAATAAATTTTATGGTCACTAAACACAGGTTACACAGTCTCCTACATTTTGTTTTTAAAGTCTATAAATTTAAAACCATTTTCAAATTGTGACATTAAATAAGCGTATAAAAATAATGATATACATATATTTTGCTAACAATACTTCTCGATATAGTAATTATAAACTTGGCTACATTAATACAATTGCAATTGACTCAATAACCCAAGGGATTAATTATTTGCAATTAATCATAATTATAGTTACGAAAAGCTACACTTAAATCAGTTAGTTACTAAGTTTATTTTGTTTGAACAAACATCTTACAATTTTATGATTTTCACGCAAATATTTAACTGCTGGAAATTGACATCATTTCAACAAAAGAACAGAACATTTGCTTAATTTTGAAGTAAGTAATAGCTATGGTTTTAAGAGTTACAGCCAAATCAATATGGAATCACTCATTAGATATTATCTTTAATATCAAATGAGTATCTATAAATTTTTTGGTTCAATAAAATACCGGGAATCTTATTGACTCCACTACCTATGGTCCCCCATAGTCGTAGGTAGGAAAAGAGTTAGTAATCTTTAAAATGAGAAAAAAAGATAATTTAAAATATTCTTTTTAAAGATAAAGAGGTGTGTAACTGCTGTAGATAGTTACTTACAGGTTACTTATCCTAAACGAACTAACATTAATTTATTATGAACAAACTCATTTAAAGCTTTAGAATTTTATTTTCTAGAGGCAGTACAGTTATTATTATAATTAAAATTTAGTATTATTACACATAACAGCTCGATATGCCACTTCTTCCTTATTTATCTACCTACATTATATTGTACTATACCTACTTACTATATCTATTATTAAAACTATAACTTAAAAACGTCTTCTATTTATTTACATGGGTAAAATAGTATTGTATGTGGTGGTGGTTATTTACATGGTTATATGTAACTATATTCTCTGTAAAATTAAATTGATTTATTTTTTATGTTTTTAATTTGCAGTGAAAACTGTAACTTTATATATATTTTACCTATTGTTTTTTTTATCTCAAAACAATTTTCTTTTGACTATGTTTTGATTTTAATGTAACATTTTATTGGATGCACATTAACTATTAATAACCACATATACATAATTTAAATATATATGATATGTATTTATATCAAAAAAATGGGTTTAATACATATTAAATATGATCTCACTTAAGGACGCATGCGCCGTCGGCATATCGGTTGTTTATTTCCGTCGGACATTTTAAATTAATCAATCTAAATCTGTTAATATTTTTTTATCCAATTTAAACAATCTTTTGTAGGTGAATATAAAAAACTTTCAAAAGATTATTTTTACACTAACTTACCTATTATTTACTACTTTAAACCTTAGTTTAATTCTTAGCCAGTCAATTGCTTTGTGTTCTTATTATTAAAATAAATAAATATTCTTTAATATTTTCAACCATTTAATCACCTGCATATTTTACTATTTAATAAAGTAAAACAATGTTATAATAAAGACAAGTTTCGAAGAAGTAACTCATGATAAAATATAAATGAATGTATAGAGTTAGTTATAATCATTTACTATAAGAATTTGTTGTAAATTAAAATTAAATAAGTTCAGCTAACAAAACCTCGTGTTGGTTTAATATTTTGAATGTTTAAAATTATACGAACTTTCAAAAATACGTATTATTCATTAAAAAAACTATTCTATTCTACGGGTTGATACTTCCATTGTAACTTTTTAAATATCTTTACAAAAATTAAAGAAGTTCATGCAAAATGTTATATAAAATATTAATTAAGACTAAATTTCAAAATATTTCATACCAGATTTTAATTTGTAATAGGGAAAAATGGGAAAACATCATTTCACTGACTGAACTTAGCTTTTGGTGGATATCTTTGGCACCTATCCAAAACAAATGTTGTTTTCACTCGAATTTCTTAGAAAAAATGTTCATACACGTCAAAACACAATAAAACACACTGATTTTGATAAAAAATTAACTCGATAAACTATGAAAACCATGAAAAATTTAAGAAACAATGCGAAAAACATAGAGACGCTTCGTTTTCGAAGTTTAAGGTAGAGGGCGCTGAGGTTGAGTCATTCAATATGGCGATGGAACGCGGTGTTGTAATTGGCTGGCAGCCGGAACGTTGTGAAGTTGGCTCGGGTGTGTGAGCGAGGAGGATTTATGTGATGTTTTGGCGCCGATGAAAGACGGAGAATGTGCGGGGCGACGTACATTTGTATGCCGGCAGCGTCTCTGACCGGTTTCGTCAGAGGCGTTTACGGAGTGTGCGTATGTGCACTCAGCTATATGCCGGGGGCAGGTAGACTACCTATTTATAATGATGGATACGGGCGCGCCGCGTGCGATAAATTAAAAATATTTTTTTTTTGTTTCAGGTAAGAAATTTCAATGGATATATGTTTGGGATGAAAAGGTAATGTTTACGTGACGTAAGCAAGCAGAATGGGTTATACATTTTTTGTTGTTTAATCTTAGAGGTACTCAAATAATTCAATTAAAAAATATGGCCTTTTGATGACCTAGATTTATAAAAATACGTCCTTAAAGTATCGAAAGATAAGTAGGTGGGGATGCAGGCAAATAATTTTATACTAATTTTTAAGATAGGAAGAAAAGATAGGAAAACATAAATATCCGTATCAGCCACACCCAGACTACAGATAACGGAAGCTAGAATATGTGACGAAAGGAAAAAAGAGAATATGGCAGAGGCTTAATGGGCTAAATATAAATTTATTTTGTCGTGTAACTAGCAATAAATATGCTAATTCAACACTATAACATCCGTATGTCGCCTAGTAGCTCCACCATCGAAAGAGTGAAAAAGATATCACAAAATTGCACTGCGCATTGCTCTTTTCAGTCGTACAACATTTTAGGGGCATCAAGCAAAACTTCACTCTGTTTCTTTCTGTCGAGAGTAGTTATTTTTATTTTCAAATGACAAAGTTACGTCGTTCTGTAGTCGGACGGTAGTTTTATCGACCTACAGCAACTACTAACCCAATAAATTTTGGCGTTTCATTTGTTGAGGGAATGCATCGTCCTAGGTATAAATGCCGGATTTGACTGAACTGCTCTATATATATCGAGATGATGAGTTATTGCAGAAATATGTCCAATTTGTTCAACAATCACGACTTATTTGAATTAAGAGTCGCTATAAAGTCGCAACCCGAGAGATGGTGAGGAAGTACTTACCTACCACCTGGGTTAGTAATAATTAATGAGTAAAAATATTGGTATTTTATTATGAGACATACATAGGGGTTGTTTATATTGAAATGAGCAACACTATTCATATAGCCACTTTCCAGTCGTGACCTAAAACGGTTTTTATTATTAGTTACATATAACTTTAGAATTGTTTGGGGATTCTCAGTTAAAATATATAATAAATAAAATTCAAATCAAAAACACAACTTAATTAACTTTATGAAAACTCAAAATCAATATTTAATTGATGGGCGAACCTTAATTAACTTGTAGTTCGGCGGCGTCCCAAATCTTCACAGCATAAAAGAAGCCATCTGCATTTTGGTATTCAAATTGTTCTCGAAACGTGTTTTCAGTTCTAATCGAGGAGTCATCAAGAGAATCGTTGCATCACACTCACTCATGCGCAAGTTGGGTTTGAGTGAGCAGCACGTACCATTTGGGTTGGCATTCGGAATGTCGAAAGGGGTATAATAACGTAAGCATATGGACCCGAATAAAACTGAACAAAAAATCACATCACAAAAGTTTGCCTAACCTCGTTAAGAGATTTCTGGATAAAAGAGTACCGTTTTTCAGTATCATCACGAATGTCAAGTGGACCGGATAGTTCTATCGCGAGTGTAATAGCTACTGAGCTTAAAAAACAAAAATAACGCTTTTTGCCCCTCGTGGACGCTATGGTTCATAACAAAGGTGCAGAGAAAGTTCCTTCTGGCAACAAATAAAGAATAGATTCTTTTTATGCTATTGTCCAAGAGAAAGTCACGATCGTCAAGAAAAAAAAAACTTTAGCGTACCTGCAAAAGAAGCGGACGATCAACGGTTTAAGTTTTTTAGTTTTCGAATAGCTTTGTCGTAGAATGCTTGTGTGTGTTGATATGAAAAATCAAAGTGATATGTGATATGTAATAGGCAAGCCAAAAGAATGAGCAAAACTTGATTTTTCAAAGGCAACGTGTCAAGGAAGCTGCAATGAGGTGAGGTTAAAAATTCCAATTAAATCTAACCAGGTTAGTGCGTACCGGTGCTTGCTCCATAAATAACATCATTAAATGACAGGAACCTAAAATGACGTAAGCGAATTTTCTCCGGGAAAATTAATTGGGGACCGTGTGTTTGAAAATTTAATTTGACTTTCGTGTCCAGGTCCATGTACACTGCGGGCCTAAATTAACAGAGTTTTGAATTTTTTTAGGATCATGTTACGCAGTAAAGGTACGATTGTATGGCGGCGTATTTTATTTACAGTAATTTTGGTTGGAAATGTATTGCGTGAGTTTTTTATGATTAATTGCTTTATTTTAGACTTCGATTGCTCAAAAGTCACGCAAGAATATTTTACTATTAGGCAAAATAAACATAACAAACGAATGATAGATTTTGACAAAAGTAGTAATACCTTTGTGGTGGATAGTGCTAACACTTCGCCGATGTCCTGACCGCGATACCGTCTAGAGTATCCAACGGTCCTTAGAATAAGAGGGGACATATATGTCTCTACGCACATGCAAACAAAGGAGGCGACGCTTAATTAAACTAGCGAAGCGGGGCAAGCGAAACGTAAGCATTTAATTTATATCCCTGCAGTAACTCCGCGGGCTCTTCCTTGCTGGTCCAAGTTAAAAGTGTGCGTGAAGCTTTAAATTTTATTATTTAGTACAGAAAAAAAAACCAAAAAAATACTTGATATTTGGCCTTTTGTACAATTTTGGAAATCAGTAAAAGAACATTATAATTGTCATCTTATTTTTATTCGAAAAATCTGAATCGAAAATTATAATAATTATTTTCGAGAAACTGGGCATTCGTTTTATTAATTATTTTATAAGTAAATAGGCACCTCACTGTGTATTATTGACGAAAAATTAAAGGACTTCTAGGATAAAATTCAAAAACTATGATATTTACGGATGAATCTCCAACGCCGGCGTTTGTAACTTAGTCACCAACTTTTGCTAGTATTCTGTTGTGGAAAAACTCTCCTTGTTTTAACATTGATCTAGTATAAACAACTTTATTAGTGCACATTTAATACCCAATTAATAGCGCACATTTAATTAGTTTTATAAAAGGATGGGACGCCGTTTTTCTCTAACCGGTTGGTATAAAAAATTTGTGTAAAAAATCTAATCAATCTTTATGCTTAGAGAGGTTAATATTATGTATTAATATACTTCGTGGTTTCAGTACTTTGAGCATGAACCTTTTTAATTTTTTAAATCATTATCGAAATTTTCACATAGAGTGATTGTGCAGAAATTTATATGATCTAGTGCAACTGTCAATTAAATATATATTACGTAATTATTACCTCTACTAAGTTCATTCAATACCTTTAGGCCATAAATAATGAATTAATACAGTAACACCCAACTCTATTTACACGGCTCAAACAAAGCTAGACGCTCTCTGAATACCTGTAGATCTTCCACCTATTCTGGTCTTCCTTAATTAAGTCCATTCTGGGCAGAGACAACAATGGCCGACGACCGATGCGCGCCACGATATTCAAATATGTCTAAGGCCATTATATTGGCCAGGTTTATCAGGTAGTCTGTGATTTAAGTACAGTTTACTTTATTAGTTATTAATTTTTAAGCCACGGTACGCTCCTGAGAATCAATTAAATTTGAATTATGCCAGGATTGCATGGCTTAGCAGTGTTATTGTAATAGTTTTATCTCATCAACGTATATCTAAATCAACAACATAATGGGTAGTAATCCACATGATAAAATAGTACCTATTTATTTTTAATTGTGTAGTAGCCTCTCGAGTGGTTTATGAACTACACTTATTCATTGTATGGCTATTCATTAGCCACCCCAGAGACCAATAAGCAATGACTCAAATAGGACTGAATTTAAAAAAGATCCTCCAACGAAATAAATTCCACAGACAAGAGCAGTTTTCCCGTCGACACTCCAGGCAGCTATTCCCAATTGGGACATCGATCGTGAGCTATTTTACCGTCAGCCAGCATTACACGCGTTACTTATACATCACTCTCCAAACGGGTTGTTTTTAAAACATTGTTATTCTGTTTATGTGAAGGATCTGTTCATGTTTTGGTCTAATGTTGTTAATTGGTAAATGATTTTGAAATTTTTCACATAAATATAATTAAGAAGTCATCCTATTTGAATTTAACTTTATGTGGTCCATTGTATTAAGTGACACAATCATTCCACATCGGTCTGTTCAACTGTTTAATTTTATTCAAGAACTTCTTATACTAAATGTTAACATAGGTAGGTAAATTTTAAATAATACACCCACTGCAAAAGTTCACTTTTTGGGATAAAGTGATATTTAGGTACCCACAGTTCTCAATGTTTGCATGACTTATTGTTTTATTCCATACAGATTTAAAATTTTGCAGTAAATGATAACCTGATCACCACAAACAAAAAGTTGTATGTTATTTTAATATTAATATCCAAGGCATCCGCAGAATAACAGCTTCGTGGCAGTCTCTGTCGTGACATCATGCTGAGCGGAGGCCTTTTTCGTGCACTAAACAAATGCAGGAAAAAACTTTAAGTATGATTTAAATGTTAATGTATTTTCTTTGAATCAAATAAACATTTTTCCATTCTATTTTATACAAACCAAATAACGCAGAGCACAAATCAAAGCACTTCAATCCACAGTATCAATTTTGCATCATTTTCATTATACAATCTAAAGTAATCAAAGTATTTTATTTACTTTCTAAATTACAACTAGTACCTAAAATTATCTCACACAGAAATAATGAAATAAAAATATATCCAATGGAAATTACTTAAAAGTAGTTCTAAATATAAACTTCTAATTTCATTATTATAATTTCAAGATTATATAGATATATTGAGAAATTGCTTTAAGATAGATAATGGTACATAATAAATAGTAAAGCTGATTTGCAAAACGACACGAGAACGTTTCAATTATTGTGTGAAAAGCGCGAAATATCAAAACATTCGAACAATTCGTGTTTTCCAAAATAACTGTACTTAGCCGCGTGACTTGATATAGGGTTTGTTGTAGATAGGATCTGTCGTGGAACCTTTAATGCCTCTGATATTACATAACTATTATAAATTGAAGATAATTTAAAATAATTGACGGTAGATCATGATTTTAATTTTAATTTGGAATTTCAGTGTAATAATAATTACACAGATATTTAACGAGAACCCCAAAATTGCAACACAAAAAGATGATTTAAACATTTCTGTAACAACAAACAAATTAATTTAATTTAGCCTTCATGTACTTATATAAAATTTTAAAAGTTTTCAAAAGGGCAGATGCGCTTGCGATATAAAAAAGAAAAGGTAGGACGCGACATGGTTCTTGATTAATACTTTAAAGGAAACTTGTGCTGCGAGTGAACTAGACAGCCGACAGTGGCCTGTACCACGTTCACTATATGCACTCGTACGATGACGAGTATATATATATTATTCGTTTAGTGAAACCATAATGAACACCTCCAAATATAGTAAACCTGGACGCCTATTATAAATACAAAAAAATATGGGCAAATCATTAAGGAAGGGACCATTTACAGAGACCCAACGAGCATAAAAACACTGTCAAGGATTATAAAGTGAGATTGTCTAAGGAAAGGTGGCATTTGTTTAGTCTTCTTAGAGGTTAATATATTAACTAAATCTATGAAAATTGCTTAAATTTCTGGAGTATAATAAACAATGTAGACACAACATTCAATAAAATATTTAAAACAGAAAACGACGGATGGATGAAATGCAATACGGAATCTCAAATTCCACTTTCAAATAGGATACGAATAAATAGAGAACCCTCGATGTATGGGCAACCCCGTTGACAAATGTTACTACTGGCGAATTTAAACTCTATTCTTATAGGATAGAAGGCGAAGGGTGTGTCTGTTGTTGTGTATGCCAGGTGACGATCTGATCGCCCGTAGAAATACTCCAGTTTTACATATGGCCGAGGTAAAAGTAAGGAACTCTCAGGACTTGCCGTATAAATTGCCTCGCTCGTGATGCAGTGGCTCGTTGAATATGTATATGTGCGCTCCCTTCCGTACTTCTCATTTTACTAATAGATTTCTCTTTGATTAAATTTGTATACGTTTTATTCATACGGCCGCGACCACTATTGTTAGTCGGTGCTCACTTAAATCACCCGATACAGCCTCGCGATATTTGTTTGGTAGCCTATGTTAGAATGCTTGATTTCGCTTGCTATTGTTGATATAATAGGTACAGAAGTTGCTATTCGTTTCTTTGTGTTTCTGAGAACTTTCACAAACTCTTTAATTAAATTAACAGTCCAAGAAAGCTAAAATGTGTCATCTTTTTAGTACAAAAGAACTCACATTGATGGTCGTTAAAAAAGAAAATGTTCATTTTAAAGTTATTGATATAGATGAATGTCCCAATGATACATAACCGGTAACCCTTTGGCATTTGGCGATGGCTGACTGAACGTATATTGGGGAATCAGATATTTATAATGGCTTTATTAAGACTGGCCATCGGTGAGCTCACGCCCGCTTATTATTATAATTGAGACGATTGCCTAAAGCTTCTCTGCTTGAATGAAGTCATCGTAATTCTTGAATATTAAGTTTCTATGTTTATTTTTTATAAAACAGAATTGGATATAAATTTATATTCATAAAAAAGGTCTTCATGTTATTCGTCAAAAGCAAGATGTTGTTCTTCTGAATACTTAAAATTAATAGTGACTTTAAAATAAACGATTTGTTGTAAAAAACCTCTTGAAAAGGCGATAGTGGGTAAAAAATCATAATCATGTTTGTTATGCAAAAATTCAAGTAGAGATTCCGTGACGCCAGGCCATGGCGGGGCCCTTTCATGTTTGTACTTTTTATTCGTCAACTCCACACGTAAGCATGAATTGAAATTACTAGATGTAAAGTTTTATATAAAAATTTTTACTTGCTACTTGGTAAGGCTAACCTCAAAAATGTATTAATATCATTATAAGTTTTAAATATGTCAGTGTGTAAAAATAATGAAAATATAATTTAAGAATGTAATTACAGCAACTTGTCTTAATTACCTATGCAACAGTATTTTAAGCTACCAAGTAACTTCCTAAAGAGCGGTTAATCTCACAAATTGTAATATTTATGAACGCCCTACCTCATTGGAGACATTAAAAGTTTCAAAGCCATAACGGGGCGAGGCTACCTTCCACCTTTAGTTGTTCATTCAGAGAGCGTATATTGTTGGAGTTGAAATTTGTAGGAGGCACTGAAAAAGTGTCAATTCATCATAGCAAATCCCCGGGCTCGAGCCGAAGTCCCCCGTATAAATCTCACTTCCATACTTTCGCGCGGGGAAAACGACTGCTTTATGAGATCCTTAAGGCTGTATGGATTTGGAAAAATATTTCCTTTCCGTGCTGGCCCCCGACAAATGAAGGAGCATTGAGCACATTAGAATGTGTGAAAAGGCCTATACGCGTTTTTATTGTTACACGAAGCAATTCAGTTAAAAGCGTGTGCGTTACTTTAGCACATGCGAAGTGACTATTTGCTAATATTTATTAGACCAAAATGGGTTTCGGGTTCGAATGGAAAGGTATAATGTTGATGTTATAACGTAAATCACTTCAAGCTCCAGTTTTCCAAGCTTGGAATCATTAGGAAGTAGCATTAGCAATTTTTAGAATATATATATTTTTGATACCTACAATGGCATTTACAAGGCTCTTTAGTGGTTGAGAAATTTTGCACGATAGGATATCTTCACTAATCGTGATTTGAACTATTGGTATTATTTAAGACCTAGACAATTAAGTTTCTAACTGATCAAATTAATCGAGTTCATTTTCATAAAAGTATTAAAAAGTTGCGTTTGAAATGGGCGTAGGCATTGGTTTAGATTCATACCTAAACACATAAAGTAAACGAGCGTGTATGAGGGCAGCGCCCGCGCACGCTGGGCGCGCCTCATTAGAACTGCGCGCCCTCCCCTCGGTCCCCGCGCACCCGTTTATCCAGACACGACGACATTTCCATTGCCAGCGCGGAAAATAGACATTTTAGGAGAGCGGCCACATACACAGAGATTCTTGCGAGATAATGTTTATTGTGTGCTAATATGGTCCAACTAGTTAAGGACGTAATTGGCATAGGTGATCCATAGGTGCACCCACGAGAAGTTAAAAAAACTAAGTAGTACCATACAATATGAAGTGCAAAATACGCGTCATTATATAATTTTTGTATTTAACCTTATTGTTAAAGTATATAGATCTAATGGTGTGTTACAAGATCATTATAATAATGTCAAACGGAGCACTACAAATTAGTAAAATAAAAAAGTTTCCAATCAAAGTACTATAAATTATCTGCACAATACAATGTGCGAATGCTTTAAAGCAAGCACAATCGTATACCGTATTAGGTAGCGCGACGGTCTAGATAAATTTGAAACTTAGTGGACCATGTGACTTGAATTGAATTAATTATGAACAACAGGGAGCCATACTCCTGAACTCCCGTAGGAAATGAATTACTTAAGTAGGAAAAATTGAAAAACATATTTTACCGCTGCCCGTGGAACCCGTGGTTGATCTTCACACAGAGTTCAATAAACCAAGATGCGTCCGCCGTGCGCCTGAATCGCGAATTTATGCGACAAAATAATGCATACAGGTGTCGCATTTTCTGCGCCCCTCAAACAGTCACTCGATGGGAACCAAATAGGCTAGGGAACTTTTACTTAAGCGTTAGATACGAGCGATGCTCTGATAGCGCCGCAACATATCCCCAATTACGATTTATTCAGACTTAAAAAGGGCAACGGTAATGACGTACCGTACGCTGTGCAGTAATGACTTACCTTTTCTCTCACAATCGAAATCCAATTATTTCTGAAGTAACTAAATACCGGTCCAGAACAAGAGGAGCGACCCGTAAATCGACGCTGGATATTTGCAGCGCGCTTGGAATATGAATTATTCTTGGTGATTGTTCTTGTGGTCGCATCATGGTTCATACATGAAGCGCGAACTAGTTTTTTAAGGTGCTTCTCGTCCTCTGAAAGTAAATAAAAGAATTTCGTTAAACAGTCGGCGATTTTAGATTAAACATTTTTGTTTCATCGGTTCAGAGTTGTTACGCTTTACTTAATTATTAATTGTAGTTTAAATTATCACAGACAATCGGACAAAAATAAGCTTTGAGAGATGAGTTAACTCGAAGCCCGCGATTCTGAAAAGGAGTTAGCCCAAATTTGTTTGGGCGAATTTTTCGTTACTTTTTATCAATCGGTAGGCTGACTGGTAATTGGCTGGCGGGATGCGAGGCAACCATAATTGACGGTGCTATCATTCTGAACTTTTCGTTCGGATATTCGGGGAAACTTTAATTGGTCCACCTTTTGTGACGTATAATAATGCCGACTTGGTAATAACATGACCAATTATTAGCAGATCGTTGCTTTTAATTAGCTGTTTGAGGGGTACTGAATACTTCGCTTTCGAATTTTGCAATAATGTTAAGTAAATTACATCAATTTCTTTAATAAGAATACATAAGGTACATGAAAAGAAAATTTTACATTTGAACCACATGTTATAAGTTCAAATGTTAGTAAGTTCCCATTGAATAGTCCCATAAATTATAAATTAAATAATCAGTATTATATAGCTGTAATCTGCAAAATCTAAAAATTATTTGGAAATCAAGATTGGTTAACAGAGTGATTGATTTTTTGAAAACAGTTGAAAAGAATCGTAAATAAGGTATTGTCAGGCGTTGGCTCAGGCTCAGTCGAATAAAGTTTCTTATTGGTTCACAATTAAAGACCTCAAGGTGACCGTCCTATTCTTAAAAGGAAACAAAAACAACCATTCGCTAACGAAATCAGCTTCACAGAATGCTGCCAGGAAAAAGTTTCCCAACGATACTTATCAAGTGTTTGAAATGACACAACCGGATTCCGCTATAGCTGACATTATGCTTTTTCCGTACGAGAAATAAAACTGACGAATTTCTCAATAAAAGAGAGATGACCGGCGTGTCGTCACGTAACAGGGTCTCAGTGAGTATTTGGAGCGGTGCAGCAAAAACTATTCAGGGGCCATTATTATGGCATTTTTGTCGTCTGACGGGGCTGCGAGAGTCGCGGCCATTACGGCTCGGTGGTGGGGGCGGTATGCGTATCCCGGGCCCCGCACACCCGCGCCATCCATCTTTGATATGCACATAAAGCGAACCGGACCCGTTACGGCAGACCCACATTCTCGCTGCTCTTAAATTTATTTATCTCTTTATTAATTCTCGACTCGAATTTTAATCTTTGCGTGAAATTCATCTTGAAATGCTTAGTCGCCGTAATGTTTGTATTCAGGTTGATTGGAATGCATGCTGCGTTGTGGACCTAAATAAAATAACTCTTTTCGCATTGGATCTTTGATCCGAATTTACTACAGCTACGGATCAAATATATATTTATTATTATATTATCTAAGTTTTTACTGTCTTTCGTGGAAAAGTAAACTTTTGCTTGTTCCCAATACAAGTAAGTCTTCGACTCATCCATATTTACGAAACTTCGCAAGCACGTTAACATCCCGATTCCGAAATCTTGTCATGTACAGAATCGCATCGTCTTGTTTGTCCTCATGTAACATTTATTATAAGCGTTAATCTTAAAGTTCATGTTATGAATGTTTTTATTTATATATATAGGGAAAAAATTTCATTTTCATAAAATTATATTGTTATTACTCATTACTAATTACTGATGAAATGGGCAATATTTTTATACTTATTGCATTTTTACATTAATTTTATAACATAAATATACACTCTCATACCTATCCTCACACTATCTTTAGTAATACTTATTAAGTTCCTACTATTGAAGAAACTGGCAAACATATTAATTTACATAAGACATGAAAATATACTAAAACATTTTAAAAATAAACTTAAAAGCTTCTTAAGCGATTCAACATCGATGCTGTTGTAAGCATGCCTAATAACATAACGTGTCTCCATAAACGCAACCGTGCTTGCCCGAGGGAGTAAGGAGGTGACTTCACGAGTTGACAGCCATGTTTACGATCCACGAGCGTCTAGGGATAGACTTAGATAGATCGCTCGATGCCATTTAGGCTCGTGACATGTAAAATATTGCTCGCAGCCACCAATTACGAGAGGTGTTCTATGAAACGTACATCAGTTTTAAGCAGTGGTTAAAAGTTATGAAAATTTTTTGATTTCATTTTTGCATATTTTCAAGCAATCTTTGGTTAAAAATCTCCTTTGATATCGATGATATCGGCTAAGCCCTTTAAGCAATATGGACCTTTTTAGAAATCTCTATTCTCAGATGAGTAGACTGAGGCATTATTATAAAATTGTGATTCATAAGCATTCCTAGAAGTAGCATTTTTTGTGATATAAAGTTCATTATTGTAGACTTATGTTTATAAGAAAATGCTTTCGATAATAAATTATTTGAAATTATTAATTTACTAATTTTGCTTGCTAGCTAAGTATACTTAATTGAATGTTATGATTTATTTAATAACTAATAATATGAAATTATGAGGTATCTGATTGGCCTTTAGCAATAAATTGGTGTAATACCTACCCAGTAGCATAATCAGGAATATCTAATACCTGTAGGCTGCGAGATAAGTATCTAGTTAGTCTAATTTGCAATAGCGCCTTTGTGTTAATTGATCCCGGAGCGGCGTTGGTTACGATAATTGTCAATAAATTGTTCCGCGCATTAATCTCTACATCAAATTACCGGCGCTATTAATGGTGTAGCTATTGGACTCTCAGTTGGATCAAACGGTAATTAAAAATGACTGGAGATCGTTCATGTTATTTGTATAATACTTATCCACGTTTTGCCTAGTCACAGTAAGTCTGCGAACATTCATACACATGTCGGAACGTGAAGTACGCACTAATTAACGTTCAACGTGAAACTTCGTAGTGTACCTTCGCCAATTAAACATGAGCTGCGACAGCCTATATATCTTCCTCGGCGGCCTTTATTTTATCAACTTCAGGAAGGGCGGAGCGGCTCTGATTAAACTGGGAGCTCAGTAATTGCGTGTCTAACGTTCCCTACACGTAGCGTGGCCTTTTATTAGGTGGAAATTCTGTATACGCCACTACAGTTGAGCATTGGGTGGAACTTATGAACTAGACTCCACAGTTTATGATCGTTTTCGAAATTTATGATTAATGTAAACATTTTAAGGGGATGTTCAGTAATGTAGCATTATCGACTCTTTATTCAGTTTTAACTGGTGTTGCTCAACGACTGTGATTTTTATTTTTATTTTCTTATTCGAATCGAAACGATAGAATTCTTAATCTGATAGTTTGAATTATAGAACGTGTTTAGTTCAATGATCCTTGCAATGGTTGATGTGTTGTTGTCGTGTTGTAAACGTTCGCATTAGCGAAGTGATGTTGTTTATTGCGTTTCAACACATCTTTACTTAAACATTAGTTTCGGTGGGTATGCTCTCGTTATGGAGGATATGATAGATAACTTATTTACTTTACTAAAGTTTGCATAATTCATTTACATTAGTGTTCGTAATTTTAAGTTTTTTAATTAAACTATAATTTTTTGTGACTTTTTAAAAGTTTGGTTCTTTTACCATCTGTATTATAACAAAATCTCACTTATTTTTATATTAGGTGACACAGCCTAAACGTAAATACATAGCGCACCGCCCGGCATTGTTCACTAACAAGCCGCCTTACCACAGCAAGGCACGACTGGTATTTATAAATAGGACGGTACGACAGGATAGTTCAGCACTATTTACTCTGGACACCTCAGGCATTTAGGACAAACATGTGACGCTATCTTTGGATTCCTACCATAGTTGCTGGTTTAAAAATAAAAGATATATAATGTTTTACACTGTAATGGACATGCAAAGGACTTTGCAGGTGCTAATTTTCCAACAAAACAATTGTATTCAAGGCTAATAAATTTAAAATGCTATTTATCTTCTTATAATAAAATATAAAACAAATGATTTGAAATAACCACAGCAATATTAGACGAACAAAAGATCAAACATATGGAGTACCTACTCGAGCCAACCAACCCCCCACTAAGCTCCACAATATACTTACTTCGTAACTGGGAAACAGTTCCTAAACAAAAGACGAACAATATAGAGAATTTTTAGAAAGCTGACCGTTAAAATTGTGCAACTTTCTCCAGGACAAAAGGTAAGAACTTAACGTAGTGCGACAGTTCGAGCAACTTTTTTATGATTTGTATTATCGATGCGTTGGTCACTGCCGCTCTTTGTTACGGCCCAACTTTCTTTAAGTTTTTTACTTTGTTTTCGTTCAAAATTTGTATGGGTTTTAATAGTTTTATATCTATTTCTTACATAATGACGTTACGACTTAAAAGAAACTTTAGCGAAATTATTATTGACTGGTCATTCTTAATGGATAACGAAATTATTGCATGCTTTGCTTGTTTCAAATTATAATTAAAATGGTCAAAACGTTTGGCTTTCATTGAATCCCTAATATTCAACATAGAATACGCAATGTAGATCCAACAGATAGGCATCTAGATAATAGTTAGGTATTAAATTGGCCTGCAACGACGTTTACGAGCATATTGGCGGGGCACAGCGCAACATGCGAACGCTATCAGTTACCGTCGGTGGCTAATTCACTGTGACAAATTAACAACGGGTAAATTCAGAGCCGGAGGGTCATTGTTTACCTATGCGCATCTACGGATATGTTTATACCAATCTATGGCTGGATTAAGCGGTCGATCCTGTGAAAATTTATTTATAATGAAATGCTTACTGATTGCTGTACTAACATTTTGAGGAAACAGTCACGTTTTCAATAAATTCCAGAAGGTACTTACTAATTGAATTGAAAATCCCTCAGTATTAAATAATCCGTAAAACAACAACGCATAAAATATTATGTGCCCTTCCATTTTTGGTTAAAATATTACAAAAATATCGCTACTCTATACTTACCGAGTATACGTAAATAGAAATGAAGTGAAGAGAAGAGAAATCCACAGTCAAATAAAGATAATAAGCCAATACAAAACAGTGCCTCGCTGCCTCGCTAGAGATTGATTAAGCGAATCGTGACAAGTCACAGGATAAGCGGGTTTCCTCGAGGGGATTCAAAGGGCATCGTATTCTAAAACACCGCATTGTTAGTCTCTAAAGACTATATACAGTTGATATAGCCGCTGTAGGGCTCAGACAGAAACAGAATAGACATTGCGACACTCTCATGTAGAGAAGTCTCATTGTTTCAAGCAGATACCTACGCAGACTCTAAATATAAACGTTCTTGGAAATGGAAGCTTTCTGATGAGTACAGGTAATAGGAAATTTTATCGACCTTTATATTAGTAAACGTTTTAGTTTTAAATTTTAACAAATCAGAAATATTTTAAACACCATAATTTATTTAGTATCTCTTTCTACTATAGTATATTATAGTGCTTCTGTGGTGTTAATTCAGGTTAGAAACACACAAGCGATTTTAAGGTCTATAAATATTTTTCAAAAAATTATTTATATGGGATAAAAATTATTAGTTTTTCTTTCGATTCTGATACTCGACTGTTTGGAACAATCTGCTATAATAAATATATTGTTTTAAGTTGTAACTGAATTATGTTTTATCAAATAATTGTTAGTTATGCTATATAGATTGTATATGTAAATAACTTCCACTAATATATCATATTATAAAGTGAAATAGATAATCTATTCTAACATAAACGTAAATAATACAAAAGAATAGCCGTTTCGGTGTGGGCATTGCTAAATAATAATTGAAGCTCGCAGATATATATTTCATCAGCTTGAATTAATATCACCGGTTAATACACCCAGTCTATAAAATAAATATTAATAATCTAACTTCGATACTTTCCTATTCCAACAATGATATTGCGGTCCTTGCGCTTACGCCCCCCATTGTGAACTTTTTAACTGTCTTGTTGCGCTGTAAAATACGATTGTAATTGCCATTCCAACTAGCCGTATTGAATTTAATAATTCTATAAACTTAGGTCTTAACGTAATTCCGTAGACGTTTTTTAAATAATGAATACCTGGAGTCTACCCATTTCCTTTGCTATATTTAAAAATTTTAAAGTACATAACTGTCCAAATGAAAAGCTTTAGTCAGAGACCAACGGAGTCTTAAAAGTTCACATTAATCATAACATAACGAATCAATATCAAATTCAAAATATTTACTTGTTTATTATATTTTGTTTTCGGTTGTATATTGTATTACATATATATACTTCACTTATTGAACGTCAGTCTTAGCCATCTTTTCGTAAATCTATCGGGGGTCCTGAGAAGAACAGGCAAGAAACTCCGCAAGAAATTGTGAATTGTTTGAACAATGTTAAAATCTTTTATATTAAATTATGTTAATTTAATTCTGAATAGTACTTGGGTAGGCAATAAAAAAGAACATTAAGAAAGAAAACAAAGAAGAATTACATATCATAACAATAACATAACATAAAACGCAACAAAACACAACTTTAAATAGGATTACATATGAATTAGTGACATTCTATTCGTTGCGTAATGTTAATTATAATGGTGTAATTTTTGTGTTGTATGTTAATTAAATTTTATACATTATTTTGTATGTATGCAGTGATAGAAATATCCAGTAATGCAGTGTTAAAAAAGTAACACCAGATTAGAATCATGTCATTGTTGAATTTCATGTAAACTGTAGTTGTTTTGGTGCCATTCCTCAGTTCTCTGTATTACAAAATATTCAAACATATATTTGATTAGAAGATTTCAAAATAGGAATGAAGCATTTATTGCTACAACTACACGTGCGTTACGATTGTCGTTTGTCCTAGTAGGTATATCATCTAATTCGATTCGTCGTTGGAGGGCGTGCGCGAGCTATCGCTTCAATCTCCTTACATATAAGCCTTGACGTACCAACAGACAGGGCTAACAAACGTACTGATCCACGGGGCCATTGTTCAAGAGCTCATGTATCGCTAACGTGTCGGTACTGAGACTTGTTTTTGAACTGGACCGAACAGGCTCTGGACTGTATGATGTAGGACCCGTCAGGTTTCGAATCGAGTTTCTTTGAAATAAATCACTTCGACACATGGTAAAATGTTATAGTCAGGATGTCTAAAACCATCAGGTATATTTTAAGATCTCACAAAATTTACCACACAGAAAATATTCTTTTATTTATGTGTAAAGTCACCACTAAAAACGGTGGTTATGGGTAGTAGTTTAAAATGTTGAATAAGTGGCTTTGAATTTATCTACATTACCGGGACTGTTGCGGTAAATAGATGAGAGATTCCGCTGATCAAATCATAACAAACTACAAGTTTTCTTTCGTATTTTCATTTTTATATTTTGTTCTACCCTAAAGTTTCGATTCGATTTGGAGTCGAAAATGGGGTTTCTGAATCCCAATAAGTAAACAATTAAACATTGGTTCAGAAACAATATACATTTCTGTCTTCCGGGCCGTTTATATGGGGTTAGCCTAAAGAGTATTCAATCCAAAAATCTAGTAAGCATCATGAATGACCATGACTGCTTTGAGTAAGCACGCAACGTAAAATCAATAATAATATAAAACTATTTACGTCGTAGATTGTGTATTACCTATAAATAGTTTCCTAGTTTACAAATGTCCAATAGCCGCCGTAAAAATATCAGTCAACAATGCAATCCACCGGTTAGACACCCGAATGATATAAATACCTGTCAAACCAAAAAATTGCTTTGTTTCCACAACAAATTCTGTTTGTTTGCCCGCTTTCCGCGAAACCGTGATATTCACATAAATCCAGCGAAAAATCCAAATTTTAAAAATGTTCGTTAGTGCGTTCTATTTCCATGTTGCGCTTGAACAGTTTGATATTTTATGGCTTAATAATCAAAACAAAAAGATGAAGAAAACCATTGAAATTTCAAGTTATTGAAAATCAATATTTTCAGTTTTCGTATCATGGAGTGACAACTTCATATAGCTTTTATGAATTTAATGAACTATTTTTGAAAATATTTCGTGGTTATCAACAATACATACAACTCGCATCTACAGCATCAGCAAAATCACTCCGTTAAAGTTGCTATTTATCAAAACAACAAATATCGCATGAGTGCCTGTTATTTCATTTGGCTTTAATATTTTATGGCTTCATTCTTTATTTGACTGACACAAACAACGTAGTTAGCAGCGCGATGAATATTTTCCAGTGGATTACTGTTATTCATTTAATGACTAAAAATACCTCTCTTGGTTGAATGCTCCGTTTAAATGCATCGCAGTTTGTAATTATTGAGACCTAAATTAAACATAGATATGAAAGCAGCACAAGCGCTTTCTTATCTTAAAGTAGCAATTGCATTCTACTCTGTGCCGCCAGATTAATCCCTCAAAGCTTTGGTGCGGTGGGAACGCGCTGATAAACGGCAGAACTAATGCCGCACGAATGCATTACGATGCAAACTTTTTCAGTAACCGGCAGTGTGCGCGTAAATCGAGTAAAAAAGAATCGAATAAATCGGCTAGTTTCGGCGTTCCACTGCGATATCGGCTTGTTCGTTAATGAATCCGAATGCAGGTTTAACGATATTACTTTTAAAAAAATAGAAGCTACAGAAAATTTTCTATTTAAAATTTTTTATTACAATTTTGATTGTTTATTTTTTTAACTGTTAATAAAAAAAATTCTGCAAAAAGACACTTAAAAACATTACTAAACATGAAACGCTCTAAGTATATTTACAATTTTAACTTTAAATTAACTGCTTTGGAAGTATAATGAGCACACTTAAAAATAAAATTTCATTTTATATTTATAAAATACATACAAAACTGTGTGCAAATCATGAACAGCATTATACAGCTAAAGCACATCTGTCTGACGCAGCGATTGAAGCGAATGTTGCCAAATCATATATCTGTAGTGTGTGTGTACTTGCGCATACGGAATTCTCTTATGATGATTTAGTGTTGTACGCGACTCTGGCCGATGGATTTACCGCCGTACGAACGGATTATGTGGGCGAGAGCAAACACGGGGCAGCGGACGCCATATTGTGATTTACGAGCAACTTTTGATTCGCGGCTTTATTACCGCTTAGTACCAACAAAGGGACGAATGCAGAGTGCAGTGAGGGTAGGTGAGGTAGGTTTAACCAGGTAGTCCTTTTTGAATTTGAAAGTAAATGTTTTGATACTGTTGAGTAATTGACATACGCTCCTGTACGTACGTAGGATACTTTAGGAGGTGTTTCTCTCATGAAAAGGGCCGATATTTGTAATATAAGTCACGTACTTAATACCTTAATATCATGTTTCAGATAGTTCTTAATTCAGTCTTCTTCACTTATAAACCTTGTACCTAGTTTGGTGATTCCCCCCAATGCCCCCCAATTTTTCACAATGCTCGAGATCTATAAGATAACCAATAAATCATATCCGGCCATTTCTCTTGCAACAAAACAACGGGGGAAGCCGGGAAATTACGACAAATCATGCATTAAACATGGGGAATAAATGTTTTCTTATCACGTACCTATTCTTGTTCTGATATTAGTTTTCCTTTATCTCTATTGACACAGGTTACGAGGAAACATTTACGGCGGGTGTATCGTCAACTTTTGTTTATCTATATTTCGATTTTACATTTTTATTGAAGCTAGGAATAGTATATTTTAAAATTCATGTTCTATTCTTTCCTTCGAAAGCTCTTGATTTTTTCAAGAATTTAGTAACCTTTTTACAAACGAATTACGTACCTGGTTATATGAATTAGGCTGATTTAATCAAAATTAATAAATACAATAAAGTGAAATAGAGAAAATGGAATAAATTACTTTTCAATTAATTTTTTAAAATATAGTTGGTTAATAAGATAGGTGGGTAGAAGTAAAAATATGTCAAGTGAAACGTATATGATATTTTTTCTTTGAAAGCGGAATTGCAACATAAATCAAACCAAGAAAGATCGTACGTATAAAGAACGTAAGAATACCCATCAAGCCAATTCAAACAAATTTATTATTTTCAAAAAAATATATTAATCACCAAATATGCTGAAATATTTTCAGTAATGTTAAGAACAAAAGCTTCTAGGATTTTATGGTATGCAAAACGATTTGCTTATTTCTTCGTTATTTATTAATAATGATTTCGTTTAATATTTTTTAAAATTTAATGTACTTTTTAAGGTAATCACGAACCGTTTTAGCAATACTAAGTATACTTATAATGACATACATAGAGTGCTAATAATTATTTAAATTGAAATAAAAATCCCGTTCCTGAAATGTTGTTCTGCAAGTAATTTCAAAAAATCAGAATAAGTTCAGTGCCCTATACATCTTATAGGTTAACCTATTCCTAAGAATTGGCTAACCGCATCGTATGCAATCTCAGATTGTTGTATCCAGCCTTAACTTAGCAAGATTTAAGCTCGTCGTCAGACGACGGGGCGCTGTGGTTTCTTTACTTAACTCTTAAGTTAGGCTACGCCCAAGTTGAGTTAGCGAGGCTCTTGAATACCAACTCGCAGGTGACTTTGTATCGTCTTTCTGTTTAAAATTTTCTGAATATCATTTAGCTTTCGGGATTTAACTTTGCGTCTTCCAAATGTGAGAGATTCACGCTGAGGATACACGCAATTTATAGCTTTTTAATATTTTGTTAGTTTCTTTTTGTATAACATTTCTACACAGACAATGGATAACTTAATAAAATTAACATACATTTTTTCTATGAACCCACTTACATATTTAAAAAAGGGAGCATTATAGCATCATAGTCATCCTACCTATGTTATGACTGCTGAACACAAGTAGTTCTAAACGGAACAAATACCCCGGCGCTGACATACACTAAGCTCTAAAATAGAATATCTCTCAAGATTTTAAATTAAATGAATCTAGAATCCAGCTCCATATAAGATTTTGTCACATTACTATAATGTTTAAAAAAACATACATTCACTTAACCTCGTTACACATAAATAGGAATTGATAAATTTTCTGAGTGGTATAGGTCCAGAACTAGGTACAGACAGACCAGACATCTGCTCAACTCAAACTCCATTCAATTACTCACAGCAATTTCTTTGATATGCATAAATAATTTCAAAGTCATCAACCTCGATTAAGAGTAGCAGAACACAATAAATAAAGTAATTATTGCTTAGTTGCGACATTCGGTTGTCAAAATCTTAAACAACACTTAATATTTTTCATGTTATACACATGATACATAAGACACTATTTCAATAATATATAATAATCAAATATAATTGTGAGCTTTTTGAGTTAAAAAGCTCAGAATTATATGTAATGATTCAATCAAAAATCTATTAAAATGAAAATAAAGTATACATTATCGCAATTAATAAAAGAAAATTCGTTTGTAACCATTGTGGTTATAACAGATATTATGTCGACAAATGTGGTAATTCGAGTTAAGGACAAGTACTGCTTCCCCACGATTTTATTTCAACCCGTACTTTATTGCATTCATTCTGTAGTAACGTCAGCAGATGTACAATTTTCATTTCGTAACAATTTATTATTATGTCACATAGGCAAGTATAGAATATAACAAAATTATCGTGACCGTGTCATACTAATACTATGTATAATGTAAAATAAATGAAAATAATTAATTCATTTAAAATTAATATTACATATGTCGCGCAGAACATGTATACTGTAAATACTTTACTTCAAATTAAAATCCGATAAGTTAAACATAATTAAAAGTTATATATTATAAAATAGAAATACTATATTCATTGCATATTTTGAACCTATGGTTATCTACCTATTTCTTGCTGGCTGTACATGAATTGGATCGTTTTATAAGTAATAACACGATATCAGTGAAGATTGCTATCGCCGCGATACGATTCGCGTTTATGTAAGTTAAATAATCCATGAGTAGCCAACCATCGCTTGATCGCACGCTTTATTACAATCAACCTTACTTGTTTGATTTTACTTTCTTTTTTACTTTTGCAGTGATAACTTGTAAAATTTGGTAATACGATAATACGAATATCTACTATTAATATTGCAAGTAGTTATTAACCTATCACTTTTTATTTATGAAGGTTATTTATTTATATTTACAACAATATAGAATGAAATTCAATTTATACAGAAAATTTAGTACATAGGTATGGTTTTTCTAAACAAAAACTGCCAGCAGACCAGCAGGAAGGATACAGATATTTTTTATTTCAAATTTTTATAACTTTTGTAGTAAGGTTTGTTATTTTTTTTCTCAAATTTAAATTTGAATACTTTTCTTTTATAATATTTTCATAATTACGATATTGAACTGTTATTAGAATCTACATAATGAATGTCTTTAAAATTTAGAGCATTTCCTTCGAATTTGTTTGATTGCAAAGAAAACCGTTTTAATATTTATTACACAATAATTTATAGATTACAAAAAACCATGTTTTGACTTAAGGTGTCAAAATATAAATCAAATTTTTTATTGTATACACAAAAGGTAGCATGATTTAAATTCACACTTGAGAACAAAACAAATTTTTCAAAAAATCCTACGGCAATGGGATCCTATTTTATGACCATAAAATATCTTCCATAGGTACAAAACTATAATAGGAAATTTTTTGAGGGCGTGTGGCCTATGCCATTTGCGATATCATTTTCATGGTCCGATTAATTTAGCCGGGTATTTTAAGACAAGGCGTGCTAGAGAAAGCCAGCGGCCATATTTCAAAGTTTGACAGCTACATGCTTAAAAGCAATATGGCGACCGCGCCACCCAATGAGGGGCAAGTCCGTCACGCGGCGCGCTCGCTTTAACTTAGGTACATTAATCACCTCTGATTTATTTGAGAAGGAGTGACACATTTATAATCTATTTTCGAAAACTTAGAAGACTTTTTCAAAATGGACTCCGTTTGAGAGAACGCAACAGCTGCATCTTGTTAGCGTCAATTCCTGTTCGCTTTGTGTTAAAATTATTTGCGTGAATGGCTATGTTTATTTTCGGCATGTAGGTACTTTACCCGCACAATTCCCTGAAATAGATGTCGTACGAGTATTGTTCGAATTATTCGCTACATGACCTCGAGTTTAATATCAGACTGTTATTGATTTATGACGCTATTAATTTGAAGTAGCAGCTGATGTATTCATCATGGTAATGGATGCCGCGCCTGCTCCAAACTCAGGCCATGTCTCATAAGTGTTTTAAGTGCCTCCTAAAATTGATTTTAAAATGGCTACCAATATCCTCCCCTGGGTAAGATGTAGTCCGAAGCTTAAGCGTGTCACATACGTCAAGGTTTGTCCTAATCCACTGGGGACGTTCAATTTTTATTACATTTAACCCTGATCTATGGTGTAATATCGGACCAATATATCGAAAAGTGGCTTTCAAAGGGTTCAACTATTGTTCTGGGGTCCATTTATTTACCTTCCAATGGTGCGGTTTATTGCAATCGCTTTATATAAATGCTCTTCAATGATTTCATGATGGAAGAAATTAACGAGGGCGTGTTATACAAGGTGCGATCAAAACAAGTTCCTCGATTTCGACATTGCGACTTCGAGCAATGCCAATCATGTCGCCAATCATTTAGCAATTTGCATTAAAACAGTCACTCAAAATTATCGTCTAGGGGCAAACCAGTAAAATAACCAGGTTGGAGATGCCGTTTCGTCTTGCAAAAATTATAATTTTTCTCTGATGGATGTACGCCATGTTTCCAATGCCTCATTTTTCTTGGCACTGCAATTACTTTAATAGCCATCTTCACGTTATGTTAAATATATACAAAGAATTTCGTACTCACCGATTGGGTCAGAACGGTTCGGTGAAGTTCTTAATTATATTGTTTAATTTTAAATTTCTCATATACATAAAATTGCTGTGACTTTTAATTGACGTCTTGCAATTTTAAGATATTTTATTCATGAAGAAATTCTTCAACCTTATTTGACGTAATCTTTTGTGATATTTACTAAGATATATATGGTAGCGAGACAGCAAAAAATATCATCTGTTACCACAATAATCTGCTAGTCCATTTATAATTAGTTTTACACTATATATTATTTACTAGGTGCTTGATATGCAAATATCAAATGGTCGATGCCCACACTCATCCAATTATCTCAACCGTACTTAAAAAAGAAAATAAAAAGTCTTTTAAAAGTACTGTTTGTTAACGCGTATTTTTCTTTATCTTTTAATTACTTTTTACATTTTCTATGTGTAACGAAGAGGTTTATTGCAAAACTTACCAATACTAACCGTTTTACAGCGAGTTAAACTTTGAAAATCGTTTTTCCAAACTAAGCAGTCACTTGTTCAAAATCCAACAAATAAATTCTAAAAGTCCATAGATAGTGGCTAAAACAATAACTTAATATTACAATAAACAAATAACAAATTATTTTTAAAATCATAATTAGATTATTAATTTTGTACCATCCATTCTTCCATAACATTCACTAAAAATAATGGTAAGTAAAGACGTCTTGAATTTTGGGAAATGATTACAGAATTCACAACGCTCACTAGCTTCTTAACCTGAACAGGAACAGGCAAGCTCTGCCATATTTGTCATTCCCCATTGACACGTCATTGGAAAGATTTATAAAAATGTAAAAAAACATGTGAGCATTTAAAACTAATGATGTAAAACCAGATAAAAAGGATCTGGCGTGTAACATTTTCATTAAGATATTTAAGATACTATACAAACCATCTTCAGTGTTTTCACGAATTTTTATCATCTAAATATACGTACCTTGAAAGTAGCTTGTTTTAACACAGACTGTTGAAAGGCAGTTCAGTAACATTTGGCGGGGCTTTATTATAGGTACATGTGAGTATATTTTACCATGATTGAGTAGTCTCAAGATGGTCATCATGTCGGTGTAAGATAAATTTAAATAAATAAATAAATTAGTTCATGTTAAATATAATGTATCTTTATTATTTTAAGAATTTCCGAATGACGAAGGGAAAATGTATGTCGAGTACCCCTATCAGTAAGCAGTTCGGCGATATCACTTTAAGTATATAATTAAATTACTTAAAATGATCATCTACTTTTGCCCACGAATTAACTTCTATAGGATACTCCATTACTTCACTTTTAGTTTGATGAGTTGAAATATTGTCTTAGATCAGCGTAAAAATATTTTATAATCTATTAGGTATAATGTGATCGCTTGTCCATTTTGTCACACGTTTCACAATAAGATAAATTAGCCACGTAATATAGAATGCTGATACATTCAATTAGAAGTGCTTTAAAAGTAATTTATGCCTGTTCACTTTAATTCATAAATCATTGCCTTAAGTTAAGCCTATTTTCCGACTTTTCTATTGATTATTAATAACTTAAATCATAAAGTATAAATTTAAGATGTAATCATTATAGTCTAGCCTAGTCTAGTCTAGTCTATTATTGAAGACAAAATAAAAGTAATTAATCTTAATACAATTCCCGAATTACTAAATTCGTTTCAATAAACTTCGCAATTCCATATAGCAATTTAAATTGATTCCGTTACATAGTCCACAAGTACTGTCCGCAAAAACCGGCCGAAGAAACCGCTCGCGTGGTTCGTGTTTCATTTTGAACCTTTCAGTCAATTAAGCTTTGCCAATTTAAGAGAGATCGTGTACAGCAGTGGCCACTTATGTATTATTCATATTGTGCTTTTGAGATAACAAGCAAGACTTAAGTCGATACACATCTAGTGGACTGATTGGAAGCCAGTAGGCAGCTCTTGCTTGTATTAAAATTACAGGATCAATGCACTTATTTTACGTCTTTTATATTTATAATATTATTATTAAAATTTTGTTAATAAACAGTTTAATTACTTATTTAAACAACTATCGTATAAGACAATTTTGTCTCTTTTTTTTATACTATGCCATATGCATGCTGCATACTCAATTTTTGAAAGCGACAATTTTGACTTTATTCGCCTAAATTGAACTTGGTTTTCGTTGTTGGTTCGGTTCGGTTTTTTTTAATACAATATAATTGACTTATAATTTAGAATTTTTATTTCACAAAAGTAATAGTCTTCTTGAAAATAAATTGAGTATTCTGATACCAATTTGCAATTTAATTAAATACCTCTGCGCATGCTGATTATATTAAAGGTTTTAATTAAAGCGTATATTGATACCGTAATTTGAGTAGTCTTATTTTATATAGTTCAGATATGAGAGCGGACCAACTACACGCCGCTTATATACTTTACAAGAAAGTCTGACTGGAAGGACCACCCACGACGGTGGGCGTACGCACACAACCACGCTAGGTATATGTGGTGAAAGAAATTCAGAGATCCAGTTTGTGCATTGCAATTTGGTAATTTGCGATTCGAGTTATAAATTTGACTTATTATACATTACCCGAATATGTGATGAGGGGAAATTCTGTGAGACCATTACTGGTCGTCCCAATCGCGCGGGAAATGAGATGATAATTTTTCGGCAACAAAAATTGAGGGCCGAGATAATGCGTCAAATTATAAGGTCGAAATGTAACGCACATGGAGTAGTTATATAAAGGTTTTATATAGCAGTTAGTTTATGCACATATGACTTCAAAAAGTTTTTTCTCTTCTAGTAATTGTATATAGTAACTTGAATATGTTTAAAAATAAATATTATTGGTACTAATGATTTGTATAGTCTTATTATCCTATCGACATCTTATCATATCAGGGAGTTGTATAATTTTATTTCCATATAGTTTTTTAACTGGTTATTTTATATACACATCAAAAATCTTTTAAAAGTGCTTGTTGAGGTCAATATTAATTCATGAATTAATTTATAGCTGCTTAGGAAATTTCAAATTTGTTGAATCACAAACTCAGAATTTATTATTTGTAATAAGTATAAGTGTACTTCTTAAGCTCTCATAACGAGTTAGGAATAAGTTCCTCTGGGCAGAACATGCAAGAAACTGTTAATGAATTTTGTTTAAGTAAAAAGTATTCGTTAGGTTATTAAGCAAAATTTACGTTGACTGCCATATATGTTAAACATAATTCTTTTAAGAATACTAATTTATTAAGTCTAGGTGCGTGGCAGACGCATTTAATGACTGACCCAGCGTGTACCATATGTAATCTTAATACGCCTCATTAGACAGAGCGCATAAATATCTATTTTACATAATTTTATCGAAGAAAATTGTGCGCGTGGGCAGCAACGTGATCCGTTTTAATGGAGCCTTTCCTCGAAATGTGCTGCAACGAATTACTTAGTGACAAGTCTACCTACGCTAGAATGAGAGGCTTGGGGAGCCAGAGTTCTTATATAAAATGCATAGCTAGGGCAACAGCTGCATTGGTTATTGACATGATGATTTTGACTTTTGAATAACATTACATGTCACAATTAAGAATAAATTATTAAAAATATACTTAAAAGATAATCGTTTGACCATTTCAATTAGTACATTTAAAAGAAAACCTAAAAGGTTATGAAAGTGCCTGTAACATGTTTGAATCGAAGGAAAATATTTTATGGCGGTTTTACTTTAACTGAACCAAAGACATTACAAGTGTCCATTTGTGTATATAATATTTATTAGCGGTTTTAAACTTCAAATACCAAAACGATGAATAAATTCTACAGAGCTTTTGGAAATGATCTTAATACACCTATTCTGCGTCGTGTTAATGTCCCCTCCAGATGTTGAGGCAACATTCAAAAGTATCAACGTGTAGTTAAAAACGATTTACGAGTGTCAACAGACATTTCCTTTGCCGCATCCTCTAAAAAAAATGAAAGCGGTCGATACTGAAACAACAGTTGTAAATCACGTGGAAAAGTTTTACGAATTAGTAACAATTAAAACGTTCGAGCAAAACAACAGTTGTTTCGAATGTCCTCCGCAATTGCGGGACCATTGAGATTTAAGGGCGGTTTACAAGCTATAGATCTTAGTCTCAAATTCTTTACGACTTCTATAACTTACGCAATCCTTTTGTCGTTGGCGCTGGGCTCGGGGACTTTCTTTTGTGTGCGACATGTGTTACCAAACGGGTTAGTGACACTTGTGTGTACAAAATCTTAAAAGGAACGGTTTTCAAGGAAGAGCGTTTTGTCTTATTTCTTTTGAAAAAAAATTCAAGGCTCAGATATCTCAGTATCTTCGTTGCAGTGGACATTTAGTAAAGCAAAAGTGTGTGGGTCCTTTCATTCAAGACAGTTAAACTATTCAAGACAGTTATTCGTAATTTCTAGTGTTAAGTAGTTAAGACAGATTCAATTATTGTGTTCATTATCATACATTCTTCTTTAAGTGTGAATTAAATAAGATTATGCAACAACAATAAAAATTTATTATAATCGTCAGTATTTGTACTAATACTCATTTGGATATCAAACATAATAATTTCATCATTGTGAGTTACCTCACTAATGATAAAATTAACTTCTAGCTAATCAGAAAGACTAGAAGAAAAGCGTACGATCTTTAAATCATAGATAGTTCAGCAGTAACAGCAGCAGTCACCCGGGTTGTGAGTGAGAGTCGAATATCCAAATTTCGCCCCTGTAAAATTTTGATAGCAACATTTACTTCGAATAGATAAGAAAATAGTAATCGTTCTAAAGCTCTTAAGATATCTGTTAAAAGCTTCAACGACATCATATCAATAAACATCTAAGTAGCTATTTCATCTTTATCGTTCTCGGCGGAAGCCGTAGCCTGGCACGCCCTAAGGAAACCGAAATGCGTATACGCAGATGACAATTCACAGTTCTGTACGGAAACTGGAGTCATTATATACCTATTAAGGCCCGGGTCACACTACACGCATTTTTTGCGGCACCACAAACCCCGCCTCTTGTCTTAATGAAGCCATTTCTGTCAAGTTTATTGCCTTTATGGCGTACTCAAGATTTTGAGGTGAATTTACAAGGCGTAAATTGACACTGAAATTGTAGACTTAATTAGTGGCATGTGTGTTAAGATATTTTTTTGAACGTTTGTATAGTAATGAGTTGTGTGTCTTGTTAGCTTACAATAATAATAAATATAAGTTTTTGTACTGTCATACTTGACTTAAAAGTAACGAACACTAAACAATGTTATAATAAGAGCTTACCTGCCTCGTTAGCAATAGTTTTGAATTGGCTTATATTCATTTATATTTATGTCTTATTAACTTTTGCCAGGGACCTTTTCACAATGAACGTCAGTTATCAGGGATACATAAAAAGTCGTGGATTAAAAAGTCAATTGTGTCAATTCTCAAACAGTTGACAAATTATGCGCTAAAACTCTTTTTCATAAAATTTAACGAAACTAAACTACTATGAAATAAAGTAAAACATTACTACCCCACGGGGACCGTATATTTTTCAGGAATAAAAGTAGCCCATGTGATATTCCAGATTATTATTGTGAAGTTTCAACCGGATCTGTTCAGCTGTACTATAATTTTTAATACAAAACCCTAAATCTCGCATTTTAGTTTCAATAACTATAATTTTTTTCTTTTTAGCAATTTTTCATGTATCTTGTGATATCATTCAGGATCTGTAACCTCAATTACATTAAGTGCTTTAACTCTCTTCACAAGTAATAAACATAAATACAAGTAATGCCTAATCTAAACAACCCAGTAGAAAGAAGGTCCCCTAGTATTTATACGACGGCTCTCTCGGTTTTAGCAATTAGTATCACTCAATTAACCACTAGTCGGGGCCGAAGAATTTTTGTTAATAATTAAAAAGGTTGCACTTAAGCTCCCATGGGTAATTTAAATTACGGCAGAGGCTAGGGTAATGTTTTAACTTGGCCAAATGTAATGGGAACTTTACAGGTGAGTTCCGAACTTTTTATAGGAAGCTGCTTAATTGTTAACCTAATTACGAATTATTGAGTGTTTTACGGCATTTTCTAGGCAGAATAGCAAGAATACCAAAAAGGGCCAGTTTCAGCCACATTTGTAAAGCTTCAAGTTGGATAAAAATTGTTAAAGAATATATTGCATGATCTTTTAAGAATCCAAATATTGTCAACCACAGTATTATGTACTGTTTTTCTCACTATATAGAGACTGTTTTTGTGAAGCTCTTTTAAGTTATTTTAACTTTATAAATCTAATTCAAAGGTACATAAGTTAATACCAACATAATATTCAGAAAATATAATAATAATAATAAAGCTTTAACTTATTGCCTACAACTTCCTCACTGAATATTCATAAATATATTCGCAAATTGATGCAAAATAAATTAAGCGATAAATCCTAACTCTTTTTTTCTTATGCAATAATCACTTTAGACCAATTAAATTTAAATGTAAAAAACCAGTTTTATTTTACCTCTTTTTATTCTCGATCATAACGGAGAGTACCTATAACATGCTGATTTATTACTGTCATACTGACAAGTTTATCTAAGTGAGGACTTAAAACCAATCTCGGTGGAGCTTAATGAAGGCATTAAATGGGTTGGTGACCCTGTGTATGGAGCAACTGATGTGTCTTGTTTTAATATTTGCTCTTTTATTTTTGTCGGTTTCGCTTTGTGTAGGCAATGTGTTCATCAAGTGCACTTGAGTGGATGATTCAATTTTAACATGTGGATGTAGCGATAAGTAAGACACGCCTGTGAACTATTTACAATACAATACAAATATTCTTTATTGCACAAACAATACAAAAGGGAACAACACATTAAGATAACATATACATATAAAAGTGTTTAATAGTAATAAGCAAACTTACACAAAAAATTGGAAGATAAAGTAATAATTAAATACTATATAATAAGGAAAGAATAAGTTTAGAATAAGTCCTTAAAAAGAACTCAATAAAGTAGTACTTAGTCTGACTTTACCTTCTATGTCCAAAAAATCATTTAATAATATTGAAGTTGGAACTGTACTCTTATTGTTTCTCTAGAACAAGAATAACCTCCTGAAAGATCTTTTCTATGCTTCTATGAACTCTAGCTTGGTATTATTAATGCTGTGTATCATCTGCTTTGTAGCTGCTACTTAAAAATTCTATTTTAATATTTTAACTTGAGAAGGCATTTGTCTGAAGTTGTAGGTATTATGATTAGTAAAATTAACACGCATAATGTTGAAGAACTCATTGGAGTTGTTTAAAATCAGTTAATTTTAAAATATGTAAATATTGATTTACATATTTTAAAACTGACACACACAGCCTACACAGTGAAATAAGCATAGAAAATAGTTTTTAATACAGGTTTGTGTGTGAAAATATTTCTCACCGAATCTCGACAAAAAACAAGGAAAAAACTTTGACATAGTAATTTCTTTAACGGTAAATGCGTATGTGCAGGTACTTATTGAAGGTATATTTTTCGGCCACCAAAAAAAGCATTCCGTGTGTATAAGAAATTCTATACATTAAAGAGCACACAACTCCGCGGCATGCAATGAAGCCCGCCAGTCCCACCACACTGGTTACAGTGCCGCGGGTCAAGCAAGATAGGGCTGTCCGAAATAAGAAATTGTAAAGTACTTTTATGAACACATTTATGAAGTGAATTGTTTTGGCTTTCTCCAAAACTAAATTTATCTTATTTCGTTTCACGTAATAAGAAAAAACGGAATGATTTTAGAAATTACATTTAATAAATAGAATTCCGTTAATTAAATAATTAGGTTTCAGGCAGTTGTTATGGTTTGGTTATCCCTTATTATTATGATTATTACATTAGGAATAACAAATGTCACTTCGTAAAGTACTTATACACCTTATTAATAAGGTAATTCTTTGCACAAAATTAATAATTCATTAATATATTTTTTAAATTTATATAAAGAAGCATTCTTCTTAAAGTTAAGTTCGAGCTAAATTTAAGCAAGGTCAAGAAATCGATACCCTCCCGAAGGAAAATCTGTTTAAGAAAAATCTAAATTAGCCAGCCCTATAGGTTGTTGGTCGAATTTTCGCGAGTAGCGGCTGTTAGCCTTCAGTTATCAGGGCACGGATCGAGTTCTTGGTAACCAATTCAAAAGGATTCAAAAGAGAGGTGGACCAGATTCATTATTGCTTATATGGAATGTTTACACACCACCCGACCATTTTACACATATAAAATCAATGCCGGTGGTGACCATATAAAATACAGCAGTCCCTTAATTAAGCACATCTCGAGATGCTATCTGATTAACATGTAACAAATTCGTATGCGATTCTGCTTGCTTATGTTTCTTAATCAAGCTCGTATTGAGGTATTGAGCGGTCTGTGCGCAAAGGGTCGGCTACGCAGGGGCCATGCATCAACATCGACGTTTAAACGAAATGAAGCCGTCGTCAAAGCCAATTGTAACGTCACTTGAGCTAAGGCACGCGAGACAACCGATCCCATTCACTGCTCAAACGCTCCGCCGATATCCAGCTCCCGACTTCCAATACTTTTAAAGTGCCACTCGAAACGGCTTATTGGCGGTCAATGAACCCTCAAATTTAACAAATGTATATTTTTGTTTCAGGAGCGAACGGCCTTAGAAGACGGGGAAGACAAACTTATACAAGATATCAAACGCTAGAGTTAGAGAAAGAGTTCCACACGAATCACTACCTCACGCGGAGGAGACGCATCGAGATGGCGCATGCCCTCTGTCTCACGGAACGACAGATCAAAATATGGTTCCAAAATCGAAGGATGAAGTTAAAGAAAGAGATACAGGCTATAAAAGAGTTGAACGAGCAAGAGAAACAGGCGCAGGCGCAGAAGGCCGCGGCAGCGGCGGCTGCGGCGGCCGCGCAGGGCCATCCCGAGCACTAGGCTCAGTGATACGATCGAAATCCGCCGAACAATCTAGCTTTGTGTTTGTAAATTGTTTTCGTTATTTAAGTGTTGTTCGGTTGTTGTGATTATTTTTAAATTAATTTTTTATCTAGACACAATGTTTTCGATTGAACGAACAATAAACTGTTAAATGCTAGACTAGAAACGGGTCGTATTATTTTTGTGTTTCGGGTTTTGTTTTATTTGTTGATTTATATTATTTTGATATTTTAATTCGATATCGTCGAAGGCGTTCGGAAACCAGTGCAATTTGTAGGAATCTCTTCCGTGTAACATAGTGTAGGTGTATCGTAGTGCGTGTTACGTTACGTGCGCCCGCGACGTGGCGGCCGACTCGGCGGCGGCGTCGGCGTCGGCAAGACGAACTATATTGTACAAATTTAATATGCCTACCAAAGAGACTCGGTCTCGTACCCATAAAGCTAAGTAATAAAGAGTCTTAAGTTAAATTAATTATCCGTTATTATAATATCGGACTCGTGTGTGAAACAGATAACCTTCCGCGCCATCTAATCCTTGAATACTCTCGCATAAGTATAGTGTAAACGTGATCGTGTTCCTGCAGTTTTAATAGTCGGTGAAGTTAAACAAATTGCCATAAATATAAGTAGTTATTATTTAGGTAGTAGCCGTGTAAATAGTTAGGATAACGTTTGATGCAAGTGAGCGGTTCGCGATTGCGCTAGCGTCGAGGAATGAGCAGAAAAAGCAGCTCAGAGAGTGCGAGCGAGAGGCGAGAAGGGAGCGAGGACGCAGGAGAGAGCGCGCGCCACGGCCCGCCGGACAAGACTAGGTGAGTTTTTGTCAAAGCCTGCGGCAGCATTATTTATCGAGCGGAGACGGACACGAAAAACTGACTTGTCACCAACCGACGAGCGACGCCATTTTTGAAATTGCGTTCACCAGACTTGTAGAGTGCAGCCATTATGCAATGTTTCAATTTACTGGCTCCACTCACGGCTGCGTTTGATGTGTGCTGTCCGTGTCCTGCTCATAAATCGAAAATTTATCATTTTATTTCTGATTATTAATTGACCACATATTATATCTGTCTATAACACCATTTGCTCAAGAGAACCGTTCAATTCAACTTAATATTATATCAACATTATATTGTACTAACTACTTACCTACTATATAACTAAATGACATTAACCTTACAATGCAGATGCTCGCTATTAAGTGCTTACCTATAGAAGGAACTCATTTGACATTACAGGAAGGGTCATATTAATATTTCGTTAATTTGTATAATGACTTAATTGAACTTGCCCGACGGCCGAACTATTAATTCGTCCGCCCGTAGTTTGCTACATCTCCGATGCCGTATATGGCCGCTAACAGTCAAACTGCCGCTAAAAACTGAATTCCCGGCACGATGTACCGTCAGCACAAAAACAAACTCGGATGCCTCCCTACCTATGCCGTTCAGTTATTCATGTTGAGAAATGCTGGATAGCATTATGCGTACGTGCTAACTCTTTAAATTGGTATTTAAATCTTGAAACTCAATGTGAGAATGTGGTAAAAACGATTCGAATAGTGCTAAGCTTAAACGAGCGACATCTGCTACAAAGATACAAACAAGCTATCAGTAACCAGTACGACGTCTGGGTTTTTGTTAAATATTGAAGCCGTGGAAAGTTTATTCCTCAATACAAAAACACTTGAACATTAAATAATGATTGTAAGCATTTGAATAAATCTCAAGACAAAACGTTGACTACGTTTAGCTTATCACATTAAGAGTAAACCATGGGATTTCTTATTATGAAGAACAGAAAATTTTGTGTTTAAGAATAGATTAGTAGGTAAGCAGAATATAGAATATTAATATTAATATTATACATATAATTTCTTAAAATTTATTACATATTTATCTTAAATTTGCCCCCATAAAAGTGCATTAAGATATAAAGCAAATATAGTCACACGTAATTTAATTTTCTATTAGATAGCCAAGCAACGGAAGCGTGTCGAATACACAGGTGCTTTCCATCTTATCTCCGTGAGACTTCCCACTTCATAGTAAATGTATGTATTAGCAACTACTGTAGACGCTCCGGAAGAAATAGTGATCTGATTTATACTATTTTTGTTAAATCTGAATATATGTACAGACCTTTTTTACCTAAATGTAGTTTACGAATGAAAAAAACTTTCCTTTCCTAAAAATACTCATAAACATTTGTGGTACCCGACTTTAGAAAAAAATTAAGGAATTTAGGTACTGTTTTCTTAAAAAACCAACAAAATAAATTAAATTTTAGAAATAGTTTTTATGCTATCGTTCCTTGTCAGCCATAGCCATCCCAATACAACGATAAGACATAATTATTTAGCAGATACGAAAAATATTATTCGGTCGGTCCGACATCAGTGTATCGTGGTTGCAAATTTTTGAACGACTTCTTCTAATTGAGTTATTATCGACTAGATGTTTTTATTCTAATTTATGCAATTTATTATGTTATTAGTTGCGCGTTAGTATCTTACGAAACAAATGAAGCATTTTAGCTTTTAGATTATTTATTACTATTTCATTTAAATCTTATCGGTCTTAATTGTTATCGTTACGTTGGTTACAACTATGTACTTTACTTCTAAATATTTCAATGATTATCAGAGTCAACAACTGCGTTCAATAAAATAAACTCGAAGGAATTATTGTAGTAAGTATTCGTAAAACTCAGTAATTTACACCTATGATTATCTATGTAGTTATAAGTATCGAATACGTACTTTATTATCCCTCGTAAAATTAGAGAATGCAGGATGAAAACAATCCATTTAACAGCTCTGCAACAAATAGAAAATAATGAACCGCTAGAAGCCAATGTTTTGCACTTAATTAAAACATACCTTGAAGCAGATGCTTTAATAAAAACTCAATATACTACCTGATAATTCACTCCTTTCACTAACGTAGTGGTAAAAACTTTGCGGTGACCACGCTATGGCTATTTCTAGCCCTCATTAAGTTTTTTCAACAACAATAAGCCACTTTTTCATCAAACATCGTCATCGTCAATCAATTTAATAAGACGATAACTCAATTCAACTGTTTTTTTTACTCACAAAATGAAGCTAGTAATTTATATTAGTTTTCTGTCCATAGACGAGTTTTCGCCTGAATGTTTCTCCATTCCAGCTATATTCATATAATACAGTATTTCGTATAGAGGTTAATTTTCATATAATTGCGCTTATTACAATATTACGGGTACTGCCATGTAGGACACGTCGAGTTTCAAGTTAATTAGGTGAAAAATTGAATAATGCATGATCGATTAATCAATGCGTTGACGTTTTTATTTTTATTTAAATTAATTGATATTCAGCGGCGGTTCATACAAAAATATTGCAATTTTATAAGGCTTCTGAAACCTGTTTCGAAATAAAAGAAGTGTGGTGAGTTGCGCGGGCGACGGGGAGCTCGGCCCCGCTATATATCATTATGTACTCGTGGTCCGCCGCTCGGATGAGATCTCCGGGCACCATGTATGTACCGGTACATTGCACCGCTACGAAATGTTTAAAAGATTAACGACTAAAAAGAAACCTTCACTCTTTACACATACACGTGATATAAATAATAATGGTTTGGAGTAAATAAAGATTCGTTGTGAGTTTGTGGGAGATGACTCTGCGTTCAATTTTACGGAAATTAAAAAACTATTTTACCAAAAGTTGAAAAACAAATAAGTCAAATAAGGTGTAAAATAAATTTTATCTATCTACATTGTTAATATCACACTAAATCGACACAAAAAATACTACATTCGATAAAATAAATGTCTGGATTCATTTTAAATTTACTTTGACCAAAACTATTGAAACATTATAAAACCTACATTTATTTCATAATTAATTATGTATGATAAAACGCTTACCTTTATTACACAAATAAGTATTATAAAAAATGATCTTTTAGTTATAAATGAAGCTTTTTTTATTTTAATTCAATGCAGTTAAGTAATAATATACACATTTCCTTTAAATTCTATTTATTTTGTACGTTTCAATTTATTTTATTTACATAGGTTATAATTTTAAATTATTTCGCATAAATCTGTTGGAATGGTTTAATTAAATCCACAAAAAATCACTTAGATAACGTTTGAAGATATCATAATTCAAATTGCGTAATTTATTCGAGATTTACTATTGTGATAGCTTTAATTTATTATACAATATGCTTTAGGAGTCCGTTGCCAAAATAGAAATGTAGATATTTCTCATTTCGTTTCATCAAAATGTTCATTAATATTTATGCTGTTTTCGATAATTTTCTTTACCATCTTATTTTTTTATTTTGTCTCCTGTCGATACCATGGTAAAAGGAATAACTGCGTTAAATTCTTTAAGAAATGAAGAAGATAACTACCACCACGTTATCTACCCTATTCAGGGCGAATAGTCCGAATTCTCTCTTTGTTCGAGCGGTCTAGAAACTATCAAATTATGTTTCTCTCCTTGGGCAGCTGCGGTCCTAGCAGAATTGTTGCAATGCCTCTCGATTATGATGAGCTTGAAGACTCACCAAAGTCTCGCCTTCTTCAAACCTCCGTCATATACAGTTTGTTATTCCAAAAGAACAATTTAGTACTAAAAAATATATAACATTAATCTAGCCTAACATAAAAAATTAAAATATATATATATTTAAATCTTGTGCAATAGGAAGCGTACAAATAATAAAGCAAATTACAGTATTGTCGTGCGATTTTAAACTTTTAAGCTAAATAACGGTTTAACATCTAACGGTCTTCTATATTTGAATCGTTCAGATAGGCTCTTCGTGAACCATATTTCATTGCAAAATGCTTTTAGAGATTATTATGTGGTTTTGAAGACTAAACACTTTTCGAGAAATACGAGTCGTATAAACTGATATAGCCATTTTCTCTATGTTGAAGATAACATATCTATGCTCCCTTTCTAACTTAACCCATAAAATGGAAACGGCATGCTAGAAGATTAGTTCCATATGTACCGATCATTTGAATTATTATTGAAACTACAAATCTTGTTTTTAGGCGGCACGTCACACACTTTGAAATAAACTTATCAGAAATAATAGAATACACTTGCATTGGAACAATAATGTGGCTTAACTCGGAATATTCGGAAAACATAGGCCTTTTTTGCCTTCTAATTAGGGGCCTATGCTTTAAGTTTTATGAGGTTATGAGAAAATGCAAGCATTCGATCAGAAAAAACATCAAATATGCTTGAACTCACATTAACATGTTGTACTTTACACTTAGGAGTTCATATGTAAGTCTATAATGTTTTAATGCATGGATACTTCAAAACAATTTATGAAAAATTTGTTGCGTGTCAATAAAAAGCTTTCTGAATAGTGATATAGGGTTTTCTATTGAATACTTTGTGACACAAACAAGCGGCCGTATATTCCAAGCTTCTCGTTTCTTTACTGTTTTCGATTGCTCTCTTAAACAAACCTAGCCCAATATATCTAACTTTCGAATACCATTGAAATTTAAACTTTATAACCGACTGGAAAGTACTTTAATTGCATATCTTGCACGTTATATTAGCTAACAGGACTTGATCTTTTCTGCTTAGGTAATAAAGGTCATTTTTAAGTCGGATTTGTGTGGGTTAGTTCGTGCCACAAGATAGCATCTCGCACCCGACCCGGCCTGCCTTCCTACACGACAGTGACTCTTTTAACTGTACTATTTGGTCCTAGGTTCGTGTCTCGGGGTGTCCGACTTGAACTCGTTTCTTTCATTTGAATTGCATTATCTTTTCATGCTAAAAGTAGATGGGACCTCCCTTTGTTCTCTCTAGTCAAAATTGATTTAACAATTACATTTTAACTTTGTATTATCCGTGGAGATTAGGTAAAATAGGTAAATCAATCGAGAGAGATTATGAAATGTCTGAAAACTAATCTATGATACTATAAGAAGTATAACCAGCGTAGGCCATCCCCTGTTTATAGTTTAGGTTATAAAATATATTAATTTTACTAATAATTGTTTATTCATACTTTTTTACTACTTTAGATCACGGAATTCCGAATGTATGCGTGCAATGCAAATCCGATCGGTCCAGATATCTTTGGGGGCAACATATGTCCATCAGTGGGTGTCTCTCACTGATATGATAATGATGATAAGAGGATTTCTATTCCGAGTATTATGTAACAATGCGCCTGCAATTCACAATACTTGTATTCAAATTAGTATAGGATATTATTACTTTAACTTATAGAAGTTACCATCGATAACGATTGGAACACTCTTAAGCCATAAACTAAAGTGTACACGAGCTATTATAAATATAATAAACCAGCCCCAAACCGTTATCGAGTTAACCCCTATAAAATTACTTGGCCATTTCCAATTTACGATTACTACGAAATATATTCAACCTTAGTTCTAAGACTTAAGTTATAAATACATGACACCCTAGATAAAATATTCATAAATATTAACAGAAATACTTAGTCTGACCAATCCTTATCTAGTCCAAATTAAAAAACAGGATGGGCTTTTGTATGGACACAAGATTAAGGATAAAATATGCATCGATTACATTTTCAACGTGATCCATCCATCACATGTTTATGTCAAGAATTACAATAGCCACGTATCACAGCAGCAGGGTGGTTGCGTGGAGGTAAGCTACTACCATTTACGACTTGCCACTTACAATCACAGAGGGCCCATTGTAAAACTGACCATAAAAGTTCATTATCTATTGGCTTGTTCGCGCTTCCAACTTTTATTTTATTGGTTTACGACGCCATAAAGCTCTGTTACCAACCCGATTATTTGAAGCATTTCGCATCGAGATGGACGATGTGCCGGCATTTATATTGGGGCGTGCAGTGTATTATATGTGTGCAAAGATTATTTGTCAATATTACGGTCACGTAGAGGCTGTTAAATTGAGGAACCATAATAACAGACGCGCTCTGACCGTTTATCGATGCATGCGTCAATATATAAATTTATAACTGAAACGAAATTCGCGCGAAATGTTAATTTTAGGTTTAATGGTTATTATTATTTGTGACTCAATAAATTTTCAATTGAAAAACGAATTCGCGAATGGTGTAGTGCTTACTTAATTTTTGTTTTTAACTCTCCTTATCGTGGCATGTTGATTATTAAGAAATGTACAACAAACTTCGTGATATCGCCTGTTATTAAAATGTTCCCATATATGGTTAACTGATTGCAGACTTAAAGAATTAAGTGTAGCTGTCATTTGAATTATGTGATGTTTCTCATAGTTTTTATGGTGCATATTGATGGATGTTCTATAAGTTTCTGTGGGAATAAACCTGTCATCACTATATGATATTGTAATGTAAATATTTTAGTATAGCACTTTAAGTTTCGGGGTTCCTTTAAACCATTTCGTAAAAATATCACTTAGATGAGTGAATTTATTATAAATTATACGGTCGACGATAAAATAGTCACGGGTAATACCGAGGGTATTGACAGGTACTTGTATGTAGATGAAAAAATCAAAAGGTACGCTGAAATATGAAAATCTACAGAAACTCATAGGTACAAAAGTATCATTTAGCTTCGACGGAGTGGTTTCCCCAATTGCATTTGGTTGAAATTTGCCCTTGAAATTTGTTATACCTATTTATAGCAAGATATATTGGTAAGTACCTACATAGCCTAATTATAAAACCTGGAAAATAAATTTACAATCTTAAGATATTTTTTTCACGTTGTTCGTGTAAATAAATAATCCGGTTCTCTTCTTTCGTAAGCTACAATTATTTTAACATATATAATGGAAAATTAGCTTTCAAGTGCCTTAGATCACGCTACTGCCATCGTAGACATTAGCTACGTCAATCATGTGACATTTGCTCATTGGTGGGCGTGGTAGCGTTTATGCTAAGCAGAGACCAGCCCCTTGTGGCGAGTAACTAACCACTTACTCGCCAGTAGCATCGAATAACTACCAGATACTTACCTAATTGCTTGAACACTTAATGATTATGATTAGCGGAGCGCGTCGGGACCTTAATCGTTGCTTGAGCTACACATAGAATTATAGTGAGAATACTGACGAAATGAGCGGCTTGCTTTATATACTGGTTTATAACTTTACTTTATGATGTGAAGACCAATTTAAAAATACGATATCTACTTACTAGAAAAAAATCTTGACAGCCTTAATTTTTTGATTAATTTTTGGTAATATTAGGTATTCTTGGCATTAATGTTATTCTTAAATTGTAATACGTTCGATCATAAAACAAGTACCTACGTGAAAATAACTTAGATTGGGTATGTAGAATGTAGATTAAACAAATTATATATAAGATAAAACACATGTATATTTTAGCGTTTGGAACCAAAACTTGTTTCTTTTAAAGTAGGCAGTCACGATTTTCAATGAGTATAGTTAAAATATATCTAAAATATGTAAATGAGAGATGCAGTAATAAAAACTGTATTAACTTACGTATTGATCAAAGGCTCAACTTCATTTAGTTATATAGAGAAAATATATTTGCTCTATACCATTAGACATAGACGTTATGCCACAGTTCCAAATAACTCAATTCATTTCAATTATCAGTTTTTGAGATTCGTTATATTATAATTAATAGTTAGTCTATTAAAATATATATGGTAATTTAGTGTAGCTACAATACACTCTTATTAAAGTCAATATTGAAAAATATAAAGAATATATAGTGATTAAGTAATAAGGTATTCTATCTATTTGTCTTCTTACAAAAGAGGCAAAAGCAATTGAGACTCGAATTGTCAAAATTTTACGTCAAAGTCAAAATACACTCTTAGTCATTTCTACTGTACACTTAGTAAACGTCAACTTTATACCATCCGCTCGTAAATCTAGCAAGGAACATGATCTGCGAGGAATAGGCAAGAAGCTCAGCAAAATATTTTTCCCTCTCCTTACACATCTGTTTGAAAAATGTTAAAAATCCACAGCCAGCGATAAAAGCTATCATTATCATTTATATCCAGGAATTTACTTAAAGAAGTAACAAAAATTGTAGTCACAATTGTGTTCAGATTATTCTTGGCTATGGGAGTGATCTTGATGCCTTAAGTCTTTATAGGATAAGAAAACCGTGTGCGCATTTGCCATCACTTTTAAAGCTGTGCTAATGTACCTTTATATATGCAAATCGATATATTTAATAAATAACAGTAAATGAAATAGCGACTCATCCTGAACCATTGAGCGCGAGCAGCTGAATAGCAAAACTGCATAAATTAGAAAACTCGTAAATCGCGGGAGGCGTTTTAATTGAAATCGCAGTAGTTAATTGAGTGAGCGCTGTGGCGTTTGCGCATGCGTCCCCGGTGATTTATGCCAATCGCACCTATTTATCGAGCCGAAGCACGTTCGTGCACCTGCATTTTCAGTACGTAAAGCGATGCTTTTAGATTGATGTGAATATTGAATTGTTAAGTCTACATTTATTGGCTGCAAACGTGAAGTGAGGACAGTTTGTATTTTATTTTACAATGGCTCCGACCTGAGGCCGAACTCATACAGCCTTGTGCTCTAGTGTGTCGATTGTTCGTGGATTCTTAGACTAAGTATATCTATACCCAATAAACTACTATACGAATAAATTACTCATATCCTGTGCTGACTTTGCAAAATTTTACCGTTGACAAGTAGAGGTCTCTGTGGACTTAATCCATTATTAGATGGGACGCACAAGTAATGCTTGGGTACCTTTACTCGACTTATGCTGAGTTTCTATAATCTCTCTAAGCGACCTGATCCTGCCTATCTTAACGCTTTGTAAGCAACACCATCCGAAGATAGATTGGTTAATTGATAAATTGGAACGCATTCGTGAAGTAAAGAAATTAGATTTATGTTGTGTTAGGAATTGTGTTAACCTTGATTAATGGTCCACATAATGGATAATGGGAAATACTTGTCAAATAATAGTTGTTTCTCCCTGCCCTGCAAGTTAAATACCTACTCAACTATTTAATATTCAAATGCCTTCCTAGCACTGTTCCCTGAAGTTTTAACTTTGCATTCAGTAATAGTGTTTCAAACAAGATGACAAATTTCGCGGATTTGTTTTACTTTTGCGATTAAAACCACTATTATATATAAATTTCTTACAATCGCTAGTACTACCACGTTTGTAGGAGAGTTGATGATGACAGTAATTGACCAGCACCCTAATGATGGTACTACTGTGATGATCACCTGGAAAAAATTTCTTCACATCAGTCCATACAAAACACAGGACAGAAGTAGATGTAGGCTACCAGTAGACATCAGTCAAAAGACAGAAACATTTCTTAAGACTCACTGAGGTATTCTAAGAAATCGGTATATGTAAAAATTCTATCAAAACGCGACACAGGGCGGGAGTAAATAAGCGTGGAAGGGTTGAACGCCCCAACTTTTTCCTTAGACCGGGGTCTACTCGACCCCCATCCGTCTTCTCTAGATATACGCTAATTTATCTTTATTCGCTTTTCTTTATTACGCGGGAGATTCCTTTTTCGCGGTATTGTTTAGGTCTGATTGAACTTTGGGCGTGTGCGCGATTTTATCGTACTCTTCCTTAAGTGGCAATTTAGGGGTGAAATTGATGTAATCAGAGGTTGCACAGAAGGTACAGTTTAAATATACTGATCGTAACATTTTGCACTATGTATTTTTTAACCTGTTGAACATGATATTCTGTTGCTTTAATTTATTGTGTGAAAATTGTATAGAAAATATTAAGCAAGAAAGGATAACATTTTACGAACGTAGTTGAAATAGCATAAGTATTTGATAAGTTATATTATGATCTCCTAAAGAGAACTTAAGATCCCATTCAACTTTCAACAAATAGACCCTGTTCGGCAAGGAATAATCTAGCGAAGTACTGAAGGCCAAAAAATAAACACGAAAACTCGTAACAAAACGCGTTAGTTACCTTCGCATGTGAATCTTCATATTTAGACAGTTTCGAAGTAAAAAACGAAAATATATGTTCTGGGTAGGTTTCTAGCGGTTTAACCGGTACAGCGGCAACAACAACGGGACTAAATAAATACTCCAAACTGTTAAAGCAATGTCTTTTTTACGTGAAAACCTCTTTGTACACGCAGATTAAAACAGACTATCCTTAAAACGTGTCGTAAGTGTCTATTTATTAAATTTTTTTTTATTACTAAATACTCTAGCAGTTGTAATCAGAAAGAAGAGTTCGACTACTTATAGACACGGTTTGTTAATATTACCCACTCTCGCAAAAATAATATGATAATAACTATGTTAGGTGGGTATTCTAACTACTGCTCTAGCTTTATAACGAAGGACCTTCCTTTTTATCCTTCTTAATGACTTATATTTAATTATTTATTGAAAACTATGTTGAATCAAATCATGTCATAAATCTAAGGTAATGTCAATCGATTGTAAAATACAAACAATGCTTATGTTTATTCAGTACTAAACACCGGAAACTATACCGTGTTAAATTTAAAGTTTTCTACTAATGACCCTCGGAAAATGTAAGACGTGACAATGTTAATTAAACAACATAACGGCCCTCCACATACCCTCCGTCCCTTTATTTACCGACCAATTATAATGGACCCCAGAAGCAGTCTACAACTCGCTTTTGAGCTCAATAAGATTAGGGGTTAGAAATGTGGCGTGGCTCTTATAAGAATGGTTGCTTATGTCACAGTGATACTACGGTTGCGTGTTTGGGATATATTTATTTGCAATCGAGTTTTGATTTAGAACATTCTTATAGGTTTTTTAATTGCTTTGTATTTTCAAATAGATTGAAAGTAAATTCAATATGATACGAAATTTTCTACCGAATATGTTATTGAAATTAAATTTAATCCATCCATCGTATACATTCCGATTAGAAAATTTACTTATCAGAAATTATTTTTGGGATAAACGTCCCACTGATGGGCATAGGCCTTATTACATGCGGAAACACAGGAATTTGGACAATAACACCATTATGCTAACTAAATGCGGCTTGGTGGGTAAAAGCTGTTGCCATAACAACCGGCTTCAAAGGATTAACCCGTCTTCCGAAGCACGAAGGAGCTGAAAAAAACAAATTTGATTGACCCATCCAGGAAAGAACCATAGCAAAAGTAGCTTTGCCAGCTAGACAAACGAGATCTTCAGCAAAGTTTACTTACTTTAAATTAGTTAGTTGGTTTATAGACAGTTTATTCAGAATAACCTAAAAAATTCTGGCTCTGTGATAAAAGCAACATTCCATGATCGTTGTGAAACTAAGATTATATAACGGCCATAAATATAAAAGTATTAAAAAAAAATGTGATTACAATAAAAAAAGGGGGAATCGAATGATTCCGAATATTGTGAGTGAGTTTTAGTAGTACCACTCCAATAGGAGTAGGCACCAACTCAACCAAATAATTGCTATTCTATTCACACCGAGGAGAGGGCGATTTATACCCGGAATTATTTCCTTGTTGTTTTATTCGGGGATTTGTCACTCAGCCCCGCTTTATAATTACCTTCCATATCGAATAACTTTTTGCTTACAATTTATTGCGGTTTTATGATTCGCCTTTTAGTGAGTTGGTATCAAGGGGTTTCAAATTTAATCAGAATCGGAAGGATTTATTTTAAATCACAGATTATAAGTTCTACAATTCTACTACAATTATTACAATAATGTTATTGTATGTATGTAATTGTAATATATTACAATTACAACAAGAATTGTACCTGGTAATTGATAGTGTACGTCCGGGGCCCTTCTTCCAAAAATGTAAGCCTTGAAAATTGTTTATTAATAGATGATACGGAGGCGTTTCTAGAAAGTAAAAATTACACTATGATCGTACTAAATTGATTAAACCAAGTAACAATAATTATTTATTTATTCGCTAATAAAAATATTATTTTTGGAAAATTTTGTGACGGAAACTATGCGAAATGTAAATAAAATATCGCATCTGTTTAAAAATTTTGTACCTGGCGCCATCTAGTGAGCCAATAATAAATGAGTTTTGATAAATATAAACAAAACACAATTTTAAAAATATTACATTAGTGAAATGTATTGATTTTAACATGCAAACTTACACGATAATTCATTATCCTTAATTTGGATTGTAAATAAAAATTACTAGATTTAATGATCCGCTCATAAAGCATCGTTCAAGTTAATGTCGAACCATAAAGTAGCACCGCCGTAAAACTTCAACCACTCACTGCTAGATGTCGCAGTTCTCATACGTCACTAGCGCCAAATCCAATCGCGGCGTAAAACAAAACCATCGATGCTGCCTTCGTTGTAAAGCGCGGGAAGCTCCGGACGAGGTTTATGATGCAATTTACAGTCCGTATATATTGCCAAGCAGTTCATAAAATAAGACAGATATACTTTGTATTCTTTTGAGTTTATTTAAGATTATCTTTTAGAGGTGAGTTATATACTGCTTATAGTTTATTAATTTAAAATATTTTATTGATATATAATTTTAAGGTTTTTATCGTACAAGAAAAAGGTAAAAATGAAAAAAAAAACTCGTTTGCCTAACACAATTTCAATTTTATGTTAATATACAGTCAGAAACATGTCACATTAAATAAGATATGTAGTATTCTTGTTTAGCTTGTCTCCTGTTTGGACTAAATCAAAAATCTTTTGTTTTATTGTTAATTAAAATTTTATAATTTAGTGCTTTTCAAGTTACGTGACACAAAAAGTTTTTACAGCAAAAAGCACATTATGCTCAGCACAGCTACACTAGCGGCCTCAATCGCAACTCATAAAACATTTTAGTTTATGATGTGACGACCTCAAATGGGCTATAAAAAGCTTCGGCATTTCACTCAGAGATGGCGCTGATCATTGAACGATGAGCGGCCTCTACAGGCGACAGGTGTAAGCTATTCAACATGAACTGGAGAGGTTATGGTTTTATTAGGGTATAAAGTTGCAAGTTACGACTCTCGGCCGCCGCCGAATATGGAGATATTGGAGGGCGAATAAGCGTGTAAGACAAGAGAACGACTTTTATTGTTTGTAAATTGGCTGTAAAATTATGAGGTCGTCTAATCATTACGATCAGCTGTTATTTTATGGATAAATCACTTTATTACTGCAAGTGACGGTTTATGAGGCTATAAAACTTCATTCAAATGGTTGTTGTAGTCATATCGCGTACATGTTGATACGTGTATAACTAATATATTAATAGTATTGAGTTTTATTAGGAGCTATTAACTAGGAACTTAGTAAATTATAATTTCATGTAGATTCTTTGCATTTTATACGACACTTTATACTTATCATTTGGCAAACTATAGGTACTTTTGTTTGTACACTTAAGGAAATTTAGATTTGTAAGAAATTGTAGAGATATACCTAAAATAACGTATATTTACCGATATTATCTTTAAATATAATCAAAGTAAAAGATAATTCTGAATGTATATTGTACTAAAAGATGTAATATTTAACACTATATTTTTGATATTATTTCAAACATATATATTATTTATATTGAATTAAATTATTGAAAGTTCTGTATGATGCTACAAAAATATTAAGGTCTGCTATTCAACAATAGATGCCGCTACATGCAATTTTAATCGATATTTCGTATTCCCAAAATATTAACAGTCATAGGCAAGTGTAAACAGCCGAATAATATTTGTTTACAAGGCGGCATGCACTAAGGCAGCGTTTAAATTTGAAGTGCTAATTATTTGTTTTATGGCGCGTTTACGACGATTGTAATCGTTAAGTTGACGTTTACGATCGAGTCGACACATCGTGATTGCGGGTTTAGTGCCTCCTCGGTTTTATTGTAGTAAACAAACAATTATTATGTGCTACCGTTTGGGTGGCGCATTAAATTTATTACTTTATCAGGAATATGTTTTGAATGATCTTAATTTGGTAGGTAAATTATTGCTCATTCTAATATGTTTTTTTGGCTTCAGTTTATGCAGACTAGCTACCTGTGGTATTTACATATAGGAATTTCTACACCGTAATGAAAAAAAGTGTCTTATTACACATTTAGTGTTTGCCTAGGAAATAGGAATTTTGTTTCAACTACTTTGAAATATTGAGAAATAAAAATAAACAATTGCAAAGGAAATTTATTAAACCGCTTGTAATTTATAATATTTTCTCGTCCGCTAATTCTATGAAATTCTATAAAATGTTCGTTTAAAGTTTAATCTAGAATTAAGCTTTCAGTATTTTATATTTTTGTACTAATGGAAGCTATTATATTTATATATATAATATAATAACAATTTACAAATTGAACGACATTTTTGATGACTTCACGCAATCCATTTATTCAGAAAATAATAAGTAATAATATTCACAATAAAAAAACTCCCAAGTAAAACTACTGGCAACAGATTTCTAATTATAATAAGAATCTCTACATTTGATATAGGACCCCAGTGGATTGATCTAGCCGTTTAATAAAGTGGGGGAGCGAAACAAAAAAACTGTAAGAAAGAGAAAGGAATAATGAAGGAGCGCCATTATTTATGTGATGCACATTTGGGCACAACAGCACCAAATAAAAAGTTATACCATGGTAAGGTTATAATGTTAATGTTATTTTATTTCTTTTTATTTTAACGTAGTAAAGTTTCCTAGTAGATAATAATAAAATGTTTTGTTTTGACATTAAAAGAAGATATTACAATCTATCGTATCTTTAGTTTCCCAAAGGCAATAATATATGCCATGACTAGGACATACTTAGTAGTTAATCTCATAATTTAATCTTGGTTCAAACTGCTCATTCGACATAAATAAATACTAGAATTATGCAGCTAATTAGGTATAATATACTTAGGGAGGTAACTAAACCAATTTATTGGAAACCTTATATTATTGTTAGGTAGATAAGTATTATTTTATAGCTTTTATATTACTTTATATTTAATTATAATAAGTGAATAAAAAGTGACTTAATTTAAAAATAATAAAATAAGCTCGTTGAGATCGACTACGATAGAAACTAAAAAAAATATTTAAAAAATAAAGCAGACATGTTTTTCGCGACCGTACCGCCTATCGCTATGAGTAAGTTATGGCCGCTGTAGGGTGAGTTACACCCTGCTTAGGTCACGTGGCCCGAAAGGGATGGGTGTACACCAAATTCTTTATGTGCAACAGAGATAGTAGAGTTGGGGCGGCAAGTTATCTTCGTTTCATTCAACTCACACTCGCGCCGCCCGAACGTCCGTGTAGATCAATAAAACTACTTTATCTCTTTTTGGCACATCCCCATCCCGTCGGTGACTTCCGAGAATGATGCTGCTAAGTCACTATTACTCACATTATTAGAAACTAACTTAAAAATCTGTCTTGTAAGTGAAAGTTGCCTGGCAAAAGTGATATGATTATTTATTCCTAAAAATTTTTATTAATCTTTTATGATGTAATTGGTTTTTTGTCAGTAGATATTTGGCAATAACTTTAACTCACAATCTTGAAGGAAATCGAAAATACAATAAAAAATCATTGTTCCGCTTAGCAGGTAGAATTACACCAGGACTTGGTCCAAGACAATAATTCTTTTTCTTCTAAAAGAAGTAAAAAGTATAATAACAGTCTTACGCAACCTTTTTTGTGACGTGAAGAATTTTAAAAAAGGAACACGTAATTTCAACACGTCCCTTTTGCCTAAAAGAATCGATAGCTCTGTTTTGTTTCGCGAAGAATTGCGTTAAGGCAATTGTCGCTCGTTTTTTACGAGTAAGAGCGTTTTATCCACGTTTACAAAGGTAATGGCCATAAAATATTATTACGGGGCTATTAGAGCCACAGGTAGGTTTGGGTCACAGACGTTAGTTCGTTCCCGTGATAGTGCTGGTAGTGTAATTGAAATAGTTAATTGTCGTTTAGTGGACGATACTTGTGCTTCGTGATTTAGGTCACTCTAAGCTTTTTACGGCTTTATTGTAGTGGAAATTTCTTGAAAACAGTAGATGGTAAGTTTAAAAAGTGTAAAACTTTTCGTTAGTTTGCGAGAATCTAGTGTCACTATAAACACGGACAGATTCAGCTTGATGATTGAACGGTTAACGTAGCTTTTTATTTTAGCTCTAATAGTGTCTAGTACTTACGCAAAAGTCAAGAGCCTTATTTTAACAGCAAATGCAAGAACCACGCCGACACAGGGCACCCAATACACTCTGGTAACCTTACTCACTTTTATATAATATTTCTGATGGTACCTTGGCTGTTGCACGAATGAACTACCTGTACTCCTAGTGAATAAAATTTCGTATGAATTAAGTATATGGATCTGACAATTGAAGAATTCAATTGCAACTTAGTTATACAAGGGGCGCTGGAAGGTGTGGCAGATCTCTAAAAGTTATACTATCTGAACCCATTTTATTAGGAAATTTTTATCTATGGTAATCTATGGCAATAAGACCTTGACATTGACAGCTCGCTAGATAAAAATTGATTTGTATTACATACTAATAAAGACTCCAACAATGTGAAATTCAGACTTTACTTGCGTCTAGCTAAAAGGTGTTTGATTTACCACGGTAACAATACATGCATGCATCTGATTGATATTATTAAAATCTTAATGGTAATTTCAGCTTCCGTTCCACATATAACTTTATACCAAATGTTTTTAGTGGAAATTTCATTTGGGTGCATACAGTACCTAGGTAACTAGTTCATATAAATCATTCTATTTCGTTATCAATACTACAGATATTAACAAAAATCAACTATAAATGTGCTCACTAAATATTAAGAGTTAAAGAAGAATTTTTTATTCCGAAACACTTCATTTTCCGGGACGGTCGCCGCCGGCATATTTCGCGGTGGTTTGTCTTCCGGTGTCACCTAATTTAGTAATTACTCTGGTCTCTACCAAGTTTCAACCAGGTACTGCTCGCAAAACAGGTGGCCGGGATCAGAAATTATTTTCGCCAGAATTTCCTTATTATTTTACTTTTTTTATTTGCGTAAAGGCAACTGAACTGGGTGATAATTTGACTTTGATAAAGAATTTTCTCAAAAGTGTCGTGTATCTACTCCATTTACCAAAAGAGACCTGTAGGTCAATATTATACCTATGTAAGATAATTTTACTAGAACGTTCATTGCGTAGGTACGTATACGTGGAATATAATAGGAAAAAATTAAAAGGTAATAAGTTAATAATATCATAGAAATTGTAAATAGCTCCAAATTTATTTCAATCGAATACAACGTTGAATATCGAATGTAGAAAAAATTACTTTAAAATATAATTTTTGCCTTTTACAACAATATATTTTATTCCTCATCTAAAACACTCGGAAGAAAAGAATTTAACTTTACATTAAAATTACACAAACTCTTTGTATCCAATTAATTACGCCCAAAGGGAATTCTTACCCAAGTTAGTCCATTAAACGCAGCGGCGCCACCCTTGGCCGATTGACGGGGTCTTAGCGTTGGGAATCGATAGGTAGCGCTTATTATATTCACGATTTTCTAATATGCTGCTGCCTACTTCATTATATTATTAATAATGCCCTTAATTACCATAGTATTAGAGTTCAGCCTGTGTATGTGTCCTCCTGTGTTTCTCCACGTAGTAAAACATGTGTCCATACAAAAGCAGTGGCATATTTATATAGACTATTGATTATGCTGCTGATGAAGTGTGTGTAAAATTTATTTTGCTTATATTGGACGTATCTCTATAGGTTTCATTAAGAACAAAGTTTATAAATTGAATAAAAACAAGGGCTAGTAAGTTAATGAGAGTACTTAAATGTACACTGAGAAGTCTCGGAGACTCCAATATCATAGATTGGGTCTCCGGGTACTAAGACTAATAGACTTTCTTCTTGTGGTCAGTATTTAAAAGCAAGTTAATTCAGTAAATACGATATAAACTTTCTTTTTCATAAATTTTCCTAGGAGTTTAAATAATGCTAAAAAATAGTGAAATAATAATTTTTATACACATTTGTGCTTAACAAACTCCATACATCATTAAAACAATTATTTTTAGTTACGCCCACTCAACGCCTCACTAATTAAACAATGTAAATACATTATACTTGTTAGTAGACTTACTATATGAATATCTTATTCTGACAGATTTATGACTCCTAAATCTAAAGAGCAGTTCAATGACCTTGTCGACACGTGTTTTTGAAACACATTTTAATGTCACCACACCATACCACAGAAGTCGCCACTTGTAGGGATCTCGTGGGAATTTTGCTGAAGCCAAAATTTTAGGATGCCACGTGGTCACTCAAAAAGAAATGACGTCAATTCTTGTATTGCGAATAAATATTACGAGACATAAAAATAAACTATAATTAACTTAAGTACATAATAAATTTTATCACCATCTTTGGTAGGTTAAGGCCAAAAACAATATTTTAATATTGAGGTTTGAACACTTGTACGTTAACAATAGTATTACTTATAAGAAATAATAGAGTATTTATTGAGTAGTATTGTATTTGGTTGGTTGATGTATAATAAAGATATAAATACCAATATTAAATAGTCTACTGTTATGTTATTCTATCTAACGATGAAAACTAAACCGAATTGTATCTACCGATAAATTCCGACCAAACCAAAAATCTTTCTTGTAATTAAAGCTTATTTTTACTTTTTAAATCTAGTACATAAGTACTAGATTTAAAAAGTAAAAATAAGTAATTTTATGGAATAAATCCAAGTCATATTAAAAGTCAGTAGCCACCCTAAAGTCACGAATCGTGACAAAACTGAAAACACTCCCCATACATATGTTATTTTCTCCCTACAATCAGGGGAAACTATTCTAAGCGTAGATTTGTTTCTATAGAAGATCGCTTTGCGCGAATTTACTTGGAAATAAATTTCTCAGGAATGAATGGTTCGTAATATATCGAATGTTGGTTTTCGTATGAGAGTAATGAGATTCTTTTCATAGTTTTGATATTATCTTATTATTTACAATTTTATTATACCATAAAATATTTTTATATAAATATTTTTACGAGGAACTTTAAATAAAAGAAAGTCATGTTTTTGTTCAATTATTTATTGTAACAAAAAAGATCATTTTTTAAGGGCAGGTAAGAATTGTTTCTTAATGATTTGATAAGATTTTTAATTACGACTGTAGAGTAGTATTAAAAATTTGAGTTAGAATACGTCTTACGAATTTAATTTTGTCCGAATTTTATTTATACTTATAAATGTTTTTAGGTTTTCAAACATTTCACGTGAATAATTTTCATGTTCTCTCGTTTTTGTTTTGGCTTTCGACATAAGGGCCTACACAAACTCTACTACGGAATATTCTATGAATTTTGACTATTTTAAAGAACGTTTTCATACGAGATTTGATTTGTAAATTTTAAAAATATATGAAGGCGTGTAGGTACACGTGATGAACCTTACGCGTGCTTGCTATTATCTGAATTGTGCTGCAATATTTTGTATGGTGCAGTTGGTACCGGTAGAACAATGTGCGCATACTTATATCTTTCGTATCAAACAAAACTTTGGTCACGCTTAATGCCTTTACGACTGCCGGGGGTGACATAAAGAAAATGAAAAACATTTTGTATTATTCTTGTTGCGCTCTTGTGCGCGTAACTCCAGCAAACCCTCTGTAGGGCGGCGCCTCAGGCCCGACTTTCGAAGGATCGGTGATATTAAAAAGTACCTGCCTACTTTTAAAAAGTGAATTAAGTATCTTTCAGTATTCAACGTTGGAAATCAAGTTGGTATTTAAAATTTTACAACGTCCAGGAGTATTCCCTATGTCCATGGCCTATTCTAAGATTACCCACATTTTGTTTATCTGTCTTGGCTGCTTCTAATAAATATCAACACATATTATTCAAGACTCGCTGTTTTGGAAATATTCTGTCTACTATAAATAAAATAAACTTTGCATAATTTATTTCTTTAGTATAACCACAAAATTATGTGATATAGATATTTCCATAAAATTACAAATTTTAAACTATTCGTTTACAACATTTGCACTATCAGTTTACTTACATCAATCAAAACAAATTTTATTATACCAATAATGCATGAAAACGCATCAATTACAATGGCTAATTCATTCATTTGTCCATGCACCTATTCAATTTGGTAGCCACTTCTGTGTCATGTGACGTCACACGCAAGGATGTATGTTCTTTGGAGTGTTTTTGAGCGATTTGTAATAGATCTTAAAAATATCGATATATCTCTGAAAATATTGATAGGAGAAATGCAATATTTAATTACTATTGATATACTACTTATTTAAAAATAATATAAATAATATCTAATACCGTATTATGTCTATCTGATTCAAAAACATAGTCATTATAGAAAAAGTCGTTAGTTCTCTATCAGCCTATAGATATGCGTCGCCCAACCCAACTGTTACTGCTTAGACAAATATCCACAGAAACTAGTTACTCGTTCTGACTGGAGTGCGGCAGTCTTTTTAAATTCATTCGAGTGATCCATCTCTGGGGAGGCAACCTCTTTGTTTTATTTAATGTTTATTTTTTATATTTTATTAGCCACGTTGTTTTTGTTTCTACTAATAATGACACGAAGTTAAAGAGATACGTCCGGTTTGTATTCTTGTTGATTACTCTAGCTGAACTCGTCTGTCGTCGTCTAGCTGAAGTTGAAGGGAAGAATTACACGACCTTAATTTTTTCCCGTTGTCATGATGACTTATATTTGTGTCGTATTGAGATTAATTCCCTTTAAATTCCTGCCCACTTATTGTTTAACTCTGCATCTATCGCTATCGCTTTTATTTTGTCACAAACTATATTTCCACTGCGTTTAACTGCTTATGATTATTACGTTCGGTCAAAAGCGCAGAAGGTCAATTTTAAAGTCGAAAGCTATTGAGTTTAATATGAAGTTAAACAATATAATCCCAGGTTGAAAAATGTTTACAAATTGATTAATACCGTTCTCACCTATTAAAAAGAAGAGTTAGATTATCATGAGTTAGTTTCATGACGTTAGTCGTAGAATTGTTTCAATCTTTTATTTTTATTCAATATTGGTGTCATCTATATCTCAACATAAAAATAAATGGATTTTAGGGCGATAAGTAATTTACAAAAAAAAAGGAAAAGAAAATCTACTATGCCTTATGTGGATAGGTATCGGATATTCCCATATTATTAAGCATTATAAATAATAAAACTAAACTATCAAATATCTCTAGACCATCAAGTCCTCTTCAAAAATCACTATTAATATTAAGGTGGGCCAATTTCGTCACGTTTGTTGCGGTATCGTTGTAAATTTGTCAACCGAAACTATTTTTGTTCTTTTTGTTTTTCGACAAAATATATTTAGCAAAGTTTAACATCGAGAAATGTTTTAATGGATATTTAGTTGCAGGAACATAATTTATATGTAACTTTATATAAGTTACTACGCTACTGAAAATTTTGGAATTTCTTTGATACTCGAGTTAATTATCTGCTTACGCTTTTCGTTAACAACTTGAACTGCCTATATGTCAGTGTCAGCACGTTACATCTTAATAAGTACTTATAGGTCAGGTGATAATTATAGTCGTCAGCTAAACGAGAGGTCCCGGGTTCGAATTCTGTTGAGCCTTATTAGTATGATGATTACGAACATTATGTTATTCACAATTAAATTTATTTGTTAAACACGCCATTGTTCTATTTTTAATTTACAAAACAATGTTCATTGGAACATTCTAGAAATCGTTTGTTAATATATTTTAATAGGTAAAGGTGTTTAATACATTTTCTGTTGCGTAACAAAGTGTTACAAACTTTGGTAATATCTACAAACATGTCAGCCGAACCTATACTGAATTTGTCATTATGACATACTTTATCTACATTCCTTGGCAGCGCTTCAAGCGATTCAATTAAAAAATGCGTTAATATTTTGTTATTAGATATCTACTTTTCAACTCCCCGTAAATAAATCAGATGATATCTAACTAATGATGATTTAATTTTTGTATTGAAAAAAAATAATAACAAAATGTTACTAACTTGAGTTTATCGTATATCCAAAACTCGGAATTCGTTAACAGTTGAATTTCCTCTTTCATGTATCATTGATTATTTCAAAAGTAGCGTACAAAGGCAGCATATATAAAATCTTCTAACGGCTTTCCATCAGTGGGTGTGTAGTTATTTGCCGTGCTTTTTAAAAAAGAAATGTACCTTACTTTGAAGATACGTAGTTACCTACGTATCGAGCATGCGTATCTTAGTTCTAAACAACATAAGTACCTTATACAGTTAGTTATTTAGTACACACATACACTATATAGTTCACTCTGTGTAATGAAACGGCGTAGACATTCTGAAGATAATATTTATGTTACTAATATTTTGTTTTTCATATCGAATTATTTGTCGTGCTTTGGAAGGCACGTTAAGCCGTTTATCTCGGTTGTTATGGCAACCGCCTTCATTCACCTACCCGCATTAGACTAGAGTGGTCGTGTTATGGCCAACCTCACGTGTTTCTCCCGTGTTAGAAAGCCTGTGTCCATCCGTGAGACGTATATAGGATATAGATGATGATGATTGCATTGCATAAGCAATGGCAACCACTTACGTAACATTCGGTGGGCCTTCAGCTTGTCAGCTATTCCGACCAATATAACAATATCAATCCAATGTCCACAATTTGAAGCACCACAATATTATCAACTTATGTGGGTTTCAATAAAACATCTACTGATGATTTTTGACATGTTTATGTTGTGATTTTTATAAAATGGCCTTGAATTTTTATATTCTTTTCAGTTTAACATGTTTAAATTCAACGGAAGATAGATTATTAAAACCCACCATCAGCCAGAATCATGACAAAATAATCAGTTTTATTTTAAAATTGGTACATAAAATAAATGAAATTCCACTTATTGCAGTAGTACTAAACTATACTTTACTATATAGTAAACTATTATTTATACAAGAAGGAATTCTTGATATGATTAAAAAACTAAAAACTCGTTTAAAATTCTTCTTTTCTTTCTTTGCTTTGCGTGTTTCAATTTTTTTCTGCGTAAATCAAATACTTTCCATTTATTCTTTTAACTTTCGCAACCAAAACTTAAACCAGTTTTTCTAAAATCTGAAGCATAATTCATAAATATTATATATCGCGGTCACATAACTCAAGACCGTGTCCCTGGTTCGCTCGTAATTCGTCGTGTGTGGTTCGCGACTCCTCTACACTACTTTCCTTAAAATTTTGGTCTATTGCCGAAGTTTGCTCAAACGATATTGTATCTACCGTACTTACCTTATAACCTCAAATGGTTTGAAACTCACACGGTAGTTAAACCGTTACAGAACATGATGAAAACCTAACTAAAGCCTTAGACTAATGTGATATATGATAAACGTGATTTCGGTAACGAGCATCTCTGACTTTGATCAATGTTCAAAGCTTCTATTTTTCCATAGAAATGGGGAGAAATAAAAAGTGTGAAGAGGACCACACTAAATAATGATAGAGAAAAATGGTTAATGGCCAGATCACGTGATCTGGTGTAATATACCGTCCAGGCAGTCCCGGTAATCTTTGGGAAATTGTTTTCGTGCTAAGTATTTGTTGGGATGAAGTATGTAATTTCCCTGATGAAGGTCGACTACCTACGCTGTGGAAGATGATTTATTAAATGTATACTAAAACAATTAGTTACTGTTATTGTGTGAGTCTTGGTCGTGATCATTTGTTAAATTTTTTAACAGAAACGAACATTGGTTGATTTGTGAATCAAATTGCTAATGAGAAATACTGAGATATCTAATTATTCTACGATACCTAAACCGCTAGAATATGCGCTTAACGTACTTATCTCCTGTTCTACATTATTTTTGGTTATAATTACATAGAATTACCATAGCTAATTAATTGAATCTTATTCCAATATTTCTTATCAAGGTAAGAACATTTTTTTTACAACGTACTGCATAAAACTTATAGAATGGACGTGTCGATTTACCCGCTGGGAAGAGTACACACTGCTTACAGAGTCAGTTGGAGGCCGCACGACATGATGTGATAACAAATCATACCTGGATTTATGAGGTGGCTGTGGTCGACCACTGGGCAAACTGCGAATCTTCTCAGACAAAGTAAACTTTAACAGTAAATGGACATTAGTATAAAAAAATTATAATGTAACGGTTTAAAAACAATATTGTTGTATTAATATGTAGTAATGTTATCTTACTTTTTGATAGAATATGTGATATCGGATTTAAAGTTCATAAGCAGATTTGGTGGTTAAATAGTTTGTGCAAGATCTACTTAGAATTCTTCGAGCGATCTCACTTGTAAATCGTGTCTGTGACAATATCTCGGCAAATTGTCGAGTGTTGTAACAATGACAGATCATGAATACGAGGCACCACCGTCCCGCGATGTTGCCAACTCGACCTCATCTTATTTCCTTGGCATCGAAGCCGGCGACGACTCGCTGATTTATCGCGCCGTACCAACCTACTAAAGTTTTTGGATTAAATAGTTTTCTCGTTCCAATATTTGGCAGCAATATTATTTTTTCTCCTCTTTTTCTGTCGTCTGTTTTTAATTTATTCCACCTATCTGCATTTTGATAGCTTTGACTGTTTTCATTTCTTTAAATTATTAAGTCAACTTCACATTAAAAAAATACATTTTTGTTCGGTTCGTATTGTAATATATACCTACCTTCATGCTACCAGTTAATATAGACCTTTAAGTGTATAAACCAATATAACAATTAAGAAGCATTTTGTGAGCGTCGTAAAGTATCTACCTACTATTAGAACACGTATAATGATGTGTGAAGTGCCCAAAATAGATTCACTTTTAACCCTCAAGTGCCTGCCCTAATGGTGGCACATAACAAATTGTCAGAAACACCTAGCAAGTAAAAAAGGAACTCAGTCTGCGCACGTCGCTCGCATTAGCAGGCCCAAAAATAAAATTAATCTGTTGAGAGAGTGTGAAAGTTCAACATAACGATACACGCCTCCATTAATTTTAAAAAGAGAACAGAATTATTAATAAATAAAGACTTAGGTACCTTTTTGAGGCGTATATTTGTACTTGATTTTTAAAAATTTCGCATACGGAATACTAATCGCTAATATTACAAAATATATATGATATAATGCATAGAAAGATTAAAATTTGGTAAAAAAGTGAAAACACAGAATTACAATAATAAATTTAATTTCATTTCTATCTCTAACACGAGCAAATGTTTGAAGTAACTTTTTGGTTGAATTTTTTTCCATCGTGTCATGTTTCGCGAAATTTACGCCCGGCTTAAACCGTCCAAAATTTTAGCTTCGCCCGTCCAAAATCCTGATATATGGCCATGGAGGGGGGAGGGGTGGCAAGGGAAAAAATCTCTTGTGTATCTACCCTTTAATATTAATATGGCTTGCGCGGGAAATTGTATTAGAATATTATGCAATAAATTTTAAAGAAGACGAATTGCTAACCTATCTGCCGCTATACAGATACATGGGCTACTGTTAGATACAATGTTTGAATTTTCTGACTTATAAGGTAATAACTTATTTTTTACTTTTAATAAAAACTTAAATAATAAGTAATGACACTAAATAACTCCACAAAATTTGATTAATATAGCATTGAAACAAGATCGATCCCATTGTTTTTTAATTTATAATGTCATAGTCAGCGCACAATTTGAAAAAGATTCTATGTATAATGTTTTGTAAAACTGGGTACTACATTAACCCTCAAATGTAGCGATCCGCAAACAATAGACAAAACGGGCGTTGTACGCGGGTCGGTTGGACCGCGAGGGGATGGATTGATGGCCACTCCACGCAGGTGGGGTGGGCTAGCCCCCGCCAAGACTTTTTAAATATGGATCCCAAATTTCAAAGAGGCAATATATGGCCGAGACCTCAGCTAGAGTTTTGTTCGGCTCATTCCTTTTTTAAATGTAGGTACATTTTAAAAAAAGAACGAGGAAAAAAAGAAATAGGAAATTATTCTGCTATTTTATAACGTTATCCAATATCTCAATAGTAACTTGATGAATTATTGCAATTTTAATTTATTCCACTAAGTTACTAATAATAAATATAACTAAACTTTACTAAGGGTAACTTCTTATTTCACTTGTCTTTACAATTAAGATAGTAGTTACCTTATATTATGTTATTTTTAGAACTAGACAGGAAAAAATGAAGTGAATTCTTTAATAAATAAATAAATACTTGAACAATGAATATAAAGACGGTGGTTTCTAAATTTACATACGAATATAACGTTTACACATTAATCTAATATGCGTTAACGAATGTAATAAAATCCTTATCCCGATTGCGAGGATGGGAATCTGAGACAATTTGCCATTCCAGCCCCTCTAAGCCCACCTATGCATCTTTCTTATTGCCGGCTGGATCCCGAATACACAACTAAGATTAATCCTGTTGAAAGAAAGGGTGTTACAACCCTTTAGGCGCCGTAAGCAAGAAAAATCACTTGAATATTTGATGTCAGTAATCATAGTAACTTTAATTCATTGTTGCGGTTCTTTCTAACAGTCCTCTCGAGAAACTTTTTATAATTGCCAATTCTAAAAGCAATTTCATGAAAAAATAATGCTAGAAGTGCCTAGAGCGATTTGTCGATTGCAAATTAGTGTACCTTGCATGGATGTCATATATATTTTCATTTCCATATTTGAATTTGGCAACAGACAATGTATTTTTAAATTCGTATTTATGCCTAAAATTTTATGACTATTTCTACGAAACATGCATTGAATTTTTAATAATTTTTCACTACATATTTCTTACAAAATTACAGTTGTTATGGTAGCATTTCAAATCATACTTATATGCTTAAGACATCATAACTGGCACTCAAACTAAAACCGTTATAGTGGCGTGAGAATTCAGTTAACGGCTGTTAAGTGATAATTAACCAGATTTGAATGGGTTGGAGCAACACTGATGTGTTAATTAAGTGTAAAAAGTACATCGTTATGTATTATTTAGGTGTAATTGTAAAAAAGAAATAGCTATTTATTTTCTATTTAATATTTACCTAATTTTCAAAGTCAAAGAAAACCAAACATAATTAATATTTTAAGCAGCAACGACGCACATTTGTGTATTATAGTTTTGGTTCTGGTAAATAAGTTTTGTAAGTTAATTTTCTTCTAAGAACTACAATGGTTTGGTGAATTGCATTTCCCAATTCAAATCAATAGAAGATTTTTAAAAAGAAAATCAGTTTTTAGTATAGGTTTCATAAAAGGGAATATTTCAAAATGCAATTATTAAAATCGATTTCCTAAACAAAAATGCTGCGTACATTTTGTAAAAATTTGTGTGCGCTACAATAATTACGGAGTTGCGTAACTTGGTCGATATTCATTATTCGCGCGGCCAGTCCAACCCTTATCAAGGGAAGACGCCCGTTTTTTCTCGGTTTTCCCAAATAATTTATTTAGCGGCCGCCGTCAATTTATCTCCGGAGCTAATTTCGTCGGTTCGGTGCTTGGCGCATGCTGTAATTCAGAGAATTGCGCGTCCTGCGAAGATTTACTGCCTCTCGCACTTGACGGAGCGGTAGCCCTTCTACCAGTGTTCGAGCGTTCACACTGGACACTGAAATAGAATTATATTTTGGATATTATAGGTCAATGTCTTCGAAATTATTTTTCTTAGAAAAGGTCTTTCATATTTTCTATATGTATCATAGTTAATAAATTTGATTTGGGACCCTTTTTTTGAAAAATCCAAAAAAAATGAATTATTTCTATAAAAAGCTCAGCAAATGACTCGACACTAGATGATCAGCACTAGAGGAGTCCACATGAGTAGATAGTTAGTGCAGCAAGATACATACTGCCCTAGCCACCTCTACCTTTAAAAGTACTTTTACAGGCCTCTTTTGAAGGAACCCATGTTATATATAGGAGGGAATATGTGAGTCGGTAAAGCCACGGCCACGCTCTAGCTGTGTAACAGAGAAAGGAGTCACGAAATCTCTTTGTGCGTAAAGTAGACTTGGCGACAGTGAAAAAGTGAGTCCGTAGACCAACACGCGTGCTCCTGAGTAGGAAAGGAAAGGAAAGGATAAGATCTTCAGAACACTCTCCATAGTACAATCAATAACAGGCGACGCTAAGTCACGTCGCAATTGCAGAGGCTCTTGCACTTTTTTTCTACATTTAAGCAATTATTTTTTAATTATTCAAATACGATGAAAAAAATATTAAATTTTAAAAAGTAAACCCTGTACTTCAATGAGTGGCCAGTATGTCCGAAGCCCTTATCTCTTTTGTAGTAGTAACACATAATCGTATCAATTATTCGGTTGGCGTCCCACTTCTTTATTACTTTCCTTCCCCCCCACCGACGTACGTGGACCTTTTTCCTTCTTAAAAGGAGTTTTCACTTTGTCTATGTATTGTATTTAGTTTCTAGTGCATTAAGGTTGAAATAATGTCTTTGTCTTTATACACGCTGATCTTTTATATGATATAGAAATATATAATACATATTATTGAATCTTATTAAATTTCACTTTACTTTACATATTTGATGTATAAAAACCATTTTTTTTTTCTTTCAATGAAAGGTGAAATCGTAAGCCATAATTTATGCTTTGAACATAAGAAAAAATATAATATCGAATTCATTGAAAATATTAATTTCTCGTTTGCGTTTCGGTCATGCCGATTACAAAATGTTCACAATACGAACGTGGGCCACAAATCAAAACCCGTTTACGGAAATCGAATAAATATTTATGCTAAATACTTATTTTAAGCTGCGCACAGACTAAGATATTATTCTAAGGCGAGGCGCGCACGAACGATTTTGTTATGTTTCTTTCTGCTGAGTCTGGATCGCCAGACAGTCGCTAGTCGTCCCGCTCGCGCTCGCCGTCGCGAATGGCTTGTATCAGCAATAAAATAATGGCATAGAGTTGATAGAACCCTCTCGAGAATTTCTCATTATGTGCTATGGAACTTTTTATTTGTCAGCGCTTTCGGTCCTGTTATCTATTGTTATAAAAATTATTTTAAACATTTATTATTACAATAAATATCAGGACTCAAGTTTCTTATATTATTATTGATAATATTAATTACAATCTGTATTTCTTAAAATAAATATTTTTTTCATTTCTATCTATATACTTTTTTATCTATATCTTATTTTATTATAATTTGCTTTTTTATTTTAATATAAACATTAGTGCTAGTGAATTTTGATCCGGATTTTAAAACAAGTGGTTGTTTGCGATGCCAATAAAAAATGAATAATTATCGATTGTATAATTTATTATTTTATTAATTACTTAATCGGTGCTAATATCACATAAATTGCAAACACAGCAATCCACTTTTTTTATTTCAAATTTAAATTTAAATTATACAAAAAAATAGAGCAATGGCACACTTTATTTGTCATTGTCTCACACACGACTGCTCAATATTATGTATGACGTCTTTGTAAATCAGCATATGCAAAGTGGTATAGCAATAAATCTAGCAGCTTTTGCTCGTTCTCGCATCATGTTACATCTTAATTTCAGAGCGGGCTCGTCGGAGCCTGCCTGCCAGAGATACAGCCTTTTATCAAATACGCATTACGCTAGAAATTAACTTTAACTGAAAAAAAATCGCCTTTCCGTGAGCGTAAGCGATAAATAATGGAAAGCTGTTAGAATGCTGAGTTTGTTTTAACATGCCCATGGGGCTCGCGCGAAATTATTTGCATTTTAAGTCCGCCCTTGTTTATGGGGACGTATTTCGAGATCTCGGCTTATTGTGTGTTCAGTGAAATAGGCAATAACGAGGTAAAGCTTCAAAAGTGTTATTTAGTCTGGCGGCTGCTATAGCACCATCCCCAACCGCACTCCGCTTCTTACACTGTCCCGCGTCAAAACACGCTATTTATGATTTTTATGATTGGCATTTCGATTAATTTTGCTTTTTCTTTTGTTCCAGGTCGTCGCCACGTGTTTGCGTTGTCGATGCTTTGGTAGGTAGGGCACACGTGACCCTTAGTGCGCTCCTCCACGGTTTCACGGAATGACCCACGTCCACGTCCATTCCTTGCGTCGCACGCCCCCAAACCAATCCGTCGTTTGATCAAGATATCAACTCGACTAACAAATAAATTTTTCCGCCAGGCTCACGCGAGCATTTAGGCAATCGACTCCCGATGATTTATCGTCAAAATTTCCCGTTAGTAACGCTTACCGAGCACACTCCGCGTATCACTATTTCACAAATAAAAGAACCAGTCGCGATATCATCGTCGACTATAAATTATATGAGGCTCGTATGAAAAATCACGGTTCGGTGTCCGCTTATTTATCGCTCACCTTAACTTGTGAATGAATATATTACGCCGGAATATCGAACGGGCGCATCTATTAGAAGTTGACACGATTATGAAATGAAGATAGGGTCGCTGTACAGTTCTATAAGAGAGTATCATCGAGTGGCGTTAGTAGCGGGCTATCTAGCTGATCTGCTATCGTGTTGCATCGGCACAGTGGCTGTTCGGTGCTAGGAATAGGTCGGGTTCCCGCGTTCGGCCGTGATATATTGTTCCGCATCTCCGTGTATAAATCTTGAACGCCTGCTGAGGTACACGGGACACGCCGCGCCGCAGCTCCGAGCTTCAAATGGAATTGTGTTTTTATTTATCGTGCGAATCGCGCCCCACTATCGCTAACTCGAAATCGCACTTTATCTGCCAAAATGCGGAATCGCTTCGGCGGCGGACTTACCGCTCTTTATATTTCTCGCTCACGTTTAGTAATGCAGATTTTATTTGCACGTTTTCTTCTCTGTGATATGGTTTTAATATTATGTGCAAATATGAAAACATTTATTTAAGTAAATATTATGTTCTTATTAATATTAATATTTATTTCTCTACTTTAATACGGATGGAGAGAGACGATAGTGGGGCTGCATTACAAATTAATATTAATGTTATTACGTGATGTACACATTCATTGTTTCATACAACAGTTACTTCACAGAGAGTTTAATACAACTAATGATTTGGTTTGAAACTGCCACAGATTTTTAAACCTTGTCTATTTATTTACGATCACTAATAAGAGCTCCAAAATTAGATGATTGATCTTTATGAAGTGAGAAACATGTATGGTCGTTTAAACAGCTACCATTTGAGATATTCTTTCTCCCGACTGTCTGTTGTTACACTGAATGTGTTACGAACTTCTAATGTAAATATAAGGTTAAGTGTAAATTATGTATTTGTAACAGAAATCTGATGTACAACGTCGGTATACGTTCGTAACTTACACGGTAGACTTACCTGTAGTAAATTTACTTTACTTAATGATGTGCTAGTGTGACGCATGAACCAAATAACACAAGTCATGATTTCAATTGTTTATTAAATTTTTTATGTTAAAAAAATAAGAATTAATAAACTTTAAAATGAAGGTATTTTATAGATATATTACAGTGGGTTTGATTCATATTTATTACCCACTGTGAACTTGAAAAATATTAAAATAGTGTAAATCGGCTCACATCGCATTTATTATTCAGACCGTAACATATAATTCATTAATCACAATAAAATACGAACTAAAATAATTACAATAGTTTATAGTAAATTTTTGAAACTAGAATCGAAATATTAAAATGCACTATATATTTTTAATATTTAATTGTATTCGATGACACACTTGATAAATAAATAAAGAGACATAAATATTTAACATAAATAATTTATCTGTTATTTCTTAGGTAAATTATTTAATAATATTGATCAAAACTACATTTTTTTTCCTATTAATAGCCTAAGCACAAAACATTTTTAATTATCAAGAAAATCTATTTAAGGTTTTAATCTTTGGCATATTTAACTATAGTGAAAGTATTTGGTAAAATGCGTCATACTAAATCCTAAATACGTAACTGCAAAAGCTTTAGTATGAAGAAATATTCCATTTATTAGTCGATAGCTTAACTTATTCTTAGAAAAATAGTATATCTATAGTCACATGAAAATGACAAGAATCAAACTAGTTGTGCCCAGTATACGAATAAAGCTAATTAAATTAAGTATAACATAATTTATTTTAAGAAACAGTAGCGTTAATATTTTTGGATTCCTATAAACATATTCGTAGTTTTCTCTTCTGTAATTTAGGAGAGGTATTTCGACAAGACGCTTTCACGTTTGTATCTTTTGTCTTCGAAGTGCCAAAATAATTTTGTATTTTAATCTATTTAGTCGGACGCGTCGTTAACTCATGTATTAATTACCTCTTAAAGTTCCTTTACATATGTCGCTTAATACAACATCCATTATGTTTGAAAGTGTCTGCGTCAAAATGTTCTCATCAGAAGTTTTGTTATATATTGTAAATATACTTAAAACTTATATATATCTAGCTTCAACGTATATTAAATGGATTTGTTTGTTGACTTGTATTGAGAAATCCCACTAAATTATTAACGAAATCTCGCGATAAATGAAAAAATTTGAATTTTGAAACAATTATTTAATTTATTTAACTGGAAACATGCTCAGGAATAAAATACGTAAATTTGTTCTGTGTAACGAAGCATTTGTCATACGTAAATACTAGGTAGGCCCAATTTATAGTAATGTAACATAATTAATTAATATTAAATAGTAATAAATGATGAAAATACTTAAAGCTCGAGGGACTCTAGTTTAGAAATGGTTTAATGTTTGTGTTTCATGATTGTAACTGTGTGGAGATTTGTGTAATATTATATTACCTGTTTACGTATCATATGACCGAATGCGAATATTTAAATTCTTTTGTACAATGTCGGCTATAGTGCGAAATGGATTTGCATTAAATAAAATTCTGTTACTGTATCTGGTGATTTTATTTTGTAACCTCAAAATAACTACGTAGACATTGTAACTTGGTCTTGATAGAAAAATTATATTTGAGAAATATGTTTACTTTAGGTATACCTAAAATAAAAATAAAAATAAGCATTTTATGAAAAAATAAATTTTACCTAAATCAACTGTAACAGTAATATCTTATTCTATAAATGTTGTACATTTTCTTTCCAAAGTATTATTTTTTCATATACAATAACACAACGAACACACACTTTTACGACAAGCTTCTAATTTTGTTTTTTTTTAAACTGCGATAAAAGCGAAACTATGCAAGAAAGATTACTATAAAATAAATGATTTTGATTTTTTTTATGATATGATAATACAAAACCACGCTTTAGATCTTTGAGTAAATGGCCTAATGACAATTCATCCCTTTGCCCAGTAGTGGGATTTTTATAGGCTATTAATGAATTTACACCCGGGTGCATATAAACATACAATCAAAATCATTTGTATAGATTGTATGGCTTGACAGTTTAAAGGATAATATCAACTTATAATATTACTATAATAATTATAATAATCACTTACTCTTTGTACTGTACCTACATAAAATTTTAGCAATGTTAGAAACTGACCAGTTACCATTATAACTTAAAATCAGTTCTTACAAATAGTAGTAACATTATTTTTTTCTTTCTACATGACATGAATCAGTTACGTCCGATTTATCGCTACCATAGCAGTAAGTCTAAAGTTAATCGTTGGGCCATACATTACAAGGTGACTTTTGCCCAGTGAGCACGTTTAGGTAACTATTGACCAAACATAACTAAAAGTCCACACATTAGTTCACATCTTAACAAGATCCCTTAGATTAAAAATTAAATTAGTTCCTAACTATAGGTTTAAGTTAACTGTGTTTGCTCAAAAGTTATATATAATATACTTATTCATTTATTATTTATTGTGTGTAAATAAACGTTAACTCAAGAAATTTGATAACAAGATAAAAGCATTCATTCATCATACCTGCGATAGAAGAAATAATAACTATAATATTAATCCGATATAAATAACTATAATATTCTCATACTTCTTTTTTATTTTCTTTTAAATAACTTAACTTATCTTATAACTGATAAATATTGAAATCAAATTATTCTAAATATATATTTAGAATAATTTGATTTATTTCAATATTTGTTACAAATATTGAAACATTCATGACTTTTAATGGATGTTCGTACTTATTGCATCATACAAACATGTGCCATACAAACATATTTGGTTAAATAGGGCTAGACTTACCACTCAACCAGTTGGTATAAATAACACTGAGAAGGTTAGTACTCATGTACCTAATTACACATTTAAAAGTGACGGAGATGCTTTAACACACTTTATGTAACTTAGACAAAGGAAATAAAATTCAAAGTAGATTAAATGTTGGTTAAAAGCCAAGGGCAGCACCACTTGGTGTTGCAAACTGGCTAGTTTTTGTATAATTCTATATTTGTATATTTATATTATTTCTTTGTTTTTGAAATATACATTTTGTTTTTCTATCAGTATTTAAAATATACGCTCACGACTGAGTTTCATTCTCAACACTTGATTTTCAATTACACAATAATTTCAATTAACTTTAATTAAATTTAATATCTATCAATGATTTTTAAATTGGAAAACCTTTCTTGACGAATTATATAAGTATAAATTTCTATAAAATACCCATAACAATTATTTATAGAGCTTTTGAGTGTAATAGAGAATGAGATATTAAGGTTTTATTTTGAAACTACAATGAGTGACTCAGTTTTCATTGAAAACGCTGTCAAAAAGCGACTGCATCGATGTTACAGGATATTAGATTATCTTAACCGCAGTAGGTAAAAGCGCAAGCTGCTACGAACATGTTATCATAATTATGTTTCAAAACTAATTTTATTCAAAAAATAAAAGTAATTTGCGATTTTCGTATCAAAATTGTCTAAATATTAATAATACTAAAAATACAGATAAATCTCCCAGTGAAATAAATTAAATTCTCCCTTTATATGCGTTGGCACTCTACATCAAGAAGTTCGAACACAAAATGTATAGATGTATGTAAGTAACATATAACACATATAGTACACAAAGAGATATAGCTGTGTTGGTATTGAGAAAAGTAGTCATGGTGGCGTGCCAAACAGGAAGTTTGCTTGTGAGGCCGCCACGGGATGTGAGGTTCGATTCTCTTGCAGCCCGATTTTGGGATTTTATGTGTTTCTTGTCTATTTTAGCACTTTTAGAAAAATGTATTTGTTTAACACGCTCAAATAGGTTAGTAGGCGTTGTTGTAATGTATAGTGGTGTTTTTAAAGTACTCGTAATTCCTTTTCCTATATAATGTTTTTTTTTTTAATTTATACAATACTTATTAAGCTAATTAAAAAGTAATAAAGCCTTATTAGCTATTTTTAACATTCTTACTCTAAATCTCTGTACTTTCGGCAGTTTAGAGGCAGGATGACATATTTTAACATGTAGAAATAATTGAAAATATTTTGGACCGTGACAGATAAAATTCTTCTTTTTTCTTTTAGTAATTACCAGTTACAATTCATAGCACGTTTGATGTTATTGATATGAATGGTATATTTATTTTACCTTCGTCGTAGAAGGTAATATATTGTGTAAATAGGAAGATACCTAATTAAAATAGTACCAAAATCCGATACTACATCGCATCACGAAACTCCGGGTACTAATAAACCGGGAGTCTCGCGTTCCTAATTAGGCCGTTAATTATAAGCCTTTCATGGGAGCCTTAATTCCTGTATAAAACAGCCTGCTGGCTTAATTTTTGACCGGGTTTTGTTACTTGGATTATCTTTCTAGTTACTGTACCAAAGTTATTCTGGCTAAAGTTGCGGTGTCATCGCCACGTTCATTTGTTTAGGCCTCTTTAAAATATGATGTCAGAATTATAAAGATAAACATAGATGGATTTTAACAAGTGCTGGTTTCTTAGAGTACTGGTTATGTTTTGAGTAGTTATTTATAACTTCAGTAATATACAAAAGAAAGGTGACAAACCATGGGTTTTGGATTCACAGGTGTTAAATAGTACAAATGATAAAAAAGGATATCATTTTAACATCTTTGTTAAAAGTTTTACGTGTCATAACTTTTGTTCTACTGCTTGGAGCATTTGTAGATCTTAACGCCTGGAAGGTAGAAAGGTATTAAAAAATAATAATCTGTCATGTACTCGAAGATAAGGAATACGTTGATAAGACACTGAAACGAATGTTAGCTAAAATTATTTAAATTAATTACTGTGAAATTATAAAGTTATGTTTCAAGTCATGTTTTACAGAAGAATGTATTGTCAAATTACAAGTTATGACACATGAGTAAGGAGTGAATGCATGAGCAAATGCCTAAATAATGGCAGTCCCTCACCAGGTGGACTGGAGTCATTACTCTTGTGGTAATCCGCCGAATACACCAAGATTTACGACACACCCATACGGACCAAATTTAGGTGTTTCATAAAAAATGGAGCTTAGTTTTCTTGAGTTATAAATAATGTTAGAAATCCCCTGTTGTAACCGGAATGGTTTTTGTAACTATGCGTCCAATAAGTACTTTTACTTGTCGGTGAAGGTATGTTAAGAATGATATATCCTTTTTAAATTGATCAAATTTGAATTATCTTTTTTTAAGTAACGCTAACGAGGAATTAAAAAGTGTGGAGGTCTTTCAAGCAGGAATGCACCACATGGATTAAAGTAGAAAGCTGGTTTTAGATTGAGACCAATCAATATCTTGGGTCCTGTTACAATATAAGAATTCTTCATCAGCATCATTGTCAAGAACTGCAAACTTTATATATCCCACTGGTAAATATCATACTGAGTATCACATTTGGGCAATGCTTTTTGGTGGAAGAGTAAAAGACTACTAACTAAATAATCAAGATCAACTTTGAAAAGCTGTGGAGTTCTTAGCGGTAGGCACTAATTATTTGATTTCAGCGGTAGCAGAGTTAGACGATGTAAATATAACTGACGTTGGTGATTTCCAACACTTACTTAAATAGGCGATTATTATTTATCCGTCGGTTTAAAACATTTACTGTATGGAAGAAACTTTTAATCGTCTCTCCAAGTATTAGTTAACACCAGCTGAAAGTAATTAAGTCCGTTTAAAAAGAGATGTTTGATTTTGAAATTAATTATTCTTCTCTGTATATAGACAAAGAAGCTCTATGCAGAAATCTTGAGCGTCGTACTATCTGGCGCCATTCCTCTCTCGCGGTGGCTCGTCTCTTCATATGGTTGGTTTATCCCATAGGTAACCTGCAAAATGAAAAAGGACAAATAACGGTCAAACGTCAGTAGAAAACTAGTGAAATATGTGAAATGAAAACGGTATCTCCAATAAAATCGCCAAAGTAAATATTTTTTTAATATCAAAATAAGTTTTTCTCCAATATAAGTAGAGAAGCCAAATTGTCAACCCAAGAAAAAATAAACTTCGATGTATACATAAACTTATGTAGTTCTTTGTACTACGCATTTTGGAGCTGCTTTTCACTAAGAAGACTAATTCACAAAGTCTATGGATTCCATATCTAAACTGGATCGCCTGCGGTGGTTCGCCTCCCGCTAATTAAGATAACTCAATATGTCCTCATTGGAAATATGGCTGCGCGCACGCAAGCGACATGCGCATTGATTTTGAAACGAAGAAGATTGTTGTATATGTAAGTTTTATTAAATAAAAATTGGACACTAGTTGATAGTTATAAATTGAGACAAAGAAATCAAAATAGATGTCTACTTAGACGAATGCGGCATTATTAATATTTTAGATTCTTCTTGTATCATTCATAGATTATATACACACGACAAAAGCTACATATAAAAACTGATTACGAGGATTATTCAACAAGTTCTTATAAATATGAGCTTATAATAAATAGTTAAGAAGAAACATAACTCTTAACAATTATTTTGTGTACTTTTCATAATAAATAGTGCAGTATCCAAAGAATTTCATAGGTACTTCGTAGCTGATGGTGACCTCGCGGTTGAAAAATACAAAGCTTTTGTAATATAGTTAGTTAGTAAGGATGTTGTCTTTAAGCACAAATAAGAGAAACAACAAGTGAAGTTAATTACATTGGCTATAAAGAGTAGGCACTTAGGACTGTGGTGTCGCTGATACTGAATCTGAACCACAGGTCTGGTCTACTTCTTATCGTTCGCCAGAGTCTTTTCATGCAGATGAGCTTGTAGGCAGATAGTCCAGCACTTCAGGGTATGTACTAATTTAGGTAGGTTCAGGACAGCTCTTAATATGTAATTTATTCAAATAATTGGCAGAAAAATCAAAGAAGACGAATGTCCTTATTATTTATTTATTTTCTATGTTCTGGTCAATTGAAAATCTTCTTTTTGAATATTTTCTAACGACCAAGATTTACAATGTATGAATTTATAATAATAAACAGTGGTAATCCTATGGATTTCGCGAAATTTCGAAAAAAGAAAAGTTATAATTTAACACAACATGATGTTCTAAATAATGTAATCTAAGACAAAAATAAATGTTGAATCACACAAGCCAAATGTTTCCAAACTGTTTAGTTACAAAATTGGTAATGGTGATCGCTAACTCACAATATCGTATTGTCAGTTTCAGTATATAATTACTAAAATGCTTCCAAACCAAAGATTCGTTGATCCAAGTTCGAAGTAGAAAAAAAGAACTTTATAACATTGATTATGATTCAACTATTATCTTCACTTAATTATATTCGTATATCTTTCACTGCCAATAAAACTGGCGTATTATAAAACAATTTTATTAAGCGCTCATAAGAACATGAGCGGCGTTCATAAATCTCGTGGGTAGTGCTCACTTGGGCGCGGACACGGCCGAGTCGTGCGCGCAGATAAGATAAACTCGCGCGTGCGCGGTGCCCCATAGCGATCGCTAATTAAGTCTTCAACTTCGCTATGCTTTATATTCGTTCATAGATGTATTGTGAAGAAAATTTAAAAATGTAATCAATAATGAAATATTGTAATGATAATAACATTATTGCTTCTTTTATTTAAGGCTTTTTAATTATCATCCTTATTATTTACAACCTGCTGGGCACAGGACTTTCTAGATAGGAGAAACACATGACGAGGTTGGACCATAGCACTTCCACACTAGCAATGCGGCTTGGTGGGTGAAAACGGTTGCCATAACAATGGAGACCAATGCCTTAAGGTGCCTTCCGAAACATGATGAGTTTGAAATAACAAATTTGACTGACCCATTTAATTAATAAATTTAAAACCAACCATGGTAAAAGTTGGTTTAGTTTTCGTTATCCATACCAGAGCATTTAAACCTCTACGCCAACAAGCTCCGTCAAGGGTAAGAGGCGTTGTAGTTTCTCTGCCTATTATTTACAATTGAGATTTAAGATGAGTTAGAAAATGGATACAGTCTCTTGGATACCTCTCTACTGGATAAGACATGTTAAAATCTTGGTAGGTTCTTAAAAATCTAATTGCTACCGTATGAAAATAAATGCCTTAGGTACATTAAAACTGTGTAAGTACATGTACAAAAAGAAATCAAGGTTAACATGAAGTTACGAACATTTTGACAGTGTTAATTTTTTTTTTCAAGTCAGGTATTTTATGTATTTCTCTTATAAGAGATTTATAATATAATTTGTGATATTAACACTGAATATCTACGAAACCTCGAATGGAGGTTCAACAGAAAAAAGCAGAATCTACATCAATTTACAAATTACTCTTGTAAAAATCAAATTGCTAATATACTTACAATCTATGATGATAATGCCAACCATGATTCTGCCAAAAATGGGCACGACTGTCAGTTAGTTTGTAATCCTAACTATATTCACCTATCGCAAAAATATTCCAATAAAACACTCACTTAGGTACCTACTTTGAAAACTGCTACAATTAAAAGTAGCAAACAAAAGATTTTAAACAATACATCGCGTTAACAATGGTCAAAATTCACTTGTTTACGTTATTTGTAACGACAAAACCACTGCATAACTATGAATATTACGGGTAGACAAGGTTGCTTGTACCAGGCTGTCATAAATGCATGATTTACGCAATTACCTTCCAAAGAGGACGATAAATTACTGTTCCACTTCACTTTAGAAACACGCCACCCTGAATTTGCAATCGGGCAACTTTTCATCATACTACTTTGTAACTTATATACACTGGCTTAAGAGTCAATGCCCACGATTGTCAATAAAATATTAAGTTGCAAAACTAAAGCTTGATTATTCACAGTTATTGTCCGACCTTACCACCCGCTATCATGAGGTGATGCAGAGAAATTCTTCATGTTATCCGAAACATTTTTAACAAAATAAAAGACTAAAGTGATTGCAAAAAATAAGGGTCATAACAGATATTAAATCAAAGTTATTACAAAACATGAAATACTTACTAACTTAAAATTTCATACATCTTCATATTCGTTCTATTTAAACCTAATAAATCATTTCTTTCATGGACAAAGTCAAATTCTATTCAAATTCCTTTTCATTACTAATGTTTTGAAAATTAACAAATAGTAATTTTAACTTTTATAGTAGATTGAAATTGGTATCACAAAATCCTAAAAAGAACATTTTCCATGATAACGAAGCCATTCTATTAGGAACCATCAGTATGTTGTAAATTTTTCTATCTCATGTTTTTCTCCTTCTGTTATTCTGTGAGTACATTAAATGATGAATTAATAAATGACAAAGTAGAAATCTTCACAGAAGAAGTCACGTTATTGTATCTACCTACAGTAATCGAAAATAGAAAATACAAATTTGTCGACCTATGAAATCAATTTAATTTTTTTGTACTATTTTAATTACAGCTTCATTTACATAGTAATAGAATCTAAATATAGAAAACAATATATCTTTATTGTGCATCAACCAATACAAAAAGAAATACACTGGGTATAGTTTATTTTATTATTGAAATGTGATAAGGGATAAACATATTTTATTTATTATTCATACATTAATGCATAATAATAGAGGTGTGTGATTCCAGAAACAACAGGGACCTGACATCGGTAGTCGGTGTTAGTAATTGTGTATACAGTCTACCTAATGTCCTGTCAATCATCGCTCTTCCAAGCACTGCCTCTAGAATAATAACAAGGTTATTGTTTGCAATTCTTCCTTTGGATGCCAAAGCCGGTGTGTCATACGCATTATTGGAGGCACGTACTAAGAAATCCTTACATCCTTATCAGATAGACGTGTAGTTTGCAAAACGATTACCGCGGAAAATATTGAGATTATCAATAAGGTAACGAAATAATCTGAGAGTATTCAACTTTTCATGTAAATTCCAGTTGACAAAACAATGTTGTTTTTGAGTAATTGTCTATTGTCATGTAAATAAAATCAAAGTTGATAAAGAGTTCTAAGAAATATTCGCGGGATTTTAAATTTATCAAAATATTACATACACTTCGACGTTTAGAACTCAATCGTTTTATTTGACTAAAACTATGAAGTCAAAAATTAACACAGACTCGGACAATATAAACATTTGCGATTGTGAATCAGAAAACTTGATACTCGGCTGCTATATAAAGAATAGCAGTCTGCGGTAGGCAAGCGAATAGATTTAGTTATCCGATTGATATCAATAGTTGATCGGTCACGTCGTCATTGTCAGTTGGGACTACTAATGACCTGTATTTTGTTCTGGCGCCTAGTGACGTCATCTATGATATGCCAGTCGTGGCCTACTAGTCATGAATTTGTTTCTAATTGGGCACAAGTACGTAACAAAATATCTGAACTAAACGTTTGGAATGGAATACTTTCTGTTAATTTTTGACCACAAATACACATACCTAGCAAGTTTGTAAGGATTTTACCATTTTTATTTCAAAATTGTAGTATTATTAATAGAATTTCCATTTTAGACTCTATTAACGTGGAATTAAATGTCATCGTAGTTTTTGAAATGACAATGGATTCTGAACTCCAGGTTCCATTGAAGAGAAGAAGAACTGTAAACAGTCAAATAGACATTAATTAATATTTTTAAATGTTGTTGTCATCCATTGGTCGTTGCTAATAAAATATCATCTCATAATTTCGAATACCAAAAGATTTTAAATATTTGTTTATGCATCTAAGGAAGCTGAAGGAAGGTCTGTCTATGTCCTAATACAGTGCCTGCACTTAGTCAGGTGTGCCTCGACACGATAACTCAATGCAGTTTCATTGTGACTATACACAACAATATATGTAGTTGCATTCCTATACTGGACTTAATCTTTCCCTCACCTCATATAATAAATCATGGGGAAATGATGTTAGGAGTGGAAAATCATAGTAGAAAGCGTCTCCAACTTACCTCAGAACGCAGCCATATAACAATAGATCAGTTTTGAAAAGTTTAAAATATAAATTAGAGTTCAGAACAGAGTTAGTTTGCCAAAAAGAACTGGAGTGTAGTAATGAGTTTTATTTTATTTTCTGAGGTTTTATATGCAAGCAATGGGCGTTATTTCTGAACGTTTTTCGTTTATATGTAATGTTTAGGTTTGACTAAGCGTTCCGAAAGTGAGGTGCTATTGTTTACGCCTGTCTGTCTTTGGCTTGTTTTTGTGTAGTGAGTTGTTCTGAGTGGATGATGTGTCTGGTATGTGTTGGTTGTGGAGTTGTGTGTGTATGAAGTGTGAAGTTTTATGTCACGATAGAGTTGAAGAAAGTAGAATAGAATATATCTTTATTGTACATCAGCCAATCAAAAGCAACTAAAAAAAAATTTGTGACTTGGGTTCGATTATGAAATCAGATCACAATGCACTTGTGCCTCCCCAGCCGTTTATTATTCCTGCACCTAACCTAATTTTAAGCTATAAACTTCAATATACCACCTAGCTCAATATACACTAGGTAATTAAGTATTTATTTATTCCTAGTTACCCGGTCAACTTTGAAACCACAGCCACTAAAAACTGCCACAACCGCCAACTATCAAAACTTATTCGAATAGAAGATTTTCTATACTAAATTAAAATTATTATTATTTAGCAGCTCTTTTTTCATAATATTTAAACCACCCCATGTATAAAATCGAATAAAACACAAAAAACAACTTTTTATTGTTCAAGCCTTTTTTAATTTTAGCGAGTCTAACGAACAGCTATATATATTTATAAACAAGAGAAGAAGATGAAGTAGATATATAAATACTGATACTTGTAATATATAAACAACATAAAACTTACAATATATAATCCAAACTAGTCAATAAACGTGGTCGATGCGTTAATACGCGCCAACACACCGCATAAGCCTTAATTAAATAAAATTGAAATGAAAACGCCAAATGGATTTTACGTGCTTTCATTAATGGCTGGTTCCGTATTATTTTCGAACATTTATTAGTGTGTGTGTAATGCGTGTGATCGTTATTCATGTCCTGTTTAATAAGCTGCTTTAAAAACAACATGTTTTCATTATCGTTTGCGTTCGCCTAATAATGTTTTGCTTTAGTTCGTGATTAAAGTTTGTACGCATTCGTAATTATATTTTTGGTGTTGCTATTGTTTGATATCCTACAGTTTTGGTGGACTATCATTGTAATTATCTAATTAACAGTCATTACATAAATTCTTTTTCGATTCATTAATTAACGTGGAAAAACTTTGAGCTTTCGTCTCAAACAGCTACGTTTTTCATTTGTTTCATTTTAAGATCTTGTAGTCATAATTGAATAAAGGTGTGATAAATGTAATTATAATATTCTTTATTTGGATATGTATGTGGTAATATATTTATTAATATATAAATGGTTTGAATAAAAATATGTTTCAAGTATTATTTTATTGTTAAGGTTAGTTTTATAATTATTCTTATAACAAAGGTATATGCAAAAGTTTGTAACTTTGCCGCTCTTTTTTATGTTACATTCCAATAGATTTATTCCTATGTCTCTTATTGTATTGGAGTTTCATTTTTATTTATTAACGTTTTATATTGTTACCTTTATTTTCAACAGATTATATGGTATATAAACCATTGGTGAGTTAACTATTTGTTCTATTAATTCCGACAAAAGTTTACCTAAGTTCAAAAACATGGCCCAGTGAAAATGAAAACCAGTACAGGAATATGACACATCATGTTCGATAACAATTTATGAGTACAGATAAGCATTTTAAATATTTTTATGAGTAAAAAAGTAAAAGATGTGTTTTATTCCTCGAGGTAACTATTACATTCGGAACCTTTTTGTGAAATGGAACTTTTCCATCTTTTTGTCACGAGCACTATAATCTCTTCTATTATTGATATTTTAAGCATTAATTTAAAACGTTTGAAACGTTTCTAGATGAATACATACACATCTCTCGTTTTGGGAGCAGCGGTGTCTTTATAAAATTACTCGGTTGTATTGAAAAATAAAACTTACTTATTTTCATATTTTGTATGTCATAAGTAGTAAATTTTACTATGAAACTTAATATCTAAAATGAATATTATGCATTGGTTTTCATATCATTTAATTTCATTATGTAGATGTTATGAACATTAGTTCCCAAGACATATTCCTTATATGGTTCCTTATATGTTCCTTTATATGGTTTATGGTAACTGGCTTGTAAATTCTGACCGATTTAAATGTGCCATCCGGTACAGTAAAGACATTAAATCTCAGAGTCAAAACTGTTTCATATATCATGTAAAAGCGAATTAAACCCGACATTATTTTCCCAAGCACATTAATCCTAATGACAGTGGAAAAACACAGACGGGAAGGCTAGTCACGGAGCGAATGAAGACGAAAATAAGTAAATGCGTGGAATTGTTAACGAACCCGGGGATATTTAAATTCAACGCAAACATTCACCCAGTTGCAACGTGCGGGCTATATCGTAACAGTTTTAACAAACTCTCCACATCTATGTTAGATGTCTTTAGAAAACTGTTTCTGGTTGTCTTTGTAGATATGACTCGTAAAGAGGCAAAGGAGCCCGTTGGCATCGTGCTTCGAGATTCCAAGCATTTTTTGCTATAGTTTTGACTTGACGGGGTAATTTTTATCGTGACCTTTTGAACGGCTTTCACCGATCAAGATGCAGCATTTGTCTACACGTTAGACGTTCATGGTACCATGGTACCATAGTCCAAATTCTTCATGTATCCTGCCATGTCATGCCATGTTGATTATGATATTGAATTTGCAAGTCTACCAAAAGAACAACTTACCGTTTAAGGTTCAAAATATATTGATTTTTCGCGCTTGACTAACTAATAATGCTCTCAAATAAAAAAAAATGATGGATATTTTATAGGGTAAGTGTCATTGTGATTATTTCCAAATTTGAGATACTTAGTGGAAAATTACATGTTCATACCGAAATTGAATCCCTTAGATAAGACTGTACTTTAAAATTACTTATTCCCACGCACACTTGTAATTGATGACTTCACCAACATTGAAAGGTCATCATTGATCCCTGGCTTCTACTATCCACATGAAGTTTACTCTTAATTGAGAACATAGTTTACGAACGAATACTTCTTTTAGTGTTCGCACGCACATTATATTCACACGTTATAACATTTTTGAGGAGCTGTGTGAACTTTGCTTGGTTAACGATCTACCTATTATACATGTGGTTAGCCACAAAGAATAACCTGCTCGATATCAATATGTTGAAGCACGTAGGATTATAAGAGCACTTCAGATTGTTTATTCAACATTGTTCTGACCATGAAATGTCTGAATATAAAAATTGTATTTTCCAAGGAACGCTTCTTGTACAATGCCATGAGTCTAACAGATGAACTCATGCTGTTAAAACCAATATCCTTTGGTTGAGGCACTATAAGTACTTACACTACTAAAAGTAAGCGTTGTAATACGAAGGCTAACTCATAGTATTATGCTAGAGATGATAAAACATTTTAATTGGCGTTTCTGTTCTGATTTATCAATTACAGTCTCTATTACTTTGTTTCAATGGTACAGTAAAGACTAAAAATTACAATCCGGAGTAATTTTATATTAAATAGGAGATAAAATTTAAAAACAAATGACAAACACGGTATAAAACTATTGTAGTACTGCGATATTTCAAAACAACAATTTTGTTTCGCGCCAGCTCACACGGAACCCTTTAAATTCATTATTACAGACCAAAGAGTACGCATGCTACAGATTTAAAAATTCTATTTATTACACTCTAAGTTGTTTACCAAACAGTGTCCCCAAAATATTTGTTAGGGGGGAGCCGTGTAATTTTTTACGCGAAATACACAGCAATGCGGTACGTTTTACAATGAAAAAACGAGATGAGAATAAACAGACGAGAGGAATTGCGAGAGGGCTCGAATTTTGAATACAAATGTAAATTAGTATTCTCCACTAATTACCTCCCGAGACACGTTCGTAGTCATACGTCTTGTCGGCTTACTGTGGACGTCCAATTTTTTTAACAGCTAGTTCGTTCGAATATTTTTCTCATTAGGCCAGTATCAAAGCGTAATTTGTAGGCTGCTTTATGCGGTAATTAAGAAATATACCCAGAAAAATTGTGGGAGTTATTTAAGAGTGCGGTTGGTGATATTTGCTACATCAATTTACGTAGATAATTATAAATTGTGAAGTCGTGATGAAATTAAAATTATTTTGCATTAATTAATTGCATTATAAAAACGAAAATCAATATATACTGGATTCAAATGTAATGAAACCAAAGAAAACAGTAAAAAGAAAAAATGTTTTGAAATATTTAATATGAAAGATTTTGAGAAACCTATTGTGTAGTGAGAACAAAACTAAGATATATTTTTCTTATAATTAAGTAAACAATGTTTAATATGCGAGAAAATTCTTATTCATTTCGAATCTGTGGCCATTCGCCGTAATCAGCTGGCTTCAAGTTAAGTTAGGTCCAGTCGCTTGTTATTACAATTTTACAAAACTGTATGCAAGCCGTGTACTGTCAGCTAATTACCGCCTACGTCTCGGGTCCGAAGCGTCGACGTCACGCAGCACACTCCGTACATATTTAACGCGCTGTTTGTCACAACCCTCTGCTACCCTTTCAGCGCTTCTTCGCTGTAGACTCGTTGAAATTATAATTTTTTGGCTCGTTTACACGAGACGATTGGCCGTGAACGATTTCTTATTGGACAGAAAAACATCGTGTGGTGTACTATAGTGAATTGGAGACGGTTAATAAGTTAAAACATATTTCGTACTGACCCATATTAAGTATCTTGAATTGAGATGTATTTGTGAAGATTCATTTAAGATGTAACTAATTTAATTTATATATTCACTAGAGTCGTAAGGTGTAAACGATGCCCGGCATCCCCTCATCCGACGGAAGTGTATAAAAACGTTATCATCTTTTATTTTTCACGCTCACAATTTGCATTTCCCGTTTCAGAGATGATGTATTCTGTAATTATGCACTTGAAACTTACTTATTTATGGACTTTGCATAGGTAATGGATGAATTTAATTATTAAAAAAATATTTCTTGTAACTTCTTTGCAGTTCATTAATATGGTCTCAAATGATTATTTTTTTTCAAAATACGCTTAACTTTTATCCGAGTACTTACCTACTTTTACATTACACCTAAGTCTGTTTTTACACGGTCTTTTTGTACACGGTTTTGATATAACACGGTTTGAAAATTGAATATTTTTAATTTTTTTACACGATTTTATTCCATTTAGCACGATTTGAAATTATATAATATTCAATTTTCAAACCGTGTTATATCAAAACCGTGTACAAAAAGACCGTGTAAAAACAGACTTAGGTGTATACTCTTAGGAAGACAAAATGAACTTATTCGTAATATCTACTCGTATTATGTTTAGTTTCATCAAAAAGTAATGTAAAATTTTAGTCCTTAGAGCCGATTAAAAATTTATTGAAACTTAACAAACAATAATTTCAATTTGTTTGTTCAGTGAATGTTAGTAATACATACTTAAGAAAATTCAAATACTCGGTGATGCCGGTCGTATTATACTTACCAGGAAACCTTTTATGTGATAAACGGGTAAAACACAGCTAGTTAATTTTTTTGCTCCATTTACTTTCTAATAATTTGAAAGATGTCATTATCCAGGCGAGTCAAATAATTAATTAGAACGAAATAATTTCTGTAAGACGTACTTTCATTATTACGAAAGTGTTCCCATTCCTGCCTCTTTGTCTTTTAAATAGGAAACGCAATTATACGCAGGGACAACACGGTGCGCTATAAATCAGAGGCGAAATTTATTATTTATTTACAAGAGAACGCAAATTAAATGTTATTTTTTAGTGAATCACTGGTGGCACGTTTTCATGAATACCTTCTTCGACTTCAAAAAATGCTACGCCCTCTGTTATATATATAATTGTATTACAATACACGTTTAAAAATAAATCTTGCATTTGAAAATACAACTAAGATTACGTAATATATTTATGTATATAAAAAAGCTGCTCCTTATATACAATTCTGCTATATAACAGGGCTAACTCGCAAAAATTCTCGGACTATCTATAGAATTGTATCTCGCAGCCTCAAGGTTATTAATATAGCGTACGTCGATTCAACAAACTACAGCACACAAGTAAATGACGTAATCATACAAATGTTTTGCGTTTATAATTTGGTAAATAAATATAATCCAATAAATTGTTTTTTTGTATTTATGAAAATTTTAGTAAAATATACAAAGAACCGCCTATTTTAATTTCAATTGCTTAAAGTGTGGGTGAACTTGAATACAATACCTTAAAACCAACTCGTATTAAGGAAGCCGCTTTAAATACAATAAAGGAAAAAATTAAAATATTTTGAAAATCTCTCACTTCTCTATGAAAAAGTTTGGAAGTAAACAAGTTTAATCTAAATTTATGTTCATTCAGTTCATTGCTTTCTTTCTTTTTCCTATAAATAATAAAAGAAAAGGATACAATGAACTTAAATATAGATGTAGGTACAGACTGATGTTAAAATCAGACCTAATATAAACTTATTCAGTTATATCGATTATGTCGAAGCGATTCTAAGTAGGTACCATATTTTTTACTTCCTCGTTTGTATAGTTTAAATTTAATTTATTTAGATAGGTTTCTATAGTGCTTATTAGAATAAGGATTGATAAATGTACCTAATAATTACCAAAGAATTCTGATAAAATCTAATTTGTATTCAATTGCAATTTTAACAACATGCAATTAATTTACTATCTTACTATGTTTCCAATACAAGTTTACTTTCACAGCAAACTGTAATTAAAATTCTTTGTTCAACACTAGAATGTCAAGTGCGTTGAAAAATTACGAGACAAATCCAGGCCGAATCATTTTAATCTTCTGACACTTAATCTGAACAAATACTGAGAATGAGTGCGCAATAAATTTCCATGTATACAGAGAATCTTAATAAAGCTCCCTAGTTATTTGTAATAAATGATGAAACAAAAATAAGGTTTGCATACCAAATGGGCACTAACGAGCGCTACATTAATATACAACTTGCTGGATTTCTTCTGTCATTGAGAGGAGCATTTGATGAAGATAATATTGCTGGATAAAAGAATTAAGATGTGATCGTTAGGCGCACATCATTAATTCGCTTTCATATCGATTACTCTTAAATTGAATTATTTAGTTGTACAGATTTACTGTCGACTTCTGACTAGTTATTTTCCTGTAAGCATGTAGATTGTGATTGCAATAGCAACAAATCAGCGTACCTTCGTATAATTTTACATGTGTTTGAGACTATAAAATGATTGACTATAAGGGAACTGGGAGCATATCTTAAATTGAGAAAAAAATATGAAAGAAAAATCTTTATTACGGAACAATAAATAAGTATTTAATATTTTTAAAAAAATATAGATACCTTATTTTGTAAAAATAAATAAGTTTCCGTAACAAAGATATATATTTGTTTTAAACTGATAAATAAACGTATTGCGGCGATGTCTAAACCCACCAGAAGCCTGAGGCGATGACATTAAACTGCCGTAAAGTAACCCTAGTTGGGAACTAGCGATGGTTATTTGCTCACTTAAAGTACTTATTACAGAACATGATTGTTTGATTGTTTGTAGAATGTTAAACAATTACTTTTAATGGTTTATTCTTTAATAATTTGTTTTTTTATCTTTTAATTACTTTCAGGGTTTACTGTATTTATAATACGAGAATACTAAACTTTCATGTGTATATATTTAAATATTTTTTATGCTATATTTTCACATATCAGCTTTATGACAGTAGATTAAACAACAATAGGGTATATAACGCGCTTTAGTATATATATGTAAGTAACCACAGCTTAATAGTAAAAACAAAACGTATTTTCCATACTGTTATTTATCCGAATTCAGTTGGAGCAAATATAATCCGCGTTAAGTCCCATAAAGATCCGACGGCGGAGCGGCAGAATGAATAGAGCAGCCCACATTCAGGCGAGCTCATGAAAAGACCGACCAAAAACGAATATATTCCAAGAGAGAAACGACTGAAATACATAGCGTGGTAGCCATCGCGGATACAGGCTTGACACTGAAAGAGACAAACGACTTTTGTCTATAAAGTTGATAATAAATAACTCTGAATGCGTTTGTTTATCTTTAGTAGTTGATTGGGAACAATCTGAGTTAGAATCTGATAATAAAAAAATATAATATTAAGCTCATGAATCTAAAAGAGTTTCTATATATATTTTTTAAAAAGAAATTAGAGTTTTATGTTATATACTTACGAATATTTTTGAGAAAACCGATTTAATGGTAATTTTGTTGATTAGTTTTTTTTATATGTTGTTTAATATTACTCTGCTGCGTTTGAAAAATTAGATGACTAGAAGTAAGTGTAAGTAGCTCGCTTAATCAAGAGATTAAGCTAATTTGATTTTAGAGGTTATATTTTTAACTGATATTTTACTGCTATTCAATCAATAAAGCCTCATCTAGAAAAGCACACAAATTTATGCTGGCTCAGCTAGAACGCAGTGAAAATACCTCGACAAGAAAATAGAAATATAGCCAGAATACGGAGCGTAAACATGTTTACCCAGTCTCGCTCCGATTAAAAACTGACGACCTAACATTCATTATTCATTGAATTCAACATAAATGCAATTTATAGTGTTCACATTGATAAATTTGGCCATCTTTTTACGTCCAAAAATTTGAAGAAAAGTAGCGATTACTGAAACGATGAGAAAACACTAAAATATAGGTAAAATTAATAGTAAATTGATCTAAAATGTAATACAAGAAATATTTATACTTATTTTAATATGACGGGCCAGTAGCTCTTAATGTGTAAGAATTTATTAATACTTTATTCTTTGAGATAACAACGAATAATTTTATGTTCTCTAATCATATTTTATCAGTCCAATGTTTCCATTCTGATATTATTTATCTCGAGAAAGATTCTGACAAGTAGACAGTTCATTTGAATTAAAATGGATGAAAAAAAACACACACACAGACAGAGGGAGACTCTCCTCCTTACATACATCTTTTTACAAGCACTTGATATGCATTTATAATTATTTACGTTTATTGTCCATTGTTCATGTTCATAACTATACTACATATATATATCCTATATATATTAGTGATAAAAAGTGAAATGCCTTAATTGGCAAATGTATCGGTAAATTTGTAAATTTAATAAAATAAAAATACAACGTTTAAATTAAGTATTAGATGGTAGACACGTTTGTTGGATCGACTGGGTACCTATCACTACCGCCTTTCTTATTTTTAAAGACAGCCCGAGACATGGAAGGCTTACACATCTTCTGTATCTAGAATGTAGTCGCATCAGCACCATCTACACACATGAAGAAAAATGTCTTTGATGTGATCGGTCTCCAAGGGTGATAGTCCAAAACCATCCTTATTTGGAACTTTGTACAGCAAGATTTTAAAATTAGTATAATGGTAAAGGAAAAAAGCCCTTATAACATTTAATTTTAATTGTTTTTTAAATGAGGAATCTTGTTTGCACCATTCACCAAATTGGCAGTACATTACAGATATTAGCTGCGCGGCCGAATTTTTTAAATTTATCGATAATGGCCATTCCGAAAGTAATTTAAGGTATTTTAGCAAGATTTCAGTTTTGGCCTGTGAATAACCATTATGAATAATTAGGTTACTGCTACAATTATTACTCACCTAAATCAACTTTTGTTCTGTTTTATAACAGTAATTATGTGTAAATTCAGTCACTTTATATACCTAGAGAATGTAAAAGTTATATTTTTTTGGAAATTTTAATAATTTCCTACCATGAATTCTATGTAATTGTGTTCTAGTGTATCATTTAGTTTTGCCGTTAGGAGAAGGAATATTTATAAGGGATGTCTATAAGTTCGCAATACTTTGCTACCGGCAACTGACTGATATTAATCTCTATTGATACGAGTCATAAATCTCATACTTTGAAACCTCGGTGTTGTAAATTTGCTAAGAAAAGATGCTGTTGTATAATCCAACTTATTTTAAATGTTTATTTTAAGTAAAGTCGCTTTTGTTACATGGCTTATATATGTCATAGTATATTTAATAACTTTACCTGTTAATATAAATAAATAAGTAGAATAAATGTAATCCTCTCAGAATTGCGAGGTTTAAGTGGCAGTGGGCAAGGCACATTGCAAAGTTAATGGGACGGAAAGATCCTCGAGTGGCGGCGGCGTATTGGAAGACGCTAGGTCAGTAGACCTTTGACAAGTTCACTGACGAGATTATAAACCTTTCACCACGTGGCAAAGGTTGCGAGAAGATGCTAGATGCGATCAGAGCAGGACCAATTGGTTTAGATATCCTTGGGGCTGGGCTATGTCCAGCAGTGAACGTCTCTCGGCCGATATGACGAAGAAAGTAATATCACGTGACTCTCCTTTTTCAATATTGTAAAACATGTATGTATGTCTTGACGCTGTAAATTACGCCAGTAAAAAGATTTTTTTACTGGCGTAATTTATGCCAAATTCTCAAAGATTTTTGAGAATTTTTTTATATAATTTTAAAGTGTTCCTGTTATTCATATAAGTCATCTAATCTTCTTAGTTCAACACTTTCTATATCAAAGTGTATTTATTGCGCCATGAATATATCAGACTTCGTTAGAAATTTACATTTTCCAACTGCACATAATTCTTTTATCTCAATTTATTTAGACTTAGTATATTATGCACAAGAATACGGGTAGGCACTTAAATCGACAAATGGCAACTATGGAATTGACAGTGTATTAAACAGCTTGCCGCATGCCAGGAGAAGGCTGAAGTGTTATAGGGGAGATAACACACTAACCGAATGAACGTTGTTTTCTACAAGCTTGAAAAACTTCAGAATCATTAATTTAATTAATGAAAATTAATGAAAATCAAGACCTGCATAAATTGTTGCATTTTATCAGTTTCAATGTAATTGCAACTTTGTTTTTCAGCAATAAGCTCATTTATTCGAATAGTTCCGAAATATATATTTTTACATAATATTACAAATATGATTGCCATTTTATTATGAAGAAATGTAATTTAAGCTTTTATTTCGTTGTTCTTGGTAAGAAGTGGTTGTAACAAGTACTTGTTGAATATTCAATCTTGAATATATACTTATATGATACAGAAATCATGAATCTTAATACACCTGCGATATGCATTTGTTACGTGGACTCTCTAGATTCCCAGAAGTATACTTCTAAGAGTTAAGATTTATTTTTCTCGTTTATACAGATTAAACAGGTAAAAATTCCCTTGATTTTGTAAATAGTGGTGTTATTGACCACTAACCATCAGGTGATTCTACTTATTGACATTCTTTTGCATAAAAATGTATTGTTTCTAGTATTATTTTGTAATATATCAAATAAATTTCAGTTAGAATCACACAAGGGAAACAGTTAAAAATCGCAGCGTTTTTGTGCAAGTGTACAGGCTTCTCTACGCCACAAGATTGTCACGGAGTCTGGGGGGTTGGCAACTATAACTTTTTCTTTGATAGAGTTCGAAATTTGGTATAAATCTGCGCCAAGCGCGCCAATGCGGACGGCGGGATGTGCGCTGTAACGTATTGGCTGCACTACGCTCAGGGTAACTAATTTGTTTGTTGGGATTTTTTATACTATCGACTATACCCATGTCTTCTTAGAACAAGTCGTTTATTTCCAAAAACTTATCACATTAGTGTCTATTTAAAATATTACCTATTGATCTCATAGGTAGATTTTTGAGACTGTGTATTCGAAAGGAATATTTGTATATTAATTAAATATCTATTAGTTAAACAAGCAGGTAAACCTATTGATGCGTTGAGGTTGACTTTTAATAATGTAATAAAGTATGAAATTAATTATATTACAAATATAAATAATTTACATTTAACAAAGTAACAAACTCCTATCTATGTTAAGCGTTCAAGTTCGCGATCATGAGCACCTACCTCAGGTACACTGAGATTACATCATTACAGTCAGTTGTCAACGTCGGAATAAATCGTCCCCTCCAAATAGTATACCAGTATCTTGGGAATTTTGGCCTTTAAAAATAGTACAAACATATTTCTTGAACAAAACACAGATTTAGGTAAGAGCTGGTTAGTAAGCAAGGAATTCTGCTCTGGTGTTTCAACAATATTAAAAACTTAAATCTTACACCAAGCATGTAGTAGATTGTACCAAAAATGCGTATAAACATATAAGAAACACCGTTTGTCAAAGCCTCTTAGCTATTTGTCATACCCACAGTCCGTACACAAGACCTACGCGTCCGAAACACATATTTATATATTTTCAGACAGTTTCATACTTCGTTCGCGACGTCCGTTCGACTGTACACTTATCCAATAAACTAGGACCCGCGATATTCTTTAATGTAACCTATTTCAGTATTCTTTTTGTTTCACATAAGAAGAGGGGGAGTTCTGTAAAAGTTGGTTATCTGCGTGCCCAGTATGAATAATGCATTTTTGTTTTGGATTTTTATGAGAAAAGTTTTGATTATTTTGAGTTCAGCAGCGTATAGGTAGGGATGTTTTAGGGGAAGGCGACTCTTCGATGCCCGAACAGAATAATTATTATTGAGAGTATTTCGATGTAGGAACCTCATAAAGTTACGTATTGTACTCCCATAACTCAACCGACCGTTGTTTGTGGTATGTTTAAAATTTTGAACAACTGTACCTATATTTTTGAATCAAACATAAATAACACATTTGAGAGAATTATGAACACGCATGTTACCTTCTTCATTTTAATTTACACGTTTACACAAAATACACTGAATACGTTTCAGATAAAACAAAACAGATTTTTACATATCAATAAATCCCAATGTAAAAAGACTATGATTATCTAAGTACTTTCGATTGTACACTGTCGCGTACAGTGGTGTAAAGTGGAAACTACAAAACATACGAAGTACATTAACTGCATATAGTAGCTACGTGTAGTTCTTGTGTTACAATTGACAATTCGCGTGAACTAAGTAAAAGATTATTAGAATTAAAATGATTCTTTGATGACTGATTTATAATAAATTAAATGTGAGATTAGTTAGGTATAAGTCTACAAGGTTATAACACCATATTGAGTGGCCCAATGCTTCAAAAGAACAACTTTAATAAGCCATAATTGTTTTCGTCGCGGCTCGGCCATACATCACGGCCGGTAGGAGCCAAGCACAATAAAACTACAAAAATAAGCAATAAATCCAGATCGCAACATTTGTCATGTTCATTGTTATTATTTATCTGAAGGCACTTTGTCCCACTCGTGACGTCAAAGATTTCTTTTTTGCAGACGAAACTATTAACACCGAGGTTTTTAAAAAAGCGCTTTACAGAGTAGTTATCTGAAAATATTTCTTACAAGTGTTATCAAGCTCAAAGTAAATATCATAAAGAGCTAATCGGAGAAGTTATAATGTATTTTTTTAGTGTCACCATTAATGTCAATTTGACATTTATTAGAGATACTCAATTGACATTTAAATTGATGATGGGAAAACTAGTATTATCATCAATACTAATACATAATGACATAGGTAATTTGAAAATGTCATTACAAATACTAAAGGCTGAGAGTTTCTTGCGCTGCTTCTTCTCTGCAGCTACTAACTCGTCGAAGCGGTGGTAGGGTAAATTGGGAATAAGCATATTAGTGTCAGTTTTAATTTTGTTAGTAATAATTTAATTAATACATAATTGAATTCTATAACTGGGACAATTTGAAAATACCCGGTTAATAACCACTTAAAGTTATCACTATTACCTTCAATTACATTTATTTATTTTTCTGATCCATATTCCCTGTTATGACGATTTAAAAGAACTTAGTAAATGAGTCTAATTAAATAAAGATATTTTAACTATGCATATTTAAAATTAAAATATAAGAGAATAAAATTATAAAAATTTAATACAAATACTACAAAAAAACTGATGCCCAGTTTTTTTGTAGTGTTTGAATGAGTACTTAATATTAAATTTTGTAATCAATTGGGAATTAAAACTGTCAGACAAAGCCTTAAGCTTAAATTCAAATTCTTAACTAGAAACCGACGCTGTATTTCACACGTTGTCAATTTTTTGATAAAAGAAATAAATGGATAAATAACAACTAATTTTCGTAACCACCAAGAATATATTTATAAATTATTTGCCGACTTTAGTTTCCTCAATAAAAATGAGTGGTTTTTACGTAGATGTTTATTAATTATAAAGGATCATGCATCACGAAATCGTGTAGCCCTGATAAAGGACAAGAATTCAGAATTGAGAGGTAAAAGTAGCTACCGAACACGCGACACCGGCCGGACTCACCCACCGGACCCAAAGATTGAACGATTAAGCGAGTAATTAAGTATCGACGCTTATACTGTCGTGGCGACTCTCAAATTTGCATGTTAAACGAAGTTTAAGTTTGGTTTTTGTTTTGTAAACCTTATTGAGATGCTGCCATTCGCGTGCGTAGCCTCGGGGACACTTGCCTTGGCTATTTCGCGTGTACAGTCTGAACAACCTTGTGTATTTTTAGATAAGGTCTGATTTGGAGGTTCTGGATGTTAAAATAATCTGGTGGAACATTGATCGACTTTTTAATTGTATTGTTAATGTCAGCGTTAAGGCGTAGAGATCGCTTGCTCCGATTGTGTGCGGTCGATGCGGTGTGAATTCGAATTTGATACGTAGATTTTCCTTAGCTATATTATCAGTAAGGAATTGTACTTCTAATAAGTCTTTGGCCAGGTAGCATTTGAGTTATAATATTTATTTATTTTCGCACACACATCTTAAGAGAATTTATATATTAATTGCAATATCACTATCTCATTATTATGTTGTGATATTCAAAACTATGTAAACAAATTCAACTCTAACTTCCAATTAATAAGAGCATATGAAATCTCCTAGAAAACTGCAAGTAAAATAAGGCATTAACATTTTTGCTAGCTTCTTAAAATCTGACTCAAATTACACTTGAATAAACAATCTAAATAGCAAAATAATATAAGCAATCGTAATGATACTTTTGTTCCAGTTCAAAACTCGGAAGGTGTTCGTGTTCACGATTAGTGTTCACACCTTCTAGCGTGGTGTGATGTACACGAATAAAACGAATATTTTTCGAGATGTGTGTATTTGTAATTTAAATTTTTATTCCGAACATTTGGAGTTTGTTAAATATTTGATTGATTGATTTATTTAACAATTTATGTACATACACACAATTTAATAAAATATTTAATATTAGGCACAGAGAGAATGTATATATTTCTAAATAAATCTCTTCCATTGGACCCGCGAAAGGAGTGAGATTGAAAATAAGGAGAGACCTTATGGTGTACATTAACTAAATATTTTGTCTGGTTTTTCATCTATAAATAATTTGGCTTAGGTTCTGTGTAAGTTTGAGAGAACTATAATTATATATTATGTTTGATCTCACACAGTGTTTTATAGAGAACATTATATACAACCTAACTTGATGTGAGACGGAAAAAAATACCAACACCTTTTAATTACACCGGCACCTAGTATTACTTCCAACGAGACGCAAATAAATTACGTACTTATGTCGGTAAGCCATATTAAGCGACCCCAATTAGCACACATGAGGTACATTACTAAGGGCTATATTTCCTATGTTGAGGGTTCATATCGATTGCTGGTTGGGCGGTGGTCAAGCATTAAAATATTAAGGGGCTTTAATCTACCATGATTGAATTTGCTTTCCGTGCGGATACCTAACTCGTTGGACTGTGTATCATTGGCTCTTACTTTGGGTTCTCGAAAACTAGAAACAGAGGCTTGCTTGCCTTCTCATTTAACAAAATATCCTTATATCGAGTTTGTATAGCTCAAAAAAGTTTTTTATAATGTATATCCAAAGAGCAATTGATTAATTAATCTTAACTACTTAGATTATCAACCGAGTTAATTGGTACTTAAAAAGGCATGTTTTGTTATTGATGTAGGTATGTAGTCAATATGTGTACTATTGTCTAATCGTTATAAAATATAAATATAAAAATGTGAATATTATTCTTCATCAGTATGTATTTTAATAATAATAACTTTTCTTTTAGACTACCCTGGACATAGGTGTCCTAAAATTAATGGTATATAAATAATAATAATATTTCTCACACTCACACCAATCCAGTCCAAAGTAAGCATCATTAAGAGCTTCTGTTATTTATACTAAATAATGAAGAAACAAATATAGTAATATGTATATAAATATCAGAAATATACTAAAAAACACACATCTTTAAGTCCCTACTGAGATATTTCCCTAAAGGGATTCGAACCTGGCACTTCTGGGTAATTAGATAGGGGTACTTGCTACTCGACTAGACGATCGCCTTTGGTGTCTGAACATAGTATTTGGACGTAATTTCAAATAATTAACGAAAGAGAAAACCGTTTTCGAGTTACAATAGTGAAGGCCCAACGTATGGTATAAATCTACAGGAGGTATACAAAGCGTGTGGCAGCCTGATAGCAGTATCTAAAGCCGTACGAGAGCGTGAAAATTAGCATTTTAATAAATACACACCCTTTGAAATACGCCGTACATAAATCCAGTAGATCTTTATAATCAAATTCAAACACATAACTCTTATTTTGTGAGGAAAGTTCGGAAAGCGCCTCGTTTCGGTTACAACTTGGCTCAGGTATTGAATGTGAAATTGAATTTTCGTTCTGTTAATTTTTCAAATATCGGTACCTACAATTATTTACAATACTTTGGTGTATTATTTATTGGTAATGTTTTTATAATTTGGTAAATATTTCCTCAGAGAAACGATTGTAATGCAAGATTTTTAAATTTTCATTTGAACAACTCACGATTATGTTTTATATATAGTATATAGGTATGTAATGCAATTACATATCTATATGAGTATATAGAGTGTTCTGTTGTTGAAGACCAGTTTGTAGAAATAATGCAAAGTAAGAATAATAAAGTAGGACTTTTGTTACATTTTTTGTTTGTTTTTCTACTTTTGAGTAAATACAGTCCAAAGTTAAAGTCACAAGGTTGTAATTGTACTAAGAGATACTTCTGTACCTATGCTGTTTCAAATAGTTTAACAGTTTTAATTTGTGTGAACTGTTACAAATAGTTCACTAGTTTCGTCTCAAGCAGAAACTTGTTTCAACCTAAATAAAAAGAGCTATTTATCGACTTCCACTTGAAAGAATTCAAAACAATTTACCCAATGGCGTTTGCGAAAGTTGTACATAACTTAATTATACGTGTATCATGTATACGACTATTAAACTAAGCAAGTGGATGGCGGTCATCCTAATCTTGGATAAGGGCTGCAGCATAAATCAGGGCGGGTGACGCGCCCCGGGCCTTTACTTTATCTACTGTGTGCGGGTGACGGAGACCGCAAGCTTAGGTTGGAACTAGGAGTGGCTTTTCAGCTGTCTGTCTGTTCACAGTACTCGATGTTCTTACTGTTAGTTTTACACTGGTTTTTATTATAAAATTTCTTGAATTTTAAAAACATACTGTAGTTGTACTGCCTTACGGATTGAAACTTTTAGTTTGTTGTATTTTAATCCTAAGTTACATTGTAATAAGGTTCCACTGGACATGCAAATAAATAAATAAACAGGAGATTTGGAGTTTTCTGGTGTTTGCAAATTGTAAAGTACCTGGTATTGAAGATTCAATCATAATGTATTGTAATTGATCACTCCAGGATTTTTCGATTTGGGGCTTAACCAAATAAGCGTCGAAAGAGATAAACAAAAGCGTTTGTGCGTTGAAATTGTTGTAATTTTTCATGCCAATGAGAAAATGAAACAAAAATAGCGAATATGCATGTTTACAATCAATAAATAAATCATCGACGTTTTTCTGTATTTTACATTGTTATTTATTAATAATTTAAAACAGGTTGCCAGTCCCATAAAACTTTATATTCAGTTCTACTCGCCTAAAAATTTTGCGTAACCGCATCTAGTGTGAAACACATATATCTTCGTCTCCGATAATTGCCGCCCGCCCCGAACACCTCTGACCCGTCCCGAAACTTGCAGCCGATCACTATTTATTAATGTTCACCCGTTTTGAACTATGAAACTATTGTGATCATTAACAAAAAAAGTTTATTAGCTATTTCTTTCTCTTTCTTTACCGATTGAAAATTAAACACCGATATTAAATTTAATAACTTACTCGAAATCAATGTAACCAAAATGAATTAGCTGATATAATTTATATCCAGTCATAGAAAAAATGTAAGTAGATTCGTCTCTATCTGTTGTTTCTGTCATCCTGAAATAAGAAGAGAAAGGGAAACATATTAATGCTTATATTTAATATACTATCTACACCTAATTTATAAATATCCATTCGAGAATTACCAACTACATACATTTACTTGTTTTAGTGTTGTTTTAATTTAAACCTTAGCTCATTAATCTAAACATTTACAACTCATAAATTACCTAAGGGTAAGACTACACGCTTTGTTCACGTTGGGTGTCGCAGATAAAGGCAACATTAAGTTAGGTCACTCACTTTACCTTCCCACATTATGTCTAAGTTATTAGCGAATAGATAAATTATTTCATTACTGTTTTATCAGCTGAACTTGTACGATGTTAATCAAAAATCTATTTATTTAAATTTGACACTGCTCGCAAATGCAAATGGTAATGACTTAATAAATATCTTTGTTTTTTATACTCTGCCATATCGGCATAAATTCAGAAACAATACGTTTGGGTCTAGAATAAGTCTTCATTGCCCGCGCTTTGCGGTTCTTCATTATTTTTGGTTTCTTCAACGTACGTAAATACTTATGATGTTCAAACTCGTTTAAATTGGTGAACAGTTGAGCTTCACTTCTAACTTTAGTTGTACTTCTAAATTAAGTAATACATTTTATTGGTTTAAAAGAACTAAGATATTTTACTCATAACTAATTTTTTTGCCAGCCAAATGGTATACAGATATGAAATATATGCTTACCAGCACGAAGTGGCTTAAAAACAGTTTTTTCTTTCATAATAAGGTATTACTTATTTTATTTGGGAGAACATTTTATGAGTATATCATATAACAACTTTCTTATTTTTTACTTCACGCAGCAGATAAGGTGACACATTTGATATTATAAGGTTTTATATCAAATAGTATGGAATTTACACACCCTGGAATCTGCTCTCCTATGGGTTGAGCTGTGAGTATTAAGATACTTATTGTATCGTATAACATTGTATGCGCAAGTCCAACATGCAGACAAATCTCACATGCATAAGAAGCCTAACGACGCCCCATATAATAAGTAGGTACAATGTTTAACTAATCGCAGTAACGGCGCATGCGTCGCCGTCGCCCTGATTTACACACAAAACATTGGGCTGATCTTATCCCGGAGACGGGCGGTCGCATAAATAAATAAACTAATTCTAAGACAAAACATCTATTAACAAAAGTAAAATAGCCTTGTGGTATAATTAACACTTAACTTAAATTATTCTATACGTTTAAAAATGTTAATTATATGTTGAGTAAACAATGAGCTTAACATTTTTTTTCACTTTATAAATTGGAACTTAAGCTAGTTAATGTTATTATATATTATATAGAATATTTAAATAAAAATCAGTGCCAATGGCTTAACCTATCTTAATTTCAGAGCACCAATGTATTTCATATTATTAAAAATCAATTATATTAAATAAAACCTCGTGGCAATATCTCATCAATTACATTGGGCAACCTTGAGTCTGGTTTACATAAAAATCTTGCGAAAAATGAAGATAAAAAGCTCGCCCGTAAAACGGATCACGGCGATTCGTAATGTGAAAATGGCCAGGGCCGCATTTGACATCGTGGATAAATTGATATTTATAAGTCGAAGGGCCAAGTATACGTTTAAAGGGATTCCCTTTATTGCTGTATCGATACGAAGGGCGGAAGGCAGCTTCCCGTCTCGCCTACGGTTATTATGAAATATACCTTCTAACTTGAAAATGTCGAAGGTATATTTATTGCGGGAATTATCGACGGCCGGATTCTGGGGTCCCGTTATTATCCTTTTTATTGGCATAATATTTAATTTTGGCTCTCCATCTAGTTCATAGAAGCACTAGTTACATATAAATCGGAATATTATTTGGTTCACATCGTAATGTTCTTTGGATGTTCCAAGAGTGTTTTAGTAGAGATATTTAAGAAGAGACATCAAGAAATATTTTAGAATGTGTTGTATGAATTCAAGTTATAAGTAGGTAATGTAAGGCTAAGAAATATTAGTACTTATTTAATAATATATGTATATAACTGAAAAAAATCATACATTACAAAAAGTACGTAGGTAAAGCTTTTTGAATTGTAATTGAAAAACTTTAAAAATGGTTTACTTGTAAAAAAATATTAGGTATTGATCGAACAAATGGTCTCTACTGAGAAACAGAAAAAGTTTTAACATTATTTTTGTTAAGAAACGAAAAAATACGAAACCTAACTGTACCTACTTAAATAAGAAATGGGAGGTCATCACATTATAAATAATGTGCTTACCAAGCTTGATTGCGCGTAAAGAGCTTTAAATGAACATTCTTATTATTTTATTCAAGACGACACGAGATTTTGCGACAGTGACAAACAACACTGGAGCGTATTCATCACAAGATCACAGTTAATTCGGGTCCTCGCCACAAAGCAAACTTAATTTTACCTCACACGAACACATTAACATTAAATTTCGTCTTAGATATATTAGAGTAAGCGGGCAAAAATAAAGCAATATATTAAAAGGATTTACAGGACAAATATATGTAAAGTTTAGTAGATATATTATGTAGGGTTGGGGGTAGGTACGTGAAACCATGCGGGTACGTGCCGTAGCATAATGCCTCTAGGGTGGAGGGTACGCTAGGCTTCCGCAATTCGTCTTAAGGAATCCCTAATTTGAAATGTGGATGAGCCGAATACCGGAACTGGGAACACTGGGTGTATTAACACCCAATACTCCCGGATTAAACGATTAATGTTAACTACAAACCTATATTTAAAAATCTCAACTTTAATAAATAGGACTTCAGATTCTGTGTAAACATTAATTGAGCTTGTTTCCGAGCTGAAATTTCATATTTAAAAAATTTACCCCTTTAAATCCAATCTGAGTTCAATTTCAACTATGGTTCAATGCTTGATAACATCCATTACAAATTTGACACATACAATTCAATTGCTACAACGAATAAAAATTTTGTTGTTCTCTGTACTAAAATTACTGTATAATTATGAACAATACTTTAGTTCCGTACTAAAGATGGGTAAGTACTTTTTTTTAATAAAATGTTTATATTAAGTTGATAATCTTAAAATTTAATAATTTATTTCATCCGCAAATGAAATTTTATTTAAAATTAGAATCAAAAAGACTGTTTGATATAAAACAAGTGATAAGTTATAAAAATCACTTTTTTTTAACAAATTAATATGGATTTTATTAATTTACTATTTCACATAGATGATATGACAAAATTTAACACCCAGTTACCATACGTAGATAGATAATTAAAATCCAATAATTATATTCCGCTAAAAAAATTCGTTTTATTAATTTAAACTACCATTTCTGCAGCTCAAAATGAAATCTTGTTATTTAAGCAATTAAAATCGAATTAATAAGATTTTCAAAAAAATCAAAAGTTCGCGAATTAAAAACGTAGTTGAATCCAGCCGTAAACGTTTGACACTAATACGGGAACTATAAATATTGCTGGAAAATTCGCGGTGTGTTTTCTTCATTACAAACTCGGCTAAAATTTTTCGCTTGAAACTTGTTAGGGAATTAGCGACAAAAGCGCGATATCTTAAATGTGGATCTGCTGTAAACAAATTCGCGCGCGCCTCACCGATTTATGAGTTTATATATCATTAACGAATTATTAAAGTGTCGGAGAAAACAGATTTTTGTCGGCCCCACTTTGGCGTGTAATTCTCCGACCGTAGTATTCGATGGTTATCATAATTGTTGCGCAGTTTACGATCGGCTTTATGTATGCTTACTTTTAGTATTATATTGTTTTATATCAAGTTAACAGGGCATTAGGTAATTCAAATTATTGACAGTATATTACGGACAGCAGGCTGTAAATGCTTACTTAAATTTAAACAATATGCTGTTAAGCGCCCGCTTAATCCTCGGAATTTTTGATACGAATTTTAGAAAGCTGAAATAAAATATCTTAAGATCACAAATATTTTAATAGATAAGATTATGTTTATAAAATAATTGGTTTTATAATTGCTCTTACCTTTTGTCCCTAATCAACCCACCATTGGCGCCGGTACTCACACTCAACAGCAAAACATTTTTTTTAAATTCTTAACTAGTTATTGGCCTTTATCTCACCCGATGGTAAGTGAAGACAATGCCGAAGTGAAAGCGAACTACTACCTGATTTCTATCCTTATTCCTATTATCCCATATTCCTATTAATTATTCCTTTATCCGATGAAAAAAGCGTATTGACTTCAGCTAGCAGTCAAAAACATTTTGTTTGCTTTTGCATTCATAATACATATAGCCTACCTGAAAATTTAAAGATTTTCCCGTAAAATGTTAACAAAAGCCTAAAATATAGTGATATATCATATACCCGAGGTACGAGGGTCTAGGAACAATGTGGAGCCCATCTGGTAGATGCGATTCAATTAAATTTTTACTGAAGATTATCACGCGGGCGTTGGCAGCTCGGGGATTACGCGGTGTGATAACATTTTTTGTTATAAAACCATGCTATTTTAATAATTTCGTATTAAATACCTGTTATAAATGTAACAAAGCTTTTATTTTAAGTTTTTACTTGTATTCTAGACGATAAACTACCTATTGAGTATAATAACTCCTTAGAAAAATAAAGAAATAAATAAGAAATCATAATCCATAAATAGCAACTAAGAGGGCACTTACCTTCGTAGATACAATATGAAATTTTTACGTACTTAGTAAAAAACTTTAATTCCTAATTTTCCAAATCTTCGATCGTAATAAATCGAGCTTGAGAAATTAAAATTACACACATTTCATAGATTTATTGAAAAGACAGAGATTTAAAAAAATAAAATACTTTATTTAATCAAGAGCCAGTCAGGTTTGCACGTATTCCCTCCGTGAAAAGGCAGTCGACGAGGTGGAGGTGACTAGTATGTTGCACTAGATATATTCACAAAAGGACTCCTCCTTCTGCTTACGATGGTAAGCAGGAGGAGGAGTCCTTTTGTGAATAGTCATAGTTTTGTGCATAGTCGGAGCAATTGCTGTGTTTTATAAGGAAAGAAGAAGAGCTGAATAAAGCTATCTAGGCACTGCATTCAACTAAAAGACGTAAAATACGATCTTATTTTTCAGTTAAGGTTATAAAATGTATTTTCTCAATTTAATGTAAGAATTAGTAAGAGCAGCTTGCAATAGATCCTCGGGCGAACATAATGGCCACCTCCACTGTTTGCCGAGCGCCGTTCGTAAATGAAAAATAAACACGCTTCGAGCAGTTTATGCGAGTCGCGATGTCGCACGTACCTATTAACATTGTGAGTACGCGACGAGTGTCATGTTCACGCAATCGGTGAAGCGATTCTTAATAACCTTGACCGTATAGAGAGAAAGTTCTTGATTTAGTTAATGTAGGTAGTTAGATTATTAAAAAGCCTATGATAGTGATTGAAGAATTTGTCTATAATGATTAGGTTAATTCGTTTTGTATTTTATATATCGTATCTAAAAGAGTTCATACTTGATTTAAATGTATCTATAGGCAACATAGTATTATATGCTTACGCTACCCACTGAAGCTTACATAATAACCTTATAAGCGAACTCAAAACAAATTATCATAGAAAAGAGATTCAAAAAAACTTCCACACTCATACCCATTATAAGTTTTCCCAAGAAAAACACTTTCCGTGCACACGTCTCTCGCAGTTTTTTCGCGGCGCACTTTTCTAAGTACTATAAATCTTTCACGTAAATAATTGAAACGATATTTTATGCCGAAACATTCCGCGGGGTGACGCGGCGCCACCTGCCCTCCTTTCCCAACTTGTACCACTCTCCCAATTTAATTTGGTTGCGTAATGTATTTTCAATTACTTCTAAAGGAGCTGGGTGATTTGTGTAAGAGTGAAGTAGATTGGAGAATTATGCGCCACCTAATTTAAGTTGCTGATTGAGGGTTTTGTGGAATGTCTTGGTGGTGGAAAGTTGAAGAGGACACTGAAAAGGTATTCAGAGGATTATCTATGGAAAATGAAGATATATTTTGTACATATGTATTGTTCGAGCACACAAAGTATAATATAAGGGTATAAATTAAAAGTCATTAAAATATTTCATACTTTCAATTCAAAACTTTGAGACCATTCCTTACTAATTAATATATTGAATTTATATTGCATCGAATTACGCAACAGTATCTAAAGGAAGTATCCTCTTAATTATAGAACTTACTCGAAAACAAAACAAAAGTTCTGTCTACTTCGGTATACTACAAGATAATATAACTTGGCTATGAATCACATTGCCATTACTCATCGATATTGGACTCAGGAAGAAACTTTTAATTTGCTCCGACAAAAGATGGCGCCTGCGTCAATTTATTGTGCCATTGATAACTAAAAGCAGAGTAAAGTTTTATTACAAATGTTTCTAAATGAATTTCATCATTTTTTTATTTTTATTTAAATTCGTATATTTTCCTGAATTAAGGTAAAAATAAGGATTTTTTTTATAAGAATGGGCAAGTCCTCATTACAAGTACTTACTGTTCTGAGGCTGTCTCTGACATAGAAAAATCATCTTGTGTGTTGAAGTAGAGAAATTCAATGAACGGTACATACTTACATACTTTACTTCTATCTTATAATTATAATGGAGATTTAAACAATTACAAATTACTCTACGGATCTCTGGATCTCTGTCGTCAGTCAAATCTCAAGTCGCATCATAAATGCAGGCCAAACAAGATCTGATAAGTCTTCGGTGAGGTCAGAACATACGTCATAAATAAAAGCTCGCTTTTTCATATCAAGTGAGAAATTTATCATTTCGTTCCATTTCCCCCCCTATTTTGTACATCTTGGATCTCACTTTTGAAAGCCGTTTATTCCGTCCGTTTGACGTGCCGTAACGATTTTCGCGACTTGATGAAGGTATCGTTATGTGGGTATCGGATAATAAAATGCTCGAAAGCGTGGTTTGATTCGATTTGCATGTGCTTAGGGTAGCTCCGTATGTGGAGTTTTCTTTTTTAGGGGTGGTTTCGTATGTGTAATGGGTCATGATGATGTATATGGATTGATGTTGGGTTGCCCGGTATTTATGGGTGAATCTCTGATTGCTATATGAACTGTGTTTAGATAAATTGTGGATTCATTGTTAAACTAATAGCTGGACAAAAATTTATTTGGGTACCTAACAAATATTTGTTTACTAGATACAAAACAGCACTTCAGAAGCAACCATCAAAGTTCTCTATCCATTATAATACCTTATTATTTTTGAACAGTTATAACTTATCTAAATAAAAGCTTTACAAAAATACAACATATTAAATTTTTTATTCATTTTGAAAACATGAAGGTTTGACATTGTTTACGTACTGTATTATTTATGACTATTTTCACGCTCTATTAGTGATGTAAAAAGATATTTTAGAAACGGCACGCTAATGGGGGTTTTAATTTTTTCAAAACTCTAATCCTCTCATTTGTTTCCGAACTAAACGTGACTAATGAAGCGAGGTAAGCGATCGCTTTGTCGACATCGAGTTGTTAAATCGCACCGGTTGAAAGCAACCGGCTGATATTCTTTGTATTGCTATATAAGTGTATTATAAATTTCATCCTCAAAGCAATAAGTCATACGTGTAATGAATAAGGGTGATTTGTTTTGAATCCGTCCAAATTTATGGATGATATCGAGCCTTTTTACAGGCGTTTTTCTCCTCATTCTGGCATTGTGAACGCCTTTTTCTGGGTCTTTTTTGCGTCCTCTTTTTATTTTCAACAGTGACAGTTTACGAGTTATTAATTGGTTGTCAAGGGTTTATTTATTTCTCTATTTTGACGGCATTTTTCGTCGTATATTATGGCGGGTGGATTGAAAATCTATCATATTCAGGTTCTCGTAAATTTCCCGTGATATAGTGCGTTACAAGGCTATAATTCTGAGAGCGCGCCGCGTAGTGCGGACTTCTGTGACGCGTGTTAAATAATGACATACGATATTAAAATGGCCGACCAAATAATTTTCTGTTTATTACAGAAATTTCGGTTCTCAAACGAGTATCTTTTTTTAAACGTAAATCATAATCCATATGTAACCATATCCCAAATTCTTGTCAATAAAAACATGCTCTCTTTTTAGATAAATATTAATATTTGATATATTTTAATAAGCGATAGAATAATCAAAGGTATGTTACATTCTTCTAATCGTATTATTAAATTTCATACACTTTAAGCGATCCTAACATCTATAATGCATGTACGAAGGTCTGTATGCTATTTTTCCGTCTTATGTAGGTTCTTTTTTTCGGCCATAAAGCATTGTTGGCTGCTTTATTCCTTGATTTATAAGAGACGTTGGAAAGACAAATAGCCGGATTGTGTTCCAAATTTTTAAAGCCACATTTCGTTTCGCGCTCTCACCCCACGAGCTTACCGGCTCGGGGAATCTTCGCCCACTGTTCTAGAGATGAGACCTACGTTTGTATTGCCTTTAAAACTCTATGGTTAACGTAATTCTGCACAGATAAAGTAGAACAAACGGCCACTTGGAATAGGTCCATTAAAAGGAAAAAATAAAGATTTAAATATACAATAATTCTATTCTTTTTAATGTTAATTTTAATTAACACAGAGTATATCATGCTTTATAGAAACGTATTGACATGGGAAGTCTTGTCTTTAATTTGTATAATATGAAAATGGATCTCATTTCTGTACTTAATTTATTACCAAGCACTTTATTTGATCTTATGATTACTAACTAATAGCCATTCATCACATTATATCTTTTTGCTGCAAAGCAAACAGGCAGTGCAACCTTTTATGAATTCAATTATAGTTACTCTATAAACATTTATTGCTAGTTCTATCATCATTAATGTTGAGTTATTGGTGATAATTACATGAATAAACGGACTTTGACAAGAACATCCCATAATTTTTATCAGTACTTGCTAATAGGGCTTATTAAATGATCTAAATGAGTAATAATTAGTAAATTATTACTCATTTATTTAAACTCAACGTTGTTGCACATCATGAATACTTTGTCTAATTGCCAACATTTCAAATATAAATGTCAATCATGTCATTTGTCGAAAAGACTGTGGTCGTTTATTATGTAATATAGAATTTTGAATGTTTCTAGAATTATTTTTCCAGATTCGAATACATTTCAAATAAAAAGTTAATTCTTTTTCCTTGTTTTAAAAGCACTAACGGTTAATGTTGCAAGCGATACAAGCTTGGTAAATTAAGTATATACGCTAGGTCTTATCAAAATATGTTTTTCCGATCTCCATTCTGCTTAGTCGAAGCGCCACCTATCGGCCTGTTAGGAAGATTTAATGTGGAATTCTCTCATTTCTATCGGGTCTTCCCGCGGAATTTATAACGGCTCCGTAGATCTTTTTTCCATACGATTGTACTTTCGCGGATTTATACTGTCTCGGTGAAGTTAAAATTTATTACTAAGTACTAAGCACCTATCTACGTTGCAGAAATTAAAATAAAATTCAAAAATCGAAAATTAGATTCCGTGACTGTTTCTTAGCGTTTTATTTTATAGGTGAGTATCTTTTTTTACTTTGACATCAGGTTACGTTATTTTGAGGAACCATGAACTCTAAATTATCAACTTACTAGGTATTTAATCAATGTATCGAAGTATTCGTAAATCGCAATCACCTAGATTTCTAATCACATCACCAAAATAGAAACAAGAAGATGGCGTCCATACAAATTCATAAGTAAGGCAGCTTAATTTTTACCCCATCAATGCACCCCACGGCCGGTACCTACGGTTCAGTATGGTAATACCCTTTTGTCGGCCACAATCGGCCATACTCGGATATATTCGTGTGGACGTGCGCCTAGTATCAAATTGCCTATTTATTCTTAACTTCATATATTACTTTGCGCGTGTTGTCTGCGCAAAGCGATATTTATTGTTTGACCGTTATTGCGTCAAATGACGTATTGGTAGTACAGGGATATGTTAAGGATTGCGTAATGCTAGGTTACTGTGTAATTTAAGGAATACGTGTCATATTTGCGAGTATTTGGTCGAAAGTTTGATGATAAAAATAATTTCAACTTTATAGCATATTGATTCTAGCTAAGAAAGTATAATTTGTAATATTAATGTATTTTTTATAATTTAACATATTTCCATATCTTTATGAATTAAAAGTAAGCTATCAAACCTACTCCAATGTAGGTGCTTTTTCAATGAAGTCAATTATTAAAATAGAAAAAGTAAATTATCTAGAATTGCGCCGATGATGCAATTCATTTGGCCCTGTTTTGATTTATGAAAACCCCAGTATTGAGGATACTTTCTACATTTTTCTTCTAAATTATTATATTATATTTCAGTTACATTAAAAGATATACTTTTAATATAACTGACCAAATAATTTATATCCTTGCATTATTAGATATCATCATCAAGAACGCAGATAAGTTGTACAATGAAGCCATTTTAAAATTACGTCCTGGATTAACCAAACCGTTTTCTAAAAATATCTTATTCCATTATCTTTTCACTAATCAATTAATTTACATTATTTTAACAATGCTTACACGGGGGCTGGGCATTAGATGGATAAGTAAACTCTCAGGATGTAAGTAAGCATTCTCTATAACTCTATTTTTGCCTGTACCTCGCCCCCACTTTGTGAGATTGAACAATTATACTTTTATATTGTATCTTATATCTATCTGGAATAAAGTAGCTATCTCTAAATTATTTATACTGATAGAATTTTTCAAATTGGTGTAGTTATTCCAGAGATTACTTTCCACTATAAAACTAATTCTATATCTCTAACTTCCACTTTATAATATTATGATGGAATTAACAATTTTTTTGATCTTTTCATCTCATTAAATCTTACAGAATACTAGTGTATATAATATACATGTATTTTATATTTAAATCTGTAATTTCTGGCAATTAATGTCATGCAACAGAGTAAGCATATACATAACAAAGTTTGAATTCCTAAAAAGATATATATTAATTAAATAATGAAATTTTTGTTTCATTCTTTTATGGAAACATTAATGAAAAATTGAAATATTCAAATTTCCATTATCATTATATAATGGTAAACGCTCTGGAAAAGTGTTTGTCAACATTCGCTTTATAATTTAATGCGGCATTTGTCTTTGTAATATCAGGGTTGTCAACGCTAGAAAAAAGAGGAGACAAATAATTAAAAACGTTGACTAATCCTGCACACGACTCACGTTTAACATAAATAACTTTCGAAGAAGAAATAGGCAAGGTAATGTCCTGCGATATAAAAAGTAAAACATACACCCATTTTACGCTTAGGCGAAAGAATGGGAATAAGTTGACAGAGACTTCTCCCCTGAATTATGTTTCTCAAGATAAACGACGCGGGCGAAATGAAGTCTCGGGCCCTCCTCCCCTCCACCACCCCCCGTCACCCACTGAACGCAGCCCGCGAACATAAATTTTCAAAGAAAAATCCACGACGGTTTCCCCGGGAATGTGTGATTTGGATTTTTAATTGAATTAGATTCTGTTATCTATTATGTATTTTATATACTTAATCAGTGAGAATCTTATAGTAATTTATGTAAATATTTATATAACATATTTTTAAACTTTAATCTTAAGTATCTTCGTAAAACAAACGTCTTATTTTTTAAAGAAATCCTTTACAAATTAATAATTCAACTTAATTGATTTATACACCTATACTTTTTATATTACTTGAACTATGTACATAAAAATGACGAATACCCTAAAACAATGACGAAGAGGCACTACGAGCCATAAAAATCCTAATGTCTCTAATATCGCTATAGACTATGATGACAAAAACTCATCTGAGGGCCAAAGTTTTAGTAAGCTTGTGAAAACTTCGTCAATTGCTTCCATTATTTTATCAGTTACAGTTATCAATCGACTTTTTTCCCGTGTTTTTCTTACATTAATAATGCTTCGCTATCTCCCGAAAGTAATCTATCGCTGACCTGTATTATTGTCATAGGGATATTTACAGCGCTCATTTATTTGTCGTGTCCCCTCTTATTTTCCGTTCGAGACCGATCCGATAGCGACTGTTGAAAATTTTTCGTAAGCAGCAATACATCTTGTCGCGCGTCCTATCTCGGGGCGAACATTCGACGGCCACCCCTACGCCACGGTCAAAGATTATACAATCCACAGAACAGACGAACAGATTTTAACATCATAGAGCATAGTAACGAGAGAAGATGTAAACGAAAGAGAAAGAGAGAGTGTGTAAGCTAATTTTTTTTAGTTGCGAATTAATCTCAACTAAATAAATACACCTCATCTGTAGTGGTAACAGTTGCCTTGATTTTATTAATCATACCTTACCCAGATGCACTATGAAGGAAGTATTTTAACTAGGTACTCCAGATTTATAATATAGCAAAAAGCTCAAATGTAGCAACCCTAATTAAAACAAAAATATATTTTCACTAAATGTTATTGTAGACAGCACACGATTTCTTATATTACGTACAGTCTATGAGCATGAAAAATTTAGTTTATTAGTGATTAAATTAGTGAATAAAGATTATTATGTGTAAAATACAATAATTTTATGTGATAACTATATATCTTTGTAGTCAATAAGAAATCCAATTTAATTAAATTATAAACTCCGCAACTAGGCATACAATTTGTGTTATATTAGCGTTATATAATAATTAGCCATTACGATGTTATTACATTTCAAATTTATCTAAAATTTTGTTATCATGCAGTCACAAAGAACCTGAAAAGGCTCGAGACAAGTTATATCTAGATTAGGCTTCAACCTGCCATTAACTTTCAACTAGAATTAAGACCCTAAAACTATCTTAAATATAAGTTTATTGTTAATTTTTTATACTATTATTATTTATTAAGACAAAATAATGAAGCAATATAATAATTTATAAGTAAGTATGTCCTAAGCATCGCGTCTGCGTTTTGTTTACCCTTTAGTTCTTCCTCGGCGCCCGCGCGCTCCCCGGACCCTGCTAAAACCACTTGTGCCAATTTTCTCGGGGACTCTTTCCACTTTACTTGAGCTTTCAGGGCTGCCAAACATAACGCCGTAAACGCGTATCTAGTACCACTTAAATAAACTTTTATATTTATGCAGTTAAAGTTTACATTTCCAAAACAGGATTGAAATGAAATGTAGCGTTGTTACGTGGTTGCTGGTATTTTGGGCTACATTTCTAGGCCCAGGCATTTCTTTTCCCGCTCTTCACTAATGTCTTTCTTTTGTAAATGTTGTAATGAGCAGATTTTAGTCGTGGCTATTATTTTAATTTGATTCTTAGGTCTGATTGTTTGGAGGGCGCCAAATTGTTATTTAAAAAGACGTTCTATTAAAGTTACTGGGGCAAACAATCTGGACATTGCTTGGAACGAAGAAGAGAAAATATATTTTTACAGTGTGCTGATCCCAATTTAAAATATTGTTACCAACACTCCGTGAATATATTCATAGAAAATTTGAACTATTGACCATTTAATTAAGAGATTGATTTTGGTCTGTGCCAACCCGACTTTTGTTTATTCGCTGTAATTTTTTTTTATAGACGGAAATTTAGTTGTATATATTTAAAATAGACTAAAAATACTTCTGTTCCCTGCACTAAGGTTGCACAAAGCACAAACAGTTGCACAATGATTAAAAGCATGCTTTAAAAAAAAGTTTTTTTAAAATTTACGAGTAAAAAGTAAAGGTGAAGCTTAGCGACACCAGGTTTTTTCCAGATAAGTAGGCGACGTGATTCGTGGCGACCGATTTCAATATTTAATCTACTGATAGTAAGACCTATCAAGTTGCATTTCTTATTTTTAGTATATAGATAAAGAAGGCTAGGAAACAAAGCTTTAGAACGCTTAGGAGCTTATATCAGGGGGCAAGTCAAAGTCAAAGTAATAGTTTGGGGAAAAAGGTTCTTCGCATTTTATATATAAATTCAAGATTTTTTGTCAAATAAAATTTACATTTAACAACAGTATATATATGCCCGTTGTGATCCTGACGTGATCCCGTTGCTGTAGAAATTTCGGGACTTCTGATAAAAAAAAACGCAACAAAAAGTTTTGTCCTCTCTTGATGTTAACCTGACACTACCTAAAGAATTCTGAAGAGACCGAAACAGGTGGAAATCTGAAGGTTCAAAGTCAGGGCTATATGGCAGTTGATTAACACCTAGCCAAACTCATTTAATATTTGCTGAGTGGCTAAAGATGTATGTGGTCTAGCGATATTGATGAAAGATCACACCCTATCTATTAATCAATTCTGGCAGTTTTCTCTCAACTTCTTGCTTTAATCTCATTAATTGTTGGCAGTGCAGATCCGAATCGATGGTTCTGCCAGCTGGTAAAAGCTCATAATGACCAATGCCCTTCCGATCCCAACATCGACACAGCATCACCATTGCGAGTTAACCTAGGTTTTGCCACAGTCTGTGAAGCCTTACCGACCTTTAACCACGACCTTTTTTCGCACGTTCTTGTCATACGTGATCCACGTCTCATCACCAGTTATCAATCTCTTTAAAAACGGTTCGGTTTCATTACGTCTCAATAAAGAATCGCAGATGAAGAAGAGAGAAATATTGACTCCTTCCACCTTAAAATAAATTGTAAGGATTATTCTAAAATTCAAATTAATTTTAGTGCACTTACTCAAAAGATTCTGAAGTTGCATGTGACAGATTCGAGTTTGAAAATATGTAATTTATACAAGTACTTCTCGATTCTTTTACCTCGGACGGTGCAAGCGGGTTCAAAACCGGCCTTAACCTCAACATATAAATCAAGCAATTAATCAACAAACAGGATCATCGTCCAAAAAATTTATAAAACACAAAACGAACAAAGCTTAAGTCAACCGCATTCATTAGTTAACCTACTTATATTTCTTGCCACATATAGGTAAATTATAACCGAGCGTCATAACTCCGACCTTAGGCTGCGGTCACACAAGCGACATAAATCTCGCCTGTCGGGATCAGGTGACACCACCTTCTTTATGTTTTTTCCCAGACCATTTTACGGGAAAGATAAAAATCTTTACATATTTTGACGCTGCTTTACGGGCCTCATTCTCAAATTACGCGAGTCCATTACATAATACTAAGAAGTTTAGGGTAACATGAGAGTTTGAACTTTGTTTTTTGTTCACTAATTTGATTTTTATGGCTGTAAAATGTAACAATAATTATTATTTCACTTCGTATATATATATAGGAGTATCTACCTGCATATCCTTAGTACATAAAAAAGTAATCTGGTATTGTTTAATTTGGTGTGATCTAAGTGTAACAAGCTCTAAATTAAAATGATGACTATTAGATAAGTGTCGCTCTCTTAAATTTGCAGTGTCCTTACAGGGAGTCACGTGCTCAATGTTCTAGAAGACTTTTTTAACACATATGTACCCATGCCACTATCCTAAATAAATAAAATTATATTTTCTTTTATACAAATATTGCATTAATTTGAATGCAATATTATTAAAATTAATTTTAACAATTTTAAAACTGCATAGCAATCTGTGAACTGTCTTTGTTTAGAACTAATATAGACATGTTAAAACTCGTCATACTAACTACAAGCAAAAGCAATTACTCAAGTCAGAAAGCCTGCCATCTCTAATTTTGCATACCCATTTATCTCTCCCGAGGAGGTTGACATCAAATCGTATGGAGTGTAATACGAAACAATGAAACACTGCTTGCAATATGAATCACCAATCTTAATAACGTTCAGTCAACCACATTTGCAAGTTTGTCTACGGTCACGCTGACATTGGTTTACTAGAGGGATATTTAATGATTTAGTCGCAAGTGTAAAAATAACTTTACAACCCGCTTTCATAAAGCACTGTTCACTTTGCACTTCCTGTGCGGATGTGACTTTTTCTTCAATAGCACGATCGTATCAATTGTTGCGTTTTCCATGAAACAGCCGTAAATGAAACTGCATAGCTTTCACAAAGTCCATCTAAGTCCGTGAAAATTTTGTGCGCTTCACGAACGTCTTACGAATACGAATATCGCGCAACTTTCCAAATGTCGAGCAATGTATAAAACATTAGTATATACAGAGAAGTAGCGAACTGACTGCCGTCTATGTGTACAACACTGGGCAAAACGAAAATATATTACTTTTCAGAAGATTTAGGAGTGTTTGGACCGTACAATAATGTCCGGCTTTTGTGGAAAAAGATAGATCGCAATGCATAGGTTACATGGAACGGAGTTTTTCTTTTGTGAGCGAATGAAACTTGAGCTGAGCGTGCGCCGACCACAGTTATTAATAATATTTATGTTTCTAATGTTATAGTTGGCCTATTGTGTACAAGGAGAAAAGATTTTCCATGTTGCAAGGAAATTCGCTGCCGCTTTGTACCTCGTTAATGGACACGCTGTGAGTGTCCAATGTTGCATGACTGTTGCCTCATATAAATAGTTTATCTGTTTTTCTTTAGCTTGATACATGAAGCCCGTGAACATGTGTAAGGTTAATAAACAAGACATGAAATTATCCCTCTATGAACTAGGACGTATATAGGTTTTGTATTTAAAACTTAAGATTTAAATTGAATTTAAATAACTAGGACCTACCTGCGTTTTAATTAAGCTTGGATTTTATTTATTTAGAAAAATCATTATGCCTACACATGGTAGAAATTTTCGTCAAACAAGTGTAATTATCTAAGAACTTTGAAAATTATGCGTTATATCGATAATTTGCACAAAGTGTTATAAAGAAAAATATGAAACCTGAAATGCAGGTCGACGTCCGTACAGTCGGCCTCAGAAGTAGGTTACTACGCCATCTATTATAACACTTAGTATGGTTGCAATTATGACTACTACCTAATTTCTAGTATGATATGGTTTTAAAGTGTTAACCTAATTCTGAGGCTGAGTCTTCTTGAGTACCTAATCAGTTATTTAACAGTATCCCTAGAAAATATTTAGCTACGTTATAGTTAGTCCCCACTACTCACTATTAGCGAAAATAGAAAAAACTACTTAGGTATTATAGATGCTGAAAATTAAATTGCCACAAATATTTTCACCGGTGACAATTGTAGAAGATTGCAAGCACTGATAAAAATTTAAACTTTAAATTTTTTGCGTTACTATTCTAAATATGATATTTTAAGATTATCTTCGATAATATTAAAATATCTTAAAATATCTTAGAACGATTTTCTATCATACCTTAAGAGATGTATGTAATAATGTATATATATAGATGTGAAAAATTTAATCATTTAAGTAATTATTTAATTCTACCTCATCATTATCTTTTCTCTATGATAGGACTTCTGGAAGAGATTTCATTTGGAAATAATCTGTACCTTTGTACTCATACGCTTATCTTCCGGAAATTTATTGTGTGTATATTAATTGTTAAATAAAGAATCAAATATAAAAAACACATATATTCGAAATTTAAATGACCTTTGCTATAATAGGCACTATAGGTTCAACTTAAGTTCAATAAGTATTATGAAAATTAAATTTTATGATAGAAACGTGCGCTAGATAAGCTCTTTGGTAAAGATTGTTACTATTTTATTTAATAAAAATTAAGCAGAAATTAATTCGCTCTGAAATCCGAAGAATTAGTGCTTTAACAAGATTTTGATCCTATTCTGGAGCCTGACATTGTGGCAATCCGATAAATGCAATAACCTTTTAATAAAAAATAGCTATGAGTTCGAGTAAGTCGAGAATTTAAAAACTTCTACTTTACCTTGACGTGCTAACAAAAGACATTTTATTTGAGGTCATGTTATTGTTCTTATAAAGGCACTTAAGTCAAAACCATTTTTATTTTATTTTTGGCTTCGACAAACAAATTACAAATAGTAATTTGTTTGTCGCTTAGACCAATATAATCAAATGAAAATTGTTCTTTTACTTGTAAATAAAACTGAATAATTCTAAACTTTAACCGACAAAACGCATAGAGCGTGATATCATAAATAACGCTGGTAGTTCAAATGTTACCGCCTAATTTGAATATATCGGAATTTATCTTTAATATTAAGGGGTAGTTAATAAGCGCGGAAACAATAAATTATTTATTGTGAACGAGAATCGCTTTATTGAAACCAATTTAAAAGGTTTTGCATAGATTTTTTTAAGTTTGTTTTCTTTATCGAAAAATACATAGTATTTTTTTTATTTTAAATCTTTCTATATGTTATATTACAAAGGCAGCTCTAAGTGGCTGAAATTAAAACAAAAGAGAGTACTTATTCAATATCCGAATATAGAATAAGTACTCTCTTTTGTTTTCAATTGGGCTAGCGCTACAAGCGCTAGTCGCCTATAATAAACAAGAATGCAACATATATTTATTCTTTATTTTACTAAATAACATATTGATTATAACATAACAACACAATAAAATATGTTTTACAAATTTTTTTGTTAGTGTTGTCAACAGGTAACCTAAGAAACCGATATTATAATTATGATCTGTGTTTATTCCTCAGACGTACTTTGCAAATATTCAACATTTTTTAAATTAATACAAAATAAGTGTTTCTTAATTGTTTATTGATTACTAATTCACAAATTTAAAGAAAAATTTATGTAATATAGTTAGGCTTATAAATTATAAACATCAATCATCAAAAACTTATAAATATTACCAACTTATACTTATGATACTTATTGTATTTATACTTCAGTATTGTATAAGTAGGTAATTAATTATTTACGGAAACCGCTTTCACCTACCAAGCCTCATTGGGCCAGCATGTATGGCGTAAACATTTTTCTTTTTATCCATTTAAGAAGACCTAAGCCCAGCAGTGGGGCGTAAATAGACGTTAATAAATGAAAAAAATTGTCACTTAAAAATAATTTTAGCCGTCTTTATTATTCTATTATGATGGAAAGCTTTTTTTATCGTTACTCTCTCCCTGTTTATTGAAATAAAACCACATCGGAGGAAATGCTAGGTTTATCTATTAATCTGAGAAATATAATCGAAATTCAGTGGTATCCTGCAACGTGCTCCTATTACCCATATCTTGTACTTATCTACATCGAGGATGACGTTCCGTTAGTGAAACCTGCGCGGGCGCAGCGTGACTTGCAGTGGAATCGCCGATTACCACCCGAAGCTACGTCCTGGTGATCTGCATAATAAAGGTAAGTACTAAAGGCACGTCCATTTACAGTCCAATACAGTTCATACTTCTTTTTGGTGTGGCATCCATTTTCGTCGGTTTCACTGACCTTATGAATGTGGATGCTTCCTGTTTGTTTAAATAATTTTCATTTTGTGGAATTTATTTTTCGTTTCAATTTTCATTCGATTTGTAGGTACATATAAATATATTAACTTGATCTTCATAGTTCTACCGAGAGAATCTATATATCTGGCGTAAGGTTAACAGTTTCAATGCAGTAGGCAAGGAGTTACATATAGATTTATTTAACACTCAAAAGGCGCTTCGCCGATGGTAGGTAGCCCACGAAGTCACCAAATATTGTTCAATAGTTAATAAATTAGTTATATTTTATATCATATTTACCGTGCTTTTTGTCTTTTATACGGAGTGATTCACTGTTATCTCCAATATAACTGCTTATGAAAACCTTTAATTTTGTCCTGTTGTATATTTTAAGTTCTAATATGGTTAATAGCTGTTGCTTTTTCTATGAAATAAATAAATAAACAGTTTAATTAGGAGAAATAACACAAATCGAATAGATAGGGAGGTACTAGATACTCATGGGTTTACAACACAAAAGCTTTCTTTTGAAGTACATACTAGCTAAGCGGGATTCAGAAGTCACGTGATGTTTGAATACCAATAATTCGATCTATAGTGATACAACATACCTTTAAGTTCTCATATATGATTGAACTAACTTATCAACGGACACTAACTTTGAACCTTGTATTATACGTACTAGGATATTTTATGTTTCTTACAAAGAAATTTTCATTGCCGTTTATTGCCACCGTCAATATCTGATACCTAGATATTTATTGATAGGCTTCTTCATGAAAATAACTTTAATATCACAAAATTATACCACCACTTGCCCCCTCTATACTTATAAATTCACACAACAAACACACAAAGAAAAAAAAACACAAAGACACACAAAAAGATACAGAAAGGTTTAAAAAGTATTTGTATACGAAATGCAAATACGTTTTTGATTTACGCTTTTTGTATTGAAGTTAGTTTAAAAATAATTATTTTATTATAATTAATATTGTTTGCTGAACTTATCCTTTTAAGATTTAAATATAACGGAACGATTATCAAAAACTCTGTCACTCGTCCTCCTGTAACCGTAGGCTAATTTTTCCCCATTATTTTGATCAAAGTACAAGTGATTCTTTGTCTTTATAGGAAAAAGACTTTTGTTTTTTAAGAGTAGGAAAGAAAAGTGTGAGAGTCTGGTTGACAATAATTTAGTACGTATAAATAAATATTTGCCAATATTACAGTACTATAGGTTTGTATCTGCCTATGATAGCAAATTTTGATAGTAACATTTTTAACTACTACTACTTCGAATATATCTAGTAATGCAATTTTTGTTGTTAACCTAAAAAATAACGATTAATTATTTAAAATTTGTCAGATTTCCGGTTCAAAACATTATTATGGGTTTAGGGGTTTACCACTTAATACAGTTATACTTATTTTTGAAAATTTTGTGCCTCCAGTCTCCACTTGGTTAGTAGAGCATATACCCATTATGGTCAATATTTTTTTATTAGGTGCCTACACCAACCTAGTGAATAGGTGTTATGAGACGGGTATAGCTTCATGAATTGGTGGCCGTCTGGTCATGTGGTACCCCTACGTATTTAGTTAGAGGATATTTGTATGCTTATTTAGTATATTTCCTATCTTTAAATTACATATTGGCATCTTCATTTCTCCTTTATCTAGTATCCATAACACAATATCTTGATACTCTTGCTCCTTATTCCAATGTACAGGGACTAAATTAAATTTATGCTACGCATCTCTTTCTTTTAAATTCAATAAGAAAGGGACTGACTTTTGGGAAAGTCAATTCAGTTCACACTTAGAGGATCCATACACTTTAGACTTATTTTAATCGGCATATTTTGTAATGCTATTAAAATAAGGAAAAATTTATTGAGATATTAGAAACGTCAAATGACGTCACCAGCCGTCTTTGTTGGTTGTGTTCTGCTGTACACTTTCAGCATAACTGAACATAATTTAGTTTATGCACTACGGAATCGCGGATAGTGGTTTAAGTGTGTTAAAATTTTAATGCAATTGATTATAAATAATTGTTACTATTTATTAAGAAGACTGATATTAATTCCCTTATCAAGATTGCCATTACAGTCCCTATCTAACTTCACTACTAAATTTCACAGTGTAAGTAACTCAAGACAGCATAAGACAGTAATTAGGAAATTCGTAGTAATATGCGGAGTTAATTTATAGGGTGTAGGGTGACTCATTATACCTACTAGACCACCTGTAGAATGATCCGCCCTCGGCGATTTATTGAAGAACCAACAGTAGTTTTAATTTTGTTTAGTGTTAATTTAAATATCTTTCTGCTCAAGGAGCTGAAGGTTTATAAACTTCTAATAACTTATTGTAGATTTAAATGTCTGTGACTTTCTTAGTATATAATAAAGATTGGGCTCACGAGCAAAATTATAAATTGTTTTGTCGGAAATTAAGACACCTAGGTAGGTTACTATTTTTGTGTTAACAATCCATTATTATTTCTTAAGTAAAATATGGGTCTTATCCTAAATTAAAAAGTAGTTAATTAAAAAGTTTACCATTCGTTTAAGATCAATTAGGTAGGTAATGTCAAGGCGGCATAATAACTGAGATCGTTAGTAAATATTTATGACGAGGTATGTACTTCCGTTTCTTAAAACAAATAATTTTACCCGATAAAAAAAAATTGATAGACAATTTAAAGAAATAAAAGTAAAAATTTAACTTTAGAAATTAAAATTAATTCATTTGTAAACAAAATACTATGCTACCAGTGTGACGCCATGATCTCGACTGCCGCGCGCCCACTCCCGACGCACCGCCCATAAACATGTCACTTCACGCGGCACCGCGGCGATTTACGATCTCTCGCTCTAACGTACCCATAACTTAGCCAAACAAAAGGGAAAGCTATAACACTCATCGGTCCCATGCGGATAGTTTAATTTACACACACAAACGTGTACCGATGAGCTAGTATGCGATTTGTGTACCGCGTATATGGAAGATTTCGAGATGCTTTACCCGCTTACGCTTTAAAAAGGCAGTATTTTCGTAATAATACGACATTATCGCGCAAATTACTTGTGAAAACTAATTGTTTAGAAGCTCCTATGATCTAGTATATGTTATAGAGATTTGTAGTATCGGTAATTTTAGATTATACTATGCTCGCCTTGTCCTCGGTGAACCACCGCCGTTCGAGTTGCCGTCGACCGAGAGTTTAATGTTTTTATCTCCCTCTAACACACATTTCCCAGATCGTAAATCTCGAAATGGCCGCATGTAGGTTACGCACGCCGTCCGCGCAATATAAGCGGGAGCGCATAAAGTATACTTTTCTCTGTTTTATTGCCTGTTTCGCTGTACGACAAAGGAGATGGAACTATGCTGGGGAAATCAGCTGTTCGAGGCATGCTTCAAACGCGCTGTGGAATGTGGCGAACGAAATGTGATGGTGCTCAGTATACAAAGTTACTCTACTTCAAAATTATTTTGACAAGGTCACCAAACTGTATCTTTTCTAATACATTTGGTCATACGCATACTTATCATTACAATGTATATTTGGAGATAATTTTGAAGGTGCACTATATAAATAAACAACAATACCAAATGTGTTGAAGAATTAATAAATCTATTACTTCATTTGGTATTGTTGTTTATACATATGTAAATTAAAGTAAATTATAATATTTGATGACTGTTAGTACCATTCATAAATAAAAAGTAAATTTTTCAAAGCCTAAACCCAAAATTTTGGTTCTTAATGTTGTGACAAACAGCTTTGTGACCGATTAGTAAGGTTTTGAGTTAACATAGGCTACCATTTGTATTTTTACAAATGGTAGCCTACCGACATAGCGGTGAAATGTCTTCGGGCGTCATCCCGCGCATCGGCAGAAAGCGATCAGGTAGTGCGTCGCTGTGGGTTTTAGTGGGTGAGAGCCCCACACATCCCCTGTTACCTTCCCCGGGTAAAAGGGAGCGTCTGGAAGAGATTTCCCACAGCGATAAAAAAAAAAGGCTACCATTTGTATTGTTAGTCATAAAAAATAATAATAATAAATAGTTTATAACAAACTTTGAAAACACAAAACTAAAATTACAAAACAAAAGAAACATGAGACATAAGAAAGTGAATTCACTTTATATTTGACAATCATTGAGAAAGTATATTGTTTTTGTAAATATTTCATGTTATATTGAATTTCTCATTGTCATAAAGTGTAACAATTACCTAGGTGATATAGGTTTATGTAAGGTTTACCTTCCATCAATATTGAACAAGACAATATAATGAATAGTAAGCAAATTTTCTATAGCTTTGGTCTCACTTACCAATATGCAGATAGTGCCTACATTTTTTCTTTAAATAATCATAGAAACCTACACCATATGATGGTATGTAAGCAGTAGCAGAAGTTATATGAAAAACAGCTAGTGCAACATACCTAGTGCTGTAGCCACTTCCACATTTCAGATTAATCACTCTCTGCCTTACCCTCTGTCTGTCCAGTTGTTTCCTATGCCTGTATGTTATCAACCTATTATTGACAAAATCAGTAATTTTCCCCAAATCTACGAATTTTGGAAGCTCTACACTGGAAGTTCTTAACGAGTAGATTTACTTGGGATGATTTGTCCAAATTGATGAATTAACAGAAATCAAATTGTTCAAATTGATCAATTAATTTTAATTGATTATTTTGTATTAGCTGCATCATAGCCATCTTCCTTACAATCGTTTGGTTTTTTTACACCTGAGGTCGACCGATGAATCTAATTCGGAAACTTCATTGCTGCGAGGACTGACAGCTGTTGGGGCAAAAAGTTCTTTAAATGCCAGCTGCGTAACAGAAGAAGTAACGTTGGTAGGACTATGATCCGTTATCAGTCACGGTAAGCCACTAGATGCGGGCAGACATCTCTCGGCTAATATAATGTAGATGATTGTGGAAATTTTTAAGTTATAATCATACTCGCAAAATAACAAAATATCTGAATATTGTGTACAAACCTAATCTTTTACAATTTGGAGTGCTAGTTTGATACCAGTTCATAATTTAACTGTTCGTCGCAATATATTAATTAATATTAATAAAATAATAGCCGTGTGAGGCTGGACAGATTTTTGACACAACCATTTCATAAAATGATCACCCATGTCAATAAATAGTTCTACCTAATAAAATAGCTACCTTACATAGACCATTGCTACTAACGACATCGTTTTGATGATATGCAAATCCACGTTTGCCAATATTATTAACTTCATGTTTTTGAAGTCTTTTATCTTTTAAAGGTCTCGTCTAATTTGCTCAAAATTAAAACTTATGCTGAGCTACCGTTCCATCCATGTAAGTTGCGCCGATCCTAAGTTACAGCTCCTTCCCTTTGAACGTTTATTTTTGATTTTGACACATAATATATTTTTCCATTACATCACAAAAGGAAGTTACATCAGAAGAGTACATCATTAAGTTACATCAGTAGAGTTTGATCACTTCGTAATATATATATTTTATAATACGACCAATTCGTGTAAAAGAGTTGGCCTCATAATAAAATGGTCAATTCATACATCTGGCTACCACATGCACACTACTAAGATGCAATGTTTAAAAAATAATCTTTTGAACCCTATCACGAAGAAGGTTCTTTTATTGATAAACAGATATGGAATGAAAGAAAAGAATCACCTACCTATTATAATACTCAGCAACCTGAAACGTCCGGCGAAGTGACGGATACAAATGAGACTGAGTAAACTGAGTACCAGTTATATGCCGTGGTTGGTAGGGGAATTAATATGGCGGCGAGAGCTTGCTTCTCATTGGCTAGTGTCAGTTGAGAAAGGAGATTGGTCGGAATTGTTCGCTTTTTAAAAGTGGACGGTTATTGAGCTTTTGCATGATGTAATATGATATATTTAATATATGTAATATGAAATTTTTTGTAACATGGAATATTTTTCGGTAACTATCTTTATTTATAGCTTTAATTCTTATATTTTTAGTTTGGTAGATTATCGTAGAGGTCGTAATATGATAAAACAAAGAATTTCTACTCAATCGCCATAGCTCAGTTAAGTGTTTTTTAAATTGTACAATGTTCATGTTGATAAAGTAAATTATAAATGAATAAGGTACATTTATAAAGGTAAAAGACAAAAGTATTTATATGTAGGCAGCTCTATCTTTATGTGTTTAAAGTTTAGAGGTAAATCATAAATTACATAAGAACAATGAATGAAGAATGTTTTTAGTATAGTAAAAACATTTCGTCACAGTCTCAAGTAATCAGGTAACTTTATAATAAATAGGTTATGATTACTAATTCTGATTATGACTTTAATCCGGATATCTTATAGGTGCTTATAATAGATATAATCTGTCACAAATTGTAAAAGTCGCAAAACAGTGAAGACTTTCATTGTTTTATTCGGTTGGTTTGGTAGGTTTTATTGTTGGTTCGGTACTTTCATTGTTACATACGATGTCAACTTGCTGTATTAAATTATATATATTTATATATATCTATGGTTAGAACCACGAACTTTTACTTACGTTTCTTTTAGATACTTAATTATTTATGAAATAAATCTGTGTTAGAAAAACTATCATAGGGTTTATTTCGTAAATGAAAATTCCCTTGCAGAGATATCACTTATCTTGTAAACTGTAGATTCAGTTCACTTTATTATTTTAGAGAAACCTTAGCAGGCACTTGAACAGAAGCTAGATTGATTTACTTATTCATGATACTATGACGGTATAACTACTTAGGTAGGTACTACATTTTATTTCTGGTATATGATGACTAAACACTAAATTATAAGTATAAAACAAAAATAATTATGAAGGTTCTATTCGCTAAATCCATTATTATATCAATATAATTGGTGCACAAATATGTACATCTTTGTTAGTTATACCTCTAATAGATATATCTTCTATTATTCTTGCTTCAAATTAATTCAACTGTGATGGTGAGTGTGGGGGGGGGGGGGGGGGGATTAAATGAAATAGTGTATGATTTAAATATTTTCACTCTGAAATCTTTATTATTTATAAAACCACTCCACTTGAGCAAATTTTTTACTGAAAATATTATTTTTTTTAAAGTAGGGTAGATAGAAAAAAAGCCTCCATGAGTACAATTGAAATAATTGAAGTTGAGCAACATTCACGACGGACATTCTGATATCAACGTCTGGTGCATCGAACGATACACGAAGAAACTTTACGACGGTGCACTTGCCTGGATCGCCGTGCTACGGGCGACCGCTGACGGTCCGAGCTCATCGCGATCACCGGCCAATTAATCGCGCCGATTAATGTCGTGGACATCAACTGCGCTGGATTAACGGGGGTGGCGTCCTTTTCTGGTCGCAGATTTAGTGCGGCGCCGCGGCGTTCGGCGTCGCTGGCGGGGGGTGCGCCGTTGCTCGTAAACCATCGGCCGGCACATTCAACTGACGCGCGCCTCCGCGACAACGCGTTGCGTAACCGCGCATAAACAAATCGTCCCACCTGCAGTCACCACGTGCGCCCGACATTACGTATTACGCTCATGCCCCATCTAAAACGCTGACACGTGACTCGGCGAGTGAAACTCTCAGAACTGTGACTTGTGAAGTTGGCGGGATGGCGCGAGCCCGTTTGCCGTCGGCAAGTGGCCCGGCTTAAGGTGAGTTTATTGCCGATTTACGACTCCCGAGCGGGGTTCGGGGCTCGAGTTGTTCAACAAACTTTTTCGCGGGTTTTGAGCGTTTTCCTGCTCGTTTATAGAGGCCTGAAACGATTCGAGCAAACGCTTTATAATAGCCTAAAGCACAGAGTAATAAACACTGGTCACGTGTCGCGCGACCTCAGCGCATTACAACGTTAATATCTCACAATATAAACTTCGAAACCAAAAAGTACTATGCATAACACAATTCGACACAGATATCATATATGATTAACACAAATTTCAAAGCAATTAAGGTTTTGTAGCTGAGAAAAAATGAAAACAAAACACGCCGCTTACTAAAACAGCGATGTAAACATTTAATAAAGATCGCTATAAAATACACTTCAAGTTAAGTTATGGACCCAAAATTTCATATAAAAACATTTCTCTCTTGTTGATACTTATTGATAAGAATACTTAATATTAATTACTATAATATTACAATTGTATGGTTCAATAATGTTTTTTAATAATTATATTAACTATTACCTCACAGACAACTATTAGTTAGAACCATTTCGTCGAGTGGTCAGTACCCATGTTTACTTAGCTAGAGGTACTGGGTTCGAATCCCAGTAGCGACAGATATTCGTAGGATGAGTATGAATATTTGAGCACGCATCATGGATGTTTATTTACTATATTTCTGTTATTTATATACTTATTACTATGTTTATTTCTTCTTTATTTAATATCCAAAATACAAGCTCTTAATTATGCTTAATTTGGTCTAGATAATAGGTTTAAGTATAAGAAATATCATTCATAAGAGATGTCAATATGTAATGAAGTTGTGAAAGATTATATTTCATTAAAAATATCAAAAATATTAAATAAAAGATACACATAAAAATGTAAAGAGAAGTAGGTTAAGTAACAAAAAATCAGTACCATTAATACTCAAAAAATAAATTAAAACTTATACGTACCTTACCGGCCCGCCGGTGCTTTTAATGTAATTAAAAATTGGTTGAGTATGATCGTGAGGGTAATTCACACATAAAGGCTTAAATGAGTTTTAAAAATGATCAAAGTAGGCTTAGTACAAAAGAATTTGCACTACGACTTTGAGCTCTATATCTATTGTCTTGGGTTGTATCTTTCATTAGAATCGTAATTATATAAAAAATATTTATTTCCCATACTTTATTGGAGGTATTTTATTGTTAACATAAACTTGACTAACAGATACTTATGTAAAAGTAAACTTTCTTCTGATATTGAGGTAATTCATTAGTAAAACAGGATCAAACCAAGGCACACAAATTCCTTAATATTTTTAAGACCACACTCACGTTAGTAATAAATTTTCATATAAATAAGAACTACATGACATCTCTGATCTGATCTGATCTGATCCGACCTTATCACATAGTTGTAGGTTTCTATAAATCTATTACTTATTATAGGCATTATACATAAAGCTTTTTAAAAATAGTCAGGTCACTGTCTCAATTGAGTTATAAAGACCAAAAGATAGCTACCTATACATTTTAATAATTATATCCTTGTTAGTGCAAAAAAATTATTAACAAAATTCTAGATCATACCTACATAGTTCTTTTTGCATTTTTAAATATGCAGGTTTTTTTCATTTCAATCATCAAAATGCTTGAATACAGCTTATGAAAAGGTATCTAAGTACATAGATAATTTTTAAATAAAAGTCATTCAAATAAAAATTACAACTAACAGACTCCCTCAAGTATTCTCTACCATCTGAAGTGTAAATGAAAAATAAACCTTGTTAGTATTATTTTTAAAAATAGTGTCCCTTTAATGATGAAGGGACTTTAACTTTCTTAATTAACTCGACAAAGTTGTTATCATTCCAAAAGTTGACAATAAAATTTGACTTTGTTTGTACCTTAGTTATAGAGTTTGTTTAACCTAATTACGTCATAAGATCATCATTAATCATTTTTTAATTCATACACAAGACATCACAATTATTTAAAATATATTAATTAATTTGATTAGAATGTCTACTGCAATACAAAAGTTTGTATACAAAAATAAAATTGATCCTTACGTATACATTAATAATTTATATATCTTTATTTTATTAGTTTCTGAATGAATTTAGAACTCAAATCACCCTTTGGATTACTTGCCGAGTAGTATTAGAATATTAACTAGACCTTTCATCAGCGGTCACCTACCAGGGCCACTGCCATGACCAATATTCCGAATAAATAAATTAATTTTTTGGCATATATACAACTACCTAGATTCGGTGTAAATATGCCATTTTAAATCATAATTTTAAATACCAAAATGATTGGTATGTCATATTGGTTTCAATTAAATGGTATATATTCCATTCTATGTAAAACTAATATTAGATACCAATTGTTTTGTATAAACAAACAAATGGACTACCTGATAGTATAAGTTAACCATTATCTGCAGACACCAGCATCATCAATAAATACCAAATATATCAATCGTAGATGGTAAGTTTTCATCAGATTATGGATTATTAAGGTTAGACGATATGGTATCATCGAAATATTTAAAATAAGAGACGCTAATAATAATAACATCTTTTATAATTACCTTCCTTTGCACATTATAATATTGACGTTTCTGCAATATGATACAGACAGTGATTTTATTTTACTTTATTCTCAGGTCTTTTATTAACAAGAATTTTCTATTGAGACTGGTGTTACAACTTACAACTTAGGTACCAGACTTAAGTTATTTTTTAAGCATTCAAAAGATTGTACTGGTTAAAACTCATATATATATATATAGCATATTATTTTAACGTTTCCAATCTCATTTGAAACGTAGACAACGTAGACAATTTACAACTAAAGAATTTCGCAGACAAGAAATGAAATTTATGGTATCATTGTCTACAATGTAAAAACTGCTATTACTTCTGAATGACTTTTTAGACGACACGTTAATTGAATACGTGTCATAATTATAACCAAAAGAGGCAGGCCCATTAACATTCCTATTAAATCTTCAGTAGAATCGACTATTTAAAAGGTGGAGCCACAATATAGTAATAAGTGTAAATAAAATTCGAAAAAATTAACAAAAGAAGGGAATAATTAAAAATGAATATTGAAATACAATAAACAACTACAAAAACTAAAATCATACAAGTAATAGGTTTAGTAATATTTGGTAATATATTTAATATTTTCACTAATCAGATGCTTAGAAACAAACTTTTACAATGCTATTAATACTAATAGATCTGTCATTTATAACAGCAGGTGGTATTAAGACTGTGAAATTTATATCTGGCTGCTATCAGTCTCTACAGTGTTTCTATTATAAACACAAATTTGGTTACAGAAAATTCAGTAAATATTAGTTGAAATTCAAGAACTGCTTATTCTCCGCCGCAACTTTCTTAAGCATTTACTTATTATACATTAAAGCTAATCCAAAGAGCAGAAAAAATCAAACCTATGCAATATAAGAATACTATTGTTTGATATAAACTCAACATTGTCCGGCTTTAATATACAATGAGGATTTAAGTTACTTAGATTAAACGGACAAAATACTGTAAAAATCAACAAAAAACCGTCAAGGATTGTCTTAGTATGAACCAGTTTGTAGCGCATGCGCAGCTCTATTATGTATTCTGCTCATGAGTGCCGCCATATTTGTCTTATTTCACATCACCCTGTTTGTAAGATCACTATCTTAGTACCTATTATATGATGCTGCCGGTTACTTTTTGTTACATTCGGTTTACTTCGGGCAAAAATGACTCAGTACTATGTACCACTCAAGATCCTAGTCAGATTAAGTTTCCTTAGTAAAATTTAATTTTATTATAAAACTAGCTTCCGCTCGCGACAGTTTCATCTACATGAAGGTATTTGAAATAAATTTGAACAAACTAACAACCACTACTACTATTAATAATTATAAATCCTGGATTAAAAAACTCATTATCAAAAGATTGATTGATGGATTCATTCCACTTGTCTTCCTGTCATTAGTATGATAATTTAATCAACAAAACCTTACAGTTAGCCTTATTGCCAGGCGCGAGAAACTTTCAATAACCCCCTTTTTGTTCACCTAAGGGTTCGAGTGTGACGTGCTAAAATACTAGTTAATTTGACAAAAAAATTGAAAAGTAAATTCATATCTACTGCTGTAAGCATGAAATTGTCTTCCTCACGGTCATAAATTATCATCTTAATAAGTTAATGAGTGATTCCACAAACGTTTGGTTTTTTGTCATGGAGGCTACAAGTGCCAACGTTACCGACGGCACTCGTTATTACCATAAACGTTCACCAAGCATCTGCCTTTATCGAATTTGATTACAGTTCATGTTTATTTATCGCGTATTTACTTAAACAAGTAGGCCTTCTCCAGTACCATTTAGAGGCTTCACGAAAATATTCCAAGTGTGGACTATTTTTTTCGTCTCATAAAAATATTAACGTTGTAGCAGCCTATAAAAGTACAAATCTATTTAGTTACAGCCAAAAAAAATTATTAACATTCTTAACACAATTTATATTTCTATTAACATTCATTATAGGAAATGCTTTAACCTTGTAATTACGTCACAGCATTTGTGTATTACTCTTTTAAAGTGAATGTATTATACATAAATATTCTACTCACGCATATCTACCAAATACTTTTGATCTTTAATTTTAACAAAAAATGTCGTGTTCAACTTACAGGTGTGTGTAAGTGAAGTGTTCACCTTCCAATGAAAGTAAAAACCAAAGGGTAATTGTGAGAAATTATGCAAGCATCGGTCGCACACGATCATATCTACTTGAAATATGTCGAGGAGACAAATTGCACTCACTTCAAACGTGGTGAGTCTCACTGCCGCAACGGAATTAGCAAATAGCCAATTGTTTCGGTCTTAACTCGCAATCACGGGGATTTGATCTTAAATATTTGGTAACAAAACATAAAGTCGCTTAAAAGTAACAAGCAGTGAAGGACGGGAAGCCTGACGGTAAAGCACCTCACTCTAGCTTCAAATCCGCATAATTATCGTATAGACCATAAATTGTTCCGTGCCTGAGCGGTGTTTACTCGGTGGATCGTTAGAAGCTGATTCTACTTCATTGTTCGGACTGGAAGCGATCACTTCACTATAAACGTCATATTAATGGTGCTGTGCCAAAGTAACTGCTATTTTATAAGCCTTATGAACGCATTTGACATCACTAGACACGATGATTTAGTAGTGACTTTAAGATTGTGAATTAAATTAAGCATTCACATAATTGCTATTTTAATTTCCTTTTGAAGAATTCAATTACAACTTACGATTGTAAGCAAATAACTTAACGACCACACGCATGGTAGTTGGATGGCGACAAAGGCAATCAATAAATTATCTAATGACTATACAATCGTAATCATAAGTGCTGTGCTATTTAAACATAGAAACGTACAAAGCTGAACATAATTTTGTCTATGATTTACAGATGATACGACCTAAACAGTTCAATAATGAATGAGGTGGTCGTAAACGCCGGAGTCAAGAGAACATTAATGTCAATAAAAAAGCTATAAACTCTATTACCCGTCATAAACTTCACCGCATCTGGCCAATAACTCGCTCCGATTACAAATAGTTAATATTGATTGTTTAATTAAATATCATAAACGAATTAAAAGTTTAGGACAATTTTTTAGGGAAGAATATTGAGTTCTTCTTATGTTCATATTCTTATTGTGCTGGTGCACAGTTTTTTTATGCAGTAAATATTCATGCCAGCCGATAAGCGATGTCAGATAAAGAACACGGAAACGAACTTTTGTTATGAGCGTCACAAGTAAATCAATAAATTACCACAAGGTGTTATAATTGTTTGAGTCTTTTGGCCACAATAGTCCAAAACATTAGTACCGCGCATGAATTCATTGTCAAAAGCATTATTAGCATAATAATTGGTTACCTGCTTATTTAGCAGGTGAATTGTTAGAAATTGGCTTTTGTCTAAATTTCTATTGTCAATTTGTGCAACGTTCATTGTTACGGTGTAAATTTCTGTTATTGCATATTTTACGGGATGTTTTTTACGACTTAACGGGACTTGAAAGAATTTTGTAAACATAAAAACGAATTTTGCATTTGCATCTTTTCGCTTCTTAGCATCACAATAGGCGACAATAGACTGCTTTTTGCCAGCTAACTGTGTTGTAGAGGCTCGATTCTTAGTATGGCAACTGTTATACTTTTTAGTGCTGTTATTTTAATATTCCTAACACATGTCGTGTTGTTTTGACTTTTATTATTCCCAGAAACAAAGACATACTCTTGTGGGATTGTTTTAAATGCTACTGTTCTATCAGTTCTGACTATTGTGAACACATCTCGAGTTTTGTTCTGTATTTTTTACTTAATGGTATCTATGACTTTACACATTTCTTTTCTGTTGCTTAATTAATGTAGCTATGATATTAATAAGAGCTAAAAGTATTTAGACTGTGACTTAGTACCATTACTTCGACGTTAACTTTTTTCGAAAACTATGCTATAGCATGCTTACTTTAATATTAAAACGTTAATATTTGATCAATTTCGACAAACTACAACAATATGTTATCTGTTAGTGATATATAAGCAATAGACGTATTGAGATGGATCGGTCCATTTATATTCTTCGGGGTGCATTTAAGTTTGGATGATCAATACACTACGCGGTAAGGATATAAAAGTTTTACATTATATTATTTATAATACATTGATGAAACCAAGCATTAGGAATAATAATTTGGAGGTTTCCTGGTAAACGGGAATAAGATTAACATCATCGGGAACTTTGTGTCACTTTGATAATTGAGGATGAAATTTAGTCTATAGTATGACAGATTACAGGTATGTTAGGTAAGGTTAAATAAATTATTCGTTTCTATTTATATTATTTTGTTTGTAAATTGTACACTGTCAATTGTAACATTTATTGTAATTGCAAGTTATAAAAGAGACCCAAAATGAACTATGAAGCAGTAATCTTGGGTGGTAGAAATGTTGGGTGTCGATAACAGTTGATATGGTTTCTTCTATTTAGTTTAACAAAAATTTTAAATGAAATTGAAAATTTTAAGTGTAACTAAATAACAACATAACAACATTGATGTCTTATTTAGAAAAAGTTCTAATAGTTTAACATTCGCTGATGATTTCAAACTTTATGACACAGATGCTTTAAAAAAAATACTAAACTTGAATGGTAGATATATTTATATACTTAAGTACTAAAAGAAAGTTTGTCCGTCCGTCGAAGCGAGTGCGGTGGGGCGGCTCGAAAATTGTAATATTTCAAAATTACTCAAGAGTCGCGTTGGCTTGAATAATGCGAGAACTTTGAGGGGAGTGGGGAGAGAGGTGAGGGGGGGGAAGGTTGGGACAAGGGTTCCGTGCGTGCCTACTTACCCGGGGACTTGTTTTTAAACTTCTGCTTTTGAGTTAGATCAAAATATACTTTGATTGGTTCATTTGAGCAGGAGCTAGTCCGAAGGTCCCGCCTGAGAATTTTCTCATATGGTCAATACGGTACATTAATGATATTACTTGCTAATAACAATTTACATATAAAAATGTAACATAAAATATTTTTTAATTGAAATTTTCAAACATCATCGTCAGCCCAGTGGCTTAACAAGCCTTCCAAAGCATAAGGGAGTTTGGATTGCCCTTTCAGAGACCAATCATAGTTGCTTTTCTTCGTAATCAAAAACACAGACCGCTCAAACCACTAGGCCAACGAGATCTTCTCGCCAGCAAGTTTCTCAAGTTTTTACCTGACAAAAAATTCATTTGTAGGAAATAAATAGAGATATAATTAGATATTTTAATTATTATTTTCATCAGGATTTTAGTCAGATACCTCATATGTAGTACACAATTCTTAATCAAAATGGAACCATGTCTTGAAAGTTAATAAAATTGTTTCCCTACATTAAAAACAAATATAATGTCAATTTTCAAAGAAGCTGAAAATGGGAAAGATTCTGAATAAAATGCATTTTAATATATTTATAAAGATAGGTAGCTGAAAACTTTGTATTTACTGTTATTAAATAAATGACTGAAAATTGAATGCAATGAATGTGAATATTTTCCACATTCAATTATAAAAGTCGAATCGATCGTTTTGAACACAATCGCTCGGTTTAAAAAGCACTAAATCAACAATAATCAATTACAATACAATAATCAATACTCAATCACTAATCTATTCATTTTCCATAGCAATAAAGATTTAACTGACAATGCGGTCATGCCGGGAATATGTTTCTTACTTTCCATAAACTGTGGAATATTATTTATATTTCTTTGTTAATATTTACGAGTTCAGATTAAGCCTTGTTATCTGCACTAGGAAATCAAAAAACAATTATTTGACATTATCGAAATTAAATACTTAGTTCTTTAATATACAAAAATATTTATCTGAATCTAAATAATATCATACTGAAGAGGTTGTTGTCAAACTATTATTAAGATTTTTTAGCAAAAATTACATTCTCAATTCAAAAGTGTTCGTAAATGGTTATACATACACACCGCCATTCTAATACCAATAACTCAAAGGCAGGTCCCACACGTGGCCTCAACCATGTGACAAACCGGTCTCGGCCGGGCCTAGTAACCTCTAAACCGCTCCGTTCGGAGAGCTTGGATGCTGTAACTTTTAAATTATGAACTTATTATGCTTATAAAAAGGCTTATTATTACTTTATAAAGAGTCTTATTATGAAGATAATTAATGTAATCCACAGCTTTAGTCAAAATTGTAGAAAGGTGCATAGTTTGAAATTCTGAAATTTAAAAATAACGGTCAATTGATTTGAAATTATGCAATTATCGATTGTCACCAATAATTTGCAACTGTGCTAACCTAACTGTAATCTAGGTTTAATTTTATTTCTAATTTGTATCTTAACTTAATCATTGACGGTCGTCTAGTGGAGTGGTCGGAACTCTAGTCTACTTAGCCAGAAGTCTCGGATTTGAACCCCGGTAGGGGCGGGGCAGATATTTGTATGATGAGAACAAATATTTGTTATTTAATAAAAACTGGTATTCCTCCGTTATTTAGTATCCATAAAATAAGAATTTAATTATGTTTAATATGGGCTAGACAATTGGTGTGTGTCAGATATATTAATATTATTATCTGCATCCAGTATAAAAATTATAATTTATTGAATGGTACGGTAACTAACCAACGCTGTAATTGGATTACTTTAAAATGGTGAAATGTAATTATCATGTCTACGGCAGGTATCTGTTATAAAGCATATTTGTTTTAGTAAAATAGGTGGAAGTGAAAAGTTTTAAATAAAAAACCCTAATTTAAGCTCATAAATCTAATAATAAACTACAATTATGAGTATAAAACACTTTCTTAACAGTAACCCAAGCCGATACTAGTTAAATTGAAAACCAGCCCCAACTTAGGCACAACCGCACGACGAAACTTCCTCTTGAAGTATTTCCAACTCTAAGAATTCTCTAGAACTTTCTTCTCGTTAGCTCCCACCGAAACCACCTCTTATTTATGCATTTACTTATACCATTTGCGGCTTGCATCTACTAGAAATGAGGATTCTTTTCATTTGAGCTAGTGTTAACTTAGCAGAAGTTTCTTTCTTGAAATATAGTTTTGTTTTGATAAAAGCATTATTTGATGTATTTAATTTATTCAAATTGAAATTGTTTAGATAATTATGTAAAAAATAACTGTTTTTTCAATACTTCTCATAATGTATTTTAATTATAGATCATTAGTGTCTAATTTGTAAATTTAGGTATACGTAGAAGGCGATAACATTATTTAGAGACCACATCAGGTGGGCGAGCGACATTATTTACGACTTTAAATAATTAAAACATACATCATACTCATTACAAATATACTCAACTTCTACAATAAACATACTGTAGAAAATGAGTATTCATTACAAAATTAAATAAATGTGAACAAACAGAATAATAATTTTAGTGCCAAAGCCTTTCCCCGAGGACAGACAGATGCATGTCAGATATCTGCCTTTCAAATGTCGGCGATATAGCTCTCTAGAATTCGAATCATGCAATTGTAAGGTGTCGGAAAAACTCCGACGATTCCATGAAAATGCATTGGAGTGAAGAAACCAGCTTTGGAATGCCACATGCTGCCTTCATCTTGTCAGCTCTAATAAAACGATCTAATTTAAACTCTGTACTAAAGAATTAGCGTTACATTTTTATTAAACACCAATCGGTAGTTGTGACGTTTTATTATGCGCCGTTAATTGTTTCAAGTTTTTGTTCGGAGCAAGGTGCAAGTGCGAGTGTAGAGAACGTATCGAATATTATAGTCGAAGTACCGACAAAATTTATACAGGTGTCGGAATTGAATTAATTTCTGCCCCTTTTCTGTCATTTCGAGTTGTTCTGACAGAGGGTATTATATAAGGAACTGAATACAGAGACGTTGTTACCGAGTTGACTTGATTATGACAAGTTGGATAAAAACCGTAATATTGACTCATCGATGAGTAAAAAGATAAAATACATTAGACATTATATTTTATAGGTTTATACCTAATTTTTAAATAAAGCATTACATATAACATTGCTAAATTTATATGTAATCATCAAAATGTCACCCAAGGATATTCAACTTTATTTTGGTATTTTATTCATTATTGTCATTGTTATACAACAGGAACCATTTTTTTATGGTAAAAAGTTCAAAGTGACTTATTGAAATGAACTCTGACAGTAATGACAAACACAAGGATAGATCGAGCTATTCTTAAGCGTAACTATTTAATCACGTAATTGGACGAACATGGGCAATGCAAATAAACTTTGCTTACCTAATAGGTAATGGAGATTTATTATTAGTTTGAGTTATGCTGTCGAGTTGTGTCTGAGTCTAGCTTTTGTTAATAGACGAATATGATTAAGAGACTAAAGATTACGTAATTGTAATTTAAGGCAATCGTCCTATTTAAAAAAATGATAGATTTACATAGAATTATAGATAAAAGTACTCTGAAAATTATTGAAAAACAACTGATTTGAAGACCTCCCGCTTTAATTGGTTTCCTACTTAACTGACTTCCGGTATTAATATAAAATGCTACTTGTTTCGAAATTCAAAAAATGGATTCTCAAAATATGTATCACACATCGGTGTTACAGGATAGTAAGTTCTTTGATATAATTCTAACTAGTTTACAAAACAAGTTATCTATCTAGGTATCGCAGTGGACAATTATCCTCTTATAAAAGCAGTACTCTGGGTAATCTAGACCGCAATAGTTGACAAGAATACTGTCGTAATGTTGTTTATTGCAGAAATTTCGTTATAAAATTCTTTACTACAGTAAAATGTAATCAAAATTTTTACTGAGAAAAATTATGAAAAATGTTTACTGTTCGCGATATTGAGGATTTTGAGTCAACGGTTTTTATTGTTTCCGCAAAAGTTTAATCAGCTAAAGATACAACTAGTAGTAGCATATGGATAACCATATTGTCTATACTACTACTCACTACAACCTCTTGTAAACTACTATAAAATCAACAGTTATTACTACCAAAAATTCAGTTTAGTAGATTTTATTTCAATAAATTTTATCACACTGCCCTTTTTTACTTTCCCTCGAAGCTCAACGTGATATTTACCAATTGTGATAACTTTTTGTTTTGTCTTTAATAATAATAATTTCGTATAATATAAGAGCCCGCACTTGCTACCTCGATTACTTGAGCTGAATCAACTGAAGCTTACATACTTGATTGATGGCTTAAAGGGAGCCGAACACAAATTAAAAACGGATGGCGACCAACAAGCCTGGAGAAAACCACAATTAAGTCAGCATAGAGTATATATTGAAGGATTCGTTGTCAATGATTTAAGGAATAGAAACTTTATAGACTATTCCAAGGATGAAACTGTTCCTAGTAAGAGATTGAATTTTATAGAACTTTGTAATTAAAACAAGTAAACATTACGGTTCAATTAGAACAAAATTTATAAGAAAAAAAAATGAGTTGACTTAGATGAAAATGAAATGCGATCTCCTTGGTCACATTTCATTTTCATCTAACTTAATTTTTATTGAATAAAACGTATAGATTTATTTGTAACAATTATGTTTTCGTAAAGATAATGTAGCAAAATATCTATCATAGCCATAGATCTACCTATTTATATAACGAAAGGTTTACTTTAACTACCTACCCAGCTCAGCTTAGGCATTATGTGCACTTCGTTCATGTAAGTGATCGTCCATTACTGTTTCAAGGATGAATATATAAAAGAGCTTCATGTAGAAATTAATATGTTTGTCTTGAAAATGGAATTGAATATTCCGTTTTGGTCACTTAAAACTAGCTTCAGCTTTGATTTTATTCCGGAATTTCTTAGCGAAACAATTAATTGGTGGTTAATTCTAACGCGATACTAACTTCGCGACCTCGCGGCGCCTGCGCATGTTGCGTCTCTCACTCGTCAATAGTTCTGTTGCTTTAGAAGGAATACGTAAAGTAGTGAAATTCCCCTTAGATATTATTTACACAAAATTATCAATTTAACAGTTATAAAACTAATAAATTCAACTAATTTTAGATAGTTAAACAGTCTAATAATGTTGTTGAACAAAATTCAACTTTGCAAATGCTTCAATAAAATTATGATCTAAGAAAATTTTATTTAAAAAGACATTTTTACTTTACTATATAATATATATATATAATAATTCTTACTTTTCATACTGACGCGTAGTTTTTAGACTAATTGCGTAAGTCAAATATATTACAGATAAAATTTCTTACAAAAATTTCTTAATACATGAAGAATTAAAATTTATAAAAACCTTTTTGTTTAAAAAAATATTTTTAATTGAGTACCAACCCACTCAAAAAATGAACTTACTTCGTACTTGATTATGAAATGCATAGGCATTATCACAATAGTTAAAAAGTGACCTATTTTGTAACTACATAAGGAAGTAATAAAGAATATATACCTATTTATTATCTTCCACTTACTAATAGTAACTACTCTTGGTGTTCTAAAGCCTTCTAAATAAAACGCATGTATATAGGCAATTTGAGAAATAAGGTGCTCAAAACTATTCTACTTCGTGGCCCCGCGTTGAGTGACGTGGTCATAGATGATTTATGCATCACGAATGCAGTCTAATTAGGCGCAAGCGCATCTCATTCTATGTAAATTCGAGCCAGCCCTCTGAATGAATGATATTAACAATAAAGCGGCAATCTTGATTTGTGTAGGCTAAAACAAATAAAGTCAAGAAATGCCCGTGACTTGAATTGATAATTTGACATTAGTATGACTCGAGCTATCTGGAAATTAAATTTCTCTGTTTAAAAAGGTTATCTTAATGCATAATAAGCATTTTCTTTGTTCGACAATTTCAAAATTCCCACGTTAGTCACTTATCTCTGTTAAAATCTTAATAGGAACAGACGATTTCTTAAAAGTTAAAAATTCGACTAATGTCAAATTGGTTTAAAATCCTAAAATTATTTTAATTTTAAACGAAAGGAACGTAAGTATGTTATACTATTTGTGATGGCAATCGCGAAGTTGTTAACAGAATTTAATTTGCTGTAATTTTAGGGCTCTTTCAAAACCAAATAAACAGCACGTTCTCTGCAAAAGATTGCTCTTGAAAACCCTGTACCGAGAATTCTTGCCTTCCTAAGCTATCGCGCGATCTCAGTATAGCCTTCGATAAATATCCCAAATCCGGGCGCCGGTAGAGTCGCTTAGTACAGGGGCTCGAGGACGAGTAATGTTATGAGCAAGCCATTATTGTCTCGCTCCATACCGTAAAACATTACGTAGTCGTGTCGACCCCGACAAATACAGTTGGAGTTGTCAAAACCTCTTCAAAATTCTCTTCAAGTATTTTGTCGTGATTCTTGTTTTCTAAGTTAATTTTCCTAACTCGTGTATAAAGTCACGATTTTTGGTGTTATTGTCAAACACGAACAACACAATTTAATTAAACAATTGATGACATTTAATTTTTTTAACATTTGTTTTACACGCGTACGTTGAAATCTTCTTTATTTCATTTAAAAAAGAATGTTAAAAATAAATAGCTAAAAATTTTTTTAAAGATTTCTAATGGGTATCAACTATAGCATAAGCATATTAAATTAAATTTAGCCATATTAGTACTCTGACTTTTTTATAATTTAACATTTTAATGGGCTTTCGTACGCTTAAGGTAAACTAAACTAATTGTATTAGTAATATATAGTACTTATAGTAAATTATGAAATGTGTATATTGTGATAACAAATTATAACAATATACACATTGTTATAAGATTTATAATTTAAAAGAAGTTATTTTGCCAAACAAATCTCGCTTTTCATTTGATTCCAAGCCTGATACAGGATTCAATATTTCACTATGCGCCATAAATACAAGTGCATTAGGCTCTTCCTGCTGCTGTAAATTTATTAACTGACCGACTAAATTAATTTACAAACAGGAAACGACAACAAAGTCAGCAATAAATAAAATAATCCGGCGACATATGTTATCTGTTTTTTATTCGTTTTGTTTTGCGTCGGTGGTTTTAGCAACTCTATAGAGCGACCATTGAAACCGTTTAGGATCATCTAGTGAAAATATTTGACGAATAGTAAAAGATGCTCATGAGATAAAAAACCTACCGATAAGTTCATAACTAATAGCTAATAACTTGGCAATTTTTTTTACAATAGTTTTTTCTTTTTGCGTTATCTTCCTCTCATATAGACTGTTTTTCAAACGTAAAACAAGGAAAGACAAAATTTATCACACTTTTTAGTTAATAAAAATTAGTATAAAATTATAGTAAATATAATATTAATGACTATTTATTGATTCTTGTCAAAGATAAAAATATTAAAAAAGAAAAAACCAAATTACGGATACCAGATTAGATAAAGATATAAATAATTTGATTATGAGTAAAATAATATCGTGTATTGTATTTCAATACATTTATTAACAAACGTTCGTATAGTACTGCAATTAAAATAAGATGTGTAGGTGATTTATATAATCGGAAATAAAATCTAACAACGCTACGAAGAAGCAGACAAATAACCTGTCAAGGGTCCATCGCTCTTGACAGTGAGCAAATCGCAAACAAAGCCGCGTCAACATAAACTACCGTCCAGCGAAGGCTGATACATCGCAGCCGCAGAACTATGGAAACAAATCTCCCTGTGTAATAATTCACGGACGCAATATGGCCCAGCCTATTCGAAAACAAGTAAACAAAACCGAATAGAAGCGCAACCCCCAATAAAAGATGTCGCCACAGTCGTGTTTCAGTTTAAAGATAGACTGCTAGATCCAGTCACTAAGTAATATTGGGTGAGAATTAACTTCACTTTGTTCTTTTTAGTTAATTTGTTGTTGTTAAAAATAAAGGTCCAAACTTTTTGTTTAGACAACACTGTGAATAAGAAAGCTTTTATTTAGATAAATGAAAGTATTCTTTCATATTGTTTTGATTGTGGCATTTCACAACAAAACTGTCATATATTGTTTCCAATGAATTTTTATTTTTCCCTTGACCTTATTAATTCACTGAGTGTAAAAAACTACTTTTACTATCGAAATATTTGTCCACATCTAACTAATTATTAGTTACCCCTACGTACCACTTTAGGGTGTATTTCTATTGGTCTTACATTTGTTTAATATATCTTTAGCAAATATAAAAGAATTTAAACACATATATAAAGATGGGGTAGTTTTTTTGATTGCTTATTTTAATCAAAGAATATATAATGTTCCTCTACCAACAGAAAGTAATTTATATTAGCATCTTCGTCGAAACATAATTCATTAATTTTTAATTGCATATGATTTATAAATCAAGTTGGCTTCCGCATGCACGTGCTCTGTCAAAAGACCCATCTATCGGCAACAGAACTGAATCTGCAAAGAGACCAGTAAGGATAAGGAATATTTCCTTCGCGACTAGCCAATAGGCGCGCGCGCAATAATTATAGGCTACGCTCAAATTAGGCGCGACTGCTTCGCGTGCTATTGAAAATAGAATTCGCTGATTTATATCGAAAGCAGAAATCATTGCCGGTTGTCCTGAGGTTTCGGTTGTTTTAGCACCAATTAAACGGATTTATTATATTATATTTTGGAGTGTTTGAGTAACTATATTAATAAATTATAGCCTTGTTCTAATATTTGAATGCATTGTGATCGTCCACTCATAAATCTTTTCATTTCACTTCCATTGATTTTAAATTATAGTTCACAATTAAGAAAAATCATATACTGTTTTGTTTACCAAGTCCACTTCTTATTTAATAGCTTATAGTATAATAAAACATTTAAATATAATAACATAAGAATAACAAAGTATTCTCTTGAAGAGACTTGTATCGTATCAAATCTGGCAAGTTAAATGTACCTAAAAAAAATTCTTAAACAATCCTCTATTTAGAAAGATATTAAGAAAGGAGGTCAATCTAATGAGCCCTTTAGAATAACTGTATAAGCAAATCCGCTCCATATACATCTCTTACACAAATTCGTTTATTTTTGATGCAATAAAGGAACAGCTATTGGCTGTGCCATATTAGGTACAGAATAGGCGAGTTCAATTTCGCAACGAAAACAAAACTATGGGCAAAATTAATAAAACATTGTATCACAAATTCACAACAAAGTCCCTAAGCAATGTACGAATTTTCATTAGTACATGACTCACGAGGTACAAATTAAACGACCACTGTTTGCACTAGGGCTGGTGGTCGGCTCGATAAAATGTTTCGAATTGCCGGGTGCCTATCGTCATTCCCGACTCAATTATTTAAAAAAAGAACGCCGGGGAGTGTGCTTGCATCTCTATCACACTTCAATACTTGGACATCATCTGTTTCTTTCCCACGCCAAACAGCGCTGCGCCCGCGCAGTCGATAAACACGGAATGCGGCGGCTACTTCAGACGAGTTGCTCATAGAAAATTTAAATTGAAGAAATTGGTAGCGACTTCAAGTAATGAGTAATAACTGATGGTGTTTGATAACAGTATATTTTGAGTCTGAAGAGTGAGAAGTCAATTTATAACTGATACTACAAATGTTAACAACAGATAAATATACACCTCATAGAGCTATAAAAAGGTAATGAAGGTTCATTATGATTGGGAGCCCAATTTATTACCTTAGTATAATAATGTATCTATATGTATGTCTTACGAGTTCAATAACTCTGTCTGTAAGAACAGCAATTACAAAAACAGTAAATAGCTAATTTTATAAAAATTCTTGTACACAGCTCCAAGGTATGCTGTAGTGACGTACGTAAATAACTTCCAAATCTAACAATGATATATGAAATCCAAATTTTATGTTCTTAACATAACATATAAGTCATCTTTCTACTTATTCTGCATCATGTCATTATCAAAATAGTCATTTACTAATTTTAATTTAATTAATTGAAAAGAAATTTTTACTGGAAAGAATATCTCTGAAATATTTTAATTTTTTTAAATCACATTGTAATCAAAGACAAACTTTAATAGATAACCAAAAATTTGTTCGAAATAAAAACGATATCCCAAACTAAACCGTTTACTTCCCAAGGAAATTTTCAAGTAGTCTTGAGCGGTGTATTAAGGGAAGCATAATAAGGCTTTCTGGATTAGAAGTAGCGCTCTTGAGTGAGAATAAACCCGAGGGAAATCCTGGCTCGCAGCTTTCCTTCTAATTTATTGCTTCTCCAACGGCTAGCGGCCTTTGTATCGAATCTGTTGGGGAATGAGAAATATATTTCCAGATGGATTAACATGCTTGCAATTTCGTGGTCTTAATTAGTGAGCAGGTATTTTTGTTACTTTAGCGTTAGGTTGCAGAGCATTTTTGGCGTAAGTAAGAATTTTGATCAGAATGGGTTGTAATTCTGTTGAGTTGTCATTTACTATTGTTCTAAGCAAGATATAAAGCAAATTACATCTTAGTTTTTTTAAAATCAATATTCAACTTTGATTTTTATTTTTATGATACAGAGGTAGAAAATTAAACAATGCTCCCTTGCTGGTAAGCCGTTAGTGTAAGCCATAGACTGTAGTACTTATATATCTAGCTAGCATGAAATTTGAGAAATTTTAAAATTTGTTTGCAAGTTTAACTTTTCTGTTTAAATTTTCCATTTTAACAAAACAGCAGACAGATTTTCAGTTTTAAGTTTTAAAAATTATAAATAGATTGGACTGTCCTGTGAAATATAGGTATTACTGGCTAAAGTACATTACTGTCCACTGAACAAATTGATTTACATGGATCTTAAATTAATTAATTCACTTGTGTGTTCAGTTTAATTCAACGCTTATTTCGATGCTAACTTGATGTGTGGACTTCTTAGCCGGAACATAAATTAGGAATTAACATTGTGTTTGCTTTGAAGTGAATGTTTCACTTCAAAACTTCGTTTAAATGTAAATGATGCTGAAAACGTTGTTGAAAACAAAATAACTAAAATGCTTCGTGATTGTTATTTATGATTGCATTAGTGGAAGGACAGTTTAGTCACTTTGATTGATTGTTTATTGAAAATTGTGAAAGAACTACTATTTTACAATAAAATGTGATATGTTATATAGGACATATCAGTTAACTTCGTGGTCTTTAAGAATAAACATTAGGCTGTAGATAAGTCTACCAGTATCTTTAATAGGATTATAAATTAATTATTTACTTATGAAGCAATAAAAACAAGTGTATGTATATAATGTTTTAATTTGTTATTATCACTGATTTATTTACATTTTTCACATTCGCTTCAGTATACGAATACAACCGATTTTATCAGATAAATTGCATCCTGATTAACGTATCTTCAATGATAACGGTCATGGAGTTCAACTTGTGCATGTTGCTTATCTATTGCTGTGTTACAGAGATGTCACAGATATATCAAATTGACGTTAATGTGAATCATCGGTGGAGTACCAATAACTTTTAGGTTAAACTATTGCAGTCTATAGTTGCGTTATAATTACTGCGCAGATTACTTGACAAACTTTAAACAATCATTCCGCCACAAAAGTTGACATTGGCTAAATCATAATAGAAAACTATTAAATCAGAAATTGATAAGCTACATAAGAAGGAGGCAAAGATAAATATATAGAATATACATTATAGTGCACCAATCAGACTACTAATTATACGTAATAAGCATCTCATTGATTGAATATGGATTTAAAATGAATTTGGATTTAAATAAAATATAAAACAGCATTACACTTTTTGCCTGAAATTTCAAGAACGTAACTTCAAAATTAGTATTTTTATCATAAATTTAGATTTAGTTTCTCATTACTATGTTCCTTTAGCGGGTACTGTCTGGCTTCGAACGTAATTTTTTGTAGCATAGCTTTCTGTGTTTACCAACGTGTTAAACCCTGTCATTAGCTACGATAGTCTTTCGGTCGCTATTATATTCATCACAAACAAATTGTTATTTCTCACCGTTGACACTCGACCGCATAGCACATCGCTTTGGATTTTAGTTATCATTTATTTCAAGTTCTATTATAAGGCTTTAGTTAAATATAAAGCTGTAGGTACAACAACGCCCAGTCGCATCATTATAGCGATCCTATTAATCGTCAGTAGTGAATTAGTGCGGTGCACACACGTTTGTAGTGTAGAGACACTTCATTACGGGCCCGGGCATAAATCAAGCCTTCTAATATTAAACGTGCCTTGCCGGGGCAAATTGCCGGGCCGTCTGCAACCATGCGGTCGCCTGGTTACAGTAACGGTGGTTATGCGGGTAAAGTTGTTTTTCAGACTAATTATACAGTTTATTTAAAATATTTACAGAAGTCTTGTTGGGGTTGAAATCTGTCTTCTCAGTGTCATTTGCTACACTAATTGTTAAGAAGATAACTGGGCTTCAGTAATATTGTTTCTCAAATCACCCGCGACTTGTTTTTTAGATAAATAAGGCCTATAGATAAATTATATCACATTCGCATTGAAATGTAAATTAAAGGCATACAGTATAGCTACCAAAAACTGCAGTGTTATACAGAATGTTAATTTAATTATGTCTGTAAGGAAATCTTTACCCCTCAAAAAAAAAGATAATAAACAAAAATAATTCACTTCTTCATCTTTTATCGCGATTTCTACACAATTAATTTTTTTATGCATTTTGCTATCTCCAAAACGAGATGTGAAATGTCTACAGTGTTTATATTAATTTATTTTTTTCCGGCGTCGGAGATAATTTCGTGGCCCCACAGGGAGATCTTACTAATGTGATTTTAATGTACTTAAATGTCATCTTCACCTATATTTGTTAGCGTAATCTGTTTTATTCGTTTCTTTGTAGAATATTATTGTTGTGTTTAAATTACACACTGTTAGGCCTTTTTATGATACATTAGGTAATATGATATCGCCTGTCTGTGTATGTTCGCACAAGAAGATAAGCCGTAGTTGCAAAATTTGTCGTATTTTGTCCAAATTGATTGAATAAATAAGAATGATAAAATATTTTATATTTTGATTTTCTGGGGTTATTGTATATACCTAGTCAATCTAATGCGTGTTAAAGCGTGTTGACTGTTTGGTATAAATCAAGAACATAATTCCGTAAATTTTTTACCAGACTTCATTATAGTGGTTTGCGTAATAAAATGATTTTTATAATGTAAGAATTTTGAAAAGTTATTAAATGTTTCAAAAAGCTAATTTATTATAATTTTTATTTATTCTACATCTAAATAATAATAAAAAACTATAATATTTAAAATTTGAACTAAAAATAATAATCATATTTCATAATTTCAAATGTGGATAGCATCAAGTATGGATCTGTAGATTAAACTAAAAATAGAAAGGTATTGTTGACTGAGTATTTAAATCTAATAAAATTGTACTAAATCAATAGGTTATAGTTATGGACAATTTCTTTTACACAACAATTTGGCTAATGTAATAGTAATATTTCTACGAAACTCATATTTTCATCGCCCGTAAATATTCCAACGTCATCTAGGTGCAGATAAACAGACATAAAAGTAATATACAAGGGTAATTCAAGAAAAAGAGCAATTTATATTATTTTTATCTTTTTTTGACACTATCACTCCCTCCCCATAGCGTGTTTGGGACAGGGGCGTATTGAGAGTCATTTAGGTTTTGCCCCCATCTGACCCCTTGAGAAATACGAGGGCGGTGCACAGATACCTCTCTGTAAACAAATTTACAGCACTTGTCACTTGATGTGAAATTAATAGCTTCGATTTAAGAAAGTTAAATTTAAAAAAAAATGTTTAACAGTGTAGGTAAGTTAAGTCACGACTAAAAAAATATATAGGAAAATTTTGTATAATTAAGGACTTAAATTATGTAATATGAAACCTAATAGCTACTGCAATTTGAGACTATATTTGAAAATCAAACAGACTTACCTGTTTTATGATTAGTGTGTTTTTATAATACTCGATGTCGAGTCGATCGAATTCATCATTTCTGTTGTTTGTACGAAATATTAGGTCGTGAGTCGAAATGTTACTGCTTCATTATTCTTTATAGGCACAATATCAATTTAATCAATCTCTATTATAATACAACTACAGAAAATTACTTTACCAAGAGGATTTTCTTCAGTTTTTTTCATTCAGTCATTAATTTTTTTTTCAAGTTTTATTTCACCTTTGTCAAATTGCGATTACCTAATATTAAAGTCAAATGAACAGGCATACTTTATTTGTTTAATGTTGTTTTATTTGATTATACATTATCCAGATTTGTATGATCCAACAAACGTTTAAATATCTAGCTATTTCTGCAATAAACTTTTCTTGTATCGCAGTCATCAAATCAATGCAATTGCTATATAATTTCAATACTCAGTTTTCCGATGACGGATTGTGATCTACATCGATAGTAAAAGTCGGTTTCTATTACTATATCTTGTTACCGCCGCTTCTTTACTCAATTAACCGTTAAACAATTTTTTTAATATTGTAACGCTGTGACTTCAAATGGATCGGAAAATATTTGTATGTGTTTGAAATTATTTTCGTCGCGACGCCTCCTGTGGCGTAGACGTTTATTCGCCAGTGAATCAACGCCCCGCTGATATATCGCTGTGATGTCAACGCACATTTTCTATTACATTATTTTTGTTGTTGTTTTATATTCCCCCTTTTCGGTATTCCGATGCTAAATTAGACTTTTTCAGTTGATGATCTAGTTCAGTATGGAAATTAACTAAAGACGGAGTGAATAAGATATGTATGTTTAAGTATTTGATTTTGTGCTGTGACCCAATATTAAAAAGTTACTTTATTAACCATGTCCTAATAGTTACTAAATACACCCTTATGTAATCTGTTTAAATAAGAACATTTTGATTTGATATTACCTAAGAAGTAAAAATGTTTCAAATTTTATAATAATAAAGAAAAGACTAGCCTACTAAGAATAGTTATTGGCAATATTATTAGTCCTCTTTTGTCAAGTACTTTTGTAAGCTAATTGTAAAGTACTTTGTAAGCTACAGACATAAGGTTGTCTCTCGTATGTTACCGTAGGCATCTGTAAATATATTTAGGTTGCCCATTATTTTAAGGGATATCTTTGGCCTTTTTCCAATGAAAGAGCTGGCTTAATTTTAACATATAAAAAAACAGGAAATGTAGGTCTTTCCTGTTATCTTGTAAAGTAAACCTCTTTAAAACATTTAGTATTTGTAGAATTAGTAAGTATAATATAACACTCGCGTCAAAGCCTCGTTAGGGAGTCGACAGGTACTCTACTCATCTTGTGCATTAAAACTTCGTCGAGCCACATCCCTGCGGCCCTCCAAACACAGTATTCGCATTATACGGAAAAATGTTCCTAATTAACTTCTTAATTTATGAAGAAACAAAATTTTAAGATATTAAGAATTCTCTCCGCGGTCGTATGTCCGAGTAGCGATATTTCTTTGTTATATTGCGATGTTTTTTACTTAGATGCTTTTATTAGACTTTACGTAGGTACTTTCTTCTTCAATGAAAATGGTGCGTCAATTCTATTTGCTTTGCTTTTTCGGTATGATATTAAAAATAATACCATAATTTATAGCTAACAGTGCATTGTCTTTTTAGACAAATTGACTGTAACTAATATTGTCTTTTATTTATTTAATTTATATAAAAGTAGACAATGTACAAATTACTTGATGATTTAAATTTTTCGGCAGGAGCTCTGTTGATTTGTATGTAATATACAGAAAGCTCATACGATTAACAAAACGTAAACTAATTACGTTTGGCATAAAACTTTACCAGTTATTGATCTTCTTTAACTAAAATTAAGTACTTTGTCTCTCTATCATTCCAATTTTATATGAAAGAATGGACTTACTGGCAGTTAATTATATGACGATTATTATGTTTGTCTTTTACCAAAAATTACACTTATAAACTCCTGGTTTTAGACTTACTTATTAAAATAACAAGTAAGAAACTTGATCTAATTAAATTTTAGAATAGTTAACGTCACATTTACTATGTAATGTGTTACTTATAATTTTTGACGATATAGATATTATGGCTAATTACTACTTACTTTTACTTACTTATTTAATTAACGCGTTGCAAATACGAAATAATAAAGTATACCTCACGCAATCGAGGTCCGTGGAGAGCGTGCACCGCTGAAGCAGTCAGCCTGTGACCACGGCCAGTGCATTCTGTTCGAAACGTTAGGCAATTAAAAGGTATGTAAGAACCTACTGTGCGCGTTAAGTTCCGTCTTTATTATTTTGTAACGTAGAGATTTATTTGTTTGATATACACTGGCGAGCTTTTTGAAATTTGTAAACTTTCATGCGTATTAAAATTATAGCACAGCAATGTACATAAGCCCTATAAGTTTCGAGTACTCTTCAACGCGTACATACAGGCATTACTTGGGCATAAGTTAAAACAGTGTGTACATAACACATGGCGCAGACACATAGTTGTAGAAAGCTATAACTTATCCCTCCTCATCCCAACTATTCCCTCGGCTCAAACCTACGTCTATGTATCTAAACAATACCATAGAGACGTCGCTAGATGAGGCAGTGCGGAATTGGTACGAAAATTATTTATTGCTAGGATAATTCGTCATTTGTTTCAAAGCTGATTTTGAATTTGGAAGGATGCTTTTAATTTTTAAATTAAGAATATTTGTTCATTCATGGAGGCAACTTTACTATACAATATTAAATAGCTATGTAGTGTGAAAATAATGTGTGCAAATTCCAAATCGGTCTTTTGGAAAACTGTGTATTTTTATATTTATAAAGGTAACAAATTATTTACACGTAGTATTATTCTCAGTAAAACCCCAGTCAAAGGATCAATAAAAAGAGTTTTAGAAACTCTTTGTATTGGACCTAGCATTCAAAAGTTCGCACGCTTTCCAATTCTTAGTTTTAATTTAACATTATTTAATTGTCTTATTCTTCAGTCCGCCTTAACTTTTGACTAGTAAATATAAAATATATATCATATGTGTTTATACGATAATATTAGTTTTTTAAGAGTTATATTAAGATAAGTTTAAATACCATCTTAAACTCTAGATGATATCTCATCCAGAACTATTACCTCCACAACCCTTCCAAATATGAAAGTTGTTCGCGAACACGGCACGCGTTGTACAATATATCACGTTTTGATTCGGCCGCGCCATAAACAATACAATATATCAATATAAAGCAGACGGTGGCGAAATTTGAGCGTAGCGAGTGCGTGATATTTATGTGCTGGGCGGTGTGCGTACGGCTTTATAAACAAGTTCGATTTGTTGGTTCCCAGTAGTGGTTAAGTGTTAGGTCTACTGTCTGGACACCAGCGATAACGGGTTGTATCTTATTCTCGAGTGGTAAATAACACCGATCGGTTTGCGATGACATTGGGATAACTTATTACAATCACAGTAACAGCTCTGATTGATGATTTTAAGTACAATATTTTACGCTCCTTTTACAGAAAAGTTTTATCAAAATTAAATTGAGAAGTTCGTTTGAGTAGTTCGAGAACTCGAGTTTCGATTACGAGAACAAAGCATCTTTTATTGTGGTTAGTCCCTGGATTGGTTAATCATAATTTGTTAACTCGAGTTCCTCCGTGATTATAAAAGCCTTTGGTGCCGATTGTTACAGTGACCGCATGAACTAAAACTTCTCGTGTGTACAGTAATAAGTATAAGTTGAAGTTATCGATGATGAAGATTCGTAAGAATGAAATAGCGTTTATAAATTTTATTTTTGTCTTTGTCTGTTGTCACATCATTGCGCATATTGTGAGTAGATCAACTAGTAGAAGATAAAAGTGGAGAACACTTCCAGTTCTTACAATGTTGTAAAATTTTTTTTTTCTTCCATTATTTCGCACCTTCAATTATTTCTTTTAGTTTATTACACGAACCGCTCGCTAGAGCGAAGAATTATGCAGTGGATTTATAAAATGAACTATACAATATTAGGGTTAAATTTCATTTCATTTCATTTCATTTAATCAAAGCATTAACACTCATTCCTGTCATCACTTTGGAAATTTATTTATGCTTTTGCGATAGAACACTGGGGTCTGAAAAAACTGTTATCAGTACGTTAAGACGGCGATTTCATAATGAAACTCCTATTATAACTGGTTTAGAGAATTTTAAACATAGATTAAAATTCTCAGTTTTCATTAATAGCTTTGCGTGCCAAAAGCATCGTGGGTATATCTACTTATGCAGCAGGGAAAAGAGGAAATCCGAATTTTTTTGGACTTTTTTATATTAAATATTTGACCTATCTCATAACACACGAGCGAATAAATAAATGTTTATTATACTTATAAAGTTAAATGATTCTTTATTATACATATATTTTTATTATACATAGTTCAAACGTTTACGAGTAGTGTTTATAGTTACTGTAATACTTTTAAGCGTTTGCAATGCTGAGATTCACACGTGGCTACTGTGACAATGCACTCGCTGGCTGAGAACCAACTATGCAGCTATGTTGTGTGATGGTTTATAATGATCACTCAACGACATCACTAGACGTGTGGGTCACATTGAACGGTTTTACACCTGTGTTTCTTATTGACAACGAATAAATTTTATTATATAGGTTACGAGAAACGGTGACGGCAGCCCAAACGATAACAGTAATTTGAATTATTAAATTGTTTGTATAAAAAACTACAACTCAGGATATCAAGAGATATATCGTTATTTTTCTGAATTTACCGGTATTGTAGAAAATAATGGCATTTTCATACCTTTATCTTTTATTAACACTTCTATTAAGTTTATACATAATGTTTTGAAAACAAGTTATAATTATTCAAATTATCATCTTAAAATTATATTAGGTTAGGTTAGGCAACAAATACTTTTTTCTAAACATTTAAATAAGTGTTTATAAAAAAGTATTTGTTGTTTTTTTTAAATAAAGAGCGTTATATTATTGTAATTGAATATAGGAACTTATATGAAGGAATCTAGTAGTAAGAATATAAACCAATTGTGTCTTTTTGAACTATTACCAATAACTATTGAAAAACTCAAATATACAAATCAAAACTTAAATTATATTAACAGTGCCTTAAGTTTTCTTATATCCACAAAGATGGTTCCTAATGGTTTTTTAGAAAGATGAAAAATAAAGACGCATACTTAATTATTTTATTATCAAATATAAATCTTGTCCCAGATGAAGCGCGCTATAATTTTAATGTTATCTCTGCAGGACGTTTCGAGCTCATTCTTCATAAGAACTATTAACTTGATACGGGCGAGCTTAGTACCGGGTTCTTAGAAATTGTTCTCGACAAACTAGTGTCCACTGATTTTGTCTGGGGCAATCTAAATTTCGTAGAACGAGTGAGTTTTTTGACGAAATCTCTTCCAAAAATTATTCTTTGTGCTAACTTTGAGTAATTTTGACTCTTATTCTATTTTAGAAATTAAATATTTTTATATTATAAGTCTTGCAGTCTACAAAGGTATAATAACCTTATTATAAGCTCAGAAAGTCTTTATACGTCGACTTATAAGAACGCGAAAATCAATTTAATAAGGACTGCATAAACCAATCAGTTTTTTACATATTTCAAATGGAAATTTAAATTCGTTTACATTAAAAATATATTGCAATTGCTCACACATAAGTAATATTAAAATCCATTAAATTGATCCAAATGTCACATAGACTATCACATTTCTGAAACTTTTAAGCTTACGTGAAAAGTTTCATATAATGTTAGTCTATTGAAACTCAAGCAAGCGGAGAATCTTTGAAAGGAGCAAGATTTTCCAATCTACCGTATTCCTATCATACTGGCTTTTATATATATTGCCTTTTACAAGCAATGTGTTGCCTAACTATAAAATTAAAAGACAATGATAGTTATATTATCTGAAACCATAGACCTCATCAAGGATGTATTGTTATTAGTATAACCGATACATCATTTGCATATCCCGAGCACATGTGGCTACCACCGAAGGGTCAAATGAGCCCGTATTTAATTTTCATAAAATGATACCCTTTTTAATACGTCTGTGGTCGAATAATAACTTAACCCTTTCCATTTCCAAATTGGCTTCGGATGCTCAACTCCTAATTTATTGGTATATTGTCAGTAGGTACATAAGCGCGTATTGTTTTTGCATATGGCACTGTTGGTTTAGAAATGGAATTAAGAGATTTAAAACAGCAATGAAACTGATTTCAATCTGCTTAACTGTTCCTTGTAAGTGGTATAAATATGACACATTTTTGAAAAACAACATACCGTTATATAAATTATTCGTAATATTTTTAAGCTTTAGTAAATTTGGAGTACTATTGAAATATGGTCACTACTATAAAATACTAAGATTTTAAAAGTACTACGTTTTCGTTACTATGCTATAAGCGTAGTGAATGAATACAGAATAAGTTTATAAACAAATATAGTGATATACAGTTTATCGCTCGCTAGATTAACACCGGCGGGCATCCGCGCAGTGATTTATGTAACAACAGCAGTATTATGATGCATTTGCATTTCGTCCACAAAGGTTTCAATGCAGTTCTGGACTGCGCGGGGTTAATGTTTCTACAGAGAAGATTAAAAGCGCCACTTATTACGCTATGCAAAGTGGAACTGGGCCATACACACTGTGTATACGAGTAATTCCAATACCTTTAATCTTGAACTATCTCAAATTATTTAAAATTACCGCGTATATCATCAATTCTTGTTTCTTTTTATAATCTATACAAAAATGCTTACATAAAACTGCACTACTTAGGTAAAGTATTTGATTTTATAAAACCCGTTTTCATTTTTAACATATAAAAACATTAATTTTTAATTAAATTTTGTTTCCTTATGAAATTCGCGATGATTGATTTATTAATATAATGTGGTCACTTTTTTAACCCGCTATGTTCAGAGAAATTATCAAAAGGTCCAATCAACTCCTCCATAATCGTCTGTCTTTAATTGGCCATTCACTCATCGATGAATATGAGTTAATTAAAATGGTAAAAATAAAATAATATTAATTTTACAGAACCAACCCAACCCTGAAATGCTCGAACTATCTTATCTTTACCGTCCAAAGCTTACATTTCTTTACGAAAATAGCATATATTCGGCCGGCTGACGCCGACAATTACGTAATTAATGCCTCTTGTGCTTTGAGTTTTAAAGTTTAATTTCCGTTGGCTATTTTTGCAAACTTCCCGATGCATCTTTATCTGCTATGTGGAGTTAGGCCGTCCATTGAATTTATTAACTGCGATACGCGCTCACTGTTAACTAAAAGGTGACTTTAATGAATATTAATTATTGCCACACCTCTAATTAATGTAATTCACGAGATAAGAAAAGTTTTTGAAACGGATGTTTGCTGACAAATTATGGCAGTTGGATGAGTTTTTGTATGTTCTGTTTCATTATGCTTCACTAGTAATTTCAAAATAAAAGACAAGGATGATTTGTCATCAAAATATTTTGTATTTTTATTAGAAAATAATTTAAAGAGATAATGTGGTATTATTGTTTTTCTACAATTAAAGTAACAGACCGAAATCTAACTGTAAACTAAGCGACCAAAATATCATTTCAATTAGAATTTCTAAACAAAATTTGAAATGTAAACGGTCCGACCCGCAAAACCACTATTCATCAAGTGCAACATATTCATCAGACGAAACAAGGTAATACTCATCGCGCGGCAAGGATTAATCAAAGTTTAAAACAATTCCATGTAGCGAGCCGGCTCGACAAGACGTGTGTGTAACAGCGCACACACACACAACGATTGAATGTACACGTATACTAACGTTATAGAAGTGAACCTGTGAACTTCACAAGTACAAAAACTTAATTGGAAAAAATATTTTTCAAGACATCTAATTATGCTGATTTCCGTTCGCAAATAACGATGAATATAATTTTAAGGCAATAATTTCTATTTATTTAAGTATGCATAAATTAACGTGGCTTATTTACGTTAAAATATAATCTGGTCTGGTCTTAACCAGCTCAACCTCGTCGGCCCATAAGGTTTTCACGACTCTTTTAAAGGAGCCCATATGTCCACGGAGACCAAAATAGATTTCTTAATATTTGCATTAAGTAGGTATATATTTGTCGATACTAATATGAAAAACTACTCGTGAGTTCATTAAAAATTTAGAAAAATAATGATTATTACATTTGGACCTATTTATTTATTATATATTTAGCTTATTTATTAGTACCTACTATAACAGACCACGAGTTAAATACATCCTTTTTTAATGTATTCGCTAATAAAACTTATAATATTTAATATTTTGGAAGTTTGGACTGTCCCTATTAAATAAACCCTATTCATACTCAATAACTTTGCATAGATATTAAGTAATTTTTTTATAGAATAGAAAACAATAATCGAATTGTAACAAGGTTTTGGTTTCAGATTCCACCCTAGGACATAATTTTTTAGTTTTTTTTTACTTGATTTGGTTGAGCATACTAATAAATTGACATATATAATTTATATTTGAATTAACGGTAGATATCTAAATAGAACTTTAGAATGATGTATACCAATAAATCAAATAGCTCAGATAATAAACGACATCAGAATATCAGACTTGTACACTTCTATTTACGTTCACTTAAAATTCCTCCAAGAGAGACCAATCCAAGAATCCTCTCTATGCTGATTGCAAGCCTTTGCTTTCTCTTCAACAGCATACTCCAAACCTGTTGTCCATCATAATTAGTATTTAAACTAGAATGTTGTAATCACTACTTCACTAGCCCTTAAACTACCTTACTAGAACTTAGGAACTAATATTTGTGTTAGCGCTCGCGCACACATTAGGCTAACGAACAATGAGGCTATTAGGAGTGAAGGTATGAACAATTTTTGTCGGTGAAAAATGAAGTTTACAATCAATTGGATGAAATGGATTTTTTATATCTTCTTTCACTTAAAACGAGTAGTAGTAATATAAAATCAAAACTTTACCGTGTCTTGTAGTAACAATGTTGCATTCAATGATCCTTCGTATCGAATATGCAGAGCTTGTAACGATAAAGTTAACGACTTAGACGTATTATCTCAGAGTTTCTTTTAATATGTCAAGGATATAAAATGTCGCGATTAATTTAACTTCATAAATGCTTCGTTAAGAATAATTTTCTATAAAATTAATTATACCCATTGGACTCTTGTTTTTATATCGTATATAGCATAAGTTCTGTGCGCAGCAATAGGCAATGTAATGCCTAAAGTTAAGGTCTGTAACGCAATATTCTAAATTGTCTTCGTACGCTATGTCACTTTCAATGAATAGCAAAGAAAATATCATCAAAGAGATCAGAGATCTAATAAGTATTAATATAAAATTGAATATTTCTAATAACGGACGCACCTACGCTATTAAGCCCGCGAAACATATTTTAATCATTCTGTCAACTAAATGCGTTTTGGTTTAGCTTAAATGCATGATAATTTTGATTTTAGAATCCGACACGATCGTGCTGACACGTCATGCGAAAATATTGCGAGAATTGTGCTCGTACGCGCGACGCATGTGAATTTATGCCTTGTCCGGCTTTTTGTTTTGTGTTTAATTTGTTTACGTTTTGTGAATTAGAATTAAATTAAATCGATGTTGAAATTGTATTTTACTAACATGCTGACAAGGCTTAGTGAAAGCTCTCGGTTAATAATTGTCACATATGTGGTGTACACAAATAAACTTCTACTAATACTTGAGAAATATAATCCTTAATTTCTTGTAAATCAATCAAAAAAGTAATTAATGTTTAAATATCCCATAAAAATCCTCTGAAATATAATTGTTAATATAAATCGTAACTAAGATTTGCATTCTATACTATTGTAGATTTCGTAATGAGTACCATATTTCAATCAAATCAACTTATAACGTTTAGTTATATTTCATATATGTACGAGCATAGAACTGTCGGCAAGTACAAAGTAAACGGATCGGTTTATAGTGGGCGAATCTTAGATCATGTTCTGTCATCGCACAGAAGGTTTAATTGAAGGTAAAGTACCGAATGAGGTCGTGTGGACAGGCAGATAATGGTACAAAAGTATGCTACGCATTTTAAAGTGTCGTATCTAGATCGGCGAAGAATAAATTACTGTGTGCTATGAGGCTCGTACAGTGGTGAAGTTGTTCGAGGACTTGCGAAGTTTTACTAAATTGTTATCCACTTAGATTCAATGCAGCGGAAGTATTTTAAAATAACTTTTAACTTTTTTTAACATACTAGTCATGTAGGTTAAAAAATATGGCATTGTAGCATTTTAAATAATCGTAATTAACATGATTACTATATATTATAAAACAACGACCCGATACAAAAACAACTGCAAGGAATTTCAGATATTCATACGGTTTTCACAAATCTGATTTATGAGAAAGTATTTGCTAAGTATATATTAATTGAATATATTTATAAGCTAATAACTATGACTAATAATTTAAATCCCGATCTAATGGTTGTAGCTTGAGGATAATTATTAGTATAGTATATTTCTTTCACTGTTTGTGAAACTATTTTCGTCTGTTAAATTAAATTAAATGAAAATAGAAACGTCTTTTAAATGTAACGAAGCGCTCAATTTGACGGTTCCAATTTTTAAATGACAGTCCTTAGACTTCCAAGTTTAGGAAGCGCTTAAGTTTTCGACGGGTCTATTTGAATAAAGGACTTATCCTTTTAGATGTTTAACTTAAATTCGTAATAAACCTGACTCGTCGAACAAGGGTGTGAAGACACGATCTACACTCGTCGCGCTATACCAGGTACAGGTACGTACCTGGCGCTTCTCTTCTCCACGACACGACTTGCCTGAGCCGAGGTTCGAGGCTTTAGAGGCACCCTCAGGTTGCTCCCACCTTAAATATTATGAGATTAAATATTTTATTGCTTTGTTCAAAGCGCTAATGTTACCATAGTTATTACTTAGAACTGAGTTCAATGAACTGTAACTGGGTAAATTGATTGACAGCCGGGCAGATGCCGTCATAGCTAATGTCAGTTCTAGCAAATTGAGGAACCCACTTATCAAGTCTCGACAAATCTCTGATGAAATCTTGCTCTTAAACTGTAATGTCAAAGAGGTGACACTGCTCTGTTCATGGCTTAAAATATATATAGTGATATTAGTCACTTTTTCAGAAAGTTAAATTATCTAAAATTACACAAAATACGATTTCACCTAAAATTCTCATAAATTGAAATTAATCTATAGGGGTAGGTATTAATTCTTAAAAATTCTTGTATTATTGTACTTAATTGTAATTGTTTTAATTAAGCGTTAAAAACATTAATAAAAATTATGATTGAAAAATAAAGTTTTTCGTAATAAGTACCTGTTGTTCGAAAAAAATACATTTACTAGGAGTAAATTTAGTATAGATTTATCTGAGAGTATTCAGACAATTAAAAGGATAATACAGTTCCAACTAGACCTAGACAGACTTATGAATTATTCAACATCTACATAGTCTATGTGGTTCCCGTTGAGACTATGGAAAGATCATTTGAAGGGAGTTAAGAATCAAACACTCAAATTATGTTATGGCTGCCTCATAGTTGTTTTGACGAAAATACCTACATACTTTCGATAAATACTCTCCATTCGCCGCAATTTTAGCAATTATAATATTGCAATGTGGAAATATTGAATTTTATACTCCATATTTTTCGATACTCTTAACTGTTTTTAGTATTTCAAAGGATTTGTAAATTATTTCATCTGGTGACAATGACTGCCATGTAAAAATATCAAATTACCATTCACTAATCCACTCCTAAGCTCTTAGATATAAAAAGCTAGCAGAATTTTTATTTATTACAATATAACTGATTAATTCCTGCATAAATACATAAGAACTAATCATATTGCACTGCGAGGGGTAAAGAGGCAACTCATAAACAACAAAAGACAAAACACAATCGAAAAGTTCCATTCAATACAACAGTTGTCTTAACCCTTCTATTCGCGTCATAAAGTTGGCGAAACGTACAAAAATGCGAACATAATGCCATTTGCATAATGTTTGAGCGCTTTGTTTTTTCATAGAGCAGTGGGTTTCAAATGTCACCGCAGACCGGGGTGCGAAAAGACCCATTATGGGGTGTGGGCTCTATTAAAAATCGTTCCACGTATTTCGCATTCTTAAGGTTATGAGTGTTAGTGAATTGGAGGAGGGTGTAAATAATAAAGGAAATGTGGTGAAAATAGCTCTGTTCACTAAATTGTTTTTAAGCTGAACAAGCACTTCGTATTAACAAGTCCGCGCCGAACTTTACATAATAAAATTATAGTTTTGGGGTGTAGGATATAATATAGTTTCCACAGACAAAAAACCATTCAAAACCTCACGTCATTTTTTGAGTTCATTATAATTTTTTATATGCTCTTCTGCATATACTTTTATATTATATATATCAAGTTGTTGATCTACCAAGATCATACTAGTCATTTTTGCATCACTTAATAAAGTTATAAAAAGTTTTCCATATGATAAAACTAACGCACATATATACTTTTTAACATATGTATAGACAAGATTTGCTTAGGTTAGACATAAATGTTATGAATTTTGGAAAACTATTTTTTATTATGATTCTGCCAGTAGTTACCAGGTACCAACCAGCTAGGGAAGAAACACCTCCCTATCCATGTCACCAGAAGTTAGACTTGAAGTCTCCACGGCCGGAAGTACTAGTCGTCCCGGCAATAACAGTTCCGGAGCCGACACTCAGCTCACTTCCTCTGTCTGCGAGGGAACTGTTTCCTTTCAATTGTTTATGTCTTCGGCAAATACTAAATGACAATTTGAAAAGCATTCGTTTGATGCTGAAAAAAGGGGGATGTCTATTTTTTTTAGCGTTTGTTCCTTTCATGGGGCAATCCATTATATAAATATTAAAGTTTTCAATTGTTCAAATTCCTAGGTAAGGTATTCATTAATTGGTTTTTGTATCCTTATACAAATCTAAGTTGATATTTACCTTTATTTTTTATCAAACTTTTAGAGATATAAATAATAGTTTTGGTGATAATATTCAATAACAGCATCGCCTTTTTGTATTTAGTATATTTTAATATAACACTAAATGAGTAACCAATGAGATGACAGAAATGGTAAAATAAAATTTATGCCTTACCAAAAGATTAATGGTATTAAACTACCGGTCGCTTTGAAGCATTATCATCACCCATGGCCCCCATTTTTTCAGATATTTCTCGACCCCATGGCATTTATGCCATCCGACAATAACGATTTATTGCTATTAGAATATGGAAATGCACCTTGGACTCACTACCGACTCAGTTGGTATTAATTTCATGATAATATAACTGTGAATTGTGGATAACGTAAAATAGTATATAGGCACAAAGCCCATAGATAGTAATGTATTAAATTACTTTTATCATATTAAAGAGATTGCTTATCTCAAAACCTATCCAATTACATATGAAGTATATAAATTAAAATGCCATTGTCTTATAAGCTTTGTTGTTTCATATAAAACAAACTAAAACGTAAGTAAAGACGGTTACGTTATGGTTATCTGTACATAAGGTAAAAATAGGTATTTTTAAGTTATCTGATTACTTTGAGATCATTTTTACACTAGAAAATATGTTTTTACTTAGTTACCAAAGATTTTTTCCTATATACTTAACTTCTATCGACACAAACTTTACATGCCACCCCATAGAAAACCAATAAGAACAATAATAAATAACTGTTATCATATTTCGAGTATGCTCCTGGTCGCATCGCGAGATCCGAACCAATATATCACTAGGAATTTACGAGGGAAGATACGACAGGAAAATTGCAAGAATGGTGGCGCAATCTATCTTAGTTGGGTTGAGGGAGGCTGTGGGGGCGAAACTTCGAGAGGTTATTAGTCCAAGCATCTGTTGTGGAGGGGTGTGATGAAACTCCAAGGGTACAAGCTAACAAATCTAATTGCTCGGTAGGCGCTGCGCTTGACAAATGGCGCCTCATGTGGTTACTCGACGCGGCAATTTGTTATACCTGGTCACCAGGGGTTTTTGAAGTGAGGAAACTGTATACAAGGCTTTTTATTTAATACAATATATAAAGAGAAAAAGACGAAACAACCTCATATTACATGCAGGTCACCTCTACCTAAATAATTGAAACATTGACATACTAATTAAAATTTTAGGAATGATATTTATGTGTAAATAAAAATTTGAAAACTGTTGGTGAGAGAAATGGCGAACATTTTCCATCTGGTTTTCGAAGCACTTATACTATAATACTTAGCGATGGGAGTAGTTCATTTGCAATGACAGCTAGTACAAGACTTCCTGCACTTTGCTGGTGCATATTCAAACTTCATTTATGAAACTTATGATATACTAGCTGTGCCGTTACTTCGTTCACGTGGGTAGGGTACATGATTTTACTTTAGTATTAATTTAGTTAAGGATTTAAATTATGTTCATAACTAATTTGATTACACAAAAAGGTTATAATGAGTAAATAAAGATAAATGGTTTAACGAAAGCTCTGATTAAAAATTTTGTCTGAGGTCGTAGCGTTCCGATAAATAGGTTATCCAATAAAAAAATAATTGTTCAATTTGAATCAGTAGTTCCTGAGATTAGCGCGTTTAACAAAACCAACATCGTCAGCTTTATAATATAAATTAAGTAGCGAGAGAGAACAGAAAAACAAGTAAGTGAAATAGTTTGTGCTTTGATCAACATCAAAGATTATGATCATTGAGACATTCTTTTAATAGATTGAAATATTCATGTCTTAGAAAAATCTTTATTGTTTTCTTTTCACAGAGTTCTAATGGTCAGTCTAATACGTGGTATCAGTAAATATAAGCACATGTATATGCTACCGGCACCGGTTCCCGGTCTCTATTTCGGAGAAAGGTGTAGGCGGCTAACTTTTTGTAGGTCCCGGTTGACGCCAGATAACGAAATACGAAAACTTCAGCTCTACCGTGTACCCAACTCATACAATCTTTTTATGCTTATCTTTCTGTGATTTATGACTTGTTCGGCGTACGGGAAAGAAAGGAGGTATACAAAAGTAATTTATATTTTTTCTGTTTGTTTTTCTTGTCTTACCCACTATGTACTGGCGAGCAGACATGTTTTTCAAGTTGGCATTTTTGAGATGTCGCATCATGATTTATTACGGGATCCACGCGTGGGCGTTGCTTAGCCATCGGTATTTCGGACTTAAGCGCGTAAATCATAAACACGTAAATACAATAAATGTCACCTCTTTATTATTTTGATTTATTTATCGTGCTCAGTTCCGAAAATTTGGCGATAAATTAAAAGTGAACACCTGTTTGTTTATGCATGCACTGTTTTGCCTCGTATTCATTGATACATACTATTTGATGTTTTTGTAAGTTTATTTTATTTACGATCTATATATTGTTAGGAAGTCACAAAGTTCATTGTATTTATGATCGATAATCAAATCATTGGTATGTTCTGTTATATATGTACGTTTCAACACAATATAGACGAGAGTAACTGATATTAAAGAGACACTTAAATTGTACCACTTGTGTATTTTTACAAATTATCACTCTTATTTTACACTGAAAATATAAAAAGTAGCGACCGTATCTTCACTGCTACATAATATCTGCACTACAGACCCTGACATATGTAATGATTGTTTGATTATTAGTTTCTTTTGAGTTTGTTATATTTACTTTACATTTAGCTACAAAGTTTAAGGTATTATTTGAGGAGTATTTTTATTGATTGAGATTAAAATTTCCAAAGACTTTCTAATACTTTAGACCTTTTACCTTTTTCCTATTCGAAATACGTAATAAAAGTTCATTATTATTGTAATTATTTTTTAAATTATGTTTTTATGGTTCAACTAAGGGTTCTATTGATCCAATTTAAGATACTGCTTGCGTTAATTTGACAAAGGGTCCTTCGATAAATAAATAATTTACACTAGTTGCGACTGTGCTACAATAAAAACAGATTTATCTTACCACAGATACAAGCAAGCAAACACAAGCTTATATTTTATTTGTATAGCATGAAAAAACTCGGTAATAAGTGATATTATGTCACAACTGGTCCAATATTGGTTTCTATCCCCCTAATATCAATTTTACATATGGCTCGATTAGTTGCTAAATTTAGACATTATTAATGTTCAATAGTTATAAATAGCTCTTAATCAGACAAGCAATATACTGCCCATCTTATAATAAAAACAAATTTGAACTCTTATTAATCATGAAATTAATGCTGTGCTGTTGGATGGCTACAATACTCTAAAATTATAGGTACCTTATTTAGATAAAAGTAATAATCTTTAATATTTTATATATTAAACATTAATTATCAGAATATACTACCTACATTTAATCTTGATCCATTTCAAAAATGAATAGTTGAAATACATTATTATTTCACACACTGATAGAAGTTGTTGATCGCGCGAAAAAGTTAGTCACTTACATTTACAACACGACATCAGTCTAATTCATTTAAAAAGAAAACAGTTTAGTTAAAGATCAACAAGTTATAATTAAACATGATTTCTATGACCCTGCGTGCTATATAAAATATGTAATAATGGTTTGATTAAGGTACTTAATGTAGTAATAATTGAATGTTTTATAATTATTAACTGCAGAACTTTTGTGAAGTAATAAACTTTAATATTGAATACCCTCTTGAGTATATTCTTTGTGAAATATCTATTAAAACACTTGTCTGTTTGCAGGTACGTTACTACACGGTGAAAGTTCCCGTAAGTTATAACCGTTAGCCAACGTGTCAGAATTTTCAACATAATTAGCGTTATAACTAATGTTGTATTTTTTATAATTTCGCATGTATAATTAACGTGGGTTATTATCGTTCTTAAGAGGTTCAGTGTAAAAGACTATTTTGTTTGCGTAAGTACCGATCGTTATCTTTTATGTTTGACCACTGAATACAGCTAATGCCCGGAGTTCATGAAAAGTATGTTATTTAATTATTCATTTCATATCGTAAAATGTTTAAAAATAATAATAATTTTGCTGCTTAAATTATATATATGAAAAAGAATTTATAACAGTTATTTGCTAAAGTAAATAGTCATTAAAATTTTCTTTAAACAGACATAAAGATTACAAACTTTTCAAAATGTTACTTTAGTAACAAGAAACAAAACACTGTAATGAATAGTAAGGAGCTAATTAAAACAAAGCATCATGTTAATAATATCCTAATAGAGAGAGAGAATATATTTAAAAAACCTATTATATATATATCCTTTATATCGTGGGCTGTTTGGCTATTGGCGTGTCAAAACATCAAAAAAGAGCTTACGCGATAGTCCACAAAAATGCATGCATTATGAAGATTGCGCATCTAGCCGCGCCAAGCAGTCTAACGTACAGTTGCCAAAAATCACACAATAAATAACGCGGGGGCAAACTGTATGCATTATGGCCCCACCTTATCTTAGTGAATTTGAAGCCAAGAGTCGCCCATTAAATATGCATTAAAATTACCTGTTTCGAATGAAAATAAGTGGTGTTTTTCGACGTTTAGGCCTTATTATTGGGCAAATTGCGGATTGCTCATGTGGATTGAGTAATTTGTGTGAGGACGTGCTGTTTTCGTGATATTTGCATCGCCTACCGCGGTGTTTTACGAAGAAGCCTTTAAACTGTCCTTTGATCGTAGGTTTTCCAGTCCCGGTGGCATCTCATATTTTTCCATTCCTGGTGGCATCGCCTATTTAATTATCAGTTTTAAAAGTCAAGTCAATTATTATGAGTTAAAACAGTTTAAAAGATATCAGTAATTACAATTTCTCTCTTCCATTTTACATTACAACCTACCAAAATAAAAATTCATTAAAATTGAAGTCATTTTATTTTTAACATTTCTAAAATAGCAGTTTTATATATGTAAATAAGCGTTATAAAATTCTAATTGGTATAAGAGAGTCAAATTGCTAAGGATTGGGAAACTACTGGCTAATTTACTTAATGAAAAGAATCGAATATAAACAACTCAATAACATTTATTTAAATATTCGTGACAGCATTAATGATTTTGTTTTAATGGTAAAATGCTTGTATTCAATGCATTGACAACTCATTCAAATGTACAATATTTAATCATCAACTTTCTTGCTAATTCGAGTTTAAAAAATATATCTATAGATAGAGTTATATCTATGATAGGGCACAGAGAATGTATGATAAGTTATTTTTATTTTTCTTCAATATACAAAACCTCTTCGAACAGATGGATAAGCGTACGGGACCACTCATTTTAACTCTGTAAAAATAGTTAATACCATGTCCCACAATTCTAGTCATTTCTTTATATTCGGTTTTAACTTCAATAAAATATTTTATTTTGTAGGTTTGTCAAATTTGACAATATAATTAACATTAAAGATATATATTTGTCATTTTTACATTTTATTGTTTGGTAACTTTTACTCATCAGTATGTAGTGAAATAAAGAGACAAGAGGGATGTGACAAAATAGTACAGAAGCAATCACATATAATTCATAGAACGAAACGTAAAGAAAAAGGCGTTCATTTTCAATGTAATAGGAATTAAATACATTTATTATTTATTGCAATCAAAATATTTATTTTGTCTTAATATTTGTATAAATAATTTCGAATGTACGATAGATATTTATGAGCTTAGTTCATATCTACTTCTTCTATCTTAAATTTTATTGCTCCTTAAAAATTAATTTTTGATCTTTGCATGTACTTGTTTACTAGTACCGTGTGGCTTCATTGCCGTTGCCAGCCGATTGTTATTCACTAGCCAGCTTCGTCTGACATCGCCCGCATACAGGGAATGTTCAATGTGGGGAATTTTTGCTTACACTCGATCTCTACGTGCTCCAAGCTCCCTTGATGATCGCATACTTGGTGCTTGATCATGTAATCTGATATGGGGCTACGTCACTTACACTTTGACTAGCTCTGACCCCCATTTTATGTGTTATGGAAAACAGAATATCAAAACAGCTAGCTCCGCAACAAAAATTTGAATAATTATACGAATGATAAAATTTCCATAAAAAAGTTTTGAGTGTTTGGTTTTATCAATGGAAAACTTCTATCAGTTTAAATTTCAAGTTAAGTGAACTAGATGCAATAACCTATTTAAAGAAACTCATTTTTAGCATGGTACTCAACTTCATAAAAAATAAAAATCTATTACATCCTTAAATAATATATAATTATTATTATTTACTTCTAAATTTAGTTAACATATCTGCAGACGCAAAACAGTCCATTAAATTATTTTCCTACCTATGTATGTAAACCTTTTTAGTCAATAAATACGATAAACAATTCCGTATTAGTAATGTAATAAACAAATTAGGGGGAATAGCCGTTAACGTTGCCTGTGTATAACTATTATCATTAAATCTTCAGCACGAGGAAGCTTTGAATGTCGATTCGACGGTCGATATAAATATAGAAATTCTCGGGTATCGAATATTTTACCATTCCGAAATTGATTCAGAACCGGTCCGGGAGTGACAAAAAGTGTCGGTTCGCGACAAAACTATTCGCTTAGAAACTTCTTCCGATGTCGTTGAACTAGTAACGATTACTAAGAATTTGGAACAAGTGGCAAAACACTGACGTTGTGGATGACATTTTACTTTATTTCATATAAAAGTTTTATATTCAAACCGTCTTTACCTTCTTAGAAATAAACCTATTACACTAAAATCTTATTTAATATATTTCTAGCGTTGTTTACTTTACAATTTATTAATGAATATTTATTAAGCCTGTTAAGTTACATCACTGTCTGACTATGTTAAGTTTCTTTTATATATGCATCAAATGATAAAGACGAATCAATTCTAACTGTGATTAACCTAAAACAGTTTTAATGAACATTTATTTTGTGTGTCGTAGCTATACGATTACTATTACTTAATTAACGTTACACAGGGAGCTTTGATTGAAATCGAATCAAGTATTATATAAATGCAGTCGACTTAATGTAAAGTATTGAAAGGCGTAAAGGCTTACGGAATGCCTTCTGATTGACACTTAAGGTTCAACCTGTGAACACTATGAAGTAAATATTTTCAATAAATTTTCAAACAAATTTCGATGAACGTGTTCAGACAAGTGATTTTGAATCAATAAAACAATGAATTATATTTTATAAGACACAAAAACACATAACAGAAGCTACAGAACAGAAACAAAAGACGGCCTTGTTGCAAAGCAGCAAACTGGAGATAAAAGAACTGGACAAGAAGGATGGATGGATTCATATAAATAATGATACTAAATATGCTATTGATATGAGATATTTAAGTAAATTTTAAAAAAGTAACTAAGGTTTTTCTTCTATAAACAAAGCTATACTCACATGTATAAGTATCCGTAGATAAATTATTGAAACGAAGCATAACACAAATAATGTTTTGAATACTGGCAATACCTTTGTAGCAAATGCTGTAAAAAACTTCTCTGAGGCATAATTTATACGTTTAGAGAAGTGATATTTTTCAATAAGTGGTCTGAGTGAATATTAAATTACATATCTTACATACTAAGAAGCAAAAGCTTAAGTAATAAGATGAAGATTTTAAAAGCACACAACCTCATTTCATAGAACAAGAAACAGACACCCGACTGATGGCAGCGGAGTAATCTCTATTTCGAGTGGCTGATGTTGTCGTGCCGCCACACTCCCAAGCATATGAATGAAATGGATCTATTGATACCTTTATACCAGAACAAATGACAGATGTATTCTTAATGAAAGCACAATTTCGATTCCTACCACTAACCTTATCAAATCTTGATGGAACCTGCCAAACAATACCCACCCTTATGTAAGCATGATAAATAACAATTGCAAATAAAAAAATCGTCAAACATCCGTAACGACATTTTAAAATTACAATCGTGACTTTCATTTGTAGACGCCGAGTTGAAAGCTTACGGCGATGTTTTATTTAAAGCGAAGGCGCGATCTATAAATCAATTGCTGTCTTTCATTGCGATTGTTCGATTATTTAAAGAATAAGACGATGGAGAATAAGATCCTAATTGCAATATTGCCAGATTCCGTGTCAAAACTCATAAAACTCATACGGATATAGATATGGACGATCGTGTGAAAATTTCGAACTGATATATACATCGATTGTCTGTAAAACTGGTACAGGTGACCGTTACGTATTTTTTGAAGCCCCTTATTTCAGATTCAGCGAAGTGCAAAAGCTGACACGAAAACAATCATTTATTAATGAAGTAGCCAAACATGTGTCGAGTGGAAATTTAATTGATCTTTAAATAATACGTATTAAAGAAAAGATTCTAAAGTTATAGCTACGTACTTGTTACATTTTGTAATTTTCATTTCGGAAATTGTTAATTAGTCTTTGTTAGTTAATTAAATATACACATAACATCATCTTCATAATTGTTACGAGGAAGAGCTTGAAGTGGACCATGAATTAATTTTTTACAGTCAAGAGACGTTTCTTATGTGACAAAATAATCCAATTAAATTGCGATCTTCCGTCAGATTCGTTACAGGATCTTAACTAACAACACGTTTTTTGTTTATTTCACCGCTTCAATATGACATATTTTTTGTTTTCAGATGATATATTGCTGTATATATAATTTTTATAAACATATTTACAATTTGGGTTAATTAATATTGGTATCGTAACGCTGGACCGGACGTAATGGATGGCCGAAACGGGTTTTTTGAGAGTTCTCGCATCATTGTGCCGCTACCAAAAAGTATTTAATTGTTATACGGTACGCAAGCTTAATGTCTTCATCAATAACTGATAATTTATGTACAGGGCGATCGGTACAAGACGAAATTGCGGCCGCCGGCTCCCCTTTGTAATCAGTGCAGTATTATAAAGTCATATCGAGACCGCGGGGTTTGTTGCTTATGTTGACGCAGTGCTGTTTGCCAATGAAACATTTTAAATATATTTCGGAGGAAAACTTTGATAAAACTAATGATATACTAACAATAATATCAGATAATATATTATGAATAGATAATGTAAAGAAAAATTTATATGTAGTCATTATAGAAAAAAATGATCACAACTTAAACATATAAAATTCTGAGAAAAACAAATTATATTTAGAACTTTGACTTTCGTAAAAACACACCCATAACTATAGGTCATCATGATTCACTCGTAACAGTAAACCACGCTGGAACCAAACAATAAAGGAAAGGATAAAATAGTAATAGAACATAAAATCTCGAATGGACTGAAGATCAGTAAGAGACATGACAGGAAAGCCTGCTAACAATAAAATATAGGAAACTACTAAAATACTGTGGATATAGCAAAAGTGAATTTACCGAAATATACACAGTCTTTTTATGGGAGTTGTGATGTTTAACAAGGTAATATAATGATAATGATAATATTTCTTATTCTCACACCTATTATATAGCCTAGATAGACTAGATATCGGCGACATATAGATGGTAATATAGAAATAAAAAAATACTATGAGGTTGCAGCTCTGAAATCAGGTTAAAAAATAAGCTGTTACATACAAAATAATTTAAGTTATGCCTGCGATTTAACAGCTGATATTGGTCGTGACTTGAGTAGTTTATTTTTGTCTAAAAAATCAAAAGACGTGTTCAAACTTCGCGTTTTTTATATCCCCCACATTATTTTGGTACTTAGATTCCCATATTTTATTATAAGTATGACAAGCTTTCTTAACAAGTCTTCTCAATTCATTCTGAAGTCAGTCCATTCGAGATTATAATTTTCATTGTGATCTTACGCACTCTTTAAAAAATCTGTCTGTATATAAACTATGCAACTTGATGGATATCTATCACGAGGCGGTCGAGAAGCAGCTCTTGTTTACCGTAGATAAAGCCGGTGTTGAACACTTGAGATTTTTCAGTGGCTATTTTTAACGAGCTCTTTTATTAGTTTTAAAAAAGGTCGTTTAGATTACCGATGGGCTCTGTAAGCCTTTAAAATATTAGCTAGGGGAATTAATAGCACTTCGGAAAGTACCGATATGTCGTTGTTTTTTGAATTATGAAGCTTATCTTCTTTGACTCTCTTCAATTATTTCGTGTGAACATTTTATAATATGTTATTTAAATTTGCAATTGTTTAGTTCTTATGTCAAAAAGTGTAACCTAAAGGTATTTTATTTAGGTTTCCTATCACATAACTTTTATTTATTTTAGAAAGATTTTGTTAAGTAATAAATTTTTTTTTAATATTTTTATCAATTTAAAAATAGTTTATATTTACGTTTTTCATTTGATATTCTAATTTTATTAACATTTGGCCTTAAATTTTAGTGATTTAAGTACAATTATTTTTAATATTTCTAAATAGGTTTTATACTTAAATTATCTTTAACACAAATACTTATTTTTACAAATACCTTCTCTACGTTACAAAATAACTCAAATTGTAGACCGAAGTTCTGCGGTTCCGAAGTTAATAAAATATACAGCTGCCGTACAATCTAAGCTTATAGAATATATGCATTCGTTCCAGAAATAACCAGAACCGGGTTCGTTGTAATATCTTCATCAAGAGGTGTGTTCAATCGATTATAAAGCTTTAATATTTTATTTGTACTCGCATATGCGATGCATAATGGAGTCGCTTCTCGTCATATAGGTATTGATGTGTGGAAGGTGTAATTACTTTGTTTCATGTTAAACGTTATTTACATATAAGATTCGAATTGCTTTCTGGCTTTATTATGTAATGTTACATTGACTCTTTTGCGTTATAAATAATGCTAATAATTATTCTCACACACACACATATTATCTATCCCAAATTAAGCATCATTAAGTGCTTGTGTTGTGTATACTAGTTAACGGAGAAATAAAGATATGTAAAAACATCCATCACTCATACTAATCGCCCCTATCGTGAATTGAACCTGCGACCTCAGGTTATGGAGGCAGTGGTACTTGACCAGACCAGACAGTCTTCAAATATATTTTTTAAATAAATATGACTTTTAGTCTAGAGCCTATTATTGTCAATAAATCATTTTCTTTTATTACAAACTTATTGATAATGAAAAATTTAGAGATATATTTTATAGATTGTTTATATTTTGTGCACTAAATTTTCACTTATATCTTACATACCTTATAGTGGAGTATAAACCAAAATTTGTTATTTAGAAATACTTATAAGAATCAAAAAGAACTAACCAGATTTGTAGCGTGTCTAAATACTTATGCCCTTAATCAATGCGAAACGAAACATTGAATTGCGGTCGTGTTCTGTATTATGCCCTTATTTCAATATGGAGATGCGCTTAATTCGCATACCACAGCCGAGGCATTTTAAACAGTCATCAGGAGGTATTTTTAATGGATAATCTGCATCCAGATCCCAAGATAAACAGTAAAAATTACACCGTTTTATAGCACTTCTCTCCGGACCGCAGTTTGTCATTTAACACACCCTTAATATCGATGCCAGTGCCAGATAGCCTCGTGTTTATGTCGCTTAAATTAAATTGCTGGTGTTGATTATGGTGACACCGCTTTTTATGTAGTGAGATTTATTACCTTTCCACGACGACGTTTTGTTCAATTGTACACTTACCATAGTGGATTTGGGGAAATAAACTTAGACGAGGACAGCGCTTTTATCAAAATTATTATCTCGTAAAAATCAATATAAACACCATAAGCATTCTATAAGAGCCGCCACGATTTACCTTAACGTCTTCATTAGGGCGCGCACGACCTCCCGATTGCGGAACTTCTCAATGCAATTTTCAAGTCGACTCGACTTGTAGCGGCCCGTAATTTGCGTTGTTCGGGTCCCGATTTGTCGGTCGGGTCCGCAATTCTGAAAACGCTCGTCCGACAATTTCCGAGACGTCTCATCGGGTAATTTTCGATTGGTGCGATCGCGGCATGAGGTGCCTTAGTACCACGCTGTAATTGAGGCTTGGGGCAGGTCGCAATTTTAAAATTACCTCAATTGAGTGCTCACCTCTTACTGCGATGTAAAATTTATAAAGCATTTAGGTTTACGGCCCATGAGTATAATCTTCGTGAAGTATTCATTATAATACTGTTTAAAACAATGAACTTTATCGCAACTTATTGCGCGCTTATATATTACTGTACCTATTTTAATTGGTAAACCTAAAACCATAATTGTGCACATCCTTTGCTTCAAGGCTATTTTGTTTTTACCAACCTGTGGCTAATACCGTAATTATCTGCTCCATTCAGTCGCACCACCAAAACACCGATACAATTTTCTATTGCCGTAACCTTTCTTTTTTCCGTCGTATATAATTGTACAACCTGAGCCCGAGAGCTGAATAGCAAAATGATTTACGACGCGAGCTAGTTAATTGTATTTTTCTCCAAAAAAATGCCGGGCATTATCTGCCGGGCCGGTGGACAGGTAACAAATCTTGCTTTTTAAATATTATTACTCAACGTGTTCGATTTGGGAGCGCGCTCGCTACGAATGGTTTATCACCACCACCTACTCGGCATCCCGCAGCTCCGGTCCCCTAAACTTTATTCAAATGCGACACACATTCGTCTATCCATCCCAGTCGCGCATGTGCGATTAGCCGTCCGCCAACTATCGCCGTCTCGCACCCCACTAAAATAGACTGTGCCCAAGCGCAAAGTGTTCGTGTCAAAACTTTTGTATAGAGACGGGTAATGGCTTACGAAATTTTTCCCCTACCTCGTGACTTTTTTTACAGTCGAGCTTTTATACCGGGGTCGTGAAGTTGTGTTAAAAAATTTCTGGATTGGATTAGATGCGGTAGTTTTATTGTTGCATAGGTTTATATGTATTGTTGGGCAGATGCCTTCTCCGCTAGGTCAGATCGAACCACGATTCTGTTATAGTATGAACAACAGTGAGTGTCAGTTGTAAATAAGGATTTGTATAGACCATACGTATCGCTCACGTGAATGCGGATCTAACTTTACCGCCTATAATATTTAATACGAACTTAATCAAAAGTCTTCATGCATTAATATAACGATTTAAAATTTATTCGAATGTGATCTTACAAGAAACTCAGAAGATTTTATAGCTCAGTTTTGTGTATTTATAATTAGTGTTATTGAAAATTTGTTATTGTGCATCATCAGTGTTATTGGCTATATATCAGAGTGCTTGTATTGCAGAATTAAAAAGGATTTTAATTGATTGTAAGTATTCGTCCATTATTTTATTAACTATTGCGGAAATTTAATTAGAGTCGTGAAATCTAGTTTTCTAGTATCATTTTTAGACATTTTTAAATTAGAATTTTAGGTTCTTATAGCTTAGTAGATTAAATAGTTATACCAGATAGATATTAGTACTACTTACATATAGGACAAAGCTTAGTTCTGAAATACATCATCATATCATGTTAAAACAATTTAAAATTTCAACAATCAAAAATTGTCCTATATGATACACCTCTTTTTCATTGGGATTTCGATATACTCAAAATACATTGTTAAGATAAGTCAAAGTTTTGCGGCTCGTCTCAAACTCAAAGACCGACTCGGAATGTATCGCGATAAAGGATGTCATCCGGATCGCTGGACCTAAATGCAAAACCAAATCATATGAGACCATATCAGTATGCAAAAAACAGCTCTAAGATAAATAAGTCAAAGTTCAATACAGTTTGTATCAAAGCAAAGGTCGATTTGGTCCTTTTTTGACGGAGGCTGAGACAAGAGTTCTGACCTAGCTTTGGGATTTCATAAAATCAAAGCGTCTGAATCGCTTTGTTATTCTTCGAAGTCCATTTTGTCTTTTTGTTTGATTCAATATTTCGAGACGAAGTTTACAATAATATTACTTGAATTTAAACCGTATTTAAATGATAATGCAAGGTTGAATATCATCCGATGTGTAAATATAAGGTACTCTTGCATTAGGAATAGGTATATTTATATATTTCTTCCTGATATTTACTTGATAAAAAGGAGCTAAAGGTAAATTATGAGTACTTGTGGATATTGACCAAAATATATAAACACTACCTTTTACTATTATGTATGTATATATGTATATTTATTCTTCATTTTATAAAAGATCAATTGGTGGACTTAATGCCTAAAGCATTCGCTACCAGTCCAACAGGCGAAATAGTAAAAAAGGCCTGTATAGCGATTAAAGGTTACAGAAAAATAACATTAATAAATCAAAGAAATACAATGCATTAACAATAAATATATGTATATATTACACAACGAAAGTAAATTTACTTAAGTACCTATAATTGCATGATATATTGTATAATATAAATACATAAGGTAATAAATATAAATGAATAAGAATAAATAGAATAATGTAATAAATAGGATTATAAGAGATTGTCAGACTTTAAATCATAATCACCAACCATTATTTTAAATTGAAGTTTATTAACTGCTTTCGAATATGTTATTAGAAAACCTTAATATTTTAGTCTTAGGATTCTAAAAGCTTAAAATTTTAACTATGTGGTGTTAAATCATCATGAGCCTAAATACGTTTCACTGTAAGCCTTCATGTATGGAAGAAAAATATGAGGAGTTTTAGCCACAATACCGCCACGTTGACACGATGCGACTTAATTGGTAAAGCGATTACCGTAACAACCGGTACCATCAACTTAAAGGTTATTCCGAAGCACGGAAGAATCATGGCTAAATTTTGCTTTGTTTTGCATCATAATAAATAATTACATTCCGTCAAGTAATTATAACATTTGATTTACCTGATTTTATATTGATTATACGATCTTATAATGTTCAATAAAATTTCATAAATTCGCACGATAAATTTAAGAATCACGAGAGCTTACATCGAAATGCTTTAAGTGAACAGCGAAAAGCATTCCTTGACGTTTCCTCGGGTACGCAACAATATTCGAGGCACCTGAACAGAATTCGACGCTTTATCACTTAGGTATTTTTGTCTGCTACTTCCTTAGATAGCGAGCTTTCAGTCGCGAGGAAATGAAATTCTTATCGTAGCTCGGTGTAAGGAGCTCACTTCTTTCTGTTATCCGCAACGGAAATATATAGGGGGCTCGGCATAACCGGAGTCTGATTGCCGAGGGAATCAGAGAAATCTTGGGATTGGATAAAAATGTTGCTCGCTTTTGGGTTGGCTCGGCGGGAGATTTTATCAGACTTGCATGAAATGGGCCTAAATTTTTTGTGACTGATGTCTACAAAAAAAAGATGAGAACGTGTATTTGCTAGTAATAATCTCCTCTCAAAAAGTTATGAAATTGCCGTCTCAATCAAATTATATTCCTAGCAAAATAAACCTTAATTTTGTATCAATACGCCGGCAGTTCGTACAGTTGCACTCATCAATAAACTTACGTAGTCCAATGCGATGTGATTACAAACCGAAATCATGGAGAACGCTTAAAATTTTCAACAATGATGTCCCCTTTTTCATTCTGACGCTACGATGAAATTTACGATCGCGCCGCGCCAACGAACATTGCGTGCCTGATGTTTCTAAAAATGTGTCAAACGTTTTTTACAAAGTTCTTTCATTTGGCTCCGTCCGGCCTTGCCAGTTTTTATTTCTATTGTTTATTTTTTGGCCTCTATTGAAACGTCGCCCGGGCAAGGATTTTGAGCAATGCTGTTAAAGTGGACACCCGTGGGCAATGAAACTTTCTTTTCTTTATGCCAAGCTTTGGAAGAACACTGGTTGTTTGAAAATTTAAACAAAATCCGCTACTTAATTATACACAAGTAAGATTGGAGGACGTTACAAAAATTAGGGTTTACTAATTCCATTGACGCTTTATGACCCTGCTAATAAAGTTTGTTGTACAGCAAAAGGAGCTCTTATTTTAGCATAAGGTCCTATTCCTCACAATCAAAGTATATGTGTTTGTAATAATAGCTTTAGTTTAAGTAGCATGTTGTTGCATTTCATTGAATGATTTTTCTTGTAAAGAAAATGCAAAAATTCATCATCATCTCATTTACGTCTCACTACTGGGCACAAGCCTTCCGTCATGGAAGAAATATATTAAGGGTTTGGGCCATATCAGCACCACGCTACCCCATGGCTTTATGGATGCAAGCGGTTGCTGTGACTATTACCAATGGCTTAACGTGCGTTCCTAAATACTGAGGAACTAGAGTTTTGCTCGAACCATTCAGGGAACAACCATAGCGAAAGATTTTTTGTTTCCCTACACTACACTAGAACACTAAGTACTCGGAACACTACTCCAACGAGCTTCTATGATTAAGTAAGATGTAGAAGTAGAAAAAGACATGATTTGAATCGTAACGAATATTTTGTAGGTAAAGATAACGTGCGTTCGGGTTACTGGGTGAATTTTCTGTACTGATAAATCATCAGCCAGGTTTCATATTCTCGTTATATGCTTTTATACCTCACGTATGTTTATAACATCGGGATTGCCATAGTAACTCTGGGCAACCTCCATTGGCATGAAGCTAGGCCGTAAGACTGGGTTTCCTAGGGTTATCTTGGTGATTTGCTTCGGCAAACACCAGGTCTCATTAAGAACAGAGGATTTTCCAAGTGCCGCTTTGACGAGGCACTTTTTAGGGGCTCACCAAGAGCCTCACTCACGCCCACCAGTTTGCCAGTAGTAGGTAGTTAAACTGCTAATGTAACTGGCTTCTTCCTTGTAAAAAAGCTAATAAATAGATGATGCAGGCTTCTTACTTGGGTGCGGCCAACCGGTCCTCCAATGTTGTGTCTTATGCGAATATTAATATAACAGATACCAATGTAACACCCAAAACCAACTTTTATACTAGAAAAATAAGATTAAAATCGCATCAGCCAGGCGCTGCTTATCCTAAGTTATTTAAACGTTATTGGAATGTTACATTTTATTAAAACGTTATTTGAATGCTTTTAAGAAGGATACATATAATAGCCACAAATAAAAATGAATTTAAAAAAATAGTTACTTACTTAGTAGGTAAATATCGCGTCTCTAGCCACCTTAATTCTAAGGTATTAGGGATATTTCCGCAATTTTTGAAAACGCTTCGATATTCATTTGATTACATATCCACTAGAACATGAATTGTACGGAATATATATTTGATTTTAGTAAAATACTAATAATCCATACCTAAATAAATAAAGAATTAAAAAGTTAGATATTTGAGTTAAATATATCAATAAATGTCCAATCATTTACAAAAAACAAATAAATTTTGTGAGTAAATTAGATTTTCTTGCTCTTCTGAATAGTAGAAATATATCAAGTTCGACTTTTAACGGAATTTTTTAATTAAGAGCCACAGTTGATTATATAATGCGATATCATCTTCTTTATGTAAATCGATCAACAGTCGTATATTTTGTTGGGAATCTATTAAGTATCTATACATAAATGATTATATTTATTCTTATAAGATCAGAAATTATAGTTTCAGTTGCTATCTAAGCAACTGAAACGTAAAAATAAAATGTAAAAATTACATTTGTCAAAGTTTTTTTATGCTTTATTTTTTTTAAGTTTATTTTTTCATATTTAATTGTTTTTGAAAATATGAATTAGTTTTAGTAAATAGAATAGACGGTTTTAAATGCTTTCATTTCATAAGGTTTTTACAGCCCAATTATATCTTACGATAGATAAATAGTAGAGAAACTTAAGTCTTCTTTTATGTTAAGAAGAAGTTATTTATGAAAATATTAAATAATTATGAGTATATTACATACAAGCACACAATAGAATTGTACGAAGTCATCCACCGTAGCTAAACTTGAAACAATTACTTACTGCTTATTAAATTTAATTAATTACTAAAAAAATGTTTCAAAACCTTTTTAAACGCGTTCTGCTTACAGTATTGTGTTAATTAATATTAGTGTGAATTGAAAACACAAAAACTTAAAATGAGGTCAATTTATTTTTTTCAGTTTATGTTAGGTATCATAGTTATTTTAAAACTGAGTCACTGGAAACTACTTAAATCAATATGTATTATTTTTTACGCCTTGTCCTGGAGATATATAACTAGAAACAATATAATATTATTATATTTTCACTTGTAGTTTTATTTCCAGTAATAAATCTCTTCGATAGACACGTATCTATAATTTTTATAGAACTCGACGAAAATTAAGTTCGTTTAATCAATTTTCATAACAATAAAAGTAAGTTACTTGATAATTGCAAGAATGCTAAAAGATACTAACTAAAAAACCAAATATGAATTTAATTAGTAAGTTATATAGTTATTGAATGAAATGAAAAAATATAAGGTATAATTTTGTTTAGCTAATACAAAACTAAAAGTCAATCAAAAACTTTAATTTTAAATAAATAATATTTTACATTCTTACATACTTCTGTACATTATCAAATCAATTAAAAGCTGACAACCCTTATTTGTATCTACACTAGATACCAAATTACTGAAAATGTATACCTGGATTGGTAAATTTTGTTGATAGTCTCATTTAAATTACTTTTAGGTTAGCTTCGTACTTAAGGAGCACTAATTATATCTAGACTTATAACGAAACGATCACTCAAGTTCTACTATTTCTCAAATAAAGATTAAAAAGTGCCTCGAAAAATATCTACTTCGTTTATACTCTTACAAATTCGATACAAGTTCTTTACTTTAATTATATGCAATAATAATCACGCAGATACTTTATAAGTTGATGTAATAGCAGTTTGACAACTTTATAGTTGCAACTCTCTATAAAATGTATAGAGTTATGAGTATTGGACGTTTGAACACACAAAATAACATATAATAAAAAAGACTCGTCTATTAATGTCACCAGATATGGAAAAACCAAACTCATTCAAACAATGTTATGTTAATTACGCAAGAATTTTTTTTCTACTTTTTTTAAGCAACAAAAAGGTGTTCATATTTTCGACGTCGAATTTCAAATTTAGAGAAGCGTAGGCGCACGGAAATCGGACCGCTTGTAAAATGATTTTAATCTGTCCTGTATGTGGGCAGTGAGTTATAGATGCTTTTTTAAATTGAAAATAGTTGTATATTTTGCTCTAACCCAATTTAAATAAATGGCTTTCACTAAACGAATAAAACAATAGTTGAATAATAATTAATGGGAATATAATTAATTTTATGAAAAGTCTACTACTTGAAATAGTTGTTGAAACTGAATATAATGTAAATAAGCTAAGGAAACTGTATAAATACAGTTTTTTTTTCATTTAGAAAATGTAATTAACTTATTAATTAACCGACACAAAGTGTAAAAAAATTTAGGTATCAAAATATAGCATCATAGAAGCCCATGGTATCATGTTAGTAGGTACATAAAGTTAGGTGCACACTGTGAGCGGTGAACACAGCTGCCTGTGAACTGACAGCTTTTAGATTAGAGCCCCACCCCGGCTCCCTTCCCTCCCGAATTGAGAGTTCGCTCCGCTCTAAATTAGTAACGGTTACCAAATTGCTTTTTAATTTCAGGCCCGTTATTAAGTAGATGTTTTTGAAACAGCTCGTTTTTTCATTCGCCCGATGTAATCGGAAATTGGACCTTTGTAATTGGTGAAAAGTGCAGCGGGCTTGACGTTGGTCAGCCCCGAAATTCGCTCGTAAATAATTCGTTATTCAATTGGGTTTTGATTACAAAAGAAAGGGTTTGATGTCATGGTCATGACCTTTGATAATTTAAAACTCAAGCCATTTGATTTAATTAACCAGCTTAAATAAAGTTAGTAATTTGGAAGCAATGGAATTATTTATTATATCATCTACTAAGGTAAAAATAATCAGCGCTGAAAAAATATACTACAAAACTCCGTAAGGAGTTCGGACTCGTACTGTTATGAAAAATATGTAGGAACATTAATATTAAATGCAAAAAAATCGGAGTTTAATATTGAGTTACAAGTAACAAGAACAACATTCGGACATTGAGAAATCTCTCATCTCATCTGTATCTGTACCCGGCAGTTATTCATTGTATGTTTGTTCGTTTCTTTTTGTTTTCGTGGCCCGGGGCGCGGCGCGGCGCGGCGGCCCTGCCCTAGCGCGGGATTGTAGCCCAACCCTAATTTTAATGGCTGCTTGCTCATCACATCCGGGTAGCATAGTATGGAATAGATTTTATGTTGTAGTTGATAAACAAGTTCTTTTTTATGAAGGTGCTTTTTCTGGATTGTTAGTAGGTAATTATTGAATGTTGGATATGAATGACACTTTCTTAAATGTTCAAATTTTATAATTTTTATAAATGATAAAATTTTGTATTTGGTCGTTGAATATACCAACTATACTATCTGTAAAAAATGTTATATTCTACATTAGAAATGTCTTTGGAAAAATATGTTAGGTATGAGTTACTTGTTAAAATATGATCTTTTCTTTGTGAAATAATTTTAAGTGAATTTATAGGTATCTTAGTATTAAAAACATTTAATTGGTATCAGGTTACGCAAGTAATGCTGTTTATATTTCTCATTTATGCATAAGTGATTATTCAGAATAGGAATAAAGATCTACCTAATATAAAAGATAAAATAAATAAAAAATTACCTCGAGGCCCAACAAGCAAGTAATTCTATGCAGATATCGTAGGTAGTAAGTACTAGGCACCATTGGGTAGAAGTAATCTGTATTGCCAGTAGAAACATCAAGTAGGCGTGTCTAATTGATTTAATTATTCAATCGTCATTTATCAGACGAGTTGAGTGGCAACATGTCAGGTGCATTTGTTCCGGAGCTATTACTGGCCTGATTATCTTATGATTGAAGGATTTTTCTGCTACTGTGAGAAATTCTAGAGTTTTTTGTAGGAATGTTTTATTGTTGTGAATTTTGAAATATATGACTTAAACTTTGTTATAACAACTTTTTAAAAAAAATTATCACTATTTATTTGGATTACGCTGATATCTGAATGTGTGCTTTCAGTACGTATCTAGGTAATGGTTGTTATATAGTGAAAGATTTATCATTTTACGCATGTTGATAATTATCTTATCCACAATATACTTACTCTCTTCTAACCAGAAAAAAGTTGTCATGCATTTATTTATAGTAAACTGTAAGTAAGTCACTTATAAGGTCTTTAAATCAGTAGAAAAAGACACTTAACTCTGTGCGTGCGCCTAATGAAATCATAAATTAATGAAATCCATTTTAAATTGGATTTCTGTGTTCGAAGCGTATTAATACAAACTATAAGTCATCAGGGCTGCACTGGCGGCCAACCCTTCCCCACAAGCTGATGCATGAATTACGGGTGTCGAGCGGTCTCACCGACCCCGTGTCGGATCGACCGACGCTTTTTGTTATATTCAACCCGTAATTGCTGAAAAGTTTTCACGCCGTAGCGCTGGTCACGCGTATTTTATTACTATGAAATTGAATAATTTATGACGCCATGCACGACAGAGCGACCATTGTGCGCCAGCCAGCACCGCTGCTGAATTTTAATATTGAAATTATTTATTTTAACCCCCGCATCACACGATTAGTAAAGCCGGGAGCTCGTCAAAATGACATATCAGTGCGAGAGGCTTAATTGCGTCGCCCCAAAGCCTTGTCCGAGATTTATGTATATCCAATCCCGGTCGCCTAATCCCGCACCAGGCCGGGTCCGTCCGACCCCGGAAAAGGTTTTCCCGGTTATTTTCCGTGGAACTTTTAATCCCGCCGAATACCGACATACATCATAGCGGATTAAGAGGTTTAAATTGGAAGTTACCGACGTCCGAAATAAATTTAAATCGGCTGGCAGTCGGTATTGTGATATCGGTGCTGATGCTAAATGGGAGCCAATTTTATACCGCAACTAAATCTTCTAAAGAACGGACGCTTAGAAATGTTAGTACCGCGGTTACTAGTGAAAAACGATTGGTTAATACTTAACTTGTAAATATAGAAAGATAAAAATATTTAAAAAGATTTTACTTAGAATGCCTTCTGAGCATTGGTTATGATAACACCAACAAAGCCTTATTAATATAGCAAAAATTAATACATACCAAAGTAGGTATAATATACATACCTACATACTTAGACTATGCACTCTCACAGATTTGAAATTAAAACGGTCAGTATCAATAAGGGTGCCGTAAATCACATAAAACGCCAAGCTGGCTTCGACCCTTCCAAGTGGACCTTTACAGCCACCTGACCTGCCACTGATGCAGTTTATATCAAAATGTAGGTATTGAGTATCTACATTTTGATATTACTTAAATGTGATACTGTTAATTGGCGCTATCTATTAACTGATATATAGTTATATAAGTGAAGCTATTTCTTCTGAGTTTCGTGCTAATATCTTTATACAGTCCATTTTAAAGCGTACTTAATTACTTACATTAATATCTACCTTATACTCCCCATATAACCTAAACGACCTAAAACTTTATCACTTAGACACCTATGTTATTAAAATATTGCATTTTAATTAACCTAGGAATTTTATAAAAATTAGGACTCACTATATATACCGGCTTATACAATAAAATATATATTCATCCTCATACTTTGAAACAAGCACTTGAATCCTATAATAGATACTGTTCCATTGAGATCAAACTGTTTAAATTTTTCCAAATAAGTCAGGTACATTACTTTCTTAAGACAAGTGAACTTATATTAAGAGTAGTGTTACATGCAGTAACGTGTGTTGTTGTGTGTGATTGTGACTCAACTCAGTCACTCATGGAAAACGCTGGTATGTAGGTACCTTCCCATATGAATATTTTATATCAATAAATGCTTATAGAAAAAGTTATTATTACTAAAAAAAGTTTTAGCCCTTACCATGGTACCTTTACACATTTTCAGTAGGCAATTTATTTTAACGATTGATATATAAAGCGTGGATGCCCAATCTATGTTGATAGATTAAAAATCAAGATAGGTATATACATAATAATAATATTAATTTATTTATTCATCATAAACGTAACCCTGGTATATAAATAATTAAAAGATATCTAAAAGAGCTATACGGCACAGTAGAAGCTTATGGTGGGTAATATCTAAACTAGGAAGATTCCTGTGTCTCAAGTTATTAACCCACCGCCCGATGAAAATAGTTTCATTTAAATAATAACACCACTAGAACCAGAATTACATAACAGTAAATAAACAATATGAAAGTGGGTAGTCTTACAAAAATACACCTTGCAAATACTTTATTTATTTTTATTTTATTACATATTGATGGTTTGTGTGTGTGCGAAAGAGAGTGAGTGTACAGTATTGTTACTTGAGTTATTTATTTATTGCCTCGCTGTGTATTTTCGATTTCATCATAATTAAGTCGTATTTGCTGTCGTGAAATTCAAAACAGATCTATTAATTTTGTATATTTATCTCAGATATTTAAAATACCTGAGAAGATATGGTTCTGAACGAAGAACTGTTCTTTTATGTAGGGATAATTGTGAAATGTCAACCTTTTTGTGTTATATAACTTAAAAAATCAGATTAAATCTGTTTACACTTGACCGAATGCAGTTATATAAATCTATATAGTCCACAACATGCCGTGGACAACGGAATTGTGTACGTAAATCATTAATCAGCCACGTCATTTGTTCCCGGCGAAATTATTAATGCCGCACCGGGCACCGCGCTTACGTACGCGGCGCCTCTTTAAAATGTCGTAATAACCTTATGTGCAACTAATATTAGCATAACAGAGTTTAGTGCACCCCTAAATTATAATTGAACTAACATTCCCTATCTCTTATGTTTAACTAGGTAGATTACAAAATATCTTTAAGTTTCAATCTTAGCATACACACAGTTACACGTACGTACTTACTACAATTTTTTTTATAACACAGATTAAAAACTTGATGATGTAGGCATGATATAGGTTATACCTAATTTCTATAAAGCTTAAGTGTCTTGGAAACAGATTGGCAACAATGCTAATCAAAAATGTAAACTCCAAAGTTTAGCATAAGCGGTCTGAATGGGAGTAGGTAGGTACTAAGGTTTGAGGGTTGGAGACGTAATAAACTGCCGCAGGACTCCACTGATTAATGGATGTGTAATTGTTCTCACAGTGTACAATAACTATAATAGATACAATGTAACTCCCGATTCGAGATAGCATTTGAAATGTGTATGATATATGAGTTTTTGAATTTTCGTCAATTTGCCCGCATCGTATTTAAATGTAATCTTTCTGTCGTGTCAAATAACATAGAATACTTGTTTGAACCTAACAAAAGCACTACCTTCATGAACCTAAGTATTTATTGCAAAATAGGTAGTACCTACCCTTACAAATAAATTTTAAATTTCTTATATTAAAGATATTGCAGTGATATTGGAACTAAACCTAATGAACCCACCATAGTTGAGTAAGTAGGTGTCTAAATATTATTATTGTGTGAGTTTCATGAACCCGAATGATAAACGCCCTCATTATTACCTATAGAATTCTAATTACAAACATACCGACAATTCCCTTGTCTAATCCATTGATAGTGTACAATATTCGTACTATCTGATTCAAATATTTAGGGTCAACACTTACTATCGACTAGTGGCCTATACAGGTTATCTAGATACTACGTAGTTAGAAAAATAATAAAATACAATTTTGTAGTACTATATAATTACTCATTGTTGTAACCTTTTCAGTATCCAAGTGCTTAAAGATACACCGATAAAAGAGAGGTGAGTTGAACATGTGGACCTGTATAAAAAACTATTTATAAGCAAGTTTGTGTAGGCACTGGAAACTAAAAATAATTCGCGTGTGTAGTTGTTTACAGTATTAATAGCCTAATCAGAGTCACGATCACGGGTGAGCCCGCCTATTGTACTATTAACGTTCCTTTAATTACACTGCCTAAGTTGCTTTTACTAAATATAATGCAGTATGCGTTATCTCGCCGTTTCCTTAGTCGATAAATAATTCAATTACTAACTTACAGCGGACGGGGCGGAAAATACTGGGTGGGCCGTAATTGCACTAATTACGTCAATCCCTCTATGTTATTATAAATGAATTATTGATGAGACGTTGCGTGATAAATTATCTAGACTTGTTAACTGAATGAGTACTTATCTATCTATCTAAGATGTGTTTGTGTTGGTTAGAACTTTTGTACAGTTTCTTAAAAAATTATAATAAAATTATGCCTCTGCAAAACCCATTTAAAAATCCGAATGTCCGGAATTTGCTATAATTCATCTACGTGCTACTAGATGGCGCTGCCCTGTTAATAGTTCCACAACCGGCCGCAGTGCGCTTCACACTCACATGGAATAATAATATAACATATTATTATTTTATTGCGCGATGCAGTTAACACAGTTGTTTATTGACATTCAATTATAAAGCAGTAAATATACAAGCGGTGAACCGCAATAAAACCGGCCATTTGTCATCCAAGAGAGATTGAGACGATAGTGACGCGACCGTTCCATAGTGCTGTATGAAGGCGTTAGAGGGCGTGATTTACGCCAAAATGATGTTCGTTTATGGTTCAATTTGTTGAACAGACGATTATGAGCGTATTAGTTTTTATGGAGCATTAAAGTTGATTTTAATGGGCGCTTATTCAAACATTAATACGGTGTCAAACAGTAGCGAAAAAGATAAGGAGGCGCACTTTATAAAGAGCAATATAATAGCGTAAATTATCGCTTATATAAATTAATAAAGTATTTCTTTATAATTTATAATATGAAAAATATTTTTTTATCATTATTTAAAAGCTCAATATTGATAGTCATTAATGCTTATTAGGTGTTTTTACAAGTCAGGCTTCCTATTCAAATATTAAATAGATTTCATTATATATAAGTATACCAATTTAAATAAGTGTCACCTTAGAAATTTTAGAAATAACCAACTTTACCTCACTCGCGGTTTAAAATGAATGCATATTAATGTATTTAAAAATACGCCATTACTCTTAACATCAACACTATCGTTATAATATTGACAGGGGTAGCCAGCCCCTAAAAATTAAAAATGGCGGCTCACGCGCGCGCTCCCGATTGGCGGCAATAATTCATGCCGCTGCCAGGGGCCTGCGCGTCATTTGTCTATGTCCGACCCCCAACCCCCTCTGAGAAATATCTCGGCAAGATGTAAGGGTGTGCCGGTGACAATGTTGTTCTATAAATCGATTCCACCAAAAAGGTAGATTTTTTATTAATTTTACAATTTTACTTATATCTACTTAGATAATTAAAAATGAGGTTACCTACCTATAGATATATAGACATTTCATGGATATCCAAAAAAAGCCAATATTTAGTTAATTTAAGTTAAAATTGTGATGTTAACTAAAATTTTAATAGTTATAATAGTTTTATGCCGTTTTACCTAATTACCAATATTAATGGGTGTAACCTAACCTTTTTTATTGCCTTTTAATGTAGGTAGGTCTAAAACATTAATGAACTTTAATGTATAATTAATTGCCTTGTAGGTACAGTATTTTAGAGAATTGTCAATGTTTTTCAAACGAAAGTGTCAAAACACTGTGTAGATGTATATATAAAGCTCATACAATGGTTTTAGTAAGGCTACTAATGTAATAACGTAAGCGGTTATGGTACCACTCTGGGTACTATACAAACTTTACCTCCAGAATAATTAAGACATGCCCATCTGCTCTCAAAACAACTATCTACTCGCTCACCGGAAGAAGAACAAAGAAGTATTATTTAATTACGAATATTAAAAGATGTACATATCATAATCATGATTCTAAAAACTTAAAACATCTCTCAAGAATGTAAAGATTGGTAAATATTATTTACATCAATTTGTGTATTTTTTATACTACTTAGATAAATACGTAAGTATTTAATGCCGTTATTTTACGTTTAATTGCGTAAAAGCTAAATTAATTTCTCGTAGCTAAGAAAAGATACTATAATATTTTTTGGGAAAATAAGTAGCAGTCTCTGGGGCTCGGTAATGGGTAATAAATACTTAAATAGAAGTGGAAAAGCTTGAAATATGATAAAGAAAGGTCATTACTGAACTAATATTTAGATTTAATTAGTTTTTTCGTGCTGGCCAAACATAAGAAATCCTAATCTATGTTTATGAATATACCTCTGCAATAAGTCAGAGGGACAGGCACAGCTACTGATTAGTTACCGAAATGCTGCTAGAGTTTACCAGGCAAACTTTACTGTCTCGAAAACTGTACATAACTCTAAAAACACTCTTATGTTCTGAATAGTAAGAGCTATGACCGAATCGTTTGGGCGTCAGGAACAGCAATATCTTAGTTCAGTAGCACATTGCGTGTTAAGAGACAGTTTTCAGAGAGCTCACGCACTCTTCCGAAATTATTTTAATAAACCAGGTTAGGTGAATGTTTCAGATTTTTATTCACTCAAAAGAAAGAGTGGATTTTATTTGGGAGTTCTTTCGTAATATACGGGAATTTTCCGTGCGTTTTTGAGGAATAATTTTCCATAAACAAGCTATAAATAATATGATAGCTTTTAATTTTCAATTTTTTTATATTGGAGCCAATGTTAAAAACGGTTCACAAATTAAAATCTCCAATCATGGGGGGGAAATAACATGACTAAGAAGATTAAGTACTAAACAATATTACTTTATCTGAGTAGAAAGATAGAAACATCATTAAAATAACATTAGGTATTTTTAAAAGGCTGATTTATTTCTATGTTATTCCAAGTAAATAAGTTGTTAATTAAATATTATTATTAAAAAAGTTTTCATTCAGCAATCAATTTATTTTCCATAATGAACATACCGGATAACACTCTCTAGATAATTGTTAATCATTATTTCTGCATTAAATTGTGACAACCATGATTAAGTCTAACAAAACTTGACCAAAAATAAATCAGCTGCAACAACTCTATCTTTGAAACAAAGCACTCGGTACGATTATTATCTTCAGAACAAACTTAATGCATTTAAGGCTAGTAGCGACACGGTCTAGAGACATTTTGCTTTTATACAAATTTATATTTGCACACCATTCAACCTTTTGCCTCAAGTGTATAAAGTCTATTTTTCCGAAACAGTAATGTAGAGATGTGAACTGAAATCGCGGCATGAGGATTTGCAGCAAGTTAGCTTTTAAATGGTTGTTTATACGGTTCTAAATCAAGGGCACGGTTGAGATAGATAATGTTAAATAAATACTAGAGGACTAGTCGTGATCAAGGATCGTGATTGCGACACCGCTGCGTGCCCTTTGAACACGCGTTCCGTACCCGTGAAAAATCACTTAAACATATGCAAGTCGCCTGCCAGTCCCATGCAACCGACGCGATGTTCTAATCCAAAGTAGCGTCCACAAATTCATTTTTTTTTTCACCAATTTTAATCAATTTACATGTACAGTAAATATTTATTTTATTGAATCCTGTCCTGTTCAATATAATATATATTCATTAATCATTATTTTTTAAAATCACGTTTTCAATGCAAAATGTAGTGAATAAGACCACGACATAAAAAACAATAGAAACATATAAAAATATAATTTAAAAGTGTTAGAATATGATTTTTTCACAAGGTATAAATATATAGCTAGTTGTTGACTAATATAAATAACAAATTAAAATAGATTAAAAAATTAATTAAAAAAAATATACCCTTTTTTAATGTTCTGCTAAATTCCAAACCAAATACATACTTAGTGTCATAATCACCAAAGTATCTGCTAACTTCTGTTGATGAATTAAATCCAATACTTACTAGATAATTTATCTTTTCTGCTTGCAGTACTAGCAAACAATATAGCAAATAAGCATTTGGTATAACACGCAAGCATTATGCATTTACTGGGTTGAGCTATAAGCAAGCCAGCCGCATTCTATCCACAGATAACTTTTAATTAAGCCTGCAAACGGCCCTTGGATTTGTCTCTTACTATTTCAAAACTAGGACAAATGTTTCGTTTATTGTGATTGCTCTATCGAAAGTGGCCTCGCTCTTGTTTTGAAGGTCGTGTCTCTAAGGTGATCATGAATTTATGAATTTTAATAGTTCATGATAGCAGTTGAAATGCGATAATTCATGAAATTGGACACTGAACATTTTTTGTATAATGGTAGCCTACAGCAGACTTCGTTATCAGTAATATTATATCTTGTTTTTGGTTTAGATTATTATTATTCAATTAATTTTAGCTCTAAAGGATGCTAGAGAGCTTCTTGTTTGATATGCATAATAATTACATATGAGCTTATGTTACAACATGAAAGTACTAACTTGCTTTTATTCATGTGGTCGAGTGCTCACTTCCCCTATCTGCTTAGCCAAAGGTCCTTGGTACAAATCCCGGTAAGGGCAGATAGTATAGATGAGTCTTGGATGTTTTTATGTTTATTTAGTATATCTCTGATATTTATATAAATACACCTATCTATATATCTCCGTTCTCTAGTATCCATAACATAAGCTTTGAACGATGCTTAATTTGGGCTAGGTAATAAGTGTGAATATGACATATATATATTATTATCGATTACTCGTATTCCTTAGAATTAATAATCTCAAAAATTCATACTTCATATTGTCTCTTTATTAAAAAGGGAATTGAAATTTAACTTGACAAATCTGAACAATAGAAACCAATTTAGTAACTTCTCTTTTGTCCCACTTTGTCAACTTGAATAAAATTACAATGAAACAGTCTAGGTTGTTCACAAAAGTACAACAGGTTGTTTATTTACATTCCATTTCTAAATTAAGTGTATAGCATCGATACCTAATACTGGCATCGATAATCCCAATTGGTATTCGTTTTCGTTTAAAATTCGAACACCGAAGCAACGACTGGTAAGGCGGACAAGGGATCATAAAATATTATGACTCCATTCTATTCGATACGTGATAACTCCTGGTCCAGTGTTCAATGAATTTTAATGTAGGGCCAACTGTGACACCGATATGCTTCCGGGAAGCTTCTAAATAATTATACCTAGTTTTTTCATTATTCTCTAGAAGCATTTCGTATCTCTCTGCTAAGTAAACGCTTTCTGTAAATAAAGAAAATTAAAAAAATAAAGTGTATAAAACATTTTATTTTACAAAATTTGGCTTCAACTGAACATATTTATTTACGCTTTTAAGACTCTAAAATACTTATTACTTGGTGTGTTGATAAGCAATATGTTTAAGTAAAAAGACATATTGCTTATCAAATTTATTTCTTTGAACAAATTTCTATATATTACTTTCTAATAGTATTTTGATCTAATAGTTTCAGGTTTTTAATTACTTTACTAAGTTGTAATTGCTAAAAAGAATTTTTTTTTCTATATTACAAATCTGAAAGCCAACAAACTGACTGTCAATTACCAAATCATTATGAGTAGTGTGCTAAATATATTCTTTTGCTTAAGTACCTTTACCCACCAATCGATCGAATCTATGTAATTAGGTAAGAAATAATTTAAACAAACTTATTATAAATGTATCTCTCTCTAAGTGATTTTACGTACGATTTCATATTAAGCTATCTCTGATCGACATCAATTTGTAGTTAATGTTTTTGTCCCATTTAAGGTTTCTTATCATCTACACACTAATTGAAAAAATAACTCTTATTGCTATGGTAATATGAGTTAATATAAAAATATCTATCTATTTATCAATCGCAGTATCAGTGACAGTGTACAAGTAATAAATAACTCGGCTTGAATTTGATATTATGTCCATTAAAATGTCAGGAGCAGTTACGTGCGTTAAATTTAAATTAGCTTTAAGCACGTGGTTACATAGACTATTTCATGTTTGTATTTAAATAATCAAAATTTTATACGAATGTCTCAGTTTGAAAACTTTAACTCGCCTTGTAATTGTTAAGAAAATATATTTTTTCGCCTTAGCAAATCTTTTGTGTATGGATCATTAACTTACTTTTATCTACCATATTATACAAATTTTGGTATTTGGAGTGTTCGTAATACATAAATCTTATTTTTTTAAAGATTTATATTTAAATAATACATTACCATTTGTATTAACTTATAAAAACATCATTTTAAAGTTGCACAGATGTCTGCGTGAACGTAAAGCATAAATCTAATTTAGTTATTGTTCATAAAATTTGCTTCCAAAGATCACGATTATCGTGTTATAATCGTGATATAATGTTAATAGGACGGATATTATTTAATTTGGTTCATATCAAATAACAGTAAATAGAATGTACGTACTAATTTTTTTACAACTCTGTATATGAATAATGCAACATCATCATCAACAGCTTCTATTCGTCCCACTGCTGGGCACAGGTGGAGAAACACACGAGGAGTTTTTTAACACCACCACGTGGCCCAATATTGATGGGTGAAAGCTTAACGTATATACGAAGCATGGAGAAGACGGAGATAAAAAAAATAATAATTGACCCATGTAAAAAGGAACCAAGCCGAAATTTGTTTAAGTAATCAAAACAAGTGCGCTCAAACTATTAGAACGAGTTCATCTATGCTACTTTGACGTAAAAAAGCCAACAATTTATGCACGAGGTATAGTGAAGTATCTTAGTACTATCTTAGCTGATATTTAACCTTATATGACTGGATTTTACATTTGATTTGGTAATTGGTGTATCGCCGCTATTGATTAATTTAAGTCTATTTTAAATGGCAAATGTAAATTTGGTCCAACTAGCGTAACTATAAACACAAACAACACGAAATCTAAATCCGCTATGAATATTAGATCGTTCGTTAGCGCACCAATCTGCATGCGTAACGTTCCCGTGACGTTTGCGTAATTAATAATTTCGACACTTGGTGATTAACATTTAAACCAGTGTGTAGTCAGAATAAATACAAATCGGACGCTGGACAAATGTGTATCTGTGTGCCATAGGGGCTTGTAGCACACTGATACAAGTATAACCCTTGAAATCCTAAGACAGAGACAGGAAGAGAAAAGTCATTAAACATCCACTATAAATTTGGCAAAATACTATTTTTTTATAATTCTACACTTCTGAAGAATGAATGAGATATATATACAAAAGACAATCTAAAATAAATATACAGAAAATACTAAATTCTTTATTTAATAAAATAATAATATAGCAATATGCCAAAGAGGACTTATTTTAGGACTTAAAAATATATTTTTTTTATCAAATATTAAAATTTTAATGTTTATGTTAAGAGTGTGTGAGTTTTTTGTCCATTTTGAAGTAAAAAACAAAGAGGTTATACCATACGTTAACCCAAGGGTTAACAAGAAGCCTTCAAGAAGCCTTTTAGTAATTTCTGGATTAAGTACGGGGAGTAGTCCCTCAATGGAATATATCATAATCTCCTCAAGGAACCTTAACACCTCTGGTTCTTTAAATGTAGTCTTCTTATACACCTTTTGCTCTTATAAAACGTAGAAATATCTTATTCATAATTATAAATGTGAATGCCTTACCAGAATTTATTAGCCGGTTTTACGTATCTTGAGATTCGTTTTCACTTGTCACTAGTGAATTCTGAGCCTACTCTTTGCAGTATCTTTGTAGTAGTTCCCTAGATTATATTGTTATATTCTAAAACAATATATATATTTCTAATATCGGTTGTTTAACTGTGACAGAGAAAAACATTTTTGTACGGTCTGATGTTCAAGAATTGAACAATAATGTTTAGTCTGCAGTGCTACACTACACGCTTACATAATAAACACAATTTAGCTTAGCTTAGCAAATGAAACATATGAATTGCTAATCTGTCTGAACAATTAGCCGTGTCTATCGGAATGCCTTGATAAATAGTCAGCGAATAGCGTTAGGCTACAACTGATAATGTTATCTAACTAATTAAATGCGAGATGTGGCTTGTGCGTGGACTGGAAAGATAGATTTCCTATTTTTAGGCCTTTTCCTATAAAGATCATGTTTTAATAATATATGTCAAAAACATAATCAGGTCGTTACAGTGCTTAAAAAGATGATTTGATTGTAAAATGATAAAAACATTGGATACTTGATAACAATTCAAGAGTTTATCTTTTCTGTAAAAAAAACATCATCAAATTGCTGTGTCATTCAAGAAATTAATGAATCCCTAAAATAAAAGTTTTTTTATAAAATGAAACTATTATTTTTAAGATGCTTAGAAAGAAAAAAAAGAATTATTTTTTTTTTCCTAAGAATAAAAAAATATAAAAAATAGTATGATGCGAATGTTGGTAATTTCATATCCAATTTTCAGTATTTAAATTTATGTACAATGTGCTTTCATAATCTTTAGTTATTAGAAATTTTTCAATAACATTGCAGTTACTGGTTGTCCGTAGATACGTATTCGCTTTAATATTTAGAAGTTCCGATCTCGATTGAATTGAAGTTTTAATCTCTCTACTAAACTTAAAATTAATTTAACATAAATGTATACAACTCCAACTAGCCTTAAACAGCCACAGGCAAAATAGATTGCAGTTACAATAAATCTTTAATGTGCATTCTGCTCAACTATAGATCAGCGTCAATCGACGCACGTTCACACTTCGGCGCGCGCTCGGCACGCCCCATTTATAAAACACCTTAAAACTGACGCAGTGTTTATCATAACCAAAGCATGTTAGTCATAATTCTAGACGAGGTATTAATAATTTTTAATATGTCGGTATACTGAATTTTTGAAGTAGATGGTCCTGATATAACAGCATTAAGCATTAAGCATTTGTAAGCACTTAAATGAGACCATTAAATGAAACATTAAAACAAAACAATGAATAAAATATATTATGCAACCATGGAATTAATTTGACTGATTCAAAAATTTTCTATAAAATAATACAATCAACGTTTTACAACGTTTTGATGACGTGTTGTGACTGACACCACATGCTATAATCATTAGATTAAGATTAAATCTGTAATGTAAATATAATCGTTTTAATTATTTGTCTTTTTTACTGCATAATACTAATATAATTATACTAAAAAATGCATACTTAGTCAGAAATTATTTAGTCTCATCAGCTATTGATTAACTAGTTTCACGAACCTTTTTTATTTGAACAGATCAGCACACATACATTAATATGCCCGTCAATCGGAATGCGGTGGTTCATGCTCCGCTGGGCGGTAGTCACGCCCAATGAGAAACGACGCTTAAATCACTAAAGCTCACACCTATGACTAGCGATATCTTCACATCTATAATAGTGTTAACGATTTTATGTATTTAACTGTAAAATTAGCGTATAGCCTGGAATATGAGAGGAGATCAGTCAAGAATATTGAATACTGGTTCGGTTATAACTTTTAGGGAGATTTTTAGCAATTTACTGAAAAAATATGTCAGTAATTGCGTTTGCATTGCAGTCAAAGTTACAAATATTTAGATGGTTATTACACAGATATTTATAAGAATAATGCGTTTTTACAATTCTTTGCTACAAAATAGGTAAGTTTTAATGTAGATTATCGTAATTACCATAAATTAGATGTCAACTATTATTGATTTGCCACATAAATTATTAAATCAAAACAACTCATCACTACGCATGACTTTTGTTCGACACGCGCTACCAACTTTTTTCATCAATTTGTCCAACGCATTGATATGCGAAATGGCTCCGCGATTCGCACGTTGCATACATACGATTAAAAAATCAACGCGGTAGGTGACCGGAGCGGACTCAGCTTTAATTGAATAGATTTAGCATCACACGCCGACTCTTAATTGTCTAATTTGTAGCGAAAACCAGGTATCGCTTGGCGTACGAATACATTACTGAGGTATGCAGAAGGACTTTCTTTTGGAGAGGGAAATATGCAAGTAACGCTGGGAATAGTAAGCAGGTTAGCTGTAAATCTTGTATAGATGATATATCGGGAAATGGTAATACTACCTAAAATACATGATCTACTTAAAGTTAAAAAAGGACTTACTCAAAACGTGACCTTTAAAGGATGCCCATTAAAATATTACTGACAGTGTCAACTGTGAATAAAATTAATGTCATCGATAAATGTATTGACAAATTGTTCAAATAGTAGAAATTGCTTAGCAACACGAATGGGCACCTGCAGAATTACTGATCATAGAGCCAGCGTCATAAATAATGTAGAGCTCATAAAATAAATTCACGTGGTTTTGTGATGGATTATAATGACAGTATAATAGAATTTAAATAGTCTATAATGGCCCTTATGACGTTTATTTGCAATTAATGTCTTTATAAAGATATTTATACTTCTGTATGATCGATGATTATAATACAAGCAACATTAGCTACCTTTCAATGACCAATGTAAGCATTCAAAATTTTAAATAATTAAATGGAACTATCTAAAGCTATTTATTTTATTGCTACAGTATTAACAATACTTCTTACTCTGTCTCTTATAATAATATAAATGGGTTGGTTTCTTATACAACTGACATTAACCCCTTGTAGTTAATATAATAAATTACTCACACATATTACCTAGCCCAAATTAAGTATCATTAAGTGCTTGTGTTGGATAGATACTAGATAACGGAGAAATACATATAGTATGTACATGTATATAAATGTCAGAAATATACGAAATAAAGTTACAAATATCCATGAAACGTGAGCAAATATTCGGATTAATCATACAAACATAGCCCCTACTGAGATCGGAACCCAAGACCTATGGATAAGAAACCCGGGGTACTGATCACCCGACTAGACGGCCATCAATCATAAATGTATCACTTTTTTATACAACTACTCATATTTTAATAGTCTGTCATCATCAGTCACCATCACGCAATGTGCTATTTTTACGCAACCAGGAATCTTGTCTGAGCTCCAACGTTACTCACTAGAAAGGACAAAAAGCAATCAAGAGTTTCTATTGTCCGTGTGGCCTTCACAGACATATGTGCAACATTATTATTCTTCGTCAGACTATAAACCTGGTATGTAGGCAAAGTATATGCCTGTGGGTGGCCAGAGTTCAGGTGTTAGTACTACCATCGGACGGTAGGTGAATACATATCAACAACGAACTAGGTTGATGGCCACCAACGCTTAAGATACCGGTGAACGTTCGCCAAAAACTATAATTTAGACTGGGTAATGGGTCTGCTTGAAACTGAAGGTATTTAAATGGACGATGTTGAAAAAGCTAGTGTAAAATTTATCAAGATACAGACAACAGAAAAAGTAATGACGACTACTATATGACACTCAATGGCTGTTATTACAAAATCTGTATGAGTTGCAAGCTGAAAGCTGTCACTTACTTTTAACGTTGACTGTACTTTATGATTACAGTATGTAAATTAATATTAATGATGGAAAGAGTACTATGACATTTTAATTGTCTATTATGCGTTTACAGAATAATAAATATTTTGATTTAATTGTCTACGTAATTTAATAGTTGCTGTTGACAATAATATACAGTCTGCTGTCATGTCGGTCGTAAAATTGTATACGTACTTTGATTTTTAAATGGGTGAAGTGACGATCACTTCAAATTGAACTTTAACATGGTAAGCAGTCTAACTGTTTACCAAATTAAACAGGCCTAATAAAAATATGAATATAAAATATGTCTAGACAAAACGCAAACGTAATAAAAAGCAATTTGTCACTTGGTACAATTCAAAAATATTCACAAACAAAACTCGAACAAACATGTTCTCACAGTACTAAAATAAAGACAAAAGACGACAACAATAAATTGTCCCTGAAAAGTAACCAAAGCATTATACAGTTGCATAACAGCACTGTAACAGTAAATAAAAAGGAGCAAAACTGCGCACAAAACTGTGCGCTTTTAAATACGGACGACGTTGAGCGGGGAAGGCAAAGACATTTATGTTCACTAAACAAGTAGTAAAAGTCACTACTTGAGCGTTTTTATGGCACTCATAAATGTCAGATTGTGCGCCCGGCTTACGGAGCCGGCGAACATTGAATCGACCCCGATTTTACACTTGGTGCACAACTCCTTAATTGATTCCGTACGTTTTTCAATTATCACGTGTTAGGTTTTTTACGCTGTTTCGTTCACACTCGCATGATCGTACACTCAATAATAAAGTAATATCTCTTCCTTTTCAGGTAACCGTTATTGCTGATGTTTAACGGCGTAAGAAGGAGCAGATAAGGGTAAGGTGACAATAGTCAACGCATTTTATTGGGATCTTAGGGTTGAATAATTGCATATACAATAGATAATAAATACGGTAGTCTGGAGTTTAATCTAGAGAAAAAGTTGATTCGGTCTAACGATAATTAGACGTTAAACCATTTAGTTTTAAATCCAATTAGAATGAAGATGAATAAAACAATATATCTAACGAACTCACAAAACTATCATAACACATTAAATATTTTATTAATTTATATTCAACAGTTATTTATTATTCAACAGTTATTTATTTTGTACAGAAATAAATAAAAACTAATTTTATAATATACTTAACACTGTTTTAATTTATATTTCACGATAAACGAATGAAACAACACATATTTTATTAGTTGGCATTGTCATTGAAACCCAACGACTGTATTTAAAATAACTATTACCAAATATAATCTCAGTCATATTTTCCATCTAATATCGATAGTTTTAATTTTTTTAAACTATAGACATTGGAATTTTTTATTCATAAAATAGGTTTTATGTGGAAATAGTTAAAAAATCATTTAAGATAAGCAAAATACTATTGAGGCAAGAATTTTTCCAGCCTGTCGCGTTTAATATCAAGATTTGTAATGAAAATACCTTTAAAAGGAAGCTAGTGACAGACCGACGTGAGAATATATCGCGTCTCCGTTGGCCCCCTATGCAAATTATTGCATCGTTAAACACCTAGCCGCGCGCTTTCCTGACATATTGACGTTGTTGCGTTAGCCGGATACGTTTGAGTGGCGTTAGTTCAATTACTGTATAGCCTCTGTTCTAAGCTCGATATTATCAGAATACGGCTTGTTTAAAAACAAACGAGGTGCAATTTATAACGCTTGTAACTCAGTTTTCCTGCCTTCGTTCGAGTGAAATCGGAATGAAAACAGACGCTCATCGGTATCCAGTTAACAAAGTTACTTATTGGAGCTTAAACGTTTTGGGACTTCGGTAGTCTACTTTTAATGGTTTGAAAATAGGCTTAAGGTACCCAATATATACTCGAAATTACGGTTTTAGTATTTTGACATTAAAATGCCAGGCCCTACCGCTCACTACCACGCTCGCTAGCGTGTATGACGATTCCATATTAAAAAGTTGACATTGAGATTCAAATTTAAGACTGTGAGAATTCGACGTTAGCTTTCTTTAATTCACTGTTTGGGTGACTTTATATAAATATCAAAGTAAACTCTAAGCATTTTTCTCACCTAATAGTAAGTGAAGATAAGGCCGAAGATGGAAGCATACTACATCCGGATATGTACCTTGTTTAGCACCAGCATAAAATACATAAGACAATGCTAGAAATATGGAGACGGCACCTACAACTGAGGTCCTATTGTATAAAAACAACATTTTCATGTTGCTTTGTGTAAAAAAAAGAAAAAATATTAATAGAAAAATAACATGAAATTTTGGTTAAAAGGTTCTAATTAAGTAAATATAGGTAGTACCGTATCAAAAATACATGGGTTATACGACCATCGTGAGTAATAATTACAAGAACTTATAGTTGAAAATTTCAAATAACTATTCGGATTGCTTCAAGCACTATTACTTGACTTTGTGATATTTGAGTGAATAATTAAAGCTTCGAACACAAAGATCCTTGCAATTATAATGAAGTTCTCAAAACTTTTCGAGTACGTGCTTAATTATATAACTTAATACTGAAACAAACTGTACGAGAGTCTGTATTTCCCTGGAAGTTGCTATTCATATTACCCTAGCGCCAGCTATCGACATAGTGTAGTGCTACTGTCGAAGTTAACAATTAAAAACAATAATAAATTACATATTACCTCCTTCGGCTAACAATTCATTTGTTAAAATATTATTATGTTTATCGATTTCACAATATTATATTTTCCTAAGATACCAATGTAAAAAGGAAGTAGAGCTGTGCTTAAATCACTACTTGTGGCTATTTCGATATTGCGGTATGAAAATGTTCAGGATCCATCTGCGGGCGAAGAAATTTACATAGTATTTCATATTCGTGCTAGGGCTGCCGCGGTGGGTTTACAACTTTTTACCGAATTATTGTCGTGAAAAGTGCAGGTTAATCCAATAGTTTAGTTTCGGTATTTCAAATATGTTTCCTATAAAAATGAATAATCGCATTCAAAATTACTTAAGAAAGTTTTATTAATGTTTTATAGCTGCTATTGATTGCTCCATATTTAGGAAGTAATTAAATATGTAATCACTCAAATAATATTATTATATTTGAGTTCACTACCATAAAATTTGCTATTCATGTTTCGAAATGGCTTATCATCAACGGATCATGCCATGCTTTCAAAATCACTTTTGCCGGGCTTGATTTATTATCTCTTTCCAGCGTAAAGCCAAAGTTACATTTGTATTTAGGATCGTTTTATACGTATATTTACTTTGTAGAAAAAAATATTTTGATATGTCAATATTAAGTAATTAACTTTTTTAAATAATTGTAAAAAAAAAAGAAAAATTACTTCTCTATCTTTAATGTATAAAAAGTATTTTTCTAACATAACATCATAGTATAAATATGGAAAGCGGCACGATATAACAAACTGTACCCATTGTCAGCCCTATCCCAACATCCTATGCAGTACACCTGCTGGCGAGGGAGGGACATGTGTATGGTCGAACAGTGACTTTTATTGACACCGCCGCGTTTATTAATCGCTGCCTTCTTAGGCCTAGAGACAGTGTCGCTTGCCACTGTACTCAGGATAATGCCTTTGCCGGTGACAGCGCCTCCTGTTTTTGTGGGAAAAGTATTTACGGTACTTCTTCTTAGACTTGAGAATTTCTGAAAAGAAGAACTATTATTATTGTTTCAGAATTCCTATTTTACATATAATTCCTATTACAGATTTATATTCTATCAGGGAAATTTTTTGTCAATTTAAATAATTCACTATTTATGAATAACATTTTTGAAATCAATTTTTTAACATTTTTTTCACACTTATATTTACTATAAAGATAATAGATTAGATGTATAAAAAAAAACAGAAATTAAATTAAATTAATTGTTGGCCGCTACCACTTATTTCTTGTACCGTATCCATAAAAACGGTGGCCTTCTCTTTGCAGCACTTGAATTACGAATGTTATGTAGAAAATGAGCCATGGGAATAAGATTCCACTTCACAATCCCATGCTTTTACATACTTTTATGTCAACTGTACCTGTAAGGTGTTTTACATATAAAAAGTTTTGATTATTATAGCGTGTTCTGTTTGAAGCAAAAACAATTTATAAATAATTCGTTTTCTAATAACTAATGTTCTCTTTCATTGTCGCTACGTCTACTTTGCCCACAAAGAGATTTCGTGACCCCTTCTCTGTCGCACAGCTAGAGCGTGGCATTCCTCGTCCGTATTCCCTCCTTCATACAACATGGGTTTCTTTAAAAGAGGCGTGAAAAGCACTTTTTGGGACGGAACAGCGGAGGTGGCTAGGGCAGTATGTCGCATGCTGCACTAGCTGTCTTCACATATGGACTCTTCTTCTGCCTATCATAAGGTGGTGTCGAGTTATTAGCTTTTGATTTAAAGAAAAATATAATGTTGGTCTAATCATTTCCATTAGAAATCAATGACATAAAAAATCTAGCATGGCGTGGGTAATGGAATTATAGGGCGAACTTGTCCTATTGTGATAATTTTGGTGTTAGTCCAGGTCTAGACGAGGAAATTAGACTGCTTAGTATATCGCAAATATCGCTTTATCTATATAAATAGTAATTTCAAAAAAATATGGAGATGAATGTAATTATTCTCACAGAGTTGAAAGTAAAATTATTTTCTTGCTTCTAAGTTGTTAATACTCGTGCCTATAAATAGGTTTGTACACCTCGAGAGCACCAATCGTAATGGCGAGAGGGGGCATGTCAGCGATTGCAGCGCCACGATAGCATTGTGCGGAGAGCTGCGCAAGCGCCGATCGCGACACCGATTGCGAACGCCTGTCGCTTACGTGTCGCCTCCGCCCGTATCGCAGGCCGGATCGCACGCAAATTATAATCGATACCATTATTGTAACACAACGTAACATTCACACCACTATTGTTGATTTTCTTTACCCTTTGTTTAGACAGCAAAAAGCCACATCCATTGTTTGTAATTGTGGCTATCAACGCTAGAGCGAGGTATGATTTACGATTATCCACCTCATTAATCTGTGATCGGTTTTTGTTTACAAAGCGAAATTACACATTTAAGGCAGCTTAATTTTTATTCCATAGGTAAAAATTAAATTATCTCTTAACATTTCATACAAAATAATTTTGATATAAAATTTTATATCATTGAACCTAATTACCTGTACGGCCATTTCTATTTCCTCTTAATACAATGACCCAAATGTCAGTTGATAGGTAATTAGCCGCCAGGAATTTGAAATATGGTCAGCAAAAACGAAGTCCTTGCTTTGTGCGTTATATAAATGTGGACACCGGTCGCTCTGTGCGATCTTCGAGAGTTTGTCGAGTTGCCACGTACGAGACGAAGTATCAACAACATAAAGTCAACATAATTATGTCAACATAAAGTTTTATATTCTTGGTAAATTTTTACAATGTATGTATGTATGTAATTAAAAACTTTTTTAATTTATAACGCTCACTACTATTTAAACTGATAAAGAGAAAAATTAACATAACAAATATTTTAAAGAAATATCAAATAAAATACAATGAATATTAATATATAATTAATTATAATTACTACATAATTTATGAATCTATGGGTTTTCTTCATTCTGATTGATTCTCAAAAAGAATTTAAAATGGTCGAAAATGACTTGGTTGTTTAATTATTTGATTTTATGTAAATAACGCACACTATTTCAAAACATGCACTATTATAATATAAAATAATATTATTAAGTTCTTCATCAACGGTCAGAATATAGCTTTTCAGGAGAAGCAAAAAAGAAAATAATAAAAAACAGTAATTTAATATTCTTCTTAGTAATATTAAAGTAGTAATTGTCTTCGATTAGAACGTAAAATTATGTAAATGTAATAATTTGAGTAAAATTATCAGTTTACCGAAATGTTCATAATTATAATTACACCAATATACAGGTTCTTTGATTTTCCGATAAAAAACTTACTACTTTAAATAGTTAATCAATAAAACCATATATCAGAGATTTGTTATTTAAAAACGTAAATCTATAGAATTATAAAATTTTACGCTTATATTTGTAGAGTAAAATTATTCTGAATCTGTTTATAAAATTTGGCTAGAGAATCTCTGAATTGGTTCAATATCACTTATAATGTAAACGGATAAAATGTTCTACACAGGAGGTAGATTTTTTTTCAATAAACACAAAGCAGGTGAGATCTGCTATTAAAAATTACAAAGTATAAACTTTCTGAGCGTTTAAAACTTGCTTCTCCGTCCGCTACAAGCAGACTGTTTTTTTTTTCAAGCCCAGGCATGGGCCGTTCTCGTGCGCCCACTGTCTACATAAATCACAGCACTTACAAATATATTGTTTAACTCATAAATACGCTATGTTCACGTCTTATTCGCGAGTGGCCGATAACGAGGAAGGATCTCAATCGACGATGCAGACACCGGCATTCATTTTCAATCGACGCATTAACATCTAGATACTTTTTGGTTTGGGCTCTGTTTTTTTATTTCATGGATCATATAAGTGTAAAACACGTAAGAAATGTGATAATACTACATATCTTGCATTTTAATAGAAAATGTCTTAGTCTATAAATAGAAATAATAAAAAGTCATTTAAAACGGAAAAATAATAGGGACCTAATGCAGTTTTGTTTGCATTTTTGTAAAAATTACACAAAAGTTATTATTTAACTCAAAATAGTACAAAACTTTAACGAGACAAATTTAAATCAACTTCGTTATTATTACAAACTTTTTTGAATCTAAATCATTCAGTGCTAACTTACACTGTGCGTAGCGTAGGTGTGATGTAAATAAATAGGGACGTGACTAGCTAACTTTCGAAAGTTTAAGAAACAGGGGAAAGTCCAATACAAAGTAAGGACAATATGCTAAAACATCACGCGAGACAGGTTACGTGAAACAGTCTTTAGTCCGAACTGTAAATTGACAAACAAAGGTGACAATGATCCTTGTTAAAATAAAACTATGCACTATTATACACCGCAAAGTGGTCATTCGTTTCAAATAAATTACCATTTAATAGCACGTTATATACGTGACATTTGCATACTCCACAGTTCATGTACTCGTGAAAAACAACTCTATTGTAAATCTACAAAAGCTATTTTTGGGATGCATCGAACTTTCATTCAAAAGCTCCAGTGATGGTGGCGCCACAGCGTAATTTTCGGGAACTAAGAGCTTTTACAAAAGTTATTTCACCATCCAAGAGATGGCGCTAGCTGAGTTTTGCTAAATGGTTCGTGTCAGAGCTATTTTGGGGGTGCTTTTGGGGTAGAGAATTATACGGGATGCAAGGGTGGTTTTCATTCCATACTATTGGTTGATGAAACGTATAGATGGCGCTACGTTAAACGTGTTAGAAGCTTTGAAGTTTTTAAGTAGGTATCACTTTGTTGTAAAATATCTCTTCGAGTCTTCGATTAAGTGTTTTTGAATCTTTTTAAAGAAAAGTGTAAGATCTTAAAATTTAAGAAGAGCAAATACTTTAAAATAGTTTGTATAAAACTGTCAACAGGGTACAGCAGGTTTCAATCCCTTTATAAGATAACAATGTAAGTGAAAGCTAAAATTTTTACGCTTATTCAAATTGATGTAAACATACCTGCTACCGGGCTATTCTTCAACTATCAATTGCGTAAAGTAGTAACAATTGAAGTCATAAATTAACAATTTCGATAAACTTGACCCAATTCTTTCAACCTTTTGTATAATTTTGTTAGGATCTCAACGTTGTTTCTCTTTGTTTTTGAAGACTTACCTGAGTAGTGGAAGCAATGGCAGTTGTATATTTTCTTGCGATGATTGAAGACTGTTAAATAGTTCGTTCAAATGTGTTGTTGTTATAAAGTTAAAAGAAATGTGAATTTATTTAATTTTAAAATATTTCAAATCAGTCTCGTGTGTTTCAGTCAAGTTCAGTGAAAAGTGTCTTCTTAGATATAATGCAGTGAAGTGTTAATATTTATTTACGGAAACTTTCTTTTGACGTACTTAAAGATTGACAAAACCGTCTACGTTCATGATACTGTAAGCTATTCTATCTTATTTCATGAGAAGTTATAGTTTAGTTATTTTTGTTTCATTATTGCGAGTTAACACGTTTTTTACAGTATTTAAAATAATGATTTCATAGAAGCGTTAGAGAATTTTCCAAGATATTCCATATCTATTTCAAGGCACAAAGGATGTTTATTACCTTGGGTTTTACGCAAGTCATCAGTATCGGTACAAACATATGCACCTATACACGTAGTTGTAGGATGTTGCGTGCTCATAGTTGTCCAGCCAAGCGAGTGAAGATAGCGCAAAGCCCACTGAGCTTGCTCTATCTAATGAATCCGCCTGGCAATTCGATATGGAAGCGGCTTCGGAGAGGATTTAAAATTATTTTGCAATCTAAAGCGAGAATTTTACTCCGGTGTACATTTGAAGCATTTACCAATTTGGTACGAGGTATATTTACCTTTCTATTTACTTTAGAGTTTATTTTTCAATGCCTATATTGATTTGTTTTTCGATACCTAAGTAAATAAGTGTACTGATTTTTTACAGCTTAACCTTTTACCTACCTCAAAAAATGAATATAATTATTTTGTAGGTTTTTACAAATTTGTTTGTATGTAAAAGTAGTTACAATTGGAGTCAATAGTAGTAGTAACAATTATATAAGTAGGTATCGTAATGAAGACCTAGCTAATTACTTTCCTTACCAACCTATAGCCATATCGACGCTTATAGTTAATTTTGCATTGATGGGGAATTAATTCCAAATTACTTGCAATCGTTACTTTAATTTAAACTAGTATTTATTTATTAAGATAGATTCAATATCAATTTACAAACAAGATAAATATGTGCAAGTATATAAATATAAAAGATATGTCCTAAAAAAATATATTTTAGTCCATACGTTATAAGTATAACATGTGGACTAAAATGTTTGTTACTTTAAACTGATTGTAGTCTTATTTTAAAAAGACTTCAAACTATTTGAAGTAAGTTTTTGATTCTATTTTGATGCTAATGTGCAAAGTAATACGTGCACGGAAAGTTTTTTTCACAATGGAGTGAACAAAATTCATAAATATGGTAGAAAACAGTTAAAATAGATATCGAATATATATCCCGATGTAATATTTAGTCTTTAATAAATTTTAAGCACGTCTCTATTAACACAGGCAAAATGCTTATTATTTCGAGATTTATTCTTGATGTTACAGTTCAAATATTTTTGTATTGATATTTTTATTTAAAGCTCTTGTTTTAACTTTATATTGCCTATTACTCAGACTAATTTAAAAGGAATTGTAACGATTATATCAAAATGAAATACATTCACTAAAGTTTACCTTATGAGTATTCACTCGGTGTCACGTAGGAAAAATATCAACTTAGAGAAATTATGAGTTATAAAAGTTCTTTTGCGATTTGGTAGCGAGTGTTGCTTTCTTCAGTATTAATTCTTTTATGTTCTAATTAATATACATTGTATGACACAAATTACTAGTTTTGAGATCTATCGATAAAAACGAATAACGTATCGATTAAACTTTGTCTAATGCAACTGTCTTGTTTATTCATGGAAGTGCCCATACTTAGCTTTTACAAAAAAAGTAAAACTATTCTCTAGAATTAAGTAAATTTTATTCGGCCTTAATAAAACCTTAGTGTAACTTGATTTAATTAATGAAGATGAATTTGCAACTTAACGGGACCTCATCGATATAGACATCCCGTGAACCAAGCAAACACGTATGATTTATTCCGAAATACGGGCACCGATGACGTTTCCACACCATAAATCCCAGCCCTCAAGGAGAGACGACATATCGGGTGCTTTATGAAGGAGTACCGGCCCAGCATAAACGGCACACGCCGGCCATGCTCCGGGAACTACCCGGGTATTCCGGGATCTACCCGGGTATAAATCTGGCACATCCGGACGCTACCGCGCCGGTAGTGGCGACGATTATTCACCCAATATCGAGTTTTGGCTTCACTTGCTACCTAATCTTCGCTTTCGTCGAACTAAATTTATGTTCTAGTCATTTTTATATGTTCGCTTGTTATTGAAGATTTTATTCATATTTAGGGTTTTAACGGTACGATAACGGTTTAACAGAAAAGAACTTTATGTGAGCAAAAAATACAATTCAATAAATCGGATCGTGCTTCTTTATTTATATAATTAACCACCACTTCGACCTTAATGGGTTATCAAAATAATAATAATCTTATTAATATAATGTTTTACCAATACAGCATTCGCTGTTTCGCATTTATCCCCATGATTATTTTTGTAACGTTGCTATATAATCTAGGTATACATATAATCACTATCGGCATAATTAGAATGATTATAGTGATCTTCTGAAATGAACGAAGGTAGTAGATAATTTGTTTGATTTTAAATGTGCCTCATTTAAGATTAGAAAATAGTGTAAATGATTTATTATCAACCCAATTTATGCCAACATAAAGCAGTGGCATAACCTTACTAAAATATGTTTTCTGCCTTAATCTTATTATTACCAGATTTTGCAAAGTGGGGATGATATGACTTACTTTAAAAAAAATCATGTATTTATGACGATACTTTTGTTTTGAAATGGCATATTTCAAAACAAAACTATCGCTATAAATCACTATAAATCGATAAGCCGCTCAACAAGCCTACAACACAATAAAACAATAGTATTGACACCGGTACTGCTGATGCTAGCATGGATACCGTCAGCCTTATCACCAGTTTACACCTATTGTTACGTCAAGCCTAAGAATCGTAGTAAGTCCGGAAAACACGAATGAGATCATTACTTTATTGGAATTATAAGGTTGTTTCTTTGCCTTAAACTTGAAATCAGTTTGAAGTTTCTAGAAGAAAATTTAACATGTTAAAATGTTAAATGCACCTCATCAAATAGGTTTGTCACTTAGAGGCTACGGATTTTTTTATGATGTCGTAAAGGATTCACGTATAGTTACGATAACAGAAGCAAAGAGTCAAATAAAAAAATACTTTTGATACCAGTGGTTTCTGCACGTGCACTCTGCTTTGAAACAGCGTGTTAGTCTTTTCTTCCCAAAACTTCTCTAGTGTTTATTCTACGAGGATAGGAAGAAAGTACAACTTGCAGATTCATGTCGATGATACATATCTTACCTGATTTTGTGATGTATTAAATATACCTATCTAGTTATATTCACTACACCCAACATTAAAGTGTCAATCCGAAAATGAGTCACCGTTGAACTTTTCAGAAACTGAAACATTACTGTTTACGTCACAAACGTTCCAATTCTTTAATTTAAGAAGTGACCCTAACCAATATCCCGTGCGTTTAGTCTCGCAAAACATCCAGACAGGACCTAATTTACCTTCAGAAGTATTTTTTCCAGCAGCCAAATCACACAGCTCTAATACGTGCGCCGTAAATCAGCACGCCATTTTTGTTTTCAACGCACCGATAACTCTTTTGTCATAGGGTGATGTAGGAGTGGGGCCGATGGAGTTATTTATATTGTCGTATTTTCCTTGCCCGAAGAAAATTTCCTTTCTGTTTGCTTCATGGGTCAGTGATCAGATTCGTTCGGTGCCTGCCGTTGTGCTACAGGCTTCATCGAGAAGGTGGTAAATGAACACTTGATATGAGGTGCTGATTTTATTTCTTCTATTTTTTGTACACAGTTTAATTTAAATTGTTAATACACGAAAGTTTTTTCATCATTTTTAGCAAGCATGCAATATAATATTTTGGATATCGATATAAGAAACATGTGCAAGTGTCCTATTCATTTTTTTAAACTTTTTCTTTATCTATATATCACTCTTTAGTATATAACCTATGCCAATAAAACAACAAAAATTAGTTTCCTTGTAGCAGGATAAAAATTTTTGGTAGTCAATATGGGCAGAAACACAAGAGGATACATCCTGCAAATAAATATGTAGATATAAATAATAAGGTAAGTTAAACTATTTAAAGATTAGAATAAATCTTAATCTAATATATCTTTTGTGTAATATACATTTTCTTCGAAAATATCATTTTTTTATCGTCTCTATCTACGCAATTCTAAAAAGTATTGAAAGTGCAAATCTTCGTTAACTGTATCTCCTCATCGGTGAGATCATAAACTATACAAAATATAATTGATTTAAATTACAAAAAAATGTCTTTACAACCCTCTTTTCATCATCCCTAAGGACCCTACTGTTCGCAAGCGTGCTTGTGGCGCCCCCGTACGGGAAATAATTGTTTATTTTCGACAGGGCACATTACGACGCTGCACTAACGACGGTACATAGGTGAAGTGGTCAGTTGTCTCCCTGTCTATTGTTTATATTCATTGTCCCCATACACTGTTGATTTTATTTTTCGTTTTGTCCTCACCTTATGTTTTTAATATTAAAATAGTATTTGAGTTTATAAATAAATCTTCATTTTGAAAATGGAAAAGCAAAATGACAAGATATTTTTCAATCATAATCAAATATTACTTATGTTTTGTAGATACAGAAGTAATCATCTTAGGATCTTTATTAAAAGGCTTCTTTCATCTGGAAAACTGAATTTCATTTTGATAAAGCTTTTGACGAAAAAAATTATAATTGGAGATAAAATTAATTCAATACACAGGAAACTTCTGAATAGTACTCATGGTTTGGTGCCAATCAACCGAAGATCTAGACGATGAGTACCACAAAATAATATAGTTGTTTAAATATCTACGAAAATAGTAGATGTAACAGAATAATCTGGAAAACAGTATTTATTGATATCTTTTATTATGTGAGACACATGCTTTAAAATTAGGAATCGTGTTATAAATAACAGAACGTAGCGGAAAACGGAGTATAGACAACAACACAATGGTAAATGCCAGGACTCACTCGCGAGCATTGTAGCATGCCGCGGGAGGCGTTACGAATCAATGGAGGGAATTATCGGCACTGCGGACTCCTTAGAGATTATATTTAAAAAAATGTTTTTGTACATATTTATGAGTTTATCTAATAGCAATAATTTTATCAATTCATACATAGTTGGTAGAAATTTTCTTTGCAGATATTTCCTGAAAATATAGGGAATTCATCACACAACATTATTACATTATTTAAATATTTTTTATAAGGGTCTCAAATTTATTATTAGGTAGTTATAGCTGATATAAACGATTAAAAGTTATGACTTGTTAGCAATTAACTCAAATGTTACCTTTGGTTTTCCATAAAATAGTAATGATTTTTCACATTGTTGATGTATCTAAATATTTAATAAAACTTTAAATAAAAAACAATATTGAAGGAATAAATTGATATGTTAAAAAAATCACATTGAAATATTTAAAATTACTGGGAACATCGCTACTCTGAACCATTTTCTGTGCTAGATTAGTTCATCCCACGCTGCGTATCGGTTGAAGAGGTAAATGAAATGCTATCCGGAGGGGGAAAGTTAAATTACTGAATTTAAGGGTCAAAGAAATTATTCTTTCGTAGACACACACGCCATGCCTGTTAGCGTACGATTGATTTAAAATTAACTTAAAAATAACAATCAGCGGCTACGAGCGTAAAAGTAAAAATAAAACAATACGAAAATTATTAATTACTATTATTTTAATAAATAATAATACGTGCATAATGGTTTAAAATTATTAAATTAAGATGATATTAAACGTCTTTTGTTGTAGACGAATTTTCATCACTTAATTGAATATAACATTAAATAATGTTGAATATAGTGCGGAAAATATAAATGTCATTTATTAGATCGAATTAACATATAAGCGATTGAAATATAAACCTTATTATACGAATATAAGGTTTAAGTTCATTTAATTCGTGACATTTTTTGGGGTTTTCTCCACATAAGTGGTCGATCTGAATTTATGGGAAAGCAGCTTAGCAAAACTCCAGGGGGTTCCCTGCTCTATTTCTAAATTTCACTGCTACCATTGTTGGTTCGGTATAGGGTGGAGTTGAAAGATTCCTTTCTTCTAATACACTAAGCTACCATATTGATTTTCACTGTGAACATATTAAGTAATTGGAAGCAATAAAACAAATGAATGTTGAAACATTTAAAAAAGCAGCTCCCCACTTATTTGATGAATGTATCGCATTACTACATTATACCCCGAAATTAGGGAAGGGTCGTAGTAATGACCCCGTTTACCGTTATCTATGGTAATCGCTACCGTACCGCCCGAAAACGCCGCCAAATTTAAAATTCGAATGTCATAATCAAACTCTTCGAAGATGAATAAAAAAGATAAAAACTCGAAGTTTTTCACATCAGAACTCTTGAATGAAAATCTGTATTACACCTTTATCAATAAGGTTGAATATGAGTTGATGGTGCTATCATAGGAAACGAGAACATCTGCCATTGGAACGACTCGCGCGCATTTCAAATTTCGAAAAAAGAATACCGACGCCGGAGCAACAGATGCGACATGTCGGATTCCTATAAGCAGATGTTAGTAGAATACCCCTATGGATTATACTTGAGGATGCTTTTGTTTTTGTCCGCTGTATATTGAACAATATCGCGCCTAAGTGGTTTGACCCTTTGATATGCGGGTAAGATATTTAAGTAATTAGTTTTGCTGTCTTTCGGTATAATTTCTTGCAAATTTGTAATTTCTAAGAATTATTATCCTTCAGGCTTCCTTTTTAAAGAAATCTGTTAAACGAAATATTCGACATCGAATTGTTTGAAATATTCTACATCGTGTTTAAACTATCAGATATAAATGTATAACCACACTGATAAATATTAAACGGGTATACTTTAAATAACGTTAGAATCGAAAAAAGGTTAAAAACGTTAACGAACATTTAGTAATGATCGTACAATGTAGGCACCGCGTCGAAGTGAAAATTTCACGGCCAATTTTTATAATAATTCGTGGAACTTGGCACTGGTTTAATCTAAATCGTTCCAAAACTGCCGACTGGCATGCGACCGACAGAAATTAGATAGAACGATTTGGTAACATTTACGGAAGCGAATAAAACGTGTTACTCGAAAAATAGAATTATTTTTGTTTTTACAACGAACGTTTTAAATGTATTGTTTTTTTGGTATTGTTTGTTTTTTTTTAAATTAGTTTTGGTAAGCTTATTAAGTTAACTCATTTTTCTTATCAAGGCAATTATAGTTATAAACAAAATAAAGTTCCATTTTTTCTTTGCACATTACTACCATGGTGTGCCACAGACGACTTTTTGTAATTTTAATTTCTTTGAACAACTTATTAAAACGTTAACGTGATAATCTCATTACATTAAAATTATTAATTAACTTTTGGACTCGAAAATATTCGATCATCCTTTCAACAATCAAGGATAGGTAATTATAGGTATGCTGAAAAAAATTCAATTAATATTTTTTTAAGATCGCTCTGTCTAGCTAAACCCTACAATATCTCACAAAATATCTGACAGCAATAACGTTACAAGTTACTTCATTTCATGCAATTTTCATGCTAAATATCTAATAGTCAGAAAAATATCTACAGAGACACAAAAGGTTAACGTAAGATTTCACATCCCATCCTACTGTAGAAAAATGTTTTATACTAAAAAAACACAAATGGTGTTAATCAGATGTTGTTTCGAATGGTTGGTTTATGTAATGATCGCCGATGAATGTTATGATCAGTACTTCTAGAGTGACTGACATCATCTAACGCCATGGTAGAGCAACGCAACACAATAGAGCCACGGGCCGTGTTAGCCGCGCCCCTCAGCCTGATATCAAATTTATGTGGGGTTATTTTCACCATGTAATTACGTATCGATTCGTGGGCACGACCGCCGAATATTCATAATGCGACCTCCTCAATTAAGCCCTAGGAGTTATTTTTCTTTTTTTGATGTGAGTGAACGTGTGGTGCGCGGCTTGGCGATAGTTTTTTGTTTTAGTAATATTCGACGCTTAAAAATGAACTCTAAGCGAAGGTAAAAAACAAAAAATAGTTTTGCTGCTCTGGGATTTATATTAAAGCCAGACAGCCAGAGAATAGCAGCTGTTTTAATTTGAAAAAATAGAACGTTATCTCTCACGCAACTTTGTTACAACTAGCCATAGCTTTTCATGTTCATTGACCAAACTAAACAACTCAAAATTATATCAATTGCTGTATTTTTACCGTGAAAAGTGATTTGCTCGTACATTATTTTACGCTATTTTAACAAGGATGAGTAAGCTACCACTTACATCGAGTAACTTTACGTGTATTCTTTGCATTGCCTTGACAAAAATAAATAAAAACAGGTCCGAACAGGAGCAAAAGATCAATGCACAAAGATAACAGACGAAAGTGAAAGTCGCACGCGTGATTGCGGACTCTGTACCTGTTGCGGACTATTTACGACCGAAAACAACGCTTTATCTCTCTCCTCCACATAATGCCGCCGTAAAACGTCATTCTTTACACCCATTCAGCGTTTACGAGCTCCTTGCATAACAGTCTTTGTTTATAAACAAAGTTTCAAGGCCGTTTTTGCACCTTTGAAGGGCACGTCGTAAACTCGTACTGGGAACATGTTAACGTCATCTTTTTAATTTATGATGTTCGAATGTAGATTAAAATTTTATATAGCCCTGACTTATCATTAAATAACTAAAAATATTTTTTTAGTCAAATTACTAAAAGCAGTATTAAACTCCGTATACAGTAATTTATGCTTAATGCAATAAAAATGAATAATCGATTTTAAGTACTTTTTATTTTTAATCACGAAATTTCAAACAAAGAATTTTTAATATTCTCCTGATAGTCATGAAACTCACTTCACTAATAAGACTGCGTATAGTTTACTTAAAAAGGAAGGAAGGTATAGTGTATTTTTGTGGTGTGCGGTAAAGTTAAGTGAAAAAGTCAGTTTTGATCCATTTCTTATTTTGAACGCATCTGTGCGAACGGTTAGTAATATAAAAGTCCATAGTTAGAATTCATCAAAGAAATCTGTATTGAAATAAAGTGTTTTTGTAATTTGTTATATGTTTGAAAATATAAATGATGAATAGATTTGATTCATATACATTGATATATATGCACAATCGAATACAATAATCAGTAGGTACTTACATGCATAGTCTTCCAGTTACAGAATGAGATATTTGACAACTTTAAATCTAAAATTGAAAAATCTCATATCACCGTTTTTTTATCGAATGAAACAACTCGACCAATTTTTATGTATATTTCATAGAATTGAGAATAGATTATTTTTTACCCATAGGTATAGATTTGTTGGTTTTACATATGGCAAATAGCGGTTGCCTGATCAACCAGTATTTTTAAATTCTCTAGTCATTTTAACAAGGTCACATACTGCTTCATACGTGTAAAAACATCGTAGTTTACTAAAGCTAACTTATACAACAAGTGGGTTATAGCCCGTGAGCATGTGAACCATATTTCTTCTCAAAACTCCTTGTTAATGGCCGGTCTGTAAATGCCACAAATGCCGTAAAAGTTGATAGGTTGTAAATAAACAATAAATTATGTTATACTCAACTGACGTTCCCATCTGTCTACGTTTTATGAGCTGTGACTTTGAGGAGCTTTTAAGTGCAATTGAGTTATTACCACTGTGCTAACTTCGGCAGATTTTGTGATTAGTTATGTTTCCATGTCAATTAATAATGTAATTAACTTTACATTGAAACTTGATGATTACTTAATCTGCCAAAGTTAGCGAAGTGGTAATAACTCGATTGCACTTAAAACCTCCTCAGTTAAATGAAGATACTAAATCTTAGCTGTTAAAATTGATTAGAATTTGTAGTGAATGTAATGGTAACAGTTGAGAAATAAGTTGGCAATTAAAATTTTTAACATTATATATTTAGTTAATACTTTACCAAGGGAATACAATATTTTTTTATAAATAAAGCCGATGAAAATAATGACGTATGTTAAATTACTTATTACAGACCAGATTTATCAGAAATTAGAATTTGATTAAAAATAACTTCTCAAAACTATGAAAAACTTTACGCAAGTCAATACTAAGCCTTCACAAAAGAAGTTTTGTGATTCACACACAGTCACAGTGGAATTCATACATCAAAAAATCACTAAGGGCTCAAAATCCAAAATGTCGGCAAGTAGGAGCGGCCACAGTGATGGGGTGACGTGCTGTTATTATTAGCGGTGCCCACCCCTCGCTCCCCTCCCCGCTTGGCTTTAGAACCGTACTTTTTGACCGTTTTTTGTACGCACGGATACGGGACGCTTTTTGCCGCACGATCGCTCCCCGATTCTGTTGCTTAGACGCAATTTTTCGTGGATTTTTCACGTTCGAAATTCAAATTTAGTTGAAATTCAAAATGTTTTTAGAATTCTAAAAACATTTTGAATTCATTTTTGTCTTCTTATAGTAATATATACTTTTGTGGATTTGAGATTTACTTTTTTTTAGAATATAATCTATGTATTCTTTTTATTCTGTATGAAGCAACCACAACTTACTGGACGTTTGACCTCAGAACTTGACTCTTATAGCAAGTTTGTCCTATCATTAGGAATGACAATCTCAACTGTGATCTAACGTAATTATAACATGGTCGGTTAGTGTAAGTCACGATTCACTGTATCTACTGCGAGAACTGAAAACTTTGCCTCAGTACAGAGATGCATAGATACATAAGGAATCTGATCATCGTCGCGGCATGTTAGGTTGGGTATACATATGCTGAAATTAATTATCGATAAATAATAATATCGCGATTTATATTATGCTTATTATCAAATATTTGATCCCTATATACCTAAAAAATTTACTTATGTAAATAAAAACTTATTTTAATTTACAATATTAAAATATTTATTAAGATAGTGAAAAATAAGTTTTTCTTTATCTAACGGCTATGAAAAATAGGAGATCTATCTAATAGGAGTCATACATTATATTATTTTTATGCGTTCTGATTAATAAAAATATGTACCCACTCCAATTATCTAGAAAATAAGTTAGGCATCTATGCATTCTTAATGGCTTTGCTCTATTGATACCTTGATAATGAAGAAATAATTTAACTAAATATATGTTATAAATATTAAACATATAAGTAATTATAACCATAATAACCTATAATAATTTGTAAGATTCGTTACAAATCTTAAGACAAAATATCTACCTCTACTAGATACAAATACCTATATTCGTTAGCAGGGAAAGTGGCTTCTTCGCAAACCACCCGTTAATTTAAATGTAACATTTGATTGGTTGCATTTGTTTTAAAAAAATAATTAAAACGGTAGGTATCTACTTAAAACTGATATATTTATACTTACTTGAAAAAAGTAAAATTTGTTGCTCCATGTATGCCAAGAGTCTTATGCGCAAACCGTGAGCTAACCCAGCTGATAATCCTGGATGTAAACACGCGAAACACGATCGCCACCCAGAGACCGCCACCGCAGTTACAACAAAAATGCTTTATTTCTATACAATATCCATGGAAATAGTAGCTAATTTTATGGTATTCCATAACGTTCAATTAAACCGCAGAATAAGTTATGCCATTTAAAAACTTTTTCACACAAAAGCTCACTAGCGAAAAAATGTGATCAAAATACTGTCTTTGAAATCATACATATTAAACCAAATGCGACAATGTATGGGAAAATATGGAAAAATGGATATAATTGTTAAGCAGTTTCACCTACTTTAATGTTCTTCAATTAGGTATATTAATGTATAATAAAAAGACACAATTATTGTTTTGCTTTTTGACTTTACTATGTTTATAGTAAAGTCTTTTCCAATTTATTTATTAGGTCTTTTATTTAAAAACAACATGTATCAGACTCACCTAACACTTATTCCTAACACAGGAATACTAGATTAAACGTGCCCAAATTCAAATTTTAATTCGAATTGACAATGCGAAACGTTAAATTAAATTCAAATATCGAAAGAGGAAGTCGCCGTGCCGCCCTCGCGTCTCGCGGCAAGATTTATTATATTTGTCCTGCGCTTATTTCATTATTGCCACTCGGATTCCGAACGTGCCTATTAAAATTTGGATTTGGAATAGTTTTTGTCTTTGTTTCTATTATGTCTTTTTATTAAGCTTATGTTACATATTAAATGCCAGCAATATTTGTAAAAATAACATTTAGTTCGTATTTACTTTGGTTTACTAACTGAACTAAATACTTACAAGTAATTAACTGTTGTCTGTCTTTATTTGTCTATATTGTTGAACGTTATTTGTATCCGATTTCTTATTTAACTAAATGGGAATAAGCTTACGATTTTAATTGAGTGCACAATTTTTGTTACAGGTAATCACCACGCATATTCAACTTCCCATCATAGGTATGGCGGCAGTAAATCAAAATGTACCATCACAAAAACAACTTTGTTCATATACATTAGGTATAGTGACTAAACTTTCCCTTAAAATATTGAGAGGAGCAAAACGAACTCGAGAGTTAATGGATTGAATGTTTTCAAACAAACGTAGCTTCAGAGGGTTAAAATGTTATGTAAATAGAATGAAAATCGTTTCCTAACTGTAAAAGCACGCAAAAACTTTTTGATGGGCTCCGGGTGTAAATGTAGTATAACCGAAAATTTTGAATAACTCATTTAAATTCCATTTTCACAAGACACTGTATATTTTCACAAAATATATTTTCATAAATAATCATCTTACTGGTTGAAATAGTTGATTGATTCTCATAAAAGTATCTAGAACTTTTGCGTATACAATCACTTATAAATAGGAAGCTATGAATGGATATCTGTCCCGTTCACACTAGGGAAAACCTTATCAATTTAACACAAATCGAACAATAGCGTCGTATGTTTGATTTATACATTCGCTTAGTAGAAACATTATAGATAATTATAGAAGGATTGGCATTACTTAGTGCTTTAAGATTAGTTCTTCGAGATTCTAAGACTCCATAAAATTTGGTTGCATTTAATTAGGTTTGTAGTACAAGTACAGAATGTGTGATATATCAGCATAGCCCATACTTGAATACTTTAACATAACATTTATAATTATCACTTTATCAGAAGCAGTGGCGATAATTAGAACTATAATTGAAATTTTTAATAGAGAAACTAATCACGAAAATGAACCATTCATCAAACATTTCGTAATACAAATAAAAATCATTTCTTCTTCTAAATTAAGTATGTATTAGGAAACATGTGATGAACATGCTAGTCTTTGTTAAACTTATTTATTTATGAGTGCTAGGTATTTATCCATTAAAAAAATATAAAAGTTAAGACAAAACTAAAATATTGCAACCTCCTTGCACTTAAAAAAGTGCAATACCAATTTCAAATTTCGAACTGTCAATTGGAGCGATCAGACAAATCCCAAGGGGCACCGGGCGAGCTACACCTCCACAAAAGCCGAACAGAAGTACGAGCTCAGCTCACGAGCTTTTCAAGGGTGGTGGCTTTCGGCGACCGGCTCGAGGGTGGGGTGGGGGGCGTGATGCCTCGTATTGATTTAGTGCCGTCGTCGACGGAGCTATGTACTGTTAGGTAGGTGAGTATCGCTCTGTCGCTTGATGCGCTTTCTTTTCACTAGCGGCAACTGCGCTTTATCTTGATGCAAAAACTAAAAAAGTTGCAAGGACAAAACTACAAATGTTTTTAATTAAATTACAAATTCTATTTGTGTACCTAGTAATTTATTGAGTGCACTATGGAGATCACTTAACACAAGAAATCCAGCATCGCCAGATGATAGCAGCGTATAAACGCTGCTAGAAAAATGTAAATCTCTCTCTTCGTCAAATGTAGTTTCCTGTATTTTACCCATTGAAAATATAAAAGCTATCAGGGTTATCTGGTCGAGTGGTCAGTACCTCTTTCTATTTATGCAGATGACCCTAGTTCGAACCCAGAAGCGGCAGTTATTTGTACGATATGTGCGAATATATATTCGCGAGTCATGTATGTTTATTTAGAATATATCTAATATTTGAACACATTAGTATTTATATTTTTTAGTTCTACTATTCATAACACAACCTTTTAATTATGCTGAATACAAGCCTGGGTATATGGGTATATGCCCAGGCTTAAAAATATGTACTGTACTGTATGAACATTATTTCTATTGAAGAAATAAATTTGAAATGATCTTAGTAGTAGTAGTTCTTAAATACCTACTTCCACTTTTTTCTTATTATTTTCACGTCTCGTCAGACGTAAATCTCTAGGGAAATTACGACTTACATTGAAAACATATTTGTTGTATCGGTGATACAGAAATGTGTCTTCAGTTAAAGGTTAAGAAGGAAAAACCGGTTTTTTTCATTTTAATATGATTTCAGCAAGAACAATGACCAGCATTATTTATAATACCTGGTATTTTAAGTACTTGTTTTCGAGTTTTAAATACTTGTTTCTTAAATCTAGAACCTTTTACTGACTTCTTTTATTCAATTACATTCAATTATAAATAAAAATCCAACGACAAGGCAAAACATATCGATACACAAATCATCAAATCAACTATAATCAATTTGGCTGAAAAGTTGTTCAGCGGCGCTTAGTTGCTGCAGCGCTGTTTTCCCGGGGGAGCCTAGCAGCTTCGAAGATTTAAATGGATATTTAACTTTACTCTCAAGGAACCTAAAGTCTATCGCTTTTCCCAACTTACAGAGGTTTTTTCCCTCGAATAAAACCACCCGAGCTTTTAGCGCTTTAAAATGGTAAGGTTTTAAAACGCGTTTCAAACTTGTAGCGAATTTTGTTTGTTCCTGCATCCTCTTGGGGTTTGTTAAGTTACTTTTGTTTTCAAATGCTAGATGAGAACTGTCTGCTAATATAGTACAGAAGACAAGTAAAAGGCTACATTTAGAAAAAAAATTAAAAAGAATGAAACGTCTTTTATAAAACTTAAAATGCATTAATAGAATCTCTGAGCTTTATATTGTGAGCTAAATATTAATCCACGTATATCGAATTTTTTTCATTAGTATTCTTGATTATACATAATACCAACCTTTCAAGTGGTTCCTTAAATAGTGACTTATTAGTCGTATAGTGACGTAGCTTTCTATTTCTATACTTTATTTAACTTAAAGTTGCAGCATATAAAAAAAATGTGTCTAAAATTTAATATGAATTACAGTTGACAAACTCACACATATACAAATCCACAAGCATAATGAGTAGAATTTACACTAAGATGCATTTTAACAGAAACTTATATTTTATATTCTTTATTTTTTATTATTATTATCAATGTATAAGAATGAGAATTATTATTTGAGGAAGTCTCTGCGACCTGTAACACAGTTTTAAAACTACAACAGGTTGCAAAGATTAATCTATCACGTATATGCTAAAATGTAAACAATAATATATATATTTAAATTTATTTTTATCTTAAATATAAAACAACATGGATATAAGTGTATCGTGTCTTGCAACTTATTTATTCTGAGGAGTCCCATAAGAACCTCTTATACTTAAGATATCGCTATGATTTTCAAATTGGAAATAAGTTTACAGTTCAATGTTTAATTTTCTGTTTAATGGCTGTATCGAAAGTAGTTTAGTTTTAGAAACGCCAACAAGCTTAATAGAGTGTGATAAAAACCATGTCCTCAAAAATCACAGATTATTTATGATCTAGATACAACTAGCTTCGTATAGACGACTATACGAAGCTTAGAAATTCTATTATTTACCAGTATTTATTGCAAATATTCAAAACAGGATACCATAAGTAACGGGGATATAATGAACATAAATGCCATAAATGCTTTCCTTTGTAGATCTGGTAGCTTAACTATTACATAGACTCTAATAAAAGAGGTAAGAATAATAAGTGCTCTGTCTCTTTCTTTGCTCGCATAGTCGGTTAAAGTAAATTTGTCATGTAAGTCTCTAATACGAATGTACAAAAACTACCATTTAAACTTAAAATTAACAATTGACAAAGTGAAAGTCTAGTGGAAATGATCTGAATATTTTATTAACATTACGAGAACTGTGGTTGGTACTTTAATCTACTTTTTATTATAGAAACGTATTTACGCTACAACTTCATTTGTGAAACACCTTAGCTTTCATAAAACGCACAGAATAAACTCCTAAAACAGAGGCGCGAGATGAATTATACAAATTTTCATAATTTATTTCGGTACCTGTATCGAAAATGTAAGTAACGTTATTAGAATAGAGGAAAATTTTATTAGAAATAATCTTGTCTAAAGGCTGGTGATACCAGAATATTATTGTTTCAAAATGTGATGAGATCTATTCTTATATTCATAGCTTAATTACCTATCTTAAAACAATAACTAAAAACATTATCCAGGTATTTAAAACTAAATTGTACCCTAAATAACAAATAGCGTGTATTAAAAAAGACAATATAATTCCTAATAAAAACTTGAAGCATATCTTAGTTTAACAAAGAAGTACAAGCAAAAAACGTACCTATCAAATCTAACAGAGCGGTATTACAAAATCTGTATGCTCTATATTTAAGCTACTCTGTGCCCCTATAAAAGAGTTTTATGGTTGTTTTCGTCGGTCGCGCCTACGTTTTACAACCTGACTCCGCTTGTGATTCCTACTTATATTAATTACCATTTTAATTGCTATACCAGTGCTGATAATCATCACAGTCATAAACACTATTGTTTAGACCCAGCGTGATGTAACTTTATGTAGTTATTTTACTATTTCAGTTAGTATTGTGTTCGATTGAAAACTTTATATTGATTGTGTTAAAATACAGTTATGTTTTACTAAACTTTAAGTACGTAAACGTTAGTACCTTTGCGTCGTCTAGTAGAATCAAAATTCTTACAAAAACGACTTTATTCATAAACTAGCAATGAAACAAAAAAGACAGAAATGATTTATATTAAATAAATGCGCTTAATGAATTATGTAAAAAAATTCGCTATGAAAAAACTTGAAGATCGCTGGTGTTTCGGGACTTACACTTTAAATCCCCTTCCAGAGTCAGTTGGTATTTGCATTTCACTGACAGAAGTCTCACCGCAGGTAGGACTTCAGAAATATCTTTTATTTATAACTATGCAACGGGTCCTTCTTACTCTAATCTGCTACTATTGGTTCATACTAGATCCTAACATGAAAAATAGAAATTAAGTTTAGAACGAAAAAAATAAAAGTTTTTGGTGTATAAAAAGTGCCTACCTACTTCCACAAAGTTTACTTATGACAAATAGATACTGCTTATATTGTTTGTTTAATTAAAACTGAATGACGTAAAAATAAACATATGTGAGATATTAGCAAGTAAAGCGTCAATTTTAGTTCGTGTTTGCTTCGTTTAACCATTAATTACATATGCAGGTAACATTTAAAATATACATATATATGAGGCAAGGAATTATCAAAAAATAATTAAAATCTAAAGAAACGAAAGAGATTAATTTTAAAAAATTGTTAAAGCATATGAATTTTATACGAGGGAATATTATGTGAACCAAACTATTTAAATATTAAGGCAAAGGGACAGCTTCTATTTTACTATATAAGAACTAATCTTTTCTTTTGAAATTGTTGTTATAACAAGAAACCATGTCATGTTTTGAGCTCGTTTCTCAGATGAAGCAGTCGAATTACAGTAGTAACGGTAATAGAAGCCAGGAAACCAGCGGGTGTTCATTCTCATAATTATATTCACGGCTGATATTTTTGAACTTTCACGTGAGCTCTTTATTTCGGCGGTATATTTTTTTTCACCTAAACTTGGTGATTTACGTGAGTTGACTTGGATTCTGGGCATGTCGGTGTCGAAAGCTTTATGTGAGGACCCAATTTATTTTATTTTAAACGGTACCCCAGTGTTGTCTATGGAATCAGTTTCAGTTAGAAGTTTTTCTAAAGCGTTTGACACTGCAATAAGTAGTTAAATCATAAATATAATAAAATAAGTTAAATTTTTATTAATATTTTCGACCGATTCGAATTTCTTCTAACAAGTTTTCTTATGAAACTAATTTTATGGCCAAGTAGAAAATGTGGAAGGTAACTCTATATTTTTGTAATTTTGTTTTTATTTATATCGTACATTTATTTATATACAAGTGGCATAAGCATAAACTACTTTATCTACGAAAGTTTGTATGTGTTGGTGACATTCCATTAATATTTTACAAACATAAAAGTACAAGACATAAAAATATTTCTCTTGACGTAAGTCATTCCATTTGTGATAAATATAAACTAACTTTTACGTAAATTTGGAAATAAATTTAGAAAAATTGGAAATGAATAAAATGCACATGAGTTATAATGTAATTAAACTTAATTTATACATACTTTAAAAGTATTTTAAGTTTAATGTAAAAAAAATCATAAAATTGTGTCCTAGACACATCTATACTTATGTGTATACTCTTTATTGAAACAAAAAATTTAATTTCCACAATATTATATACAATTTCCTTATGCCAACTCCGCAATAAATTCTAATTTGTCACGTTTAACCTGATCGTGTAAATATTCTCATCTTTATTTAAATATAAAAAACTACATTTATCTCTTCTAGCATTCGTTGAATCACAAATAGGCCTGAACATTATTTTCGTCATAGATTAATGAACGTCAAAGATAAGCTCACGCATTTTCACAGTTACACAATCATGAAAATTCGCAGCAAAATTTCCTCTCCAACAACAACGTTAATCATGATTTATAATATCTATTCTCATTTCTATAATGCTGAGTCACACTTAACAATGAGTTAATAATCCAATTAAAATTTTCCTTCGACTTCTGTCCTGGGCCCTGATTCAAATTCAAATAAATCTCAACTCGAACTCGTCCGACGGAAATAGCACTCCGTCCGTCCATAAATCGCAGTCTATTTAAACGATCTCAAACGAAAAATTCGAAATAAGCCGCATAACACGTCTCCTTATATAAACTGGATTAAAAAACGAAAAATTAGGTACAATCATTCGGAATAATTCAATTTGGTACCGACGTACGACACTTATTTTCAAAGAATTCTAAAATATCTAAGCTGAAGTTCCATATTAAAATTTTAAAAGAAGAACTACACATCAATAATACTCGTACCGACCTGTATCAATTTTTATCAGATTAATGATTGCGAACATTTGGTCATGAAACAAATCGAGTTAAAATAATTAATGTAAATTTATGTAACGCGCGGGATTCGGAACGCACAGAGCTCACTGCCTAGACTTGTTGCTGTGTACTATAAAATACGGTCAGGGTTATCAAATATCGGGGTTAATGTATGTTAATTTTTACTTGTAATATGACACGATACCTATAAGTCAATTCATATGGCCATTTTGTAACTTTCACTTTAAGAGTGTCCTGTCTAACTTTTAATTATTTTTCTAATGACTGAGGTTTAGTAATGGTTCTATCTAAACAATAATTTTTGATAAAAAATAACTTTTAATAATAATACATTTACACTCAATGTTTTAAATAAACATACAAGTATCCATGTCTAGTGTATAAGTATTCTAACTTATCATCGGGATTCGAAGCCGAGACCTCTGGAAAAGTAGACATGGCTACGGATCCCTTGAACGAGCGAATAATAACAGAAGGATAAAAATGTTAGAAAAGAATAATTGTATAAAGATACTTCCTACTTCTTCCTAATACTTCTAGCGTTATTAGCCTTTTGTGGTTAAGTTTTTGTGTAGTGACGTTAAGACGTGCAGGATAGTATTATCTAAAGATTCATAAATCAACTTAGTTTTAAATTTTACTGACAACCCTATTTTGACTGTATATACCCTCATTTCTGAAACATATGACTATAAAGCGTTAGGTATTTAGGTGTATGAGTGAACTTCTATTCAACACTAAGGAAATACGATTTATAAAAAGTTAAGATTTTATTTATTTATTCATTAACACCTATATACACCGACCTTCTTTTAATCGAGAAATACACGAGGAGTATGGGCTCTAACACCATGACTCATTGTGATATTCATGGTTGCTATTATTGATTTTATTATTAATCAGTTATATTTACATTTTCTGGAAAAGACTGCCTTTCATTTTGACTAAAATCTGAAACCGTTGAAAACAGTGCAACAATTACCTAAAAATCTAAAATTATAACTTAGTTCCTAAGTTGTTACAGTTCTTAAGACGAGACATTTCTGTAGGTATCAAAACTACATAATTATCTGTTAAAGTATTTATGGAGAATGGATTCTTGTTTCAACGAAAATGGTTAATAAAGTTAAACACTTACTTAAAACCTTATTCTATAGTTATTAGCAAAACAACGAAAAAATAGGTTTCTTTGGAAAAAAGACCAAAGGATGCGTGCTTAATATTAATAAAATTTGTATATGTAATCGCATAATCAATAATCAATATAGTGTTTTTAACACCATAATTAAGTACCGCCGTGTAAGAAATGTATGTATAAATGTGCAATAACCTGTCTTACTATTGGTGAGTGATCTACCTTTTTTTTCTACATTCAAAGGATAGTAATTTGCTTTTGAGATGACACCAGAAGAGTCTTAAAACTTATACTGGATAAATAACCAATAAGCACGAGAATGCAAAAACTGATAAAAATATCCGTCCTTTAACCAAGTGTATTTATTGATCGAAATATTTCAAATAAAATATATAGACTGCGAACAAGAACAAATAACATTGTAATATTTCTTATAAAAAAATTATGAAAAGTTAAAAGATAAGAGATATATGAAAAAAATCATTTACCGACACGAAATAAAAAGTTATCAACGCAATACTTGCAGCTCAAGCGAGCAAGAAACTCAATGTAATAAACAGAACCACTTTTAAACGTCACACAATCGGTTTTCGCGCAGTTCACACGCGAGAACATAAATCCGCTGCGAAGATACAACTGACAAGTCACACTCAATTACAGATTACAACAATCAGCCAGTTTAACTTAACACCTGCAATTATGCTGATAACTGTAATGGGCGAGCCTTTATCGCCACTGCCTCAATCCGTCACCACTTATCACTTAAACACTTACCGATCTAATTAGTCACAGTACAATTTGTGATACATTTTAATTAATCTCATCATACCGGCTTCCGTTAAATTACAATGCGAGAATACTCAGCTTTCGTTTCGTTTATGACATATGAAGCAGTCACATTTTTTTATCTTATTACAAGTAACATATATACTTAAACATTTTGACGTTACAATCTATAAACAATATCAAATTTAGTGCAATCTGTTGTTTAAAGGTTAATATACAATTATATTATTCAAAACTAATTCTAAAACCTAATTTACATTTCTAATCGATAAACATCACACGTGCATCGGCCAGTTATCGCACGATGTATCGATATAAAATCGTATGCGGTACCTATTTAATCATGTCCGTAGCACCTGCCTTTACATAATATGCATGAGTTGATACCAAACATTCTTTTGTGAAACAAGTTAAATAGACGATTTTATCATTAATTAATATTAAAAATTTTTGGAGACCTTATATAGATGTATAACACTTTTGTTGTAGATATATATATATATATATATATATGTGAAATTATAATTTAATTCTTCAAGAGAGCACACAATCACGAAAACAGTTATTGACCTACAAGAACTAGTTTGAATTTTATTAACGTGGGACGCTTGATGTTAGTAAAACTTCAGTTTTCGACAATTTCGATGCATCAAAAAAAATCGTTCCCAGCACACAGTTAACCATGCCCACGACGCACCTGCTCCGATACATATTTATTAGTGCCGTGTTGCACTTTATGTATCGATGAACGTTTTCGCAAGTTAATACTTGTCCCCAAAAATGAATTTTAATATGCATTGATGCCATGGACGATAAAAAAATTATTAAATATATGAAGAGTTGAACTTGTAATCTTAAGGAATAGTTTTCTCTAACGATGATTCGAGTAGTAATTAACTTTATTATTTATACATACTTTATCTACTCAATATATCTGAAGTTAGTTTTATGAAAGAGCTAAAATAAATTTACGTTTGTTAATTTGAAATCTTTTATCAATTTATATTTTATAAATAAGAAAAGGAACTGTAGTTTGTTGTCTTCCTGATACTTAAAATGGCTTGACTGATTTTTTATTTGGTTTAGTTTAGCTTTTAAGTGGAAAGCTTAATACGAAAAATTTTAGAGAAATATTAAAGAACATATAGAAAAATAATGATTCTACCTAATTTATCACATTTTAACTTTTCTTTAAGATTTTCACTTTATTTTTATTTTAAAACCATTAAGTATGGAAGTTAGTCACGTGCTAAACAAAATTGTCGTTTCATTGCCCCTTCTGATTACATCAAATAGGTGGCTTTAATGGCAGACGAACTTAGATACCAAACAAAAAAATATTTTATAGGTACATGTAGGCATAAATTGATACAAATTTCGCCGGGTCATCCAGTACTTTATAAAAATGATATTATCTCTAGATTCGCCATCCCTTATTAAGTGAGGATGTATTTAAAGGCTTGGAATAAATTTTGCCAAACTAAATCAGCCTTTTAACAAATAAGGCTTTTAGTCTACAATAGCTTAAGCCAGTTGTTTGCTGACTGTATCCATACCTGACATACCCGCATACTTGATATTCTCCCGCATGTGATCCGATAACGTGACAGTCTATTCGAATTTCGAATACGAACGCCCGCCATTTGCAATTTTGATTGAAGTTTTATTCAATCAATTGACGTTATAATTATAGTGTAAAATATTGAATGCTTTTTGATTTAATTTTAACCACGTCTTTTTTAAACGTTAAACTACCTTTGTTTTTATTTATATTACTTTGGAAATACTGTAAGTAAAGGTTCGTTTTTATACGAAAGGATCAAAACATGTTTGAAGCAGTAGTTAACAATATACATTAGAGTACAGCAACTACTACCAATAGGCTGACCTCACTAAGCTACACGGAAAGAAAAATTTCTAATTTGCAAAAAGCTTTTTATTCAAAGACGGCCGCATCACGCGAGCGTATCGATCACCATCGCTCACCTGTTCCAACGTTCCTAATAAACTGAACAATAGGGGGTCACATGCAAATAGCACCAATTAGAATTGTTAGATAGAAAAGGAAAAATGCGGACGAATTCAATTTAAAATGAGATCCGTCTACCGCGCGCCGTCGATCGGAGCGAAATTGAAAAGAGAAAAAAGGCGGGATTGAAATAAATAAAAATAGAGATCCGCTGCAACGCAAGTCTCCGTTGAAATGAAAATAAAATGGTAGAAAGCTTTTTGTGGACGAAATAAATTAAAAAGTGTGCCGCGATTGTGTGGACCGGTGACGTAGCCGCGTCCGCTGTCTATGCCCCCACTATCATATTTGGCCGTTAGTGCTCATAAATGGCTTTTAACATTTTGCGTTTCATTTGATTTGTATTTGGAACAAGCAAGTGTTTTTGAATACGGCATAGGTACCTCAAACTTTACAGGGAACAGTTCCTGTGAACGAAATACGGCCTTGAACTGCCCAAAGATTAGTTATATCATCATTTTGGATACAATAGGTTCCATCTCAAAATGTAAAATATTTTTGTGCATTAGAATTCTATTCAATTGGAATAATAAAATCTAAAAATTACACTTTGAAAATAAAAAGAGCTTAAGCTTATTTCTCCACGTCTGTTTTACAATATAAAGATTATTAATCAAGAATTATTGTGATAATACTCATTTTTCAAATAAAGTATATACAATCAAACACTCAATAAACATTAAAGTGTAACATAAATCATATAGATAAGTTTATTATAAATTATAAAATATTGTTTAGTAAATTTATCTCTTAATGATTACATTATTACCTAGGTAGGTATTTAGCAACAAAGTAGAAAGATATATTAAAATAATTAACATTTCTAAAAAGTTTATGTTCCTTTGCAATGATTACGCAAATGTTTGAATTACACTATACAAAATACGCCATAAATTCACACATCAAACAAAACATGGCTACCCTCCGACTGAATGCACCCGAAAATCAGTAGACATCCATAACAATAGGGGAAAGTTTTACCTAAAATTATATTTGTGGGTCGTCACGCTTTTCCGGGGGGTAGGGGGCGATTAGGGGCCCTTTGTGAGCGGTAGGTGGCGGGACGGCCCATATTCATAGCCCTGTGAATGTGTCACTGATCATTTTCCCAATAATAAAATTGGTAAAATGAGGTAATTATCAACGTAAGCCTTAATGAAGACATCGAATCTCAATCGTAGTCTCAATCAAACAAAATTAAATGACTCGTGAAGTGAATTGTAGCACAGCACTGCACTGAATAAAATATGTCTTCTTTAGTACCTCAGCTTAAAATTAAGTATATAATCTCAATGAGGTCTTGCATGCATGAAATCTATTTTAATACATCATTAAATCATATCGGTATACATACCAAAATCGTATAATATTGCCCAACTTTTGAGGTTTGTATTGTTATCTATAATTAAATTATCATATGCTCTAATAAAAGTGAAAATATAAGGAAATAATAAACACGATTTAAAAATATATTGGTATATTTTTTCGTTTTACGGTACTTATGCAACTAACTCCACAAGTTTTGTGTGAAGTTTAGTTGAAGAAACTTTGTCATTTTAGAACATCATTGAAAATATATATCGTTTTATGTATTTAATATTTTAATAATGGTCCAGACTACACATTTGACTAGTCCTAATCCTCCTAGCACTTAAGTCGGGGGGCAATCGTCCGCTGTACGCATTTCCAACGTTTACGCTAGTTTTCTGGTCTAAAACTAAATTTACGCTGACTCGGCCGCCTACAATGAATTCATTATCTTATCAAGATTCTAGCAAGCTTGTAAACAGTCTACGCCATGCTACAATGCTTGGAATTTTGAAGTTACCTTATCGTGACAATTGCCGTTCCACGTGAAGTGACAACTAGTCTAGTTTTGCACTTGGATGGAAATTTTTTGATATCTAACAATACTTTTTGGAAAACAAAGCAACACAATAAATTGATAGACAAGGGAAAATATGGATTTTTTTTATTAATTTTTATTAAATAGAAACAAAACAAAGATGTATGTCTCTTAAGAACGTTATTAAAAACCATCTTACATGTTATTTAAAAACATATACGTATTCACACCCTCTTCCTGATAGCGCGCTATATAACAGTTAAAAACAACCATTTAGAAGAGCTTCTGTCCTGAATTGTTTGGAAAGAATTTTTAATCAAAAAGCTTTCTGCGTCCCCTGTGTGTATTGGCGCTCGTATTAATACCCAACAAGACAGATATTCAGCGAAAACTTTACTAGAGTTTTATTGAAACATGTTTTAATGGAGAAAAAAATATTTCATTTAAAATTAGTACAGATAGGTCTCGGATATCTATAAGTTTAAAATGTTTCAATATTAATTACTTCATTGAGAGTTTCCAGATAGCGATAAGATGACAATTTTCATTTATCAAATATTTATATACTACAGATATTGATGTCCAGATTGCTACATTTATACCCAATAGACTACCGCAGGTTTTGCCGAAATGTTACCCTTTTTAGTGAATTTTAAAATTTATCTTTGACAAATAAGTAATTTTATTAGTTAATAGCATCCCTATATTAATGTAATGGTGGTAGACATCCCTATAAAGGGCCAGTGCAACTTGGACAAAGTTTCCGAAGTATTGCGCGGGGTGCAGGGGAGGCGTCGCGGCGGCGGCGGCGGCGCGGCAGTGCGCCGCGCGCGGCCGAGGCGCCGCCCGCACGACAGTCGCGACACGCCGCGCGATGACGGAACGCGCGACACGGCGACAAGACGCGACGCGCGCGCGACATACCCACTCACGCTAACCCCGAACGCGCCACGAAGCTGAATAAGTTCGACAAATCCTCGTCGTACTTGGACCATTACATAGACGGACGTGAAGTGTTTCTTTTTCTTTCAGTACAAAATTATTGTAAAATATCCCCATTTAGATTGTAAAATTAGTATTTTTTAAAAGTACAAAATAATGTAACATAGCGGCACCGTAGCGTCACTAGTTTAATTACATACGAATAAATACAGGGTCAGTTTTGTATGAATTCAATGTGATTGTAGTTTAAGTCGCCGTATCGAGAACGACACTGTTCAATACTGCTTTGCGTAGTCTGTACCCTATACAGATTCAATTTCTAGGTAAGTAATAGTAAATTAAAATATATTAAACAATAAATTAATTATCTTAAAAAATAATTAAATGCGAAACTATAATTGAATGATGGTCTCATCATTCAATTATAACTCGTAAACCAAAACAAACAATACACCTTGAAAGCGTGTAAAGTGTTAAGTGATTCTTGTAACGGGTAGACCGCATCGCGAATGCAAAAAGTGCACGCATACTGTCTCGAACACGACACGGCTATGATTTAAGTGTGGTAGCAAACTCCTAAATCACGATAGGTGGCAGAGGCGAGCGGCGAGACAGGCCCTCCGAGCAAAACTCAAATTGTTTGTCCCGCTAACAATTTAAATTTAGCCTGAACAAATGCCGATCGTAAATCGAACGCAATTGTTTTGAATACAACACAGCGACACTTAAGAGAACAGAATTCAATGAACGCTACCTATCTGAGTCGAAACTTTGATTAATCGTTACTTGTTCCTTTTCGCGTTTACGTATTGACTAATACGTTGATAATAAATTATTTCGTTACCAACCAAATTAAGTGACTTTTTCCATGTGAGAAGGAAGCCGTACTTTCTTATTCAACAGCAATAAATAAACTGAGATAGCGTTATATCAACAATAAAGCGGTACGTCTAGAACTAAGAAAATGCATACAAATTTGAATTCTCACATACACATCACCTAATTTGCAGCTTAATGTAACATTAGCGGCGCCGGCGTCGAAAGCCCATGGGAACTTTACACCGGAAAAATAGACAAATAAAGAATTATCCTCCACACAAAATGAACAATGACTTGACATGAAATGTTTAAGATAACATGCTCGTAAATCAGTCGTTTAATAAATATACAATTATAAAACACTTTGTTGTGAATACGTGTACTAGATCAGCATATTAATATCGAAAAATTAACGGAACGTAATCGCTATGTGACCGAAAATATATATATTATTCCTTTTCAAAAAATTTGTTACCAATTGCTCATAAAATAGACTGCTCTTCATTACAGTTGGAGTAATGCGAAAAAACAAAAGAACATTTTGTCAAAATCATGGTTTTCAAAAAACTAACTAATTTTGTGTTAAAAAGATCAAAAAGACCAGTAAATCATATTAGACGCTTTTGTCCAAAATCACAAAAGAAACTAGTCTAGTTTTTATCTCGTGACGCGTGGGTCTAACGGTACGCGATATTACAAGAGGTCCCAAAATCATGCAACAATGGTATGCGTGAATGGTCTTGCGCAAGCATATTTTGTTTTTGTTCACGTTTTTTCGTGAACAAGCCAATGCGATTTTGAGACAATGTTGTGGGGTGGTCGGTGAAAGCGAGGTGAGCTCTGTAAAGCTATGGAACTGTGTTTGAAACTTGTTGTAGAATAAGGCACTCTACCATAATATCATTTAAATACATTGTATATTCATGATGATTTCTTAAGCTGCGAATTGGACTGCGGACTAGTCGTTGATAAATATTTTATGTAGGTATTTATACCTTATCTAGCTTGCTCCTAATATAGCAAAAAATTAAAGAATTTTTTAAAACTTTTACGTAGTTCACTTCACATTTAGAACATTAAAAAAATATATTAATTGATTTTTGTAAATTTCATGATTGCATAGTGATTACATAATAATAAATCCTATTTGAAACAGTAGATTTTTTGCTTATCTCTTGAGTAAATGTAAAACAATTATTCCAAATTTATCAAAGAAAATTACAGAAAAATACCAATATAGTCCATTGAATCAATTTAATTTTTGTACGTTTGATCGTTAAAATACACAAAGCGCAATCTAAACACATCCCGCAATAAAAGAGCAGGTTATAGTCATATGTTAATATAATGATCGTTCTCACAATATTGTCGTTTGCATGATTATGTATTCTGATACTTGTTTATCAACATATATATTGAGCAACCGGTGTAGGACCGTAGCCTGAGAACAACATAGCCGTGACCCGGTTCGCTTAGTTTTGTATATATTTTCTAGCCCAATTTCCTTTTTGGCCGTAACTAAACTTTATTTTTACGACTTCCATATTTCGAAACACTTTCGAAACGACCAATTTCGCACGCTTTTACGAAACATATTCGCTTCTAACGTGATCTTAAATCGTGAGATAAGTTAGATTGAATATTAATCTTTAAAGATCTGTTAATCGTCTTCAAGCTCATGAATGGCAGTCATTACTAAATAATATAAACAATATTAAAAAGATAAACGAGATTGATTTCCGGTTATGAAATAGTTAAAGCTATTCAACACAAAATTAGGAGTTGTCTGCATATTTTGCGTTATTTTAACACAAGAACTTCAGATAACGATCGAAAGTACAAAAAATGGGAGCAACCTACCACTTGTGCCATTTATGTCTGGAGCATGACATAAATCATACTCGAAACGAGTAATTAAAGTACTGCCGCAATGGAATCAGGCGGTTCGAGTTCGTTCTGAATGACAGGACAGTGGTAATTGGTACCTACTTAAAATTTTGGGTAATACCATAATCACAAACACTGTACTGCTTTATATTCTGAGATTATAAAAACGAAAAATTTTGCGTGATTAGTTAAGTCAGCGGTCTTTCAATAACAGTTATTATTTATGTTATTTAGAGTTATTTCATTTAGGAACAGAATTCAAATGTAAAATTCCAAGATTTTAAGTCGAAATACCTGTATATCGTTTTGTAGTTCTTTTGCCGTAAGGTAGCAAGAGTTCAATATTAGTCTATTAGTTGGGAAAATGATGGCGTCCTGTAGAATTGTGAATTTTTACAACAACAGCTTATGAAGTTTGACGTTAATGTCTTTTACTGTACAAAGAAAAATTTACAATATACGGAATCTGTTTATAACTAACAGACTACAATGATAATAAAGAACAAAGCAATACTTGTAAATATGTTTTAATACTAATAAATATCTTATAAAATAAAGATATACTCATTGAAAACTTAGTTAATATTGTTTCATAGCTTCTAGTTTTTTTGAGCCGTGATTTATAAATTATTGCTATATATTATCTTTCAGTACAATTTTATCAACTGATTTCGAAATCATCGAATTAAAACAAGCTTCATATAATTGAGTGTGAAAATTGACAGAAACAAACTATAAAACGGTCATTTACAAGGCTTTAATCTCAATATACCAATTAAGGTTAGCATTACGAGTGCATAAACGGTTGTTGGGAGTTGGATCGTAAGTGGGTCGTAAACGAGGATTTAATGGCCCAGCTGATGCCAAGGGAATCCTACCGGTTTTTACTATCGACTATCGGATGATACAGTGAGCTTTGCGGTCGATTTTATTTGCGGGCAGCGTCATTTATGTCGTTATGTTGCTTCATTGCCGTGAAGTCTGTTACGATTAAGTGTATTGCATTTTAAAATAATAATATCGTCCCTTAAAAGCCTACTTATCGTTATGTGTTAGTTATACTCTTTGTATTTCTGACAATATTACTTTTTAAACACTATCGGTAGAACATACTCAAAATCTATGAAATTTGAGGTCATCTAATTTAGTATAAATAGTGTTAAATTCTTAAATTGCAGAAAGAAACTTAGTACTCTATGTACGTCCGTTCCGTTCCTGTGTACGTGTACCTCCCTTAGTACTCTGCTACATCAAACTTTTTTGTAATAATTACAATGTAGAAAAGTTCCTCACCTACTATATAAGTTTCAACAAGACTCCAATTTGAAATATGAATAACACATCGGTGGGTAGATGTTAGTATTTTTCATTAACATTTGATTTTATTAAGTAAGGTTATCTGGATAACCTGACTTAATTTAGAAATAATAATATTTTCAAATTAACTTAATCGTGGAATGTTCTGCAATACTCAAGTAATATTTTTATAATGATTAATAATTGGATGTTGTCTTAAAACTTTCAAAAATGCAAATGGAAAAATCTGTAGATTAATATGTCTTGTTGAATTAAATAATTTCTTCTTAAAAAATGTTGCGTCTTCAATAAACAGTTGATTATTAAAGACACTCATTATCCCCATTTAATTAATACTGGCAATATTTAGAAAACACCAATCAGCAACATTCAATTCCTGACACATTTTGGCACTTGATTCCATTTAATATCTCAGGCTATTCATTGTACTATTTTCTCGGTGAACGGAAACGTTTCTCCTTATTACTTATCAGTATCCCGACGCCAATTCACTGATTAAATGATAAAGTTATATAATTAAAATACGTAAATTTTTAATTCTTACTGTAATCAAATCTCACTCATAAGCCTTTTATATTGTTAGGTATTTTTTACGGCGTATATTTATTATGAATAAAATCACATAGTGACGTAATTCGGTGCTTTATTCTTCTACCATCGCTGAAATACTGTGTATAGGCAATTTTTATCATTTAGCATCGTGGACCATTTGCTTACTTGACATTCTAAATAAAACGATAATAGGAAATACTAAAGAAAAATACAGAGGTTAACTGAAATTCCCGCAGTAAAACTTAAATAATAATAATAATTGGTAAGCTTTATAATTTACTGTAAATACTTAATTTTCACATGATAATTGTGTATACTTAAGAAATAAAAGGTCATAAAATTTTTATAGTCATTGCGAAGACTTCTTAAGGTTGTATAACTTTTTATAAGTTTGTATTATATCCCATGCATTGTTAGTAAGCCTAAAAAACCATAAAATGATTTTATTATTACCGGTGAATTTTTAGTCTAATTAAGATTAACAACTAAATTTACAGCAGCAACGGTAAAACATCTTAATTGTTCAGTATATTCTTATTCATATCCAAATTTAGGTGGGTAAATATGAGTTGCTAAGCAACTACAGTATAGATATAGACAGTGTAAAGACAAAATATGAAAATTGTATACTGTCTCTTGTCTCGTGCTTGTGTCTAGTCAACAGATAAAAATTAAGTTGTAAAATTTGGTAACCTAATAACTATTTTCTAAGAAACGTTGAATTTATTCTTCTTTTATCTTATATAGTTGTCAAACCGTTTTTAATAATGTTAGAACTATTTATATGAATTTAAATTCATTTACAAATCAATAAAAACTATAGCGGTAACAGTCACAGTTCTAAATTTCTACTTTAATTTGGATCATCTTATTCTAATAAAACTGCTCAAATTTAATTAAAATGGATGTAAGTATATTGTGAAGTCAAGCTTTGATCATGAATAGATTCTATTCTACTCACCATAAACATCTAAATATTTGGAGGACTCAACCGTTCTTTTAATAATTTTTTAACATAGTATCGCGCTATATACGCAATATAGCAAGTTACAACAGCTTTATATCGCTCAGATTACAGATCTCGTACAGAGTTTTGCTTCGCACCCTGTTTGATATGCAAGGCGTCGCTAGCCGGCCTGATTTTTGGCCGATGTCGGCGCGAGCTGAAAATGTATTAGTGGGTTTAGCGCCTACCGAGTAGGACCCTTCGATACGAGTGTGCACTGAATGCGGTATTAGATCCCACGACACCCTGATTTGGTGGCGAAATGTTTGTTTATTTGGCGAAGTCGATGATTTACTAAAACTAAGTGGGTACCTATAGCAATAGAAGTTTAGTGTGAGCCATCTGACCTTATGCCTATGCTCCTCAATAAGATAGAAACAGCAAGTGAAGGTTAATTTTATAAATTCCCATTAGTAATATAAATGATATTCTCTTATTTACTTTTAATAACTTCTTTATTTTATGATTGCGTTTCTAGTAATATGTGACTATAACTAGCTACATTGACTGGGTTTAATATAGAGTCATGACTATGGCCAAATCAATTTGAAAACAATTGAAATTAAGTTAGTAAATATTCAATTGTACAATAAATTAGAGAGATTTTTTAGCAAATATTATCAGTTTAGAAAAAAATTGCTTTAGTGAAAATCGAAGTGTAGTACAAAAATAAAACTTTATAAATATATATATTGTATCTTATGTTAATTGCGATAAAGGTTAGAATTTTTAAACATCGACCGTTCTCGAGTTTTAATTGTTTTACTAGTTTTGATCGATAATTACGCTGTGAATTTACCAAAAGAAGTTCCATTATTATAACAAAGGAGTAATTTAAAAATTGTCCAAAGTCTTTTATCTATATCACCACAGATAAAAAGTCTTGCGATGTCTTCATTTATTTTTTGTCTAATTGATCGATTAAATGAATGAATTAATTGATTAAATATGTCAGCTATTATGAAGATGTCATGAAAATAGATTGATTCATGTGTCTAGACACTAATTGATACAGACATTACAATGGATGAAACTCCTCCTAAATTTTACTATTCAAATTAATTAAGGAATTAATAGTGTGATATTTTGAGACCATCTGCCCGAATAAACCGTTAGGACCTAAACACAGCTGCAGGCTACTCCGCTCAAAGTCCTGGGATCTTATCCCAACCGGGACCAATGTCAACCAGCCCGTGTAATACATAAGGTTACCCGTGTTTGACACCATGGATATAATATCTCCTGCACGTTGGTATTTTTCTAAGAAAAATGTGGGACATATTGAACCTTACCATTAAAAACGTGAGGAGATATATAATATATATTCAAGTAGGTACGATTAAACTGGCCTCAAAATGTAACATATGTTAATTAGATCTGCGGATGAAAATCCTCTTCTGTGTCTGCACCTGATTGATTTTAATTACTTGTAGTTTCTTGGGCAATCGTTTCGTGCCTAGACATGCAGGGCTAGAAATTTTATTCAAAGTATTACGGACAAGATTAGCAGCGGAACAGCTATTGTGGATTCTGAACACAGGGCGCTGAGTTGGTCCGTCACAATATAAATCTTAATTTAAAGATAATTCTTTCTTATTTTTGCTACTTATCCAAATACGTTACAAAACTTTTTACAGACGATAGACAATTTCAGATGCCATATTGATAGGTGTTTTCTAAATACTAGATATTTGACATTTACTTTGATCTAAAATGCAATAATTACTTATTTAGTGTGACTATTCTGTTAAGGATTAAAGACACAAAAGAGATAATGAACATAATGCCCAATCAATAATAAAACTTTTTGAATTTCATACCCATTAATGATACAATGTTTTACCACCTGCGTAATTTAACACTGTGAGGAAATTCAAAGATATATGTACATGTATTATGGATAGGAAGTGGGCGTCGTACTAACTTATCGGAACAAGGAATCGTTGCCAAACACCAACTTAATAAATACTCTGTTTTTTGACCGTTTTTTATCTACCAACGTAAATAAGTTATTATAACTTTTTTAATAAAACAACTCGAAAACGTATATGTATTTTTACTACTCTCTAATTTATTATTTTCAAATTTATTTACATCTATATTACATTTCAAGTGGAAACTTTTTACGGTACACCTGCTTTGATACCTGACTTCAACATCTCTTTCGGCTGCTTCTTTTTTGTATTTAAATTCACCTTATAGGGATTTTTAATCAGTCAAAGTCATATAAAAATGTTATGAAAATACCATTTACCTAGTGCTTAAATTAACTTTATTAAATTAAGTCTTAATAAGATAACCATAATATGATAACCATAGATAATATTCATAGACTGACAACAATTATGTAAATTAATAGAATTATGTGCTATTTATGAACCCAAGATAACTGGTAAATATACAAGATAATTGAGACAATGATTAAATAAGTAGGCGCATAATACAGAAACATTTACATTCAAAAATTTGTATTATGTTTATTATATAAACAGCTGCTCACACCGGGAGTCAAACTGGGTACTATGTAATTACCAACGGGTTACAAACCTGTCCTCCGAGTAAGCAGTCGTATTAAGTAAAAATACGGAGCAATACTAATGGTATTTGTGGTGGGTAATGTGACATGAAAATAATTCATAATTTCTTTATTTAAAATGGAACGGATAATGACTAACATTTAATTTGAAGTTATGATACTAAGATAAGCTAACCTCCTGGGAACATGACAAGAAACTATATATTGAAGGTTTCCTGAGTTTATAATTAAAATAACTATATTGTACCTATGGACGAAAACTCCAACGCTTTGGACTGTAGACCTTATTAATTGGTAGTAATGTATGCTAATTGAAGTTGATTAATATTCAGAGGCAAAAAATACTCAAATAATTATTGTAAAATGCTTTTAATAGCTTTGATCTTTTTTCTAAAGGGGTGCCTAATTCTTATCTTTTTCTTAATTCGGTTTATATAACTATTATAAACAATGAGCAGAAACGATATTCTATTAATAATGAATTAAGGCAACGTAAATTTAACTTTTCAGTAAACATCTAAGCGCATCATAAATACATAATAAAACAATATAGTATTTAATTACTTTATCTATGGTAGATAGGTATATTTATTTATATAACTTTAAAAAAACTTTATATTTAAAAAGATCGCAAATCTAAAAGGCTTTTAAGTGTTTCTCCGTTAAGATGATATTTATATGTTTATTAAAGCCATTGCAGATAATTTACCCTTAAACATGGTATTCTTTCATGTGACATATAAGTGATAAAAATTAAACTTAGTGCAGTGCTTTAGTTAAGGCTCTATTAACTTATATAACTTAGCCTGTTAGTGAGTTAGAAACATATTAAATTTGAAAAATATACTTTGCCACATAATTCTTATTGGCAACTTAGGCGTGGCACACACTTGCATCTCATTACCCACCCACGCGACTTCCGATGTCGTCAGTGTGCCTTGACATATCTGGATTAACTTAGCAATAAGCGGGCAAACTTTGAAGTATGTTTTAACTCAGTGAAAATATTTCTCAACCTATACTAAGAATAAAAGACTTATTTACCATGAAAATAGATTTAGGTACGCTTAAGTTGTAATCCGACGGACCTCTAGTTCAATGAACGACACACACAATACCTACCTAATAAATAATAAAATAAACTTTATTACCAAACTATATATTACAAGTTGGAACTTACACAAAAACGCGCGGAATAATTAAACAGTCATAATCGCAAGGACTCCTGCTAAGAATTTCGAATTTAATGCTAATTGCCGCAAAAAATCGCCTCCGCAAATTGTTGTGAATCCGCTCTAGAATTACGACGAGCTTGTTGGTCTTACATTGATGGCTATCAGCCGCGATAGCATCACATTTACATTGTAATTATATTGAATTAGTCTAAGTTATTAACTAATTTTGATGTCAGAAATCAACAAGTAACATTTAACGAATAACTTGTATCTCAAAATATATTTCAAGATTTTATGTATACTTTCTGTTTAAATTTTTGCAGTATTCGACAGTCATTCGTATTAGGCGTACAGTAATAAATTACGAATGTTGAAAATAATATGACCAACCCATTAGCTTAAACATGGCTATGAAAGCTATTTATTAATATCAACTCACAAAATATGAATCTCATTACAACGTCGAGATCCGTTATCCACGTGTTACAAACCGATGTAATACCGTATTATTGAATTCTTATTTCAAACTAATTACACTAAAACCTGCTATCAATGTACAAGCAAGTCACTTAATAATTTCTAGCCACACACCGCGCGGCCGATCCAGCTGCTTCTTTATCAATATCATGTTTGTTCAGACATTACATTAGTCATTCAAGTAACCCGGCCGATTTGAAAGGCAGAGTTTTTGTATACACTTCGATTTCTAGCAATATCAAACTATTTTCTATGTAGTTCCTCATTATTTATTTTCCATTTTTGTGTACCATTTATGCATTTTCATACAAGAAAATTAATAGACTATAAATTATGAACTACTAAACAAAAACCACTCCTATGCCAATGCGATTTTTGCCTCCTTTATTTCATAATGTTTCTATTTGTGAAACATATGTAATAACCGCATTATAATAACACAAACCAGTAGCGGACGATTATTCTTTCTGTTCCCTAATGCGATGTTATCAGAGGGACGGAAGAAGGGACAGCGTCGGCATGCTTTGCCACTTAAAGTGAGGCTATTTATATCTATATAGCGGGGACCCAAGACGATGAGTTAGAAGAAAGCTTAGCAACTGTCGGTTGACGTCTAATTGGTTTTTGATAAAAAATTAATCTACGGCTAAATAAATAGTAGCGAATTTCGTAACAGTAATGATTATAACCTTATTTGATATTAAGAATGCAAATTGCTTTTGTTACTAAGCTAATCGCCTATTTCTATGAAAATGTGTTGATAAAATTATTCACAATGATAATTTATTAAATATATCTCACAAATTGTTAAAAAGTTTATTAAGCTACATTTTGATAATCGATTTGTTGCCAATAGACGATAATATTACTCTTATTTACGCTACTACAAATCGATAAACAGCAATAAATGTGAGAACGGATTGCTATTAGAATAATTAATAGAAATCACTAATTATAAACTCTGGTGAACATAGATGCATGGCTATTGAAACCAGATGCCAAATAACCAATTAAGCGCCTAGAGTGCTAAATGAAATTATTTGAAACATAATTATCTTATCGCGTAGCATTAGTTTGTGAGCTACTGTTACACATGCTTAAGTAAGATGCCATACTGTTGATACTAAATGTAACAAAATCGAAAAAATATTTTAATGCTTGTTGTATCTTTTTCAGGTACGTTATAGTGAGCTTGGAATGAATAAAATTGTATAGAGCCAAAACCCATTCAGTAAGTATTTATACATATACAATAAAACGCAGGAAAATAAAAATATTTCCAACAAAATATCCCAGAACTCACCGTGAGATATTCACAGTATTTATCATAAAAGACGGAATTGTGAACAGTGCGAAATCCCTTATGCAAGTTTCATAAAATCTTTTTACACACCAAAAATGCATGGAGAAAAAGCTTTGAACTTCTACACAAAAGCACTCAGGTAACTATAAAGATAGGTACGATCCATTTATAGAATAAGATAGTGCTATCCGCCGTCTGACATAGAGGTACGCGAGTTAGGGAGAGCGAGCGGGATAGGTGTATGCACTCGGTTGCGCTTTCCAAAGCTTGGAACTCAGCTGTCTGCCCCGAGCGGTGATGTTTGAAACACAGGACAGGCGGAGCTTAGCTACAAATCACTCAATGTCAGATTTTGACATTTGAGATATTAGGTCTTTTTTTTCTATAACGCCGTCACCTCTTACTTCTCAGTACACTTTTAGGTATAGTTCGTTTGGATGACATTTTCTTTTAATTAGACGTGCGGCTGCGTCTATTGGAACTCGTTAAGTCGCTCTCACATATAATGTGGAGATTCACACGCGCGTTTATGACGTCAATAAAGTTCTCGCTACTCACTACTCATTGCCCTTTTATAATTCGGTTCCAAGCAGTTCTGGCCGAGATTCGTAGCAATCGTAGCTTGACCGCGTTTCCTCAGCTCAAGTTCAACAATAGCAGGCCTTAGTTTTTTGGTCGTTCATGCTTCGAGGAAGTGGGTCCGAATTGCCCAAATGAGCTCGTAAAAGTCCCGCTGTGTGACGTCTCAATACGCTGGTGCCGCTAATCATATTTTTACTGCCCACATAAATTACTGCGGAAACAAAACAATAGTTGTGTCCGTAATGGGAAATTAGGCGACATGCTTGTTGACCACATTTGGTTATTTTTATGGTACAGAGTAATAAACAATTATAATTTACGAAAGAAACCTGACAGTTCTATGACAAAAACAATTTCCGTTGATTTCATAAAATATTGCAAGAATAAATTTTATTAATTTTAGTTATGGACAGACTGTTTTATCAATCATTAAAATAATAATTATAGGCTCTGTGCAATACAAAGTTAGCAGTAAAAACTGTACCCACTTATCCAAGGTAGATATTAAAAACATCTCATGGTTAACTAAACAACAGAACATCATAATTCATGAAAAAATGTTATAACCAACTTGTACTAATTAAAATTATTCATATTCGATTTTATCTTAGTACAAACCAACACACTTTTTCATAAGGAAGTGTATCGTGCTTTTACTAAGGTTAACTTCTAGACATTAACTTATACACCATCAAGTAATAAACCGTTGTGATAATTTTTTATTCAAGACAATCCACTGTAACAATGATGCTCTAAAACAATATAACATTCACAAGATTCTTAGTATTTCTTAAAAAAAAAACAAGTCAAAGGAATGACATGAAGAAAACCATGTTAGACTACTTTGTTAAAAATTACGCAAAATGTCCAAACAGTTTCAAGTTCGGAGGAAACAATAACGCGAGCTTTTGTTTGCATAATTAATTCTGCCCGAACCCAAACGATCGACCGCATGGTTCCGTCCTTACCGTTACGTTCGTTAAAGAGAAATATGTAAACAAACTTACACGTGCGTGCTTAACAACCTTAAAACACTGTGGCATGAAGTCCATTTTAAGATTCTAAAAACTGTTGATAAAATTGTTATACAAATTTTCGTATAAAATATAATTGTAACTTACTTATATTTTAATAGAGTTTAATTTTGAGTGATCTAATTAAAAATCGTCTTAAAATTTTAGTCGACTCAATTCATTGTAGTTTTTTATTAGAGAAAACAGTTCTTATTATAAGACACAAGTAAAACTATGTATTCTTCTTGTTTTATAGGTATAACTGAGATTAACGGATGCAAGTTTAGAAATACTTACATGTAATATTGTATGAAAACATTTCTTGAAAAATATATGAAATATATAAAAAGAATAAGTAATAAGGTCCCAATAAGAATCCAAAATTGTAAGTCGTTACTTTATATTTTTATTTTCACATGTTATTATTTTAAGTTAAATATGTATGTTATTTTATTTCTTTCATATTTTATTTCTATTTAAATTATATTATATTTCTATTAGTACACGCTTCTCTAACTTGTGGGAAATATGTTCCAGCAACGGAACATATTTCTAATAGAAATAAGCAGCACCTTTGTACATTTTCTGTTATTTTGTTGTGTCCTTTTTAATTATCTTTGTGTGTATATACATTTTATGAAATAAAATAAAATTATATGAATAAATTTTATATATTATTTATGATTTTTGATTCTTTTGCACCTCTTAGTAATTGTAACAAAAATCAGCCTAGGAAATAATATAATCGAAACTCTCTGTTATTATAAACACTTCAAGTGAACTCCATTACTCTCACATATACTATACTATATGCATCACCTGACAAAAGGTTTTCTAATATAGTCGCCCCCCGGTGAGCTAAGACGTCTTGATGGATGGTCATCTTATTGAAAACCAATATGTAACCCAGGTTGGTCACGCGATTTTAACAAGATTACCCGGAATGAAATTTGATTTTATTGATAAACGGGGCTTTGAAAGGAAAACTTTGTTATGAGGATGGGGAGGATTGAAATTAAAAAGTACTGTATGCGCCATTAAGAATATTACTTTTTGATAGTAAATGATTGTAAATTCAACAATATTTCAACTATAAGCAAATTCAACCACAAGAACATGGACAGTGAGAAAGTCCGTCATTGGAAAATTTTTCAGTAACCTTTAGTTACATAATTATGAACTATTTGAATTAAGATATATGTAAATATGAATCGTGAAGTATTTTTAATACCAAGTTCGCTCTACCGCATTTCAAACTAGTCGTCAAATACAAACAATAGCATTTGAATGCAACGCTTACATTTTATAATAAGATCTCAGTAAGTACCGTACTGTTTTGCATTCATTGTTTTATAATTATATTCAGTTCTGTATTTTCTTCAGATGTACCATTATTGCTTAGTTACTTATTGTATTTTAGTAGTTTTCATTAATTTTAAAATCCTTATAAATGTAGACACAAATGTTTTGAGATTGTAACAATATATTTTTCTGGCAAGTAATGTTTGCATTTATTTCATATTTCTATTTGTGTGACCTAAAATAACACAAGGAGTTCCCAATAGTTAACTACAAAATAACAGTAAATAATATGTATTATAATGAAAATAAAATATGTCTGATTGGAAAAATTCAAACGTTCTACGTTTTCCGAATTACCTTTTTTGTTTAAAGATAATATTGGTTTCAATTAATTGCTAAGCGATTGTCAATATTTCAAAATGTTTATGTTAACTTTAAATACATATAATACTAAAAGCCGATAATCGTGTAGGTCCAATGCTCTTAGAAAAACAAAAGAGATTACTCATCCCACCGTTCGAACTCCATCTGAGTATCTCTTGAAGCGCGCACTCGGAAATGTAGCGTCAGCCACATAACTACTACGAAGAAATAATAATTTACATTACCTTAAAAATATTTGAAAAACAATAATTATAATTTTTAGAGGTTCATTTACACTGTTTATCATCAAGATATTATGGTAATCTTCAATTCCATAATTATCAAACAATACCTTTTCTGATAAATGTGAGAGCTCCAGTGGGATTGTAAGTGCTAATGGTTGAAAAGATTAACGTAACAAGTAACGTATCAGTAGGCAGCAAGTAAATATTGAATTGATGTTCATAGTAAAATGAAAATTAATTAAAAATATCCAAAGCTAATTTTTGTTACACAATTTTCCATAAGGACTTTTAAGATACTTTTTCTGTCAAACGGAATTCAGAGCTAGAACTTATGTCAAAAAAGATAATTAATATATAATATTAGTAAAAAATTATAAATATGGTACGTTAAGTAAATAAAATTAGTGAATATGTGACAATATAGTGAAGCGTTAAAAAGATTTTTAGTGACATCTACTGACTACTATTAAACGTTAAAATTACTTGTCATCATTTGCCAACCAAAATAATTGATGAATTATAATTTTCATCTTGTACATTAAAAATGTTGTGAAATTTAAACATTGTATTTTCAAATATTTGAATAACTAACAGCGTCCATCGGATTGAAAGTCTAACGCCCGAGTATACAAAATGAAAAATGCATTGTAGGTCTGTCCGTACCCACCCCTGAGAACGTAAGACGGGGCACAGAGAAAGTTTGAGTGACGTACCCCCACCAACGCCCCCCGGGGCAGGATTTATGGCGCCATATTGGATTGGGACAAGATGACACGAGGCCCGGATAATTTGGGCAACGGTATCACGTGACGGCTGAAACGGCACTTTAATTATGATATTCGGAGTTTATTCCGTTTGAACTTAGCGAGTGGAGGCTGTAGGCGACTTGGATACACTGGTTAATATAATAATTTAGTGCCTGATTTAATTGATCAATTTATTGAAATACTAAACTTCCTTCAAAATACTATGTGCATGGATCAAAATATTATTAAAAATACAGAAAATATTGACAATTACATTATTGACACTAATTTCTGGTTATTTTCAGTGTATTTTAAGTTTGAATAAATAATACGGTTCAAGCAATTAAGGGATTAATTTACATTTTTCTAATTTAATCCATGTTGATTACTGATGTCGATAACAAAAACAGCTGTAAGGAGTCAACCAAACGTTATAATATTTTTAATGAGAAGCACAACTAAATTATTACCTATCGGAGCACCGCGTACAAAATGAAATGTCTATTAATTACTTATTATATACAATTGCTATTTAAAAAGGAAATGAAAGCAGGAAAGGTGCTTGTAACATATTCATAAGCTTTTTAACCCTGGAATGAAAGGTGCTATAAACATAGTTAGCCGGGTAATAAATATCTGCGGTTGCACGCAGTAGCACGCGGTTGATGTCTTGACGCGCATGCGCCGTTCAGCGTGCCAAACCACATGCGTCTACACATACTATTCGACATAGATGTATAACGGAACAGATATGAAAGTTGAATTAGAAAATGTAGTTCAATCTGGTAGGTATGATGCCCTCATTGTTTTCACTTGTAAGACGGTATTGATTTCATAAACATTGATCGGATTTCTACATAAAAAAATGATCAGAATTGAACTTGTTTTATGCAATCAAATTTGCAAATCTCACATGAAAACAGATTGTATGTGAAGCAATTCGTTATACCGTACAAACGAAACATTGAAATTTTATCGTCGACCGACATTTAGCTGAAATATTTCCAATTCATAAATGCCACTGACGTCATATTTATCGTAGAATAGGGACACCAACTGACTACTAGTCACCAAACACTCGAGGCCGCAAATGCTGCAAAAACAGAAATCTCGTTAAGATGACAATTTATGGGTTGTTTTTGCTAAATGAAAATAGTCGCGCCCGTGAACAGAGACCTTTTTTGATTTTCTTAATGGAATCTTTCCGCTTGGGATTTGTGTCGAGCGATGCGTTAAGCTCCACCATTTACTCACAATACCCCATAGTTCCAGATTTGTGTAGCCTTATTTTTTCTGTGAGACGTCGAATTTTTGCCAAACATTTTCCTCAAACTGTCTTCAAACAAACGTTCTCGAACTCCCAAACAATCCGATTATAAGAAAACCGATCCGGAGAGTAGGTAGCTAAATAATTAGCTGTCTCGCTTATATCTCGGTCACAACAAAAGCTTCGTAACGTTAATACAACTTTCTTTGTAATAACGCAACCAGCCGGAAGCATTTCATGATTTATGACAAAGCAAATTTTTATTTCCATTTCTCTTCGTTCATTGTTTTTTTTATTATTTTGCCACAATTCCGCGCAGCTTTTCTGTTGTAAAAAGTCGCCGTGGAAAGTCGCTTTCGCTTTGGTGGAAATGGAAAATGTAGGAAAAACAAGTGAGACAGCCTCATATGTGCTTCGGGAGACTCGAGCATTATGACTACTGACATTAAGACGAAACTACACTTTAGAAGCGCGAAAAATCAAATGAAATTCTTTTCAAACTTTCCTCTTGTCATTTATATAATAATATGCTTGTTTTAATGGTATAACGATACCCTATCGTGTACCAAAAATCAAGGGTCATTTAAATGTCGTAAACAATTTAAACATTCTCGATTTCTTACTTCAAAAAGTCGTACTATAACTTGCTTATTGAATTATTCCGTGACGTAGCGTCGATATAAATATGACAGTAATACATCACTAGTGCCTTGTTGAGGTCATTTTTGACCATAATACACCTATTAAATCCAATGCAATTTGATTCTGCTCTGTTACAAATAAGAATGATTGGATAAATGAAATTATGGATACTATGCTAGGGAGAAATAAAGATAACAAAATAATATTTTTTTAATTAAAATATATCAATCAACACAAATATCCATGACTCGTGAACAAACGTTCGAATCATCATACAAATTTCTTCTTCTACTGTAACTGTACTGTGTTCTTGTACTGTATTTAGGACTTTAGATTTAGTAAGTCAGGATTTCGGATAACGTTACCTAAGCCACAATCTACTTACACCTTGATTAGGTTAACAACTCTTTACGTGAAGGTTATAAAATAGGCTAAATAAGTATGGATTTGAGCATTTACTTATATGATGGTTGTAAAATAAAACTCGGTCAATCAAAATACTTTTGCAATAGGAGGGTTCATCGCCCACTTAGTAACAGTCGATATTATCAAATCCTTGTTGGATGAGTATATAAATCTAATACCTGTTCACTATGGAAGACATGCGAAGGCGTTTGTGCCAGCTACGGTCTCAAATCAAAAACTTTTTGAGTAGTCGTCAGTAAGGGCCGCTTTTGTAAGACAAACACATGCACTACACACATAAAAAGATGTGTATTTGACAGATGAAATTTACTAAGGTGAACCAGCAAGCATAACGTCTTAGGATATTGTCTGTCTATTGATGTTATCATGAAATCACCGCAGATAAAGTTATTTCATCTTTCTTGTAACCAAAAAGAAATGTTGTTGGACATATTTTTTCTTATACTAGTTACTTAATATACACTTTAGTAAATTGGCTTGGCTAAGGTAGGTGGCAATGTATTTACAAGTTCCGAGACATGTTTATATAAAATTTGAAAGTATGATAATAAGCTATAATCATAAAAAATGAAAATTATTCTGTTTATTTTAATTTGAAAAGTTCAAGATTGTTATTACTCAAATTACCCGCTTATTTCAATTATGCACCTTTGAATTTATACATATTATTATACGTTTAGTAACTTTAGATATTTCAAAAAACTTGCGCTCCGGTCCATAGTCTTAAATAACTATCTACACAGAGAGTGAATAATTTTTAATTAAAAATCATGTGATAGTAATAGCATTCATAATTTCATAATGCAAAATTGATGAATGAATGCAAACTGTATGGATAATCTGCGTCAGTGCCAATTAATATCTATGTTATAGCGAGTTAATTCATTAATGACTGTATAAATATTAATATAACAATTTTACGATTATTTTATTAACTTTAATATCTCATTAAACATATTTATGGATGCAAATTTACTATGATATTTTGTTGATTTTATTACTGATTAATGAAAGATGGTCGAGTTTTGTTGATTTTTGTGTGGAATTTTTGAATTATAATTTTGATTATATTATATTTATCCATTTAGTTTTTACTAGCATAATAATTCATCATAATATAATTATTATTTTTCGTTTTAAAACCTAATATAAAAGTTTCTATATCACAAAAATAACTGTGTGACTGACATTTCATTATTAAATAATAACGAAAACACCTAAGTATCAATATTCAACATCTATTTTTTTTTGTTTATAATTGAGTCAATAATTAAATATTTATTACTAAAAATTATGACGTAATACCACTTAATAATTTTTAATATAATATAAAACCTTAACAGAATGTCCCTAAAGAAAGTAGGTACTCTATAAATAAATATTGATGTATGAAGTTTTGCGCTCATAATAAAAATTAAATGTAAGTTAAGATAAAAGTTTCTGATATTTAATAGATGGCCGTCCAATGGACCCAGGAGTCGAAGTCCGCCGCCGAGGCAAGTACACGCCACTCACTCTTTTTGTCCCGTTTTTCCTGTCACGTTTTCCTTTTCGGATGTCACTATCTCTCTCTAACGGCACTGAAAACATTGAAGATGAAACCAACCACGTTCCATTTTTAATTAACCATGTTTTGCATACTGGCTGGTTTATTAATCGAAGGAATAGCTGAAGAATGGACTTTTATTTTGAATATTTTTCATTTAATTAATTGGTATAGGTTCCAATTACTGATAATTGTATTAATTGGTTTGAAATTAGAATTTCTATTTTCAAATTTTCTACAAAAAGGCGTCTCCGTGGCTTCGATGCGACAACACGCGGCGTTCTATTTTCTTTATTCCACTCTGTTTTGTTGCGTCCCGCTGGTTCCATACCGTGGACACTTTTGGTTAGTTTGCTCTGTTTTCCGTACAATAAATAATAAAGCCCATTCCGTGGACGTATAAATACGCAGCATATCACATGTGAACGTTAGAGGAAACATGTTCGTTTAATTTATTAATTTGCGCAAGTAAAACAATGAAACTATTGAAAACATATTTACTGTTTCATTTGTAATAAATAAATAACCTTGTGATATCTTTAACATCTTGTCTTATAGGCCCTGAAAAATCAAATGCTATATCTTTTTTATGAAAAATACGAATAGTTAATAAATAAAATTAAATACTAATATGTTATCAAAGTGAATGCTTATTCTTTAATGTATAGGATAGGTAATGTTTACGAATATCTAGCGAAACTCGGCAAAGTTTTTGAAACAATGTCATCGTACTATACAAAAGCAAGAATACATAGTAAGCCGTTAAATTAAAACTGTAATATAAAAAGAATAATGGTATGCCTATTTCACGGTATGACAGTAAAATTTGGAATAAATTTAATAAAACATATAACAACTAACCATGAAACCGATAACCACAGAATAATGTTAAAATTAATGCAAATGTAATACAGGCAATGTTGTGATATATATCAAATAAATATGCTATTAATTTAGTATATATTATTGGGTTATCAATACAATATTCTCAATTTATCATTATATAGTAGGGGTGATAGCCATTGAAGTTTTACGTTTGTGAATCGAATGGCACGCGCCTGTATTCGATAAACGGGCGGTAATATCGATCTATTGAATACACTGATTTATGTGTTCGCCGTGTAATTCGCGATTCCAAAACATTTTTTTTCAATCATCAGTCTTTACGATGTCATTTGATGAATTGATGATAAAATATGGTGACTTTTTTATTTAAAATAAAAATCACATTAATATCGATTATATATTTCAAAGCTATAAATAATGCGATGGTCATTATCATTAACTGCAATGAAACAATAATTTATTGAAGATTTTCAATTGTAGAGATAATTATGCAATTAATATATTTCTATAGTATTCAATATTCGACAAACGACAACGATTGACTTTCAGCAATTATCCAGTTTAATCTGTATTGAATAAGGGCCTTCAAAAATATAAGCGTGAAATTAAAAGACAATCGATTGATTTTAGAATTTCTTTTTAATCGCTATTTAATCGCTTTTTAATCGCTATCATGTAAAAAGCTTTTTAATCGCTATCATGTAAATATGCTCCGTTTTTGAACTAATTTTATCCGCTTCGTATAATTATTTTATTCGATATTCAAAAATTTTGAAACGAAAAAGGTTTAAGTTCTTCGCTGCTGCGAAAGATTCAATTTTATTGGTAAAACAAGCGGCTCGGTGATTTATGCGGTACGAACGTGGCCCAACGATATCGTGTCACCGCTCGGGCCGTTCGCGCCTCGCTCCAGAATTTGCTAGAATATTCTTTTGTGTTTACAAGCACAATGGCTTTGCTACGCTCTGGGGCCTTCACTTATTCCGATAAAGGTTCAGTTTTGGCCTTATTAAAATTTGAAATTGTACGTATATCGATATAATAAGCTGTAATTAGAGCGGGGATTAAACTTAATTCAATTGTTTTAAACCAGCCACTTACTTACACGTAATGATTAGTTAGTGAGATCAATTACACTTTTATAAAAGTTTCGAGTTGTCTATTATTTTCACAATACCCTAGAGAATATTTTGGAGTTTTAATGCCATCTTTTATGGAATAAACAATAATTGGAACTTACTTTGATAATTAATGTAAATGCTTAAACAATTTCCCCTCAAAGGACGTATGATATGGATTACTCTTCTATCAATTACGGTGGCTAAACATTTGAATGGCTAATTTATTTTATTGCATAAAGTTACAACTTTCAACTTAATGATGCTTTAAGGCTATAAAGACGTATTCGTAAAAAAGTGTTTCTTTCACGTAATTAACCCATTTTAACTTACAGAATGCATTTAACACATATATGCTCAAATAATACATGCTTACATTAACGTAGTTGCCCTTTAAATCCAGTGATGATCTAATAAAATACTATTAAAAAATGCGAGAGAATCACAAGCGGGAAAATAAGTTTCAACAAAGCTATTTACATTTTAAAACATACCATACATTTACTGGCAGGTGGTGTTTTACCAACTGGTTGCCAACCGCCCCTGACGTCCATCCACTCAGTAAACAAAGCTCGTAAACAAAGCTCGTACATCATAATCGCCTATATTTACAAATAATTTGCACTTTTAACATCAAATTAACTACATTTTTAAACCATTTGTCATCGTTCCGATACTAGAATAACTTAACAACAGCTTTAAACTATTAAAACGTATGATGCGTTATAAATTTTCACCTCATTTGTGAAGGTTTTAAAAAACAATTGACTATTGCGTGCCTTGTTTTGTACACGATAATTTCTGCATAAAAGTGTAGTTTTGAATTTTAAAATGTTGGAATCTATTTATCCAGTAATATGAAGCGACTATATATTTACGTTACACGTTGGTGTGTTTTATTTATCAAAGATCAGTTGAAAAAGTAGATATTTTATGCTTTATAGATATTTTATTTTATGCTAGAATTTGTTATCGTAATCAAATCTCAATAATTTAACTCAAAAAGTATAAAGATTGAATATATAATTTAGATTTCCCCATTATCATTTCCTTTCCTTTTTTCTCTCGTAATCTCATTCCTTTACCACAATATATTCTAAAAAATAAGGAAAGCAATTCTAATAGTAGAGATCGCAATGATATAATTCGACAAGCTAAAAAGAATGTGACATAAAAATAGAATACAATATTATTAGAAAAAATATATGTCATAAACTATGCAGCCAGGGTGTTGTATATTATAAAGTTATATTATAAAAAGGTTTGGTCTAACAATATATATGAAAGTTTCCACTCTTTCCTTTGCTGGTAAGATAAATCCTTCGTCTTTGCCGTGAAAGTTTATTATAGGTATTTCAAAAATTATAAGTAACAACTAATTACAATGTACGTGAACTTATATCGTATTGTTAGCAGAACAACGCGATTATATGTTTCGTAATACTTGGAAAAAAAATAACTGAGGCGCAGTCTGCTAGACCAAAAGAATTGGGGTCACGTATTCGTATAATACGAAATAGAAGCAAATGTGATTTTCGTGACTTAGAGATGGTGCGATAGCCAAACTGATAACCTGTCAGTAAATGTGATATTAATTTTAAATTACAACAACCATGTTACGAAATTCTAGTATTAAGATACTTAACTACTATTACTAAGGTATTAAGATACTTTTAACTCTAAGGAGTTGATTTTTGGATTGCCTGTTTAGTCTGTTTTGAACAAGGGTACCATGTTTAAGGTTAAAATTTACATATAATTTCCTCAGGAAGCGTTGGCGATGACATAACGATGATTCCTACCAAGCTCAACATTTTTGCTTCTTATTTAACAAGCTTAGCAATATTTCATAAAGATTTTTATTAAGTACTAGAAAAGTCTACTGTTCTTTATCATGAATAAAGTGCAGTTTCGGACTCCAATGTGCTGTAGTTTCAAACACGTATATTTTTCTTTTAACTTCTTTTAAGATGTTTTCAAAGTTCACTTGTCTAGAACTCTTTTAGTCACTTTACTTTCTAAGTTATTTTGGACAAATCCTGGGTTTATTTTTATTTCATGTGGTTTTTTAATGTAATTCTGAAGCTCTGTCTAACCTAAATGAATTTGGAAAATGAAATCAATCATGAACAATTTAAGCAAAACTAAAAATGGACGTCGAAGCGCTATAAATGCACAAAATGGATATTGCAACAGACATTGAAATTCCTAGTTATATGTTCTTAAGAATATTTAATTAAATACAATTTTAATACTAAGCTTAGTTGATATTTTATTATGAACTCCGAAGTTTTTCATAAGATCACCTGCAAATAAAAATGAGACCAATCCGTAATTGGTTTAGATTTAAAGGAATTATATGTATGATATCGTCTTATAAAGCATACTTCTTATTATTTAAGCACTACCTTCAAACTTTTCTGGACTAAACTATCTGGTTGACTGGTAGAGAACGTCTAATGGCATTAAGTTCGCTAATTGTACCTTTATATATACATATTTAGAACGGTCCATTTTTTGAATATTTTTGTATCGAAAAGAAATGGTCAAAAATGTCTAACTATAGTCTGCAAATAGAATCAAAGTCATCCGTTATAATTTTAGGACTATTTTTAAGGCCGTTGCATATTTGGCTCGATGCGACAATAGCAAATGGACGAAGGCAGTAACTAAGTGGCTAAGAATAGTCTGAATAGCAGTTGGCAGTGCATCAGACTAGTCAGGTGGCGTCGGTTGAAATTCAGGAAGACACGATTAGGTGAGCTACGACAGATACACTTTCATTTACTTATACAACAAAATATTGCAATTACTTCTTGCAATATATAATTATCTTGAATTAATTAAGATGTTTCACTTTAATTGACACTCTACGTGATCTATATATTATTATTGTGTTACATTTCCCCAGCTACAAATCTTCGTTCGGTTTCAATTTCTCTCCACTGGGAACTGTTTAAATCATGCGCCTGCGCGCCGAAAATAAACTGCGTGCGATCACTTCTCCGCGCCGTAAATTCACTGCTAATTTACAGTCCCTCAATGTTATAAATAAATAAATATTCGTCGTCGTTCACTTTATCCTACCCTGACACAATGTGCCACCACTTTGCATAACCCTGTCATAACAGATCCTTCGCTCGATATTTAATGGGTTGCTTCTTAGGACAAGCTACTATAGCTATATGCAGCAATGTATGCTCTAAATATACTACAATACTGCAAGCGACATATTTATTTATATTGTTATAAGCATAAAAAATTAATCAATCAAATCTGTTTCATTTTATGTCAAAGATTATTCTGCTACTTTATAGTAGTGAAAGTGCCGAATGCCAAGTGGACTGTCTAGAATCGCAGTCGTTCGGACGGCCACCTAACGCCGTGCCAAAGATCACCAGAGAGTTGGTGCCCAGCTATTATGATGAGAATTCCCCGTCTGTGTTTCCATCTGTCTTGTAGCTGAAATTAAAAAAACAATAGCTGGAAGACACTACGGCTATGATAAAAAGCGTCATTCCCGGTTATAGCTTAGTGTTGGGTGCCGGTAATGATCACCTTTTAATTTAGTCGATAAAATTAATGAAAAGTTCAAGTATTTATGATAATAAATAATTAAGTATTTTAATTTGTTCATAATACAAATTAAAACACTTAATTATATGCACTTAACCTACCAAGTATTTTAACCTTTTGTAATCTACCTCTCTCCTAATAATCCTAAAATTTGTAATGCCCGAAAGGGTTCATAATGTCAAAAATATCCTTAAGATATATTATTATGTAACTATAGAACGCAAAATAAAGAACTAAATAAATGATTAATTTTGCTATATGAATGAAATATTATAATATTAAATAGTAATAAATGGTAGATAAAGAATTAAATTACTGAAGACAACAAAAATTTCAATTTGAACGCTCTTACTGATTGTATTAAAACATTATAATTTTTTTACAATTTCTTTATGAATTCGTCTTATAATTAATATAATTTTTCCATAAAGCAAACTTCTTCTATCCATCCATCCATGATATACCATGATAATTGATTGGTATAAATGTGTCAGCACTGTCTATCGACAGTGATTGTCGTGTTTTATCCATCACTAGTGATGTTTGGTGGTGCCAGGAGGCGGAGTCCGTGGTGTGCCAACTATGAGGAGCGCGTTAATGTATCGCCGGTGTCCGCGTGCTTGCTTTATAATGCGTCGGCGCAGAACCGTCTAAAAGTTCTTATATGTTGTTATCTTAGCCACACACAGTGAATTGCTATTAATATGTAAATAAAATGAAAGGAGTTTTATAGCTGAGGTAAACTGAGTAAACCCTAAAACTTAAAGTACACTCTAATCAAAGCAATAATAAGAAGCATATAAAGATTACAATAAATATTATTGTTCCTTAATTTTTCACTATATAATAATGTTTTTTACTTACAAGTTCTGTTAGATTAATTTTATTTATTTTTTAATATTAAATTGTTATATTAAACGTAAACAAGGCATATATTAAATAATGTTAGATCTTCACCTGACAATCATAGATGATGATTATGTATATTAAGGAAATCATTTGATATTGTAGCGCTGCCATTCTGGAGACAAGAGTTAATACTTGCCAAGCCCCTTTAATTAAGTTAGTTATCTTTTCCTACATTCTGTAATAATGCGATCTGGTTTACAACTAAAACAGGAAAGTGTGTTTTAAGCCACAGACAGCCTTCAACGGTAGCATATAGCAATGCCTTAGGTATTATTGGTGGTTGGCCAGCAGCTTATGGCATATTCTCTTTCTCTACAATTGTTTGTTTCCTCTTCAAGAGTATTAAATACCTTACTTTAACTTGGCTTACTATAAATAAGAAGTTTCGAAAACTCAGGTAACACAGAAACATTTGTTTTCGTGCTCTCAAGCCGTTTGTTGAGGAGACTTGAGTACTCAAGCACAGACAATTTTTAGTATTTCTATTCCTAAGTAAGAAAACAAGGATCCTAATGCTATTATTGTGAGCCCCAACTGCTTCGGAAAGTTGCAGGAAGACTTACGTATTGCAATGGTATATAGGATGTCGATGATACCTACATCATCGCAACTTTAAATAAACAATTTGAGTGCGATAATTAAAAACTTTCCAATTTTCATTGTCTTCTGACGCAAAAGATGAATCCTTATTGATAGGTCTTGAGGTTCTTCGATCCAAATGATGCTCAGCATGAAATTAGTAAAAGACTTTACCAAAATAATCTAATTAATAAAAGGTTGTAGATATTTTTCGTTCAAATTGGTATTTTATTAAAACTTTCTGTATATGACTAAATACATAAGCCATATATGAAGATATGACAAATTATAAAAGTTCCATACCCATTTTCGAATGGACAACCATTCTCTAAAGATTCTTTTGTCATTAGAAAATGAAATTTTACCAAGCGATTATAAGATTTGCTTACAGCATTAAAATAATATAAACCTAATCAATATGTACATTAACTCAACTAACGATACGGTCGTCTTCATTCTGAATATGTTATTAATACATGTTCTTATTTTAGTGTTGTTTAATTTGTTTAAAAATCTGTCGGATTGAAATCATGACAAATGAAAACGTTTCCCGCCCACTCAGCTCGTAGATTCGAATCGAAAGTGCAAACTTTAATTATTGCTTTATTTAATAAGTCAATATTCCGCGTACAACTGGAGAAAGTTCCACTTCAGACGAATCTGGATCTGTTAGCGTTCGACGGCGCGTGTTTTATATTTATACGTACGTGAGAAGGGCCATCATGTTTTATTTATTCGCGGCGGACTCGTAATAGAGTTGTGCCGTGAGAGCGGCAGCCGCGTTTTTTGCCGACCGTACGTAAGGCCCGACGTGTATTGAGACGTCTTGGATGCTGATGTCTTGTTGCCTGTCGTTACTATACTTTCGACATGACGGCTACATTTATTTCGCTCTGTTTTTGCAACTCGACAAACGATCAGACAATGTGGTAAAGCACTAGTCAGAGGCGCTACACATCCAATGTATCGCTACATTCATCGTTTCTTCGCTGTATAATATTATCTGAGAACGTTGAAAAAATAAATAAACTCAATTTAAGTTATCACTTAAATTGAGTTTATTTATCTTATTATTGTGAAAAAAAATTACACAATCATGCTTTGATATTAATTGAGAAAAACTTACGATAGGTAACCAATTGTGTCTTCCAAATCACATTAAAAAACTTTGCATTCCAAACAGTGGCGCACATTGCAAAAAGGCACGCTTGAATCCCAAAAGAGGAACCTTATAACAAAGCTAATATTAGACAATCATTTCCTGTCAAAAGGGTGGCTTCCCCCCTCGTCAGCCGGAGGGGGGTTGGAAATAGCTCCTCGTCTCTCCAGATTTCGCTCCCGTGTTCGAGTGTGAATCTGAATTTTTTGCGTTACTGTGATGAATGGATTTTTAATATCCTCGCAGATGGATTTCTTAGGGTCTTTTGATGAAAAATGCTTTTCTAAGTTGCATTTATTTTATTTTAAATATGAATCTTCATTGTTTCTGAATAGAGTTAGGCAAAAAAATTAAAAAGTTTTGTAATAGCAAATCAATGTTAAATATTGACTTCTTTTGTTCTTAACTATGTTACTCTTGGCACTCACCTCACCTGATGGTAAGTGATAGTAAAGCCGAAGTTCGAAACGAACCAGACCAATCCAATCTCCAACTGCCGAAATACTATATATGATGCTGTTTACTTAGTTGTAATGGCGCCATTAGTCCACTTGCCTAGGCAAGTGGACTTAGAAAAAGCTCTACTGCCAACCAATTGAACTTTCACAACATTATGTCGAACAACCAAATCACTACCATGTTTTTAGTCTCAGTTAACTACAACGCACTCTGCGAATATCAGCTGACTCAGGGTTCGTTTTATTACAATTTTCAAATTAAACAGCACTAAATTACAAGAAGTATGCCGGTTCGACGACCCGGGACTATGTTTCATCGACAAAAAATTTCAAACACCCTCTCGCATAGTCACAATAAAAACTCGCCTCTGCTGTCTGAAAAAACAAAAATATTCACTTCACTGCGTTATTTTGAATGAAATTTATTGATGCGACATCTATTTCTGGTCGTCTTTGGTCGACACGACCACCTAAACTTCGTGTTACGCCTATGAATAGTGCCAAGAGAATCGTCTTACCGTGGGTATTCCGTAGTGACAGATTTGTGTCCTACACACGAATTCTGGGTCCGGAAGTTTTTTTTTAGTTTAGTGACAGATACATTTGGTATATTCGATAATATGAGCAAGATATATATCAAATTAACTATGATCAGGATAACGTTTGTGCTTTGTGTTAAGTGACATATATACCTATATAAAAGAAAATATGAGTGTGATTCGATATGTGCAATTAAACCAGGTGCTGTAGCTATAGCTTCCGATGCGACGAAATATTTATCGGCTAGGTTAGGTTATCGACTTATTTAATGGTCGTCCACTGCAAATTTTTAGTAAACGAACCTAATAATCGATTAAAAACGGTCACAAAATTAAATCACCAATAACCATTTTAATCACGAGTCGTCACCGCAAAATATTTTGTCGATGCTGCAATAATTTGGAGCTCGCATATTGCGCGATTCCGCGTGTAGATAACAGAAATAATGGGGTTCAAAAATGAAATTAATTCCAGGTTGATGATTTCAAATTGAAAAGTCACATCGGCCCGCGCCATAATTCATTGCCTGAAACGTGTTCGGACGGCTGTGTCGGACGGCAGGGCTGCCAACGACACTTTATTTATTTACGCTGTGGCGTGTTTTAAAGTTGGCTTAGGAATAACTCGATATAATATGTAATGTCTTTGCTTTTGTTTTATTAGTATTTTTGAAGTCCCCTGGTTTCAGCTTATTGAAGTAATAACTTTTGTTTGTTAATTCACATGACATGTCATTTTCTTTAAAAAAAAATTACAATCATTTATTATCTCCTATATTTGCTTATTTTTTTATTCCTACGCATTTAAGGCTAAGTTTTTATAATGCTCATAATTTACATATCGTTTTAATATCAATGTCCCCTTTTCACTCCGAAATAAATACGACAATATTAAACAATATAGAACATAACTAAGCCCTTTGTAATATAGAATTTTTGTGTTTAACAGCAGCAGGGAGAAGGATTTTTTTGTTCGCGATGAATATAAATATTTGCATTAATCTATTCAAATAAAAAAACAAAGCTGTATTAGTTCACTTAAATCATCTTATGGACGTGTGGAATTTTTGAATGTACAGTCAGCTTAACATTTCAACTCAGATATAGCTTAACACTTTATTACCATGTCATCCCAACTATTTTCAATAATAGTCGTCAACCTAAAATCAACGCACTTTTTATTGTGATATGGTACTAAATAACCTATTTCTGCAGCCGAACGTATATCTATTCTTTTATATTAATATTTGTAAATAACCAGAGTTCTAATAAATTGAATTACATAATTTTTTTATCGGTATGTACTTAGAAAAAGTGAAATCACTTCTCAATTTCTATTTCAATTCGGCCCTTGTAACCAATAAAAGAGTTTTACGATATAAGCTTCTGGCATATAGATAAGAAAGGAAAATTCTCTTTGTTATTGTTTCATATCACGTTGCTACGTAACCGTATTCGTAGCACACGTCACGAGTGTCACTTATCACATACGACATCTATACATAAAAAACATATTTTAAATGGAAAAGTTATATGGCTTTTTAACTGTAACTACTACACTTCACAATTAGCAGATTCGATGGTACAGAGAAAATATGTAAAATGTAAAATGAGGCAATTTATATTTATATACCTATTTTTTATCTGTCTACGTATTAAACCTTATTTAAAAGTAACTTATTAAAAATTATTAATTGACATTAATAAATTTACTAGTGACAGTTCTTCGTATTTTTCTTAATTGTAAGTCACCATCCCTAAGGGGTATTCATTGTCATGGCTATGTCGGGTTCTTCCGCTTCACCACACTCAGTATCTACTGAAGTCAATGTACTCACAGAATAATAAATGTTAATTTACATTGATTATTAAAATTTCTTTGGAAAATATAAGTAATTTCAACGGTGGATATAAAATAATCCGTAGTCCGTTTATACTCAGGAATCTAGCCATGGCAAGCTGGTCTATGTTCCCCTATGTGTCTGATAGTACCCTTGCTTTGAGTTTTAATAGACAATTATGTCGAAGTTTAGTGCATCTCGTTTGTTCCAGTAGAAATAAAAGAAGATCAAAAAGGATGGAAGATGATAGGTGACAACTTTTAATTTTAACAACTGGTAATTTGAGATGTAACCGATTAATACTCCTGGCATTTGTAATAACACATATAACATACATAGTCTAGCTTACTTCAACTATGAATTCGCATTGCTTCTATGATTTTTTCTATAATTTCCTAGGTTTGACTACAATTCAAGCTCAGTTGGTTGACTCTTCGCCAAATCTTGTGATAAGTATACAAATATTGTGTAACTGTAACTTGACTAAAAATGGTTGCAAATTAGAACTTTATTAGTTTAATCAATTGAGAATTGGTTTTCAAATAGAATTACTTCTACGTTCTTCTTTCTGGATAAATAGGTACTAAGTTTATTAAGTTGATTAGTACATACAGCACTAAAAAAAAATTTTCGGAAATACTATAACACTTCGATGAGTATAGTTACTAACCAGCTGTATAGTAAGCAAGCGTGAGAAACGACAACTGATATAAAGTCATTAAAATGTAGGCTGAGATGGTACTAATGATTTCAACAATGATATGGTCACTTCGGCTTCGGCGTTGTCATTTGCGTCGGTTATGTTTTTACATGTAAATACACTGACAGATGTTATGTTTTATTCAGGCGACTATCTTAAACATTTGTCGGTCGCACTATTTCAAACTTATCTTCAACTTGTTTGTTTTACTTAAAATCAGAAGGTTAAACTAAGTAACTAGGTTTCTTAAACGAGTGTGGAGAAAATCATATAACAATTTATATGGTTTAAAAACTTTTAACAGTTTTTTTTTTATATATGTTGATGTGAAAATTACTAATGTAATTCAAACTTTGTCCTCGAAATTAATTTAAGCAATATCTGACATAAGCTGACATGGGGAGTTATTTATTACCCTTTTCTGTATGGCGGTCCTTCCGGATTGGACTAATTTATAATTAAAAACTTAATAAACTCAAGGAAGATAAATAAAAAATATGCATCCCCGTAAACATGTTAATCCTACTAATTATTATACAACCAAATTTAAAAAAACTTTAAATCAACCCGTCTATTCTTAGCTATATAACGCCCGGGGCATAAGAAACAATGGTAATATTTGCATCCTTATCTGATGCCAATTTCGACCGTAAGTTAGACAGAAACGGCTTAGAGGCACAGTCACGTAAAACGAGGCCGTAATTTGCCTGCACGAAAATTTGATAATAAATCATAATAGTTTTAGACAGAGCAGAGGTAAAAAAATAAACCAATTTGGAAAGTGAATTGTAAGGCACGGCGAGCACCGCTGCTCGCTCTGTTATTAGACCAATTATGTTATTATGTTTGCCGTATCTAATCCGAAAAACTAAATTGGAGTCGGCCGCTGCCGGCGAATGCCCGATAGGTTCAATCATTCAAGTTTTGGGTCGCACGAAATTCGTTGCGGAAGCAATAAGAAACACGAAAATTTCGAACGAAATTAACCAATAAAATATAGTTATATGCAAGCGAAACTTTGGATCGATAAAAAACTGGGTGCGTTACAAAATTTGAGACCCTATTTCGCTACGGCCCATAGTTTGGTACAAATTAAAAAGGGTGCTCTGTTGCAGTGCATATTTCAAAGTTCACATTTCATAACAACCCTGGCTTGCCCTTTGATATCCCTCACTTAACTCATATATCATTCAATATGACCATAATTGAAGTGATAGGTGGTACTTCATTACAATGAAAAGCTTATTCCCGAGCTGAAGGGTTCATAATAGTTCGCAGATGCACCGCGAGATAAGAGACATTGCATGAACGATTGCCTCTTTCACAATTTGTATCTTTAGCATACTCCGTTGGTGAAACAGGTTTTCCTTGTGTAAGTTACGGACGTGGAGTTTCGTGTTTTCAAAGCTCGGTCCCTTTGTATTATCAAAATATCAAATATGAATACCAAATAAGGGTAGGGACAAAAGAAAAACTGACAACTTTTTAATTTATGCGTAAACGAGTACATGAAAACGTAATAATAGGAGCGTGTTTGGTAAATATATTAATGTAATAATTCTCTGAGGGCGTTTCAAAGTTGTCGGCTCGTATTTTTCTAAATTTCACGGTATATACATCATCTGACTTGTGGAAAACATTTGAAGACTTCATTATGAATGTCGAGTGGGTTGTATAATTATCATGTAGTCTATTCTGCTTTTAATTTGTTTTACAATGAAACATTTGTGAAAGCTAACGAAGTTGTTACGTGTATGTCTTCGTTTATTATTTATATACCTACACACTGTTATACTTATATTATGTACAATACACGAACGTCTCAATTGTGACACAGTTTGATGAGTTGTCTCCTTACCGCTTCTATTGTAGAGTCAATCAATTGTGGGCGAATGAATATAAAACGGAAATGTATCTGTATTTTTTACTTTTAAAGAGCGTCAATAACAAAATGTGAATCCAAAGTATTCCTTAATAAAATTAGTATCGAGAATTTAAGGGCATTGCCTAATTATAAATGTACATTCTTTGTTGGAAAACAATAAGATATGATTGCCTATACAGAAATCATTCACCTTTTACGTTCTTTACAAAGTTTATCTAAATATTTTATTTTCAAACTATTAATTGTGCGCATTGATAACGAAAACAATAAATTAAATTTTTATTAATTATTATATTCAACTTTTGTTTATGAGAACTTCATATTTTTATTTAATTAATGTCGCAAATTGATAATCCCTTATGATTATTATTGCATTTACTATCTATATGGCCAGGGCAGTTCGTATTTTGATTGGATGCAATTAAAAACATTGTTGCAATATATTATATACTTATATGTTTGAAACAATTTTTAATAATATTTAGACAGTGTTAGTTTTTGTTTATAAATATGGCGTTTCTTAAACTGGGTACATACTTATAATATTTATATTTTTGGAGTGTTATTCGTATGTAGAGGTGACACAGACCTACTTTGCGTTGTTCTAAGATTGATATGAACTTGAACCAGAATACACAGCGCTTATACTGTTGCACTGACCCACTTATCAATACAGTAGGATATTTCCGACCCTAACTCTATATCAACAAGCCGATAGCGTGACCAATAGGTCGCAGATACGAGAGCCAACGACTTTTTGTAAATATAATTACATTTTTATTTTTACGATAACTGCATAATGAATGGCCATCTGTCTGTTTAGCCGACAAAAAGATTGCGAAATAAATCTTTTTATTTTATGATTACTAACCTATCATACTTTTTGTCGTAAGGAATATGAAATAAGAAACTAAAAGTGGGTGGAAATATTTGCTTTTAGATCTTTACTAGGCCTGCCGGTGGACTTAATGATTTAAGGCATATTACTTTAGACATTGTATTGCAGTGCGAATTCAAGACTTAGGATAATCCGAATCATGAAAAATATTATTTACAATTATTAATTAATTTTAAGCTGGTTAAAATAGTAAATCGTGAGGTCATCGACAATAGTTATGATTACTATGATTATTAGACCAAACAAATTCTGTTATAACTTTCCAAGTCAAAAGACATTAGTTAAAAGACAAAATTTTACAATTGCTATTGTCAAAATAAATACGATGTTTAGAAAAATTATTTAGAATCTAAGCTAGAGAATATATATGCAAAATTTATAAGCAAAATTTTGAAATTATTATTATATTTTTAATACCCTTGTCTTTTGTTGCAGGTAAGTTCCCGCCATTTACGAAGACTACGGAAATGAGTTCGAAATCCGAACTGTGGACCGTCTTCATGTGTACTGTCTGTATTGTGTCACGTGCCCGCCACACGATTAACAGTTCAATCTTGATTTACATAAAGTCGTATTTCAATTTCGCACGAGCCCTCGTCCACCCGATGCATGTGTGCCGATCGCGACAGCTGAAAATCAGGGAAGCCTTCTATCTCGTTTTGCCTTGTTAAATCGGGTATTGTAAGATCAAATTGTAAAGTTGATTTTGGAATTTTTTTGGTTATTCTTTTAATACATTTTTGTTTCGGTTTTATTGCAGCTGCCCAACAAAGTGCCATTAGATTCGTAGTGTCATTAGAAGTATTCATTACTCATAAGATCTATAGGCTCCATACGGATGTTTTACCAAATATGCTCTTTCAAACTGTAAACAGCAAAAGAAGTTCAGTACTTTAACATTTTGTTTCACATTTAGTGTTCCATTCTATCACTCTATATTCTTATATAAGAATAAATGAAAGTATTTCGTAGTTAAATATTTATTTAATTTTTCTGGACTCAACCCACTGGTTGATTGGTAGAGAATACCGAATGACTTTAACTCTGTAAATAGTTCCTTACTATGTGCAATATAGTTTAAATAATTCAAATATGTATTATCTGAAGCAATATACACTCATATAATTAATTCAAACAGACAATGTATAAAGGGATATGATATGTAAATTATTTGAATAAGGTATGTAGGGCAGTTATATTAAACATGAGATTACGTAGCATTTACTATGAATAAATCATTAGGACATAAGTATTGAGAGATCATGAGTTGCATAGGTCGCCGTAGATCCCAGCTTCTCACCCATCCGTAGCACCCGCGTGCATCCGCACGCATTTCGCTAATCTCCCATGATCGGCAATAGACGCGTGCACGCTCCAGTATAACCGGCCATTTTGTAAAACCTACATACAGCAAAGTCCGTTTCGCGGCCGGGCATCACTTCGTGTGGCCGCGTTAAAAGCACGCTGCATGTTCGCACTCCCACCCAGCCAACACAGACGCGGCTCACGTATGAATCATGCCGTGTGCGAGTGTGCGCTGCGCTCCGCTGGAGACTGTCAGTGTGGTAGTGCCCGCGACTGCGTGTGTACGTGCGCATGTGTGCGCGCCCACTCATGGCAGCGGACTATGACGGCTCGTAGATTTGACAGCTAGCTCAATGCGGGTTCAGACGTTTATTATACCGCGACCGATGTAATTTTCGTGAACTGTTTGACATGTTATATACCCGCTCCAGTGACGTGCGCGTTTCAGTGACAGTGAAATCGTGTTTACGCGCGAACTTGAACTCAAATATGAAGTTAATAGTGTTTTCAATATCCAATTTTCCGTTTCATTTGTGACATAGCCCGTCTAGAGTCTACGATGTCAGCAATTAGTTTCGGTTCGTTGGCGGTCTTTCTGGGGTGCATTGATATGAATAAAAAATCGCCCGCGGTTTTGTGTTATCAACAAGACGGAACGAAAACATGCGCCACGTTCTAGGAAACATAAATAAATAAACTCTTTAAGACCGAGCTGTGTAACGATACAAAAAATTATGCTTAAATGAGGTGATATATATTTTTAATAAAACTGGATCTTTTTAAAACTTTTATAATATAAGTATAAAGACTAAAATAATATTTTTTTAAATAAAAAAGTGCATTTACCTAGTGATAAACGTTTACTATATACAAATTCAGTGATCTGTTATCATTTCGTACGGAGTTGTTGATTGGACAAAACATCAAAGAGCTTTCTTGGATATTTTTGGTGAGTTTAGCAATAAATTTTCGTTTTTTCATTCGATAGGTAATACCTGTTATCTACATTAATTCTTGCTCAATAGTTCTTTAATTATACTAAAATTAAATGTCCTTCTCAGATAGTAAAATGACACATAACAGAATACTGTCTAACCGTTTAATAATCCACTCGCTTTTATTGACATTATTCATAATTAACGTTACTTTATTTAAAATTAAATAAAACATCATAAAATTATTCCACTACGAAATGTAAACTTTTATTTTATGAACCTTTAATATATTATTAATGCATATTTAATAAAAACATTACGTTAATCCCTTTCAATATCAGAAAAGCATCGAATAAAAAAGGAGATTAATAGAAGGTATGATTCTTTTTTTAAACAAAAATACAGAAAACTCGTAAGACCATAGGTAATCGAACTTCTTTATGCATACAATTAAAATTAAATTATACGATAAGTTAATAAAAACAATCGATATTTTAAGCAAATTATGTAACGAAAAATATTATTAATAGGCACTGCTAGCTTATCGTACGATTTGTTATTTACATAGCAATCGTGGATAACTAGCAAATTATAAATATTTTTTGATAACATTACGTACTCGCCACGATAATTTCTTGAAGATTTAAACATACTTATTAATATAATAGCTTTTATAATTAATTTATAGATGAGAAAACCTGTATCTATTTTATCAAACGGAAATATATCGAAATCTGAATTAATTAAGCACCTTAAAATATCATATTCATTTAATAATATGATTAGCAAATAAAATTTAAATGCAAGCATGTAAATAAAAAACAAAACAAGATTTTTACTACGTAGTACATACTTACAAATATCAATGTAATATAATTCAACATGTCTTTTAATTCGATTCCACTTAAAACTAATATTAAAGCCTTGTTATCAAATCATTGATTATGATAGAATCAAACAGAAAAAACAAATTTTAGGGTTTCGTTTTTAAAAAGTCAAGCATTTCGATGATTAATTGAAACATTAACACAAATAAGCATATATTTTCAAGTTCTCTTTACATAGTGATATTCGGCTTTTGTGGGAGTCGCCGAAAAGCAGGTACAAGACGGTTCGTGTCATTCGTTTTTTCTTAAAATGTCCATTAATCAAAATTCTCGCTTTATCCCCTGAGTCGACGAAATAGAGATATGTCTGCTGGTAATCTATTTGTTGATGACGGTACCGCCCTAATGGCGATTCCAATGATTTTTTATCATATTACTAACTACGAAAATAAGAAAATTTTGCAATAAGGTGCATTTCGTATAATTAAACCATGATATTTCAGTGATGTTTTAAAAAATATGTGTTGTGTGTGATATTTAACTTTTTTATTTTTTTGAAATACTTTAACTATTAGGTCTTTCTAATGATCTGTTCTGATACACAATTTCACTAATTATAGTTATGTTAAATATTTTCGAGTGTTATATTGAATTGATATAAATTATGTTATTAATGAATGCTTATTATCTAATAAGCTATAAAGCTAAATGACAAAAAGCTACATAAGTTACAATCTTGTAATTATAGTAAAACAAACAAAATGTTGTATATGGCTTATTAAAAAAAGATATATCTGATTAGTTATTATATATGTATTGATATTTCATATATTGGACTTTAATACAAGTCTTATAACAATGACAAAAATTACTATTCGGTCACACTGACGTCACTTCGCTATAATGCGACGCCATTATCAAAAACTGTAATTGTTTCATTAAACGAATAGGAAACATGTTTTCCACGTGATTCTACATTAATGTACTAAATATTTTGGACATGACAACAAAAGCTAACTTGTTTGGAAATACGAAAATATAGACCACAGCTTTACGCTGTAGTCGAAATATACAATTTATTATGGCCGTATAAGGTGCAAAGCTAAGATCAAGATAATAAGCTCTTTCTTATAAGAAAACTATCAAATTAGGGACACATGGCCTGTTGAACACGTTATTATGAATAAATTATAAATAATTAATTCAATCTGCTTATTTTATTTTGTTGCTTCAAATGTATAAAAGAGGCATTTAAAAACAAACATTTATACTGTTTTAGTAACGAAACAATTTTTTTTCTTACGTTTGCTTTTTCATTAAAAATGATACCAGAGTATTCTTAAATATAAATTCTTTTTTGGATATTACATAATAACTTATTCTTCCTATAAGTAGATTATGCTTATACATATTTTGATGGCTACAAATCAACTAGTTAATAAATTTCATAAAATAAATGTAGCAGAAAATTGTTTCTCGTTCAAACTTGTTCATTTTGGATTGTTACTTATCTATATCAAGCTCTTGTATATTTTCAAATAAGAAAATAATCGCCTGCGGTCACTTTATCGCTAGAATCTTGTAGATGATACTTTTTATTTCTTGTTTACGAAATTCTGCAATAGTTTGTGTTATGTTTGTAACCATATAAGGATTTCTAAAGTATTCGAAGGACATTTTAGTTGTACCAAACTATACTATAAAATATATATAAAAACCAATGTTCTCTGAGGTTCTACGAGCTCCTAATAGGCTATGGTAACTGATTACCACTAGGCAGGCTATTGTTGATGCTTATTTTTACAAAGAAGATTGGTATTTGTTAACTTATATTTTCTGCAACCACATTCGTTTATGCATATCCTATAATAAAATTTAATCCGATTCGGTCTTGAATAAGAATGATTGAAATTGCTTGTTGAAATTGAGTTTTTATAGATTTTCCAAGTAATAGACACCTTTGTATAAAGTAAGACTGAGTAAAATTAATAGCTATTAAGGTAAATACTTATTATAATTTACATAAGATTATTAAAAGAAAATACAAGTACGAGTATTTTAACAATATTTTTTCTATGTAAATTAGTTACAAATTGTGGGCTTTATGTCAATTGTTTATCGATCGCTTTGAAACTGTTACTTTATTACGCGTTCTTAATTTGAATTCTATAAAATAGATATGTCCAAAAACTAGCTACATAAATTGTTCCGGAGTGGCCATACGTTGCACTAGTGAGCTATTCTAACGGTCCCTTTCACCGCTATCTGCTGACCATCAGGTGAACTGTTTTTTTAACTGCCTTAATAAAGTGAATAGCATATAAGATTTTAATGTAGAGACGAGATTTTGATGCGATAATACGCCGTGAAGTGCACGATTTTCTTGTGTGTGGCGGCGTCTTTGGATCTAATTTGGTATGCTTGCCCTTTGTGAGTATTTCGGACACGTTAAAGTTTTTATAAACATAGAGACCTATTTGGATTTTGGTCCAGGTCAAAGGCCGATCCGCACGAAAATCCAAGGCGTTTTCAACGTCTTTTTATGTAAAAAATACTTCGCATAGAATAAATACTTAGCATTGAACATTTTTTTAATTTTTCTAACAATGAGGTTGGACCAATTGTTATTGTAGAAGTTGTAGGAAGGTTTAAAAATTACTAGTAATACTTAATCTAGAGCTGCTAAGTCGTATATATTTTTATTTATTATATTTTTATTCGCTGTCATTTAAAAACATATTAAAATACCCGTACGAGCTAGAATTTTGGGTATGTAGGTAAATACGTAGTAAATAAGATAAAATACTTGTATACTGCGTTTAATGTAATTAGACTAACAAATAAGAAAAAAATAGAATGCTTAGAGTTGTTTGAGAAGAGTTCACTCATTCTTTTTAGTTTTGTCAAATGTCAACGTGAATTTGAATGCAGTTATTATTCGTATTATTAAATGATATATTTACAATCTTTACTAACATCTATATACATAGCTTGAATTTATTTTGTACCGGTCACCAGTTTAGTACTAGGTATTTTTTATACTAGAAACTTTTGAATTCTTTTGAATTCTTTTGCAGTACTTGAAAATGTCACTATAACCGTCATTCGTATCTTACTAGGATTAAATAAATAATCACAGCCAAATTTTGAAGTAAATTTTGAAGCTGAAGTAAGTAACATTATTGCAAGAAATACTAAGATGGAAGCTTATGTCTAGGTGCTGAATAGTTTATTTACTATTTTCATAGACAACTATTTCTATATATTTTTTGCTAATACTTACATATGTTTAAAAATACTAACTGTCAGGGAGTTACACTTCTTTACTGCTCGTACGAGTATATAATAAGTTACTGTTCCTTAGTTGGAAATAGTTCTTTGTAAAAAAAAGACTACTAGAGTTTTGAAGGTTGATCTATCACAGTAACTAATGTACAATAAAGAAAAAATTACTAATAAAATGAGAACCCCAAAAAAACACAAGTAGTCAAGACAGAACTAATAATAAATTACAGCCATTTATGTAACAATAAATGATCACAAATATCTGATGTAACATTTTGCTATCAAACTAAAACGCCACAGAAATGAACGCCCACCTCCGCGTGCGTTTAATTTAATATCATTTGTTCGTGTCATCGGGACCCACTAACGAAACTGGTGTTTCATTAAATATTTTAATTAACATTTGGACTGTATGTTATTTGTGATAACTACCTACTAGGTATGAAATTTGTACATTTCTGTAAGTTAGTTATTCACTTTTAGAATTAATATTGTAGTTAATACCTGATATGTATAGGTACACCCTTCTTGAAGAACAATTAAGAAATTTAATGGTGATTTTAGAAGGAATTATATCTTAATTAAAAGTCTATTGCAATGACTAAGGTCGCTAATACTTCTTGTTCAGCCCTATTGATGTGTAAACAGTAAAACAAGTTACCCCTTACATATTCTGGACCTAGTAATGTACCTACCAAAGTTAATTATGATAAATAAATTCATTCTCTAGTTCTTAAAAATAAATAAAATATTCCAATTCTCATATCGAAATATATGAATTATCTCTATTAATTTGAATCTAGATAATTTTAATGTAGAACTTAACGACAGAAGAAGATTTAAAGATAGTAACTTGCTTGCACTTATGAAACGACGTTTAATTATAATTGACGGACTAAACGATATAATTTTATTACGAGAACACGGGTTGAAATCGAAAAATCAAACAAAAGATAAGGCTACAAGAAAAAATAAGATAACGCAAATTATGAAAAAGCTTTTACTCAGAACAACGTTGATAAATTAGCGGTAAATAAAGATGATTATAAGAGAATTGCCGGTTTGACATGTGGAGTCTCAAAATTGATGTGTATTATAGGGACGGTAACACCCGATCGTTTGCGGGGCAAAGTGGAATTATCGGGCGGTCGATTTGAATATTAATCTTTGTTCGCGAGAGTCGATCGGCGTCATTAGAGCGCTGCTTTTTTGTTTTCCATGAAACTTTGTAGGAGCTGACTCAACGACCTTCGTCGGGAATGCGATGGCAGGAAATTGAAAACTGGAACATGAATTTGATATATTATAACGGTTGTTTAATATAATGTCACTTTACCTCTCAACTGAAGTGAATCGGTTCTTAAGTGTTATATGTAATAATATTACTAATTTTATGTTTAGTTGGAAGGAAACATAAATACAAATCAGTGGGACTTTATTATTTACCTCAGTAATTTTTCATTGACACATTGTTTTTTTGTAGTATGATTAAATAAAGAGAACATTATATAAAATATTTTCAAATTTAAGTAAATATTTTTACGTCTGCAGGTATTTAACCCTTAAACAAGAAAACTCATCACGTTTGATATTATGAACCAGTTAATATGGTTTCATATTAGATAGCCTTTATAAAACTTTTGTCTCTAGACCGGAATAGTTCATATAAAATGTGTTATTAAAATCAGTTCTAGACCAAAATTGATTGAAAAATACTGATTATGAAGTTTTCTATATACACTTTCTAATTGACCATATCCTGGATACAGCAGACAGAAACAGAAAACATAAGGAATTCTGCTCTACTAATAACAGAAAAATATTTGACACAGCTAGAACTAGAATAATTACGTCCTTTAGATTAGATAAAACTGGAGTTAAGAAAAACCTTTTTTTATTATTTATGTCCATAAATTAAGATATATTTATATATATTTCTAATAAAAGTTAATATGTTTGTTTCTAATGATATCCAAGACGAATACATGGGAGCTTAGAATATCATAACTGGTCAGTTTCGAAGAAAAAATTACCACTAATATCAATATATTAAACATCTTGCCCAAATATGTTCCCAGAATAAATATATAAATATTAAACTGTGACAGCTAACAACTATTTAGTTGTAAAATTTATGGTTTGATGAAAGATTTTTTATTATTAATGTGTTACAAATTCCGAAAAGTTCTGCTTATGTGATTAGGTATTAGTCATTACATAAAAAATCATACATAAATATTTATATGAACATTAGACAAAAGTACCTAGATACACTATATAAATCTACAGCTATGATGACTTATTTAAACAATAATAATTTACCACTTGTTTTTTGATTAAAAGAGAACATATTAACTGATTATTATCATGCATCACAAATAACATAATCACTTAAATGGGCAATGATTATTCATCTGCTAGATAAAATCAGAACTTTTATATAAATATTATAATTAGAATGGCTATCTTCTGTATTTCCACACATGCTCAACACATTCTATACTGCTACAAAACATACTAATTGCTAGTTCTCAATCTTTATATTATGAAATTAATTATTCAAACCTAGATGGCATTCTTAATGAAAATAGTGTTCATATGTATAGGTACATTTAAGGGTTCGAAAACATGATAGACAATAACTTATTGCTACAACTTGCTTCGTATGTTTAAGTTTATTCTAACATATTTTTTCCGGATTTTTATTTTGCTTGAATCGGAAATATTAAGCATTATAGAAACAAGAAGCTCATATTCAGTCAAGATAATAATAAAGCAAGTTTTAAATATATCATAACTTTTAATTTTAATTTATTTATTTTAGCTCGCTTTTTATTATGTAGGTTATTAGCGACTACATTACAACTGAATAATACTTAAACTAACAGATAAGTATTTGTCAATTTCAAGCAATTTAATGTTTGTTTACAGGCGTTAACGATAATACAATCTTTTAGGGTGCTCGTTCTGTACTTTCATATACTTTTCTTATTGTCATATGGTGAAAATTCTATAAACAAATGGTTAACAGTCAAATCTAGTCCACACTTGCATTTGTTTTACTTGTTTTGCTTATTCATCCTGTTTTGTCACCTACAAGATCTGTTATGACTTGCTACAAATAAAGTAAAGCAACTCCTTGATTTGTGTACTTTTGCATCTTCTAACTTCAACGATTCTGTTTTCATTATGCATTGTTTTTACATTAATTAAAAATGATTAAAATGAAAAATACATTAACAATATTATCTAAATATTTAGAAATAATGAGGACGTGAACTAGTATATCAAACTGTAGATTTACAGGGCTACATACAGCTTTGCTCAGCGACTTTACATATTGAAAAAAATATTTCCCCATTTCGAAATAGAGTTTAAAATATAGTGACCGATAAAACGTGTAACTAATTTATTTTCTTTCGCAACGTTTTAAGATGTATTGTTAATAACTGGTCTAACAGTCCATAATGTAATGAATAACGTATACATATAAATACGTTAGTCAGTTAGCCGGCAGCGATTAGTTCTCTCCAATGTTATTTCGACCTTGCTTTTATCTTTTAGGGTTTCTTTTTCAGTGTTTTATATATACTAACACATTCGTTTCTCAGAAAATTTGTAAGATTTGAGTTTTTAGATTAGTCGTCTCTCACCCAGTATAATAAACTAAATGTAGCCTCATTCAAATTATTGAATCTTGACAGACTTTTCCAAATTTAAATATAAGAATATTTAACATCTATAGGAACAGTGAATCTGTACCTGTATATAAATTATCTTGAAAAAAAAAATAACTTCGAAAATAAAGTTTTCAGTAACGCTTCTGTTGCTACTTGAAAGTTTTACAGAGCTTTTACAGCTTTTGACATTGATAAGTAAAATTTAAATGTACTTCAAGATTCTGGAAAAAAGCAAGCAATTTTTTTTTTGTTTTATTCGTTGGTGTAATATAGTTTTGTCTATCTATTACGTTGTCTTAACTATCGGTATTACACTTATAAGTGAAGTTCCAGCCTACAGCTGTAACCTCTGTAGTCGTGTCCCACTCTTATTGTATGTTGTAACTCTGTTTAGTGTTGTAAATAAAATAAAAAATATCTAATCTAAAAACATTAATAGAATTACTTTGTTCACAAAAAATTAAGTTCATTAATTTTTCAAATTCTTTCGAATTTGACATGTATGTGCGGAGATACATTTAAAATTTCCTATGTGCGAGCAATTTATTACGTATAGGTAAAGGTTTTATATAGTTTATATATATGTAAATTAAAAACTATGTCAGTAAATTGTTATGCAGAGTCTTAGCTTTCATACCTTTCTATTTTGTGGAAGCATTCTACTTTCAACTGTATACATATACAGAACCCCAATTAAAAATATTAAACTTGTTTTTTATTATTTTATCGGATACATCATCGATTTGTTTCTGTGGCCTTGTTTCTATTCGATACCATGATTTATTATTAGACGTGGTAATAAAATAGTAACGCAACAATAAATTTTTTAGTCAGAGATGCAAATTAATTCTCATAGATTATTTCAAGCCGAAGCAATACTTTAATTATAAACATCTTAATTAAAGTTGTCTGAACAGAATAAAAGATTTTTTAAATTGTGCTTGAAGGCTTCAATGGAAGTTGTTCATCGTTCTATAATTTTTCTATTTTTCAAATGAAATTGGGGCATAGCAGTTACCTTTATCTTATAGGAGATTGTTGCCAAATAACACTAAGGAGGCGTAACCTGATCTGATCTTGAAGCCAATTAAGTTACCAAACCTTACTGGAGAAGATTTGTGTTGGGAGAAAGGAGAGTTGGCTTCTAAGGCTGTCAGCATAAGTCTTGAGGTTTAGACATTCAATGCATTAGATACTCTTGGAGTTACTTACACTGAACAAAAATACTCAAACCATATTAATTATAAGAAAGTTTTGTAAAAAAAACAAATTGTTGAAATGTACCCTATTGGTTTGTGTTAGCTGTTAACAAATTTCATTTAATTGGGAATCTTATATAGATTTGTGTTCTGGTAACTTTTTTTTTATTAATACAAAATAAAATTATATTGTACATAAAAGATTAACAGTGGTTCACACCGGAGTTGCTACTTCGTGCTAGTTAAATGGATATATTATTTTAATACATTATAATCAGCCATGATAAATAGAACTATATGCATTTTCCTATCAACAGCCTTAAAAATATATTGATATTATTTAATTGCGATATCAATATATTCTTAGTTTGTAGGTTATGCTGGGTACTAACAGGCGGTGGGTACAGGTTGGGGAGTCTCCTCGCGTGCTGAAACCGTTAGGAGACCGCTCAATGCACTAGATGACCTCCCTATTCATTGCAAGGGGCGGTTTACCAACGGATCCAGCTGGCGTATCCTGGGTGGACACGAAACAACTACCAGAATAGAATCTGTAGTGGTTTTGTGGTCGGCTAATATCCAGCGAAAAGGTTCTTTTCAGGGCCACCTGGTGTGTCTCCAGCCACTTCTCCAGACTGCGGAGTTGGCTAGGAACATTTGTTTGTATATCAAGCCGTGACGGTGCTAGATCCACCAAAATCAACCCTTATTTTCTCGTTGGAATACCCACCTAAAACGTGGGGCTTACGGCACTTAGGCCTTTGATGGGGGACAAAGTGTAGTTACGTAGGCTTAATGTTTGCGCACAGTTCCATTCAATCCGCTCTTCACACTGCCCAGGAGGGCCTGTGAGGTAAGGCTCTTTTAAGCGCCAGCGGAGAATTGTGCTCGGTTGTGGTCGGTCTCCAATACCGGCGGTCCGTTGGCGATCCCGTAGGGCCCGCAAGGGCAGGCGCAGGCGGCGACCCGGTGAAATGTTTTCGCGAGATTCTTCTATACCGAGACCCATATACCTCTACAGTTGGCACCGTACTGTGGCGGTCATTATTCTGTATACCACCTATTTTGTTAAATAAGTAAATAACTTGAGATGATTTGAATGGCGAAATTTTAGTTATATTAAAATTTATTTATATTTATTTATTAAATCTAATAAAAAATAAGAAGGAAATTTAAAACAATACGATACTTTTTTCCTTTTAATTGATCAATTTATTTATAATTACATCACAGGCAAGAAGACGAGTAAGTAGTTCAAATTAAGAAATTAAAAAGGACAAACTTTTAATTTTATAAACAAAATCAAATACAACACTCATGAAACATTAACCTTTAAAGTATTTTACTGGAAATTTACATCAGTAATTGTAATAACCAATTTGATTGCACAGAAACAACCAATTACAATAAGAACATCACCTTCAAGATACACCAGTTTACATTAGTGTTGGGGCACACCTGTACCAACAAGGTGCTTGAGAGCCGTGAAATATTGTTATTTAATTTCGAAATTGGTCCACAATTACACTTGAAACCGACCTCTCTTATTAACACTATTATCTTAAAGCAAGTATGGTTTAATACCATCGGAATTATAATGGAAATTAATTTCTATTTTCTTGCAAATTGTTGTTTAAATGAAAATTAAAAGTTAATGGAACAATTAAAACTATATATAGCTCGTTTGATCAATTTTAACTTATGTAATGTTGCGCAAACGCAAAGTATGGGCTTAATTCCCACAACATAACTGTTTTTTTTTTAGAAAAATTGAAATAATTTTATTCAATACCTACTGCCCCCATATCATAGAATAGGGTTCAGCAGTACTCTTTACTTTTAAAATATATCACTTCATTAGAATAGGACATATTTCACAATAAATAATTAGATAACTTACATCGATCCTTTATCCGTGTTTAGTATCTGATTATTGATAAATTAATTTTACAATTAGTATTTTAGTTGAATGCGTGCAAATTGTATATCTAATAGCTAGCCATTTAACATTTTTTATTAGGTGTTGAAAATATTAAAATAACAATAAATTACATTATTTTCATTGTTCACCCTTTTTTTATTTTCTAATTAATCTCTAAGATTCGTTACTAGGTTAGCCTTCTTACTGTGATAGGTAGGTGCAAGAAAAAATATTTTGCTATCTCTATCTAATGACAATGTGAAAGCAGGGACAATTTTGATATGTAAAACGTATGTATACAATACTTGGCAGCCACATGAATTGGGTATAAATGGTGACTTATAACAGGGTAACAATATTGCCTATATTACAATTGACCTCTGTTTGGGCTGGTCCTTCTCTCTCCTAACTACTAGTTTAGGTAGAAATATTACAACGTGCTTCTCAAGAACCTTTATTGGCCTATGATGGCAACACGAAAAAACTGCTTTCAGTTAATTGCAGCGCAACAGTGTAGCGGCGTATTATCTTGAATTAATCAAAAGTTACCTAATTCTTATTAAGCGTAACAAACATGATTAGCACACTTGCATGAAACAGCCAGTGACGTCAAGAAAAAAATCATCTGCAATTTAATCGGACCGTGCATCGTCATATTTTCTTCAATTTCCTAAGCCTGCCTACAATAGGCGTTGCTAGTGTTGCGACGCGCGAGGTGTTCCCGCGGTAACTGCACCGCGGCACGCGAGCACCGCCGCTCCGCCCATTCGCACGCATGCCAACCGACAATTTTGTTTTGTATGTAAATTATCACTGTTTTTCTAATCATATTTGGAACGCTCTCGTCATTTGTTATTGAGTACCACCCATTTGACAGCTTTTACGTGACGAGAGTACTCATTGCCTTTGGGTATTGTTAGCTGCAATTTTATTATTTTTTATTTTTAAATAACTTTCGAAGCTGCTCCTGATATTGGGCATTAAAAAACTGATATGATTCTGCAAATGTTACCTATTATTATGACACAGCCTACATTATATACCCATAGCCTTTAAAATCTTGAAGCATGTAAAACACTGTATACAGTAAGCCATAAGATAATGAGTATGATCTTATGACTTACTGTATGGTATCTAATTGCTAATCAAACAATCTTTTAACATAGTACATTCACAAACAGTCCAAGTGCAGGGAACTAGCGCTCTTGATAAACGGCGGCCATCACTGCACGCCACGGCCTATTATGAGAGCATGACGTCACCGCCCCGCCCCCCACCTCCTCGCTTCAATCACCGGGGAACCCTCGTCATGCCCCCACCCTACGTTCCGCTTTACTGACGCCGCATTTTTTTCTCATAATAATAACGTCTAAAAAATCGCGCAAAAAATCTTGACAGACGCCGTGAGTCCCATCCCTATCAGCCTTTTTGAATGTTATTCCAAATTTGAATATATTATAATTTTAAAAATTAATCATTTAACATGATTTCATATTTTAGTCGAATACTTCTTCCATGATTTAATTATTAATAGGCGTAAACTATGTACTTATAGTGTTTTTAAAATACAACAAGTTATGCTATTCCGATGAGTCTTAAGCCGTGAGTACGAAATAATTATCACAAAATAGGTAGGTGAGTATGTTATTGACCAATATAATTATAAGAACCTAGTCTACAATATGACAATATTATAGTATAATAAGTATTAATAATTTGTACATTGAAAATAATAGCTAAAACATTTGTTTGTTCCAAAGCTGACTATTTTTAAATCAATGAAGTACCTAGATTTGTGAATCATATAATATTACCTTAAATTAAGCATTTGGTATTCGTTAAAAACCGCATATTTTAAGTGAGAGAATCAGTATTTAGTAACCTAAGTGCAGCTGATTCTTGGATCCTATGCTGATTACAAAGATGAGAGTTCTTATTGCTGATAGTATGACAGATTGATGTATGAAGGATATTATCTATCACACAACATGCATGACAATATTTCTTCTTTGTGATTGCGCTGGAGGCCTGGTAAGGAACAAAGAAGGAAAATGTTGAATCTCAACTTAGAGGACAATCGGTTTTGATATTAAAGTTTTCATGAAAAATTAATAATCGAGTTATTATCAAACATTGACTGAAAATGTTTTTCTTTTTCAAAAATATAAAAGAACTAAAAATCTAATAAGCCAACTTCTTCAGTTAGAATTTAAGTGGCATGATTTTCTAATAAGAAAGGTTAACACTTATAGGAACTTATAAAATCGGTTTAAATCATAATAATAAAATATGATACGTCAGTAGGATTGTCATAATTAATAATCTTGATAAGTTATCAATAAACTATTACCTGTCAAACTATACCAAGGAATTGCCTGAATTTTATAATTTTTACCTTTGGGTACTAATATATAATCTTTTAGAGTTGTTAATAGAACATACTTCTCTACATAGAAATATAAATATATTGAGCTAAGAGCATTGTATGCAGTCCCTATTGCAACATTTGTTAAATCAATTATTTCTCAACAATTGATAGAACAATGAAAATTCTTAAGTAATAAGTACCAATAAGCCAGCCAGTTATTTAATGTTTGGTTTTAATTTCAAGATGCTCAAACATTTCAAATTAACAATAAAACTGAAGGTCACGTTAGTGGTCACAGGTGTTCCAATATAGTCTTATTGGATTATGGTATGTGTAGTAGTTGGTTTAATTTACTTATTAACTATTTATTATGCACTGAAAATAGCTATACAGTTTTAAATGGAATACGTTTTTTGAAATGTATATATTTTTTAATTGTAGAATCAATAATTAAATATAAAATTTATTAATAATATGTATATACTCCAATTACAATAATTTTCAATATATGTTTTTTTTTAATTTTATTTCCGCATTGAAATCAATAATATTAAAAATGTTCTGACTTGTCTTTTAAAGCCGTGCCATCTATCAACAGGTAGTATCGTCTGTCAAGCAGCGAGTCATGGAAGTCATTTTAGTTTAGCCACTCGACGCCAGAGGTCACTCAAGCTTTAACTTTAAAAGTTTTGATGACTCATTTAGTTCTTTACTGTTTGAACAGATGGTGCTAAATTTAAGTTTTTATTTATAATTTATATAGTTCATATTTATGTTTTATTTTCATATACACTAATTTGAATATATATTTTTATTAATTTATTTATTTATCACGATTTTATATATTTATCACGATACTGATTTTTGAAAAAATTAGTAAAAATACTTTTCTAACATACCAGTATCTATTATAATCAGACTTCGATTTTCAAAATAAAATTAAAAAATTTTCTTCAATTCAACTGTCAAATGTTTGACATAAATCGTCACCGTCAATATACACAAAACAAAAGCGCGTTTGCATTATTTTTAGTATTGGCATTGAAATTGGTTAGGCTTTGTACGAATGAATGGAAAAAACAGTATAAAAACGGAAACATATGTACAAAATAGAAAACTTATTTATGTAAGTAATCGTTATAAACTTTTGGGACAGAAATGACATGATCACAAAGAAATGTTAACAGAAAAATTATTAATCTTTTGCATTAACTTATCGAAGACAGTATAGCATAGAGGTATATAAAGGTGCTAAGGGTAACCGAGAACAGTTTTTTTTAGTAAATTATTACTAATGTAATAATGTTTTTTTTAGTAATAATATGGCAAACAAAACTTATGCGGGGTCAGTTTGTTTATTAATATTTTACATCAATATAATTACCTATACCTTGAATTCCATAATCACAGACTTAACGAGATTTAACCCTTATCAAATTTGACAACACCTAAATTAATAGTTCGTGAAGGTATTTAGTAAAGCTCGGAAGAATATCGTTTTACTTTCATTAAAGTATTTATTATGTAATACCAATGCGACTATAGCAACTATATGGAAGTTCTAAGTAAGTAAGTAATAAGCCTAGATCGATAACTATGTTAGTAAAATTCATGGAAATATTTAAATAATATATTTGTGTTAAGTCGAAAACCATATAAGTACCATACCATACCATGGACCATATACTTACTCGTTTTATCATGTTCCCACAAGAGTGAAGCTAGAATTAATCTTTAGCTTCACAAAGAAGCTTTATTGAGAGCGGCGTGTTGCGGCCGAACTTTGATGTACGACTTTCATCGCTGCAAGCGGAAGCTCTCCGATACCGCCGCCATGTTGCCGCGTAAATTAACCCTCCCGACATGTCGCTCTTCCGGTCACATTTGAATCAGTTTCTGTAATATTCAGTTTCCAACAGAATTGATAATATTTAATACGTATCTTTAAGTTTAAAAAACAAATTGAGGTTCTTATTTACCATTATCTGTGGGTTTCATAAATGTGTGCGCATACAGTTTAAGCCTTATACAGTAGCAAAAAGAGTCGATATTCTACTGCATTTGATGACAGTCAGTGAAAACCTCTGGAGGTCCAGAAATCTATATTAAGTAGGAGTTTATCTAGAAACATAGAAATCAGAAGTATCTACTGGACGTTGTTTTAAAGGCTCAGTATTTTAAATTACTCGAATCGCTTTTGAAAAAACTTATTTGTAATTCGTTCGCTTCAATATTCACTTCTTGTTGTTTTGGTGGCTCTGTCGTTTTTAGGAATTCAGCCCATGTCAAGTCGTTTCAAAATATATTTTAACTGGAAAACTTTTTACATTGAATTATTTTGTGCCGTTTTAAGTCGGTTTGAAGTCGGCTTTTAGTTTTGTTCAAAAATTTTTTCGCATTTTTAAGTGTTAAGTTTTAAAGATGCGAAAAAAAATTAATGTTAAACAAAAGGATTTAGATTATGATATGACTATCGTGTCTTGAAAGACAAGTCTTTTAAATAAATATTACTTCTTTTTTGAGAGTTCCTGAGGCACATCACACTGCTTTAACTAGTCTAACTTCCCCTTCTCTACTATGCATTTACTTTATGAACTGCAGCCGTTACATGAGCCTATAACCCATGCATAATATGACGCCTTCTTCAGAGGTTAAGACGTGGTCTTAATTCGAGAACTTTTAGTTAACTTCGAAAAACTTGAAAAGTAAAGTAAAATTTTTAGAAAATGAAAACTGATAGATATTTTGAAGAAAATTACGATGAATATAAAATAGAGATTTAGCTTTCCTATTTTCTCTTTATTACATGATATCCAATAAGAAAAAAGCACAAGTCTAAAAAGTTGTATTATGCTAATAAGACATGCTCAAAAGCATAGCACTGTTTTAACTTTCTATATAGTTTATTTATAGTTGTATAGATGGCGCTGCATTATAAATTTTAAGTTCAGGCTTTCGTTACTAGATGGCACTGATAAAAGTTTTGTTTTTGTATTTTAATTGTGTGTGTGTATGTTACATGGTAAAAATTAAATGCAATATTAATTTGAAATCCTCAACCTACGTATCTATTGTCATATTTCACCCCCGCTCCTATTGTTCGAATGTATGCAAGTAATGTTTGAATCACGTGGGGCAATTACAAAGGTGTCGGCGTATGTATCTCGCAATAAATCAGCTCTGCGCGATATAACAATTAGTCGCTATGATAGCAATGTTAATTAAACGGCTATAATTTGCACTGGCAGCGCCTAGCGACTAATATCGGTACTTCAATGTGGGTATCAGAAAATATTTAAATGATCTTGTTTCTTCAATATCTGACTAAACAGATTGCACTTTCTGTTGTAAATGAACTGAATTAATTTTTTGGGTCTTTGTTCCAATTAAAGTTAATACACGAGAGATGATCAAGTCATAAAGCGTTGTTAGTTTGTAATTGTATTGTATATTTTAATTATTAAAAATAAACCGTTAACGTTTCAATTTGAAATCATTTGTGTGGTAATTATAAGTGGTAATTATCAATAGAAAGGTTTAATGAATAGACCTTTCTATTGATATTGACGACAGATGTATTTCTTAAAACTTACTTAACTAACATTTTGATTTGTATCTAGATGAGTAGTTTTAATTACGATTTCATTATTAGTCAAAGTATCAACAGGGTTAGAATTAATGCTATTAGGACATAACTTCATTGATATTTCCCAGTAAAGTCAGCTTAGTCAGTGGGTACTAGTGAATTGTAATAAATAATATCGATATCAAAGTAATAGTCATATGTGATGAAACTTCTAATGACATAATATAACGGCATTAACTTTAAAATGGTTAGATGCCATTTTTTTTGTCACGAGAAAATTTTTCATAAATCACGGACCGTCTCTGGCAGAACTAAGAACGCCAGATCTTTTGGAGCAATGAAGATTAGGTACTAAAGGTCTTCTTTAAGTTAAGATTCATATTTGTTCTATGGAAAATTGCATACGGAAATATCTGAAACTAAATGAAATTATATTTTTTATAAAATATTCAGCATAGATACACATTGCACACACTTGATAATTAATTGAATAAATGTTATTTTTTTTACGGAAAAATCCGTAATGAAAATCAGTAATTAAAGTTTGTCCCTCCCATTGCATGTCGGTAAAATTGTTTGGAAAATGTGCAAAACCACCGTCAGGAAATAATTGAAAAAAAGTATGAATAAATTTGACTTTTAACATTTTCCATAATAACAAAGTAAAGTCTTACAATGTATAGCTATAAATGAGATGTGGATGTATTAAATGAAAAACATAATTGTAACACGTATTCTTTTTGTACAGATGTACAGAAAAAGCTTTATTGACATTTAGCATTTATATATATATATATATATATATAAATATATATATTTATATATATATATATATATATATATATATATATATATATATATATATATATTATATATATGTTACAGTCATGTACAGCTTAAAGACAATCACACATTGCTCGCACAGTTAAAATAAATGACAGGTTCACAGCATAGGAGATAATGTCCACATATATACATATACTACTCTGTTTCTAAAACGACTAACAAAACGCTTCCTTGGTAATCTTCGTCGAACAAACTCAACGCAGGTCAGGTATTTAATGTTGGTATCAGTAAAATAATGACAAGTTGTACCTTTGCTCATCATCTTTCATCACAAATCCATTACAAGGTTTACAAAACGACCACGTCCAGAATCCTTCTCGACCTCTGCCCCCAGGAATGTCCGCCATTTTGATTACTCGTCCGTAATTGATTACGTGCGCTTTGATTAACAGATTCCTGTTGCAATAGCTGGTGCTATCTGCACTCGTGTAAATGCTGCTTAGGAATACGTTCAAGGAATTAATTTATTGTTGTGTTTATGATGCCGATAGGAATAGTAATTAGTCATTGTAATTGCACTGTATGTGCAGTGAATTCATAACTTTCAAATATTTAAAAAAACTGCATTGAGTTCTTTCGAAATGAACCAATGAATCTTAATCATATCAAGTATTTTCGCTTAATATTATACAGAAAATAGTAAAAAATTTGTACGGATATCTCTTAGACTAGGTACAAGACAAACGATAATTTTCTGGCTTTTTAATCGAAATATATTGTATTTCGATTAAAAAGCCAGAAGAAAAAAATTGTGCAAAAATTTTATTAACACTAAATAACAATAAAACTAAACTTTTTTAAATAATAATATAATTTATTTTCAGACTTATTTTTAGACGTTATTTTTATTTTTATGACAAACCGAGTTACCTAAACTTATAAAAACATACAAGCATTGTTCAAACACTGCACCGTGTACGTCACAAAGGGGCTCATGAAAAATTATGAACCTGTGGGCGCGGATCGCAGAAGTTGTCTGATTAAATTTGGAAGTTAGCCTGGTAATTAGAGGTACATAGCATTTCACTCAGGGTGCGCTTAGCTCGGATTTACTCTAGGGAGTCATTTGCCGAGTTTTGATGACCCAAAAAGGCAGCGTTTTTCGATAGGAGCGTGTAATTACGGTTGTGGAAAATGTGAAAGTGCCCTAATGACTGTAAGCCATCTAGCTACCAGGTTTCATTTTAAATTTACTTTTTTACTTGATTAATGATCACACCAACGATGAGTTTCCTAATACTAGACTCCATCGCTCGAAGAGTAATAAATATTAACTATTATTAATGACAATAGCTCAAACTTTTGAAAATTTTTTTGCGGAAATTCAAAACAAAAAAAGATAAAGTAATCTTGAAGTATATTATTTTCTAATAGAAAACAAAATTTTCCTTAAAAAAAGAAGACTTAGCTGTTTAAATCTATATTTTAATAATAATAATCAAACGCCGTTAAAATACATGAGTTCTTATGTTATATCAAAATTAGTCCCACCAGGTGTCAGACTAATTAACCCAATTAATATTAAGAAGAACTGACAGACGGACAGTGAGATCAGAGGAGCTAGTTTAAAATTAATGGGTTTTTCTTCATAATTGATGCACCAACGACTTAGCCTTTGTGAGAACAGATATGGACAAATGTAGTAATGCTTTTGTACTATGAAATTCATATAATAAATAGTTTTCGTCTTTAGATAACGCCGTACTTCTAAGGAAGTGAGTATATATATTGTTTTGTACATTTTAACTCAGAAGAAATGAAATCGTCGCATGGTATTTTGTATTAGATCGCTTAATTAAAACGATGCGATATATTATTTATACAATATAATTATTAGTAGTATTTCTTATAGCCAAGTTGGACACCTTTTATTGAGTAATCTAAATAAAAATACATTTACATTACCGTTTAAGATATGATCTAGTGGTAAACGTGTAAAACAATTTTTAATAAACTTTAGTACGACGTAATATAGATGGACCATTCACACGGTAATTTCACATTGTACCTGTCATTGTTTTAATAAATATGACTTTATTAAATTGAAATATGAAGGCTATTGTATAAAATAGCTGTATAAGAAATTTATGGGAACAATAAAAATTTATTAAGACGTACGTACATAGTCGAATAAGATATGAGCTATGAAAATAAATTAAATATGAGACCACTTTTCTTGCTTACATAAAAGTGATACAGCATGAATAAATCTAAACCACTTAGTATTCCCACAATAGCTCTCTAATTGACAAATAGTGGAAATGATTAATACACCCGCTGAGAATTTTCTCGAAATAAATTCTTTGATCATGGTTTGATTAACAACTACCGACTGTCGACTGCGAAATGTTATCAATATTCTTTTTAATTTAGTCCTTAATCTATTTAAATGTATATTTTACCGTTGCTTATTTCTGTGCACATGCTTCTAGATTTTTCTAGTTCATCCAGTCGTTACGAATACGAATGATCTACACATGTACCAGTCAGTTGCGAATGTATATTGTAAAATTAATAATATTTTCTACGCTGACATCTTTATACGTCTTGTTTATATATTTCAAGATGTCCAACATGGGTTCGATGTCGAGTAGATAATTACGAAAGACCTTACTGAGAAGCTCGAAGCAAAGGGCATGAGAACTGGCCATGAGTCATAGAGTGCGCTCCGGTAATAAATCAAACGTGTGTACTCCGTTATCAAATTATCAAAAGCACGTGAGACTGTTAATTTCAACGTCGGTCAGTTTAAAGACGTGTTCCTTGAACCGGGTCCGGTGGAGATTTTTATCTCTATCGTAATTGCGGACTAGAACATAAGCCTGTTACGTGCCCTCAGATTAAAACTGTAACTATGAGGTTGCGCGAACAACACACCTGGCATAGGTATATCATGTACTCTCGACAATTCCAACATAACTTTAAACATTTTTTTTTTAAATCGTGATTTGATAAACAGACCAGTACGAAACTTCTGAATGAAAAATATGTTCAAGATGAACTGAATTATTTGGACTCAGGCCAGAACTAGATTTAATTTAACAAAAATTGTTAAATTCATAAAGTGCTAAAAAAGTTGAAACCTCAAATGGTTTTCTAAACTGATCATTATAGTGATTTAATTTAATCGTGACAAGTCAAGAGAGTTTCTTTTTATTTGGTCTCAAATCTTCCTAAGTGACAAGCGAAACGCCTTTTAAATATTTATCTGTTATAATGAATAAAACTTACAATAGGTATGAAATAAATTATGTTTCTACTGCACACACATCTACTTCCAAAGTTAGAGGAATTCAAATGGAAATGGAAAATTAAAAAAGCACGAGGGTCGCGGCAGCAGTCAGAGGGGAGACGTATCGTAAATTTAAATTGTCCATCCCTCAACATGCAAATTTTCAGAGTATGCCTTTCAATTGTATCCAAGTATGTGTAGCGCCATTAATTATCAATTGCTGGAGTTTTTAATTATCAAGGTTTAGCGATTGACAACAATGAAAGTTTAAGATTTTTGTTTGTATTTGTCACAATCAGAAATGCTAATAGATAGTACATATACTAAATCAGAGAGTCATCGATTTATGTATCTTTGATTATTTCATTAATTCCTAATAGTAATCTGTAATAGTAGTGTAAAAAAACTAGTTGGCTTAACAAGTTCTATTAGTTGAGCCGATGATACTAAGGATAAGATAACATGCCGAAGTATTTTCCCATAGCGGTGAAGCGACACGGCGACATCGCAGGACAAACAGTAGCATCTGTAAGCATATTGTCTCCGTCTGCCGCCGCCATCATTAAATGTCGCTAATGAACCTTGAGCCTTCGCTTTTAAATAACTTGCCAAGGGGCGGGCCATGTACCCAGTACACAGCCGTACAGATTTTTTACTCTAAATATGAAGTTAATAGACCATGTCGAAAATCCTTCGATGTGACTTTGAAACGCAGCTCAAATGCAATTCGTCAGCGTTATAAGAAAACAGTCTGTATGGGACGGCACTTAGAAACCCGCTCGTGGGATGTTGTCTAAACGTTAAATAACATCTTTGTAGCAGTCACATTTCTCACATGGTCAACTTGGAAAATTCTCGTAGTTGTCTTTTTAATACGTCGTAAATTTCCTACTTTAAACCTTGTAAAGCGAGATTCAACGATAAAACCGCGCTTTCTGTGGCACTTGTCTTTCCACGCACAAATTAACGTTCGTGTAATGTTATGTCGTCGGGCAGCAGTACGGTTGTCACTCATGCTCCATCAACTGCTGGGAAACGGCGGGTCAGCCACATGTCGGGCAAAACGTGACATTATTTCATATTACTGTCTCACGTCGGAGGACTTGCTTCTCTCAGTTAGACAAAGACAGATTTGAAACTCGCACTTAAGAATGTGCTTCTTAGTTATCTGCGGCGGACGGGGCCCTATCGCAGACAGGTTGTCGCTAATAGGCGTTTTACTTGGAACACATGATCTTTATACCTTCGTGTGTGTTCCGACCCAGGACACGTGTCTCAGTCGACCGTCAGGTCGGCAGCGGCGCGAGATGACTCTTGCACAGCAATTTCTGATTCGTCTAGAACAAACACCGGATCGATCGGTGGATCTTGATCATTTGAATAATAATATAATTATAGACCGACTAAGAGCAACACTTTTTCCTTGCAGATTCGCCGAGGATCAGATGAGAAGACACCGTCCGTTGCCACCGAGTGACCGACCAGTGAGTTCAACAGTCGTCGTTGTGTAGTGAATGGAATCCGAAGTATCCGTGTGGTGGTGAACTGAACAGTGATAGTGTCGGCCTCAGAGGCCGAAATACTGCGACGGAAGATACGGACGCGAGCCGCGCGGGCTGCGGGCCCGCGATGAGCGCCAACAACTGCGACAGCATGACATATTTTTCGAACGCTTACATGCCAGATATGAGGAACGGAGGGCACGACCATCAGCAGGCGCACGCGCACTACGGCGCGGTGCCGCAGCAGGGCCATGAGATGGAGAGTTGCGACCAGCAGCTAAGGCCAGCACAACACCACTACCCCGCACAACCGGCGCCCGGGATGCCTTACCCAAGGTTTCCACCTTACGATCGATTAGGGTACTACCAGCAAATGGAACAAAATGGGTACCGGCCGGATAGCCCGACCCAGATGGGTCATATGGGGCCGAAGTCAGACGGGTATGGTCCTAATGGACACCAGCCTCCGGCGCCGGCGGTGTACACGTCGTGTAAACTGCAGGCGGCGGCAGCAACGGCGGGTGGCGTACCTGGCAGTCCGCCGCTGGAGCAGGCGCAGCAAATGCCACACCACATGCACCCGCAGCAGCACATGGTGCAGCACGGCGTGCCGCACCAACAGCACCTTATGTACCCGGTGGACGACATGCAGCACCAGACGCAGATGCCACCCATGCATCAGCAGTCGATGCACGCGCAACAGCCACCACCGCAGCAGCCCCCACCAAACACCAACGCGTCGCTGCCTAGTCCACTCTACCCCTGGATGAGAAGTCAATTCGGTGAGTTAACTTCAGTTTCATATATTACTCAACGTCAGAATACGAGAAAGACTCCTGACTTATTTTTGTTAGCATAGACAATTGGCTATTTCATGAAGGAACCCTTATAATAGTCGCACCTAATTGCCTTTTTTGTAATTTAGAATTTTTAAAATTGAGTTTGCAATAGCTACTTCACTTAACTAAGATTAGCTTTTGAGGAGCTTTTGATTTATATCCAATGTCAATAAGACATAAATCAAAAGTTCCCCGAAAGTGAGTCTTTGATGTCGTATAGGTAATTTTGCACAATGTCACGAGTACAGGTAGCAAAAAGGGGCACCGCAAAAACACTTTCGCCCCACGTGCTCATTGATGAAACAATAAGTGCCAGAAACAATAGCGTTCCTTCTGTTCGAGGATTATTTATGGGTCGAAGAGGCATTCAAAAGGAATTTCACTTTTCATAAAATTTACAACTCCCGACACAAAGCGCCCACCTTCTGTTTTGCTGACGCCGCGCGCGAACAAAGCGCGCTCAACTTGCGCTACCGTCTCTTACTGTTTTTGAATTTGTCTGAGATCTAATTTATGAGTGAGCTGCCTGATTTAAGGATTCCATTGTAATTGAGATCATTCAAAATTCGCTTTAGAATTTCGCTGGAGCTAGCATCATGTCGCCAGTACGAACTATTAGTGAAGCTGACTGATATTTAAAAATATAATTGATGATTCATAGTTATCTTTCAAATACTCGCTGTAAAATACGTCGTTGAAAAATTATATTAAGCATAACATAATTTATTGTACCAAAACAACAAAGAATTTTGAAGAAAAATAATGTTAATCGCAGTTTCCATTGCGCGATACATCATTATTTTCATAACGCGATGAGTATCTATCATTAAATTTTATTCATAATTTCGTATATTTGAAACTATGTCGAATTTAATCAATGATGCAAAATTGAATACTCAAACGCTGAGACGAACGAGGGCCTTTATTCATTAACTGCTGTCATAGATAACGGAAGCTCCTCTGATAAGTAACTCGGTAGCGTTAGCATAGCTAGGCGTAATATAACAGTATATTAAAATATTTAGTCTTTTCGAAAATAAAACTATTTTGTAAAGTATTTAAGAAAATTAATTGTCATTAGTTAATTGTCATTTTAATATTCCTTTAATTTAGAAATGATCCAAATTCATAATAGATATCCTTTGTCTTGTAAGATAAATGTTTTCTTAAAAATATTTCAATTATTATTAAAACGTATTACTTACTTTCACATAAATATGTGTATCTATCTATCGCAGATAGGATTATATTTTATAATTACATACCACCAATTTGAAACTCTTTATAACTGATTATTTGTTTTTATTAGTTATACATGCAAGTTACATAACACAATTGTGGGATTGAACTGGTATCGACACAGGAAATTAATGCAGAGTCTGTACAGTCAGTGGTCATTTAATTTGGGACGGGGTGATATTTATATTTATGTAAACTTTTAACTTAAACCTATGCTGGGAATTCGATAGAATTGTACAAAACTATAAATTACTATTTTATAAGAAGGGTTTACATTCTAAAAACTGAAATTCCATCTCATTGTATCTAAGAGAAAAATGTTGTGAGATATCTTCTTGGACATTTTCCCGGTTGTCTTCTTCTTATATTGTTTGTAATTTTTTATTCGCTAGGAAAATAACCGAGTACGTTGGTTAAATGGAAATTTATCTTACTGTCGGTACCGATGTCGGCTGGCTAGCCAATTGCCAACTACGGCCAAGTTTCAGGCGACTCGATGAACCCATGTCATAAGCCCTAATCGGCTTAGGCCCGATGCTAGATAAGACGTGCCAAATTTGACTTAGACCGCCCAGCTTCTAGGACAGTCTGTTAATTAATTTTAACTTGGATAGTGTGAGCTGTGCAGTAAAATGTCCTTAAACAATTGACGATATTATTTCTAAAGCAATTGCCATTATAAATTGTATTAACTTTAAATCTAAATATCCATAGTAGATACTTATCTCCCGCTTTCAATACGAAAGAAAAATGATAGCTGGCGAACCATTTAAAGAAAGCGAATAGTTATTTATTTCATACTTACCTACTAAGCTTTGCTCCTCCTTTTTCCTTCTAATAATTTAAAAGTTTTAATATATGATATCTTTTTCCACATAATTAAGAAGAAGAGATAAACTATTGTGTGAGTCTTCCGAATCGGGACTTTTATTGTTGTCAATGTAGCTTGTTGGCTATTCGCGGTTATTATATTTTTAGCTACTTTATTATTTAACTAAATGTGCTATAGATGTAAATAATCGCAAGTTGTGTTGCTTTAACAAAATGAATATCGTCTGTCTTAATATATCACAATTATGTCAAGTTTTAAGGAAGATAGGAGAAGAGTAGAAGGTAATTAATTATCTATCACGACTTAGTTAAAGTAGTATAAAATCAAATTATTTGATTTTATCTAACTTCACGTAGGTAAGATAATTAATTAAACTTATGTATAAAATAAAATCCTTTTCCATATCAAAAGACTGGGTTAGCATAAAAAATGTAACCTTAAACTTTTAAGGGAAACATTATTGAGATAAGCTGAGCTACTTGAGAGGGACTAGCATTCTGTAAGCGGTTGCTAAATACGCGTTTAACGCATGAAAAATGTACTCACGAGTGCAGTAGCAAATACTCGCACTTAAAACCTTCTTGTGTTATCTACTTGAAACCCTGCTTCATTAATTATCTTCAAAAGTCGGCTGCCATATTGAAAAAATGGACCAATGGCGGGCGAGCTCATGTTTTGTTAGAAAATAGAACGGGCTGTTAGGAGCAGATGAATCATTAATCATTAGGTTGAATTCTACACCTACTACACGAACTGTTTATTGAAACTCTAATGTAAATATATTGAGTTATGTATCTAAATTAAAAGTGCCAAAGAAAAGTTATAAGACATTTTTTGATTCAAGATTTTGCCAAGTTTTTTCATCTATTTTGACTGGGTATACCATTGAAAATACATAAATAAATTAAATAACATACTATCTATTCTAAATACAAAAGTCCCCACACAATAAGAGGGATACACTAAATTTGTGTGCACATACCACAATAATCCCTCATCATCATAATAAATATATTTATTATGAATGATTTTATCAATTGGACCCGGTGAACTTTAGATCACCTACAAAGTAACACTAACGCCATCTATTCAAAGTCAAAGTCAAAATATATTTATCTAAATAGAATCATTCATTAACTTCGTTTAATTCTTTTAAATCAATGTATTAAACCCAAAGTAGTAACCGGAGAAATGACAGTTTTAATATTTAACATGTCAGTTAGACTTTATTCATACTAAAACAACAATTTTCAGTAGTATATTTTTAAGCTTTTCTGTAGGATTTTCTCAGTGATTTTTATTTTTAAACGAGCTCTGAATCAAACCGAATACAACACAATAACAATTATTTAAATTGGCAAAGTCGTTCTTGAGTTTTAGCTAGACTAGCGAAAATCTATCCTTCATTCTTATATATAAAAATATATAAGAGAAGTAAGAAGAAGACGAGCTAAATATTTGTGTAGACACACCATTGTGTAATTTCTCTGTTGTATAATCACTTAACCAAAAAGTTTACCAAAACTCCTTTCATCTGTTTGAATGTCAAATTTAGAATTTTTACAAACAAAACTTATGAGTAATTTGAAAAATTAATTTACCAAAACTTCCACGTGATAAATATTAACGGCATAACGGATTAACGGCATAGAAAGATAGACTTACCTAGTCCGAAGGTAGGCTCGATAAGTCGGGAATTGAGGTGGAAATGGAAATATAATGGGTGCCTCCCCAACCCCCCTCACACAATGCCAGATAGACGACTTGTTACATTTCATTGTTCGTTTATCAGACCCAGGCTTTTGTGTAGCCACGATGATTGAATAGGTGTATTTGTTCGTGCCTGCTACTGATTACTGAAAAGGACCTTTCAACGTAGAATGTGTACTGTTAATGTTTGAAAATTATTTCAGTTGTGCCGATTTTGCGCGTCATTTTGAGTGAAAGTTATTCGGGTGTAAATTTTAATGACATTGCAAGATATATTGTATCAAGATATAAGACATTATATAACATAACCAAATAGCCGACTACAAAACACGGACTTAAAAGCCAAAAATAATAATATTTTATGAAGTTGTCCACTTTAAAATTATTTTTTGGAGTCGGTGCTTAACTTAAATTTTTTATTGTTTCTGGATATAACTTAACACCAGTTGTATATTTTTGCCTTTTTAGTATTATGAAGTCAGTTTTTAGATTTATTTAAACTCTTTTTAAATTTTTTTGGGTGGTATGTTTCTATGGTCAAAGTTGCCTATTAGCTTTAAGGAGTTACCTTGATTTCTCTCATCATCAGAACTAGACATTCAAATCAATGGTACCTGAAAGTATAATGCCGTTTCAATTACCGAAAAAATTTAAGAAACTCGTCCACTAATGACGGAGTTCTGATTTAAAATGCTTAACCGACTTTAAAAAAGAAGGAGGATTTAAATTCTGGCTTACTTTGAAGCAGTATAATTTTGTCACCATTTGCACTTTACTATCTATCGTAATATTTCTCAGCTATGGAATTAATATTTTCTTAGATCATACATATCTACTTCAGAAATTATTTAAGATAGGTGGAGACTAATCAGATTTAGGCCAGGTTTTACACGTTGGTGTACATCAGTTTCAACAAAAAATAATGAAATAAGTTTATTCAAAGTTATTTATTTTTTTGAGAATTGATTCTTCTGTTCCATTGCTATCTATTGGTACTATTGGTTACGCATATTTAGTTGTGCATGTGGCAATATACTTTTAGTTTCAATATCTTTATTACTACGTTTATCAAGAGTTCTGAAAATAATTCTATCTCATAGGTCTGTATTAAAAATTGTTTATAACTGACAATTTTTAAATTTTATTTTAATCCGTCCGTTAGGGAGTAAATCTCCAAAGTTTTATTAGATCTTGTTCATTTACTCTTCATTTAAATACCAACAAACTATGAAATTAAGGTTAGGAGAACTACCTGCCTGTATTTTCAAATGAAACAGCTCATATGAATCGAACATTCTTTTTTACTTCTCCGTTGGTAATTTTGATTCATTATTATTAACTTAACAACCTAAATACATAATTAATACAAGAATACACTTTAAAAAGCTTACTAAAATCGTAATAGTATTTTAATTCCCTTTAATTCTATAAATGAGCTAGCCTCCAAACATCTCCGAGGCCGATATTTCCACCTCCGATAAAGGTGGCGATTACTCGACTACAGCTTAGCTATTGTAATGGTCGCTGATCGATCGCATGTCGCCGCTACAAAGGCGCTGCATGCATCACCAGATTGGCCCACGATCATTCCCTCTGTGATTTTCATTTATTTTTTCGAATTGGATTTCCTTTTCAAGAGTTTTCCTGTCATTGGAGACGTCGGCTGTTTGGAGATTTAGATTAGTTTCTTTATCTGTAAAATGGATATCGCCAGATCTTAAGCTTTCGTAGATCTTGTTTCAAATCAAAGAGTTTGAATGTTACCATATTAGCTGTGGTAAACCGTCATATAATAGGATATGTATTTTAAAAGCACAGGCATAAGCAAACACTCTAATCAGGCCCTTAGCATATAGAGAGTAAGAAATTTGTGGGTATCAGTTGTGTAATGTATATTTTATTACGTACATCGTGTCGAGGTGTATCTATTTTTTTGTGTAAAAATGGTGTAATTTCATGTCAAAAACGATCGCTACATTGTGTAATATAGATAATCCAGCCTCCATACAAAAATATGTAATGTCCTTTGCTATCGTTCTCATTTGACCTGGCGGGGTGACTATAATCTACACCGTGCTTCTGGAGCTAAGTTAATCCGTTGGTCTCGGTTGTTATCGCAAATGTTATCGGCCATCAATCTGCATGGGTCAGCGTAGTGTTGTTATGGAAACTCCCTAGGCATACGATCAATGATATAAATGCTTTTAAGTACCTTTTAAGAACGTTGTTCATGATTAAAACCCATTGGACAGAAATCTTCAACTTTTATAATAAGATCAGCCGCAGTAATAATTTTTGATCAGGAAGTAAATTTTAATATATACCCTTAAAATGGGTAACTTCTTTCCTTAGTGTTGCTAGTAATGATATTTTATTCCCTCCGTTGTTAATCATAACAACAGACTGAGATCAGCTGAACGTTCCGCAAAATTAACTTTATTGTCTTAGAGAAATTAACGTCGGTCAGAATTACGCTCCAATTCGTCGTCAGCAGTCTGACTCATTAAAAAGTTAAACTCCAATCTATGATTTCAGCTCAGGCACACTTGGTGGAAATTTCAATGGCTAGCAAATTGAAAGCGATTGGCTTCGTTTTATATTATTAGTGATATTTTCATCTCCTCATTTCCTCATACATTTATGTAATATATTTTTTACTTTTGTTCATCTTTATTGCTTTTCTTAATCTGTCTAGTCGGACAATCTAAACTAAATATACGCAACAATACATAATCCAAATACATATGTACCCATACATTCTGAAACAGACCTTAATCTAAGCGATTTTTGAACTTCCCCTTGTATTTACACGTGGTAATATTTGCATAAAGATTTTTTATCCGACTAGGGTGTAGTGACGGATAAAAATATATTTCTAATTCTGTTCGGTGCCGGTTTCCGGCTTGCCGGCGGTAGTACCGCGACGTTGACGAATGGAGTTTTTGCTCGACGAATATTATTTTTGAACTCGCTTTTTGTTGTGTACACGTTTATGAAGAACCGAAACGAGAGCTGTTTGTTTGTTATGTTGATGTTTGTATTTATTGTGGTATTTGCTAATGAGATCGAAGCACTTCACTTATTTTTAATTAGATCAGATTATATATTATGGCTTTTAAAAAATAATTCAATGCCCTTTTTCTAAATTATTGAGAAATAACATTTTCCCACAGATAAAAATCACCGAATACAATTAAAATACGATATTTAGTTTTTTAATAAAATAAAAAAATATAATTAATGTAAGCAGGCAAAAAAAAATGAAACAAAAAATTGCATTATTATAATTTCGTTATATGTTCTGACTGTGAGAAAAAAGTCAGTTTTTATCAGTTTATGTAGACCTTGGTTAGATATATCTTTATTGAGTAATATACTCTGTTATACATAACAGAGTAGATTCCTCAACAAAAACTAAGAGAACACAAAAAGTTGGGAGCTTATTAAAAAACCATTACCATCTTATAATTACATACACCCACATCCAAAACATCCAATACCATTAATATTTGTCTACCAGTGTATCACGCACACATGCTTAGATGTCTTACGATCCGCTTACACGAGCCACGCACACGTAAGCGGCTTCATGGGGACATGATTGTAGTTTTGAGTGTGGTTTTGGGTTGCCATCAATTTTTATTTACCCTTTGATTAAGGTAAAATTGATTTAAGATGTTGATTTTTTGCAGCTGTGAACCGAAAAATATTATATAGTAGATCAGTTAGTCGGTTAGTTAAGTTAGATAAAATGTAAGATTTAGGTGCTTTAATACTATTTTAAGTAATAGTATAGTTCATATTTCGATAATAGGCAATAGCATGAAGATATAATTATGGAAATAAAAATCAAAAGATTTATAGTCCAGCCTTAAAGTTATAAGTGGAACTTTTCCAAAATACAAGTGTTATAAGGTTTATATTATTTGAAAGTTTATAATGGAATTATCATTCTTAATAAATACCGATTAGAAACTGTAAAAAATTGAGAGAGATGAATATTAAACAATTCGAATTTTAACCAATATTTTAGATCATAATTTGGAATAACTTTTCAAGTTAAGAAACAAAGTTTCGTAAGCATAATTTATCTACAAAAAAGCTCTAATTTTATTATAATATCTTAAAATATACAGGTACATAAGCATTGATTTATTTTACACTCGTCCACTGTTGGAAATAGGTCTCCCAGTCGCCGAAAATCGAAATCTTTCGATTTATTTTCGAAGGTTTCGATTTGCGGCAACTTTCATCCAAAGCCTAAGTTTATAAAATGCTGCAAAATGTAAGTGAATTCTTCTGCTGGCTTCCGCCTCGAAGATGTTTCTGCCTTGTTGGAGCGCTTGTCCTAGGTAGACATATTTGTGCATAACTTCGAGAGGTACTCCATTTACAGATATCGGTTCCGGATAAACGGTTAGGTTGAATATGAACTTGGTTTTATCCAAGTTCTTCTGGAGACCGATGCGTATGCAAGATACAGCTAGGTTTTCACCATCTCCACCATAAATAAAGGTTGAATAAAACTTGCATTTGAGATCTTGTAGGTAATTCGATCTCTGGAATCACTTACTGTAGTCAACAACGAGAATTCTAATGTATTTAAATAAGGAAGTTGGCACAAATTTTAAGACTTAAGTCTCAAATTCCTTCCTATGTTGTAAACTTATCTGTGTCAGAATTATTGCACAAAGTACCTACACTGTATAACGAGGAGTCACTCGTCCTGAACCCTCTGAAGTTTCTCTAAGTTCAGACCTATAATTTCCCCCGAACTACGTACTTTTACTTCAAAAGTAAGTTGTGTCCAATTAACTGGCAACATTCTCAGAAATCTTGCTCTCCTTCATACTTATTCTTCCGTCCCTTTCGCACGGGAGGTTACGTTAGCTTGCCCCACATTAATTAAACGTTGGGATAGAACGCCAATCAAACTTTGACCGCCGCTAAGCCGATAAAGCCAAACTTATTATGAGGAATTAAAATTCTATTTTTGTATAAACCATTACAAATTGAAATGAACGAATCAAATTATGAAGTCAAGGTCCATTATTTGGTAAATAGCCTCTAATAACGTGTGATATAGAAAGTATTACAGTAATGATGCCTAATCACTATTGATAGATATTAGTGTTGAACTATAGTAATTGTAGGAGTTATAAATGCTGTATTAAACCGCTGCGTATCATTAGAGGAGCATAAAAAGCGAGGCATCACATGACGCGTGCACATGTGCGATCCGGGGCACATAAATCATAAGCGTATCTTTATATCTACTTGCGCGTAGGGAGTAGCCACGTCGATAGAGAAACGGAAAAAAGCCCCCCGTTTCCTGGCCGGGATCACACATGACCGGCCTGTCTATCTGCCAGACCCGTGTCAAATATTCTCTGGAGCGGAGACCGCCCCCTCTCGGCTTTCGGGGGCAGGGGAGCCCCCTGGGGCTAGCTGTCCCGCGGCGAAGCTCATCTTGGAGCCCTAATGCGTTCCACGGTATTATGCCGAGATGAATTTTTACGCGGCCTACTCACGCTTATTCCGAAACGTAATCAGCGAACAAAGAACTCGACAAACACACATCGGCGCGCCATGATTGAATATTTTCTTTTTCATTAAGATTTTCGCCGTCGGTGGCGTTGAAAAATCACCCCGCCTGGTACCTTTCATAACTTTTCACTTCGTGATCCAACGCAATTACTCACATTCTATCGCCTTCTCAAATATTCATTCGTACTTTTCCTGCTGCAAATTATAGTAATGGTCCGAACAACTGTAATTAGTCGCCTACATACTAGGGCGATGGCTTTCATTTTTATAAAAGCGGCGCCATCAGGTCCTATTCAATTTTTGTTTTCAACCTAAGTTGATAGTTCTAATTGATTGCTTTAATTATCTTAATGGAGGGCAGATAGATGATTTAATGCCTCTAAGTTTTGTGTTGTTTCGTGTAAGGAAGGCACCGCTCTATTTGATGCAAGATGTGCCTATAACATTATAGGCACGGCACGGTGGCGGAGGCCGTAGGATGCCGTGTCGACAGGCGGAGTCGGGAGCAGAACAAAGCTCGCCGCTCTAACAAAGACGTCACCGGCCGTGGTTGCGACGCGGAGTTATGGCACCCATTGTGAACAACAATACCCAACAAACGAGTTTGTATAAGCTATTAGGTACGCGCATTAATATATATTTTTTGTTCGCCCGAAAATTTAGCATTCCATTACGAGGGAGAGAAATGAAACGCCCGCCGCATGAATTATATTAAAATATATTTGAATATTTCATTTGACACCTTTTTTGCGAGTGGAATTTCGTTCAATCCCGGTTGGGCCCGCGTAATTTTTGGCGTACACCAAAGCGAAATTTTCGGTGAATAACATTCCATTTCGGATGCGAAACACGACGGGTATCAACGTCGACATAGCACTGACTGATAGCGTTGTGTTCGCGATATAAATTCTTTTTTGAGGTTTGCCCAGATTTGAATGTTATAATCCCTGTGTGTAATCATGTAGATACTCTGACAGTAAGTACCTGAAGTTTAATTACAAACATGGTATGAAAAGGTAAACCTACATTATATTAAAATACAAAAGTTATTTATTTAATTATGTGAAGCCAGTACATCGCAAACAAGTCACAATATGGTTATCCTGTATTTCATGATTTGTTGTCTTTGTTCTTTTGGCAAACTATCAACTAACAAATCTTCGTTAAAGATTTTAGCTAGAGCCTTATGTGTCAGGTCATTTCGTCATGTAGCTAGTGTTTTTGGGATTATTCCAGAACAAATTCGTACTAAAATCCATATTGTGATGGAAAAGAAGTCCCAACATAGGGTTTTATATTAACAAAGTTGATCTTAATTATCAGCTTTATGTATAGTTCTACGAAAGTCATTAGACAGTTATAGTGGGCCAGCTATGAGTATATAGGCACGCCCGCCCGCCCAGACCGATGATTAATGTATATCAGAGGTTGAAAGCCCACCATGTTTTATTCTTTTTTACTTTCCATTTAGTTCCGCTCCCTGGTTTACCTTATTTCTGCGTTTGATCGATACTGAGTGTAATTATTTGATAAGCATCTAACAATAATTGCCGATGCCGACTGATGTATTCGGATTGCTGTGGAATCGATTTCTTGATTGTTTTCTTTGAGTTTATTAATTTATTACAGCAATTCGTAGGTACTTGGCAAATAACCTGACATCTAATTTGTAAACAATGACGCACTATTAAAATACCATTGCGAAAGTTGTATCTAGTTAACTCGGATTTATATTAATGTTCGACTATTAGATTTCGTGTTTTTAAGCAGATAGAATATAATTCAGTTAATTAATGTATTTGTGTACATAACTGTTTTCTTACGTGCTTTTTTAAGTAAAAAAAATTTTAGTAATTTTCGTAATAGCTGTCATTTATGTGAAACGAATATCGTTTGCTTAGTTAGGATTTACTGAACTTATTTTTGCTCATGAAATGGAATCTCCTTTTCTTTAACTGGTTCTAAAGACCAATCCTTAGTGTATGTAACAAACAGAAGCTTAAATAACAAAAATTAAACTACTTAAATGTTGCTATACCAGTAGACACTGCAGTGGCTGCTATTATCAAAATTAGTTTATTATATACTTATATGAATCAACCACAAAAACAATCAAATATTTTCAATTTACAATTATTAGGTACAGGTTAGCTATTCCTAAAATAGCACAAAGCAAGATATGTTTAATAAATGTTAAAAAATCTAAAATAATCATAAAAATTTTAATAGTTGTAACTAAATGTACACTATGTACGTTACAAATAGGTAATGTAAGCATTCGTGAACAGTATTTTCTATATCGAATGGAATGTTTGTGTAAATTATATGTTATACATTAATGATGTATATGGTAGCCATAATAACAGGATCGCGTGCGTTGTCATCACAGGTTTGGATGTTATCAATGTCGACAAATTGTTATGCACCATTAGACCACCTTGATATTTTAGGAATACCAAAATTATGTTGTCGTCAGTTCAGTAGTCATTTTATTACTGTTTTATATAGAGGACCCTTAAGTAATTGGATTGAGTAGTAACGAAACGAATAACGTAGGTAAGTGATTATGCCATTAGATAGTAAAAATAACAGAAAATAGTTTCGTAGTCAAGATAAAATAGTATATGAAAGATAGTATGACAAAGAAAGGCTGTCTTTCGTGATGTCTACATAAGGATAAGCTTAGATTTAGATTATATATATATATATATCATTAGTAGGACCGTCGTTATCGTTTTGTGGAGGTGTACTTTTTTGAATAAATTTATTATCCTATCTCATACATTTCTACTAGGTCTAATTGCTCTATATTACACCTTAAAATATTATTAAAACTTAAATAATTTAAAAGAAAGACGAGAACAAATAATAGTGCAAACTATTTGATGAAGCAAGAACAAAGTTAAGTGTTCTATTCGACATTATTTATTTATGATTATTTAAATATCAATTAAACTCATTACACCAATCCGACCTCTCGTACGAATTACTGTCGGAAACCACCAATTTTATTTACGACGTGTAAGCGTTTAAGAGAAATTGCATTAATATGAATACCCGTTTGATAACGTGTACGATGTTGCAATACACTGAGTGTTGGGAGAATAATATAACAACCTAAATAAGAAGCGAGGGCGTATCATTTTCAGCTGTGCACTCCGAAAAATAAGGTTAACATTCGTGTGGTAGCTACGCGAAAAAATACAACTCAAACTTCGCGTTGAAACGTATGAAATTGTAGGACATGAATTATGGATTGTCGATATCGCTTCAAGCTGTTGCAGTATTTTTTTTCTCGTGTTTCTCCGGCGTGATACCGCAACGAATTAAATTAAAAGCTCTTTTCGCTTGTCACCCGTTGATGAATTTGGTATTTAGGCGCGCGGATGTTGCGGCCTGCGCACGTTACTTTGTTGTAGGGAATAAATCTGGCATTACTTTACTTTGTTTATATTTTGACGAGCACAGTATTTTTGATGTACTCTTCCGTTGCTATCTTCATAAAATCTCTAAGATTTAGAAGTGATTTTTTAAATAAACTCATTATTTGACGATAAGAAATTAGTCTACCCTGGTTTGTGTTCAAAGCGTGACGATAAGTATATAATGAATCTGGCTTTTCTTTGGTGATTGTAGTTGGTCCTGTAAAATTTAGATCTAAATCTATCGGCATTGATTAGATAAGTTCGCGTTGAATGAGCCTTGCTGTCATTTAAGTTCGAATTAATATCAAAGTATTTAAACAAAGAATAGTCAAGCTAAGAGTACAAACGTAAGCTAAGCTAATACCAAAATGAGTTTCCCGACCCTTTAGCGTGATCCGTGTGCAAGGAGCACTATCGCGTTAGTAATCAGTACAAATGCGATCCGAGATAGTAGCACCGAGGTTGCTCAATATTTTAGCACGCACTCTATCCAGATAAATGTAGTCCGACCTTTAGGTCTGGGGGTATTAGTCTTGCCACGATTGTCGGGTGTGAAGGGTGTCGGTGCAAATGTTGGTATTGCATCTAATACTGATTTATGTTTTATAATATAATATCTAGGAATTTTAAGAAACATAAATGTAACATTTATTTCGACGAGTTAATAGGACTATGATTTCTCAATACGCGATTTCAACATGGTCACGTGTAGAAACCTTAAAAAAGAAATAGCTTAAGATTTCTACGCGTGATAAGTATGATGGTAAAAGATTTTGGATATAATAAGTATAAACTAGTTATTACTTCTATCGAATTAAATAAAATTCTTTCACTGAATCAGCCAGGGTAAACATTTTTCTTTAAAACTTGGAAAATGAACTTCAGTGGAGACAATACCTTGTATCATTCTTGTCCGCAAAGTAGCAACGGCGGTGAAAGATTTAATTGATAGTATATTATTCTGGCACTATTTATTAAATAGAAAAATTATTTATGGTGCTTTTTCCAAATATGCAATCAGACTCTACAGACATTCTATATTAACATACTTATATTTCCTCCTTTACGTATAATCTGGCCATGAATAATTTTTGCCTTTTTGGCTTACACTCGATATTTATTTTTAATATAACCACATGAGTTACTTCTACATTTTGCCCAATCGTATCTTCCTCAATATTTCATGTAGATATCCACAGGCGAAATCAGGCATAGTGATAGTACTAAAAATAAACACTTCCTCAGTAACCTTATTACAACATGGTGGCGATAACGCTCGTGTCCACAACGTCACCGAGAAAGTAAGCCAGGCCCGATTTTGTAGCCGCCCTCCCGCGCGATGATTTATTGCTGCCCGCCGACACATGCAGCGCTGCGCCCGACGCTCCTAAAGCTGCGATTTCGCTTTGCTGTGTACACGGGCAATCCAAACGCGGCTGTTGGACGCTGGTCTGATGTGTCGCTCTGATTAATTAAGGAACAATGTAGATATTAGTTCATAATTGAGTAGAAATATCATAATTATGTTTATTTAGATCTGTTTATCTATCAAAACAATCCATAGGACAATTGGTACTTAATCAATGATTCTATAAAAGAAGTTTTATAGAATAATTGATTAAGTACCCAATGTGATTAAATTTCTTGTATACCGTTATATGGCTTGTTTTGATAGACAAACAGATGTAAATAAACATAATTATGATTTTTCTACTCAATTATGAACTAATATACTATATATATATGACAAGACGACAAATAAAGAATAAAAATAAGGTATATGATTTTATAATTGAGTTACTGGCACGCATTTATATCTGACCCAAAAACATTTAATAGAAATAAGCGTCCCGGCCGCCTCTCAGAGTTGTCCTCCTTAATGCTCTTATTACGTACGTTTAAATCTGACGGCAGGATCATGTTTTATGCATCTGAGTGCGCGATGAAACCGCTAGCTTAATATATACGGCAGTGTAATATATATAGTCTGTGAAGGGATTTAAGGAGATGCCTAGCTGATTTTGGTTTGAAATTTTAGAAGCTGTAAGATGCTGATGGATGAGTGTTATTTGATATTTCATTTAAGTATCTGAGTGCTTCCATCTTAGCTTATCGTATCTACCTTGGTCCTCCCTTTGGTTCCTCAAAGGGTCAAACAAAAACATGTGATCTTGAGATCCTCGAAGCTTGGTATCGGTTGTTGTGGCAACCGCTTTCTCTCAACAAATTGCATTAGGCCAGCGTGGTGGTGCTATAGCAAAACTCTTCTGGTATTTCTTCCATGTAGGACAGCCTGGACTCAGAATTGGGGCGTAAATAAGCAGATGACGATGATAATCTGAGAGCTAACCCTATATCTAGGAAGATTTGCTTTAAAAGAGCAGGCTAACTATTAATCTCATTAATTGAAATCGACAATGGGTCATCTGAAGTTTAATCAATTTCAAAATCCAACTAATGTTAAGCAAATGCTTTCCTAGAATCAATTTTAGCGAGTTTTCATATAACAATGCTATCTGCATTCTTGAATGCGTCCCAAAAGCAAGCGCCAAGCGATGAGGCTGTTATCAATTTCCCGTGCAACAAGTGGTCTATAATTTTGAATCGTTGCAACGGGTATGCTCGTCGTAAGAACACTTTTATGTTGGTACTGTAAAATGAGGGAGCAAGAATTAGTTATATTGATGTCGTTGCATTCAATAGCTCATTCATCAATTCCCGTAAATGGCACTAACAGAAAGTTCAGTTATGCATCAATTTTTTCCTTGAAAATTATCAATATTATTTTTCGGAGAAATTGTGGTAAGGACAGTACTATTTGTAATGTAATCCCGGTTTCGTGTTAGCGTTTCTTCGAAGTTTGCGTGTTTATCTTGTACAGCAAGTAGTTTTGCGTGTTTCAGTTGAAAATAATCAACTAAGTTTGGCTTTGTTGCTTGGCAAAACTTCATTTTCAACTACTTCGTTACCGTTTGTATCAAACATATATAAACTATCTAAAGGAATTTGCAGTCATTTCAAATAAATAGTATTACCTAGGCAATATAAGATGATTTCACTATGTGAAATGATGTCAGACAAAGTTGTGCTTTGAAAGTAAAAAATATTAGTATTATATTATATTAATATGCTGGAAAAATAGGCTGCATCCTACACATCGAATTTGCAAGAAAATATTTTGCTATTTCCAATTATTTCAAAGATTCTCTCAATATTATATCACACATGAAAAATATAGCAGCGGATTATTTTGAAATTGTAATAGATAGTTACAAATATTACAAAATTTCATAAGCAATGATTCAGCTTGAGTTGATTATAATTAAAAGCTCTCATGTTTGTTAAGCGGTCACAGGAAAACCGATAAATTCACTTAAAGAAAGTAATACGAGACGTGCAGTTTCAACTTCAGATTTGTCTTTTTTTAATTCAAATAAATTACAGTTCAGAGCATCTTCTAAACCGTGTATAATAGGTTTCGTATCTCCGCCGAAGAATAATGATTACAAAATGAAAAAGGCCTCGGGCGTCTTAAATTATTTTAATTGGCTTCGGTAGCTCTGCGGACCACGTCTTCAATACTCAGATATACAAACACGTTTTATGACATATCCACATGTTATTGCATGCTGTGTTTCATCATTAGGATTAATATGTCAGAGATCATTATTACAATTTGCTTCTGTATTTGAATCACCGGATCCATTTATGATTGAAGAAATTACTTACTCGACAGTATTTAAATGATCTGTTTTCTAATTCCATTCACATTATCGTTCAATCGATTTAATAACAGGAGAAGTGTGCAAATAATATTTTGCTTCTCTTATACACGTAATCAAATTTTAAAGGAAGTCAGAATGGTTTTTACGTTTTCCTTTTGTTACGTAATTAATATTGATGTTTTATAATTATGTGGCTGTCGGCCTATACTGTGCTTTCCATAAAGTTTGTAACTACCGACAGCCAAGAGAAATACCCAACAAGCAAAAACAATTAACAAATTAATAAGCTCAAAACAATTTTCAATTAACTCCGCCAGGAGTGTTCGCCGTTTACAAATAACCACCATTTATCAGAAATGCCTATGCAGTTTTTAACGTCCTCGGCAGGGCTGCCTCGCGAAATTAAAAGGTTTTTTGTTTCTATTTGCTTTTCGTACTCATTCGTGTTTTTATATAATTTCAGAGAGGAAACGGGGCCGGCAGACGTACACACGGTACCAGACGCTGGAGCTGGAGAAGGAGTTCCACTTCAACCGGTACCTGACGCGAAGGAGACGGATCGAGATAGCGCATGCGTTATGCCTCACCGAGAGACAGATCAAGATCTGGTTCCAAAATCGGCGTATGAAGTGGAAGAAAGAGAACAAGACCAAAGGCGAGCCGGGCTCTGGGGACGAGCCGGACAACATGAGCCCGCCCACTTCACCGCAGTAGACGCCTCGGTTCCCACGGTCCTGAGGATCCCCAAGTTTCAGATTTTGTCCTCAAGGAAATGTTTTCCGCGTCCATTTTACTTTCAAACATTGATGTTGATTTCGAACTTTACGACGTCATGGTGAATCTGAAACCAGATCCGTGGAGACCGCAGTTACTAGAACAGTTTAATTTGTATAAATTGTATGTTGGACTTTTCATGATAATATTACATTATAACTAAATACGTAACCTAGTGATTACGATAAAGAGTACGATAAAGATAGTGTGATGAAGAGATTTTTACAGTTGTTAAGTATAAATTAATTTATAGACAATCTCAATACCAATAATTACCAAAAACGCAGTATATAATGATTAGTAAACTGCATCGACATTTTGTGATTATTATAGATGAATTATATCATTTCGGAAATTAAACAATTTTTTTGGATAATTGGTCACCATTTTGTATATGTTTGTGCAGAGTGCTTGATGTAAAATCTATATATGTATAATAATTATAAGAAAAGAGATAATTTATATAAATATCTTATAACTTATTTAAAAAAAATTACTTTATGTATTCTTCATCTGTATTTCGAGCTTCAGTCCTTTTCTTTCTTTAAATCCTTCGAGCACTTTGTACGAAATTATACTGAATAATTTATTGTATTTAATTTTGAAACCACAAAACCATAAGGACCTCTTATAATTAACCATTGATAAGAAGGCAATTAGTATCCATATTGTTATTATTTAATATATTTGATGTTTTATTTCTAATTAAGCTATCAAAATACTATTCTGTACATACATAATAATTTTAGAACTTGTAATGTACAATTGTTTTAGTGTGAATAATATAATTGAGATTACTTTGTGAAACAACGATTTGTCCGCGTTTCAAATTCTGATTTACGAGTATTTATTCAGTGAAACTTATCTCGGTTTTACTGATTTTTTGTTCTACATAATTTGTATTTTGTAGTTTTGGAAAGGCCAGTTATACAAGTGCAATGTATACGATTTTTCGATGACACATATACGTAAATAATTAAACGTCATAGGGAATCTATTATTATTATTGTAAAATGTTACGAGATTGATGCATATAATTTAGATGGATATGCTTATCGAGATTCTTAAATATTCTTTGATGCAATTCTACTCCATGGACAAAATGAATGTCGTGCCATTCAATGGGAAGAAAAACTAAAAGACAACTTGGACTCGGAATGGGGAGGACGGATGAATCACTCAAGCTTATTGTATAGTAATGAAACAAAGGTTACCTTCAGACGGTAGGTGCAGTGGATCATAGTATAATACTTTTATTTGAGTCTTAATGGAACGAATGAGGTTCAAGTACACAGTATACCAAAGCTAGGGATAAATGCTGGTTGTTAATGTTTACTGGGAGTCGGAACACACAGTGCGACAGCAGCGCACCGCTGTCTTACCTAGACAACGTTTACTAAATGGTATTTTTATAAAATCATTGACTACGAAACCAATATACGTAAAAGAGATATCGTACATTGAATTATATTTACTCGTAACACGTGTAGTTTTACGAATACTATAATAAATAAAATGATGAGTGAAATTGTGAGGTTGGTGAAAATTCTTCAGGATTCACGTTATACGTTTTTTCATAATAATGTATAAACTATTTGTAAATTATTTTTTCAAATAGATTGTAACTAGTGAATGTTTTTCTAAGAACTCAGTGAGCCGGATTCATTTTTTATATAAATATTTTCTTTTAATTTTGTGCTGTGTTCGTTAAGTAAATGTAAATTGTAATAATTGTATATTGTCGATAAGTTCGATATTTATTTATTGATTTGCTTCTTTAGGTTCGCTTACGAGTACGTCGTTAATTTCTTCAATTGGGTAGTGACTTCTACTTGATACTGTCTGGCCGGGGTGTGCTTCTGTTACTGCCTGTATTGCTCAAATATTTTGTTTAAGTTGTACATTTCTTACTAAATATGTAGATTTTTGTTCTTCGTCAACTTTTGAAACCTTATTCGTTAATTCGTGCTATTACTATACGTATATATGTTAATTACGAAGTGCAATTTTGTGAACGAAATTTCCAAATAGTCCCTTGCCAGATAGACTCTACTATCTAAGTAAAATTTCAAATTAGGTTAACGCGATGAAATTGTAATTAAGTTTTGGTTGCTAAGTCTCCTGAACTGTCCTCGAATTTTCAAAAATTAGGTGCGTAGATAAATGGAAACCTAATTTGAACAACTTTATTTACCTTTATGTCCTATCGATTCAAAATTTATGAAGTATAACTATAATTAGTAACTTAATAAGGTTAGGCGAGACGATATTGTCATAAATATATAAATACATGAAATTAATAAAGCATAATGATTGTATTTAGAGAATTTTTATTATTTTAATTTCCTTAAATACAAAATATGATTATAGTGTGTAATATGCCTAATTTCATTTAAAATAGTACTAATAGATCATGACTTAATGGAGAAACAGTACCTGCCTAATGATACTCTGCAAAATGTATTAAACATCCTGTATATAAATCTGTGAGGCAAGATTATAAAAAATAATTTTCATGTATTCATCTTTTGCAACAACATTATAATAAAGAAAAAACATAGCTCGCGGCCCAGAAGTCAGCACGAAAATTACACAGAAACTTTCATCGCGCCGAAATCCATTTCTTACTTGTGAAACAATGCTTTTCGTGTGTTCAAGACAGCATCATTATAATACGTTCAGCCTAACGACGAAATAATGATTTCGCGTGATACAAGCGCGGTTCCTTCCGTGTCAGCCACGGGTGATTGGTCCCCCTCCCACCAACAAATCTCGAAATTACTTTTTTTCTTGAACACGATATTTCTAGGTGTGGCCGCCACTAATGACTTTTTAATAATCCCCTGCCCAATGACCGCTGAAGGCGAGCCATTAAACAGCCTCAAGCTGAACTAATGCGATTTTGACAAGTTCGAAATTGACGCAATTATGCTTTTGCGGCGTTTTAAATGGCCAATGCTTTGGTAATAGCGCAGGAAGTTATTTGTTAATTTATTGTAAATGCAAGGGCGTTTAAATATTATATGATATTATATATAATTATAAATTTTGTGACAATACTTTGTAGAGCAAATCACCTTTGAATTGTTTGGATATCAACTTACATTATCCCATGTAATGTAAATAATAAAAGAAAGTATTGATACTCGTTTTATATTTACAAATACCTAAAAATTTCTTCACATCTAAGTACGTCGTAATGTCTCTTGAATATTTTTTTATATTGAAAACACATGCAACGTGTCAGTGTACGAAATTACTTTGTCAACATTATTTGAAATCGAATCTATCAACGACTGGCGTTTTTTTTCTATTTTTATCGAATCGTTCCAACGGATACAAACAATCCAATTTCTCCAGTAGCTATATTAGCATGAACCTTTCAGTAGAGTTTTATGTTCGTATAAGTAGATCAAGATTTGATGGTCAGACATCTCCTCAACGAATGTTATAAGTGTAATTTATAACCTTCTTCCAATGGCATTGCACTCTACACAGATTGAGTTCATGGTCACTATCATTGACACATTTAATAGCAAACATGATTGATACCCATCGGTATAGTACGTTATTATTTGTAATTTGGGGCTATTCAGTCTTTTCAGACTGTTTTGACTCTGCAACCCGAAAGATCTATTGAAACTTGCCACCAATAGTTTGAATCAGTTCCTAGATCTGGGCACTTTTCATAAGCTTCAGGATTTTCCCAGCTTCAAGTGTTTTAGTTCATTTGGGTCGATTATGTGTCTCCCCCAATGAAAACGTTATCATACGTTATAGTGCGTTACCATTCTTAAATAATATTTACTTATTTCAAAATTAATAAGAGCTTTGAAAAATTAAAATTTAGTCTGTAGTTAGCTCTAAGGATTTTTTGCAATACTAATGAAATTTCTTTTAATTTGTAAGTGTTGCATATCTATATATATAAAAAGTAATTTGCCATTTAAATGTGACGATAAAGTTGATAATCTTTATTTAATTATAAAGAAAAATCGATTATAATTTTCTTCAACAGCGCCATCTAGTGAAGGGTTGTAGCACTGGACTATCTAAAATCGATAATAATGAAATAATTTCTGTTATCGATTTAGTAGGGTATTGATTGTAACAATGACACGTACTTTTAATAAAAATATTGTTGACAGATATATTGCTTTTAAATTAATTTCTTGTATTAAAATAATAAATGTAAATTTAAAATATCAAAGATAAATTTAACAAGTTAAATGATCTAAGTTACTGTATTATTTAATTTAAAACCTACTTACACTATAAAAATATTATTTTAAATAATTTTGAAAGCCTATTTTACCTAAAGACGGTTATCTACTGTCCTACAACAAGTAGATATAACTTTTTTAGTTTGTATAATACCTGTAATAGATACCTATATTCAAATTTAATTATACCTAAATCCAATATAGGTATATTTTCAGTGGATAGAACAAATAACATGCATTTAAATAGTTATAATAAATAAATTCTGTTAAGTTATTCGGTAATTTAAAATAAACTTACATCAGCCCAAATTGAATATTTAAAGTTATCTTTTTAATATTAAAAAGTAAATTGATTTAGTGAATAATTGTAATTTTAAAAAAAATTAAATATTTGTATAATTTTTGTACCACTTCCAATACTGAAATAATCAGATAAATAAAAAATTATCTGAAAATATATAGTAGATATTTTATAATTGATATCGATGCATTATTTACACAAAAACAACTCCAAAACATTGTCTAAGCGAGCAAATTGTCTAACTAAATAATTTCCAGTAGATTATTATACAATGCCAAAAATCTTCACAATCCATCTCTACTATGAGTATAACCAGAAACAAGACGGAGACATAAATCTAAAGCGATTTTTCATTTGCGTCCTTGCCTTATAGCGTTCAATTTTATTGACTGCAATAAACTAAAGCAATGGTTAAATCAACGCCGCTGTATCGATATAAACACCTCGTAAATATCTACCATCTCTATAAAGTTTATGTAAACATCTTCATGCAAGACAGAGACGGCTGCGTCGTCTCTTCATTTAGTTCTTACTGGAAATAGTTTATGAGAAGTTGACTGCTGGAGCTTGTCATTTGATTTCGAACTTTAAGCAATTGAACTTCAGTTCATCTTTGCAGTGTATTTTGTTTCTTTATACCTTTTAAATGGTCCTTAAATCGCAATAACAATTTGTTTATAGGTCGTGTGAGCGGCGGGCCTTTGTGAAGATGTCTTAATATATGACACCTATTATTATGTTATTGGCTATTGATATTTCACACGACTATTATAACTTTTAACAAACGCATTTTAAATTAAGATGATGTTTCTTTTAGTTGTGTTCTTAAAACGATTTATAGTCTTTTAATTTCCTATTAAACACCTTTGATATATTTATGTAGTAAAATTGGAAAGTAGACATACGTATACGTTACGTAATGTTAAGTAGGTAGGTTATTAATTAAGAATTTAAAACAAAGCGAGAAAAACGACATTTATGTATATGTATTAAAGTTGAGTAAAATAGACATAATAAAATAATGGTTTTCCAAAAATTTTAAATATTTAAAAAAATATTTATATTGGATTTATTATTATATTCCTTAGATAAGAACACCTAATACTTTCCCATATATTCAAATTTCAAATTTTGGCGCCTTACCATCCGCCATTTTGTTTAGGGCGTTGCCCCAGTATGCCGCGCCCCTCTCTAACCCCTCCCACGTGACAGCAACTCGGACGCAGCCCAACTCATTTGTTATAATGTACAGTCTACCTAACAGGTTTCTACCTGAGAATAGATATTGGTTATTTATGTATGACGATGTAAAAAAGCTGATTAAGAACATCATCAGATTTCATATATTTTATAGTATCAGTTGTTATTATGCAATTTACTAATGAACACAAAATAATCCCATTTCATTGAAATATGAAATGATTATAAACATATCTAAATTAGATACGTATCTACTTATCAACTCAAATCAACAAGGTTTTACTTGTCATCTTTTTCAATTCATGGCAAAAGTAAAAGAGTATGTAAACATATCAACTTGCTAACTAAATTTTATTAGATTCGACATTTTAAATTTTATACACCATTAAATAATACTATATATGTAAACTTAGGTCAAAAAACCAATACTTATGTGTATTTTTAGGTACTATTTCTCCTTTAAATATCTGAATCCATATCCTCAGTAAACGATCAAATTTCTGGATGGCTCAGATATGAATAGTTTATACAATATACTTTCAAGTCTTTAGAGATACTTGATTAGATAAGAACAGGTGTGAGTATTTTTTTTATTTTCCTAGGTTTCATAGCTACTTATCTCATCTACGGGGTCGATTTTCAATCCTCTGATTAAAGTTTTAAAAACTTTGACATTTACATTTGATAATAAATATTATTAGACAACCAACCTCTGAAACACAGGTTAAAAAAAAATTAAATCTGAAGATCAATAAATAGTTCCTGAGGTGAATTTTATAATTCAGCTCAATATTTGTTATATATAATTTTAAAACACCACTATTAACAACTAAGGAAAAAATAGAAGAAATGACAATGCAATATATTTTAATGGAGTTTCGTGAAATTTGTAAACTTCTTGTAAAAATCTGTAAACTTCTTGCTAGCTCAATTTTTAACTCTTGTTTAATTGTCTTAAAATATAAACGAATATAATGAGTTGAGTTCCTAACTATGTTAGTTAAATTCAGTTATTTCTTTACAACATTGAAATAAAAATGAAACTACAGACTTTATTCAAAATTGAACCTTAAAAATCACTAAAGACGAAACTTCTTGCCGCTGGGTATAACGTCAGGCGTGTTTGAAGATGACACTTCGTATACTATAGACATCTCATTTCTATATATGGTAAGTTATATATCCCCGTCCTTTTTAATTATATTTTAACACTTCGTCTTGAAATCGAACGGTCTACTAGAGGGAATTTACGTCACAGCATCGGAAAGCACGTATGAAGTACAAAGTATAAACGCGTAAGTATAATCTTTAAGCTAAAAATATATAGAGATAATTAACTAGGTACCTATGAAATTAGTACTTCTAAATTTTATCCCAATATTCATGTTTCTTGTTTGGAATAATACGTAAGAGTTTCAAGAGTTCCTAAGTAATGGTTTCTATATTAGAGACAATGTTTAAATTGGTTTAAATATAACATTGCCTAGGGTTTATCCCTCAAATTTCTAGTTCAATAAACCATAATTACTTTCGTAAGTATAAATAGTTAAATTCAATTTGTGTATACGTTCATTTTGTTCATTTCCGTAATTTTTTTACGTCAACAAACTCACATGACCCATACCTGAGACATTGTAATGCATCTTTTTCTATCAAAATAAAACAGAATATTCTATTCACTGCCTTCAATATTAAATAATGTAGTTTGTAAACATAAAAAAAAATAAAAAAATAAATGAAGTAAAAATCTAGTAGCTTAATTAAAGAGAAAAAATACTGCAACGAAGATATTGAGATACTGCGATCTAAATTTTAAGTTAATTACTTAAAATTTAGATCGCAGTATCTGTTGTTTATAAAAGACAGAACAGTCAAATATCTTTATTTAAAATAGCTAACTCACCATATTGCAATTATTGACAAGCTCTTATACTAATACAAATAAGATGCAATATATTTTTAGACCTTTATAATTCGATACGAATACATAAAGAGTACTAGAGTCTACGAAATAAAGATTAAGTTTAAATTGCAGTTAAGAGCCCTGTACATTATTCTGTGCGATATCTACAGAGTTACTATGATATATATACCCAGTAATTGTGTACGATATAAGTGGGTAAAAAGCAAAAGAAAGAAAAAAAGGGTAAAAAGCAAAATAGGGCATTAATTAAATATTATAATTATAAATGTATGAAAATTATTAAGACTCTTTTTCTAGTCTGTTTTAACAATGTCAAAGTCAAATTTAAGATTATTATTGGTCTGTGTAATATCTACCAGATTTGCCGCTAGACTTGTAAAGAATGCCCGATGTAACCAAAACAAGAATAAGTATTTACAAAAGTTCACATTCAATGTTTTAAAAGTGGGAAAATTAAAAACATTAGTGTGTCATTAATAACTTTATTTCTGGCTTAAAAATATTATAAATAAATTGGTGATCGGGTAAGACTCTATCCTGGCTATTGTTTAGTTAACCATACTTAAGCTAGCAATCTGGTTACTCACATGTACTGCCTTTATTAATAAAAAGTAAGTACCTAAGTAAAGCTTTATTAAATTAAGGTTGAAAACTGTGTAAACTTTATAAGTTATGATAAAATTTATACCTACTTATTTTCGGGAGCTCTTCCTTTATAAAATTATTTTAAACTTCTTAAACTTCAATAGCTTAAAGGTTTATAAAACTACTTCTATGTATTTAGTAGTTCAACCCTAATAAATACAACAAACCAAACCCTGCTGGGTTGGATATTGGAATGTCATCATGGTATATAACGTGCGTCGTCTAATGATCATGTAATCGCAGGAATCAATTTCTAAATATCTAATGGTAAGTAAGCACATGGAAACGAATACAATCATTAGAAGGTAAATAATGTAAACTTTATAATTTTTTTACAAATATGAATACAAAATGTATGAAACATTAAATAAAACATCATTTTGTCTCACGAAACATAATTTATTTTTTTGTTAGGTTATAGATAAGATAATATTATACGTATATGATTGAATTCTTAATTTATAGGTAGATTTAAAATAAAACCACATACTTTTTAGGCAAGATCAAATTTATTTATATACTTAACATATAGATTGCACAACACTATTAATATTAAATGTAACCTTTAATAAATTTAATATATTTTTCTGATTTCCAATTTACAGCCATAAAGTGTGGATAGGATATAGGATAATCTATGAGATCAATGCTGTTTATATGAATTAAAATCTCTCATATAAAATACATTATATATAATATAATTTCATTGTATCAATGAATAATAATCAGATCAGTAATGCACAAATAAATCAGATATTTTACAGTTGACTTTCATACAGAATATATCTTTTATAACACAAGCTCTTAATGATGTTTACTTTGGCCTAGATAATAGGTGTTAGTTTTCAAATTATTATAATAAGATCAATTTTAACTATTCATTTTCTCAGGAAAATCTAGAAAGCGTTAAACTTGAATATATTATGATTTTTAAAATTAATATTAATTGTAGTTTCACACTTAGCTAGAGTTTTCTCTTTTATCAAAATGAAGCTAGTTATAAAAGATTATTGAGTATAACACGGACAGTAGTCCAACAAATTTCATAATGTAATACCTGAATTACTTACAAAGTACAATAATCATTAAAATAAAAACTTAATGTTTATTTATTTAAACATTATATTATGGTGTGACAACAACCAGTGTTTTGACTGGAGAAGTCAAAATATTTATATTTATGTTCGAGTGAAGTTTGTTCCGTAAATAACTTGCAGCCGCCGCGAGCAGGTACACCAAAGCTCTGTAACAAAAATTTATTTACTATTTAGACTTTGGGTAAGTATAGTGATTACTTTTGTGATAACATACTTAATTTAGTCAATATTTTTTAATATTCTTGATGTTATCTAGAAAACAAGACCAGTTATAAATACATTATTAGTCCAGTTTCTTCTTTCGGTTAACTAATTATTATATCCATGAAACAACTTGGACTAATTGACAGTTAATCTGTAATAATATTGAAATTATTTTCTTAATCACTGAAAAAGGATTCGTAATAGGTATATACGAAAATAATATAATACAAAACCCATCTTAATTGTTTCCTAATTTTACGTAACCTTATATAATTAATATAATCTTGAGTTATGTTGAGTGACCTTATTTGTCGAAAATACCATACTTTAAAATCATTTACATTGTGTGACGTAATAAATTAAAATTAAAATTTTGTTTCATCGGTTATGAAAATCTTCTAATATCTAAAAATGTTTGTCACAGTGTTTGTTTCCTCTGAAACGGCTTGACCAATTTTTATGAAATATTTGTGTATATTTGTTTAGTATGAGAACAGGCCGTTGGATATTGCTCCTAGTTGATAAGAGGCGCTCTCCAGATTAAAAAAAAAATTATATGGCAAAATAACGTTTGCCAGGTTATCTACACTGTTTTGTACAACTCGTTTATAATAAAAGGTTTTTATATTAATTATACATTTATCGTTTAAACATGTTATTTAAATTAATTAGAATTAATTAAGCCTTATCAACGTGTAGGCACCTCTCTATTATTTATTTTCTTAAGACAGATATAAATATCATTACGAACTACTAAAAAGATAAGGAATGTGTCTGAAAACAAGCATAAGAATCTTCTTTGAAATTTTAAGAATTTATAATTTTTTTACCAATTAATTATATCTGTAAATTATCAAGGTTTAATTCACTTGCAAAACAAACATTAAATACTTAGAATTAAATAAATATTTATTTATATTATAAGCCGCGTCAAGCCTTACAGTTACAAATTACCTTTAAATGTAATGTGATGTTATTGTACGGTATTCAACCGATGATAAATGATAGCAACTCAAAGTCAAGCACACATTTCACTGTGCTCGTCCTCTCGTGATTGCCTCTTAGTTATCTTTAAGAGTGTGTACACAGTGTTGTTAGTTGAAAACGGTTTAAGATGTTAGTTTTTGCTTCTTGTAATCTCTTTGTGGATGAAGGTCGGTTCTCATCATTTGCATAGGCGTTCGACATCAAAGTGTGCAGTCACGATTTTTTTAATGTCATTTCTGTAGCCAAATGTTTCACTTTCTAATTTAGATTGCTTGGTTCATACAACTTGGGTGTTGGACTTTGAACGTACCAACATTTTAAGCAAACAAACATGATATTTTTATATATTTTTTATTCTGAAGCGCTACGCATTTGTTTCGTGTTATTGTATCGACTCACACATGTAAATAACATGAATAAAATAACTAGTTTATCTATTTCGAGGTTTGTGAACAAGGAGTAAAATTTATTTTCATTATTATTTAATAGGAATCAATCGAAATTATTGACGAAAACATACGGTTATAAGAACCAAATATGTTAGTTAAATTAATTAAAAAGTATATACAAATGACATCATGGATTTCATTTTAATTTGGAAGTTGGAATCTTTTAGAAAGTAGTGAAGGCGAGTAGATATCTAACGAATATCCTTTTAATATCCGGCCTGGATCTTCTCATTGAGTATTCCATATTCAAATTCCGTTAGTCGGTTAAATTATACAACTGAGTATGTGAATAAATCTTCTATTACCCATACAATGACAATAGAAAATGTGTGTAACCATAGAAACGAATGTACAGTATTGTATGTCCAAATTTGTATATCCAATTATGTAAACAGCAATTATATATATTGTTTAAAAACTGAAACAAAATACATCATTAATATTTCATATTTTTTTAGCTCATAGAATATCTAATTCATGACCTACATATTAATATTTTGATATACATGCTTCTTTCATAATTTTAAGGTAGATAATTGTAGTATCCTACACAAAGAAATAAGTCACAAGTTACCTCACCACTCACTGGGAACAGCGTGTGGTAATCCAACATAGATAATCTGATAGATACTGTTTGATACGATACCTATCTACAACTTCGTATATGATACTTCGAGAAAACTAGTTACTGCATTGTAGGTAATATTGGAATTAAGGTAATGGAATTAAGGAAATTAATAAAAGGGTTACGTAGAAGTTATGTATTTTTTGTTAAAACTTGATTTGTCTAAAATAAATAACATATGAATGAATTTAATAGCACTTGAAGAGCTAGGTAGACTCGGTAGTTGTACATTAAACTTTTCAAGACAATATGTGAGGATTACTGTAATGTACTATGCAAATCCAATACTATGCTATTTTATTACGAAGATAGAAGTATTTTTTCTACGAGTTTTTAATGATTTCGTAGTTAGTTTGAGTACTATACGTTCACCATATCGTGCTATGATCTCCACTGTTGATAACATGTTGCTCCATTAATTTCTCAACGAAATAGTTTTCTGAAAACTGTATACAACGGGTCTTTGGTATTTTGGTTTGCTTGCCACTTACTCTAAGTCTTACTATTATTTTCAATTTTAGATTGCTTTGCCCACGAGGCGTTGAATCTCAGGGCCTAAGCAAACATACTAAAGATAATTACTATCAATTCAATGAGCAACTTATGAACTTCTCTTTAGGATGTCTTCATCTTTGATTGATCGATTTTGAGAACTTTTGTTGAAACTAATATTAATAAGTTTAAATATGTTATTTGAAAATTAATCAGTCAATTAAGTATTTTAATCTCAATAGCGTTCGTTTTTATTTTAATACTTATATTTATTTGTTAGGTTAGTTATTGAGAGTAAGCTACCAACTACCAACGCTATTGAGAGTATTGCTTAATTTTATAATGAAATGAACTGTGCCCTAATTTTATTTATTATAAATATAATTATAAAGTTTATAATTAAAGTGTTATGCACACTTTAGATTATTATACAATTGATATTATACAATTAATACAAAATTGATTTAAATATTCCATTCCAATTATTATAAAGTATGCCAATTATAAATACAAGGATAAAGTAAAAAATATAAATTGAATATTTATGGTATTGGTGTTTTTTTTAATGTAGTTTAATAATGGAATAACAGTCTTGGCATATTTGAACACTGGAAATAGTAGAATAATTTATTCTCTTACTATCTTAGAACTATCTTGCTTCAATGTCAAAACAAACAAAGGATTTTCAAAATCTATTTCTACTAATGTTGCTATATGGCAAAATGTATTTGCATGCGAATTAATCAGGTGCACCCCATGGACTTAAATTTTAATACTACCCAGCGACAGCTTTTGATCACAACCCTCCATTAGCTAAGAACACCGAATAATTTCATTAGCTGGATCCCATATCCGTATATCCGTGAGCAGTATCCGTGGAAAGCTAACATTAATCACACATCTGCCCCTTTGTTTGAGTCACATCACTAGTTTTGTAATATTGTGGTCTAAAACGTTATTAATGATGTGATCCGGTGATATAATAAATAGAGGAGTTGGTGAAAGTAACATCATTAAGTGTAACATTCTTGTTTCCGCGAATCGGTTTGTTCATTAAACACGGTGTTTTAGTTTTTTTTCATCTTAAGACCAGTACTTACATACAAACTAAAACTATCCTAATACTTAAGCTTTTACGATACCTTTTCGCAGACTAATACAGGTATCAGTGTAAAACCTATAAGAAAATATTTAGTTAAATAAAGTAACAAGTTTTATTATTATACCTTTAACATTTGTACCATTAAATAGCTGTATATTATCGCTTATCATTTGAAATAAATTCAATTTATTAAACGTTTCTCTGGAGACACATAGTTATATGAAGTTCTAATTACACATGGATTCTCATTAATAAATATAGTTCGTATTAAAAGTGCATTTAAAGCGTCCGGTAAATATTTTAATGCAACTTAATAAATATTCGATATCGATAGTATGAATAAATTAAATGTATATGATCTGAAAGTATATCTGTCAATGTAATAATTTATGTTATGTTAATTCGTCTACCACGTGGGTAGATGTCGTGTCGTCACAACAACCGTTACACAACGTGTAGAGTTAGTGTTGGCATTATGTAGATGTATTCACTCGATATACATCAATATATTAGGACCAGTATAAATCAGCCTTCTCTATATTGGCCATAAAATCAAGAACTGAGTGTTTGCGGTATCAAGTTAAACTGGTAAGCAGAGTTCGGTGAAGGTGAGCGGTTCTATTGTCGTCTACCATTGATTAATACCATGGTTTATCTACAGATATGACAACAATGGTGTCTCATAGCCGACTGCCTTAATGCGTTCCACCTACAGGTTTTATTTACTTACCCTTCGTTATATTTGTTATACAGGCTGTGCTTTGTCGAGCGTTTGATAGGAATATAATGTAATTAAGTTTATTGTATTGGTTTTAAATTTAGATGTTGTGATGATAGTGAAATATTAAGGATTTGTAAAACCAGTAATACATTCTATCGTTGCTTTATTTATGAAAACTTTATTTTTTATTTTTCAGGTGCTGAGTATTTTTTTGTGGCGTCCAAAGTAACCTGCAAAGAAAAATTATTTTAATTAAATAAAATTAAAATAAAATTTTTAAACTTTCAAAATTACTATCTTCTTGCAAAAATGTAACTACATAATTTCACAACTACATGCCTAGATTTTACGTTTTCCTAAATTTTGGATTGTGCAAGAACAATAGAGTCTACAAATTGAACAGTCCAGTAAAAACTTTATTAAAATTAAAACCATTTATTAAATTGGAGCCAATTAAACTGATCTTGACACTCAAGGGCCAATTAAAAGTATTCTTAACATGAAACAAAATATCAATATTTTATTATAAATGTAACTTAGATAATCTTGATTTTGTTTATCGTGCATTTTAGGTAGTTAAATTCATTATTGTTCATTATTCCATTATTAATTGATTAATATTAATATAAGCTAAGCATTGGAGTGAGTAATGAGTATTGCGATAAATCTATAAGTATGTATATCTTTTGTTCGTATATGTATGTTCGATTTAAAATATGCCATAATAAGATTGTCCTTCGGTTCCCTTTAGACATTGAATCAGACAAATATACAGTCGTTCTTATCATTGAGTATATTGTGTTAAGAGTGATTATTATAACTTTCCTGTCTGTCTTTTAGAAACGTCTCTGGTTATTGGAAAAAAAATAAACACTAAAATACAACCAACCTGTATATTATCTGATCGATTGTCACTCAAATATTTGACAAACGAGTGTCATCCCATTATATGCAAATGTTCACCCTTGTTCAAGCGATTCCATCTAAAAAGTGTTCGAATCATATTCGGAACAGCTTCTGTGTGCCAGATAAAACATATCGGTGCGACATTTTAAAGTAATTGGTAACGTAGGTACAGTTATGAGAGCAGTAGCGCTGAAGAAAAATCAACTACACACACACACTAATTAATGGCCGAATATTCACACTTCTCTGATAAATTAAAAACTGCTAAAATATTAAGCATTGCTCAATTTGACATCTATTTTAAAAGTTTGCGATTTCTTGGTCAATTGTGAATCAATTTTCGAATTATTTTTCGATAGAATATACTCCTGAGGTGGTCGCATTGTCTCCAAGTCAGGATCATATGATGACATCTAGTCTATCATATATTAGCGGAAAAATACTGTATCTATATAAAAATGACAAGAAATATTTTTTTCAATTTGTATGTGAAAACTGTCAAATTACCATTTTTCGTTTGGGTGTTTCGTTTTACGAAGTAGCTTTTTTAAAAAAATATGTAATTTCCTGATGGTCAAAGTATGATAACAGCATATAATTTGGAGCATTGTAAAACTACCTTTACAGTCACTTAAGTAGAAATAGAATTAGAATTAAGACATGGCAGTCCCTCGCCAGGTTTATTATTCTGTATCTAGATGCATCACAAAAATCGAGCAAAAGTTTTAGTACCTAAATACATACACATATAAATTATTGTCTTACGTATTTTCTTTTTTATAAATGAGCAGTTGTCTCATAATCTACGTCGTCTAGACATTTCCAGTCAACACCTACGTCGCCGGCAACAAGCAAACAGCTGACAAGCCACATGTGCTGTGAGTGTTTCTTCTCAGGTTCCAGGGCCTGTGGAAATACATTCCATTATTTTTTGTTATCTATAAACTTTAGCTAGTTATTAAAAAAACTAATTGTGATGGGACACAATTTAAGATCAGCATATCTTATTCTGTCATAATTGAATTGATTGAATTTAGATAATTTATTTTCCCTTAGTTCAAAATATAAAAAACCTAAACTTTCTACATTTCACGTCTGATAACACTGTGGTCATTTTTGAAATCATACTGCAAGAAAGAGATGCACTGAATTAAAATTTAGTGTTAAAATTTAAGTTCAATGTAGGAAATAAAGACTAATTTAAAGTGGTTACTATAGAATATTCTATCTTATTTAATCAAGCTTTCTGACGGCTAAACTGCAGGTGTAGATTTAGGACAATGGCTTTATCTGTTGAGGAACACGGTGTAACTCATAAGAGCAGATTCACTGGCTATTAACTATTAGTTATATTCATATTTATATATGGTATATATTTATATCGTTTATATATAAAATAACCATATGGTTATTTTATATGTTTTATGTTTTTTATTTGTTCCATGTATTGTCATTAACTATGTATACAATAACTTCCAAATAGGTTACTTAATAAATTGCACTGGCGATTCATGGTGTTGCATTATCTATATCTGTTTAGATGTAGACATTTCATATAATATCTTTCTTGAGTTAAGACTGCACCTCACAAATTTCTTAAATCCTAAGTAAGCTTTAAAAATAGTTTCAAGAAATACATTCTAGCTTCTTACAATCGATGAAGGCAAAGCAAATTGAAGTTCTAGATGTTTTGCAATAAAATACGTAAAAGATTAAATGATGCATTACATGAATGTGGGAACGTAGCATAGAATACCGTGACATCAAATATGATTATATGGAATAACAATTCATTAGCATTTCAGGCACTTATTAGTTATAAGGTGAATAAATAAAACATTTACATCCATGAAATCTTTGAGATTTATTACTTTCCAAAAATTACTGATGTGTATGATCCGTTTTAACACATATTTATAATTTATTTCGTATGAAAATAACGCTTAAATGTAAAATAACCTTTTCGGGTTCTTCATGATACTACTTATACATATTTCCTGAGGTCTTAGATATAAATTTTCTTGTCAGTAAAAATATATTTTCTCGACTCAAGTTTGATCATATTATAAAAAGTTATTCACAAAATTATTTATGCGGTAAATTTTGTAAAAATAACCAATTTTATATTCATTTTAACTACTTATATCCATTCGTTTTACTAAGAATAATCTTTAAATATTTATTTATTTATATAAGACAAATAAAATATTTAATAATAACAATAAAAATATTTATTTTATCGATGAATAAGTTTATACATAACATTTTACATGTTATGTATAAATGGAAGTTTGTCTGTGTGTAGTTTTATTTTACAAATTTAACTTTAATTTAATCTTTGGATAGGTCTAAAGTAGGAAATATAAATACACACACTACGTTAGTTAACAAACAGTCTACAGTACACAACTGTACCTATATAGGTAACTAATATTATCTGCAGAACTACATCGACTGAATAAGATATGCCAAACAATCTAAATAATCTATTTCTTGCTTGGTGCTTGCTGCATTAAACCTATCTACAGGAGTACCAAACAAAAAGGTATTAAGGTCAGCTCTAAAAGCAAAGGTATCTGTGTATACACGTGTATATTTCATGACCCGGCCTTCTGTACCTGTATATTTCGTGATATAGGCGTGTATGGCCCCCTCGCCGTCACGAGTCACGACAATCCCAATCATCGCCTACGCCGTAGGGAAACAATTGACAGACCAAGGAGTGTTTCTTATCCACCGTCGAGAGTAAACAGCGTGTATGAATCGTTGGGGTCTCGAAAGAAATGTAAAGGACGGCTATTTTAAGATGTACTTATGATCGATGTAAGTAATAAGAACGTATATTATTATAGATAATCGTTAAGTGTTACATTGGCCTTCTTTTGTGTGAGAGAATTTACTAGAGTAAATATTTTAATTTCTTTCTTGACAATCAAACATGAGGTTCAAAGATTCTTTAAATTATCTTAATTAAATAAGTATCCCTGTCATTCCGTACTTGCTAAAAATCAGCATCAGAATGCCCATTTGATGGTATGTGATTACTAGCCATCATTGCCATACTGAAGGAGGGTCGAAATTCTGGAATAACCATATAAATACCCAGAACCTAATATTCATTAGGCTTCACAATATTTTTCGTCAATAGTTGATATCAAAAACAAAAGCATGATGAAGATTTAAAAAATAATAAGCTTAAAATAGACAGCTACTGAGAAAATTTTAACTTTCTGACTTTCTTACAAATTGTTAAAAGTCCAATAGTCAATTGGGTCCACTCAGATATTTTTGATTAAAATCTAATTTCATTAGTGTGTTATTAAAATTTAAAACTGTAATAATTATTAATACTAATAAGCCAATAAACATATAAAGTATTAAAGTTATAACAGAAACAAAGAACTCGACGAGATATCGATCCATATTTAGCTATCCACTGGTACTTAAATATCTCAATATATATATATATATATGGACCTGCAAGTGCATGGAGGTGAAATGTCATCTGAGCGCTGTATCAACCGGCGACGGGAAGCGAGCAGAACTTGGTTTAAGAAAAATGCTAATGTCAAAGGCAATAACCAGATGATTTGCAAAATAAACCTTAGATTAACGACTTAAGGCTTTTATTCTATCGTTGGTTATGTTGCTCTTGCAATTCTACCTGTAAATTTAGCTTTACTATCTTTTAAATAAAATGTTCAATCAATACGTATATACTTCATTTCGTCTTAAAATTTTAGAAACTCATAATTATTTACAAATCAATTTTAACTCTTCCCAGTCCCTCGACAGCTTGAGGGACTAGAAAATAGAGATGTTGAAGGTCATGAAGAGAAGTTGTGACGAAACCATTGGTTGAGACTACGACTGGTATAATCTTAGTGACCCTCCACATATCAGTAACTTAGTGATGATAATTATTATTATTACCATTTGAAAATTACTTACTAAGGAGATTAAGAATTACTCAATGGAATCATAGGCTTAAAATTTTGAACTGTTTTCGAAAAAGCTATAAGCGGTTGCAAATCCGAATTACAAACGTAATTTATTATTTAGAAATTTTACTTACATGTAATGCAATACTAAAATTCAGCTGTAAAAATGTTTGTTTCACAATTGAGTTGTCTAGGAGTTTTCCACTCTATCAAGGAAATGGTGGAACTAATGATTACAAGATAATGCGTAAGAAATGGACGGAGAAAGAAACGCTTCTCTGCGTCTATTCTGAAAAAGCGAAACCTTTTTTCGTGACGAAGAGTCGAAAAAAAGACTAAATTTCGTCTCAGGAGAGTAAGACTGTAGAACCTGAGTATACTGGTTAGCATCAAACCGTGATATTTAAATAAACATAAAAATAAAATCACCTTTCACTAATCAAAATTAGAGTTTACTTTTGAATGTTACTCGTATATACTAGTGACGTTCAGTCTCGACAGAGACAAACGGTATATCCGTGACTAGTGTGACGGAGAAGGATGCATAACAAGAGCAGGACAGAATTATGGCATTTTGATTAATGCTCAGCCATTGCTCAGAGCGGGCTGTGTACCATTGCTAAGTAATGACCACTCCATAAAGACATGGTTAAGGTTAAAAGAAAATTACTTTATCAACGCCTTGTTTTAAATAAATATCCTGTTTCAGGAAATATTATTGTTGTTTCCAATACAAGAAATTGAGATGTAGCGAGATGTTAAGATTCAGCCGCTTTATTGATGGCTACACAAATGATTTATTATTGAACTCGTTTATTTTCTTTATTCCAATGTTTGTTTGAAATTAAGAAGTTCGGTTTTATTACCGTCATTAAGAGTTTGAATTGAATTACAGTTGCTTTGAGAATTGAATCATAAGTATTATACATTAACATTTATTATAATATAGGGATCATTATAATATACTAACTATTTTTTAAATTACTTTCGCACATATTATAAATAATGATCATTCTTTAAGCGGGAAATTAATGCGAATATTTTATAAAACTATCAGTGAATAAAATGTTCCCTCGTATAATGCAATAAGATAATTTAACTTTTAAAAAAAGAAATGAGAATCGTGCGCCTATGACATAGTCATTGGTTAAAAAGGGTTAAGTCAGCTGTCAGATTGGTCCACCAGCAAAGGAATGAATAATGTTCTGAGATAATCTGTGACAGATTCGTCTTAGTAAAAAAGCCGTCGGTTGACGCTGATAAATAATATTATTCAGACATTTTTCAACCTTGAGTTTTTGGTTCCTGCTTTAATTACCTGGATTCTCACAATGTGTGTGCTCTGATATATATCTTATTTTTGTGTCTGGTACGAGTTTTTGGAAATAGAGAACATTTTTTCGTTGGTAATATTTGAATTAAGAATTTTTCGAATATTTTAGGTAATTTCGGCATTTCAAAATAACTCAATATAATATCACTATTTTGATATAAATCCCGATCCCCGATTACGATAATTTTATATTATTCATCGTTTTTTTGCATATTTTTCTTTAATGAATATTATTAAAATTCTGCACTGGATAAAATTTGCAAAGGATCTTTCCATATGCATGGGTATTGGTCAGAAGCCGTTACAGGAAATGTCCTGGATTATCCGTTAATGGCGCGATCATTCCAACTAACTGCGCGTCCGATTCATGGCCTACCGTACATAATCGATTATCGCCACAATCGTCTTACACCAACATCCAGTAATGTATTCTACAGACTCTCCGATATTCAACGTTACAATAAAATTAGTATAGAATATTGCAGGTGAAGTTGTTTGATCGTCCACTGTCGAAATGTGTGGTTGAGAAATTCAAGCTACAATAATATGAATTGATGTATATTTTTTGTCGTGATGAATTTTCTTTATTCCCGTTCAGTAGATAAGTAATTTTGTTTGGAATTCCAAGAGGTGTGTAATAACTTTTACATAATTACAACGATTATTTAAAAGTTATATCTCTGATGATTTAATTATAATCCTCTGAGAACTATTGCTGGAGTTGAACCATTAGAACCACCTTTTTGATGAAAATATAACTAAATTCATATTTCATTTTATAAAGGTAGTCTCATTAAAAAGGTAAAAAAATATGAAGCGAAACGCTTTAAATAAAGCGGTTTTCTAACAATAGTACAAATATGTAAATATAATTTAATTCCAGCCCTAGTTACACCTCGAAATTATTTTATTCCATCTTTATCTATGATTATTTGCAAATCTATTTCTGTTTATAACGCAAGGCAAAACAGTACCATTAAAGGAAAGCAGCCAGTGACTTTGCAATAAATTTCAGATTCTCATTGCTACTTTTTGGTGGCGAAACAAAACTCGAGGAAATAAACACTTCTAATCAAAGACTTGTGGTTGTTAACATTTAGTATTGAATTAGACTTATTATTTGATTATTATTAATAGTGGTGTACCTAATATCCATCTTTGCAGAAATAATATAAATTTTATTATTTAAAATTATTATAATATGGTTTATGTAATATAACATAATAATTTTGGTATTGATAAGACAGACCATAACAGCAACCTAGCATTGAAGCTTAAACTCTCAGGGTGTCATGGATGTTGTAACTGATGATACCATTTATATAAAGAGAGAAAAAGATAATATACATAAAAATAATAAAACAGTGTTAACTCGGTTCAGTTGAGAACAGAATCTCAGTACATAGCGAGTACACAATCGGTTGACCGTCGCCGTCACAGCGGCCGCAGGCAAATGACAAGGAATTAGTTGGTAATGGCGAGACCATTCCGGTAACGGCTCCGGTGGCTTCACCTAGCCATACATAATTGATTATCCGGCTGAACCCTTCGTCTTATTTTTATGGAGTTTACTTTATTTCACGGAATACTGTTAAGGATTTTCGTAAGCTTCATATTTTCTAGGATATATTACTTACTAAAAACCTTTACAGTAAACCTTTATAGTCTAGCATATACGAAAACTATAGTTTTGAAATGCATGATTGTGGGTGAAACAGCTCTAAGTAGAGCAATTAAATAATTGAATTACGTTTCAAATTAACATAGTCTTAAATGTTTACGCATATTTGAAAAATAAAACTCGAAAATGGTTTTAAACTAAGCATTTGTCATTTGTTGCAAACATCCTAAGAAAAGTACAAAAGATTTTGATGTGATTTATTATTGACAGTGAGATTATTAATAATATTGCAAATTGAAAATGAAAGTGAAAGGCTTATAATATTTTAAAAATACTTTTTTATTTACAAAGTGCTGAAAACGCTCTAAGCTCGGCTATTTGTTTCAGCAAGAAGCTGAACAGAACTTCCAGTAATGTGAGGCTTGCAACCAAAATGTCTTATAATGCTCACCAACATGTCCAACTTAATTTGAAATATGATAAAGAATAATAGAAAATTTATTTAAAAACAATGTAAAGTTCATCAATTGAGGTCAATATGAACAAGGGTTCCTTTAAAAGAGGCGTGAAAAAGCACTTTTTGGGCCAGCAAGGAGAGGGGGGCTAGGGCAGTATGTCGCATGCTGCACTAGCTACCTTCGCATATGGACTCCTCTACTGATTATCATCAGGTGGTGTCGAGTTATTTGCTGAGCTTAATATATAAAAAAAATTTCACGATCTATAAGTTTATCATTTTCGTTCTAAACAAGTTTTCAACTTTAAAAGTAAAGTTTAGGACATCCAAGTTTTTTTTTCATTTTACTGGTTTCATGCTTTGTCTTGGCATCTATTTAGCTGTATCAAAAGTTTATCTATTCTTTTATTTTATATGGAAGTGCTCATGTGATAACGTTCCAAAAAGTAAGAAGATACTAAAAGTAATGTAAATCTAATCTTATAAAACTGTGTCAAGCTCTAGAAAAATCTCCATTGCGGCTTTATCACAATTCTAAATAAATATTTGTGGAAAAATCTACGTAGGTTCTTCTATAAGAAAAACAAAAGAACGGGGCAGCGGACAGATCGGAGGGCTTGTCGCGCCTTCATCAATCACAGACAATATTTGCTATTGGCCATAATCTGTATGCCCCAACTTCGTCCTTGAGGGACACACACTATACAACAAAAATCGACTCTCACGGAAATTATATTGATATTCAATACACAATAAATGGGGGCTGTCAAAAACTTGCTGTTCGCTCCTACGGTCATCCCTAAGCTATCTGTGTCATTTGCCAATGGTAACGCATATCTTTATCTCATTCTACATGTCTTTAACGCATAAGATAGACAGAGACCACGGTATGCAGCTAGTCCAGAACGCTTTTGTCAAGAGAACTGAACTAATTTTTCATCATAGGGTCCTCGACAGTTACAAATGCGGCCCGAACTGTCTCCTTCTTTAATAATACTTTTTATATTTTTTTCAAGGGTAGTTCGCCCTCGACGAATGAAGATTTTCATCTGAACGCGAGGGAAAAATTGGAAGAAGCTTTAAATGCAATTTGTTTAACTAAACTCTTTAATGCGCGCCCAATTAGAAAATGGGATGGATTTAGAAAGTGCGTGTTTATTTTGTAGACAACTGAAGCCTACGAGAGATATACTTGTTCTAAAATGGGTAATCCATGCAGATGTTTACTGCATTATGTTGTAAATTTTCAGTTGGTAAATACCATTTATTATGAAATAGTGCTAACTAAACTCAGACTGTATTGAATATGTAAATAAATTATTGTGAAGGAAATACTAAACTCAGAACTGAATTCTGAATTCAAACTTATTCTGTGGATGAGTTGTTGTAATAGTAAAGAACTAAAGATTTAAAAAAAGGAAAGTATTCATATTTTTTGCATATTAATTTATAATCTTTATACCACATGGCATATATCGAACAGTTGTCTTCCATCGTCGCACTCCTACACTGCCACCCTTCGCATTATAATTCGCCCCCAACAGATCAGAGGCATCCCAATCAATCACTGTACGGATCTGTCATGTTAGGTTTATGAGAAAAATCGCCGTCGACCCGCTGCCTCCCTTCGTACACAACACTTGCTTATAATGGAAAGGGTAGGAATATTAATAAGTAATGTGGGTATTGGCGGTTGAAGTTAATATCTCAAATGTATAATGCTACATAAAGGGTCGTAGATTCCAGTTTTTTTATGAAATATAACGTGAAGTGAAATTTATATTTATCAATGACTGATAAAGTAATAATATAATATCTTGTTAATATACAAATTTGATGATTGCTTTACTAAAAAACTTCAATTGCCACATAGGTTAAAGTACACAGGATTCCAAATTTTCGTTGAATTTAAAAAAAACAGCTCCAACTTCAATATATTAACGACTCAATTAAAAACCTATTTTTTATATTAATCTCCCTCTAAAAATCAATTGAAAACATGTTAAGATCACAAAGAAATAACACATAAAATTGAACTAGTTCAATGAAAGACATTCGAACACTTTTAAAGGGAGTTTTCTTAATTCGCCTCCGGCACAACCGATTTCCAGGAAAACCGAAAAACGCAAAACCATTTTGAAGAAAACACTCTTAGAAATCATTTGTCTAAGCATCGGAGGGGTCAATGCGACTCGGCGGTTCCCACGGTGAACCTTCTAAGACATACCGAATTATTTTTGCTTTTGTAGAACTAAAATTCTCATTTCTATAGAACCTTATATTCAAAGGTACAGAAACTAGATTAACGTTGAACGAAGTTTTCCAACAGAAAAGTGTATATTGCAAGACTATAGGTATTTCGAGAAAGTTCCCGTTAATCGCCCAGAAAAAATATTTGCCGATTCAGCTCCCGGTTTTTTGCTACTGATAAATGTGCTCGGAATATGTATCTGACGATGCGGGGGTAGTTCGTTTAGCATTGTTTCATTAAGTGCTTTAGGCTTTTTTCCTTCTTGGGAACACAGACAAATGTTGAGTGGTGAAAGGTGTAATTAAGTTTCGGTAAATAAACGCGTATTTCTGCATTGAATTTTAGCTTGAGTAACTCTTAAAAGATTATTGAGATGTTCAACCGTGTTATGCAAAATTCTATGCCTTCGGATTAAAATATGTGTATGAACATAAAAAATTGCAAAGGTATTGGATTTTTCAATAATTAATATAGGTAGGCTTGGATTTATAGGTATTTGTATTTCTTATGCCGAGAATCCTGGTTATATTTCATAATCGAAAACATTATAAAAAAAATTATGAGAATGCTACTGTTTAAATAATAAAAATATGAATAATAGTTTACAAACCATTGGCTTACTTGAACAGTATTAATAAACATAAAAGAAAAAAAATATCATTAAAATAGTTCTGACCTGAAATAATTATGGTGATTTAAAAGAGATCTTTCTAAGCCCGATCACCGAAACTCTGAAAGTAATAGCGAAGCGCGTAGCCTACGGCGTGGTGGATAGATATTGAAATTCAAATGGCCGACCGTGATTTAGTATTCATTTGACGTGATGGAGGCTTTACTTCGGTTTAGGTTTCGCCAGGCGTCGCCTTCTCGTACATCATAGCGCGCCACGGTTGAGATGATAACGAAAGGTGTGCACTGGGGGATACGGAATAATTTTGTAATATTTGTTTACTACTTTTAAAAAGATTCAGATAAAAATCAAAGCAGAGAAAAACTTCAACCTGAATATATATATATATTTCCAGTCCATGTTTTGAAGTTTTTAATCATATCTATTTACTGAGTATTTGGTACAATAGTTGATAAAAAATTGTAGAAATTATTATTAATTAATATATAAATGAAGATTTAAGTTAAAGTAAAATTAAAGCAACAAATGTTTATGCTTATCAATTTAATACATTCAAAAATATTTGACTTTTATTAACAGTATTGGCATTTACTTTTTCTGACCAAAAAGTAATTTTTAGTAGGAATTCGTATTGGAAATATTTAGTAATATTTTAACCTGTCACTCCGAATAATACAGACACCATGTTATGTTCCTTAATTGTCTCGAGGTATCCGGGTGTTAAGTGCTCAGTAAATTAAATGATATAGACGCTTTTAAAATTTGAAAAACTTTAGAACTTTATTTCTGCCATAATTTGTTGCCTTTGAAGATTACAATTTTGTATAAATTAAAAGTTGGAAAAATAACCATGGGTTTTAGTCAATAATTATTTTTGAAACCTGTTCAGCTTTCAAATGCTTAAAGATTAGCTTTTGAAAGATCTGGTCATATTTTATTCTCCCGGTGCATCACAGCCTCAATCCGGTTGACGGCGGTGTAATCCCAAAAGATTTCCACTTGGAGCGAGCATCAACTCGCGTCTCCCCGCCGCTACACATTCTAAATAATAAACAGGGACCCTACCTACGGCCACTCCCACGCCGGAAATATCTTCGGACGAACGAGATTAGCTATCGAGACTTAGGTAAGAATTCTTTTTATTTTTTCAAGTTTCGGTGAAGCTATAAGTTCTTAAAATATAATTTGAGTTACATATATACTTTTTATATTTTATTATATAAATATGTTATATTTAATTTTAGTTTATGTTTTTTATGTGGACGTAAATATTTATAAATGTAAGCTCGTGTTTAAAATTATATATGATCTTATAATAAAGTCGACATCAGTAACCTAATGTTGATATTAGTTGAAGCATATTTAAAGGTTTAATCTTGTGATATGAAAGCGAATATTTGATTTGATATCTAAAAGAGGTTAATCTATAACTTATGCTTAGATAATTAACCTACTCTTTTTATTATAAAAAATAATCAAGAAATTTCGATATTATATTGTTACATAGTAACGATTCGATTTTTTTTATCTATATATATATGCCAATTTTTTAAGAGCCTTGATTTCAAATTTATCTCGGAACCTCAATAATCAATCTCGTCTATAATCATTTATACTTGTAGAAATCCTTGGTCTTATCTCACTTTATTATTTCCATGTGGCTTTATGTTACTCTAACGCAGGAATCGAGGGTCCCTATATTAATATTTGCATAATTATTTATATCACTATAAATGGAAGACCAAATAGTCAAGACACAAAGGGATAACTTCTACATACATTTTTATATCGCTTTTCTTTAATTTACATAATTATTTTAACGTTAATCTATCGTGTATAAATAAAATATTATGAAATAGTTGTAACTTTTACTTTTTTAAGAGGCTTTTATCCAACTAGCATATGTCAAGCTAAAATAGATTACAACATTTTAATGTGTGTATTTACATCATTATTGCAACAAAATATATGTAGAGACTAACACACTCGTATTGTGGATCTGTCAAAATTGACAGGATTTATTCAGCATCACAAAATAGTTTTAAATATAAAAGCCAATACAAACGATTCAACACGAAAGACACCGATCTAAGCATTCAGAACTAAGTAATACGATTGGTCAAAATATTGTATTTGTTTAATTCCAAAACAAAACATATTACAGCGGCCGGACTTATTAAGTTCAAGGCGAAAATGTCTGATCATTGAATACAAGCATCCAGATACCAATCTGTCAATTCTGCTGTAGGCAAAAAAAGTATATATAAGTATATATAAGGTATAAAAAGTACTAATATTAATTATCATCATATCATCTGAGAAACGTCCACAGATATAGGCCTCCCCAAAGGAATTCCAAACAAATCGGCCCTGCGATGCTCGCATCCATCGGTTTCCCCGATATTAAACAGATCGTCAGAAGGTGGATCAATTTCAATGTTCTTAAAAAAATAACCATATTTACATATGCACAACGTTTGGCCAAGAAACACAGCGCTTACCCAGTGGAACTGCAAGGCTTGCATTGATGCATACGCCCTGCGCCACCGAGCCCAGGATTGATGTCGGGCGCTGGCCAACGTATGGCGGTCGTTATGCCTAATGTCAAAACGATGCAGTCCACTAACGTCTGTCTATGTCTAACTTTTTTGTGCTAAATTTACGAACCAGACATGGATAAAAATTAACAGCTATTGATAAAGTTAGCTTGGTTAATTTGGTCATTATTTTGAGGAGATGACGGATTTTATTTTTAAAAGTGATGTTGTTCTTCAGCGGTAGTTATCTTTAGTTACTATCTTTTTTTTTCTATGAGTCATCTAGATACATATTAACATAGTAGTACGCAAAAAAAATTGCAATATGTTCATGATATTATTTAGTGGATTTTTTTCAAATATGCTCATCTTAAATAAAGGTGGAGTGTTACCACATAAGAGGTATTAACCGCATAAAGACGAAACTTTATAAATTTTTGTGTACTTAATTATCTTTTTGTGTACATAAATTGTTAAATAAATGAATACCCATCAGTACCTCTACAGGTATTTATGTATTCCTTGCTTCTTAAATTTTATTTTGACTAAAAGAACTTTTTAAAAATCGGTTTTTAATAAATGAAAGGCGAAATATTTTAGTTATTAGCAACAAATTGTTAATAAAATTAGATACTTTTCTATATTGCTAGTTTCTATAGGCTAAAACTTACCATCATTTAGACCACCTGCTTGTGGGAAATTCTTACATAAATGAAAAGTTTAGTAGAATAATTTTCACAAATTGACTGGTAAATTTTGGAAAATCTTTCAGAATAATATTAGACAGTTAATTTAAGTAAATAATGTCAATAGTATTATAAAAATCAGCCTTCATAACTATTTTGAAACTAATTAGCAATCAAACAATATACCTCCCAGCCAAACAGTATCTAGGACTTAGAAGGAAACACTCACAAGACTGGTTGAAACATAAATCTGACTCGGCGGCTCGGTCGCGCGGAAACTTTTTGAATTATTAGTTTTAATTTCCGGCTAAGATCCGCCGAGTCCCCCGTATCCGTCAGCGGACATGTACATCCGCGGATACGCAGGAGGTATACGTTGATAGGGTTAGAATTTACTAAAATGAGTTGGTTATTTTGCGAGTATAAGTTTTTGGAACGAATGGTGTGCGATCAGGAGTGGCGAGGTCACTTAATAATTTTTTTTTTAGACTTCTCTCATTTAACTAGCTTTGTTTATAAAATTAGATTTAATTTCTTGAAATCCGTAGTAAAACAAAATTAGCAAACTGAAGTGGCAGTGGGTGGGTTATCCGTAGAACTGATGACCGTTGGAGACGTAAAGTTCTGGAGTTGGGACAACGACTCAAAAAATGTACCGTGGGCCCTGCTAAAACATGGGATGACGATATTTTTAGACTGGCTACAGCGGGCTGGATGAAATTCACCAGAAATCGGGAGCAGTGGCGTGCATTAGAGAAGACCTACGCGAACCAGCAGAAGACGACCGTACAGAAGGAATAATAATAAAACAGTGCTAATAAACTAAATGAACTTATGAGTTAAAGAACGATTTAATTCCTTTTTTAAGCGAAGATAATTAATTTGAAAAATGCAGAATATTTTCAAATAGCACTCTACAGAAGTAGTTCATGAAATAAGGAAGCTAAGCTCTAATCAAAAGGAGGTTAAATAAATGAGATAATACAGGCATTACCTCGCAGGCTACCATTGTATCAGAGATCGGCAACATTTTTAGCACTCTATTAAGATTGCAACGTTTATTATTGAATGGGGGCGTAATTACATACTGCAATCGCCACCGGCCGAGTCGCTGTTGATTTTATATCGGAATTGATCGAACAAAGATACGTGTGTAAATAATGAGTATGTGTTAATATAAAGCTGCTTGAACATAGGTGGTAGTGACGCGTACATATTAGATTATAAGCTGTTTTCTTCCAATATGTATTTATTGTTATCACAAAATTAAGACCACAATTTTCCAAACAGATTCTTCATTATGTACGACACATTATCAAATTGTTAAATGCAAACATACAGCGTTCAATACAGCAGTGCTTTATTGTAGTTCAATATACAAACAAGCTAAGAAAATCAATCAAAGATACGAGCAAAGCAATGGTACGGTAAAAATAAAAGAAAAAAGAATTCTATGTAATTCCACAAGTGACGTTATTATATTTTAGCACTAGAATATCAATAAGTAGTAATTTTCGTGGAGAAAATCCACGATTTGGATCTTTAAATTAACAAAATTCGTTAAAAGAGGAACTTACATTTCGTAAATTTTTAATAGAAGCATTTAATCGACATGTAATTAAGTTCAAATGTATATTGTATACTTTCTTTCGCAAACCTATTCTATTTCGCATTTGGCAACGAAAAAATAGAAATCCGATACAACACAAATAAAACCGTCCAGTCGATAGGATTAATAAATTTGTCTAGTGGAAACGCCACGCTTTCACCGTTCTCCCTTTTTGCGTGTGTTTCCACATTTTTCAAGCGATAAATCATATTTTTTCACCGGTAGCGCTTTTTGCGCTGGCGTCCTTTCGGTTTGCTCGAGCGTACTGTCATTTTTTTCACTCGGACATGGGAGTTTGCACTTGCCCGTTTCGCTTTTGTTTTTGTACAGAATATTTATGATTAATAGCTCATTGTAGATAATGATCAGGTTGAGTACCCCTGACATCTTGCGTTTATTAACAATATTTAATAATCTGTATAATATTGTTCTCTTTGTCAAGTCAAAATTCTATGATTAACTTTACAATATTGACAATACTCCTCTCTTAGCTAAATGTAACACCTCAGTTAAATATAAAATTGGTTTTGACTTATAACGGGAAATATGAGCAATACACATCATTCATATTCGACCAAGTTGAAGGCGACAAAGAAACGTTTAAAATCATCGCTATTAATTTCAATTTAGCTACCAAAACGAGAACAATTTAATTTAATTGCCAAATCATTAAGTTAAGTACAAAAATATTAGTCTGTACTAGCGTTGGAATTAATAAGCCGCTGAGTACAAATAAAGAAATCAATGACGTATCTATCTTATGGAAAAAATGGCAGAGACTCCACATTAATACGAGGTCATAAATTAAAGTGTGGCTTAAAATTAAGACAACAAGGCTCTTTAATCTACAATAAATGGTCGTCGCTCTGAGACCGGTTCCAGCGATGGAGGCGCAAAAGAAAAAAGAAATAATCCGGTCCAAGCAGGTCCAAAATATGATAGGCATCCATAATACAACATGGCCGCTAAGCTCCTACATCCGTCCTTGTCGCGCGGATGGGGTGAGTGTGTTGCTGTCGCACTTTATTAAGGTTGACCACATGTGGAGTGTTCCGCTAAGCCTAACCTTGATATCATACTCTCGGCCTTACGGGGTGTACTTAGGCAATTCTTGTAAATTACTTCCAATGAGGACATTATAGGATCATGAGAAATGATTATGAGGAATTGATCGTTACATTTGCCTTAATTAACAAGACTATGAAGTCAGAATTTATATTCATTTATTGAGTAAAGATGTTTATTCCTTTATATAAGTTAAGCGTTTAGTTTGTACCATATAATAATATATTACAATCAAACTACTAATATAGTTTTTTTGCCTAAAATGATTATTAAGAAATTATCAATAAATACAATTGCTTTTAATTTGTAACTCTTTTTTAAGAAATATTACCCATTAATCTTTAAAATAGAATAAAATAAATGAAATATTTGATTTATTAGTGTAACAATCAGATCAGTTGGCTTTTTAAAAACGTATTTCTTTGATATCAATAATTACCTACTTAAGTTAAAACTTTTTTTAACTAAACATCCTGTATAGAACTCCCTCCTCTACATAGCGGACACAGCATTCCACAATATTACCAACACACCTTATAAATAATACCTCTTATGTGCGCTTACCTGTTGCCACAAATTAAAAAAAAATACCTCGTTGACATCTTCCTCCAAGCTATTTATCATTGTGTCGAAACGTAGATAATTTTATTTTTATTTTATTAGGTATCGACATTTCTCTGGTAATTTATTTCCACTCTTTGGTTCTTTTTTACTGATATTGACATAGTCTCTTTGATATAAGTGACTTTGTAGGTAAATAAAACCAGTTTCTTGTATCAGGTAACGTAGCGGGCATATTAATGTTTTTCAGTATTTGGACCGCTTATAACTTCGTAAACAATTTAGTAAATAATAAATTTAAATTTGATTCAAATATAGAACATTTATAAAATAGCATTATCAAGAATTCTAATGAGCTATATCAGATTTTTGTTTTATTCAGGTTCACACTTTTGGTTTTCATGTCCATGTTTTAGCCAACGAACATAAGTCCAAGAACTAATGATAATAGCACTGTCACTACAGTATCACGTAACCGAACTCACAACACGAAATACAAGAAACAACTGAAGTCCAAGTGAAATCGAAACCTTTGCGAATAATATTCAAATGTGTCCTAATCGGCAGGTGGTCATTGTATTGTGTTACAAGCTTACAATACATTGTTTCTTGTCGTACGCAAAAGTGTATTCAACCTTTTTGTTAACGGTCACTTTCGTTAGAATTCACGCGAATTAAGCGCTATTCAATTTTTGAAGAAATTTTGCTGTGCATTTGTTTTGATATTTTGCGGGTCCTGTGCGGTGGTAAATCAGTAAACCCTTTATTTTTTCTCATACGTGAAAAGAAAGTACCTGTTGCTATTTGACACGGTTATTATTTGTGTTTAAGAACTTTTGTAGGGCTTTGAATCTAACTTTGTTTAGCTTGTTAAGCTTTGTTCTACAGGTTTGAACCTGATTTATGAGGTCAATTGTTTAATATGCTTCAAAATTGTTATTTGTTTTTATTGCGATATTTCTACGTAGTTCAATCGGTGGGTCTGCAATATGAGAGTGGCCTTCTGTCGATTTTATTAATTTTTTTTTGTATGCATGTTAATAACTTCAATCAATTCTGTTGATATTCAGTCCATTAGTTTGCTTATCTAAATTCTCCGAATTTAATTTATTGAGACTAAATAAGGGATTTTAATTATTTTTTTAATAATATTACCCACTCAAAAGCATTTTTCTGCAAGGTTATTTATCGCACCACTCCGCTGAATGGCACAAGCCTATTTCATTAACGCACCACGCCTGCAATAACAGATGTTTCTGCAGTTATTAATACGATACGAATTAACTATTTAAGTACAGCCGAACAAGTCCAATCGATAATTCTTGAGATCAATACTCTATGGAGTTTCGAGATTTTGGTTGATAAAAGATCAAAATAAACAAGCTTTAATAAATTGTAGTATAAATAAATAAATAAATAAAAAATCTAGTGGGACTGGAGCTCCAACTGGAATGTTCGAGAAATATAAAGTAATAAATAAATCCGAAATGTAATTAATTATTATCGTTATTTAAAAGTGTACGCAGAACCAAATAGTTAACGCGCTGCGTGAGCCGTGGACCTTTTAATGTTATTTTTTAACGGTGGAATATAAATTTCTAAAGCACGCCACACGCTTGACCCGAACTCAAGGGCAAGAAGAACAAAGCTTCTAATTCTATTGAAACACCATTATCTAATAACTCGATAGACCATCCATCACTGCGTCGAAACGGAGCAAGTCCCCGGTACTATGTCATTAATCAGAATCTATAAATATTACGCCGACACTTGCATGTGTACCTTTTTTATTCTATAAAAACATTTGGTCCTGACTATAAACTCTGACCTTAAGCTATAAAAAAAATATCACAACGAATTACAAATGTTTTTACTGAGTTTTAGATGCATATTATTTAATTGTACTTATAAAAGCATGTTGATGTATTACGCCAGTGAAAAAATTGGAAAATTAGTAAACTTTGGAAAGATGACATTTCATTTCAGATTTTTTTTATAAAAAGTAGTTGCTTCTCTATCAGCTCCTTATTATAATTACAGCTACTTTTTTTTAAATAATAATGAAGATATTCTTATGTATAAAAATGAATTCATAATCGTTAATCTCGCTAAAACTCAAGAACGGAAGAAGAAGAATTTCAATAATTTTTATTTGTGTTTTATTCGGTTTGGTTCAGGTTTTAAACATAAAAATAACTGAAAAACATCCTAAAGAAAAGCTTAAAAATATACAACTAAAAAAGTTATTTTACCTTGGAAGATCGTCTTACTGACATGCTTAACATTAAAACTGACATTTCTCACATCGCTACTTTGGGTTTCTTTTAATAGATGGCGTTATTGGCAGTATGTAGATACAAAGTTCACCGGGTCAACTACACATAATATATTATATAAAGTAATAATGAACTCAAATTCATATCTCCATAATAAAGTCTCTGCAGTCTTCCCTTAAAAGTAAGAATTAACTATCGACGACCGTCTTCTGTTTAAGAGTTAATTGAAATGATGACTATTTTAATTGTTGAGCGATTAATTGAAATGATTACATCAATACTAAACGATAAAGTACGTTTCCAAACAAGTTTTAACGTACCAAGAATCACTTTATTCTCACTGTAAGAAGGGAAGGTGCAAAGATAATCAAGTCAAATAACCTACAAATAGATAGCTGTAATGAATTCGCTTATATCTCGATACATTAGCTTCATCGTTTTATTAATCATTCAAATGATCGTTTAAGTAACCAATCCGAAAACGATTTGCTTGTCGTCGAACAACTAGTGCCACGCGTAAATCGACTTACGAACTAATGTGGTGCATTTCTAAAAGCATTAGGTGTAAGTGTCGGTACATAAAACTGATAGGTATTCGATACATCGGATAGGTCATTAATCTGGTAGTGATTCGAATAACGCCGATACGAGACACCGATACGTCGATCTAGTTTTGTCTTGGAAAAAAGATAAATTGGTGTTTACTTTGATCTGCTTCTAATAGTACTACTGAGAAGCATCTTTGCAGTAAGCAATCAACTGAAATAAATAAACAAGACGAATAGGTATATATAGAAAGCGCAGGTCAGCTGTCAAGGTGTAAGAGTTATTAGTTTTTATTTAGAGTCTTATGCAAATGGAAACTGACGCGGAAACTACACTTAACATTTAGAATAACATTGCTTATATATTATCTAAATCATTATTTAAAAGCCAAATTACATGTAACATAGTATACGACAAAAGTACTACACGCGATTTATAAAGAACGACGCGAGTCGAAAACAAAACAAGAAACAATAGTCAAAATCACTCCCAGGAAGCGAGATTATAATCGAACGTCAACCAACATGTGAATAATTCTGTCCAATAATAGGGGGCGAACCCTCGGTGCGGCATGCGGGCATCCCAACCATGTACTATGGCACGCAATCGTATCGCGTTTCGTTATTGCACCGCATGCCGACTGCGTGTTAGTGTTTCGGTACGTGTGTCGACACTCATTTGTCACCATCGATCGCATTCGCCATCACTCTGCCCGCGCGGCCAGACATTGTCGTCTACCCTAGGTATGTGTCCGCTTTTTGTTACTCCTTGGAGCAAGTTTGACAGATGGCCAATGAGTTTCACAAGTATGACAGAGAAATATCTAGACGTCAATTAAAGCAGCTGATTTGGACAAGTTTAAATGTTCTGTCTCCGATGATAGTTTCGTCAAATCTAAATGTATACTGTCTTTAATCATACCGATCAAATTGAAGCTAGATCACAGATGGTACGGCGAAATAGTAATAAATTAAAATTTGAACTCAACAGACAACGGTCGTTGATCTTTATAATTATACAGATAGTAATCCAATCATATAAAAGAAGTATTTAATTAAGATTAATTATCTTGATAGTGTACGTATTGGATTTGTCTGTATACAAAATTAAACAAATTCTTAAGGTTTCTTAAGAATTTGTTGTATGGCAAATTCATTCATTTTGACATTAATTTATCAAAACAGTTGTACAATTGTATCCCAAATGATACAAAGTTGGTTTATAAGGTAATACAGCACTGCAAGTGTAACAATTAATCATTATTTTTTCTTGAAGCCATGGCTGCGAAAAATTGGCATCAGTTTGTTTCGCGTGACCAGGCTAATTGCATGATTTTATCGAAAATTCTTCACTAGAATATTTTCTTCTCACTTTAAAGCTATATTAAGAAGAGAGACAAAGATACAAAGTTTAACCTACTGCGCGGTTACTTCGTATACGGTTGAGGAATGTGGGCGTTTCGCATACATTTATTGAGTGGAAATTATAAATTAACAACGTCAATCATTTACAACACTATTACTTCACAACTCTCTCATATTCGTGATTGGGACAAATTAACTTCAACTTCTTATTTATCAATCTATTAAACACTGTGTTTTTTGCTCCTAATGACTTAATAAAGCTTTTGATCAGATACTTGGCTTACAAAATACAGAAGTTTTATACGAGTTAACCTGTTTGTATCCTAATTATCAATAATAATTGAAAACGTAAAAACATCTTCTTCGAAATAAACGCTGCTCAAAAATTTTCTTTTATGAAATTTTCTTAAACTTACGATTTTCAAGTTTTTTATAGATATCAAATCAAATATTTTTATTTTCCTTAGAAGGCGTACAAAATTTGAATTTTAATATCAAACCGTAATATACCGAATTAAATCTTATGTAATACGAATTTCTATAGCAAAAACTCCCTTGTTGCCGCTCGAGCGAGTTGATTTCTTAAATAATGTCGGTTTGTGTAGGTAGGAGGGCCCGGCCGCACAGGCATAGGCGAGCCTCGCAGCCATCAGTCTTACTCCGCGTGGACGCGCCTCGATTAGTCAACGCCTGCTGCAGAGACAAGTTCCCCGGCCTCCTCTCGAGGGAACGCTATCGATTGCTGGTAATCGATTCTAGTGCTGAAAAAATCGATTGTTGTTTTGTAATTAGAGTTCGATGTTGCTATGGATTTTCTTACTCTTTAAATTCATGTTTTAGAATAAATAAAATACACGCTGTAACTTTAAAAACATACGTAAACGAGTAGATAATTACGTACTTCAAAGACTAAAATTTAAAGAAATAGGTATCTGGGCACATCTTACTATCCTTCGGAATTTCCGTGCCATCCTGATCCATGATAGCGTTCCGATCTATGTGGTTGGTCCAGGGGTCAATAGAGAGATCAGCTAAAAGCTTAACATAAAACTGAACGAGGTAAACAGTATTATCGAGCAGTGTCCTAATCGTCCGAGTCCCGACTTGAAATAGCCCCTCAACAAATTACAGTTGTTGTAAGAGCCAAGTCTAAAAGGTAATGAAGCTATATACCCTACAGTAATGGCAATGCGGCGTTTAAAACCCCATACATTTTAAATATGTCTATACTTTTCATCTATCTTATGCAAAATCCGAAAGGTACATTTAGGTGCAGTTTGGGTTTCTCTTCCTATGAAACAAAATAAAGATTTTTTAAATTGTTCTGTTTCAGGTATTTTTAAATTGTGTTTTATGTTTCTCCAAATTTTTTTTATAACTATCTTAATATCGTATCATTTAAGCCATTTTCCGAAATTTCAATCAACGTAGTGTGTGTAAATTATTATTTCAATTAATGGATATTCAGCAAAGATATTTGATCACAAAAACCATATTTACTTCATTCTTGTAGCACAAAATGGATATTTGGCTACTGTTTAATTGATATATATTATTATACTGTTAGCACCATCTTCTATGTCTCTGTCACTATGTGCATTATCTACTTCGCTATCGAAACTAGTTTCTTACCGAGTGTATTTAATTTATCAACCTGTGAGCACTACGCTCACCTTTATCAAAATTCATTACCTATATTTTATTCACAAGCACATCTGTTATCGCAAGTTTTCTCACTGTGGCATTATAATGAAGAGTTTAAATTTAGGCGTAATGGCTGACCAATAAGATTAAAGCGAGAGGGCTATACGTGCTAAGATAAATATACAGATGGTATGAACTCTAAAATAGGAGACATAAGAAACATTATAGGAATTCTGCTGGTTGTGATAATTTAGTCGGAGGGTAATGACGGACGCTTGGACGGCGGCATACAAAGCAGCCGGCTACCAGAATAAAGTTATCTCGCGATACATCCTTGAATTAATGGGCAACTCGTTACTTGGGTATTGAGACGTTTGGGATCACTCAATGATTGGGAGTCATCGAACTTATGAAAATAAACATGCAATTTATTAATATGGATTAATCGAAACTGAAGCCCAGAAGAAGAAAATAAAGTAAAACGTACTACAACTTTATGCATATCGACATTTCATTATATATACGTTTAAACTCATCAAAATATGAATGGGTTTAAATCATTCAAGATATTAATATATCTTAATTAAGTGTCAGGTCGTTCGAATAAAATTCTACACAATATTTTATTTACCTACTAATTTTACAGACATTATTAAAAAACTTCCTAAGCAATGGGATATATATTTTTATTAAAATTTACGATGTTGCAAGAGTCCACTTTATTATTTTAAATAATCGTTTCGCCTGACCAGTCTTTTTGCCGCAAGATGCCGACACGTCTCGTCTGTTAAACGTGCTTCGTGGTCCAAGTCTTCGAGAGTCAAGTATTACTCGACCAAAAGATAGTTTGTATTCGCCAAGTAAAAAACTTCAAGCAGAGTAATGCGTACAATTTTTGATTATTTGTTCCGTATCCATTAAAAAATAATCAAAGTAGTAATCCTCTGTAAGTTACTTAGAGGAATATTTTAAAAGATATATGTCATTTTTATTTTAGAGGTTTTTACCTATAATTATAAGTAAAAGCCAATACTTAAAAATAAATATCTCATATAAACCAACATACCTAGGATTCCAAATGGTATGCCAATTTGAAAATTGGTTCATCGATCGATATTACTGATCATAAAATCAAACTTTTAAGTATATTTTTCCAAGGGAAGGAACAATATAGAGGACTCGACGTGTAATAAGGCCATTTCACAATAGTTGGACAACCGGCCGATCTCTATCGTAACCGCGGCCAATGTCTGTGGTTCAACACTATAATTTGCCAGTTTTCGCCGCCTAGCTGCCTGTAATTTTGTAACAACGAACCCGCTTGAAGACTTCATTTCGATACTTTAAACTTTTTGCCCTTTCCCAACCCGTAATCATCGGACTTCGTTTACGTAACTACACGACTATATAGGACGTCTTTTTATTTACATGTAAATTTTAATAATAAGAATAATTTTCTACAAGCTAGTTTTGTTTACTCACGTAGACATATAGAAACCTAATCTGGTAACCAAATGTTCATTGAAATGCTAAGGACTGTTGCGTCCATTCGAAAAAACCACTATGGGCGAGCGTTTGAAATGTGCGGGGCACAACTGGTGGCATTCAAATGAGCCGTGAGTCATAAAACGTCAAAGAATGTGTCATAAATCATAAAAGCCGTTGAGACAATGGCGCAGTAGGTGTAGTAGTGGAGAGGATTTCGTGAAATAAGGTCAGGATCACATGTGCCCGCATTGTGCAATCTTCCGGGTCTCGAGGCGACTATTGTGCGATCGGCATGCAAATTCTTTTTTGTTTCACATTTTTAAAAACCAGTTATTGTTCAGTTTTTGTATTGCTACCTCGGGCACTTTGCAAAATTATGCCGGGACGGTAAACGTATCAATACAGTTTCAAAATACCGCATCTTGTTCTGGTTAATAACCTTACGAACCGAATATATCAGGTAGTAAAATTATGACGCAGTATGTTTATTGAAGTAGTCATAATTTAGATAAAGACAATACTTAGAATAATAGATAATCTATATTTCATACTGAAAGAGTTTGCGAGGTCACGGATGTTGGATTTTGCAGTTGACAAGAATTATTATTTCTATAGTGCCACAAGTATCGCGAATCAAATTCGTGGGAAGTCAAACGCGTCCGACCAAACAAATCACCGTGTCACTTTATCCATTTACTTGCAAATTTCGCGCAAAATTCAAGAAAAAAGAACCCAAGATAAAGGTACAAAAGTGCTCTATTCTAGTCGCCAAATGAATAATTACCTTTCACGTCTCTCCTTTCAATCTGTGCTCGGCAATCGATCAGCGTCGCGCGAACTCTTTCAGACACGTCACCCTTGCGCCTCTCAGGTAAAACGCAATTAATCTGAAACATCCCAAATCAGTATTACATTAAAAACGAAATATAAAAACCTCGCAGCCTGCCGTTTTTTCGCCGCCGCGTTTTCTTTTCCATTCAGATTTTTTTGACAGCACGAAAAATGAGACTCATTTATTTGACTCGTACACAATGTAGGACTGTTTGAGTACGAGTATTTGCTATAAATACGCATTTTTCTCTACATCTCCTTCCTCCGTGGGGTGAACATTAGCCTTGGATGAGAAGGGAGTCTCACGTGTTCCCTTTGTTCGATTTCGAGATTTTAGGGGAGTTCTGATAGTTATACTCTCATGGAATCCATCAAAATAATCGCATGCTCATGTATAATGGATTTGAGTGTCAACAAAGTTCCGCGTGATAAACTGCCGTCTGATTCAAAATGGTATAAATGATCTCTTTTCACTTATAACACCTAAACAGGTTTAAGAGATCTATCTTATATCATTTCGACGCTCGTAAATGAGCGTCAAAACATAATTAGGAAGTGAATGGTTTATTAGAACGTTAATTTGTTCCGACATCGCTTCCTTTTTAAGGCTACTTCAGGCGGACACTACATCGTGCGTCTCTACACAACATGTATGAAATTCGTTATGAATATTAACGTATGGTCATAACTCATTACTACATACATAAAAGGCAATTGTTTCTTTATATTTCTTAAAAGCGTTTCTTTTGTTTTACTGAGAGCCTTGTACGATGCTATGTCATAGTTTCGTCGCGCCATCATTTGTCAGGATTCACAATAATAGTTATTCTAAGCTTGATTTTTGAGTTTCTTTTCATTGTGAGTTTTGTGCGCTAGTCGGCCGAAACATCGCGTCTTTGTTTGACAAATTGCTGAACATAAATACGGCATTGTTTTTGCTCATTCACCCATAATTAGGTAGCACAATTTGCTCTTCTGAATCGTTAATGAGACGGTTATGCAGTAAGCCTTTTAAACAATATAGTGTTAAATCAATTTTACAATACGTTCAGTAATTTTACGCTTTGAATACCGTGTAAAGACGATACGATACGTGAATATGGAAATTGTTTGGGAACTGCTTTGCTTCTTTTTAACTACATTTATGATCATTCAATATTTCAAGTGGATGTTAATAGTTTGTAGTCACATGATAATGACAAGATCAAAAAATAAAAATAAATTAAACCAATTAACTTTTATCGTATGATCGTGTGATAATACAATAAAAATAATTGGTTTATTTACCTTGTACTTTCATCGACTGTGTACTCGATGAATGTACAAGTTAATTAAAAAATGTTGAGTCAATCTGAATAAATCTGACATCCTCGTTGTTTCTTAGTGTCCTTTTTGATAATGCCTACCGTTATCACTGCGTGTAAACCAAAATTGTAATGAAATGACTGAAATTTAAAATAAAAAAATATTGGAAATATAATTTTAATATACGTTGAATATACGTTTATGATGGCAGCTGGATATATATTAAGATATTTACATCTGTCGAAGTACCAATAACATCTGAAATACCAGATGTCGATTTACCAAAAAGGATATTCTTACGCAAGAATAAAATATCAATCAAGAACCAAAAGACATTTGTAGCGAGCTCTCAGCGATTTGTCCAAATGAAAAATTAATATCGCCGATGATTAAATATAATGGTGCGCAATAAAACGTAATCGTTGTTTCGAAGAGTTTTTACATCTTCTTCTTGTCTAAATTAATTTGTTTTAGCGGTAACGGATTGTAACATGGAGTTGTGTTGATTTTCACGCTAATTTTAATTTATTACTACTTATTGGTTTCTCTGTGTACTTAATGGATTTTTATTCATCTAAATTATTTTTCAGTTAAAGGTAAGGATAAAATATGGATTATATTATGTACTTTTCATTTTTAATATTTTTTTTACTTTATATTTATTATCAGTTAAGATTACTTACTCATAAAATAATGTTAGGCTTGTCACAAGCACCTAATCGCTTCGTTCTCTGCATCTAAACACGGTTTTCCAAGCGATGAAATTAATACAATTCCCGGCTTAGAGAAGAAGACACCTCCATTGAAACCTGTGAACCGAAACAATCAGGTGACAGAATGAGATATGACGTTTCGTAAAACAATGAACGGGATCCCGCCATAATAATAGGATGAAATATCTGCGGTAACAATTTATATTCTAACACTGGATTCAACTTGACAATTTATTAATCAAACCGATTACCTCCCCCGGCAACCCTGCCTATTGTGAAAATATTGTCTCGCAAAACAATCCTATGAATAATTAAGGATTTAAATTTTCACACAACAAAGGCATAAAACAATAAACGCTCTTCAAACTGGACAAAGGATAGGCTGTGAGTGGCATTTTGGCTAGCCCTCGGCTAAAAATTTAATATGAGGGTAGTCGCACGGTGTGCTAACTACGCATTAACACATAAGCACTTAGAATCTCTGACATAGTATAAATCTTAATACTGTCTCATTATACTGATATTATTTTTGTAATAAAAGAAAATTAAATTTAATGCTAAATGAAATGTTGAAAATAAGAAATATTATATACTGGTAGGTAATAATATGCTGACTAAATGATTCATAATAGCGGAAGGGTTAAGTTCCTCTATCTGCACAAATGACTATGCTTTTATTAAAGTATATTTTTTAATAATAATGTTTAAGAAGTTTTAAAAAAATAGGTTGGGAAAGAATAAGTTTCAAAATTTTATAAGAATTATTTAAGAAAATTTATTATAAGAAAATAAAAAAAGGTTCGCATACAAATAATGCAATTAAAGTGAGAACTTAATTCATAGTTTTATACAGAAATCAATTAAGGCCACCATCGGTACTTCTCTGACACATGTCGGCCCCACTTCCCTCAGCTTTTTCCATAACGACCTGTGAGCCCCTCCCTTCTTTAGAGAGAAAAGCATAATCCATCACCGTACGTCACCCCTATTTTGGCATTACCCGACTCGCTCCCACTCAGCTGCACGCTTAGCTTCCCTCTCGCTCCCACCCGCTAGGGGTAGTTTCTCTCAGTCGCTGCTTGACGGGTGATCATTTTTCTTGTGGCGCGTTCAATCATCGCGTCACTATCGCTCTCCCTTTTCGTCAAGAGTCTGTTTTGCTGCTGTCCCGCTCACACTGGCCCTTCCTGTCTTTCTGTGTGTCCCTTATTTTCTGTTAGCGATGCGTGTTCCACTACGTGCCTGCCGACCAAATATGGCGTCTTTTGTGTTTGATTTTGACGTTTTAATTTTTGTTAATAAAGCGGTCGGATTTAATTGCGAGGCCTTTTCTAATTTGCATAGGGTTTGTGTGGCCATTGTAAACATACTATCAGGTATGTTATTGTATATTTATTGTGAATATCAGGTAAACGGTTACTTATAAATATTAAAAGGCAAATATGTGGGTAACCCAGATAACAGAATCGTAGATAGTTTTTAGCAAAAATAATTTTAGTTTATTAATTTACGGGTAAAGTCATATATCATAGAGATTTCTATCGAGATGTAACACTAAAGGACGGATAACACTACATTAATACCGCAGTCACGGGTACTCCGTTTAGAAACGTATGCAAATGCTTTGAATGTGCTTAGCGAATGTAGAACACGTAAAATATCAACATGGATTAATTAAACAAAAATATTTTATTTGGAAGACGATATAAGATTTTATTTCTTTTGTCTCAAGAGTAAAGAGGGATTTTGAGCAAGGAAAAGCTGTTTAAGACCTATCCCTAGGCATGCAGGGTTCCTGTTGAATTGCTTCAGCAGAACCCAGGTCCCACGCCGTGAAAGGCAGCAGAGTTTTCGGGGAGTTTTAGTTACTTAGTGGGTATTCACAGCAGCGTTTTTATCAGACACTGTGCGAGCCTCACCTACGGCTGTCACGTTAAGAGTTATCCGTTTACGTACCTACCCGCCACTGATCAGTGGTTGGTAAGTGTGTAAACAGATGGAACTTCGAGGATAAAAATGCATACAGGTTCAAAGGAAAAATTATTAAAATAGTGTCACAATGAAATAGATAGATAGATAAATATAAAATTTATTTATAGTATCATATAAATATTAAATATAATTAATTTTTGGTCGTTATAATGATCATTATCAGGACATTGAAACTGGTTAAAAGATATTCGTGTTATTACGTTAATACTAAAACCTAAGTAGTATAAGTTGGTTAGTAATTACGTATGTAAAATCCAATTAATAATTATAATAATTCAATTAGATTAGGATAACTTAAATTGCGTTTTAGGTAGATAGTAGTTTGGTAATAATTTAATATCCTTATCTGCTGCGCTATTGTGGCTCTTCGCCTTTTCTTATTTATAAAATGTATTACGTAATTATTGCACATTCATAATTTGAAACTTAATTATTTTAAATTTATGACATGTTTTGTCTTGACTGTATAATACTTTCATAAATTTTTTGTTGGTATTATTTCAAATCATTTATTTTTATGGCGTATCTCTACATATACTGCAGCTCCTGCAGGAGACTCGCGTTGTCCGCGCGAGGGCCGGCCCCGCCCGATTCGCTGTAGATTGACTTGTCGGAATATTTGAATTTTAATCCCGCGCGGCATTACATAAACAGTCGTTTATTTATTCATGAGCCAATGTGAGCACTGTCTAAATTCTCGGTAGGGTGTTTTAATTTTAATTGAAATTTTGGAAGAATGACGAGACAAAAATGATTTAATTTTCAAAGTGAAAACTTGTATATATAGCTACACTAAAGTCTGATCATGAAATAAATAAAATTATTAAATAAAGTAAACCGAAATAAAAAAATAAAAAATAAAGTGAAAATAGAAGTCATAGTTCTTTTAAATTTAATTAAATGAGCAACCTAATTTCCACTGATAAAATTTCAGTTTAATTTAAAAAGAATAATTTCCAGGCCACGAAATAAAATATCCATACACCAAACATAGGTAGGTACTCGTTGATTGCGAATCGCCTAAAGGCATTAAGGTAACATTGAGTTTGCGTGGTAAGGTACCGACAGCTCCTTGCTTATATGAATGTGTTTTAATTAAACAAGCTTCAAGTATTGAATGTTAGAACATTTGTGAATATTAATAATAAAAGTATTATACACTACTAAATAGATATTAAGTTTTTTCTAAGATCTTCTTACATATGATACACGAAGCTAAAATCGAATACCAGACTAAATAATAAAAATAATATGTATCATTACAGTTTTTCATTATTATAAATTCTTACAGCTAGAATAATAATGTATCTATCTTATCGTTGAACCTTTCAACTCGATTGTGTCATTTGGTATAGAGCGGGGCAGATGAACACACTTCTCCGTACGAGACGCAGGCGACTAGCATTTTAAATTTATTTTGAAGGTTGTTTATTATATCTTTTATTATTTATATTTATAATTATGATGGAAATAATAAAATAGAAACTTTTTTTTTTTAGACAAAAATAAGACAGACAGACCTCTGACAGAAATAAGCCTTGAGAATTAGGTAAGCAATATTTTTTTTTTCTATTTATGCAATTGGTATTGAAAGTATAAAGCTTTGTATATCGATTCTCCAAATTTTTCGAACGAAATCGAAAAAATCTTTTTGTGGTTTTGGCAAACAAATAATTTACATGTTAAATTTTTAAATAAGACGTCAATAGGTATTTGTAAAAGTTTATATTGAATTAATATTTTAATATTCATTGTCATTTTTACCAAATAGATTTTAAATGTTGTAATTCTAATAAGACAAAATCACTGAAATTCCCATACAAGCTAATAGGATGTCACTGATAAGATGTAAGTTAGTTGTTGTTCATAGTTAATTTTTAATTATAAAGCAATAAAATAATTTTCTATGATATTTTTTGATTAATATATTTACCATCCACTTACAGTGACCCATTACATTTATGTACCTATTAGTTACTCTGGGACTTCAGTATTATTCATAAATAAGTGACAATAAGAATCCACTTCATAAAAATTTTGATTGATAAATAATTTGTATATACCTCCGTACAGAGTATATATCTAATAAAACCTCTTTGTTAATTTTTTCTTTTTATCTCGTAATCAGGGCAAGGAAGGGAAACTTGGCCGCTAATCCAATTTTTTCATTCGATAGATAGAGAAAAAAGATAGTGGTGTCCATTAGTGATACAAGGTTGAGTAAAGAGCCGACACCGGTTGTCTGAAAGCATCCTACATAATATAAATATTCAATTGGGTTTGAATATGTTAATACAAACTCCTCATTGGGTTGTAGATTGCGCCGTCGTTTTTATCTTATACGACATTTAACTCAGTAATTCAATTTACTTTATTTGCATAATGTCTCTTTTGTGGAGTAGGTGAGCATGAATATCTTGAGGTCTATCTATGGCGATGCTGTATTTTCATATTAATGATTTAGTTTGCTTTTTGTTTTGTTTACTTAACTAATGAGACTGCTTATATAAATAAATGGTTTATTGAGGAACACAACTGCATATGTGACTGTAATTTTTAATACAGTGTGTACGGCTCGCCTGTTCACCTGAAACTATAAGCGTGTAATTAATCGGTGAGGGCGTCTAAAAGCTTTTTGTAGCCTGATTAAATCTAGATACATAACAGACGACACAAGTCCTCTTGCTACCAACAATGCTTCTTTGATAAGTTGTGATGAAATATTCTTATATAGTTGTGGTTGTGTGTGTCATAGTGCTTGCCCAAGCGCTCAAAAAAATAATTAAGAGTTATTTTTGTAAATTGATTATGAATTTTTACGTTTGTTGCCATGGATATTAGAATAATGCTTATTACTATGTTCACATGAAATATGTAATTTTTCATTTTCATTCGAATTACATCAGTGTATTCCTTTCTGTTGTGATAATATTATGTTGAAACTATAAAGTGTCAGTATAGTTGTGATTAAGTAAAGCTAACACAGTCTCAAACATAAGCATAGATTAAGTATATGCCGACTGAAACTACAATTAATCTACGTATAACAAACTAATCAAATACCTAGATAACAATGGAAAGGGAAACTAAAACCTACACTGAAACTGCGACCCACGCCCGTTGTTAACACCGAAACAAAAAAGGCTTCATCACGCAATCGTATAGGCAAATGGAGATATCTAGTATTAATCGTGCTCTAAGACGCACAAAGCCGTGAAATATGAGTCGCTCGTAGCTTACAATGGCTACGTCTTCATCATGGGTCTATTGTTTTTTTTGAACACCACACATCGGATTGTTTTCCTGCGCGAAGAGTTGGGAAACGTGTATCGTATATGCTCATTTGTTATAGGCACTCGATGGTGTGGAAACTATACAAACTCCTTTTTGTTTTTATCGCGAAGAAAAAAAAACAAAGGTGGCTTTAAAACTTTTTTTCTGGTTTTAGTGACCCGGATATTTCGTATCTGTTGCATTCATAATTAGTGATAACTTTGTAGAATGTGATAAATTTTCAGGATAAAAAACAAACATATTTTTACAGAAATCTTAGCTGTTTTTTTCTTGACTATCATTAAATTAATTATCCAATGATATAAATATAATCAAAAACCCACCTGTGTAAAGGTAATTTTTATTATCTACTTTAAAATTTACGTATAAAGTTAAGCAGCACAATACCGCTCTCCATTCCCGTTATCAATCTACCATGATGCCATCTGTGACGCAGCCATTACTCAATTTCCTTCCAAAAATACCGCCTAAAAAGAATCCAAGAACGAATTCAAACAAGCGTTGAGGAACTCCGAATAGAGACGACTCGCGTTAGAGGTTTTATAGCTATTTTTGTATCGGGAATGTTTGTTTTGAGTATTATTAGCTCTTTAATCACAAAATAATGTGTTAAGGTTTAAATTTGGAAGATTTTTTTTAGTTCCATCAAATACAATGTGGTATTATTTGATTGAACTTATAAAAAAAAACTAACGCTGCTATGCGAAATTTGAAATGAGTTTAAGAATTAGGTAATTACTAAATTGGAAATAAAAATTTTTAAAGTCAAATTTTAGTGAACTTAAGAAACTATTGATGACACTAATTATTATGATAACTCTCCAAAGATATTCGGTTTAGAACGTTTCTAAGATTCACTTTGGACAATCCAGTCAGACACCCACACAATCTCAATTTTGGGCACTGTTGCAGTATGTTGGTACCACTGAATGATAATTTAAATTCATTCTCTCCGCCGCCCGCGCCATCATTTGGACAAATGCTACGTCATTTGTCTAAGGGACTGAAGTGCGGAGGGAGGGAGATATCCTCAAATACTAATATGGAAAAACGAATCTTATTTTCACGAGAGTATGCAATGTTTTCCTTTAAAAGCGTATGATCAGATTCCAAAAACTTCTGCTCGTGTAACCGTAAGCAACATCAGTCTCTAAATCATAGACATAAAAGTTTATTTGGGCTTGCTCCCACTGAAACTCATTTTGTAAGCTTCCGAAAACATCGCCTCAATGAAAAATGGATCTTAAAAAGAATGTGGCTGGGTTGCTTTTTGATCGACAAACTTTGCTTTCAATGACTATTGAATTAAAACTTACCGTATTTGCGCAACGTTACTAATTAATTTAATTATTTATCTTATTGTGAGCATGTTTATTCAAAATAAATAACATTAATTTCGTAAACAATTAATTAGTAAGTAAAGAAAAATAATGATCTTAGATCTGTTCTCATTATCAAAATAGTACCTTTTAAAGAAGGTCAATTTAAATTCAACATAAAGCTCATTTCAAGCACGATAATTGATATTTACAATTTTTATGTAATTTCTGATGAAAATTTAGGTCAAATATGCTAAAATTTTAATTTTACTATAGTCACTGAAATATTTTATAACACTCACTGTTTTAAAATGATAGCAGAAAATACTAAAAGCAGAGCTATGTTAATGTAAAAGATTTCTTTATTAAAAATGATACTAATTTTTCTATTATTTTTCAAAAAAAGTAAAACCTCTAATATTGTTACAGAAATATAAATTGAATTAAAAAGGGAGAAAATACACGCACAAAAATAAAATGCGGTGCAAAATAATAGGATTCCGTAAAATGCCGTATTAATGATAGACCATTTGTTCGAGTGAAATAAATTTGATGAAATTAAAGCGGAAAAACAGTATGAATAATGATATCCGTGTTGCAGAGTCCCTGTTATACGTGGCGTGAGCAAAAGTGAGCTTAGCGAGACGTCACTATAATTACTACAAATCCTGGTTTATTCAATCACATCACTATTTTAAAAGTTTAAATATAAGATTATCTAAAACTTTCCATTAGTGTCTGACCGATATTATTTCTAATCAAAATACTAACTGTAGGTATAATTAGGATTTGTTTTATTATTATTTTTATGAGGAAGAGTTATTCTATAAAATGTTAATTAATAAAAATACTAAAAAATTTCACTAATTAAAGTATTATTCTTTTAGAGCTATAGTATGCGTAGGTACTCAAGAACAGAAAAGATCAGAGCTTTCGATGTATCAACTAATGGTAGAAAAATGGATTACGAAATTTGACGGACAACTTACATACATAAGTGTTCTTATGCAAGTTCATATAAAGGTTGTAATATGTCCATGTAATATATTGACTGAATAGATGACATAATGAATGATTGAAAGTTACAATTATGAATAAAAATATTATTACATTTTAAAATATTATTCTTAACACCTTGTTATATCAAAGACGAAGACATAGATTCCATAGCTGGTCTATGTTCAAGGAATCTCAAGTTCTGCAGTTCTAATTAGAGTCAGGTCATGATAGAGCTGGCAGCTCCTTAAATAACCACAACGTAACTAGAATCTTGATAATATTCATATTGGAACAGTTTAAGGTTTGTGGTATATTTTACATTTGGTATATTTTACGGTTCAATTGTTAGTTTATATTTAAGTACTACACAAAAGCTTCATATTCATTTGAAATATATAAATATATTTATATTAATTTGAAATATAAAAGAAAACACTAATATTTACAACCATAGGTAAACAAAATAATATCTAGATAAAATGTGTTTTTATTACCAACATTATCACTAACATTAGGCTTCAGCCTAATGTAATATCTAACCACGGTTATAATACTTTTACTAGAAATAATTACTGTAGTTGATATTTTGTCTTACACTCCCCTTTAAATCCTATTTTTTGTTAATTTATCAGCGTTTAGAATTTAAAAGGAGATAGAAATACATGAAACAGTTCGAAATCTGTTTTTAAATTCTAATTCAATCCTTCCCGTTTCTTTAAAAAGTTTTCGGCTTAGCAGCTCCGAATTGCTCCAAAAGCAATCTAGTGAGCCGCCATGGGATTAGCCGTTTCTTTTTTTTATTTTATCTAATTGTGCCCCGCGCCCCAGAGATGGGGTGATGTGTCGCGGAGTGACTGCTAGCTTTGCGGATACCAAAATCAAAGAAACTAGAAAAAGTACAGAGACGAACGTACAATGTTTGAAGATTTTAAAAGTCTATTTATTTTAAACTAGTTGTAAAATGAATGGTTAATGTGGGAGTTCTTATTAGTGCTTCTCATGCATTATTATTTTCCGCTCCACTTGATATTCTACATGATATTGCGAGAAAATTCAATAATGTAAGCCTCTGCAATTATGTCGTGACATAGCACCGCTTATTGCCTATCGGTTCTACGATGGAAGTGCTCAGAAGAGCTCTTTGACCTCATCCCTCTGTCTCTTTTAATTTTTCATAACCCATTTCATAACCCACAAATTATTTGAACCACTTATGGTTACCATTTATTTTTGTAGGTCAAGGACTGAGTAAGAAACTCTGTCTTTAACTGTAAATGTCTCCTTACATCCAGTAAAAAAGTAAGAATTTTCCTTTTGATCTTTAATAATTAATTTATTATGGCTTAAAAATCTCGAGTTTCAAATTTTATACTACAGGATTCATAGACATAAAGGAAGTAATAACTATATTGGACACTATACTGCACGTATATTTTTGAGTGTTTTGTGACTATGTAAGATCGATAGAAATATTCAAAAATTTACATACAGATACGTATCTGTACAAATCGAACAAGGAAAATGTTATTCCGAAAGGATACAGCTCCGACCCTGGACGAAAGTGGCGCCCCTCAGCCGCGAGTGACACTGACTGATCGAGCTACATTAGTCATAGTCGGGACCTCCCTCTCCCACCCCCTATGTACCCCAGTTTATTTACTTTTTGTAACGGTATTGATGTTTAATTATAGAGCGCCCCTTAATGTAACTCGCCTAATTTTGGCATAATGTTTTCGTTGTAATTTTTCATTTAAGAGATTCTTTGATGTTTAACACTATTAAAATGTACCACTTATTATTTCTAGTAGCTTGTATCCAAAACGACAGAGAAATTTTACTTAACTTATTCCTTTCTAAAATTCCATCGTCCTTCATAACAATATCATTAATATATTGATTATCTACATATACATAATGAACCAAGTAATATTTCCTTTTCTCACCATATTTTTAAACGGGTATGGAAAAACAGTTAATTCAATTAAACACATTTATTTAAGACTACAAAATATGACAAGTTAATAATACAAATTATTAAATTTACAAATGTTTTTTTTTACTCAATCTCACAGACCTACAAATAATAATTATAAATTTTAAAAACTAGCGTAGGATCAATCGGTTCGTTGATCTTTGGGGGAGGCTTATGTCAAGCAGTGGGCCTCCTTTGACAGATATGATAAAAAATAAATGCGTAATAAAATATCGTTTCAAATTTATGACAGATGTTGACAAAACCACTGTGTTATAAACATATTATAATATTTAGTCTCTTTGACCCTCTACAATACGCTGGATGTCATTTGAGTTACCAAAAACACTAATAGGAGTTAAATGTAATTCAAAATAATTACCTTCTTTATCTAAATTTTTATTAATAATTCAATATATATCTAACAAATAAAAATCAAACATCGCCGTGATAATCATCAATCATTGATGGATCCCGTCATCAGGAGTTACCTGGGGCGTCTACCCTCACCTTATCACATAGCAGTGATAAATGACTCGTGCCTATCTGTTAATTAAGATTTTCGCGGCTCCCGCGTGTAGACGGATGCTGGTAATTTAACTTGAGTTTGAGTTAAGTGACGTCGAGGTGATGTCGCCTACATAAGGAATTTAAGGTCGAAAAGTCGTGAAACTTGCCCGTGTCTGAAATTCAACGAAACGTTACTAATTTGAAACTCTTGAAGAATTAGAGCCAGTTGGCACGTAAATAGTAATATCTTAATAACAAGTTTCAAATTATAACTTTTTGTGGTTTGAAAATGCTTGTACATACACGTCGGCGTTTTCATAAAGTATCTGAATGTAAAATGATTATTGTTGTTATTTCCCACTTAATGAAAATTGGCGTATCTTCCTTTATTGATCTCTAGAAAGAAGCTTTTTTATGCAGTATTTTAGTTTTCATTACGAAGTAACAGCTACGGACGTTTTTATTGATCCTGGATTGGTGAATCAAAATTTGTAATATCGAGCTTTTCCGAGCTTCAGAAGTCTCGTTATTTTACGTTGTCACTGCAATTATTTTCACTCACTAATTCACTGTGGCCATAACAAAGAGTGTTGTTTTTATTGTTAATTATAATTATTTAATGCTATCAATATTCATACAGGCAGTTCACGCATTGAGGCGCGATCAGAACCATTTTTACTTGTGTGAGACTCGCTCAGGGCCTGATAAAAGGCACTGGGAATAGCCAATAAAATTCCCCGGTGACTTCACTGCACTTCGTGGGAGTGACCTTAGTTCAGCCAGAGCAATTCACCTGATTAACCCTAGGAAACCCAGCCTGCCAGCTGGATTTCCCGCCGATAGAGATTAGTAGGAGTACGTAGGAGCCACTCACGCGTTGCTCATTGCTTGCATTCGTGTTTACTTGACAGATACTTTTGGACGTGACGTTCACTTGGAATAACAAACTCGGGCCATACGTTCTGAAGTTTCTACTTTTTAATAATCATATTGGATAATTTAAAAACACTAACTTCTTCGACATTGGCTGTCAAAACTGTCACTGCTATAATGAGTAACTCCGTAATCTTCATAAATTTTTCATGTATTTAGTAATATTTAAATAAAAAGGATACATTATGTGGTAATTACAAAGCTAGAAAATGATGGCGAATCACGTATGAAGTTCAAATACGTCGCACTAACATTTTTGAGGTTATAAGCTATTTCTTACATTAGAGGTTATTGAAACGGCAACAAACTTTGGAGTGTGAGTTTTAATTCTGTTATCCTGCGATTGGCCAATCGCCGATACAGGGCGGTAGTGCGCGTTGCTTATCAAGACGCATCTACTAAAGCCAAATCTGACTTAAACATATTTGATTAGGAACTGCGAGTTGTTATGAAAAGTGATTTTGTTTCTCATCAATATGATATAAAATTGAAATTTTATATCAATATTTACCAAATGTTGAATGTAAGGTACTATATATTTAAACTGAAATCCTATCCACAAAAATGGGTACATACTCAGTACAATCAGCAAGACAAAATTAAAACTATATAATAATGCAGCTTTATTAAGTAGGTGGTGCTGATATGGCTCAAACTCCTCATAGTATCTCCAAAGTAGGAAGGCCTTCTTCGCCCAGCAGTGGGGCGTCTATAGGCTCTAGATTATGATAATGATCGCTAAGTAGCAATCTTTTCCAGGTCACCTGGAGTGAAAGTACTATTTTAACTAAACTAAAGTAATACTTCTGATATCATCTATTTATTTTCTGAACTGGCACGATTGTATTAGTTCTCACATATTTTCAGCGCTTTATAAATTATATTCATTACGGATCCAGTATTGTTTCCAAAACTTGAATACCGTGTGTAGCTACCATAAACTACATCGTTACGGCTCAATTTAAAAAAATACCATGAAAATACGAAACAGCGCGATTATAACAACATTAACTGATAGATACAAACTTATCACGACCGCCAATCAGAAACGAGAACTCGAAATAAATCGATGTTACATCCAATCATTATTCTACGTCAGGATCGACTCAATTAAAATATCGTTAATGTTTAAAAACTATTCGAATTTCAACCTTAGCAATACAGCTTTGAGTCGTGTTTCAGTTTGTTTATCATATACCTTGCAATGGTCATTATGTTAAAATGTAGTATAGGATAAAACCACGAAATCCCCGTGTCGGAATCAACATAAAGGCAAAATAAACAGTCGGTAAAACCGCACTGGACATTTTAAATAAAATAAGATGATCATTATAAAAATATCAAGGCATGTGTACAGCAAAGTAAGCCACTGCATGTCATAATGAAATTACTACCTTATTTGGTAATGCTCGTAGGTAAAGAATATTGACTTTATGATCATCGTTATATAGATTTTTTAACTTACAATTTTATTACAAATAATTTGAAAGTGGTTTAACCTAACTTTATATTTCTATGTGAACTGTATACTCTTTATATGTGTACAATTAGTTGAAATATCAAATGTAGTTTATCATAAATATGAATTGGGCACTGAATTAGAAGTATTTTAATTTACAAATGCTTTGAATTAGCAAGTTCTGCCAAAACTCACCCTTTCAGAAGTATTCAAATAACTGTTAGGCGCGTCATCATTTTTGTTTATTATTATTATGAAGTGCTTGATACACTTTCGTTTCCCCGGGCAAACTTTAGCGCCTTCAATAATTTACGACAAACAAAGAATAATCTCTGGGCTATATTTTTAAGAAATATTTACACCAAAATACCGCTATGTTATCCTTGTGTACGAGCGATAAATTACTTGTAATTTCGTACTTGGGTGATACCTGAGCAGTGAAAAAACACGAGACATAGACGTCTCGGAGCGTCGCAAATTACGGTCATCATCTTCTCATCAGTGGCGTGGGTAAGCGTTGATGTATGGGAGTCGAGCTCTAAGGTACGGGAATCACATAGATGCTGTCAGTACCTCATAGAACTTTAGTGCCTATTGTAATCATTCTCTGGGAATACTCAATAAATAATTCGTCTTTGGAAAAAATCGCCAGGATGGTAGTTTACACCTGTTTGTATGTAAGTCATATCTGATACATGTTTCTAATTACCTTTCATAGTAATTACGTATAGCTTCACTTGAGCTATTAGTAAAGATTTCCAACAATCATCGCTTCGATTATCATTGCAGAAGAGGGTTTATGTTATAGTTAAGTAACAAACAACAAAGGTTATACACATAATGCAATTGCTAATTTTTTAAAGCTACAAAAGTTCCACTGAAACTTTCACATAAATATACGAAAGATCACCCATCACAGTGTTATAAATTCAGGAAATTAAAAACAATGTAAAGTCAAAGTAAATCCACGAAATATTTAACAAATTCCAGAGTCTGCTCCGTTTATTAATACCTATTTACTTATTCATTGCCATAAATATGAGCACCTCAGCGTTGAGAGAGTTGGCTTAAAGAGTAAATGGGCGTTTGGTGTTAGGTTTTAAGCTGCGCTAAAGTTCAGGCCTGGCAAGAAACAAATTACAGGGAAATGAAATCTGCACCATAATATTGCACATTATAGTATTACAACATCGCCTCAACACAAATTAATTTTGTAATAAAGATATTTTACCACCTGAGCACTGCGCATTACAACATTATAATATTCTTGCAATAAATACTTTATTGCAAGAATATTTTATGAATTTTTAATTTTATATTCCAGGAATAAACTTGGCAATGGATGTATATAGAAATTTTAATGCCCTAAGGGTTCCAGTAACACATTTTCATGCTGAAGCACCCCATGTTATATCATTTAATTAAACACCCCCAAGAAGTTCATTCAACTATATGATCGAGTTTAGGAGAAAGTTAATCTGAAACCCTTTCAGCTCCCGATCATTTTGATTCTAAAGTCAGAGGATCAAGTCTCTTCCGGTATTATTATTATTTGTATTTTGGGGTAGTTCAGTCTTTTATAAACGTTTTGTCACTTGCCACCAATAAATTTCCCAAATTTAGGAGCTACTATAACGTAGGTCATTGAGAAAGGCACTCTCCATAAACTTATATCCAGTTTAGTAAAATTTGTTTTAGAATTATACAACACCAAATTGATTTGCCTAATACATTAACAAAATGGCATTCTTTCATGAAAAATAGTAAATAGTTAACACATTTTAATGAAACCTATGAGTATACTACAAGTATATCACTAGAAATGAAACAAATACTGATAAAGACTAGTCAAAGGTATTACACAATAATTTTCATATTAGATCTATATATGGTGGAGTTATGTCATGCCTAAAAAGCTTGTCGAATAAATATGCTTTTCTTTATTTAGAGCCAGCTACATTGTATTCCATTTAGTTAAATACAATTACGGAATTAGGTAGGTACAATGTTTCTAGAGAAGTTGGTGAGTGTCAGGTAGCGTGACATAAAGACTAAATTTACAATTTATTTTTAAAATACATAATATATATTAGAAAGGTAGTACAACGGGTGAGACGGTAACTAATCAGTGCGCATGCGCGTCGAATTGAAATGACGTTGAAACAATCGTGGCTATTCACGCTCAAGAGGTAGCCAAGGGAGCTGAAAGTGATGAGGGATTTGGAGTATATTTGAAGGTTCCGTAGAGATAATTTCGTACAGGCAACGACCCAACAAATGTCACTATTTTAGTGACTGATTATGCTAATATTAGAAATAGGTAATTATTTACTTATTGTTACATAGTTTTTATTGTTTAGTTTTTATATCTTAATATTATAAATAATGTTATATAATTAGGTTATTATTTTTGAAAACCATGTTTGAAGTACCTTATAGACTTAGAATACTCAAAAATCTCTTGATTCCATTTCATGTCTTTATGTCATATTTAATTGAGTTATTAAATCCAAAAAGTTCCAAATGGGATATTTTATTAATAATAATATAAGTCCGTTCTATCCCTATATGTCAAAGTACTTGGGCAAACCAACAAACCTGATAAAGTCAAATTTTTTGTTTTATTATTATGTAAACTAGATTTTTACTTATATATTTTTTACTTAGGTTCGGCATTCTTTTTTCTCACCTCAGGACATGATATTTTTTTTATTAAGGATTTGTGCAATATTTTCATCAGCTCATCAGAAATAAAATAAGAATAGAATAGAATAGAATAAAATATATCTTTATTGTACATCAGCCAATTCAAGAAAGATAAGATATGTAAAGATTCTTATCTTTATAGATGAGAAGATAAGTAACGATATGATATTTTTAGTGAGTAATCTATTTGAAAATTATTTATCGAAAGTTTTACCACAAAAGAGGTGCCAAAATTTGGCAAAAGAAATATTTTTTGGAGTGGTCCCTAAAATAAACGCGAAGCCTAATGTCGTAGTTTTTACGCGTCGACCAGTAGTTGCGTAGAAAAACGTAAATTACAAAAACAGATTGACGGTGAAAAAGAGGGCCGGCCCGCTGTGTCATTAGTAACGACCAATGGTCGTTACCTAAAAGACATTAGCGTCAACTTTTTCCGTAATTTGACGTATATATACCAACATAAAAAAATAAAACCGAGACGAGAAATCCCATTATAATAATTTATGTAAAAGAACCAATTTTCTGTTATTAGTACGACTCCCGATGATGGCATGATGAGCTGGTCGCGAAATTGTATTTTCGAAAACGTCTTAAAAACATAATTTGTCCGCATTTTCAGAAGGTCTAAGAGGGGCGTGTTTTAATCACAATTTATATGCATTACAGTGCTTAATACAAGTTTTTGAAGTGTAGCAATTTAATATTATGGCAAAAAGTAGAACCGGTGAATGAGATGAAACCATTGTATTAATTTTGTAATTATATTTCGTTTTCGAAAATAATCAACTGGAACGATATGTTCAAATTAACTTTAATCTGATCATATTATCAAGTATCTACTTAAAATAAAGAAAATCTATAAATAGAAATAACATTTAAAATATGGATGTTAATGTAAATGTTACCTATTCATCTTTTCTTAATACCTGGGTAATTTTGTTGAGACCCACCTATTATCCTTATTGAAAATTTAAATTATCTGTGGACGTATGAATTTCTTATAAATGTTATCTGTGAAAGCGCTGATCATGTTCCGGAGAGCCTAGACAAAATAGGAAAGGTAGCGTCGAGAGTCAATGGTTTCAGGACCATTTGCAAAAGGCAAGAGGCGTGAAAAAGCACTTTTTGGTTCGGCCAGGTGAGAGTGGCTAGGGCAGTGTGTCGCATGGTGCACTAGCTATCTTCACATATCTTCATATATTCTTCATTCTTCATATATATTCAGTAGAAGAGTCCAAAAGTCAAAATAAGTTTTTATATCAAAAAAGGTGGAGGGAGTCTATGTTCATATATATCACTACACGTAAAATGCTTGAAAATGATGATCGTTACCCAATTATCCTTCACATATTTGAAACCTCCTTACTGTATCTTTCTTAAGATAATAAACTATTGCGTCTATGCTCCTGCATATAAAACCCAGTGAAAATAATAAAAGTAATTTTTGGTAGAAACTTAAATAAATATTTTACAGATGTATTATTAGATAAAACGTAACGAAACACAAGTTTCTAACAAGGTCATGTCACCGTAGAGGTTAGGAAAGTAGGTTCCTATTATTTAATATCTCTCTTGAAGATTTTTTTAAAATTCATATTTGTATTATAAATTTACAAATAGTTTAAATCTACAAATGTTATGAATGATGGGAAGAAGACTTAACACAACTTTTTATCTCAATCGGTTATCTTTTAGCTATATATTAATACACTGCTATCTCTTTGTGGCGTTCTTGCATCACAATTGTTATAATTACGCGGTCTCATTACTGTAATGCCTTATAATCATAGGGCCATTTGTAATGACCACGGCGGCTCTCAATGAGGTGTGGAAATGCACCGTTTTGTGGTGTGCGCTTTCAGGAAGAAAAATTGTGGTACAAGTAGAAGCGATTTGCAACTACAACTGTTAAGATATTGAGATGCAAAACCATTTTTTTAGTTTTTTCATCCTTTTATATTTGAGACAGAACGATTAATTGATTTCAAACAGATTCTAATAATGATTTAAAAAATCAATTACATTTATTAAATGCTTCAGCAATTTTCAAATAATTAAAATAACAATTTTAAAATTTTAGGAGAAATGCATATGCTTGACATTTAACATTAACGGTTAATATTGGAAATTGAACACTTCTTATTAAATATCAAATTTCACGCACTTTGCTGTATCCATAACATTGATATTGTTAATAGAGTGCTAGTTTACATGTAATTATATGTTTTCTATTGTTTGAGACTGCCAGCGCGCTGGTCACGCTTGTTTCTTGAGACTTGTACCATTCACAAAAAGTGCATTATTGTTACACCGTCGACAGCGCACCGGTCAGCCGATGTGCGGTTTAGAAATCGATGGCGACTCATCAACACTAATACGCTTCCTGTAATTGAGACCGTAATTGAGCTAGTTAAATGGTCCAAGCAATTCTGCGTTTATTGTAATTATTTTTCTACTATAATACATATTTTTGTCATATAGAAGTAATATAGGTACAATCGACAGTTTGTGACAGTGCACCAGTGGTGAATTAAACAACATATATATAGTTTGATATAGTTGATCTCTTGTCTAAAATATAACATTTTGATGTAATCGAAAATGTTTAAAACTCATTTTTATAAAATATGTTTGTCTGTCGGTTCGTTACGAGTGGGTAAAATAATTATCTGGGAAACAGAAAAAAGAAAACAAAAACATACACATATACATACATATTATATTTATTATACATATACAGAAAAAGGTAATCAAAAATAAGACTTTTAGCTGTAGTCGTAAATGAGTACGAGCACACTCGATATTGATATCATTTAGCTGACGTTTGATTTCACTCAAGTTCATTTTAAATAAATATATTTTATGGGACAGGAATGTTAAGTAACTATTACTTAACATTCCTGTCCCGTACAACAACATTTAACTAGCAAACAACTAACATATATAACATACCTAACAATTTAAATACGTGAAGGCTACGGTTTTCACATTTCTTCGAGCCGGATAAATCTTATGATTTATTCAACCAGTGAACTATGATAATGTGATAACTGACGAATCTGCGATAGCGAATCGGTTGGTTTGGTCTCCCAGAAGCTGATCTCACCAGATAAATTGAGAAGGCGCACATATCGTGGCCAAGCGCTGTCCCGTTCATTGCACCACCTGCAAAACAACATCTAAGCAACCATCAATATGGAGAATTTACTTCAACGTCAACAAATAATTATGGACGGTATTGAAAAGATCCTAGTGAACTACAAAAAGGATTCTGCTATACGTTAGACTTCGGACTATGCTCAGAAACGACTGGATGCCAATCTTTATGGGTTGAGTTCAAGGATAACCACCAACAGCACTTAACATTTGAAAATAAATCAGGAGAATATTTTACTACTTATGATGTTTACCTCATGCTTAAAAAGAACTATGATAAATTATTATCAGAATTTCAGAAATTGATGAATTTGATCCTCCTTTGAATGAAGGATCCTCAAAACAAGCCAATAATGAAGGGTTTTCTAAAACTGATGAATTGATGGGTTTACAAACAACGAATTTTCATACCCTTTCTCGAATGACTCGCAACCTTGACCACGGTTACTGAGAAATGGAAAATAGAAGACAAGCTTCAGACACTGCAGTCACGTTGGAGGGTTATAGACGAAATGCATTGGCAAATAGACAATCTATTGATTGGAGCCGATCTGGAATTCGAACAAGAATTTTCGTTACTTCAAACGGTATTCCGTTTGAAGTTTTGTAAATTATTGTTTTTTGAAAATACCATACGAGAATTATACCAAAAATTGAACACTGTCTTTCATCAACAATGTTCGTTACATACATAACATACCTATATATTCTTAGTAGTAAGTTTTAGTTTTGTATTTGCGTTGTAAGTTTTGGTTGTATTTAATTAATTATATAAAAATAATTTGCATCAACTCCAAAAACAAATTGTAATTGGATAACTTCTTAAATTCACAAGGTAATTCCCGTATACGACGCTTAACATAACAATAACAGGTACTGATATCATTTCATGATTTATATGAAATAAACAGCCAAGGAATCAAACCGAAACTACAATTGGCAAGACGATAAATACTTAACCAGAGGACTCTATAGTTAATTTTTTAATAATAGAACCAGTCTGCAGCGACGAGTGAGTTCGCCATCATACAGGGTTGACACTGAAAACGTTTCGTCACATATAATAATTAGCCCTCAAAAGACTAACGAGCGACAGAGTTGCTTCGTTAGGGTTGGTACGAATTTTTTACAATTATATACTAGATTTAGTTTTTTTGTTACATTATGCAACACTATATATACTCTACAAAAAAATGTACATACAGAATTACAATTTTGTGAAAGAATAATAAAATCAGTCCTGTCTGTCGGTCCTTCATTGCTCCATTCTATGTTATGTTCCGGTTCCACTACTGTACTAATGGCCAGCATTTTGGTTATGGTTCCAAACTCGAATACTTCTTTCAACTCTCTCAAAAGTTTTTCAAGTATTTGTGCCCAGTAGTGAAATTATAGAGTATAGTGTTAATGACGATGGTGATATAAATTATATGAAAAAGCTAGTAAGTCATTTTAAAAGTATAAATATATGGCTTCTCGAATACGGAGTCACTCCTTCACTGTCGCCACGTCTACTTTGCGCACTAAGAGATTTTGTCACTCCTTTCACTGTCGCACAGCTAGAGCGTCGAATTTCTTTCCGGCCCACGTATTCCCTCCTTCATACAACATAGGTTCTTTTAAAAGAGGCGTGAATAAGTACTTTTTGGGCCGGCAAGGTGAGGGTGGCTAGGGCAGTATGTCGCATGCTTCACTAGCTATCTTCACATATGGACTTCTCTACTGCTTATCATCACGTGGTGTCGAGTCATTTGCTGAGCTTAATATAAAAAAAAACTTACCTTTGAACATTTCGTCACTAACAACCCTATAGCGAAACAGGCAAGGGTTGTCACTAACGAGTTTACAGTGCACGGCCGTTAGCCAAATGCGGGACGACCCGAAAATCCACTTAGCTGACTTTGTGGCGTACGCGAAGGGTTTATCAGTCCGGATTTGAAAGATTAAAAAAGAGGCAAGTTTTTGAGATTATATTTACATGAATTTCCTAAATATATACTACAGAATCAGGTGAACTAATAATAATTGATTCCACTTTAACCGTGGGCCAGCTTCTTAAGCTGCGAATTATAAATTAAGCATAATTCTTTCTTTCCATATTTTTAGGACAAATTAATGAATAATTATCATAAAAAATGTCATATCAATAGATTACAGTGTACAAGATTCAATTTTCAATTCCGAACCCGGTAGTAGGTATTCATTATTATTATAATGAATATTCAACCTGATTTTGTTAACACTAAAGGACTGCTACAAGGCTGTATGATTAATGCCGACTAGAATTAAAGCGGATTCCGACGCTCTTTCTAATTACTAACAAGATGCGCATTTCACGACGGACTGAGGTCTTAGATGGAATCAGTAGAGTTTTGAATTCATAAAATTTATTAACATCAACATCATAGGTTGTCAGTCAATTAAAAAACACAATGGTATCTACATTTTCCCCCTTATGTGTAAATGACAATAAATACTTACACCTTAACACTCTTGAAAGATCAACATGAACATTTTCATAGTAAATATACTACAAGCCTCGCCTACACAACACAACACAATGAACCTTCACGAAATTATTCACTGCTGATTAGTAACAATAGTTTTAATCAAATCGATACTATTTATTATTATCCGAATAAAATCGTAATGTCAAATTGTAGGATCGAATAAAACTGTCGATAGACTTCATTTTGTTTAATTTTGAAAAAGTAGGAAATGTGTAATATTCAGCGTATATTTAATCTTATTTCTGCAAGCATTACTAGTTAAAAAAACTAATATGTATTATGAAGACACAAAATAAAAACTGGTAAATGAAATCTATACAAATTTTGTCACTGGGTTGAAAAAACAGTTTGTTGAAATACGAAGGTGATATTTTTCGTTGTTTTTCGGTTGATGACAAGTTAATGTTACTATAATTCTCTTAACTCCATTGTGCCTAGCTCATTGTTCCTACTTTTGTGTAATGTAACATAAGTTTTAGGTTAAAATTGAGTTCTCCTGATTCAAGACTACAACGTCATCGTTTTACTATAAGCTGTTAAGATTCCCGCTTGTTTGCAAAAGAGGGTTATTCAAACTTTATATTTCTATCAGGTACTAACGCGATGCTTATATTTGCAATGACAGTTTCAAACCGTAAGGTAAAGGCACGTATACGGGTAATAAGATTAAGTGCTGCTTTAGTAACGTTAAGCATGTCAACATACGAGTTATATCTCTGTTTGTTAGTACCCTATACTGAAACATGTGGTCCTAACAAACAGGCAGTGTTTAATGAATGAATGAGAAAATCTTAAAATATGCAGGTAATGAAATATCTTTAAATATAATTATTGTTTATTCACAATAATATTTCAAATAACACAAAATGAGACCTGATTGAAATAAATATAGTGAAAAAATATTCGGAAGCAAAAATTTTCTCTGTGCTACAAGTTCCCATCAAAACTAGGTATTGTTGATTAAGTAAAAACTTAAAATAGGTAATGTAATATTAAATATTTATAAATATATTTTTTATTTAACGGGACTAAGCGCAGTATACGTACGTAAGTATACTTATAGGTGCGAGAGGAATTAAAACCTCGATAGAGCCGCACGGTACACCACAAATCGTTTAGTGCTTCCCGTCCGTCCTAATGGCACGCCAATTAAAAGTTTGCGAGCGTGCTCCCCGGGCGCGGATTGTTATCTTGTGCTGTAAAACTGAACAGCTGAGCATCCGAGCATAATGTAGTTTCCAGCGCACTTCGCCGATTAGCATTTTGATGTCGTGACGATTGGTAGGGGAGAGTATCAGTGCTGGGGTATTTTAAATATTTGAGTATGAATTGTTTGTGGGTACAATTTTAAATCTGAACAATTGTATTAATCGGAAAGGTCCACATATCATACACTATTTATTTTTAATTGAGTGACCACCAGCGGATCATTGCTACCCGGCAGGTTAAAAATTATTTTTTTTAGTTTTTTTTTACCTTTTATGATATAAGATAAAATTTTAAGGAACCCAGAATCAGATGTCTGAACTTGTTTTCAATATAGTGTTGGTGTTGTTTGCATTAGTGATAATATTATTACTTACTATAAGATATTAGAGAGAATTATAAGCTTTGTTTTATAGAGTAATTTACTTAGTTATTTGAATATGTTTAATCAAGTTTAGATTATGATGGGACTGACATACATTATTGTAAAAGTCCTTTAATAAATAAAAGAAATATTTTTTTCTTTATAAGTAATTATGGAAGTCTCTTAAATAAGATAAAAGATATATTTTTGTAAAATTTAAAAATAAAATAATAAATTGTATTAGGACATGAAACAGAGCAAGTAATTCATATTAGGTAATAGTTAGGTAAATATATGCAAATTGGTACTTACATAACATTACCAAATTCTTAGTATTCGTAATCTTAACAAAACAAACAATACAGATCACTTGAGTAAATTGATCATTAGCGGTTCACGTTTTTTTTCTTAAACAATTTTACTTCACACCAGCAGCATGTCTTTCCTTAATGACACCTCGTTATCACCACAAATCTCCGACATTACAACTTATTAAAACTCTAAAACTTCACGCGGCTTACCATTTGGCTTCAAACTTTCTTACATCACGAAGATTTAAATTCAAGTCTCGAAGAAGTCATGACTTGGCGAAGGCCACTCGTTAGTAAAAAGCGTTGGTCAAATATCCAATTCTCTACTAATATTTCTGTGGAATTCAGATTTTCGGTCATACTTACAAGAATTTATAAAGTATTTTAAAATATTGAATTATTTATATTCAAATAAGAAAATAAGGGAATTAAATGTTTATTTTGTGTGTGAGAAAAAATATAAAAATATATTTTATTGCTTAATAGAATATTAAGTAATATACTTTGCTGAGCATGAATTCCTGTTCACGAGACATGGAAGTTCGTAAGTTTATATAGTATATTTTTTTAAATTTATATATATATATAAATATTAAAATTACTCAGTATCAATAACGATGCTTCCTTTCGGCTAGATTATGGGTAGGTGAATGTAGGAAATATTATTATTATTATGTTTTTGTGGCACAATACGAAAACTCATATAGGAATAAGTAAAGGAAATAATTCCTTATTTCGAAGATTCGCGCCCGTCACCCTATTTTCATGGAAAACATCCCCTGTTTATCAGTGGCGCCGTATTGCAATTTTCTTTTGCAACCCTTATCAAAAGAGGGTTGTATCTAGTACTCAGTATTATGCAGAGATGGCGCTACTGTTCATGTTTAATTTCTTTCAATTATTATAGATGGCGCGAGTAGTCAGTGTGATAAATGACATCATTTGTTATGTTTTGATCTCGGAATACAAGCCACAGAGTATAAGTATTTTTAGCTAGGTATTCTTTTTACTTTCTATTGTTACACTACGCAAAATGACTCTAAAAATCCATATGCTAACACTAGTGCAGCATTCAACAAACTGCAATAGTCAAATAAATTGGATAGGATTTTAGATTATATATATTATAAGTTATTAACTGTATTTATTCATAAGTATTAATCAAGTATTAATTATTTATTAATACTTACAAATTAATCAACAATTATTAAATGCTTCTAATTAAACGTTCTATTCATCATCAAATAATAAAACATGTAAGTTAACTTAAATTTACAATAAATGATATTTTGTTCTAAAAGCTTTTTAGTTCTTAGGTATAAAATAAATTTTTAAAAAAACTAAATTTTCAAAGAATCAATATAGGGTACACTTTTGTAAGAATGCAATAATGATGTGTGTGTATTAAGTGTACATAGCTATCATATAACGTTTAATTTTTGGATTATGAATAAGTTATACTAACCTATTTGCTATTGCATTTCACACATCAAAATGGAAAACGCAAGTATAATGTAGCAAGTTATTAGAACCTCTTACAATATCGTTATTTTTCGAATAATTTAAAATTCGTCGTCTCTATTGGTAGAGCGCGTGAGCACCGGCTGTGAGAGATTAGACACGCTAGCCAGAACAATTTTTTAATATCCTCAAACAAGGAAGGCGAGAAGCTTGTGTGTTTGAAACAAGTGGATATGAACCAGCAAATTTCTTAAATGTTTAATGCCAATTACATAGTAGCCAATTACATAGTATCTTAAAATACACATTTAGATTCAGGTAAAATGAGTTCTTAATACTATAGTTTCAAGATATAATATTATGGCGTACAACACTACCTTAGTAGTGTGCTGAGTTTACACTTTTTGTTTATTTCATAACTGTGCCAAAGGGTATCCTTCGTAATTCTTCCTTCCTTCCTTATTAATCAGATGATAGCAGTTTTTCTCCTGGGACCGTATAGTTAACAGCGTTCTATATAAGCAAATCCAGATACTTTTCACATTGTATTAAAGTTCCGTGTAAGTTATTCAATAGAAGAGAGAATATTTTAATTTTATAGTGAACGTAATCGAATTTTTTTTTTAAGAATATCAAAATAGGGTCCTTAATAAGAGCTCATTATGTACCGCAAACCGACGTCCTATACCATCGCTACCTGAGAAAAATATAATACTTATGTTCCTGTTAGCTTATTACGTATTGCAATCATTATAGCAATAAGCTTCATCTGAATTAATTGTCTATCCATTGCTATAACTCCAAGCTAACTACTAGGATGATCTTTATATAAAATAGCAATAGATTTACAATAAACTTCAGATAAATCCCATTGCTACCCACTGGAGTTACTATTACGTGGTCTCATGTAGATTATTCCATAAGCGGTCCAAAATTGATTGAACGAAAGTTTGACAATTCTTTTACAACATTGTGTTTTGTCGTTAGTTTTGTTCTTCAATTTGGGTTAACTATAGATAATCAGCCTATTTAAGGTTCATAGTCATATCCTCACAAATCGAACATTCATAGGACATTAACAGTGTGGCAGCAAGTTTGACAGCAATACGTGTCGTGGCTAGAATTAGCATACACAGTTGACGCTTGCACTTGTCACAGCGCTGCCAATAACAACATTGTTTTAAATTTATCGTTGTCGTGGCGTAAGAATGGATATTATTGTGTATGTTGGTTAATAAGGTGACTTAAAAATACAACAGCAACGCAGTTTAAGATCAGCTGATTATGCAACCGATACAATCGTAGGGATGAAAAGGGAAGCTATTTTCACCTTTCACTCATTGCACTGAAGCTAAGAGATTTCCTAAATCCATCGATGTTAGCAAATCATCTATGGATATATACGAGGATATTGACATTGATGCATTTAATCAACACTTCTTTTCTTTGCCAGTCAATTTTGACCCTTGCACTAAATCATCAACACTGCCAGAAGCACAATTCCACAATGATCTCCTTTTATATTTAGTAGGGTCACTGAATATGACTTTAAAAAGCAAAGTCAATTGCATTATATTATGTCAATTGCAGCTATTCTTCCATTAAAATCCCATGTAATTGCCATACCTATAGTACCAAATCCTTATACGTCATCCCAATTTATATTTTCGTAATCTTCCTATTCTTGTCCAAAGTATTTGAGTATATTATACACCAGAAATTTCCTCTTATCACCGTTTCAGTCTGGTTTTCGACCTGTTCACAGTACAGTGACATTTTTGAAAGTGGTTCGAATCTAATCTTCGTAGTTGCTCGCAGCGGGTTCGCAACGAAGATTCTTAACTAGAAAAGGAGGATAAAATTAGAAGTTACCTTTGGTATTTTTAAACATATTATGAAGTTTATTTCAACACCACAACTACTTTATTGGGAAAGCTTTATTTCAAAAATCGTAAATTTCAGAGTTGGACAGAGTTTAAATTATCGGCCTGACTTATAAGGAGGATATGCATTTCTATTCAATTGTGACATACTGTATTTGTGTTTTAATGGCTCAACCAATTTTGAGGAGTACGGTACTTCCCCGGAGTATCATAGAAGTTTCAAAAATCCAATTTTAAATTAATTAAATAACCATATACATTTTTATTGATTTATCATTATTATTAATCCTCTTCTTAAACCCGAGTCTAGTAATGTTTAATTTTTACTGACAAGCCTTAGAAAACGGGGAATGGTTCCACAAACACGGATTTCCAATTAAGTTAGGGCCTGATTGGCAGGTCGTTAGTCATGGCTCAATGTGGGTGAGGCGCTCTCAATACCTATGTTTCGCGATTGTTGATGGATGACTTGAATGTGCTTTAAACAGGTGTATAAAGTGCTATATAAACGTTTATTTATTTAGGATGTTTGTTTTAATGAAAAAGTGATTTTAAATTTCCTTTAAAATATTTTTTTTTATCTCCGTTCTTACTTTTTTAAATTTTAACGAAAAATTATTTTATTATTGGTTTCGTAATATCATCAAAATATTAGACACAGTATCAGGGCTTGAGAATTGACAAACAGTAAAGCGTGCACGAGCAGTTAGCCATCTTATATTGCAGATTGAGTCGATCTTCAATAGCAATATAGTTGATTTCTGGTAAGCAGTATTGATCAAAGTAAACATTTGGACAGTACGATCGTGAGCGGCTATTGAGATCTTTTGACATAGCTCTTCAGGAGGTACCAAGTGCAATTGATTTCAAAGCTAGATAAAATAAGGTTATTATAATTACTATGATTAATAAATAGACTTTCTAGAAACGTCTTGCTTTCTCAGTTTAAATCTTAACTTACCGTCCCAAGAAAGGTTTTGGTCATAATTTATTAATTTGGTACCTTTTTTAAATTTTTTCCTTTAACAGGACTAAATTTAATACAAACGTTCGTTCGTGATTTCGTCATAAACGTAAGTACTAAAATTTTTTTATTTTTCTTGATCCCTCGGTTTAGCATATAAAACTATTTCTTTAAAAAAATCTAGAGAGTGTGGCATATTAGTTGTATATATTAGTCTTATATCGCAGTCAGTATTACAATTTTATTAGTTACACATTTAATAATTATACAAATATAGTATTTACTAATTATGAAAGCAATTAGGCTGATTCGAACGACAAAACGAAAAACTACGTTATATAGCAATATATTTTTTATTTTCCAACATTATTCGCAAGAAAGGCTCGTTAATTACAATACCTAGAGGCCACAAAGAACTGTCTCCGTACAAAACATGATTGATAGTCAGTTCGACGGCAGTGAAGATATCATGGATAGAGAAACATTAAGTGTATTCCTATGTCGGTCGTGATATCATTTTCATAGGGCCCGTCAAGGTTCTTGCGTTCCCCTACAGTGAACGAACGGGAGATGCATAGAGACATCCCTATGAGTGTGTTTAAAAAATTTCACAACATTGTCTTTAGCAAAAAAAACTAAGTACAACATCATTTTTGTGTAGGTGGTGGAGATATTGTCTTAGATATTTATTTATTTAAACTTTGTCAGTCAACCATTGATTAAATATTTCCTGTATTTATGATATAATTATTATATATTCTAATTAATCTCTTTTGTAACATTTTAATTAAGGGCATATTATATACACCAGTATATACAAAACATATACTTAACACGTTTTGTTGAAAAGTTCGGGTGTATCATTTCACTATTAATTTGTATTTTTATTCATATCAATAACCTGTCGGAACAAAGCCTGGTAGTAAGACTAGACTATGTCTGGGAGTGGACTGGTGAATTTCTTCTTCTCAGACCGACCTCAGACTTCTCAGGTCGACCCGCGAAAGACAATGGAGCAAATATAGGAATTATGGAATTAATAATCCAAAACAAAAAATATGATAAGAATGATTTTCACTAAATAACTGACATAATTTCGTACAAAATATTACTACGAATCTATGCAATGAATAATATTTATATAAGTTTGAATTACATTTTGTCTTACCAAAGCTTAAGATTTAAAAACCCGATAAGTAAACATATGGTTTTATTATGTCAGAGGAATGAAGTTTTCAATTCGGTTCTAAAGGTTGTACTAATGTTTGACTTCACGCCTCTATGGAAGAAGAATTGTATGTTGTTCTTACTTCGGTAACAATAAATAACTAATAATAAAAATATGTTTCCCAAGATAATACTTATACTAAACCGTGTATTTAGCACATAATTAAATAAAGACTGTTTTGTCTTATGTTTTATGTCAAATAATACGAAAAAAATGGCCCACCTGTTGGTTGGTCACGCTACACCTGCAATACTGTAGATGCGTCCACATTCTGCAGACATGAAAAGTTAATGCCTACTATGCTCTGTAATTGCACTGGCTACCTGTCTTTTTACGCCGAAACAAAGTGATCTACACAATCAAAATACGAAAGGTGGACCACAAAAGAGCTTGCCATGAACAAGATGAATATTGGGATATAGGGTGTTTATCCAGTTCATTTTTAGACTTGAGATGAGATGGAGAGGCTGGACTTTGTTATTTAAAAGCTAACTACTACTTACTTCTTTTTAAGCTTTAGCAGCTATTAGGTGATTATAATTCTTGCCATGAACTAGATAAACATCTATATAAAGATATTCAAGATTTAGATGAATTTTATAGAATTTAGATAAAATGGATATGCTGTTCTTTGTTATTTAATTACCTACTACTTTACGTATTTCGTTTTTAGCTTTAGTAGTCATTAAAATGATGATAACTTTAATCATGAAAGTTAACTAAGCAACTCTATGCACTCTATGTTCCAAGCACTCAAAACATTGCGATATGGTAAGGCGTCGGTCGGAAAAAACAGAAACGTTTCAATAGAAAACTAGTGATCGGTCTTCGTCAATGGAAAAATATATTGAGGGTAGTAGGCACAATTAACCAAAGGTTTTTTTAATGTAAAGTATGAAAAGAAAGATAATGTATTGATCCGATTTACAATATGTATTTATTTTGCTCAAATTGTCTTATCATAAAATATTGTCGCAAATTAGAATTATTAAAATTTTAATGTTGTCTCTATCTGACTTATTTAATAGAAATGAATTATCCTCTATTGAATGCGCTAGAAAAATGTATATTGAAACTTTTTAGTTTCCTTTTATTTTCGTATTAATTTTTTTTTTTAAAAGAACTATATTAATGTGACGTTTCCATATTTAATTTTAAATCGGGCCACATTTCTCTAATGATATTGTCTCGTAAATCAGTGCCTGGTGTTTTTCTTGGACAAGTCTACTGTCCGTTGTTTTGTTTAGGATCACGCACAACCTGTCTCTGCAACCCATATAGTGATTTAAAGCATTCTTGCTTTTTAAAATTTAGTTGTTTTTAAATAACTCTATGAAATTTTACGTTATAAAAAAATTATGTTAAACGACAACGTGTGTAATTGTTAGTAGACTTGACATATATAGAATTAATTTAAAATAGATATTATTTAAAATGTATTTTCAACGCTCTGATCGGTACGTTGTATTTGGTATTCTAAATATTTAAATACTTAAGTAAATGTGTTCTAATAAGTGTGTGAAGTAGTAGTTGTAGTGATTATGTAAAATAGCTAGCTAGTCATCATTAAGTGCTTATCTTCGTTCTACCACCGGGCACGGGGCTTCCTATATAAGAGAAGCACATGAAGAGTTTCAGTCACAAGTCTTTCACGCTGACTGAATGCTGGCTAACAGGTAAAAGTGGTTGCAATGACAACTAGAACTAGAAAAAGCCAGATGCAGGAAAAGAACAATTCAACGTTGGCCTTGTTTTCTTGAATAAAATCAGAGCACACCATTACTCACCTTACGTTATATTGTGAAGATTAAGATAGGTGGCCAGATGTTACATTTAACAGTTTTTTTGTCGTGACGATTCTCATAAATACCTTATAATTAAATGATGTCTTACTTTATCATATTTTAAAAGTAAAACTAAATTTAAACTCTTAACTTTTAACTTTTCGTCGCGGTAAACTTTAATGTTATAAGATTTTAGCGTGTCGATAGCGCGGCTCAACTGATTAAGTAATAATAAGGGCTCATGGTTAAGGAGCTGTTAATAAAGGCGTCAATAATAAAACAGTACAATAGTGAGAGAGTATAAAATATAGTTATTTTGCTCTTCTTAAAGTTAAAAATAAATCCGCCATCTTATACTGCAGTTATACGATCTCTCTGAGACCTAACTTTGTGTAATTTTAAGAACTTTTAATCCGACATTTCGTAGAGAATCTTTATGACGTCGCTAGTGGAAGAGTAATTATTGTTATTCTAATGGATCGCGGCATTCTGAACATTCCCCATTGTGAGTCCTGGATCGAAGCCCTGATTAATGGTGCTGCAGCGAGGGAACATTAAGGAATGACTCTCACTGCGACTATACTTTTAGCCATTGACACCTTGAATTCAGTAACTGAAGCCGTAAAACATTAAACTACAATCAGGCATTTGGAGCAATATTTCTTGAATACAGTAATTGTAATTAGGCAATTTTTTAGACTTCAATCGGGAATCTACACTGATAAAAATTAAAAAAATATTTTGCGTACACAAGGGTTTTGATTTATATTGTTAGTTTAGAACTGCTCAACTTCAACAAGTAAAAAAGTTGTAGTTTTCTTAAAACTCTTATCCAGACATTTTTTACAGATAAATTTGTAAATTTTTCTCCAATTACTTCAGATAAGAAAACCCTTTCATAAGTCACAATAATACAACAATAAAACAAGGTAATGGTAGCATTACCTTGTTAATAGACAACGTGTCCTGATGAAATATTTATAAATAGAACGTTTCACGTCGATTTCAAATGTGACGTATTACCGTGGCGACGCTGGACTGCAATTTTGGAATTTGAATTAACATTTTGGTCATTTCTATCGATTTTGTTTCATTTTTCGTAATTCTATGTAGATGTTAACAACAACAACAGCAATTTTTTAAAGTATAGCAAAATTGTAATTTTAAATAATAAAAATTTTCTTTCATGGTGTCCATCGTTTTAGAATTAATGATTTAATATAACGTTTATTACATACATTTTATCCTTAATAATAAAACAACAAAATTTTCAAAAATGAAATGCAGTTTTTTTCTTTCAAAAATAAAGCAGTTTCAAAGAAAAACGAAAAATAATCTATTTTATTAATTTATAATGGTTTCCTTTCAGGTTTTCTTTTAAAAAAGCACAGCAAATGACTCGACACCGCGTGCTGGTTTGCAGTAGGCGGAGACCATATGTGAAGATAGCTAGAACAGCATGATTTTTTTAATACCTGACAATTCAGTTTACTATGAAACTTTTAGCACCAAGAGCCCATTCATACCATGTTTATTTGGAATAAAGATGGCGTCTTAGTGTGCAAGGTACTGCCAATGTTGAAAGTGCTAAAAGCTCGTACACAAATAAGTTAAAACTTTACTTATAACACCTATGTAACGTAATGTAACACACACTCTGAAATAACTTACCTATCTAGTTAATACTATTGCTCTGAATGTACAGCTTGCTAAACTTTGTTGCTTGCATTAAGTCTCTTAAATTGGTAAGTGTACTCCGCCCCTAACGATGGTATCGCCATACAATGCCACAGCGAGAGATTATGCCGTACAGCTGACCGGCTGATGTTTGCCAAACCAAGGACCATGGGGTCCCATACAATCCAAAAATGTGACAAGATGAGCCTTGATATTTTTATGAAGAACATAATTATAATTAAATAAAGCACCGTGACAGTATGTATATTACTTTACATTATGTAGAGATTTGCAGTCTGTTATGTAGTTTTAAACAAATATATAAAAATACTAAAATTCACTATTCAGCTTATTTATGAAAAAAGATTTATAAGTTTTTAATTTTATACAAATTTAGGTGTTGTCCAAAGGTAATTCTCAAAAAGCAGCGGCTTCTTAAAAATTTGTGGCACGCGTTGCATAACTTCTAGTGACGGATCGTCCGAAGCCGATACAAAACACTAAACAAGCTTATTATCCAAACAAAACGACAAACAAAAAACCCAAAGACAGACTCCTCTGTTCGCCTTCTAAAAAACCTTCTCAATTGTCTCCTGCTTTGAAAGTTACCGATAGACATTGTTTTCGTGAGCTAACTTTTTTCCCTAGTTTAGCGTGTAGTGATCACCCTGAAATTGTATTGTGTTCTTGTTTAGAGGGCTAATTGTAAAACATTGGTCAAGGACGCAAAACGATAACGTTGCAAAGGTTTCGTAAAAAATAAATTAAAGGAATGTTCCCTTTGAGTATTTGGCGTATGCTTATACATACATCTACATATATTATGTATTTATCAATTATCTTTCACCTCTTATAAGTAAATTCTAAATTAAAAAGTAATTACATAATTTTGTATAAATGTGTTTAAAAGCATTGTAGAACAAACATGTTAACATATTTATTTAGTTATTTTTATGACCTAATTTTGATTGTTATTTAATTTTTAAATATAATGGATTTTTTTTATTTTAGATAAGATAAGATAAATTTTATTGTGATTCTGTGTACAATAAATAGATCTTACAACTACATGCATAAGTTACAACAGATTGCCATTTTCGGGCGTACAATATTAATATTTTGAAATATACTATAATTTCTTCTCTATTAAGGTAAGTGTCTAACTAAAATAATTAAAATTGATTTTTAGCTGCCGTATTACTTAAGCAAATCATTCCTGTGTTCGCGTATATCTTGCTTCTATTTCCATCACTATCTGGACGCCAAGATACACCGGTACGATTCTAGTCCCGTTCCGTTCCTAGTAACAGTCGTAAATTTACAAAATGACTGGGTAGTTTAACTGTAAACGAGTTGACATAATATAGGGTAAGACAAAGTAGCGAGATAATTGTTTGTTTGTTTGTATGAGCCGTAGCTAATGTCAGTTGTTTATGAGCACCTACTGGGGAATGAATCACTGGTACGTGTGTATTTATATTGTATGTATTTATTTATTTATTGTATTTCATGTGTATTTATATTGTATAGCTATAAGAAAAATTAATATAAAAAATATTACTTCATAAGAGACTAGTCTATTTAATAATGCTACGGTCTAATTGTGTCCCGTTAATTATATTATTACATTTTAGAAATATAAAATAATTTGACGTTTGACTAAATCATATATTAAACATATGTAACCGTCCCAGCTGTATAAAGCCATTTTGGAATAAGTCGTAGGTATTTTTAGTAACAAAATCCGTGAAATAACACTTTTTGAATCAGCAAGATGGAGGTAGCTTGGTTTCCCTCTACAGCTTACCTTCAGGTAGGTCAAGAAAATTGCTGTTCTTTGGAATTTAAAAAAAATCATTTTGCAATAAAGGACTCCAGACCACCTGATGATAAGCAATAGGAGAAGTCCCTATGCGAAGATAGCTAGTGCAGAATGTAACGATAATTTGTTCGCATTCACGACCGATGATTTTATGGTCTGCGTGTTCACCTTGTGCAAATATTACAATAATATTTGAAAAATCCACTCTTGAGATAACATTTGGTGAGCTTTTTTATGCATAATATTAAATGAAAATCTACGTTTTATTATATTCGGTTTATTCGATATGTTCGTTTAGTCCTACTTCGACAATCACCTAAAAGAATTCATTTTCGCAAAGAGCAAAAATTTTGCTGAAAGTAACCAGGTAGAGGGTTTTACGACATCGCGTCGGCATCGGCACCTCAAACGCGTCACGGCTTTCTATCAGTTTATTGTTTTAGCACCCTCATAAACGGGCAAAAGCATGTTTGTATTTTAAGGAGCCGCCTTCTGTATATCCTCGTTTGAAATGCCGACTAATAATAGAAAGAGACAAAAGTGTTATAGCTTCTTTTCTTCTTTATAAAACAAAGCTTCCACAGCTGTAGTCACGTTGTTATCATTGCTACTTCGCTTACCTACTTATCAGTAAGTTAAAGTACGCTAAGATTATATTATATTCTTTGTTCTTAAATAAATCTAGGTGCTTTGGAAATGAGATTAATAACATAATTGATAAAAATCCCGTCAAATAAATAGTTTTGTAGCCTTAACAAGCAAGTATATGAACGGTGTAGTGGAAGGTTACTTTGTCTAAAGACAATGTTAAGATGTAGATTTAAGATAGTTTTTATAGTAATTTGTATATTAGTTACTATAATTTGGTTTTTAAATTTTATGTGTCCATTTAAAGCTAAGTATTCCAAACGAGGGAAATTAACGGAGTTTTGAGCCAACACATCTTTCGTTTTGTGTAGTGTTGAGTTGCAGGAGGTCAGAATTCAATAACTAGCGCTCTGTTTGGAGTTGTGGATATTTTTAGTAGTCACTACTGTTGACAGCAGATGTCCTTTACAGTGCTTATCGGGGTTTTAAGGCAAGGAGAGGCAGTATGCAAGCTTCAAGCGTGATTCTCTTCTAGAGAACTACTATACAACTGACAAACTCTCTCTTATATAATGCTTCCTCTCAAATAATAAGAGGGTAAGCAACTATTGGTATCAAAAAATCTTAAAAACAATAAATTATTAATAATAAAACTAGAGATTAAAATTTCTCAATTTCAGTGAATTAAGCGTTGTGTTTAATCTTACAATATGAAAGATATTGGTCAAATTTTAGTAATTATTTTGTACTTATCTACCTGAAAAATAATATAAAAATGTGTATCAGGAATGTCAAAAAAAATTGGTCAAAAGCACCTAGTATCTTTTGACTTTTGCACATTTTGACCGACAATGGAATAGTAAAAACCGACAGATGTCGATATTTTTTTCGAACGAATCATAAATTAGAGAAAAAGATCCAAAGTAAATATGAACCGAAAAGCCCAGCGGCGAAACCAAATACGATATTCTGAATAAGCCATCGATTGATTTCGCAAGATTAATGGTGGCACATTGTCAGCGCCACGGTATGACGATCGTACGTCAGTATTGCGTAACAAAATTAACCTCTATTACGTGACTGTTAAGGACTAAGAACTTTCATTTTTACGTTATAAGTGAAGTGAATGATGTTAATATTTTGTAATGAAAAAATTAACTTGTAACAACGTATAGAGAGCTCATAATTGATTGCTTCAAGAAAATAGTTTAAACCTTTTTAGAATTAGTTTTTCAAACCAAGGGTTTGATATAAATGGATTTTTGTGTGAAATTAAAATAAAGTTTTTTTTAATTTGAAATCACGTAACCATAACGAGTATTTTACGCTTAATCTGCCTATTATTGAATGTTTATATAAGTATAATAACGTTTAAGGTTAAATATAATATTAATATTTAGTCACTTTTAAAGTAATGGGTTGAAGTGTATTTGATAAATTAATATTTAAATTCATATTCATCATATCATTATAACTTTATTAATAAGACTTTTGAAATTCATGGTAGGGGTATAAGCAAAAGATATTAAAATTGATTACTTACATTTGTTTTCGACTGACAAAAGAGCTGGAAAACGACCTAAATAGGTACGTAGCCGTAATAATAAAAATCACTCGTATCGTTTCTCTCATTCTTATACAATTAGAGAATTTAAAAAATATATCAAGAAACAATTAGTAACGTGACACAGCGGATCAACATATTCTTTAAGATTGAAAGTTATGCTTTAGTTTATTAAATTAAAAAGAAATCCTGTAAAAGTAACATTTTTAACGCCCGTCGAAAAATTATGGAACTGTTTAGGTACAAATTTTTTGAACATAAATATAAAATTTTTATATACTCACAATTGTTATTGTACCACGAATTTTATTTAATAAGTCTAAAAATGTTACAGGAATCAATTTCTCTCCATAACAATTATTCAAAAACCTTTGTACACAATCAAACCAGTGGGAGAACCCTTGTACTAACAGATGTGTGATTTAAGTAGGTGTGTACTTTTGACATAGAATGCATATGTCGCGATACACCCGGCTCTGCTATTGGACAGCTTTTATTGATGACGTAGAGTGACTTTGCTAAACTAGGAATGACTTGTCGAAACGAAAGTACGTAGGTAAATTAGAAATAAATATTTATCAATGTGAGTAAAGATAAATTATTCGGAGATTAACTTGATTACCTCTAAGTAAGATTTACCTTTAAATAAATAAAATTTCATTTCATTTTTATTCCATAAAATGTGACTAAAATTTCTCAAAACCAAATTAATTATTAATTGATATAATATAAATTGATATAATTCGAGCATTTTCAAGCAACGCTCATGATTGAGCGAAATTTATAATTAAAAATAATCATTCGTTTTAAAGTGATAAAGTCAGCCTCTGGGTATATTTAGTGTATCGTCGCGTCGAATCAGCACAAGGCGCACGCGCACGTCTCACACTGAGCTATTGTCTCGACCCCCGATTGAACTGTTACACGATGCGTGAGTTATGTTCACCAACACTTTATACGGGATGTAATCAGCTCTAAATGGATGAAATATTAAAAATGGAGTTAAAAATGATATTGACGATCAATTATTATTTATCTCTAAAAAGATAAGTATCATAATTATTCCATATTCAAATCTTAAATTATTCAACAGAAGATAGGACTAACAAAACTTATAATGACAATTTTATTATGTATTTATATAAAACCTCAAGAAAATCCATATTTTTCGAGGGCAAATAGGAATATAATGGTGAATAAGTTTGTTGTTGCTAAGTATACGTACTGTAGAAAAGTAATTAATCGTAGAATCACTTACGCAACAAAATCAGTTATTTAAAAGAAGGTCGGACTTTTTAAAAAGAAGAAATTGGATAAAAATTATTTACCTATTTATGAAAAGTTTTTATTCGCTGTTAACTAAATAAATCTAAAACCTGAGTGATTTCACTCTCCGGCTTATTTAATCATAGTTACTTAATGTAAAGTTCTCAAAAACAGTAAATTCAAAGCGTTTGTTTACATATTTAAAAATACGTTGCTAATTGTTACTTAAAAAAAGAACAGCCTATATAATAACATGCAGCACAGTGACACACATACGTGGCTTTATACTAAACCAATAATAGAATTAAATCAATCCATACCACCCTCTAGAACTAACACAAACACGTGCATAAGCTAATCAATGATTTACTATGCGTACACGCACGCACACATATGCATCATATTGGGAATATTGGCATTGTAACATTTATAGATATTTGCGAGCTATTCTGATAAACGCATTATGTTTCGATCCTTGTCGCACTCATTACAACAAGCAAATTTTAGGGATGTTAGAAAGAGATGGGTTTCCCGGTTTTACAACTTTGCGAAGGGACAATGGCGACGCTATTGTTGAAAGTACCCCAAACTTTTTTTAGGTCACATAAAAGTATTACATTTGTTAGGGACGTGCCGTCTGTATGCACTTACTGCATTTGATTCGCAGTCCACTAAGGAGACGGAACCTTTGCTCCCACGCAGCCCAGTTCAGTGGATATTTTAGTGAATTAAGTTATTTTAAGTGAACTTTTAATGTTAGAATGTCGACGGTTGCAACCGGCAATCGTGGTAGTGAAATGTGGGACAACTGTGTGGATGTGAACAATCAAAGTGATAGAGACGTAAAATATTTCGGCTATGGACAATATCCAGTGATGTCTTCAACTCCATATAATTATCAAAATAATTTATATCCCCCTAATTGTGACTATTCTAATACACCCAGTGGCGGTTATGGTGGAAGACCTTATGCAAGTAATACAAGTGATGGTGTAGTGAAATCGGAGCCTGGTAGTTGGCATGGGTATGCATCAAATTATCCACAAAATAATCACGCTAATATAGACATGATAAACAAATGGAGAGAAATGAACTTTTATTCACAGCAACAGTTACAAAATTACGGGTATGAACAGAAAATAAATCAATTTCGTAATCAGACGCTTTCTGATAGTATAAGTGAAGATGCTAGATCTATGAACTCTCCTAATCAATGTAGTATATCAGAGATGAATTACGGTTCACCACAAAGTGCGTCAAGTGTCAAAACATCATCGCCAATACATGAAGATTCTCCAAATCTTAGAGCACTTTTAACAAAACCTCAAAATAAAAAGCAAATGCCTTATTTTGTAAAATGCGATAAGCCGTACACTTCAGAAATGTTGCAGCAAATGACTTACCATGCAGATGATGGTATGGAAAAAAATAATGAGGTTCCGACAGAGAAAGAATGCAATTTGTCGCAATTTCATGGTGGATTCGAGGGCAATGAGGTTCAAACGTCAATAAAGAGCAAAGTTACTGTGGGTGGGGCGCCGCTCGCGAAAGAAGGCGCACCGTCATCGTTGGAGCCCGAGCCCTGTCAGGATATGACAAGGGTCGAAGCAGGCGGGGACAATGCGGATTATGCGGAGAGCAAAATGGCCGCTGCAGCCGATGTGCAAGGATTTTATCCATGGATGAAGAGTATTGGCGGTAAGTTGAACAATGAGTTGGATATTGTACTTAATGCATGCTCGTATTTCTTAGTCCATTAATTGGATTTTAAATAACAATAGTAAACTTCTTTATCATTTTTACAGGTGATGACAAAAAAGAAGGTTCAAAACGAACAAGACAGACCTACACACGTTTTCAAACGTTAGAGTTGGAAAAGGAATTCCACTTCAACAAATACCTATCGAGGAGGCGTAGGATAGAGGTGTCTCATGCCTTAGGATTGACAGAAAGGCAGATCAAAATCTGGTTTCAGAATAGAAGAATGAAGGCAAAAAAAGACGGGAAGTTGACCACTTCGCCTGACCCTTATGGAACTGATGAAATGGCTGCTACAAAATTAGGCAATATGCCTGACTATATGGACACCAGACAAATGTCAGGAATGACAGAACCATATTCTAATTATCCCATGCCCTCCGTGGCAAATTTAGGACAGGGTAATATTAATAACGGTGTTTCACAAAATTACATGATTCCGGTTTATGGCGGCATGATACCGAAAATTTGACTAGTATTCTTATGTATAATATTATTTTTCATCGTTTTGAGTTTTGTTATTTATAATTTCGGTAAATAATAATGCTTTGCAAGATAATTACTATAACATTAATTAAAATATTTATAAGAAATAAGTGTATTGAAAAAAAGCGTAAGAATTAAAGGTATTTAATATGTAAATATTAGTATTAAAAGATCAGTTCCTATAGTTTTAATATTGAGATATTTCTATTGATTGTAAGTTTATATTTAAGGATGATTATTTATGAAATTGGTACTTCTCTAGTCAACCAAAGGGCGCTATAATAAAGAGGAGTTGTGATTCCTGATAATTTTTTATTTCATTTAATATACCATATTAAGAAGAAATGCTTGTTTTTAATGTTCCCATTAAAATCTACCCATCTTAAATCCTCCCGGTTTTAATTGCCTTTAGGTTATGGTTGCCATTTATAATTGGGATAGCCTTATATTTGATTGTATATTTGTTCTCGATTCATGGTTTTTAAAATATTTTCATTACATAGTATCCAGCCTAGATAATTGTGTGAGAGTATAAGAATATTTTATTTTTATTTATTATAACTTCATTTGATAAAATTTATATACTAAGATTAAATGTGTATAAATGAGTATATTGGCTAGTAGAATGGTAAGTGGTAACCATAGCACTTTACAATGTAAAGATGGAAGCGTTATGGTGATAGCATAAGAAGGAAGACTCCATGAACCCAACACAACGTTTTCTCAACGAGCTCAGAAAATCTCTCTCACCGCTGCAACATGGCACAAAATGCTTAGGTTTTCTTTTATCGGGGTAGTTCTTATACTTTGATGCTATTAGATGATAATTTCGAAGTTGGAAGTGAGCTTAACCCGGATTCATCAACCACAGAGGAACTGACTATCTTACCTCCAACTACCGGAACACAACAATACTGTTAAAATTATTGTAATAGCGTCAGACATAGGTGAGATAGTGTTAGCTAGCCAGGTGGACTTGAACTACTGGTGGAAAAAGCCCTACCATACAAAACCTATCTACTCAACAAAATGGAAAATTTCTGCCCTCATTTAGGAATTTAATAACGTGTCTCTAGATCTGAGCCAAGTGGTCTCATGCATAAGACGATAGAAGCATTGTTATTTAGTATTTTAAGGTAGAGTTGTTTATTCACCTGGGAGCTATCAATTCCAAAGAGATACTTCGTGGTCTAATAATTTTAGTTTTTTCCAGTGAATATGTTTCACACCTAGGCAACATTCAGCTAAATAAGTAATTATAAATATTATATTGTGAGATGAATACTAAATTCGGAATTAAGTTTTCAAAGGTATGTTTCTGGTTAATTTAGGTTCACAATAACCTGACACAGATTACCGTGGAAACTTCGGGGAACTGGTAATGAACGATAGATGTACAATTTTTAAACAATTTAAACAAGTAAATCGCATCCTTATTTGTCATAGTAGGTACTCCAAAGTACAGTAAGCAACAAGATCAGCAAAAGGGATTTCCGCTCAACAATACGAATGGTAAACAATATTCTTAACCCTTTCACGCTGTAGTTTCAAAGGGCCCGCAGCTATTATCGCCTGTATTACTCCCTCGGGAGCGACTGTAAAATGTGCCGATGTTGACACTTTGTCAAGATTTTGACATGTTTTGACTAGATATTGGATTTGGTAGACTCCATTGGTTTCTGCTGAGTAATCCTATTTGGGGTTAGCTACCTGTGTTCCGAATGTTCGTGCTACTGTTATGAATTTAAGGAAAATAAATAAGCAGTTTTTTTAATATAATATCTTACTTTTTGTTTTTATCAAGATTTAATTAATAAATATCCTCTGCCTGCGTGACCGAACGATCAAGACGGAATCACAATCACCCTATTCAACTTGAAAGTTCATGAAGAATATAAAGTAAATAAAATTTTGAAATCGAATACTTTTATAAATTACCGGCTACTTACAAACTTCATTTTCTTATATTTAATGTAAAATACAGAAAATGTTTCCGAACACTTGATGGTTATCACTGGTGATCTTCAGTTATAGCATACATAAGTATAACTAGAGCACCATGGGACTTACTGTCCCAGTCATCGCTACCTGGCCGGCCCATACATCTCATTCGAAGCAGTCATAATGTATCAAGGACTGTAAGGAAAAGTATTACACAATTTCTGGTGGCTCTGTGTCAGTATTACTACTGTTTAAATTTAATTTAATGAAAATTTCTGTCGAGTCAACGCGATAATATATACTTAGCTTTAACCGTGTTCAAGACCACGCAATATTAAATAAATATATCTCAAATATTGTTATATATATAAATTAAAATAGTCACAAGATTTACTTTTCAATCGCGCTTTATCTCAATAAATGAATTAAAATCAATACCCACAAAACTAATTAAGAAAACTATAATCCGTGACAGATGGTCAATATCGCTAAAAGGAACGGTTTTGCAAATAAGTTCGTTGCTAACTTCATACCCTATCGAACCCCAGCATTAGAAAGTAGACCCCTCTGCCTTCGAATAAAGAATAACAAAAGAAATGAGATAAATGAAATGGAAGATACAACAAATGCACGCGAGAAAAGGTAAGCACAAATCATCCCCTTGCTCGAGGGTGCAGCGCATGCGCGGCGGACATTTATCCAAAATGGCTGCTTGTGTTTAGATTGTATTTTGTTTAAGAAGGAATATTTATTTAAAATCAATAGAATATAATAACAATTGACGTATAAAGTTAATTTTTAGTTTTAGTTCAAGTTTAGAGAAATTACTTGGAATGTTTTGACGACATAAAACGTGTCAATCTAGAATAAACAGGTGAGTGTTTTAAAATAAATATTTGGCATTATAATAAATGAAATATCCAATAATAAATGAAATATGAAAATCAAAGTGAGTTCGCCACTTAATTCTTCTTGGTAAATTTAAGTTGAGTTAGCGAAGTTAGATTTATATAATGTTCGATAAAAATTATTAAGAGAAACATCTAGTCTATAATTATTAATAATATTAATAAATTAATATTCGTTAAATGACTTATATGAGACTACTGTTTAAGACAAATATCAATGAATCAAAAATTACAGCATTTTTTTTAAATAAATATTATCCCATAGATTAATAGATGTCTATGTACATTATGATAAACTTTAGTGAACAGGATTTAGGCTATTAAACATAAAATTTAATTATTAACACACAAAATTTATGGTGTACATGAAAATTAAGATATTACCTAAGTTACAATATTTTACAGTTTATACTTATCACATGTTAAATAGTATTTTGTAATAATTTTTTTAGTCTGTAAGATTATGCAATAAATATGGTATTCTATATTAAGATAAAAAAAACCATTCAATGCATAAATAATCTAGACACCTACCTTATACTTACAATTTATTTGGTAATTATGCAACGTGGGTCAATGAATTAAACGCAGGTTAATATATTACTTATTTCTATAGAGACAAAGAAAAAAGTATTCAATTCGTGCAAGAAGACCTCTCATGCGTATGAAATCATAATTTATGTTAAAATAATTACTAGAGCTGTCTATAAAATGATTGATATGCCAACAAATACTGAGATACCTTGATCACTGAGGTGTAATAAATTCATAAGGAGTACAGTCACACACAAGAGCGTTTCACTAACGACACACCTAGGCTTCGCTTGCCACAGTAATTTTCAATTTACAAAATAAGTTTTAGTTAAAATTAGCTGTTATTGCTTTAAATTCAGGGTACATTTTCCTTGTTCTAAGTGCAACATCTAAATTTGTGAGTCCATATATTGAATAAGTCGCTTGAATGGCGGGTCTAATTAATCCTAACGTCGAACGCGAACGCTCATTGAAGTCAGATCAAAAGAAACCTTCTAATGGATATTTGAATACGACGATAGTACGTATTTACCTTTGGTTCGGGTCGACTTAAAGGGCTTAAAGAAGATTGTAGTCATTCATCAGGAATGCCAGTATGAATATATACCTAAGTATGACTATATACCTATGGAGAAAATGACATAAGAGCAGGATATGACAAGCAGGTTTAATGTCAAATCAAAAATTTTGCGATGTTAGTCTATGGCTATTATATGAGTAGATTTAAAATTTTAATTTATGCTGAGACCATGATATTATTGTTTTTATGTTATGCTTATAAAAATGAAATAATAATTTGTTTTTAATATTGTTATGAGTATAAAGTATTACACGATAAATATACCTATACAAAGTTAATAACGCATTGTTTATATTGTGATCAAAATATATTATGTTTATGATAGTCTTAACAAGATAAAACTTTTCACTAAAGAAAAGTCATTAATATAATTTAATAACATAATGTAAAATGTATGTACAACAATTGCCTATTGAAATAGAATTAAGATTCAGACAAATCTTTATAACTGCAGAAAAAACGTTTTAGTATTTATAATTATTTTCAATATACTTTGTTACTACCCACTTCTCGCCACAGTACCACACACAAAACTTTGTAAATAGGCATGCGAAAATTTTAATCGATTTCAAAAGTAATCCTACCTGATCGATCGGCTATCTGCTCCCGACTACGTCACTGAAGCGTCGTTGATAAATGACGGTGGGCACAATGCGTTCTGCAGATTCTTTTGTTGATCCGCTTTTTGTATCAACACTGATGCCTGTACCGTGACGTGTCCGCGACGTCTCCATGGCGTGGTCACCTTTTTGTTACATTATTTTGGATACTAATGGCTTTTCGAAACATAAAACATATATTTAGTTATATTAGATATATATTTATTCAATGTTTAGATATATTACTAATCTATAGATACATGTTAAAAAAATACATGAATGGTTAATTATAGGTTGCCCTTACTCGTAAACAGAGAGCCTACTACGAAAAACTATACACGAATACGAAATATCGTATTTGAAAGTTTTTGTAGTAATTCTTTTCAAAACTGGCACATTTCGTTCTTTTGTTGTCATATTTTGCATTTCAGGCCCTGTGCTCTTTACCCGATGTGTTTCGTTGCAAATTTTATTTGCTGTCACTCTCTAGTCAGTAATAGGATAATAGCTTAGGATTAAAAATCTAATGCTTTTTTTCTGTTTTTAATGGAATTTGGAATTTATTTTTCAAAAGCCTATCACAATCAGTGCGACCTCTCTAATATTTTTATCTATGCCATAATCAAAAAGTCCATAAAAATTGTTTATTGATATAAAAATCTAAAACACAAATTTCTCATTCCCCAAAAGGAATTTAATGAATGCAAAACTAGCTTTTATGACATACACAAAAAATACATTATAATATAGATCAGAAGATTCTTTTTCAAAGTAAGCAACATTTATAATCCATAAAAAGTTTTAAAGGTTGCTACCACTGCACCTTTTTACTCGTTCACTTCTGACCTAACATCAAAGCTAATGTCTCTAGACAGAGGTAGTTGCTCCACTTAAACTTGACCTAAAAGTTCAAGCATTATGTCACTCGTTATCTGTTAACAGCGTGTACAGTCACATTAATATTAATTGCTCACTTCTTTATAATTGCGATGTAATTTATGTCCGACGATAAAAGAGCTTTGATCGTTTAGTTCGGCGGCAGCAAGCATCTGTTGTAGATAAAACGTTATAATTACTTACTGTTTGAAGTAATTGAATGTAAAATTTATTTGTTTATTGTTATACTTACCCACGTCGCATATTTTAATAATAAATATCTTTTCGCACTTCAATGTTTACAAAAATATTTTTTCAATTATTTATGGAAGTGTGAAAGTTTTTCTTTTCTACGGTTATATTTCCAAAGAATAATTAAAACAATGTGTAGATTATTCAACATAGTCTCGTACAGAATATTAACACAAAATGTATTAAATAAATATCTATAAACAAGTTCTACCAAATTAACTGATGTTTTATAATAATGAAAAAAATTAACAAAAGTAATAAGAAAACTGTTTTATCTTCTCCAAATAATAGAAAGTTAATATGTTGTACCTGAAAGTAAATTACGAAAGAACAATATGCCATTGAAGGCAGTCACGGTTTACGCGAGCAATTACTATCGCGCCGCCACCGTATAATAGCGGTTATTAAACCACGGTAATTCGACGCCTTTGCGAAAATTCATAATGACTCAATTTATGAGCGAGCTTTTTTGCGAAAACACAAGCTTCCGTAAGTGGTTCATTAAATTAATTCGATTTCGATCATGTCTACCGTTTTTCTCTTTGGCGTGAAATACAATTTGCCTTGTATGCTTTTTGCGGTCTTTTCTCGGATTATGTAAATAGTTTCACTTGAGTTAAGTTGGTAATTACTACGTATGAATATTAAGCTAAGAAGACACTAAGAATATTCAACTTATAACAATTTTCTAAAGAAGGTTAAGAAACTAAATATTTAAGGGAACGTACTTATCAAAATATTAAATTAAATATTTTATTATCTAGTTTCCGTTATGAGATAATGTTTTAAGAGTGCTTGATTCTTTAGAATTTTAATTAATTATGACAAATAAGATAATAAATCCAGTAATGAATTAAGCTTCAGATAAAATTAAACATTATTGTATTCGCCTAAATTAAATTATGAAAATTTCAAACAGGCCGGTAAATGAGTCCAATTAATTAAAAAGCTTTTTGTATTTGATTTTAGCGATAATGAAATGACGCTTTAAAACGAGTATAAGAATCTATCTTTATTTAAAAACAAAATATTGAAAAAATTCAATATTATTGATGAACGAGAACAGTTGAGATGTTTTCATCATTTTTTAAAGTATTACCTACATAGATGTGATTGTGTAAGTTATGAATATAACATTATTTTTGAAAACATTATTTTAAATTTATTATTTACAAATCCTACAAAATATTAGGATTATTTTTTAAATAGCCATCTAGATACTTAACAACTATGTTTTATACAAAAAAAAATCGGAATTTGTCGAAATTAATCTTCACGCATAAATTTTTTGTGTTCTCTATTGGGCTATTGGCGGGGCCAAGTTTGTACAATTTTGTTTGGTAATTTAATAGAAATAAGTCTTTATAAAAAAGTACATAATTACTTTCTACTTACCTGAACATGTAATTGGGATGTGTAAAAACTGCTTTTTAAAAAACATGTCTAATTCCAGTAAAAAAAAGTATCAATTTCGTTTAATAATTTTATATGGATATGTCCATAGCAAATTCAACAATATTTTACTCTTTTTTCTCTGAATGAAACCAAACAAGAATAAAATTGTCAGTTACAGTTCAAATCAAAACATAACATCATTTACCTGACCTTAACGTAACACGACAAGCCCGGGAGTAAAAATGTCGATTGACCGACCAATTTAGCATGGCCTGTACCATTATTTAGACAAAGTAATCTTTCGTGAGAGGTTGTAAGGTCTGTGGGTTCAAGTATAGGTGGTGCGGAATCGGCGTCAATGTCACTTATGTGTTCAACCCGGCGAGTGGATGGAGAAATGATGGATGGCAGAACAAGCGGGCCGTTGCTGTAACAACTAGGACAGCTGAGAGATGATATAACCGCCTATGATTTGTTACAAATTTTTCTACTTTCTTTGATATTACAATTACAACGGAATAAATAAATATTTATTTACATTCAACTGAATCTTGTAAATTAGAAATAATTTATAATTCATACTTTTATTAAGTTTTTAAACAAAATTTTAGACTCAAATAAGTTTAATAGCGTAGTAGGATTTCTTCTATATTCTCTAATTTAATACATCATACCTTGTTATATTTTCAACTTGGCAACAAGTGATTTGGTATTCAATTGCTAGGTAAAAGCTGTGAGCTACTTTTTAGATATTTTTTTTTATGAGTTTAGGTAGACTTTTGCTAATCAAACGAATAATAACATTTGTTTGATAATTATAAAATAAATTCATAGGACTTATAATTATAGAGGTTTGAATTTTAATGAAGCAGGATTCAGATTTTATTTATTGTAAATATTCAAATAGTTATAGCAGCTCTATACGGATGCCAATTTTCCGTCGCACTCCGCCGACCCTCCGCGCTCACGATTTCCAAATTGTTTTTGACTGACAGCCAAATGTAAGTTAGCATTGTTTGAGCGACGCACCGCAGCCTTCGGTTACAAAGCTCTTTCAATAATTATTTCATGAACCAATATGAGGTATTTTAGTTTTTGTTTTACGAAATAAATTTTCTGTTTGATCGATCAATGGACCTAGGGAGATTTACAAATCAATTTTAAGTCTGGTTATTTATTATTATAATTTTTATTTGTTTTATTCTACAGATTAATCAAACTTAGCCTATAAAAGTCCTTCTGCTGGTTATAGGTCATCCTACATGGAAGAAACACATGAGGAATTTGGGTTAAAATAACGCAATGCTGGCCTTATGTGGGTTTTGGGTGAAAAGCTACCGTTAAGTTGTATCTTCCGAAGCACGAAAAAGCTATAAATAATAATTTTTATTATACGGTCCCGAGACTTAACGTGATAAAATTTCATAATTGGAACCAAGGTTTCGAACTACTTCACCAACGAGCTATACAACCAATAAAATATTGCTTTTCATTATTAATTAGCATTAATTTTGTTGCACATTGACTTACAGTAAAAAAAAGAATATTATTAGGCTGCTTTCGTTGACAAACAAACCTCTAGTAAACTCTACCTCAATGCACAAGCAAGGAATAAAGTTTTAAATACACAAAAAATAGGATGGAGAATTAATTAAATCAAGTGTCCATTCTTCGGATTCCTCACAAAAGTCGGTGGTGGCTCGGGGATTGACGGGCAAACAAAACAAAACTTCGCTCGCTGAAAATACTCTAGAAGTTTCAAAGCTTTTTCATTTCCATAAGAAATCTCATTAAAACTTAGTGGTATCCAACATACCTATTTTAACATTAGATAAAAATGCTGATATGCAAATATACCTTTGTTACTATATAATACAATTATGGTAAAACTATGTTACAAATTTTTCAGTTTATTTATATATATATATGTGTGTAATTTAAAAACTAAATACAAATTAAAACACTTAATTATTCTAACTTAAACCTACCTTTTGTAATCTACCTTTGTCCTGTATATCCTACAATTTGTTGTGTCCGACGCACCCTGTCTGACTATAGTGTCACTAATAGTCTTAAGATCTACATATTATGTAACTATGGAACGCAAAATAAAAAATTGAATTGAATTGACTTAAATCATCTCATATTTATCATGGCTTTATTTGCTTTCAGATTAGCGTCACTGTGAAGAAACGAAGATTCAAAGGAATTCCCCTTCATTATTATTATCAATAAATTTATAGCTTTATAAAACGACCCATTTTATTTTAGTATTCTACAAATTAACAGCTTAAAACATCAATAATAAGAATTCAGTTACCCATTCCAAAACGATCTTGCCCTAACCCCCTTTCTCTCAAAGTTGCCTGCATTCCAACGCAAAGATAGCTGGAATGCTATTAAGTACACATGTACTTAATAACATCACGCGCTGTCAGCTAGTGTTAAGCGGTATTGGCGTAAGGTCGCAGACGCGGCGAGTTTGTTTGACAAGGGCCGACAGGTTGACTAATGGTGTTCAACTCTTACTTTCCTCGAGACGTTGGGGATTTCGAATTTCGCCGAAATTAAAAACAATTGCTGTTTAGTTTGTTAACCAACTTGAAATATAGAACGAGGTTATCAATTTGTTGTAATCTTTTTTTTTGTTTTTATTTTATCTATGCTTACCGATTACTCGAAGATGCCTGAATCTATTCTAGTGGTCTCCTTGTCACCAAGTCGCGATTTGACGATTAGATCCTAAGAAATTGGAGGAAAATCCTTAAGTTATTCAGGTATTTGTGTCCAACATTCATTCGTCAGCTCAAGAATTCTTTCACAATGCTGAGCTGATGATGGAAAGATCCTTGAGTTTCAGGAGTTAAGGGTTCAGTAAATATCATATACATATATGGATCCTTAGTAGTATTAATTAATTAAAATATTAAGTATATTTAGTAGTACTTAATATAAATCATGTGATACTAACCAGTTATTAGTTACGGTAAAAATAATATTTTTATTTAATCGTAAATAGTAAAGATAGTACTATTAAAAATTTACATTACGATGTTCGATATAAAGATAACTTTAGCAAGTCAATAATTATCGAAATAAATAAAATTATATTTATCTGACAATCATGCTTCCTTGTTTATAGCAAACATATAAATAATTATTACACATATTTTGATACCAATTAAAAGGAATCGTATCTTAGCTAACTAAAATATGATTCTTCTTAGTTATTCCTCGAAGTCTAAACTTCGACATTAGACGAGACGAGAGTTTTTTGACTGAATGTGTCATAAAAATATAAATAGTAAAAAGTATTGAATTAGTTACCTACCTGACACACTGCAGAATTAAACGTCTTTATGTTGTTAATTATAACATCCACTTATTATTTTGACTCATTCGTCTAATAAGATCCTGTACCCATTTATTTTCAGAATGATAAGCAGCGTGAAAAGTAGGTGGGTAAGGTTATAAAAATGAATTGCAAAGAACATATTTTAAACTTAAAAGGGTTTTCTTTTAAAAATATATTTACATACATACATATCTACTATCTAGTGACGCAACCACATAAGTAACTTATGCTAGGTTTTAATAATCTATCTACGGATGCTTTTGCTTACAAGACGATGAATTTTAATATATTTCAACGCTTTGGAAGCAAAACCATCCGCAGGTAGATTATGAAACCCAACATAAAAGAAGAACTTTATTTATGTGCTCATGTGATGGAACTAAGAAAGTACTAACAACGCCATCTAGGGGCGTCATAATTCTTAGTAGGCTTTAAAGTTTACACTCCACACTACAGAAATATTATGGTGGCGCTACTGTAGCGGTATGCTGTGCTACGGATATACTACGAAATATTTGACGAACTAATTAAGAATGAAGAAATTTGCCACGCATTTACATATTTATTTTAGATTGAAACTGTAAAGTAATAAACCTCACGCTTATTTAGCAAATACTTATGGAGCCTATTCCTGTTTAAGCATAAAGTTTGACAGTTTGGATAAAAATATTTTTATTAAAGTTTGTTGATTAAACTGCTTCAGTGATAATTCCCAAAAATATTTTCCAAAAATGTGGTTTGTTTAATTACTTCGATTTTTTTTATTATTTTTAATTAAAAAAGTGGTTTGCTGTCACTAATTTAATATTAAAGAGATGTAGATCTACATCATCTAAGGTACAGCAGACATACAGCTACGCTCACAGACCTATGTGTTCCAAGTGAAATATGACATAATAACTTGACGAAAACCGTATTCTCGCGTACCAATAAAATTGCGAAAATGTACGGTGTAAGTTTATACTGTATATTACTTATGTGCATTAAAATTTATTAAAGATTAGCAAATTAATTATTGTCTTCCAAGTCGTCAATAATCGAGGGCCGGTAGAATACTCCCTCTGTAGATAACCTCACCCTCGGGAGACCAGGTGGCCGAAGGTCAGGCCGACAGAAAATCGGCTGACATTATTATTAAAAAAGCAACTACGTCAAATTTTAAAGTCAGAGTTTCGTGATTGATAGAACCACGCTCGCAGAACAACTCACTTAAGCAGCTTAATGGTAAGCAGTTTCCGTGGCTTAACGTAATGGTCGTAGCCCTACTACTCATGTCAAAGTCAAAGTCAAAGTCAAAGTCAACGTCTAAATACATTTATTCAGTCCAGGTCACGTACTCTTATTATATACCAGTGTAAAGGTATTTTATAATTAAAGGGTTAATGTTATTTCACGGTCTTGGAGAATAATATCCCTGCTCCACTAACTACCTTCTTTCTTAATGTAAGTTGATAGGCAGAAAAAACCCTAATTCAGCAGTCATTAGAGCTGATAATGTAACTTCTCTAAGTAGGTAACTACAAAAGATAACTAATAAGACTTAGTGAGTAACTAAGAGTAACTAAGTGAGTTCTTCAATATTAAATACATAAGAAAAAATAAGTAGATCAAACTTTTTAATGAACTGATAAAATCTTTTGTAGTTTTTATGGGATTATTTCAAATCAATAGTCGAAATGCTGTACCACGTCTACAACTAAACATCACCACAATTTATTTTACGTTAGGAAACGGGAAATAAACTTAGATGATATGGTGAGTGATGATCCCACAAAACCTTCCAATAAATATTATCAATTCATTAAAAACAAACTTGATTTGAAAGAACTCACTTAAAATATACTTAGTTTTACTATATAGTTTTTTCTGCCTATCTTAGGCATTTCATCATTTAATTTAATTTAGATAATAGAAACTAGACAATGTTTACAGATTGTTAAATTTTAATATATGTAGGTGAATATGGACACCCACTGGATTAAAATTTTACATGAAAATATGTAAAAAATATTTAGAAATGGGAAACCGACTTAGAATGAGGTTACATACTTGATGTACTTTCCACTAATCTATTTTGTAATAGCATAAGACGCACAGAGTATTTTATTCATGGAATAAACAAATCTTTATTTTATTCCTGTAGGTTATTGCCAACGTCGGTGTTTACCTAGTTATCTTTAAAGCCTTACAGCGAAGTCTACACTACATCCCTAGGTATGAAAGTAGATAGGCGTGTAGTACAGGAGTGAATTCTTTTAGGCAGATTTTCTGCACGAAGCAGAAGAAGATTAAAGGCTGCAAAGGTATGTCGATGTATAGATAATATGTAGGCATTTAAACTACTAATAAAACGATTAAGTAGTTTAACTATTAAGAACTAATATAAGATAATTAGATACCAACAAGCAACAATGCAATATGATAACAATTTTTTAAATTATAATATACGTTTCAATTTCAATAGAAATAATTACTATAATTTGGGATCCATGCGTAACCAATTGATCTGCTCTCACTTATGATGAAGATTAAGTTTATTTCTAACAAAATCAGGTTTATCAACAATATAAAGTTTTAGTATACAATATTGTCGTAAGTAGGTATATTAAATTCTTATTATTTGAAAATTAAAAAAGGAAAAATTATATACAGTCCAAAATAAGAATTCAAACTCTAAATACGCTCGTAACTTCAAGCACACAGCTTCGCCAACACCAAAAATTTTCATAAAGTTTTCAACTGAGAAAACTTCAAAGTTTTCTCAACACGTTCGCACCCCACTTTGTAGAGTTCCGCCAATAGTAGCCGCCGCTCTCACGCAGCAAGCTCCGCCCACCGCCGCTGCATTACGCATGCTTCCACTGCAGTGAAACGACATTGCACTTGCCGTCTCACTCATACCAAACCAATACGACGCAGTGCGGGAGAGATAGGAAGAGCTGCGATTATAATATCATGCAAATTTTTATTCACTTGCAAATTAAGTGTTGCATTATGTAATTATGTATTATTATGTCTGTAAGAGCTGAAAGAATGCTAAAGATGTATTAAATAATTATAAGCAATTACAAAATAACTTACTTATTAAAAAACTTAAAATAAAAAAGACTAAATGGCTTCTATTAAGTTCCGGTCCATAATATTATTTCGAAAGTATTAGACAGATGTAAGAAATGTTTAAAATTTAATTTTCGAAGATAAAATTTCCTTTAAATTTTGTTATTATCAAGTACGTAGTCTATATGCATCCAAGACGCGAAATTTTTACAGGATAAAGAACCTTTTCAAGAAGGTGCTAGCTCTAGAAGGTGCTAGCAGTTTTTTTGCCCTCCTAAATTTACAGGTACGCTAGCTGCTACGATTACTACGTAACTTAAGACGAGCCTTAAGAATGATTGTCGTCCTTATAAACAAAGGAATATAGCTTGAAATTCGATTTCTGCAAAAGGATAATATTCTATTTTTTCTTATAAGAAATTAAATCTGAAGAAAGGTTATCTTATTTAGTGTAGTGTCTATGTCTGCCAATAATTTTATCCTTCTAAGACTAAGTCCTGATAAGACTGACTCTAAATTAAAAATCTAAAAGTTATTTTCACCTATCTAGATAGATTAGATAGTTTAAATGTCATGACATTATTAAATTAACTAAATTAACAATTCTATAATGATAAAAATTTATCATTATAGAATTGTTTTCCAAAGTACAAGAATCAAAGTTGAGAAAAAATATAGTCTTACAAGAAAGTTTAAGATGAATGTAACAATATAAGAAATTAATAGTAAAATTTTACGATTAAGATTTAGGTAAATTTTTAAACCATAAATAATTTATTTTTATTCAATTGTCATTGACTATTGAATAAAAGATATATATTATATAAAAATCTTATCAGAAATTAATATACTGTCAAAAATTTTTGGAATTCCAACAATGAAAGATAATTTATTACAAAACGGCGTCTACAAGCCACGACCATAATTAAATACCAATAAACAATTTTTAAATAAACATGGTTAAGCTATGTCCTTGTTTTTAGTTAGGAAAACGAGAGGGAGAAAAGATTCACCCTTAGGTCGTAAATTACGTTGGAGCCAAGAGGCAAGGTGACTGCATTATTTTGGATTATGTGTTGGCAGCATGTGTGCAAGCTGTCGCGTGACCTGCTCATTATTAAGTTGTAATAAATTTTACTGCCCAATGAGATGTGTCTATTCTGAAATATGTTTATTTATGAGACCGAGGTTATGGATCACTCTTGTAGAAGCAAAAAGCCAATAACTGCAAAATATTCTATGGGATTTAAAGATATCTAGGCTATTAATGACTCGTTTAGAATCAGATTACAGCAGATTATACTTTAAAGATGTCTATCCCCCTACTTACATATAATATTGACTATATTGAGAGACTTTAGAATCAATTATTAAAGTGTTTCTCCTTATGATTTTCTAGTTAGTCAATTGGCTAGCCGAGTAATCAGTATTCCTAGATACAGGATACTCTGCAAAGGATCTTTGATTTGAGTTTCTGCCAGAGCAGTAATATGTGTGATAAACGAGAACATTGTTTTTCGAGTCATGATTTCTATGCAATGGTATATTTATAAGGACATTATACAATATTATGACTATCGAAAATTTACCTATATGTACTTAAGTTCGCTATTGAATCTAAGAAAAACTCTGTCTTCTATTTCGAATCTCTTTCCAGTGGCTTTAAAACACAACTAAATGACGATTTCCATAACCCTATAAATAAGTTAATTGACAGATAATATAATAAAAATAATATTTGTCACACATTTATCTATTATCAAGCCTAAATTAAACATAATTAAGAGGCTGTGATATGGATATTAGGTAAAATAATAATATAGTATATTGTGGCTTGCAATTAATGTTGATATTGATAATGACCTCTGATTAAGTAGTAAGGGGTATTGGCCGTCGTATATAAAACAGAGAATAACTAGTGTCTTGTTTCTGCGAAAAGAATAGTTCCTAGTAATCGTTACGGAAGAAGAATTTGACACAGAAAGTTCTAAGGTGTCAACATGTGTCTCTGGTCTTAATTCTTACTACAACGCCTCTAGCCTGCTATATGGATTTACCATCAGACAAGCCGTAAGAATATACTTTTATACTATTATCGTTTACTAAAAAATCTGGGAAGTCATAGTCAGTACACTAATTAGAAGTTGATGACTCCGTTGTTAGGGTTTAGTTTAAAAAAACTTTTGATTCGAACGACCTTATTGTTTTGCTTAGTGGGAAAAAAGTTTCATTATTTTAGCAAGTTAAGCATTTTTTAATATACTATATATTTAAGTAAATAATAAATTTTATTGATATCATTTAACGTTTTAAAATCCAATACTTGCCAAAATGTATATCGACATCACGTTTTAATTGTCAGTTAGTAATTTATAACTATTAAGTGCTATTAGACAATGAATTAATCAATCGATCCTTAAGCATATTTATTCCTTATAAATTACTGAAGTAATTTAATCTAACGAGGTTTCGTATTATTTGCAAGTTACTATAAATCCGATCGGGAGGATACTATAATGTGGACAGTAAAAATCCATACAACAGTAATCATTCAAGTCGGTCCGTCAGTGACTCGTAATTAGCACGTAATTATAATTAAAGCTTGTATAGTGCAAGACAAATGTACGCCATTACGCGTGATTTACAACTAGCTTTAAGCTCCTGATAACCACTATTGAGTTACGTCAAAATATTTTGTTGGTACTTATGGGTAAAGCGGCAACCACTTAGGCTTTATAGATGAAAATGAAAAAATAATGTTTACGTTGTGGCGATAGAACTAATTTACAATAATAAAAAACAATGGTGTTAATGAAAGGCTGAAACATAATTACTTTTCAAACAAGCAAATGCATACGTTTGGCGATTTAAATCGTCACTATATGTAGTTTTTCTTTAAAATTGTATCATAAATCATAGCTTCTGATATTTCGTTGTTTCAAGTGTTACCTGAAAGTAAAATTTCACATTAGTAATCGTATTACACTATGTGACATGTATAAAATTGGTAAAAACTTGACCTTAAAATAAACAAAAAACCTTTTTTTCTAATGTAATAAAATAATCACTTCCTACCACTCAATTGCTATCGTCGGAAAATAAAACATGAACTTTATTATATTCTTCCAAAGTGACCGGACCATAGAAATCTGAAAGTAATTACAACAACGCTTATGTTTAGATGGTCGACAAAAAAGTTTCACTAATAAACCCTTTTTTTCAACTCAAATTAAGCATTTTGAGACATCCATACTCAGACATCTTATATATCGTTTTTTTTATTGTTTCATCTTTTTGCCCAGATTCTTAATCTCTATCCTTACCATACCTCCATCCATCCAGTGGACAAAAGTAGAAAGAGCATAGAATAAGATGCTATACATATACGCATACAATTAACATTACACATAATAAAAACATATTTCAAGCATTACAAGCTATTACAATAAAATGAATGAAGTAATGAATGAATTAAATGAACATATAAAATGAAGTACTTCAGCAGATACAAAATGATTTTTAACTCGTATATTAGTGATGTACAATTTTTATTCTAACTGTTATGACATGTCCTGATGGATGGAATATCTCCGTTGCCATAGACTAGAACTAAGTGACTCATGTTTAGAGTTATTGATTTTTGTGTTTAAAATACAGTAAGACAGTTTAATATAAATGTAAGTGAGTATTTTAATACTGTCTACCTAACTTTTGTATTTTCAGACTAATCTAATCACAAATGAAGCAATGGCTTCCTTTGTGATTCTTCCAAAAAAATTCACGCCATGTTTGGAGTGTATAACGAAGGTAGGGATTTTTAATGCAAATATGTTAAGCCCAATTTTCTTCTGGTAAACTTAGGAGTTAAAATTTAATCCATTGATAATCCAGTTAAATTCAGTTTACAAAAATATGAAAAATTTTGAGAAAATTAAAAATAAACAAGGAAAGATATATCAAGTGGCATTTACACCCATACTTGTATCACTCGACTTGGACAAAACATCTATAACACAGAAGATTACAACCAAATTACACCACTGCTAGAATTATCCCAAAACTGCTCAAACAAAGAATATGTATTAATTTTTTATATTTACGTAGTGTTTCAAGTATTTACAATCTTCTATACACTATGCTTTCTTCTTATCACGAGGTAGGTTATAAATAAACTCATATTTTGTTTAGATTTCGATATAAAAGTCCTCAAATTTAACGAACTTAATAATTATTTGATTAGTTAAATAGAAAATATTGCAAAGAGTACTTTTAGGATCACAATTCTGACTGTAATAAAGTTAATCAATATTTCTTAAAGAAAAAGGTAAAATCAGTCTAAATAAACAATAACGTTTGACGAAAAAATTGACATTTATTAACTATTTCAATTTCTTATAGTATGCTACGTAAAGTTCGATGAGCAAAGTTAGATAATTTAATACTAAAATAAAAATATGATTCCTCACTTAAACTTCCAAACTCCTCGAAAGCATCGAAAGAATTGCGCAAACGTAAAAGTCTTAAAAATGAGAAGCTGTCCCGATAATCGTTAAGGAACTAAAAGTAAATTCCACAACGCCAATCGAGCCATCCATAATCATCAATCGGTCCATTGAAATCGGATACATGGAGTAACATACCTTAATTACGCTAATCGGGAGAAGGTAGCGTAAGGGAGGTGTAGAGTTCATGAGCGGCAGCGGAAGCGAGAGCGAGAGCGGGTGCGCACGTGGCGGGCTCAGGTGCGCCCCGCCCCCCGCCCCGCCTGCTCCGCTTGACGCGCGTCAACTCGACCGCTCACCTCTTCGCCAGACGCGCACTGCACTCGACGCTCGAACGCCGGGAAAACACGAGCCGTTTTCCGCCGCGACAGTACGCGCCGAAGTTTTTTAAATTCGAACGTTTACGAATTTTTAAAAATATTTTATGGACCCAAGTTTCGGAATACTTTCAAAAGTTACGTCTTAAATATTTTTATTTTCTCGTTTTTTTTATTAAAAAATATTTATTTATGTGAAAAGTGTTTGGAAAACTTAAAGTTGTGGGATGTGATTTTTCGTCGACTCTCTTGGTTGTGTGTAAAGTTTGCTGTTACCGCAGTTTGGTCACTCTAAATATCATAGTTGGAGTGAGTATAACAATTGCGTGTTTTTTTTTTCAAAAATTTTTCAAATCTAAAGAATCATATACCATTTATACTAACTCTAAAGAAAATTATCTCCAATTGATATAGTTCTAATTGAAAAGACGCAATGCCATAAAATCAAAGCGTATCGCCATAAATCTCTTGGAACTTTGTGGATTTAGACTGTCCACTTGTCACGCGGTGTTAAAAGTTATTATATCCTAAGCTTACGCATCAACAGATATTAAAATAATTAGCTACCGTTTCTAGTGTGGACATTTGAAACGATTCTAAAATAAAATAAATTAATTGTATTTATATTTATTAATTTATGTTTAAAACCATTAATTGGATAAGTGAATATTTGAGATGGTTGTAAAGTTCACTATACACTGTAAAGATGACAAAACAACGAATTAAGACTATAAAAACCTAAATTCATAAGTAAACCTAACTTCTAAAAAATCTCCCGTTGGAAGCTAAAATTGACAGCGACGCAATAAAACCTATCTTAACCGAATTAAATTAAAACGGTTAGCGTTCTCATCAAAGGATGTCTGGGAATAAACTTAAAGAAAAATAAGAAAGTAAAAGAACAAAAAGCGAAATCGTTCGGCCCATTTAATGTGTACCGGACGGGAGTGACAAAATTTTGAACTGAAATAAACTGACACATGTGTCTTCATGTCACGATGCAGCAGAAACAATGTGGCAGTTATTTCGTTGTGAATAAATGATTAGCGAGATAGCCGCGTTGTTTCATGCTGAGAGCAAAAATTCAGATTAGGTTTAGCTATTTTAGCGGTTGGATTAAAAACTTTAGCCAGCACGAACTGAAAGAAACTTGTGAACTTCTTTTCGTTGAATTTGTGAAGAAATCAGTACATTATCTTTATGCGAGAGCTCACCAAACATTCACAATAAAGAGCATATTTTATTAATTTAAAATTATATAAATAACTTATGAGTTACTACAGACTATGGGCCTATAAAAAGGGTAAAAATAGGTATTATTACTTTTAAAGTTTCATTTTGCTAATAGTGTACTTTGATTTAGAAGAAGAGAAGGGAATGGAAGAGATCGCTTATAGTGATTAGGTCGCTCTTTGTACAAATTAGTTAACATTTTCCTATGTATATTGGTTGAAGTACAATAAAGATATATTCTATTCTATTCTGTAAAAGTAAAACAATGATCTCTGTATGTAATATCAGATGGATACATAAAATCTTGAGCAGCCTGTCCCAGTAAGCACTACAACTATTTCGAGCCACAAACCCGCAATTGCCCCTATTGGTCGTGTTACGTCCTAAACTCCTTGTCCCTTGAAGAAAGGCTCAAATATTGAGCTGTCCACCTGGACGCTACTCCAACTATTTTCAAACACCGCCCCGCATCACGCCAGATTCGTTGTGCTATGTTCCAAGCTCCTTGTATAGTTCTTTCTCGGTATAGGAAGGCCTGTCTCAGTGTGGGATATATCAAGGCTGTGCATATAACATAAGTGTGGTTAGAAAAATTATTTATAACCCTACTATCTTATGAAGATGTTTAATATGGAGACTGCTTCTAAAATATCAAATGTCACAATCCATTGCTTGGCCGTAGATCTGCATGCAATGCCGTCTGATTTTCCTATTTCAACAGTGAAACAGTTGATAGGTTTCGGTAAGAAGGAAAACAGGGTATATATGAGAGTCTGAGGAAGTGGCTCCCTGATAGGTATGATCTATCTATAGGCGCAAGTTATCAGTTACCAGTAGGCAAAATGTGCTTGCTTGGCATACAATCGATTTTAAAATATATTAATGATAAGATTTATTTATCTAGTTTATCAAAATATTTATCTCAATTATTAGTATTTACACGTATTCAACTCTCATAATTAATTATGATACAATAGATAACTTCATATTGCGAATAGTATAAAAAAATTACAGGAAATTTCGAATATTATCTAGTATTTTATTATTTATTATCACAGATGTAATTATTAAATAAATTTTAAATCAAGCCTTAATTTAAAAAACTTGCTAAGTATCTCGTTATAAATACAAAACAATTGTGTTCTATACGGCCTGTTTTAAGTATGGTATTGTTTTATTAAAAGCACATAAACTTTAAAATAATTAATACTTTAAATTATTTTCTTCGTTAATATCAGAACTTTCGGTTTCAAGAAGTAGGCCTAGACATATAAATAATGTTATTTGGAACTAATATAGAAACAATTTGATAGAAATAATATGCATCAATATAAATTCACTGTTCTGGAACTGATTTTTTGTTTCACTTCTTTTTACACACGTGAAACACAAAGCTATATATAGTTTAAAGTACATAATGATAAGAACAATTACAGGCGTGTGTTAGATACGCATCTTCTAATGAATTATAATTATATTGAAGATTTTATTTTAGTGCGCACTTTAATATTGAAGTTGTATTTTAAATAAGAAAACCATCATTTTAAAATACAATGAACAACAAATTTGTTCACTTTAAAGTGCTACACGCGGCCCAATGTAACGATTTGCAATACCCAAAATATAAATACGAACCAAAATTCACACATTTATCACGTTTTGCTCGAATGTTTCGAATAAATCGAGCACAATGACTGCTAATTTGCTCATAAAGATGTATGCACTGAGCGGAGTTCATAAATTCGACGGAGTCACATTCGGCCTACCGCTTACACCCATAAACCTCAGCGGACACTTTTATGGCCCGACCACGTGTCGGAGTTCGAGATTTTTTCCGCACTTGTCTTGACATCTGTACAGTTTAGGAAGTCGAAAATAAATTTATTGTTTTAGAATAGACCCCCTGGTGAAGAGCGTTTGCAAAATTGCGTAATGTGAAAGTAAGAAAAATAAATATAATGCGAAGCTTAGTAATTTTATTTGTGGTGTGATTACGGAAGGCATGCGTCAAATATTCAATGTTTTTGTTTCAAAAGACAATCAATTACTGGACGTTTCCAAAAATGAATTGAAGAACTCCTAATTATGCTTGTGAAAAATTAATTATACATTTAATACATGTTGAAACATTAAGCATTTTAAACGTTGTCTTTGTAAATCTTTAAAATGTAAACAAGAAGCTGAATTTAATTTTATTACATGATAATAAGATATTACTTCATTGCATTAAATTTGTTTTTGTTAAACCCCTTAGAGTGTAGAGCTTCTCCTTAGCGTTACAGAAAAAATACTGATATTTAAAAAAACAAAATAATTTGAAAATATTCATCTTCTTTAAAAGATAATATTTAAACTACCCATAGTATTTAATGTTGTTGAATTAGGTTGATACCAATATCATAAATAAATAAATAAATTACAACCGATAAATAAATTTTAAATATTACCTTTTCAATATCGAAAGAAGTTATTGCGAATGATTTGCTCAATGTTCAATTAAAACTATCTTCAAATGTGTTACAACATTCATCACCAATAACGAGGTGACATACTTCACCAACTAATGTGTCTCATTTTATCACAGGACCATCAATCAAGTGACTCTCCGCGAGGACAATTGAAGCGGGCAGAGGACATCGGTAGCACTTAACATGTCCAACTAGACTATTCAGTGTTCGTCCAAACGATGACAAGTGCCGAGTGATCTTGAGAATCAGGATAAAGAACTCTGTTATCGATGAACGAGTTAAATTATAACGCAGGGATGAGCTCCTATCAATTCGTCAACTCCCTCGCATCTTGCTATGGGAATCAAGCGCCGGGGCGTACTGGTACGCCCGTGGAGCAAGCTGGCCATCCCGGGCTGCCGACGCCAGGCGCAGATTATTACAATCCAAACGCAGCCGCGTCCGCATACCCGAATGCTTGTTACTCGCCGCCGCAAGTTGGCCATCATTACCCCCAACATCCATACGCAGCTCCGGCTGCAGGAGCTCACATGCAACCGCAAACTATGATAGATTATACCCAGCTGCATCCACAGAGATTAGGAAGCACAGCTAGTCATATGCATCAACATTCAAACCCCAGCCCTGGCGCATTATCACCTAACCTCATGCCTACGCCTCCCAGTCAAGCAGGAGGAGCCAGTTGTAAATTCGCAGATTCGACTTCTACAACAGGAGTAGCTTCTCCGCAAGACCTTTCCACATCTTCCGGGCCGGGAAGAACCTCACCTGGCTTCGGGACTGTGGGCCAGAATTCTAGTGGAAATGCGAGCACTAAATTAGGACTCACTACTCCTATCGCATCTCCAGTGGAGCACAAAGCTAACGTGAATCAAAATATATCAAGTCCCGCATCAAGTACATCGAGCAACGAAAGCAATGAGGCTAATAATTCTAGTTCTAATAACTCTAAGAATACAAAATCAGCATCAAACTCACAGGCGAATCCTCCGCAGATATATCCTTGGATGAAGCGTGTACATCTAGGACAAAGTAAGTACTCCCCTTGTTTTTATTTCGATAAGCCTATTTGCCTTGTATTTGAATTGTAGCGGTATCGGAGATAATGGTTTCTTAGCGCGAGAACAATCAATTTTATAAAAGGCTTGATTCACACTTTTTTGCTGACGACGGCGTGAAATTGTAAAGTAGTTTCCTCATCGTAACTAATATCGGAAGCCGTGACCACGCCTACGTCGAAAACTAACAGTTTGATGCAATAGAAATAAGCTATCCATCAATTGGTTCCGAGGTGGAGACAAAACAAATTATATATCTATTTATAAAGCATTAGCATGCATTAATGTCAGATCGATATGACTGCCTGATGGATGGTGTCCATAATAAGGCATAATGGCTTTGTTGGCGGGCGCTTACAACTGAACATCCGAGCCTTTTTTCTTCTCGTATCCTAATGATGGGGAAATGGCCCGTCATGGTGACCTGTATTTTGACTGATCCTAACCTTCTGGTATTGAGCGTGAATTACCCTATTCAAGGATTAATCTGTTTTAAATTGAATAGAATCATTTCAAATCAGGTGTGAACTATTTTGTTTGATTTTTTAACTAAAATCCTTTGCCGTTTTTAATAACAGTTCCTTTGTCAACTAATGTGCATTTAAATAGATTTTATGGTAAAGTTCAGTGTCAACCCTGAGAAAGAGCAATAACCAAGTCTGATACTAAATGCGTTCTATTCCATTGTGGAATTCCAATTCAGCACGATCAAAATAGCCTAGACGATCCGCCCTTCCCTTTTCGTATTATAAAAAAACTTCTGGTAATAATACAAGTCAGTCTCGGCTCGAAACAGTCATGTCACAATACATACAGACATACGCAGATGTTCTGTGTTTTGTTCCGGGAAATTTCGGCCACTTTGTTAATGTCTGTGATATGTAGATCCTATGTGACCTTGTGGGGCATTTTTAATTGGTGGCTTATATTCTTTTGTTTTAATAGCCAAGTCTCGTGACAGGTGTACAGCTTCGTTCTATTTGCTGTAGTTAATTTTCTGGAATGCATCTGAAAAAAGATTAGATTGTTAATTGCCGCGTCTAAATATTTTTACTAACAAAACAATTCTATTGCTTTGGAATTTGTAAAAATAACAATGTTCCCTGTGTAGAAGATCACACGATATTTATTATAAGGATGGGATTTTGAGAATTTGAGGTCTTTTTGCTATGATTCATCTAACATGAATATAAGCTGCTTTAAAAATGATTACTGTATTCTTATCACTCAATTTTCAAAGAAAATTCTGCAATAAATACAAAGATTTTCAAGGGATTCTTAAATTCGAATGTACTGTTTTTCAAAGCATATGATATTATGCATGACAGAATCTTCTTTTGTGGAAGGTTAGAACTATAAGCCATGATCTAACTGCCGCTGTCTTGTTTATAGAAACATTAATCGTTCTTAGGAATACACGTAATAATTAATAAATACACACGTAAGCAACCCCTCCTATTGCATACTTACGTTGGCTATGAACAAAACCTTATTAAAATGTAAAATTCACACACTAAGGGCAACTGCATACATAAAGGTGGACTAATTAGGTTTTCGACGTTTATCAACACAAAATAGGTTTATTTAATCTTATATGAATTCCTTGCGAATGAAAATCATGGAAATAATCAAATCAATAGTCCCTCCTTGTCTATATCTTCTCATAATTTAGAATTAATTGATGTTCATTGATCGCGGTAAAACTCAAAGACGGATTGACAGATTTGAGGAATTTGCGTTTTGTCTAGTTTATAGATATATAGACGCGGTATAATAATAAAAATAACGAGTTAAATCCTAAAGAAAGTTTAATTCGATAATGTAAAATCGTTTATCGATTATAACTGTAATTTTTTCATCACCACTTCAGGTTACTTTTAATAGTGCGATTGCGACAGGCTTGGGCTGATACAAAATAAATCGGGTCAAATAGTTATTTAAACAATGGATCAATATAAGTTAATAATATCTAAAGTTTTTGAACTACGTATGTTGTAATAAAATTTTATCAAAATAGAATATTATTTTTTAAAATAAGGCTTGTTCCTTTAAAGAAACCTTTTCTTTCTATATTTCCTTCTATACTACTTGTGAGATTTACACGAAGTTCGGTTTGCAGAACTAACAATTTCAACACTAGCGTATTTCTTCATGTTGCATATTTAATTATTCCTCACTGCAGAATTATGTGGAGGCCTCGCAATCGCTCGGTTGCAGGAACCCAGTATGCAAAGTGCTTTAGAGTTCGCGACCCTTCCATGTTTAGGAGCCATAACTCAAGTGGAAGCAACCGCCTTGAGTGCGTGACCGGCGACTTATAAGATTTCAATAGAGTGATATTTAGTTCTATTTTGTCTGTTTCCTACACGTTATATTTAGTGTAAGAGGTTAAGAAATCAATTTGTTATATTTCTCATGCCAAAAGAAAATTACGTATATTTATGTCTTGAACTTGTTGGTATGATTACAGTGACACAATATATGCATATAATAAAAATCATTTTCTGAAAAATTGAAGGAATACATACGTTAGTAACATACTTCACCGTTTGTTATATAGAATAAAGTGAGGCACGTTCATACCTTAATTTAGTTTGCATGACTTTGTAGTATTTAGTAAGTAATAAACGACAAAACTTTTGAATAAAACTTTTCGTAAGAATTGTAATGATCTTCTTTGCTGTAAGGTTATTACGATTATATTAACTTTAATCGTATAAATTTTTGAAGTATATAATTAAGTATTAAATATATAACTGACATAGCAAATACTTTTCCAAAATCATACATTAATATTTTACTCAAAGTGTCCATGAAGTCTTTTCGGAAGTCATGGCATGAATATCAAATGGACAATAGCTTATTTATTTTCACAATTTTCTGTGTCGTTATCTTTATCTGTGAAATTGTATCAGAAGTTTTCATTTCGCAAGTAAATTAAGCTCTCTATATCTCGACCATTGCTCACTTATCCCTTGTTCAATTATCTATCTAGCCATGTTTAACCTTTAAGGTATATGTATGAAACGTCTTTCAGAATTCACTATGTGCCAACTTGCCAACAATTATTTTATTAATTTTAAATGAATTTTATTAATATCAACATTTTTATTTAAATTGCAAAAGAATTGATGTGCTTATCCTAAAGATAACACTTATGTATTTATTAATTTTCGATGCGTTCTGTTTCCAACAAATCAAAATGTAAAACTTAGTAATGTAAGTTCAAAAAAACGTATTCAAAATATATAGAATGCATTGTTTATGATTAAACACGCTTCCTTGCCAGCGATAAAGATGAAAAGCACGCGAATGAAGTCGGTTAAACCAAATATCTTGCAACGTTCATAAACTCACTAATAACCGTAATTTATGATTCAATCTATAGAGCATATAATACTCAGTTACCGGTCCATTAGACTAATTTATTCGAATTTAATCGAATGTGGTTTAGGCTGATATCGGATAAAGGTACCAATTGACTTCAAGTTCATATCTGTTTTTATCCCTATCGAATACTAAACAAATAATAATGAAATGAAAAAGTTCGAATTCGTTCGGTTAAGTTTGCATAAGCTTTAACTTACGTTTTATAATAAAATATATATATATTTAAATTTATTGATAATTATCTATTAGGTGTTACTTGACTTATTTATTTTACAACTTTTGCTATAATCTGTACATAATGGGCGACGATATCGTAAGTAACCATATCCTGGCGTGCTTCTGCGTGATCAGAATTTAAAATCCTTAAACATAGCTGAATCCTGAAAAACTACTCACGAACCCTTTTCTCGCTTAATGCCATCTATCTCCGTCCATGCAAGCCCTACCTGTCTGTTTAGTTACAAGCGGCGATTAGTAAATAAATAACAAATTAAATTCCAGTAAAGATTAGTGGCGGAGTCACCGTTCGCTCATAAATAAATCAAGCCGCTGGCCCGGTGGACCGAGGTAAATTATGACTCAAATAATATTATGCTAAAGTAGGGTCCCCGTATCAAACGAAATCTCCGGGACATGTTCTTAAAATTACATAATTAAATGAGCGAAGCATAAGTGTTCAAGCAATTATGCAAATAATTCATTATGCGTTTAAGAAAATTATATGGAGGAGCCATCTTATGATTACCAATTAAAGGCATTTCGAAGGCAAAGAACGATACAAAAAATAATTTGGATAATGGAAATATTATATCACATTGTACTCATGTCTATACATTATGTGTTACATAAATCGAACATTTGAATGTGCAGTCTTCAATAATAACTAAATTAAATCAGCAAAGTAATTAAACCAAGATCCATTAAAAGTAATTACCTACTTACTTTTACTCATGACTGTAAATAAATACTTAATAGAATAATATTAAATTATCGAAAGCACTTACATTAAATATAAAAACAATATATTACAGAACCTTATATTTTAATTTTGAGACAATAATCAGATGACTTTTTACGCTAACTCGTTGTTGATTAAAATAAAATACACATTTAATATACCATATTGTGTAAAATTTAAAAATTACTGTTAGAATTATCTTACCAGATATCTCATATTTTTTGTATAACTATAAAATAAAATTGAATACAAAATTCTTGTCAGTGTGATAGTATATTTGAGACTATTTTAAGACAAATTATGTTATATACGTAGGTACTAAATTCCCAATGCCTCTGTGATCAGGCACTGGGTGAGCTCCACGCTCACTCGAAACTTGGCCAGTGATGTGGGTCCAGAAGGGAATAAAAGATACTATGAACCCAAATAATTGATAATTATTGTTATGTTGTATATAACATTAAAAATCTTAAGTGTCACTAATTTATTTACATGAGCGTTTACAATAATTTATCCGAATAAAAATAAATTGGAAACATATTGATTGCTTCCGTGAGTTAAATTTCTATACACAATACCTTTCTCCATTCCATTATTTAATTTGCTTAATTATTATATATTATTCAATATTAATAATTTACGCATGTTTGAAAATAAGCATTTGCTTAATTCCAAACATCATTTTAAGTTCTGAACAGTTAAGTAGCATTACAAGTTAGTATGCTGAATTTCCCTAAATTACACAGACATGCCAGCTTTGTTTTATTTTATTTTTATGACATTATTACTATGATACAATGATAAAAAAATATTTAAATGAACCTTTAAAAGAAATATTTTAGTAAAAGTAATTTATCCTAAGATTGTATAACTTTTGGTGCACCTAACCTAAAGATATGCTGCATACAACGACCGCCACTTTAATATACAGTTCTCGTTTATACATTGACGTTTTTTATAATTACATATTATTACTAGAATTAAAAGTGGTTTGTTTTGTAGCATTTTGCCGTTTCAAAATGCTACAAAAGCAAAGTAAGTTGACGTTTAGAGCGTATATACGTAGGATTTGGTGAGAAACTTCATATAAATGAAAAATATATGTACGTTTGCTCACAAACTCACGACAAGTTGTGCCTTTATTTATTGAGTTAGGTATCAAAACAATATAAATCGAATATTTAGAGTAAAATTCAGCTCAAAGAGTTTCAAAGAGATACCATTAGTAACACTTTAATCATCTTAAGTTGATCAAAATATCAACGGAATAAATAAGCATGCAATGCTGTTTCTGCGCATCAGCGTAAGTCACTCATCTGGAAGTACCTAAATTGTTTTCTTTCTAATTGCTATTTCATTATATCACATTTTTTCATTGATAGGACCTAGGTAATACGTGCTTTTTAATGAATTTTAAGTATGAATGTAATTAAAAATTCATACTTATAATGGATCTTATCTACTGAACATGTTTAATCATGTATGTCCATAATAAAAATATTTATAAAAAAATATCAATCATATTCGAGTAGTTTAAGAGTAAATGTCAGTTTATATTTTTTGAGTTAATGATGTATGGATGTAATTCTTAAGATTTTTTCACTTTGATATCAAGTAAAATGTACGTCGTTGAATAGAAATGATTATAGTACCAATCTCCTGAATAAGAGTATTATGTTAATATTACTGTTGATATTACCTACATAGCATCTTCAAACATAATAAAGAACTTTTCAGTCTTATAGTAAAGCTTTAGATAATTTATTATAAGATCAACTTACATTACATAAATAAAATGTAGAAACATAGATAATTCATTGAAATTAAAAACAAGTATATTCTTTTAAGCAGTTCAATCGATTTAACAAGAACCTACAATGCAAGTCAATACGTTAGTTATATTTTATATTAGTATATTTAATTTTCGATCGGTGTAGTGATAAAATCGCAACACGAACATGCCAGGTCAAGAATTCTTAAACGAGACTCCGCCTGATACGACCATAATAACACTGTCGATATCAATCTAATGGGATAAGAACCTTACAATATCCACCATAAAGTTCAAAACTGATCTATATTAGTAGTTAGTATTATTTTAATACAGTTTTACGTAGTGTATCTAGTAGTATTATTCATCTTTGAAATAGGTCCCTTGAAAATATACACCTTTCTAAGTACAAATCACATTTTTATATTAATAGCATTTTAAAGGTTATTAAAAAATCAGTAACTTAACACATATTTTAATAAAACACATATTTTATTTGTAACTTTAGGTAAGTGATATTTTCGTATTTCATTTTAAATTCAAATTGAAAAAAAATACCTCAAACATTTTATCTAAAAAAATCATGCCGTACAGGCATATTTGGTTATTTTAAACAAGATATTTTTTTATTATGCAAATTATTCCAACTAATTAAGCGCACACAACTCCTCCCTCGCGTACACCATTTTACATGCCACCAAACCAGTTACATGACAGCGCTAAAATATGCACAAAGGGTTTACAAAAATAAAATTACAAAAGGCCAGCAAAAAGTAAATAAGTATTGTATAGAGATTAGCGAGTGTGGTTGGCTGGTTGGTGCAATGGCGGATCTGAATTTGCAGAATCACCTTTTATGTGGTTATATATAGTTTAATTTAAATGTCGCAGTAGCAATTTTATTAAAGTAGTAATAAAATCCCGCTTAATTTTACATTCTTATGATTTAAAATTGGAAATAATGTAAATCAGATGGTTTATCTTTGGAACATATCTTAATCATTCGTGAAAAATCAAGTAAGTATAGTTCGACAAAGGATAACTTGATTAATAAAACAAATGCAAAATAAACAATTGAATCGCATAGTAAACGCGAATTTCTTATATTTCTTTCTAACAGGCGTCGAAATGTTTGCAAGGAACAAATGACACTATTAACGTGTCGTTAGCTGTACACTTCGCATCGGGAATTCCTAAGTCCTTCTCCCTAGAGATACAACTTCAATTATTGATGGCAACTTTTAGCCTCTATAAAATATAAGGGGGAGACCACAATTTTTCATCAGGTTTAGCTTTAAATAACTTGTAGATCTATGTCGGGTTTTTCACCATGATTATTTATAGTTAATGGTTTAAAAGTTTGCTTAAGGTGTATTCACACGTAATTTTTACCTTAATTCGTTAGTAATTACATTGAAAATATTAACTTAGTAAACATTAAACAAGCAGACGTAATCATTACAAGGTTAAACGTGTTCGATAATTATTTTACTTTAATATCTATCTACTTTCTCTTAGAGGATCTCATCATTTTCTGAAGATTATCTTTGGTTTGATTATATAAGTTATAATATGTATATATTTAATTATCATACTTTTCAGTCCTCTAATTATTTAAAAAGTACACAATTTTAAACTAACATATTGTACATCTTATCTTTAAAGTATTGCCGACAAACAGCAAACAATATTAGGAAGAGAATATTAAAACGGTTCGAATAATGAAATTCAGGTGTCATCATACTTGTAATGTCTGATCGCTTTAGATAATTATCAATAACGATACAACAGTGTTGGACATGATTAGTCGCGAGTTTTTGTACAATAAACGTTGATTCGCCCTTTACTACCAACTGCTATTAAACTAATAAAATCTTCAATTAATAACCATGCGAGCTATATTGAAGTGTTCTTTCATTACTTACGCTATTATGTACATTATTAATAATAGACTTATGTTTTTGTTATCAATAGGAGTTTTAAAATTTGAATGAAATGGGTGCTACACCCATTTCATTTTTTCATTTCGTTATTGTGTACAACTCTTGTTTTTGACAATATATAATACATAGCAATTCCTTTTGAACTATTAAAATAAAAACAGAGTAATAACATTTCCAGTCAAATGCTATGCTAGAATCTTTTATGGAAGTGTTAATCGATTAGTTGCTGGAAGTATTATTTTAAATGCTTAAATATAACATTAAGGGGTCAATAACCACCTAAAAAATTTTGTGTTTTTTTTTACAAAAAAAATCGAGGAAAAAATATTAATACGAAGAGAATACTTATTCACCAAAATACTTCCTTTTTATTATGACGTACATAAGCATAGGTATTGTAGCATTATAAATTTTATACCTCAATCATAACATTTAATTAAAACTGATCACAATCGTAATTTAAAAGTGGTTTATGAACTCCATTCGTATTTTAATTTAGTTTCAATAACCCGTGTCGAAGCACAGACACTGATTAAACATTACAAGGGCTTCAGTGTCTCAACACATGCGCTAGCGCAGCTATAGCAGAATTAGCATAGGAATCCCGGCCTGCTGCTCAGACTTGTGGACATTTGTAACTGTATGTATATGAGTTTTAATTGTCTATTTCTTGCCAACGGTAATGGGAATTTTCTATTAATTACGTTCCCCTACATTAGCATTGCATGCATTTGAAAGTTTATTGGTAAGGGTTTCAATGAATGTCCTAGTTGAGATCAATGCCAATTAATTTAACAGAGTACCTACTTGCCTCTTTTCTTCTTACGCTCACTAAAGAAAACTAACATTTATAAAAGATTTAGTATGTGTACAATAAAAATACTTAAAAGAACAATCACTTTAAATAAGATATTATTGAAGTTTTACAAAAAATGAACGCTTTCTCTTCGTAAAAGGTTTTATTAAGAAATCAAAATATCACACAATGCACCATTTGTTATAGAAATACGAAACTCACGTCTTCATCTCGTGTCACTGGCAAAAAACAATCATATGATACTGTTATTGCTGTCAAATGTGATATAATGGTAACACTGCAATTGTTTTCAAGATCATAAATAACTTTTTACAAAAGATTCGCGGTTTCCTTAAAAGCTAAACGGGCTGATAAACATTTTTTTTCTCGTTCTCGAGCCGACTTTCCTGCGGCGGTGCCTATAAATATTAATACAATCAAATGTTTTGACATGGACCTTTTTTAAGCTTTTATCTTGTACCTTCGCTTATTTTTTGTGAGCGCTCGATCTCGTTTTTATTTCGTGTTAATTTGGACAGCGAATTCGGTCTTTTAACAGATCGTAAAGTACGTAGGCATGAGACGGCGCCAGGTGTTTTTTGAATCATTTAGGGGGATCCTCTTTATTGGTAAAGTTAATAAAATCATATTACAATCTATAATAACCATACACAAGAGTTAATGTAGAGGTCGAACAGACACAGTTCCGGTATAGTTAACAAGTTCTTGGTAGTCTAAAGAAATTTTGAGTTCGGCAGAGTTTTTGTGACATTAATCAAAGAAATCGCATAAATTAGCATAGCCGTGAACATAACATTTATTATTTTTTTAATAAAAATATAAATCTCTACTGTGACTAAATTCTGTAGTACAAAACACCCACTATCAAAGACACCGCCAAGCGATTAGAAACTCAATCGCTATCATTTTAAGCGTTATTTTTGATAATTAAATCTAAAGCATGTTTGGTTTCGACAAGATCTGATCAAAGTATCTAAAATGGTCACAGTTAGTGGGTTAACCACTTTAAATTGTCATCTGCTTGATTTATTTCTGTATCTTTTGCGGCCAACACATTTTTGTGTGAGTTCTTAGTTTAATCTACTGCTTTGATATTTTTAGTAAACGCGCTTTCTTTCGTGCAGGCGCTAGTCGATGACAAGACTTTGTTTACAATAACAAACCTACATTTTAAACGCGTTTTATCGTTTCTTTATTTTATATGTATAATATGCGTAAATTGTAAGTTTAATGACATAATTATTTTTTACAGAAAATGCAATAATATCGCTAAAATGGCCAACTTCTATTCTTAGTCGATTATTCCATATTAAATATGTAAAAAAATAAAGTATCTTACATTTAAGATTCCAATATTTCATAACAGGTACATTAAGAAATCAATTGAATTCGAATTTATCAGGCAAAATGCCTTTACTAGGTTTTGAAATAATATCTTACTTAACTTATCTCTAACTAACCTATAAAACCATAAGTATTTGATGGTGAAATAATGTTTTACTAACTTGTGTTATATTAATAAATAAATAATCTTATTTTAATTTATACTAAATACAAATATCTTTTGTGGATAACTCACAATGTAATGATAACATTTGGTCTAAAAAAATCGGCAACAGGCTTCTTGTGAAGTTTATTGCAAATATGCTGCTGAATTATTTTAACGTCACTGTGATACTTTACTTTGGAAGTCAGCAATGGATACGCAGAACTTTTATATAGAGATCAGGTTGCACTAGCCGTTGTGACATTGATATTTAGACGGAATGCACGATACAGAGTAGTTGGTATTAATATTACATATTTTGTCTGGATATAATTTTTCGCATAATAATTCCGATTTCAAATAGATTAATAACATTATGACGTCAGTAGAAGTTCGTCGAAGCAACTGTTAACTTTAACGGTAAATAGTATTAGAGTCCAATTTATGCTTATTAATTTAATCCTTCGATTAATGACGGTTTATTAATCATGAAAGCAGCGCATTAAAGCGACACTATTTTTACGACAATTCGCACCAACAGCGTGCAGGGGCGTATCCAGTGTACTGCTCATAAACTGTAATAATTTGCAGGCTCCATAAATAATTGCAGAGTCCGGTCCCGGTTTTTGTCGGCCGATCTGCGCCGGCGCAGGTAATATAGTCATAAATTTCCATAGCCGCCACTCGATCTTATCAAATATAATTTTAATTTGATTTCGAAACCACACGTGTTGAGGCCGTTTGATACACGAGTTACGATCGTAGGTATATTTAGCTAATAACCATCTTGGAAATAATGGCTTAAGAGCTCTTTTTTATCAATCTAGTGTATAGTAAAATTTGCATTAAATGATAAATACCACTACTGAGCTGTTAAAACGATTTTTAATGACTAATAGATTCTTATGCTAGATTATAATATATTACATTTAATTTAAATTTATTTTCTAGTATTGACATTCATGCATTTTTTTTTGCAAATATAATCTATCCAACAACAAGAGATATGATTTTAATATGCCTGAATATCAATATGTGATGATTTATTTTACCAGAACCACTTGTATCCGAATACAAAGAAACAAATATGAATCATATCGCAACGAATATTAATTTGAATAACACCATTCCCACATCGATATTAAAAGCTTATCACAAATGATTGTCAAGTGTAATCAATAACCACAAATCGAGCTCTAATGATACCTATAACAAAACACGTCACGCCTTTTACCGTATCAATGTATATCAGACAATAATATATCATTAAATTCATAACATTGTATGATATAAGACTAAGACCGCCTATTACACCGAAGTGTAAGATCGATCAAATTTGAGGCGATATTTTTTCTGAGTTGCTTACCATTTCTGATTTCAGTTTACTTATTCAAGTATAAAAACTCATAATAGCTTATTAAATACAAAAATAGGAGGAGAGATACAATAACTCCTAAAAGCAAAGTTATTTTATCAATTTAGGCTGATTTTGATAATCATTTTGAGCCGTTAAGGTGTGTTAATATGTTGTTTTTTATGTATGAAAATCTGTGCCCGGTAGTGAAATGCATATAGCCTATATACATTTCACTACTGGTCACAGATCTTGATGATGATGATGATAAAGCTGAACATATCGTTGCGAATCGCCATAGACTTCAAAATTTATTTTTATGTTTAAGAACTCACTATTAATAAAACTCACCACATTGTAAATAAAACAAATTCTAAGCAAATATACATCAAGTGAGACCTTTTTTAATTGAAATTTAAACTATTAGGTTATTAAATGAAATTGTTTGGGTAAATTAAAACGGTGCCCAGAAGGTATGTCACGGTTGTCACTCGACGAATCGACATTACTTGCAGACGATAGTAGCCTAAATGAGGAAGTTAAATGATCAAATCTTATACATCTGTGTAATAAGTAGCCACTCAATAGCCTAAACTGACCATTGGTTACGAAACCACGATTTACAACCTACAGCACTTATTATCTGGTATCAAACGCTAATCCATTTATCACCGCTTTTGTTTACGATACTCGCGTATCATCGACTATTAATTATAATGCGTTCTTCAGTTCGAACTTTGACGTTCTCGCTGTGTGACAGACCGGAGATAAGAATTTTAATGTTACCCGACACTGTACTTGTTGAAATCGTTACTTTCAAAAGCAACTTTAAGTTTCACTCCATAAGGTTAATAATAAGAAAAGATTTTGTTGACATTTCTTTAGAAGATATAGAACTGTACTGCTTTGACATTGGAGCTTGTTTTGCTTAAGTTGCCTAAAGACATGAAAGGAGTTTAGAATTTTGATGGATGCACTTATAATTGTTTCTGTATCGATTATGCCATTGATAATATTTCGACTATTGCTCATTTTATTAATGATGTGGAAGCGGAAGAATATTCCGAGTGGGCCCTAAACGTCAGTATAATGTCACAATCAATTTCGTAGCTGTCAAAACATCTGTCAGCAGCGAAGCGAACTCTGTTCTTTTTGAAGCCAATGTAATTAAACTCTTAAGCGTGAAGGTATTAGTTCCAATGGTCAATTGGCAATTAAACCTATCAGGTGATTGATTTAGCACTTTTGATGTCTTCGTCTAAAGTTTATTTTTAACCAACACATATAACCAATATGCAACATAAGAGTATCTTAGTCTGGAGTTTTTATTGTTTTTTATGTTTCTTGTGTTGTAAGGATTTTTTTAAACTACGTATTAGTGCGTAAATCTCAAAATACTAAAGGGCTTCTTGAGTTGATTTCGGATGAAATCGCATAAAGTTTTTTGTTAATCTCTGTATGTTTAGGCTATTAAGAGTAAAGTTAAAGGAAAATCAATAAGGCCTCTTAGTTCAATTTTCACTAAAATTAACGGCTCCGTATAAACCAGCCGAGCAACGAACCGTAACGGAATTTAAATAGTCTAAAGACTTCAGCCGGCATTGGGACTTTCCAAGATACAAAAAGCTTATATCCAACTATAGTTTTAACAAATTAGCGTTTATGTATTGGTGATAAAGGTCCAAGTCGATTAGAAATGAATATTCTAGCTAAATGCGTCAATGTTCAAAACTAGAGATAGGCGAAACTTTTTGTAGTATACTGTTATTCCTTAGCTATATATCCAATATCCATATTGTTTTTAATTTTATATTTTTTAAGTATTAACGTTAGATAAAGGAAAATGTACACTACAGAAGTATTAAATTAGTTAAATAGAAAATATCAACACGTCCTTCTGTCTCCAGAGGGTTCGAGACATGTCTGAAGTCAGTTCGACATGCCCAGTGACAGGGGTCGACATGTCCACTTCATTAATTCTTGAGCAGCTTTGATGAATAGCTCGCTAACCAAATAATGTGGATTTTGTGCAGGACGTACCAAATATTTGCTACATTAACTCCTTAATTTAATGTTACAATTAATAATAATTCAATAATGTCTATATAAAGTATATGTCTATATAATATTAAGACTTATTTCATGAAACAGATTTAATAATAATTACCTATAATTATAAAATCTGTTTCATGAAATAAATCTTAAAATAATATGATATTTCGGTGAATGTAGTTTGGCCACACGAGAATCTTAATGCAGACAATTACTGAAATATTTATATTTCAACTCTGGAAGATAATTAATTTAAAAAAATACTCTATACATTTTCAATAAACTGTGGTCAAAATATGACATTTGTTGTATTCTGACTTCATTTATATATTTTACTATACACATATAATAAATAAAAAATAATTATTTTAAAAACTGAATTTAAGCTGAATTGGTCTCTTTAATTACTACCCAACAAGAAAAGGATGGATGACTAATTGTAATTATTTCTAACTGTAATTATTTCTAAAATAACTATTTTACAGTATTTTGCATTAAAATTGTTCCTAAACATTGACACAAAATTCAATTATACATAAAAAATACCATAAGACGATTGCTAATAACAAACTATCAACCATTGTACCGTTTTTAAAAATCCTTTTCTCAAAGGTCTGAAACACGAAAGAAGTTAATTTAATTCAGTTATAGGAAACAAACAACTGAACTTGACATTTTGATTATGAGAAAAGCTCACAATTTTTTTTAAATAGAGGTTAGACAAATATTTTTTGATTAAGATTTACTGACAGATAACAACCAAAAACTTAGTTAATTACAAAAAGAGTAATTAATCGCAATTAGAACTCAACACCCAAAGGTGAAATTGGAGTCGAATCCTTAAGTTCAATAGAACACGTCTTTAGTTATTTTAGTTTAATAAATTTATAAACATAATTTAGGTAGTATGTTAATTTTTTTTATTCTTCTTGCGTGAATTGTTAAAGTTATAATATAAACTTTTTTGAATCAAATCATCATAAATATAGAGTGCAATTTTGCATTGACTTGACTCTCATTAATAGGACTCTGATACGATACGATTTTATATCTTATATTCTTCTCAACCATCAAATATTCAATGCATTAAAATGCTACTCAGCTTATATATAATTTAAAATTAAATACTAGGAAAAAAAAAATTAGTTGGCCAACTCCTAAGGCATTGTATAATTGTATATATTTAATAGCAATCAGTTAAAGGTATAATATCAAAAATAGAATTACCAGTTACACAGTAGGGTATAATGAAAATGTGAAATTATAAAGATCAGGTAAAAACCTTACTCAATGCCGTTTACCGGTAGGATGTCTTGTCATTAAAGTAATAACTACTAATATGACTTAAATACTGTACTATGTTTAAATTCCATGTTTTTAATATGGTACTACTTAAAGGTCAATATTGCCCTGTATAATACTAAACTTGTATTAAACAATAAAATCAACGGAGCCATTGTTGTTCAAGTATTGAACATTTTTACCCCAGTATAGTTACAGTGTGAGTAACTTAGGTTCTAATGTCTACAATAAAAATTAATTGAATCAGTTTTTCTTGGAAATTTAGCTTTGTAATACAATTAAAGAAGTTTAACAAAATTGTACGAGTTTCATGTGTCAATGTTTTTTCTATAGTTGAATGCGGCCCACCTAAGACGAAACACTACTTATGCTATTTCGGTTTAGTGGTTACTGATGACAAATTAACGATGTTTTTCTGTTGCTGATATTATAAATTATTTGCAATGATTGTTTTTCATATTATCTGAGCTGTTAGTAATTGATCTATAGCTTAAAGATACACCAAAAGAAATGTTTTGCTTAGTTAATTTTATTTCATATAAAGCTAATAATGAATTAAGTTTATACCTTTTTCAATATAAACTATAAAAATCAAAGAAAAGTATTCAAAAGAGGAAAATAAATAAAATTATAAAACATACGTACCCACTGCATAAATAGTAAACGCCTCAATAATAAAGATATCGCCTCGATTGTGCCCTAAAAGAAATTTTATTTTTTAAGTTAATGACAATCATCTTTAGTTTTAAATTAAATTAATTTTGTAATGCTTATGTTAATATTTGATATAGACTTTATTTAAACAACTTATTTTTAAATTTTTTATCTGTATTAACAACTTTCTGTTGACCAATTTGTAGTATGTCAGAACTACCCCCGACCGCACACTGGGGCGAAATGCGTCCGCGGAGGAAACAAACTGACATTTATTAATGGATATATGGAAAAAATATTGTTGCGTTTTCGTTTCCCCAGCTTTTAAAGCGCAATAAACACTGGGCAATTAAAACGCCAATAGCAGATTGATGGGTTGATTAATTATAGAAAATAAAATGCCGGTAAAATTCACGGGTGTCAATTATTGAAGTATGAATTTACATCTTTAATTATTTGAAAGATTGAAAGTTAATAATGTAAGAAATGTTTGAAAAATAACACGTTATAATTATCGTGCAGTGTTTGTCAGTGATAATGTGGGTTCGTATAACCACGGATATTTTTTATAAAAATGAATCAATGACTTTCAAGATCTTCAACATACGTAATTCGCTATTGATGACACTAAAATATTTCATTAGATCGCTGTCGTAAACAAAGAAACAGCTCTCCTCGGTCTGTTGCCTTCATTAGGTGTTGCAAGAAACTCAGATCACGCATGAAGCCATCGAGAGTTTAATTATAAGATACAACTATCGAATAAAGGTACAGTCAACGCAACTGCGAAACAACGTGCTATCTGATAGATTTATGGATCAATGCATATAGACTTGCGGCGAATGGCGAGCCAATTAAAATGGCGGCGATGGGTTGTCATTCTGTAATTGGTTAATTATTATCAGCGAGGTTGGGCGTGGTCGCACGTGCACCGCTACCTAGGCACTAAGGCTGCAACCGTTGTGGCCTATAACATTATGCATAGTAAAAGGTAGACCCTCCTAAAGTTCTATGGAATAATTTGGAGAGGTTTAAATTATTTTTCAGTACGTAGGTATTTAAGTTTCAAATAATAAAACAAACTGATTGATTTTACATTGATTATTACAATTTATATTTACCCGTGGTCTATTATTCTAAACACAATCTCTTAATGATGTTAAATTTGAGCTAGGTATTATTTATTTATTCTTTATTGCAGACAAATTCCAAAAATACAAAAACTCAATTGGAAAAGTGAAAAATTTCTAAATTATACCCGTTCCATAACTATTTAATTGGTCTTAAAATCTTCTGACGTCTAGGTAGGTACTTTAAAGTAGGTGAGTACCCACCTACAATTAATTATAAAAGTAAAAAAAATATAATTAAGCAATCGTCACGCACTATGATACTGTTTCGTGACATAACTAGATATAAAGTAGTGCTAGTTCCAAACACATCATTATTTATATGATTAATGTTGCCAGACACAGGGGAGCGCTAGGTGACGACTGTAATGTTCATTCAATTCGTAATTATGCTTTCATCATTAATATTTTTCCAAAGGCAGCTATGAATAATCGCTTTATAAAATTAAGCGTCTTTTTGTTAGTCAGAATATAAAAAAGGTGTATCGACAACTTACGCATAATTTCCCAAAGTCAAAGTCAACATATTTTATTCAACTTTGGTAGATATTGGACGTCAATCAATGCCATTTCTTCTAAACCAACATTGATTAGTAAATAAAACCGGTTACCTTAACTGCAGTGATCAACGCTATATAAAACATTTTATAAATCCATCTGGAATCAACTGTGATGAGAGTTGGTTTATTTTTCAACTGAAGTCAAAATGAACGAACCACTACGCCAGCAAAGGGACCCTAACCTCGTATTGCATTCATTATCACAATAAATATTTCAATAGAAAAAATCATCTACCAAAGAGCTCTAATTGCCTTTTACATTGTTGGGTGATTAAGAATAAAATTAGGTAAATATCTTTCTTGTTATTTAAAATTCCAAGTACCTAGTTGAAGCGGCTACAGCCGGTCAAAATATTTTCAAGCTTCAAAACAGAGAGCGGCGTGAATCTAAATGCTGACGTTCGATATCCAACAGAGAATTAGTTTGTTTTGAAATGTCGTGAGCTGAGAGCCGATCGTTTCATATCAAGATGGATGTGCCGGCGATCCCGAAATATTTTACGATATTATATGAATTTCTTCTTTAGTTATCTAAAAGCTAATAGCTATTGTTTTTTAATATATCGAATAGTACGTATTATGTACGGTTATCAGATTACATTTTAGACTGTTCCTCCTTTTCACTGTTACACACCATCTCCGTACCGTCTAAAATCTGAAGAGTTGCGCGGCTGCGCTGTCGCTCGCTGTCAGCGTGCGCGCAGCACATGTACCTCAAACGACAGATAAAATAAATCCACATGTTAAGATGAAAAGCCGACATAATATGGATTCGATCCTCAGTTATTACTCTATTAATCTTATTTTATCATCACAGATTATAAATATTACTGTATTCTATAAAAATAAATTGTTTTATAAATGGCAATAATCTATCAAGTTAATTGGTACTCTATTAATACTAAATGAAAATTCTATTCAATAATTTTAGATGCTGGTCTTATTCAACACACATGTTAAATTTTTAAATCTACACTTAGTTCGGAAAACTAACTTCTAACTTCGTAACAGTTAATATAGTGAAACAATCTCTAAACATAAACCATCTCTTTTCCCGCAGTTGGCTCATCAGTCGGCCAACAAATTAGTCGGTGTCACTAGAATAATATACAGTAAGGAGCACACAGTACTTCGCAGCCCGCGGGCCGTCGCATAAATCGTTCAACACACCCGAGTAATGTTTTGTATGGAGATTTCTTTCGACGGTACTCCGCTTGCCGTGTAGTTGGCCTTTGTCTAGTATTAATGCTTGAAATTGATTACTGTCTGCACTCTTTCATACTGCCTGACACACTGACGCTACGCAATTTTTTTATCACTCTATTAATATGTAGGTAGTCTTATAAATTTTATATATACTATTAATACTTTTACATCGTAATGTCTCAAACGAAATTCAGTTTAGATCGAGTCCCACACAGTTGATATGATCATAACCAAATTGCCTAGTATGTACTATGATATCACGATCTATTCTTGGCCATACGTACATTAACATCCGTGTTAACCTCGAGGTCTTTATACTGTTATATTATTATGTATTTTGCTTCGTTTGCATTAAAAGCGAAACTTGTGCATTCATTATCATTCCATAGCCGGTTCCCTTGTAACAGTTTTTCGTTGCTTCTCTTAATAACCGTCCTGTTAGGAATTCACTGCAAGTGGTCTCTTTAAAACAACATGATTGTCAACCGCAAAGTAACAAAGAGTATCCCCCACAGACGTTATAAATCAAAGTCTGTGCGAAAATTACCAAATGTTTTAAAATGTTCGCGTGCATAGCCCACAAGGTCACTTGCATTATTGTACAAAAGTTTTGTCTACGTACCAGCCATTGTGTGTCCAAAGAAAGTTTGAAAAACCTTTCTTTGTCATGTCACAGTAATTAATGTGCTAATGCGTTGCATTTAAAGGGCTATTATACTTTTACTCTCTTTATAAAAGGGGCAATAATGAGCCATTTTATTGGCAAAAGTTTTTGGAAATTAGCATGGTGTGGACCTACCGCGGGCAGGTAGTGTTTTGTAATCGAGCGATTTGTCTTATTGTCAGAGATGTCGTTTGTTTGTGCGCAGTGACCGCGACTGTGCTCGAGATAAATGTAATAAATTATTGGAGGCGGAAGGTGTTTGTAATGGTTGCCGACAGAGGTGAGGGTATCCAAAATTGGAGACTGAATTAAAACAAACATACTCTAATCCTTTTTAACATAATGTGGTATCAAACAAATTCACAATTTTTAACATCCATTACAAACAAAGTAACAGTCCATAGAGTTATAAATAAATAAATATTCCGAATTCATAAAAAGTTGACAGTGAGTCATATTAAGAAAGCAATAGCGCTTGTAAAGCTAAAGTATCTGGCTTATTCTGTATCAGAATAATATTGTCAATCAGTACATAGTAAAAGAATTTAAATAAATATAGTAATTAAAGCGTACCAAACCCTAATGTAACTTGAATGAGGTATCTAGAATACTAATAATAAATATTCGTAAACCAATTCGATAATCGTAAAGAATTATCACCGATAATTGTTTGCGTGATCGCCAGTTAAGTTATAAATAAAAAAGCACCTACGATAACTCGTTCCACCAGATTTATTATGAAATTAATATTCAATTAGCTTTCCGCACATGATGCCGTTTCGTTGGGCGTATGTATTATTAAATTAAATTTATAGCATCATTTACTGGGCGATATTTTTAAAATTATTACCGGTCCCACGGCGTCCACTGTAATTGTGTTGCAATCAATTTGGGAAGAAATCGCGCGCATCTAGACTTTTTGCAGATTCACCCATCATGACATACTAAAACAGTAAAGCATGCTCAATGGAGAATACCATTTTATTTTATTGAAGGGATTTGTAAACTTAACTTGACCGGTTGTGTCAAGTTACTTGGTTATAGTTGGTTTTACATCAAAATGAATGAAGTCTAAAAGAAAATAAATTTATTTAGTATGTATATAACTGCTTATTATCAAGCAACTACATTTAATTATCACTGTGAATGATTACTAATTTATATACACAAACCCAATAGGCTACAGTGCCATATTTCAAAGGCAAATTGAATAAAATATTTACTTAGATCGTGCAAAATCATTGCACAGAGCTATTTGTCTGCTTACACAATTAACATTATTGCTCAAAGAAACTCCACAATAAATTGAGAGTGGTTATAGGCATTCCCTCATACCAAGGTTTGTTCTAACTTCCTACAGATACAAGAAAACCAACAAGGAACTCTATAATTGTTGTAATTTTCGACTTTAAAACAAGTGCCCTAGAGTTCGTGAGTCTGCAAATCGGATTGTTGTTAAACACCGGTTCGGTAAGTCGAACTAAACGTAAATAGATAGATCATTAGTCTTCGAGATAAGCGATCTAAGCTATACATAATATAATCAACTAGGCTGTATCACATTAGACTAATATATGCCAGATGTAGACGACAAATTGTCATTAGTAATTTGATCTGAATGTATAGTATTCTGAGAATCTTACTAATTTTATCGTCATGCAATAGTAATTAAATACTTAAAACTATCATAGTGATATTTTCTCAAAAGTAATATGATATTTTTAAAAATATAAGTATAAAGCTTTGTCTACTGCAGCGTTTGCTAAAATAATAAAGAAACCCACGGCATTAGTATCCAATAAAATATCAACGATAACAAATACAATGTAGTAAATCGTGAATCTGAAGGAGTCAAGTTAAAAGATAACCAGAACGGTAAGTCCTTTGTACAAAAAGGAACAAACAACTTAGATTGAGCGAGCACGATCACTGAAATAGACCAACGAAAAAGCTCTAATAAGAATTTATCAACGGCGCTGAATGAAACGCGCCGCTGCGCCCGCGCACGTAGATTTATTGCGTGTTATGTAAATGTGTACAAGATATTAGTGTCCTTAATATTTCTACGTCGCGATTAGTGCAAGCCACGAACGTGAGAAATCTCTTATATGAGTCGCGGTTTGACTATCGCCGATCATGACATTAGTAAACATAACTTTTAAAAAAATGACAGTTAGTTACTATTTGCGCATTTACTTATAAAGCTAGCCATCACCCCTTTTGCAACTTTATGTACTTTATTAATGAACCAAAAAGTTTTACCTCCTAGGTAAATATTGATATGGATACAGACTTCTTAGAGACATACGTGTCAACGAAAATAAACGATAAAAAAAGGTAGAGAGAAAAATTGATGTAACTTATGGCTTATCAATTATTATACTTAGATAACATACGTGTAGCTCTAACATAAAAGGATAAGTTCTTATATTATACAAAACTTAAAATAATACGGATATTTTAACACAATACTGTTGAAAATAAATGAAAACTCTTATTATTATTTATTTATTTGAATTTTCTCGCTAATATTGAGACTGTGGCAGTATAGAGCTTCGTGCACACTCGGATTCCAATCTAACTATCTTCGAATACTCCTTACAAACTGGAAACTGCGCGTGCAAGAATCATGCTCTGATTCTCTTACTGGGCTATTACGATATTAAAATAAATCATACGGAAAAGGCATTTAAGAAAATAGGAATTAAATTCTAAAATAACCATAGCCCATAAAAGTCAGTGCATCAAAACCAAAATGATATGTCTTCAGAGCTGAGCCTTCAATTGTAACTCGACAAAAATGGCATTGCGATAAAAATCAAACTTTTATCATTTAAAAACTTCATGCCTCGTATCCGTTACGTTTAAAAACCGGTAATCTCCGAATCCTCTTAACAAATAACAGAAGACATACACTTAATAATTGTAAGGCAACGAGCCAAATCATAACTAGCAACGACTATGAGCCACTGACATTTGGGCAGGCCAGCGTACGGATGATGACATAATTTAAGACATGCGCGCACGCTGACTGGTCGTAATATTTCATCACGTTTGGGACGCCACGCCACTGCGATTCCTAAACGTGTGCGGTGTGATCGTATATCTACATCCGTAATACACTGTAGTTATATTTAACTATTTTAGTATTATATTAAAAATAAATATGACTACCAAAATAATATTGATAATAATATTTCTCACGCTCACACCTGTTACAATGCCCAAAATAAGCATCAGTAAGTAATTGTCAGTAACATCCAGGACTAGTGAATTCAAACCCGAGCTAAGTAAGACACAGTAGACTATGACATATTTTGTATTTGTCAATACGAACTTTATTTCGAACACTATATATACAAAATTATAAATAGTTATAAGAGTGAAATGAAATGAAATGAAATGTATTAAAAAGAAAAAAACACTATAAATAGTATGTATAGAAAGTATGATATTCGAAAATACTAAAAACTCCACTCAAAAATCTTCATCTCAAAAAGTCTTAAACTGACACTGGAAGACAGTTTGACAGATTGCGACGATAGCTCGCCTGTGATATAAGGCAAAAAAATCCTTCTCTCAGTAAAACCGCATCGAGTAGCGAAAGAGTTAAACCTTGCGATACGTACACGACAGTTAAATAATTATACCCGCATAAACACCCTATAGTGGCCTTTAACGGCCTTTTAAATGGTGCCTTATTACACAATTACTAAGTTTCTGTTTCGAAGAGGCGAATAGTTGAAAAGTCACGACATCTGCTTGGTATTTTGTAAGCAGATTGCATGTCTGCCGCAGCAACTACTTGAAAGGCTTAAATTACTGAAAAAAGAAGCGTATCTTCAAATCTATTAGATGTTTCGAAACTCGGCTTTAATATAATCTTACATACTTAATTATTTAAGCATGTTTTGATTTTATCCATTTAGAACAAGTCCAAGGGCTTACATTTATACTTTCCATTTCATAAAAAGTATATAAAAAATAAACAATTTAATTTAAATGTAGTTAACACTAGTTGACAGTTAGTCATAAAATTATTAAAGGAGAAACGGTCAAAATTCTTGTTTGAAGCAGCACCTTGCAAGTGTCAGTCATTTTGTCATTTTGAAGTCACGGAATGACTGTTCGCGAGTGTTTTGTCTTCAACAGGTGAAGGAAAGTAGTGTGACTAGATTCATGGCTTTATTTTACATAAGCACTTTGTAATGTCGAGTTATCTATTCTTGATACCGGTTAAAATTATTTCGCAAAAACAGCTTAGTGTTTTTGCGGTGAATATATTTTAATTTCTGAAAAAGATGATTTAAACATTGGACATCAAGATATGTTATTATGGAAATAAAGCATACCTTGTCATTGCATTAAGTAGCTTTTGTTATTAGTCCTACAAAATATTGAGAATAAAATGGTTAAGCTATAAATTTGTTACATAAGACACTTCCTAAATACTCATAGGTTATAAAAGAATTTCATGGGTTCAATAGCAAGAAGAATATCATATGCTACTGCAAATATAAATATTATAATCGAGGTTTTTAACATAAACCTAGTTAAGTCAGTCCTGCAAGACTACCTAGAAATTTTGCGGTGTCAAAGAGCATATAACACAAAGTCTAATTCCAAATTCAGCCAGACTGCATGATAAATGTGTCCGTTGAGACATTGAATATTGTAGGATGACCTGTTTGACAACGCACTGACTGCCAATAAATAGGCAGATGTTAAATTCACAGGCCTAGACTCCATGGCAACTGATTATATTAAACGATTGCGATATTCTTTTTCTGACACGACTAATTTACATAACGTGCATCCTAGGTCCATTTGGTCCATTTCAAGGTAGAATATTTGCAGTTACTTTTAGTATTTTTTACTTGTTCGAACTATATGGAAATTTAAACATAGGAATCGAGCTTTTTAATGCGTTAGACAAGATAAGCTGTTGGTTCAAGCTACCATATCAAGCTATTAGCTGTGCGGAGATAAGCTGTCGGTAAATACAACCATATCAAGCTATTAGCTTTGGTTGTGAATAGATAATCTTTGATCCATGCCATAATACCAAAATATTAGCTGTGTAAAGATAAGCTGTTGTTTCATGAATCCATAGCAACCTTTCAGCTGTGACAGATAAGCTTTTGGTCAAAGCCACAATATCCAAATATCGCTGTTACAAAACAACCCATTATTCCAATAAAAATTGTGTCTGATGACTAAGGATAGGAAGTATATTAAATATCTCTTAGCTGTACCACGAGATGCTATAATGACGTAGCAATTGAGTAGCAGTAAATTTGCGATAAATGTCCACTTCAATTAAAATCTGAAATATATAATAGGAAGTGGAATCAGATTTCTGAATATTTAATTGAAAAGTATAATATGAGAATAAACGCTGTAAGGTATTTGAAGCCCGGAATAAAATAAACGGTACTACCTAAAATTAAGATCTCAAGAGGTACTTGAATATAATTATTGAATATAATAACGGAATAAATTTTATTGTTATTACATCGGCGAATACCCTAACAAATGGGCATATTAAAAAATTAGACCACATCATATCTACTACAGACATTAATATCAATATCAGATTGTAAATCTTAAGATTCCCAGTTTAATTTCAAGTTAATAACGTAAAATTTATTATGACGATTACATCAGATTATTATGCTGCGAGTTCACATAAAATGATATAAAATCAATTATAGTGTTGTGTAGACCACAGTGTAAAGTATATGTGACACTTTTATTGCATGTTTACTGATTTCATCTAGATATAATTATTCATGTGGTCTTTGATGTTTTATCACCGGACATTTTTATGTTGGCATATCTGAAGCTGCTATTTACGAGTCACGATAATAGACAAATATAAATGTCTGAAAATATTGTTTTTTCTATTTCTAACTTACATTATTTTACACTAAATTAAATTTTAAAACGTAGGATGTTATTTAATATTTGAAGGGATCTTTTATTTTTCTTTTTATACTTTATATTTATTCTAATTTTAAAATAGATATAGGTACTTAAAATCAATAAGTGTTAATTGGGAATATACAAATACTATGTTAATTCATTTTTATCTTATTTAATAAAAACATGGAAGTCTTTAGTCTTTAAGTAAGAACATAAGAACCATCACCATTATTACCACTAGCTAGATAGTTATTAGCTAGCTAGTAGCAGCGAGCTAGCTGCGCCCGTGACTTCGTTCGCGTGGATGTCGGAAAATAACAAAATATCTTATGTAGGTGGGTTACGTAGTTTACATGATTACACTGGGAATTAATTAGTTACAGATTTAAATTATGATCATAACACACTTGTTTACCTAACAAAGTGTTTAATGAGTCAACCTTAAAAGATAGACATATACTGCCGCGCACTATTTTTTTACTTTTGAATGAAAACGATTCCGTGATATATAATTTTTGCGTTAATTTTAGCGTTTACGCAGTGAACGCAACGAAAGCTCTGAAAAGGAATATATTCTTCCCATTTTGGTAACGTTTTTTATTTATGATCTGCTTCTATTGGTCGTAGCGTGATGTTAATGGCCTGTAACCTTTCATGTGAAATGGACTATCCAACACACAAAATATTGTTTCAATTTGAATCAGTAGGTATTGAGATTAGAGTGTTCAACCAATCAAACTCTACAGCTATAGATAACAAAACGTCATTCAAGATACCTTATTTGTCCAATCGATTCAGTCAGTTAGTCTCTACATAGGTTCTTAGAAAAAGACGGACACCCAAGAGCATGTAAATACATAACCCCCATTAAAACTCTGTCGCAGTAGAGTTAAAAAATATTTGTAACTTCAATATCAACAACAAAAAAGTCTAACAATAGAAGAACAATAAATATGTACCTTATATTTTATTTTAAATCGAACACGAAATATTAAATTTGAATTGTTAATGTTCCCAAAATTAATAGTAATATATTTTTTTATTTCGTAAAATTCGTCTCCAGACAGAAGCTACTTTAGATTTCAAATTTTAAGTCTCATCCATAGGTAATGCGATGTCATTCGCTTAAAATTCGACCATGCAATATGTCTAGACTGAGGTAGACGGAATATAAATGGTTTGTGACCTAGAATTATATTTCAGCTCTTTAGGCTTAAAAAAGTTATTCAATATTTCATTCGGTTAGGTTGAGTTAGAATTATTTCACAAGAAAATTACATTTATATTTTTTTATTTCTTTTTCAACAGTAGATATTTATAATGTTAATGATCAAACACAATAGAAAATTAAATTACACAATAGATTTTCTACTGCGTTTGATCATTGGCAGTCTGGTTATTGAAGAAAGGATGAAATATTATTGCCGAATATTAGATAAAGGGCATGTTAGTGATAGCATGCCGTTTCTCATTGTTAATTCATTTACAAGTGTAAAAACCCTTCTTGTTAAATTTCATAATTATACTCTTGTTCAATTTATATAGTAGAGCAGTAATACTCGTACTAAATTAATATGAGTTGAAATTTACCGAACAGAACGGGATTTCAATAACTAGACGAAACAGGACTACAAACAGACTTGACCAATGGTTTTCTGAATTATGCTGTTGCGGGGTCCAACCTACATAGCTAGGTATGTGTGACATGTCAACTGAAGAAAAGACTAGTTATTATTATTTATGCAAAAATATTGATTTTTAATTTCACGGCAACAAAAGACTAGAATAAAACATTTTTTATTTTAAAAATATAAATCAATTCCCTTTGTCAACCCAAACCTGTTTTTATTAATTCTTCTACTCCAAATATTCATCAAAGTGGTGGTAATGTTAAATTATCACGATTTAATGGAGTTAGTAATTGAGTACATTTAAAAGAGCTGTTTCATTAGATTTGATTTAAAATTAGTCAAAAAATTTAATAGCAATTTCTGATAATACCTAATCGAACACAGCCAGTGATAATAAATATATTTTTTTTCTGTCGATTAATTACAAAGATATATTTGAAACAATAAGTAGCATTTGGAAACCACTAATTAATATACTATTTACCATAAGTTATAAAAGGTTTCTACTTAATTTCATAATCATCATGAATACGATATACGGTAGAAGGTAGGTAATATTTAAAATAATATTCTACCTTCGGCTCAATTTATCATTTTATAATATTATCGTGGATACGCAGCTGCATACAAACCATGACATCATCCACACAAATTTTTCACTTCCACACAAAATATATTAATATTTTAATAAATCAGGACACTTTACTTGAACCAGTCACTGGATAGTATACGCTATGGCAACTTTGATAGGTGATTTATGGCTTGTCAATTGTTTTACCTCTCACATCTCAACTTATGGGAGGTTAAACACATTATTTCAGTACGACCTTCCGTAACTATTTTTTCAAGATTAGGTTCGAAATCTTTTTGACATTTTGACTTTATAGGATTTATATAGCTTTAGGTTCACTAATTAATTAATAAGTGGCAGTAATTTTTAGTAATATAATTAGTCTGCTGCTTTAGGTAATTCCTGTAATTAGTGTCAATAATTTTTTTAAAGTCACATCCAGTATGAGTAATGGCTGATTTAAGTATGTCGCAATAAAAAAAAATTCTACTATTGTAGTTACTCTGATAACAATATTCCTCGTCTGAATTTAATACTCTTAAACCGATTTCTGTCATCAGACAGTAGTACTTAGCTTATTCCTTCTTAGCCTTCCTATTGTGTTTTAGCTTCAAGGCTATGAGATTCAAAGATAAATTAGACTAAAACCCCGACGTAATGACTGGCATCAAAAAGCTTATTTTAAATATAGATGGTAACGCACTTACAAATCCTGCAATATGTTTCGCCATTTCATTGATGGCGCTGGTGTATTTAGGTGAATTTGTTTGTCATATCAATAAAATAAAATAAATTGAAAATTTGACTAATCTATTTTTAAGTCTTTTGCTATTAAGAATATATTTCGCTTTGCACTTTACTACTTATCATTTGAATTTAAGCATATTCAAATTAGAAACTTGATATGAACGCTTAATCAACATCACGGTTCGTATTATTCGTGAATTCACATTGAAATTCAAATATCACCGTATTGCGTCCATTCCATTCGTTTCTCTACAAGGATTATGTTAAAATAATGCTGTCAGTCGGTTGTTTGTGCATCAAGCTGTCACTAACATTTCAATCGTGCAGGGTTTTTGCTGCGGCTTCACTTGTCGTCCCTTACATCGACCGGAATCGAATATTTATATTGTCTTAAACATCTTTATTGACGCGGGCCTGACATCTTCGACTGAATACGTTTAAGTATTGGCCGCTTCAAGTGTATTTATTACAGTTTTTTCCATTATTGTCCAATTGTTTAACGTAATTAATTCATTTTATAAAATTGTAGCTTTAATAGCTAATTACTATTTATATTTATTGATTGATTATAATATGACAATGTTTGATTCACTTTTATTTCACCAGTCTGAACTCCTTAGAGTAACGTAATAAATGGCACAGTTTAATTTGGTAGACACACTCGAGACAGATCTCATATCGATCAAGAAACCACTGGCGGACTTCCAAGCTGGACCAAGTGGTGGGCCGCACCGCCGACACGCCGTGACAGGTGCGGCATGCAACCCATGACTTTAACGCCACTGCCATACCAGGCTTGCTAGCTGTTCTTTAATTTCCAAGTAACAGCTATTTTATTCATGATATTATTTGAGTTATGTGTATACTATCGGTGAATTATGATGCACTATTGGTCTTGTTAGGATACCAAGTTATCAAACACAATTTTAAAACTCTATGACGAGTTTACCTTGTTGCCCTGGTTTAGACTCAGAAACAGGAACAAGCCGGTGCCAAAACAACTACTAGAAGGTGTCATAATGTGGCAAACGGCAAGATATAAATAAAGAAAAATGAGACAGCTCAGGGAAATAAATTTAAATTAATTGCGCAACACTATTTGGGTTTCTGTATAGAATTCTTGTTCTGAATCGAGCGTGTTCTCGCGAGCTGTACATCACAATCGAGCAAGCGTGGCAAGGCACGAAGCCGATCGAGCCAACTATTCATTGGCGCTCAAACTAACATTCAGATCTAAATATTAACGTGGCTTGCATTTGCGACAAGAATAATCTTAAACGAACTTATACAAAGAAAACACGATTAATCATCCCATCCTTTGACTCAAAATAACAATGTATGTTATTTGATTTCAGGTACAGTGAATGCGAATGGTGAAACAAAACGTCAGCGGACATCGTATACTCGGTATCAGACGCTGGAGCTGGAGAAGGAGTTCCACTTCAACCGGTACCTGACACGGAGGAGACGGATCGAGATAGCGCATGCGCTATGCCTCACCGAGAGACAGATCAAGATCTGGTTCCAGAACCGTCGCATGAAGTGGAAGAAAGAGCACAAGATGGCATCGATGAACATTGTCCCGTACCATATGAATCCGTACGGCCATCCTTACCAGTTCGATCTTCACCCGAGCCAGTTTGCGCATCTCTCCGCATAGGATCAGTGGAATTTTTCGAACAGCGGATAACTGATTTACTGAACTAGACAGTCGTCCGTTCATCAACGGGGTTGTGTGTGATGTCAACTTTTAAGTGAACTTGTCGACGTTACAGCAACCAGACTGGATCAGTTATTCGCTGTTTGAAAAATTTCTCTAGTGTAGCCCAATTTTGTTATTGTTGTTGTGACATTATAAGTGACACTTACAGACAAAGTGTTTGTGCTTCAAGGTTCAGTGTTGTGCAAAGGTGATATAAGTTGAAGAAAAATAGTCATCCTGTTAATATAAATGTTAGCGATGATGGGACTTGACAAATCTGACGTAACTATAGAGAATAAGATATAAACAAAATATCATTCAATATTTCTTCTTTTCTCACTTTTATAAACAATACAATCTAGAATGAGAAATATCAGGAAGTACTTATTTCGTGTAAATTTTGTGAACAACATATATTATCCATTGATAAAATTAAAAACTCGAAGTAGAAAAACTATACCTAGTCATAAGATGTAATTGGATTTGCATAATATTCCTAAAATTGTAAGATAATAACAATGAAATATCTAATAGAGTACATTGTGATGGCTAGAAATAAGGAATTTATTTAGATGGTACAGTAACTGATGCAATCAATAATCTTAACTTATTTGCCGTCACATCAATAACAAATTCGGAAATGTACAGGGATAGTATAAAACTTGGTGAATCCATAAAACAATTAAAAACAAAGAATGTATTCAAGTACCTATGTAGGTACCGTTGTGTTATGTATCTAATTATGAGTATTAATTAGGGGGGCTTGTAAAAGCGCTGTGAACTTAAATAGGAATTGTAAGCTCAGTAATTATAGATAGATACTGTGAATAAGTAGATATTTTCCCCTTACCTAATTGATGTAAATAAATGAACTTGTCGTTTAGTAGTTACGATGAAAAGTTAATATATTTCAGAAAACTTCCCGAAGAACTGTTTTATGTTCCTGTCCTTAGTTGTAAATAATGAGATATTTATCATATTATGAATACTATGTAATTAAACAGTGTTAAGGTATTACTTAAAAAAGGATTTTTTCTAAAGTTTCCACAAACTATACCAATTGAATGTGGCTCTAGCTACGTACTTTGAAATCTTTAATGTCGTATTTGTATAATGTACTTAATATGCTAAGTGACTTTATTTTCTCTTCTTTCAGCTGTAACTTCATTGTTTCATTCATATGGTCATTGTGATGATACGACTTTTGGTTGCTTAAGTTTTTTTTATCACATTTATTAGAATTGTCGTGGTCAACTGTGATATTTTGTTAAATTTATTCTTAAGTGAAGCAGCACTATTTGAGTTCATGTTTTAGAATTTCCTCACAAGTATGTCTGGAGTGCTAATTTTGGTTTCCTTGTATGGTCTGTTTGTTGCATTATTTATTGTTTGTAAATATTAGATATATCACTTAGTGTAACTGATTAAATAATGTTCAAATCTTAATACGTAATAAATATAAAACAACACTTTATTTCGCTTGTAATGTGAATTTTACTGTGCAATAGGATGTGGCCTATTTCTTTTCCTGATTCTTCCTTGATTTTAATTCATGTAAATAATTCTTTATTTAGTTATGTTATTTCTTTTTAACTGGATATAAATATGTTTATCGTTCATTCCAATTTAAATGAAAACTCTAGGAAAGTAGCAAACTTGATCATTTAAATTATTGTATTGTAATAATAAATTGTATTAAATTTGAGAAATTGGTGAAGATGATAAAATAAATTATGAGGATAACTTTTGTTTTACTTGTTTCATATATAAAATACCCGAGGATAGTCGAAAAATTTAAGATAAGACGAAAACTTACTCGAAAGAAATGGTCCCTTTTCTTTTGATAATGAACCATGATGAAACATATTTGAAATAGTTTTCCACAAAATTGCCACTACTTACTATTAATAATAAATATAAATAGAACTTTAACATAAGTACATCAAAACTTGTACTTCCTATCTTTCCATATTTCGTTTGTTTTAAAGCCCCAAATTAAGCTGAATCATTGATTTGAAATGACGTATTAGCCTTATGAAAATTAACACTTATCAGATGTTAAGCTACAATTGAGTGGTGTTCCTCAAATAAAACTTTCAATTGTTACAATTCAGTTGGTACAAAAACTGTATCGCTAAACGATTACATTTCCAAATGCTGGGTTGCTGCAAGCGCCAGCTAGACGCCGCTCGATTTGACGGCAGTATTGAGCTATGATAAATGATGGCTGAGCAATGACATGACGGCCGAACCTGCGAGGGGAGCCACCACGTGCCGCCAACAAAGGAGTGTAAAAATGTGAAGGTTGCCTTAGTTTGTAGGTCGATGCTGCGTATCGGTGGCTGGACCTATAAATCATTCTGTCTGAATATTCCGCTTTATGCCCGGTTTTGATACAGATCCGGTCGTTTTGGGATATTATTTAAAATTTCTATTGGAGATATTTAAAAAATAACACTACTTTTAACAAAAAGTACAGTAAATGTTTGGACACGAGTCCATGTGGGAAGATATCTGGTGCAACATACGATATGCCTTAGCCATCCCCACCTAGCTGGCACAGGGTACCTTCAGGCTTGGTTTGAAAGAACTCATGTTTTTATGACCGAGAGAAAACGTGTAACGGTAAGGAATTGTACGCTCTGTCTGTGTGATAAAGAAATAAATCACAAAATCTCATCGTTTGTGAAGTTAAAATTTAAACATCGAGTAAATGACTCCGGAGACGGGCATGCGTTTTTTTTGAGAAAATAAGCACATCATGATTATTGGCACAGTGTTAGGCAGACTCCATCCATGAAATCGATTGTGAATTAATAACTATTAATACATACATTATTATTAATTCAATATCAGAAAAAATACGATATAAAATACAGGACTACAAGTATTCCAGCCCTTTCGCTTTACCGAATACTTGTGGCATCCAGTGCGATGGGTATCGTGTATGTCCTGTTGCGTTACAATGAGTAATATTATTAATGTTCGTCTGTCCGTCCGATTGTGGAGACCGCTGGCCTAAGATACCTTGCATTAAGGTGTGTTTCGTGTCGCGAATCATTTTTCACAGTACTCGTGTGACGGTTTTGACAATCTGTGATAAAATTCCTTGTACAGTTTTTTGAGTAATAGTAGTGAGAGTACGGCTTGAAGGTTCTAATGTTAGAGGATTAATCATATCTTGATGAAATTTATAAACTCCTTGACAAGCCCATACTTAAATGATTGTCATAGGTTATGAATAAGATCATAAATTCAAAACCTAATTTCATAAGTATCCAATTAAGCATTCCTCAAAACATTGGTAGGATTAAGTAATTATGATCTGTTTTAATTTCTCTACAAAATAAACGTACATCATTTAATCCTAAAACGAATTACCCTTTAGGAAGAGATATTTCAAATTTTTTTTGTAAGCTACTGTTATTAAAGCTTAAAGTTACTGTCATTTTAATAAAAATTGACATTGAGATGTTTTTAATAACGAAATTTTCTATATTATATATGGTTCATAATTCTTTTGTAAATATGGTACAAATTTTCTTCCTTTATGAATTTTCTTCCTTTATGAAAAGAACCTTTAACACAATCGTGGGGCCTTCCATCAATCACTAAGACTTCTTCTCTATAGATCTAAGTAAGAGTTTTGACGAATAAAAATTTATACTCTTTTATTTACTTCTTCAACAATTTGCTTACTCCTGCAAAATAATTATGTGAAGAATTGACAATAGAAACAAATGACTCATTACCGCCTAATATAAAGAAGCAAAGATATCTAGAAAATAAGTACTTTATTAAATAGTTACTATAGTAAACGCTCTTAACCTTCCGTAGGGCATATAAGGCCCCAGCAAAACAAAAAACGCTATGTCGTATTGCAATTTCCGTTTCTGCAGCACTATTGCTCTACCATAGCACCAGTCCTGTAGAATGAAATTGCTTGAAGCTTTAACGAAGAATATGGCGCTGATTTTGCAAAAGAAAACACAGTACGTTTTTGTTTCCAATATTTTCGTTCTGGAAATTTCGCCCAACGTGTATGATGAAGAATTAAAGATTTTTGTGGGAGTGCATCCATCGTTAATAACTTCAAAGTTAGCTGCAGGCTTCGGGATAAGTAAAAAAACTATTTTAATCCATTTAAAGGAAATCGGAAGTAATAAAGGTTTAAAGGTACCTCAATAATTGAGCGAATCAAACCAGCAAATACGCGTCGACTGCTGTGTTACAATGCTTAACCGACATAATAATGATGAGGATTGTAAGTTTGATTACATGATGAAAAGTGGGTCCTGTAGGGTAGTCGGAATAAACGAAATAAACTGAATTACAGCTCATTTCAATATACCATTTTAATTTCGACATAAAAGGAGGAGTCACTCCTTTACTGTAGCCACGTCTACTTTACGTACTAAGAGATTTAGTGACTCTTTTCTCTGTCACACAACTAGAGCATGGAATTCCTTACCAGCACATGTATTCCCTCCTTCTTATAACATGGGTTCCTTTAAAAGAGGCATGAAAAACCACTTTTTGGGCCGGCAAGGTGAGGGTGGCTAGGGCAGTATATCACATGCTTCACTAGCTATCTTCATATGTGGACTCGTCTACTGCTTATCATCAAAAAAAAGAATCATATACATTCGATGGCCTCAAACTTGAGAAGTTTGACTCCGTGTTACTCCAAAGTAGAAATCAATGCCCAGAGGTGAGACTAATATACTTGTCGTCTATTTAGAACGTCTACTACTATGAAAGTAGGAACATTGTCGATACTCTATTGCAAAGGTGAAATATTTTATTTCACGAGAAAACACTATTAGACATGTTATGTTATATAAGAGTTAACGGGAACCATGTGAAAAATATTTAATGCTGGCCCTGAGCCTGAGCCATGTTTTCTCTCATGTAGGAAGGCCTATACCTAACTGTGGGTCGTATATAAGCCATTGTTGATGGTGATGAGTGTTGAATCTCTTACAGATGCCTATCCGCTTCGCTTCTTCACTGTTTCCTGTACTTCAGTTTTATGCATCTTCAGACAGCGTAATACCAAATGTAATATGTAGTTCTTCATGCTAATTTGTTGAGATGGTTACTCGTGATAAAATTTTGAGCACTTTTCACACCCAGTAATAGATTTATTAGTTAGTTATTATTTAAGTGTTCAAACGGGTTTAATAGATAGAATATGCTTTATAATCTACCATTAATTTTAGATGCAGACATTATAAGATGCTACAGTATACAAGGGTGGTCTTATCTCTAAGAAGCCTTCTCTTTCAGACAACCTTTGGGCTATCTACGTAGTTTAGATCAGCGTTGTCTGATGGAAGGGCAGAAACTGGGTAAAATAATTATAATTAGATACTATACTTAGGTCCTCGAGTGGTGGCCGCGTGCTGGGATACACAGAGTTGGTAGGCCTCCCACGAGGTGGACCACGATCCGATTTGGTAAGCCGTTGGATGCTGGCAGCATAGGACTAATCGGTTTGGAGATCGTTGATGATGAGATAGTTATTCAGAAATTTCAATAAACATAGAAACATTAAAATTTTATGAATCATTTCATCAGACTCTTTGCATCATTTGTGTTTGTTTATTATCATTTAATTTAAATTTTTTAATAGTGTTAATTATTAAATAAAATGTATTTGAACAAGTAATTCTTAACTGACCTCTACACATTAGACAGAACACTGCAGATGTTTACGAAGCAAACTAAAAAGCAAACGAGCGCCCTCTGTATAATTTCATAAGAACTATACTAAAACCTATTTAAGACTGTGCGTCTTTTTTATGTCTTTAGACATCTAAATATGATCTCTCAGATTCTTATTTTCAGTTTTCTTGATTAATTACATTATAATTTTTGATTTTTCTTTTCTATTCTAAGTAAGTATAACCTAAATTAAAGCTTAATTAATTTTTAAAATAATATTGATAGTAAAATGCCTTCACCTTTCAGATTACAAAGAATGAAGTTTAAATTAGTACTCCACAATGCTACGCTTGTAGTGCTGCCGCTGGTTCATGTACAAGTTGTGTTAGTGCATCTATTCACTACTAGATGGCAGCAGTGAATCATGATAAAACAGTCTGCAGTATTAGTGATTCCAGAGCTTCAGTGAGCTTTCAAAAAGCTCTCGCTTACACTGCATTGAGACGCATCTTGAACATTTTAATTTTTTTTTGCACTGTTTTGCTAACATCAAGTGATAGTTGCAGCAAAGACTCGGGTAAGTTGATTCATTATAATATACCTTGTACAAGATATCAGAATCATATTTTTATTTAAAATTGAATGCAGTTTACCAAACTGCATACAAAGTAGCTGAAGCAATGTTATGGATTTTTGTGCTAAGGTAGCATATCGGCGCTGTCATACGAAATAATGTAAAACGAATGTTTTGATTTTATGCCGATTTTTACCATTTTGTATTTTATGTAACCACACGTACACGTAATCTAAAAGTAAAAAAAACTATTACTATCTGTTTAATGAAACATATTGTTTTTTAATTATGTACCTAAATTGAATTAATATTATATAGTTATGAAGTCTCCAGTATGTTAAATACTAATAGGCTACAATGTTAATACTTTAAAGATACTGTTCTTCTTATTAATAATTTATTTGGCAATAACAATATATTACATTATACTAAAAAGTAGGAAGAACTAACTTGCACAATGTGTTTTTATGTTTATTTATATGAATGCTATATAAGCCAACCTAATCCAATAATAAGAGAAAAGTAACAAAGCCTCTTCTCAGAATGGAGTTATAATCCTGTAACCGAGTAGCTGATTACGTAAAACCTTTAGCATAAAAACGGTTAGCTGGAAATTTATACCTGGCCGCCATGAATGACGATATTTTGTTTAAAGTTTGGCCGTTTAAAAGAAAAAAAGAAAGAAATATGGCCGCAGCCAAAGGCACCTCTGCGACTGTGCGCGGTTCGGACTTGCGCATTTTGATTGAACGAATTCGAAATAGCGTCATCGGGTATTACTAAGGGTTCTCGAACGTGAAAACTTGAAGTGTATATTTACATGTTTTTGATAAAATGGTAATATAGGTGTATATATTATATTCATATTATCAAGAAACGTAATAATTATACTAAGATTTTGGGAACAAACTTATATTTACAATCATTATTTGAAACTAGATTATGAAGAACATAGTTGTCTTTCGATCTGTGCAATAAATTTTCTATCAAGTCCATGTGTCGGCGGACTGATAAATAATGGTTAAAATTATTTAGTAGAAATCAACTAAAAATCATCAGACAGATTGCCAAAAAACTTTTGATATGAAATAATGTACCTTGATAATTCTGTCAGTTAATTATTGCATTCTTATTTAGTTAAATAAAGTAAATTCGATTTTTTTTTCAAATGAAATAAATTAAACAATACGGTTGCATTTGAATATTTAGACGTATAATGTAAGATCTTCAATTCTAATAAATTTTTTATTCGGTTGGATGAGCCAATTACTTGTTGATTAGCATTTGGTATACTTGTAATTTTGTACTTTACTGAGCCATTAATGAAAGGAACAATATTAATCCTTTTATTGAAAAATATTCAGACCCATAGTAGGAACTCACGGAACGCTGGTAGCCATTTATTTTGTATCCCAATATTATGTTTATTATATATTCGTATTTATGTCAATATTATTTATTTGTCTACACAAATCTAGCAAATTATCAATACATTTCAAATGCTCTTGTAATAACGTTACTACTTTGACACAGATAATTTATGTTTATAATAAAATAATTTCTTGCTGAAAAAATTTGGCCTTTTTTCGATGGGTTACTTATCTATAAATTCTCATTTATTATATTCTTGTAATTACACACTATGTTTTTACACTAAATCCACGTTAAATTCAAACAAATTCCTAACGACAAATTCCACAGAACGCGTAGGTAAGGCTGTATTGAATTTAAAAAAAAACATTTATTTTATTCACAGACAAAATCAGTAAAGTACCGGCTGTCAGAGCATTCGAAGGGGAGAGATTAAATTGAAATTCCTTTTTTGAATTCACCAATAAGGGGAAGGGTGGCGCAGGATTGGCTCTGCGCGTCCGAGCAAGTAATCCGCGCGGGTTGATTGACGTGGGACATGCCTCTGTGATGTTCGTTTTACAAATACTTTGTTACCTAGCATTTTATTAATACTTAATATCACTTACTCCTTATATTATAACATGTAACTTAATTAAGGCCAGTCAACCATTACGAGTACAAATTTGTACTTTTGTTTGATTTTTTTTATTATCTAATAAATAAATCAAATTTTCACGAAGTATTTTGCTACATATTTTAACAATGATATGATATTAATCCTTTTTCACCAGTTTGTTATATGAGACATAAAAGATCTACTTGAACGATTCATATGTACTCAATAAACTAAACAGTCATTTCTCGTTCAGTTAATAGATACTCAATACAAAATAAACAGACTAGCAATACTTGATGTTAGAAACGTTACTAGTTATCAGAGCACGCTACCTCTGCTTGGCGTAAAATTTAACATAGCTACAATAAATTTCTGCGAAGTTATTGGGCACGCGACTGTACGGACGAAATTAAACTAAACTTCGTTATTGACTCGAGCTAGAAAATCGTTTTATGTAATAGGTACCTATTTTATAATTCTTATTACGCGATATTCTTTTTGCCAACGAGGTAAGCTAAAGGAGTTATATAGGCTGTGTAACTGCTATAAAGTATTATTACCGTTATTATTCTATCAATATTGTATGGAGACCTACTTGATGCTGTGGATAAGTTGCAGCAGTTACTTGTGATGCTGAGGTTACTTACCATCTTGAGCCTCTCCAGTTGCCTCGCGATATTGCATCTATACCACGGCGAGTGTTCTGAGGAGCTTTTCTCTCTTATCCCTCCTTCCCCCTCTACCTAAGGACTACGCTTGCTGGTCTACACCGTCAACGACAAACTGTGACGACTACGCGCACAAAGAAATTTGGTTACTAAATTCTTTATCACACAATCAAAAAATGGTAGCACATGGTTTCCCTCTTTTCTACAAACCCTTCGAAAGAGGCGTGAAGAAGCATCTTGCAGGTCAAGATCAAGAAGATCAAGATGGCCACTGCAGTGCATAGTTTCACTTCCACTAGACACCTTTTGAATTGGATTTTTGTGTCATAACAATATTCTAATAATGATCAAAATATAGATATGCTTAAAACAAACCACGCCTAAGATCTTATTAACAAACTTTAAATTGCCCAATCTCAATGTTAAAAACACATTTGCTGGGCGGTGTTTGCAATTACACATAATTCTTCATGATTCTTATTACAGACTATATAAAGTACAATATCGTGGCAAACTTCGTTAAGATTATAGAAATGTATTGAGTCATCCGGCCGTGAACATGAGACAACATATGGCATCTTGTTAGTTGCGCATAGGCACCGGACGGACGTGTCTGGCGGGAACTGTTGAACGGCGTTTACAAGGATGGGATTAATAGCAAGATTTTACGTAAGCATATCTATTTATTCCTTAATTGTTCATAAATACGTAGGAACGTACACGTGTACAAGGTATTTGGAAAACTACCCATATTAATATAGCCAAGTATGTATACTATGGTGATAACAAAACTTCAAAATTGTAAAATTATTTATATTGTTTCCACACAAATATTATATGACATATTTAAAATGAAATATATGGAACATTCAAAATTTGAGTTTTTTATCACCATAGTATTTATAGATCTATGTAAACATGGCTAGATTTTGAGTCGACAAGTTAAGTTCCAAATACCTTGTTTGGTACATGTTAGTGTATTATATAGTTATTGTTTTTATAATGTTTTATTTTTAATATCTATTATGCAATTAATGCTACATTTATAAAATAAAAATTAAAGAAAAAGAAATATTATTTATTGGATAAATGGCAACTCTTAAACATTTTTGCCTTATTGAAATAAGTCAAAAGTGTATGGATCGTCGATGTGTCAACTAAGTTGACGTTCCTAAAAATTATTCTCTCTCGTCTTATTGAATGAGAATGAAAGAGATGCGAATCATTTAAAAATAATTTAGTCTGTGCACAACGGAGTTCGGACCATTATTTCTTCTCTAGTATTTTTAAGATTTGTGCGACATATAACAGCTCTTCGACAACCCGCACCTTGCCCTCTCATGGTCTATTATGAACGCGTCTTTAACGTATTACGTCACTACACGCGTTGTCTATGTTAACGGTTTCACTGTCGATATTGTAATAATACTGGTTTGTTTTAGACGAGTCCGAACTACACTAATCAAAATGTTCTTCTTATGTCGTAAAAATGAAAGTAGATTTCATATCTTAACGATAAACCGTATCAAAATTAAAAAGTTATTTCTTTTAACAAGTATGTAGGATATTTTAAGAGAAGATAGTTACTTGAACTATTCGTTAACAAGCAATTTACAATTTATCTTCACAAAACAAATATTTTCGTATAGTTTTGTTTGCATAACCTAATTTGTTGTTGCAGACAGACAATAGGCGTAAAAATTTGAAGGTTAAGCAGAAAATAAAGTTTTCCATTTATATACTCTTTGCAAAGAAGTTAAGGTATAATTAAATATTTACAAATCATTATTTTTTCTCATGTCGTTTTTAAAACAAGTTAACTGAACTAATTATTTTATTGGTAGGTAATAATCGCAAGTAGGTACTGGTTATTAAAATAATAGTTACTATAAAAAATATAATAATATAAGTATCTGTAATATTTATACAACATTAGATCACATTTCCACACAAATAAAACACTTTTTCTAAGAAATTGATTGCAAAAAGCTGTAATTGCGATAGTTATTTCACAGGTGTTCTAAATTTAAATTAGGTGGTCGCCGAGCATGCCGTGTTCTAATTCTTAGCTTACTGTCAACAAACAAATGAAAAAGGCTTTTAAAGTTCAAAGTATCTTTTAACAGTAACTTGCTCTTTAAAAGCTTTCAACTTCACTCTTTTACATTACAAATCAGTCACCATATTAGAGAAGCGATAAATAAAATACCTTTTTCAACATTTTTCGTTTGCGCTGGGTGGCTAGTAAAAGTTGGAAGATTTATATAATTTTCAGTATGTAATTACATTTTATTCAAGAAATGCGATTCCTAGGTGATAGTTACTTCTATTGCTAAACATTTTAAATGGGTATTTAAAATAAAGGTAGTTAAAATCATGGACCATACAAAACCGTACTGGCGTATTAATTCATTTTGTCGAGGTATGTTATATACAATAGTATCAAGTCAATAAAAAATAGAAAAGTTTGAACATAAGATTAGTCATTTTATTTTACGATGGCGCCATAGTCCCGTAGGAACATTATAGTGATATTTCATATAGACTAAACTATAACGAATTGTAGCAGCGTCAATAAAAATTGGTACGTTTAAAATTACTTTAAAATCTTGTATTCCGTTATCGATATAATTTCTAAAAAGCATCCCCCCGTTATTAGGTTTCGCGGAGCTTGTTAACCCCGAGGTGGGGAAAGCAAATCTGGGGACCGACACAGGGGAGGGGAGGGTGTGACGTAGGCCTGTCTGTCGCCGTTCGCACTTCCCTACGCGCGGTGCCTCTGCTTCCCCACGTTTCGCTCCCGGTGAGTTCCATTTGAATTTCGAATTTCAGTTAATTTAATTAAATCTCCTTGATATCTAATGCAATTTTTTTAAAATAAATAGTGCTGACTTTTTTTTTAAATGTATAATATGTTCCAGTTTTGAGAAAATTAATTAATTTTAAATTCCGGGTGCTGGTAGATAAGTGATTAGCAATGACAAATACCCATTTCATAAACTTACGCAATAAACGTTTTCTGAAGAAGTTAGTAGAAATTATAGAAGGGGGCTTATAAAAATTAAATAACGACTTTTATAAAAAAAATAAAAATGAAACGCTTGATAACTTACAATACATTCTTCTATGTAATATATGTTATTTTTTAAGAAAAAACTATAATGAAAATTTAAAATAAAATATTGTATTTTTAACTATAATAAGATGTTTTTTTTACATAATTATAGTTATTGTATATTAATTAATCTCGGGGCGGAATTTTATTGACTTCCAAGAATAAGTGTAACTAAATTTTTTATTTTAAAATACAGCATTATATCGGTACAATTTTATTTTGAAAAGTGGTGAAAGATAAATAGGTTATATCGGAACCAAGGCGCTGTTTCGTTTAAAACAAAATGTAACTCAAGCCTTATTTCAACAGAATAAAGTGTACAATTGCCCACCCCTCCAGCCGTCCAATCGAGTTCGGTCTGGGTAATCTTTCGTAAGATTACTTCAGGTTTGATATTTCAGGGATTATGGTAATCACACGACCCTGTATAATACCATCCAAATGTATAAGGGATATTGAAAGACTGCGCAATTGATGATGAAGAATATCCGATAGCCTGTTTAACATTAATCGGCTATCGGATATTCTTCTATAGCCTTTAAGTATTCTGATAAGGATTACAATTATTTTTAAGTTATTCAATATTGATATAAAAACAGTTTTTTTTTGAAAGGCTTACTTTTTCTTAAACGTTTTTTTTATTTCTTCCACGTTTATAATTTCAAATAAATTTATTGGTATAGGCACATTTGTAAAATCAGGACTTAGTGCAAGTTTCTCAAGAAAAATCTTGTAAATATGGTAAATAAAAAATACCTAAATTCTAATCTGTTACGTTCCATCAGCCCATCTCATAAGCAGAAGGTATACAAATCGCGGAATGAATTATTTTTATTGTATTATTTACTTTATTGGTATATGACGGAGACTGCGCGCGACGCTTCGTAGTCAGTCGATATCGCGAACACCATTACGCATGTGCGGAACCTTCCTGATAATATTCTGATTTCTCCTTTTATGCATGCTAATGTCTGTTATCAAAAAAGGTCTGACCTTTATGTTTCCCCTTCCATAACCTGTTTGACAAATATCCATTATCTGAGAGGTCCTTTTCATCTCAAAGATGTTAATGCCCCTTATCAAAATAAGGGTGGTTATGCACCTATACAATAGGCAATTATTGTTAAATAATGTTTTATTGTATAGTCCAGAATTTATGTAATGAAAAACCTCGAATGTTTATACAAGATATAAGAGCGTTGTGATTATGTAGCTGAAGATCAGACTGATTGATGTTGAAATCAATAGAACAGTGATAAATCGATAAAGTTACTTAACATTTTTAAAAAGTCCGTGTTTCCGATAAAGTCCGTATGAAAGCTTGAGATGTCTTTATAATGTCACCGCCAATAACCTAACCTAATAAATATTTTTACCTTTGAAAATGTATGTAGATTTTTAAATGTATTTTTAAACGCAGAACACGATTTTAAGTATAGAAAAATGTAAATAATCAGAAAATGAAACGGCAGATCTATTTTCTTTTTAAATCCATTTGCTTGAGAAAGAATTAAAATTACTTGACTACGTCGCGTTTTTCAAAACGCTAGCAAAATATTGCAATCGTTTTAAACTGTTTTTTAAATTGTTATTTTTAATGTTTTCATGAGTAAGTTCATAAAAAATCTGTGATCTCCAACATTACATTCTATTCTTAAAACGTTTTAATAGCTATGTATTTTTTAATAATAAATATGATCTTAATGATGAATAAACGATTATTAAATAAAAGAAAATACAGTCAATTACGTTAGCATTTACAATCTTATAGGAGAGTAATTTGCAATAAATTAATTACTGCCATAAGCATGGTATTAACTTGCTATGTGTAGTATTAACTTCAATGGTAGGTATGCAATAACAGTGATTTATGTCCGCAATAATTATCACAATGTAAGTAGACCTACGTAAACATACATCATTAAAATGTATTACTGTAAAGTTGGTCCTATAACTAGTATTGATAAAAATGAAAATTTTGCATTCACCATTTATTATTATAAATTTATATGGATTTGTATATTTACGTTGATATACTATTATTTCTGAAACTTTAATAAATATCCCTGGTTTCCTTTCCTTTTATTGTTAGAATGAATTGGTAGGTTTTATATAATTGCTTAATGAAACACATTAATTATTCCTGTCATTAAATACATACGTAAAGATACAATACTTGTATGAAAAACCAAACTCTTAGTTTTAAATTTTGTTAACTATTACTAATAACTGTAGATCTATTTTTTTTCGTTGTAATCACTAGTAACGAAAAACTATATCTAAGTTGTAAATACTTCATATTTATTCGAGGTAATTTACTTCTGTCATTAGTGAATTTACGAAAGTACTTATAACAAAAAATTGAATTGTGAAATTAGTATTGCTTGATGATGTTAATACATCAATTTAGAGAAAAATAATTAGAAAAAAAAAAAAACTCTTGTGACTAACATAGACTAAAATGAAAGTACGTACAGTGTCGTGACATGATCGTGTCACAAATAAAGTATTTTTATTATTTGTCTAAGTTAATGTCTTTAAAACTTCCAAAGTTCATAAACTAGTCCCAAAATAAATAACATCCTCAAGGATCGCGTGTCTCTAGATATTTTTCTTTGAGTCGTCACGAAGCTAACTACGTCTCGTTTTTTTATTCTTTTGTACAATTCTTATTAAATTGACATTTTATTTATTCTTACCTATATTTAATAGTTGCATATAGTCAATTGATATTAGCTTATTTTTCCTTTTCTTTAAATAATGCTTCTTTGTCAAATAATTGAATAGATTAAAATTATAATAATTTGTAAATTAACGTTGAAAAAAAATGTATTGAATTTTGATAAAATATGCGAAGAAACTTAATCCTTAAAGAAACTTATGATAGGTTGGGGAAAATGTTTCGTCAACCTATTATTAGTAGATTTATATTTAACATAGTGTGTATGTGCCATTTTGTTCGTAGACTCTCTGCCATCTTGTATGTAGAGACATTATCCCGTTGCTGTAGTAATTTTAGGATTTTTAATAAAAAAATGCAAAAAGTAGTTTTAGCAGTCCTTTCTTGATATTAACCTGACACTGCCTAAAGAATTCTGAAGAGACCAATACAGGTGGAAATCTGAAGGTGCAAGGTTAGGTCTATATGGTGGATGCATTAACACCTCCCATTCAAGTGGCTAACGATGTATGTGGTCTAGCGTTATTATGATGAAATACCACACCTTTTCTATTAATCAATTTCGACCGCTTTCTCTCAACTTCTTGCTTTAATCTCATCATTTGTTGGTTGTAGAGTTCCAAATAGATAGTTTTGTCTGGCGGTATAAGCTCATAATGAACAATGCCCTTCCAATTCCACTATAGACACAGCATCACCATACTGCGAGTCAACCCAGGTTTTCTGTGAAGCCTGTCCGACCTTTGACCACAACCTTTTTCGCACTTTCTTGTTCTCGTTCTTTTTCCTCGACCTAATTATTTATATTATAATTCTCTGTATTGTGTTATTTCTCTGTGTATCTTTCTTATTTTTGTTTGAGTTTAAGTTATCTTTAATACAGGGAAGACAAAGGGTACTGAATCCCATACAGCTGTCTTGCGAAGTTTATTTATTTAATAGTTTCTTCTTTATTTATAGCGGTAAGATATTGGTGTAACGTATTTCTTTGGTTCGTAGAGTTTTTGATGACTAATGGTAGGTGCCGCCATTTTATTGATGCCTTCCGGGAAAAAATTAAAATATTGAAAAGTCAATGTCATTGTTTTGATTATTGCGTTATGTTAATAAAATAATGAAATGAGAATTATTTTTTAACATAACCTTATCATTCAGGTTATGTTAGAAAATAAATTAAACCAAAAGTCAACAATTAATGTTGAATATGTTGCACGATTTAACAATTCTCTTTGATATTAAACTACTATATTACCACATCAAAGAACGCACTTCGACGAAATAATGTAAAAAAGTGGTAACCTGTTAATTTATTTTATTTACATAAAATATTTTTCTGATAAAATACTGAATTAGAAATATGTAATAAATTATGATGGGATATATCTACAAAAATATTTATTAAAAAAGTTATTTCGATTCCCATTAAAAATAAGAAAGAAATAAGACCAAAGTTGACTCTATCAAGAAATGTTAAAATATTAAAATAGTAATAGTAGTGGTAATAGTTTATTTATTTCAAAAAAAATTACATAAAAATCCTTAAATTATTTAAGAATGTCCTTGTAATGATAGCATTAATTAAAAAATTGATCGTATAACCAAACGGCTTCTACCTAATTAAAACATAACTATAACATACAGATAATCACTATAATAATTTTTATGCTTTATCAGCTACCTGTTAAGCAGGTCACACAAAACGCATATAATCTAATGATACGACATTATAGAGTAAACATAAACGTTTGGTACCACAGCTTCCGTTAACATAATCTTGTAGTTATAGCAAAGATAATATTTAAAGAGAACCGGGTTAATAAAATAGTCTTGTAATCTTATCTTTCCACGCTTTTTAACTTGTCTGGAGTAGATGGGTTGCATGGCTTTATCACTATAAACTGGAATAATAATATGTTACTTTAATCTAGAATCCATCGGTTATGCAATTTATTAAAGTATATAATGTAATACAAAAAACAACATATATTATTATTAGAATTAAATTTGTTTACGTAGGTATACGTAATATACGTAGGTATATATAATCAAAAAAGTAACGAACAAAAACGAAACGAAACGTTAGGACTACAACTGATTTATTTTTCTAAAGAATTTTTTTGATTCTATTAGGCGACAGAAAAAAGTCTAAAGCTCGATAGCCCGCTCACGCCATATAAGCGTCAAAGGATTCCATAAAATAAGACTTAAAAAGATATTAATTGAATGAAACAAGTTAGCATCGAATCAAATGATTGAAACCACCGAAACTCTGATAAATAATTTTTATTTTGATTGAGTGTCTTCTACATTAAACCACATGAATTTTAAGGTAATCGAAAAAAAATCTGAATTGTGTTGTTAAAAATCTTTTTATAATGGCATCTAGTTATGATCGAGATAATGAAAATTATACACATTAAGGTAGCATATTATTAAAAAAAACGATGAAAGATCAAGTTTGTTTTCAATGATTGTAAAATTTTTTTTTTATTTCAATAAATTTGTAGGTTAGCTTGCCCTTAACTCCAACAGTGGGTATTTACACCAGGCACCAAAAGTAAAACGCAAAAAGAGCTCTTGAATAAAGAAGCACAAACAACACAAAACAGAACGGAAGACAAATTTGGCGAACCAACTCGTATTTAGGAAAATATATGAAGTTTAATAAAAAGACAGGAAACGAACAATAAATCCCGTGTCAGTGACCTCGTGACTTGAATACGCTAATTCTGTTATACCAAACGAGTTTTATTGCAAACAATATCATATGGTGCGAGAAAAAATATTGGTATGCAAACCATTTTTGTCTGTATTAAAAAGAATAATAGCGTTGATTTGATCGGAGATACATACTAAATTTTAGTTGAGAATAATTCACGAAAATCAAAATGAATGTTATAATGTCCATTCTCAAGATGTTCAAAGCCAAGGAACACCGAACAATGTGGCAAATATGTCGTTCAATTTATGCCCAAATTTTGGTCGGGACTGGTCCCTTTTTACAGGCATCTGCGCTCCACAATCCGAAGCTCTAGACAGCTCCACCCTAAAAACCGTTTAGATGTGATTCTTATTCTTTCACTCAACTATCAAATCACATGATGTTCTCTCTTTCTAAAGTTCGAACAACCAGGACCTGTCTTCTGTCCCTTTTTTACACAAGCGCTCGTATTGTTCTATCCTTTCTGACTCGTACTAATTCGTGTATTTCCGTTTCCCACACCAATGGCAGCCATGTTTGGCGGGACTGTCAAGTCAACGCCAGTTTGGCGCGTATTTAGCAGGACGAACAAGGTCGGTTTTGATTATTAGGTAACTGTTATGAAAGTATAAAAATTGTTGTGCTATTTGAATTTTGTAAGAAATTTGCCCTAATGCGAAATTACGGCGAACATTTCAGATGGAAACTGCTTGAAGTCGAGCAATAGCGACTCACCAAAATGGATCGTATGGTTGATGGTAAGTGGTTTCCTTATAATAGTTATTTGTTTTTCATATTGGTTCGTTGGCAATTCTCCGAACTAATCAATTATCTTCACCTTTTTGCGGCAATTTAGTTCCAATCATTAGAAAACATTGATGTAAAAATTAATTAGTTGAATCAATTGCTAATGAAGTGCTAAAATTACAATGTGTTAAAAGATCTCAACGAATGTTGTAAATAATTTTAGGAACTTGCAGATATGGTTTAAATTTTTCAGATACATACTAACCTAGCAAAATTTAACAGTCTATTAGGTTATAAGATGGGTATTATTTCCAAGACAAAATAATATTGTTACGAACTTCAATATTGCGCCCCAAAAACCCAAGTTTTACGAGCGAGTTTTATTACTAGCGGCATCTGAGGAATAGACAATGGGTTTGTGAAAAGTTAAAAACACAAAATCTCTCTTGTAATTGTTCTTACCAATAATAGTAAGAATTTATCTGTAATAATAAGCTTAATATTCGATCTTTGTTTTATATATTTAAATTTAGCCTTTTTTTAAAAAATTACATGCAATTTTAACAATTGTGCTTCTATAATTGTATGGTATATTTTCACTAGTGTTATATTTACCTGCTGATATTTATTGTATGTTAAATAAAGTTGACTTATTACTTAAAATATTCTTTATATACTAATACTTGAGATTTATGTTCATGCATATTATGTTGGTACTGTGATATGACTACAACCAGCTGTGTACACTATTGTAAATGATCTGACGCTATTGTCTAGCTTTAAACATATTCAATAGCACGAATGCAAATGTCTTCTACACAACCAGTAACCCACATAAACTTAAAGACAAGAATTACTGTCATGGATCCTTTCATCTGTATATTATTATTTACAATGTCACCCTGGTTCATGGCTATTACTTTGCATATTACTTCTCCAAGATTAGTTTTTATAATATTTATATATTTTTTCAGCTTACCATTGAAGTCAACAAATATTTTTTTCTGATTTAGAACTGTAACCATTAGAATCGTTTCATTTCTATTTTTGTTGTAATCATTTCTAGTATACACGAATCTACGTTCTACTCAGAAAATAGTAGCATTATGTCTTCAAGTTATTTTAAATGTAAGAGTATTGTCTTTTATGTGATCAGTTAAATAACTAATTCGGAACCTATGTACCTATTCGTCTTACATAGAAATATAATTCAACTAGTGGACTTGGATGCTACTAATCTGTGCGAAAATACACCATATGTGTGTTTTTTACCCAATAGTAATTAGTTACCATTGCCTGTAGATACTAAAAATAAAAACCTAGAAAGGTAACTATTCAGATGAACAATTTGCTCTACCGGTTATGACAGAGGAATCAATAAAGTAATGTTAAAGGCTACACCACAACTGGAGTCAGTTCAATTTCGAACTAGAAAAAGATTTATAAAAATATTTTTATTCAAATTTTACGCACAGATTAATTTAAAAGTAAATCAAAAAGGAAACCATTGAACCTTTTCGTAAATATTGGCTTTATAAACCGTTGTACGTTTATATTTTACGTAACCATTATTCTTTAAATAAAGCATTTCCGGCATGTTGGTAGGTACCTTCCATGTGACTTGCCTACAAATGTGGTAAAACAAAGCTAGCATCCTTCGCTTTCGTGTTTAGTTAATCATAGTTTTCTTAAAGCTGTGTTGTTGGAATTATAATTAGTAATGCCTCTACATTCATACAGTTCATTCACGACTTCTGAGCTTCCATAAGGAATAATTTTCGATAAAGTACGAGTCGTACTAGAAGCATAACTAGCATATTGATATCGTTTCGAACAAACAGGCAACAATTATGCACAGTCAACTAACAAAACGTGTAAATGGAGCAATTACCGCTATGAATGTAGGCTGCCGTACAATTAGTGGCTTGCTAATAGTTTTCATCACCAAGAGCTCTAAGCAATACTGTAGAGAACTCATCATACCGAGACCGGCTCTCGTGGTGACCGCGCCGTTCTATTGTTGTAGTTTTAGTTTTAAAAATACTTTTTCGTTTTTTTTCCTATCATATTAATATTAAATCATATTGTTTTTGTTAATTGCAGTTCGGAAGAAGTGATGATTTAACAGCTGAAAGAACAGGTGAGATATTTTCTTTACCTACTTTATCATGGTTTAAAGATTAAACAGAAGCATTTTTTAATTTAGGCGTTGACGATGAGGCTGGAGTTCATGAGAGGGGTCAAACGTAACACGTTTGTAATATTTAACATATATAATCTTCGCCAGCTAACATCCCGCAAAGAACAGTATTACGACTTAAAATTTCGTATAGAGTTAAGTTTCATTACGAACACTAATTGTTCAAGAATTACATGATAGCTATCTATGAAATCAGATTTACTTAACACAACTGGGTCGGTTGTGAAGGCTTGGGGTGGAAACGTATTACAGGGTCTCGCGTTTATAGTGCAAAAATTTATGCAAACGACTTTACGACCATTTTTAGCAATAGAGTAGAACATGAATTTCTATAGTGGAAACGTCTTATATAGTGTGTACGTGTGTAAGCACAAGAAATGACTCTGCATTGCTTGACGGTAAGCAATAAGAAGAGACTTTAAGTGAAGATAACTTAGAACAGCATGCTACAAATTCGCATAGCCACCTCCGCATCACCCTCTCAAAAACAACCTTTTCACACCTCTTTTGAAGGAGTCCATGGTATATGAAAATGGAATATGTTTATGTATGCCGGTAAGCAATCTTACGCTTTGGGTGTGCGACAAAGAAACTAGTCACGAAATCAATTTATGCGTGAAGTTAAGATGGGTAAAGTGAAGGAGTTATATGTTGAGGTAGTATCGGTGAATATTCTTAAAGTTACATCACATTCTTGTGCAGAATGTGATAATAACTGTGTCACTAATTTTATAACATGATAAGCCTAAAGACAAATGGAAGTTAATGATAAGATATAAAATCCGTAACACAGTAAGGTAAATATTAGGTAACAGTCATCATCCTAATTTAATAAAACGTTCTTGATAAATGCCTACTATGAATCAAAGCTTCTAGAGACTGGCTTAGCAACTAGTGGGCTGAGCGCTCAACAGATTTGCCCAACAGCTGCTATGTATCCAAAGTATTTGGAACTCTTGGTTTCCTTTGGTAGTCTAGAGGCGGCTGTTCAGTTAAATCGGTTGCCGGGTAGGGTAGGTCTTGTTAGCCTGGTTGGTGTGAAGAGGGGTCCAGACTATTCATTCGGTTCCCGGCTGGGGGCGGCGTTCATTGCTCGTGTCCGGAACGCGCATGCGTCCCCGCGCCCCCTGACCTAGTTGCAATCGCTGACGGCCTCGTTACGCCAAGGTTGCCGATTCAACTGACGATTTCGCGGGCAGACGGTGACGCGACGCCCTGGGTTGGCGGTTCGATTTAAATTTAGAACCAATTAAGATTTGATATCGATTAGTTTAAATAGTACTGCGCTATATCCGTACATCGATTTTTATTAAAAAAATTGTAGTTTGCTAGAAACATCTATTGATAAAGTGATGTGTAAGGTAATTCAATTTCCCTTGTAAAATTGATACTGTTTGATGAGCGAATTTTATTCCAGCTCGGGATACCATTTTAGAGTCGTTTATTAGTTTCAATTCACACATCCTGTGTAGTACCTGCAGTTACAGTGTTTTAAAATTGACTTTTCTTTCAAACCCATTTTACTATAGTAGTAATACCTACTTACAAAAGTCGAAATAAATTTTACTAAAGGAATATTTTTTACACCTATATATAGGACGAATATAGATAAAAATTACATTTTGGTATTAAGGTAAAAATTGTCTTTTCCATGTTTGCATTTGCGATAACCATACTGCGTCCTTTATAATTTATTCATAAGTCAGAAAATACAGTGTATTCAAAGTTAGCATACCTTATCTTAAATGCTTGTAGTACTTAGTGCCTTCCGTTAAAGAATGAGGGACGATGATTTTATTAACTGATGTTTCTTTTTTTTCTCTTTTTTTCTCTTTGACTTTCTCAAAATCAGACAAAGATGGAACCATTAAAGTTTGCTCAATACGTGACAATATTTATTTTGTGTCATAGAAACACCATTACGATGATGGATCACGACAGGCTGTATCACGGTTTATAAGCGTAACAGAGTAGGAGCGAAGCGTCAACACTACTTTCGATAAAAATGATGACTGGGTCGACTCTAATTTTGATAGATTGATATCTCGACTTACTATAGCTAAACGATTGTAGTACGTTTTTTTTTTAAAAAAAATAAAGTAATATTTTCACACAATTTTAATGTTTATTACTTTACATTTTAAAACATAATAGCTTTTCTGTTTTCAGATACAGATAAAGGCCTGTACCTGCTGCTCAACAAGAAATGGGAGTTCAGAAAAGTTTCGTATACATATTTATGTACATAATTTCGTAGAAATGTTATCACAATGTGAAAATACTCAGAACTAATTTTTTCGTACTTTGAATGGCATTTTAAATTGGACTAAACGATAGAGAACAATAGCCCATCCATTGTGAACTAAATTAAATCATACCTTAGTACAACCAAAAAGACAGATAACTGATGACATCATTTGACGTTACTAAAATGGTAACTCTTAAACATTTTTACCTTATTTTGCTTTATTAACATGCTGATAAAAATAAATCCAAACCGTTTTCATCGTATAAGTGTCAACTAACTTGAGGCTTCTAAAAGTTATACTATCCCTTCTTATTGAATTGTAATGAAAGAGATGCGAATAGCTAAAATTTAATTTATCCGTATATAACAGATTTGATAATATAATTGATATATGTGTAAGATAATTACTTAATCTAATATTTTCCGTATTTACCTCATATATTAATTCAAATCATAAATGGCAAGTCAGTTAGAATTCTAATAGCATTTTATTATTAGCATTATTTCAGGATTTTTGTCAATATCACTTTGCGCTTTCCCAGATATATACAGCTCCAGTTTTTTTTTAAGAGTATTCCTCGCTGTTCTGTTCCTTTAATTCGTTCGTTCCCAGTCGAATTTCATACTTTGTAGGAAGGGAAAATCTCTTAAAATTTCTGGGAAGTGCTTAATTGCTAAATTAAAGCTTAATATATTAACTTAATAGTGATGTGTCCTTATTTGAAAAAAAAAAGAATAATAAATATTTTTTTTTCATAAACCTACGGGAGGTAACAAAATTTAGGGACTACCTGAGAGAGTCAAAGTACCACCAAAGGAGACCAATGAATGACCTGAAAACTATTTTCTGTAATTATTACAATTGTATCAGCATCATAGTCAAATAATAACCTACTGAGAATTTTTACAGTACAGTAACGGAAAATATATATAACATATTAGGTACACTATCCATTCTCTTATGAGATCATTACTTTGTCTATACGCAAGTATTTATCTATAAAGCGATTATGTTTTATACATGAAGGTGCCAATACTGGCGCAAATGTTTATGTTAATTTAACCATATGTTATGTTAATTTTACCATATGTATGTTAAGTAAACCATTCTTGATTATATCAAATTTTATAATTCTGTAAATATATATTATAATAACTATTTCCATAAGCATTGATTTTCTAAGAGGTAAATGATTTTATTTAAATATATTTAGTGGCTGTCAATGTAATCTATCAAGAAATGTATGAGTGAAATTGTATTTTTTACACTAGTTCAAAGTGATTTAATAATTTTTAATACTTGATTATTTTCTACAGAGATGAAATTACATATTTAACGTAAGCTAGGACGAAAAACTATTGAGGCGAAACCAACGTGGTCAAATGAGGTCTTGCAACAAACTGCTCAAAATAAATGGTAATATTTGAGTGTTATGTACTTAGCCAAAAGTACTGCTTACTGCTATAAGAAAACTCTATCGCAGTAATTTAATTCCGAAATGTATAATATGTTTATATAATGTTATTTGTATGAAAACATTTTTTAAGGTGGACGAGAAAAAAACATTATTTTAAAAATAGTAAATTATATTATTTTATTACGTTGCTTTAATATAATATAGAATTTAACTTAATATGTTCTCTTGACACGTCAGTATCCCTGCTGGAGTTTTAACCGAATTGAGTAGTCTCAGTCGTGATTGTTGTTAGCTGTGAAAATGTATGCAAAAAACAGCAACGCCTCTCTTGTGAAGTATTGGATAATATTTTATATGAGACTCTAGGCTGAACGCAATTACGATCGAAACTAACACTAAGGTACATAGGTTGGTACCTACTTATTGTAGAATTATCTAAGTATATATATAAATCTAATTTTTTCTTAAAACTCCAGCAATTTTTAATAGACTTAATAAAACTTTTATAATAATACTATTTTTGTTTAAATAGATTACAAACTTAGAGTCTTAGTAACTTTCATGTATATAATACGTTTAGTTTCAGCACTTAGTTTGCAAGGCGAGTTTGGAAAGTTGTTTTTTGAGTTTTGAAATGAATTTTTCTCCAAGAACCAATATTTTTAAATTTCGAACTACTATCGTTACATTGCGTTACTGGTAAGCGCGTCAAAATGTAATTCTACGAATAGAATATTAAAGAGGTTTTAGTGCTTAGGGTTTCGATCAAAATTACTTTGGGATACTGAAAGACAATCACTCACAACAATATTTAGTGGTTTTCTTCAGACTGTTGATATTATTACAATAAAAATATGAAACTAGGCCATTGTCAATTTTGTTTCAATGATTTCTTTGAATATATGTCGACGTTCTTTTGTTTACTTTTGTAGCCAATGAAAAATTAGATATTCTTTGTGAACTTTAACCTAATATTTTTCTTCCAGATAACTCGTGTAAGTATTATTATAGTATGCAAGAATTGAAATACTTTGGTGCCCGTCGGCATCAATATTAGTGCCCTACATCTACCCTGTAGATCCGAATTTGTTTGAAGTGAGGCGACAAATTCGGTTCTAGAGAGGTTTGTGTGGTGCATGCACGGCAACGTTCAAGACAATTGGAACAAGAATTTGAAGAAGAGAGGCTTTCCAGTATTGAATAATATAATGATGTAAAATGGTATTTGCATATATTCGTGTGTTTGAGTGTAAGTTCGAAACTCAAACGACTGAATTCAAGTGCTCAATTATGTTATATTTATTAGTTCCAACTATTATTCTAGTTTCTTACCGTGTTGTGTTATATTCGCAGTAAAATGCGTATTAATTATAAAGCTTTCGATTCTTTACGTAGAGTCAATGAGTTTCAAACATATGTACTATATAATTTGAAAATATTTTCCCATGTGACAGTCCCAGTCCAAAAGTCTAAGATGGCACTTTGATTATTTCTTAGTTTTGTATACAAGAAAAATAAAACAATCAAATTATATAGCGCAAAGACTTTATACCATTTGTAGTAAATGTTTAATCATTTAGTCCTCTTTGTGTTAATTATTCAGTATTTTATATGTACCTTAACCTCTGACGATTATAAATATTGTAACTATGATTGAATGATGTGGCTTTGTTTTAAAATATTACACTTTACTATTTATGTCACCAATTTATTTTTGATGTTTCTTTTTCTATATAAAACTTTTGTTCAGTTGTCTGTGAAGGTTCAATGTCGCAGTATATCAACGTTACATTACGCAAGTTTGTCGATATAACATAATTTGATTCACTTACGATAATGTCAACGTATTCGTTAAGGACGATTTATGTCTGCGATATTTGTACTGGAAGTTAATGTGATTTTTTTGTTATCAATTTACTTAGGTATAAATATATATGTATTCAGAAAATAATCATTAATATGTAACATAATTATGACTAAAACTTATATAAATTCTTGCTTACTGATTTTAGTTTTATTCACCTAAATAAGTCAAATAAAAACCGTAAATTTATTTTATCGATGAAGCTGGTACCATTTGTTAATTTTCTTCCTAATTTATACTAATAAATAAATATATCAATTTCAATTTAAGATCCCATAAAATTAAATAAGAAAATTACAATTGAACACGAATAACCCCAATAAGACAATTGATTTATAATTCTAATGATCTTGGCTATCATCATTTATCTTAGTAAATAAATATGAATATGATTTGACATTGGCGAATGAAAAAAAAACCATTTAAAAACTAGATTTCACCTAAGAAACAATGGTTTCATATTTAATAATGTCTTCAATGTGTGTTTGATTAAATTTGGTTAATAATATGATCGGAAAGAATTATAATAACTATAAGTAAAATCAATAAAGTAAAGCTCAAATAAAAAGTAGTCGCTGAGTTCTTCTACTCGACACTAGGTGGCGCTAATCAAGAAAATAAAGCATTGCACAACTAAATATTTATTCGGTACTAGGTGCCGCTAAGAGCTTTAATAAAGAAAAGCTACAATTACTGTTTTTAAATTAATTTTCCTGTAGGGATAATCACGGTAAAAAAATATTATAACAAATATAACCCTCATTTTGTCTTACGAAAATGTAAATAAATGTTCAAAATATTGTAAAAATGCCTATCTATAATAGTTTAATGGATTATACGTCGATTGACAGGATAGTAGAGGGATTGGACGCAATCCCTTGTACAACTTTATAGGTAGGTAGAAAATGCTATATTACTGAAACTGTTTAATAATAGATATCACAGAGTTAAAACTTAAGAGTTAAATAATTTTATAGTTATTATTTTATATGATGCGTTTTTCCCAGAATTTCATGTATATGAGTAGTTAGCTGTTTGAACTAAGTTAAAATAGCTATGTCATTTTTTTTTCAAATTTTCGGATATTTAAACTAGCAACTCCAGCAAAACATTAAAATTTAAATCTTGGTGTTCTGGAAGAAATCTAAGCTGATTTTTTGATCTAATTGATTTGCAACGGAAATACTTTGAATGATTAGAATATTGCTTAAAAAACGATAATCTATAAGAGTGAAAAAAATTCTAGAACAATTTCATAGCGCAGGAAAGTACCAGGAATGTATAAGGAGCGAGGAAGATTAATGGTAGCCAGGACGGCTACAACCGCGGACGCGTTCGCGTTTGACAAGCGCAGGTGTGCTATTTTCATAATTGGCCGACCCAAGCCCTTCGGCTTTTAGGATATTTGGTAGTCATATGTCTTTACGTATGTGTTGTTAAGATGTCGGAACACGGTCGATTCCTTGGTAAAACTGGTGCTGAAGAAAACTCGTTTAAAATGTTTATAAAAATACACATTATATGTAAATTATTTTTATTTTGAGTATACGTATATAGTAATTATGTTATACACATTATTTAACACTCAAAGTATATATAATGTAATCTTTTCTAATTTCTTTAAATGAAATTGGTTTCACTCATCTTGACTAGTTATATAAAAAAGATTGTAATAAGATTGACTAAATTCATATCATTGTGGTATTACGAATGAAGTCGTTTACAAAGAATTGAGCTTTTAGATATTTTACAGTACCGAAGCTCCACATATCTGCAGATTATGTTAAACGCATAGAACCTTACTAATAACCAATGTAAAAAGAAAATCATATTTAATAATACACAGTGTTTTGCTCAAAGTTAAAATTTCATTCAAATGTACATGTACAATAAAATTGTTATGAGTATGATGAGTAAGTTGCAGTGATCAGAATCATTTACGAACCGTGCTATGTATCGTTCGACCGTCGCTAGGAAAGGTTTTGCAAGTTATGAAAACATTCTGATTTTTCTAATAGACTGATTTATACTAAACCAAATCAAGATGCTAAAAAAACTTCTAACTAATGGGTGTTTCCAATATTCTATCTACAATGTGTTTAAATCTTTAGGATTAGGTTTTGATGGAACTGACATATCTAAAAGATTGTGAAGAAGAAGTGAGTGACATGCTAATTTAAAATGAATAAACATATATTATCTACAGATATTGCTATCTGTAGATAATATATGTTTATATATATTATTTTTGCCTACCACAATTTATATGATGACACCTGTGTTATTCTTGGTAAATTAATAAGAATTCTAAGCATTAAAACTCTAGTGAAGTTGATTCTATCAGTAGATAGAATATTGAAACCAAAAAGAACCAGTTAGACCTGTTCCAGTTACAAAGTAAACCATATGAAGGTCATACATAGAAACTCTTCATAAACCTGTGTATGTCGGAGTGGTCGAATGCATTTTCAACAAGCATCATCCTACTAAACATCCTCTTTCGGCTGACATGTCAGCGGTGACCCTTTGGGCCTACCGTTAACCGAGCACAATAGTCCACTAGCCCTAAAAAGGGCCTTTTCTCGCTGGACATAAATAGAACTCTGCGCAAAATTTAAGTCTAAGTGACAACGCTATTGTCACTCCATTAAAGCAAAATAGCGCCAGAACCAGTTGTGAGTCTAGGAGGCCCACAATTCTCGATTACAAAAGGGTTCACTAGTCCAGAAGGCCCCACCAACTAAGGCCACAAAACCGTCGACTTCATGCTCCCACTCATCTCCGTGGACCAGAAAAATACCTGGAGACCCACCAGAAGGTCCTGAACAGAGCCTTTTTTGCTGGAGATTAGACTATCAAAAACATCTACTGGTGGTTGTTCCGTGCCCACCCTGGGTACGCTGTTTGGATCGGTTTGTGAATAGATCTGAGACAATTTGCAAATAACCGGCCTTAATTTTAATTATATTTATTTATTCTCTGTTATGACGATACAAAATAACTTAGTAAATGAACCTATTTAAGTAAAGAAATTTACCGCTTCTTACAACAAATGTCATCAAGTGCATTGTGCTCATCCAATGGTTCCAGTACACGAGGAGGCTCCCCAGCCTGAACTCCAATTCTTCACAAGCCTATGTGCTGAAAAAACAGATAAACTCGGTAAATGACAATGACTCGGTATGTGACCAGAGTGCTTATTTGATACCTTAATTGGAAAATGAACTACCACCACCTCTTTGTAAATTGGTTATTTACAACTTGTGTTTTTAGAAATTCAATAAATAAAACTTGACAATACTATCTACAGATATCTTTGTATCGAACTTCCAAAATTAAACATTAGATCATGGTGAATTTAACTTCAAGGATAAGTATATTAGAATTAACAAAAAGTTTTGACGAATTCTATCAAGTTATTTATCTAAAATTCTCATGTCACATTGCTGACACACAAATCTCCTAAAGAGCATGTCTCAGAATAGGTAGTAAGTTAAGTGATAAGGGTGTTTCTCGAGTAAGTTGTTTTTAGAAATAATTTATATGGCAAAACAAGTTTTGTCGGGTCAGCTAGTAAAGAAAGGTAAATTTAATAGGTAAGATGTATATTTAAATAATTACAAAATTGTATACAAGTAATCATTAGTCAGCACTAATTCCTTACACTAGACAGCTACAAGCTGGACAAGATATCTGACGTACAGGGTCTCACCTCCAAATGAGCTCTATTAATCACACCCCGCTTGTTCAACTTGCTTTTACGCTTAAGCACTCCTTGACACACGGCCCAGGATTAGCTCCCTGCATCTGTGCCAAAACTAACGATTGTGGATTAAAAAACTATATGATGAAGAAGGTCTTATTGTGATATCACTCGATAAGGTGTCATGTTAATAAGAAATCATTTTAATTTTGGTTGTAAAATTAGAAATAAATTTCTATTTGAATACTTTTTTGGCTATATTCAATTAATGTTGACGTAAATATTAATGTACCTTACATTGAGTAAAAACGTTATTTTTTATGGTCGGTATTTTGTAGTAAGCAAAATTATTCCTTACTATAGATGCTTTCAAAGTAACACTCTCCAGTCTAGTAGAAAACTTTAACCTAACCTAGTAACCTGGTAGAGAACTTTATTATCCTTAAAGTAATGTATTCGATAACAGAATGATCGAGATTTTGAATCATAACTCGTAATTTAAATAAATGCTGCTTGATTGTATTCTTGTATCTCGGTATTAATAAAATATTTTAAAATCAAATGAGAAATTAAATTTTTAAATGCATACAAATTCGAACGGCTCCTTAGTAAGTCCTTCCGAAGAAATTGTGTAACTGAACCGAGGCATTGAAAGCAGGAAGGGCAACGTCAAAAATTACTATTATACCCGGGCACATAATTAATGAACTGCTTATTCAAATACATTTAAAACTATTATTCATACCGTTTACGTTTGAAATGTTCCGACCATTTCTTTGAAAGGACTCCTAGGGGTTATTAATTAAAAAATTTACCTTACGCGATTTTTAAAGAGGCCCCGATTGGTAGAGGCGTAACGAATGCCTAGGGTAAACATTATTGTTAAAAGTTCATTTGATACTTGTTGGTACTTCATTTACACTTATGACGTATTATTATGTTAAAGTTTAACGGTCAATTAGTCAGTCGAGAAGTTTAAAGCTTTTGACAGTACCTTTGTCAAAAGTATCATCTTTTTTGTTTATAAATAATTTTAGTTTTCGTAAACCAAAACAAAATTTAAAAATATATTATTAAGCATTCCAGAAAATCTATGTTAAAAAATATACAGACTGTCTTGGTACCAGTAATTAAGGGAATTAAAATCCAAAGAAACATTGGATCCAAGAAACCTATATTTCTTTGAATTTTATATCAATTCCATTCTTTCTACCCTTCTATTTACGCTTACGTTATGCGAATACAATACTGCATTATAACGTTAAAAAAAACTTAACTTTAAAATAATGTCGTAGTAGTAGCAAAACTATTTCAATAAAATAAAATTTTGTTTAAGATGGGTACAATTTCATAAAACCTTATTTATTTGCACTATAAAATTTAAAAATAATTATTCCAAAATTGGAACTCACTATATAACACGACTGTTACTAATACTACTAATTCCGTGAGAGGAGACCAGAACTTCTAAAAATCATATCTTTTAATATTAAACTCTAAATTTTTCAATGTTTAATTAATGACTAGGTACTTAGATTTAAGTCTGAAGGATTTTTCTATTACCATACCTAATTCGTAGCTCACAAAAAAGTCCGAAGACACATTGCCTTACAAGAAAATGTTTCCTACTAAGAACGGATGTCTTTGATACCACATGACCACTCTAATTGAACTCGCAAACTTATTTTTTCTTTGTATTGAGCAGAGCTGTGAATGGATTGTTGCGAGCTCAAGATACGTCAGTTCAAAGCGATTTCCTGGTGTATGTCGTGACTTTCCTTGATATTTTCGCCAATTCGCTATCCATTCGGTTTCTTTTGTCTAGTAATCTTATGATCTGTCCTCTAAATCGTAGAGTATGATTGAGAAAATATATGATCTTTTATTTTATTTATGTGTTGATGGAATATTAGATTACACATTTTCATCAAAGAATCTAAAGAAAGAAAATTTTATAAATTTGTAATGTCGATATAGTTATTTATTTAAGAGCACAAGAATCAGAAGAATCAAGATCATCAGAATCACACAGACGAACCTTACTCTATAATATTGAAACTCAATTTTACAATACAAATAAAATCTAGGTTTCCAGCAACATAAAATGGATTCAAAAAACATGCTTAAAGTGAATGAAACAAAAACACGTTAAAACTGTAAAATTTCAAAACAAACTGTCATTACATATTCACATAAATGTCATATACATTGCATGCTATATACCGACAATATATACACAATTTGTAGCGGGCACCGCAGGCAAGAGTGCGGTGTGTGCAGACCGTGCAACTATAACTCGTGATTAATGGTGAGCTGACGGCGGGCGCCGGCCGACTCTACGGGTGCGCTGTGCCCACAGAGCAACCAACAGAGACGTGATAACAGTAGACCAAGTTTATACCTACCAGCATAAATCGGGTAGTTAAATCAAGACATAAAATACGCACCAAAGCCTCTTTTGTGATAAGTTAAAAGTTAAAGACAAAAAATAACTATTAATCCCTGTGTTACTATTCCAAAAATATACTATTCATAAGGCGAAGTAATTGATTTGATGAAGCTATTTAACATCAATGAATTTAAAAAATATATATATTTTATATATATTGTAGTTTGTACATGCCTTGACCAGTCATTATGAATTACAGAACGTGTTTCCTCAAACTACTAATTCACTCCTTTGATTATTTCATTTGATCTAATTTTTCTCGCACAGTACTGGCTGGACTATTTCTCAATGACCTACCTAATCATTGAAAGGTCTTTCTTTTTCTATTTTTCTAGTTTCTGAGATAAAAGTAGCATGTACCCCGTTGTATAAATAATTTTAGCTTCTTTCTCAAAGATTTCGTGCTTAACGCTCGATGAAGCATGTTTCAATGTAATGTCTCATCTTATTGTTTATATTTTTATTCTATGACATTACTGAATCGTTTCTCCAGGACTTGATTAAAAGTTCGCTGTGCTATGTTGCATTGGGATTTTGATATGAAAACTTCAATATTATAATGTCTCGGTACGAAGAGTTTGTTATATGAAGATGTTCTTATATAAGTATTTCATATATGACAACTAACAATACATTTACGGATGTAACTAAAAACTTTACTATTTAGGTATATGATGATTATATTATACTAGAGGAAAAAACTATATTGTTTACTATTTTTTTATTATTGTATTATATACGGTATTTTCATTTGCATGGATTATGTAATTAGCGATACAATTGTGTAAGCTTAATTTTAGTGATTAAATGACTAAACAACAGAAAAATACTGGGAGAAATTTGGCTATAATACTCCCGAGTTTATTCAATGTAGTTTGGTAGATTACTGACATTTTTAATTTTATCATAATATAATTTTTATTATAATAATTACTATATAATTTATTATTTTGAAATTTGTATATAATTTTTTACATTTTGGGTGTATCAATAAATTTGTTAAATTCTTTTTATAGCATATTTTGTCATCAATACAAGAATCTACACTCAAGATGATGCAATAGAACTAATTACTAGACATTATCTCTCATTAAACTCTACTGATATGTAAGGTTTGCCTGCAGTTCAAACGAACACTGAAAGGTACCTTTATCCATTATAATAAGATCATGTTATCGCCTGTACTTATTACAAAATCGTTTCAAATTCCGTGCTATTTTTCATTTAGGAAGTCTTCATTTTTTAACACCAATAATAATTTGGGCGCTTTTTAAGCCTTTCGATTTTATTTTAATTTATTTTCATTCATATCTAGATCTAGCTTATTACCCCAATTGATGCAGCGTACTGCTGACGCTGTACAATGATTAAGCAATGTAACATTGTTAGCGGAACAAGGGTTAACTCGCTGACTCATTTGGGGAGTATCGAACGGTAGTTAACGGTATCCGCACCATATGGGGTATGATTCTATTTCTTTTATTAAACTTTTTTAAGTGCAGAACTTTTCCCATGGCGATTTCGGATATGGAATGATTAAACTATATTTAAATCAAGTAACTAAAGTACTTTTATGATCAAACGATTAGGTTTATTGTAAAGTCACTACAAAATAAAGGATATGATAGAATTTTTCTTCCTTAAATGTTACATACATTGCTAATTTAAGTACTTACTCAGATTTGTACTCAAAATAATTTTTATTTGATTTTAAAACCGTTTTAATATTTCTTAATAATTAATTATTCTTATTTATACATTTAAATACTTAAGCAAATGGTACCTTATAAGCTAATAACATAAATATAATAATAATGACCAAAGTCAAATTGGGAATAAATATCAACTCTATACATTGAAGTAAGTGTCTTTTACGTTGACAATAGAAAATCGCATGTTACTAAAGATTCAAAAATTTGCATGCCAGTAAAAAAACATCTAGTTTCTTCGAAAATAACGATTAGTCTTTACTGCAGGGTTGATTTATTGCTTCAACAATAACCCTTTTGCGAATCTCTGACTACTGTGCTGTTCCAATTTTGTCAGTTTCGTTATTTATGGCACGTATAGGTGGTCTTGACAAAGTTTTTGCAAGTCACACGCTTTTGTATGTTAGTTACTATTTTGCTATGTCGATACAGTAATGGTGACTTGTCACCGCGTCTAAAACTTTCCTGACGTGATCAATCAGTTTATAGTTGGGAGTTCAACCAGTCTTGTTTAATAAGGTTAACTTTTTTAGTTAAGTAATTAGTATTGTAGTTAAATTTATTTTCCTCATAAATCTTACAATCCTCAGATGATATTTACACAGCTAATAATTTACTATTTTATATAGAGTAACTGTAACTTATCAAAGTTCTTTGGAGAAATATATAAGGATTAAACATAGAAAAATATATAATAAGCTTCAACACAACATGTACAGATGTAAATATCGCTTACAATTTGGTTACTAAGTAAAGTATTATTATTAATCTAAATAATTAATGAGAAGTTCGACAAAGTGTGCGAAATTCGTAATATTATACTATTTTTAAAAAAGGAATTGTAAAAAAAATATATGGTTTTGTTCTGAAAAAATAGTCAAATATACTGTCTACTTAAAGATGACTTGTAAAAAGTGTGCTTGGATTGAGTTTACTTCTTTTAAATCAACTCGTAATAAGGGAGTCGCCTTTTAATCTTATTATATCGACAATCAAATAAAAGTAAATATAAAAAAAAAATAGTAAAAGATGAAATACCATTGAATACAAAAACAAGTTAACTACCAGATGTTCTAGAACAAAAGTCGGCTGAGTTCAATCAGAAGCTGCCATTGTTACGTGTGGAAATGAAACTTCACCTCAGAGCGCATTCAACTTCGGAGCTGAGTTTGAGCACCAGCGGACGGCATGGCATTTTCGACAATAGCGCACTAATGATCGTCTTAACATTCAAATCGCCCACGCCCGTCTTTTGTCTCCAGAAACACCGTGTTTTTCATTTGGCCATTTTTCAAGCTGCACGATACGAATAAATATAATTGGCAAGCGGTGACTACAGATCAATTATAATGGGTTCAGTACATTCTTACAAAATAAACATAACAAGAACTTTGTTTTTTACTTATAAAATAAATAATAAGTATTTATTAAATATAATTGAATAAATATCAACGAGAATTTGTTTATTAGATTTGTTTAGTAGAACTATAAGGACTCGCCTTATCTAAAAGGACTCTACTTTTGTCTTTTTTAAGATGCTTAAAGCAAGTATGATATCTACGTCAAAAGCAGGTGGCGTTGGATGCAGAAATCACACTGCATTAATGATAAAATATAGTCACCATTACTTCATCACAATAGAGTTTTCATTGTATAATTCAGTATTTGTCAAAAACAGCTTCTAGATCTTGTACTATATAACCAGTATAATGCATGTTGGTGAGAATAATAATTATTCTTAACTGGCCTATTACGCTGGGTTTGCGGCCGTTGTAAGTACATTATAACTGAATGACTGTGAAAGTCAAATTCCTCTCTATAGGTCTGTCACGGCTACATTTCATTCATGTCACCAAGTGGAACCCTAAATCGTCAGATGATTGAAGGATGTAGGTCATCGAGTTGTCTTGAATGCTTGGTTGCGCAAAAGCTTCGAAAGTGAGGGATTGGTTCATGGGCATTACTGCGCGTTGTTTTGCTACCGCTAGTTAATTAGTAACTATAGTTAAACACGTGAAGTTGACGTAAGGTACTGCAATATTAAACATAACTTTGAACTTAATGAGGCACAAAACGGATACCTATTACGTCACAAATCAAATTGCATAAACAAAAAAAGATGTATCAACAAATATAATATTAAAAATTACTATAATTACACTTCAAGTGCGAATGAACTATCGATGATTTGGCGGAACTATTTGCATTTCTTCAAGTATTTCTATATTATTTTAATCCAATAAATATTCTTATCTAATAAAATATAACTCAAAGCAGTTAATCAAAACTATTTTATAAAGCTTTAAAAATGAAAAGGTCTTTTGTAATTCAACCAAGCAACTGACTATATGATTATTGACAAAGAAATATTGAATAGCTCTTTCGCAAATTTCCTTAATGATGAATTTTAAGGTTAAATACAAATAGAAACGAATATTTTTAAACCTATTCGAAGAATCTATGACCATTTTCTTATGCATCTAAGCATATGCTAGCGTGACGTCAGGCCAAGTGACATCGTAAACTATTAATCATGAACGCTCCTATCCGGCTAAATATAATCACAGAATTACAAAATATCACATTTAGTTCAGTTCATTAACAAGAGGTTTGTTTATGTGTCTTTAAATAAACATCATGAAAGATGTTATTTTCGGTGCGCCACAGACACGGGTAAATATGTTATAAGCCTTTCACTATCAATTTCGCAAATGAAGCCTTTGAAAAGAATATAAAAAAAAATCATAATCAAATAATTAAATTTGGATTCAAAATTAATATCAAAAGACTGTAGTACTTGAGATTACGTAATTAAAATTGATATCGTATATATAAAAATGAATTGATATAAGTCTCGGTAAAATTAAAAAAACAGTTTGACCTTTTTGAATAATATTTATTGTGTTTTATTTTGTTTATAATATTTAAAGATGGTTTAAAAATAAAATAACTCCCAAATTCCTAAAGTTTTCTTTAGGAAAACTTGAAAATGTACAACGGAAAATTTGTTATTCACTATGAAAAAACTGACATGCTAAAAATGAAAACTTTTATTTATTCCATCGGGTTTCGGTTTCTTTTAATAGAAGTACGTGATACAAAGTTCACCTACTCAACTAGTTTTGAAATAAAAATGAGTTTGAATTGAAATTTTGAAATTTAACTTTTTAATAATAACAAAGAGTTGAGTGTAAGCAGTGTTTAGTATTATTTTTTAAGACTTTTGTCTAAAACTGTAAATTCAAGAATTTCTATTCCGTTTAAGTCTACAAAGTTTACATCAAGCTTATATGATTATTCTATGAGTGCTTGTTTAAGGCTCAATGGATCTGTCTATTTAACGAAAGGTCCCCTATTCGAAGTTCAGGACAGACATAAATATGACTAATAATGTTTTTTTAATATTACAATAATTTCTTTACAAAACATATTTCAAAATACTGTAAAAAATGATGAGAATATCACGATACAAGATCATTAAATAGAAGCGTTTTAACTGAATTGTATTGTCGGCGTGGAAATGGAAAATCCTCACTGTCTGTCCGATAACATTGAATGGTCCAATTTCACGCGCCATAAACTATCACTGTGGAATACAGAAATATCGATGTACGAAAAATGAATCGATCTGTTGGCGGCCGTAACGAATAAAATTAATCGATTTGTATCTTAAAACGATTTCGTTTTATTTTTGACGTGGGATTGAGGGGTATTGATGACATCTCCTGTCATACCTTTTCTGCTAAAAAATTTATCCGTACATGGTTTTACAATGCATTCTTTCGATAATTTATTGAAATACGCAACAGTTAAAAGAAATTGAATATTTTTAAGAAATAATATTGATTTACTTCCCTTACCTATATTTTGAATTTTATTATTAGATAATTTAATTTAATTTTAATAAATTAACAAAACAATTTACAACAATTAATAAATACCAAAATTTTTCTCTGTCAATGGTTTTCAGAAAATATAATGTAACTGTTCTACTGCATTATTTTTTTTGTTTGAAATGTATATAATATTCTTATAAATATAACGCTTATAAAAGTGAGGATGGTATAAAAATGGGTTCCATCAACTCCAATGTCCCTGTCACACTTTCCCCTCACAGTGTAGATTCCAGTGTTAATACCGTAATTCCCAACGGCCGAGTGGTCATCCACCCTCTGTAATCCATTGGAGCAGTCCAATCAACACTTCTCTGAGGGGCAAGGGCCGTGGGGACATCAGTACCAAGAGTCAAAATGGACGTGTGACGAATCGTGAGGGATGATGGAGGACGAAATATAAGTTATTTTAAAGGGGAAATTTTTATTTGTAATACTGTGTAACATGTACTTTAAATATGTATGTAAATATAATTATCCTAAGCCGCTGAATTCATGTTCTTTCTGTGCAAAGATATAGTGAGATATTGTGGCTATAATTAAAGAACTAGAAGAATAGAAGCCTGTGTCATGACATGATCATGGCCATGGGACCCAAAAAAATAATAACCTAAACTTTGCTCTCATTTTGTAATTAGAGAAAAATTAGAATAAATAAAATATTGAATTACCCATCAACCAATTCAAAAATAAATACATAGAGAATAATATAACAATTTTAACAAAAGGTGCCCTAATCGCATAAAGCGATCTCATCCAGATAACGTTAGGATGGACAGGAAAAAAATATGAAAATTTACGTGTTTAAATCTTTTAGAAGGATCTTTTATCTTAGTATTTTCACTCGAACTTAGAACGCCCGACTGGAAATCCCCTTGCAGTTCACAACAAATTATAAGGGTGAAATTTATTCCTATGTATAATAAACTCTTCAGAGCTCATTGAGAAAGTGTTGTATTGGGGTCCGCATAATGCTTGCTCTTGATTTCTACAGATTAGGCAACATTTAAGTTGTTGTAACATCGTGTTACAAGTTTTTATAGTAGATAACACTTAAACATTGTAAAGTTAGAAAAATATCACACTACTTTTTTGTGAAGTTGCGTAAAAATACCAAAAACTGCTCACCAAACTAATCTGATCATTTTTGTTTGCTTTAGCTAATTGTTCATGAAATAAATGTTTAATAGAACTTTTGTATGTATTTTGGTGAACATGCAGCCTAAGGCTGCAATTAAACTAAGACGAATACCACGTGGGACGTGAGTTCTCGCGTTGCACCCATTTGCTTACACTCAACAAGCGAGCGAGTGCATGAGCTTATATCCCGCTTACCGCGCAGGATTCGCCTCAGTTTCAATTACAGCCAATACAGTGAAGCGCTGCTTTGTCTAGTCAATACAGTTTTCATATGTAACTTAGTAGGACGGTTTGAGATAAGACACAAAAAGGTTGCATAGCACATTGCTCTAATGTTATAATGACTTTGACAAAGTGAACAAATAAATTCATTTTATTATTATGAGCTAAGAAAAACAATGTATCTTATGAATAATGTTTATATTTTGCCACATTTCAACCCAAAGCACTTAGTCTATGTCTAATGAAATAATATCTCAGAATAAATCGTTTGATTTTATTTAGTTATTTAATCGTAAAGTAATAATAATAGTAATATATCCCTAGTTGTATTTAAGCAGTAATTAATAATACATTCAAAATATAAAACAGTAAAAAAATATAGAAAACAGAGACATGCAATAACTGCCAAAATGTTCTTATTATATACTCAACAAATTAATCAAAAAGTTTTAAACACACAAATGAATAAACAGTGTTTTTTTTTAACTTATCTTTCTTTGTAACTTCTATACGATTACGAAATATCAGTTTGGAAATTGTGAAAATCTTCAAGCTCAAAGATGCATACGCTTTTATTTCAATAAGACTTCATAGCACTAAAATGCTAAAATCCTCTTTTAGAAGGAAGTAATGGATTTCCACGATTTGAACAAACTATTGAAACAAACTTTATCTTTGATTTTACTTAATAATTAAACTCAAACTACCTGAATTAACGACTGACCCAGGGTTTTAATTAATCAAGCAAGTGTTCGGGGACCGTATAGTCCATTAAGCCGGGCTTTATAACTGAGAAGTACTCTTTTTCGCCCTCCCTCAGAAATCCCCACAGGGCAGTATTGTCCAGTTTCCACTATCCGATTGTGATCCATGTTACTCCATTTTCGGGTGTAGATACAGTAATTACTTGGGGTCTTTGCAAACTGGTCCTACAGTTTGTATTATTCAACACAGGACTGCTATCCACCTGATGAGAGGTCTGTAATTGAATTGAAGATTGCTGATTGAGGGCTTTTAATGTAAGCGTGGAGGCGCTTGGCCGCCGAGGCGGTGACATTTCATTAAGGGATGGGTATTGATTTTCAGCGGTATGCACGATAGCGGTTGGAGCTTTGATGTTGGCTTATCAATTTTATATTTATACCTTTAGGAGTCTCATAAATTAAGACTCCTTAGAGTTTTAATTTAAGAATTTGATAGACGTACTTGTTATAAGGATAATAAGACATAAAGTTAAGTAAGTTATTACTTAGTAAAACTGTTCCTACAAGAAATATCTATAATAAATCAAGATTAAATTTTTTAGTTAACATCTTGAAATTTAGCCAAACTTCAGAAAGCGGAACCTTAATTAATTTATCTACTTAATGCCTTGTAGGAATATACTAACAATAACCAAATTATGAATTTATTTGAGTATTTATAAATTTAATGCTGGAAATCTCCGAATTCGTTACAAATATGGTAACAAATGTTACAATATATTGTATGAAGATAATGATCTCAAACCATTTTCATAAGTGAAACGATACAATTTATTACTAGTCATTCATACTGGTAGTTTGTAGTAGCATATAAATTATTTTAATATTAAAAAAACTATCATTAATCTCTTAACAAAATTGGAGGTGTCATCTCAAACGAGAATTACGTAGACACTAAAGCGCGCGCAAAATAAATGAATTCTACCGTACAGATTTATTTTACTAATTAATTTAGGTAACATGCCTTCAATCATAGACGGGTGCATCCGCTCATATGATTAAATTTCGCTGTGAAACGTAATGACGGATAGCAGAGGTCACGCCTTTCACACCTAATATAGAACTTGTTCTATATTCATTAAGGTGCTTAAAACTGGTCTGAATGAGGCAACGTATTTCAAAATGAGATGGAAAACTGTCAGTCAAAATTATTGGAACAAACGACGGCTGACTACGTGTAGGTACCATAGCTACTTAATAGTGATCGTGCAACACGATCTTTTTAGTAATATAGATAGGTAGATGAGTTACGATAACTCTGCAAAGCATAGTTTTCAGATGGGTAAACTCTGTTTATAAAAATGGGCACTGAAATATATCTGCTCCAATGATAGAATATTTATTTTATAATAACTTCTTGAAATATTATCCTTATAATAGCTAAATGAATCTCAGCTATCAATATATTTATTTTCATCTTAATATAATGTTCTCAAAATCGCCTTCATTTCTCGAATGTTGTGTATATTATGACACTACTAGTTTTTGTAACAATTATTCATTATTATCATATTTAATTACTCAATATTACCGGAAGCCACCGCACTTATGTGATTATACTTGCTACACTATAGATCAATCATCAAGCAAGCTTATTATTATGTAACTATCAGTGTGTAATTGTAATTACACTCTGATAGTTACATACACTCCATTAAAAATTTCAATAAATCGCTTGTTTTGAAATTTTACATTTTAAAACTTTGAAAAATGTAATAAATTGGATACTGATAGTACTCTTGTTTACATATAATTATTAAAAATATATAATATAAAAGAAAAACAATAATTAAATAATTAACTAATGCAATTATTAACTATTATTATACCTGACTCTGACTCTCATATAAAAGTTTTAATATTTCATTTTGTCTAAATGATATGACGTTACAGTGAATAGAATAATAGTGCTAAGATATGTGAAATTTTAAACAAGAAACCTTCCAAGATGGTTTTCATGTCAGTATAAGTAAGTTTCTAACTGTCAATACACATTCGTAGCCCAATTGTCGTTGTTTTTAGAATCAACAACATTTATACATTGACCAAATTGAAACTGATCGTGAAATACTTAATATTCCCGTACTTAAATACATAAAAATAAAATCCAATTCTGTTAATTTCAGTCGCCACGTTGAAATCATCAAAAAGAACGTACATACGTTTAGCAGAATTACATTTATAGTATGAATGAAAACCGCTATTGATGTTGTTGTACTTGAGACTAGATCGGGACTACATTATGATCACGGGAATTGGGCTTCAGCTATGTTTCTTGTTTTCAGTTACTATGCTAGAGATTATTGCAATTTTAGACTGACTAGAGTTTCTTCTATGAAATAAAAGCCACCTTAGTATATAAGAGAGACGTTGGGAACGCAGCAGTGATACATAATGTTTAGCCGAGGCATGTGGCGGAAGGCCCGCCAGGCGGCGTGTCTCACAGCGGGGTATCACCGGTTAAATTGAAAAACAATCTCCCACCATTTTCGCTCGCCGAACGTAATAAATCTATGTACAAAAATTCTACACGTTATTTATGAAATCTATCCGACAGACCGCTGTATACCGGTATACTGCGAGCCATGGTAGCGTAGCCTTTTAAAAGATTTGAATTGTATAAATTTAATTACATACATTTTATTAATTTCAGACTTTCTTCAACACTAGATACACCTTAGAAATAACGACTTTGTAAGCCTTGTTTACCCCAACGTTTGGTTTTTGTCTGACACTGATACAGGATAATAAAGCTTAAAAGGAGGTATTGGTCATTAGTTTAAGATTTTCTTATTTTGTTAAAGCCAATAAATAAATAAATTACATAAGACCTACATATACTATGAATTTTCGTAATACCGTTAGTAATATATTTGTAATTTACAACTTCGTCCTTAAGCTGTCAGTACAAGATTAAATCGATTTAATTACAATCTAAATAATTTAAATCTATTTCTGAACGCAAATAATTTTGGCCACCACTGTACCCGGTACCAATGACCATTGTGGAATTAATTGTATTAATCATAACAAGTGACAGCTATTACATTTTTGGTGCCCGATTTTTGGTCCCGATTCCAACACGACAAAGTTTCATTCGGCTTATAAAACAATAGAACAATATTCAATTAGAACGGAACAATAATGAATATATTTCATCTGTCTAGTTCTTTTAGGTGTCAGTTAAATTGAAAACCTTTTATGTTTCGCTTCGACATATTCAATTTTCAACAAAACAAATTTGTAACTAGTCTTAAACATATTTTTATGATCATTTATTAAATATTAGTGGTAGGATCTTGAGGTTAAATCTTAATCTTGAGGTTAAAGGAGATTATGTTGCTTAAAAATAACCTCTAACTTAAGCTGTTGCAAATTCCACTTAATTTTTGCAATAAATAATATTACCCGTACACTTTAAAATGACAAACTTCTGTTATCGCCGTTTATCTTTTCATTACATCACTTGTTTTTACGTCATTTATGTATATACTAACGTCCTACACTTGAAATTAATTATAAGGACGTGTATGCGAGTTCCCTTAAAATATTACATACTCTATTTGGGCTCGATAATTTTAATGATCGTAAGATTTTACAACGTAAGGTTATTAATTATGATATTCATAATTAAAATAGCATAAATTGTAGCTCTTAAATTGGCACCTCCTTTCAAGAAGAAACTTAATCTTAATGACAATGGCAACTTTAGCTCGCAGACTCAATCTTTCGAGGCTCAATGGCATCGTAAGTAAATAAGGTTGTGACATTAAACTCTTATGTACATCGATGCTTTAAAAATAAGGAGATCGATTAAATTTTAAAAGCATTGTTCCATTAGCGTGATGTTCTCGGTATAATGATTTCATCAGGCAAATTACCATAATGCCAAGACGCCTTAGCAAGATTATTTTGCATTTAACTTGACATGCAACTAAGTGTACGCTGCTCTGTTGCGTGTTTTGAAAATTATATGATATTTCCATGAGATTTTTCAGACAAACAGCACTTATAACTTGAAATATTAATGTTAATTTGGTTTATTTTCATTACTATTTACACATATCATTACTTTAAAAGAAATTGAAATTCGATATCACACGAGCACTTAATAATTATATTACAATAATTCTAAATTGGATATGTATTTTGGAAGAAGTACTCTAATTTATTTATTTAATTAAACATTCTTTCAACAGCATTCTTTATACATACAGAAGAATAAGAAAAAAAGAAATAAAAAATAGTATAATAAATAATAACAATACTTCTACCAAAACTCACATATCCATTTATCAATAACCTGATGCCCTTAACAGTTAGAATTCTCCATAACTAGACACGCAGGACTTTAAAATGGCTTTAAATTTAGGTAAGAGTATAAATAATATGCTGCACAGATTAAAAAGAAATAAAATTAATTAATGAAACATGAGTAATATAGCCAGTAGGTAAGTATGTAATAGAAAGCAGGTAAAATAGGTACAGTTAGCTAGCTCTTTCGAATAGTGCAATATCAAGCTATTTCGTAGCGTAGGCCCGGCGCGCGCACACGATTGGTTTCACCGTATAAGGAGTGCGGCGCAATCATCAATTACAACCGATTGTAAGCGAGATCAAAGCAGCCGGCAACCACGCAACATGTAAATTATGATACCAAGTATTATTGGCCTGAAAACTTTTTGCGTCGAAAATGATACTTTTACTATAAAGGATGTTCTGTAAAAAGGGAAATATAATGACTAAGTATAATAGAAATTAAATGCACCTCTGACAGAAGCTGATACCGATTTAATCGATGATATAATTAAGGCAAAGGTATGCCAAGCTTTTAACTTTATAAATAGTATGTACTTACAATTACATAAATATAATTACAAAACTTGTGTCTTGCTTATTTATAAGCATATATAAAGAGAGATTCAAAAAGGTGAAAATCATAAAATGAGTTTCATTATTACATACGACGGGCAGAATTTGGCTCTCTCCAATCAGGTAAATTTTAAGAAAGAAATAATTTCTCTAGTTTTCTATTGCAAATCAAATTCCTGAGCTGGTTTATATTCTAAGTAGTTTTTAGTAGTACGGAGTTGCCTAAAACTAAGATTATATAAACTATTCATACATATTTACTGTAAACGTAAAAGTATTCTGCAAAGTAGGTTAATACCAAATGATATTCTCTAGTTACAAGACAAAAGAACTAGTCGTGAGGCACCAAGCTGCTTTGATATATATACCTCAATGCAGAATCGTGCGCGCGCGCAGCAATCTATGATTGATTGTGCGTTAGCGCATGGATATGAAACATCACAAGCACTCTACCTCATTCCGGATTCAACCTTTTTTATTTAGATAAAGTACGTGTTTTAAGAATTCAAATATTCACAATAAATTGATTGGCCGTACATTCGTAATGACAGGCAATAAATTCCTTATTTTGAATGAGTTTGATTGATTGATTGATTCAATTTCATGTTCGGTGTAACGGTTTGAGCTAATGTTACAAATTTTTGTTTTGTTTTCGATTAAAAAAGTGTTAAAATTAAAGCAATCGGTGTTGATTTCAGTATTGTCTTCATTGATTGGTATGACCTCCATATGCGAAGGTACATAGTGGAGTATATAACCTGTAACTTGCCAGGCCAAATAGTGCCTATTTACACCTATTTTCAATGAGCTTATGTTGTATGAAGAAGGCAATACGTGTGCTGGTAAGGAATTCTACTTCTATTAATTTCTAATCTAATTCTTAATTTTAAATAAAACGGATATACAAAGTAACATGGCTATGTAGATCACGAAGACAGCAGCAACAGCGACGAAAACTTAAACTGCGTCTGGCATCATTTTGTCTTCTATTTTTATATAATTCGTGTTAGATATTCCTGTTTTTTTTATTTAAACTGAACTCTTTAAAATCTTTATTATGTTTTCTGAGATCTTGTTATCTTAATTCTTACCTAATGGTGGTGTTAACTAACAATGCTAAAATGGTTCAAAACTGGTATGGGTTGCCATGTTGTATGTGGATCTTGGTGGAGTAAATCAAAGGTGTTTCTAGTATTCTTGGTGTTTATTACTTACCTTTAATAAAAAATAGTCTTCCAATTTAATATATTCTAACTTAAAACTACGTCATGCGCAGGGTCGCGTATGTCATTGACCTACATTCACTTCTGATGCACAAACCTACTGCTACTTAATTAACAAGTTAGTGAGAAAATAATTTTAAATATTAATATAAACTATTAATTAGGTTCACCAATTCTCAAGTATGAACTGCATGTAATTTGTGTTTTAAGATATTTTTTACACATCAACATGGTGTGATATCAATTTATATATTCTGCTATCGTGAAGTCTACGCAAAGATTTGAAATGTTGATTGACGGCGGTTTGTGGGTTACTTCATGATTTGAGCTAAATTTACTGATATGCTCTCTCTTCTCGATGAAGGCAAGTTTTCACTGTCACGGCTCATTTCCCGTGCACTAATTAACTCGTCATCAACCCATTTTTCTCATCACACTGACCCGATTACACGCGAGATGCGGCGTGACCAAAAACAAGTGAATGGCGGGCATGTTTACAAACATCCTAACCTAGGCTAATGATGAACGACAGGGCGCACTCGAAGGTAATCAGTGGGCCGTTGACCCCAGATAATGACTGGCCAATGACGTTGCATGTACCGGGCACGTGGCCCACCGGTTTACTTACGTTTTTTGGCGGTGCGAGTGGGGCAGATGTGATCCTCCTTTGTTACGCACTGGTTGGTAGGAATCGTTCGAAATTTAAATTTGAATGAAATTGCAATATTTGATTAAGTGTAACAGAACGAAACAGCTGTGACGTTCATTTATGAAAATGTTTACTTGTCCATGGTATACTTAAATTAAAAACTCTTTTTGTATGACTAAAATTAAAAATCTTTTAGCCATAATACGTCTTTATATGATAGAGATACGAGATACATAATTAATATAACTATTTTCAAAAATGCAACGCTTAAATAATGTTTTCAATTTATTTCAATTGGCAGTTTTAACTATGAGATTTTTCTCACACAGTACAACATTGATATGTCAAAAGAATGAAGAATAATGCAGTCACGGATGACTTTCAGAAAGTTCGCGCAAATTGAATGAAATACAGTTAGTAGAATATTGGGGACAGTGCTGGTACAATTTGATAGATTTTTAAAATCATACTAGTATATTTAGTTATTACTAAATATACTATATTACTCGATACAAATAGATAATTTAAATAGATGCGTACTTAGAGTTCATAGAACGTCTGTTGCCAGCAATGAGGTTTTGATGATCAAAACCTCATTGCTGGCAACAGACGTTCCACCATAAGAAATCACATAAATGGGGCGAATGGGCCAAAGAATCCTGAACAATCGTCTCCTATATAAACATGCAATATAAAAAAAAATAGTGAGTGCTCTGACATTTTGGACTCAAGAGATAATAATGCCTCACAATAATTTTGTTTGAAATGGCTTCCGTTTTTCTATTTTTTAGAGAACTGTAAAAATCTAAAACATGAAAATTTTTCAATCGCGTTTATTATCCATGCAACTATCCATGAGCCTGTCAATCAAGCTGATTAGATATGACCGAAGAATACAAAGAGTAGATTTGCCGGTAGCTTCTCAAAGAATCGGGTCACGTCGGGTCACTGGTTTGTATACACATTATATAAGTATGTGACGATTTGGATTCATAACAAAATAACTCTCATAACTTAAAACGGACTATAAAACATTATACAGGCAAACATAATTCAATTTAAGAAGATATGCAATATTAAAAATTATTTTAGTTGGTTTGGATTTTCTAGAAGTAGCTTAGCACCAACTCCAAAAATAATTTTTAATTAGATAACTTCTTAAATTGAATTATTTTTGTCTTTTAGGCCTGCTTTAGTATTGTTTAAATATATTTTTTTCATATTTTGAGCGTTTCTAAGTCAGTTTCAGTGTCTAGGTCATTTTTTTTAAAACTGCTGGGGTACTCAATTAAATTTTTATGGGACCAAATGAAAAAAAACACGAGAATCGTATCAGAAATCCTGTTTTTACAGGTGTATAATATATACCATAATAAATATATACCTCCCATCTGAATCGAGAAGCTCCTCCTTTATTATAGTAGACAAAGAAATTGGTGAATATCTTTGCACTTAATGTTGTTTCTTATAATTTAAATTATAAATTGACTGAATGAATAATCTTTACCAGCAAAAATTGTTTTCATCAAAGCTCTTTTCATCACAAATTAACTTTGATAATTTTTTATATACAATTTCTACGAGCAACCTAATCCCAACTAATGCGCGCAAGTTTATAGTATCAAGATACGTTTTTTTGGATTGCAAATTGACTACAAAATTCAAGTTTTGTAGTCATTTTTGTTGATTTTATTTCATCGTTAATCAGGCTTATAATTTACGTCTAGCTTTTTCCATTTACACTACCTCCGTACCACCAACTACTGATAAAATAACGTAGGCTTATTAATTATTATAACGTAGGCTTATTACCTTACATTAAAATGTTCGATATCTGTCTAATTAGCAATAAAATACCCGTCGCTCGTCTAGTGAAGATGTAATTGACGAAATGAAAGATATTGCTATCACTATCCCCATATAACCCTATTTACTAAAGATAGTAAATAGGGGTTGGATTTTCACAGCTGTTGTTTTTAATTATTTTTTTTAAGTTATGTTTTCAATAAAAAATATTTTGATAATGAACACCTGCTTATCGTTATTCTTTTTATTATAGGTTTAGAATCATTATTGCTTTTTTGGAGTTTATTTTATAATTTATTCAGTTGCAATTATAAATTCGCGATGTACCGACAACCTCACAGTATGTTAAAAATTCTGTTATAAATAATATTTGTCGCATTTAGCAACTAAAATGGCTGCCGCCAGAGAATTTGTGGTTATTGGCTCAAATTGACATGTCCGTCTTCATAAAGGAAGCCGTAGAATTAAATCCCACTGCTGTAGGATATCGCTCTTGCAATAGAATTGACTGATTTTATCCAATGGAGACTCGTTCGAAATTATTTCACTTCGTGATAGTAGTTAATTTTACGTGCGTAGGTAAGTACTGTATGTTCTTACACCATAAACTGTGATCTCAATCTTTAGTTTTAGATAAACAAATATTATAATTTTATCTCAATACAAACACGACTATTGAAATTAAACTGTGAGTTTTTTGTTAAAGTTAAATGCGGTTTGTTGTTCAGAATTTAATGTAAACACATTTTACGTTACGATTGTGATTCTAGAAAATAGAAAACCTGGTAAAGTGTAAATTTAAATTACTTATGAATATAGGCCATTTGACGTATTAAAAATATCTCTGGTCCGCTTGGTCGTAAGTCAGCCATTTCATTTACGTATTATATATAAAACCGTTATACTCAATAATTGGTAATTTATCGTTCATAAAAATCTCTTCTTATCGTTCAAATATCGACAGTAAATCACTAACTTACATTTAATAATCTGTAATGCGACCTAAATCCACATTTCCATAATCGCATTTCTATGAAATCGTAGGCCACAATGACTGGCGATACGGCCAGACACAATCGGATATCAAGCGGTGCGACTGACATGTAAATCGTGATCGACCCGGGACTCGAACCGGCTACCACGCACTACCGGTGCCACTGAGCTGACTCAGCGATTTTCACCACACCTGCCGATTTCTAGCACAAGTAACAATGACAGACAATTTTGAACCTAAATTATTAGTAGTGGCAGATACAATTTATTTGACAATTAAGTTCGAGCAGTTTAAAGTTCGGATACAAGATAACGATATTGTTTTATTGTTAATTAGTTAATCGATATACATTCTATGTAGTTACGAATATATGAACTTGTGCCTAATGATAGGTATTTGATTTTGTTCCATGGAACTTTTAAAATATCATGGGGTATTCCTCAGATAATTATAGCTTCACGTGGTTAATGTGACATAGGTTTTCTGGAGAAATATTTTTCATAAATGTACATATTGAATGAATAGACGTTTACTTATAAACATCTGACTATCACATAGACAAAACGCGTTCCCAGAATGTTCATAAATAACTTACATAGCCGCTACCAAAATACATAAAGCTCCACAACAATCGACCTTCGTCAAAACTTTATCTACCGCGTCTTTATAATCATATACCTTTGCCAGAGAAGTTTTTTCGATCATAATTCCTTGATCCTCTTAATACCAAAAAAAATGTAAAAAAGATGTTTTTAATCTAACATTTGAAAGATTGACAGGTCGGTTCGTTCCCGCCGCGCTGGGGCCTGGTATATCAGGTAAAAACTTAGATTAAAAATATTTCAGCAAAATATCGAGAACCGTCTCGATGCTATCGGGCGTGGTTCTCATTTAGTATTCATATTGCTTTTTTTCTCAGAACACAGCTGCTAGTAATTGATAATTGTTTAAATGGTTAATGTCTTATCATTATTAATGACTTCTTATTATGTCTATTAAGATTTTTAATAAAAAATTAACCCAGTTTTATTATTATTATTAAAGATTAAAGTTACATACTCAAAGCCGCTTACTAAGTCGAACATTGTTAAGTACTAATATTTCTGGTACAATACAAATCCTCATTAGAAGAAAACAAGATTAATACATCTGTAATAGTATTGAAATAATCTTTATAAGGATTAAAAGCTTTCTAATTATTTCCTTTTTTCTCCATATATTAAAAAAGAATGTCTATATGAGTACGTTACAATTCGATAAAACCGAATAATAGCTTTACTGACTTGAATCATTTTTGTTTTCGTTTAATTTGATTTAATAAAAAGTTGGTTTAAAAATAAAAATAATAGGTAATTTAAAATATTATTGAAATTTGATAATGTAAAATAATGTAAGAGATTGAATTGTAATGTATTATAATGCAAGATTTATTGTACACAGAATCATAATAAAATCTTATCTTATCTTAAAATGTAATATATATAAATATTTGTGTGTACAATGTTTGTTATGAACTAAGCGCCTTAAACTATTTTATAATATGTTTGAGTATATTTGATATTATATTTTTATAATCTATCGGTGATAAAGGTGGCGCTCTCGATTTTTTTAGAAATATTAATATGGCAAAACAACCTTTATAGGGGCAGATTGCTTCCATTGCCACTTCTAATTACTATTAAAATATGGAGTCACAGGTTGATTCTGTTGTATATAATACAACACATAGTTCACCAGGTCAACTTTTAATACTAAAATAAAACAAATTTTATTATTACAATAATAGTTACTCAGACAAAGCGTTTAATTTCCATTTTAAAGTATTACGTCTGGAAAGATTTTGCGAGTTATTATTTTATTTACGCTACAAGAAGCAGAAAATACCTATCACTGCTTCAGACATCTCAAACAAATGCAACCCCAGGCGGCCATTTCGGAACGCATTCAACATCACGGTTGAGGGTCCTCAGAAAAAAATATCGAACTAAAACCATCCCCTAAAATTATTTTAGTGAAAAGAAAGGAACTTAATACAGTCCCCACCATGCCTCCCTTAGGCGCACCCCTCAGTGTTTATCTGTGTGTGTGTATAAGAATTGTATTCGTGTGTAAATGCCCTCCGAATGGAGCGGATGACAGCTGCGCGTGGCAACAAGAAAGTCCTACGTCAATTATTTGCTGACACATTATTATATAGACAAAACTTAAAATAAGTTTTATTTTATACTCACCTAACTTTTAATGTTTGCATTAATTAATATCACAAAGACAAGCAATTTATGTCTATAAATAATAATTAGTTATAAATTATTATTACGGTATCTGGATAAATGTACTAAATTAATTTATAGTTTATGAATAGTACAGAGATCAGAGCATTTTTATCAATATTTTTTCTGCTTATAGCAGCAATAAAGCTAGAACACGGTATGCCTATGTTTACTTATAATAAAATCAGGAATAAAGTAATCTACAATAAAATCTAATTGACAATTTTCATATTGTCTTTAGTATTTGTTTGCAGATCGTGTCATACTATATACATAAATAATAAAGCTACCCGTACTATCTTTGTGCTCTACAGCTCAGTGCCGTACCGGGCGGGCGCGGCGTCGGGAAATCAACACATGCATCACCACTTTTATACACATAAACACACACGCTCACAACCCCGCTGAAGGGCACAAAAGCTTGGCCGACTGACTACCGTCGGCAAGATATGTGTTATACAACATGCAATATATTCTTGTGTATATAAAAGTAAATCGTGTAAACGTACTGCTTTCGCGTTGTATCCCAATTCTTTCGAGCTTTTTACGAAATTCTTGTAAGTAACAATTTATGTTTATGAGCCATACATTACGTTCACCTACTTTAAGACATCATTAATTTTATTTAATTAGACGTAACAGAACAAATAAATCTTTTTTCTTGTAAATAGCGCACGATTTTTGTAATAAATCTTGTTTTTTTACTTATATGAAATGTATGAAACAAGAACCACGGTAATTTGGATAATTACTAACCTGAGTTATACGATATGAAATTAGGAATATGTTATTTTAGGAGGGCACAATCTTTATTCCATTTATTAATTGGTATCGTAGTAGTAGGTCGTATCTGTCCTTCAATATAATGGGTGAATAACTGGCGTCTGGGCTGAGTTTAGTATTTAGAATCTTTCATCCATCCATTGAAATTAAATTTATATTGTTATAAAATAATTATTATACATAAAAATATATTTTAAAATATTAAATATTCTTCGAATCTAGTATGTACGTAATATTTTTTTATATCCATATGTAAAAAAAAATGATCGAGCTACAAGTGTTCAGCTGTTACTTCGATATAAACAAAATATCAATCTAAAGTAAAGAAATCCGCTGTAATATTCTCCCCTCTCGCCTCACGTACGTTTCTACAGCTCTCAAATAACTCGACTATGGATTACACATACGAAGACTTGAGCCACCCTCTAACGAAAACTTGAAATGTAAATGACAAGAGACAGCGGGATAGTTACCTACTGACAGACTTCATAACCATTTCTATCCTTTTTGGCATATACGAATTCGGTGGCAAGCAAACTTTGTCTTCTACAAGTGACTTTAATCCAAAAGATTATATTCTATTTCCGCTTAAAAATATAGTGAAACTTATACCAGCTTTTTATGAGATACAAGAACAGTTCTGTGCCTAATATAGCAGAACTTATTAAATAGCTTTTCCATTTTGCCTTCTGGCAATTTATTCGTTTTTAACATTTCTATATTAATCATTAAGGTGAATTTTTCTTCTTCATTACTCTTCAAAAATCTAATTTAAAAACGAGTCTAATTGCAACGGGACGTGGTCATTGCGTTATATATATATATATATATATACAGACGTTTAATACTAGTTGATTTTTTTATTTGAAATGATAAAAAAATCAAAATCAACCATTATTAAACGTCTGTGCCTCTCTCTTCTACGCAGCTTCGATTAGTATAGCTTAGATTGGTATGTGTATAACCGGAAAGTACTACACAGTCTTGATTCTAAATATTTATACCCTACTAAAGTTTATAACTTGTACCCCAGGAGGGTCGTGCGTCATATTTACAAAGGGTGAGTACCCTATAATATCTACAGACGTGTATTGAAATTTGTCGTCTCGTCGACTCACCTCGGCTTCCAAGCTGAGGAGGGCGTTATGCCTTTCGATAAAGTTATTGACTCTTGTAATAAAACCCGTTGGTAGGCAAAGTGCTTACAATATTTTAGGCTTTTCTGTTGATGTATTCTATTGTTTTGTAAAAGTGTTTCATAAATAAGAACCTTCACTACTCACAAATCGCTCTATTATTTAAACTTTTGAAAGATTGTTAATAACGCAATGCAAATAGGTCAAGTAGTAGGCTTACTTTGACAGAATTTTAATCAATTAAAAAGGCAACCAAAACAAATTCTGGGAGAATATTTAACAAATTTTCTGCATGTTTGTTTTAATAGGTATGTTGATTACTTTTTATCTTTATGATTAAATCTTGTTTATTTAAAACTAAAAATAATATAATAATACAGATTATTAAAGGACCAGAGTTGATATTCAGACAGTTTAAATATTTTATGTAAGTAGTCCTTTTCTAGCGGTTCTAACACACAAAAGTGATTTGCACTAAAATTACAAATAATATTTGCAAAAATCACAAAAGCTTACAAATTGAAGATTAATTTTGTGTCTTTTTCACCCTCGTATCGAATACTAAATTAGCTTGTAAGCTTGTATATAACTTAATAAAGTACTTTGTTGCGATATTTTATACAAAAAAGTTCTCGAAATAGCACTTATTTCTTTTATAATTTACACTTATATCCAAATAAAATGTTCAAATTAAAAATAAATCTCAGCGTCTGATTACTTAAAGAGCCGCCAGTTCCGCAAGTCACCGGGTCGGTGGTTCCCAAAGCATTCCCTCGGGAGCCCCGCTCACCTGCCAACCGCTTCCAGATTGAGAGAGCTTTTACTTTACTACACTCAACCCTTAGAGAATTGTCCACGAAATTGGCAGTTGTGGTCAAAGATACCGATTCTTCTTATGTAGATCCTCAAGGTTATTTGTAAGCTTACAAGAAATTAATGAATTGTTAAATTTGTTGATCTGATTTATTACATTATGAAACAAATTACAACTTAGCCCAATTTGTAGCAATTTCAAATCAAGTTGCGAACTTGATTTAAGCTAAAACTTAATTTGTCTTATAGATAGTTCTCATGTTGCATAAGATTTACTCATTGCAATACTCAATTAATTTCATGAAAATAACAATAATTTGCCAAAAGTTTTTTTAAACATAAGTCATTACATTCTTACTTAATTGTTTACTCTATTCAACTTCAAAAGATATGACATAACGTTATTGTATGAATCAGAGGACATTGAAAGACAGGTCAAGGAACTTTTAGGTAATATTTTACTTATACCCATTCTAGAACTTCTAATGAGTTACTACGTTTAATATTTAATTTTATTTAGCTTACCTAACAGAAATGTACTGTCACTACTACTGGAAGTGAAAAAAAGTGTAATTATAAAAAAAATATTAATAAGAAAGTGCTCAATATCATTCTAAAAATGGTTATATTTAAGTTTTAAGGATTAATGTTGTCTTAAAAGAGGTGTTATGTATTATTAGAATTCGGTTTTAACGCTATGTGCTTCTTGTATATAAAAAGTTGTATGCGCCGAAATCCGTATGTGATCAAAATACTAGGAATCGCTTAAAGATAAATTTAAACTATTCATAGCATTTTCTTCGCAGTCTTTTGGTCTAGATAAGCTTAATTTAGACTATTTGTAGAAGTTAAAGAGACTTCAGAGAGTAAAATATTAGAAATGTTGGTATGTCTACCTTGGCGAGATATATTATATCTAGTGAATAATTACTCACCAGAATCACACTTCATTGGAAATATAACATCTATCAATAGCAGGTTGTGATACTCGACGATGAGCCTTCAACCCCTCTCACCCTGCGTTTGATGCTGATGAATGGAAGGAGCGAGGAGAAGTGATGCCTGTTGAGTTAGTTCGGTTTTCTACATCGTATTCAATAGTTGGATAATAATCTCAATAAGCGGTTCCAGGATAATTGTTGTATCGACTACTACTTTATTATAGAAATAATTGACTTCCATACGCGTCATACTTCTTTAATTTGTAAATGAGGTAGCAGGAGACAAATCCTTTTTTTCACGTGAGTTAACATAGACTATGGTCGCAGGTTTTATATTAAGAGGTTTGATATCATCTCTATTTTTTAATGAGATGATGACTAACCTGTTTTTTTTTCTATAAAGGTTGATGATGAAATACCTACTAAAGCCAACTTGCAATTTTAATAAATTAATTCATATTTAAACATGACCCTCATTTTGATTTGATTATTCCACGATGCGAGGTAATAAGGATTTAATACGTAGTGCCAAAATACCTAGGTACCTTTAATTAATCCTAAGCTACTTTCATAATATATTTTCTCTATTAAAAATTTTACTTAATTTAATTCAGATTTATCAAATGTTTGACTTTCCAATGAAGAAAGATAACAATTTGTAGACAAATAATAGAGATTTACTGTAAAATTGCTACCGTAAGTACCAACAATGAAGTCCCATGGGAAGCATTTTAAAAACAAGCAGCGACTACTTCGTCATAAATCCGTCAAACGGACCCGGTAGCAAAATCCTGTTATTTGCATACAAATTCAAATAACAATGACTTTTGTTTAAATCTGCGAGGATCTTAACTCTTTGACGCGCCGATACAAAATGGGTAATTGTTAAAGCTTAGGACAATTCGCAAATCTACTTTGTGACTAATTGGCGACATTTTTTTTGGTACCCACCATTTTTTTGGCACTGGCACTTTTTAAAGTGGCACGTCATGAGTCGACGTTTTAAAAATATTTTTCAATTTATGGGATCTGTCAGACTTTTATTGCTTCGGAATTTCATTTCTGAGTTACATTTTGAAGTAAGTTAATTTCTAAGTAATTTCGTTATGGTGCGTAGTGGTTTGTACGCTTTGGTTTCGATGACGGTAACAAAGAAACTTTTAACATGGTTGGTCCTTGAATGGATTTCTCAAATTTGTTCTCCTTCGTGCTACGGAAGGCACGTTAAGCCTTTGCTCCTGGTTGTTATCGCTTTTACCCACCAACCTGCATTCTGCCAGCCTAGTGGTATTATGACCCAAACTCCTCGTTTATTTCTCCCATGTAGAAGGCCTGAGCCTTGAAGACCAGTCTTGTCAGAGACCTCTGATAAGTTTGGATATAGGAGAGAATCAGAAAGCTACCTTACATTGCAGCGTAATTATAAAAAAGGTGTTTAAAATGATTGATATTCAATGATGACAAGATTTTGAAAACTATTTTTAAAATTAACGCCGCAGTAAGGATACAATTATCCTGAAATTAGTGAAGCAAAATAGTCCATTCGATTTAAAAATACATCAAATTAATAGCAGATCGGTAACGTTGAGGAACTACGCTAGAAGGCGCTAACTAAAGAGATTACGACGTGTTTTCCATGTACTTGTACTAATATTATTTTAATTTTTGCCAATTCATGCTATGCTTAGATCTAAATGACCGCCATAAGAGAGAAGATACTACTTTCATTGCACAGTATTAAGCCTAATACATATCTATAAATACCGACTACATTAATGCTTTATTTTCCTAATAAGTAAAGTGTGATCGAAACCTATAATGTAACTTAAAACAAAACACAATCAGCATCCAGAGTTGATGATAAAACTGTGCTGTCCGGCGTCAGGGCTCGTGTACGAAGATACGCGTTGCGTGCGGCCACACAATGAGCCGGCGACGTTGATTGATGGCCGCGCATTCAACGAATACATTACGATTTTTGCTTTCATTTCGTTCGATACCAGTGTCACAAGGTTATGATATCGAATATTACGAGTGATCGGGTATGTTGGTGATTGTTGATGCAGACGCTTAGCATGAAGCTAGAATTGTGTGAAAATAAGAAAAATAAACCCAAGATATCAAGTCAATAGATGCTTAATTCCGGCTGTAATTGCAAGCATTATCACTCACCAGATCGCATTAACCTGTCAGACTTACAATCCAGGTACAATTAAATTTTAATTGTCTAGACGTTCCCTAGAGTATCGCAGCTCAAAATTAAGTTTAAACGGAGTGAAGGCCCAAAATTCACATAGTTCCTCCCGTGTAAGAAAGCCTGTTCCTATTGGCTTGAGAAGTTTGAAGACCGCTCATGACGATGATATAAATATCTATGATATCAGTAGAGGTACAGTAATATCTGACTACGTTAAACGCACAGTACCGAATGAATTTTAATTTGATAAATGGATTGAATAAGTAGATTGGTACATTGTTTCCTACCAATTATTTTATATGGGTTTTAATTATATAAACAAAAATCACATTATTACTATATTTATTGGTTTTGTATTCACATTTTTCCTATTTTAGTTACAAAACAATTTTCTTCCAATTAAAATAAAACTTCACATTTTCGTACCTAATACTAAGTCATTGTCTACATCACAAAAGTGTTTAAGGACCTGCTAATATTTTTGAAACTCGATGAAAGCAATGATTAAAAATTAAAAAAGGGCATTACTTAATTATAAACAAATTTTATTTCAATAAAGATTTCATTATATTATTTTATTATGTACTGTTCGTGAATTTTTATTTAATTTATCATTTAAAATCAAATTCTTACATATTTTTACATATTATTTACTTATTACAAAACCAGTCATTGAAATTATTGTGACAATTTTAAATACAAAACGTTTTTCAAATAAAATTACAATTGAGAGTTATTAGTTGAAAGAAGTGCTTTAATGAAATAGCAACTGCTTGATTGAAATATATGTAATATTTCGATAAAACCACGATAAATGCCCGAAGTGAGAGCGAGTGTGAACAAAATAATAATACATAGAATTTAAATTTCAGCTATTTTAGTGAATATAAATGTTGTTGAACAGACTAATCAATCCTATTTATTTAAAAATTTACAAAATTTTATGAACTTTTCCCGCAAATGTTTTAATTGTAAGTCGTATTGTAGTCTCCAAACCGAATAACATATATTGCAGTCACAGCCGCTAAATAGATAATATATTTAGTTAAATGACCTAATTATGAAAAAACAAGAGATATCAGTACAATAAGCACGTCTATTTTAGGAAATTAAGTGGTAACTATAAATAAAGGATTGTCTCTTAAATGCAAAAATACTGCATTTCAGGAAATTATATTAATAACAGGTAATTCATAAATAGTTATATAAATCCACGACAATGACTTAAATTAAAATGTACAAATCCAACACGCAGAGGTTTATATTTATCTACCCTAAAATAATAATAATCACACTTTTTGACATTGTAGAGTTTCCCACTTATCTAATCAAACATCGAAATATGACTGGTTACGTCTAGTTATACTTACACGAGTTAAAATAATCTTAACTTAGTTCAATCATCACTTTATTACATCTTATCGACACAAAGGAATGGTTGTTGCTAAAGAAAGTCCATCAGTGAAAATATAGTTTCTTCTTTAAACTTAGATTATAAGGCGGTCAGACCGTAGTCTGATTTGATAACTGGCTGGCTTCCAGGATTAAGGCCAGTTCCACAACCAGTCGAGCCAACCGGAGAGCCGTGGGTTGAAAGATTGGCCACCATAGCCGGATCCATGCCTCCATGCATGCTCATCATGTGCAGGTGATGAGCGGTCATCGAATGGCCCGCGTTCATTTGGTTAGGATGTGACATTGGACTGATCGCTGGATCATGCGACATATTTTGTTGCGCACCAACACAATGCAAATCGTTCATTATGTTGTCTGTGACATTCTCTATACTGTCAGGCCTCCCGTTGTTATTGGACTTTTTTTTGTCATTATTATTTGTATTCTTATTCGATCTACTCTTTGGTGTGGCTGATTTAGCCGTAGTGGTCGTTACTCCCGCCGGATTCGTTTTTCTTCTAACGTTTTTGGTGTTCGGCAATTTGTTGTCTTTCTTCCACTTCATCCGTCGGTTTTGAAACCAGATTTTGATTTGTCGCTCCGACAAGACTAGAGTGTGTGCAATCTCTATTCTTCTTCTCCTAGTTAGGTACCTGTTGTAATGAAACTCTTTCTCCAATTCTAAGATCTGATGTCTCGTGTACGCTGTGCGTTGACGCTTCGGTTCCATGCCTGGCTGGAACGATCCATTAGCTGTAAAAGAAATATCCGTATTAATACAAATAAAAAAGTCGTAATCATTTCAAATGAAATCAGATATTAATTGCTGATAAAGAAGGTTCGATTTAATAGTTTTAAATTTGAGACAAAATATTTCATTTTCGCACTATTTTTTTATTCTTAGAACTTCAATAGTGCGAAAATAGTAGAGAAAGTAGGTAACTACTAAGATTACAATAACGCAATTTTGACGTATAATAATTCACAAATCTCCCATTATCTTGTTGGTAATTTTTTTTGATCAAAAATGGTATTTGACGTTTTTTATTTATCATAAGATACTCAATATAATAAGATATCAATGTGCCATAAGATACTCAATATTTTTGTTGTGTATCAACATACAAAGATACTGTGAACGATTCATTATTATCTCAGACAAATGAAGTGTTTAGATACCCTGATAACGTAACACTTAAGATTAAATTAATTATCGTATACAAGTTCACTATGATTAAGACTATTATTCACGAATGCCATGCCTGCTATGCTTTAGATATGTGTAGTTTTATGTTGAAAAATGGCTTGCGTGAGAGAATACCACTGAATAATTTATGTGGCAACCTCGCGAGGCTTTTAATTAATGTGCATAATAATTACACATGCATGTTCATGAGCTTCCTTTTTGTTTTGATAAATTGAGTCTAGCAAATTAGTTCGTTTTTGAAATAATATGCTCTAAGGATAGACATCAATGTATGAGCGATGATGTTGGCCAGGTGCCTAGATACATAGCTTAATTACATATAAATTAAATGATACGTGGAATCATCTCGTAACTCTTAATGTCTCGTGATGTAAATTTAATGTTGTTCCTGCTTTAATATTATGCACAAAAGTATATGGATACAAATGGATGCTATTTTTTACGTTAATTTTTATTGATTCAGCTACACTAATAGGCTTTTGAACCAACTTCTGCTATTAATTGTATCTTTATGGTTCAAAGTAATAATGTTACGCGAGCGAGAGAGATTGGCAAAAGAAATATCATTCCCGAAGAAACCGTTTAAAAGAAGGCAAAAATAATTCAAGTACTAATAAGTATTGTTGGAGTACTTCACTTTTTATTGTTTCTAGAAAGTACCGAGCATCAACTCCAAAAATAATTTTAAATTAGATAAGAACTTAAAATTATGTTAATTTTTTTTGTCTACCTTTGAGTGATTCGCTTATAAGGTATATTAGCTGGGTGACCGACTGTATTATCGACTTTTGCTAATTGTTAATTGTATTTTTTTTGCTATCGTCATCAGTCGAAAAAATTAATCGTCAAGAAATATTGAAAATCAGCCCAAAACTGACATAGATATCGGTGAATATATCATCATATTTATCAACAGACTGTATCCGACCCAAAGCTAGGTATAAAACTTCCTACACATAATAATATTTGAGAAGAATTTAAGAAGGAAGCATTAATCTAATGAATCATAATTATCATAAATCCGTAATTCTAATTGTAAAAGCAATGTGCTTGAACTTAAGTTTTTTGTTATTACCATTAGAAAAATCAAATTACCATTAGCGAACTTTACTACAACGTCATTGCGATATCTTGCTTCGTAACGCAGCAATACATAAAAGGTGCGTAGTATTTCATGTCTGACCAGTTAAGCCTGTTATATAAAACGCAGGCCTGATCTTCCGTGGGATATTGATCGCACTTGCACTGGTTTGCATCTTTGCGATGGCTCCGCTCAGTACCCATTAAATGCTCTTTCGACAAATTATGGCGAAGTGCTACTAAACATACACCTTTGTTCTGGAAACATCTAGAACAAACATTCTAGAGCCTCGGCAATTGTGACGCGACATACGTCCCTTGGAGCTATTAGTGATTTTGTTCACTCACTTTGAAGACCTTTTAGATCTTAACTCTGCCACTTCATTTCTATTCAGAAATACTCGTGCTGGTCTAAAGAGTCATTTATTTACTGTTGTGACCTCTAGTTTACGCACAAAAAGATTATCATTATGTTTCATAGCTTTGTTGTTTCATAGCCAGAGCATGGAATTCCTTAACGGCACACGCATTTCCTCTTTTATAAAACAAGTTTCTTTAAAAGAAACGTGCAAAGGCATTTGTCGGCTCACAAGATGTCGCATGCTGCACTATCTTATCTATCTTCGTATATGGACTACTGCTCACCATCCAACAGTTTCGAGTCATTATTATATTTCGTACAAAAATGGTTGGTGCATATGATGGCAAGTCTAGCTTTAAGCTTCTACATTTATAAAAATAGTAGTAATAAGCTAAAATTTACAAATGTATGTATCTTCTTAATGTTTGGTGATTTTTATAGAATGAATCGTAAGACAAAAGATATTAAAGCTCTTTTCTATACGTAATCTCTTTAATGCGGAGCAGGATTAGATAAAGAAATATTACATTTAACAGTATTAAAAATAGCTCTGGCTGTCGATAGCCATCCATATTTCATTCTACTCAATCAGTACTTGTATTACACAAATACAAACGTCACTTAAATTATATCTAAGTACATCAAAGGAATTTCTAAGTAAGTAAGTTTTCACTGTAAGTATTATAATGGAGTAACAAAAGTACAATGGCCTAATTTTCAAGAAATAAAGTTATTGCCGACTGAAAGTTGTATGTAATTTCCTATTCTGCTTCCAAGGAAATTGCTTTTCTATCAAAGCAATTTCGACGTAGACACGTTTCTAAAGACATTATTCAGAATCATTCTTCAATAAAAATATTTTTGTGAAGCCATTGACACAATTACTGTTTATAGATATTCATTTGTCTTGAATTTATATAAGATTCTGAAAAATAAATTACTGTAATTACTGTAACAATGCTTCTGTGATAATATTCTTACTAACTTAAAAAAGGTGAGAAGATATCTATTTAGTTTTTAAGACCCTAAAACTATATAAGTAATTCATCGATTGTGATAATTCTTGTATCGGTTAAATCCCTCTCCAATTTAGTTGTAGACCTCTGAAAGATCCCTGAAAGATCTTCGGAGATAGAATTGAATTCCCCAAGAAACAATAGTCAAGAAATACAACTGATAGAAAGTCAAGTTGACATTTATAATTAATAACTAGTATTCTTATTTTAATACAGACTATTTAATAATTTATTAAAATATATATGATATTATTTTCTTATTTTTAGCCATGTTTTAATTAAATTAATAATGTCGCATTAAATTAAATACGGCTCTATGATTTGTACACTAAATTTAATGTCTATTCATAAAAAATGTAGAAATCATCATCAAGTTGGCTATCAACCATGAAAATCACAAAGAGTTAATATATATACGCCATACTACACTTGATTTCCCACGTACGTAAGATATAACAACAATACTACTAACCAATGAAACTGAAACAAAAAGCAACGGATATCTATCTACCTACGAAACGTAATCCTAAGAGTTCCGCCCACACACTGAAGAAGGAAAGAGACAGAAATAGGGACGCGGCCTGGATCGTCCGGAATTTCTTTGAGAATCTCCGCGGCTGGTATGTGCGGTTGCTGGCGAGATTTCCCGTGGTCACAGCGACAAACCCACATTGATCCGGGTATACTGTTGCTGCTGTAGGTATAAATTGGGTACTTATAAAGGAAAAAAGTCATCTGGAAACGAATTTTGTAAGAAACAAAAAAATTATTACGCCATACATATTGTCATAAGATCAACATGAAATTAATAAGTACATTAACAAGAATAAACTAATACTCTATGACAAAACTGGAATAAATTGGAAAAAAGTAAGTGAATGCGGGCAGCGCAGAACCGATCGGTTTGGAAATTCTCTCGGCTAAAATTTTGATGCTTCCATGCGCATGTCTAAGGATTTGGAGCAATTTTTAAAAGCTTTGAAAGAATGTTAAATGAAGAGTCGCTTAAGGGAGGAGAAGTCATAATAAAATTTTCATGCACACAAGAAGATTACTGTCAATAAAACCTAAACATTCCTACAAAAATAAGGCATGATTTTTGTCAATCAATCAATATTATATTTTATCTTCAGATGTCTAATAGAAGCACAATGAAAGCATCTCTGTTACGAATGCAGTAAGACACTCATAACGATACCAAAACCTACACGAATTTAAGCAAATAATCCTTCAAAAAAACTATACAAATAATTATATGAAATTTGATTGCTCTATTAATATGCCAATAAATCCACAAGAACTTGTGATGTTTATGGCACTTTCTTATATGTCTTCCAAATAATAATGTTCCTACAGTTATATCTAACCCAAAGTAAATAGCTTGTGTTGTGCTTAACAGAAAAACATAATACAAGTACAGGAAGAACTGAACATTGTACTGGGACATATATCACAGACTGTTGGTGGTAATTTCCTTCACGTATTATCATTTAAGACACTCACACTAAACCTACCATGAAAATCGGGCTGAAGTACTACCGAATGAAAGTCAAAGGGGAGAAACTAATGCATTTATTTTTAGTGTTACGACTTTAAATCCATGTGTAAGAAAAAGTGTGCTAAAGTAAAAATATATATAATTTTAAAAAAATTATGCCTCTCTACAGCACTCATAAAATACGTTAAATTACTCACAATTCAAATTGTGTCAACTTAACGCAAATCCTGTAATATGTAATATAATAATGTATTAAATTTGAAGTTTATATCATTGTTATCATCTGAAAGTAAACGGTTATCACTACTTTTAAGAAAAGAGGTTTTAAAATATTAGATTTTATAAAGTATAAAAAACAGTTTTTAAATTATGCCAAATTTATTATTGATTAGGCAAAATTGATTAGGTATATTTTTATGACAACTTATCATACTCGACCAATGTCGTTGAAAATATATATAATTCATTCAAAATAGCGTGCTTACGCCATTGTGTCTGATTATCTTTAGTCATAGTTCTTTAGTTTCTCACATGCCTACACGCCTATCAAATGATTATTATCAGCGTAAATGTCAGATGAAAACAATAGCTTTAATATCTAACGCACGGAGCATAGACCACAACGAAAATTGGTGCCAGATTTTTATACGAAGATAAACAAAATAGGTATAAGGTATTTTTATCGACTGAGCAGCTATATACTCCCGGGAACCTCGAATAAATTTAATCTGAATTGTACGGTTTGACAGGTAAAATAATTAGTTATTATATCTCGACAAAAGCATTGAACCCACTTCATGGTCCACATCAATGGATTTCTATCGATAAGAAATGTTATACGCACACTATCAACAAATCAAAGATAAATACTCACATAAAAACAACTTGACCCAAAATTATCACACTTTAAAAACTACGATAACGTGTGCTTTTTAAAAGAATTATGTATAATGCTTGATAATATAGACGAAACGGTTACTATACAGCATTAATACAAACAACAGACTATAATTTAAGCTCAGCAGACTGCGAAACGAGATAGCCCGTTACAACTACCACTGGACATGCTCCATCTTCGCTTCGTTAGTCTCCTATCACATCATCAGGACGATGACAATCTCAATTGAATTACCGGCTACCTGACCGATGTGTGGTCTCATAACCGATCTGTTAATCTCGAGTCGATCTCGCGACGCATGCACTATCGAAGCGCCTGGTGGTCCAACCTCATTACGTCTGACTTACGACGGATCTAAAGCTTACATCCCACTATTGTGTATCAGTGAAAAATGTTGCTCAAATGACAGGTGTCGATAAGGAAACTCCTTAATAAAACAAGCGCGAATATGATGCTAGCAATTTCTTTGGCGATCCATCAAAGGAACCGGTTCATTAGTGCTCTTGACCCAAAGAATGCACATGCCTTCGCATTGCGTCACGTACCGATCAAAATATCTCGTGTACTTTAATATTTTCTTACAACCTCACTGTCATCACCTATGAGTTGATTTTGTATTAGCTCTTTACAATATGCGCATAATTTACGATAATTTCAATTGTGGGAGCTGTCAACATTACAAGAAATATTACAGTTACTAAAAGTTGGGGTAATGACTATATTGACGGGACGACTGTATGAAAAACGACTTAACTTCTAAAGATTTCAATGTAATCTTTTATTGAAGTGCTATTAAAAGTCATAGAATTTTCCATGGCATGTTTATGTCACCAAAATTAACCATAAGTCTGGCTAGTAACGATGGAAACCATTCTATGTTCCTTAAGTTCTGATTGCGAAATTTCGAGTTTTTGGAAATATTTCTTTATTTAATAATGTCTTACTTATATCTCCTCTGCCTATTGATTAGCAGAAAAATTTCTTGAGATTGACTCAAATAATCGATAAAAATAATTAAAAGTATTAAATAACTGTTATATACTCTGTCACATAAATACTTTATAATTTTAATAGGAATTTAAAGTAGAATTTTCTTTGTTTTAAGAGAAATATAAGTGATAGTAAAAATTGTGTTTAAGAAAATTTTTTCGAATTTTGCAAAGCAAACTCGTGTAAACACAATTTTTAATAATAGTGAATTAGAGCATTGATATCTTAACTAGGGTCAGTCATAATAATGTGTAAATATTCTGCAAATGATATTTGCTTATATTTATCTCTTGAAAATTTCAATGATTTTGAAATGTCAGAAGAGATCACATTTCTTAGGTCTTAATTGCTGTTACTGTCGATGATGTTGTTCATGCGAATAATTTTTTGTCGCGCATCTATGAAGTGCAATATTTTTGTAAATAGAATGAAAGAAGTCACACAGAAGAACCTCACCTTTAGTATCTAACCTAAGACAGTTATCAAAATGGCATATTTTTTATGATGTTCTGGATGTAAATATAAATACTGAAGTAACTTTAATAAATAAAGAAAATGTTATTTTTAAATTCCTGTAGGTCGCGATTGGAGTTAGACATAACGATGAACTGGTTTTTTTTTGTTCAAATTTTCTTGTTCATCACATTGACTTTCTGAATACTCGGTGTTTAATATATTGGGATATATTGTCTAAATTGACCATTCCACAATTTTAATGTGCACTAAAATTCGGTAAAAAAGGTCTTATTGTTTCAATTCGCGAACTAAGACAAGGTAAGTTAAGTTATGCTTAAAACCCATATTTTATAACATAGCCGCAAAAAGTATGTGCGAATTACTAATATCTACCCTATCAAGATACTATTTTGGGAATTGTCTTCTTTTTAAGGTTACTGATCCCTTCATCAGCTAATCCTTAAAAATAATGTTGAACATTTTAATTTGGTTCATCATATGGCTACAGTCTAATAATAATATTCTTGGACATATTTGCAGATACTGTGAATTACGCCCCTGTTGGGCATAATTTAATTGATGAATAATTAAGCGTTGTATGTTTTGTTACTACGATCTGAAAGATTTATTATGACTTGTCACCAATGGATTGGAGCATCTTCTTGATTTGGGCACTGTTTATAAGTCCTAAGATTTTCCCAACTTCAAGGGTTATAATTTCATTCGGGTCGATTATTTATATCCCAAATGATGGTTTCATTTGAAGATGAGGACTACGTTAGGAGGTGTATTGTGCTTTTATGCTCCTGTTAACCGTATCTGCAAAATATCAGAATCACTTTATTTTATATTTAATAAGCGTCTGATTGGGTTGCAGTATGCTGACTAATTATTACACACATGCTACATACGATTTTACCACAGTAACCTTGTGTTAGAGACTACGTGTATTTAACCACCCGTTTATAGCCACTATTCGGAAGAGTATTAAATGAGTTGGCTTTTGTGGAAATGCATAGTTCTGGGTCTATTTGTAGTTTCTGTGCCACTGTTGTAGCTAGTTCATCAGATTTTTTGCCAGAATTACTAGAAATCCATCTCAGAGTAATACCGTTGCTAATCCCTCATGCTATTGGTTTTATATTTAAAAATAATAAAAATCTAAATCAAAATCCAAAGCAATGCTTGGCTATCAGTTTAAATTTCGGTTGTTTGTACACTTTCAATCAATGATGAGTGAATCTGGTGACATTTTAAGTGTATGAAATAACACAGTCTCAAACTCTATTTCAAATTCATTTAACAATAAACCTATTATTTTTCATCCTAAATGGGTTTTAATCAAAACATAGTTCAAACGATTGCAAAAACTACTAATTCACTATTGCATAGTATTTAGAAAGAAGATTTTTTTGACACTCAAATATTAAAATGAGAACAAACTCAAAGTCAAATAATAAGAAACACAAAGGTCTACCCAAGACAGTGTCACACAAAAACTACATATCGATAATCTCCACGGCGAATTCCTGGCCACAAGCGTATATTTAAAAGCAATAAAAATAAATGACTCTCATTAAACTCGAGTGTTGGGTCCTATTGTCGCGCAAGGGTTCTTGCATCTTCAAACTAATGACATCACATTAGTAAACTGTCACAACACATCAAAAGAACACACGCCTTAAGGATTCCGAGTTTCAAAAACATTTCAAATGATATTGATAGCTTGCGATTTGTTAATTTCTTTTGTCACATTAAAAATCAGTTTGCTGCACTATTATATTTGTAAGCCGCAAAGAGTGTATTAATGTTGTCAAATTAATCTTTACAAGCTTTAAATTACTCTCAAATATATCAAACTTAAACCGCTTGTATGGTTTGGTCCTTTACAGTTTGTAGACAAACTGTATTTTAATGTGAGAACAAGACACAGATGGCTTGAGAGATATTAATAGTTATTATACTTTTTGTATAATACATGATAATTGTATTTGATCAAAATTAGGCGCAGGCATATCTATAGTAATACGTCTACTTTTGCTTCTTTGTTGGATTCTCATAAAAAAGTTTGCTAAAAATAAAAAACTTTCCTCTCATTATTAAATATGTAATTTTTGAATTAAAGCTAATTAAATTTATTTATTTTACCTTTTACTATGGTTATAGTAGTCGCAAACTAAACTCAATTAGGTTTAGTACTAACTTGTATAAACACTTTTTTCACAATTTTTGTTTTATAAGGCATTCTCTATCCCTCTATTATGTATTATATTATTATATTGATATACCGTGGAAGTCCGTTATATTGAAAGAGCCTATTTGATTTTTTACCTGTACGAGATTAGTTCAACATTACAATGTGGAGAGCAAGGTCTGTCTAATAAATTTTAGGGAGTAGAAAATATATTCTGATTAGTTTTAGCTACTTATAATTATAAATATGTCATCGAGTCATATTTATAATTATAAGTATGTAAAAGTCAAGTGTCATAGAATCAGTCAGGATTCTAATAATAATACGTAATTTTTTTTTATTTACTGTCACATAAATATTTCCTTCAAATACTTATATTTCTTCTAAAAAGGTTACAATTAATTGATGTAACAGATCACTGAATAAAAGTGCTAAAATAATTAATACAGCTTGGGAATTTAGGTTTCAAAATTCCTTGACAGGTGAATTCCGCATAGTTTTTAAGATGTAATCTATTGCACTTTTATAATAAGTTTTTGACTTTTCACGTTGAATCATATGCAAAAACAGATAGGGAAAATATCTTACTATATACATATATAACCGACCAGCATTTCTTAATACTTTTAGACATTTGTATTTTCTAAAAAATATAATACAAGATACTTACACGCGCCAGCAACATGAATTTTCTTCATCCACGGATAAATAACCCTGTCAGTATTATCAGAACATATAGAAGAATCATCATCTTCAACTGGGGGACTATCTAATAATAACCGTTCGTCATCCATTTCTGATCCAGGGGAACCTTCTCGCCCTAAGGCATGGAGCTTTCTACCAGCTGGTGCCGCTTCTTCTATATGCCTTTCTAGTCTCAGTCCAAGTTCAGCTAGACCTGGTGCTACTTCCCCGTTATGTGTGGGAACAAATCCATGGTCTGCATCTGAAGGATGTGAAGGTTCTGGGGGCCTCGGAGGAGGAGCGACAGGTGGGTGCTGCGGCAAGGGGTGATAGTAGCCGCCATAACCGTAACCTGTGCCAATTTGGACGGGTGCGTACTGATGTTGATATCCATACTGAAGATGTTGATGCTGGTAATATTCCCCTGGTGGTATGTAGTCCGCCTGGCTGTACTCTTCCGACGGTGGGAACTTTGGGTCCGGCTGCGGCTGATATCCGCCGTTCATGAGGAAGGAGCTCATGATGGGCGTGGTCAAGTCGGCGCATCACCTCTCGCTCAGCACGCCTGCTAATATGGCCGCCATGCAAGGATCACAGTTCACAATGTTTTAACACATAAATATGTCCAGCTATCACACAATTTTTTTGTTCAACTTTATGAACAATTAGTTATCTATTATCAATCAATATTTTTTAAAATAAAATAAAAACACTTATTCTTGTACTCAATTTTATTAAATGTCTGCTTTATGTTCCTTCGAAGCTGATTTAATATTTAAATTTATATACTCATTTAAAAAAAAAAGTTACATAACATTTGATAAATTGCATTTATTGAATAAGAATGTTTATTATCGTCACTCTCAGTGCACCACTAAAAGCAATTATTTTACGTAATCCTGTCCCATTTGCCTCGAGTGTATTATAAGTAAATCACTCACAAATTATCATTTGTATATTACTCACAAGAGCACGAAAAGTCCACTTAGCAATTTCACTATCACAAACAGTAAAGTTCTCTAGTAAGCAGTACACAATATTTATTACGAAGAAATTATTGCAAAGTCATTTGATTTATCACTTTTGGATAATAAACAATGAAGTAAAAGGCGCGCTATCCTGCGACGACATTTTGAGACAATATACACTGACTGCCCGACACGCCAGCGCACTCTGTCACTTTAAGGACTCCTATACATGTTCATCAATTTTTACATACCACCTTCCATTTTTAAGGCGGAGCTGTTCTTTAGCTGTCTTATTCTAAAACATAACTATAAATTTGAACCTTACGCCATAAACCCAAGTCTGAATTTAGCTTGCATTAGCAGTCGTAAGCATCAAACCGCAACCATGACGTTCCCCCTTCCACCCACAAATAAACCTATAGGTGCGACTGAAATAGACGTATCAGCGTTGGTAGGGGACAAAAAGGGGAAGGCTATAGCTATCACATTCATACAATAGAGCTTTTTCAATGAGTGTAAGAGACAAAAGTTAAGCGTGGGTTTATAGCGTGTTAGAGATTAAGAAGCTGCTTTAATAATAATTCAGAATGAACATGGTCTCTGTGCGTAACGACACCGGGCGTTTTAAATATTTAATATGCAATATCCTTTAGTTTTCATTACAAGAGAGTTAATTACGATAATGGACGAGGTGAAAGATATATTTAAAATCTAAACTGTCTCACATTGTTTATGTTATCAGATTATTTCAATAAAATAAATGCTTGTTTTGATACTAATAAAATATTTCTAGTACAATGTCCATTATATGTTTATTTTTATTTGTCTCTACAATTGTTTAGTATTAAAAAAATATTTTTTTTTAAATCGAAATTTTTTTTAGAGACATGTCTTCGCAATTCATTTTACTTACCATAAAGAAAATATTCAAAAATATTTTATTCAAAACCTACACTTACCTGAATATAAGCTTGCGTTTATGGTGTACAATAATTTACAATAACAAAGAAGTTCGCATATTTTACAAGTATGATAATTTTAAAAGTTGCTATATGCGTACATACTTATTACTTGTGAGCAAGTTAGGTATCTTTACTGCCCTCTACTTTATTAATCTTTTAAAATAGCAATGTTGATAATTGCATTAGTTCACAAATTCGTTACTTCAAAATACTATTTTGACGAAGGCTGCCTTTACCAATAAAAATAAATAGCGAACGACTCAAGCATATCATGCCATTTGTATCTAAAGCATCTTACAACTGACCCACCGACAAGGGAGCCGACTAGGAGCCAAATAAACAAAAATGTCCGATGAGTTTTATTGAATTAGACGATCACAATAGCAGTATCGTAGCCGTGGTGGACATTTCTGCTGAGTCAGAGCTTCCAAGCGGCAGGCACAAAAGGTGGTAACACCCGATCAATGGGAGCTTGATCAATAAATAGACGTGTATCTACGACTAGTTTACATTATAGATTAATTAAATAGTGTAAAGTAATTTTTTATCTTAAAATTGCTGCAGTCAGCATATCAATATATTAAAGTTGTGCAAATGTGCCCATATTTGTTTCTATGATGAAGCTAAAAAAGCATTACCTGTTACAGTAAGCACAGCTTAATGGAATTTTAGTTCTAATAGTGACTGATTAGTTAATGTTGACTAGATGTTCCATCCAGTTTAACAATTACGATATTTGCTGACTGTTGCCGACCGGCTGACCAAGTGGTAGTAGTCCCGGCTAGGACAGAAACTTTTGTTGAAACCCGAGAACTAATTTTATATTTCTATTTATCAAATATTAAATTTTTTCTCAGGTCATGCTTATTTTTAATATATTTATATTTCAAATCATTTAGAATCTTTATAATATGCTTATAATGATTATATTGCTTTGGGCTACATAATAGATGTAATTGTAAAAATATTATTATTAATATTAATAAAGACCCGAGTGGTCAGTCCCCCTTACTACAAGCTCAGTACTCGGGGAGGCGATCTTTAAATATTAATGTATATGTAATAGTGATATTTATCTTAAATGTATAGTGTAGAAGCCTGACAAAATGAAAATTATTTATTTTAGCATAATGAAACGTCATGTTTTAAACAAAAGGACAAAGAATTCATTTCTAAAGATTTCTGTCGTCTTAATTACAAATGGCTCAGGCGTGTGATGAGTATTGTGTATACAACAAAGTACTCACAAAATAAGAAAATATATATAATAAATTACATAAGGCCAACTATTGTTTCTTTATTTATTATGGTACAAGTTTAAGTATGGTCAGTATATATTGGTAACCAGCCTTCCTCAAAAAGTTTAAAATTCAAACAAGATTTCGTCCTGGAAATTGTTATTTATGGAATCCTCTTAAAAGGTCTTCGCGTACCTAACTAACGACAGAGTCAATATTCTTTCTACAGAAGAAATAAGCCTGCTCAAGTTTTATTGTTTTTATTAATTAACTAAAAAATCTGGCTACGTTCGCCTATGGCTAATCTGTAGATAAAATATTGGAACCAACCGTAAAGTACCAACATATATTATCATCTTAGATTATTTACCTAGAGTTTTACCTGATTTTAACCGCGAACTACTTCTGGCTCACATTCAAAAATTTAATAACAATTTAATTTAGGAGGCTCTGAATTTTGACATATTATGTGAATTATATCAAAATTCAACGCCATGTAAGCAGAACCATCCATATAAAGGTTAATGAAACCCAGCATTACTTGTTTTGAAAGTAAACGTGATGTCTAGTGGCTCCTATTGTAGGTACGATTATCGTAGGAACATGATTACAATTAATCTGTGCGATCTATATAGATTGTGGTATATTTGCTTGTACAAACTCTTTGGTGGATTGACAGGTTGCAGCTGTAACATCACGCTCACTGTTGTTTTGGGCGATGTAGGAAGAGGTCAATAAATTTTGTAGAGACACAACAGCCTTAAATTTGTAATATTACGAAGTATTTTCAGTAGCTTTCCGAACTCGCCTGTAAGAAACCAGCTCAAATTTTTCCTTCGCCTTATGATACGTTGGTTAGGAGCTTAACTTTTACCTCAGGTGGTACCTGTATGGGAGAATCCAATATATCATCTTTAACTACTTCGTGCTTAGAAAGGTACGTGAAGTAGTCGGTCCTGTTAGTTACTACAACCACTTTCACGCTCCTACCCGCATTGAACCAGCGTGTTAGTGTTATGGCTCAAACCCCATATTTGTTTCTCCCATAAAGATAGAACTATGTCTAGTACTGGGACGTATATAGGCCGCCGATAACGATGATATGTTTTCATCATGACATATAAGAAGAAGCATCTTACAGGCACAGCGAGGTCAAGACTTTTTACATTAGAAGCGCCCTTAGACTGCAAAGACATATAAAGAAAATCAATTGACCTGCTTTATTAATATTTGTAGAATTCATTGTTGTCATAGATATTTAAACCAAATTATGATTATAAATTTATGCTGAAATTGACGGTTTAAATAACATTTGTAAAGAAATAGTTTACAGATATTGCTCCATTTTCCAAGAGTAAACTTTTCAATAATTAATTCAACATAATCGAAGCTATATGAATCAGAGTAGTAGAATACACTCTATCTCCAACAAACTTTCTTGTCTTAACTTACTCCCCTCTCTTGTTGTTTTTTCTCGTAACGCTAACTGGCTTGTTCCATCCAGCACAAACTTAATCCAAGTTTAATGAACAATACGACAGCCCCTTAATCAAACTTTGTATTTTCCAAACATAGATAATTTTCAACTTTATTATCCAACTTTAAGTTTCAATTTTGTTAGTACAACATAAGTTATATACGTCTCTCTTGAAGCTCATTTTGGAACTCGAGAAAAACCTATTTAGCTGACTTTGATCGCATTATTTGTTACTTGCGTAAGATTTCAATATGGTCCCTAAAAGCGGGTACTAACTTATATCTAGATTTAAGGATATTTATTCATAAACTTTTCAGATTCAGAAGATTCGAAGTATTAAGATGTACAAAACAAGTAACAACTCAATTGAAAATGAACAGCAAAGTACGCTTCATATTAGTTATTCACGATTTTTTTTTTAATTTAACTTATTTTTTTATATATATTTTTGTGGGAAACAAAATTATAAAATATAATAATAATAATATAATCTAATATTAGTATCTCATATAATCTTCTCGATTATGGCCATAATCCATTCCATTAACACAGCTATTGTTAGAAACACTTAAATTTTTCACTGCCTCTAATTTAAGAGTCTACCATCTTGTTTTTTTTTACTGAAATGAGGGTTTCGCATTCTCGTTAATGCGATACTGAATCGGTAGGGGATTGCATAGCCAATTTCCTATAATGGCGGGTTGCATTCGCTATTTTTGTTGCGCCGACTTTTTTGCTGCCCCTCCCCTTGCCGAGGGCGAACACAAACTAAATTTATGGATACATAGGAGAGACACATGTGTTGTTTTAGTTTCGTAAATAATAAACATTCGTATGATTCGGAATTTTGCGCTCCGGAGTTTTTTCGGTAAAATTAGGTTTAATACCAGGTCAAAAAATACCTTGAATTTGAATGTAGTGACTTTCCTGTAGATACTTAAAGTTAAATACCTAAAAGTCATAATAGTATATTTAATTAAAGAACTATTCATTCTTTCGATAGTACTTTATGATATTTTGCTATTGGTAAGTACTTATTTCTAATGTGCTTAAAATCTTCTTCGGTATAAGTCATTATTAATTTAAATTATAATCTTCCATAATTTATACGAACAAAGTTACGACGTTGACACGTTCTGATGCAGTATTCAGCGTGCTACATCGAGGAAAGCTTTTCAAAGTCACCCAAGTCCTGCGCAACGTCATCGTATGTCAACTGTTTGACAGCTTACACTCCACCCGCCCCCCTTTGACGTCAACCGCTTCAAGCGCTGGGGAGGCATCCAACAAATTTGCGTCTTACCAAAATTTTCAGTTAAATTTCTTACACTAGTAGGTTACTCACCTACGTTTCAAATACTTGTTTTTTTTCATATGGCAAATAAGAAATAAAGTTACTATTAATGGAGAAAAACTTAATGTAAATAATTTCCTGAGAAGTTTAGGCACGCGATATTTTTTTACTGACTTAGATTATTATTAAATTTAAATGAACGCTATATTGCAAAAATATGTTAAATAGGGATAGTATTGTAAAACATATCGTAGCCCATAGTGGGAGTTACTGCGTATTGAAGTAATGACATATGCTACGAAATATATACATTTGCCTGTTAAAACTACACAAAGAAGATAAATATTTGAACAAACGGTTTATCTAATCGTTTGTTATTGTTTGATCATGTAGCAATCTAAGGCCTGAAATAACTTCACAATAATAATTCAACTCATATTTTTGTTTCCAAGTAATGAAAGTTATACATGATTTTATTAAAGTTGCAACAAGAAAATTTTTAATTCAAAATGTTTGAATGTCATTATGTATCTTAATGTAAAAGCGTTTGAACTCAAAAGACTTTAGGTACTTTGGCACGAGAACTCTGGTTCATATTGCCATTTTATGTGTATGTATGTCTCACAAAAACGTCAAATGTTACAGCGTCGAGGGGAAACGTTTGGTATTCTTAAAGTCTGCACTCTAAAAAGTAAGAAGATTCCAAAATATCAAATCAAGTTTGTGTTTTCTGTGTTCGGAGTTAGAGCGTCTATTTGTCTGATGATTTAGGGAGACATAGGGTGGTTTCCGTATGAGTAAGCAATGTTTCCATTAATCAGCGAACAGTCGCGACAGTGCAGTGGTGCTGCCGTCGTGGCTCGATTTTTTTCCTCTTTCGCCCTTAGATTGGATATTGGACACGATTTCCTGCGAACACTGAGGCTGGGTGGTCGATCGATAGAAGAAAACACTAATAAGTAGCTAGCTATACTTTGATATACACAATGTATTTGTTCATTGTCAAATACAAAGTATTTTTTAATTGTTTATCTTTCGGAAGGTCATTTGTAAAGATTTTGTATTTTAAATATAGAACACTAGAATGGGAAAGGTCCACCACGTCATAAAAAGACTCCACACTATTTACTTTTCTAGTTTTCTCTATGAAAGCTTAGTGCAGAAGAATAACTCTGCGTTTAATAATTTTGGAGTGCTATGTTCCTGCAATATGTTTTGATTGAGAAAGTGGACAAAAACTTCTGCTATATTTAAAACGACTCTGATTTATCATAGTTTCTAATTTTCAATCAGACTACTACAATAAATTTATTGAGTATCTATTTATTCTCTAATAAAATAAAATTAGTAAAAAAACGTTCACTTTGAAAAATCTTCTTCTCGTTTAATCTGCAGAATAACGTCCTTAAGGAACACTGGCAGAGTCACCATGCAATATAAGGACATTAACACTAATTACAATTCTATTACAATTTTAATATGCCAATAAGTAAACACTTTGTATTTATTGCAACTCGTTTATAAACAAAATATAAATGTAGATACCTGTCTCCTTTTGATCTATTATTTGTAAGGCCCTTAGTTACATCAGTTAGTACTAATTCTAATAAAATAAAAATTATACTCGTTTATTATACATACAAATATAGGCAAAGTATAAAGTGAATAAAACCTATATTTATAGAGTCGTCCAACAATTTTCATCTTCAAATAACATTTATCGATCGTTAATGCTCACCAATTCGCCCACAAGCTTATCCACCCTTCTTTCATTCCTATCTAAAAGCGCTGGCCCGACGAGAATTTGCATTTCAATGCATAATTTAACTTATGTGCCGGCGAACTCGCGAGACTGAATAAATATTTCTGTTATCTTTACCTCCCCTCAGTCACTTTACACTTCATCCCGAGAATAATCCCTATGCGAATATTCAAGCTGTTTTGTATTTTCTACAATTTTTATTCTATTTCGATAGTAGCCATACAAAGAGGATTCTGTGTTTATAAGCACGAAGTAACTTGGAAATGTGTTTTTTTTCATATTCAACTTTTATGTATTCTTACTATGAGGGTGGCAAACTAGCATACACCCCTGATGGTAAGCGACTACCACTACCTATTGTATACATACAAAAAATAACTGTTACTTTAACAGCACCATAATTCACAGATAAAATTTCACAAATACTTTATATTTGTGAGATTTTTTTTTATTTATTCTTGACTATCAAACCTCACTCAAATATCTGAACCACAGTAACATGGTTACCTTTCCTGCAATAGCCAGAACACAATATTGCTAAAATTCAACAATATTTCTATGGCGTCAAACTTAGGTAAGATGATTGTAGCTAGCCACGTGAACCAAGAATCACCAAACGAACCGGTTGGTTAGCTTGGAGACAGGCTTTTCAACCACTAGACCACAGAGGCGGTTGACAAATAATGCTGTGTGCTAATATTATTTGTATATTAAAAATATTTATTGAGGCGAGGTATACTAAGCAAGAGTAAAATATTAATTGTTAAATTTTGGCTAACATATCTACATAACGAAATGTAGCTAGTAGAGGTAAATTAAGAATATTTTTATAGACAGTTAAAAAAAGAATTTACTTTATTGTGTTCAAGCTTTTTAGAACAAATGGAATGAATAGTTTTTTAGGATATAATATATAATACCCCTTGTACATGTTGAACTCTCTTATTTATACTAACTTATTAGTTATCTATTGAAAAAAAAAACAGTCATAAAATCAAACCAAACTTCATTGATCAAGAATCAATGTGCAAGAAAGCGGATAATTTATTAGACTCTACTGAATAAGCTTGCATCAAATTGTATCACTATTATAATACAAAGATAAATATTCGTCTAGGATTAGACAACAAATATGTGACTATTTCGTTACCGATCAATCAGTCAGTGACTGATATGTTACTCTTAAATAAACTTCAATTTCACGCGTCCAAGACAACTGTAACTTTCTACAGTCGACTGATCGATCGCCCGGAAAATCGCACTGAATCACCGTAAATATTATGACAGAACCCGGGCATCGTATAACGAAACAATCGCTTTCGAAATGTTTCTTAACTTTGTAAGGGGATTGTTATAAAACTTAATATCTCGGAACTTTGATAGATAGGTCTCGTGGGTGTTCGGAATTCGGTAGCGACGATCGTAAAGGACAATGGCGATTCGGAGACAACTGCTTCCTCTGGGGAATAAATACAAATAAACAGGGCATTTGACGTAAATGAAACAGTGATTCGGGACATTTCATGCTACGTTTGGTACGTTTTAGTATTGGATAGAGATGTTATAATTTTTTTATTTAATCTAATAGTAAACTAAGTAACAACAATTACTTATGTTTTCTTTTCACAGTTTTACTACTAAACTGAACAGGAAAACTTGAAGAAGGTTAAATGAAAAGTCTACACAAATGAGTATATAATCACTATGGAAAATTGTATGTGCGGTAATTTAGGACATGGTATTGCAAATCTAGTCTTATTAAGTAGGTTTTATACTTATAAGAGGAAATAATTAAGTAAATAAATATGCTATTGTCAAACCACACAGTATCGTTTTTTATCTTTATTCATTAGTGATATTATTTACTTTAGACTAACTCAAACTTAGGAAAGTATCTTATTATTTATTCTCGTTAAATATCTTATTAAAAAATATACTTAAATTTTTTAAAATCTTATATGAATGTTCGTACATGGCTGTATGAACTAATAACGCATTTTTATTTATTGCTTATTATGAAATAAAATCCTTGGCTTCAAATCCATGCGGCCATCTCAGTAACTGCACATTTCACTTTGAAAGTTGCATCAGCGGTGGCAAAAAGCATCGCTCTGCACCGGGCTGTGAGATGACTAATGGTCCTCCAACGCCAGTAAGAGGGCCACCACATTTCTTTAACAAATCGAGAATATAACAGACAAATATCTGTTCTTTTTTTATACTGTGTAAGGGTGATTTTTCAATATTCAGATACCTTTGAACAAAAAAATAACTTTAACAAGTTGACAGTTTTTCCATGTAAAATATATCGAAACGTCAAAATTTTTCAGTAGATAATTGTTAGCTATCTATTGAAAAATTCTACACATTTAATACATATTTTTTGTTAACGAATAATTGAATTATCTAACCTTAAAGAGTGGGCTAAATATACTCAATCATATTAAAGTTCATTATAGTTATTGTCAGCTAACTAAACTTTAGTGTTTGTTTCTCTCTCATATTGACAAAATTAATACTCTCGACAAATTATTTACTGTTAATGTCCAGTTGCTATCGTGATGTTATACTTTAGGCAATAATTTAACCCAACTGAAGTAAAGTAATAATTATAATCATAATCTTTATATTAGCCGACAAACAGTTACTGCTGGGCTTATGTACAGATGAATCCCGAAAGAATCTCAAAACTGATCTGTCCCGCGCTGCCTACCTCTAGCAAGCAGCTTCACGCGGTCTTTACCATACATTTATGATATATTTTAGGGAGCCTACCATCACTACGTCTCCCATTATGCGGCTACCATTAGAGATCCTTTCTTTCCCAAAAGCCTTAGTTTCTTTTAACACCGATTCTATCACCTAGTTAGAATAGAAAGAACGGAATAAATTTTATTCGTTTCATCTAACATCAAAGTTAAATGTTACTTTATAACAAAGTTTAAAATGATTAGAATGTCCTAAAAATTGCTACAAAATACGTGGTAATCCCACATCCAAGCGGGGCTCCAACCGAATGCCTCCTCGCAAAAGTAGACAAAGACGATTGAAATTCGTATAATTGAGCATTGGAAAAGGAAAGCTTCAAAGAAACCGCTCCAAGCGTTATTTTTAGTTCAATTTTTTGCAATCAAAACTAGGGTCCTTTAACCTGTGTAACTTTTTTCCCTTAGCAAATGGGTATTAATTAACATGGTAATTATTTCAAATTTCAATAATGTGCTAAATTATTTGCATGTGTCTATTATTGAAGGTGAAAATTAAGTTCATAGAGTACCATAATACTACGGAAAGTTATCATAACTGAAGAATTAACTATTTTTTCGTTGAAGTATCAAAATGGAATAATTTCTTTGATAAAAAGGATGAATAGTTTATGTAAACACTTAAACATAATGTCATTGTCGTGTAACACTGCATTCACTAACATAAGCAAGTGAAGTATTACTTTTCACGATTAGAGGGGTCGCCATGTTGTATGTGGATCGTGGTGGTATAAATCTAAGGTTTTCTTGTGTCCTTGTTGTTTATTAATTACCTTTAAAATGGTCTTACAAAATAATGTCGAATATGTCATCGGCCTATATACATTTCTGATGCACATACCCATGGTTAATTAATTAATAATTAAGATAATTTTTAATATAAATAGAAACTCTTATTGTGAACCAAATAAGGGCTACAACCTTAACTTGTAACAGTTATCACTTATTTTTTGCCCGTAATCGTCGATACAACTACGTTTTCTATGTGTCTGGTAGTATTTCAATCTTCGCCTTAGTTGCGTTTTCCACATGCTAAAGGTTTTCGTCATTTTCTTTTCTCAAACTAAAATTTTTAAAACATAAAGCCCGCTTTGTTTTTAAAACATTAAGACTTCACATAAATATATACATTTACACAATTCAATACGAATATAGCAAACGAACAAAGACCTAAGCCGATCCTTTGCCGAGAAAAATAGTAGGAAAACCATTAATAACTGTCGCAGCGGCTCCTTGTTAAATGCATACAATACTTGAAGCTTTTTAAAAGACTTACAATGGAGTCTTGGCTAAATTAAAACTTTTTCGATACGGCCGCGAACGCGACATTGCAGGCCGAGGATGGGTAATTATTGTTAGCAGAGTACGGTCCGCAAAACATTAACAATTATAATAGAAAATACCCATACAACATGGATATTTTTCATCATGAGCCAAAACTTATGTTTTAAAAGTAGGTTAGGCTTCTAAAGGTTCAGTAAGCATAAAATACTTGTCAAGCAACTCCACCCTTTCTTCATGCATATATTTTTGATTAAGTAACTAAATTGAATTATGTAATCGTGTGAAAACGGCGTGCCAGACTAAAATTAGCATAACATTAGTCATTAATTTCGGGAAAATTATCATATATATGTTATCTTTCAAATAATTCATTCCTTCGTCCTTAATTATAGAGATATCCAAAAAATCAAGACGGACTGCATATTAATTCATATAAATCAATCTATGTGACGTGATTGGTCATAACTCATGATTTTTATATTCTTAAATGATAAACTGTCACTATAATCTTAGACTATTAACTGTTTTGTAAATAATCAATGGTTTTGAATAATAATTTTGCATTCGTTTGCACACTGTACAAGTTAGTACGTCAACTGACACAGGTTTGTAAAGACACATTTAAGCGGAAAAAAATAATAATTAATGATATCGGTGGCAGCCAGTAGGGAACATGGCTGAATGCTCGCTTTCATAGTATCTGCCATTCATGGAGTTCCGGTGTTGATTGTTAAAACTAAAGATAAGCTTAAATTTTTGACATATTCCACCATTTTTTTTAACTAGAAAAAGTAACTAGAAAATTATGTTTATTTACCTTGAGTTTAAGGCAGTGTGTCCATAATATACTCATATACCTTTACCCATAGACTCTTCGTACTGCTTACCATCAGGCAGTGCCTAGTTATATGCGACGGTTTTAATAAAACAAATATGCATTTCTACCAGCGTCTACCAGGCAGGCATATCGACATTACTGACCCATCTTACTTTGACATCAGAAACTCAACCCTTCAAACACTGTAAGAAAAATTTTGCAAGATTAAAAATTGACTTCAAAATATTAAAAAGGCAAAAATAATTCAATTGAAATACTCCTAGAAATACTAATAATTTTAAAAAAGATAAGTTCCTAAATTTTATTAATTTTTTCTTTCAAATTTAAATCATGTTCAACAAATCCACAGTACGACAGTATTATACTGTAAAAGAATAAATGATCTTACAAATGAAGTCTAGAATTTTATACAAAACTTACGCATATACATGTTCATTGATGCATAATCACTACGAAAGCTCCATATAAACATCTTAAAATATTAACGAACCATAATCAGTGTAAGTCCTAGCTTGATTGACTTATCAGTCGATCGACTCAAGTTACGGGGGCGATTCCACCTCGAATCACCAGCGATAGCATCTCGCACCGACGGATCACGTCAATATTTTGACGAGGGATTTCTATGTAGCTGTGTTGTAATTACTATGTAAAGAGGGTTTGTTTGGCCAATAAGCTGGGTTCCTTTTTCCAATTGTTAGAGGATAGGCCTGGCTGATTAAAAACTACTTTTTGGAGACGATAGCTGTCTACGGCGTTTTTAAGGATTTTTTTAAGAAACTTAGATAGGTAAAACTACGTTATTTGTAGTTCAATTTAGAAGGCCTTTGGCTTTTGTTTTCCAATTTCACACAACCATTCTACTTCACGTGATTAAATACTACTGGATACATAACCGATAACTTTATTCCAAAATGTCGGTCAATTATCGACATCAATATATCCTGGCGTTTGTAACGTGCCTCGTAATACACAATCTATAAATACTCCAACCTGAATCTGTATTGTTGACGTGTTTAACAATTCGATTGACGTGGGACTATTCTTTTGACACTATTATAGTGGACTATAATTTTGATGACACGTTTCTAGGCAAACTTCTGAATTATATTGAATAGCTCAGATAATATTGATTACTAATATACTCCTTCTGCAATATTTCTTTATTATTGACATACTATATATTTATGAAATAAAAATCACTCATATTTTGTATATGTCACTGGTCTACTTCTGAAAGTGCTAGTCTGTAGACGATATTACTCTGTACATAATATATTTTAGATAGCATCAGTATAAGTAGGCGTAGAGTTTGAGCACCTAATTTGAATGGTAAAAACATATTTTCTGTGTCTATAGACACAGAAAATATGTTTTTATAGATATATCTATATAACTGATTAGCTGTTCGTAAGAGTTGCTAAAATTTAAAATTAGCTAAACAGATTTAATTATTTAATCATATTGACATTTTTAAAATTTTTTTTCGATTACTATTACCACCAAACATTATTACTTATACATATTCATCTTGAGATACCACATCTAATTAAACACAAAGTGTAACAAGAGTAACGGTTGCACTACGAAAATCACCTTTATAAGAAGGGTATAAGGGCGGTTCCAAAATTGAATTTTTTAACAAAAACCATTATATCGTTATGATTTAATATTAATTCTTGCATAACCTTTTTAAACATTTCAATGAATCTCATCCAAGAAACCTCCAGTCCAAAATGTTTTTGAAGGTACACATTTTAATATCTTCTGCGTTTTCGAATATCGATTCGCAAGTTTTAATTACTCAAAGTGTAAGCTCGAAGCAATCAAGATGGGACCTTGTGACCCATTTAAAAAGTTTATACGGACGATGCGCAAACGAGGGGAGTGATAAATGAACAACATCAATCAGACCAATTTTGAAGTGCTGCAAATTTTCACCCGCATCTTGAGTTGTTTTATTAAAGCAATAGCATTTGTGAATAATAAAAGGCATAATATTCGATTGTATTTAAAATTCAATATTCAGTTATATCAACACTGAGTTGGAGCACTGCTTATTTCCATGTTCCAGAATGTTCTCATCTCATGCTTATATATACGATAAAATAGCACATTTTGCTCGCGACAAGTTTTTTAAGTTATTTTATAATTTTATATTTTGACAACGAATAAACAAAATCGAAAAAATATTTTGTTCATAAGTAAAATAATCATGAATAAATACTGTACTTATTACACACTGGTTCATAAATAAGTTAACACTATTAAAAAAAAACTAAGCCTAAAATAATCCAAAAGATATGGCCTGTTAAATTTTCAGCATTGAAAAATAATGCATTAAATTTTATTATATATATTTTCTCGCAATCGTAGTAAAAAGTAGAGTGTAACATAGGACAAAAGTAACCATTTTATATCTGTTACTTTGTATAATAAATATTTTTATTAATTAATTTTAATAATAGGGCAATTTTAGCTTTAAGCTATCTTTATCATACATTTAAATTGGATTTTCACTTGCGTTTGTTTTTACTAAAAAACGAGGCTTTGGATTAGGGTTTTTTCAATTATTTTCAAAGAATTCCTTCATTTTTTGATCATCTTTTATACCATTATTTTATTAATCGACTTAAAAAATATTTTATTATATAAAAATATTCAGCTGCTTTCGGATTGGTCTCATAAAATTTTGTTTGGATCTGGTGATGACTCTCAAAGATAGACAACGGCACTTTTTTAAATTCAAAACTTTTTGAGTATCTACTAGTTAAAGTCCTTAAAATACAGGCTAGTCTAGTGTGAAGACCATAGGTAATGTCTGCCCTGTCTTTTACTTTATATACCCTGAAATTTGTGATCGTGAAATATTTTTCATTTTTTATATTCGTCAAATATTGCACTGCTTTCATAATAGTATTTAAAATGATTGATTTTTTGCACGAAAGTAATACATATTATAATAAATAAGGTACAATGAGCAGCACGCCACTACGCTACTACGGTTTCGACTGCGATACCAAATTTACATTCGCTATGGTCACAAGATGGTTAAATTAAATTTGCTATCTCCTGCTTCTTCGTGCTTAGGAAAGCATGCTTAGCAGTAGGTCCCGGTTGATTCGGAAATCGTATTCACCCACTAAGCCACCAAGTGAAATAACACTTGGTGGGTTAGTGGGTGGGCAGGTACCAGGTTGAACAGGTACTTTGTTCCCAGCAGTGGGACTTATATATGCTGTAGATGAGAAAATGGAAGCATTAAAATTTACGTACATTGGAAAAATTCAAATAGTATAAATGTTGCATTATCCTAATAAACATATAAAATGAAAAAAAATGGCCACACCTTAACTTATATCATATGACTACTTTTTCCTCCCCCTCTCACACTCTGACGACTGATAATATAGGTAAATAAGCAAATCTTTTATTACAACCGATCTCGCTTCATTGAACGAGTATACGAACATTAAACTTTCTTACTACTTAACTACTTTTATTAAGAAATTGTTTCGAAACATTTCAAATTGTAATAATTTTATTCACTAAGAGATAAGTCGATTCTGTATTAAGTAAATTATTCTTTGCCCAACTCCGATATCGAAAGTCGGCGTCTTCGTAACAAAGTACTTTCTTAAGAAACTTTTAAGTGAATCGTTCGTTTCAAACTGGCCGGGAAATTCGAGTTGACAGCAAAGACATTCATCTCAGTAAGAACAAGTATCTAACTAAAAGTACTAGAGTAAGTTTAATTAAAAATACTTTATTATAACTGAAGCCTATTCAATATTAGTACAGACGACCGCGTGTAAAGCGGAAAAATGGCTCTTGTTGAGACTGGTTAAGGTTGCTACGTTATGTAATAAGTAGTATTCTTTTGACAAGAATCATATATGATGGAAGTGCTTGCCTTGTATGAGAAGTTATCTAATTTAGTTTTCAAGTCGGCTTTTACATTTAAAACTTTTTTGACAATTTTCAAGGGTCTGTTTCTAAGATCAAAGTTAGATAGGATTGACAGTATATTCAACTTCCCTGTCTGTTTGTTGCTGGTTAAAAATAATCAATAGCTTAAAACTTGACTTAAAATTTGGGGGTTGCCCTCGATATCCCTAAGACCCCATTATCATTCTGATTTGATGACAATGGGATCATTTCAATAGTATAAATCTCTATAGAAAAAAAAGAATATTGAAAATAGATTTTTGCTTGATAGAAAAATCAGTTTTACGCCGAGATTTCCCACAAAGAAAATACAACGGAACATAGAACCTGGTCATTTTTGAAGTCGATTATAAAGAAATTTAATAGGGCGGACTTTCTTGAGGTCACTGAACTTACTTAAAAATTTTAGACCATCAAGAACTAGAAAAACAAGCACACTGTGCCTAAAGAAAAAGTTAACACTTGACTTTTTCTAACCAAATACACATTAAAAATTAATACATACAGTAATATTGCAGAAACAACTTATTTTATTAGAGATCTATGGAGTGTGAGTTTTAATATCCATTCAGAGATAATACAAGTGCATTTACTTAAATTCAATAAGGGAAGCTTCTTAATTTCTTTTTCTTATTATTCAGAAGAGTAAATGACTGGGTGGGCATAAAAAATCTCTATTGGATCCACGGTAGTGAAGGTGGTATCTTACGATGGTATCTTATTATAAGATTTATTTATCTGCAAAGCTTAAATAAGCTACTCAAAGTCATTCAAATTTTAAGAGCATTACTTTACAAAAAACTTACGTTTCATTTTAATCCGTCGTTCCATCCATACATTTTTGGACTGTGATTTTCTGCACATTTAACAGATATTTTCTAACAATAAACTGGATCATAATGGAATCATTATATCAACAATATGAGGAACTTCAGTTCCTGGCGAGTACATAAATAAAAATGCGTAATTATAAACTTCATTGAAGCCAATCTACTTTGTGTTCATTCATTAAATATTATTCATTTTTTTAGATCGAAAGTCCAGGCATGGATATTAAACTGGAACTGTCGTAAGACGTCGTCGGCTCATTAATAATTCGTTATCGGTACCGACGACTACCGATCGGCTACTGTGGGGACAGTTTTCTATATAACATTACATTACAACGGAAATATAAGGAGTTGTTATAAGCTACTGAATTACTTTGGTTGGTATTTTTAGATACTTATGCCGTGAAAGTTTTGGTGGAATACTTTTGGTATTTTATGAAAATTTTTTTACTCAGTTTAGGATAGTTACCTAACTATAACGCTTATTACTACCGTACACAAAATCGATCGCATTACTACTTAGTGTATTAATGATAACAGTCATTTTACATCATAGGTATCATAGGTAATAGAACAATGATATATTAGTCATAATATAATGAAAAACTAACAACTTATTATTTTATGTGTCCTCTATAGATTATTCTAGAGAAGCAGCCCATTCTCTTGTTCCTAGACAACTATAGAAACCGTTCACTTTGTGCGATAATTTAAGAAATATCAATTCATAGCCATTAAATATGGAATTGAGACTTAGATATATTATTGCGTCGTCTTTGCGCTGGCTATTGCAGCCAAAATATACATTTAACAGCTATCAAAAAATATTATCTACCTCCGAAGGGCCATTACATAGTTTTATTTGAAACTAATTCATTTTAGAATTACTTATGATTTTAAATTTGAACACAATGTAAAATTATAGAAGCAAAAGTTTTTGCGAAATATGTGCAACAAGGTGATAAATTATAGAGCAAAGCAAGGAGACTTAAATTAGTCCCGTTTTAATACTAGATAACCCTATTTAGTGTCAAAATCAAACCGAAATACCATCTCCAGTAATATCTATCTATTTCCATATGACTGTTCACTGTCCCATAACAGTACGATAATCAGAACTCATGTAGGTCTAAATAGAGCCGATTTTAGGTAACTATTAAAAATAACTATGTCATAAGCTATTAATCAATGTTCGATAAGACAACTCAAAATGGGCGGTCTACGTTCTAAGCCAGGTGATTTATTTCATAAGCCTAAAGAGTGACTTAGCCATTTTAAGAAGAACTCTTGATTACGCCTTGGAAATTTTAAAATCATCATACTTGTAAATAGAAAAGAGGGCACAGGTAGACCTTTATCACTGGTTGCTTGATATTAGCGATGTACGATAGTGACCGTTCTATTGACGTATTTTGGACAATAGGCAATATATTTATCGGACATCAAGAGGTTTCGAGCAAGTGAATATCTGATATTTTCTTTTGAATTGCACAAATGCTGGCTAAAAAAAGACACAAAAGAAAAGTTCCTGAAACAACATCGACTTGATACTGCCTAATAGGAGACTTAGTAGGAAGAGTGCATATGTGAAGATAGCTAGTGCAGCATGTGACATACTGCTCTAGCCAACACCACCTTGCCGGCCCAAAAAGTGCTTTTTACGCTTCTTTTGAGGGAACCCAAGTTTTATGAAAGAGGGAATACGTGTGCCGGTATGTAATTCCACGCTCTCGCTGTGCGACTAAGAAATGAATAGTAAAATCTTTTTGTGCGTAAAGTAGATGTGAAGACAGTAAAAAAGTGACTCCGACGCCAGCACGCGTTCTCCTGAGAAGGAATGGAGAGGATAAGTTCAGAAAGCTCATCATAGCACACTCCATGGTACAACCGATAAAAGGTATTAAGTGATGCTATTTTCAGACGATTAGATTTCTTAGGGATTATTGAAATATAGTTTAAACAGAATTAAAGTCTACCTGTGCAATAAACAAGAAAAATTGTGAGGTTGTTTTAAAATTAGACCCAACTATTTTGAGTACAAAATATCCATCGTTTCATATTTGCAATTGCTGAAAATCAACTTTAACTTTTGTCATCAGTTAGTAAGCTTTGCACATACACTTAACAAACTGCCATCTCTTGCTGAGAATTGTCCCTAAAAGCTTATTGCTGATGTTACCATTTAGTTCAACATGCAAGCAACGTGAGAAAGTAAGAGCTCAGAGCTCCATCTTGCGGTGAGTAGCGACTAACGTAATGTTTATAAAGCATATCTTTCATGGCTCTACACTTAGTTCCTTGTTAGTTTGTGTAAGAAAAGCAAGACACTATTGATATCCGTACTATAAAAACAATATGTCAACCTTATAAGTAAACATAATAGAATATGACTTTGTAGGTATGTTTCCTTAAGTCTCTTATGCCAATAACAAGCGGTGAGGTGACTTTGTTTCTACAACACCAAAGGCAATTAGTTATCCTGTGTTACACATGATGCATTTTTTACCTAACTCATTAGATGATTGTAATATTGGGTAATGAATTACTTCATGTCGAGTTTAATAAAGAAATGTTTATTTTGTACTGGATGAAAACCCTGCAGTTTTAATAGAAATAGGACACTTTAATCTCTAATATACTTACTTGCAGAAATTTATATTTGATGTTTATATATGTTGTTTAATTAAACACATTACAATAAACTTGACACCGCTTGATAGTAAACAGTCGGAGGGTTCCATATGCGAAGAAAGCCTGTACTTATTATTCTTATTGGAATAAAAAACCAAATTTATGAATACCGTTTATGAAATTCGCTAAATACGTAAACAATTAATTTTAAGAGTACATCAAAGTTAAGCGTTTAAGGTTAGTATCAACCTGTCTGACATATCTACATTACCACGTTTGACTTCGTTATAAAATTATCATCATTATCATCAACAGCCTATATTCCCGTTACTGAGCACAAGCCTTCCTACATGGGAGAAAAATGACGAGTTTTAGAACATCATTGTTGTTGTTGTTGTGAAAGCGGTTAACTTAAAAACCTAGACCAAGGGCTTAGCGTGTATTCTTAAGGATGGAGGAGCTCTAGAATATTCGATTAACTATTAACCAACCATGCCAAAAGTAAAACCTTTAAAGTCCTCCTTAAACTCCTTTCTCTGTCGCACAACTAGAGCATGGAATTCCTTACCAGCACACGTATTTCCTCCTTCTTATAACATGGGTTCCTTTCAAAGAGGCGTGAAAAAGCACTTTTTGGGCCGGCAAGGTTAGGTTGGCTAGGGCAGTATGTCACATGCTTCACTAGCTGTCTTCACATATGGACTCTACCTCTTACTCTCCTCTACTGCTTATCATCAGGTAGTGTCGAGTCATTTGCTGTGCTTTATATAAAAAAAAGTTGCTATGTTTTCGTTATCGAATCTAGAGCATTCGAACCACAATTTTATTGATCTCTTCGTTAGAAAATATAGGGTAGATATTAACAGCTAAGAATACATCTTTAGAAATCACAAATATTACCAACGAAGAAATATTCCTTTAGGTCTCTGAGTTAATCATAATATTTTTAATTAATCTATGTATGTATTACCTATGCTATGTATGTGTCATAGGTATAATTTATAATTAGGTTAATATATTATATCGTCTCGCTTAATTCTTCTTAGCCTAAAGAGTGTCCAGCCGAGAACAATATTCAACATTAAGTCCTACCTGTACAACTTATTTAGACATGTTTAAAAAAAAATGAGGATGCAGTGGCACCATATTCATATACATGTAAAAATTGTACAGACGTGCAACTTCAGATCAGAGAGAAGGTTGGTTTAGAGTAGTTGTTCCCGTAACTTTTACAAAATTGTCTGTAGATTAAATGAAATAGGCTACCTACTTTCATTTAATCTAAAATTCGTAATCCTCATACAAATATCCCTACTGGGATTCGAACCCGGGACCTCTGGCTAAGTGGATATGGGTTCTGACACTCGATCTTAAACTTAACTATGCGTAGAACATATTATAATTTTTGACAGTTTGAGACTGACTGATTAAATTTTAAAAAAGTAAGGAAAATATTTTATGATAGTTATTATTTAAAGAAAGTACAGCATTGCGAATGGACATATATAATTAGCGGACCTAATTTAGTTTCTTTAAGCCTTCAACCATTATCTAACTCTGAATTTATCGCTTTCACTTTCATTTTTAACGTGTGCCATATTTCCATTGCCGCTTAACTGTTAATCATTGTGACGTTTTAATAAGCAGTGATGATTTTAAAGATGAAAGCTATAGCGATAAATATGAAAGTACACAATAAGGTTCTAGAAAAGCTAAACAAATTAATTGCGAGCTTGAAGTAGCAGTTGGCAAGGTATTTTGCAAGGAGAACTGACGACGTTTTGGGTGGCGGTCTCACGCTTCGTATCACTTGAACTCGCTGAATACACACAGCGCCGGACCGATCAGTACATCATCATCTCATGGGAGGCCTATGTCCAACAGTGGACTTCTCCCTGCTGATATAATGATCATTATGATGATAAGAATAAGAAACCAGAACTTTAATAAAAAGTATTTTTTTTAAATCTTAAGTTAGAGAAATTAAGTTTATTGTACTTATTTATTTTGTTTTAAGGGAAAGAAAATGTAGATATTTTTTGTTGTTATTATACAAAAATACTTAAACATTTATTTAACACACAAATAATATATTTTAAACTGGTTAGCCTTACTCATAAAATCACTATATTCCTATTTAAGTTAGAATAATCTCTGCTAATCTATGTTTTACTTATCTCAATCGTATATCATATAAAAAAAGGCAAACCATGTTTTAATTTTTTTTAACAAAAATAGGTTTGATAAAGTTTTAAAAGTAAGATCTTATTTAGTATAAATTGGTTTTAAAACAACAGTATTTGAATTAATAAAAACGTAAAAACTAACACGAAGACGATGAAGTCCTATACTACACCCGTGTATAATTTAAAAGTTATCTCTGCATGTATTACTCTTTGAGCTCTTCTTTTCTCACATAAAATCTGCACAGCTTGCTATCAGGTTGTGAAATTTATCACTATGTGGACCTTAATTTATTGTAACGAACTGGACATTAATTTATTGATACTCTAAGTTTATTCGAACAATGTTTATTATACTGAAATATGTCTTTATTTATTTTTCAAAGGTCGACTTCTCATCACACTTTCATTATTACTATAAATGTAAAAGTAAAAATAATTAGGTCAAAAAGATTTATTCGATGGCTGTGATTCTTTATGATTGTTTAATATTGTAGTGTTTACCGTTTCTTAATTGTACATTTAGCTATAAGATATATATTGTTTTGTATGTATCAGTGTAACAATTATTGGTGAACCAAATAAATAAATAAATAAATAAATAAATTGTCTGATAAATAATTGACTTCGGATCTAAATCTATTCAAGGTTGTAATATACATGTATTGAAAGAAAAAACGATAATAAATTGAACAGTATCTAATTGTTAGTTAGTTAAATGTAGTGACATGGAATCTTTCATGAATAATGATTTAAAAGGCACCAATGAAGAGAGTAATAAAATATAAAAATGGCAATTAAATATCACAAAGTGAAATGTTTAAAAAACATCATAGAGAAATATTTCTGAAAGTAACGTTGAGTTGTAAATATAAGTGACAATTATTAGTATCTTAATTAGATGAGTTACGACCATGACATCAAGTTATACACAATGGAAATACAAAAGTGGTACGAACTTATATTAGAGACAAAAATCGGCTATTGTTATCTCAGTCTGCCATTATATGTACTTTGGTTCGACCTCTCCTTTTGATACTGTTGTTAGAAAAAGAAGCCCAACCAGAACAAGAATTCCGCTTCGTAACCTCCGCATTGTACTTTTATATTACTATTTATATTACTTCATATTAGTAATAACACTAGAATAATAAAAACAATAATTCATGATTTATTTCTTACAAACTTACAAGGTTTGTAATTATATCTTCATTTTTTGTCTTCTTTTCTTCGTTCTTCCATAATAGTTGGTGTTCATAGTAGCGAGGTCTTCCAGCCGTGAGATACCTGTAGAGACGAGCTTCTGATGGGATTAAAACTACAAAAGCCCGGATCTACAGGGTAGATCACGAATGTGCCAATATTTAGCTTCGACTTCTATGAAGTCAAGATCTTCTTTGTTCTGGTGCTACACTACCGCCAGACATTTGAGTATACGACCGTGAATACAACATTATTACAGTTATTATAATATAACAATAATAAAAACTTTTCCGTCACAAGTTTCAAATATTTGAACAATAAAATTAGGAATTAATTTAAAAATGGAACATTCCTTATTACATCTTCTTTTGAATATTCAGCTGTGTAGTGATGATGCCATAAGTGTAATCGCCTTCCATATCTGAAACTAAACGTAACGAATTAAGTGTTTTGATTTAATTTTTATTTAGGTTTTGATTTCGTATAAAGTTTACGTTTATTAAAGCTTTAAATTATCTGCGTATGCATAAACTACCTATATTTTATTTTCACATAGAAAAACTTTCTTATACTTGTGATGACTTAAAATCATTATATATGTACAGCATCATGTTATTTTACATTAGCCTACCAGCGCTCACATACAATAAGAAATATGAATGTCTGATATGTGAAAATTTCATAGTTAAATTAGGAAAAATACCGCTGTTTTAGATTGAAGCTGGCGAATAAACTACACTACAAAAAACATTTTCACTTTTTAATTTGGAATACTATGGATTTTCTCGCAGTATAACTGTCTTAACGTAACAAAATCTCATAAATCTTTACCCTCTACGCAGATTGGTTTCTTTCAAAAACGGTGCCTGTGATAGTAAAAGTCAAAGAACTGACGATACCTAATTGCTTTTGGCAGTGGTTATGAATAACTGTGTTAGAAGTCTTCACTCGTAGCGTAGTCTTCGATAGACTCTACTCGTATATTGATTCTAATATTCTTATCATATCTAGTATAAAAACTTCCATTTTCTTCCAATAGCGCAATTCGAAAAGACACAATCTCATAATGACACGCCGCAGTTTATCTTGTTACATCTTAGCATGCTCGGTTTAGTAATTTTAATTACTCCATATAATAAATATTTTTTAATAACAACAATACTGATGTGAATCTAATTTCTACGAATGACTTTAACTTATACCTTAGTTTTCCCATAAAAATCCATTTCTAAATGTATACGATTTGACGTTAATCAGATATTTTTTTAATATAAAGCTCAGCAAATGACTCGTCACCACCTGATGATAAGCAGTAGAGGAGTCCATATGTGAAGACAGCTAGTGAAGCATGCGACATACTGACCTAGCCACCCTCCCCTTGCCGGCCTAAAAAGTGCTTTTTCACGCCTCTTTTAAAGGAATCCATGTTGTAAAAAGGAGAGAATACGTGTGCTGATAAGGAATTCCACGAAAAAACAGTGAAGGAGTGACTCCGTAGACAAGTAAATTTACAAAAAAAAAGTAGTGATAAATTAACTTTATTTGACATGGAATAGGTCAAAAGATATTCATTTCCATATTTAACCTGCCGAGATTTTTATTGGCACTTCAAGATAATTAAAATTATTTTATTTTAATCACTGACATAAAAAGTTATTCTACTAGAATTAATTTACGATTAACCAAAACAAGTTCATTTTACCAAGTAATATAGAAGAAATCGCGTTTGGAAATATTTTTGGATGACCCATATTTATATAATAAAACACTCAAAGTTGGCTCACATTAGTGAGATAATTTCCGAAACGACAGCGAAAAATTCCTACGCCCAGATTCAATTTACGGACAACAATACAACACTTTCCCCTAATCTGATAGCATGACGAAGGATCACAAATCAGACGATTCGGCAACTCTCGCGGGACTGCCAAGAAAAAATCTTCGCATCTTTCCGCAAATCATTGCTACTATTGTGTACCAATAATGTACTGAAACTCACAAAAAGGCTCACTTAATTGCTGGAGGGAAGAACGCTGAAAGGCAAAGGCATTGTTTCCCGTGAGGCTTTTGTGCTGTTGCTGACTCATCAATTTCTTCAGATTGACGGAGTTAGCAATTGGCCGCTATTTGCACTGCGCCATCTTCTTAATTCGATGGGACAAGGTTTTATAGCGATGGTGCTAATCGCGCAATCTGTATAACAATTTTTAAGTCACATATCATCTAGAAAATTTCATTTAATTTTCTCGATTAGTATTGTTAGAATTAGAAAGAATTTAATAAAAATATCAAAATAGTATTTTTTGCAATTTTCAAAATTTTTTGTCAATAATTTTTCGCACATTTATAAGTCAGAAAACAAACAGCATGTAGATCAATCAGCGTTATTTCAAGTGTCAATCCAGTTCATTAATAGAAAAATTGTGACACAAGGAAAAGACTAGATATTTACAACTAAGAAAAAATATTTTATCTAATAACTTTGTAAAATTAAAGTCAAAAGAACAACATAATTTTTGGTCAACATTTCTATTCAATCAATCAAGTGTCTATAGTTAGTTTTACGTTTATGATTCGGAAAGACGTGGATTCGACGATAGCTGGTAGTGCCGTCGCTCGATCATGTCATCATTAATCTAGCTAAAGTCTTCTAAAAATGAATTGGTTTGAAAGCGTTTCGATTCCCTTTTCTGTCAGATCTAAGAAGTATCTAGGAAAAATGATATTCATAATAATCCTAATGCTTACTTGCTTGAAACGGAAATAACTACACAAACTCATGAATCAAATTTATAAATGAAATATTTTCGAGTTTTTCTGTATCAATTAAGTTAATCGTCTAATACAATATGATAATATCGTCGTTATCATCCATCTTCGTATCAATTAAGTTTGAAACGTTATGTTTTATCCCGTTACATTTCAACGCGAGTAAATTCACGACAAATTAGTCCCTTGATACCGAATTCTAAGCCATCATTTGTGTGGAATTATCGACGTCACCAACGAGATTTAGTGTCGCAAACGGAGCGCACTAATTGAGGCTCATTAATAAATCTAACAAAGCACATAGGTGTAGTGCCCATAAATACCAACAAGCAATTAGTGCAAATAGACGTTGAGAAAGGTTGCTTGTAAGGCAGTCACGTGTTTGTTATAGCGCTAATTAGGCGTTACTAATTATGATTGGGAAACATTTTGATTTGTATTTTAAATACTTATTTTATTTTCATACATACGTGCACTATACACACACACAGCTTTTTATACACAGTAGGCACTTGAGTTAGATTATATATTATTAATAAAAAAACAATACCATAAATCGTCTTCCATGTCTATTATTGTAATACCAGAAGAGCGGTTCTTCCTAACACAATTATTTAGTTTCTTAAATGGAAGTTCCAAACACTTTACTATTAGACTAGATTGAAGAATAAAAATTATTATTATTATTATTTTGAAGATTTCAAGAATATTTTTACGCTTATTCTAAACTATCATAGTTTAAGATATTAAGATCATTAAAATGTATGCTAAGTAACCAATGATGATATCATAGCCATTCCTAATGTTTCATTGAATTAATTACTATCACATTCCATTTCAAATATACCTTATTATTACAAAATTTCAATTAAATACAAAAAAAATAATTAAAGAGGATTTTTAGGCGCGTTTATTCTGTAGGAAGGACTAAATGTCGTAGTAATTTAATGTAAAACACTTGAATTTGAATGTTAGGCCTTTTAAGATCACTTTCACCAAATTTTACTTAGTAACTAGCCAGCATAACAAGAATACTAAGTAATTTTTAAAATAGCAGTATCATGTACGGTACAAGCTATAAATAGAAACCAGAGCGCCGTTGTTGGGACAATATCTGCAATGCAGATTTAAAGGCCGAGTGATGGTAGGATTAATACATCACAAGAATTGTGATTTAAAATTTTAATGAATGACTGATAAATTTAATACAAACCTATATCCTTTAAAACAGGGCTTTTAATGTACCTGTACATAATATTCCAGTTAAGTATTTCTTCCCTTTTAGTTTTTAAATGAATTAACATTTACAATTTTGGAGTATTATACAACATTACGTATTGTTGCTGCACGCCTAGTAATTCTCAAATTAAAAGAAAAGACTTTTGTAACAGTTTCTCTAACTTTATATTCTGAAATAATACCGCAAATTAATTATTATTAGCGTAAAACAAGGGAGGAAACATTACGGGTACCTATATTTTACAACATGTATTCTCGTTCCCATATTAATTAGAAATATATTATCATACTAGCTGTGCCCGCAACTAAATTCGAGTGAATGCCTGATATTTTCCGTACATATCGTACGTAAGTAACAATGTCATGCTTAAAAACTCCTTCGCAAATAATTTATTATTTTTAGAACAAATATGATGAATAAAAAGGTGAGTCAACCTTAAAATATAGACATATGATGTTGCTTACTTTGTTTTGGAACTAAAGGAGAACCATCCCGGCGTTCATGATTCTTTTGATAAACACACGCAATATAAGCTCTGAAAAGGAATGTTTTTTTCCTGTCTTTGTAACATTTTTCATTCAGCTTCTATTTATCGTAGCGTGATGTTATGTAGCCTATATTCTTTATCAATAAATGGTCTATCGAAAATAAAAATATTTTTTCTATTGGCATCAGTTGTTCCTGAGTTCAAACAACTATACAAATAAATTCCTCTGCTTTATAATATAATATAGTATAGATTAGCTTGCATTGATTACATAAACCGCATTCAAGCACGAATTCCCTTCGTAAGTTTTATATAACAGCTTATATACTATATTTCTTCTAAATATAACTGTTAATGCTTTTAGTAAATACTAAATGTTAAACACGCACTATATAAATCAGGAGAACTTAGATTTATGGGAAGATTACGAGTTGAAAGGAAAAGAATCTATTTTCAATAAACGCTTCCACGTAACCACAGCCTTACAGTTCAGACTAAGCTCGTGCAGAAATCCGGGGCCTCCCCCTCCCCTTCTCCCCAGCTACTGTCCTAAGCATCATTAATCTTGCACGCCGAGCAAACAGCCCAAGTTTAGAGCTGCTCCGTGTCGATAATTTAAGTAAACTATTGCGATGAACTACAGAGTTAGTTGTGACTAATTAATAGGGCGAGTCCTTCTACTGAGTACATAATAAAACGTCTTATCAAAAATGACTTTAATTACAAAGAGGCTTAGCTTCAAAAATTTTCAAAATCTATCTTAAGTACTCTAGTAAAACTTCGTAAATATAGTTATATTTATAAATATGTTATGAGTAAAATAGTCATACGACCTCCACATCGTATGACTATTTTACTGCACAGAAGCGATCATTTCACATAAGTTACGACTCTTCATAATAATATGTTAAAGTTTTGGCAATAATTAAATAATCAAGAAATTAATTCTAAGAGGGGATACACTGTAATCCAAAATACAGGTATAATATCCTAGTTCAGAAACAGAGGAAACCTCATTATTATGTTCATAATGAATAAGCCTAACTGTATTGTATAAACCCTATCTTAAATTTTGTGAAAAATTCAATCAGTACACAATTTGATTTATTGAGGTTTAGAAATAATTTCTAAACCATTACGCCTATTTAACTTTATTAAATAACCTGATTACATAATCATAATGTTGATTGCATAAATGACTTCAAGTTCGCTTAGGAGTTCCCCCGCTTCGGTATTTTTACATTGATACACGATGAAACTATAGCAAAATTTTAAGAAAGACCAGACCAATAGATTAACGAAGTAATTTTCTTGACTGGATTGGACTGGAATGAAACTACACAGAACCGAGCTATATGGCGAGCTCATCCAACCGTATCGGATCGTCACACTTCTGATCACTTCTGATTCTAATTTGCAGACATATATTAGATTCACGTATTAAATAATAGTGACTGTGAATGATCTTTCACAAATATCGTTACCATTAAAAAAAGAAACATCCAAAATTTCTGTCTTTATAGTTTTCTTAATGAAATTATCAAAAAAATTGCCTCCTTTCTCCAACCTATACAACATTATAGAAAAAACTTTTAAGAAAAGGTTGACAATATCATAAAGTACTCATATCGACTATATCTCAAAATGTTCTGATCTAGTTTTTAAATTTTCTATATCTAACACAAGACTAACACAAGAGTACTACAATAAAGTTCTACCATTCATTTTCTCAAAATGGAGTACGAGCGAGGTTCAATGTCAATACTAATTATTTTAACCAGGGCTGGATGGCTTCTTCCAGAGTTTTTTTCGTCTTTTGCTTTGGAGATCGATCTCAAAAATTTCGCATAAATATGAAAGAAAACTCCGTATGACTACACTGAACTTTTTCTCTCTAGTTCACTTCAACTAGGCTGATTTGATTGTTTTTAAGAAAAAAGTTCTGTGATTGGTTTCTTATCATAACGTGGGTTCAAAGTTAAAGTGAGACAAATTACATATTTCAATCTATTTTCTAAACCAATATCTTTTTTTTATTCGTCCTTAACAAACTCATCTGGACCTTCGATCAACATACCTTCCTAATTTCCATATAAAAGCAATATATCTTGCCTCAGTTCGATTGCTTTGGCCCGATCCGTAACCTGTCTTCGTGTTTTCTCCACGGCCCCTGAAACATTTAGGACCAAACGTTACATTTCAATATGCTGACTAAGCCTTACGTAACTTTTACTCAAACCTGTCTCATATTTTACGCGGATACAATATGTCACGGGCTACGTTTCGCGCAACTCCATGTTTCGAAGTTTCAGCGTCGAAATTGTATTCGGCTCTCAAAGTTATTTTTGCAATCTTAAGAATTGATATTGTTTTGTTTTTATTGGACTTGTGTCGAGAACTCGGAGAAGTATTTTATTTATTTTGATTTAAATAAAAGGTATTTAACTCAACTTAACTAACCCTATAGTAGGTTTGTAGGAAACAAACCTTTGTAGGAAACAAAATATCAAAAAGAAATACAAGGGGATAGGTTTACTAATAAGTACAAAAAGCGATCTTTGAAAAGAGATTTTTTTGTATTTTGTAATACTTAAGGAAAAAATTAAGTAACAACACTAATTTGAATTTTGAATGTTCAACTAAATCTTGTAGCAAAGAAACAATGCTTTTAATGCTTTGTAACTCATTGTAACGCTTACTAAATGAAAGACAGAATGTAATAAGTGTCAACTATTTCTCTTATTTCTGAAAGCGTAACTTATGTGAGTACTTATACACTGTTATTTCTGTACCAATTTAATTAAAACTAAGTTAAATTATATCCATTATTAAATTAAACTCGTACAGTTGGCCACAAATTCCGCGCACATTAAAGTTAAGGTCATTAACAAAAACTTTGCTCTTAATATTTCAGCAAACGAGGTAACTTTTCGGACGTATGCTCTTCAGAGATTACGCATTGTTGTGTCACCTTAACAACGTAATTGAGCTTAGAGAGTACGAGTGAATACTTTGGCGAAATCTTTTTGATACGTCGAGAGCTGTTACTTTTAACCAACTGCGGTGTAGAACAAAAATTAAATAAATGGAGTTATTTATTTATATTTAATCTAAGTCTTCGTCGCGTTTTGTAATAAAGTGGTAAGGATTCTATTTCGTGAAAGAGAAAAGATTTGTTTTATGTGAAAATAACTTACATTAAAAAATACCAGCAGCTGAAAAGCTAATTGTAACGTTCAATTGGTATATTACTGTGGAAGAACTATTTCGGTTTGATAAATTTAAAAAAGCTTTAGATAATCTGAACCTTAACATTTTAACATAGCACATAATCTTACTTAGTTATAACTTTTTCTAAAAAAAAAAATAGACTTCATATAACCAGCTAGATTTTAGATGTTGAAAGTCAAAAATAATTATTTTCACACCATTTAATGTAACAAAAAAAAACTCGTATAAATATAGTATTTAAGCATGTTGTTCTCGCGGAGAGGAATCCGCTTACGATCCTACCCGGTACTAGCTAAGTGACGAGCTTGAGGGGCGTTCGCCAGCGCCTGGTAATTATTTATTAATATAATTGTTGTCAGTTATTACATTTTATCTATCTTCACATATGGACTCCTCTACTGCCTATCATCAGGTGGTGTTGAGTTATTTGCTGAGCTTTTTATAAAAAAAGTATATAGTAGTCATTAAAGTGAGTACACTGTAAATTATTAAGCTACATTTTAGCCACTATAGTGAAACCATTAAAACTTCTTTTTACTTGTAAATATGCCGGAAATATTTAAATATTCATGAAATAACCAAAAACCCATTTCATTAAAACAAAAGCTCTTTGAATCGTTAACGTTTCCACAATTTTCTTGATATATTAATAAAAAATGTCTACAGTTAATAGAATAAAACCACTAAGTTAAGCACTAAAACTAATTTTAATAAAACATAGGGACTTAGGCGTGCAATAGGCTTCTGGGTCGACGCCAAGCCGACCGCACGAGATTTATATATCAGAGCATATTACCATATTATGTGACTCGATCAATATGGCCGTATCACGCCCGTTGGATACCGCTCTTGTTTACTATCTTATTTGAATATAATACTAGTATGGAATAGCTTATGCAAGAGCAGACACAGATTTCCTAATATTCGTATAGGTACTTGAATTAACCATATACGTTCACGTCTGTTTTGAAGGTAAATTTGTTAAGATTCGTGATCTTCATCAATTTTTTTATTTTATATTCTCTGATATGGAAAAAACGAAGCTCCTTGTAATGCGCTGAATATAACTATTGCCCTAGCTAGGGTTAAAACGAATGTCTTTTAAAACGAAATGCCCTTCTGATTTCGTACTCAGAATAACTTCTTTAACTGTAAAAATACAAATGCTATTGACATATTCAATGAGCTATGACATCATGCTCCAGTTGCTATGGAAATATTGAAATAATATACCGATGGCTTTTTTGTTTATGTAAGTATTATTAAAGCTATATTGTTATATATGTTGTGTACGACATTTATGAGTATTTATATTAGAGCTAATTCTGCAATACTTAGATTTGTTCCTTAAATAAATTTCACCGTTACACTCGATTCAAAATTTGGATGTTTAAAAATAAGGATAATATAAAACTTAACTAACATTGGGGTAAGTCCAATTTTAGTAGAAAGTGGAAAATACCATATTTAATTGACTAAATTCGTAGAAATATGGAATAATGTAAAGTTGGTATAAGTGATAGAAAAAGAAAATGAGTCTACGATAGAATCGCTGAATTAGTCTCCAAAAGGCCAAAAACCTACAATTTATTTATACGAATACAAAGTTATTAATAATGTGGTTATATGACAGTAAAAGTAATGGGAACTATTTATTGCTAAATAAAACGATATAATAAGTCGCCTAGAATAAGGTTCAGCTTAGCTGGCATCATATTCTAAGCCTGAAGCTTACAACAAAAATATAAAGTTAGTAAAGCAAGTTTCATTTTAGTCCAAACATAATACAGCGGCAAGATGTCAAGACAGACGATGTTTTTAAAGAAGTTTCAAAATTGTTTTTCTTTTAAAAGCGAACAAAAGGCAGACACTGGCAGTGAAGAAATTAAAAGAAGCGACGAAAAACCAAATAGAAGTTACCGTTAATGACCACTGCTTGCGGAAAATATATTTTTTAAATCTAAAAAATTATAAATTTACGAAGACCTAAGTGAAAATCTTTTCATTAAGATATTTATAGTATCGACATTAAGATAATTTTAAAAACCTTTTGGCGCCCTCTTTTCTCAAATCCTTTTATTCTTGTATTATTGTCAGATTAATCATCTCCATTGATTTTAAGTAAAGTGGCTCGGATTTGGAAGGACGCTTAAGCTATGGGTTTAAATTTGGAAGAGATGTCCAAAAGTAAGTGTTTATAGTGCTGCCCTAATTGGGAACTATTTATTATTTTAAATATCAACGTGACTTTATCTAGTTTTGCTCCATTTGATTTGATCCAACGAAAAATTTACTGATTTTACAGAGTTTAAAATTAATATAAAATTGAAATATCACTTCTTTCAAATGCCATGAGATGGAGTTTTAAAGTAATTGATAATGAATCAGAAGAAATGATAGAAAAGAATTGAAAACTACAAATGATAATAACCCATAAAGTTCCGAAATCTTTCAATACATTTTGGTATTGATAACTCATTGTCATAACGTTTGTATTAATCTACTGGTAACTAGCAATCATGTTATGTTTGATATAAGCTACACTTTTACATCAGATAATTAACCATTTTCTTAGAAATCTAGAAAATTACTACAACGTAAGGAGCTCCAATTGATCTAATCTTATAAACAGTCTTACTTACTGTTAATATAATTCAACACCTAATCTAGACAATAGCTTAACCAACATATAAATTATACAGCACAGACACAATTGCATGAACTTAATTTAGTCCAAACTGCAGTCGCTTTATCTGCATAACTGAGCTAGCTTGTTAAGCTTAGAAGCCATTTGCACAATCTAGAATGTTCTAGATAATACCATTATTCAGTTGATCTAGACAATAAACGGGAAGGATATCGTGGAATAGACTTATTTTGTGTTTGTAAGTAATACAACTGTTTTTGAAACAAAGTAGGAGACAATTAACGTAAAGTAGAGGCAATTACACGATGGTTCTTTATTCTAACTACAGTTGCTTTTGCCTTTAAAAATGGTATAAATATACAGCAGTGGTAATACAGCAATGGTATAAGTATTAAGGTATTATTTTATCCATCCAAAACGAAGTTATTGCATACATGAGAAATTATATAGCTTCGTTATGTTATTTTCTAGCACTGTCACTTAATAAAATTTAAGATATATAAAGTTTAAATAAAGCGTCTAGTCTTTAAATTGGTGGTCCACAAAGACTGTAAATGCAGTTGGGACCAAAGAGATATTATCAAGAGAGATATAACTTCTCCAGTTTTATTAGAAAAAAAATTTTGGCAAATTAGCAAGAATTGATACTTTGTCATTTTACTTTTAGAATTTTTGAACAAAACGTAAGTACCTATACTTTAAAAACATTGGCTTAACTATAATGTACTGTTTGTATATCATACTATCTCAAGCTCAAAATCAGGAACAAGGGAAACTACTCTGTCGAATTCATTCCATCATATTGCATTAGTCTTGGCATATGGATTCTTCTTACCACCTGTTATATATTACTAAATTTAATCTGGTCGCTACTTTTAGTCTCTGCTTCGCCAGTATGACTGGTGGAAAACGATATTTATCGAACATATAAATATTTATATTTATCGTAAAGTATAATCTGACATATATATTATGTTTGATTATGAAAGTTTGAAAAAAATAAGCAAATAAGATAGAGTGTAATTTGCCGTTATTTATAAAATAAAGAAACTATTCCTACTATATCCTACAATAGGTTAGAAGAAATATCACTACGAAAGTTGAAGAAGGCTTGGCTAGGAAAAGATTTTGTTTAAATGCACTTATAGGAGAGAGACAAAATGACTACAGCAACGCGTTTCCCAGATATAGTAGATAAAACTCGGCAGAGTGCTGTTTGTTGAAATTGCATTTGCATAGCGTATGCTTGTCGTATCAAACTTTTATGTGAATGTAAGAGAACTGGGTACTATTAAGTTTATACTGGATTTAAGAACTCTAGTATACCTACATTCCATTTAAGTGCAAGGGTAATATAACCTACTGATATCTTTATTAGCGTACGTAGTAAATTAAAACCAACGGTTATAAACAAGGGAATGTGATGATGAAAAGCACTACAGTAAAACACTTAAATTTAACAACTTTTTCACGCATTTGTTATTTTTGTTGTACCTTTAATTTTATACGACCACGATGACTTGCAAGAAAGCAATAACAAAAACCTGCTTTTAATGTACTTATGCATACCAAATCTATATCAAAGGAAATACAATTTTGAGAAATAAAAGACGTTTAAACCAACGAGATTTCCTACCATTTATATCTCTTCTAATGAGAAATGAATTATATTGGTCACTCAATTTCATTTAATTTGATATCTAGTTTCAATAAATAATAAACAACTCGATTTGTTTACAAAAAGAACGGTAATATGCGAGCTTTTACTACGTAGACACATAAAGTGTTACATTAAACATCTATTATGTCAAACTAAAGGCAATACAATTTAAAAATACTGAATGTCCATGAAAAACTATCGCGAAATAATAAAACGAGAAATAATTACACATTAGTAGTCAAGTTGTAAAAGTCGTTATTCATATTTATGTAAGTTTCAGAGCGCTGGTGAAAATAATGCGAAGCGACGAACATTCATAATGTTAAATAAAATGGATTTTACTGGTATAATTTACGACGCCGTGGTGTATTATTTTTATAGGACTTATTTATATTTGTTTTTCATTTCAGCGAGGAAACTGCTTTTAACAAGAAAATCAATAATATTTTCAAGAAACTCTTGGGTTGAAAAAAGACTGTGGTTGGAGGTAAAGTTCATGGATGGCAAATTTTACTCGAAGAAAACATTGCTTAATTTTTGAAATATAATATATATAATATTTTTGAAAAATCACCTGCTTGAGCCGGGATGAAACCGGTGAAATATGTAAAATATTTTTTTTTTAACAAAAGTTATTCGTAAGGATTTCTTTAAACAAAATAGTATCATAGTAGAACCAATAAAAACTGCTTTTTTATTATTGAAAAGCTTACTCAGTGTCTAAAGAAAATAGTTCACTTAACTTATGAATTTGCGACCCACAGAAATGAGAAATGAAAAAACGCCAAAATGAGACCCTTTTCCACGTGTTAACAGACGTATTCTTCGAATGAATTGTCGACGTGTCTCCTTTTGTATCGAGTTATGGTGAATATTGAAAATAATATTTTGGAACCCTGTTTTCAATTCCTCTACTGACCCGTATTACCCATGATAAATAGAATTAAAATGTATTTCAATGGAATAAAAAATAAAAATAAAGAACCTAACTACATTACTTACTTTAATAACTTACTTTTTTACTTACTTTTATATTTTTTAAAACTTAATATAGTATTAAGTACTTAATATGGTAACTTAATAATATTGTAACTAATACATACTTTCAGAAGGCAATACAAAAAAAAACCAATAACAGTGACTGATATACGATATCTGTATACTTGTCACTGACAGTGTCTGCTAAGCATAATTTATCAATTCATAAGAAATAATAAAAACACTATTTTAATATTTCCATTCCCAGACAAAAATAGTTTCACTGCCAATGAAAAAGAGCATTAGCAATGAGTGTTTTATTAAGAACTTATTGTATTTTAACTGTGTTTGTGTTGAATTAGAAATGGCGGCCAGGGGCGGAGCCGTAATTTCGAGCAGGGACGACATTTATGTCAGAACTTGAAGATAGGAAAAAATACTTTAATTATATTTTTTATTTATCTACTTTCCCTTCGTTTGTTTAGGAAAAAATTTAATGTGACATAAATTTAATGAAAGTATAAATGAGAATAATAAAACAGAAAATGATAAGTAAGATAAACGATTACAAATTATAACATAAAAAGACATTTTCCCAATATATTACTGAGATTGTTTAGTTTAAGGTTAGTACCCACTACCGTGAGGGAATATATCCAAAACTTCGAATGAAGTTGTAATACAATACTCTAAGTTTTGTTAAATTTAACTTTGCCATTACCATTTAAATATTTTAGGTATTCTGAAATTAATGTAAAAATATGATTTTTTATATTCTTTGTAGATAAGAAATGATTCCAAACTATAAAAACCTGCTACGAGAATTTAACCCGCGTCTCTCTTGAAGTGGCTGTTTTACTCTCTGAGCTATGCAGAACTTGACGAAACTCTTTCTTCATCTTATAAGCTGAATACCTCTCAATTTCGAAATTATAATAATATATAATTTTATTATTTAAATACTTTACTTCTTATTTTGACTACTAGAAAAAAATGTTGATAAATATTACTAAAAATGTTGATAACTATTATTATTACTACTGTCATGAGTGGAAATTCCACTCATGAAAGTAGTAATAATAATAGTAAAAATCTTCACTATCTTCGGGAATATAGTAAAATTACTGCCATACATCTGCCAAAACAGTGTCAGAATTAGCAATAGTATGGCGGCTTACTGCGTTTTAATTTCGTTGGCTCAGAATAGTCGCTGCGCCGAGGCGAGGGTGGGGCCGTAATTTCGTGGCGGGGCGACATCTATAATTCCAGAGCGATCATAAATTAGCATACGTATTAGGTTGCGTCGAGGACAAATTCTGTGCACGGCCGTTGTTGGCGCAAATCCGAGTGATCTGCTTAATTAGACTATAATCGAGAAGAATTCGTTTTCGTATAATTTACTGTTGAAAAGGAATCAATTTTTATATTTTAATTTCTAAACAGTTCTTCGATATTTTAATGGGATAAAATTTGCAGTTTGTCAAATTTACTTAGTAATAATGAAATACCACAGTAGAACTTTTTGCATGTAATTTCATAGGCAAGGAAATGGCCAAATGACCAAATAATAATGATATATTTGTAATTATGCTTTTATATGCATATTAAGTTTAATAAAATTAGTTAAACTTAAACTTAAATTTTTAATGTTTATTTATTTTAATAATCACGAAAATAGCACTACGTAATTATTAATTTCACTTGTTTAAAATTGAAAATTGCACGTCTTACTTTTGAAGAGATCATAAACTCAGTGTAAGAATTTTGATGGCGCATTGGTGTCTCAAGACTGCCTATATAATACAAATTATTCAAAGGACTTACTTGCTCTTCGTTTCAACAGTACTACTTAAGCAGATTTTCAGAATAATGTAATGAACTAAATGTTCCGTCAACGGGTTTCTTAAGTTACTATAAAAATGATATTCTATTGAAATCCAAAGTGAAAGTAATTTACTTTTAGAATTACGATTATTTTGTAAATTTTGAAAATATATTATTCCATTATTCTAGTTACACAACTTTCGAAAATATATGTATTGTAATCAGAATTTACAACAAAAAAAGTAACATCAAAAATAAACCTAAAAAAAATCCGATTCGTCCTCGTTTTCCGGTAGTATGTTGGTGTCCCAAAGTTCTATGTGTTATTATGTTCCAACATCTACCCTTATCTTTCGATTTGTATGGTTTCATAGATATGCTGAATCAGATTGAACCCGAGACAAAACACTGATCTTTGTTTCTTGCTGTCAATACAAAGCAAAGTAATAAATCGTGCTCGGAGTATATTGAGTTCGTTTTTTTAACCAGATTAAGACAGGACTCGATTGTAATACCGAATCATTATTCGATTTTAGCTCAAAAGATAAGCAATTTTAGTTAATAACGAAATCTGCATATAACATAAAACAAAATGAAATCTACTGTTATAGAAATATTTACCTTAATGTCATATGTTTAAAATATAGATGATTAAAATAAGATAAATGGTGTTATTTTTTTATTTGTGTAAATAATTCTAAAATGATCCCATTTTAAGTTATACTTAACTTGTAAATTTTAACTTTTCCTAAGTGTCAAATAATTATGAAAATATTATCATTCCAAGCATTACATTAACGTGATCTCAGAAACTGTTTAACTACATTAAAATCTCTAGAGCCATCCAATTCTTAGAAGTTCGTAAAAACAATAAGAGAATATTTAAAGGCGGCAATAAAACTGAAACTTCGTTAAGAATTTCGGATTAAAATAAATGTCTAAAGATGTTTAAACTGGTGCAGTAGAGATAAAACGGGATTCACGCTAGTCCGCTAATAAAAGGTCTCTCATAAGACTTGTTGAGCGGTCTCATTACTTATTCATTTTCATTTTCTTCGTTATGACGGTAAAAAGTGGTACTAGCTCATTGTCGCTAGCGTAATCTTTATAGAAGAGGAACACTGACATCTTACAGGAAACTTTAATAGGTACTATGAAATCAAGCTCAAAATATAATTATATTTTAAGCACCAAAATTATTTCATAATTTTTTTTAAAGTAAAAAATAATTGAAGATTCTGGAATAAAATATTGAGTTCATGATTTAGATTTTTTTTTGCCCAAATGTGTTTGTGATTTAACTAAACTTAACTAACATAACTAATTTAACTTTATTTTTTAACTAAATTTAAAAGTGAAAAACTTCATTTGATATTTTAATGAACTTAGTTGATTATTAAGTTTCGCTATAAATGATCAAACATTTCATTTTAATAATATTATGTCGTACTTATAAACGCTCGTCTACGCAAAAGCAACTTAGAATTTAAAGTCAATTAACTTTGGAAACCGTATATATTTTGCCTCATAACAACTTCATTACATTTTATATGAAAAGATAGTAGAGGCCCAAAAATAAATCGCTTTCACATATTACTATCGTAGTATGATACCACAAAATCTTTTTTACCGCTTACGCTATTATAGCGAAAATACTCTCCATCAATTTACTGAAGAAGCATGATTGTTCCGACGCCATTAGAGCCGGTGGAGAGACCGTTTATGCTCTGTAAATTTCCTCATACCGGGTAAACAAAGGAAATCCTTGGAGCCTTATAAACAGTATTGTATAGCAAATTGCTTCAGCCGTATCTTCGCCACAGGAGAATTGTTATCCTTGTGATGCAAGTTAGTGACGTTCCGTATGGAGATATAATATTGTGGCAGTGTGTCGATATCTCAAACTAAGCTGTAACTACTGATAATCATATATCACGAAAAATATTTAAAAGTATTAGTTACGATTTAAGAAGTAGTTAGTAGTAAGAAATGTGAAGGTACAAATAAAACAACAAGGGCTCTGTTATTTTGAATATATACTCAAAAAGGTTGAATACTACATTTATTTATACTGGATTCTACTTAAGTTCAGAAATAGACTCAACTTATCACTATCGCTTGCAAGAGAGACATGGCTTGAATTAATCTCAAACCATCCCAAGGGTCACCGGAATGAATGGTGGAGGCAATCGCGGCAAACTACCCGCAGTGCCGAAAACTATTCGTTACAGCAAAGTTGGCTCTTTGATAAAAATCTGCTCTATATCGACATCCTAACGGTGATTTTAGAAGAAGTGTCTAGGTAAACAAAAACGATAAATAGGATCTTTTTGTTATATTTCTCGTTTAATGAATAGCCACTCTTTCATTTCATGTAATACGCTATTCACGATTATAAATAAGAAAGTAAGTGTTCGTTCATTACTTTGGAAAATTCACCCGTTATAAATAATATATCATCTAGATTATATTGAATTATAATGCTGTATATACATTTAAAATACTACTACTTAACAATCCTTTTGTTAAATAGTGGTATATATAATAGTATATAGTACCTACATTGAAGAAATCACCAATATTATCGATGAAACTACAATCGACAAAAAAATTCAATGAGAGTAGGTTAGGTACGTCACTATCGCTAACAAAATAGACGCGTTAAGTGGACTTAAGTGTCGGGTCTCTAGATTTCTTGGGCAACGGTGATGAATAGTCGCGCCAATCGAGGTAAACTGCTTACCAAGCACCTAAAATATTTGTTATAATTTGGCAAAGAAAATACATATTATAGATAGAATGTATTATAAATTATGTTCAGAAAAATAATTTAAATATGAAGTAACAAACTTGATAGGCATTGCTTGTGAATTATTTTTGAATTAAGTATTTTATTTTATTTTATATTAGCATTCTACAAGCTTTACTGAGAAATATCTAATATTAAGATTAAGATAAATTTATCAGTAAGTTTAGATAATATTTAAAAAATGCTAATGCATAAATAAAAATTAATATTCTACAGAGAACGTTTAAAGTGAAACATTTAATTAAATAATATAATTTATTGAGACATAATATTCTATGTCCATTTTTAAAAATGTTTTAATTCTATTACTACCCAAACTTGCTGTCAATTTTATTACATCATTACAAACCATAAATTAACATTTTAAAAATAATAATAAAAAAAAATATTATCAACAAAATATAGCCAAAAACTAAATTTAATAACTCAGAATGAAATTAAAGTATACATCACCTTATCCCAACCAAGGCCGCACTATCACCATGGCTTCGCCCGTAGTCTGAAATAATAATGAAACAAAATTCTATAACCCGCTCAACTTAATACAGATAATTTAACAACTAAGATAAATCGCGGCAACTTAGATAAAATAAATGACAGTCGTAACGCAAACCGAAACAAAATGGAAACAACAAGTCAACAACTCGCGGACGTCAAACGAAAAGTGTTAAATCTAGTTAGCGAGGTTTTGGGCAAATAAAATTACAGTTTGCGCGAAATTAACACATAGAGGTTCATAAAAAAATCAATGAAATACATACCTCATAGCGTACGATAGCCTCGGATAGCCGTAGCCTCGGATAGATAAGGGTATATTTTAAATGGAGGGCCATGGAGTGCTGTTAACGGCAGAAGCTCAGTCGCGTCTAACTTTGCGGCGAGCCGCGCCCCTACACGCTACTTGTACTGAATCTCTACCCCTATTCCGAGCTTCGGGTGGCAATAAACCCCAATCGCTATTCAGCTCAACTACATTCGAAAAGTGCAATAGAAATCAAACCTTAGCTTACAACAATACGGTAGGTTATAGCATGAAACTCCACGCGTTTAAGTCTTTGCGAAGTCTGCGGACTGCAATTGGGTACCCGGGGATGCTGCGCAAAATAGGAGCACGAAATATGAACGAGACTGCGAGGCGCTGGCAGTGGGGAGGGGGGGAGGGGTGTGAACAGACAGGGGATATTTGAATAGACCTCGCCGGCTCTTTCCCGCGTCGAAGAAGGGTGCGGGGGGCCACTGTTGTGTCGGAAGCACGCTCCACGGTACAAATCGGCAATGTACACTAAGCAACAAATGTGCAGTTTCCATCACAGTTTTTATCAAGGCCTTACTTGTTTTAGGGCGGAAAAACAGGAGTTGCTTGTAATTGAATTTTCCCTCATTACATTATCTGGAAAGCAAGATAATTTATAAAGGAACTGTACCTATTCGATTCAGCATTTTATTCCTATTTGTATACCTGCTCTATCGTTTCTCCTTTAGCCGTGCGTGAAATACAATAAGAAGAAAACAAACGCAATAAAAGTCATAAAGGCAGAAGAAATATAAATTCAAGAATTTGAATAATATAAAAGTCAGAATATTTTATTCAAATATGGTTCATACACTTATTGAACGTAAATCTAAACCATCTGTTTGTAAATCTACCAGTGTTCACACATACACTAAGAAAAACAGTCAATAATATCAGCAAGATTCCCTTTCAGATTGCCCCTCAGATTATATCATGTAAACTGCTAAGGAACAAATTAGTTTAGATAACAATTCCTTTCCAAGTTTCTCAAGTGTAGGTGTACTTATCTGGCTCTTATTTATCCGATACAGAAGAACAAGACCATTAACTGGTTACATTAACTTTCTGATAAAGGTCAAGTCAAGTTTGAAAGAGATAAACTGTATTTGGATACAATTTTTGTGTCTTTAATACTTCCTGATCAAGTTTTCGACATATCATAACAATAAAAATATTTTTTAATAAAGGCGTATTGAGCTCTGAATGTTACCTCGAAGCCAGTTTAACAGATACTGTAAACACTTTGAAAAGTTCCGGGAACTACTTAATGTAGTTAAAGCAATGAAAACATTGACGTGGTATCAAGACATACTAACATGCGAATTACAAAATCAGAACAATAGTTCCAAATTTAAATAAAATGCCTAAATGAATTTGTTATAGAGACAGCTGACAAGTCAAATTTGGAATAATTCGATAGCTCTATGTGTAACCACAGTCGAGGACTATCGCCCCATTGCTGGATATGTGCCAACATTTACCAATATTGATACCACCGATTTTTCATAAATTACCTACTTAATTTTACCCGAACTCAATTACCCACAGTCAATCCTTTAAATTCATAACAAAATTAGCAAATAAAACATATTTTCATCAAGAAAATAAGATAATTAACCTCACAATCTCGAATCTCAACTCAAGCATTGTTAAGTAAGTCCAAGCGAATAAACCACATTTCACTCACAGATCCTCTTAGTAAAACCCCATCAATTGAACACAACGGTCTTGGGCTTCAGCCAGTGTAATGTATGGCCTGGTTATGATATTATGGTGCTTGAGAAATGCAACCAAGCATTAGATAAAAAGCATATTTAGCGAATAAAATGTTTTTGAGTAACACTTTTAGAGTTATATACACGATACCAAATCATAATAAACAAAAAGTAAATTTAACTCAAATTTAAAATACTCAAAGGAAAATAAAAAATTAAAAAGTAACTGATAATTGCATATTATAACATGCAATAAAACATATATATTGCATATTTATGTTTAATTATAAAACTTAAAAACTACAGCTCAATCAAAATAGGCAAGTATCCAACAAAGAATATAAAATGGAAAAAATCTTGGCTATTATTTTTATTACTAACATACTAATTGGAGCCGAAAACGCTCACTTGGTGCCTGTCCAAATGGCAGTCTGAGATCCCTATTCTATAGGAGTCGGGCATTAGCATTAGCAGAATAAAAGCAATCTACTTTACTGAAATGCAATTAGGTACTACTTATGCATTTTAATAGCCTTTTGAAGTGTTCTTACAATGAAAAGAAAAGCTGAAACTTATAGGGAATTGGTTTCTTGCTAAAAATAGTGTCCTTAAAACCAATTCAGCTTGATATATGAAATACTAACATATTTCCCAGACAGAGTAGAATTTCAATTGTCTTTGAGGGTCCCGGTGGACTGTAAGAGAACAAATATTAAACTTTACGAAACATATCTGTAATAAAGACAACGATAGCTGCCGATTTTTATTATGTTGATGTCTGAATGTGTGGGTATCACTATAAACATAGTCAAAGCAGATTCTAGTTCGTCACTTATTGACAAAAACGGGTAAACAAGCCTATTATAGACGCGATTGGCATTATTTCATACATTCCTAAAAATGTATTTCAGAATACATACCCATCCCAGTCAGCATTATCAATATTATGGTGCTGCTGCACGTGTCTTTAAATTAACGTAAGTATATCCTCTATACTTTGAGAATTTCACGGCTATAAGCTTGGAATACTCATAGCTAAAAACGTTCGTACAAATACGTTCGCTAGCGCAAGTAGAAAAGAAAAACAACTCGGCTTTTTGTTGAATTAATTGCAAGAATTCTGTTACAATTATAACCTACTTTAAAAAGGAAGAACCTTTAGTTTAATCAAAATAATATTTTCTATGATAATTTGGTGTATCGAATTGATTAATTGCAGATGAAAGATTAGTTATTAGATCTTAATAAGCGATTGACTGAATAAATTAAAAATTACTAAAACAAAATTGCTCAAACACAAAGAGTACAGAATACGTTTATAGCTTGAAGTTAGGTCGTTGTTGTCACGTCAATGGAACTGGTTGCAACTGGCACGGGAATGCTTTTAATTTTGCATAACATAGTGCCTCTATGTGCTTTGCTAGCGACACGTGAAATTGCGAACATGAGAAAGCGTTATACAGATTTAAGCGTGGATTTTTTTTTTAACTTTTACTTATGTTATGAATAACTTTTGTGAAATTTGATATTGGATTATTTAATTCTTCGTGATTGTTCACTTGTAAAATTATCTGCTCGGATTTTCTGCTCATATAGTTTGTTATTAACGGAAACTTAAGCTAATGTATATTGTAAATAAAGTTGATGACATAATGTCATTTATCTATCACATTTGATTAAGACTAAATCCAGCTTATTTTAGAATGTGGCAGATATAATATTGATCCATATTTAAGAACAGAGTAAAAGGTTTTTAATTTTTGTAGAAAACGCATAAGATATCCTTAACGACTATAACACCTCATATTCTTAGAAATACATATTAATTATTTCATTGCATTTTGGAACGATTTACGCTTTTCATCGTTTTCCACAAACAATATTACACCCGTACGAAGTATGCAAATATTTGCATAGACAACATCAACTACGCTAATAAGTTTTAAGCATCGTAGAAAGCTCTTGTGTTGTTAAAGGATTATCTGTTTTCTGAATTTCTTCTTGTAATTAGTGTTTTAGTTTCTGTGTACACCCAGTTTGTAACAATTACAACATAGCTTTTATTTTGCCACTGACTTTTAATATAAAATATTGTAGATTGTAGACAATTGATATTACTTGACGACATTTACATTTTAATCCATAAAAATTTCCAAGAGCATTATAAGAAAATACGCTTTTTAATATACACATTTAAAATAAAAAAAATTTTACTCGATGCTTATGACAGTGTGTAATCTTAACCAACTTTATTTGGTCTTCTATTAACTTGCCTAATTAAGGTTAGAGAGACTTAAATTGACCAATTTTTACCGTTTTAATTTTATATATTTTGAAAACATAAAACGGAAACTGCTGTCGGAATTCATAAGAATATATTATTATTATACATTAAGTTACTTCGAAGATAAAACGAGGATATTCTGCATATTTTAGAATTAATTTAAGATGTAATAGTAGTGCAGTAAAATGCAGAAGTGCTTTTGAGTCAAGAGTATTTGAATTAAAACTTTTGGAGCGCAGTTTGAATTACGTAAATTGCACATAACCAAAGTAATATGTGTGGTATTACTTGCGTGTTTGGAGCCAAAACAGTTTGGCGACTAAATAAAAGTAACTATCCAAAAAATGTATTTTTCTTGCGTTATTATAAATTTTATATATTAAAGTATATTAGGTAATCTCTGTAATTTTAAATTTGTTTCTCGTTTAATATCTGTTTACCTTAATTCCAACAAGGTCCTGCAAGAATCTTTACTCTTAGAATATAATGACTTCTAATATTGGATATTGAATAAAATTTTCAAGTGTAACGTCAATGAAACATTTTATATTCTTAGATATCTACTTTGACTATCATCTTTTATCAAGACCAAGTTTCGAAAATCATCTGATTTCTATGGGCTGTATCGAGCACGAATTTATACAGGAAACTTTTCTAATATTGAATAGAAAACAAATTTGTGAGAGGACATTGTATTTATTTCTAGTAAACTTGTTCCAATATAGTCGGTTTGTTTATGAATGTACTGTTTTGTAATTTATATTTTCTTTATTATTTTAAATACTATTATACCTTAATATTATGAGTCTAAGTTTTACTTTTAAGTTTTACTTCTAAGTTTTACTTCTAAGTTTTACTTCTAAGTTTTACTTCTAAGTTTTACTTCTAAGTTTTACTTTGTAAGAAACCAGAGTTTCTTACAAAGAATGCTCAACGTAATCTAACCAAACTGACACATTTTCAAAAACACACAATATACATTTAACTAAGAGACGCCGTCTTTTTAAGGAATAGTTAAGGAAAAAGAGACTTTTGATTTTTGAAAGAATCGAAAAAAGCTCAAGTGAAATAGGAACTATAAAATATTATTACCGTCGTCATCAGCTCCATATTCATCCCCACCGATGGGCTCGAACCTATCCTAAAGCTGGGCTATTAGGCCTTAGTCAACTACGATGGCCAAGTGCGAGTTGGTCGATTTCACACACAACTTAAGTATTTCATCACATGTAAGTGCAGGTTACGATGTTTTCCTTTCACCGTAAGCGTCGAATTGGAAGTGGGGTTTGAAACATTACCCCCTGCATGGAAGACCTGACCTTACGCAGTAAGCCGACACTTTAAATTAGAATATTATTTTAATACTGGCAAACAAAAGCTTTGTACCTCTTGAATAGAGAACAGCACTTTCATGTGATAACCTCTGCTTATCAGCAAAACTTCCAATCCAATTCTATCCAATTTTACTCTGCACCTGAAATGAAAAATATAATAATAAAAACAGTAATAGTAAACAGTAATCTCTTCGCGACATTCTGAAGAGATTGGGACTGGGCGATGGACCAATGATTGCGAGGCTCCAGCGGGCAGTCTTGCTCGATAACGCCAGAATTTTCCGCCGATTCCTCTCTCTGTCGTCCTGACCCTCGGCCGTCTGGCCTCCGGTCGAGGGGTATTCTCCCAACCCTCGAGCCGTCGAGGGATTGGGAAGAGTTTCAGTTGATTTCTAAATAAAATAGTAACAATTTGACAGGAGCTTGAAATTCTATGCAGTTACATTAATATAATAATCAGGAGGATAGGATATATATATATCATTATCATATGCAGGAGTAGTTCTAAATCAAATCATAAGTTGCGGACTTGCGAAGTAGATCAAGTATCTATATTAGAAAAAACCCTTTAAAAGTTGATTTAATACAAACGATATAGCATTATATCTGAAGCATACACTCGACCGGAATATTATATTCAGGTTGCGAATTATTCGCAATTTCTGTCGACAAATTGATTCGGAAGTAGTGTTGACTTTAGTTATAGGTTGTAAAGACAACCTATAACTAAAGTCAAAAGGGAAGTAATAAGTAATTTATCTAGTAATTTATGAATTAGTGGAATAATTACTATCAACAGTATAATTATTAAACATGAAGATTGTTGTTTCTTAAGAGACTTTTTTCTTGTTAAGTTCTGTATGGATTTTTATTTATTAAATAGTTTATGTTATACTTTCATAGTAACAAACAATATATAAGTTCTTTATATAAGCGTACGAATTAGAAATATATTTATATTTGGTATCCTTTTATTTTTCTTCTATCCGCACATACACTATAAATCAGTGGGATAGTAATTATACACCACAATATGTGGTCACGTGGATTCACGTCATTCGATTTCATGGTGATTTATGGATACGCAATAACAATAAATAAACTTGTTTACAGACAAACATCAACACCTTGATTGTTAACAATAAATTTAAATCTATGCTAAATATGTTTCAAATTTTAATTAGTGTGTGAAAAACATAGTGAGTTATCGATATAAAATAAACTCGTATATTGTGATATAATTTATATCGATATAAATTATATCACAATATTACAAAATTACTGATATTTGCCGGATTGTAGTATAGGGTAGGTATCTAAGTATACCTTGTTCAGAACCGACATATACAGAAACAATGTTGGGATAGCAGGCACATGTGTATTTTATAAATTTTATTGATTGGAAATTCGAGTACCCTTATAAATTTTGTGTGAACGCCGTAGATATCCTAGAAGGATCAATGTAATTTATATATGGAATGGCAATTCGCTGTATTTCGTCTTTAACCTATTCTGAAGTATATTATAATCTAGCAAACAGTATTAATCAATATGTTGAAAACATTCACCTACATCAAGCGATCCCTTCAGAATGATAGAACAACGAATCCGGAATCCCTGTATTATTTACATGTATATTCCAATAAGTAAGGAGGGATTGTATCGGGTATTTACCCGTGATGCTCGTAATCTCTCACAGAGATACGCTCTCATGATGCGTTTATTCTGCGGCCTGATCGACTTCGTTCACTTTTGCTCAGTACCTAGGTTTTTATGCTTCTACTCCAAATTTGAAATTTATGATACAATGATAGTAAGAAATACTTAACTCTAGTAAATTAAAATTTATACTGCGTATCCTTTCTATCAATGTATCTTATAGTGATTTCAATTGTGAATAAAAATCTGTGAACTCAAATAACCCAAAAGTTTAATCAATTTGTAAATCCCAAACGAACCCTTTACACATAGCGCTTTTTTATACAACAATTGTTGCGTCACAACATTTCTAGAATCTATAAAAAAATCTTGATAAAAATGTAAAAACCTCGCAAAGATATTACACAGTGTTTCCAATATAACCAATGTTGCATACCGTGATTTGTTTATCGAACCCAAACAATGGCATACGGCCAGAGAATACAGCGATATACAATATCACGATAAATTCAGAATAGGACTCGCTATGAATAAAGTTTAGTTCTCGTAACTAAATAATATACAGTTTAGTTTTAGTTTAAATTAATATTTTACGTGAAAGCTTCATATTTTATAGTTAGATAAAATTTTGAGACATACTTGTAAGAGTGTTTACTTATCATCATTGACGTACAATACATAGTATATGCATTATAAATTTAATACGAAGGCTGTAAGCTGTTTTTCATTTTAAAAAGTAATCAAAAAGGACATAAACCGTAATATAAAAATTTACAAAATATATTCAAATCGGCATCAATATTCCTATCACATATTCATTCATTTCTGTATAAGCTCATTTTAATCACCTTCGGCTATATTAATTTGAATACCCATTTATTTTCCATTTTCAAAAATTTTACTCAAACCAACATTAATGAAAGCGGTACTCAAAATTTACAACGACAATATTGTACTCGCTGGTAACATATAACGCTATTTGGACGCCGACACAAACTATCCGTTATGGAAGTTGAACTCGATAAACTCAAAATACGGGTCGCAATGAATAAAGTTCAGTTGCTGAGGGCGAAGCCAGCCCTATTAGATAACGCCCAATTACACTTTTCGAGCTTTATTGTGTGTGGGGTAAAGTGCAGTTTTATTTATTAGAGCTTTTTATTAACTGTGTTGAGGTTTGTTTAGTTTTAAATTTAATCTTTTAAATTAAAACGGTGCAATATTTGTTCTTGAATTTTGAGTACCTTTTACTTTGACTCTAGGGGGTAGTTATTTACAACATATACATACCTACCGTGTATAGAAGACAAGTACGTGTAAAGTGTTGTTAACGCATATTCATCTAAGTTCTTAGATCATGGCAGCTACTTATCATCAGGCTGCTGTTTGCTGTAGGTAAGCAGTTTGATAGTTACCTATTTGTATAAATTAAAAATATGAGAATAATAGGGAATAATATAAATCAACCTAATTTCAATAAGAAATACGAAAAAAAGAAAAGAAATACGAAAATATGAAAAGAAGAATATTATTATATATATAGAACATTGTTTTATAGAACATTGTATATACCAGTCAAAATCATAACAGAAAGAAGTATCAAAGACATGTACAATGGAATTTCTTACAAACATATAAACGTGTGTACAAAAATATACACAAACAGTGACCGGTCAGATACGCCATGTCATACTAGCTCGGCATTATTGGATCCTTCGCGAACCCTTTTTATCAGGAACCTCCCAGAAATCATCGCCTAAAACTCACCCTTTAATATTGTGACATAATATCTCTTAGATAATTCGATATGGACATTTATAGCTTCCCCGACTAGAGGCAAGTAATATGTCGAAAATACCACTTTATTCTTAGAAGATCATACTGAAATTATATATTAAATCAAATATAATTATTGCTGCTAAAATCGGGACTCATTCACAATCTTTAATTGTATTTCCATACCCATACATGTTAGATCTCTTTATGGGTTTTTCGAAGTCAAATTCCAAATTTGAAAATAATTATTTTGATATCTTGATATTAAACTACTAGAGAAATATTTAATTGTTAATTTTTATTTACAAACAAAATTTCAATATTCGTTTCTCTCCACACCGCTCAGCCAAAATGCTGAAGTCGTGTTCGCACACTAAATGTATGTGTGGTAGATATGTCCTCATATTTTTGAGATCGCAACCTCTTTCACTCGTTTTGGCAAATAGCGTATTTTTATAGCGGTTGCTGTCGCATTGGCAATAGGAAATTGTAGCTTATCCCAAGACGCCTACCATGTTGCGAGATATGTACGAGAATTATTCACTTTTTTACCTCCTTTCGAGATTATCCTTTGTCTAAATTCAAATGACGTAACCATTAAAGCTACCACGTCCATATCAGACTCAAACACCTCAGCCTTAAGATACAAACTCCGTCTGTTCTGTACACAAATTGTGTTTGATGAGTTACGAAAACAGATTTCTTGTTTTTACTCCTGCGGTGGGATTTGAAAAGCTTTTGTTAAGTGTTCGGCCTGTTCAGAATGACGGAACGAGAAAAATTCAAGTCGCGTTGAAATAACTTTTATTTGATGTAGATAAAGTTAGGAATACCTACATATGTAACGTATAAATTTGCCACGTTTCAATATAATAATATCAACATCATAAATCATGTAATTGGGATCGTATTTCAATGTTTTTAATAATCAGTAACTTCTAAATATTATTTTGTGATTGTAGCATACTATATACACATAGTATTAACAACACACCAATTAAAAACGTGAAATAATAGTACATAAAATGATATGCATAGGTTATTTAAGTATTAAAAGTATCTTATAATTTCAAGAGAAGTTTTGTTAAAAATAAGATAGGTAGTTACTATTAAATTTTATATACTCCTTTGTATATTGTAAATACAGTAATCTCCAATTAGGTACTTATTCTTTCCTTGTTGTCCAAGATCGATGTGAACCAAAACCCGGCTTCTCATACAGCACTAACTCTTCGATTACCGACGACCCGAAGCGCCCTAATGTGGGATTATAAGAAGATATAAAACTGGTTTACATACAGCCAAGACCATCACGAATCGCTGAAGTAATTCCTGATTCCAAATTAAAATTAAATAACCTATTAACACTTAAAAATAAACATTGCTTGTAAATGTATGAAAAAGATTACCGTTACATAACTTATATATTCTATTTATAATGTAACAAGTTTGGTACAAAAATATTTCTATTGGCCAGCCTATGGAATGCCAAATTATGATAATAATGATGATGATAATAAATAGATTCAAAAATTATACAGCTTTAATTATTCATTACCAATTAAGGCTTCATGATGGAAATTTTATAAGATGATAGACAATTTTTTTGCAAATTAGATATATTAAATTTAAGTACCGTAAATTAATTGCAAAATCATTGAACACAGAAAACAGTAATGCGATAGAAAGTTCTAAGAAATTATTATGTCAATCTTAAAGCAGATATAATTCTTTTAAATCATTATCCATTATGATTACTTTCGGTATAAGTAATGAGATAAATAATTATGTAAGCACTTGTTGAATTTTTAGGAAATAATTATAACTTTTGGAGGAAGAGGTAACAGCAATGTAAACACACACGCTTAAACTTTATAACATTCATTAATATATTCAATTAAGTTTAATTTCTCTTTTTGTATGTTTAATTCAAGCTACAAGTAACTTCAATTAACGCAATTGTCAATTAAATGTTTACACGCCGTAAAATAATTATAAACGCGCCTTTTCATAATCGAGCATTATCTTCGAGGTCGGGATAATATTCGCCGCAAATTTTCTAATCACATTACAAATATTAAAACTGAAATGGGAACTCTAAAGTGTTCCAAGTTTTAAGCGAAAATACGGAAATTCGAAGCCTAAATCTCTGTCGTTATACGACATATCGAAACTGTGACACTGCGTCGCGCCAGAGGGGGATAGTGAATTAAACCCGTGCGTGCGAGAGAAGCAGCATTACCTTTTGGTAGGTCATATTGATCTTTCACCAGCCATTTTCGCTCCGAGCGTCACATGTATACGGGCTCTGAAAAAAGAGAAAAGCTTTTATTCGCCTGTCATTTTGTATTTTAATGAAACGTTGGGAAAAGGTCGTATTTGATGTGAATTAGCATTTTTGATGTGGTGAGAAGGAACTGCCGAGGGCATTCGATGTTATAACTTTGCCGCAAATCACCGTATTATCAACTAGGAAGTCCAAAGAGTTCTGTCGTTCAAATAAATATTTATAGTTGATAAAATTTTACTTACCACGATATACTGAATATAAGACAATACAGCATTTGAATTATTTATAGGTCTTAAATTAAATACTCAGCCAACTTACTACAAAGATAAATTAGAAATGGTCAGAAGATTTACTTTGCAATCGATAGAATTCTTTCTTCGTTTCATAAATTAGTACCTACTATTTAACCTCCGATGACTAATACTTAAACAGAGTAAGTAAAGTAGTATTAACGTATGGAAGATATGTCAATTGGTGAACACCTGTCCAAGCCGATTTAAAAAAAAATGCGTTATGATGACCCATTCATCTCAAAACTACACTTCTATTTCCAGTGCCTAGGGAAGAGGTAGAATACACAGCGAGAAAGTGGTATACTTTCTAAAGAATAAAAATTATTACATAGAGAAATGGTTTTACATATAAACAGAGTTTTCTATATAAAGTTCAGTAATTATTTGGGAAAAAGAAAAGAAAACGTTTGCGAAAAATCCAATTTTACAAAATATAACATAAAAAAAGAATACGTAAAGTAGCTCGTATTTTAACACCACTTCCTATTGGAGGGTGCCGAATAAACTGAGCTAATAAAAAATAATGCCAATATTAAACTGGCACGATGTATCCCGAGGGAACTCGTGTTTTGATGCCAAAATAAGCAATTATAGCGTAGTGTGTTCGCACTAAACGTTGAAATAGATCAAATACGAAAACAACGGTTTAAATATGTTTATACTAACACCGATTATCTAGCCCAAAGTAAGCATTATTAAGAATTTGTGTAATGGACACAACCCAAAATACTAGATAAAAGAACACAGATAGGAACGACACGAACGATAGATTATTCCACATGTTGTTACCTATTCGCGGATTTCAACGAAAATTTATTTTTAAAATGCTTAATATTTGCGTAGACAGGTAACGCAATTGTCGCAGTATGGTTCTCACTGTATAAACTATATGCTCAGTTTTCATGATAACTCATTCCAAATATCCAATAATTATAGTCAATAATTATGGTACCTTTTTTATTTATCATCATCGTTATCAACAGGCGATATATGTCTCACTGCAAAACTCAGACTTTCCTAAATGGGAAAAATACGCACGCTGTCTTAATGCAGCTGCTGGGTATTCATTAGATTTTAAGAATGCAATTAAATGATTGTAGCTAAGAAAATTATATTTTTGTGATTTGTGCATTATGTAATCGTCTTAGAGTTCTGTAACCTTGAGTTAGCAGCAACAGCACTTTTATTGCATTATATAAAGCCCTCTTCATCCTACGCACTAAAGGCAGACCGGATGCCCGCCGACCATTAAATCAAACAGGACGCCCGAAATCTAAGAAATATATATAGATACAAATATAAACATGTACAAATCTCATGCAACAAATAAATAAAAAAAATTATCAATCAAATTCTGCGCCACTGGGCCGTAAATCCACCATTCTGGTGGAATGCGAGTTGGTTGAAGGTGTTTGCAATTAACCTCCAAACCTCAGAGGAGCGCTATAACTTTTAGAATCAACCATGTGTTAAAATATGATATAAATCTTATTTCTATTATGTCTGTAATCGATTAACAGACTGGATTCCTGGAATTGATTCCCAGCGGGAGCAGAAAATTTATACCCTTTTCAATAATGAACGTGTTGCTTATATTTATTTGTAAAAATATAGAAAAGGTTCGTATTTTATAACAATATAAATCATCAAAAATGGTTGAAGGATTAATAAATAATCAACAACAAATTGTTAAAATCCATACAAAATTCACAGTAGTTGTACCGATATGATTGTAGTTCCGTACTTGTTCACACTATTAAAATAAAAATAAAATGAATTGTCATTTAGTTTCATTACATCTTATAATAAATCGAATAAAATTCACTGGATTGGAAATTATACATGTGTGCCATAGTATGGAATAATTTTGCGCATGATAACGGAAGGGTCCAGTCCCCAGTTGCAAGAACCCTATTTAACTAAATTGTTAACAAGTTACATGCAATACAATTGGCTATCCTTCATATGATTGACACATTCGGTAGCCAATCGTTATCGTTGTTATGGAGTTTATAAATTTAAGCATCTAAGTAAGACTGTAATGTAATGTTTGATGAAAATTAACTCATATTTTAAGCTTATCCTATGTTGGTATTCCTAATATTTTAGATTATACTGCAATACTCGGGTCATCTCTGGGCTATTCCATGCGATATAGGAAAGAAGCGACTCATGTACGGACATTCTTGACTACGAGCGTCGATGTGGTAGGAATATAGTAAAATTTATTTACCTATTACAAACAGATACAACTTTAGTTATAATAAATAATTTAAACTATTAGGATAGTATTCCTATACTCGTTCAAGAAGATTGTAGAGAGTAACTCGCAAAAGCTTGTTTGATCACTTAGAGTAACGTAATATGTGCCGTATGCTCAACTACATAAGAGCCAAAATCTATCAATATATATTACTGAACAAAAACTTTACACGATATATCATTGCAAATCCATAAACAATCTAACACAGACAGAATCTACAATAGCAAGCCATGTCCGAATGTCAGTTTGTTTAGGGGTAATAATTTAAATATACGCATCGTTATTAATCCGACTTGTACCGGTCATTCTGTTTGCGATTCTATTTAAACACGAAACGTTTTTCTGTTTGTTTATTGATTCAATCGAAATTGCGAAGTGAATTGAAAAGCTAAAATATGGCACATATCGAAAACCAATTTACGAAACGAAGTTAAAATTATGTAAAACATGCCACAAACCGTTGCGGGGAAATACCTTTTTTATGAATGTATACTGAATATAAGTGGGTAGATAGACACAGTTTTATTTCTATCATTTTAGCATTTTAGGCGTGAAAGCAAACATGCTTCATATTTATTCTATAAAAATTGTATATTGGTTTTCAAAAAAAATATATAAATAGTATTTTCTTGTGCATAGGTTGAAAAAGCTCAAAAAACAGGACAAATGTATGTTCATAATTTTACTTGTCTCGTAAAATAATGAAGAATATACTTGCAACTAAGACATTAGTTCACAAAATCTTCATACCTAAACATAAGGTACATACTTACTACGTAGCTACATAATAATATATATATTTAGGTAAGTCAGTCAGTAACATTTTTCCTTAATGGAACTAGCCAGTATCCACACTTATAACAGACATAATTCTCTCGTTGAAAACATGATGCTACATTTTCGAGGATTATTTAGCGCTTAAAGTAATTTCCAAAATTTCTTCGAAGCTTAATTCTTTCTTAGGCTACGTACTTTCACTGCTACAGAGTACTTTTGTTCTGAATTATCAGATATTTATCTTTGAATAGGGTATTAAAAGATAAATATCTGATAATTCAGGTTCTAGGTTTCATATCAACTTAATACAAGTTTGAAAGTAGCACCGAGTATGCATTAACGCGGTTAACTGGGCTATTTTCAACCTTAAACTAAAAGCATTATGCCATCTATGAAATTATTATTTTCATCAAAATTTTCATCATTCATTTTCATTGCTATTTTCATAAAATGGAAATGTATGCTTTATTTTTCTTCAGTGGAGTGGATATGAGCACAAAATTTTTATACATTAAATTTATGATCATTCTACTACCATGATTTCTTATAAAGCTTATAAAGTCTTTTAAAAACAAGTTTTTTGTGATGTAATTAAGAACACAAAGTTAGTTACAGTTAAAAGTTAAAGATCATGAAGTGATAAAGATTACAGGATAGACGAAACGTCTTATTACCCATCTAAATCAGACGGAGGAACTAATAGGTAGATCAATTTTACTTTAAATAGGTATTTTGGTTCCGCTATCATGCATATAACGGCATAACTAGTAAATTTTATTATAATAGTTGCAAAAAGCTCGGAATATTAGGAGCTGTAGAAGATATGCGCAAGTAGGGAAGTATCTTTATTTTACTGACATATTGCGATTAGAACGTGTGAGTTATTAGTATTATAAGTATCTCATGATAACTTTATATCATCAGGTAGCCCACATTCATCACCGTAATTCTCATTTATCCTTCTGATAGCTACTTTACTGTGCCTATTCTACAGAATCTAGTGCGGTTTTACCTAACGCACATGTCATTAGACCATCTGGTCTTATCAGGTCTACCACCTTTATTGCACAGATAAAATTGTTTTCCCTTCTCACTCAATTATAATTAACAAATCATTAAAGTAGAAACATTATCTCGTGACGCCTTCCGCATTATCGTGAATTCTCGCACCAGAGAACAATTAAGACGTGATTTAGTTCCTCTATTAAGCATAGTGGCCATTGGTCGCCATAAACCACTTCGTGACACAAATAGGAACGATCCAATTTACGTCGTTCGTTGCATCAGGCATACAGAATCGTACCCAGCAGGGTTCTTGTTCGTTTCGAATAACGTTTGACCAGCACGCGTATTATCATTAGCAACAGCCTATATACACCCCACTGCTGGGTTTCCTATATGAAAGAAACGTATCTGATATCATATTCATATCGAATCAAAGCATGACACTTTTATTTGTGGTCTAGTTATAATAATATCAATATAATGAAAAGAATTGAAATAATTCGTTTAGTTTGAAAAAGCACTAGTCCATAAACAAAAGTCGATCAAATCGGGTACACCATAACTATAGCCTTGGAAAGAATTATTTATAACCCACCACATTTTTGGTATCAAAATTTGGCAGATTTACAAAAAATTATGTTCCTTGTGAATCTTGATCAATAGATCTCATTTAGTTTCCCCCTAGCGGAGAAATGAGACATACGAAATCATGTAAGAGACCGTATTACGCGGGCTACCTAAATGTGTCAATACTGAAATTGAACGTTGGAATAGTTAGAGATAAGCTAAATTGGTCATTAACATCGTAATGATATCGCACAATCTATTGCTTTCCCAGGGTATGTAATATGATTGTGAAGATAACGTGTTACACAATTTTCATTAATAACCAAATCTTACTACAGTTCCGCTTTCAACAGATTTTTGAAGAGACCATACTTTTTTGATTGTATTGTATGTTTTTATAAGTTTATTTATTTGATTATTAATTACAAACAAATAAAAATTTCTCAATACTTTCTATATTATACACTTAATAAGATTATGAAAAATAGATATAGTTCATTGTCAGTTTCATTGTGATGCATTAAAATGGGTATGGTAACCACGTGTACTTAACGCGTCCCTAACGCGATAGCTATTTTGCGAGGACCCTTCTAGTTGCTACATATTTTAACACTTCACGCGGAATAGAGAGATGATTTTATTTTGGATAGACTGATTCCGGGCTAGCCGACTCAGGGTCGGACCCCTAGTATAATAATTGTCGCCAGTCGAGGGTAATGACCTTGTTACTGCTAAAGTATACAGCGCATCATTTTAAGCACTAGTCATAGGAATTTGATACGTATCCTGAGGCAGTAAAGTAGGTTACAAGGTGATATTTGCCGGATTGTAGTAAAGGATAGGTATCTAAGTTGTTATTTCGATCAATATATACAGAAACAATGTTGGGATCGCAGGCACATGTGTATTTTATAAATTTTATTGATTGGAAATTCGAGTACCCTTATAAATTTTGTGTGAAAGCCGTAGATATCCTAGAAGGATCAATGTAATTTATATGTTGAATGGCAATTCGTTATAATTCGTCTTTATCGCTTAAGCTATGCTTTATTTTATAGGCTATTTTTAATCACAGTTTTCATTTAGCTGACGGATTGATGGCAGCTGTTACAAATTACGTAATATCATCCTATCTCAAAATCCTTATTATTGATGAAGTAAAGTATTAAAGATAAGATTCTATCATTCTTGTCTCGGTTGTAATATTTGCTAAAATTTTTAAAGTGATAGAAAAATACCAGTGATAGAAATATACATTGTTTTGTATTGCCTTGAAACCAGACTACTGTCTGTGACGTAAAAAATATATTATCTCCTCTATAATTGGACGGCAAATTTTATGTTTCTCATAAAATTACCATAAAACGGTGCAAATCGTTTTTAGAATCAACATTTTATTCTTACATTTGCAATTGTGAAGTGAAAAGAGCTATTTATAATTAAAACACTTTGTATAAAACTTTGTTGGTATTTAATTCTATGAAGTTATAAATATATAATAAGTAAATTGTGTATAAAAAAAAAATACATAATGATTTATGTATTTTTTTAAGCACAGTAGGTATGTTATTGATTGTATTCGTCATTTATGGTGCAAAATAAAGCATAATTTATCTTTCTATCTATTACAAAAATATAATATAATCGATTGAGCTGACTTTCTTTTACAACTTAAAAAGCTTGACATGCAGATGACCATGCTGATGGGAAGTTTCTGTGGTCTAGTGGCTGAGACCACCTACTCACATCTGGAGGTTCAATTCCCAGTAGAAGCACGAATTCTCCTTTTATTTGCTGGCACAGTCCAATTTGTACTCGAGTAAAACGGGGATTTTTATAAAATTTTTAATAATATATTTAACTCTTTTTAGTTTTGGTTTATAAATCTTGCGGTCGTTCTTTCTAAACGGTAAATTTAATTAAAATCAAAAGAAAACAATTTTAATTTAAAATTTTTTTTTTATTTAAATATTGTATTGTCATCGAAAGCAAATATGCATGCGAAATTTCAGCTCAATCGGATGATTAGAAGTGGTCGAAAACTCGATCACAAGATTTGACCGCCACATACATACATACATACAGACATACATACATACAAGAAAGCAAGCTAAGAAAATCGTGGTAAAATATTGATCTCCATGGCCTATATTCACATTCAATATCAAGACATAACTTTTTACTGCATCTGCCTCGATATTCTAGACATAAGAGATGGTAACGCCTCCCATGCATTACAGTGCCTTTCCGATAACCTACATAGCTACCCTTTAGTACTGTAAAAGTCCTTTGAAAACCAAAGTAATAGCAACTACACTGTTTCTTTTACACCGGCTTTCGGCGATATACTTATCATTAATGTAGCATGACAAACTCAAAAAAATTATATTCATTGAAGCGGTAAAATTCGATTACTGTATTATCTTAAATATTTCTTCCGAAATGTAATACTTAATTGTCACCATTCTATAGCGGTGAATTTGATTTATACATGAGTAACTAAGATATATGTATCTGATTTTTCATTATCATAAGGGTTATGTCATCTCAAACATATGTAATGCTCAACTGCTGAAACTGATCTTAGATAAGATAATAAAAATGAAATGAAAAAATAATAATATAAATTGCTCAAATGTTTCGGAGTTCTTAATTTGACGTTTGTGCACAAAGTTTTGTCTTTTATGGAAATTCAAATTTTCTACATTGCCTCAGGCTGTAAAAGAACCTATATTTTGTATATGCTAAAAAAGAGTAAGTACCCACGAGTCGCAGGACTCCCGAGAACCCACGATAGTGTTTATAATATAATTACAACTTAGATCGAACAGTACTTCCGGTGAAGATCTCATTTAAAATCCTAAATAGTAATGCGCCCATATATACCAAACTATGTAATAGAATTTAGTAAATGGGAGGAAATCCTTATTTTGTACCTTTGGTACGAGGAAATTGACAATTTTAGGAATAGGCATTTATAAAAATTATAAATTCATAACTTATTCTTAAATGCTGTATCGTAACAAATATATTTAAAAAACTTATACACATTTTCGCAACATCATAATGATTTTAGATAGCTTATTAATCTACATACATTGCTGTATATTATAATTTTTGTGACTGTTGACAAAATAATAGTGACAGCAAAAAAAAACAAAATTATGTTTCATATTCCTTATCTAATGTTCAATGCATCCTTCATTTTCCACTTCGAAACTTAAATTGCATAGATACTAAAATACCTAGAGCGTGCCTAGAAAATAAAATACTTTCATTTTGTTTTCCCGTTCGGCTTCAGCTTTTATTCATATGTTGCATTTCCGACAAGAGAATCCGGCTGCGGAAAGTTATATTATAATAATAAAAGTCAATATGGCAGTTCGTTCCGCGGCTGGCATGAGTTCAGAAGTGTTAACGCGAACATTTGCTGCATCTGTCTGCTTCAACTAGCGAAGGAACTATTCGTTTTATTACCTCTCTTAATGTAATTTTAGAGAATTATTTATTGTCTATTACGACCTCAAGAGCTCTGAAACATCAATGGAGAATCTATTGTCTCTGCTATTTAGCTCCTTCTTTTAAAACTAAATTTTTAAGTTTGATTTGTGTATCGATTAGAACTAAACTAACAATTATATTCATCAATATCATTGAAAATTAATAAGTATCATTGGTAATAAATGTAATTAGCACTAGGGTATTGAATAAAATAACTTATGCGCTTATGTAGCGCATAAGTTAAGTAAGTAATAATATTAACAAATTAAGATGTTAAGTAATTTGTAGCTCTATGAGTTTTATATACACAAATTAGCAGTTCAAGTGAAATACTTTGTATATGTTCTACTTGTAATAAGAGAACTTACCACCATAGCACTAACGTATTTAGCTTGTTTCTGGCGCTCTGTATAGAAACGAACGAGGTGCCATTTTTATTTATCTACAAGACCAATATAAATAACCTTAGATAGTTTTCTTTATCAAGTAAAAAAAAAAATCTTGGAAAATTAAATGACAATTGTTTTTAGAATTTGTGTGCAGTGTAGTTTTAAAAACGCTAGGAACTACATATGCAGGTTCTAGCGTTTTAAAAACGTACGTTCGATTATAAATTTGAATATAAAATTCTAAAACTATAGTAATTTAATTGTTCTGCGAGATTTATTGAAAGTTTTTTATATCACAAAATAATATTTAATTTACAATTTAAATATAATAGCTACATCGGCGCAAGGTACCTATCCAACTGTTCTCCAGTTTTTAATATAAGGCATACTGGTCGAGCACTGACACCAAATAGACCGAAAGAATTTGTGAGATAACACAGACTAGATAGTTTCAGTTTAATCATGCTTTTATAATATGGCCTTTTAGGAGTCTTAAGTTTTAAAATTCTTATGAAAGAAAATGTCAAAACATAACTTAGGTACATAATAAAATGAAGTAACCACAAATTTTGTAAATTGGAACTATTCTAACGTCACGGTGCTGCTACTTGTTGTACTTTATTTTATATTTTAGGAAATAATACTTATTTTTCGGTGAAATCGTTGTCATAGAAGTATAATCAAGAAATAATTGTTGCTCAGTGCGTACCAGAAGACCAAATCAATTCACAACCAGATCTACAATTTACTTTTATTGGTGGATTTATTGTTGGATTTATTGGTGATAGATAGGCGATTATTTTCTTAGAACAGATAGCAGTTCCTCTGTAGAATATTGTTCTTATTAATGAGTTAATGTTTGCCTCCATAAAAAGGTCTTGGGGTCTTGGTGTTAAAAATCGATATATGTAAAACGTATTTCATATATTAACAAACATGTTATACATATATATAATATCTATATAGATCGTACTATCTATAGGTATCTGCTAAATCTTATTAATTGTGCCACACATATGTAAGAGCAAAACTTTTGCGATTCGGAAGTTCCATTGCAAAATCTGCCAAGAAACTATAAGGGACGCTAACGGCAACTGTAAATTTACAAGACGGAATTAATTTAGATGGTTTCTGTGCAAGTTGAGAGAATTTATGCTTTGTAAATGTGTCCTATGCAATTTACGAAGCAATTGTACACTAGATAAGGCTTATTACTTTTCTGTTGCTACTTTTGTCGCTTAAATGATAATAACTTAATATACAATGAAAGCAGTATTTAAGTTATAAAAATAGAACAAAATTATGTATCCCTAATAGATACCGTCACTTGCTATGATTTTAAAGTACATACACTCTCTATAAATATTGACCACAAGTGCAAGCGATTAACACCTATCCTTTTCCATATTGTACCTACTTTAAAGATCAATGTGGTATATCTAAACCCTAAAAATAATCAATAGCAAATTTTTTTCGTTTTTAAAAATCTATGGTCTACTACTATGAATACCATAACCTATGCCTTTAAGTTTTTATGTGACCTAGAGGAGTTTAATCAAAAATAATCGACGTAATACACCACTATGGTCTATGAAAAGAACTGGTAACGAACTTGTAAGACCACAGATGCAGGAAAAAATAAAAACATATGGTGTTATGGTATGGTGGTATCTTTCAAATCCCTAAATAATTCTAATTTAGAAGAAGAAATTCATAATCTAAATGCTATGCATCTCGTTCCATCAATTTTATGATTGCAAAAGGGACAGCTGTCGTAACACTAGATATTTAGATTGATATTTTAAGAAGCATTTTGAAACTCTGTATTCTATAGAGCTGCTTAAGTTTAAGTAATTTATTCAGTAACGAGTTCTGGTTCACTCATGTTTTCTTTGAATATAATAAAATAAGTCAAATTACACATTATTCGTACATTTATCGAGCACACAGCACAGTATCAAACTAAATAAATTTATTAATTTACGTTTATAAAATATATATTTATGTTTATAAAAATTAAAACACTTCCTATTTGACCGCTACAGAAGAATCAACCCCGTACGTCGCTTTCCCTTAACGGTGAGTTTCGTTACGTCGAATCTTAAGTGCATTATCTTTCTGTGATCTCCAATCGAATTGAACCATCTCGATCGAATTTGGCATCAGCTGTTTAATTGTATGGAATCGACAACAGCGCCTCTGCTGTTAATTCTTGGAGACAATATTATATATATGCGATTTCCGCTGGACACAACCACGATCTAATCGTATCGATACGGTTGAAAATCACACTATACAGGATACAGGTTAATGGAAGTTACTGGAAGAAAATACAGAGAAGCTAGTTTAAAAATTTAGATGGGTCAACCCCATCCGGTGAATATTTATGGCGCAAGTTGCTTTGTTTTCGTAATCGAAACTGCTGGAACCACTACACTAACGAGCTCTCCAGTTGCATGCGAATTAGCTCAACCCCTAGCTAGACTCATCCACCAACAGTCAGGTACTCTGCGAAAATTTCACACGACTTAACCGAGGACGTTCACCATTCACATAGCGAGATTGCGGAATATCCAACAGAATAAATTAAAAGCTTATATACCTATGAAATATTTATACATATTTTTCTACTTATAAATGAGAGAAACAAATCATAGTTTAAATATACTAGTGTATACTTTTTTAGTATTTTTAAACTATGTTTTGTTTCTCTTATTCTTATGTCAAATGAAAAAGACATTAATTTCAGCCGATTTAAATAAAAGTAGATTGTTGATCTGTGAAGCATCCACAATAACTGGCAAGTCAGGCAGAATAGTTACGAATTGTGTGACCTGCCTGTGAGTCGGTATCATTTGCAGCAAGGCCGTACGTGTTTAAGAAGCATTGACAAAACTTTAACGGCTGATTACCATAAAACTTCTTAGTGTAGGGTATCAAAAATAATTTAAAATATACTTCAAAGCAAAACGATGTATTGAGAAATTCATTGCACGTAAAAAAGCATAAATTTTACAAATGATCATTTTTTTATCACTAACGAATAATGTTAGAAAACTGAATACATTCCATAAATATACAGGTATAGGATTGCTATTGTCTTCCAATAGTTACTCGGTTATGGGAAAACTTGTATGAAGTTCTTCAGCAATCTCACAAAGGGAAGTTATTCTAAGGAAATTATTATTTGTCTTTAATAACAGTCTTGTGCTTTGAGATTTATATATTACCAAGACTTAATGGCAAACAGTTTCTATTATCTTTATGAAAACAAAAAGGTTCCACTCGACCAGACGGCCGTCTAAAGTTCGTAGGCAATGTAAAACATCCTGATTATAAAAATATTTTCCAGAAAATGTTAGATGCTCATAAAAACTTCAGCTGTAATATGATCTTGAATTAATTAATTTTATGAAGCCACATTGACTTTTTCCCAAAAATATCATCTTAATCTGACTACGTGAGGAACAGGGATGAACAAGATGTTAAAGATATAGAAAGGAGGTATCAAGGTCGTTGGTATAATATATGTCTGTTTCCTCTTTGGTACAAGCAGTCACGATATTCTTGATGTATATAACTCCTTTGTAATTCTTAAAAGCTAGCTAGCAAGTGGATGTTGGAGGACTTTCGATTGATGGTGCATTAGAAGGAGCAAAAATTTACAAAAGAAAACCAACAAACCGTTATTTTTGTCAAAATTTTACCCAAAACATTTTTAATCAATAAACTATATCACATGACTACTGTTTTATATTACTTTCACAACACTTAAAATAATAATCAAACTAATTGTAAAAAAAAATTCGCAGAACTATATTAATATTGTCACATACTTCATTTTCAGAATCAGGTAATTAAGACTTTAAATTGTTTATAAAATGAACTCAAAAGCACTAGAAACTACGTATTCATTCTAGTACTGTAGAAAAGCTGAAGAGGTCGCTTTTAACTGTTTAATAAACACATTAAAACACTGACTAGTTCAGATATGGATAGAAGTAACTTAAGTTATAATTATATTTCCATAAAAAAGTAAAATTACACAATAGAATAGTCTAATAAAATTACATTTTTTATTCGCGTAACGTCATCTAGCGGATTATTTAGTACTCGCATTATACAGCCTTCAAGCTTAATACGAGGGTATGTTTCATGGCTAGTTACATTCTCTTAAAAGTTTTGTTCGAAAGGATAAGGTGGCACTGAAAGGCAAATCTAATGAAATATTTTTTTTTCGCTTGAAAGGTAGTTTCAAATATGGAACATTCACAAAAATTGTTCTTCAACTTAATACAAATACAATATTTCACTTACGTTGTATCATCTGCAATTTTAGATGAAGCAAATTCTTCTAGATTTTCATATACGCAGACCAAATTATTTTGTTCCATAACACATGTGCACTTCAACATAACATGTCTTCGTACTATAAGAAAAATACTCAATTTCAGTATTTATTCTCGAAGAAATTTTAATAAACCACTACTGATACCAGCAGAGTCTCACGTAAAACTGTTGACAGTGTATAACCAAAAACAAGATCCTATGTCCGATTCATAACACTCTGTTGGCGGGAACTAATACACAAATCTTGCATCCTTTTTTAATCTACGGAACTTAATATAACCTACTCTCTCTAGTCGATTAAGTTGGACCATTACTGAGAGAACAAAAAAGGTCCCCTTAAAGCAAATCGTAATATATCATCGCTTTGACGTATAGCCTGGGGTCTTCGGGTAGCATCTCTTTTGTGCAGAGCAGTAAAATTTATTGGAGTAACGGTTGTGACGCTGAATAGGCAAAATTCAAAGTCATATTCTGCAAATACCTTTCCCGAAAGTAAAAAATAATCAAAATCAAACAATTTTATAATTATTATTATTCTTACAATTTTTATCAATTATATATACCAAAGTAAGTATCATTATGATATTGTAATAGGAGTTTCAAACCTCTCCATATACTTTTTCAAGAAATCTAAATGACAACAAAAAGTTGTCATTTAGATTTCTGTACAAGTTTTTATCCGAAGTTGCATAACCTCACTCATTAGAACTGGACAACACAACGAAAAGCGGCCATAGATAAAAATGTAGGCTGCTAGTTAATTTACCTTTTTTGTCGCAACATTTTTTACTGCAAATATACACAAAGTTACAAATTTCATAGTCTACAAAATGTAGCAGTGTAAAAAATATAAATTTTATTCGGAATTCAGAACTCGATAACTTATCTATGTTTTGGTGGGGTGTCACAAAGTACAAGGTTCTATCGTAAAGCCAGCGCAGATACGATGTCTCACGGACTAAACCCATCTATCAAACGACACAAAGACCAACTATGAAGCCAAGTTCAATGGCAGTCAGCAGCTGACTTACCAACAACATAGTTGAAAAACGGATACGATCGAGTGTGCAATTAAATATATAATATCAGTAAATTATTTCTTTCTTCAATTAATGTTATTCTATTCTTACCTAACTTGATTATTTAATTATATTATAGTTATTAGGTTTATTGATCTGATTTCATTTTAACCTTGTACCAAATTTAATAAGATATTTTCTTAAAAATATATTTGCATTTTATCACCTGCATCAGAAAAGGTGATTAGTATAACATAATAATAAGTATATTATATTAAAAAATTATTTAATACAATACATTTTGATACAAAAGGTAAGTACCCAAAAACTTCTAAGAAGCTCATGTTTAACACGTCAGTTTGATAAAGACATCTTTTGGTTTATTACTCTTGTATACAAATAAAATACATAATCTCAAATTTGCTTATCAATACAGAATTTGATAAGTAATTTTGAAATTATATACTATATTTGTTTGCAATAAGAGTTATTTACAAAATGGTTTATCAAACCGACGTATTACATATTTGCTGCCTAAAAGTTCCGCGGGACTTTACTTTTTGTATTATAATGATTTAATTCATTGTTTATATAATTATTATATTTATAAACAATACTATCTCTTATTTTTGTTGCAGGTGATAAAATAACGAAGCATCTTTTTTGTCCACAATATTTGGAAATTGGCTATGCTTATACTGTGCTGTAATTGTTTACTGGGATCCGCTTTCTGAGCAATATACCTTTGACAGTCCTGCGCTCAAAATCAGACCGGCTCAACCCAAGAACCCTATTCTTCCGACAGTAGTATAATTGTTTGACACAGAGTAATAAAAACTATGATATTGTTACTGCATGTTGGCCGGGCTTATATCATCCATACATATCTGGCACTAATATAAATCATTAAATTAAAAAATATACTTTTAAAATATATTTTACTAACCGTCAACTTTCAACAGGTAAGAATTTAAGGTTAAACATACACTATAGGTTGTATACTAGTAATTAGTTTTACTACCTATATTCGATAACTGTTATATTTTTAGTGCCCTTGATACGTAGGTAGAAAATATCTTAATGACTTTGTATCCAAATAGATACAAGTCAGCTACGAGTACAGGCAAGATGTTGCGGTTGATGGTATCACCCACATCCAACATACTTACTAGTAACGAGGTCAAAGGAAACTATGTTTTGTGATTTCGAATTGTATGTTCAGTTTAGTCTGAATGTTGAGATAGTGTAAAAATGGTAACGTACTTGTGGCTTAACTTCTTACCCAAATTAAAATTTATAATTATTTGGTTTAAAACCTACATAAGGTGTATTTTGTAGATGTAGTACAAAGGCTTTAGATGTTGATTTAAGTTTTATGTATAATACAAATAATAAGTAACTAGAATAGAAGATTAATAAATCTTCAATCACGAATAAGAGTAAACCGACAAAGAAGTTAAAAGTACTTACATGATCCTCACAGAAGCAGAAAGAGCGCAGCACGTTGATGTTTTTGAACAACATTAACGGGATTATACATTCATACAACATGGGTTCCTTTAAAAGAGGCATGAAAAAGCACTTTTGGGCCGGCAAGATGAAGGTGGCTAGGGCAGTATGTCGCATGCTTCACTTCACATATGGACTCCTCTAATGCTTATCATCAGGTGGTGTCGAGTCATTTGCTGAGCTCAATTTAAAAAAAATACAAGGTTAGAAAAGGTTATTAAAGTTAAATATTAAAAGGTTATATTAAAACAGCATTTACTTCTGTACAATATGTGTTGCTATAAAAATTCACTTTTATCTTTTAAGCATTTCACTGTTCAAATTTAACACGTTTTTTCATAAATTATACTAAACAAAAAAAAATATGAAATTTTTATTAATGGATACGATAAAATATTAAACATAAAAAATAAAGGCTAACAATGGTTTAAAAATATCCATGCGTTTATTGCTATAAGAGAGCTCGCATATAGAAGACTGATATCCAATGAATTTATAATTTTGTAGAAAGCTTAAGCTAACATAAAAGTTTACAGAATAGTAAACTTAAGAACCATTGTCAAATTCCATTATGTTGTTATCAAGCCCAAAGTAAAACCAGAAGCAACTGTGGATAAGATGTATTGACAGGTATTTTAGCTACCGTTTTCTATTATCTCTGTACTATCGTAGAAGCACGGTATGTCCAAGTTATCTAGTGCACACAGACAAATGAAATCCGTTACAAATACACTCACAAACACCCAACGTCATTACCAAATTAACGACAACCAGGTGAAGAAAAAAGTATTTAGTAAACAAACCTCAATGGGCACGGTCGCCTTAGTGCTGAGTTAAAAGTGTATTTTTAAACGATGTCAACGTCTTCAGATTCTCCTCCAAACTTAGTAGAATCTGACCACGATCTAGATGACTCAAGGGACTCTAGCTTATCAAGCTTTCCAAGCTCCGACTTACCGAAGTACAGTACAAATCCAGTGGGAGATATGTATCAAAAAGTATATTCCAAAACGAATACAACAACCTCTCATGGTGTTGAAGATATACTTTCAGTAAGTGCCAATTATAGTGGAAGTGAAAATGTGTTTCAAGATTGCAAGCCAGAGGTATTATCATCTATACCACATACTTTTGCACAAGATTATAGCTCGCGTGATTCAACTGGGTTCAGTATTCAAGACATTTTAGGGTTGAATCAATCATATACTACTGGAAGTAACCCTGTTGAATTAGAGCCACGATATGATTATCAGATACCGAACTATGACAATATTAGCAATAGTTCTTATAACAATGGGTCGGTAACTGAGGAGATGATTTCTGAAAATTGTGTCGATAAAGCAGAAAGTGACATGTTTAATACGACACCTATAGAAGTTGGAAACCACGACATTTATAATAGAAATTATGAAACACATGAATCTGTTCGTTATAACATTAGAAGCGGTTTGGATGGTGATATTAAAGATCCTGTAAAATTAAACGACGCGCATGAATCCAGTTTTCCCAGTCAGGTAATATATTGCAAGTTATTTTCAACTTTATGCCTCTCTTATAAGTATTTATAATGAATCCATTAAATATTTCGTGGTGAATGTGATTTACCACAAAATAACCGGATTCTTAATGACTATTTAATTTAGTTGATAGCTGCGATTAAAAACATTGGTTTCATTTACCTAACTTACAATTACTGCGTTACTTTTGTTTAAGTAAGACGCTTATTTAATTTTTAAAAATTTTCTATTCCAGAATATTCCTTGGAGTAGCAAGCCTTCAACAAATAATTCAATTATCAGGACTACATCATCCTTATCTGACGGTATTTTTTTGACTTTGTTATTTTAATTAATAAGAAATATCTTTTATACATTAATATTAAGAATAATGATGTATGTTGCCTCATATATGCTGTTTAATATAAAGTAAACAATATGCATGGTGAAAAAACTTGCAAATTTTTTCACCATGCATATTGTTTCGTAATTTGCTGGTATCATAAGTGTGTTGTTTGTTTACCAAAGCAAATAAATAAATCTCCTAAATGTTTTTTCAGATATGTCTACCGAATCATCTCCATATCAAAAAGGGTTCACAAAACGTGCGCGAACTGCTTATACAAGTTCACAACTGGTTGAATTGGAAAATGAATTTCATCAAAATCGATACCTTTGCCGACCGAGAAGAATCGAATTAGCAAATTATCTTCAGCTATCAGAACGCCAAATTAAAATATGGTTTCAGAATAGAAGAATGAAATATAAAAAGGACAACAAACATAACAAGCCGTCTTCATCAGTAGAAGACAATAGTCCCTCCAGTTCTAAAGAATCTTCAACTCAAGATCATAAAATGAGTCATGGTAGAAGTTGTAGTGGACACGACAGACATAGGCGTTTAACAGATAGCCATGCGAACCACAAATTATATATTTCCCCAAATGAAACTCTCTCGAGACCTCCAGACTATTCGTCGATTGGAGCACTAAAATCTGTTATCAAAAGTAATCAAAACGCTTTGGAATTACCATCCTATACACCTAACTTATCTTATTCGTCGTATTACACCGCAGGTACAAGCAGAGCTGGTTACTCACCAATGCCCGAAGTTTATCGGTATTCTAACGATGATTCATTGCAACCGAATTCTAATACATTGTCCACGTTGCCTTCAGATAGCTACGTGCCGAATGGAGTAAACTTGAAGCTCAATGATGATATAGCAAGGTATTCTTCTGGAACGCCTTATTACAATCCGTTGCCTGCTTCTGTTATGCAACCTTCTACGACAGAATCCTATGCATTCGGTTCATCGTTATCTTCAATACCAACGCCGACTTATGAAGACAGCAGCTTGCAGACAAGATCTTCGGGTTTACCATTACCTACAGATCCATACTTCACTTATTTGCCACCAGATCCAAATAGTCAAGCTACTTCAGCAGCTTCTAATAGTAAGTATTCTTCTTACATATCTCTGTAAGTCTGAATTTTTAAAATCAAATGCAATGGTATCAACATTGTTTGATATTACATAGTGTAGTACATATAGTTGTAAAGTCACTTTTTGTTAAGCTTTTAAGGTGCTTGATAGGGTATGAACCATATGAACCATGTTTCATACCTTATCAAGCCCAAACCAACCTAAGTTAACGTAGTCTTATAATTACTATGGTGGAAAAATAAATTTTACATTCAAATGTAAAATTTATTTTTTAATTTTCCCATACATTTTATTTTACTGGTCTAAATATTTGTATGGAGGATTGATATGGACATTTAAAATTAATTTTACTATATATAATTTTTGATATCACAATAGTATTTATATGACTATGTTTATATGGGTAGGTTTCGGTTTGATAGGGTGTGTTGTACCACCTTTACTTCTATAGCTTTTCTCGCACTTGTCTATACAATAATTATGGTAGGGCACGAAAAAAAATATTGCGCGTAATCAATGAAGCAATGAAGAGAAAGTTGTATTTCTAATTGTTAATAATTATTGTGCAGACAGGTTTGGAGAATTATTTGTTGTCAAGTTGATATAATCATGTTGTGTTATTTCATAACTTTTGGATCAAATGTTTTGTTGTTAGTGAATTTGGATTCCAAAGTATGAATAATAGTCATTATTTAGTTTTAAAATGTATTATAATTTAAAGTATATAAGTACTTATCTTAACTTGTTTGTTTTTGGTCTTATTTTTTACAAATGTATGGTATAAATGTATTTTTACTCTAATGTTCGACACATATATAGGTAGAGAATGACCTTGTCACTATGCAGTTTTAGCACAGACAATTTACGAGACGAATTACGTGGCGTAAAAAGCTTACAAAACTACACAAAAGTGGAAAATCTACCTAATTAGTAGTGTTGAAAAACAGACACATATATAAGCAATATTTTACAAGGAATCTTCATCAGTTTACAACGTTGCCGTCGTTCACTCATTGTGCTAGTGAGTTCATTCATCAAGCCATTCATTTCAAAATCGGAGCAAAATTTTCAATGTAGCGTGGATTTTTGGTGGACCATTGTCTTAGACTGACACAAAAACTGCATAGTAACAAGTGCTACTTAAAATTGCGATTCTATTACAAAGGATATTAATAATAAAATCGTTGCGATTGGTCTGTGACCCGCTGTTTTAATCATGTTTATGGTTGCAGCTACTGTACTTTTTGTAAAATACCTACTTATTGTGTACTATTGTATACTATTTACTACTGTAATAATTTATGATAATTTTGTGAATCCTTCTTCTTAGACTTTTTTGTAACTTTAAAAAAACTATACTGTAAAGAACTAAAATAATGATTCTTTATAATGATCTGGGTGATATATCTATAAAGTTACAATAAACAATATTCTAAGATGAAAATTTTGTTTTTCTTTAATATAAAAAAATCTATTTAACATATGAAAAGTGTAATTTTTACCTTCCATAACATCAGGATAATATTCTTCTGAAAAATAATTTTAATAAAATCAAATATTTTTTTGACATGTTCCCTGTAGACGCTATAGTCTCCATAAAACCTTACTATGTGCATTTAACTTAGGGGTGAGAAGTTCTAAATTGTAGTGCATGCAACCGTCATTGCAAACATTTGCTATATAATTTACCTTCAGTTATCGTTATCGTTATCGAAAAATTTTGGACGACTAATATTGATTTTTTTAAACAGTTTCTTCAAATATCTAATTTCTATAATATTTTGTGCAGAACTTGAAAAGCGAGTCCTAATTACTGAGCTGATTTCAGAAATCATTGGTAATTTTATGTGTGGTAAATTTTTATAATACAGATAGATATATATATATATATATATTCACTAGAAACATGGTCCATACAACATTTACGGCTCCCGATATTATGAAGTATTCGATGGTTTCTTTTGTGATATATGTCACTTACGATTCGTTCCAATACATTCGTTATCTGCAGTATACTGAGCTTACAAAAGTTTGTACTAACTTACGTTTGTACTAATGTACTAGAAATACAGAGGTTGCTCCAAAAATTTACCATGAAGGTATATCGTTATCTGTTAATAGAATAAAAAACCATTTATTAATATCACACCATAGTTTTTAACACATCAGTGTTAAAAACTATGGTGTGTGAAACTAGCACTTATTGTCACCGCTTAAAGTAAACAACATCAACAAAATTAAATATAATTATTATTCCCTCCTTCTTATAACATGGGTTCCTTTAAAAGAGGCGTGAAAAAGCACTTTTTGGGCCGGCAAGGTGAGGGTGGCTAAGGCAGTTTATCACATGCTTCACTAGCTATCTTCACATGTGGACTCGTCTACTGCTTATCATCAGGTGGTGTCGAGTCATTTGCTGAGCTTTTTATAAAAAAAAAATATAAACGGCTGGCAGGCTGACATGGATGTGTACATTTTGTATTTTCAGGGTTCACCTTAAGTTTACATTGCCTATTTATTATATTTCTTGTCCGCGACTTAATTTGCGTGGAACAGTTTCTCTGGCATTTTTTAGGTATGTAGGATACTTATTAACGCAAACGACTGTTGATTATTTTAATACATTTCCATCCTTTGCTAAAACAGAAAGAACAAAGTGTAAAAACAAAGGCAGCCTAGTTCTTCTCTGTACCAAATTAAAACAAAATTAGCTCAGTGGTTTAAGCATTAAAACAGACCTATTTTCGCATATTAAGTAGGGCCCGGAAATATATCGCGGTTCAACAGGTAAAGAAGCTGTGTCACAGCGAACGTACCTAACATACATAAAGACGGACTTTGTGAACTAAAATTAAATTCAAAGTAATAAATATTCATAAATATTTTTACATAAAATAAAAATGTGATGTAGGTTTGTATACGTTGAAAGAAGGGTAGGTAATTGAAACGCAATATTTTAATGTTCCTAACGAATTATTGGTGTAAACTTTGATTGTAACTAAAATATGGGTTTGCTGAATTGTTGTAGATGAATGCGTTTTATTTATGTACCCAAAATTTTCCTTATTCGTACATATAGTAAAATATGAAATAATAAAATATATGATACCTACCCAGTTACATACATTTCACTTTTATGATAAAGACCCTTATATTCTATCTGACAGAATAAGTTAATACAATAGCTCCATCCCATTAGATTTTATCATAAACTTTACATGACCAAAATGAAGAGTACAGGTTTCCTATCTCCTAATAAATAAAGGAATTCTAATGATCTGTACATCTATAGATTTATTTTTACCGTAGATTCATTATAATAAAAGCCATGGTACTTATGGTTTAAATCAATCTCTTTCTAGCACTTCAATACAAAATATAAACTTTAAAGTTTATTGTTAATCTTTTAAGTATTATTGATTTAATATTACTGATTTAGTTTTTCTAAAGATTATTCGTTTATTGATTCTTTCAATTTATCGTTAATCGTTATTTTACGTTAATAGTAAAGCCATTACCATCTCTTCCTAGAGAAATATAAATTTGTATTAAATTCGCTAATTATTCTAAAGGAAAAGTTCCTAATTATACTAATTAAAGCGCGAGTAACAGAAAACAAAGCTTTTTAAACAGGGTATACTAATTTAGATAACAAATAGAATGTCGTTTAATTACCTGATGAAATTTAATGCATTGTGAATATTTCACAAGCAGTTCATTTGTGAGTATTGGCTTTCACTGTGTAGTTCAAACAGGATATAGAAACAGCAAAAACTACAAATAATGTCTCAACAAATCTGGAATATACACAACTGTAGCAAGTCACCTCAGCAACGCCAAAACCAACCCCCGGTAAAGTATACATTCTGTATTGTTGATAAAAGAAACAAATTAAGATAAGCTAGATTTTCAAAAAAATCTGATGTACCAAGTACTTTTTTAAAATGACTATTTTTAAAAAGTACTTGGTACATCAAGGTTTCTGGCAGCAAGTGGTGGTAAATTTTATTCTTAAATATAGTTTTTAACCAGAAGTTTTGATTTAATACTATCTCTAAAGTATTGCAACTGGCGATAATTATTCACGTCAACAGCAATAGTAAAATATTCCATTGATTATGCATTCAGACTGATTTACATAAATAGTGTGGTTATTATATTATATAAATAGTTATAAATCAAAATTGTTTTCACCGCCTCTGTGGTCTAGTAGCTGAGACCACCTACTCTGTGGATCAATTACCAGTGGGCAGAAATTTTCTGCTCGGTTTGGTTAGTACTAGGCTAGCTACCCCCATTTTACCTAAGTCCACTACACCACTACTAAAATAATATGTTATCATTATTGTTATGGTAGCAAACTTAGACTTAACACCCTGTTGTTTTCCGACTGTGGAGGTGAGATAGCCAGTTCCTCTCTGGTTTAGGAATCCGGGTGTAGTTTACTTCCACCTTGGACCTTATACATACCATCAGATGAGATATAGGCCAAGAGCTACCCCGTTAAGTTAAAAAACTATCATAATTTCATTGTCATAACTGAAGAAAGTAGTCACTATAATGTTAATATTGATATTTCATTCAATTGTTTTTTTACACTCATTATTTATAAAGTCATTCTTTCTGCATCACACACAGCTCATTTTAATAGATACAATTCTCTTTTGACAGGCTTACCAGATGCCAAACAATATTGTTGGACATACATCATCTGCCGAAATTGCTTCAAGTTTTAATGAAAATTTGGCAATTCCATCTCAAAGTTTTATGACACATGTAAGTAATCTTAATAGTTAAAAATATTAATATTAATTATAATTATTTTTTTCGCTTTTTTCCACAACCACACAATTTAATTTCGAGTGACACTTTTAAAGTATTATTCAAACTTTATAATTAATGCTCACAGCAAGATATTGCAGAAAACAGTAACCTCATTAGTGCTGTCTGTTATTATGAGAAGAAAGAATAGAGTGGTTCCTTTGATTTTTAATTCATTGGGTGTATGTATCCATAATAAGTATTTGTACTTAGTTCCAAACTATTCGAAATATTACAGGTTTCATCTAATGTGGTTAAATCCTTAGATTTTCACAGACATTTCACCGGTTCAATCGAAGGATTGAACCACATTTCTCAAAATTACGAAATAGATAAATTATGAGGAGTATATAGCATCCCGGGTATCATATCAAATATGTTGACATGAAGTTTCAAGCGTACGCTTGATCGCTGGGTACTCCAGACATAAAATGCAGACATTTTCTACAAATACCAGCAGTACCGCATCCAGCTACACTAACAAGGGGTCTCCAAACAACCAGCCATCATATAATCAGATAAGTGCTATCCCGTGCTTCCCATTTTTCATCCCTATAATGTTTTCCTAAAGAACAAGTTTTAAGCTCATCCCACTTGTGCTAAACAATTAATCTAGAAATAATTAATTATTCATGCTTATTTGGCCAATAATTATGTAACATAATGAACAAATGAAGCTTTTATAAACTACCTTGCAATTTTTATAAGTCGAGATCATAATTTGCAAATTTCATTACATTATATAGGTTTATTTTAATTCCATAATAATTATTAATAGTTCACTGCGAAAACATTCTTAGCAATTACTTTATTTACTCCCTGAATATAACTGCGTTTCTATTCATCGATAGCTACATTCGTGTCGACGCGATCATAGTTTATTTCATTACGTAATAAGGTAATCTCATGCAAGTGATTGAATATAATAAACAAAATAAAATAAATCAAGTAATTTTTTTTTTATTTCATTTTTTTTAAATGATGCATTATAGTGAAAATATTTGTTTATGCGTTTAAATGTTGCGATGTGGGGATTGTTGTCTGTGGATTTAAGGCTAATTATAGGAAAATCAATAAGTTTTAACACTTTTATTCAATTAAATAGTCGTAAATTAAATCCGATTATTTGAGTCAACAATGTCACACGGCGATGGAATTTCTAAATCATATTCTAAAGATTTAAGGGAACTATCTATTACAAGACGTTCGTTCAAAGAACGTTTGACAAAATATAAGAATTATTAAGTAAATTTTTCCTGCATTGCGACATTAACTGACGTACATGTAAACTAATTAACAATTAAACTAAATAAATTGGATTTACTGTCCTATGAATTCTTTACAAACTCAAATAGATGTGTTTAATTCGGGCAATATTGACAACGAAATTAGTGAGCGTGAAGATATTGAGCAGGACTTTATCTTGTATCGCTGCATCAAAATCTATCTTAGCAAAGTATTCTAATAATAAGGAGTTATGTAACACGTCCAATCATTCCACTACATGTCACCACCAAGATAGACACAGTTTCGGTATAAAGATGCCCCAAATACAAACATCTAAAATCAGCGGGTCCCACCTGCGATAGTTGGAATTTTACGACACCTTTTCATCGCTTATATACTAACGATCACATAAAAACAATACATAATATATGGTATCCTATTTACAAGGCGAGGCGGCTCGCATAATTTCAAATTTTTAAGTATCTGAGGCGTATTATAAGTATGCTTGGCATTTAACATGTGATCGTTACCACAACAAAACACAATTAATTAATTATCATTTGAGATCACTTTTTAATCTTGAAATAATTACAAAAGAGTCGGAAGGCTCTCTTAGATTCCTAGTGAACCTACTAGTTAGTAGTTTTTAATCTTGAATAAATTACAACAATTTGAGAACCACTATGCTCACAACAAAAAATGCAAAATCATTCGTAATTTCTAATCAAACTTCAACCAATCAACAATATAAATACAATTTCATAATATGTGGGTATATCATAGAAACTATGATAACCTAAAAGCTTCTGTTTTTACCATAATTTTTGCGGCTTGGCCACCCTACTCGCGCTTGTCGCATGGGGCCTTGTCGAGAGTGTAAGGTTCGACATAACACGGTCTTGCATGATCCTAGTAATGAAAAAACTAGCTATGTAAATACTAGTACATCTAGTGACTCCATAGGAACATTTTCCCATGAAAATTCGAATCAAGTTTTGCTATGCACAGTTTTAGTAAAAATTTGTAACCCTAGTACTGATAAAGGCCATAAATGTTGTTGGTATGGGCAATCATTGTAATAATCAAATTACATTAAATTGTTCGTTAATTGTTCATTCTACAACTACAAATTATAAAGCTAAGGTAATACTTCTTATTTTAAGGGATCTGGCTGGCTTAATCCTTAGAACCTACATAGACATTCAATCTCTCAGTATTCAAAAAGGGACACGGCTCACGACATATTAAATGCTATTTATTCCTATTTGTGTGCCTCAGATATAAATGTGTACATCTAGAGGCTGTAACTGAGCTAACTAGAGATGCCTTCTCACTTACGCTGCTTTATTTCCCGTAGAGAAAAACCAAGTGAGATTTTTGTGACAATGGTCGCAATTTTGTCGCAGCAGCAATAGAAAGAAGTACTTTTCTTACATCTAACTACACAACAATTCCCGCTTTAACTTCTCAAAATGGCATCAATTTTATTTTTTCACCTTCATATGCACCACATTTTAATAGGCTAGCAGAGGCGGGAGTAAAATCATGCAAATTTCATAATAATAGGGTTATGTATCTTATCTACAAAGAATTTTCAACTTAACTAGCAAAAGTGGAGGTCATTTGAAATAGCCGTCTCCTGTGCTCTCTATCCTCCTATCCTGACGATCTCTATTTCCTATCCCAGGGCACTATCTGATCGGGAGACCGCTTACATCGTTACCCAATGGCAACTTGACCCTAGACAAAAGCTACCTGCCTGCAGCACTACGCTCGACTGGAACAGCTACCCAGACATTTCTGGCGTCGCTGGCAAAAAGTTCACGAATTACAATAATGAAGTGGAGACGTAACTGCACGGAGTTAGATGTTCGTGATCTATTTATAGTTTTGGTTCACGAAGACAATATACCTTCACTCGCATGGCGGCTCGGACGAGTGTGACAGTTATTTCCGGGACCAGACGGTGTGTCTCGCGTCGCTGACGTTATAATCTCACGAGGACTAATTCAAAGATCCCTGACGCGTCTTTGCCCATTAACCAATGACAAGAGAGAGGTTTGAAACTTGCCAAAGACGTTACAACGCGGGCGTATGTTCGTGCGCCTACAAAGTTATCTCGGCAAAGCTGCAATCGCGGGTCCTAACACCGTAGTTCCTTACTAAGAGCCTCGTGTGTCTTTTTCACTTCGGCATTGGCTTTCGAACCGATCACATTAAAGTGTGTAACATAAATTTGATTTATCATGTCTTGTCAAAGTATTTCACATTAAAGGTTTTTAATACTTTCAAGAAAGTTATTTAAAAAAAAACCTTCAACGCGTCCCGGAGACGTGACAATTACAAACTCAAATTACAAATAGTAATGTGCTTTTCTAGATCTACAGGAATAAAATAAAAAATAAAATGGTTAATATTTTTTCATAATTTCTAAATATTCCAGATATATTTAGAAATATAATCGTCCCCATCGAGGAGTTCGCGCCTACCAAAAATTAGGCGATTAGTCCTTAGTCAATCAAGCTAGCCAAGTGCGGGTTGCTCGACTTCACACACAACCTAATAATTTCTTCACAGCTGTGTGAAGGGTTATTTACGATGTTCTCCTTCACTGTAAAAGCGTCAAATAAACGTACAAATAAATTCTTAATATGAATACACATTGTTACGTAGCGGGGTTCGAACTGCTGCCTCTCGCATGGAAGACAATGAAAGAACCTTACGCACTAAGCCACCGAAGCTTCTGTTAAATCATTTATTTCACATTTATTTTCATTCCAGAGACCATCATGTATGTATATAGAAAATGAGACAATCAGAAATCGCATCGAACTAAATTCTTGGCGGCAAAGCGCTTCAATCGAAGACTGGAAAGCCTTTTTATATTCTGCACCGTCCAGTCCAGCTATACAGGTACATTTTAATTTACGTATTTCCCTCTTTATTTTGTTTAATTCTCCGTATAACAGTGAAGGCAAAGGGAATTAAAGCCCATGCAGCCACGTCTTCTGTAGTTATTTCTTCTATATTGGCATCAAGATACCGGTAAACGAATCCCTTTTACTCCATTTAGTTTTTGACGACTTATGACCGGCACCGTTTTTTGTTAATGACTTACAAGAAAACCGCCACCTTTCTTTAACTTTGCATCTATTAAATGGTTTTAAATGTTACATTAAATCAATAATATTTTGTCATTCCTGATATTTCAAATACTCAACATCACGTTTGACATTTTGAAAGAAACGTCTGCTTAATTTTCTGCGATCTTCTTTCTTACTTTTAATGTTGCAACGCTAAGCTTGAACCTCCGAAACGACTAAGCTTGATATTAGCCGAACACTCAACGTGCCCTAGTCTCTGATACATTCTTGTGCACAAGATGAGAGATAATGATAGCGCCAAGTAGGAGAGGAGTGTATTTTTGGTGTTCATGTACAGCACAGTACAAAAGAACTGGCCCTGCTTTTGACGTGATTTGATGTTTTAAAAGCCGTTTGGTTCTAGAGTACCTCCGGAATCGACACTGATATCTAGATTAATCTCGTACTCACAATTTATTGCAACTTTGAACTCTTTGTATCCTCGGCATTTCTGATAACAAATAAAATTTTGTAATAGTATCGTTAAGAGCATCAAAATAAACCGTTTTTAAATAGGTTCATAAGATAGATTGATATCATTCATCACGATTATGCAGACTGATCCAAAAAATGCGAAAAGATTTAAGAATAGGCGTTATACACTACACGATCTAAATATAATTTATATATAAATCGTATCGTATAACACAATCGTGTAGGTATTGGTTTGTACCACTACTTTTTTATTTAATACTTATAGATATTGTTTATACCAAAAACTTGTGAAAAATTGATAAAATTACAATTTTTCTCAAGTTTTTTGTTAACATTTATTAATTGTTTGCAGTAGTTTAATATTCATTTAATTTAGAACATTTACATAACTTTGTTAGATTAGTCAGTTTAATTTCAGAAGAGAGGGTAGGCGCATATTTTTGTCAATGACAGCAGATAAATAGTCTTCGCTGTGTTAACGCCCAAAGGCCATTATAACGAAACTATACCTACCCATTTTGAGTTTTATTATTTATTCTTGTGAGTACCTAAGTCTAAAATTAAGACTTTTCAGTGAAGATTTTTGTAAAAATGATAATAATAATTTACTTTCGTTTTACAGACACCAGTAATACAACAAAGACATATGACGCCATATTCATATAACGTGGAAAATTCCGGAAATAATCCAAATATGCGGAGATTTTCGCAGGATCATTCGCAGCTCAATACTTATTGTAAGTATATGGTTTTAAATTGGTGTGACTAAACTTATTAATGAGTGCCAAATATTATTTAGAGATTATTTTTTTCAAAATATAATAATAATAGATAAGATATATAAATTCACTTCTGATAAGTAAACAGAGAAACGTAACTACTAACACAAAAATATTGACACTTCTAATAACTTTTTCAATACCACTAGAAAATATTGTTTGTCTGCAATCACTGTTTTCTGCTGACGAAATGTCAGCAGGTAACCTATGGGTATAATGTTATAAAATAACAAACCTTTAATAACTATTTAGCTTATCTATACAAAATATTCTTTTTTGCACATCAGTTAATCTAAAAATTAAAATAAGTGCAGGTTTTATGGCACTAAACTGTCTGCGTTTCTTCTATGAACGAAGACTTGACATAATTCAACATAGACAGTAATAAAATAAAATAAAAACACTCACAGCATGAGCCGTCTTTTCGCTCAGAGCGATGTCTTCTAATCTGCATTCAGGGCAAATATCAACGGATCTTCCTACTCATTGTATAAGGTCATTAGTACGACTTAATCAAAATGAATCATTCTAATTTTCAGATCATCAACAAACACACAATGGTGCTTACAAGGCTGTCAATGAACCGCGCCATCGAGTCCTCAGCGGTGCTGTTGAGAACAAACGCACCACATCCGGGAGATTACAGTCAAATAATTTACGTGGTAGCGGTTGGTACCAACATCGCCCCGAACAAAAAAGAGGCCGAGAGAAATCTCAGTATTTTAATTTTTCTCCTGAACTGATTAGATATGTTGATCCGGCGCAATTAGAAAGGGAACCTAGGTCGGGTTTGGAGTATGTTGAATTATTAATGTTCAATACACATGAAGACGGATATGTCACGTTAGACGAAAAAGCCATGAAAATACTTGTTAACGCTATCGATAAAGCACTTCCAAAAAATCTCAATTTGCGATTGTTAGCTGAAAGCATTTATAAGAACAACTAATCATTGCAAACTGTAGTCAATATTTTGATAATGTGCGAGGGTCACAATACGCTTACAAATTATCTGATTTATGTGCTTGATACTTCGTTCGATCATTTGTTACATTGGACCTAATCTGATTGTTTGGTCCACATGAAACTAATTTATGATTAGCTTAAAAGTCCTAATTTTGATACTTTTTCGTTTCCTATTTAAGCATTTCTGATTTTTAATTAGCTATTTTTATAGATTTCTAAGGATAATTAATTTTAATCTTAGGGTAACAATGATTTATCGGCCGTTATTATATTGTTTGTAACAACGGCCGATAAATCGTTCAAGTATGTCGTAAGTGAGATTATATATTGTATTGTTGGTTGGCTTCTACAACATTCGATCAAAATCATATCTATTTAATAATATATAAATTATTAGAAAGATATCCAGAAGCGTTGCTATATTACACGTTGTTTATTTTATTTTATATATTTTGACTCGTGAAATTTTTATCGCAAATAATTCGCAATCAATATATTTATAAATTCGATACATAAATAATTTGTTGATTTTAATTTTATAATTTTAGCTTTTAGTTCTTTGGTATGAAATAGAGATTTTATCTTTTTTAATATGCTATTTTATTTACTCCAGCGTTAAACTAATCAAAAATTATTCAAGGAATACCTTACCCGCTTTTTATATTTTTCATAATTAGACGAATTTTTTTTAGGTTAGGTATAATAATCCAAACAAAATTAATAACTGTGAGGTTAAGACTGAGATATTAAAGTTATCTACCAATATTGTAAGGATGTGGCTGGAGAAGTTGATACTAACACTCGTATTCTATTAAACCTCAGCTGCGGTAATCGGAAAGAATTCCTCAAAGAAACTTCAGAATGTATAATCTTAGTCAAAACTCGAGTAATCCTCAAACAGCCCTGCAATGAGGTTGAGGACAGCTGGAGTAACGGTTTTACGTAATGTTTTAAATAAGGACATAATAATCTATAGACTTTAGCTGGTTTTAAGAAACACTATAAAGAAAATGAAACTATATACCATACAGACATGTTAGTGTATTATTTTCTTGAGTCTCATAATAGGCAAAATACAGACAGCCTGGTATATTTTTATTTTCTTATATCTCATCACCTTGATGTCAAGGAAGTTAGCCCGACATTGAAAATACTGCTCATGTTTTTATTTTTATTTGGACTTTATAGGGAAATTTGTAATCACAGGAGATACAGGGAAATTGTTTAATAATCTATTAAATTTTTTTTAGTAAAATCTTTTTTGGCATGGTTAAATTTATTGGTAAAGTGTGAGTTGTTTCTAAAAATAAATAAAATTGACAAAATAATTTTACGCTGCCGACTCTGTTTCATGTAAAGATATCATCATCATCATATCATCATTGTATCGGAAGAAAAAAATTAGAACACCGAAAGTTGATCAAATTTAATAAAATATTTTTTATACAAATTGGAAATCAAAAGCATTTTTTTCTTGTTTTATATAATAATCATATTATCGTATAGAAAAAAATTGACACAGTTGAAGTTAGTCAGTAATTTTCTTTTCATTCAACGGAGATTACATTAAAGTTGAAGTGTTTATACTAAAATACATACATAAAGATACTTACTACGGCAGTACTTTCCTAATTAAACGTTAGATTTTTCCTAAATTCTTGGTATGTAGCTTAGTGGTAATTGCAGTAACCCATGTTAATACACATTATTAATCTGAACTAAAGAAAATCTAAAAAGTTTGAGAAAATCATCTACGGAATAAACTCAATTTTTTTTAATACAAAATGTGACAAAAAACTGTGAGTGAGTTTTGACACTGGGAGCGCTTTTCCATATAGGGTGGAATGTTGAGTATGAACTTTATTTATATATCTTTGATTGTGTGGTGTTTACATTGATTTGATAAATATTTTCCCAATAATGTTAATTTATCCCGGAATAATTAGGTATATAAAGAGGAGACTGCACGATATAATGCAGATTTCCTGTGATTAAATTAAACACTGGATTCTATTCACAGCTGATTAGGTAAATAGGTTCACAGATTTGATTAGGTGAATATATAATTTCACAAGTCTTATTTAGTATTGAAACCTGTGTTATAGTTGGATATGAAATACAACTGTAAGCGTTATTTGAGTACAACTTTCAACAAAACAACCTGTTGTTGTTGTTTTGATGCTCATATTTCCCCGTCATTTATCTATAATCACCTCTAGCCGTCATTAAGATTTTCCATACAATACTTTTCATTTTTTCATAATTACCATCAATTCTAAAGCAGATAAGATAAGATTTCTAAGATATTCTTCTTAATTATTACGTTTTCATAAACAAACTCGTTAAAGAACAATAGGTGAAAATAAAGTAGTTATTAAATAAACAGTATTGCTATAGCACTCTGCGCTCTGACAATATTAAATATCTTAATGACGGCTAGAGGTGATTATAGGCTAATCACCGGGAAATGTGAAGATGAAAAAGTCAAATCAATAAAAATTTGAATTTTCTTGATACAATAAATCACAAAAATATGAGCAACAAATTGCTTTGGTGAAACTTGTACTCAAATTACGCTAACAGTTTTATTTCATATCCAAATATAACATAGGCCTCAATACTAAGTAAGACTTGTGGAATTATAGATTCACTGAACCAATATAAATTAGTTTTGCAGTGACAACCACATTATTCTAATTTCAGGAAATATCTTCGAAGGTATAGTTATTTAAACATTAATGGTGTTAGAAACACAACATAACATTATTTTTGAATTAGAAAATCACATAAAAAGCCATTTCAACTTACTAGCAAAACAAAAAAACATGTATATACATGTATGTACATGTATATACATGTATTTATGTATGTATATGTATTTATTAACAACTATTTTTTTTATCAAAAACCTAAATAAAACCGAATCCAGAGCAACAAGATATCATTGCAAAGGATATACTTTAATATGGTGAGGAGTTAACGGAGTCCGTTTATCGGGATTACTGATCTGAAATTTGCCTTACAAAGAACTCTTCATTTCTCTTTATGCTTACGTTGCGCATATTTTGCCGTTTAGCGGACTTATCAGCGTCGCTGATTCGGCACCGTAAGTGAGGTTTAGGTAACATTATATTGGTTGTTTAACATAAGTAACTAAATACCTAACTTTATGTTATGTTTTATAATCAATATATGAGTTAATAAAATAAAAAATAAATGTATCTGAACAAAGGGGTTTGAATGAAAATTTTCCATTTTCTGTACATTCGCATATTGCTGAAACTGCAACAATAAAAATATGTTAATCCTTAGTGTTAATATTATAATAATCCTTTTCTCGATACTTTGGTTTACTTGGAACAGGTGGCGTTCGTTGCATTAATATACTGTTTTATACATTATTCAAGTGTCGGTCTGTGTTAATAATAATATGAATATGTAAGCAATTGAATTATGTCTTTTAGAATGGAACATCGTCTTATAAAACAAGCTTTACAAAACTTTCTATCCTTTTGCTATTGACATGCTTAAGAAATATATATTTACGTTTTTATATATTTTATAAAGTTGCCAATGTTTCTGCAACTAAACTGTTGTATGTGATAAATATCCTGAAAAGATCTTAAATATTTTGTTAATAGCTATGTATAGTTATTACTAAAGAAAAAGAGTTATACATTTTCATTAAAACACCTGACAACAGTTATTAAAGCCACTGAAGTACTTATTATTTTACCTGGTATGTTAAGTACTTGAATAAGGTCTAATCGTAATTAGCATACGCTTATTACCAACAAAGGGTAGTGTAAGTGAAGAGGGACCAATTATAGGATTACCTGGACTGACCACATATAAAGGTGACATTTAAAAACTAATATTATTTGATTATTGGTTTTTGGACAGTCAAGAACTCTTGTAGAGGTTTTGTTTTGAAAATTAAAAAATATTTAAATTTAATATCATCATGTCTCAAGAAACATGGGATTTGGACATGTGTCAGTTCTATGAAAACTCACCAGTATTACAATCTATGGTAAATTAAAAAATAATATATTAATATGGTTAAAAATTTATGTTATTTTTCTATTCTATTTATATTTTTTCATAACTTTATATTTTTGTTTGTTACAGATTCCAACTCAAAATAATATGTACACAGATAATTTTAACCAACCTTCGCATTCGAACTACAATGATAGTTATAATCAGGTAACATTGAAGTACAATTTTTATCAATTTTTAACTTCTAATAATGTTAAATTGTTCTCTAAACTGATTTCTTTCTTTTTTCTTCAGATGTCATCGTGCATGTACAGCCAAACAAGCAGTTGGAATAATAGCTATGGTGCTTCAACACAAAATCACATCGCTACCGGCTGGAACAGCTTGGAAGAAAATTTAGCTGCAATAAACGTCATGCAGGTAACAAACGCCATAAATTATTTTCCGAGGTTCACTAGAATCCTTTTTAAAGAATATACGTTTATAATAAGTAGTATATTAAATTATAACATATTTTTCTTGTTGCAGGTTCAGCAATGTGCGAATGTACAGCAAACGGAAAATTTTCATCCAAACCCCTTTCTTCAGAGACAAGGAGACTGCTCCGTAACTGGTAAGTTTAAAATTTATACATTTACTAGTTACCAATATAATGTTTTCTTTTAAAATTTCATTCTTTTGTTTAACGTTTTGCTATGAATATTCATATTCAAAATGTACACAATTAAGACAATAATAATTTATATATTTATTTAAAAAATGTATACCCCATAATATATTTTTAAATAACCTTTGATTTTCTTTTCTTTTAGGTTCCACCACACCCGGAGCAAAAATTGCGCGAATAACGAAACAAAAACGCATCAGGACTGCATTTACAACAGAACAGATCAACATCTTGGAAAGGCAATTCCAAAAAAGGCCTTATGTTTCTCGCGATGAGCGCAAAGTTCTTTACGAGAAGCTGTGCGTCAGTGACCGGGTGATTAAAGTGTGGTTTCAGAATCGACGCCTGAAAGAGAAAAGGATACAGCTAGAGAACCTTGCGGTACAAGCGGCGTCAGAAACTATGAATATATTTCAGGGTTTCGGTATTTCACTAGATATAGATCAGACTGTTAAATGTAGTGAAAATATGAAATATTATGAACCCATTTCTCCACCAGATTCTAATGAAGAACTGGTGGAATTAGATTCATTATTTCAGCCAGTTGACCCTGGAATATCTTTAGAAAGTCTTTGGTGAAAGTGATTTTGATATATTGTTATTATTTATTTTATAATATTTACTTATCGTGCTTCATTTTTATTATTAGTTACAAAGTTTTATATAGAGATGTTTTAAATTTATTTAAAATAGTTAGTTCTTTAATTTATTGTAGTTCTAAGTATTGTATCTTTCTATGTTTGAGCAATGTTTAAAATAATAATTTAATTTTACATTTTACTTTTATTTAAATTTGTTAATTCTGTAATACTTAATTTATCTTTATTTTGTAAGTAAATGATTTTATTTATTTCATGTAACAGCCATGTGATAATTAAGTTATTTAAGTTTAATTTCGAATATGTTATAACTATCAAATTTTAAATAGTAAATAAATAGATTTATCGAGACTTACTTCATTTTTTATTTAATTTCCTTAAACATACCATAAAGTTAGGTATTTAGTTACTTATGTTAAACAGCCAATAGGTTCTTACCTAGACCTAGGTGCTTCCATTGACTAAAGAAAATTAAACAATCGTCAGGTACTATGAGCTCTATATTAAAGTATATACTTTGAAAAGATATCTTGTTGCTCCGGGTAATATCTTCAAAAAAAATATTTTGGTTTGATAAAATAAATATTAAGCTTTTCATGACGTCAAAAAGTAATAGTTGTTAATAAATATATAACATGTATACATATTTATGTTTTAAGGGAAAATATGCCTTTTTGTTTATTTTCGATGAATTTTGATTTACCGTTAACAAACGTTTTGTTGTTTTGCTAGTAAGTTGAAATGGCTTTTTTTAATGTAATTTTCTAATTTAAGTTGGAAACAACATTAATAATTATGTAACAATAGCTTCAAGTCAGTTCATGAAATAAAAAAAAAGTGCTTGACACTTCTATAATTCTAATTTATATTGGTTCAGTATTCGGATATGAAATAAAACTGTAAGCGTTATTTGAGTTCAAGTTTCGCCAAAACAACTTGTTGCTATTGTTTTGATGCTATTATTTTTGTGATTCATTATACCAAGAAAATTTTAATTTTAATTGATTTGACTTTCTCATCTTCACATTTCCCGGTGATTAGTCTTTAATCCCCTCTGGCGGTCATTAAGATATTTAATATTGTCAGAGCCCAGAGTGGTATAGCAATACTGTACATTTAATAACGACTTTAGTTTCACCTATTGTTCCTTAACGAGTTTGTTTATGAAAACGTATTAATTAAGAAGAATGTCTTAGAAATCTTATCTTATCGGCTTTAGAACTGATGGATTAGTATGGTTTATCTTAATGACGGCTAGAGGTGAATAGACTCATTACTGGGAAATATATAGATGAGAAATTTAAATCAATTGAGATTTAAATTTAAAAATCATTCCGTCTAGTCAAGGGTTCCTTTCTTAATATTGTAATACCTTATAATTAAACCTTGATATTGTATATATGAATTGTAGCTTCTGCAATCTTATTTTTCTTTCATCGAATGTGTTTAAATACCGACCTGGTCGTTAGTCTCGTTAAAACTCATAAATGGTTCGTCAGTCTCATTCACTTTAGGATAGTTTAAGTAACGGAACGTTAAAAACTTTGGAAATTTAAAATATAATATAATTTAACCATCAAAATAACCATCATACCAAATACCATCCGTTAATTAAACCGCCGCAAAGTAAAAGCCGTTTTTGAACTTTAACGAGACTTACAAATATATATGTATTTATACCCATTCGACGAAATAAAAATAATCTGATAACAGTATATATACACAGTAACATACTACAGCCGAGTGACGTTACGATTGGAAGTGGCAATCAATATTGGTGCATGCGTAATATAAATAAACTTATTTTTATTCATTCATTAATATGCGTAGTTTGCTTGATATTACTTGTAATGTTCTATATTCAAAATATTGCATGTTTGATAATTAGCCACTCTCTAAAAATGAGAAACTTAAAAAAGAATATTATACGAAAATATATAATTCATATAATTATATTTAATTTATATTATATATAATTTTTTGAATTGATATCAATTCAAAAAATTATAAATATCAATTATTGAATTGATATCAATTCAAAAAATTATCAATAGTAAATTAATACGTTTTAATCAAAAAATTCAAAACATAAATTTTGACTTTTAGGATACGTGTCTTTAGTCACATTGACTGATACTTTTATAAGCACTGCATACATATCGTTTACTTCCTCTACCCTACAATTTCAATGGGGTGTCACTTCATAGTATAACACCATTGCTTTCATATTATATAATATTGTTATTTAATAATACCTTGTTTACAAACAACTTAGTTAACAAAAAAGAATTGACACCGACCCGTCATTAAAAGTTGTTACCAAACTAATTCATAAGATTACTAAGAGATTCTTCTCAATATTTTTTTCATAAACAAACTCGTTAATAACAATAGGCGAAACTTAAGTATTTATTTAATATACAGTATTCTTATAGCACTCTGTGTTCTTACAATATTAACTACCTTAATGACGACGACAATATGAAGATGAGCAAGTCAAATCAATTTAAATTTAAATTTCCATGAAATAATGAATCCCAAAAATATGAGCATCAAAACAACAACAACAGGTTGTTTTGTTGAAAGTTGTACTCAAATAACGCTTACAGTTTTGTTTCATATCCAACTATAACACCGGTTTCGGTTTCGATTTCTTTCTATGCTACTTTAATGTTATGCATATTTAGCAATTGCGCGGACTAACCAGGGTCGCTAATTCGACATCGTAAGTGAGGTCTAGCCAAGAACACAATGCTGGTTTAACCTGAGTATCTTGATTATTTCCACAATTATTCCCAGAGCACGTCGACCCAATAGGATATTTTGTGCTTCAAGTAAATAAATACATAATTTTTTCTTTGATTTTTATGCTGTTTTTTTTTATTAATTTTTAATCCATATAAGAGGTAATAAATAAAAAATGAAGTAGTTATAAAAAATCTATTTATTTACATTGTCATACTTGTTACAAATTTAAAATTAAATTTAACTAACTTAAGTTATCACGTGGCCAGTACTTGAAATAAATAAAATCATTAACTTAGATATTAAAGATAAATTAACTATACAGATTTAATAAATATAAATAACAGTAAAACGTAAAATTAAATCAATACTTTAAACATTTCTCAAACATAGCAATATACAATTTAAAAATTAACTATTTACAATAATTTTAAAACATCTCTATATAAAACTTTGTAGCTAATAATAAAAATGAAGCACGATAAGTAAATATTATAAAATAAATAATTACACAATATATCAAACTCACTTTCACAAGAGACTTTCTAAAGATATTCCAGGGTCAACTGGCTGAAATAATGAATCTAATTCCACCAGTTCTTCATTAGAATCTGGTGGAGAAATGGGTTCATAATATTTCATATTTTCACTACATTTAACAGTCTGATCTATATCTAGTGAAATACCGAAACCCTGAAATATATTCATAGTTTCTGACGCCGCTTGTACCGCAAGGTTCTCTTGCTGTATCCTTTTCTCTTTCAGGCGTCGATTCTGAAACCACACTTTAATCACCCGGTCACTGACGCACAGCTTCTCGTAAAGAACTTTGCGCTCATCTCGGGAAATGTAAGGCCTTTTTTGGAATTGCCTTTCCAAGATGTTGATCTGTTCTGTTGTAAATGCTGTCCTGATGCGTTTTTGTTTCGTTATTTGCGCAATTTTTGCTCCGGGTGTGGTGGAACCTAAAAGGAAAGAAAATCAAACATTACTTAAAGATATATTATGCGGTATACATTTTTTAATTACGTATTCTTAGCAAAAAGTTAAGCAAAAGAATGCAATTTTAAAAGAAAACATTATATTGGTAACTAGTAAATGTATAAATTTTAAACTTACCAGTTACGGAGCAGTCTCCTTGTCTCTGAAGAAACGGGTTTGGATGAAAATTTTCCGTTTGCTGTACATTCGCACATTGCTGAACCTGCAACAAGAAAAAATATGTTAAAATTTAATAAAACTACTATTATAAAGGTATATTCTTTAAAAAGGTTTCTAGTGAACCTCAGAAAATAATTTAAGGCGTTTGTTACCTGCATGAAGTTTATAGCAGCTAAATTTTCTTCCAAGCTATTCCAGCCGGTAGCGATGTGATTAAGTGTTGAACTACCATGGCTATTATTCCAACTGCTTGCTTGGTTGTACATGCACGATGACATCTGAAGAAAAAAGAAAAAAATCAGTTTAGATAATATTTTAACATTATTAGAATTAACTGTAAGTAAAAATTGTACTTCAATGTTACCTGATTAAAACCATCATTGTAGTTCGAATGCGAAGGTTGGTCAAAATTATCTGTGTACATATTATTTTGAGTTGGAATCTGTAACAAACAAAAATATAAAGTTATAAAAAAATAGAAATAGAATATAAATTTTTAACCATATTAATATATTATTTTTTAATTTACCATAGATTGTAATACTGGTGAGTTTTCATAGAACTGACACATGTCCAAATCCCATGTTTCTTGAGACATGATGATATTAAATTTTAATATTTTTTAATTTTCAAAACAAAACCTCTACAAGTGTTCGTGACTGTCCAAAACCCAATAATCAAATAATATTAGTTTTTAAATGACACCTTTTATATGTGGTCAGTCCAGGTAATCATTTAATAGGTCTCTTTTCTCTTTCACTACCCTTTGTTGATGACTCGTCTATGCTAATTAGACCCTATTCAAGTACTTAACATACCAGGTAAAATTTTAAGTACTTCATTGGCTTTAGTTTTTCTTCTTTTTCTTTGGTAATAACTACCTATACATAGTAATAGTACATTACATCTTTTCAGAATATTTATCGTATACGTCAACTTAATTCTAAGCTCATTGGCAACTTTTTTAAATATATATTAAGTTTATCAAATTTAAAGGAATAGAAAGTTATGAAAATTATGTTTTATTACCCGATTTTCCATTCTAAATTTTCTTATTATATATTGTTATATTAATAATAATATGGAAGAGTAAATATTCAAATATTATTATTATTACCTACATTTTTTTATTATTATTATGAAAAACATAACAAAAATTATGTTTAAAAGATTATATTAATGCTTAGAAGGCCATCTGTTCAAATATATCTATAATAGCGAAATAGGTCTCTAAAGTAAGTCCAACGGGCTAATTTCCATACTAAATTGTCAATTTAAAATTATTATTATTTCACTTTTTCATATTTTGAATCATCCGTAAATTAGACCACCGTCGAATTTAAAGCAGTTTTTAGAGTTTTAACAAGACAAACAAATAGATATGTATTTATATACATTCGACGAAAGAAGAATAACATTGCAGAAGCAACAGTATATATCTGTAAATATGTTACTACAGGCAAGTGTAACATATAGATTACACGTGACGATTGGAAATGGCTAACATAATATAAATAAAATTATTGAAATTAATGCTTTAATATGCATTGTTGGTTTGATATTACTCGTCATTCATCATAAGCCGCTCTCTTAAATGTACAATCTTCAAAATTGAGTATTATACAAAAAACAAATCTATATTTTTAAGGCTATAGTTATAAAATAATAAATTTTAATGAAACAATAGCAAAAAATACATTTCACATTCAGGATTAGTGCCTTTAGTTACTATCAGCGCATTGACTGATTATACCATAGCTGTCGTGTTTCTTATACCTTCAAAACAAGTCAAAGTCAAAGTCAAAATAACTTTATTTAAATAGACTCATTTACTAAGTTCTTTTAAATCGAAACTTTCAAAGATAGTAATTTAATTATGTTTTTTAATACCTTGTTTACAAACAACTTCGTTCGGCATTAAAAGTAGTTACCATCATTGTAACACAACGATTTGGTAATAAGAAGGATAACTGGGAAATAACTATAAGATACAGCAAAGCGTTAAGCCGTCGAACATTAAAATTTTATGCTGAATCATTACAATAAGTGTCCTGGAAAACGGGTGGATGCATCTGCAAACAAACGCTTCAAACAGGATCCATAGCAGAGACGAAGAAGCGTTTTGTGTGTTACTGGTTAAACGATTTATTAACAATTTATTAAGTACATATTTTAATACTGGGACAATTTGTAAATGCCCGGTTACCCACTGAAAGTTATGACTATTGCCTTTAATTACATTATTTGATTTTCTCATCCATATTCCCTGTTGTGACGATTTAAAAGAACTTAGTAAATGAGTGTATTTAAATAAAGTTATTTTTGATTTGATTTGATTTGATTTGAAAAAGAATTACCGCATAAGACCACCAGCTCAAACTTGATATTCTTTTTGGTTCGCCTCTATAACATTATATGGAGATGTTTCATAATAAGTAAACCCATAAGATAATATTTCAAAAATATTTTTCCCAATTAATACTTTCTCATAAACAAACTCGTTAAGTAGCTCTCGTTAAGAGAAACTAAAGTCATTATTAAAATAATATTCAATATTGTGCTTTAACAATAGTCAATATTTTTAACGAGGGCTCAAAGTGATTAAAGACTAAGTACCGGGAAATATGAAAATAATAAAGTACAATCAATTAAAATTAAAAATTGCTTCATATAATGAATCACAGAAACCAGTGCAGCAAAACAACTGCAATAGGTTGTTGAAAGTTGTCCTTGTTGATTTTTTAAATAACGCCTAAAGATTTACTTCATAGGCAAAAAATACTTTTGAAATTATAATACCCCTTAAACAATACAAGTTAGAGTTTTGAAGTGAAAATAATTTTATTTTTAAATTTACCAACTATATTTGAAGGTATAGTCATTTAAGCATACGGCAACTATAACTTGAATTAGAAAAAAAACATAAAAAGCCATTTTCAACTGACAAGCAAAACACGCCAACAACGTTTGCATGTATATTAAGCATTATTTACTAGATTGTAAATCAAAATTTAACGAGCTCAAAACAAAAACATAAGTAAAAAGGCCTTAAAAGAGCGTTATTTTGTTAATAAATAGCAAGCAGCAGAAGAAGGAACGAGAACAGAGCTTCAAAACGAATATTTTTGTTTTCCACTTTTTATTCCTCTTTTTTAATTACTTTCTCTAGAATGCTTTAAAGAGAACTCAAAGTGGTGAGAAAGTATGTGTTTCAGACCCAGCCTCTACGTGAGATAGAATGGAAAAAATTGCTGAACTTGCAATTAAAAGTTGAACTCCCTGTTACCGCGGTTGGGCCGTGTAGTGTTTTCAGAGCCCTATTTGTCCATAACACAGGATGATTCTATGAAAATTGGGTGACATATGTCAAATAATCTCAATAAAGGAGTATCTTTGGGTACCAAATTTCGGGTCGATTGACTCAGAAAGTAAAATAACACAATAAATTTAACCCCGAATTTCAGCCAATAATGGCTAGGCTATACAACACACTATACATTAAGATTTTAATCAAAAAGAAATTAAATCAACACTTTACGAAACTTTTTGATTTAAAAAAAGACAAAGAAAAATCTGAAAACATACCTTTAGTCACTTTCAGCATATTCACTGCTTGCTAATAAAGGCATATACATACATGATGCCTATATAAATTACTAAACACTTATCAGGTATAGTAAAGGTGATTCGCCATCCGTACTACCCTCTCGCTATCATGTCATCAGTGTATCGTTTCAGCCATATACAAGAAGCTAGCTCAATGTTGGTTGGTGGGAGAAAGCGGTTGCCTTAACAACCGAAATCAACAGCTTAGCGAGCACGGAGTAGCTTGAAATAATAACCTTTGATTGGTTTATCATGGTGAAAGCTTTGTTCTTATGAATGTGAACCACAGAAATATGAAAACCACGGACGGGCCGCTGCTGTTCGATGGTTTAATAGATCACATAATTACTTGCTAGAATCAAGCTCGTTATCAAATAATAAATTGATACTGAAACCATCGTTATAATAACTATTGTTGTTATAACAGAATGCTAGAGGTGATTAAAGGATTATTAGTAAAGTACCCAGTATTTAACTATATTTAAATAGTAGGTAAGTGTGCAAAACAGTGTCACAAAAACTTATTGTTGGCATATGCTAACAATAAATTTATATTGAATGAATTTCATATTTCATATGTACCTACATATGAAATCTAAATAACGGCTACACAGATTGACCGCATTTTATGACACTTATGTATATAGTGAAACCTCTGATGTCGTTATTTTCTCTCTGTCTTGACATTATACCTGGAACCAACTAATAAAATTATAACGATAATTTCTAACTATGGTTTGCGTTTAAAGTCTTATTATATTAGCTTAATATATAAGCCTTACTTATTTATCTTATATTAGCTAGAATATATGTGATTCTACCGTAGGGTGAGATCAGACGAAAAACACGTGTTAACATTTAAAAATGCAACAGAAAATTAATATGTTCAATTATATCTATTATAAATTACTAAATACAAGATACTGAGGTTTATATGGTCCTTATTAAATAACCTAGTAAATTGTATAATATGGTTTCCATAAAAAATTCTACACAAATTTCAATAAATTTTTTACATGAAAATAAAATTCGAATTTATTTTCTTTTAACATTTTCAACTTAATAAGTATGTTTCTAAAGCAAAAGAAGAATGCAATCCTGTACGTTCATTGCATGAAAACGATTATTTGTTAAACATAAATTTATTAAATTTATTTTAAATAATAGTCAATAAAACATATTTATAAAAAAAATTAAAGTAACAAATGAAGCCAAAAGAGAACTTAAAAAATAAAACAGAATACCCTTATATTCAAAATAGTTTTCTTTTATCAGCTACCGTCATTTGGTCTAGTTATCTCAGTAATAGTAGTTTGGATGAGTTTGCGGTATTGATATATTGTGAATTTAAAAAAGTCGAAATGTTTCAAAACATGTTATATACGACATTAACTCCTCTGGAAAATACAAAAGAGGTAAGAGTAATTACAAATTATTTTGATGTTTCTGGATTATTAAAAGTTTTCTTCTCTCTTTTAATTCCTTTTGGTAAATTGGGCAAACAATTATCACCTTAATATTACAAAATAATTATAACAGCAGTTCCTAGTTCAAAATACATCTTCTTTAATGCAGCAATTGATTAATTCTCATACCTCCCTCATGTAAAATCCATGTAGAAGGAGGTGCCTACTTACTATATTGTGAATGTCATTCAACTCTAATATCACATTAAACTATCTAACTTTCTAATACAGTTGTTTTATCCTCAGAGTCGGATTTTATTTTATGGCATTTGTAATAAAGTTTTTAAGCTTTTAATAATCGCAAATATTTGATAAGTAGGTATATCTATAATAGTATAATTTATGTAATCCAAGTTTATCAAAATTATATTTTGATATTTTATACAATAGTACAAATTACAACTGTGGAATTAGAATTCGAGAGATTATTTCAGATTGTAGCTTTTATCTGTACATTAAAATACGTTATTAATTTAATTTAAGGATAATAAAGAGACATTTTATAACTATTATCTTCTTCTTGTTGTTGTTTCTTATATATAAGAATTAATTGTAGTTTGTTAGTCTCGTTAAAACTCAAGAATGGCTTGACCAATTCAAGTATAATTTATTTTGTATTATTTGGTTTGATTCAGTTGTGGTTTAAAAATATCTGCTAAATCGTAAAGAAAAGCTTAAAATATTCAACTGCAAATTGCTGTTAGTATGGAAAATCTTCTAACTGACATGCTAAACATTAAAACTGTCATTTCTCGCATCGTGGTAGAAATATAAATATAATATATAGCTTATTATATATAAATGATAAATATAAATCCATAACAGACAGATGGTACTCCTTTACTCTTCTTTTGAAGATAACAAAGTTAGGAGAGTCACGGCTGTCCGCTGGCAGGGCGTTCCATAACCTGACGGCTTGAACCTAAAAGAAATAGGAAAAAATGTGGGAATTATAGGGAACTTGACTAGAGTAACAAAATGAAAGTAACAAAATTAGAATTAAACTTAATAAACTTTTTACTGAACAACAGTTTATTTCACACAACAACTAAAACAGATTTTTAATTATAAATGACTAGATCAGGAGGAATTTTTCAGTTAGAATAAATAAATATTTTTATCTATACTAATTGATAGATATCGATTAAGTATTCCCATGATTTAGATTATTAATATCCACATGGTAGATATCTAAACTATGGGAATGAGATGATCGTGGAATAAAAGATTTTTTACCATAATTTGTTAAAAAATTGTGAAAGATTTATTACGTAATGTACGATTTGGCATGCGATAACGGTTCCTACTGACAAGATACGAATTATCAATCAAGCTATATAGAACTTTATATATAACGTTATAAAGAAATATCTGATCACCAAATTCCCGCCTGTTGCTTGTTATTTATTGTTTTTTTTTTCAGGAGCATTGTTGGCAAAATAGACCATTCCTCGGTAGTTGGCCTGAAGTATATCAGGAAGCAGAAGGTGAGCTACTAACAAACCTTATAAATGTGGGACAGGGTGTAGCAATAGAACGTTGATAATACAAGGTTATTGATAAATATATATATTTAATAATTATTTTAAATTATTTATATTTAAAATAATAATTCATTTTCTCCAAGAACGTTACGAAATATCAGCTATCCTTTTAAGCAAATGAGTACTTGTACGAGGAGTCCACTCTGTTTTATTTAATTATATTTATTTGTTTAAATTAACTTCATATAATGTGTTTTAGAAAATTCGATTATTATTTTAGGTTTAATTTAGACTTTTTCTGAATTAAATCATTTTTTAATTATTTATGTATGAACTTGCAGCGGGTGTACGTAGTTAGTCTTATGCCTATATAGACCAATATCATTAAGTAATAACTTGATATTTAAGGTTCGTTGACATTCTGAAAACAACAGTTGTTAATGCCTATTAGTCCTGTGTAAAATCCCTATACCCCTGTACCCTCTAGCCTTTGGCAAGGACACTATTGGATTTTCTTTGAGAGTCATTGCTGAACATACTTGGACATTATACTAGTCTATACAGAATATACATTTCTTTAATGTATATTCTTTTATGAAGCGCTGTATTCGTTTTTACAACAAGGTTTTAATCCATTTAAGAGAGTTACAAATAAAAAAATATAAAAATAATAAATACGAAACTGTACCAATTACCTTCCGTCTTACTCTTTATGTAAGTACTGCACAAATTAATAACCATTTACCATTAGGTTGACCTGGTGCTTATTTGCCAGCTGGTACACATTAATTCCGACCTTATTTAGCAGAAAGTTTCATTTGTCTCCTCTTTGAAAAGAGCCACCTTTTATATAACTTGCAAAGGCACCTTTTTGGCTTGCAAAGTGGAGTTAGGTAGAAACTTTGTCGCGTAGCTACCTTGAGTCACTATTAAATTAGCTGCATCAGCAATTATATATGGTTATTTTATGATAATAATATATGGGTTTCAGAGCCGAACCATAGACCAATAAAACAGAAGAAACGTACTCGCACTTGCTATACATCGGAACAAATCCTTCAGCTGGAGACAGTGTTCAAAACGGAGAAATACTGTACTATGGCTCGACGAATACAGTTGGCTGCTTCTCTAAACCTGAAAGAAAGAATGATTAAAATCTGGTTCCAAAATAGAAGAATGAAAGAGAAGAAGGATCGTATATCTAAATGGGAGTCGATGATAAATAACACATCCGTTCAACAGGGTGGAATAACACCGTCCGCCAATCATAATCCTCTTTTCGGTGACATCAGAAGTGAAGTTTCCCCAACTACCTATTACTCAGATATATATTCAATACCGAACCAAGATATAAATAATTTTAATACGGTTTCACCACCACCTTATCATTTAAATTGCACAGTACAGTCTGAATATGGTCATCCTAGTTTGCCTGCGAGTGCACCAAGTTATGAACATACCTACGAGTATCCAATTAATTATTTCCCTAATGATAATTATAATTACGGCGAAAATTGTGAATATTACAATTATAGTTTTCAAAATAACGACAGTGATTTGTCTAACTCTAACTCTGATTTAAGTTATTTTTTATTAGAATAATTTATTTTTACTCTTAAGTTTTTACAAAAAAATGTTTTTATTGTAAATATTTACTACATTAGAGTAATTTATTGTAGATCTATGAATTAAATTAAGATGGATTTACAAAATTATATTTAAAAAGTCTTTGGATATTTACTTAAAATTATTTATTATTATTTATTAAAACTTTGTATTTATAAAAGCAATAGTTATAAGTTTAACTGTAGTTATTAAATGATTAAAGATAGCAACATATATAAATTATCAGTTACATTCTCTGATACATCTTTCTGTCTTCAAGCTTTAGTCTAATCTTATTTTTTATATCCTTAGATGAAATATCTAGAATTAACTTAGATTTTGGTGATTGATAATGTTATTTAATATTTATAAATGCATGCACCAATTATATTGTATATAAATCTTAATAAATACATACTTTATTTTATCAAATTGATTCTTAGTAGTATATAAATTTTAAGTTAACTTAAAATAGTCAAATATATTATATTTTTACGTATAGATAAGAAATTGTCTAATTGTATTTTATTGAAGTATTTTTAGGATTAAAACATTATTTTTCCAAAAGCGTCTTCAAACGAAATATTTGTAATCCACTAGACGAAATATAATCTGACGAAAAAATTATATATTTCGATAGAAGGTAATAAAAAAAAATTCCATTGTGACATCGAGATAGTTTTTTTCGTTTAAAGGTAATGTATACACCTATTCAGAAACACATGATGTATTTGTATATAGGCACGAAAATAAATCTTGAAAATGATGTTATATCTTTTTAAAATAACTTGGCAATGTAAAATAACGTCAATTGTTGAAGTCTATGTATTGTGTTCCAGGACGCCGAAAAATTAATAGATTAAAATAAATTAATTTTAGTTATGGGTACATTATTTGAGATTGAGCCAGTACTTGCCTTTTTTTAAGAGCTTTCCCGTTATGGTATATTTCTTGTAAATAATAGTTTTATATGTTACATAATATATTATATTTAAAAAGATTATAGTTTAAAGTTGTAGTTAAAATATAATGTTTAGATACACGCATCGGATTCTTAATTACGTTAAAGTTTATACTTAGCAGAGAGTAGACTTGTGAGAAACTAGGTGCTAAGGTAAGATGACATACTATATGTAATCTTTTAGAAAATGACAATAAGTTCATTTTAATCGATATTAATTTTAATAAAGTATTCAACAATTCACCTTTTACATTTTATTTCTTCATTATACGACTATAGTTAACGGGAGCCCCACTGATTATCATATCAACTAGAGTTTAAAAATGTTGAAAGATATTTTGAAAAAATTCTGTAGGTATATAAAAATATGTTTCATAAGAAAAACAACGTGTACACGTAATTATTTTTGAATAAATTAGTGTACAATTGGATAGCATAGACCAAATTTTTATCATTCTTGGTAGGTAACTGTATTTTATTGAGTATGTGTGAACTCAAAACATCGATAGACCAAATTTTTTTCAAAATATTCTATCGATATTATGAGGTTGATCATTATCGTAAAGTCAACAGTGAGTAAAAACTTCTGGCAGTTTATGACTTATTACCAAAGCAAATATGTTTAAGACTGCTTCCAAGTATCAATAAAGGTCACTTTATGCAGTGGTCTAATAAATACAATACGTTGAAGGACTGAGGAGGAGGGGGACATCTTATTATTTAAAGTTTTTAGCTGAGATATATTGGAGAACCTTGACAGTATTAAAGTGTCTGAATTGTATACGAGTTGGCAAGTTAATTTAAAATTACCAATAAAAAAATCGATTTGCGATTATTCTTCTTGCATGATAGATATATAAATATTAATAATAATAATATTTCTCAAACCCTCGCCTATTATTTAGCCCTAAGTAAGCATCGTTTTAGAGCTTTTGTTATGGATACTAGATAACGGAGAAATATAGATAGGAACATCAAAAATAAACATACAAACCTCCATGACTTATACGCAAATATTCTTACTCACCATATAAATATCTGCCCCTACCGGTATTCTAACCCGGGACCCTGCTAAGTAGACAGGGGTACTGATCTCTCGAACATATGGCCGTCGTGGTATGTAGATTTATAATCAATGTACTATATCATAGGAAAGCAGTCATTACAAAATATTTAAAGAACACTGTACAAAATGAGCCCACCCTCTTTAGGATTTGTATAAATAAAACCTTTCTGTGAATAAAACATTATTCGTCAAAAAATAATTATAATTCATAAATAGAAGAGGCAGTACTCAACGAGGATGCGGACGGCTGCACCCCGTCGTAGACGATTGTGGCAGGTGTACCTCAGGGTTCCGTAACTGGCCTTCTGCTGTGGAACTTGGGGTACAATTGGGTATTGCGCGGCGCGCTCTTGCCGCGGATGGATGTGTTCTGCTTTCTAGATCACACGCTAGTTGCGGACACCCGCCGCTTAGGCAGTGGCAGGTAAATATATTTTTCCGCGTAAAAAAAAGGTTGTGTATTACGTAATAAACTTTGAACCCAATTATATTTTAACTGAAAGACCTTAACGATTCAAGGGTTCGGGTTCCAGTCCGGATAAGGAACAATGTTTGTGTGATGAACATGACCATTTTTTTCATTAGTTAGTTATTACATAGAAAAATTAATTTGCGCTCTGGAGTTGCCATACACGAGCTCTGAAATATGCTTATTTGGTAGTAATAAGTATTTCTAACACAAGTGTAAGAGATTAGAGTGAGTGTGATTTACTTCAGGTATCTACACCAAAACATGCGACGTTGCCATTTTTCTTTTATTGGAATTAGTGCAACAACTGAAAGTACATCAAGATACACGTAGATATTTCGACATAAAACCTGTTTTTTCAAAGTTAAAGTCAAAGTCAAAAATAACTTTATTTAAATAGACTCATTTACTAAGTTCTTTTAAATCTTCACAACAGGGAATATGTTTAAGAAAAACAAATAATGTAATTAAAGGCAATAGTCATAACTTTCAGTGGGTATCAACCGGGCATTTACAAATTGTCCCAGTATTAAAATATGTACTAAATAAATTGTTATTTTTAATTTTAAAATAATATTTATTTAAAATTAAAAATAACACTAGTATGCATATTCCCAATTAACCCTACTCCCGCTTCGACGAATTAGTAGCTGCAGAGAAGAAACGGCGCAAGAAACTCTCAGCCTCTAGTATTTATAATGACATTTTTGACAAGCAGTTGTTATGAGAGCAAAAATTTATCTGTTTCTTTTATCTGTCTGTTGCGTCTAGAATGGTCACTCAACAGTGTAGCTAATGGTACCTAGACTCAATAAATTTTGACAATGACTTCGATCTGTCGTCTTATTAAAGCATTCAAACATATTTAAAAATAAAAATGTACTAATTTAGTTTTCAAAGAGATGCTTTTCTTTCAAAATTTTATTATGCAATAAAGATATTGAGAATTTAATTCAATGAAATGACAAATTATTTGTATTAAAAGTAATATAAGGAATTTAATTAATTATGAATATAGATCCACGTAACAAACAAGATTATCGAGATATCGAGATTTCAATAATTTAATGGTCCCAATACTTTTAATGAGAAATAATTTTGGTTGTGTTTTCTCGGTTGTCTAGTTTGAATATATTATATATTAAAGTAAATTTTTCAGAGACTTGTTAATTTCTCCTAATTTTGTTTGCGTGGTTTCATAGACAAGTCTTGAGGGAGATCTTGTTCTTCTGTGTAATTTGGTTGACCACGGCCGGCGAAGCTAGGAAACGTTGACTGCTCACTTGTACTAGCTATAGCTATTTGACTACCGCTATAGTCCACTTTTCTATCACTTTCAAGTAAACTTATCAAAGTTTTATATTTCTCCGAGAAATCAGCCGAAAATTCAGCTACAGATAAAGGACGAAAAACAGGCGTGGCTGGCAATGGATAGTTAACATTTCGCTTTTCTTCAATTTCATTAGACTTTGAATGCTGGAAATAATTGAATAACATGTATCGGTAAAAGTGTGCATTCATATTTGCCTCGCTAATCGTCTCTGGCAATGACATAGGTGTTTCCACCATTTGCATATTTCTTTCTTTAATAATTTTAGAATATTCATATAAACATTCACTACTGAGTGATCGTTTTATAAGGGGTTTTCCCTTGAGTATGCGATTTCTTTCCTTCGCTCTTCGATTGAAAAACCAATGTTTGATATTTTTCTCGGGTAATCCCAGTATATGTGCAATTTCTTTTCGTTCATCTATTAAAGGATTAGGTACGAGTTTGAATTGATAATCTAAAAATTGTAATTGGGCTTTGGTGAATTTAATTCTTCTGGTTGGAGACTTGTTTAGTGAATTATCTAATACACCTGTCTGTAATGTAAAATAAATGGTATTAATTCAAAATTATACAATAAAATTTCTTATTTTAAATATACTAATGTTCCTAAAAAACAAAACCATCTAAATCTTATGAAACAGGAACCAATGAGGCTGTTTGCATTACTTCACTGAATACAAACATGTAACGTTAAATTTTAATCCTGATCTTAAACCAGTTTAAATATTATTTTCCTTAGTAAAAAAGCTTATATCGAATAAATTAATAAAATGTAATTGTTATTATCAAATACATTCTACAGTTTCCACAAAAAATAAGCAATGTAATATATTGAATTCAAAGTATTTATTTTAGTAGTATTCATTTTTAATATGCTTTATTTTAGTAACGTTGTATTTATTTATTTAATTTATTCATGCACACTTATGCATATGTGAATTGCATAAATAAATATGTACTATAAACAGAAAGGAACAGCTTACATGGTATATTTACCATGTTCTATGCAGAATAAAGGATTATTATTATTTCGAAATCAATTTCTTCTCTCCCCTCTTCGCAGTCCTTCGACGGTTCGCGGGACGGGAGAATACCGACGGCCGAGGGTCAGGACGACAGAGACAGGAATCAATTCTGGCGTTTTCGAGCAAGACTGCCTGCTTGAGCCTCGCAAACATTAGTCCATCACCCAGTCCCATATCTTCAGATGGGACTAGGTGATAGACCAATGTACTTATTATGTCCTGAAATAGAATATCTTTTGCATGTTTTGCAGATACTTTATACATAGACTTACGTAATTTTTAAAAGACTTCAAATGACTTATATAAGGGTCTTCAGGATCAGGTTCGTTTTCGTAAGATTTGCTTCCACCTGGCTGAGGTGAACATGGTCGCTCTTCCATTTACACTACAATATACAAAAATTTACTTCAAAAACTTCAAATAAGTTCCAAATTCCAGTATAAATTAAACACCAATATAAATACCTGGTTACCTCCTTACAGGCTATTTGAGTGGATGATCAAATCTAATAAATCGGATCGATACAATTTTGGTCATGTATCAACACCATAATATTAAGAAGTGGCTTTGTGAGTAATTTAAGAAGCCTTATTATTAAATAAACCTACCCTCAATGTAGGTTGAACTTCAAGGACGTTTAACACGACAGTAATCTTTCTTTAGATGACAAGCAAAGTTTTTATACCATGCTGCCCATGAGATTTTTACTGCAATTATGTAGCTGCAAAATAAAAATAAAAATCTCGGCTAAATGAGCTTCTAACGGGATTTATTTTTATTGCAATATGCTTCACTATATACTGGCGATAAAAAATATTTAATACGGCATTAATCTCGGCTAAAAAAAGATTTTTTATCATGAAGTTAAATAAATGAATTTATAAATATTGTAGTAAAAATATTCCTCGTTTGACGTTCCAAGGAGATAACAAGCTAACGAGCTAAGAGAAAATTGACAAAAATTTTGTGTGTTTGTATTTGCATTTAAACTAGATACTCAAGCCATGCAGCAGCTGTCACTGTAAAATTGTAAAAACTGCAATATCATAGATGTCCCGGGAAATCTTAAATATCTTTAGTTTATAATCTCTCGAAATTGTTGTCTGTCGAAAGAAGGTGAAAAGTAACATATTGTTTACAATTTACGACATTTTTTGAGGTTATAATCTATGAAAGTAAAACTGTTAAATCACAATCTATCGAGTGTTAAATTATCAACTGTATAATTAAGATGACATAGATTGACGCGCATAAAAAATATTAAAACATGGTAAATGTATAAAAATAAAGCTATGTTTGATGATAAACACTAACTTAGTTACCATTCAAACTGCTGTTCTTTAGATAACCATCGATTCATATTAAATATAATTAATTCTAAAATTTTGAGTTATTTTCAACACGAAATTAAATTGTTATCATTTGACAAAAAACAAATTAATTAGCTAATATGGCAGTGCCGGGCATATGATATTCAACCAATCAGCGTGCGAGGTGTATTCCGTTTCAAGCTATTTCACAATTTAACGGTTTCACATCGGTAACTCACTGTTCTTCTTCATTATTAATTCGGAAAAGTCATTAAATCGTTATCTATTCAATTATTGAAAAACAATGAGGCTTTTTATTTTAATTTAAATAAAATGTAAAATTGCTAATGATTACTTTATACATAATTACATTAAGTGCTAGTATAGTAGGTGCAATTCCTGTGCGTCACTTTTTCATTCAATAATAATAATGTGGACAATAATTGTTATGTATAGTTTTTTTACATGTGTAGGTTCACTATCTTCCTAGGCCATGTATAATAGATATGGCATTTTACCAGCATATTTGTTAAAATATTTCACTAACAGGCCAAATAGACGTCGGTCCCTTCGATAGAAGATAAAAAATAAATATGCATAATAAAAGAATTAAAGATTAAAAAACAATACTTAAGGAAGTTTCTCACAACCGTACTAAAAACAAAAATTGTGCTACTATGATTTTTTTTGTTTTGGTTGGCTCATCCGCCCTTCAGAAGATATATAAATTTGGTCCATGATCTCGGTTCTTCCTACAGGAGCGGTTACAACCGCTTTTAACAAAACTATAGACCTTGGGCAAGTCTGCCGTTTAAAAGTTCTCATTAATATCTCATATGGTCTGTATTCGACAGTGAAACATTATTATAGGTCGATTTATTCATGAATCCAATTCTTTTGTTTTTCGAAATCACATTTATTTAATTTTAATTTTATTTCTACAGCGTCACCATCACCCCCAGTAGTCATCCTCAGTATATATCACTCTGTCCTCTGATCTTTCTTTAATAGCGCAAATATTTTATTTATATACATCGGGCCAATATATTAAACATTTACAATAATATATGTATTGTTGATAGGCTGGCCTAATGCAATTAAGTTTTTAATTTTAATTAGTCTTACTTACAATTTTTCTGTGGTTAAAATTATTTACAATAAATAAAAAGAAAGAGATCAAAAATAAACTCTCTTTATTTAGCTTATGAATATAATTATGAACCAATTAATATGTTTGTAAAGAAAAAATAATAATATTATAAAACGTTACATTGACCAAATTGCAAACCTTATGAAGACCGAAACAGAATTTTAAAAATTCATTTTGGACTGATCCAGACCACCTTAGCCTTTGCCATGAGTACATAATAATTATATCATTTTTAAATTCATAATTTTAAAAGATTCTTTAAATTATGAGGGTACTGTATTTATGACTATAAATGAAATGCTCATACACTTGAGACCCGCTTAAATATTATCAATACCTTAAAAATGAAAGCAGGACTTACTTATTAAGTGACGTCTCAGGGTTCAGTAACCTTAATAACTAATAATGTCTTGTTTAAAAAAATATTAGTGGTAAGTGGTGAAAAACTTTTAAATAAAATAGTTTTAGATATTTAGGTTTTCTACAAAAAAAAACCTCGTCATAAGTTTTTTCTTATCATCTTATATATTATTATCTTATTATTATCATTCCCTTATTCTTATTATTTATAGTTCTTATTTTTTCTTATCTTTCATTGATCAATAATTATTATGCTAATATAACTTTCGTAAGACTTAAAAATAACTACTATCTAGCAAAGTAAATAATACTATATTATTTAGTTTGATCTACGCTTTTTCATAGACAAGTCTTGTGGAAAATCTTGTGGCGGTATGTAATAATATGGTATATTTCGGCCGGCGTCATTGAACAAAGGTGTCTGTGTAGTGTTACCAGACACTAGTTTCTTCTGAACGCTTGAATGTACTTTTTCTTCATTTTTATATTTGCCTAGCAAGTTTTTATATTTCTTATACAATTCGATTGAAAATTCAGCTGATGCTTTATAATCTGGTTGAGAAATAGGCACTTTAGGCGAATTTTTCTTAATATTATTTTGCCCATAAATTGGTGTGATGTCTGGCTCAGGAGGTCTCTCTTTGTAATAATTGAGTCTTAAGATTGGGACTTTTTCTACAGTCTTATCATTTTGATTAAAACCTATCATTTCAGTCTTGCTTGTGACAACTTTAGATGACGTCTTAGTTGAATTCACATCAAAGATGTTTCTTTCCTGTGTAAATTCATCAGCATTGTTACCATTATTAAATTTATCTTTCGTATTTTTGTTTCGAAGCAACATATTATTATGTTTTATATTTATACTACTTTTACTAGTAGTGAGTTTAGGTACCGGTGTAGGTGATTCCAATATGGGCATATTTTTTTCTTGAGAGCAAGTCAATTTGTGTACATTTTCACTAGTGGTTAATTTTTTATGAAATTGTTCATGAAATTCATTGTCTTTTTTATATTTCTCTTTTATCTTTTGGTTATGGATCCTTATATTAGATTCAGTACTTTTTTCAGCCCTAGTAGTAGCTTTAGGTAATGCCTGTGGAAGTTCCAATGTGGGCATACTTCTTGCTTGAACAACTTTAGTTGATTCGTGTACGTTTTCAATGCTACTAGATCGTTTATGATTATTTTGATCAGTTACTTGGTATTTTTTAGTATTTTCGTTTATCCATCGATTTTGATTGAACCTTTTATGTTCTGCGCTTCTTTCTGCTCTGGTAGAAGCTGCTTTAGGTAATGTCTGAGATATTTCAAATGAGTGCATGCTTCCGTCCTGAAAAAAATTAGTTGATTCGTATGCGTATTCACTACTATTTGACCGATTATGATAATTCCCATGAACACCTTTGTTTTTGTTATAAATGTCTTTCATATACAGATTTTGGTATGATGTATTATACCCTGCACTAATTTCTGGACTGTTTATAGTACTTTTAGGTGATATTTGAGATAGTTCCAATATCGGCATGCTACCCTCCTGAACAAATTTTGTCAATTTGTATACATATTCACTACCAGTTGATTTATTCTGATAATTCTCATTCCTTAACTGGTTTTGGTAATAGATATCTTTCATCCATTGATTTTGGCTTCCCGTACTTATTTCTGGCCGGTTTATATCAGGAGATGATGACGGAGATAGCTCCAATGTAGGAGAAATGTTACTTTCTTGGAAAATTTTACTTAATTCATATACATATTGATTACTAATTGATTGTTTGTGACAATTCTCATCAACTTCCCTGTTTTTCATCCGTCGATTTTCATTCTTGTTGGTACATGCTGTATTTATATCAATCTTGCTAGAAGCTGGTTTAGGTGACGTCTGAGTGAGAAAAAATTCGGGGACGTTTCTGCCCGGAACAACTGGAGTTAATTCATATATATATTTATTACTATTAAATCGTTGATCATCATTTTCATCGGCTTCCTTGTTTGTGTTGTAATTCTCTTTCATTAATCCATTCTGGTACCACATATTGTATCCTGTACTCAAATTTGATCTGCTACTAGCTGCTTTAGGTAACGACTTAGATGAATCCAATATGGGCGGGATTTTTTCCTGGGAGGCATCAGATAACTCATTTAAATATTCGGCACTAATGGAACGGTTATGAAAATGAAAATTAGTAGCTTTCTTATCTTTGTTATATTTCTCTCTTATTCTACGGTTTTGGTACCACAATTTTATACATTTTTCCGGTAATTTCAATACATCTGAAATTTCTTTTCGCAGATCACCAGTAGCATAAGGATCTTGTTTGAATTTACTTTCCAAATATTGCACTTGGGCTGTTGTAAATGCCGTTCTTGTTCTAGTAGGCTTATTCATCGGCTGAAATGTTAAAACCAAATATTAAATATTTTTAAATTCGTTTTATTCCGTTTTGAAATGTATACGTTATGAATACTTTGAAAAACCACATATATAACCACGCAACATATTCTTTAAAGCTGATAATCGTAGAAGAGTTGTTTTTCATCAAAAAATATTATATTTGTAGTCGACAAAAATAGTTTATAATAAAAAAAACAATGCGAGATTTATAATAAATCACTTTAATATAAATAATAAATATAAAATTTATTCTTGTTTATTTTGTTATTATGTTTATTTTTGTACTTACTAAACTCCAGGAAGCCATCATATGTTTTCTATACAAGTCCTCAGGGTCAGGCTCGTCATCATTGGATCCACTTCCCCCTGGTCGAAGCCACGTCTGTCTCATTTCTTTTACTGTTTAAATAGTAATATGGGTAAGTCTTATAGCAGGCACGCAGGGGATAGAAACCAAAACCACTCATTTGGTTTAAAAAAATATTTAACCAATATTAAGAATGAATCTTAAGTATATAGGGACTTAGGTCCGATAAGTTTTTAAGAAAAATTTAAAATATTTTAATATGTGACATTTAGCTACATAATAGGCATAACTTACCACCTTGAAATTTCTTTATTATCACTCACTTTGTGGTCTCGTCGTGAGATTGTCTAAAATTTATACTTAATATAACCTTGTTCTTGGTGCCACTAAAAATCACTAATGTATAGATTTCAAACATACATACTACTTATATACAAACTGACAAACATTAAATAACATAACTTTTTAAATTATCCGATAAGTGGGTAGGCGGAGTTAAAAACCATTGCTTTGTTGAATTTATCCTGAAAAAGAAAGGCAAACATATCGAGCCTTTACAGCCATGTAAATCTTTAGAATTCGAGTGTAAACTGTGTTATATGCAAGATGCATAAATATGTACCTACTCGAAGAAAATGTACTATTGGTATCTACAAGTACCTTTGTATACTAAATAGATAGATAGAAATTCTTTATTTTGCATATTTTGATACATATAAAACAGAATTGCAATAAAATAATACCCAGCGAGGTGGAAAAGATACAATATGAAATATATTCTTAGAACGTTTAAAATGAAATAAGATTGGAATTAACTTTATTAAAAGCAAAGAAGCTGTTGGTTTAATTTTTCTAAATGCAATATTCCACTTTAAGCGGGTCCAAAAAGTCCGTGATAGTACCTGCTTACAAAAAATTCAATCATAATCATAAAGCACCTAATTTACATAAATGTATCTTTTACATTTGAAAACATTCCAAATTATCAAAATTTTAGCCAATATTTTACTTTAATGACCCTTAATGCATCAATATTTAAATATTGTAATATTAAAGAATAGCCAGGGCAAAGGATTTCACAATTATTTAATTATAGGTATGCACTGATCTGTTACAATATCAATAAAAATTTTAATGGCTTCCAAAACAAAAAAAAGTTTAAAACGCTTAACAAAAAGTAACTAAGCAATTTTTGTAACTTTCAATACCTAGTTATAAAAAAAATGATTTAATAGTACTTCCATTAGGGCATGTACTTTTTTATTGTAAATAACCTAAAATGATTACGAATGCCAATACGAAATTCTTACTTGGCTAATAATGAATACGAGATTAAAATTGTTATATTTGCTTTTTAGTATAAATTTAGAATTAAAACTACTTAAACCTGTCAATTTTATTCATACTCGACGTATTTAATTATTATAAAACGAAAAAGTAAACAAGAACAAACCCTTGTGATACATGATTATATTTTCAACATTCTTCTTTCTTTCGTACGGGTCTTCGTAAATTAACGTTAAGCGAAACAGTCCCACACCACCCAAAGCAACTTGTGGGACTGGGACTGTTTCGCTCTTGCCATCCTATTTCCTCCAGGAAGTCACGCCGCGTCTTGACGTCACCAAATTCTCTGAGGCTACCCGGGTATACCAAATAGGTTGCCCACCGATAGTTGACCACTCCATTGCATTCCACCAGTGTGCGGCTGTACTGTCTCCATATATGCTCTGCTCAGATGACTGTCCATGATACCTAGGTTGAAAAGGTATCTGTTTAAATTGCTATGACCATTCAATGCCTCTGTTACAAGTCGGAGGCGAGGTCTGCTTAGTCATATTAGGGTTTTGAATAGAATAGGTCCGATTTGGGGTATAGCTTATTGATATGTTGACTTTATCAGCCTTTGAACCAACTGTGAGATATAGGAATATTTGGTTCAGGACCAGGTTGGTTAAGGTTATTGGTTTGAGACTCCCTTTTTGCTAGTTCATCCGCAACATCTTATGCCGTGTATGTCATTTGATTCAGTGTAAGTTGTTAGAATTTGATGTTCCTACTATGTTAAGGCCCAAGTGGCATTCGTTATTTAGGCTTAAGGTTATTACTATACAAAGCTTGAAAAACTGATTTATATTTTTAACGTCACCAGGAAATAAAATTTCTTTTTAAATTATTTATTTAAAGGATTTCAATGAAAGAATAAACAGTTACTTTTATTTTCTCAATTACAAGGTACACAACACTCATTCTTTTTTATGTTTATCAATAAAATTAAAGGCAACTCAACTATTATTATAAGCAGTTCAGGCCTGAATCTTAAACAACGACCATAGAAACATATGACGAAGGTAACATTCCCACCTTTACATATTTATAATATTCATCATCATATATTTCAATAAAATTTAAACACTAAGCACCTAATTAGAACTATTAGTTTTGAGCAATTATACAAACTATTCTATCTAAATAATCCCGAAAAATCACTTATTTTTAATTAGCCTGTATTTTGATTACTTTACAACCTTTAATGACCCTATTAAAGGGTGAGCTTGTTATTTAGATGTGACTAATTTTTTCCAAAAAAGACAGTATAAATAGAGGACGCTTTCCTTTGGAAGTCATCAGTAGTTCTTACTCTTCAGTCAAAGCAGTTGCTTAAGACAATGTCTTACGAAAACGATCTAATTTTCTATACTGGCCAAGAGGACCACAGCGAGTCTCAATACATCCCGAATGGAACGGTAAGTTCTATTCAAATATTGTAATTTTTTCTATTCAAATATTGTAATTATATATTTATCATGTATCATCTGAAGATCGTTTTAGTCTTTTTTCGTATTCATTTCTTTGCTTAGTTTTCGTAAATAATTTTCTAAATAGTTTTCTCTACGACAATTAGTAAGTGAGAAAATAGCTGTCTCCAAAATTTTGTTGAACTAATATATATACTTTTATTCACAGATACCTGAGTGGAACCAAGTGGCACAGCCAGTTGCAGTCCCTTTGGCTGACGGCGCTTTCAGCTGCAATATTAGTTCAGGCGACGTGTACGGGAACGGCTACTACGCAAACCAGGGTTATGGATATCATCACCAGTACCAACCACCACCACTGTATCAAGACAACGGTCACTTGCAGACTAATGACTTCTATTCGATTGGAAATAAAGAAAGTCAACATGCTCTCATGCAAGCTCCAAGTGTCCAAGTACCAGTACAGCGTCAAAATGGAATGAAAAAGCCGAAACGCTACAGAACAGCGTTCACCACAAACCAAGTGTTGCACATGGAAAATGAATTTTCAAAGTCATCTTACATCACCCGTGACCGCAGGTTGGAATTATCTCAACAGATCAAAGTGAACGAACGCGCTATCAAGATCTGGTTTCAAAATCGCCGCATGAAGGAGAAAATGGATACTAAAGAGGTATCGTCATCCCAACCAAATGTGCCTCTTCCATATTATTACTAAAATTTTGAGTAATTCAGTTTATCAAAATTGGGGTACTTGAAATATGGAAGAAGTCAAGGAGATTCAAAAAAACTAATCAATATCTGGTCTGTCACATATTAAGGCAAATCGACATAATAATATTCTATGAGAAACTTCTATTGAAATTATGAAAATTGTACTTTCTTTTTGTGTAAATACTTTTCATATTGTATTTTATTAGTCATTACTTTGTTAATGTGTGTTATCTTATTTAATTTTATTGTTACAAATTCTTTTTGTAGTTTATTAGAGGTTTATAGAATCTATAATATATTTTTGTTTAAGATTTAAATTAATACAAATAATAAGTTTGTAAGTAAAATGATAAATAAGTTATCAAGTTTTATTCATTTATGTGTTATATGATAACTAATTGTAATTACTCGATTAATAAAATATGAATTATTGTAAATCAAAAGAATCTTCTTATTACACCCCATGATACAATACAAGTATTCTTTATTGCACACAAATTATGAAAATACAAAAACATATAACAAAACAACACAACACAACACTACAAAAACAACAATACCAAAATAGTGTGGTACTGTTGTATTCATATAACACTTGATTACTTTGATTTTATATAAAGAAATTGGTATAATTGTCTTAAGCTCTTCTTGGCCGTCATCCGTCCGCCCGTTCATCACCGTTAATCGTCATTGGCGGTAGATGATAAGAAACGTAATTTCTCTCACCATTTTGATTTCAATCAGTAAAACTCGTTGTACCTCATCACGTTGTAGAACTTATGTGAAGTAGATTGTCTACCCTTCGCTGGTGAATTCTTGCCCTGTAGACTCGCTATTTTCATATAAAGACGTCTCTTATTGCTTACCATAAGCCAATGCCCAGTTCATTGCGAGTACTTTTTGTAAATTGGTGCAGCTTTAGTAGAATATTTTAAGATTTTATTATGAGTATTTTTTTAAAGTTTTGGATAAATACATCTAATTTATAAGGCCTTATACCGTAACTGCTATTCTAAAACAAAGACATCGTAAAGGAAAAAAATTGATTATTGTATAGAATAGTAACTTATGGACCGAGGTGAAATAAGTTTTCAGATTTAAAAGTAGATTGATTTTCAACTTTTTTGGTAGTTTTGCTTCGCTTATATATGAACTAATTTTAAACCACTAACTAATTAGTAACACGTGTTAATAGTACATATATTATATATATTTACTTAATATAAATGTGTTTGTAATTTGTATAACAGAAAATACTTATTTACACGCCATCTAGTAGCGTGGTTGAAAAACGTCGGAAGGAAAACAAACGGAAACGCAGCTGCAAAGCATAAAACTAACCGTAACATAGAACCTCCTGAACCAAACAATACATGCTTTCTCCGGTGAAAAATCTAAAGATAATAAAGTAACATATTATTAAACAACGAGAGAGGTTTTAAAAATAAGAAGAAATGCTATTAGTCTAACTTCTAACAATTAAAGTATTTTTACAATGGATATAAAAAGGCTTTGAAACTCAACCTGTGAAGCTTTTCCGTTACGTTTTAACTACGTTTAATAGCTACAGATGGCGCAACAGGATAATAATAGATACACAAATCTTTATGATAGTAAATTATTACATAGATATATTTATCCTCATATGCGTTGAAAAACCATTAATCAAATCTAGGTGAAACTTCGGTAAGACACTACACTATCCAACGGTTCCTGGCTCAAAAAATCTAAACAATTTTTTTTTGTAATAAGTGCATAAAGATAATTTATTACGTTAAATTTTCTTGATGGAGTTTATCGAAAATTGGAGATTATAATCTATTATAATCTCCAATTTTCGATAAACTTTTTTTTTTCTTTCGCTTATATAACTGGGACCTATTTTTTAAATAACAATAATATGGCTAATTCCTTTATTTTCGTTCTTGTAAGTTATAGTAATGGTAATGATGGGCAATGATAAGTATAATATTATTATATAAAAGACACTACTAGCTAGATATATGAATTTATACACATCCACTTCATTTTAGTATCTACTTATATTTATGATAGTAAAATTTAGTTTCAGTGGATTGAGGACTTAATTGCATGTTTACGATTAAACAATTATCATACGATGTTTTTGTTAACGAATTTTATTTCTCTTTCATTCATTGTTAAATTGGTAAAATAAATCAAGATATCGGTTTTAACAGAAATTGGTTATTAAGTATTTAATAATGACTGTATTTTAATATTTCTAGTAAAAGAATTAAAACAAATGATATCTATACCTTAGTGGCAAAGCTAAGTTTCAGATACAAAATAAAACACGATTGCGTTGACTTAATTTTTTTTATACTAAGTACTTTGTATAGCCCTTTTATATCCCACATTTTCGCTCAAATATCCATCTTTTCATACAAAAATGAGGTAATGTTCGCAAAACACATTGAATCATAGCGAATCGTAGCGACAGTTGACGAATGTGAAATATTCGGCGGAGTACTTTTACTGTGCCTATGTCGGAGTTTGCTTATATTGAATAAACGTGAGTTGAATAGTATATTAGGGTTGTCAATTCAATTTTTTATATTTTGTAGTATTTTGATATAGTAAGTTTCTTTTTGCCCACTTAGTACGCAAATGCAGAAACTAAAATAACATATTTTTATGTAATCAAGGACAACACCACTTAAAATATACCACTCAATATAAATCTCAGAAACTAACTTAAAAGTAAAAAACACTGCCTTAATATCGTGAAATAAAAAATCTACCCATAAGTTATAAATAATAAGTTCAAGTAATATAGTAAATATATGCATATGCATATGTATAGTATACCGTTTATGTATGAAAACTTAGGCCCTAAGAACCACAAAAAAGGACCGCGATACAAGTTCAATACCTAATTATAAAAAAAATGTCTGTCAATTTTGTTTATGTATTTATTGATAACAATCCCGTTATCTTTATTGCAGAATTATCTATCAAAAGATTCTGCACAATGGATCTTGCTACTTAAGTATATTAACTTGTTTGTTTACAACCCAAACTTTCTGTTGTTTTTTACCAGCCTAGTGTCATTAACAATACATTTAACGGTGTCTAATCTTAAGTAATTTGTTTACTGTTTCGTTTAATCAACTTTTTAGTTTGAAAACTATTTTCCATATTTCAAAATATTTTGCAGGCATTGTCATTAATGTTTTCTTATTTAATTACTTTAGTTTCAAACATGTTAACAAATATATTTATGGAATTAGATATTCATGGACATATATTTGATATTACATTGAGAAATTACTTCTATTATAATACCTTCTATTATATAAAGGTAAATTAAAAAATCTTTATAACTATCTTGAACTCAATAGTTGAGAAAGAAATTACACGGGCATTTTTTTCAAAAAACTAGGTATAATTTCACTTCAGTTCACATTTTTTTTTGTTTTTGTAATTTTTTTACAAACTTTTCACTAATAAAATAATTGCGATTAGTTATGAGGTAAAATATTTAGATAAATAACAAAGGAAAAGTTTCAGACTAAAAATTGTGCCTACCTTATTACTCTTTTTCATAGTATTGAAAGAAAACCGACAAGATGATTCTAGGCTACAGTTACATATTTAAAAATATAAAAATACCTATACAGTATTTTCTACTGAAATTTATTTTTTATATAAAAAACCAAAATGTAACTTGTATTATACAAAATATTAGTATTTCATATTAACTTAGCAGGAATTACGTTATTCTAAGTATTATAAGGGACAACCCTAACCACAAGCCGACGCCGGAGATCATCAATCATCGCAGCAAGACAATCACAACGGCGGCGGCACATCTGCCATACTTGCTCCGCTGCCGGGCCTACACCACTCTGCGATTCACAATCCACAAATTATGAAATGACTGTTACTGAATTAGGTGTGAACTTTGGTGACGAATTCTCCCTTAGATACCCCATATAAAGTCACGGGCAACACTATCCTATCTTTGGACTAGCATAAGTCACTGCAAATCTGTATGATATATTGTTCCTATCCCACTGTTACTCTTTTTTGGCCTAAAATATAGCTACCGTCACTACAACTATCCTGATTTTGGATATATGATCCTTCTAACCAACTTGTGTAGAAGAACGAAGAATGCAACTTTGCCAAATTGTCGACATTGAAATGTATTCTATGTGAGTAAATCTCATTTAAAGCCACCTGTTCGTAAATCTACCGCGGGGGGTTGTGCAAAATTAATTTACATAATACAATTTTCATTCATTTGGAACAGAATGCTTTCATGACTTTGAATACTATATTGTCCAGAATTAAAGGTATAGTTCCTAATAGAAATTGCGTGATTGGAAGGCACATTTGTTTCATTGTTTTTTTATCTCGAAAGCTTTTGGGTGGAAAGCTTTGGCTCGAAACCTTACTGAATATTTTTCAAACTGCTTCCTCATAAGTGCAACAATAATAATAAAGATTGCCCTTGTCCTAATAATAGTTGGTAATGAAAAATACTGTATATGAATGAAAACTGTGAAATACGCTATGAGTTTTTGTTTATTTGTGATTTTTATTGTCACATACTTAGTCACATTACTTATATGAAATATAATTTTATTTTTAAGTTCAATCAATAGTTATTATTAAATAAAGATTTGTTAACCATTAATTATATTTTAACTGCGTCCATACATACATTCAAAATAATGCAAGTTCAACGAAGTTCGACTCATTAATATATATACGTTGTAATGGGTAAAACATATGTGTTGTTCTTCCATATGTTTTTTATTATAAATTCTTAACTCCTCTTCTCCTTAAAAGTATTTTGTTGGATAAAATAATCCATTTTTCAGCTTATTCCGCACCGTATATGCGGACCTAGTTATTAATAAAAAGGATCTAATAAGACCCAACCCTCTCGTGCGCGCGAGTTTTAATCTTCGCGCCGCGGATACCTTGTTATATTCTCGTAAAAAATCACTTTCCATATTTCACTAGTGGAAAATTGTAATATCTTGGCGTGGGTGCCGCGTCTTAATAAACATTTTTTTTCGTCATGCGAAAATGACATTCTGGCGTCACATGTGACATTGATGAAAAAATATAAAAGATATGGGATCGACGGCTCGAGGACCCGCGCAATCTACTTGATTTTCTCTACTCTATATTTTTGCCTGAAAAGCTGTGTTTGGCCTATTAAATTGTTGATAGGTAGAATACTACTATATATAATAATAAATAATAATAATACTGTACGTATGAGACTATACTATACTATTGTATGTATTGTATTGTATAGTATAGTCTCATACTTAGAGTAATTAGCCAGCCCCAACCAGTCTATAAATGTACTATATACCATGGATATGCTAACTTTGGATACTAGATTACTTAGAAATAATCATGATTCTAAACTTATGGTTAGGTACGTATATACTTATTACTACTTCTCAGTTTAACTATAAAACATCCATTTCATATGGCTAAATTATGAAAATACCTATTTATTAAATATCATTTTATGACAAAATCGTTTGTTAAACAATATTATTTCTGTTTTATTATTCTTTATATCCACCCTATGTTTTCTTGTGGTTTTGGTTTACAATAAAGACTAAATTTGCTCGTCAGCCGGGCGATTGCGTTTGACAAATGAGTATCATTATTTGACAGACGCGCGATCGGCCCGCGGAAGCGGCGAGCGACGACGTCGTGTCGACATGTTGTTGTCTTTTGTTTTATTAAACTCACCCCAGTCGTTATTAAGAGGGATAAAACCTTATAAAATGGTAATATGAAAGTATTTAGAGTTACTAGGTACAATATTTATTGAGTAAATAATTTAGGTTTAAAGTGGAAAATAATAAGGCGACAACATACTAAAAAATAAAAACGCAAAATAATTCAATTCAAGAAGTCAGGATAAGAAGAAAAAGAAGTAATAATCTTATTTAATATTATTATTTTTTATTTGGTGCTAAGTTGTTTCCAGAATCAATAGAATGTGAAGCACTGACTCCAAAAATATTTTGAATAAAATAATAATATTTTGACACTTCTTAAAATAAATTATTTTTGCCTTTGTTGTGTTTGAAGTTTTTGTTTTTTTCAAAACTATTTTTTACAATTTAGAGTGATAGGAAAGTGGTAGGTTTCTAAGAGGAAAGTTAGATGGGTGACCCTTAGTATTGCCGACATGCCTGTCAGTTTATCATTGATTATAACTACTCTTACAAATACTAATCTTAGCAAAAATATTAAACACGTAATATGTGCCTGTAAAATTTAAAGGTTGCCCTTAATTTCATGATCAGATCCAGACTTGGTGTCAATGGGACGACCTCAGGATACCAAAATCGGTATATGTATGACTACAGTCTGAGAGTTCCCTTGCTTTCCATCATCAGAACTAGACTTTGATAATAATGGGAACAAATTGAAAGTAAGTCCTTTCCAATAATAAAAGAATTTTAGAAATCATCAATAATGACAGTGTTCTGAAGGAACAAACGTAAAAATAAAAACAAAATATACGACTGAATTGAGATCCTTCTCCTTTTTATGAAGTCAGTTAACAAGTTTGACAATGGGCGTGTGTTTCCCCCGAAGCCATTTTACAGAAACGCTTTAATATTGTCTACTCTCTATACCATATATTATATATTTGACATTTTACATCAACGTTTCATTTAGAATTTCATATTCGATAGATTTATCTACCCTCTTCTACAGTGTTTCGCTCATGCAAAGTATGTATGGGCAATTATGATCACTAAGCTTCAACCATTATGTTTGATATTTCCTTTATGAGTATCTCTAATATATTTTCAAAAGTTTTTTGCTGTTCTGTATTAAGTTACAAATAAATTAATTACTTAATTACCTATAATTTGTTATATTAGGTAGGTCTATATATCATTATATGCAAAAAAAACTCATTACCAAATACAAACATGCAGTTTGGTAAAATTCTAGTTACAGGGTTCCTGACTCGCTAACAGCAAAAACTCAAACTTAATATTATTAACATAGAATTTTATTTGCCATTTGTGACTTACTGGCCATTGGTCTCTAAATATCAGTCACTACTAATAGTCAATCTATGGTTCTGCTATATCTTGTTGGATTATAATATTCATCTTCCTATTTTTTAATAAAGTAAAATATTAAAAATTGTAGTTAGATATTTTTCAGTTTTTTAACTTTATAACACTAATATTGTAAGTATCGTAAATATTTGTCTTATTAAATAAAAAATAAAAAGGTAAAGGTTTATCGTGAAGGGGACATTAAAATGAACCCCTTAAGCTCCAACATCAGGGTTGCTTCCGCGGCATGATTTATGTGAGGCGAGATTCGACTCGTGTTTCCTTCTCCGGTCGGCTTTGTGGCAACCCTACTATAATAGACAACCGATGATTCGATTTTTGTAATAAATTCAGTGACTTTTTGTAAATTTGAAATGTGGGCTCGGCGAGAAATTATTTATGTGGCTTTTGCAAGTTTTCTCACACATTTTTATTTGAGGTTAGTTAACTTTAATACGCAGTTAAAAATATATATATATTACAAAGCCAAAATAAAAAGTGCCTGTGAAACCGGAGTATATTATATACAATTTAATAAGTATCTATTTCAATCCAAAAAAATAATTCAAAAGCCTTGAAAAGATTTATTTTAAAATCATCTAGTACTTAACCAAACAAGTCGACTTCTTCATAATGTTTCAAGATATATAATACATGTGATATAATTAAAATTATAACACAAATCAATAATAAAAAACAAGAAAATTTAAACAAATGACTGATTTACTACCATCACGTTCAAGTTATGCTCTCACAACAACTCGATAAATTTATCTAGATTTAAGACTTCACCTAGAGTTGATACAACATTGTGGAGTATCCAGTAAAAACTTATGAACATAAAAACCTTTATTTTCAATTATTACAGGACATTATTAACTTAATTTGGGAACCCTTCTGTTAAATTCATATAAACCTGCATTAGAAAAGTATGCTCTTGTCCGTGGCTTATGCTATGATAATGTAATATATTTAATTAAGATTATAATCGAATCCATCATACTGTAACGTAGTACATTATCAATTATGAAATATGCAGTTATAAAGGAAATATTCACTAAACTTTAACGATGTTACAACATTTCAGCTGGTGTTATTTCATATCATTAAGCGCATACTATAGATTGCATCATTAAGTTCCTGTATTTGTTACAAAATAATAGAAACTATTGTAGCCAACAAAAAGCTTTACGTATTTATATTAGAACTAGTTGACCGGGTGAACTTTGTTTCACCGACAAACTACTACTAACTCCGTCTATTTTAATAGATGGCGTTAGTAGAAACCCGAAGCAGAGATGGAAGAAATAACAGTTTTAATCGTTAGCATGGCAGCTATACGAATTTTTATACGAACTTATTAACTATAATTTATTATTTTTTTGCTCTCTGTCAAGATATGTTACATAGAAGTGTAATTGGATTCATAATTGAACATTTGTTATAAATTCAAATCGTCTCTCTGAACAGCTGTATAATAAAAGAGAGAGAAATTATAGTTTTATCATGTTTTTCCTAATGATTTTTAAATTCTAATTAGAGATTTAAAAAAAAACTATACAAGGCGTATGTATACAATGGCAGTTAGAATGGCTCTTACATTGTACCATTTCTTTATTTTTATTCTTATACATTATATTTCATTGCATCCGTTAAGTTGGAATTAACTTTTGATAAAGTAAAGACTATAATAGAACTAAAACTATAATCGAATATTTAAATTTGTGTTGTGTTAATTGTGTACAATAAATTTTAAGCTATGCGTGCTCCTAAAGGATTTGTTTCATGTTATTGATACAAGTTTTTTTAGCGTTATAACTAAACGAGTATTCATATCGTCAAAGATTTAGCAACTCTATATAGATTGAGCATTGATGATTAGTATCCTTGTAAACCGTCGAGCGGCAAGCTCTTGATAAATAGTCGCGCTGGCGATAGGCCAACCTCGCGGAATAATCAAATTTCGCACTGCACGCTGCCTTCATACAGCCACTACCGTGTCTTTTATGGTTTCTTCCCCCAAGACGGGGTGCGTCGCGGTTGAATTAAATCGTCGCTGATAAAGACCTCGAGCTCTTTTATTTCCTGCCCACGATACAAATAAGGGAACGTTTTATTTTATCTCCTGTGATAATGATGTAGTGTTTAGTTACACGAGCAATCTTGACATTCAATGGCGGAAGATGTTGCTCTTCTTTGATAGATGTATTGCAACCACGTTGCCTTTTACATATAAACGCCATTGTGGTACTAAAGCAGTATCTACTGAGATGATTGTCTAAATGGACACTGCTTTATGCATCAAGATTTACTCACAAAAAAGTTACAAATATTTTTAACTGTAATAAAAAATAATGTCTAAACACCGTACAACTAACGGAAAAATTGGTGAACATAGATTAAAAACTTCGTACAGTGGAACATAGAACCTCCTTCTGTAATTATTCGGTTACTAATTAAAGATCATCTCGTATTGTTTATTTCTCTTTAACAAAGGTGTAATAGACTGAAATCTCTTAATTGTTTTAGTTTTTAATTTTTCAAATTTTAACAAATATTGCTTTGTCCGTCCTGTCAATAATAGCGATATGTTTATTCCGACAGAAGTTCACTGAGCTCGGCTAACAATCTTTATAAATAAAGCGGGCCCATTGCCTATTCATGACCGGGCAGAATTCGCCCCCCGTCGCCCCCGTATCAAACAAGCCCCTTCATGTCAAATACTCCGCGCCCCGCGTCTGTCAAACTCTTCGCCAGTGTTTGACAGGGATCCTCCCTAGCATGCGGGGGTTGGCGTGCCACCTTTCAAATCTATTCATCAATGTAAATCCAACCTAAAACTAACTGAATACAGTTGAAATTTCCTTGTCTCTATAATTCCACCCGTGGCTGTCACGAGTCTAGGTGCAGGCGCCACGGCGAATGATGGATGACGTCAGAGGAGGTCGGCAGCATCACGCGTCATTCATGTGTACACAGGCGTAAGGGATACGTTTTTCGTGACGATATAATATCGGTGATATGCAAATTCGCTGTCGTATTGAACTCCGGTTACGAGACAATACATATCGAATCCGTTTTTTATTTGCGATTTTGACGCAATGCAGATTTTTTATTTGATTAAACTGGAAGACACGATTTTAGGTTTAAAATAAGCGTTTGTGTATGATTAATGCGAAGATAAGCTCATGAGACTCCTAAAACTTTTTTTGCTACATGATTTTTGGAAATCAGAATATTAGGTTATGAGACGAAAGGCCTTTTGTTTAAATTACAAACCGACTCCTTAAATCTGCATTAAGACTTACGCAAATTCATTCGATCCCACGACCGCAGCCGCATCCGCCCCTCGCGACTTGTTCAGATATTCTCTAATGTGTACTTTATGAAAATTAAATATTTCACTCCGCGCGGGATAACAGCAAATTTGCATTATTTAATGGCCGCCGTGCGTGAGGATTTGTCGTGGAACTTGCGAACTCTCATGCAGACGATGAATTTGATTGATGTCGCATGTCTTCTGGTACGTACGTACGAAGGTTTAATGGCTTTGAGTAACTTGGAAACAGATCTGATTTATACTTCATCTATTTTTTATATTAATAGACAATAATTTTCAATCACAGTTACTGTATGTATAGTGTTTACTGCCATGCCAAGAATTTATAAGCTCTCTCGAGGTAAACAAATTTTATTTTCTATTATATTTCGTCTTTCTCATCTCAACAACTTCTCAAGTACAAGATCTGGTAAGCTTATTCACCACAAAAAATTAACCTGCATTGAAAACCAAACTTGTCAATATAAGATTATATGTCCCGAAAAAAAATTATCCCCTTATTTTAATTGTATAAAATTCAATATTGCCCGTTAAATGCAAGCTTTCAAGCTGCTTTGGTATACCGCATTTCTCCCTGCTTTATTTTTTCATGAATAAAACAACAATCTCTATTTCCGCGGTAACTCCCTCCCACCTTCGATTTATTCGTCGGATAAAGAAAACTTCTTTTAAAAATGTAGGTAAAGTTCCCTTTAATATTTTCCGTCTGTTAGCTATCTCGAGGCTCGCCTCTCAAATTATGTGCATTTAAAATATTGTTTTTATTTCTCCCTTAAGTGTTCTCGGAATAGTTTTCGAACTTTCCTGACACGAATCTGCTATTTTGTATAAGAGTAAATTTCATATGTCCTACCTACCTACCTACTATAGTTGACTACTTCTCTAGACATAATTATCATTTAAGAATAAAAGAGAAAAAGGAACTAGTAAGTCTGATGGTAAGTGGCAACCACCGTCTATGGAACATATGCAAATATTCTGGAGACATGAAATGTCAATGTCTCCCTTGCCATTAAATTATCATGCCACTAAATAGCGAATTGAATGTATAAGAATTGAATATTTATTAAGATTTATTATTATTATTGCTATCGATATCTATTAGTCTATAATCGAATGCACAATGAAGAATGCTCTATTTTTAGAGCATTCTTCATTGTGCATTCGATTCCTTTTTGATCTTACCCCTTTTCTTTCCTACTCGGGAGCATGCTAATCAATGGAGTCACAAAATCACTGTTTCTATATTTCTATTCTTTATCACACAGCCATAGCGTGGAATTACTTACCAGCACACGAATTCCTTCATATTACATGTGTTCCTTTAAAAAATGCGTGAAAAGGCCAGCAAGTGGAGATGGCTATGGCAGTACATCGCATGCTGCACTAGTTTCTTCGCATATGAACTTTTCCTATTGCTTATCATCAAGCGGTGTAGATTTATTTGCTGTGCTTTCATAAAAAAAAACTCATATAAAACGGTACTACTGATTTCCAGTAAAGATATCAAGTCATTCAGCAACGTTCTAGACTTTATTATCACGTAGTGAATGTGCATATCCATGGTCATGAAAAGCGTCTCGCAATGTACCTGTATCGAATCATTATTAGGTCCATTTAAATAACAATGTTACAAGTGCGCTCGGATGCGACATTATCCTTAAATCATAGGGTTAGTTCCACACAATGGCTGACAGGCTTATGGTCATACGGAGTCCTACCTCATTTACCATTTTAGTATACTTGCACGAAGAGAATGTAAATGGAGACTTCATTCAGGCACTCAGTTTTCGAATTTCCTGCATTTATTATTACTATTATTTTTTATTCGATTAGCAAATCATTTATTACCGCATGAAATACATATTTTAGGCGGGGTCTTATTCTGGCAACCATTTGTTATTTGAAAGAAATATGACCTAAAATAGTCTAGCCTCAATTTCAAAAATTTGTGACTATAATATTTTTAACGATAAAATTTTAACGTTATCTAATAATCATTGGAGTTGATCGTGGTTGTCTGCAGGCTTGTCTAGATACAATCGGCAATCTATCAAGCTCCAGTCGAAACATGAGTGACGCCTCAGAGATAGAGGCTTCGCAATTTAAATTTATCCTAGGATAGAAAGCTCACCCTCCTGTACATATAGAGTGGTTCTTCTACTTTTACATTGTTACCTTTTGTGAATCGCTTTTCTATTCATATATTATATTGTATCCAAATATAAAAGATGTGTTGGTATTTTCTTTGTCGATTATGAGTTTCGGTAATATCAATGTTCTTTAAAGTACTTAATTGTCTTTTTATAATTTTAATCTTGTGTACGAACTGTACTCAACTTTCATACGAAATAGAAATAAGTCAGTTTCGTACTATAGAATCTTCGAATATTTGATTATAAGCTCAGTAAGGCCGTATCTAGAATATAAAATCAAATTTGCATATAAAAGAAGAGGTGCTTTTCCTATAATAAAACTATTAAACTCCATTTTAATGAAAAAATAATTTGGTTCTAAATGTTCTTTTATCTTAGTTTCACTGAAAAATAATAAGATCTTTTCTTTTTTAACAAATGGCGGCCGGCCAGCCAGCTTTTTGTCAAGAACAGGTCTAATTATTTCTCCTTTTTTGTTTTTTATTTTGGTATTGCGTATAAATATTCATGCTCGACATTAGTATGCGGAGCGGTGGGGGTAAGGCATGGTGAGCCGCCGCGGCTGTATGGCTGTCATTATTTCGTCATTTGGACACAAAAACGGTGCGCACCTTCGCGCGTTCCCCGTATAGCTGGCATACACTACGAACAAAAATGTAGATACTAAACATAAAAATTAATCTAAAATTATATTATTTTACATATACCTTTACAATTAATTATACTAAATACCGTGTCCCTGAGGATATACATTAAATTTTGCATAATGTTTCTGCAGGTCTTGGTAAACATATTGTACGAAGGATGTAGTAATTTAAATATAATAGTTTTCATGTTATAGGTAATTTAAGTTTAACCAATCAATAGTGTTATGTAGTGAGAAAGATTTTTTATCTGTGAGATATTGCCACTTAGTGAAACCAAAACAGTCAACTTTGCATTTCATATTGCAATGTAAAATATATTCTTCCAATGTTCCACAGTTTACAAGGGCCGAGATATTTAACTGAAAAAATGGCTCGCTCATTTAACATGATTTTTTGAGTTAAATCACACGATGTTTTTAATAATCAGTTGATTGGCCCTGTTGAAATCTGCATCGGCTAAATGCAGATAATTATCTGGAGTTCATGAGAAACATTACAAACTAAAAATTTTTGAATATGTTGAGCTGCAATATGATGGTGCTTCTGCAAATTACGGACCACAAGAGCGGGAATATTACCAATTCATGGCCAGCAAAGTTCCCAAATCTAAGGTCGTGAGTAGGCTTGCCAACATTTTCCAAAATAAGTCATAAAAAAATATAATATTTTTGCCAACTAAATATTTCTCCAACAGTATATAGTACGCAGACCCTTAATATAGTACAATACTATATATTATATTACGGTTAGCAACCCTAGCCGTGAGCAACTGACGACAAGAATTGATACCGCGGCAGAAGGGTTACGGCAAATACTTATCAATTTGAAAGGCCAAATTAAGACTCTTTTTGGTCTATGTATTGAAAATTAACGTGGACATTTTAAAAATTACTTTAATTTAACGCATTCGTCCATACATTACCTGTACATGTTAGAATAAGACGTTCCTCTCGCGTGGCATACACCATCATCATCATGTTAGTTTATTAAAGATACACACATTATTATTCAAGATTACGGCTTTTTTGTCTACACATCTCCAAAACACAGTGATCATCTTCATGTGACATTTTAATATCAATCTGTTTTACCTCCTTGAGTATTGCTTATTTTGTAAGTGTTAGGTAGTATGTGATAGTATCAGAATTCCAAATAAATAAACATTGTTTACGTCAAGTAAAGTTTATGTGCAACAAATTTTCATATGAATCATAATACGACGTTGCCAGCTCAGCCAAAGAGAACATATTAGGTAAAATACATCCAAGTTAATTTGTGTTTTTTAATCAAGAGAAAAATTTTAGGAACAGGAATGATCCATATATTTTTTATTTAATTCATTTCTCTCATTTGAATCATTTCTCCCATAAAAACCGACACAACAAATATTCTATTATTGAGAATACATAAAACGGTTTTAAAATTCAAAAAAAAAAATTTGATATTAAGCTGCAAACACAAAGTGATATAAACGTATACCAAAAAACAAGCGGTCTAGATCGGCTCCTGTATTTCCAACTGAGTATGATGGAAAATACACTGTATAGGTTAATTATTTATTAAACATAAAATTTTGAAGTATCAGCTCTATTCGAGAGCGCTACATTATAGAAATCCCATGCGATTACATCTCTTCGTGTATAAATAAATATGATACTGGGCGTCTCGTAGTATTAAACTAAATTTCCAGACAAATTGGGGGATTTGCTAAACTAATTTCGAATATATAAAGGAAAAATTAAATATAAATGACCTTTGAATATTAAATACTCTAAAATAAACACTACGAAACACAATAATTTTAAGAATAAATCGGTTTAATTCTCCTACATTAATTATTATCATTTATTTATTATTATTATTTGTTGTATATATTGCTCTTAAAGTGAGCATAAATTATTAGTTTGGATTTAATTTCTAATGCCTTTAAATAACTCGTAATGTAAGCTATATCAGTCATTTCAAATCAGTAAGTATATGAATCTCTCTATTATAACAATAATTTAAAATGAAAATAAATTTGGGAGCAAATTCCCTGTAAATCTCGTCTATAGGAATTAAACTCGATTCAAGAACCCCACAAAAATGGTAAGGAACAACTGAATTAATAAAAGAAATCTCCAACAAAGAAAGGGCGAGCGAAATTATAATCCTTTCTTTTAAAATGCAATGAGGTGGTTGTTAAAAACGTTGGTGGGGTTATTTAAAATGCGTCCTCCTTAGCAATTAGTGATCCAAGTGAAATTAAAACAATGAGATAGGGTACTGCACGCAACCATTGTGAAACGGAACACGCCTCCGACGGCAAGAAATGATACTCTACTGCGATTTATTACTTTAAAATGTTTTCAATAAGGAAATGATGATGTTTTCTCAATCTAAAAATTTTAAAAAGGAATCCACATTAGAAATAATTGCCACTAAACAATTCTACATAGTTATTGGCTCCAGTGCTATCAACATAACACTATTGTGAGTATAGAACTTCTTCGTGCTTCGACATGTGGGCATGCATAGGAGATATAATTCCTCATGTGTTTCTTCCATTTGAAATAATATACTATAATCATTGCTGAATTTAGCCAGCAAGAGGTATTTATGAATTGGTTGTGAAATTAATAATATCACTTTTCAAACGCTGCCTATATCTATAATGGTCATTTTATACGAATTGACTGAAAAGAACAATTGGTGGTTATAAAAGTGTGCGTACATGATTTCTCTTCATTGAACAGATAATACTGATCAATTCTTAAACTTAGATACAAAATATATCACGAGGCCCTCTAGCTTTGCGGCTAATCGAGCTCTGAGTATAGATTGTATTATTTAGTCAAATTTAGATCGTAACAACAGCAAGCAAGTCCACTATTCTCGATGAATGCAGCTTTTGCGTGAGCCATTACATAATTGTATGAGTAACACTATTTTATTTTCATTATTTAGAACTCTTTTTAACCCTGCAAAGACTCAAATAGAATATCACAGCCAAAATGCTACCTTTTTGTTGCGTTGCAATGGAGTACTTGTGGACAGTGAAGCCACCAAATTTCAACGAAGAAGGATTGTGTTGTTATCAGAACTTTTATTTTATGCTGTCATTGTCTCGTTTCTTGGCTGGAAACTCTAAGCTAATGCCTTTACGTAAGCAGGTAATAATGTAAATATGATTGCCTTGTTTTCGTTTTTCTTATTAAAAAGTTTAACTATGATTCATAATAGTCTTTCAATTGTGGTACTAATGAGTCTTAATTTTTTATTACCTTACTTTTTTATTCTTAACAGGGTAATTCTAGGCCTTTATCTCACCTGATGGTAAGTGAAAATGAGGCCGAAGATGGAAGCGAACTGTACCCAGATTCCTCAACCGCAGAGGTACTGGCTATCTTTCCTGCAACTGCCGGAACATAACAATGCTGTTAACATTATAATTATAGGGGCAAAATTAGATAAGATGCTAGCTAGAACTTTAATAAAGCCGTACAACCAACCAAATCTGATTTAACCTATCTCACTCTTACTATCTTACTTTATCTTAGTAATCTATTTTATTCTATAAATTATAAAATGTAGGCTTGTATGAACTAAAGGTGTCAAGTATCAAAAGTCATAATTAACAACTACAGTTTATCCAAGAAACATCTACTTGTATCGTAATAACCATATTGGCAAACTGTGTTATCAGTAATTTACGAACAGTGAGCGCACAAGAAAGTGACGTCACATCCGCTTCCTTTCCTTAATCGATCAAGAAGATTTTGTAAAGTATACATGTATAATGCTATGTACAATGTACAATATACAGCTTTAGTATACATATAAAACTGTGAACTTGTAATTATGAAATTTAATCTCTTTACGTATAAATATGAATTGCTGTGAACGCATTCTTGAATAGGGAAACACTTATACTTAATCTTACAGATGATCACAGCCAACTAAAACTACATTGTAGATTATAAGTTCAGAGCTCAGTAAACGCGGATTTATTTCCTATTTCGTCCACATAAAGTCTTAAGTTTTTATTTTAAGTTTATTATTTTTAGGTTTTGTATATTAAGTATATTTCTAATATTTATATACATATTACTATCTATATATCTCCGTTATCTAGTATCCTTAACACAATCTCTTAATGAGGTTGTGTTAAAGATACTAGATAACGGAGATAACGGAGACTGGATAACTTACCTCGAGGTAGATAATAGATGTAAGTGTGAGAAATAATATAGTTATTTTCAACTTACACTTTGTTCACAACCTATCAGCCCACCGGCATATTCTCAATTAAACAGGAATCTGTGGTGTATGACCTTTCGCTGAATAAGAAGAGAAACACTAACCAAAACAACCTCATTTCACGAACAAACGTTCTAAGCGCATTTTCAATGCTAAACTTTCTATTCTTTCTATTTTTGGTATCATTAGTGAGTTGACAAAATTACGGACTGTTTCAATAACTCCTCTCTTTCTTGTCGTAATTTGAATGGCGTGAAAGGGAAAATAGTATCATTATCACGTTGAAATGTGAATTTATACTAACAACAATAAAAAACAATCAGCTTAGTGCTAGGGGTGGAATTTTTCCTATAAGTTAATTTTACAACTTTATCGCTCACAAAGTTTGTTTTAACTATCTGACGTATCTTTTGAACTTACAGATAGATACGTGCCTATGGGTATTTAAATAACAGTTTTTTTATTATTTTACAAAGTAAGACTTTGTAAAATTTTATTGGTCAATAATTGGGAGCACACGTGCTGGTCTACGGGGTCATTATTTCACTTTTACACGACTACTTTACGCACAAAAACATTTCGTGACTCCTTTCTCTGACGCTAGAGCATGGAATTCCTTACCAGTACTCGTATTCCCTCCTTCATACAACATGCGTCCCTTCAAAAGAAGCGTGAAATTTTGGGCCGGCAAGGTGAAGGTGGCTAGGGCAGTATGTCGCGTGCTGCACTAGCTATCGTCACGTATGGACTCCTCTACTCCTCTAGTCCTGTACTCCTTTTCAAAAGAAATATTTGTATACATGTGTAATATAAAAGAATGTATTTTACTTTACAATAAAATAAACCAACAAATTGTGCCTATTATAATAACAACGGGTAAGTATTTCTGTTCAGATAAGATCTTAAAATCTGTAACAACATGAAGTTATTTCCAATTACGACAATTTTAGCTAATGTTTTCACGGATGACATAATCAGTCCCGAACGAGCGCATGCTGTAATAAAGACATTGAAGTAATTGTTGTAATAGCAACGATTACACAAATTGTTATGATACATTCTTTTATTTAAAATAGCATTATGCGGGAACTAGCACCGACTGTTATTCGAGATTTTTATCAAAAAAGCACTGTATCATTGTGAGATAATAATGGCGGATGACAACGTATTATTCGCTGTATTCATGGCCAAGTCCGATTGAGGGAATCACAGTGGGAGAGGGAATTTTCGCGAGAGGGATTCGGAGCACAATTGGATTTTTGGTTAGGAAACCGGAATAATACAATTGGGTATCGTCCTGAAATCTCTGATTTGAATCGCTTCAACGAGGCTTTGCGGGTGGTAGGTGTTATTTTTTCGGTAACGCCGCGTCATCGGCGGGGCGGGCGTCAACGTAGACTTTTCCTAACCCCTTTGTATAGAAGCTAGATATAAATTGAGTTATACAACAAAAAAATATAAATGCGGAAAATTTAAGTAAGGCTCCTGTACTGGAACCAAATGAGAAATGGTATTATAGAATCAAACCGTCAAAAAGACATCATGACATTGCTGGCAAATAATTTTAAAAAGTTTGAAATTACATTTCTATTGAGACTAGCTTTTTCGGGTAAACGTAGCCATAGATAAGATTTTATTTATTTTTAACATGGTTTAAATATGTTACAAAACAATCAAACAGACTACGTAATAAATTAATTCATTAATGAAAATACATATCTTATGAAAAATTTTAGCTGAGAACAAAGGGTAAACAATGGCCGCAAGGTGTAGCTGAATTGCAATGAATTTTTCATTGTGATTATTATTTATTATATCACGACTGAAGAAAAGCAATACGACATGTTAGTACCAGATGCGATTATGAATTCACTGCTTCCTCCTCAACATTAGTCAAAAAGAAATTTAGTGACTAATTTCTTTGTCAGAAATCTAGAACATGGAATTATTTACCGGCATACGTATTAATACTTGACGGAGCTTTTGTGACGGTAAAGTGGAGATGCCTTAGGACAGTATGTCTAATGTAGGTGGTACTGTTCTTACGTACCACTTATACGAACGAATATTATTTCGAAACAAAAATATATTTATTAGTATGTAGACTATCTACATACACAAAATAATTGTTGTTTTGTTTTATTTCATTATACAATGTAGAATTTTATGCTCTCAGGTATTAGGATTTAGTTGAATATAAACATATTTAAGTAAGTATACGACATTTAATGCTAGTTATTATAATTTAACACGCTCTACAGTCAACAATCTATTTCAATATTTTATTTTAGCGATTTTAAATTTTAATTTTTACAATAAAAATATATTTTATAAGTATCCTACTCGGATACTAATTCCATAAATCGCTTTTTTACTCATCCATTTCAGCGATTCTATTGTCTACAACACATCATGATAAGTGTTATGTTATTCAAAGCATACGTCACAGAATACTTTGAGAAATGGTTACCGCGCTGTATCAGTCACCACACTCATTTTATTCTAGCATGTTATATAAAAGAATGTTCTGTGTTATAATAATTATAAATAATACTTTAATAAATAAGATATACCTACTTACCAAGGATTTTACTACTGAGATAAAATATATACGTCTAAGTTTTCGTTATGTAAATTGTTGACCTTTACTATTCAACTGTGTCACGTGGTATGTGGTAGTAATAAAATAATTGGGACTTGAAACTCTTTTATTATCTCTATTTTTTAATACACTGATATGTTTTTATTTTCAGCTTTTATCGCTTTACCCGTTGTCTTTTCAAAAGTCTCTGATTCTTGGTAATTGAACTAAGAACTCTCAAGACAAATTGATTTCGCACGGAGTCCACATCGAAGCGTACGTACCGTTAAGATTTTACCTATTATTCAAGTACGCTCCGCACAGTACATAGGTTTCACCGGCGGCGATGGTCAAAGCGAGGCGTGACCTCAGAGGCGTGAGAACGCCGTCGCCGCCCGCCTCCTCGCCCCTGCTTCACCTGCCTCTCGGACAGCATACAGGTACGTACTTAACAATTATAAGCTTTATTCAAATAAACATGGTACTTAAAAAAATTATATTTGACTAAAAGGCAGACAAGAAGAAATTCAAAAGCTTCACCCTAAGTTCTCGGTAGCCATATTAGCAACACGTAGTCCTTGTTAGCTATATCGACTTAGGTACCTTTTTCTTTTCTTAATAAACCTGAAAAACCAATTTTAGTCATTAAATTATAATTTACATAAATGCTTGTATAAAACAGTCTAGTAGAACGAGTTTTACGAACATAGTAAGATACTCTACCATTTTCTTCTGAAAGCCTCCCATCGATTTCCAAACAGAATGTATGGTTTCTGGCCAGTGAAGTGTCTTTTCATCTCCTCCTATGGGTATCGTAAGAACTAACCGATGGAAAATCTTCGTCGGGTGGTGGGTAGCAACATCACCTCTATGTGGATTATCACTTTGATCTACAACTAACTCAACAAGTCGAAAACCCACTATATTTTATCTTTTATAAGCCATAGATATCTAAAGTGGAAATTTGCACGACTGGTTTATTACTATTTATAACTAGATTCACATTATACAAAACGTTACTGCCTTATTCCAAATACTACTACACATTTCGGCCAAGCACACCCTAGTTGGAAATGATAGAATTTTGCTTCAATCCATCCCTGCGTCTCCTAACCGCATAATATAGCTCTAGTCACGAACAAGACCACATTCTGGGAAATTCTTTGGAATTGTGCAAAAGCTTCGTGTCAAGGCAGCGGCCTATGGTTCTATGTGGTCATATTTTCCAAATAATGGTAATATATTATTTTAAGGCAACGGATGTTTATTGTGAAGTTTCTTCAACAAAGCGGAGTTAGTATTGTGGAAGAAAGTAATAATTTGATAACTAATGATTCAGTGTTCGATTTAAAGATTTTTAAGTTTGTTCATTTCCAAATCCAACTGTTGTGTAGATTGACTATGAAAAGTCTTGTAATCACTTAGCAAAGAACGCCCCTGGCTGTATCTTAGCTGATTCAATATGTAATCTCTTCAAATACCTTAATTCGGTGACGCATTACACACACTTTGCAACGACTAATTTGCTATTTCATATTATACGTCTATGCTATACGTGACTAATTAACTTTTGCAAGTTATCATCAAAAGCAATTTAAGTCCAATCTCTGGGCACCGGTCTTCCCACATAGATGAAACGTGTAAATATTTTTCATAAAACCACCACGACCGGTCCAATCTGAGTTGGTGGGGAGTGGTAAAAAATACTAATCGATGTGGTAAAACTGTGCTGAGAGCACCTCTAGAAATTCTTATAAGAATATTTGACTCTAAAGCACTTAACCCAGGCAATTGATACAACATGCTCACCTCTATCCCGAGGCGAAACCGCATGACGCCAGATACACTTGTACCCTAACCCTTCAACGGCGTGTCGAACCGTTTAATTCTATTAAACATGTCCGACCTCATTAGGAGAGGGTTAATGGCGGCGAGCGCGACGCGTATTGATGAGCGGCATACGTCATCGCCCCTCCGCATCCGATGCTCTTAGATACAGACCTATCACAAAACTAGCTGGATTTACCGTTGTCTCACTAATATTATAGATATTATAGAACTGTAGTATTTATGCCTATATTCCTATAAGAGTTAACTAGTTCATGTCAAAAATACCTTATGGGTCTTCAGGGTAGTGATAGCTAGACAGTGTGTTCATATATGCTGCATTAGCTGCTTCTTCTTCGAAATAAAACTTTTCTTAGATCTTACTATCTGGTGAGTGAGGTAATTTTGCATTGAATATAAAAATAAACATTTTGATTATTCTATCAAGAGTCCTAGTTTCAATATTATTGACAAGTTATTTTTGAGAATATGAAATATTGGCTACGATTTTAGTGGCATTCGCTAAATTTAAAATACAGATAGAAGAAAAATGGTTTCATTCCTACGAGTAACTCCTTATTCTTTGTTAGTTTTATTTCCAACAAGAACAAAATTCAACATCTGGTCAAATGAGTACTTAGTATTAAACATTCATATTGACGGCAGTCTAGTTGTCAAACTACTAAACCCTGTTTACCAGATTCAAATCCCGATAGGGGCAGATATTTGAATTAAGAATACGAACTTAATTCATGCGCTATATTATGGTGGTATGTTTATTAAGTTATCGGGATGATATTTAAAGAAACATATTGTTATCTATATTTCTCTATTAACTAATATCGAAATGCAAATTAGGGTCAACGTAAAGACAACACACTTTTAATACAAGTGAATTTAGTGCTAAATTCTGGCTTTTATAAATTGTAACGGTTAAAAACTATTCAATCAAAATCTTTTTTATTTTGGGAAAGCAATGTGGAGGGAAACATTTCCTTCACGTCCCTTACCGTTACCGTGAGCCTCATTATCACGACTATCGGCTATCTCTTAGCTGTACGAATTTTTTTATTATTATTTAAACCTAAACCTAAACACATCAGATACAATACATCATCATTAGATACAATGACATCACACTTTCTCATAAGATTTACAATACCTGAAAAAGAACATTTCGCTATTTTTTTTAAATCTTATACAATATAATCACTATAGATAAAAAGATCATAGTCGCGGCCTTCATAAACGTTATAATTTGTCATGTAACACAACTAATTCTTATTTTTTACGCTTAAATCGTCGACTAGAAAACGTAACGAATCCGTTTACCCGTGACCATACATCCGCGATTAGATTAAAAAAAGCCGTAACTTAGAAAATGGACTTTGTGAGGTCATTTTTACAATAGATGTATATTAATTCCGGTTTAAGAAGTAATTGTTGATGTAATGTTCCCTGTACACAATTATAATGTTATATTTTTCAACATAAAACATGTGTCTGTAAGTCATCTAGAAGATCTATAGTTTGGTAAAGAAACATTAAAATGCAGTCATTATGAATGCAGTTTTCTTGCATTGTATGTTATGGAATAGTTAATATCTGTAATCAAATGAATAAAATCATTAGAAGTAACTAATAATTATTTTATAGTTAACTTTAACGAAGGTTGGTACAACTAATGTCCTAGTTTGACGATCGACTATTTTCGCATAGCTACACTGCTTCATAGTACTTGCAATTACAGCTATAAATATGCCTATTACTCGAGCGGTATAATAGTATCTAATAGTTATCTATGCTGCACAAATTTCCTGTAAGACCTCTTATAATTATATGAGTTATAATTCACTACCCAAGACTAGTTAAAGCAGAAATTACTTGGTTATAAGTTTCTCAGAATAAGTAAAACGGTCTTTGCTTATAAATCACGACTTTTTCGAAAAAAAATCATTCATCGTGGTCCTATAAAACACAACTTAATGAAATCGATTAGGTATATCTCTAGGAAGACGATTGTCATCGATGGTGTTGTAGAAAAAACCTCAAGCGGAAGACCATTCCATAACTTCATTATAATCCACATAATTCAAAACTGAAATTAATCGTAATGCTGTCATAGACGAATCCCCGAGTCGTGTTCTAGCCACGGGTATTAATCGAGTTAGCGCCGGTACAAATGCGTTCACTGAACGTTGCTTTTTATTTCATTTCATATCCACATTTTTATGCCGACGGTCGTGTCAATATTTTGTCACGAATCCCATTTACAATGACGTGTATTAATGCAGCCATTAATTTGTTTCTAACTAAATTAACCGGCGCGTTTGATGTCCTCGACAACATTTGTACGTGTTAAAACAATAATATTGTTGTTAACGTGTGAAGCGGAACGCATCACTCATAATTCTCACCTGTGAAACATTTCGTGGAATTTTAATTCGCATTTGCATCTGTATCTGCCGTTTTATCTTCATAGATGTAAAACACAATTATGTTTACTGTCTACGATGTAATGTATTGCTTGCAGTGGGATATGAAATGTTAAGCACTTTTGAAATTTAACGGAACGTTATTTTATTTTACTCTAAGTGTTTCTCTCAAATTTGATAACATTGAATTTTAAATTACATCCAAATCAAAAATCAATTTTCTAATTTTATGACAATATAACTTTTCTCATCAATTTTCGTAATATGTAAATATAAAATTATTACCCAATTATTATTTGTATTGTTTCAGCATAACATTTTAAATAAAATACATTTGACATATATCCGATACTTTGAAGAATTCTAGCAAAGTTATTTGTATAAGAATCCAACAAGCAATAATTTTAACGCCCCAACTCCTATGTTCAGATATGCACACCTTTTAAAAATCTAATAAGATTGATTAATAATCGCATTAAATTTGAAACCGTGTGTGTAACATTATATATTGAATAAAATACTTTTAACTATATACATACTATCGAGGTAAGTAAACTATAGAACAATTAACATCATATCTCTTTCCACCTGTAGTTAAGTTACAAACAAAATAAACTTTAAATGAATACCTACTACTTGTGAATCAACACAAGAACTAGTACAAATATAGTTACAGAAATACATAAAAATAAACGGCTAGGAAAGTTTTCAAACAGGCAAGTTCGATAGTAAATACAATGTTTTAATTGTAATCGCCGGCCCCGCCCCGTCACGCCACATCGCGTTCGAGCCCAAAATGCGGGCCTACACAAAATCTGGTTAAAAGCGAGTTCGATACTGAAAAAGTGCTCCGTAGAAATTCTTAAAACCAACTTTGCATGATTACCATAACTAAATTTTACATTTTATAATCATAGTTATTCCTAAATCACATCAAATTATTTGTAGACGTTATAACTTTACCCATAAAGGTACCTAACATTTATTTTGTATATGTCTGTCTGAACTGTCGTCAGCTGACGAGAAAACTAACCGCGCGACGCGAATAAAGACTTATGAAAGTTAAGTTAATTAAGAAGTTTTTCTATAATGTGTAATTTTGCAGTTTAAATTATATCATATACCTATAAATAGAGGTTTCTAATTTGACAGAAATATGTGAAGTATAATAGTTAATAAATATCAAAATATTTGCCACTCCGGTTATGGAACCCTAAAAAGTGGCGCTCGCCAATAAACTAGTTCTTGCACGGAACACACTATACACTTACTTGTGTCGTGACACGCCAAACGACAGTATCGCGTAGATAAACCCAAAAGGTGAACCTATCACGAAATTTATTTTCCTTACATACTTTCATTGTGGGCCTTGTACCTACTGCGTAAATAATTGCGCTATTATCAGACTGAAACATGATACATTGCCTACTTAGAATAAAAAAATATAAATTGAAACTCAAACGGCTTTTGCTTGGATGAAGACTAATGAAAAAACCGTTTGATTAAAATAGGCAAAAAGTAGGTATTTACACTTTTTATAGATCGCAAATACAAAAGAAAGTTGTAATTTTTATTGCATTTTATGTCTGTCTCGTAACTGTTGTAGATAACAACATAACCATTATTGTTAAGAATTAAATTTTAACAAACCCGATTGGACCTCAACCGACCAATGACGTCAGCCGATCACCGATTACGATCGATTTCTTGTTCAATCGACTCTACATTCCACCTGCTATAAATTTATTGAGTTTTTAAACAAAAAAATTATAATTTCCTCACAGCCAATAGGAAAAAGTTTATTATGCTACGTAAAAAAAATGGAAAAAAAAGATATCTTGCTACATGCAGCCTTTAGGGGCGGATCGAAAGCATGGCTCGGTTTCAAACCAGTTTTGTTTTAAAGATTGAACGCTCTACGGAACCGATGATTTACATACATCCTCTTACAGTATATTATTTTTTCTTTTTAAGGTATGTTGGTATCTGTACTTTTAACCATGTAAAGATCAGTTCATAATTGCGTTGAATATTACTATATGAATGTTATTATTCAGGTACTAATAATTAATGTGCGTGAAAAAATACTGAGATGCTAACTTGCTACTTCATTAAATACTACTCTCGATGTATTTTGTAATATGAATTACAAAAAAAATATGATTTCTATTGAATTATTTTATTTGAAGTTGAGAATACAGACTTGAAAATTTTAATAAAAAAACAAGACGAAGTTGTAAGTTGTAAGTAAAAGTATAATTTCTGAAAGATATCATCACCAAAACACGTCATTATATCAATATAATATACGAATTATAATCTAAACATATTCAAACGGCGACGTCACCACCAAGGGCTGTAAATAATTTACCAATTAGATCAATAACCGTAGAAGCGATTACTGCTCGCCTAGCTCCAAAGACTGATGGTAGAAAATTATAGATAATTGACCGATCACGGGCCCTGGAGGCGGCGATCCACCTCGAGACGCATGTACCGATTATAAATGGTACCAGACATGTAATCGCATCGATTCCTATCCCTTATTATATTAAGTGGAGGCCGAATTAAGAGTGGTGACGGCGTAATCGCCCGTAATCATCGGCCGACTTTTGAAGTTAAAATCGGGTTATTTACCTGTGTGCTGGTCGTTATATAAAAGCTGTATGGAGTTTTAGATTTATGGCCTATTTGTGGAACGAGAGCGAATAAATCAATTCTTACACACATTAAATTACTTACTTACAAAATATTTCAATATGTTGTAAATAGACTTCTTTTTTGCTGGTTTCAAAAAAGAAGGAAGTTATATGACTGTAAGTATTTTTTGTGGTTCACCGATTTCTGTGTTAATTGTGAACAGATTTTATTAAGGCAAGCTTCAAGTTTCGTTCCACAAATAACTGTTTCATATTTTTTTCTAAAGCTTTTTTATCAACGACAAAACGAAAGGCAGTTGACAAAACAAGTGGTGACTCAACTAACTTTGACCATAGAAACTTACCGCTCAAAATTGTGAAATTAAGTTTTAAACAAAACTAAAACCCACAAATCACTAAAAAGGCAAAAATAATTCATTTTAAGAAGTTATTCTATTTTAAATTATTATTAATGTTAGAATTATTAATATTAGAAGATTAAGTATTAGATAGTCAATCTCCGGTTACCAAATATAATTGGATAGCTACATAATAAATTGGATCTTCTTAAATTGAATTAAGTTCTTAAATTGAATCAAGTTTTTTTTATCAATAGCGTGTTTGAACCACACCGTTACTTCAAATTAATTTTGTACCATTAGATAAGTAGGATAATTTAAACATTTGGATTTGCAGGATTTTCCATTTCACTGACTAAAAGTCATTCGAACATCCATGTAGGAAGATAAGATATTGATATTTTTATACTTCGTCACAAAAGTAGTAGTACATAATATGGTGACACGCAACACTGTTTATAATAAGATTACTAATAAGAACTCTAGTTTGTAATAAAACATTCGAATTAAGGTAAAATTGACATATGATCAATCCACCCTAAGCTATCTCAAACACTTAATCAAATCTTTCGAGAAGAGACGGCCTAAAATCTCGAAAACATCGCCTAATATAGTTGAGATAGCCTCCGATCCCCGAAGGGTCATCCCTTTATTTCTGCAACAATCGCTGGGAAATTGATATTGATGTGGAAAGGGCAAGTTTTCCATAAAAATAGGGTTTATTTGAATAAAGGATGGCCGGACCGTGTGGGAGGCGACGTGAGGCCAGGCCACTTTATAAGATTGTCCCGAGGCCTTTTTAAGGCCGGCTGATGCATAGATAGATATCAGGGAATGACTAGATCATAACTTGCCGACCTGTTATTTAGAATACCCTTCTACTATGTAACAAAATTTATAAAAAGAGGTCTGTATCTGTATAATAGGACAGATCTCTTTTGATGCATATTAGGAGTATCTATTTGTAAAATAATATATAGTTTTTTTTCACGTAACTTAAATATAGAATTAATTTGTTTCCTTCTTTTTAGAGCGGAGGAAAATATTAATATAGGTGCCTAAATATTTTCAACCTTCATATTCTTTCCTATGCTCAAATTATCATACGGCAGTAAATATCGTTTTTAGAGATCTCTGCTTAGCCCTTGGTCGACGTATAGAGCATTAAGAATAAAGAAATAATGTTTCAGAAATTGAAGATTTTTGAAAGATATCGAAGACGCTAATCAAATGTGCGTTACTTGAAACATTCTTAACCATGTTTTCTATTTTTCTTCTAACGTGAATGAGATAAAACATCAATTCAATATCTAAATAAAATATATTAAATACGATACGATAAAGCTCCAAAGCTTCGCCAAAGTATAGACATAATGTAGGGTCATAATGAACTCCCAAATGGACAGAAATCCACGGAAATGAAAATATTGACGTCAGCAGAAGATATATCGGCGAATAATAGGCGTGACATTGCAACGGTGTCCCTCGGGAATCGAACCCGGGGCAGACACATGGCGGGCAGTAGCCGCAGCGAAATTAGTTTTACCCCATTTCACGGAAGTTTGATATGCCCTCCGGCAAAGAGTGTCCTCTAAATAAAACTGTTTTACGTTTTATCTTTAAATAAGAATTTTATTCTTCTACATGAACTCTTGTCATAATATTAAATCAATATATTGTAGAGAGATAATTTTTCATTTATGTTATAAATAACGCATTGAAAAGTTTACACTTCGGTGACCTTCTGTTCAAATCATAGAGTTATAAATATCATAGAACAACCAACTCATTTGCAACATTTTAAAACTGCGTGTACGATATACTTTATTTCTGAAACATATTTTTGTGAGAGGCTTATATAACCGTAACGTTTACGGCTACGTAACTAATATAGTCATTTTAACCACTTTTTTTCACTCAACGTATTATAATGGTTAACATAGGTTGACATGAAAGGTGTGTAGATAAAGAAAAATTTTATTACACCCTCCACAAATCAAATATTTACTTTTTACTTGTAAATACAGGAGTGATGTAGAGAAGTTATACTTTTTCGTAGTATTTCCTGATACACTGAATGAAGATATAGTTACAAAGAGATTGATAGCGACACAATTGAACCAAAATTTAACTTTCTTATACCACAGGCTTATATTTTTTACCGAATATAAAGTATTTAAGTCTATGGTTCAAATTACATCGCCAGCTATGAAAAGGTTGTGCGTGTCAGCGGCGTGTTTGAGAAGTGATCGCAAACAAAGCGGCGCCCGACGGTGATCGCTTTATACGAGCTTTTATTTGCTTTATTGGAATAATGAAGTAATAATTAAGCGTGCATGCTTTAATGAAAGTTATAACTTTTAATAAAAATATAGGTACCTACTTACGAAAAATTATACCGCAAGATAGACCCACAGCCATACTTTAGGAATATAAGCCACTTTTTATTCCTTACAACGATTTAGCATCGGAACTACTTTAAACTTTCATAAATTATATGTAAAAAAAATTCTTTATCATATTTAAAAACGAATAAGTTATAATAACTTACGCTATTCGTTAGTCTTGCTAACACTCAAAACGGCTTGGCCTTGGTTTGAAAAATTCAAAATTTTAATTTTATACACAGCGTCTTTGGATAACTTTCAATAGATGGCGTATGTGATGGCATTGTAGACAAACTTTAGTGTTGATTATTTTAGCAACGCTAACAAAAAACAAACTAAATAAAAATTGTAGGTGATATAACGTTCACATGACTTGAAAAAGAGTTTGTTAGAGTACCCTCTTTTTGAGCTAAACCAGTACTTACTGAGGTTCGGCATTACATTTGAAGTTCTAGTACAAATATGACATTTGATTTTATCAGTAACGCGACTAAATGAAGCAGAGTGCCTTGCCCCAAATGTGTGTCTCTTTCGCTCTTTAAGTTACTTAGAAACAGTGAGTAACCCGGCTGTCGTGACAAGAAATCTGAAGTAGTACATTTTATAATTTTTAGCCGCTCTTACATTTACTTCTTGTATGTCCCATTAAACACTATTGTCATAAACAATTATGATATGAACTAAAACAGAATTTGACCTTATTTATGAATCTACTTGGCCATCATGAATACGATTAAATGAGTTTATCAAAAACGATAAAATAGAATCAGTATAAAGCTCCGTGATCAAACAACATTGCGTTACTTACTTCTCAAAACGATAATCGAACAACACAGTTTCTTTGTTCAGTAAACATGTTATTTGAATAATAAACACATAAAACTACTTGATGTCTTAATATTACCACCTAGTGTCTAATGTAATGGTAGATAATTCAAGTTCTTTAGCATTACAAATAAAAGTTTAGTGGTAAGTTATAATGTCTTGTTTATTGTAAATGACAAAAGGCTGTTTGTAGTTGATGTATTATTCATGATGCTGAGTGTTTATTTTGAGTATACAAGTTTGAAAGGGGTTTTTATTAATTAAGAATATTTCATAAAATTGTAAAATTAACAATTCTCTATATAAGATAAGTGTTAAATCTGCGTCACACTCTTAACAGATAAAAAACTGTGAGAATTGTAATTAATCAAGTAAAACTGTAATGAATCTCAGATATATTTCTTTAAATAACTCTCTGTTAAAAAGACGCATGAGGTTTTTGATTTTGACCTTTATATGAAGAAAAGACAACAAGTATGAAATCAAGTTAGTCATGATTTAAAGTTAATAATACCTCATTTTTGTTCATAAAGACAGATAGCGGCATAAGTCTTCAGCTAGGTTGTTTATTGGTTCATGTTTTATTTTTTCTATACTAAGCAAGGCTAATTTTCATTAATTCTAAAACCAATCTATTAAAAAGTTAATAGCTCTCCTCCTAGTCTACACTTATGCAAAACGGAACAAAGTGTGCCCCTCATATCATTAACATTGTCGGAAACTTATTTGCCTTGTTTGATTGTAAAATGAACTTTACAGAGTACAGTTCAAAGTTAACTTTACGTCGATGCCAGCGGTTGAGTAAAACCAAAGAATTGACATGTACACCACAGTTCAATTAGGCTAATGGGGTAGGGCTCAAAGGGATTAAATTAATTAGTAAGAAAGTTTCGCTCCATTTCGTAACGACACCTTTGTTTGTCGCCGTGTCTTGGATTTTTGTATTTTAAACTAAGCAAATTTGAAGCAACAAAATTTATATTCATTTTAAAAAGAAATGCAAATAAGTTTGTTTTTAGTTAGTTTTATTATAAAATACTAATTAATTTAAAGTAACTAAGCAGGTTAATGAAAATCAACTGCGGCTTCTCTTTAACGTCATTATTGTGATAGACAATTCTTTGCCTTATCAAAATAAGTTAGCGAAAATTTATTTATATTATCTAATAATAAACAGTGTATGAAACTTGAAGTTAAAAAGCAATATAAAGGAGATTTCTCATTCTCATATGTTTCGTATCTTAAAAACAAAGAAATAGACCATAATGCCAAGTATTATAGAATTCATAATTGCAACTCATCTACTACAACTACATCTACATTAAAATTCTACTGTTTTTTTTGTGAGATTAAACATATTCAAAATGAACCAAATTCATCAAATTGGAATTTAAACCCCGCATAATATGTTAAGTTTACTAAACGCAATTAGCTTAAAGATTGTATCATGAAATAATGTTGTTAAAAATACATACCACATTGTTTTACGCATTGGACATTCTTCTTAGTCGCTGAAACCATTTTATCACGAACAAGCTACAAGTATTATTATTAGTATAAAAGATTTCCTGGTATTTTACTTAGGTATAACATTTTTGTACGATTATTAGATCATAAATTAATAAAGGTTATTAAAAAAAATTATTTCATTCTACTATTTATTTTGAAATATCAAGCATGCAGACTAGATAATAAACACAACATTCACATGAAAATTACTCGCGGGAGTAAGAGTATACTAGTAAAAGCTGGCAACACCTAATTAACGATATTAAAATACGTTCTCGACCGCAAAGCAGCGTCACAAACAATGCATTCGCACGTTCTAAGCCATAAAACGCAAGCGGTACCCCTCCTTATTTATACGAATGAGAATTTTAAATTAACTGTGTAAAACAGAGCCCTAACGGAGTGCGGACGCTAGTAGAGGTATACTGGCGTCTACCACTTGGTACTTAGGATTTGCGCCATAACTACTAAAAGTGCCAAAATTTTAAGCGATGAAAACTAGAATAGATTTTTTTTCTTAATGTTTGGCTTTTTACAATAATGGCTTATAATAAAAAATTAAAATATGAAATATCAATATCTATTTTAAACAAAAATACATTAGTAGAATCCTAATAGGAAAAATTATTAATAAGTAATTAGTTTTGGTTACAGGGGTAACTATTTAGACAAATTTCAAACAATATTTACACACTCAGTGAATTTTGTCATTCATGTAAGTTAATTTTAACAAACTTCAGCAGCGTGCAGTATTTTATATGAGTATAATATAAAATTCATGATATGAAATTAATAAAAACTATACGTTTAAACTTTTCCACAGATAACATTTCTATGAGACATATTGGTCTTATATTTCATATGCACAACTCTACTTACACGTGGACTGTTTCCTAATAACAATATAGTTCTAAATCCCTGTTGCAAAGTGGAACCCATTTATATTTTATGTGGGGCCATTACTTGGGGCTCTTGTAAACGCGTCGCGACACTTGTCGCTGATATATCTTGGTGCGGTCAGCTGCGACCTTTCGTACGGAACCGTGGGCCTGTTTATTGCAACAATCAAATTAATATATTACATAAGTACCTTACTTTTTAGATTAAAAATTTAAATCTATTATTTATAATAAAAAATTATTCGTGAAGCATGATTGAGACATTTATAAAACTGTTATTGCTTGTTATTAATGATCTTACTGTAGACAGCAATGGATTCAATTTCTTGAATAAAACCCAAATCTTCTAAGATTTGAGTTTTATTCACGAAATTGTGATTAATAGTTATCATTTCATAGCAACATAGGTCTATGGATTTAAGCTAAGGACTACATTTGCTTGCGCACATACTTTCTAAAAATAAATAATAATATTTTTCTTTGTAAAACTTAAAACATTTCTGTTTATCAATTCTAATCTGCATTTGTTTCTTTATTCTTACCATCTGTTTTCATAATAGATCATCGGTTTCGACTACGGTAACGACCAAATTCTTAATATTAAGTTTTAATATGAATTCTGTTTCATTGTGTTTTTTGTACCCAGATTATTACTCAAGTGTACTCAATTGTAATTAATGGCCAGTACTACAGTTATGTTGTTACTATTAATATTCAGATCTTGCTCCTGTTTTCCACGAAAGGCTTAACTTTGTTACAGAGCTACCAAGACGAAACTTTAAAGTTCCCAAACCAAAATGTCTAGTAAGAACTTTGTGTTATTACCATTGAGAATGAAGAAGGTCCATAAAATATACATTTCATTCACCTAAGTAATGTGTCATGTCTGTGTCATTTCTGAAGAAGGCCAGCTAGGTGGAGAGTGAACAATAATACAAATAAAAGTTTATTTAAAAGTAAGCAAGTACGCATAAAATATGTAGGGATAAGTAGCTATTTCTATCTGTTATTCAAAGAATAATGTGAACAAATGTTTGGAATTAATATATATTTTTATAAAAAAAATGCTGCTTCTATATAAAAGATAAGTTATCTATTATTATTTACTATCAGTTTTTTCTTTATTTTCGTAATACAAACAGATTCTAGAATATTATTCAAAACATCCAGTTTAATTAATGGAAATGTTTCACACACATAATCCATAATAATACGAATAAAAAAATAGGAACATACGATCCATTCGTTTTTTATGTTTGCATTCGTCCGTCAGCCGCCAAGCAAGGATCAATGATCCATTTTATTGAGTAGCAAGAGTTATGCAGTTATAGGAGGGCGCGCTCCTATCAATCATTGAAGGCTTTTTTGAATTTAATAAAATAAAATTTGTATTTTGTCATCGATGCTCCCTCGCGTTTTATAGCAGGGACGTATTTGGGACTGTGGTTCTATAGTATATCCATGTAATTGTTAGGTAATTTATTCTCGCTTATTTTGATGTAACTTAAAATACAGTATACTAGTAGTTTTTTTTATCAAATATGTTAATAAAATCATCAACAGCATAAAGGAATTCGCCCTATTGCTGAGCTCTGTGATCTTCATGTTTTTTCACACTTACGAAGTAAGTGATAAATAAAACAAAATCGTTTCAAAGCCTAACTCTAAAGACTTCTGAGACATTTGTTCCCTTCCATTGATCATTTACGGATACTTACATAATTCATTATTATTAGTTAAAATTTGACATATATTGGTTGGTTGGTGGCTTATTTTGGACCGAAATCTATTGTGAATTTATCAATATTTCGCGCTTTGTTTACATATTGTAACATATTTTGGTAAATGATGTTAAACACCTTAAAGTAACTAGATATTAGTTTTACTTTTTTGAATTTTTATGATGTGTATTAGCTATTCACCCGAATTCGTCTCTGCCCGCGGACAGGCGCTGGCGCGAGTAATGCGGCGCATCTGTTGCCTGCCCCGCACCTCGCACCCCTCGCGACGCATTGCCGGCAATGCCAGTGCACTACCTTTACGTTATCTTGGTGTTTGAAAATAAAATCCATAATAAAATTACGGATGCCTCTTTAGCTCTCAAATATTTGAAAACTTTGGCATATTCAGCTTAAAAAAACTTAAAATCATTTTAATTTCGTCACAAATCTTACAATAAACACAGTTTACAAAATTAACAATGGCTGCACAGCAATGATTGTATTAATTACCAGCGTAAATTAAAAAATGTTTGATCAAGATAAAGGACTACAAATGGCGTAAAATATAACAAGATAAAAGATTAAATCACTGTACACTGCAAGCAATATGTGAAAATATGGAATAATTTATATACTTAATGTTTTATTATTACACGTTTGAAAGTTATTAATACACCATATTTAAAAATGACCCATTTTCACTTTCTTCGAATTATTCTATTGTAATCATACCACTTATGATTAATTAATATTATAACTTAATATTAATATTATAACAAAAATAATAATAGATTAATAATATTTTTTATTCATCTTACGGATACTGGATACTAGATGGTAGAGTAATACTCAACCATTCATAACTTTATTTTATTATCTACATATAAAAGTCGATTTCACATTAATAAAAAAAATTAAAATGATGAACGAATATTAAATAGCTGGTCCCTATTACTTAAATAAGACTAGCAAAAAGTCAGCTAATTTAAATATTGCATTCTACTACATACGATCGCTACGCTCAGTCCCTCGCTCCTACCTTGTTTTAAAACAGAAAAAGGGTTATTTTCTCAAATTGTGAAGCGGTCCATCGCTGGGCCGAAATAATGATTAATGATGGCAAATAAGCGGTTGCTCGACGCCACAAAAAGCGGTGCAAGTGCAGTGAACCGGGCACGCAGCCTACGCCTGGTAAAATGTTTAATGCTGACAAACTGAACTAAAGACCGACTTGTGACTTGCAAATTTGAATAGGATTAATGGTCTAACTAATGCTACGATTTTATTCATTGAAAACGTTTTTATCTGCCATGTTATTTTACTAATACGGTAGCTACAACACTTAGCTTAACTTACACTTTGTAAGGAACACACGTTAAAAAAACACACCTCATTCTTTTTAAATTCGTTTAAAAATTAAACATTACTTGGATAAAAGAGTATTTTACTGAGTTAACCAAGTATGGAAGGATAGCTTTCTGAAATAGCTTATTATGTTTGCTCCTAGATAATAGCCACAAAAATTTTACGTAGATACTAATCGGAAATAAGTGAGTTGCAACAAATAAAATACTCCAAATCAAAGTATATTATTGCTTCACAAGTTTGTCTAAGGCTATAATTCCTACCTAATATTCCTAGGACATAGAACTATTCAAATCACAAAGTGATAGACTGGTACTTTAAATCATTATCACCAATAGTCTATATTGGTCCCACTACTGCGCACAGGGCTTTCTACAAAGGGCTTCCTAGAAACACATGAGGATTTTCACACCACCTCAACTACTTGAAATAGGTTTAATAAAAAACCCATGAAGCATTCAAAATCTTAGACCATTTGTTATTATTTGAATATTTTTGCTATTTGATCTATAACTATATTTCTGAGGGCTTGTACGAGTTTCTGTGTAACCTTGTGTTGAACAAAGCAAAGTGATCCGCTTAAGAAAGATGTAAAAGGTGACGTGATGGGTGCAAAAAAGGAAAAATTGGTGAAATAAAATAAAATTATATTACTGCAAAAAACGTGGAAATTTTCACAATGACAAGCAATAATAAATTATAGTGTGTAAAATATAGTGTAAATTATAATGAAATATATATATTCTTTTTTAAAACTATAACAAATTATATAAAAAAGGAGGTATAACTGTCCCCAACATCCTCGCCGGCATAGAAAATAGCATTAAATAACACTAGTACATTAACCTACTTGGTACTTTAACGTGACAACAACTGGAGGTGTCTATGAACTAGAAGAAAGGGGATCGGCGTGTGTTGCTTTTAAAAGACTTGAGATTTTGACATCAAACCCATATCCATCAATACTGCATTTGATACAAAGTCCTATAAGGGAGATTAGAGAAGATTCCTCCATCCTCCCTGATAGGACTTTGTGTTGACGTCGTTTTCTTTGAGATGTAGTGCTTTAAATATCTGCTGCCAATTTTTCGCTGATTTAGAATTTCGCTGTACAAATCACAGCTTACTGAGCAAGTGCAGCTGCTTCTAATCTCTATGTCATTGCAAGGATCATCCATTATGTTAAAAATAGGCTTGATTAATAACAAACTATACCCTCACACACAAGTCGCGATTCTAAAACAGAAATAGCTTCACCAACAAAAACTCGCAAAATAATTTCTAGGCGTAATTAAGTTTGGCGAAGAGTATTAATCAATTTGTGTAATTAATTTTAGTGGAGGCGGCGATAGGTACGCCAGTAGCAGGTAAGGAACCGACAGGTGGGCAAATCTGAAGGAAGCCTTCTAATTATAGCCCTTCCGTCAGATCGGGAAATATCAACCGGAATTACAAATGAAGCAAATGTACCGTTGCTTCGTTTGCAGCTTGTTCGTGTCTCGCCTGATTTTTTGTCATGAAGTCAATTTTAAGGGCTCCTAATTCTTTTAAAACTTTGCTGCTTACACACGAAAATTGGTGGTTTTGAAATCAACCTAATTCACATAGTCACTTAATTTCGATGAAAGCGTTATGTAGATCTTCATGTTTATGCTACTTAAAATTAAAAATTTCACCTACACGACATTCTGAAATAAATTTGCGGAGGTATTTTTTGTATATATTATAATTATATAGGTATAATTTGTGTAACAATTGGTCTTTATTGTATCTACTTACGGTTTTGGGGTTAAGTAGTAAGTATATGTGAGTATTGTCATGTAACGTTAATTATTATTGATAAATGACAAGTAAAATTAACTGATAATTACAAACCTGATGTTTATAATAAAAGAAAAAACTGCTTTAAGTGCGTAAGTAAAGGCAAGATTTTATTAGCACAAATAAAATATGTGACCTTCATGTTAGCCATATGATGAATAATATGAGCATATAATAACTGAGCACCTTGACTGCAAATGGACAAGATGTAACCCGTCACCTTCACACGGACGCTGCACTTATGACGATTATGCCTTCTATCCAATATTAAAAGCTAGGCTAGACGATATTTTTGTGAACCCAATGGAAATGACTAAGACAGTTTATATTATGTTAAATAACTGCAGTATATACATTTGTAATAAACAAAAGAAACGTATCTTTTGAAACATGAAGGATAGAAAAATTTCAAACTATTCTAGTGACATTATCCCTTTTTGAAAAATTTACTCACCTTTCGAGCCCAAAATTACTGCAACACTGTGACCTATGATAGGTGTCCGTTCATTAGGGCTATAAAACAGTAAAAGGGAGTTTATTTGGCTGCTGGCTTGCTTTGCTGCGTTTATTTATTTAGCGGTACAATCTTCTAGTATCACTGTCATCCATGACTCTTTAAAGCAATTTTGTTGATTCCTCACCGAAATTCTTGTTTCATTTTCACTGACATGTTGTTGCAGGTCAAAGATAATTCGAAGGATATGTAGGGGACGCTTCTTCAAGTATTTCTCATATGAAGGGCGGTCTGTACCAAGCAATTACCAAGACTTAGTGTGTTGATGATGCTGATAGATAAGGGAAGCCGAACATAATTTCGTTACTGTAAATAAGAGAACTTATATCAGAAAACAATCGGTCTAGCGATTCGATTCGGTCCGATTATAAGAAACGGCAGGATTCTAAAATTTTGCTAAGCTGAAGCTACTTAATGGAATTCAACAATTCTGTTTAAGTTGGAAAATCCATTAATCGGCGAATGTTATATATACAACAAGAACATAATACAGCAAGAACACACTACAAGCATTGCTGTAATATCATTATCGCATTGTCGTAGTGGCATGCCTTTTCAGTTGAGCGGTTGACAGACGGTCACCAAGCATCTGACGCTAATGAGGGCGAACCCTTTCGTGCACATGTCGCGTTATGTGAGGCTAAATTATAGCTTATCGCTCAACGCCCGCAATCAAACCGACCTTTTATTTTTGACGCCATTTTTGCATGCGTCGAAGTAGTGTTGGTTTTTTTATTGTGGACACAAAAAGTGGTTTAAACTAGAGGGATAATTTAATTCAGCTTTATGTCTTTTTTCCGATTATAATGAGTTTAATATCTTTTGAAAATAATGTATTCAGATACACTCCCAGTAATTTCATGGGAAACATAAATCATTTTACTATGCCTAGAATATAAATTTTAATTTTGTTGTTTATTTTAATATCTTCATAAAGAAAATAACTGAATTAATTTTCTTCACTTCCAGCTATTGTTTTCTCTATCAAGATATTCAGTAGATTATTTGCCGACGTCCCATCTTTCCAATGATTAACGACAGGTGCATTTCAAATTTAACCAATTACAATAATATGTTTTAGTATAAATACTGGGACATATTTATATTTTATTTTATTCTTAACAGTATATATAGCTCTTGACCTTCATCTCGCCTGATGAGTGATAACTGATCTTTTGATGTTATAGGTTCTTAATTTTTATAAAGAGAACTTTTTATAGACCTCCAATAGACCTCCTCTTTTTATAGACTCATTTTTATAAATACAGCGGGTAACAATCTTATTTCTCATGTATACACTTGAACAACTTACAACAAATACCAAGCATTTTATGGTAGGTACACTTCACACTTCGTAAGTTGTGTTTACTCTATCTTTTGTGATGGCAATAATTACAGTTTATTACTAACTGATAACCACTAATTAACAGTGTTACCATCACGATAGCAACATTAATCATGTAGCTGTGATTATGGATATACAGGTCTACAATTGCCCACTCGTGTTTTAGAAATTAAACTTTGTTATATATGTGCCTTAGTGAACATGTTTGTAAAAGTGATTTTTTGTAATATTTCTTTCTGCTTTACTTATTACCTATGTTAAAGTGCAAATTTAATAAAAACTACGAACTTTTTCAGAATGTACTTTATTGATGCATCGTTACTAATAAACTATTACCATTACTTTATTAGTTAACAGTCTAAAAGTACAATACATAACCGAATAACAAAGCATATAGAAACCCTTAGTTTCTCCAGATTATATATTCCACGCATAATGTTATGTTAAATGCATAAAACCGTGAAATTCCTTAAACATACTAATAATCTGCGACTCTCAAAAAGTTTTTTAATGTAATACTCTTTCAAACAGGCTGTGACATGTACAACTCTTTTCATTAGCTAAAACCATATAGCAGTGAATTGCCAATAGAGTCCAGACTCTTTCCAAGTCTTTTATTCCAAGCCTCCTTTTTGACCGCTTAAAAGTCTTATACCTATTAATCCATTTGTCTTTTGAATATTATGTCGCCCATTCTGTTCAATGATAAAAGAACATTAAAAGTTTTAAGAGTAGTATTTAGCTACAGTCTTACATATAAAACTTGTGCCTATACTTGTAATATTATATACAGTATCTTAATTCCTTATCAGTCAGAGGGAGGAAGAAAAAAGCTCCCATAAAACTCGTCAGTTACTGCATTATTTTCGCGTAAAAAATTTTATAAGGTGATAATATCGATTTGAAGCTGTATGGTACATTACTACATACTGTCAAAATGTTTAAAGAATAAGATGACAGCCCTTTAATTACAGAACATTTAATTCAGAACATCAAATTATTCAGAAAATACGGAATATTAAATGGAATTAACATCGTTTGTTTTCAGAATGACATAGCACATTCAATATTAGGATCCCATGATTTTAAAGATTCTTTAGGTGTAATCTCCTCTTTATTTTCCATATTTTATAAGAAGCAATTCCTTTTTTTGGGAAAAGTAGGCAATGTAATTACAGGGTATGAAATCCATTATCATTTCTTGTCTCAAGAATAAAAAGTACTTGCAACGTTAAATGATACCTGTGATATTACATCGTAACCATAATAACTAACTATATATTACTTGTGGATTTATTGTTAAATAATTATAAATACATACCAATGTTAAATTAATTATAGATTTAGATATATTCTTGTCTACATAGTGTCTTAATGGATAAAACGGGGTTTGAATAACTGATGGCCACAGATCGGCGGGTTGGAATACTTAAGTAAGTTTTTAAACCCATTTAATTATTCCATTTAAGACAGCTCCTGAATATTCAACGCTATATACAAAATACAAAGAAGTGCCAACTGGGTTTAAACTTTTATTATAAGGATACGTAGGACGAAAATTCTGAACTTTTATGTTTATATTTTAAACCACGCCACATCTTTACTAACAATGCTTACCGATTAGAAGATTCGTAGTATAAGAGATTGGTAATCTAATACAGACCTCGGAATATAGACACCTGTCTCGCACATAGGCTTTAATAGTTATAGGTTGGGAAGTAATTTGTAAAAGTCTACTATTTGAGAGAAAGATATAAAAATATTATTATTAATATTTCAAAAAAATTTAAACCATTAACGTTACGCCATAGTTCTTCTGATATACTTGAGCTTAAGACTATGATTATGTGTTATTTAAAATATTACTCTAGAAACTTCAGGGCATCGGTGTGAGAGGGACAGCACATGACTGGTTCACGTATTACTTGATCGTACGATACCTGTATACAGAGATAGAAAGGTACATCATATAGATCACGTAAATTCTATATGTCGATTTCAATCCCGCAGAACACTATTACTTGAAGTGTTTAATCTATGTGGACGACTTGCTGGAAATAATATAGTATTACTCCATAGCTTTGGTTGGTAATAAGCATATCAATACTATTCTCATGTAATTCATTTATACTGCACTGGCTTAGAGATTACATAATTAAGAAATAAATCAAAGTCCATACGCTTCAGACCACGTCAAAAAGCTTCAATTAAAGTTAACTTTACTATCAACTCTAGAATTGGTAACTTTCTATTACTTTGTTTGGAGACAGATATTATGGATACAAATATTCTGCAATGCAGAGCAAAATTTCTCGTTTCCTTTATACCCTGTTAGAAACAACGCAGAGCACTGATAAACTGCCTTATATACTATGCATACACTCATTCATGGCTCCAATACCGTAAGATACTGTGGGGAAATAGCATGGACGCCAAAGAACTCTTTACTTTGCGAAAAAATAGACTAAAACATGTAGATCACGTTTTGTAGACTCCACTTGATAATGACTCAATCTTCAAAGTACCCAGTGGCTTTACAAAATTTGTTAATTTTTATTCTGTGTTACTTAGGCCGAATTTAAAAGACAAACTATGTTTCGTTCTAACGCAGAATTTGATATTTTAGGACTTTATCACACCAGCTATTGCACTGTTCAGACTGATTACAATTATGACTGTATGCATAAATTTTAGCACAATATGGTATTAAAGTGTTTACCTACTTCTAAGACCGACTGTACCTCCAATTCTGCTAGGTACCTACCTAGTAAGATATATATCTAACTTAAGATTTATAGATATCTATATATAAATATATCTTATTTAAAGATGATAGATTATAATCTTTTATTACAAAAGTCATGAAAGATTAAAAAGAAATTATAGTTTTACCAGCTAACCTAAACCCTGAACAGGTGTCAATTAAACTTTGAATTAATATTTGATGTACCTAGAAGCTAGTACTACGAAAGACATTTAAAAAATCAGTTTATTTCAAGGAAAAGTATCTGAAGCAACATGCACGCCTACGTACCTACACTCTCACAGACAAATTTTATTAATTCTCTTGTAGTCATGTAAGATAATAAAATTTTAATAACATGTTAACAGTGAAAGAACGAACAAAATCGAATTAGTACTTTCGGAGATCAGAAAGATGCATACAACCAACTATTATTAGTGTTACTTGGTATAGTAAACATAACCGAATGACAGTGCAGCCATCCGAAGACACGAGAGAAAGAACTCCAAATCGCAGGGTGTAATTAAGGCGACCACCCACCGCATCGACCCGGAGGCCTTGACCGACAACCCTAATGAGTTCACAGACGAATACTAAACCCAATATGACCGTCAACAAATTCATCTTTAACTTATAAGCTATAGGTAGCTAATATCTTAATAATTAGCTATAGACTTTTAGGTAGAGTTTGTAGTACTTACTAACACTTACAAACTATAGAAATTTATAACTGCTAAATACTCTATCTGAACTGAACTAGACCATGGAATGAATGTAATAAAAAAATTACCTACTAAAGTAAGAAATAAAAATGTGAAGCATGTGATAAGAAGTTGTACCACTGAAAGAGCACAAAACTGTCCCGCATCTCAATCTATGAAATTGCATACGTATAGAATACGCCGCCATATTGTTGCATTGCATTTCTCATGCAATGTCCCGTTCACAAAACCAAAAATCAAGCAACAAAAGAAAAATACCGGCAAGCCGGTTACTAAACTTTTTTACTTTATTTCAGCTAGACTAGCACGAACCGGGCTTACAACGAAAAACGACGTAACTCACTTCCAACGTAAACTTAAAGCCTCTAAACATAAAAGGCTTAAGTTTCTCGAAACAGGTTTTCTTTAAAGACATTTCGTTTTTCAATACAAAAGCTCTGACACGGGAGCTCCGCCTACACTTGATTTAAAATTAGAACTCTTGCGTGACAAACGCCGGTAACTTCGAATTAAATAGTAAAAAGTTAAACTTTATTCACAAGCAATAGAGCATAATATTCCACGGTAGTTTATATGCTGTAAGGTGGGTTGCTCCGTAAATGCTATTGGCCCAATGGCGCTACGTGAAACAGACAAGAAGTATCGGAGGGAATGAGATGGCGATACTTTACTGCAGTCACGATACGTTCACAGTTCAATTATCTGCTACAGTTTGCGATAGAAATTCGGGAAAGAATCTCTCTTTTTACTTTCAAATAATACTTTTTTCTAGATAGAATTATTGCCAAAATTATTTAAGTAAACATAATTTGTAAGAAAACTTTGAAATGCCAAGAGAGAGGGACACAATATAGTCAGAGTCGTTAGTTGGAAGAGTGCAAACGATATATTTAGTAAACGTCCAGATCAACGACGTGGGTGTAAGCACCAGAAAAAGTATAGAGTACTATTGATCCTATTACATACTTATAGCGTTTCATTTCGCATGGTAAGCGTTATGACTTGTATTGTTTGTACATTGGAATGCGATACAGAAGTGGGCATGGCGGCAAACGAACAGTGACGATTCGTTTAGTAGACATTTGACAGTCGCCACGCCACACTGACATTCCGATAGTAGAACTGATAACATATTCTATTGATGAATTTTTTGTGAACCTTACCGCGTGGAGCTCTGTGTACGCCTATGAAAGGACAATAATTATTGACAAATAAAGTTTTTCTATTTCTTCGAAGTAACTTGGATAGTTGGAGTGGTGCAAGTGAAGTGTTGTGATAGTTTTTAATGACTACATTGATGTTGTTAACTGTACTTCTAACTGTATGACGTGAATGTGTAACGGTGTAACTAAGGAATTTCGTTAAAAGTAAGTTTACTAATAATAGTCTTAGATGCTTATTACAATAAAGACATTATTTACCTAATGGTACCATTTAGTACACAATGTAGGTAAATTAAATATATACAAAATAAGTGATATTTCCATGGTTTTGTTAAAAAAAAACAAAAATTCAAGTTATTTGAGGATTTTATTCTTGTATTTATTTACAGATAATCCTGCGATACCCAAATTAATGAAAATATTAAATTGCATATAAAAAATAAACGACGTTGCCTCAACATAAAATCTATCGCTTCTCTACGAAAGATTGGGAGTAGATGTTAACTTTAGAAATTTAATTCTCAATATCATTTTAAAAAAATTAAGAGTTATATTATATAATAATTATTATGAAATACATATGTCAAGACAAATAAGTTTGCCATTATATATCTATAGCACAATATTATTAAGGTCTACTACGGTTTAGATAATAGGTGTAAGTGTAAAATATAATATTAGTATTATAATATTATATAGAATAAAAATTGACCAACTAATCCAAGTTATCGTATTTCAAGAAAGTAAAATCATAATGAAGAATTTTTTACTTTCACTAATATCTAAATAAAGTTACATTTAATCAGTTCCTATTTCAATTTAATAAATTCAATATACTGAAATTGAGTAAAGTGTAATAAGGTTAATGTCATAAACCATTTAAAGCACTACAAAAAAGTAAAAGTGCTCAGACGGTGATTCGAAGCTTTTACGGTGAAAGAGAACATGAGAGGAAACCTGCACACACCACCTAGTCGAGATCACACACAACCTAAGAATTTCTTGACAGAAATTCATAGGTTGTGTGTGATCTCGACTATCCCGCACTTGGCCCGCATGGTTGACTAAAGCCTAGACGCCCTAATTTTGGGTAGGCTCGAGCCCTTCATTGAGACGTATATGATCTGTTGATGATGATGAATTAATTTATAGCATATCTATTGAGGCCAGACTCTACGTCGCAGTTACAAGGCTTTAGATGTGGTCAAGTTTGGTTGGGAATATTATGGATATAAATCGTCACCTCCCAAAGAGATTTGTTTACTCCATCCTTTGTCACATAGCCCGAGAATAGAACTCCTTTCTGGTATACGCGTTCTCTATTATATACAACAAAGATTCCTTCAAAGAGACGTGAAACGCACATTTTAAACCGGCAAGGTCGAGTTGGATAGGGAAGTATGTTGTATTCTGCTTGTATCATCGCATATGGACGACTCCTCTAATCGCTAACATCAGGCTGTGACGAATTAGAAGATTTCCTTTAAAGGCTACAGATAGTTCTAACACTGTATCTTCCTATTTTGTCTCATCTAATTTAACACAATATATTCAATCTTATAATTTTACACTCAAAGTCAAATTCCAAATAATCTACGCATCATTATGAGCTTTTGTTACAGATACTAGATAATGGAGAAACGTGGATACCAATATTTATATAAGTATCTAAAATATAGGTACTATAAAAACATCCCTGGCTCATGAACAAATATTAGTATACAAATTCGTATTCATGATACAAATATCTGCCCTATCGGAATTTGAACCAGGGACCTCTAGCCAAGTATACAAGGGTACTGACCACTCGAACAGACTTCCGTTAAACTATTGTAATGTTATAATAATATCTCTGACCCTCTTCCTATTTTCAAGAAATTGAACAGGACACATAAATCTAACATGTTTTATATGCAGTTATTTGACTATATAGAAATATTTTTTTTCTCAAATTATCTGTAAATAATATCATAGACCAAGGAGGTATTGCGACAAAGTTAAATAGTAAGTTTTCATAATGTATCCCCAACTTAAAAGTCAATTCGTCAACTTCAATACGGTTTAACGCTTTTGGATCACAGTTAGAGAACAAAATATTTTAGTTAATCGATAGCAGTGAGTATTGACAAGAATTACAGGTATTATTCTCGAAAACCTAGATTAAATATTTCAATATCAACTATCTAGCGATATATCAGCCAGCGATCGGCCCGCCCCCGCCGCGGGGCGTCCTACAAACAGACACGCCCATTGCGCTCATGCTCAATATGTATAGACTCCTATGTGAAATATTGTATACAAACCACTGTAGATAGACACTGGGAAGTTACTCCGAAAACTTGTATGAACTGCTACGTGGTAAGTTTGAAAAATGTTTTGTTGGAACTAAATGAAAGCTATAAATGACGGCTAAAACAGTACTACAAGGTATTAATATTAAAATCGTTTGGAACGCCCATAAAATGAGTTGAATTTGAAAACTTTTGAAGAAATGAAATCATATTTCGAACCATAATTTTTCTATAAAACAGCGACGGTAGAATGATGGTTTATTTAATTTTTAGTTCATTACCTACTTCTGTACTCCCCTGGAGGTACGTTTTGATTATAAATCCTCCTGAGGTTGTTTACGCCTATGGCTTGAAGACTGATCAAGATCCCTCTTTCTTTTAAACCGGTAACAAACTAAGTAACGCCGTTGTTATTTAGATTGTAACAGAGTGGACAACGCTATTACCTATCTTTGTTATTTCAAGAAGCCATTGGTAACAGCTTACACTCAAGCAGATTCTTTGTGTACCGAAGGCTATGTAATAAAAGCTATGCTAATAAACACTGTTGTTTTAAATAGATACTCATTAACTTAATTGTTACATTGTTAATTCTACACATAAACTTCAGGGGAAGTTAATATGTAGACTTTGTGTAGGGGTGTATCATAGGCAAGGAATTTACCGGAATAGGGTTTCCGGCAAATTTCTAGCAATAAGTTTTAGAAATAATATTCGTTCAATGACATCTGACTTCCACCAATATGACATAATGAGTGAGTAGTAAAATTTTAATCTAAAATTTACTGAGGAGTAGCATCAGAAGTTTTTAACGCTGATTAAAATAATTTATTCATAAAATATGTATATGCTTATGTAAGTAGACACTGACTGCAGTTTCACAAATTAAATTTGGACATACCTAAGTCATGTTTATAATTTGGTTTTAGAATAAATAATCACAAATGATAATAAAAATGAACAGAAACAGATTCTCGATATTTCCGTATCGGATATCTTGTACTAGCTATTCGATTCCATATTTAAAAATTCCGTGTTAGCTGCAGGAAATAATAGCCCTAAGTAGATTAACTAACGAATATCTTTTTAAATTATACTTAAACAAAGGAATCATTATGTTGGAAAATAATTATCAGTTTAAATTAAATATTCTGAAAAGTTATTATTCGTTTTTCTAATTAATATTTTCTTTAAATCTATTAGCATTCCTCAGTCATAATTTAAACTATTGTACGATTTAAATTGTCTGCTATTACTTTTAACAAAACAAAACAGAAGTCAGTGGTCTAGATGAGCAGATTTTGTAGGATTTCTACTAGTATTTACAGCGATACTGGGAAGCTATATCAGCTTTAAAAAAATTTAGGACATCTAATTGGGAAACACTTTCAGAAAATTTAAAGCACATGGTTGGGGTGCGCTTCCAGCTAAAAAAAAAATTAAACTCCTATTTGGAATAAATTTACTGCTTACAGAAAATTTAGGGCTCCTGACTAATAAACATTCCTCCAGCTTACAGGAAAGATAGGACGCCTAGCTCAGAAGAAATTCGATCTATCTTACTAGGCAAGGAAGGTATTAACATGCCCTGTCTGTTGAATATCGATCGATTGCATTATGATGTAACTTATTGATATTGCTGGTGTCTGGTTAAACTTACCATCAGGTAGCGTATCTGCTTGTTTGGGATTCTTTGATATAAATAAAATCTGAATCTTATCTAGAGCTCCTGACTGGGAAGCTAAGATGCTTAGAGAAAATCGTTATATACATAAATGACTTCTTTATAGTTATGTGATCTGAAGTGGATAAAGTCACCAGAGCTGATCGTAAATCTTTATAAGGAGAGTAGAACTTATCTATAATTGTGACAGAGCTTATTAATGCTTAAATTGAAAACAAATCGTAACTAAACTGGAGCTTTAATTACATTTGTTAAGAAAAAATTAAATTTTCATAATCATAATTATTACTAAGATTTTTACATTTTTTTTTTAATTTAAAAATTTAAAAGTTGATTACTTATTTAGAAATTCTACATACCGATGAAAAATAAGTTACGATTTAAGTATATCTGTTGATAATATTAAAACATATTTGTGTAATATTAAAACATGTTGCCTTATTTCTTGCATAAAAATACAGTTTATCATTTCGCAATATCTCAAATCATATAACTCGCTGCACCCATTTTAGAGAATACAAAAAGTACTTGCCTTATTGTCACAGATGTAATAAATGATAATGTCAACTCTAGATGGAAAATAACAACCTTGCCATGCTATGAATGCAAAAACAGAGCAAATTGGGTCACGAACGGGACAATACAGTATACGGGACAGTATAAATTGTCACTACAACCACTGAATGTGTTTGAATATGTTCATTTATTTTTGTGAAAATGTTCACACAATTTGTTGAAAATTGTATACATTACATTTGCTGCATATAAGAGAGCATATGTATATCATTAGATAACCGTAAAGCATTCAATTTTCCAATTGTTATTTTCTTTCTCTTCTTTATAATCTTCAACTTCAGACGACGGTAATAAGAACTGCATAAATAGTTTTTAAAAAAACTAGTTACTGCCTTGCCCTTACTGACCGCTGTAGAGTCTTATTGGGCAGATGTTATATCCATTCGAGTTTAATAAATTTGACGTCCTTACATATTTATACCATAAACTAAGATGTTAAAAAACCGTTTTTGTTGAAACCTCAAATTTCTAGATTCACCTATGTAGGTACGTTAAGAATATGAAGATAGAATGAAGAAAATTACTCTTGTGTTTCTCCTGGGCACGCAGGCCGAGACTGAGACTAACATTGAATGGTGATATATTACTTGGCAGCTAGTCTCTATATTGGAAATACTTGCATCCAGTAGCAACCATGTGAATAGATATTTTATAAATAAATCAAGTTCTGTCATTTCTCACAGAAGTAACTTGAATGTCGCCTTATTCTTTTTGAAGCTGCCTCTTTGTAACTGAAGAAAACAATACATTTTATAGTTACTGCTTATACGTGAAGTTATTAATGATGCTATTGAGAACCTTTTGACTTTTTTGTAGAGAGTTTTGTATACATATATTACCGGTCTAGTCACGGCCTGAATTCATTAATAGTGCGACTAATTATTACAACAAAAAATCTTTGGATGTGAAAATGTAGAATTCTTTTCGATATTAGCGAACTTATGTGAAAACATTTGAGAGCTAAGTTTTACTTGTTACTGAATTTCTCGTTGTCTTTTTAAATACCTTGGGTATTTAAAACAGATTAATAACAATTAATATATTTGTGAATTGTTGTAATTTTCTTTTTATTATATAGAACTGATATGTATCACGTAACTGTACTATGTAAAATTAATATTAATAGTAATAAAAAATAAATAATTAAAGTTATTAAAATACCTAACTTTCTACAAACATTCCACTTTTATGGAGTACATACATTATGGTTAGAGATATCATGCATAATGAGTAATGACTACAAACTTTTCTGATTGATTTTCTTTTAATAGTTTGGTCAAACGTGGATGTTATTATTGAAATCTAAATATTTTATTAGCTTATTCATCAAATAAATTTTAAGTATTTCAACATGCTCTATGAAACTTTTTAAATTTAAATGTAATAAGTATCCTTTGCATATTTTTTAAATAATATTTTACTTGTTACAGTTCAATAAGTTATCTATTAATGTGTATACCTACCTATTTAAAACTGCACAAAATTAGTTTGTGGACTGTTATTTGAACTACTTGCATGGTATTTGTTTCTTAAGTAAAATTCGTTAAAAAGCTACTTTTTTCATGCATTTTTTCAAAATCATATTTATCTTTAATTGATAGCAAAAGAAAATTTTAAAAAAGCACCGTTCTTGTTAAAACAAGACCTTTGTTATTTAACTCTAACGCCTAAAACTAAAGTGAGTAATCATGTGAAACACGATCATAACAACTAACCCGGTAAAATAGTATTTACTGGGGACAAATATGAATTGTTTGTATTCCATAACAAAAACGTAAATAGATTATTGATCTATTACGTGGGGATGAGTGCTTACTTAAAGCTTTACCCCTTTTGTGATCGATCACCTCCGTCATTTTTGGATGCATCGATGTTTCGCTATCACAATTCATTGTTAACTTTGTTGTATTATTTGTTAGGGCTTACTTTTCCTTAGTATTATAATTATTATAGTCTCATTCAAAATACGGCAGCAATGAAAGATTTTTTATGATAGATTTTAGTGTTGGCTTAATTCTAACAGAAAATGAAATCTTTAATAATTTTAGCAAACGTAGACTTAAAATTAGTACTGTATTTATTATATTATATTATATGTATTGTTAGCACATAAACATTTTAAAAGTAATTGAATGAGAAAAAAGTGTGGAATATTTCAAAACATATCTTCCTCGGATAGAAGAAGTACTACGGAATACAAATCTATAATGACTACCAATTTTTTTTTAATTTAACAATTTTCTTAAATACATACTTGTAAAATAAAACTTACTAACCTATCGGCCACTAAAGAATCGGGCGTGTGTGGGGCGCGCTTAGTGCTTGATTTTGTAGTGGCAAGGCATAGCATTTTTATGAAAGATAAGATTTTCTATTCAATTCAATTTTAAAATATAAACACAAATGTTTCTCATAGCATAGTTGCTACAAGAAGGGATAAGAGTACTCCGCAACACCACCCCTTCAGTGATCCATCACTCGCGTCAATCTTGGCGGCTGTGACGTCACTACAGTGACGCTTTAAATGATTCTGTTAGAGTGGCAAGTTTTGTTTGGGAGTGGGTTATATTGTAAGTATTTCTTATCCAGGGATTATCTTTGATATTTGTATTGAATTCTATGTACCTCGATTTTAAATATAGAAAAAACTGATTAATTCTAAGAAAACTTGCCTCTAAGGAAGATAAGACAACCACTACATACATAACATACTTAATCGACTGTTTCTTTGATGAAACTTAACGAAGTGTTTGTAAGAATCTGCACTTTTTGTCATATATAAATTTTGGTTTTTTTTTCCAATCATGTGGGCATGGACTTTAAAAGCTTGTCTTAGTGAGAGATAATCCGTTATATAAGACTATGATAGAGACTGCTTTAGTGGCGTAGTGTGTCAGAATAGACAAATTCGTATACCTTTTCATTAAGTGAATTTGTTGAATTTGTTTATCATTATTCTTGATTTAAATGATTATCAATACAAGTATAGACAGTAGTAAGACATTAATTTTTCTGTTATTTCACTCTTTGAATTGTTAATTTTGTTAAATATATTTCTATTACTAGTGATACTTCCAAAGATGTTGTAACATCATAGCTATCTCCACTCCAACCCCATGCGATCCATCAAGAATCACGTCTCCCTATCGGATGCTTTTGACGTATATTGACTCTTAGCAACAAAATTATGTTGATCATAAACGTGTTAAGGTTACAAACAATAAATATCTGTAGACGCTAGCATTTTATTTGTATGGTATATTGTATTTGTCATAAAATGTCACATCATCCACTTCAAATAGCAGAATAGACCATCTCTTTTTATCGTTGTTGTGGGCCAGCAAAGTGGAGGTAGCTAAGGTAGTATGTCGTAAGCTGGACTACCTTTGCATATGGACTTCTCTTACTGCTTACCGTCAGGAAGCACAGATTCATTTGCTCTGCATTTATAAATAAATGTTTTGAGCAACAACAATTTTTGTAGTCATGTGAAGATCCTATCTTACTCTTTGCTTTAGACAGTTGCCTTCTTGGTGAAACCTTAGCTCTAGTTATGAAATAAATATTTTATAATATCTTAATCCACTCGGGGATATATAATCTCGTGAATAATTAATGAAGAAATCCATTAACCCCCTATCTCAAGAAAATGAACTATTTAATATGAAGATGATCAATTTCATGAAACACTACTAAAACAGTGAATTACGGTCAAACGTCTTTACGTAGACTCAAGACAAGAGCTAATCGTTGACTTTGAGCCAATTGCGTGTGCACGTCGCGTGAGAATGGGTTTATGACAATTACTCTTCCTCAACGAAACCGATCCTATCAACGTATACTGTTAAATACTTGCATATCTCGACATCGTACATAGTATTTACTATAAGCTTATTTTTCATGTCAAGAATCATATGAGCAAGATGCTTGTTACTTGCTTAACTGTTACAATCTGAACACTTCTTTGCATAAAACTTCATATTCTACAAAGAAATATAAACAATCAAAAAACTCAGACTGGTATAGGGCCATTAATTTCAAAAGTTGTATTATTTGAGAACGATTCGCATATTTTGTATAATTATTTAGAACTGTATACCAAAATAGTAGTAGTCAACAATAATTCATTTATTCAAGACCTCTATTCATTTTATCACGACCTGACAGCTTCTGCTCCACTTTCTACTTGCGTGTCAATTTGGTATTAATTTTGCTCCTAAAGTATTCATTTTGATCTTATTCAATAATTTTAGTACTGTTTATGTAAGTACCTATGTCATCTTTTGGTCGATTTATGTGTTTCTGTTGTTATAATAATTTGATGATAAAGAGAGTAATTTAATCTACCTACTTATTATCTATCTCTGGAAGGTAGGTGTATCATCAAAGTATGAGGCTGAAATCATCATACATTATAAAAAGATGAAGTACGGAAAAGGCATAGTAATAAATCAAGGTTGTTGGAATCAGATCAGTCAATTTACCGTCTTTAAAAATTAAAATTCTGACTCACTCGTGAGAGCCAGCAATTTCCGAACTTATTATAAATAAAACAAAAACTTAAAATCTCCTTCGGGAGAATATAGCTACAACTCCCAGTGAGTGGACTACCAATTACGCCAATACCGGGCATTAAGAATCAAACCGGCTTCTTTAGTATGATAACAATACCTACGTAGGTAATTGAAATAATTCGTACGCACGCACACATGCTCATAGTTTGTTAACATGACTAAAAACTCGATTGTATGGTTTTGCGTTTGTGTTGTGTGTACGTTAGTGTACTTATGTTGTTGTGGGCGGCATCCGGGCGCACGCCATTCGATTCCCCGAAGAGGAAATCGTTACGGCCGGCAAATTGGGCCCTAACCACTGGTTAGAGTGCTGGCTGCTCCCGCACGCAGCTGTTTTATGTACCTATTGGCACAGGACTCGGTGTTTTATAAATAAGTATTAGGTACTTTTTATTTTTCATTGACTTAACATAAAGCACTTAACTCAGTGGTCTTATAAAGAATATATGGTACTTATTGCGTTTCTATGGAGAAAAACAAAGGCAATTGTCACCAACGTGGATACCCAACATGATGGTAAGCGCTCCAGAAGGCGGCACCTTAAATGGGAAGACCGATGCATAATATAGGGGTTGATCTTGAGTGCATTGAGCGAAAGCACATAATTTAAATAATATGTCTTGAAATAGCTAATTAATGTATCTTGGCATACGAAGCTAAATAAATAAACATAATTCTCTTAAAGCGTATATTCAAATAAAGAATGTCTCATATTGTCGCTTTAATTACTATCAAGCCTATATTACTTCCTATTATTGGGGACAAGCTTTTCCACGTGAGAGAAATAAATGGGAAATTTGGACTATAATACCACCAGCTGTCCATATAAAGTTTAGTCGATCACAGAGGTTATAACCGGGACTTAAGTTTAAGGGACCGGGACTTAAAGTTTTTTTTTGAGTGTTTCTCTTCTTGAATTGGCTGATGTACAATAAAGATATATTCTATTCTATTCCATTCTTATGGCTTATCATGGCTTAAGTACGAAGAAGACCGAAACCATAACCATTTTGATTAGCCTATCCGGGATCAAATTTGATTTGTTTTCTTTTTCGGAACTGAGCACTCGAACCACTATGCCAGCGAGCAATACTTTTCCGAACTACCCGTACGAAACCACCGAAAACTGTCATACTGGATAATAGCCGGTTCTTATATTCTATCTCTATAAAAGTAAGGATCCTAAAGGTTTATTACTTAGCCTTGTTACTAAATTTACTAAAAGTAACACAAGTGGCTTTGCAGTTTAGTTATCTATAAATAGATTATTGAAACTAGGCATAAATGTAAAAGGTATAAAAGTTGTTATTTTTAAATAGTATTAATGATCTTCTAAATAGGTTGCTAATTAAAATATACCCAAATCAACTTTTTAAATTAGTTGAATTAGTTTAATGTTTTCACAATTTACGTGAAAATTCACTAGTTGGGCTGGCAAGATTGTAGGTGTATAAGGCAATATGTATTTACTATCTTCGCACATGGACTCGTTCTACTATTTACCATCAGGCGGTGTCGAGCGCTTTTTATAAGAAAATAAATAATTAATTAACTCAACACTACTCTCTACTAAATAACTCTATTTAAAGTCATTAAAACTTTTCAGCATGTACTTGGTAGATACCTGAGAATTACCTAAGTATAGAGGTAATGTGCATTTTATGAGGCAAAACACGCACTTCAAAGTCCCATATCAATAAAGATTTAAGAGGTTAAAATTAGGAATATTTTTATACCATGAGCTGTCAAAACCCATGAACGTCGTCTAAAATAGGGCCGTAAACAAATTCATAAGGAGGCAGTGTGCGGATTTTATGCGTTTTTAAGGGCTCCCCTGGAGGGTTTTGTGGTTAAGTGAAACTTCGCGTTACAGCAGCATTGGGCTTTAAATTTCAGGGAAAATAAAATAGAAAAACATATTTTACTCAAAATTATATAAGACAGTTTTCTGAAACTTCGAACAATATTTGACGCACTCAAATATTGTTCGAAGTTTCAGATTCGTTATGTTAATAATTATCTAAAATATACTAAATAAATATACAAACATCTATGAGTAGTGAAAAAATATTCCTACCCATCATACAAATATCGGTCCATAAACGGGTTTGAAAGCGGGACCTCTATCCCTTTTTAATTGACTGTCAACTTTTCTCCTCAAATTCTTTTAAAGACCTGGAAAAACTCTAACAATTAGGTTTTTTATAAAGTACTTTAATATTTTTGTCAAATCGTTCTGCATACCGTTATACTCATCGAAATATATTTCGTTATATGCCCGGCTTGTTTTAAGTACTATCATAATGCATCACAACCACAACAATACGAAAGGAAATTACATTTCATTGTCCTTCCGCGTACACGCTGCAGACGGAAAATTTTAATTCAAAACACAGAGCAACCCATACGCATTAAAATAGGTTTAACCGACAGCCGTTCCATTTTCAAAAATAAAATAAAACAAAAAAGGCGCGCGTTCCCGCCATTTCTCCCTGCCGCGCCGCAAATTCCAGTGGAAAAAATCGTATTTCGAACGCGGTTTGAATTTTAATTGACATTCAGGCGGGATGGTGGTACCACAGAGTGCGTATACTGCGAACATTTTCGAGTTTACATCTCGTTTAGGTGAAGAGGGTGTGTTAGGCGTGCAAGCTATGGGTCGTCGGTCCACCAGTTGCTGACTATTAACCTGATAGTACACGTACTTTTGTCTATATTTTCATAGCATAAAAAGAAACTGTACATTTATCCACTATTTTATCATTATGACCTAAAGCTCCGTGATATAATTAGATCTTATACGATCTTCTTATTATTATCGATTGTACTTTATTTATATGTGTCCCACTGCTAGCCACATTACTTCGAACATGGAATAAATACTATAGTTTATTAAAATAACTAGTAATATTTTTCTACAGAGAATACATTAAAAGTTTTACATACATAACGGCGGAGGAAGCTCATCAGAGTTTTTAGAAACAACGACATCAGCCAGGCTGACGTCGTCATCGCTATTTTTTGAAGCACTCATTGCAAATGACAACACACAAGCCAATTAAAATTATTATTTATTGAGTAATTAAAACAAGTCACTTTATAGCTTCTATAAAATCGGTACTCACAATTTTTAGGCTCTGCTCTGCACAAAATCCAAAATGGTAATGTGTCACAATTACTGTTCAAAAGATGTCCTCCAAAAATATAGCGGGGGAATATTATAACTTCCGGTTTTTTAATGTTAATCATCCAAATTAATTTTTATTGATCAAATATTGTTAACGATAATTCTTATTTAATTAAATAAGAGTTTTTAAATAGTATTAGCATTTAAATTTCCTTTACAATCCTAAATTAAGTTATTCAAACATTCATAATAACGAAGCTATCCGCCATTTGCAGACTACTTCGTGAATCCTTACAATTAGCAACTATTTAGATATTGATGATAACATTCTTAAGGAAAATACTTATAAACTCTATTTTTAAATTAAAATAATGATTTGAAAAACATTAATAATGAAATTCCTTTTGTTTTTACCGTTGTCAATTTTGAAAGTCAATACTGAGAATATAAAGACTTTTTATCAATTTATAATTAAATTCACCAAGAACAGTAAATTTCTGAAATAAATTGATATTATTTTATCCTAAAGACAATATTTATCAAACAATAGTAATTAATATAGTCTTAAAATTATTGTTGTCTCAGATTGTCGTGGGCTTGCGCCGACACGGCCATTCTGCGGGGCGGTGCGTGCTCTGCACCCAGCCACGATAGTTCTGAAATTAATGTTAATATTTTGAGCTAGTCATCCGTCAGTCGGTACACTAGCTGATATCTGTATTTTTACATTGAATTTTATGCCATAATTTATTTTGAATTAATTAAGCTAATTCAACCAAAATTGTAGTTACACATCACTATTGTGATAATTCCTTTCTTAGGATTCAAAGTAAGAATTACTAAGATATCAGTCGTGGTACGAGTAACAATACATAATTCAGAAAATATGAGCACATTTTAAACCTTAAGTTTAGGATATAAATGCGTTTGGTGTACATAGGAAAGTGAGCAGAAAAATGTAAGTTAAGAATGCTGTGCATTATTAATAAATGCAATTGCTACACGCAACCTTGCATAATATTTTTTATTTTTATTTGTTTATTTTCATACATAGGGGGATGATGCTGTGGTCATGAGCGGTCTTGTACGCCGTGGTCCACAGGGGCTCTAGAGGAAATGAGAATAAGGTCGATGCTGTGGTCTGGGCCTTATAATTATAGCCGTGGTCCACAGAGGTTCTGAAATAAAATTTTAAAAATGCGGCGGTATATAGCCAAACGTCCTCATGTGTTTATGCCATGTAGGAAGGCCTGTGTGTCCAGCAGTGGGACTTGTTATAGCTATTGATAATGAATAAGCTCACAGAAAAATGAATGATGCTGTGGTCATGAGCGGTCTTGTACGCCGTGGTCCACAGGGGCTCTAGAGGAAACGAGAAGGATGATGCTGTGGTCTAGGCCATTATAAAACCGTGGTCCACAGAGGCTCTGAAAATATCATTATTTGGGTAGGAAAACTGGTGTAAATGGATTGTACAGTTATGCAAATAATATTGTGTATTGATGAATGCTTATCATGAAAATAAGTGTCATGAACCAAGAAATCTCTTGATTATTATAATCAGGGTTATGTTATGTTAAGGAAGGAACTAACCGGTTAATTTATGTAGTTTGAGACGTCATGGGAAACGGTTCACTCGGCGTTGTTAGCGAGTGTTGTGGTTGAACCCAATTGTGTTCATCTGCATCACTGCTCTCCGCCGACACAGCCTCCTGGTTGCCTGGTTGCGGAGCTCTGCGCAGCTGGTCATGAGCCACTTTTCGTGGCCGCCCTCTTCCGTTCACTCGCTTCACCATATAACGATCGTTATCTAATACTCTGTAAATCTCAAAGGGTTCACTGTACTTTAGGTCAAGACATGTTTGATTACGTGGATTATTTTTGATGAGAACATAATCGCCCTTTTTAAAAGGTTGTATTTTTGCTTTGTTCTTATCAAAGCGTTGTTTTTCATATTGAGCTGAAGCGGTCATTTTATCTTGTACCTGTTGTTCAAGCATATCAAAGTCAATAGCTTCATTTTCAATGTCAACTAACCTCAACAGTTCTGGTGGAACACAGTGTTGTCGATGCGTCAATAATGATAGAGGTGCCATTCCAGTCACTCTGTGTGAAGTACAGTTGAAAGCAAGTTGTAATATGTCTAGTGCTGTATGCCAGTTTTCGGTTGTGTAATTTTTTATTATCGTGAGGGCATTTTTTAATGTGCCCATCACTCTCTCCACCTGTCCGTTTGCTCGGCTTACTCCTGGTGCTATGGCATGGATATTGATGCCAAAACGATCACAATAGACTTTGAATTCCCCAAGAAATTCGCGACCCCCGTCTACCACTATCTGTATTGGAGTTCCGAATAGGTGAACAACTCGCTTTAGCGCTGCAAGTGTACTACTTTGGCTTTTATTTGTAGAATAATTAAGCAGTAGGTATTTTGTGTATGCATCTATAATAACTATGACATATTCATCACATCCCTGCGAATCTTTTGTACCTAGTTTGCCCGTCACGTCCATGTGAATAACTTGGAATGCTGCTGTCGGTTTTTGGATTGGATGTAGTTGAGCCTGGCTAGCACCTGATGGACCTTTCGAAGTTCTACATATGATACAGTTTTCCACAAAATTCCTAACCACAGTGTTCATTTTGTCAAACCAGTAAGACTCTTTTAGCTTTTGTAGAGTCTTCTCCCACCCTGGATGCTGCAAAGACGTATGGTAGGCGTTGATAAGGCTCCACCGAAAGGATTGGGGTACTACTGTCAAATTACACGTACCGATTGCAGAATTTGTAAGAGTCTTCTTTAATATTCCCTCGTCCAGAATATACCCAACTGCTGGGTCATCGGTGGTCATGCTGTCAATTAACGGGCGCAGTACAACATCACGACGTTGTTCTATCATCAACCAATCAGTGTCTTTATTTATAATATTAATGGCATAATTACCGGTAGGATTTCTGCTGAAAAAATCTGCATGCTGTAGTCTTTCGCCTTTTCTGTACTCAACTTCAAAATCGTAGTTTTGGAGAAAAGCCCACCAGCGATGAATACGAGGTAGCAAATCCTTTTTGTGTTTGGAAGCTTTAAGGGCATTGCAATCGGTGATTACCTTAAATCTACGCCCGTAGAGATACTGCCTGAAATGTTTAATAGCTCTTACCACCGCCAGTGTTTCAAGCTCGTATGAATGGTAGCGACTCTCCGCATCGGTAGTACGTTGACTCATGTACGCGACCGGATGTTGTCGCCCACCGACGACCTGTACCATTACAGCTCCGTAGCCCAGGCTACTAGCATCAGTGTAGAGCTCAATTGGTGCGTTCTCCTGGAATAGAATAAGGGTGGGCGCAGTAGACAAGTGTTGGATAATGTTATCGCGAGCATCATCATGTCTTTCATTCCATTCCCATTTAGCATTTTTTTTTGTTAGTTCATAGAGCGGAACCATGACACGTGAAAAATTAGGAATAAAACGCCTAAAGTACCCGGCAAGCCCATTAAATTGTCTAACTTGCTTTACCGTTCCCGGTGTTGGTGCCTTCGTTAAAGCCTCTATCTTTCTTGGGCTTGGACCAACTCGTCCGTTTGAAATAATGTTTCCCAGATACTCGATAGAGCGTTTAAAGAAAGCAGTTTTCTCTACATTTATTGAAAATCCAGCTTTTTCTAATGAAATCAATATACGCTCAATGTGAGAAAGTCCTTCCTCAAAGTCTCTACATTTTGACAGAACATCATCGACATAAACTTGACAAACACACTCAGGTGCATTTAATAAGGTCATCAGAGCCCTATTAATGCAACGCTGATAAACAGAACATGCATTACTTAGACCAAATGGCATGGCCAAATACTCATACAACCCGTCAGGCGTAACAAAAGCAGTTTTTTCGATTGAACTTTCTGCAATTGGGATCTGATGGAATCCTGCAGCCATATCAAATATAGAGTAGTAGAGTCCGCCAGCCAGTTGGTCTATTTGATCAGAAATTATAGGTAACGGATAGTGATCACGAAGAGTATTTCTATTTAGTTCCCTATAATCTACGCACATACGATCTTTCCCATTTTTCTTTTTGACTAAGATGATAGGGCTGGAAAATGGAGATTTGCTCTCACGAATGATATTATTTTCAAGTAACTCATTTACTATTTCGCGGACCTTTTCCCTTTCGATAGGACTTAATCTGTACGGTCTACGTTCAACACATTTAGTAGAGTCCTTCAAACGTATTTCAAGTTCACCCGTATTAACTCTCGTACTAGGGTATCCGCGAATGAATAAATGTTCATACCGATTTAATAATGTCTTTAGTTCGCTTATTTGGTTATCATTAGTGAGATCGCAATCTAGATTATCGAATTTTTCACAAAGAGATCGCATGTGGTAGACAGTTGGTTGATGAAATAGAGTCGCGCCTGTGGAATTCACTAGCACCCCTAGATTTGTGTTTTCGATTAGGTTCATGCCAACTAAAATATCTGAACATACCTCATAGTCGGGTACAATATGAAACTGGAGTTCCACTTTTAAGTTATCGATAGCACAAATCGTTGTTAAAGTAGCCAATGACACCACAGTAAACTGACCAATGCCTTTTAAATAATTGACAACGTTCAACCGTTTTCCCGGTAATTTTGCCGCTACAGATTCGCGTATCAATGAACATTCAGCACCGCTATCAAATATCGCGATAAATTTAAAGTTTCCTATAATTAACTGCATTGATGTCAGTTTAGATGTACCTACACAATTTATTTTTGAAATCACCGCGCGTTCGCGCTTGTAACATGTTTCGTATGTATGCCCGATTTTTGAACAAAATGTACATGCTTTATTTGTATTTTGCGGTATACTTTTGGTCTCGTGATGACGCAGTTGAGGCATGTCTGGTTTATTATTAAAACGACAATCTCGTGTGTCATGCCCAGGTTTTCTACACTTCTGGCAATAAGACGCGGCTTTGTCAGAAAAACGCGGTCGTTTGTTAGGGCCCTGCTGCACGTTCAATGAGCCCGGGATAACCCGTTTTATTCGCCGTATAGACGATGCAACCGAGATCAATTCCGGAACTGATGAAGCCCGTATATTTAACAATTCAATCCTTAATCGCTCATCATTAATACACCCAATTACTGCTTCGACTGCATCATCATTAGACAATTTGTCCTTTGTTATACGACGCCAAAGTACCCATGCTTGTGACAAAAATTGCGCAATATCTTGCGTACTATCGTAATTGTGATCCCTAAATTGAAAAATATCACGAGAATATCTATTTTCGGGTTCGAATGTTGAAATTAATACGTCACGCAATTCCCGCCACGTCGTGGTAGACACCAACCAATTGTCAACCCATAGTCTTGCACGACCTTTAAGTAAGCTACCGGCTTTCATTCTAACCTCATAATCGCTCAGGCTATAGGTTTCCATGGCAGTGGTTACGTGTTGGCACCACTCGCGTATCCCTACATTTGCGTCCGGATCATACGCCGGTAAAAATATATCACTAACTTTAACTTTCGACTCGGATTGAACTGCCATGCGGTCTGACATGTGTTTCATCATTTGCAATATTTGTGTAAAAAACTCCGCAGGCACACCGCTAACAGAAGTAGTTTCTTTATGTAAGTCAGAATTTCCGGCAGAAGTGGGTGGTGGTCCCACTTCTGATAACGGCGGAGGAAGCTCATCAGAGTTTTTAGAAACAACGACATCAGCCAGGCTGACGTCGTCATCGCTATTTTTTGAAGCACTCATTGCAAATGACAACACACAAGCCAATTAAAATTATTATTTATTGAGTAATTAAAACAAGTCACTTTATAGCTTCTATAAAATCGGTACTCACAATTTTTAGGCTCTGCTCTGCACAAAATCCAAAATGGTAATGTGTCACAATTACTGTTCAAAAGATGTCCTCCAAAAATATAGCGGGGGAATATTATAACTTCCGGTTTTTTAATGTTAATCATCCAAATTAATTTTTATTGATCAAATATTGTTAACGATAATTCTTATTTAATTAAATAAGAGTTTTTAAATAGTATTAGCATTTAAATTTCCTTTACAATCCTAAATTAAGTTATTCAAACATTCATAATAACGAAGCTATCCGCCATTTGCAGACTACTTCGTGAATCCTTACAATTAGCAACTATTTAGATATTGATGATAACATTCTTAAGGAAAATACTTATAAACTCTATTTTTAAATTAAAATAATGATTTGAAAAACATTAATAATGAAATTCCTTTTGTTTTTACCGTTGTCAATTTTGAAAGTCAATACTGAGAATATAAAGACTTTTTATCAATTTATAATTAAATTCACCAAGAACAGTAAATTTCTGAAATAAATTGATATTATTTTATCCTAAAGACAATATTTATCAAACAATAGTAATTAATATAGTCTTAAAATTATTGTTGTCTCAGATTGTCGTGGGCTTGCGCCGACATACAAAACGTTATTACGACATCATCCATACAGTGGATATCATGACAATTTTAATAACTTCATTGTTAGGCCGTCATCACGTTTTGTATACGTCCCATGATACTCGCTAAATAACAATAAACAATTCGGAGCGCTCATTACTCGTGGGTTCATCATGGCGTTAGTCAGTCAAATTATTCGGCTCAAACCGCGGTAATGTCAAACGTCCGCGAATAATTGCGAAATAACGGCGGTACAACCTTCTCCAGCTACCTATTAATTTGGCTGGTTTAATTTGCTTTAATTAAAAGAGCCAAATTATCACTTATTAAAAACTTTATTCCTTGATATACCTTACTTTATAATATATTTCTCTATCTACTTATTCAACTGTAAAATAAGCAAAATCTTTTTTTGTTCCAGATACGATGACCTCTAATCGTGATCCTGTGCACTCATAACGCACGATAATCAACATACTAAACACATAAATGTGGGAACAAAAATGTTGACGTATGCAGCGAAACGGAAAGCGAATTCATCTCGTGAATGATCGCGCTTTGGGAGGAGGGTGCGCACACCGGCAGCGATGCAAGAGATATGCAACACCGCTGCGCTGCCGCTCGACAGTAACCCACTCGTGCGCAAAATAAAATGCGAAGAGTTCCCAGCGGTGAGAGGAAAACAAGCAGCAAGAGTTGGAATGGGGGTGCGCGATGAAATGGAAGAGGACTATGCAGTAAAGACGCGGAACACGCCTCCAATGGGGCCCGCCGCGGGGCCAGACCACCCACGCATGGACCATGGTGGTAATGGGTTCTGGCTCGCCGCCGTTACTGCGGCCGGCGCTCCACACCCCATGCTAGAAACTTGTACGGAGACAGGATTCATCAACAGCCAGCCGTCCATGGCAGAATTCATGACTGCGCTACCGCAGTTGGGTGGGGGTGAACTCAGCCCTCAGCACACCCCACCTAGCTACGCGCCAGACTTGCCCTCCCCCGGTGGGGGTCTCAACGTTCCAGAATACCCTTGGATGAAGGAGAAAAAAACCACCCGCAAGAGCAGCCAACAAGGTAAGCCCGACCTTTTCTAGCCTCGACATCAATCTTTAGCAAATCTAACAAAGAAAACATAATTATGCCAATCACAGCTCGTAAAACTTATCAGTCCTCACGATCGCGTTGTAAGCGCCAATCAGAAAAGGCCTGCTCCATCAAAAACGACGACGAATTTCGTTTCGTAAGTGCTCCTAACTGCCGCGTGAATAACTACTTCAGAATTATTATTGTGCCTTTCAACGGCAGCAACAAATGGCCATTCAACCATTGTGTTCTGGTTCACGGTCCCAGAGTTTCTTTAATGAACATCAAATTACTCAGAAATATATTGAATTGTATGGCGCGACGACGTTTGTGCCTGTAACTGTTGTTGGCTGGGAGCGGTGCGAGCCACTGACCCGCCTTCAGCCGCCGTGTAACGGAACGGAATACTCGACATGCACTATAACCACAAATTACAAGTGAGAATATTTTAGAGCCTAATTTTATATGCTGACAAGCAAAGTGAAAACCTTATTTAAAGTTCAGCTGTACCCATAGTTTTTAACATAATCATATCCCTTAATATGACACAAGTACAGAGTGTTTCATCCAAAAAATCTATTGAGATACTCTTCTTTTTAATTAAAAAAAAACTTACATGTAATATTTATTTCAACAAAGCTCCAGAAAATAATAGCTCTATATTTTTGGCACAATCAAATATAACAATACGCGGACTAAAAGACTGGATGACCCCAAATTTGTCGTCGGGACAAAGCACAGAACAAAGATTCGGATGATCCATCATCATCCGTCCGGCCTGGGAACGCGACCTCACCTGGCGCCAATACATCATGTATGCAACAAATTACATCACATCTCGGCCCATTCCTTTGAAATACTCCTGAATAATTGATAATCAAAGTAGGGTATCCTACCATAGTAGGTATGAACGATCTGACTGCTCATGACTACAAAACTAATATAAATAATATTCAAAAAGTTTTTAGCAAAAAATGGAAACAGAAATGAAGGTCATTGGTTTAAAAAATAAACAGGGTGCAATGCGGGTGGGTTAACATATTTGGTTTGCACTTAACACATTATTCCAATAAACCCACTAAGTAAAAACTTAAAAGTGCTACTACAAATGTGAATGAGTGGCGGCAACTCACAAGATCGTTTTGTCGGTCTCCCCGGGAGCTCAGCGGGGGGTGCTGCTGCGAGCTTTAATCGCGTTCAAATATGAAATTATTGTCAATGACTCGATTCCACGGAAAAATATTTTTACTGTTTAAAACTTCTTTGATTGAAAATAAACTTCCATATTAAACTCTACTCTTTCATTTTTCTTTTTCATAATTTTAAGAGAAATTAAAAATATTACTTCTACTTATGGATTTGGACCTACTTGCGTTTATAACAATTTTAAGTCTAAAAAAATTAAACATCTTTTCACCTATAAAAAGACATCTTCACCACACGTTTTAAATAACAGTTAGTTGAATACAGTGACTTAATTAACGTAATGATGAATGTATAATTATGATATGAAATATTCGTTTATCAATTAAAAAATGGAGTATATAAGTGCTACTAATGCGATTAACGGTACTATATGAAATTAGTCATCAAAGTAAGATAACCTTACATTATATTCCGATTCTAAAAAGGCTCATAAACATAAAGTATCGATTATAGCTACATTCTCGTCTATGAATCAGTGTATTTTGATCGGATGATGATACTATACTAGTGTAGGTTAGCGCGGGGCGGCCGTGAACCGGGGTAATCCGTCACTGTCACCGCTATCGAACGATGCACGCCCGCCAACCGGTCCTGCCAGGGCTGCTATGTTACAGGCAATGACGATATAGAACATTTAACAACAATATATTTTCAATAAAAAATGAAAAATATCACATGCTAGACCCTAATCTACTTTAGCACTTACTCAGAACAGGCAAGCACAACCTTAATAGAATTTGATCTCAAAGAAATGTGTTTTATTTAGGTTAGGTTCAACATAAACAGATCGCACTCTGTCTGGTTTTCTATTATTGATAGATTTACTTGATCGGGAGTCAAGTATTGCTTCTACTAATATGCCTGATAAAAAATAGCATCTTAAACAGATTTAATGCTCCGTTCTGAATTATTCTATTCATAAAATCTACTAGCGCAATTATCCGGTGACACAAATAATCGTTTTTCCTATAGATACAAACTTTGACAAGCACTACCTTAACGCAAGCTCAAACATAAGATATTACTCATTCTTACCACTTCACTATAGGAGACTAAATTTTCTACTTAAATACCATACAATAAAAAATACTCTTTATTATAGACGAACATCCTAGAGCCTGTGCAATTGCGTCACGATATGGTGCCGCTTAGTGCCTTTAATCGTTTGTACAACGGAGAGTGCTCTGAAGAGCTGTTTGACTTTATACCTCTCTTACCTTACCTCAAGAGTACGCGTGCTGGTCTACGGAGTCACTCTTTCACTGTCACCGCATCTACTTTACGCACAAAGAGATTTCATGACTCCTTTCTCTGCAGCACAGCTAGAGCGTGGCATTCCTTACCGGCACACGTATTTCCTCCTACATACAACATGTGTTCCTTTAAAAGAGGTGTGAAAAAGCACCGAATCCTCTACCTTGGCTAGGGCGATTTGTCGCATGCTACACTAGCTATCTTAACGTATGGACTTCTCTACTGCTTATTATCAGTTGGTGTCGAATCATTTGCTGAGCTTTTTATATAAAAAAGACAAATCACGGCTGAACATTTTTATTGTAACTATGAAAATTGACAGTGCACTAATACCAACTTTTTCTTGTGTATATGGTTGATACTATATCAATCATACATATCACCTGAACGATAAACTATATTTAACAACATTTGAATCAATTTTTAGGTGATACCAGCGGGTTGGTAATTTGCAAAAGGTAGTACTAGTGTTAGCCTCCTTGATATTGGCAGAAGTTCATGTCAGTCTGACATATACAAATTCTGACAGTAATTTATGTTTTAAGTGAATATTTTAAAAGTATGCAACAATTAGAAAACAACTAATTAAATTATCTAAAACTATTCAGTTTCAATTAGGGGCCAACCCTGTATGTGGCGCTTCGTGAAAGCACGGTTTCGCTCCTGCACCCGTCGGCTCTAAACTTAGATATTGGCAGCAAGTTTTGACTGATTCCCTTAAGTGACAATCCAACGGTTATTTTGATATTTCCTCTAGACATTTTTCCGGTTGTATTATAGATAATATGTTTACTAACGATAGACAATGTTTAAAACAAATTTACGATACCAAAATAGCTTTTCGTAGGTTTTGAGTCAAATGTAACAAAATAAGAATTATATGAGACTACCATCATCATCATTAATGACAACGATCACAACGACGACCCCTACCACTTACAAATGTTACGAATTTTAATAAATGCGCGAAATAGTGGAATACCAAATATCTAGCTATTAAGAAACTTCAAATACGAACTAATTAGTGGAATACGAAATATCTAGCTGCCATTAAGTTAACTTAGATTTTCATTGAACTTTCATTATTCATAGTAGTCACCTAGTCTACCTCTATCTTTACGTAGTCAGTTACAATAAAAATTTAACTATAATGAAGTACACTCTGAGTCAATAACATTAACTTTACGTCGAAAAAAAATATAAATATTTTTTATTATTATAATTATACGTTATTGTAGTGAGTCATTGTTACAATAACTAGGTATTCAGCATTATTATGGTGTGTAGTTTAACAAAATATATGTTAAGTTATGTTATAATATATAAATACGATACCTTTATAGATATCACTGTTAACTTGTACAGTAATGTATAAATAGGTGTACACGCTGAAAGCTCCAATATAAATATAAACTCTATTTTAATAGCAATAAGACTTTGTATACATATTTCTGTATCCCTATGTGAATTCATATTTTTGCACGTGACTAACCTTTTATATAGAGTGTGTAAATATTGCGTGGCTATTTTTAAACTTAATAGGTCAGTAAGTTACAAAAAAAAGTCATTTCATTATGAATTGGTAAGTACACTTATTTACTTTACAAAATATGAAGTATTCTGTCCTTTATTAGTTTTTCTCGAAAAAACACGACATTTAAAATAAGTTATCTTAAGCAAAAAGAAGAAAATTTACAGTGTTTTGAACTGCATCAGCTTATTTAACTAGTAAGCAATTCTTAAGCATCTGCAACGTGAAAGTCAATTTTCTGTCACTAGTCTATCTAGATACGTACGAGGGACTCAAAACAAATCGTCGGGGACCACGCCTTCGGGCCTATCTCAGATCGAAATTAAAATGGACGCCCCGGCACGATCGATCATTCCGATTCTTTAATACAATATCGTATTATTTTCGCACTGTCTCAATTTGCCTTGACGAGCGATGCTCGATTTATGAACTCCTTTGTTGAACTCCGACAAAGGGCTTTATTTAAATTAAGAAAGGATACAGCTGACTCCTTGCATGGTTATAACGGTTGTTAATGCGGTATGTGGCGTGATCAGTTTTTTAGGCGACAGTAAACTGAAAATAAATTTACGTCCAACTACCGCATAAGCTTATCGATAGATATACTTTCACCTTTTACATCAGTATTAGAAATCAATCAAATAATTGGATAACATGGACTCGGGCACAGAAGTATAAGATATCTCTGTATGACCATTTATAATTTCTTTCATAAAAAATTCATTAGAATATTAACAAATATTGCTAAATCAGTAATTTAATAATGTATTTAAAGTAATGTATATTAATAAAGTTATCGCTAATGTATTTAAAGTCTAAATTTACTTAAAATATTCAATATTTTTAGTCTTGTCAAAATCAAAAACTCACAAAACAAATTCAGCACCAGAGTGCTGAATTTGTTGTTTGTAGGTGTTTCAGAAAACACCTATTAGTTCTTAAATTTTAAGAGATGTTAGAGTACTCAACTGTTTGTATGTAGTCTTTATCAACTATCTTTATTCAAATTAAAACACAGGTTTGAGAAACAGAAATCTTAGTCTTCAGCCAGTCGCTTAAATTTGACAAGTGGCCAATTGTTTTAAAGAATTATGCTTAAAATTTGAATATAAGGTTTTTAAATCCTGGTATCTCACACTCCCATTTTTATGCAAATTCGATGTCTTTGTTTGCATTAATTATCAGTATAAACTGAAAACATAGATTGTCTTATATGTATATTGCCACATGAGGCTCAAAGGGTTCAAGAATTATCAAAGTTAAAAATTCAAGAAATTTAAAAATTCCTACGTCCCTAAAATATTTCTTGACCAAAGTTTGACGCCACATAACAACTACGTATCCTACTCCAACATTCCTAGTAATAAGTCCCATTTTGTGTACAACAATGATGGCAAAGAAGCTCATCAGTAGAAATGTTTTCGATGCATATTGCTTGCTCGGTCAGTAATGCGTCGTTTCCATGTTCAATCTAAAGAAAGTTGGTATTTTCAAACAATCTGAAGGCTTAAAATTAGTATTCGAAATCAACTTTTAAAAAATCTCTCACTGTTACTAATTTTGGACGTGCTTGTCCTAGTAATTGACGATATTTACGTAACCTAGTTATTAAAACTGCACTTCTATCCTGCACCACGAATACAAATAATGAAGTCTATCGAATCACTAACATATATTATTTTATTTTTAAACATTAGTTTTCGCGTCAACTAATAATACGATGTGAAATTTAAATAATTTTTGCTTTACTAAAGGCTGAGAGTTTCTTGCGCCGCTTCTTCTCTGCAGCTACTAATTCGTCGAAGCGGTAGTAGGGTTGATTGGGAATATGCATACTAGTGTTATTTTTAATTTTAAAATAAGTATTATTTTAAAATTAAAACTAACAATTTATTTAGTACATATTGAAATACTATAACTGGGCCAATTAGTAAATGCCCGGTTGATACCCAGTAAAATTATGAGTATTGCCTTTATAATTATATTTATTTATTTTCTTATACATATTCCCTGTTGTGACGATTTAAAAGAGCTTAGTAAATAAGTCTATTAAATAAAGTTATTTTTGACTTTGACTTCGAAAGTAAAGATTGTATACGGCCTATTTATTTAGTACTTTATTTTCATTTGAATAGATATATTTAATAGGATATTTCTACAAATGACCTTGAAAAAAGGTTTGCTATTTTTCCCTAACACCTGTCCTAAAACCTAATCGTAATCACTTCACAAAAAAACGTCTACAACACATACATTTTTTGCACTTTCATTTACGCAAAAATAAGTCATAAATCGTTACAAATTCGCATGGCCAAAATGCGCAATGCCTCAGGTAGGTCTTTGTCTATGGACGGCCAAGTGACCACAGATAACAATAAATTATGTGGCGGCCGCTCTTTGATTTATGTGAAAAATGATCGTAAATTTTAGGTTAACTTGGTTTATACTCAAAGGCGGAGTAAGCGACCCTGGTTTGATCAATCTCACCTATTATATCATTCAGTTGATTCCAAAATGATTTATCCAATGTCTTGTATTGTCGGACAGGAAATTGCATTTTTTGTCTCTATAACCACTTAAGTATTAGGTAGACGTCTTATCCTTGAAATTAGTCAAGATAAGAATCTTAAAATTATGAATAATTTTGCGTAATTATAAAATAATCTTTATATGTACACAATTAAATTTTATGCGGAAAACGTTTAAGTATAAAGAGTAATTAAATTTAATTTTATCAACCTTCATTTAAAAACGTAAAGTTTCAATTTCGTACGATAACAGCTCAATATTATTGAAATAGTCCAACAAAAATAAGTAGTTATACACTCCTTGTTAAAACGCTCAAACATACCACTACTTCATTCGTATGTTTGTCACGTAACTATCATAATTATCTTCATGTTCTTGTAGATGATATCAAGTAACATAAAAACTAAAATGGATTTCTTAATATACTATATAGTAGTCCATACATACACTATATATCTTAGACTACGCAGTAAGAAATTTAGGTTACACTGCACGACTAAGGATACCTTAATAAGATTGGATTGGCCACCACAAATAATAAATATTCTGTCACTATAATAACATCTCATTGTACTATTTTGATACATAAGCCCCGCCCAGTAGCTTGGACTAAAATGCAATAATTTCCCTGCTTTAATGGCAGTGTTTATTGCCTGTCAATGTATCGATATGATTTACGCGCAACGCACCGCCTCAGGCCAACAAAAGCTTTCATTTTCAATCAATGTGTTCACAAAAAATTAAAATATTTTGATAACTTTATTTGAAGATGGCTTACATTATAATTAAATTTTATTTGAATTAGAACCTTAACATTCTCAATAGTTGCCGTATTTAAATAAAACTTTTACTCTTTTATTAAATATTTTATTATTATACTTTAAATTAAACTTATCAAGATTGATTAGTTGTTTATGCATTCATATCGGTTTTAAATAGAAAAAGTCTTAGATTCCATTTTCCTTTCATATTATTAGATAAAATAATTGACTATATTCATTGGTTGTCAATACTCCAGTGATTTTGATTTATGTTCACGCAGACGGCTGAGGTAACACTTTCACTCGGTTAGCCAAATCATCTCTCTCTAGGGTTGCCCTACATTTGCAAAAATAAATATTATATTTTACTTGGTAGTCCAGGTATTACAATTTTAACTGTTAATAAAACAAGTGGTAAATTATCAACTTAGTAAATTAAATAATATAACTATATTCATAATTCACAAAATATATAATATAAAATTTATTGGAACAAAATAAATATTCATAAAAAACAAGTCAAACAATAAAGTCTACATTAAAACTAATTTAATGCCTGCGTTCAGAGAAAAAAGACAGCATTCCAGTACTAGTCTTAAACAAAAAGTTAACACAATTAACAAACACAAATACAAAAACAAAAATTAGTCGCTAGCATAATTATAAGAGTGTGTGTTATATATACATTTTTGGAGTATGTATTAGTATCAATGTGTGTGTGTGTGTATACGAGAGTAAAAGATTTTATAAGCAACTACCAAAAAGTTTCACCATCATTATTGGGGAAAATTTTCACAATAACCCACTCTGCAGTATGAGATTTACAGTCACGCATTGTTATTGGGTAAATGTTAAAAAAAAAATTGATTTTATAATAAACCACTGAACCTATATAATACAAATGGCGCTTCGATACAATAAGTCAACAGGGGAAACAGATGCAAACCTTGGGAGGTCTCCAAGAATCCTTCGTCAATTGAGGGTTCAAGGGTAGCTGGGAGTGTTTTTGAAGTCCAACTGTGGTCTGAATGTTTGTTTTCAGGAAAGGCAACAATCAATCCAAGATATTTCACATACATGGTCTTCTAGCACTAGAACATAGATCAGGGGCACTGATTATGGAAGGAAGAGTAAAAAAAGAGTAGTTTTGTCCAAATTTAACGTTAAAATATTTCTACAAAGACACTGCACGACGTTGAGAATTGCACACTCAGCATTATCTGGCGCTTCCACCTAATCTCTACCGTGAACAACCAGAGCTGGGTCATCCGCATAAATTAGAATATTACTTTTGGGTTAATTAACCTAACGTAGTTCATTAATGTAAATAATAAATAGAGTAGGCCCACACAGGTAGATATACTTTCTTGAGGTACCCCGAAACTTCGCAGTACATCCTGGCTATCAGTGTTGTCGATTGTAACACATTGACATCTACAATTAAGGTAGCTTTTACAATATCACGAGCTGCACCTCGAACGCCCATATAAGTAAGTTTATTTCAAAGTAGTGGGACAGGGACAGTATCAAAAGCCTTGGAAACGTCAAGAAATATACCAATATTTTTAGTTTAGTTTAAGCTTGGGGCAATAGATTCAGTTAGGTCCAGAACAGCGTCCTCCGTAGACCAATCACTTCTAAAACCATACTTAATATTGAAATTTGGAGCAATTCTCTATGTTAAACGTACAGAAGTGTAAGCAATTATAAAATATATTTATTTCTGTTGCGTCTATTGTGCACTATTTTACTTAGAATTGTCAATTTGATCCAAGAAATAAATGATATTATCTGTTAACAATAACATGATTGCCAACCCTAGCAGCCAGACATAAATCAATGCGTAGCGTGCGACAACTGCCCTTCTATCGGCCATTTCAAATAATACCCCGATGGCAGCCGAAGGTTAACACTCGTTTATATTCACAACATGAAATAATAGATCACATAAAGCTCATAACAAACTAATTTTATCTTTTTAGGTTTTTCTTAGGATAGTTGGAGTACAATTTGACATTAATTAGTAATGTCGGATTGTAGCCAGGCAATTCCTCAAATAATTCACATTTGTAATTTGTGCAATATCATAAATATTCGTCGTATTTAAACTCTGGAAACTGTAAGGGAACTTTGTTGGTATGACCATTTTTTATTCCAACATTTTGCTGTTATTCATTAAACTAATCCCACGAATGAATCCTAATATCCTCTACCGACATAATACAATCAAACGGGAGCCGCTCACCTGCAAACAAACAAACACGCAAGCGTCTAAGCGGACACAAAGCATTCTATAAATCACTTTCGCTAAGGGCCACAGCGCATTGGGCGCCGGCTTTGTCCGTGTGTCGGCGCCGATTTTTACGGCAATTAAAGCCACTTACCTGACACGGTTCACTGTAATCCTATTAAATGTAGAAAAGAGATAGATAAACAATTGTAGCAGTATAAAAATAGAAAGAACGAGATAGCTATATCGGCGTGGGCGGTAGGTAACCATTAAATCGGTTTTGTATACAAGAACTAGGTGTGATGAGTTTGTTGTTTACAAACCCGTTGATAGGATTATGACAAAATCTACATCAAACAATATGAATATGTTACCTTTTTTATACTATTAGACTATTTGTGCAACACTAATAAAATGAGAATAAAAATTCAAATTCGGATTTAATAATAAATAAATGATAAGATAAGTATTCGTATGAGGGTATTTAAACAAACCCAGTGAAGTATCATAGAGGTAACAAAGTTTTTTCAAAAATATTTTACATGGTCCGAGAAAGTGCAAGTACTAAGTTTATTAATATTAGACAAAGTAGGTCTTTTAATCTATTAAGTACATTACGAATACATAATTAACGTAACGTTATAAGTATAACTATAAAAGAATTAAGGACTTAAACTTCTGAATAATCAATAGAATATTAGCCATAATCCCATATGTTATCCGCCTGCACCATAAACGAGACAGCGTATAAACAATTTGCTCATTTAACGCTAGATTGTTTGCATACTTCCCCCAACTCTCAAGTGAGATGTTTCTCTCTAAACTGATTTATCATATCAGCGAGTTCGCCGAACAAGCGTCATCTTACACGCATAAACCCCATATCTCCGCCACAACCATTGTCGGAACCACAAAACATTCTCGACAATATGCACTAAAACTTGAAGCACATATTTGGATAACGTACTTAGATCATCTTCTCGTAAACCCCTCACTTAAAACGTCGTAAATCTACCTACTGTTGAAACACTTGGTATTCTATCTACTTGAGATTAAAGACGCGTATGGTTTGATCGCGAAGAGTATCCTTGTAGCGGATACACTAGACGTGCAAAAGCTTGCCTGAGATGAGGGTGCGACGATGTATCGTGCTGTCCGGTTCCGGAGTGGCAACCGGCCCAGTTGGTAATTAACTAAGTTTGCACTGCGTTACACTTGTTGATAAAACTAAGGCTAACGGCTAGTAGACTTGTACGTAGTAAGACACCGACGTATAAAAAGTAAATCTTGTAGTTACTGGAAAGAGATTTGACGTATTCTCAAAAAAATGTGATGTTAAAGTGGTACTATATATATTCTTATTTAATAGTTATTGCAAAACTAAAACATTTCAACGCTAATCATGTTGAAATTAAAAATAAACAGATAGATATGATGTTGGAATAAAGCAATTATGCTATACTATTTTAACCGCTCACAACCAAACAACATTCTACGTGAGATTATAAATCAAAAGCGAACATCTTAAGACACGAAATCCGTTTAATCATCTCGCACGTTATTAATAACGGCTTTGAAATTAAACAATAAATTTAGCGCGGCTAATCGCGCGACGCGGCCGCAAGCCAACCTCGCTGAGTCAACATTTATAGAGACAAATTGTTGCGCCACTAACATGGCCTCAGCGATATATTAATCTTGGGTTAGGGATGCAACTATATCGGTAGGTACAAGACATTTTCATTTCACTGCGTCCCCGAATAAATAAATAAAAAATCAGCAGTTTATCGACTCAATTACAGTTCAGAAAAATTGTTCAGTCTAATCTTTACGACATTTATCATGATAATCTTTTGATGATGCTATATCAAGATATTCAATTTACAGAAATATCAATAAATTTGTTATTGTAATATCATACAAACATCGATGTAAGTAACACATCCCTTTTCAAGACTTAAATCGTAACGCGTCGTAGCACGTAGCAACCCTACTTGTCTACATGTTACGGTACTTATGGTACGGACACAAAATAAGGACATTTGGTACATAAAGTATAACGACTTCAGAAGATCAACAATGTTTTAAAGGTTATTTTTATGCTGCGATTCTCTAAAGACTATAAAATAAACCAAACAACTTTATGAATGATAATGCTAATACCGAGGTTGATTTGATTACGCACGAATGTCATTTGTTTGATTAATGTCATTACTTTAATGCTCATCGTGATAATCCTATAATCTATCAATTTATATTGCACCAGTATTTTCTACGTTAGTAGTTAGTTATATGCTATTATTACTCGCTATAGAAGGAAAAACGAGGGAAGGAGAAGTTAATTATTTCATAGAAATTACTTTTGTTAATTCTGCTAAATACTTATTTGTTTTATCTTTGATATACAATTATTTACTTATTTTATGTTACATCATCATAAATTTATTCCAGTCATCATACGCACGAGAAATAGTAGAACTACAGACTAAAAAATATATGTTATTTTTCCCCGTCTCGCATTTAAGATCTCCCAAAGCGGGTGTCCGACAAACGACTTGACCTTATCAAGCGCGGATAGTTCTCCCCATTACCCTCACATGATATATGGTGCGCAGGCGGTGGCGAATGCGACACAACTATTAGTGCATCCGTCATTAGTCACCGTCACGGCAGGCCAGAGCGATGCTGCATAAACAAGTCTGTGGGGCACTTACGATGTGTGATGCCTTCGATCGGTATAGGAGAAACGGTGGGAAATATATTTATTGTAACGAATGTTTAAAGTTAAAATATTTACTTAAGTAAATGTATTAGTGGAAACTCACATCAAGTAATTGAGTACAAAAGCACTGCTCCTGCTACGTTAAATAGAGTTTTTGAAAAATATTAGTATTTTTCATTATTATTTCTTATGCACGCTGTATTATGTCGGCACATAATTGTTCAGAAGTCTTATTTTGATTAACTGGAATGTCTGTAATTTAATATTGTAATGAATTCCTGGTCATTTGATAGGTATGACATTTCCACTGAATCCAGCCTACAGCTTGCTACAAATTTTAAAATAAGAATGCTTGAATTTTTTCTAAGAGAACTGTCTATTGTATATTTTTTATAACAAAGTCATCAACAGTGTATTCAAAAGTAATAGTAACTTAAAACAAATTGTATACAATTTTTGATACGCTAGTAAGTAAAAATTTTTTCCGACTAAATTCATTTTATCTGTTAATGCTATATTATATACAAGTACATAGAGGCCCAATCCAATGTTACAAATGACAGTTCTGTAATCAAACGGTACGTTATTGCTTCGAGATGATCATTAACAATGGCAATAATGTGACACGTTGTCCGCACAATGTGTGGAGGTGCCACTGAATACTGGAGCACCCTATGTTCAAGTAATACAGCCTATTTTTGAGCAGCTTCATAAAGGTGTAGTTGGGACGACATAGGGTGTTAATTTGCTAAGACCGTGCTAATGAAAGCTGCGACTTACCGTTGACGTCCCGCCGATCCCCGCCATGATAAACACCCAAGAATCCCGCAGGAAATTGGTGTTTTCATCTAACTCCTTGTTCGCAAACCGGCGATAACATCGATCATGTCATTACAGCTTGATCGAACTTGTTTTAAATACTTTTTACTTCATATTCCTCCATGCGCATAAATTCAATGGCCTATGCAGTGTTTGCTACCTGTCTCCGCGAAAATTCACAAAAAATGTATACATAATGATTTTATCCGTTATATCATAAATATTTTCTGCCTTATATTACATAAAAAAAAATATAAATCCAAGCTCTCATACTTTTTAAAAGTATTATTACTTGATAAAAAAAAACAGAAACTAACAGTCTAGTTGGCACAATATTGGAATCAGAATACGTCCCCTAGAATGTCGTAATATTGAGAGTGGGCGATCGAACGCGGGAATCACTCCGGCTTGGAACTAATTTGATTTTAGCATATTAAGGGGGAACATCTAGATATAAGGAGCGTGTCTTGCCACCCCGCGCCGTAATAACGCAAATGATGTAAGGTGTGCCCTTAATATCCATCACACGAGGCCCCGTATTTGCTTATCTATGGAAACACGGAAGTGTAAAAATTGTCGGCAAGAACGAGGGTTTCAAATGTTGGTGAACACTTAAGATTATTAGTTTTTATGGAGCGAGAAGACGATGATAAGTGCGGAAACCGCGAACCGCGATTTAATTTTAATCTAACGAGAAATCGATGGAAAGATATGTGAATGTGGAAATCTAAATTAATTATTTTCAAAATTATTACATAAATTATATTCATAAATGAAGTCGTTAAAAATAAATGAGGACCAATATCCCAAGCGAAAGTATCTTAAAATAGTACCATTTTAATTATCTACTAAGTCTATCTTTGTGTAACTTAGTACTCAGAAATAAATATGCATATAAGTTACAATATATCTTACGAAGTGTTTCAGAGATTTTTATCAGATCAGTTTACGCAACAAAACTCGCTCGATGGCAACAAACTCATTTAACTTTACGAATCTCCCCACTCAAAAATTGTCCTCTTTAAATACATCCCGGTTCGATTCCATTGTCTTCTTTGCGTTTTACGGCAATACATTTATTTTATTTATCAAAATCCTCGGATTACAGCTCGTTATCGAGATATCGAATTCAGTTGAGAATTCGGTGGAGAAAGTTCCAATATCTAGACGGTAACGTTTTTAGAGAAATGTAAAGGTGTAGATACAATGGGAGCAAGGTACGGAAATAAATGTAGGTAGGAGTGAGGGGTAGATAAAGTAGGTGTGCGAATGACCTCGACGAGCTCTCAATCGGATGCCGGGCTACATAAATAAGTGTAGATGGTACCTCACGCTTATCTAAGGGTTTACTTTCGTGGTTGAAATGCACGGCGAGAATGGGTCTTTTGTGACTACCTACTACCTACTCTAAAGGTAAGATAAGATTTTAGTATTAAAATTAATAACAATCATATAATCATTATAATAAAAATGCATTGAAATGTGTCGTTATCTCGTTTAAGTTATTTTTAACAGAAAAAACAGAAGAGAGATGTCATTAATACACCCTGTTTGGAACTTCCGTCTAGCTAAAGTAGAGATGTGAGTTTACATGAGATACATCACTGAGAAAAATTGCTAACAGTAGCTAATTGAGTCTATTCAGATAACATACCAGGTAATTTCATTTAAATTAAGACGTTTTTATAATGGAAATCCAATCAAGATTTGCGTCTTTGTGTAAACAGTTTTAATTATAAAATAAAATAGTAGTCCATTAAAAGCCTGGAACTCATGACCCAATTTAAATGAACATCCGTATTTAGTGAGACATTTAAGCAATTCATCTAAAACGGTTTCCTCGTGGGTTGTTTATTGAACCGCGAAGCATTTGTAATCGTTTAATACCCTCAATTCTTTATCAAGCGGTGGGGGACTGTATTTGCCGGATTCACCCCTGAACGATCCTAATGTAACTTGGTGAAATCTATCTGATTATCTCAAACGTGTAGGTATTTGTTTTAAGATATTATAAAACATTGTCACTTATATTATTTTCATACAAGTATTCACTTCATATAATTAGTATTTCAATAGTTAAAGTTTAATTCGTAAACTTTTCTCGCTACAAAGAGAGAAAATTTTTATCATCCCACGAAATCTAGCAATCGAAGAGTTGAAGCGAACTGTTCTTCAAAATGAAATGAGAAGAAACGATACAAACTAAGTCAGTCAGTAATGACGTCATTTTCTTATCGGCTGACCATTACCGAAAATCGAAGTGTACATTACGCACCGTCCGAAAACTCGTAACCGAAGCCGAACGTAATAAAACCGTTATCGAACTGCTCCCATTCAAAACTGCCAATATTCACTTCAAACGAAGACATAAATTCCAGCTATTTAAAAAATAAAAACATTTCGCTCTTATCGTGTTCAATTTTTAAATAACGGTGGCCCATTGGAATCCAAGTTGAGGACAAGGTTTTGTCCCTCTCCCCCATCTCTTGGAGGAATTTCTTTTCGGCAATTTAAGAGCGAGTAGATAATAAAAGGGCTCTAACTGCTTCAATCGTGCCCTAATGAAATGTTCAAAAATCGACATCTCTGTATCAATAATTTTAGTTATTTTAGGACTACAAATTCAGTATCCAATGCCAATTTTATTCTATCACATAGACATGGAACAATTCATTCATTGACCGAATTAAGTTAACATACACAATATTGAAGGTTAATCCAAAAAATTGACTGTTATCTACGTAAATATATATTTGTTAGAGCTATGATTATATTATATAGCTATTTTTGCTGTTTATTTCAAAACCTTTATTTACTTTACTAATTTCTTACAGCAATTTGACTGATAGAGTTTTCAATATATTTATATCGGCAACATATTTCAGTTTTCTTATCCATCGTATAGTAACTGCTATTTATTTATTGACTGTTTCATAAATTTTGGTAATGTAAGAGTGTAGCCAGGAGGTATTATACATCTTGCATGATAAGCTAATAAGCTTTGATTTACTAGCAATCCAAGTTATCAGTATGCTGGAGACTTCGAGCGATATATGAAAGAGATGGAAATTCAAGGTTTGTTTTAAAGTTCCCAGTAGCATTAACTCTATTTTTATTTATCTTGTATTTATAAATATGGCAATTAACTTGTAAATTCACTTGCAGTCACTTGCTTCACTTGCTTTGAGTGCAGAATCTCATCTCTTTCCAACAGACAAAAACCTACGTTACTTATAAGTTTTGCTGTGCTTGCAAATTATGTCGAAGTCATAAAAAGTACTGATTCATTATGGAAAAGGTGTTGTGATGAATTGAAGATGATCCAGGCAGCACTTGACCCAGTTCGAGTGCACCGGGAACAAATCGAAAATCGATGTGGCAACGACCTCGACACTTGACAGCCTCAATCTCATGCGCCGGCCTCGCATTACACTGTACCATTTTACTGAAATACTATAAATTATTTACTATACTATTTACTATAAATAATTGTATTACTTGTATAATTCGGCCATATAAATTACTATGTGGTTTGGTTGAGAATTATTCTCAGTTGACACTAAGATATACTTATAGGTCAATATTTTATGTATCAACTACAGTACTTAATAATTATCATTGATTTAAAAAATAATACACCTATATCTATAGATATTTGTTAAAACGATTCGTAGATTTCCTACACAATGGTCGCTTTTAGTATCATTTATAGAATTTTACGCTTAATTTCAAAATTAAGGCTATTTCATATAGGTAAGTAGTTTTCTGTATAGGATAGCAACAATTTGGTCGATGCGTTCGTCCAACCGAAACACGCGTTTTTTCCTCCACGGGTTATTCCCCCCGGCCACGTGGTGGTTGCCACTAATTGCTCAGCTGTGCCGCCCCACCAAACGTGAGCTTTCCACTTGAACAATTAAAAATAATATTTATATCTTACCCGATAGTAATTGTGTAATACAATAATTGTAATAGAGACAATTATGTAAAGGCTGAATATCTAACTTTTAAACGTGTGTACATAAAGATGCAATCCTATAAGTACTTATAAAGAGTCTTGATTTAAATAATAAATAATGTAAAATCATTATTGATTACTCATATCAAGATTCTTCATAATAATAATAATAACTGTTTCTACAGATTTGTGTTAATAAGGCTTATAAGCAGATTATTATCATCGAATTGTCAAAATAAAAATACATAAGTTTATTCAAACTTTACATCACACAAGTCCACCGCCATATTGAGATTGTTTCAACGGTAGAATTATGTACACCGCCACATGTCCTTCTCGGAACCCGGGAACTTGCATTCGAATTCCTGTATGGAGTAGAAATACGGCTTTATAGGAGTAAAATCATACTTTCTCCATGAGTCGTGCGGGGTAGCGGTACTAATGACAGCGCGGGGAGAGGCACCTATAGTTACCTACCTACGTATACGACAGACGCGCTCAAGGCTGTCAACGATTTAGACTTTGAATATTCTAACCAACGTGTTTTTAAATAACAAAATATAATAAAATAGATAATTCCTTTTTCTTAAAAATAATAACATTTCTCTCAGATAATTTTATTAGAAAGTTACCAGTTTTATAACTAGATAATTATTTTTTCAATTTATTTAATCTAAAAATCTTTTTAAGTTTCGCTTTTAAAGCTTAGTTCTAGCTACTTCTATTTTTCATAAAAACAACATAGAGATAAGTAGACAACCCTAAGAGTACTTTATATTGCGTTTAGCAGGCCGCCTACTCACACTCCCGCTTTACACACAGACAGTCTCATTTTGTATTTTTTTAGTTATTATTCAGTCGTGCACTATTTTCTTACTGCCCGAGGTACTAAACTTGTGGTTCTCGAGATGGGAGGTATATAAAATTAATGTAGATGGCGGAGGCATGAATAAATGTACTTTTTACATCTATTTGAACCAAAGTAATGAAGTACAAAGAAAGAGAGCATACCTCATGTATGAAAAGACTATACTTTAATTCCTAAATCCCTACATTTATCAATACAAAAATAAAAATTGACGGTAGCATAAAAATGTATTATGATAATAAAACAAATCGACTGATTGAGTAAAACTTTTATATCTTATAACAAATATATATAATTGGAAAATAGAATAGAATATATCTTTATTGTACATCAACTAATTCAAAAAGAATTAAATAAAAACTATTCCCAGTTTACCAATTTTAAAAAAGTATAGTTATATTAATAATTACATAAAATATTTTCCACCATAATGTTTCAATATTTATTTCATATTTGTTTATTTAGCTTAGAATAGATTTTTTAAAATATTTAACTATTTCTGAACAAAAAAATTTGTAACAATGTACTTACTTAAGAGATCTAAACAAAATTTCGTGGTAAAATAAACAAATATATTTATCTGCTTGTTTCGCCACGAAATTACAAGCGCATTGTGCTTACTTTCCACTGTATCATTTTATTGTTATAAATTAAATAAATAAATAACACATAAGACACAATTTTATCACAGTATTAAGCTGTTGTATATCTACATAAAGCCGTCAAACTCGCAATTAAAAAACCTGTCCTAATTTTAGCAAGTCACGGTTCCGTATGCATGTGTTGGCAAAACTGAGAACCGCTGAGTCAGCGGCCTGTGTCAAATCTCGATGGGCCACGTTTGGCACATGGCTTTACTCTTATTACACTTGCTGTAGATATATTTAGAAGAAAAAATATTTTGAGGATATTTTCAGATTGTTAACAATTGTTTAGTATTTACGGTGGCAAAGTATATTTACTATTAGGAGAATAACAAAAGAAATCGATAACCTGTATAGCCAAGAGTACGTGCTCATCAGTATACTTAATAATGATAAACGCCTACGAAACACTATAAAATCTTTTGGCGTAATGGTGACAAGACTAATAATTTAAATAAAGCACAAAATTCAAGAATAATTTAAGGGTATTTTTACGTTGATGAAGAATATAATATGAATACCAACACGACTTGAAGTTAAAATTTAGTAATAACACTCCGTGTCTAGCATTAACTTTATTTTAATGATATAAGTAGGAATCAATTACAAATTACCCTCTTATTAAAATATTTACTTACGTTTCTTTTATTATATAACTATTTAAATATAAGTGATATCTCTCCCCAGTTATGCATTAATGATAGCGTGTTTCCTGATAATATGAAAATGAATAAAATAATACCTTTGCTTAAAACAGGATATAGCAGTAACCACAACAATTTCCGTCCCATCTCTATTTAACTTGCCCTCAGTAAAATATTTGGAAAAAATATTTTAAATCAATTGCTGTCTCACCTTAAGAAAAACTAATTATTCCATAAGAAACAATTTAGATTCACAAAAGGAAAATATACCACAGATGCAGGGATTGTGTTATTGATTATAAAAAGTGTATTCGATGCTTGGGAGCATCGACAGGATGCACTAGGTATTTTCTGCGACTTGTCTATGGCGTTCGAAACTTAAGCAAACTAGAAATATCGATATATGCATACCGATGTAATAAATATAATATTAGTATTTGTTATATAAAACAAAAAAATAAAAAGAGTTTCTTGCGCCGCTTCATCTCTGCAGCTACTAATTCATAGAAGCCGTGGTAGGGTTAATTAGGAATGTGCATGTTAGTATTAATTTTAATTTTAGAATAATAATTTAATTCTTAATTTTTTTTTTTAAACTGGAAATATTTTCAAATACTCGGTTAATAACCATTAAGAGTTATCATTTTTACTAGTGCCATACCTTTAATTATATATATTTATTTTTGTCATACATATTCCCTGTGATAACGATTGAAAAGAACTTAATAATTGAATTTATTTAAAGTTAAAAAAACCTTTTTACTAAGCCGAGGCACACATACGTAAGTCCATCAATGCCTAGTTGAGACCCGAGATTGTATTGTACTTTTATCCAATAATGCGAGGAAAATAAATCGAAATAGTAGGCAGGTCTTTGATTTGAAAATATAATTACTTTTAAAATCATTGACGGACAATGAACAATAATATTTTTTAACGCGACTAAGTGCTCCATTTGTGTTTTTTTTTCAATAAACAACTTACTATTTGCAAGCCAGTTCGAAATTTAAATAAAACCTTTGATTAATTACCTCCTTGGTTGCTTTGATTTGGAGTAAATAGATCCTTCCATTTTTAAATAGTTTAAAATTTATTTATCCATTAAAACACGATAGATATGTGTAGTCATACAATTTTTGGCGGCCGTTGCTCGCATGTAATAGATTGGGGAAAAAGTTTATTCGCATTTTATATGAAAATTTAATTTAATAACAGTATATATGTGCCATTTTGTTCATAGTCTTTCTGCCATCGTGTAGAGACATGATCCCATTGGTCTAGAAATTTTGGGACTTCTGATTAAAAAAACGCAACAAGTAGTTTTGGCAGTACTCTCTTGATGTTAACCTAACACTGCTTAAAGTAGAGAGAACACGTGGAAATCTGAAGGTGCAAGTTGTTGGCAGTAGAGTTCCCAATCGATGGCTCTACCCGGCATTGAAATCTCATACGGAACAATGCCCTTCCAATCCAACTATTAGAACTTATTAGCAATGCCGAAATTTGTAGGCAATGTTTTATTTATTATACTGTTATTACAAATTTCTTAAACATGCGCTGAAATATCCAAAAGATTGCCGGAGCGACCTTTGACCACGACCTTTATAGCACGTTTTTGTCATACGAGATCCACTTTTCATCACCAGTTATCAATCTCTTCAAAATCGGTTCGGTTTCATTACGTTGAGACGTAAGACGTAAGAATCGCAAATGAGTACACGGATCATTGTTTCTTTGAGTGAGCTCGTGTGGCATCCAAATATTGAGATTATTTGTGTATCCAGCTTTTTTCAAATGAGTCAAAACTGTTATGTGGTCAATTCCCTGTTCTTTAACTATGTCAAAACTGCTGATACGCCGATCTTGCTCCACTTTTTCAAAAATAACTTATCTTACTTTTAGTCCTCGAAATTAAGATCCACACATGCTCTAAACGGTACGAGCAATAAAGAATAAAATGTAAATAAGCGATATCCAAATTGTTATTGGAATAACGCATCATCCATCAGACGTTGTGCCACTCACTGGGGTGGAAACATCGCGGAAAAAGGGAGAGAAAGATATCGCGCTTGAATAAAGAAGAAAAGAGACAGGGAGAAAATTCAGAATTTGCATAATCTGGCAGAGCACTTTATCATTGAACCACGTGGCAGTGACTAGTGCAGTGGCGGATTAAGAGACACGAGATTAAAACGACTCCAGCTAACTGAGGTCGTTGTCGTCGGTCCGCTGTGCATCACAGTTAACTATCTACTTTGTTTGTGGCTATTTTCATTTGCTAAATATTTATATATTGTTAGAAATTTATGAAAAAAAGCATGTGCCACAGCCGTTTCAACAGTTGCCGTCTTAGAATTAGTACCTTATTACAAGATTTGTACCTAAGTTTCAATGTGTACGATATATTCTTCATTATTTTATCTTTTAATTTTTACAATATTTACACATAGAAACATAATAGTATCTCAAAGGTTTCAATGCTCTATTGGACAATACGCCTACGTAAAGTTAATTTTATGAATCCCAGCGTTAAAGAAACAGTGTTTCCAATGAAAGTAAAAGAATCATTCCGATTCAATGGCAGCGTCCGAACCAAAGCACAATTGGTGATCCAACTTTTATGAAATGATAAATACCACACCGCTCGGCGCGATCCTCAAAAAAACGCTTAACTTGTCCCAGTACAAAAGGAAAAAGCCTGCGCCTTCCGTTCGGAGCCAAAGAAAAAATGTTCGCGAGGGATCCGGGACTTCCATTTATCATATTCCATATTCATTTATTCGTCAAGTTCTGGATTCATTTATTCGTCATGTCTTGATTTCGTCTCATTTATTATTAAAAATGAACTGTCCGGAGCAGACCGGTATATAGTATTGGCCTCTGGCCACTATTTCAATCTTAGTAGAATTTCATGGCAAATTAGGTCAGGTTTTGTCTTTGGTTTCGGGTCAGGTAATGATCCTGGAATAGTGTGACATTGGCAGGTACACTTCAGAATAGTTGCCTTCTTCAAAATAGCTCTTGATCTCGTATAATACCAAATAATATATCTTATAATCATCGATATATCATATTTTTTATTAATATTACCGATAAATGTAGATCCGTCACCTCATACAAACACTAGGTATAATACCTACCAATTGGGGGTTCATAATTTTTTTAATTTATTTACTCAAAAGGATTCAAAGTAATAGTAAATATCTATCTTAATATACACAACATTACATTAAATTTACATGGATATACAATGATAGTCAAAATTTTTATGTGAATTAACATTAAAATTATAAAGTGCATTTAAGTATTATTACTTAACTTTCTTAGTTTAAATTTTTGGGTACATATTATATTCAGTAAGCTTTGTAAAGTTGTGGACTTTGATGGAAGAAACATTTCCATTAAACCGATAAGTACCTATGTGTTACATGAATGAAAATTCTGTATTCTTTGCTAACGTCCAATAATGGTATGTCATAAGTCATTCGGTACACCGAATATATAAAAAAAAGTCATTCGGAATAAAACTGAGTTAACGGATAATATTGTATTGTATATATTATATTGATATTGTTTCTATGTATGTTAAGAAAAAATATAGTTAATGTTTTTCTTTAAATATTTTTTTTCAGCTTGAAAAATTGTGACTTTTATTTTGTCTGTAGATCAAATCAAACCTTTCATACCAGCGACCAATGCAGGTGTGCTTTATGAAGTATATATTAGTCCTAACAGTCAACTCAAAATATTACTATAATTATTTTAGGCAGGTCTATTAAAATTTAATTTCACAATTCTCTGCAATTACGACACACTGTGGCTTCTCGCTGTCACAGCGGTATTGTTCAGCAGTTTAAGGTTCAGGTCAGGTCGGTGTATCTGCGATCTGGGCGCTGACCGTCGGTGATGGATGGCCGGCGATAGGGTCCCCGCTGTAATTCACTGAACTTGTTCTCTTATATATTCGTGTTAGTGTGTCACTTGAATGTGATAATTTTATCAAGACCGGTGTTCTAATTTTGTGCTTTAAAGTTTCATTTATTAATTTATTTTAAAAGAAAATCCATTTCTGCTTTTAAATTAAGTTCTTATTACAATTTTATGAAGTCGTTAATTATAATCTATGAGTTTGCAAAATATATATCTAGTTGGTGAAATTTATAGTAGAAAGTCATTAAAATTTGTACTTGATAACATTGTACTGACTCGTATTTAACGTGTTACCAAAAAAATTCTAAATTAAATTAGATATGTTTTCAACGCAAATATTTTAAACGGGAAAATCATAATTTAAAAATGTGTACACCACAAAGCATATTGTGTCCGTTAGCTGTGTCCGTGGGATTATCGACGTGATAGATGACGTGACGGTGACGACGCGGCGGAGAGCGGCGGCACCTCTCTATTAGCGCAACGGGATGCCGCTACCGTCCGCGCTATTGATTTTATGGATAAATTATCGTGTTATTGATTTTATTATACTTTTTATGTATCGATACCAATTAATGTTTTGGCATCTAGGTAACAATAACCTTGGATTGTGGAGATTCAGATTGCCAAATTCATTGGTAATTTTTGGGAATATTTGAACTTTATCGTTCCTAAATAAGTAATTTGTAGATATTATATTTAATAACCGTTGTCATTGCAATGAAAACGGAAATACACAAATTAGTAAATTTATTTAGAGTAAGAAGATTTTTTTTAGATTCTAGATCTGCACATACGTAAAAGCCTACACATTTATAGGTATCATTACCTATAGTATACATTAGTATTACTTAAGTATCGATATTTTCTAAGGATATTTACAATTATATCGATAAATCATTACTATACTATACATTTTTATTAAGACACTGCTAATCATTGAATACTGCTATATAGTAACAAATATACAAACATTCCAGAACAAATCTTCCACTTATGTATTTCTTACTTCGACCTTACAAATTCTGAGATATGAAATTCCAGGGTGACTTACAAACTCCAGTGAAGGAGGGTTGGGAAAGCCCGAACGTGAAATATATGTGATCCATTTGTAGGCAATCTCGACAGTAAAACGATGTCAGTCTTTGTGTCGGCTGTCCGCGAACGTAATAGGCCCATTTCGCAAACATAACAAATGAAGCCGTACGTATTACGAGCGGCTACATGCGTTACTGACCCACAGGCTTTACAATATACTGTCGTACATACAAGTGATTCAATATAGACGAATATAGAGTTCTGTGACAATAAATTCTTGTATTGTTACAAGTTTTAACTTTGAGCCATGTAAGTTGGTGTTGGAGCGTAATTAATAATAAAAAGTTAACTGTATAAACACTGATATTTAATAATAGAGTAAAATATAATGCTGTAAATATCACAAACGCGAGCAAAAGACAAAGAAGAATAAAACAAATGCGAAGAGCTCTAGCATAGAGCATTCGCATAGAGATTCAAATTTGATTTAGAATTATCATAAAAATAGTCTGAGTCCGAGTCAATCTTAACGATTAGAATAAACAACTGAATTAACTGCTTCACTTAACAAGCGATAGATATTATTAAAAAATGTAATACTCATATGAGGTAAGTCTGTAACGATATCTTCATGCTCAACTGTGATCTACCTTTCTACTATATAAATTCACCCTTCTATTATAGACTCTCGAACGTACTGTAGTAATATATTATGTTTAAATACCGAAGCATGTATTGCGATGAAGGTATGATGTAAAAGATATTGCCCTGCATTCGTCAAGGTCAATAGCCTAAGCTGTTACGTCACAGTTCTGTCTCAGGCATCACTCGAAGCTCAAAAAACTCGCATCGACCACGATTTGATGGACCCGGACCCGCCCCGGGCGCCGCACTACGACGGGTACAAATGAACCCGACGCATCATAATAAATAAAACAATTTGTTCTTAATTAGATTTCGTGAATTTAATTTTCATGCCAGTAATTGGTCGGTGGCCACAAAGGCCGCCTCTCTATTCGTGATGGATGATCGAAGGCGCCTTCTCACTATTTACCTACGTTCGTTCCGTAATTAGGGGTTCGGAAGTTTACTTTCATTACCGCTTATGAACCTATTACTGTTTCTAATATAGATTTCATTTGACGTTCGACTCCTCTTATTGTTTTACCGTGGGAGCGGAAGGATATCAAAAATGAAACTTTTTAATCGTTCTTTATCTACTTTTGTATAATTACAAAGCATATTTTACAAAGGCTCTGACTCAGCCGGCTGAATAAAAAAGAATGGAACAGAATAAAGAAGGAAAACAAAAGACAAATCGGAAAACGCTTGCTTTTATATACTTGCAACAGCGCGGAGCCCTGCGTAAAGTTTAAAAAATAAACGCCGAAAAAATCTTGAAAAGTCACGGACGCTTAACTTTCTTCCCCTGTTTTATTTTTCGTTCCCTCTTACTGTCGTGTTGTGTCTCCCTCCAACGCGGGTACGGTCATTATTCTGACTCGCTCTTTTTAACTGATAAGTTACTTTTTTAAACTGCAGGAAAATCGAAGTCGTTCACTGGCAAAATTAAAAGCTGGCAGTCGCAGACATAAGTCATAAAACGAAAATATGGAGAACGTTAATCAAATAATTCATTCTAGTGTTTTGTTTCTGCGTTTTTGCGAGCTTTTTGTTAAGATGAAGATTACGTAAACTTTCATATTTCTTTCGGTTTGCGTTTTATTGTGAGGTAAGGTATTATAACGGAAAAGTTTTTTTTACATGACAGGAAGTTACTGATAAAGTTGCTATAGTATTTATTTTAGCAATCGCTGCTAACACTCAAAATATAAACAATGGTAATTTTAGTATTATGAATTGTAATTATTTCCCATTGAATAATGTATCATTCAGAGAAAGATTTATTTATAAAACAATAAAGAGGGTGTGTTCATTTTGTTCTTTACCTAAAATTATATTTAGATAGGTTTACTTATATATATTTAAATACCAACATAAGATGTCATTTGACACAAGAATAAGTTTTGCAAATATAAAATACTGATGATAAAATACTTATCATGATAAACTCTTTCAATCATAGACTATTCCTGTTAAGAAAAAGTTTTTTAATATAATATAAAAATATGATATCAACAAAAACTCATTTATTAAAAAAATAAATCATGATATAATAGCATCTCGCTTATATAAACAAAGAATTAAAGAGAGAGAGAGACTTCCTATTCATTAAAAAATTCAAAATAATGCGAAGTAATGTTACGAGAGAATTTTATTTGCAACATAAATCGACGAAACATCGATGGGGTCGATTGTGCATACTCATTGCAGGGTAATGGTAATGTGAACCTCACGATTATATTACCGTAACGGCTTAAATCAAGTCCAAGATTACGCGTGGTTTACTGCAATAACATCACAATTTGTAAAAACCGTGTAAGTAGGTGAAAATTTTTATTAATTTCAAATAAATATAAATATGCATATTCATTTACATTTTATATATATCATTAAACTTTACTTTAAAAATATTTTATTATGCGAAGCATACTAAACATTTTAAAATACTTTGGTAAAATGATATAAGAACATACTTTGTTATACTTAACATGGTAGCTCTTGGCTTTCATCTCACCTGTCGGTAAGTCAGCATTTGAAGATAAGCCCGAAGATGTAAGCGAAATACACCCGGATTCCTCAATCCAGAGGAATTTTCTATCTTACGTCCAACTGCCGGAGCACAACAATGCTGTTACCATTATTCATATGGCGACAGACTTAGACTGACGGAAAAAGCCCTACAACTAACCAAACCGAACATAAAATTTCTGCCCCCACTGCGAATTGAATCCCGGACCTACATCAAAATTTTACTACTAACTATACTACTACTGTATACTACAAGAATTATATTTCAAAACTCAGAGTATGAAATAGCTTAGATAAAAGTAAGTAGTAAGTCTCGTATGGACTTAGTTGTTAATGTATAACTTACATTTAATTTTTATTTAGGACTTCTCAAACATTTTAAATTAGTAAAATGTTTTTAAAAACCATTGTTCCAATATTCAGTAATGTTAGTTGTAATGTTTTTTACGTATGACTATTTCATCCATTTTAATGAATATTCTTAAGCCAATATACGACAATATCTTAAAATGTTTTGTTTTCCCTTGCAAACCTTAATATATTTTCAAGCTTATTCTTAGTAATTATCACATGACATAAGTCTGAATACAATATTAAATCACGAGGTATATTCGATAATTCAGATGAAAGCATATTTAGTATGTACTGCATATATATTGTGAAATATAAGATATAGACCATTTAAATAATGTAATAGATAATATATAAATATAGATAGTATAATAGTGTGTAAAGAGATGATATAAACGGAGAACGTGTTCTCTAGAACATAATTGTTTTATTAATGTTTGGGGAGCGGTGTACTTGATATTACTCAAATGATTTGATATTTATTACATATTTTAAAAAAGTTAGTAAAATGTGTTTCTTACTCATCATATTTTACATCAAATTTTTATAAAGGCTATAATGACATCTTTTACTTTTTTGATCTGAAATCAGAGAGAATATTATGTTTTCAGATGTTTTAAATATATACACCTACTAGATGATAAGATTGATTGACTGGTCTAAAGTATCAACTGGGAATTACTTATTAAAACAAAGTATCCATCTAAAGCAAACTTAAACAAAACATTGTAAACAAAACGTTCGCTCCAGGCGACCCGGTATTGATACGAGTGACTTGCACTTGCAACCCTCGTGGGCAAGTGGCGCCCTCACAGTTCGCGGCCGAACACCGCACTAATGCCACTTACGTAGAACAACATACTCTGTCAGATGTTACAACATCATCCCTTCACGATATAGATATATTCACATGTATGCATGAGAATATATCTAGTGCGAGTGTTTATGTATTTAACATTCATGGTTCTTCGAGCTGAATTTTTGCTATTTATTTATATAAAAATCTAGCAAATATAATATTGATCTTTTTTTTAAATTTTGGATTCCCATAAAGCTGGGAAGTGCTAAAATGAATTGTACTTACTAATATATAATAAAACTAAAAAAAATAAAGCTCATTAAACTTATTTTAGTTAAATTATCTTCTTTTGAAACATTGTAATAACACTAAGCTTAAGTAATCCTGTCTATAACCACAATTGGATTTGTTAATATTTATTATATTTGTGTTGAAAAAAAGAATTCAGTAGTAATTGAACTTCTACCAGTATTTTATTTCAAAACATTTTTCAACATTACAATAACCAAAATATAGTGAATTCCTTTTGTTTTATTATTTAGCGAAATAATCTAAGTTCGATGTGGTGTCGTGGTGCCATATATCTAATCTAACTTTACAACGCAAGTTAATATAAAGTACAACTGTCCCAAGCTGTAAATCTTGTCAACAGATCCACCGTACTTAAAACTTACCAAACCGCGGAACTGCCCAAACTGCCCTCTCCATAAACAAGTGGACATTGCGCGATAGGAATATTCAAGAGGAAAGTTGAGAAGTGTTGAGAACTAGACACTATTGGAAGTTTATCGACATCGATAGTTAATTAGCAATTTTATTGCAGCTTGAAGGTCTTAGGTTTATCACTAAGATTGTGTAGGTATTAAGAAAAGAAATTGAAAATTTTAGACGTCTGTCATACGCATAATGATGTTAAAGTGATTTATACAAGGGAATCTATAATATAACTTCTTACTGAATAATTTCATATACCAAAAATAAATAGACATAGTTTTTTTTGTATTGATCTGTTAATAGTAAATTATGAAGATTATAAAATAAAAAAGTCATTCATTATAATGTTCTGTTGAATACGGAACTGATACTTTTGTGTACGGAATAAATTAAATTTAAGTACAATGCTCAATCCCCATTACATTGTGACTGGAATGTAAGAGTGGCATTTACTTTTTAATTTTAATTATTCTTCGCTGCAAAGTCATAAATGAAATTACCTATGCTTTTATATTTAACATCGATTATTTTCCCAAATCACAATACATCACTAAGCTGACCGGGCAGCGACACTTGCATGGAACGGTCCGAGTTTGCAGTTAGCCTCCGTCACGCCATGCATCGTCCCTTAATGAAGCTAGAAGTTTGCGATGCGATAAGTTATCGCGTAAGCGGCCTTTGATGGCCACTTAAGCGATGTGCCAACACTTAATAGTTTGAAGTTACACCATTATAAACTGGTGACTTGATGCGGTGATCAGTATTTAGCGCTCGTTGCGTGTAAATGACGCCAACCCTTGATGTATGCGAAACGCTTGTTTAAAAATTTATTTTATTACAGCTAAATAAAAAGTTTTCTACAAATTCATAATCACGCTCAAGAGATTCCGGAGATGATAAATTGCCTTACAAGGTACATCTTTAAAATTAATACACAGTAGCTGAAATGTAATCTCCGGAATCCATATAAAACAGAGAAGTCTTAATATTCACAGAGTTCGCTGTCATGACGGTTGCAAAGTTTGCGTTCTCGACTCCGCCGCACAACTTCTCGACAAAGAATATGAATCCTATTATTTGCAGCAATAAAAACTTTTCTCTGTAACATCGGGGGAGATACGTTCTGTTATCGGAAACACTATCAAACAATGAATGACAACTGTTGTTAGCAAGGTTGGAAGGGAAAGTTTTTCATAATCTTTGTTATATAGTACTTTTTTTTTGTTTAAACTATAAATTTAATGTTTAACATACCTATATTTGAAAACAAAGAACTTATTGATAGTGAAATTAGTGGTCATTTATGACACATATTTTTAATTTTTCTCACACTTACACCTATTATCATCCCAAAGTCGGCATCAATAAAAGCTTGTATATTATTTACTTGATAACGAAAAAAATAGATAGCAATATGTATATAAATAGCAGAAATATAATAAATAAACATACAAACACGCAAGACTCATGAATAAATATCTGCTCCTACTTCCCGCTACTTCTAGCTAAGAAGACAGCGATACAAACTACTCGACCAAATGGCCCTGAATATTTTACATAATTTTATAAAGGCTTTTGATATTACCGCACAATGTAAGATATGAACCAGAATTTTGGAATTTATAGTTTGCCAACATTTAGCGATAGAGGAATGTTTGCAAATACCTCACTCTGTTCGAACTCTGTATCGTACATAATATTAACCATTAGAGCGCTAAGAAATTTTTGTAAAAATCTATTGAAAAGTGCTATGCATATTTTGATTACTCTAAAGGAAAAAATTATCGTGTCAAATAAAACGCTCTCATTTAGACAAATATCAATCAATTTTAATAATTCTTTTTGGGTTATACAGAAAAAAGGTTAGTTAATATAAATTTGAAGAAATAAACATAAATTATCAATATTGTTATTTTTTTATTTAGTTTTGAAAGTAAAAATTATAAAAAACGTACTGAAACCTGCGGCGATTTTGCGCTGCGTCGCACTTTACGATACAAATCGTCGCAGCACAAAATCGCTGCTTAGCACTCTGACGGTTAAGCATATTTAGTATAAAAATAATATGTCATGCACTGAGCCGATGAAGTTTGTATCACCTACAATAATTTATCAATACATAAGAATATATTAACACTACCAAAAAAAATTTAACACTAAACACTATGTTGATTTGAAATTAATCCTATTGAAAAGTAGAAAAATTACAGTTGGAAAAATCCTATTTAAATGACCTATTTATCAAAGTGAATAAAACAAAAAATAATTTTGTAGCAAGAGTAACATTATTCATTTTAATAAATGACACGTTTCGTTCAAGTATGGCATTTGTCTGTAGTGCAATATTTTACGAATAAATTTAGTGATTTATTTACCTACGTTATTTATCACGCATCATATCAGCTATCATTTTCCTATACGATCAGATCTTTACCTACACAAATACCTGACTTTGCCAGTAAATAACTTGAATCTAGTTCTTATTAATATGAATAACGAAACTCTATACTGGACAAAACTATCATCACATGTATAGCTGACATTGCTGTGTCGTCCATGACAGGCTATGTCGCTCACATCTTTCGTCGCCGCGTCCGACCCAACATTGGCGGATACGCTATCTTTATACAGACCGACACACATCTAAACAAATACAAGCTTGCCACTCCCGTTGATTGCTATGGACTATGTTACTGGAGACACATTTGTTTTCATACCCGACGTATGATTTTACATACATAACATAAATTCTAATGAAGTATCTTAATTATGTACGGCACTTCAATAGAAATATAATGCTGTATATAAAGTATATTCTTTATTTATTATTCATTTTAATTCAATTACGTCAAAAAGAAGTCTATTTAGGTTCGCGTTTATTGATCGAGTTTGTTAAATGTTTAAAACTGAAGTAAGTTATTGTATACATATAAAGGTTTGTTTAATACAAATACGTAAACTTATTAAACAATAGACGACTGTCTAGTCGAGTGGTTAGAACCCCTGTCTACTAGCCAGAGGTACTGGGTTCGAATTCGGGTAGGGTATCATGAGTACGAATATTTGTACACGAGTCATGAATGTTTATATGTTTATTTAGTATATTTCAGATATTTATTATCATATTAATATTTATATTTATCAGTTATCTAGAATCCATAACACAAGCTCTTAACGGTACTCAATTTGGGCTAGATGATAGGTGTGAGTGTGTGAAATATTATTATAATTACCTATTACCGAATAGCAATATTTAAATTTAAACAACACTCCTTGTCGACTTGTCAATCGACGATTTACAAAACTGGCACACGAAAATAACTTTTTTTTTTGCTTATGGATGAAACAACAAAGATCAAAATATACTTCACTTGTGTCGAAACAAATGTCACGAAATGATTCTTAAAATAACGCTTTTTTATCCCACTATTTTCGTCGTGCGGAAGATGTTGAGAGGCGTAGAAACGAACATAAACACATGTAGATTTAGATATATGAGATTTAAATTATGTAATTATCCCACTGTCCAAATTATTTTTAAATTTTCTAATACAAATGTAATTCGGTAAGTGTGAGCATTCTCATTAAAACAAAATACGAAAGAAAAGAACGAATTTTGTCATATTTCACGTAAATTGTAATTTGCTTGAAAATCTCTCAAAATTCGATATTTCTTTTATTGTTTTTGTTTACTTTTGAATATACTTATAAATAGCTTATACACTGTGCTACCTTCGAATAGTACATATGTGGTCCTATTAAATTTTTTTAGGGGAACTTTATCTATTCTATCAAAAGCAATTAATTATGAATACGATATCAAACCTTAGTCATCTTACATACCAGTGGAGCACTATACAGTCAGTAGCTGACGTGTAAAGATATTTTTTATGTCAATGAAAGGAAGCATAGTACAAAGAAAAACAAAAAAAGGTGTAAATAAAGGACAAACTAAATAAATCATCATATTTAACTCACGTGTTATATGGACTGAAATCATGGCTATTTAATTATATTGATTGACGTTACTTACGTCGGCATCCAATAGCCTTTGTCATACATCCAGCTTCCAGTAGCGCCGTTAGTTCGTATTGAAAATTGTACTTAAACTTGCAATGACAGCGGTCCCCTGGGGCATTGATTCTAACTACAGCTAAGACAAGCGCAACATTGAAAAAAAAAACCATAGACGTTGCATACCGACGTCGTATGACTTCCGTTCTTGTCGGGCCGGTTGAATTGTTTCTTTTATCTGAATGGGCTAATGAGCGCATAACGGTCGCGCTCATTCATCACTACTGTCAACGACATCTATTGGCGGCTTCTGTGTCACGCTGCAACCGATCGCTGATGGACAAGACCAATTCGTGCATGTATCTTCCGACGGGTCAAATCTTGAAAAATCATAAATTATTTTAGTAGGTACACGTAAGTAAATACAATAATTCATATTTAAAGATAAATAAGTCTTAACATCAAATTTGAGTAAAAATATAATGTACCCCGATTTACCCTTATGCAGTATACAATTTTGTAGATTTTGGTGATCGGTATTACCTTAATCATTATCTAATAATATATTGTTCCCCTAATATCCTGTTTAGTTCTTTACTCACTTAACAAAATATTAAATCTATTAAATTATTGACAGTTAATTGTATATTAGTCAAAATTTTAGTTTATTAGACGGCCGACGATCGGGTGGTCAGCATTCCTGCCTAATAGCCAGAGGTCCCGGATTCGAATCCCGGTAGGGACAAATACTTGTATGATAATTACGAGTATTTACTCCCGAGTCATCGATTTTAATATATTTATTTAGAGTATTTCTTATATTTATATACATATTACTCTCTATTTTTTCCGTCATCTTATATGCATTAATATATTATATTAAAGTTTCTGCAGATTTAATAGAAAACATTTAAAAGAAATGTAGTCGTAGTGCTTAACATGCTTACTTGAGTATTTTTTGCTTTAATATTTCATGCTTGATTAAAACTTCGACTTTGATTCTAATAGATGTAATATTTTTTGTTCAATTCATTTTAGAAACAAACACATTATTGTTATTATTATTATTTTAACAATTTATATAATCTTATTTTGTCGCAGCTGGTGTATGTAAAACCAGGAAAGTCGGACTTTTGAAACGAGGACAGCTACAATATAATTATGATAAATTTGACCCAACTGCAATTTTATGAAAAAACGTCTTTAGCAAAAGCAACCGACCAACTACAATAGTGATAAGAATGTTAAAGAAAAATAAACCATTAAAATACCATCAGTCATCATGCGACCCCCGCGGTAGGCAGGTCAGCGCGGTCAAGGAAAAAACTCACAATTCCAGCCGAATTCAAATGAAGAATGATTTATTTATGAAAATGAAATGACAGATTGAATGAATGAAGAGATGGAAGCACAAAAGACGGGCTACCGGCCTCCGCTTGTGGCCACGTGCTCCCACGCAGCCCAAGGGATTTCTTATATATACATAACCGCTTTAGAGCTTAAAAACTCTTGCGCTTCTATCACTTTATCCTTACAGGATAACCAACACATAAATAATGAGTTTTTGTTGTTATTTCAAAATTTAAAACCCTGGCTGGCTCGAATTTACGTGTTTCTTGTCTTATTATTTAATATAAGTGTGAAATTTATTTTAAGTATCTTTTATGAAATATCTGTAGAACTTACTCATTGCCAAAAATATAAACTCCTGAACACTGAACGTTAGTTTGTTTTAAAACTTGTGGCTTTTTTAAGTAACCTCAGAAATATGCAGAAATTATTAGTGGCTATTTTACGTCTCTACTTTCGTATTATATCTATGACACTCCTAAGGCCTTTATCATGAACTAAACAGCATTGTTCTTCAAAAATTAGTTATATACACCCGATTTGACGTCAATTCGTCAGATTTTTTATAAAAGTAACTGCTTTAAATCTGAATCATTTTGCGCGGAGAGTAAATTAGTTACTTCTCATATTATATTTAAAGTATGAATATGCGGTTTGGTCAATAAAGTATAAAAGCATAAAAAGACAAAAACACCCCAAATGCCAAATAAAATGTGTTTGACATTCAAAAGTTGCGACCTTATCTCATAAAAATGGCAATTAATCGGTACCCTTGCGATGCGACTTAACTCCTAGCAACACTGGCAAAGAAGGAACGGGCAATGAAATTAAAAATATGTCTTAAGGGCAATTAGCTTAACTTTTACAGCAAGTGCCCTATCTGGTTTCCCCTGCAGTTTTCAATTGTGGGGAGACCGGCCAGCGTCGGAGTGAATTTTATGAAGTCGCAAAGAGTTTTGAGTTTTGTGGTTCACTTACCCCCAGTTGAGTGAACTGCTTGAAATAATTATGTATCTATCAGTCATGGAACATTAATTTACTGTTTATTTAGACTTTACAGTAAGGTTTACTCAATAAAAATATTCAAGTAGTACGATGTACTTGTCCTCTTTTAAATTTTGATGTGATTATTATTTAGTTGCAGATGTAACAAAATGTTAGCTATACTCTTGTTTACACTATTTTTATTTGGCAAAAGCCGTTAAATTTCAAACAGATCAATGTCCAGTAATACATTTAAGTTTTATTTATGATCCAACTATAGAAGCTATTTTATTGGATTCGAAATTTTTACATTTTCTTATTTCGCCATTTAAAACTTCCATCTATTGTGTTCTAAACAATTTAACATTTGTCAACACCTTAGCCCACTAAATAATAACAAAACACTCCTCACTAGGTAAAATTATAATCACATCTCGGTTCCACATCGACGAAGTGTTTAACAATAAATTTCCATTTAAAAAGCCTCAAGTTAAGGGGGAGAAGGGGGCCGGTGCCTCAGCTTCCGCCGCATTTTTCCTTCATTTCCTTGAGGCCGCGCCGCGTAGCAATAGGGCGCCGCCCTAGCGGCAGGTCGCGGAATTAAAGCGTTTGCTCTTTAACATATAAAACAATGAAGTTTGTTCTGTTTGTATTTTGCAACTAGTTATTTATTGCGGTGCTTGCATAATATAAGAATTAAAACACCCTTTTTCGCATAATTTGAAAGTAAAACAGAGTTTTTCGTAGAAGCAATTTTTTCTACCTCCGTTTTTATTTATATTGAGAGTTTATTACAACAAATATTAACCAAATTGTGTTGTATTTGTAAAAAATATTTTTCACGAATCGTGTTACTCTAAATCTGCTTTTTCGCTTATCTGATTGTGTTAGAAAAAGAGATTCGAATTATTTCATATAATTTATCTCAGTATTCTTCCTATATATATTTTGTGCTTATTTAACTTTGAAAAATGGGTAAGTGCGGCTGCTAAGCTAGTCTCCGGTATAAAATATCGGCGGGATAATAATTAAAAGAAGCGATAATGTCCCCGACGCAGTGAAAAACGAGCCGCCACCATCCTTTTTATTTGATAAATAAAATTTATTCCCCACAGACGGAGATTCCTTGCGGCAAAGCGGCTTTCGACTTCCTATAAACGGTGTTTTTGTTTTAGCCTGCTTATGAAATCGTTTTATTTTTCTCTTTAATGTTTACGGTAGCTACTTATTTTTTCCTGTTACAACCCAAAAAAGTAATTAAAAAATATTTTAGCGTACAAAATTATTTCAGTGTATTTATGGTTTTATTTAAACTTTTTTTAATATAACAAATTCTTATTTAATTATATAACGCAAGATTGCTGAGTGTCATTTATTTATATAATATCAATAAAAAAACTAATACTCTATCATAACACTGTACTGTTAATGATTTAACACACCACACTGACACCGCATTCTAAACATAAATTTTATTATACTTCGTCGATACTATGTATATAAAATGTATACTGTATTTAAAACGCATATATTTCATCTATATCTTCCTTAACGAACACCGAGAAGGCGTTACATTTTAACGAATTCACTCGCTCCGTTATCTCAAGTGTTTATTTTAAAGCTGTCAATAGCAAATACCTGACGATGCATCTCGTTAACTCAGCGCTCCAAGATCATCCCCTCAACTAACCCCCTACCCATCGCAATCGGAACTGAGACATTCGATTTTAGGGTTGACAACAAAAGTTGAGTAGCAATAATAAGTACCAATATTTGATAGCCATTGGTTTAGAAAAGAATGCCCTTTGATTAAGTATAATCTGATCTTTTATTAATAATACCTACTACTAATAATGACATAAATACATTAGTAATATTGAATAAACCCAACACAAACATTTCTCTGAATCTTATTTTTATTGTCAATAGTTGCATTCATACTGTTTTCAATTAAATTCATCTTTGTAATTTGTGTGTACTAAAACAATTGACTAAATAATTTTCTATTTTGTTCTTTTTTTCTATTATAAAACCTTACGATTGACCTCATTTAACCAACTTAAAACATAAGGGCGAATATATTTTGTATACCGCTAAGGTGTCAATCAACTCTGATAATACGTAATTATAGTAACACAGAAATACAACCAAGCAATCTCTGCTTTGACGTCCCTAGTTTAACTGCGCACTAAATATTCTCCCGGCGACAATTGCGATTATGAAAAGTGCACCGTTATTTATACCCCGCCGTTTATTTTTTTGCGCCCCTTTCAAGGGCAATTAAATACCCAGTCTTAAGCGTTTTGCATATTCGGAGGAGCAACGCTAATAAAGATAGTAAAGGTCGCCCATAAAGTGCGCAAAAAGAATTGCCCTCTGCTTCTCAGTGCGTTTTAAAAAAACAACATTATTATTAAGCATCTTTTATATTCTTCAAGTAAGCAAATTGAATACAACGCATCAAAAATAATAAATGTATGCACACAATAAGAAATATTTAAAAATAAATTTGTTATTAATTTTCAATAATAATACTAGAAATTCGAATTAAATAAAATACAGTTGAAAAAAGGGCAAAACTATAATACGACAATGTAATACGGCGTCTAAATATATGCAGCATAAATAATTCGATGGTTTATAATCTCACGATTGAAATTATTGAACTGAGCCCAAAAATTAAATGATAAATAAAGAATACTATAGTTGTGGCTCTCAATCAATTATTTTAGTTCATCTCTTGGTCAATAATTTATTCCGGAATGTCTTAGTATGTTATAAACAAAATATTAAAATATTTCTTGTTCAACCAATAGTTTTCTATTTATAATCAAACTTACTGATGTAACGAAACAAAATAAAAATTTGTAATTTCGAGTGTTAATAACTCTACTATCAACTTTAAGTTTACCACCATACAAATTACGTGACAAAAAAGTCGTATATATTAATATCTTCGCATATTATTTAACAACAAGTAGCATAACAAACATAGAACGGGACATAAAATTGAAATAGTAAATGAATACATCTGTTCCGAACCGATTAGAAGGACTAAACTTTTTAATGCGGGATTAATGAAAGTTCCGGGTTGACGGAATCGAACCGGGGACCTTAGGGACGGGGAACTGTCAAAGTGGCGAGAACTCCGCCGGGTGCCTAGCGCGACAACTTTTAACAACCTTCTGTATCAGCCAAATGGATTTGGACCACTCTTTGAGTGCTGCGTCGAGTGAAACTTTGGGATTAATTAAATTGTAGGTAAGTTGGTACGTCGGAAATTTTGTTGGGATATGGCGGTATTATTATACCTCCAAATTGATTTCAAATAAAAAAAAAAGATTAAATTAATTGTTTCACGCGCATACAAAACTACGGCGATAACGAACAACTATTTAAAAGCTTCTTATATTTGAACATTCGTACAATATTTGTTTTATTTTCCTGATTCTCTTATTGAAATTTGATTTTGTAACATTATGAATATGCATAAGAATTGCATTATCAATCGCGCATTCTATATCCACATGCACACTTTGCCTTCACATATTTTTAATAATATTTTAATAAGATAAGATGTGATTGGAGTATTTTGGTAGCATGAAGCCTTCATCAAGCCCCGATAAGGCAATCTCGAGTTTCTGATACGCGCCCCTCCGGGCGTACCTATCTCTTCGGAACGAAATTGAACCGTCTTAGATCTGTCTACTCGTAATCCGCGCTTATAATTGATGCGACAATGTCAAACAGGCCCCTGATACAGCTAATCGGAAAAATACAAATCCACCACAACATGATCGATGGATCGGTACTCGAGCGTAAATTGAAACACAACTTGGTTGTTCAGATTGGTTTTGACACAGAAAATTTGTTAATTCCAATGACAAAACCAGAACATCTTTTGAGCACCACAAACGATTACAGCCCAAAGTCAAACTCGCATTCTTAAATGTACGGAAACCTTTAACGCGTGTTAAACGCCCCAAACGACACTGCTACCAGGGAGAAGCGCCGGAAAATTTACTTTTCCGTCTTTGAAATATTGAATTTTTACATTTATGCCTTTCACACCTCATAACGTAATATTTCTCAGGGAAAGCTCCCACCCTTCGGTAACTTTTCCGTTGCAGCAGCAACATTCAAAATAAATGTTTGGTGCTTTATCAAGTAGCTGTGTGTGCCACGCGCCACGCTTAGTTTATTATTAACCAAACTTGTTGGAACTTATGTACTTACTCATTTCATATCTAAGAATCTCGTCATAATCAAAAATTAGTTTTGTAGAGTATAAAAAGAAACGGAACTTAAAATAATAATGATGACAATTCAAGGAAAACGCCAGGACACACATTTAGGTAACCTAACCAATTGCTAAATTCAGAGGATGTTGGGTGTAATTTACCCATCGTTTCATTTTGTATTTCGCCACCAACGTAACTTGAAACGGATAACATAAACATAAAAGTGATCTAAAGGTTATAAATTGATAACAAGGTATATCGCCTCGGAATCTTTAAACTTTTCCGACCATTTTTGATGACACTCTCACAAAAAGTACCTACACAAATTTTTATATTATAAAGATATAGTAGCTTTTGAAATTTATAGATTTATAATAGCATTTAATTAGATCTTATCGAAACGTTAATTTTATGATCACCGGAGGAGGCAACAAATGTGTGCTTGCGAAAATAAATAACAATAATATGAACAAAAATATTATAACAGTTACAAAGAAAAGGTGTTTCTAGATTCTAATAACTGAATAGTGTAACGGTTTAACCCACCATGCCATATGCGTCAGCGCGCGGGTAACGCCACCGCAGCATTTAGTTGGGGCATCGAACGTTCTAATGACATTCAACCGCCAACTGGCCACCACATTAATCCTTTACAGGCTCTTGATTAATTATGTAAGTTACCCGAGGGACTCTTCGCACATATCTTTGAATTGTTACTTGCTATTATAGAGGTAACCTAAGAAACAATTCTGCATTTTATGTAGTTTTCTGCGTTGTAAGGTATAAAAGATTACTTTTTAAAATTACTTTTGTCTATATTTGTTAAAGAACTTACTTGCTATTCCTTCCTTCTTGTAGAAATAAAAATTAAACTGAAAGTAGAAAAGTATGGAATAGTTTATTATTTGAAAATAAGTAGTATGTTTGTCTCTTTTTATTTCATAGACACAGTTTGAAGATAGGTATCTTGCTACCTATACAAATATAACTTTTTCATGACCGAACCAATTAACTGTTGATTAAAACGTATTACAACTAAATAACACTAATAAATTATCGTCCCTAAAACTCTATGCAGCATAGCAGATCCGAATACTGTTTTTTTTTTCAAAAACAACTAATTTCAACATAAGCTCATTCAATAAAACAATAAGCTCTTGTAGCAGCTAGCTCTGATACAATCAAATTATGTGCGGACAAGGCGACTCTTGACTTGAGCGATGTAAGTGCCCCTAATCCGCAGTAAATCTTGGGTTGTGGGTCCCGCGTCCGCCGGCCCACAAGGGTTAAACAAGCGAACATAGCTCCGCAATCATTTATTACCTTACACGATGTTTACGACGACAGGGGACTGAAATTTACTTGTTTAATACCTCATTTTCTTAATTTCTCCAGGTATTCCCAGTTTCTCTTTGATGAGGCACTGGGTGAGTCAGTAGTGCCGCTTAGCCAGTAACAGTTAGATCCGTAAATTAAAAAAAAAATTAGAATATGAATAAAGCGAAATATTTTCTTTTTGCCTATTTATTTATATATTATTTGCATGGCTAATATGGAATGTAAGAGCACATCAAGTGTAATAAAGACGCATAAAGACTTTTAACGCCTTATATCAAAACTGGATGTGAAGTTACGATCATGTGCCTCACAATATTTGTCATTATTAAGAAAACTAAGACAAAAGGTAATCCTACAATTGAACGAATAGAAAATATGCATTGAAAATCTCACCGAATCTCACCAAACCGGTTTTAAATTATGTATTCGATGCTATTTGCGATAGCTATTTTACACCCTTTTCACATCAAAAAATCCAAATAGACACTATTTAAAATTATATACGTAAGAGTTACGGTAATTGCGAAACTTATCTTCTACACATACCCACAATACAGTCAGCTCCCAAAATTCGTTCCAAAAACGTTACTCAGTGAAGCGTGATTGTACATCGAGATAATGCGAACATTATACGCGGCGGCTCTCGACCGCGTAGCATAATCGCGCATATTATATCAAGCAAAAACTTACCGCCTACCGCCGACTTGCATCTTTCAAACAAAAGTACAATTCTGCACAAAACTTTTACTTTGCTTTTCTTTATTTTGCATTACTATTTTATAGTAATATTTTCTGGAGTATATTCGCCTTTGTGAAAATACCTGTTTTAAATTTAAACCTGGCTAAGTGTGCACATTCCATTATTTTTGTTAATTTTAGTACTAACACTACAATTTGTCTCTATTATATATTATATATCTGATTAAATTAACAATCTGCGGTTAGATGAGATTTTGTTATAAGCATAGAACTAATTGTATTTCATTCCTTACAGGCGAAGAACCAAAGCTCATTTTAACGAAATCAACATTATTATTTTACAATACGTATTAACTTTTGTCTACACATACAAATACTTGTAAACACTTGTGTTACTCACTGTATTTTCTCGGGTCCCAGTCTCATAACAATTCTAGTGGCTGGACAAGGGCTATCAAGTTTCGGGTCCAGTACATTGATAATTTACTATCACACTCCATAGTCAACTTATGCACACCCCATATTAATTACGCTAGAACTGCCATACAGCTTTGCATCCTAACCTACTATGAAAACGACAAAAATCTTTTGGCTCCTTAGGTATCACAAATACAAAAAACACACATTGATATATTTTTTTATTATAAATATAATTAAAATTTCATCCTTAAGTATAAGGTTATCCTTAGTGGACAACAAGTGGAGTAAACTTTATTTTCATCACTGATAAATCTTCGATCTCCGAGATTCGATTCGAGCTTGAGTCAACATAGTTTTGCCATATAAATTATAATCAAAACAATTTATGGAGCGCCATCTTTATCACCTAGGGATAGTAAAATTGCTTATTCTAAATACCATATATACACAAAAAATTTCATAAAATTCGGTTGAACTTGATTTTTATATACTAGTTGATGTTTCTGATAATAAAGACAAACTATCTGAGATAGAGACAGAATATGAATAGACTCAGTCCTTTATCAGACGGACCAGACATCACGAGACGTGACTTGTAGGTTAATATCATTACCGGTAATACTGTTTTCGGATGCGTATATTTTTTGTAACTAAACAAAAGTTAAAGAACAGCCAAGAAACTACCTAAGATAATAAACGAAACAATTGGTACTAGAACTACACAGTAACGAGAAGGCCGACCGGTGCACTCGAACGGAACCGAGGGTGCCGCATATTTTGATTGACAACTGCTCTTGTCCAATCGCGTACGCGAGACCTGACGAGCCACTTCAATCAACCACCAACCCCACCAGTCACCGCTTTTTAATTCAGCACAATTTAAACCTTAGTAACTTAGAATAAGAATTTGAAACCTGTCATTGCGAATGCCCACGAACCATCACACGAACGCGATCGCCCCATTATTCGCCGCCCTTTTGTAATTTGAATTTCGAATTCCAATTCGTATATTGAGGTAAAATAAAAAGAGCGTTTCGACACAATGGCGTCAAGGGCGGTGCTCTGACATGCGATCAAGTTATTACATTAAAGGAAAGCGCACCCGCGAACCTCGCATAGGAACCCTGTTGTTGAATGCTTCCAGGAATACCGCTCTATGAAATTAATTATAACTTTTGTTTAAATTTTATTGTACGCTAACATAATATCTACTGTATGTATAACTACTACTACTGTACTGTAAGTATAAATGCTAACAAGAAACCCGTGTTTTAGATATTTAAGTAATAATTAAATTACGTCAACATCTATCAATGGAATATTACAAAAAAAAAAACCTATAACCTTTTCCCAATCACATAAAATTTCTGATATTATTCAAAATAAACTCCAAAGAGGCTCGATACAAATATCACCACAACTATCACAAGTGATAGTTGTGAAAAAGAATTATAACTTAAATTTGATTAAAATTTAAGAAGATTAAACAATACCGACCAGTACTGCATTTTATCCGTTTATTAATTAGTATTTATTAGTTGTATAGTTTATATGAAAAAAGTTAATTATTTTTAAAAAATCTATTTTTTTCCAGAAAATGGTCTACCTCGAAGATTAAGAACAGCATACACAAATACTCAACTGCTAGAACTGGAGAAAGAATTTCATTTCAACAAGTATCTGTGCAGGCCCAGAAGAATAGAAATCGCAGCGTCTCTAGATCTTACTGAAAGACAGGTATGTTAATCTATTTAAATAGTAATATTTTTTCTTCCTAATAGTAATTTTAAAGAAGTTTATTTTTTCCACAGGTAAAGGTCTGGTTTCAAAATCGACGAATGAAACATAAGAGACAAACTTTGAGTAAAAGTGAAGACGGCGATGACAAAGATTCTACAACCTCAGAAGGTGGAAAAAGTTCTAAAACTGGACTTGAAAAGTTTTTAGACGATGACGGTCCATTGTCTGGCAAAAAAAGCTGTCAGGGATGTGAACTACCACCGGGCGCCCTCTGTTCTCCTGCTGAAGAATTACCAGAACTCGCTTCTCGAACAAGAAATAATAATACGCCAAGTGCAACAAATAATAACAGTTTCGCTAGCGATGGAGCTTCGAGTGTGGCTTCATCCTCTTCACTTGATAAACTAGCTGAAGACGACTCTAGAGATGCTCATACAACGACCACCTCCATTCCACCTGCACCGCGGAATTTAGCCAAGAGAATCAAGCAAGAGTCCAGAAAACGTTCACCTTCTTTGGATGTTGCATGTAAAGTATCTCCATCATCTTCGAAGGACGGTCTCGGTCCAATTGCGGGTTTGCCAGATGGTGCTAAATTCTCGTCAGTGAGTTTGACTCCATCATCTACTCCTGGAACGCCATCAAGCATGCACCAGAGCCCACTCGGACATTATCCGCGGCCTTCACCTCCAAACGCACCACCAGGAGCCCCACTTTCACAGGCAATACCAAGCTCTATACCCCCCTACGTTATAAGAGGAAATGCACCTCCAGGTCAATTTGTACCGCACCCTGATTTCCGAATGGATTCGAAACAGTTCGTTGGAAAACTAGCTCAATATCCCCAAGGAAATAGAAATTATGAGAATTATGGAACTGCGTTGCAAAACGCTGAACAACATGCATACTCTCGAGGTCAGAGTCATGCGCGGCAGCAAGATGGATCACCTGCTCGGCCGACAAATGGTATAGGGTCGCGACAAGCTTACCCACACGAAATGTATCAAAACTATGGCTATCCATCGTATGGGAAAGATCAGGTGGGGTATAGCCACCCTAGCTATGATCAGTCGCAAGGCTATGGAGATCACATGGGGTATCCTAACAACCACTACAGTTATCATTACCATGATGGTCAACATGAGCATCCACATAATTATTATGGCACTGAAGCGCAGAAAAGTGCTCATGGAGCTGAATATACAAAGAATACTTATTACGACACCAGCGCATATGCAGCTCAGCAAGCAGGGTCGACTGCTACCTACGCGACCGGTGGGTCTCAGGCCAGCGCTAGCGAGGGATATAGCAGCAATCCTGCGGAATGCGGAGAAGGCTACGGCTCGTTCCAGCAGTTTTACGAGGCAACGCACGCTACTCCTGTGGGTGACAATTCAAATTCCTCTTCGGATTTTCATTTCCTCAGCAACCTTGCTAACGATTTCGCTCCTGAATACTACACCATTTGAGATAAGGACTTCGCCGAGCAGGCGAGTGATCTGTTCGTGTAATACTGTAAAGTGCTATCTTTATTTATATAAATTTAAACGACGCAAGTTAAGATGTTGAATTGAGACAAATTAGAACTGTTTGTTTCTGCCAAAGGCGATGAAACACAGTTCGGTTGGTTATCTTCTTTGTACCGATGTATAATTAAAATGTTACATAAAATTAAGTATATGTGTAATAAACTGTAAATATTAATAAATTAGCAATTACTCTCAATTATAATATTTTTACTGATATGTGTACACGATTTATCCGCGTTACTAGGCATTTAAAATGTTGTGGACAATTTTTTGAACATCTAAGTTAGTAGTTACATCCTGTACCTGTATTATTATGACATTAGCAATAATACATACATAAAACATTACAATATTTATAAACACAATACTGGCTAAACCTACACTTTCGTAGGATATAGACTTGACTAACATCTGTGGTAGCTTGACATTTTCGATGTATAGAAAATTAATTAATTGATGAATTATATTATTTTGAAAGCTGATATCACTGTTCTTATTACTTATAATAATTATAAATCTATATTGTAACCAAACAACTTTTCACGTGTTCACGGTATGAAATATTTGAATAATAAAAATTAATTTTGACTTTTAAATAGTTGTTTACAAACTTAAGGAATAGTCGTTGCCTTATTTAGTTATTATTATTTTGTGACTATAAAACATATGGTAGATGTATATAGTAATAATTAATATAGTTTAACATAAGTCATGGTACTGTAGATATCAGCGCTATCATTTTGGCCTATAAAAAAATAAATCATTTGGTGTCACGACTCCTCTGTTTATTTGTTTATTCCCAGTTCTAATCAATTATAATAATTTGGAAATCGCTTCTGTCAGAGCTAATAAATTTCTTTTGTAAGTACTTATTAGGTACCAATTATGGGCCATCCATCAACTGGATCACACACTAAACTGTCAATGATCACTTTGAGTAAATCTATGAGGAAATTAAGTTTGACACTAAAGATCTAAGAAAGAAAGAGGTAAGTGCCTACCTACCTCGGCGAAATTCTAATTAAACATTAAATTCTAATTCTACATTATTTAAATTACGTTGGGCATTATCAAAAATAAAATTATCGAATTTGAAATATTGATTTCTATTTCTTGAATTATAAAATCTAGATTCTTGAAAAACGGAATATTCCAATTAAAACTAAAATATTTTAACAGAATATTTGGTAGGTGTTAAAGGTCAAAACTTTAAATTACGTAATTCTGATTTTTTTTATTTAAAAACGTTAATTTTATATTCAATACTTATGAGTTTGTGTAGGTGGACCTAGTGTTTATATGCTCAGAGGGTGGACCCATTCTACTCACTAGCGCAGCCATTTAGTTGTACTGTTTGCAGTGAATTTAATATATTTAATGAAAAGGCAATCTGTAGTGCTCTAAAGAAAAGAATTTGTGATTATTTTAAAAATAACCTGGAATACATTCAGTATTTTAAATAGACAAAGATTTACTGCTAACAGTGGCCACTGTTCCGATTGTATATTTAAAAAATAAATAAATTAGTTTTCCAAGAATATCTAAAAATTCACTCTGGCGTGACTGGTACAGTTGTTGTTTACAAAGGATTTTAACAGTACATATTGGCGTACGGCGATACTAATTCATAAGAATTCTAATGGCGGCGCTAGCGGGTAGAATGCGCTCTTGAAACACGTGGATGGAGTAGATCCTTTCCTTTCATATGCTCGGATTTTAAAAGAATTTTTCAAAAACCTTCATTATTTTAAGAATGCTTTAGGTACTACCTAGGTACCTGCTCCTCGTGTTTTTAATTTTTGAATAACGGAACTGTGTAATAGGCACCCATGCGCATCTGGGTATTTATCAGTTTCATTGGATGGACAACCACTAAGAGGCTTTGTGAGAGCTATAGTAGACTGAGTGTGATAGTCCACATTCAGTCTTTCACACCAAGTGTGCTATCTTCCAAAAGGAAGCAAGTATAACTTGTATCCTTTACATATTTTATGGGACTAAATCTTCACAGTTCCGAATTGGGCTCCACAGCTACATTGTACGAGATGTTCTGGTCAACTATACTACTAACCAATGTACTTGTCATAATTCAACCACTAGTAAGCAAAACCATCTGCACGTAAGTAGATTATTGAAATCATGAATAAAACAGCGCGATAAAAGGAATTGTTTCATCTATTACTGCTTGAGATCTTGGACTTGGCTACGCCAAGTTAAATGTTGCGCATTTACCTTATTTCCAATCAATTTAATGACTGGTTTGGCATATCAATGAGCAATATCACAGAAATATAAAGCAAGGCAAACTAACACCACCAAATTTTATTTTTATTTTAGGATCTAAACTTAATGTAAATTATCCTACACAACTATCCGTGCTTACCAACCATTTGTAGATATATGGAAATGTAGTATCTGAAGAATAAATAACATGTCATTTTATTAATTTATTTATTTAACTAAAGAAACTAATTAAAATAATATTATTTTGTGATTAATAAAAATGCAAGTAAATTACATGATTACATGCTTTAGTGTTTTATTTTTGGGTTATTTATATAACAGAAACCACTTAGTAATTGAATGCACAAGTGTAACAGAATCTTTATACATTACTACACAGTGATTATTGTTCAAGGCAGTTGGGCAATAAAATATTTGAATTCATTTTGTTTTGTTTGTTCATTCATTTTTGCTTTAATGCACTTTTAGGCCATGTTTAGGAAAACATACAACTAATAATGTTATAGAAACACTGTAATTTTTGATAAAAACATATAACTTTGGTTTATTTGTGATTCACAGGTAACAGAGTTTTGACATAAGTTGTGATCAGCCTAGAGGGTGTGCAAATTTAAGTATGACCAAAGCAATTTACTTCTACTACTAGTAGAGCCTAGGTCAGTTAATAGTTAGTAGTAAGAATAATAGCTACTTATTTTGGCAGTCATATTTTCCAAAAAAGGCTTATTACGACCTATGATTATTCATATATCCATATCCATATATAGGTAGAAAAAAATTACTAATTGGTTAAAAAACAATTTGACACACAAATAAAAACAAACTGTTTCACTTCATGTGGGTTGCTCCATAGATTAAATAACTCACAACACATCACTTAAAACGCACTTAGACATTTCGCCCCCAATGTTAATCGTAATTCAGTTTCAATATACTATCAATGTTTATTAGCCTGCCACAGTTTAGTTAACAAGTAACCTGTATTATTTTTAGTATATTAATAAAGAATGAAAAGTAACATCTAATTCTATCTGTAGAAATAATATTGAAACCAGCTATATGTTATATTAGAAAAAAAAACTGAATGAAGAGTTTTGCATTCAAATGTTGTTCCTATATTACTTAACATGGACACATGATTCCATTGACCCAAAACAAAAACAGTCTCTTATTTTGACAGAAGAAAAATATGAAGCAAGCAAATATTATATTATTATAATACAACAATAAACTGTTATGATGTAGAAGCTTTCTGGGCCTGAGCTTGCGCTTGAAGTTTCATTTCTAGCATCATACATATTGCTTCTCGTGCCTTGGACTTTTCTACTCCTAATGCTTGTATTTTTTCCATTTGCTCACTAACAAATTGGACTTTCCTTTTGAAATAATCTTTGCCACCTTCTATGTCCTGAAAATTTAATAGGTATATATTAATTTACAAATGGTCAATTTCCAATTGACCAATTCTGGTTTAATTAATAAACTGGAAAGAATCTGGATATTATAGAATTGATTATAAATATTGATAGTCCTTTAGACTGCTTTTTAAAATACATTTCCATGAATATGAAACAGTAAATGGGTGGCAAACAAGCATATGATGTCCTTCTGATGGAACTATTTTACATAACATATAGATACTAAAACATAGGGCGCAGAGGAAGCAATATGATTAAGAATTCCCTAATCAAGATACAAATAACGATCTGTACCTTTTGAGCATAATAACCAGTGCCGATATCAATAATAACATTGTCTGTGTCTACAATAGTGCCCGGAACATACATAGATCCAGTCAGTGGTACTAAGACTGTCTTGCCTCTAGTGTTAGGCGTAATCTTTTCCACACTCTCCCCAGATTCCACATATTTACTCTGTGCCATTTTAAGGGTCTGAAGGGAATCTTGAAAGACATTTAATTCCTGCGAACATACAATAAAATTTGAGAGTACAATTTCACACTAATTCTGAAAAAGTAATATAATAATAAACGTGTTAAACATACTTGATCTAATTGTTGTTTCAATTGCGCCAACTGGTGAAGATTTAATTTGGATAAATCTATCTGTTGCATGCCAGGTGCTGGTGCCGATGATATAGTAGCCATTTTGTCAAAAGCGTGTAATTAAATTACCTTAAGACAGAATATACTTTCAATAATTAATAAATTAAAATAATTTCATAGTTCTTCAAACTAACCCTAAAACAAAATGGCATTCACTCTTTTTTTATTTTTTTTAATCTTCCTATTACGGAGGAGGCAAAGGGAAATTAAGCCTAGTCACGTCTGGAACATCAAAAGTTTTGTTCTTTATTTCTTTATTTATGGCATCGTGGAATTTTGACGACACATGGTGGACGCCGCCATTTTATTGATAGCTTACGAGAATAAGTTTATGAAATCAGAATGTAATTTTAATGATTAAATAATTTGAATATAAGACAAATCTCATGAAAGTCACCAAAATGATCTTAAATAATGTATTCCCTGTATTGCACAATGTATCCTTGTTTCAAATAACTACGTTTTTTACACTAACACACAATATAGAATCATTATACAGCGCCTCACAAACACAAAAATTATCTGCCAAACTCTTTCTTTTTCGTTAAGCTCTTCCTTTTTCAGGCAAAACGAAGAGACCTTAGGACATACCGCCAAGTCTTATGTGATTTATCATTAAGTTTGGCTTTGGAATGCTGGTGTAACTTAACCCATTACCTAGTAAAATTTTAATTAAATAATAGTAGCATTTTGGTCGATGATTTAGGGGAAAAATTAAATGTAATGTTTATGATAACGATAAACGATAGTGTAATGGTAAAAAAATATTGATCCTATGAAATGACAAGTATAAATGGAACACAGATATATTTTACAGAATGTCACTAATCGGATGCTGAATAAGGTATTCGATCTAAATATGTTCAACTTCAAAAATACATTTTAAAACAATTATTGTATATTTACTATCAATAGTACAATTCGATAGTCACACTATCACCAAAAACATCTTGAGGCAGTGATAATAATCAGTTAAGTCGTAGTTGTATGCAATTTAGTTTCTTTGTCTTCCCTATAATAGGGAGAATTAAACAAAAACACAGTACAGTCGTGTAAAGTAGTATCTATAGCTGTACACTTTACTCTTACGGCTTAATGATCTTAGTAACTAGGCCAAAGAATTGAAAAAAAAACATATTCTTTCTAATCTGTGTAGTTAAGTACGTACCTTGTGTACAAGTGGTCTTTTTATCGGAACAAAGTTTTAATATCAATGCGAATTTAGTATTCGCAGAATTAAATTATACATGTTTATTTAAATAAAGTGTTAATAGTACATATTTTTTCACTTGAAAGCTTACTAAAATAGTATAACCTCAACTTCTTCGATAATGTCTGTCGCTACTTTAGATACTAATGAACATTTCATAAATTTTACAAGGTATGTATTTTTATCTTCTAGAATATCTATGCAATAAGGCTCCTATAAATAGTAACACAATTTTACCGAGCCTATATTGTCAATGATATTCACAAAATCACAACATTCATCGATCTGTCAATATCTTTTTTAACAATAATCAAAGAAATTAATTCTCTATCTAACAGGGCTCCATCTTTAACAGTTATACATTTTTCTGCTAATTGGGCCGATCAATGTGATCAAGTGACTGGAGTTTTGGAAGAATTATCCAAGCTTCCAGAAATTCAAAGTAGTGGCAGTAAATTTGCTGTCTGTGATGCCGAAAGTCTTTCGGAAATATCTCTTCAATATAAGGTAATTTTCGCAGTGTTTTATTAGTATTTAGTAGCAGTGTCGTGTGTTGTCAGTAACTTGCATTTGCTGAGCAATTTTAAATATAATATAGAAAAAATTGCCAATTCTAGTTTTAAGTATTGAAACCAAATCCTTACTCTTTATTGGACCTAGATGAGTTATTATTTTATGAGTCAATATGTGACCTTAACCTTTGATTCCTTTATCCTTACAAAACATTCAGTCTTTTTTTTTAATAGCCCATAATTATTAATTAATAGAAATGAAAAATTTGGAATAAATGTGGAAATTTTTCATTCATAAATACAAAGTTAGTTGCCATTCTAATTTAAATAGTTCAAATATTGCCACTAAAATTGTAACCCTTTTTTAAAAATTTGTCAACAGGAGATTTAAACATCTCATCTATTTCGGTTAATAATTTAGAGTCTTGTTCAAAGCATTTGAAGACTTTAAGTTTTAAAGCTTAATATGTATTTTAAAAATTATGTTAATCCTTCTCATAATACATGCTTTGTGCAGTAGATTAACACTATTAACTAAACTTTTATTACAGATTGACTCTGTGCCAACAGTTATATTATTTAAAAGTGGACTGCAAGTTGACAGAATTGATGGTGCTGATGCTGCTCAAATAACTTCAAAGGTGAAGTATCATAGTCTTGGTAAAGGAGTGCCTGTTATCTCTTCTCCACACAATTTAGAAGAAAGATTGAAGGCTCTTATTAACAAACATAATGTCATGGTCTTCATAAAAGGCACAAGAGACACACCCAGATGTGGATTTACTAGGACTCTTATACAAATACTTAATGAAACAGGGTAAGATTGACTTCATCACATTTTATACAAAAGAATACTTTTGTCTATAATTAATAGTTATTATTAGCTGTTTTTAATTGAATTTTGACATATTAATAAAATTAAATATCATTCGTATTTAACTTATTTTCAGTGTACAATATGAGACATTTGATATCCTATCAGACGAAGAAGTTCGTCAAGGACTAAAAGAATATTCAGATTGGCCTACATATCCTCAACTATATGTAAAAGGAGAACTAGTGGGAGGTCTCGATATTATCAAAGAAATGCAAGCAAATGGAGAATTGGAATCTACCTTAAATGCCTAATTAGCTTATTAGATTATAATATTAATTTATTGCAATAAATTTTGCCTGGGTTTTTTTCTTAGTGTTTTTTTCCGTAAAATATATTAGTTATTCTGTATCATGACCTCAAATAGAAGCAACATGTGCTTTACGAACTTCGATTATAAATATGTTAATACTGCATCATTTTATCATATTCTTTTGCATTATTGAGGTGTATTAACAAAATTGTCTTTAAAAACTATAATAAGGATATGTTGTACCTGTATCTGTGCCAATATAGAAAAGAACTATATGACATATGGGCTCCAGTTCCCTTTGTCTACACTGAATTAGGGAGAATTTAACATTACAAGAGTTTTTGGAATGAAATTGGTGTAGTTTTAAGCCAAAAAGGAACATTATATCGTGCAATATATGGAATACATCATTCAGCGTTGATTAGTGATTTACGTGAGATTTTTCAGTGCTGGATTTCTACACACTACACACAACAACAACATTGTATGATTTCATTTGCATTCACTTATCATTTCATCGTCATCATTATCAAAACATTCCATTTTCGATTCACTATATCATAATCGCTTACTATAAATAATAATTTTCTAGTAAGTTATTATCCAAATGGCGGGGCCTACTATTGGCCACCAAAAAGTCCATGGGGCTTAGGGATACATAGCACCAGTATCCTGGACCCATGGATAAAGAAAAACTACTATATGGCTGTATAGTCTCCAGTTTCCTTTGTTTTCTCTTTAATTACGAGTATATTAAAAAATATGTGACAGGTTTTGACATAAATTACTAGTTTTTGACGGAATAACTTGATTGAAACGAAAAAATGTCAAAATAAAATATGATTATCGGAATACTTAGGCCATCGTCGACTTTCCTATCGAAATTTTCTTTGCAATTTCAGTTAATAAGTTTATTTATTCATTGTTTCAAATCTATTTATTGAAATCGAGTGAAATGTGATAATGAAATAAAGTAGTAATCAGGTAGATACCCTGTATAGTAAGTGCTGCCCCGAGATTTCATCGTAAATCTTACCAATACAAGTCTCCGTTAAAAGATGCATTCACAGTTTCATCCAAGTAAGAACAGCAAATTATTAATGTATCGCAGTATATTTTTATTTACACTTATTTGATTTGTTTCATTGCCACAAAATCTCGAAACAGCATGTCAATTTTAAGTAGTTTTAATAAAATCTGTTTTAGAAATAATGAATAAGACTAGAACCGCTGGCGATGGCATGGAATCTGATGAAGCAACAATGGAATCATCACCAATAACCAATTCAAAGGTGAACCTTAATGAAGAAATTACACTTTCGGGAGGACTTGTTCAAGTTTTTCCCAAAAATGTGATACGTTCGGAAAAGAAAAAGACACAAATACATTCAAAAAGCCCTAAATTCGTTCCATATGAACCTTACACAGCTGCCGTTAAGCCTATCACACCACAAACTGTACACAAAGGAGCTAAAAAATCGAAAAATAACATGGACATAAATACACTCATAACACAGATGTCTCAAATGAGTACAAATTTAAATGAATTCAAACCACGCCTTAAGATTTCTACAGAGGAAAAGCCTAGTAATGAGACCATTAAAGAATACCCAGAAAAAATGGAGATGCAAAAAAAAATTGATGCACTTACAAAAGATAATGTCTCATTGAAAGAGCAACTGAAACAACAAGTACAGGTAATTTTTATTTTTTAAGTGGGATAAAATGTAGCTTTCTTTGAGGTGATTAATATCTATACTATAATTTATTCATGCAAATATATATATTTTGTATTATTAATATTTTATATTATATATACTTAGTTATTTGGATTTTCCATTAAATCATCTACCAACCACAATCAAATAACTTTATGCCTTCACATTGAATCCATGTATATAAATTAATGCATAGTTCTTCAATGTAGTATGCTGCACTAGCTAATGTAGTATCTTCATATATATGCTGCTCATCAGGTAGTGTAGAGTCATTTGCTGAGCTTTTATATAAATTATATTTTGATTATTAATGCATTATGGTTAAAATGTGTTTGTATTTATGTATATAAAGTAATGCATTATGATTTGTCTATGGTTTCTAGGTAAATAAGGAATTAAAAACTATGTTAGTGGCATCAATGGGTGAGGATTTGGAGACCCAGGTTCAATCTCTGAATGAAGATAAGAAGCATTTAGCAAATGCCTTGCTTAGCTCTGCTCAACATCTTTCTACTCATCAGGTATTTTGAAATGCCGAAAGTTATTTCTATGTAAAAATTCTGTTTCTTATACTTACTTTTTAACTACAGGAACAAACTGAATGGTTAGCAGGTCAGTGCGAAGTATGGAGGAGTAAGTTCTTAGCTAGCAGGTACATAATTAAGTAATACAATAAAGATAATAATAATAATTACAATATTTCTCTTAGTCACACCAATTATATAACCCAAATATAGCATAATTTAAAGTTTGTGTTATGATTATGTGATTATGAGATAATGGAGAAATATATATGTACTAAATAAACTCCATGATATGTCAAGAAATATTTGTACTGATCATAAAAATATCTGCTCCTACCAGGATTCAAACCTGGAATATCTAGCTAAGTAGACAGGGGTACTGACCACTTGATCAGATCTGTGTGCAACTTACTTGCTTTGAATTGTTTGAAGAACATTTTTATAATCAGTACTTTTGTATTCTATGTCACCACAGGATGTTTTTGTCACAATATTTATCAACTTGGTTTTTTTAGTTTGATGGTTGAAGAACTGGCCAACTGCAAGAAATTACTCAATGAGAAAACTGAAAGTTTACAACAAGCAATAAAACAGTTGTTAGAAGAAAGATGTAGGACTAGAGATATGCTGTTATCTACTTATCGGAATTTATATAGCCTACATGAGAAATTTCTCGAGAACATTGCTATATCTGAGTACATGGGTACAAATAAACTGTATAACAGACCCATTGGTAACTTAAATTTCAATGTTACAATGCCTCATTCTACAAACATATTAGACATGGCATCCGTGAACTTAAAAATATCTGAAAACATTAGTAGTTCTGCAGAAAAACAAGACATTAATCATTTAGATAGTTTACCTACTATAACGGAAGGTGAAAAAAATGCAGAAAATGTAAGTACATTTTATTTAAATAAGTGTGATTTAGGGACAACAGTTGCTAATAAAAATTATTTACTGTACTATACAGTGAAGTTAAGAATGGACTGCACCACAGGCTAACATCACTACACAAAGCAAGGCCAAAAAACTTTTCAAGAAAATAATAACTTTGATAATAAAAATACCATAACCAAAAAGAGAAAGTGGGTACAATCTTCCGTAGTCAAATCCATGGTTTTCTCATTTCCAGGTGATGGCTATGCCTCTAGATGTGAAGAGAATGAATGAAGAGCCACTAAATGCACTTGTTCACCATGCTTACTGTAACAGTGGTACTACTGCAAGACATGTGGCTTCTTGTGTTCACTGCACTGGTAGAGTGCAGTTGCTATAATGAAGTCCTTATATAGGGTAATGATTATTTATTATTTAAATTCCATAATTGTTTATTATATTATTACGTACATTATTGGGTATAATATTTTATTAGCATTTGCAGATGGTTGTTGCCTCAGTTAAGGACATGATTATTATTATTGAATGTATAAACTTAACAACTATAATCTCTTAGTGATAGAGATCATTTAGGGATTGGATTACAGACCATATTATTACAAAATATGGTCTAGTTGGTCTGGCTTAAAATGTGAAGCTGTCTCCATCTGCATTTATAAAGAAAAGTATGAGACAGCCTTTGTTTTAAAGCACAATTTTAATAGTAATTTATCTATATTATTATTTTTAATCTTTTATTGTGGACTCTAATCCATAGTGTTACCATTAAATTCTATAGAGGTTCGAGTTGACCATCTAAAGGGATATTATAATCTTAATAATTGTTATTGTTTTGAATACATCTATGAAATACCGATATTTATTTTATACTGTTTATAAAAAATACCTGTACCTGATATTCAAAATAATAGTTTTTGTGATTAATTGATGTGTTTTTAATAATTCACCAGGTGAACAGTTACTTCTTTTTGACTAATTTTTATTTAAGTATTAATGCATTTTATTTAAAAATGGTTAAATTTATAAAATGTAGGTCAAGTTAGTCATACATGCAGTTCATCAAAATGTATTATGATACTTCTCATTATAATATTAAGAATTGTCGTCGTGGTAAATAAAAAAAATCTCGTTTTCTTTATCATTTTTGATTGTGCTCATACACTGCAGGGTTAAAGGGAATATAGCATTTGCTGTATTAATACATAAAATACTTTTCACTGTGAGTCACATACCTATTGATATTATGTACTTATTTATAATAACAGTTTTTCTTTTAAATCATTAATCTAATTTAATATAAGCAATAGAATTTAGAAAAAGTAAATTAAGACAAAACTTAATCAAGAAAAACATTTATTCACACCATTTGGGTTTTTTTAAATTATGTAATTACTAATAGTAAACCATAAAAATTTTTTCATCAAATACATAAAATATAACAAACTTGAATAAATTTAGATAGTCATATTAAGACAGGTGGTGCTATGTAAATATCTTACTATATTTAAAATTATAAATATAAGTATTATAAAATAAAATTTGATTACACTTATAACAAATTTTTCATTTATTACTGACATTTGTTAGTTATTATTACACTTGGAAGTTATTATTGAAATAACACTGTCACCTAAATTTAAAAACAGAACATCATATGATAGGTAAATCTCCGCATATACTCTATTGTGTTCTATTATAACAGCCGGTCAGTTTCAAAAGATCCGCGACCATTAGGTACGTTTTTAACCGACTACAGGTAACAACAGCAGGCGACACTACATATCTATGAAATACCTTTAAGTTACGACACGACCATGTACATATGCGAGCCATATTTCTATGATATACAATCATTTCTATACTGTACCTAATAGTGTAGCTTGTAGTATAGGTGAGTATGTTTACGATGCCATCGTATAGGGACTCCTCTTTTCTCTTATTGTAGAATAGTTTGGTAATTAAATAAATAATAGCGTAATTTGCGATTAAAATAACATGAACAGCCAGTCAACAAAAATGCATTAGGGATAAGTACTTCCCGTATTTGTAACATGAACATTAAAATATTTACAATGTATCGTTTTAAAATTTCATGGTCATTATCATGATAGTTATTTACGGAATTTATACCATGTACCTTTTCGTTTTTGAGTTCCCAATATTTCGGCACTATTGCAAGCGCCATGATCACGGAGATAACTGACGATTTTGCGGTTTTACTCTTTCGAAGACTTTATTGCGGTTGACGCCGGTAAAAAAGGTACGTAGTATGAATCTCGTACTATTTCCAAAGTGTTCATATTTAAAAAAAATATTTTTGATATAATTGCTTCGACAAAACATAACCAAGGCGCAAAGTCGTTATATCGAAGTTAGTTTCATGTCTATCTATAATTTGCTGACTTATCCATCCTTCTCTAATATGATTCCATAATACTAATCCGAGTTCAAGACGTATTACAACAATACACTAAGACCGTAAAAAAATAAAATTATAGAACTAACTAATTAATTTGGATCCAAATTAAAAATGAATCATTTTCGATCTTGTTTGAGACTTGTGGTACCCACATTGTGTTTTGTGTATTGGAGAATTTCCAAGCCCGTGTAGTTGTATGCTAAATAATCCTTGACTGGAATATATTTGGCGCCACCAAACCAGTCGACCATGGCTATCTGCGCGATTTTTAGTTTCGCTACGAACCAATTATGATCTGAAAAAGTGAAAAATATTAAAGTAATATTAAAGTGCTAAATTTTATATGACTAAGTGCTTTATTAAGATAATTATTTCGCGAAATCGAAAGTTTTGACACAAAATTCATATTGTGCTTCTATTTGAAAACCCATATTAAGAGTCAGGTTTTGGAGTTATTCGAATAATTTTGCACGTTGACTGCCAACTACGAGATAACTCGTAGATTGTGTTCTTTGCTAGGACGCCGACTACGAGTTATCTCGTACTGCATTTACTTGCCATATTCGTGCAGCTACGATAAAAATCATAGTACATCAGTACTAATATGGATTCTGGGATGAGAAGAAAATATTCATGCTGGCTTACATAAACATAAAATACATTTTATATGCTTTTTGATAATAACTATGTATTATACTATAATTAGAGTTTATAATAATATAATATGATTAAATGAAATTGGCTTTTTAGACCGGAATTCTGAAAATTGCCGTGGCAGTTAACGTGTATTGAAAAAAAATACTAGTCATTTATTTTGTAATGATTGATAGTCTAGTATTTTTTTCGATATGAAAAGGTATAAAGCAGAAAATTGTTAATCATTTTCGTGTGTACATACACTAAATGTGTATCTACTGCGTATCATAATCCGTAGTAAAATTGTTTTCCTTGTCCAATCATTACAAGCAATAAAAGACCAATTAGATAATAGGTTGTTGAACATTGGTCGTTGGTCGTTGTTATTTGTGAACATGAATCAAATACACCACCATTGACCCAATATTGTTAATTTATACCTATTAAGGTATATATTATTTCTAATATACTGAATTAAGCCGATCTGTGAGAATATAGAAGTACTATATAAAGAACTTTTAACAAACCTGTAGGGAAATTAGCCATAGAGGGATGTCTTTCAAATAAAGCGGCTTTTGCAAACAGGTACTCGGGTGTGCCCTCTCTGAGCTGAAACAAACGTAATAGCAAAAAATAGTGCCAGACAACTATTGCTTGTTTAGCCAGTCAACTGTTGTGTAGGTAGTAAATAGCACTATTAACAACAGAATAATAAACTGCATTATCCGCAAGATAACCTAAAGGTAGTTATGTAAGTCTGCTTCGGTGTGTGTTTTCCACTACGCGATAAGTTTTATTTACTGTTAATATTGTTTTACGATTTTAAATAACTTAGCTTAACACTTGCTAAAATTAGTTTATTGTATACAAAGCTGCTAGTATTGATTATATATACCTCTTAGGCATAGTAATATTCCGAGTGTAACCGCACATTCCAAACAAAATGATAAGCTCCCAATATAAATATTAAATGTTATATTTCTGTAAAGTATTTAAGTATTATGCGAAATAACCATAGTTAAGTCACAACTTACAACACCTAGTAGAATACGCTACTACAGGAATATGGTTATATATACCATACTCTAACCATAACTGTGTTTCCGTTGGTTTCTTAATAAATAAATAAATGTTACCTTTCTCATCTTGCCTGTGAGGATTAGTCTGGTGCATCTCGGGTCTTCCGGGTCCATTCCCTTCTTTTCGCAATAGCTTGTCTCTTCCAATGATACTAGCACCGTGGCACGACTGTTTCTCTGTGTGTACATAATTTATCTACTACAGTAATTTTTATAAATGCTTATTTTTATACAAATAAGCAGTCGAAATCATAATAGTTTATTGAGTAACCAATGTTTTCAGATATGCTTGTATATGAATTGTTGGATATAATCAACTTAGTCCGCTATTTTCTTTACTCTGATAAATGCAATTTAATAAAAAAAAATCTGAATGTAATTTAGCTGTAACGCACGAGTATTAATAATCGTTATTATTTACTTTATCAAGGAATAATATTGATGCTAATTTATGGAATTATTGAATTTACTTTTAGGTAGAATTTTTTAAAGTCTTACTACGCCTACGCGGGTAATACAATCCGTCAATCACAATAGTCATGTCTAGGCATATAATTTCCGCCGCTTATTTCTTTATTTAATAGTTGTAATGTACATATAAAAATGTTACAGTGAAAATAAAAATAAGGACACCATTTAGAATGAATTTGCTTATTGCTACATCAAAATTTATCAAAATTAGTACCTACTTTAAGAATTGGCTTATGAAGTGCCATTTCGCAAATTAGGCATTTCGGGCCTAAACGAGCCCTACAGCTCAGTTTAAGGAGAAGTAGTTTATATATAGTTATTATCCGTAATACTTACCCACATGTATATGGTTTCAACAAGTAACTACATTGTTACATTCTGTGTTTAATATGTTTATTTCATCTTATCTCTTAACTATCTCAAAATAGCAAAAAACTAGAAAAACAACGAAATTACTTTATTCATAATTTTTTGGTCCGGATACAGAAAACCAATATCCTTTTTTTATAATTACATAAATTGCTACGGTGTAGCTATAGAACAGAATTTTAGTAAATCGTTTACCGAGACAATTTTTTTTGAAAACTAAACACGTAGATTTTATTTGAGATGATGTATTTACGTAGACAAATTTTTTTTAATGACCCATTTAAAGAAAATTTTAAGATCTCCGTGTAAGATCGCTGGGCGACAGAGTGTCTGCGCTGAGATATTTTATGTGGGACGATGATATTATCAATTTGTACTATTGAATATTTAGGTATAGTGTTTGGTTGTTGCAGTTAATAAATCCCCAGTGCACTTCGAAAAGAACCATTTTTACATGAGTGCCTAAATGCGTAATTACTGCTTATTAGAATCAGACTGAAGGCATGCCTAATTGTGATAATAGAATATTCTTTTAGCTGTTTTAGAGTCGCTACGGATATGCTGACGGATTTGAATAATTTGTTTTTGGTTTTGTTCGCTTTAATTCAAACAATATCTAATAATAACTTAATAATCATTTTAAATCATGGATAAATTCATAAGAAAATCTTGACTAGGTTAATACACAGTTCAGCTACTAAATGATAATTATTACCGTCAAATCACGGGCTGTGAAATCCAATGGTGACATGTAAAAATAGGGCACCCCAGTTGAGTTCGCCAGGGAGCCATCGACAAGAGATTTAACGTTAGAGAATGGAAACCCTTCCACTGCAGGCAACGTGGAAATAGTTGCTATTGACGCCCAGTCTGGAAAATAAAAATAATAAAAAAAGTTTCACAAGTGAGTAACAAAGTGTGGTTCTTTAGTCTTAAATTATTTTTATTGAAGATTAGTTAGTCTCATCTTGCAGTTAATGACAGGTTAAATGACTTTGCATTGGTGACTTAAACTTCGATAAAGTTCTTTACTTTGCATATTCGACCTCTACGATGTCTAGCTCTCACTAATTATGACTGAATATTCATTGCCGCAAATAGAATCGTTAAACACGCATAATGAATATAATAATACTGGCTTGTTAATTGATGGAACATATTTTGTAGGTAGTTGACATTGAATTGTAAGATTTTAAATTGCTATTTTGATACATCTGATCATCTTATTATTATTTTCTTACTAGCTGTGCCTGCGGAAAGTTCGGAACTTCTAAAAAAGGTGCTTAGCTCCTATTGGTCAAAGTGAGATGTTATACAGCTCATAGATTTCTTCGATAAATGGAATATCCAACACACAAAGAATTTTTCACTTTGAATCAGTAGTGGCCGTGATTAGTACCTTCAACTAAAACAAACTGTTCAGTTGCATAATCTATACTAATATTATATACAGGTAAAATTTACTGTACTGAAAGATTATTTAACGGGGAAGGTTAAATGAAGTGTCATAAATTCGTTTGCGTCATTATTTTATGTGATAACACATGGATTTAAATTTAACGTTACGTGTCTGAAATGAACCTTTAATAAACTCCAGGATAGAATATTGGTTAATGCATTTTACTAATGTCGTCTATCTATAGACAACACCCGATTTTTGAAAATCCGTCATCATTTCACAAATATGACAGTTCATTTTCAAAATGTTATTTTTAGATACGACTGAACCACAAGTATTGATACTACTTCTATAATAGTAATGATAAATTAATATACATATTTACACCTGCTTATTAAATTAACTAGTAACACTCTGGATTCTACATAATTCATACTTAATTATAAAGTTACGTTTGGCGGACTTATTACCATTAGTTTTCTCTACAAGTCAACCAGAGAATTAGTTGAGGGACATTATATTGTTGTAAACGGAATAAATAATATTTAAATATTTCTCGTTCAATTTATAACTAATCATATAACATGTTGATGGATACAATAAATTATTAAATAAATAAATAATGGATTATAATGTACTCATCAAATTCTAATAAGTTTGTCAACTTACCAGTATTGTGCAGAACGTATCTCGCCATAGGAATCAGCTTAGTGTGGTCGGGAGGATCGGGAATCTCCATATCATTATAGTAAGTTATTTGATTATCTGTTTCCATGGGATACCAATGGCGAGGGTGGTGTAACTTGTGATTGTAACTACGGTAGCTTCCATCTATTTGCCACTTACATTCCCCTGTTAGTACAAGGGCTAACGCCATGAATGAAGAAAATTGCATTTTCATACTGTTCAAACCTAAGAAAGTTTTCTTTATGAAAATAATTTCATAATTGTAAGCAATGATACTTTTAATTAAACGAAACTTTTATATATTTATATTTTTAACTATTATAAAAAAACAAGAACTTTATTCGACTCATTTATGACTATATGTGATTCAAATTATTATATAAATAAGTAAATAACATACTTGTTATTCTAGATGCTAATGTAAACACAATGAATTGATAATTACTTACGGTAATGCGTAAACAAATTTAAAAAAATTGTTTCGCACACACGTCTCACTACGTCCGTAGAACGTCGTAGAATCACGCGAATGTAGGATAATCGGAGCTAAACTTATAAATCTTCGTTATCCAGCGTCTTTGGTCATAACTAGTATAATAAGAGCCTTTATTTACTTGCTCGAGTGACACGAGCTCGACACTGTCAAATTATTTTAATACTTGGCAAACTTCACGGCGATGATTTGTATTTTTTATTACAATGAAAGTTGCATCTTACTTCCCAGTAATTAGGTGTATATTGGAACTAATACTCAACTATTCCAGAGGCGGGAAGGTCTTGGTCGTGGCATACACAACAGAGCGTGTGCGGTAACTTGTTCGAAGATCTCATAATTAGTATGGGTCGCTTTACATACCGCGGAGTTAGAGAAAGCGCTTGGGTGTTAATATAATCAATCTTCTTTATAAAATATCTAATAAAAATAAAACCATAGCATAATCAAGATGGTAGGCAGTATATTAGATATACATACATTGTATAGACGCGTTCTACGCAACACGAGTCTAATAATTTCGTGCTCATGAGATGCATCTTGAAATATTGTAAAAGATTACGATTTTCAAGTCTGTCACAAAATTAGCGAAATATACCGTCCTGTGCTAAAACGCTTATATTAGTATTATAGTTACCCCGACAACTAAGTATCTACTTAGCCTGTCATTATTTTAAAATTAAAACTGACCCTTTTGCTAATACCCGGTTAATAACTACTTAGTTATCACTATTACTAGTGTCATGCTCTCAATTATATGTATTTATTTTTCTCATACATATTCCCTATTATGACAATTTAAAATAACTTATTATTGAGACTATTTAAATAAAGATATTTGGACTATGATATATTTTCAATACATTACAAAGATTATAACGAACGCCCGCATGGCTTGTTTCCTTCCCTTTCTTATAAAAGGTTGTTATTTATTACAGAAATGGTGAAACTAATCTTTTAATTTTTTTTAGTCTATTTACTGTTTTAATTGTTCCTCTATTAAATACCAAGTTAAGTTGTAGGTGTACCTACTAACATAAGACATTATGAGATTAAGTAATGAAATAATTCGTCTATATTTATCAGCATCACGTACATGATAAAAATTGACAACATCGATTTACTCCGCTCAAATAATATACTTGAAATAAGTCACGTACCTTTACGTAATAGATAAAATGTACCGTAATAATATCAGATTAGGGTCAGATTACCGTCAAAATAAGTTAGTAGTAGGTCACCCGAACTCAATCCTTTATAGCAATGTAATAGGACAAGTACCTAAGGAAATTTTTTTTTAATAACACGTTTTATGGCCTGTTAAGCCTACAAAATAATTAAAGAGATCAGTACGGAAAAGATTTTCTTTACCATACACACACTTAGGATAAAGCAAAAATAGCTAGCACTAGACTACATTAACTACAACTAAACTTCCATCATCAACATCATTTTATATATGTCCCATTGCTGGGCACAGACCTTCCCACATGGGAGAAACACAGATGAAGTTTTTTGCGAAAGCGGTTGCCGTATCATAGTAAAAACAGACGGCAAAGATCTTCACGTCACTAATATCTACTTCTATCTCACCAGGCGGGTCCCTCAACCAAAGTATATCAATTAATTGTGTCTGTGCCTAGTAATAAGATATTTTTTTAATTAGACTATTGACCCATAAATTATAAAAGAAAATTATAAACCATAAAATCATATTCACACGCTCTTTATAAATGATTGAAAGATTACTTAGTTAATAATATATTATGAAATAGGAAATATGACCATAATTCTAGAAGGGTATTAATTGGAAACCGCGGTTGGAATAAAATGCAAATAAAGTTGGAAGTAATTTATTGAGATAATTGCTTGTAAACGATTTACACTTACATACATTGCTTAATAGGTACTTCTAGATTTTTCTTAGGTTTGAACATTGGTCATAAATTTGTCGTCTCAAAAGTACCTAACTAATTTGTAGACTTATGACAAATTGTCTCTAGTTCTACCGTTGTTGGGTACTTTTAGCTATTTGTTCTTTGAGCATCAGAATACTTGCACGTTGTTCAGGCGGCAGAAGTGCGATTTGTTCATCTGACAACTGTAGCACTTGCATAATCAACGCGGCCTATGAACAAAACACACAATATCAGATATTGAAGATAAACACCTATTTAAACTACGTTTAATTATATCTTTACATAGTTTTTTTTAACTAATAGATACTTAAGTATTTAAAAAAACTAGTTATGAAATCGATCTTTCATAAAAACTATTTAATTTTTATACTCATTATAATCAGACTTCCTTTAATTGAACTGTTAGCTTTTACAAGACAAATGATCTCATTTTCGGCCGTCTGACGTTTAACTATGTTTGCACTGAAATGAAATTTCTCCAAAATATTTTTACCTTTTCTTGATCGGAAGCTCCAGATGGAATACCCTGTATAGTCCGGGCCTGCGCTACACTCGGCATGCCCGGGGGCATTTGTGCTGTTACATAGAAATATATACATAAAACAAAAAGAAAATCCTATATTATGATGATCAGAATTATTAACAGGCCCTCTTTCTATGTATTGGTTGAAAATACTGTAATTAATTTAAAATTTCCTTGTATAGTATTTGACCTAAATTTGTCCAAAACAAACATAATATACTGGATTATGTCCGATAATTTATTTTAACGTAATCCTTCTTACTTTATCGAGATATATGCATAAAAACTATAGTGACCAAATTTGGACCGAAAATTTTGTACTTGTGTTGGAGCGGGCAAACTGAAAACTTGAAACTGAATAAGAGTTCTATAGATAGCCGGAGTTTTTATAGGAATTTGGATTTTATTCAGGGAATTATGATTATTTTACTTTGGAGTTTCCGATTTTATGGCGTATAAAATTGTACGAAACACATAAATGTAGTACAAGTACAATAATAAAATATATAAAAACAGAAGAAAAAGTCGCCGTCAGAAGACGTAAAGCAGAAGTGACCAGAAATAGACTTAGGAGTCACACACAATAAGATACAACACAGACAATTAGAGAGATATATGCATAAGGAGGCCTGTCCTGACAATTTTGGTATATTTGGTGCTTTATGTTCCATAATTACCATTACTTAGAAACAATCCATAAAATTATTAGTAATCAGATGAATTTCATGCATTCCACAATAATAAAAAATACAGGCAATAATATATTCGACTGAAAGTCAGTTATTTTAGTTATTCGTTAAATTTCGCACAAACGTGAAGCAATTTTTGAACGACAATCAAAAGAGGATTTTTACTATCAAGCGTTATTATTTTAAAAGAACGTGTATGTCCGTTAAATATTTATCGTAAAATGACTTACAAGGCATCTTTGGTTGATTGCGAGGATCGTTGGATCGCACGCGCGGGTCCTGCGAGAATTGTTGCGTATTCACCAAACGAGGATCTCGAGGAAATACACTGAGATACAGAAAGGAATGTAAATAGCTTGCACACATGGTATTTTGAATTTACTACTACAGATCTTCAAAACCTTTAGATCGTAACGAAATAGAATAGACAACCGTAATTAATTAATAATTAATTTTAAAAAACATGTTAAAACTATCACTCCAATGACATTTATAGATGGTTGACGTGTTAACTTCATTGCACTGAATACAAAAGACTTTTTTAAAGGATGCATGCACATTAAAAAAAATATGAAAGTAATATTTTAGTAGATACTAGATTAAACTATTTTAAAACGGTTTTCAGCAATAAAACTAAAAGCCGCCAATTGGGAACATTAATAAAATTATTTACAAAAACATTACAATTATTATTATTGACGTTTTATAGTTACTAAATAATACCAAAATAAATAATAACAAAATATTTAGTAATCTACGCAAAAATAAAGAATATCAAAACAAAACACATCAATGAGGGGTATATCAAAGCTCACTTACGTTTCTTTTAATTCCAAAGGTGTAGATGCAGTACTAACAAAAATATGTCAATTACCATTAACAGGGCCAAACAATACATTGAACGAGTAATCGGTTGGTTTATTTTAAGACAGCATTACAAGCTTGTAAACGTTTTGATTTTTAAAATAGTCCTTAAATGCTCTAAATGACCAATTAAGTTCTATAAAACTTAAAATCTTCGCTTTAATAACGGGATCGATTTTTCGGTTCACCATTTTAAAAACAATAAAGTGTAGGGTATCAAATTAAAGCACTTTATTGTGGCTATTTGGTGAACTAAAAATCAACGCGCTAATTTCAAAACTTTTAAAGTTTTCTCACATTAAAAATATTCATTTTGAACCCTTATTTTACTTACTTAATATTGTAATACATTTCATGGTCATTAGAATAGAGTACATTAATTTTATACATATGTATTTTCTTTATTCATATCATGAACACCAACATAACATTCTGGAGACACGAGATGTTAATGCATCCCTTGTCCTGTAACAGTTTCCATTCCCTTTACACCTAAACACAGCGAACTGATACATGGCCGAATTAGCAAAGGCGATAAGGCTTAGAGACTTGCTCCAGTAGCAAATAATACTGGCCCTACATCAAGCCTAGAGACTTAGTTAATGGGTCGTCAAGTAAGATGTTCTAATAACTGTGATGGTTTTTGAACTAACCTATCTTGCTGATGTTGTGGTGGGGGTACAGGGTGAGGAGGCATGGGCAGTGATCGCATATCCTGGTCTAATAGCCCTGGGATAGAGCCACGCGATCCTCGTAAATCCACATCGGCCATAGGTGGCCGGGCTAATAAATACAGAGTAATACATGTTTGATATTATTTATGATATATTATCATCATGTCATTGGTAATTGATGTCATAGAAAATAAAAAAAGACTATAAATATATCTACACTTACAAGGAAACTGGTTTGGAGGTGGCACTGGATTAGCCAACAATGGAACTTGCTGTGGAACTAAAATAAAAATTAATTTTAATATCAAATTAATGTTTTATCATACTCATATTATTATAAACCTTAAAACTAGAATTCACTAGTCACATGGTCCAACTTACAACAATCTACATCCTAAGGACTGGCAAAATATTGAAATTACATATGAACTCTTATTGATAATTTGCAATCATTGCCAGTTTCTTATAATAATCTTAATTTTACATATTTGTTGCTGCCCATTGATAGACACAGCTGCTGCTACGGCTTCATAGACAGAAAAAATCAAAAATTATTTTTCCTGTCTAAGAATGCCAGCAGCTTCATATAACCACATGTGTTCAGTATAGACTTTTTGATGTACTTCTTCTTTTACCACAAGAATCAAAGTTCTAATCTTTGGCAGTGATCTATTGAAACTTTCCTCATTTCAAGACAGTGAAAAATTAATATTATTGTGAAATAAGCTTTTAAAATAAATGTTTACTCTCCCACTTACCTGGCGGAGGATTGTTAGGTATATAAGAATTGTTGGAATGTTTGTCTCCCGGTTGCAGTACTGGAGGCACTGGGTTGTTTGAATGCAACATGCTCTAAATCAAATAAAAACAGAATTTTCAGTAACTGAACATAATGCTATTAATAGGCATTCTTATAATAAAGATTAACTTACAACTGCAGTAGCAGGGTCTACAATCCTCATGATAACCTGTGCTTGTAACAAAGCATATGCAAGTTGAGGATTTTGAAGCAGCATATTTCTAGCTTCAGTTGGATTATTCTGGAAAACATGATAAAAGCAATGTTGTAAATCACAGCAACAGAAGAAATATACATGTAAAGTTGACCTATTTATTAACCTATATACAATACGAAAAGTGACATCGCTATTTAACTTAAAATGCATGCTTATTAATTTTCTAGACTTCATATTTCAATTACTTTACTGATAAAAAAAATATTATGTTTTAGTTATTAGTGCCATTAATGCTACTTCTAATACTTATTTAAATAGATACCTGAATACAGAGTTTCATTTGCTTCATAAGCTCAAACATTTGTTCAGGTGGCAATGTTGCTACAGCCTTGCTAATTGCCTCTGGTGCTTTCTCTGGCTCAACCGGATCTCCATATGGGTTTTCTACCTGAAATTAATTATAATTATATAGAACATTGAATTGTGTTAATGACCACCCATCTCCCAAATCTTTTAAAATAATGATATACCACATACAATTTTAAATATAGATTTACAATTATTTAATTAATATAGATTATACTTTGACCAATTCGTATAATCTTGAAAATATATATGTTATAAAATAATTTTGACCAGATAGAAAATATGAAGACAATTTAGAAAATATTGAAACATGAAAAGCAGCATTACTTGTACAAATTTCGACATCCAAATGATTATTTTTGAATACTAGATTTAGTTATTTCAATTTATGGCAATTTGACAAAAAGTGTTTGTGCCATTGGATATATGAACCCAAAAAGCACATAGTAAGCTTAATATTTTCATAAATTAATATCATTAAATTTGTCCATGCAATCATACATTTGGTTGCCACTTTCAACCATTTGGTTAGGGTATGTTTGGTAAACAATGTTTGTATTTTTAACATCTTTCTTAGACAGTTACATATTCACTGCCCAAAATAGAGGTTTATGTTGTTCATCATATTGACCTATCTTTGGGGGTACTGTGTCTAGTTTAAACTGAAATACATCACAATTACCTGAGGTCCTTGCATCAAAGCCTGCATTTCCATTCGTGATTTCTCAGTACAAGCATTGTCAACTCTAAGAGATCTACCTCCTATTTCATAACCGTTTAAATTCCTCATAGCACTGAGAGCAGTTTCTTGATCTTTATATTCGCAGAATCCATAGCCTTTAGGTTTACCGGTTTCTCTATCAAATACTAACTTAAATGAGAGCACTGGTCCCACTTCACTGAATATATCTTTTAATTTCTCTTCAGTAGCTTCGTATGGTATGTTACCGACTAAAACAAAATAGAAAAAAATAAGAAGTGTTAAATACGAAAAGACAAAAATCTCTATTGTGTTATATGATCTTACCGAAGACAGATCTCATGGATTTATCCATGATACTCTGCTCTTCCTTTTCCTTGCTTTTATCCATTTTGAAAAATAAGTTTTTTATTCAAGAGACAGCAGAAATAAGATCCAGAAAATTTGATGAATCTAAACACAAAAAACACGAAACCTAATCTTTCTAAACCACAAACAGATTAAAAAGACCCTAAAGTATTTTTTTTTTCAATTATTTGGCCTGGTAACTAAGACCTTTAAGCCATGGAGTCTAAAGTATGACAACATAAATCACAGATTATAATGAATTTTTTTTTAATTATTTGGCCATAGATTAGAATGTGTACTACTAAGAGCACAGATTAGAAAGAGTATGTCTATATGATGAATATGTACATACATATAAATTACAGTAATTGTTTACTGTAATTTATATGTAAACTTTTTGATTTGTTTTTTGTTTTATTCTCCCTACAATAGGAAAGGCAAAGTAAAAATTGTATGGTAGGTAAATGCAACTGACGCCCATACAACCATGTTCTATGTAGTTTTTTATTTATTTATAGCTCCGGAATAAATGTGGATAAATTTATTTATTTAACTTAATAGCGTCATTGAAAGTCAAGTCTTCAAAAACTCCATGGGGTAAAGATACGTTATACCAGTATCCCGAAGCATAAGTACAGAAATAAGAACATAAGATATGGCTGTATCGGCTGTAAATCACTTTGTCTTTCCTGTAATATGGAGAATTAAAAACAACAACAATAAAAAAAACAAAAAGCAAGTGAGTTGAATGGAGGAAGACTATGTTACGATTTTAAATAATTTTTCTTAATTAAAGTTGTTGTGTCGATTTGCCAATACAAACATAATAACTAAATAATAATAAGTTACTTGTTTGTAGATCTTAAGTGCCACTGGAGCTCCCGTAATTGTCCTTCGAATTTGCTTTAAAATAGTATTGATTTATTCTGTCATGAGATGACAAAACCATGTCAAGTGTGTTTCACTAAATAAATTTTGAACACAATAGAAATAATTGGTAACCAGACGGGCTTTATCAGGTGTTACGGCATGAATTTAGATAATTCTTCAAGAGAAAATTCTGAAGCTTTAGACTCTATCGGAACTGTGAGTCCTAGAGAAAAGTATCACAGCATGAGGGAGAAAAAGTTATCTACCGCATCACTCACAAATACGGAAGGAGCACGTCCTAAAGTTGTTACAGTCAAACATCCGGAATCTAATAAACCTAAACCTACAGCCAAAAAAAACAAACCAATTCAAGCAGACCTCGATGTCGTGAAAGAATTTGTTAGATGTCGCGAAGAAGGTGTGAAACGGCTGGACCTCAGTAAGTCGTCAATTACTTCCTTGCCGCCAAACGTCAGAGACTTGACTCATCTATTAGAATTTTATTTGTATGGAAATAAGTTAGTTGCACTTCCTGCAGAATTTGGATGTCTCACAAACTTACAAACATTAGCATTGAATGAGAATTCGTTAACAAGCTTACCAGACTCACTTGCAAACTTGAGGTGCTTAAAAGTTTTGGATTTGAGACACAATAAATTAAGTGACATTCCTGAAGTAGTGTATAAACTGACTTCCTTAACAACACTGTTCCTAAGATTTAATAGAATCAGAGTAGTTGGTGATGGAATTTCTAACTTAACCAATCTCACAATGCTTAGCTTGAGAGAAAATAAAATCAAAGAGTTATCTTCTGGTATTGGAAAATTGGTTAATTTAGTTACCTTTGATGTTTCACACAATCATTTGGAACATCTGCCACAAGAAATTGGTAACTGTGTAAATTTATCTACATTAGACTTGCAGCACAATGATTTATTGGATATACCAGAAACGATTGGGAACCTTCAAGCACTAACAAGATTAGGTTTAAGATACAATAGATTAACTGCTATACCCTCCACTCTGAGTAATTGCAAGCACATGGATGAATTTAATGTGGAGGGCAATTCAATATCCCAGTTGCCAGATGGGTTACTAGCTAGTTTGAATGAGCTCACAAGTATCACATTGTCTCGCAATTCATTTATGAGTTACCCATCTGGTGGACCTGCTCAATTTACTAATGCATTTTCAATAAACTTGGAACACAATCAAATTGACAAAATACCTTATGGTATATTTTCTAGAGCTAAAAGTTTGACTAAACTAAATATGAAAGAAAATTTGCTCACTTCTTTACCCCTTGATATAGGAACATGGATTAATATGGTAGAGCTGAATTTGGGCACAAATCAGTTGGCTAAACTTCCAGATGATATACAATGCTTGCAAAACTTAGAAGTGTTAATTTTATCAAATAACCTACTAAAAAGGATCCCTCCTAGTATTGGGAGCTTGAGAAAATTAAGAGTACTTGATTTAGAAGAAAATAAACTTGAAATACTACCAAATGAAATTGGCTTCTTGCATGATTTGCAAAAATTAATTGTACAGTCCAACCAATTGACTTCATTGCCAAGGTCTATAGGACATCTCACAAATCTCACATTCCTGAGTATTGGTGAGAATAACTTGCAATACTTGCCTGAAGAAATAGGCACTCTAGAGAATTTGGAATCATTATATTTAAATGATAATCCAAATTTATGCAACTTACCATTTGAGCTAGCTTTATGTGTCAGTCTACAGATTATGAGCATAGAGAATTGTCCATTAACTGCGATACCACCTGAAGTGGTATCTTCTGGGCCTTCTTTGGTAATTCAATACTTAAAATCCCAAGGACCATACAGAGCTATGTGATATCAGGAAGAAGATTTTTTACCAAGCAGTGAAGGCACTTAGGTGTAAACAATGCTTAGCTTTTCCAGAAAATATTTACTCATATACTCTGTTCATACATTTATTAATTAAGAATATGTAATACTTACTTCTAGAATTATTTAATTATTTGTGTGATTATTTTTATTATGGATTTCAATCTTTGTGATTCTTAATTCTGCATCATATAAACATTTTGTTTGATATAGACATCTTCTCTTAATATAAAAATTAATGTTGAAAAGCATTTCAAATATTCCTATGCTACATAGTAAATTTTCAGTTATTTTTGTATACTTTAAGAAACTGTTCTTTCTCTAGTTATATATTAAAGTTTTAAAAATTACAAAAATACATCCATTAGAGTTAGTAGATAGACATATATAAAAATAAATAAAATAGACTTATGCACAGAATTTATACTGTTTTGAAACTTGAACTTAAATAAAGCCAAAATAGATTTTATTCACAAACTGATCAAATATATCATATAATTATGGATAAAAAACATAGGAATGTAATTATAGACCGTCATATCTTATACATGTTTTAAAAGAGACCTTATGTATGATTGGGTTCCAATTATGATAGTTAAAATGTAGTTGCTCAGGTCTTCAAGTTTCATCATTGGTACTTCTTATTGTTGTTTATTAATGTGAAATATAAAACTCTGTGTGAGTATAAAACATATATTATAAGAAGTGTTAAAATAAGTGTTGAAATGCTTATTTTATTTTTATAAACAATCTCAATAATGGTAGGTTGCTATTTTATATAGATAACTTATCTACGGGACATCTGTTACACTCTTTAAAGAACAGGATAAAATCCAAGATTAGAGGGATCTCAAAAATAACAGTATTTAATCCATTTTCGTTGTCCGTTAGTTTGTAATTATATAACCATAACTTTAAAACCATGACTTTATGCACATAACTATAACTTTATGCGTAGACTCAAGCTAGTGATGGATAAGGTTAAGTGGCCTAGTAAACAGTGAAATTTTTAATGATGAAAGCCACCATTAATATCCATACCCCAATTATCCAACATATGTTGCAAAAACATTTTCAAATATATTGTACCTGGGCAGTAATAGGTATGTGAAGAACACTACCATAATTGTACTACTTTAATGCATTTAATATGGAGATTACAACCTAGCTGGAATTATTATTTATTGAAAAATAGACTAAGTGCTTTACAGTTATTCTCACTTTATACAATAATACCATACATAAAAACAAACAGAAAAAATGTTCATTTGGTTTATTCTATTAGTTAATTATTTTAAGCATTTAATAGTTATTGTAAAGCCATCATATACAACATTTCTTTCGTAAAGTTTTATTAGATTGTATCTCAGTTTTTGTTATATATATAATTAATATTTTATAAGAGCACTTTTTGCAATAGTACTAGCATAATTATTATACATTATTTGATATTGTTTACGTGTTAATAAGCGCTGTCTTGAGATTTATGTGTTAATCTATCTTCAATATCTCCTGAATCAGTTGATGATTGGAGAACTTCCTAAGTAATAATCATTGATCTTGTAAAACAATCATAAATATTTATTGGACATAAGGTATTTTGTTACGTTAGAAAATTGCTTTCTAGTCATCATAACTCAAAACAATAAAAAACAGATTAAGGTTTAGTGTCAGCCAGCACAGACATCGGAATTAAGCGATCTAGATAACGACGTGTTCTTTATTATTAATTGTGTAAGGTTTAACTTGTTTGCCTATAAAAATTCAAGCATACTCTACATTCTATAAGACCATGCTGCGCACTGCTTTGCCCAAGTCCGTCGTCTGTGCAGGCTCAATTAGATTCTAGAGAATAAAATAATTATTGTACAACAATATGCCGACTAAATAGTTCATCTCACTGATATGATTTTAATGATAAGATTTAATTGCATACATGAAAGTTTTATTTCAAAGAAATATTTTAGGTTATGACTGTGGTATTGTAATGTATGCTTTTAAGTTTTCTGAAGGTAAATAATGAAATTGTATAAATGGTTATATAACCAACACATACTGTTTTTTGGACGTAGTAGGCCTGATTCTGACAGCACACCCTCGCTCTACAACTCATTGAAGCATTAATATAAACGTTGATATAGAAAAGTTCCTTTTATGTCAAAAATTTGTCTCGTATAATTTAACACAGCAACATATCTATGTTCAATAAAATTGATGAGGAATGCTGTTTTTGTCTACAGGTAAAAATAATGTTGATCAATGTGTAAATTTAATATTTAAATGATGTAAATGTGTTTAATGAAATAAATTTCTTGTATAATGGTCTTTTTTTCATTAATAGTGATAAATAAAAACGCTAGATGAAATTCAATAATTTATGAAGTGCAGTATTTATTACACAAGATTCATTATTAATTGCGCATACTCTTAAATAAATTATTATTTGTTATATATACAATTATTTAAGCTTCGTACATACATATTAAATCAAAGCAGTCGTATAAAATATTTAATAATAATGCATGTACAAAATATCAAAACATGATTTTAAATTTCGAAGTTACATTATATTAATCATAATAAATAAATGATGGAAAATCGGGATCTGCAAGTGTTATCACTTATTGTCAGATGTGTATTACATATTTATATTTGATATTAATGTAAAATGAGATTAAAAACGTGCACACTTTACTTTAATATATTCAAAGTGCATATCAGTATAGTAAATTATTCTTCTTGTTACATTTCAAGCAATAATTAATATATACCTACTTTTGACATTTACAATCTTTAATTCCCTGTAGTCTGAAAAACTAAACAATCAATAGAAATTATTTGAAATAGAATATTTTGGTTCCAAAAAGAGAGATTGTTTGAAAATCTACATAACATTTCTGCAGAATTTTTATTTTTGAACGCAACCGCAATGTTTTGGAGGGATTTCGAAGATCATAATGACGGTGTAAGAGAAACGATGTAACCTTTTATTTAGTCATTTTATCATGAAACGGTTTTTATCATGAATTTAATGTAGGATCATCCTGTTGTAAAAGCATTAAATAGTTTCCAGCATTTCATATAATTGTATGAGGAAACTAAGATCTTTTAATATATAGGCCGATGTAATAATCTTAATATTATGTTATGTATATATATGGCTTACTAGTAAATCCAGTCAACTTTGATTCACCATATATCACCTGCCACCAACGCCATCTATCAAATGTAATCCGAAGTAGCTATGAAGAAATTACAGTTTTGAATTAGCACGTCAGAAAGACGATTTTCCATACTACATAACTAATTTTCAATTATATTTTAAAGATTTTCTTTTATTCGTTTTTCATGTTATTATTTTTAATAGCCTACGAAACAAGGCAAACCAAACAAAATAAAATTATTGAAATCAGTTAGCAATTTTAGATTTATTGCGGGACAAGATATTCGTTAGAAATCTATCTATTCAGTTTTATATAACGTATTATTTACAATACAATCGACCGTATGCAACGTTTAGTTCAAATTAAGCACCACATAGGTAGATAAATAATTGAATAAATAGTTGTCCCTGTACTGATCTCAATCCAATATAACACATATTTATGTAAATGCCACATTACATTTTCCTAAAGTCTATTTGTCTTCTTAAAGGCAACACGATTTCCAATCTCATTTTTTATGTCTAACTGCCAGTATAACATACAGTAAGATTAGTATTTCTTAGATGTCTTTCACATATAAAAATATTTAGACCCAAAGAGCCCTTATAAAGTTTAAACACACTCGATTGTTGACTTAAATTACTAATTGGCCTGATTATAGATTCCACTCACTAAATCTTAATGCTGCTGCGACCATAGATCTCTCAAAAAGCGAAATTTTACGTTTTAACTCTCCAAGAATAATATTGTCGACATAATGTCATAAGTCGTACGATAGAAACAGCTATATCGAATTAAATGTATTTTTTTTATTTATTATAATAAATAAATAAAAATATCAAATTTGTCGATAGACAGATCCATGTTCCAAGGGCAGAGCAGATCAAATGTTATTTTATATCCTTCAATACGTACCTATTGAGTGACAGAGATGTACCTAATATACATAAGATCTATATCGTGGTTGTTCATAATCGGGTCCAATGGTAAATTACAGTAGACATAATTATTCAGTCATCAATTATCGGAATTCTGGGAATATTCAAAATAAATTTGATCTATTTATAATACAAACAGGCACCACGTAAAAGATTTTTTTCTATAGAATAATTACGACTTTCTGACAATTTTTCTTTAGATTACTTTGAACTTTTTACTTTTTGTTAGGACTGACCAATCCTGTTAGTCACAGTAGCCTTAATAGGGTTACTGGGTTTTAAGGATAGAACTATGGAAAGTCAAGTCTTAGGGGCGTTTCGACTCGCGAGTTTATAACTGACGTATCACCTCCAGGGGTATGTCCCACTGTCGGTTGATGGTTTTGCAGACAAGACGTTAAGCGACATGTATTTGAATGGGTTTTGAATAAATTTTTTGTCGAACCATTACCATGTGAGATTATTCTAATACAGAAAGCTGCCTAGAATGGGCCTATAAAAGCAAAAATAAATTTAAAGCACCATTTTTTAAAAATGTGATTTTGAGAACTCTAAATTATACAGAGTATAATGTTAATAAGTATATTTACGAAAAGATTAAACATCTTCATGACATTTGAAATGCAAAAAAACGTTTTATTGATGATGATATTGACTCTTTCGTTTAAATGGAATAATTCATGAAATTATTTTGTACTTAGTGAATGATAAATTTTATTTCAGACATCGGTTGAAATGACATGGGAACCGAGTGTTGCCAGAAGCAATTTTGTAACATATATGTCAGAGTTCAACGCATTGTAAACAAAACCATCCGTATTTAGATTATTAAAACCAAACATTAACCAAACAACCATTTTCCATGGCATCTAAGCCAAGAAGGGCGACCAACCTGAAGGGCCTCTAAATTTTCAGACCTCATCTCAGGTGAGTCGTGTAGTGGAGTAAATTCATTCTTAGAATAAATGTAATCTTGATTATTTGCAAAATTGGCTCTAAATGTAGGTAATTTTTAATAATCCGAGGCCCAAAATATTTTAGATATTATTTTAATTACTCCCAGTTATTCCATCCAAGAGTGAACTCTTATGAACTCTTCTTTATATTCAGTTTAGGGCCCACAATGAATTTTGACAGAAATGAACTTTATTACTAATGCCATAGAGCTTGTGATGTCGCAATAAATAACCAGACAGTAAACATAATAGAAATTAGAGTTCATAATACCCCTGATGTTCCCGAGTTATATAAAAGAAAACACTCAAACTTTTCTCTTAATCACAATTTGTTTAAGCTGCCGATCATTATCTTAAAAGAAAATATTCAGAAGAATGCCCTTAACCTGTTGTGCACCGACGAAAACCAAATTTAAGTTTACAGTATCTTTTTCAAAACAATCCAAAAAGAAAGGGGCAGATAACCAGTGTCACATTTTAACTTAACGTTTTAGGAAGCCTTAATTTCCGTTTTTATTTATATTGAATGAAAGAGAAGTAGATAATTTAGATATAGTTGACACCAATGTTAGAACGAAAATGAGGTCTTGGTCACAAATGGAATTAGTTCCGTAAATCTTTTGGTATTATTATAAATATAGTTTATGTTTATCAAAATACTTTTATGCACATGCTACTTCATTTACAAGCAGTCTTAATCTAAATAAAATGTCATAACGAATATGTTCGTTAATTAATATCAATAAATGCTTTTTTGTTTGAAACTAATACAATGAGATTATTGGGGTACTTATCTTAATAATACCCACTATCTTCTACAGTCAGTTCTTATTTATTAACAAGTTACATAAGAATATAATATCTCAAAACTTCGAGGTGAAGTTGTGTATAAAAATAACGTTAGTATTTTTAAGAAACACGAAACAGTAACAATTTGTTTCTAACCACTCATATTTTTTTCGTAAATTGTTACTTAAATCTACATGTAAATCTTTGGCATTTTCATTTGCATAATACATAAACAGTTATACTAATACATCTAAAACATTATTTTGTGATGTATCTGATATTTATACATAATATCACAATGCAGAAAATCATTTTATGGCACTTGTAAGTATGAATTTTGTCTGAGTAGGGAGATTTTGTACAGTACCATTATAATTATATTATGAGCAATATATTGGTATAGAAACATATTATTACTGTTGATTTGAGATTCCTGCATGTTTTTAATATCAATAGTTTTGTCATGGAGTGGTATTAATATTTACATGATTAAACACTTTCTCTGGTGCCTTTTCTGAGGTTCTGGTCGCAAGACCGCTCGCACAGCTTCGTCAAATACCTGTTCAACAAAAATAATTAAATAATTAGGGTACATACATATATATTTATACTAATATAACGAAAAACTTTTTTCAAAAGTTGTTTTAACTTTGTTTTTAATAAATTTAATGACCTGTCAAAAATCTTCCAGTCTGGAATTAATAAATTTATTATAGCTGTACTTACTTGTTTGAGGCCACGTTGTGTTAAAGCAGAGCATTCCATATACTTTACAGCTCTAATTTTGTTTGCAAGTTTTTGCCCTTGTTCCCTCTTTAGTGGTGACATACCCTGCTCTGACAGGAGGCTCAGGGTCTCACGATCATCTCTCAAGTCAATTTTTGTACCTGGAAAATGAGAATAAGTTGTATTTACGGCCGACGGGGCATTCCGGCGGCTAGTAGATTGGTTAATAGGGTCGCATCTGAAAAAATGGGTATACATACAAGCTCAGAAATTTTTGATTATGGACTGTATAATTGGGGTTCTAATGAATTTTGAATACACATATTTTATAATTAATTTTCATTTTTCCATCTCAAAATGCATGGATTTTTAGGTTTATTTAAATATCTATTTAAGTGTAATTAATAAATATATTATATAGCATTCCTTTTCCAATATTGTATGTTATTTGAATGATATACAATAAAGATCTAATAAGAATAAATATTCCCATATTCTCTAATATTCATAACACAAGCTCTTCTGATGCTCTATAAAGCTAATATGTGGTTGATTAGACAGTTTAGAAATGAAAATATTTTAATGCTTAAAGAATACTCAGCCAATAATGTATAACCTAAAATTCTAAAGGTAAAGGTAAAAATTAACTATTAAAAATTAGACTAACTTAGCATCATATTAATAATAGATTGGTTGAATACCAAAGGTTGATTAAACTAGATGGATGTTGTTTTAGCTTCATAATATCAATATACAATAATAATAATATTAAGTGAACTGTTAGATGTGTTTCAGTGTGAGGAATAAGATTAAATATAAAATATTGTGCAATGAAATTGCATCACATGATTTTTTATTTATTTAAATTGTTGATAAACTATGCACACTGACACATGGTATTTTTCAATAAATTAACAAAATTTCATACATACCAACTAAAATTATAGGAGCATCAGGACAGTGGTGTTTTATTTCTGGATACCATTTGGAAGTGACATTTTCATAAGATGAAGGACTGAAATAAAATGAAAGAATGTTACACTTATGTATTGTTTGAAAATTAAATTTAATAAAAAATATGGAGAACACTTCCTCTCAATATGGATAAAAAATGCTGATGTAATGCACAAAATATGTTAGGATAAACTGGCAGTGGTGTCTAAGACTGTTCATTATACTAGAGCTAGGTTTATTATTTTTTGAGTATTAAGTATCTAATCTGTGTTCAATTCATGTTAGAATTCTGTTAGTGCTGCTATGCTGTATTATTATTATTTGTGGTTTGAAGTTATATATTAATAGTTCCTTGACCTGTACACTTTCCATAAACTTAAGGATTTCCCCAACTTCAAAGATTTTATTTTTGTTTATTAATTTGGATTGATGTCTATCCAGATGCAGCTCTATTTATCGATTAGGGCTCAGTAGATAAGAAGTTACAGAGGTGCACAGTAACTACAAGTCTCAATATTGCTAAATCTAATGTGCTGTGCTTTATCATGATTCAATATATAAGAAATGGCCTAGAAACTGTTTTTTTCATTGTGTACATCAGTAATAGAGCTGAAGTTTTAACATTCCAGAGAGAGATGTTATTGCCTCCAATGCTCTGAAATTACACTGGCAACTTTTCTTTTCACACTGGAACACAGCAAACTGTTTCACAGCCAAAATTGTGCCTTCTGATAGGTCTGCTAGGTCTATCTCTAAATGTCTGCAAATATTGGTTATGCACTATAACACAAAAATGTGGTTTCCTCAACAACTAGTGTGACCTATATAAAACAACTTGATGTGAACTTTATATGAAAAAACATTAAACATCATGTGAAGTTTAAAATGTTGTTCCTCGAACAATTAATAGGAAAGTGATAGTGAAGACAAAAGAAATAAGTTTCAAAAACATTTGTTCCATCAAAGATGCAAAATTTTGTTTTAGACTTATTTCTCTTTCTCTCTTACAAGCACTCTCACTGTGTATGGTAATCTTACTCTGAATACAAATTCTTACTAGAAATAAATCATTCTATAAAACCTTTAGAATCCATTACTGTTTTATTCATTACACCACTGCAGACTTCCAACTAATATTTTAATTTTTGATAATAATATTTTTGATTATAATATTTAATGAATTATAATATTTTTTGGATAATCTAATAACCTCGTAACACTGAAGCATATAAGGAAGACATCGGTTTGTGGATAGCTTAATGGTCTAAGTCTGTCATAATCTTCTTGTCCTGCTGTATCCCACAGTCCCAAAGACACAGCAACACCATCAACTACCATAGGAGCCGAATAATTATCAAATCTGGAAAGCAAAGACCAAGTCAAAGTAATGAAGCATAAAATAGTGCTAAACGTTTTTTACAATTAAGTAAACAATATTTATTTTGGGAAGTAAATGTATTAACTACTCACACTGTAGGCACATATTCGCCTGGAAAACTATCTGTAGTGTATGAAATTAACATGCATGTTTTTCCAACTGTGCCATCACCAACTACAACACACTTGATGGGTCTTCCTGAGGACATCTGAAGAGTAAAAATATTATTCAATGCAGACAAAACCTATGACTCATTACCACCTGGAACGTATTGTAAAAAATAACTTTATTATTACCGTAAAAACTCTAAAGCAACAGGCTATATGGCTTTTTATCGAAGTAATATGAATAATAAATACTGTCAAGATAGCAAATCCTAAACTTTATGATATTATTACAAAATCGTGCCCATAAAAAAAATGCTTTTGAAAGATGGATGCGGATGACGGATAGATACAGATGCACAAATTAAAATCATGAACTGTTTACATTCTTTTGTTTTGTTGTTTTAATTCTCCCTCTTATAGGGAAAGCAAATAAAACTAAAGACCATACAGCCATATCTTATGTGATTATTTCTTTATTTCTACTTCTGAGATACTGGTGTAATATATCCTTTTGCTCCAAGGAGTTTTTGGTAACTAATGCTAGGTCAGGCCAATTTCTTAGACTTACGACAAAAAAATTTAAAAATGGAATGTACAGTTATTCATTATAATAAAATGATACGAAAATAGAAGGTTATGTTAATGACTACGATGAAGTTATACGCAAATAAGAATGTAATGATACGATGATGTTAAATAATTAAACTTACCATAAAAATGAATGAATTGTAACGAAACCCTGAAAATTCTCACGTCACTAGTCATCGGTGAATAATGTATTCCAAATATTTCACGATATATCTTTCCTCTTTGGCATGCAACTGGACCAATTTTATAACAAAAATATCACTACAATATACGAAATTAAATATACAGCATCAAACCGACACCACCATTTCACGCCAAAAACTCTTGTTAGTTATTTTAAAGGATAAGCTTGCTAATCAAAATATTAAAGCCCGGCACTTACAGAGATTCACTGCAACACCATATATTGTTTCATCATTCATAGTTTTTTTTATTTTACAAATACAAAATACGTCTCGTAAAGTATTTGAAATAATACACAAAATACTTTTTCTTGAGTATTTCAGTACAAAATAGGTGTTGGCTTACCAATAATGTCGCTCTGTGACATTGAATTTAGCTATGGCCGAACATTTGAGCATTTGGGAACCACGATGTAATAAATGTAGGCATGAACATGTAGGTTTAGGCTGTGACGTTAATATTGAGAATGCCTTCTGCACCTCGTGTTCAGGGAACCATTTCTGGTTGACCGTTTTATGTTTAGAAGATTTTATCTTTATGATCATTTTTAAAATTAAGATCCGCCTTCTTTACGACCCAGGCCAAGGTGAAAGGTATTAATATTGTCCTAATAAAGATAAACTCTTAAATATTAATAGCCTGTCCGCCTTTTTGAATACACCAACTCCTCAAGTTACTAAATCCTTCCAAAATATTCTGCTCAATTCCCGTCATTAATATTCAATTTGAATGTATGTTTAAATATAGGTTATGAAAAGATTCCCCTGCCAATGTAATATTTAACTCGTTAGTTAAAGAACGGTGGCCTGATTGGACTAAGTTTTACACAGATACCTCAAAGATTTCGTAATCAGAGTGTGTTGGCATATCAGACTACTTCCAGAATTACCATACTTTTCTTCAGTTTAGCTGTCCACCCGAGGTGTATTATTATTTACGATTACGATTTACTGGAGAATGTTTTGCTACCCTCGAAACTTTCTCATTTATCGAAGCCCACAATTTCAAAAAAACAGTGATATGGTCTGAGTTTACTAACGCTCTCAAATCAATCCAAAAGAACTGGTTCAAATGTAAACTACACAGTACTATCTATTAGTTATTAAAACAAGTTTAGTTAACTCTTTTAACAAAGGGTTGCTTATAAACCTTGCATGAATTTCAAGCAGTTCTGAGATTATGGGAAATAAATGTGTTCACGCGCAACCAAAGCAGCATCTCAACCCTCCGTTACAGATCAAAAACATTATGCCATTCAAGGACATGATCTGTTAAACATACCAAAATTACGTCTTATAACCAGCTGGCAACACTATTCGGATGGATCGAGTAAGAATGAAGGGTCATTATACTACATGTTCAGAAAAGCGCCGCACTGCAACCCTGGTTTATAAATTCAAAAAGTTTTCCATGACTATTCTCTCCGTTATGTCGACTCCGTATCAGGCATTGCTGTTATCCAGTATTTCTCTATAAAAACAGCTCGGGATAATTCGCTTGGGAATGTGGCTTAGCCTATGGCTCATTAGACCAAATATTTTTTGAATGCACCAAGTATAATATAAACCTTAATCTGTATGACTACCTCTCCCAGAGTATTGATCGAAAATGAATAGTTTGAAAAAGAAAGATGATTAACTTAAAGAATATCTTTATTTTCATTTAAAATGACATAGTGATGCCACTTAAATGAAAATAAAGACATTAGTATTGACTTAATATTAAAATTAATTTTATCGAATTATTGCAAATATGTATTTTTGTAGTACACTTTTTTAGTCTTTGATCTATCTCGCTTAGTTGTAGTTAAGATTACGTCTTAATTAAGTCACTGTTTTAATATTTGTATGAGAATCCAAAGTTTTTAAATAAAGACTTATCTATCTATCTACCATAATTCACAAATTCAAACTGTCTCAATTATCAAGAATTCTAGAATACAAACAATGATCCTAATTTACGTTTAACGATTTATTCCTACATTCTTCTTTACCGTAAAATTGCTGTAGACCTTGCATTGCAAGTGTAGCTTCACGGTCCTGCTATATCGTATATGTATTGGACTAATTCCTAAAAATATGAAAATTTAAATGATTTGTGCGTATATAACCTTTACTTTCTTATTGTTACGACTTCACTGGACCAGAATATAACAAATAGCACTAAAATCAAATTTAACATAATTAAATGTTATTTGAAATTTGGGATGAACGCTAATATAGTTGAAACATCCTTTACGATCAAAATAAAAAAATAGATAGACAATGACATCGGTACTTGTAAAATCCAAAGCAGGTTGAAATCTGTACTTGTTAAAGATTGTGGATATTTATTACAATTTTATACTTACTCCATAATATAGTTCTTAATTGAACGCCTCCAGTAATTGTAATGAAGACTTCCCATAAACACAACAAATGAAGAATCAAAAATCTTAAAGCATTCTTCCACACTATTTCATGTTTGTAAGAGTATATCATCTTCAAATTACTTCTTGAGTCACACTAATATACTTATATAAGATTTGGTTTTTAAAAAGTTTTTAGATATCTGATAAAGTGTCTGTTTTGAACTTAGACAAATTGGGTCAGTACTTCCTCAACTAATAATTACGTATTTGTCTAGTACTTTATTGAATGATATAATGTAGATCATATATATATGTTTACTATAAACGAAATTACGAATTTCGGTATGAGTCTCTTTTAATTGCTTTAAAAAAAGTTAGTAATGAAAGTCATTATTGCATAGCGGGCATTTCTATAGATGGAAAAAGAAAATTTAAAATAGTAGGTATTTATTTAACCAATTGCTTTTCATTGAATTAACAACATTCCAATAATTTGCGTCGTGTTTAATCAATCACAGGTACGGCCATCAATTGAGTTATTTTTAATCCATTCGATGTAGTGGCTCACTTTAGTGTAAATACCTAAAAAGCAAATTTGTGTTTAGAAATTCAGCTCTTAGCATTGAGATGTTGCGGTTTTTGTTCTTGGTCATTTGAATTATTCACTATAGAAAGTAATTTAGATCCTCTTCTTCTAGCTTAGTTATAAAGGTAGTTCTTCTTTTATGAATATATAATCGGCTATTCTGACCACTCTGTATTAACGGAATAGTCAGAGTAGTCCGTTCCGTATTTACTATTTATTACATAAAAAAATTGTTCTGTTCGAAATTAAATATTAATAATCTCTCATCTCTATATGTATAATTATGTTGGCACATATCACAATGTTGGCCATATCAAACATATTAGAATTTATGTAGGTTAAAGATTTTTTGGGCCTTGAGGTTCAGATGCACAAAATATTTTTTTTTTTAAGTTTCATAGTCAAATTACTTAGGATTATTTTAACCTTACCAGGATATGTAGGATTTGCACAGCCAATACCCCATGAAACTACACCTGCAAATTAATTAAATTGAAATTTGATTGACGTGATTTATTACGTGGGAACTTGTCAGGCGTTTTTTTGTCGGAGAGGTCGAATGCATTTACGCATCATTCTACACTACGGTGCAAACTGTAGGGGTATGTGGTACGAGTAGGAGGAACGCCTCTACCCCTCTCCCCAAGGGCATTCCCCCACTACCCATTTGCGACATAAATTTAAAAATTGGATATTGTACTATGTAGTATAATATCTACCGTATTAATTAAATTTATTTTTATTATTATTTGATATTTGGTTTTTTATGTGTATGTTAAATATAAAATTGTTCTATGATGGTACGTAGAACGTAAAAATATGGTATAAAATATGGTACTGTACACTAGTACAGTACCATATTTTATAAAAGGAGTAGTGATTAACGTCATAATTTTCATTAATTATGTTGACACAATTCTATCGCTAAAAAGTTAAAATATTATCTTCATATTAGATTATTTCATAACAACGAATAACGACGGGTTAAATTACCAGCTTGAATGTAACGACCATCGCTTTCAAAGACTAGTAGCGGCCCACCGCTGTCACCCTGCAAAGAAATACGGATGGTGTGGTCAGTGGAAAAATGTTTCTTCATGTAACAAAATGAGTACGCTTATAAGATATACTGTGCATAAATAACTTGTTGTCGTCAATTGATTATATTTTGTTCAATATAATCGCGATTTTAATGAAAGCCTATCTTCTGATCGTGATGTAGATGACCATGTATTTGTCACTTAGAAGTAACGAGTAAACAAAAACAGTGCGTATACAATGGTCTCGTTTAGTATTGTCTTCTATTCAAAAATCCATCACATTTTCATAATAGGTCAATACTAAGTATTACTTGAAACGAGGTCTAAGACATTTTATGATAATAAAATATAATAAAAAAAAAAATACAAGCGTTCTTTTACTTTAGAAAATAATAAGTTTTAACTTATCATTTAATCATTTAATCGTTTTATCTTTTCTTTTACCACAACAACATTAAAAGTTGTGATGTAAAGAAATATAAAGACAGGACAACGCAAATTATAATTGTTAATATCTTCATTATTACTAATCGAATTGCGTCCGAATGAATCTAGTCGAATAAAATAAGCGATGAGAAATGTATCGATAATTTGATTGTAATTTTCTGGTTGAGATTATACGAATTATATTAAAAGACTATTGTTCTGCCTCGAAATGAATCACCGAATTTTTTACCTATTTACAAAAAAAAAATACAAATTAATTGTGTGTAAATAAATAAACGACTCCAAGAAAGTTAACCTTAAAAGAATATCTTAAATAATTGAGTTTATATCAACCATTCCTAACTAGGCTTAAATAATTATTGACAATAGCAAAGTTATATTCAATGTTAATACAGTTATAAATAAGAGTGAACAATTAAACGCATATTTCATTATAATCAAAATTCAAAATTCACGGTTTAAAAAGTTATGGTTATAAACCTATAAATCCTATGAATCGCGTATAGAGTCTAGGGCGAATGCCCCATTATAAAATCAATGAATAATCGATATTCGTATATATATCGATACTATCGGCAACACAACATGGTGCATATTTACATCCTTAATCTTTATTTACCTGGCAACCGTCCTTTCCTTTGGAGAAAGCGCACATCATTGTCGGTTTGAGATGCTCTTGCAGTTTTGTTTTCATGCATTCCTCGTCGGAAAGAATTCGAACTAAAGCCTTTAAAAGAAATTTTGATGTAGACAAATCGGATCCCATTCTACCCCAGCCAACTACAGAGCTCATTCTTTCACTGAACTCTTGCCCTGAAATAAAAGAGATTTAATTGAACAAAAAATGGTACCTCGAAAACCAACTACGCGTGTGAATGTTCTGTCAACTTTATAAATTTGTTTCGTTTCTGAAGCAAATAAATAATATATAAGCATAAAATAAATAGATGTCGTGCCACTTTGTATAATATTATATTTTATCGAGGAATACTATTGGGTTAATGTGACAATATTGAGTGTCTTGCTTCCGAGTTCTTTTTTCTTGCTTTGGAACCATTACTAGCATTAACACCTATTTAAAATTAATTTAATGCTTGTATATTATTATGATTACAGTTAATAAGTACATGATAAAAAAAACATTTATCTACTTTTTTCTAATGAATGACAGGTACAACATTTGCGAGCTAAAAATTAAAAAACGAAGTAAACAGATATAACGGGGAAAATACCGGGAGTTGGTAAGCAGATTGGAATTATAGTTTTTCCAAATAGCACTGGCTCATTGATGGTTGCTATTGCAATGTCATTTTCATCTCTGACTGTTGTCGAAGTGAAATTTTCGTGAATGATGACTTTAGAAATGACTCTTCGAGAAACATTTTGTGTATTATCCAAATCGTCGAGACCAATAAGTACTTCCATTGTTGTGAAAGAGTTCCTGTGAAGAATAAAATAAATTAATGACAGATATTTTTAACGTTGTCCTCCCCAATGGTTAAAATCTGAAGATTCGACGCCTGGTGGAAGTAGTATGGGTCCATTTGCGTAGATAACTACTTATAAAGCATAAAGCCCATTTATTACCTTTTAATACCACATTTATGGAGCCCAAGTTATATGAATTCCAACATGTGTGCCGGTAGGGAACTATAAAATTGGATTAGTTACGATAGTGATTGTTTTAAGATGTCAATTCCATATCTAAAAAGTAATTTTCTACTATGATTTATGAAATCACAGCAGTACCTTTTCGCATTCGATATGGCAGCTGATGAAACACAATCGAGGCAGTTTAATTTGATTGAAACTTACACTAAGGGCTGTGCGATTTGTCGAACCAAGTTTCGAAATTATGTGAAGTAATAATTACATTATATAATTACAAAGGCAGAGCATGCATTCATAGAGATAATTTTTGTTAATATTATGAAATAAAGACCTCACACACAAGTTTTACGACAACAGTAACTATATGACATTCTTCATATAAATTTCCTATATTAAGTTAGTCTGGTATAGTGAGCGTCTAGAAGTTCAGAGTTAGACTCCCGGCAGGGGTAGATGCTTGTATTATAACTATGAACCTTTATTTTTTAATTCGAGCACAAATATCATTAACACTTACATTTCATCTCTATCTAGTATTAATACATAATATTAGACCTGAGCACGAGGAGCTCGTTGATGTAGTGGCCCAACTATGGTTGGTCTCTTGATTATTCAATCAAAAGTTACTCTTCCGCGTTCTGTGATTAAGCCAATTGGTTCCGATTGTTACGTAAACATTTTTACCTACCCACCCCATTGGGCCAGCGTGATGGATTTATTACCGATACTCATTCTGTGTTTTTCCTTTGTAGGGGCAGGCCTTTAAACATGGGATGTCTTTATGCTGTTGATGATGAACACAAGCCCTTAGAATTGCTTAATAATATCAAATGATAATGAAAGCGTACCATTTAAAACAGTGGCCAGCACTAAGAACGTGTCTATCTGTGATCATAGATCCTCCGCAGTGCATTGCATCATTATTTAAAATGGCCACAGCCCACGGATGGGAGTGAGGTGTTACCCTCCGACCCCCTACTATGCGCATCGATACTACCGTGTCTGCCGGCTTCCCGCATTCTGTTGAGGAATGAAGTTAGTAAAATGTTAACATTTTCTGCATTTAGTTTGTGATCCTGTTTGAATATATTTGAATTAGAGGCAATTAAATGAAAATAATATTATATTTTGATAAAATTCTCAAAATTGAATGAGTGGTCAATTTTCAATTAGAATAAGTACCAACCGATATAGTTAGGCGTACTTTCATGCAGCTAAAATTTACTGTAAGTATGTATCCATGTTTTCATTACACATATGAGTTGAACAAGATCCTCGTAAAGCTTGTGCAGAAGATTAAACAAACAAATCTTAGTATAAAAATGATCAATGCTTTAGAAGTATATCATCGTTACTGGAAGGTAGGAAAAATTGTACATTTAGATAAATAGTGTCAAAGGAGAACTTACGACAGTCGTCTCCTGTAGCCGATGGCACCGGGAGGACAACCTAAAACATTACAATCCGTGCATTTATTTTCTCAAGATTTCATTCTCTATTTAAACTAACAAACCTGCAATCCCAGTACGAATATCGCACTGTATGTATACAACATGTTCATTTGTCAGCCACAACACTCAACACAGTTTCCCTCGTTCGCTCACTGATATTAACTCATTGCACGCCGTAGCTATATTCAAATAAAGAAATTATTCACGCTATAATGTCCTTGTAAATTTAATACACTGCACGTTATAAATTTCATCTCAACCAATTAATAGCTTAATTTCCAAATGTCATATTGTTGGACACAATTAAATGAATTATAATGTAAATCTAAGTACCTATGTATTTAATTATGCCATTAAAAGGCTTAATTAAGCTGACCTTTGATAAGCTTCTAAGTCATCAATTATCCCTGGTAGTCATAAAAATAAATTAAAAAAACAGACAAATGCAGGACTCTCCCACCGAGGGTTCGGATCATATTTATATTAGGCAAAATTATAGAAATCTAATTTTTACTATAAAAATAGTAAAAATTTGATTTATCAATATGTTGGTATTTGATAGTAAATCTGATAATAAACATTATCACCAAATTTGTATTTATGGAAAAATAGCTGACTTTAGTGGATGCTCATACCTTTGTAATTTTTATAGTATCTGTATGGGAACCTCCCCCTAAAACTTTAAAAAATATTATTGACAATTTTTTTGGCTTTGGGTCAATAAGATGCATTTACTGTGCAGATGTTAAGACATTAGCTCTAACCGTTTCCCTGTAAAACTTGTGTGACAGGCGACAGCCGAACAGACGGACGCGTGAGTGATAGCAAATAGGGCTCCGTTTTGACACTTCGGGAACAGAACCCTAAAAATCTATACGGAAACATAAAAAAATATTAATCGAAAGTTAGAAAGAAATCAGAAAGAAAAGGTCACAAAATTAAAATTAATAACTACAATTATTGTGAAATGCTATTATTGCTAGTGTTATTATGAAATGCTAATTATTACTCGCTAGTTCCATTTCGATATAATAATTTTTTTTTCAATGAAGAATGAAACAATAATGAGATTCCTTAATTGTTTTCTTGTGTTGTGTGAATTTTAAATTTATAATTCAAAATTCAGAATGTTAGATTTCTTGTCGTAACATAGTCACATAATAGATAATATGATTATCTTACTGTCGTTGTATCTCTTTGTGAACAACAATATTATATACCACACAATTAAAATCTAATATAAACTTCGAAAAATATCTAAACTAGAATATATTCATATCAGGCGGGAAATACAGAGAAAAAGGCAAGAATTTTTATACTTTAGATATTTTTCTTAGTGTTACAGTATTTTATTTTTTCCATTGTATTATTCATATAAAAGGTGCTGTGTGTACGTTAACTTATAACGTTAATTATTTACGTTCTAATTTCATTGCTTTGCATGAATGCCGATGCCGATACTAAGAGTACTTTAATAATAGACGTGAAAATTTTGGTTTATTCCAATCTTTCAACGTACTCGTTGGGTTTAACCTGGAAAAAGTTTGATCTGTCACACTGTTACCAAGAAGAGAGGCACACGGTAAGAGGGGGCAGCTCGAACTGCTTTAACTTTTTCACAGTTACATCTGTCCCCATATGCAGTGGTGTTGTCGAGCCGGAACGATAATGAGAATTGGCTGACGTATTGAAAAAAATGTAAAAAGAATTGCTGACTTTTTTTTGTACTTTTTTTACGAATTTTTATGTTTATTATTATACCGAACCGGCTTGTTTTTCCGAACCGTGAACCAGAGTCCGGAACGTTTTTTTTTCTGCTGAACCGGAACTCTTCATTAGAAGAAAAAAATATAAAATTTTAAATAAGTAAAGATTTCATACATAAATTTTAATGCAAGGGTTTCGTAATGATTTTCGTTTCCTTTCCTTTTTATGCTATATACAGGTCGATCCTGGCGACGGGCGGAAATTGGGGGAAAGCTTGGATTGAATTTCAATAATGTACTAAACTGAAATAAAATATGTTGAGTCTGACTATATAATTTTAAACTTTATGGAGGCAAACAGGGAAAAATATTTATCTGTCCTCATGTTAGTGATAACACTACTAACTAATTTGAATGTCAGCGGCTGTGCCCCACAATAACCAGCCAATAAAAAGACACTTAAAGTATTATCGTAAAAGACACCTATTATCGAAAAAATAAAAATAAAAGTATATTTCAAATAAATAAAAAATTGATTTAAGAAAGTAATACTGTTGCAAGGAAAACTACTGGTTATTTATTTACTAATCATTTATTTATATAACATCTAAGGTATTATATAATATTAAGACAACAGAGGTTAAGTACAAACAAGAGAAAAGTGTAATTATTTTAATATAATTCATAAAAATGTTCGGGGCTTTTCTGAAAAGAATTAGAAATTAGTTTTTTTTTAAAGAGTATGGATATACGTATACTTTGGCTGACAGAGTACTAATTGAAAAAAGTTAGAAATTATGTTACTTTTAATGTGTATCATAACTAAAGAATTTATTTAACATTATGTGGAAAAACAGGAATATAAAGTGTTATTTGTCCCCACGTTAGTGATGTGGGAACAAATGAAACTGTCAGACAGTTCTAACTATCCCCTCGTCAGATAAAACTTTATATTCTGGTTTGTTTCCATAGGGCGATAGAGCAGGGTGACAGATCAAAATAAACGAAATTTTTTAAGTTTTTCTCACACCTTTAATTACTATTATTGCACAATACAGTCGAGAAAAATCGAGTTGAATAACATATTCATTCATTCAGTAAAAAAACAGTTCATTGGCTTATGCACAGTACATTCCGTCTGTAGTTTGCTGTTTGATCCAAGATAAGTATTTAATAACAGTCGTGTATACTCCTGTAAATGAAAAAATATAATATTCTGTAAAATTATTGATCAAGACAGGATCTCGTTAGCTTAGTGGTTCGAGTGCCCACGTTTTAATTACGAAAATAAAGTAACTTGTCATGTTTGGTCCTTTTGGTCGAAAAATATTTATAATATCTATCTCCTCCGTAATTCATAAGGTACGTTAAGCCGTTGGTCCCGGTGGTAAGGTCAAGTGTTTGGCCCAAGCTCCTCGTGTGTTTCTCTTATGTAGGTAGGCCTGTGCCCAGCAGTGTGATGTAAATACGCTATTGATTAATAGCGTATTTACATTATTAATGCTTTAATTTATCTATGGATTTCGTAAACTGCATTTGTAATTAAATGTTTAATGTTACCGGGATTATTTGGCTTGGCACAGTCGATTCCCCAAGACACGACTCCTGAAATAGATTGAAACGAACGTAAAAATAACACTAACTTTGTAAAATTGTCAAAAATAAAAGTTATTCATATTTAAAAGCTAGACTTACCAACTTGATACATTTTTTTGTTATACGTTTTCTTCTGAGTGCCAAAAAGTGGTCCACCGCTATCACCCTGTTGAAAAATGAAGCGACAAAATTAATTATTTTAAAGTAGTTGACGAGGAGGCATCATAATACACGTGATATAAAATGTTATTAGGAAAATTTATAATGTTATTGGTATCTGTTTTATGTAGATTTCCGCATGAGTAGCTCGACAAACGTCTAGAAAACTTTTGTCCGAAATGTAATAATTTGAATGTAATGATTTTAATTGAGGTTGTAGGGGGTAATCTGGAGCTACTAGTGTGAAAAAATTTTTTCGTGTTGGTCATATCCAGGAAGGTTATAGGCAAATATTGTTAGAGAGCGAGCTCTATGCGTTTGCGGCCGCGGGCGAAAACTAGTATTGTATAAGTTTCACATCATAATAGATATTTCTTAGGTTAGGTTTAGCAAGTAATATATGGTACCTGACACGCGTCCTTCCCCAAGCTGTACGCACAAATCATAGTATCAGGATCTAAGTTGTCCTTATATATCTTAGTTTTCTGACATGTCTTGGTATCCACCATTTGCACCTTCGTCTCTAGTAAATATCTCGATGACGTCGGTGATCCTGATTTGGTCCTACCCCATCCGGCAATAGTTAGGGGAACATTTTTGAAGTCCATATCTAGATATCAGATGGAATACAGCAGAATGAAAAATATATGTGGATATCATATTATTTGTAGACGACCGAACACTGAAACGTCTTGTAAATTTAAAACTGCTTAAATATAAAATTGTGTGCTCAACTTGAAGTTTTTTCATACACACTTATTTTATGACTGATATATTGCCGACTAAAACGTGAGATTGAATATTAAAAGCGTCTACAAGATTAAAATACGAGCATGTATTAATCGTAGGGAATTCTATTTGGATTAATTCAAAATAAACTTCAGCAATTTTAGTATTATCTATTTGCAAATGAGATCAAATACAAACCTTCTGTAGGCAAGCAAATTGGGCGTACTTGGTCGGTGAACTTAATTTTCTTTCTGAGGGTCAGTACTGCAATATCGTTGACATCACGTATGTCATTTGAAGTGAATGATGGGTGCATGACGGCGTTGGATACTCGGAACTTCATGAATGAATTATCCAAGCGATCGTGCATGCCCACGAACACCGTCAGGTCGGCGTAATGGACTCTAGATTATTCGAAATGGACCAGTTATTATGAAAACTTTTTCCAGTTTTACGTAACTAGCTATTTACGACTTATTGACTACTGCTAGATTTGAAACACAATTTAAATTTATGTTAAACTTTGTATACCCAAAAGTTATACAATGACCAGCGGTGAGCACGTGTAGGTCTGTGATGATGGCGCCCCCGCAATGGAGTTTGGAGCCCAGCATCAAAGAGACTAGCCACGGGTACGCATGAGGCTGTGTTTTAGTTCCACCTACTATTCGTCGATTTTCTCCGGCGATTCCGCATTCTGTAGTAGATAGTGATAATTAAAGTTAGTAATCTACAAAGTAAACTAACTCTACTTAGTTTGTTGGTACTAAATCTAATAAGTTTTTAATTCTTACCACACGAATTATTCACTGTTTGATCCCTTGCCTGCGCAAATATCATAATTTAATTAATCGTCTTTATCATTGCCGAAAACAAAGTATCGATAACAAATTTCATTAGGTACTTACAACAATAGTGCTTATTATGCAAAATATTATCCATAATACCTGTATCATATTAAGTTATAGACAGAATGTCATGAAGATATGTAAAAGCTAAAATCAACACATTCTTTGCATCAATGATTATAATTCCATAATGGCATTTTTAATTAAACAATTGTATATGTTGTCGTTTAATTAAAAATGCCATTTGATACCGCAATTCACTTGTGCATATTTTATGATTAAATTTTATATTCTTTTCATATTTTCCACACATGCTAAGCGATTGTAGGTAGATTTAGTTAGTATAGTAACTTGTGTATTAAGTAGCTACTATATAGAAGTAGGTACCTACCTCTTGGTGTTACAAAATAATATAGAAATTTGAAGGTGACTGCTTAAGAAACAATTGTTTTTGAATGAATGCATGGATTTAAAATATAATATTTTTAGTGATATGTGATAAGTCAAAAGTTTCAGATAGCTAGCTTTGCGAACTTACGATGAACATCATGATTATGTTTAATTATTTTAAAATTATAAATTTTTAACATGGTTATGGTAAAAGTTTAAGTATCTTTTAGTTTTAATTTTAATTTAAATCCTTAAATTTGGAAAAAGCTATTTTGTTCAACAGCAGAGACAGTACACCTGCTCCCAACGCAACGTCTTGTAAAGGTATTTTAACACTTTAGAAACCTACTTACCAATATTATTAGTTTGAAGAACGCGACACGGGAACACATTTTTATAAGCTAGACAAAATTTCATTGGTTTTCAATTGTTGAAACTAATATCAAGACAAGTTAATTAGTAAAAATCCTTAGTATGTAATTTGAAGAGCCATAATTTGAAACAATTAAATTTCAATAATTAATACGATGAAAAATCAACTTAATTCGTCCTTAGTAGTTAGTTCCTACTTATCTACATTAATTAAGGTATTTATGATCTAAAAATTTAATCTTATATCAATAGAGCTCTATTGATATAAGATTAAAGTTGCGAATCGACATAAAACCTTATTTATTAAAATAACGTCAATATATTTCTTATTAAATTAATGTCATTATGTGAAAAAATGATGCTTAAAATCTTAATTTTAAGTTAAAGCCTTGCTTTCTAATTTTGAGTAAATAAACTTATTTAAATTATAGAAGAAGTTTTGCATTTACATGTGGTGACCGTGAAAAATGGAACGGAAAAATGTCGAATTTAGAAAATCCCAATATAGGAAAGGTCAGCTGTGAGGAGAATTTTTACCAAATCGGCAAAAGAATTAAAAAATATATCGGATACTTAAATTCTGAACCTTCAACGTTACTTACTACTTTATATAGAAAAGAAGAGACGCTCTTGCAGACAGGAGCCATAGTAGTTGAGTATGAAAACATGACTTTGCCGTTACGTGCGTTATTTGATTCAGGTTCAAGTTACGTAAAAAATATCATAGTAGAGAAGTTAAATATTCCAACAACTGGAAGACAAATATTGACGCAATGTTTTTCGGCGGAATAGAGACAGACTCTAAAGAGTACAAATTGTACGATTTAAAAATTAAATCCTTAGATAATACTTTTAACTTAGTAGTATCGGCTATTGGTCAAAATAACATATGCAAAAAAACGTGTATTTTTGCGCGACAATAAGATTACACTGCCAGACATGTGTAATATTTACTTCCCCGTTAAAATCCATTTGTTACTTTGTTAATCAGAAAAAGACAGAGGAACTTCGGCACATTGGAGAAAGTCAATTTATAGCAGATTATCGATCTCGATTTTGGATTGTAGGGATACGCAGAGTTGTAAAATTGGTAATACTTGTGTTATTTGCAAAAGGTATAAGGTCAAGGCTGCGGCAGCTCCGGCAGCGCCTTTACCTTCGGAGACAATGTCGTAATCTGCGCCGTTTCAAACAACTGGTATTGATCTTGCTGCATCTTGCTTGCTGATCGGCAAGGTGAGGGTGGCTAGGCCAGTATGTCGCATGCTTCACTAGCTATCTTCACATATGGACTCCTCTACTGCTTATCATCTGGAGGAGTCGAGTCATTTGCTGGGCTTAATATAAAAAAATAGCTAAGATTGCATTTCATTTCACAAAAAAATATTTCTTAAGCCATTAACAAAATTGCGGGGCCTACCATTAGTCACCAAATATTCTATGGGGCAAAGAGATACGTTATGCCGGTATCCCGGAGTCAGAAATAAAAAAATAACTATGGCGGTTTGGTGCTGTATATTTTTTCATAAACTGTGTTTTAGTGTTGTTATCAAGAAGTTGGTGTAGTTTTAAGACAAAAAGGATCGTGTAATATATTGAATATATTATTGTATAATATAATATCAGCGTTGATTAGTGATTTCCGTGAGATTTTTCAGTGTTTCATTTCCATTCAATCATTCTCATATACTTGTCATTTCATCGTATCATTATCATAACATTCCATTTTCGTATCATTTTATCATAATCGCTTACATTGCATAACATTTTCAAAACAATTCTCGAAGGTCTTTAACAAAATAGCGTGGAGCAAAGGGCTACATTGCACCAGAATCTTGGAGCCATAAATAAAGGTAACAATAACTTTAATGAAGATATGACTTAAAGGTCTTAGTTACCCGGCCACATAATTGGAAAAAAAATTTGGTATAGTAATTTGTAGACATACTCTTTCAAATCTGTGAACATATTCTTTTTTTTTTAATTTTTAGGATATATAAACACAGCATATAAACACTACGTTTTATACATATTCTTTCTCATCTGTGATCACAGAGCTCGTGTTCAATTTTATCTTATTATTATCAGTTTTTAATAGTATATTTCAAGTGATTTCCATTTCAGTCACCTTCAGTTTCCGATTTTAAATAATGTTGGTAACCGAAGCTTACTTGAAGAATCTACCTAAAATAACGAAATGATGTAATTATTTATTGAATTCAAACTTACAGCAGTCATTGTTACAGGGTACTTTGATAAGTAAAGCCTATGAATAATTTCGGGATGAGTGAATCGTGCGTGGAGACTCCTGAGGCACCGGCATGGCTTTCAAAACTAGAAAGCCAACGTGAAAAATTAAGCAAAGCTCGTTTAGGTCATGATAGCGGTGCCGGTGCACCTTGTAATTCGTGTGGTAAAGTACCTGATGATTTTGATGTACCTGTAGTTCCTTGTATAAATACTTAAAAATATTATGTTTTGCGGCACATTCTAATGTAAAGTATCACAGTTAACATAAATAATATTTGAATGTTTTATCATATATCATATGGTAAAGGAAATCATTATGTACAGATATAATGATTTCCTTTACTATATACTGCCCTTATCTTGTTGAGTGATTGTTTTATCAACTTTAAGTAGAGTGTCATATATTTTATTTTCAAATAGGTTCGACATGTCCTGGATTAGACCTTCATTTCTGGAGAAAGGTGTGCCGTGCATGTCACTGCAGCAAAGACGTTCACGATGTACAAGATGATGACCTTTCTGGCTGGGCCCAGTTTGAATTGTTGGGTACAGCAAAGCCGAAAAAAGGTTCCTGTAAGTGTCTTAACAATTTTTGTCTTTTATTGCAAATAAAATAAACTACATAATACTAAGTATTTTACACAAGTTACTTGTGAAGAAAACACTTTAGATGGCAATACAGATTTTATGAGATACCAATCACTAAAGAATTTATATTTTGGATGGCTTCAAGATAATTGTCTATACTAATTTATATATTAAATTATATATGAATTATTTATTAATTTATATATTAATTTTATATATATAAAATTAGTAACAAACTTCAAACAATGACATATTGTATAGAATTAATAAAAAAAATAATTAAAAATTTATAATATTAGTTCTGCACACTAACAACAGAATAAAAATAATTTTGTGATTATAAGTAATATCATTGGGTATACAGTTATTTTGTAAGAACTCAACAAAGACAGACCTTATTTCGAGAAATTTGGTCACCTGTTTTGTTAAAATACACCAGATCAAGTTAGTATTGTAACTTATCTCAATTATTTAATTATATGAGATGAACTTTAAGGTTATAAATCTAAAAAAACACAATTTTATTGTTTATTTTTCATATATACTAATAAATTTCCAGTGCCATTGATTAAAATAAGAGGAGTAACTGATATGCCGGTGAAATTGGACTGGATGCCTCCAAATGCATCGACAGAATTGGTATGCTATTTTAAAACATTTTTATTATAATTATAATACAAATACATTTAATTTCTTATTACTTTAGGAAAATAGTCTTTTTTTGTTAATTTTATCACACAAGTATTTCTGTATCAATCAGATAAGATAGGCACTTAAACCATGATAGTATGACATTTGATTTTGTAAGAATTGCCTAGTTATATCAACTTTTTGTTTTACTTAATTAGCAATCACATTCAGGCTTAATAGTTTTACATAGGTTCCTTCCATCATAGCCACTTATAACTTTAGTAAATATGGTTATCTCCAATGAGTTTGTAGTTTGGCTCAGTTGCTTACAATGCAGCCTTTATTTGGGTTAGTTTCTACTGATGCAACCCTTTCTGGATCTGTAATTTTTACTGACATACAAAGCAGTTGTGTTTAATGAGGTCACTTCTAATATACTACTTATATTCTAATAAATTTTAGTATCATAGTGTGGCCAGATGTTTAAAATGATAACTTAATGGTGGGTTTGACTCTTTCATATCATGAACTTCAGATAACGCTCAACGTAAATTAAATTACGTGAATTAAAAAAGCCGCATTTTTTATTCACGTAAATTAAATTACGTGAATTAAAAAAGCCGCATTTTTTATTTTATATCTAAAATTTTTATTCTTCTTTCTAGGTATCAGAGTATATGTCATGTCTGGGATCACTAGCGCCTGTGTCTGGCTCAGAGGCAGCTCGGCGTCGACGCGCGCAACTTCGCACACAACTCCCTCCCCATGACGTTGCGCCTGCAGCTAGACATCATGCTACAGACCAAGAAAAGTCCGAACATACTGTAAGTATGCAAAATCCAGTTTCCAAAATGTTCCAGTTTAGCAAACTGCTTATTTTGATGGTTACAATGATAATTGAGTTAATTTCTGGGAAAAGTCACAACAACGTATGGCCATTTTATGGCACCAGGTGGTAGATCTTTATTTTAGACTTATTTTCCCTGTGCAGAGTGATTATATTCTCATAGTATTATATGTCTGAGAATCGAGAATAGTGCAGATGCATTGCCATAACTGTAAATAAAACTGCCAACCAACCATGCAGTATGATTGCAGTTGATGTGCAGTGGGCATGCAGTTCTAAGGACTACACCTTATACTTGGCAGGCAGTAAACCTACCTGCAGTCATACCAAGTGCAATATAACTCAGTGACACATCACTAAGTGGATATAATCTTAGTTGTTACACACTATTCTTAGTTGTTACACACAATATATGGCATGCAACAACCAATATCATAATTTTAAATATTGTTTAATGAGATGGTCCTCTTTAAACTTATGAGTGTGGTCTGAGATTCCAGGACAATTCTCCTGCACCTAAGACCGCTAATGATAGTGATCTGCTTTAACATGGTGATCACTGTAGATGTCAATATAAGTTAGCAAATGTTGAGTTTGAATAATCTTTCTGTGGATATTTATGATTATGAGGCATTGAGATTTGATACATATATATGTGAAATATATCAAAATTTAATGATAGGGAATAGAAAACCAGCATATGCTGGTTAACATTTACCAAAAAATAAAAAAAAGTAAATGTAATGTAAATAAAGTAAATGTTAGCCTTTATATTACCAACGTTTTTCCTGTACTCTTAGTAATCATTTATTAATATGAATTTTTATAACAGTCTTATAACACTAGTGTACTTTCAAATGGTTTATCAAATTTTTTTTTCAGGAATATATTACAAGAATTAAGGATCATGTTGTGGGTATGGGCAATGTCGTCAGAGTTGGCCCACTTCAAAGTGGAGAAATTTATTCAGTAGAGAACAGTAAGTCACACCATGCTCCGAAGTCCTATGCCCTACCCTTAAAGATATCAAATGTCTCTCGGGGTGTAAAGTACGCCATAGTTCCGAAGAATGCCTCAGATAAAAAACTGGTTTTGGACTCGCAAGGTAACATCGTGAGCAGTGCGGCCAACTTGCCAGACTACAAAGCTAGTCCAATATTGAGTCGTATCGTAAAAGACAAACTTCATGTAATGCATATTGAATCAGACAGGATAAAAAGTGCAGTTGAACATGGTCCTGTCTATGATAAATTATTTAAAAATTTAAATGATTTGAACATGCCCATTGATAATGATGTGTATTTACAGCCAATAAAGCTTTTCCGTGATGAGTATAGTAAGAATCTTCAGTTTAGAGAGGAAACAAATGAATTTGTTAATAAAGTGCTTGGAGCCCAAGTTATGCCTGATTTATGGTCTACTAGTAATAACAATCTTATGGGTAATGCTAAACTTATTGATAGTAGGATTCAAAAGGGGACTATCTTTGCGCCGAATGGAGAAATTTGGAGCTGGAAACATGAACCGACTCCAACTGAACACAGTGGTACAATATGTTCAACAAAGATTAGTCCTCAGTATTCAACAACAAGCAAACCTATGAATCAAGTTGAACCTCAGCAAACAGCTCCACTAAGAGATTATCTCAGGAGTCACTCAGAAGAAGATCTTCCTCCTCCACCATTGCCAAACTACAGCACATATCCTGGAAGCAGCCCTCCAACTACAAAAAGTAATAATGATTGGAATAATCCGGCTGTTGATAATGATTACAATGACGAAGGAAATGACTATACTGGCGTAATACCAAGTCCTAATTATGCAGACCAAATCAATCCAATTATTGAGCAGCTTACTGATATGACTTTAAGTCCTGCTGAGTTGGAGTTCAATCGAAAACTTTATTGTGAAGGTGTACCATGTCAGCGTTGCATGAAGTCCATGTTTGCTGGGGAAGTAGCTGTGAAAGCTGAAAGAGCAGGACAAGAAGCTATTTGGCATCCACAATGCTTTACTTGTAGCAAATGTGGGGAACTTTTGGCCGACCTTGTATACTTCTTTTATAAAGGAGAAATTTATTGTGCGAGGGACTTGGCAAATGTATTAGATATACCTCGCTGTGCTGGTTGCGACGAGTTAATTTTTACTCGCCCATATACAGCAGCAGAAGGTAGAGCTTTTCATGTGCAACATTTTTGTTGCTATCACTGTGATGCCCCACTAGGCGGTAAAAAATACGTTCCTGATGATAAGACTGGTCTACCTATTTGTTTGTCTTGCTATGATCAGTTTCATGCGGAGCGCTGTCGCGCGTGTGGCGGTGTAATTGGGCCTGAGCAACAAGGCGTTTCTTGGAGCAACACACATTGGCATGCTGATTGTTTTATATGCTCAGGCCGTATGTGTGGTAAAAGTTTACTAAGTGGTCGTTTTGTTGTTAAGCAGGACATGCCATTTTGTAGCGTGCCTTGTATCCAAAGTAGGATTAAGTAAGATATATATCGAAGAAAAAAACTTATATTCTACTTACATAGTATTATTATTGTCCAATATTTAAATTTTATATTTTTATACAATATTTTTGTAAACTATATCTTATGCAATTGAGATGATATGCCAGAATTTAGATATATTTTAAGATAAACAATATAAAGAAGTGTGTTAAAATATATTTATCAATACATTCCTTTTCCTTCCAACTATTCTAAGTTGAAACTTATTTTTACTGATACTATTTGATAATTCCAACATAAAAAGAAACTCAAATTTAGTGTCCAATACATTCATAATGTTAAGCTATATGAGTAGAGTACATTATATATATTGTAAAATTATCAAAACAATGTAACGTTTATGAAAACAATAGCCTATTGGCATATAGAAAATGCAGTTTTATATTGTTATGTAGGTACTTTATTATTACAGAAGTGCCATTAAACAGAATATATTTTTAATAAACTTTAATAATGAATTTATTATTTTTATTTATAATTATTAAAATGTATAAGTAACATTTATCAATGCTTATGATCCAAAAAATATGATTAGTTTCTTATAAGACAACTTATAGTATGGGATAGGGCACTGTAACTGTCTTTATAGTCTTTACTTGAAAGTTTTAATAGTAAGAACAATGCTATAGTAAATGGAATTGTTTTAAAAAGAATTTCATTACTATAATGCATGTAGGTCATTTTGAGAGCTTTTCCAAATTATGTTCATAAAAAAAAATGGCTAATTGATAGTGCAGATGCATTGCCATGACTATATAAAACTGCCAACCCACCATGTAGTATGATTGCATTTGATGTGCAGTTGGCATGCAGTTCTAAGGACTGCACCTTTTAGTTTTTAGGCAATTTCATTGCAGTTATAACAAGTGTGATAACACTATTAGAATACAGTTAAAATCCAAAGTAGTCTAAGTGTATATAGACTATGAATACCAAATGAGAAGCAATATTTAATCATATTTTTATGCAGGAAAAATATTTCAAGAAATCTGAATGAAATATTTATGTCACAGTTCAGTATTTTTAGGTATTACATTAGCTTTTATTCATTCTTGGTACCTAGTTGAGAACAGAAGTGACCACTAGACTTGAGTGTTGTTTTTTGAGATGCTTTGCTACAAAAGTGTCACTGGATACACAGGAGCAGATGTAGACACATTAAAACAGGAGTTATGGGCATATACCTTATCAGAAGCATGTTAAAATTAAGTCTAGATGGAACCGTAATACAACTTTTGATATTCAATTTCACAAAAAGTAAACAATGACACATTTTCATTTGACGCTGATAAAAAAAGATAACATACATATGATATTCCATGAGTACCTACATGTACATTATCAATTCTAAAAATGCATAATCTAGGTAGTCATGGACTTCATGTACTTGTTTAATAAAAAATAAATTAATAGCTTTATATTGTATTACACATAAAATAAAAGCAATACTAGTGTAGCCGAGAAAGTTATTAATAGTATGCATATCATTGTGTTCTCTTGAATTTAAGTTTATTTAAAAGCATCAAGCTTTTATTTTCATTTTTCCCAGATCATTCCTTAATTTATTAAGATTCTCTTGTAAGGCTTCTTGCTTGTTTTCTAAAGCTGAAATGTGGTCATCTGATCTTTTCATTTCTTTACTTATGTACTCCATACGTTTAGCAACATTTTGTCTGGCTTCCTCTAAATCTTGTTTCACCAGGACCGGCCCAATAAGCTTGTACACTTCTGCATCCTTTTTTAGTAGTACCAACTCTTCTTTAACAGCTTTGTTTTCATTCAACTGACCATCTAATTGCTGTTTTTGAGCCACAGCCCTATGATATTCTTTTTGTACTCCATTGAATATTTCAAGCTCTTTTTGCAGTTTTTTCTGGATTTCTTCAGTCATTCTGGTTTAATATCTTTTGTTTATATTAAATGTTGTATTTGGTACAGAATTTACTATAATTCTTAAACTTTAATGAAACCCGAACTATACCACAAGCCAAAATTTTACAGGTTATCTTATATTCATTGCCATTTGACATTGACAATTGCATTTAATAGAAGTTGAGAACGCAAAGAGATCAAATCCATACAACCATATCTGCTATACGATAGCAAAATATTATTTATACAAATATATAAAACATAAGTACATACAAATGTGCAAAATAGAGCATATCTCTAAAAGACATCTTGTTCTTTTATTCACATATAAGATTTGGAAATTTGAATTTATTGTGACGTTTTCAAATAGCTACGGAGCAAACATATTTTTTTAGCATAATTTATTCTTTATTATATATCTATACTCTTGTGGAGTATCCAGAACGCAAAGAAAGACTAACTTACTTATCTTTATTACATTTCTTCCATACAGCCCAACCTAATATTTAATGGGTGGGATATAGAATTTATTGTACATAAATCACATTCCAGCAATCCAAACACGTAAACGGTATATAGGAATATATTTTTTAATATCTTAATAACATTAAATTTTTCAGCTTTATTTGAATTAATTTGGTTAATTTTAAAATTATTTTGCCATTTTGGAAATAAATTTTTAACCAATTTCTACCAATCAGCGGTGCAAAATACTGTTCATAATCAATCAAAATCAAATAAAGATATTTTTTTACATTTTTCACATATTGGTACTTTGAGTGAACCTACAACCTGTAATTTCTCCCCAGACACTGACTTTAACTAATGTGCACAATAACTTGGCTCAAATTTAGAAAAAAAAATATTCATAAACATTTTTATGCATTACTGATATCGACAATAAAATCGTTAATTGTTTGATTTTCTTTCTGTTTAGTATTGTAAAAATCATAACGTCCTGCTTTTAAGGATTTTTTCACTGTATAATGTTCTGGTAATTTGATGATACTAATTGTTAATAGCTCTTATTTGATAAAAAAATTTGATTAAATTTTTAAAACATCCGGTCCAATTTATGTAATAAGCATTGGTAACTTCTTATCGTCGTCTATTGAATTAACGATTAGGAATTGCTCCATTCTGTCCATGTATGCCGCAAAATCCGTTTGAGGATTATACGGTTCAATATTCCCGATCATCCTCGGCGCCAATCTGAGAAATAATACTCGTAGTTTGTAGGAAATATACCTTTTATTTGCAATCACTGTTTACAAACACATTTTGAACACAGTTACAAAGAAAGAAATCATGTTTCGTTTAGTAGCAAGTCGGGTGGAGGAATACCTGCCTATTAAAATATCAATTTGCTAACCTAACTAGAACTGCAACCAATGATCGATCATCGTACTTATAATTACCTAGAGTAATTTTAAAATTATTATTTTTAACTTAATCCTCAATATACCGAATGTTATTCATGAAATCAATAAAAATGTAGAATTAATGAATTCTCCCAACCATGCTTTAGCTCCCCCCTTGAACTGTTTGTCATCACAAAAATAAGATTTTAAACTTTAATTAGAAATTAAAAATTCGCTATTGAAGTTTTAAATCTCATTTTTGACGAAGATTGAAATTTAATGATAAATTATAAATTCTAATAATGTCTGAGTTATATTTATTTAACTGTTACACTTTTGGGCAAAAAATTGTGTGGCACGTGGGCATTCCTTTTTTCTGGTTCTTATTTACTATGAACAAATTGTTCTAACAGTCTCATCAGGGTTAAGTAAAAATACTATAAATATCTTTTAGAATTTTAATAAATATCGCTTAAGCTATTGGTAAAAATAACACATTAAATATTATTATAAATATAATTACATCTTATACATAAAAAATCGTGCGTTCCTTATTTTAAGTCCGAAACATAAAAAACGAACGCTTAGCTACATTAGTCGTTCTATAAGTGCCTACAAATAATTCATGTGTGGCTACAGCATTGATTGGGCGATAATGGTATTTAATAATCATGAAATTGATATAATTTTCTTATTGTACTCCCTCCTATAACGAAATGAAAATACAACAATCTCTAGCAAATAGTTCAAAATACAAAATAATACAAATATGTGCAAGTTTTACTGCCTCGCGTCAGACTTTGTCGGCGTGCGAGTGTCGCCGGCTGTGTCGAACGGGCTTGCGGTTTTGTGTATCTTTGCTGTGGAGTTTTGTGTATTCCTATGCTATATAGCACATAGCAGCGATGTGATGGAGTGCGGCGGGCACGTACGCTGAGCTCGCTCGCTGATCTATTTGTAATCCTTGCAAATATTAGATTTTGACCGACCGACCGCCGATTGTATGAACGCGAGGTAGTATAGATGCATATATATAGGTATGTTGAGTAAAGAAACCCCCCAATAATAAATTGAAAGCTAATACTCGCATTTTGCATGGGAAGTGACAAAGAGATAAAGTTTATTGACACAAAGATTTATTTTTAATTACTGATGTTGCGCTAATGTACCCAAAATGTGGGTTATTTTTTATTATATATGTTCTCCGTATTCAAGGGCCCACATATAACCCGCCTTAGGATCTCCACTTTCATCTGCTTGTTTTTGTATATCATGAGTTTTTTTCAAAATATTTTTCACGGTATCATACAGTTTTTCGTCTTTGGGCGTAATACTTGCAGCTTGTAGCTTTTCAGATCGTTTCTGAAAGGATCCTTTTTTACCGAACCTTTCACGAACAAATTTTTCATATAAGTCTTCAACATCATTTTCTTCTTTATCATCTTCACTGTCTTCATCATTTTCTTTCTTTTTATATTTTTCATTTTGATTTTTATTCCCGTAATATCCATAATAACCCCTATAATCATTATCATCATCATCATCTTCATCATTATTTTGTATTTTTTGTTTATTATTAGAATCTTCTGGATCATTTTCGTCACTATACTGGTAAAATCTAGATTTGTTTTTTTGTCTTTCTTTGTTTTTGTCACCATTAGGATCTTCATATGCATAAGCCAAAACATCTTCAGGTAGTTTTATTTCAGGCAATTTTATATTAATATCGTCAAATTTAAACCTTAACTGCTCATCATAATTTTCAGTCTTCGGGGTTAAAGTATCTAGCGTACCATCGCTGTGAGTAATGGATTCAACATTATGGTCATTGTTTTGATCGCTCTTGTCATTTTCGTCTTGGTTTTTATTTTTGTGTTTGTAATTTGTAGGAATTCTTTCGAATTGTTCTTTTACATTACCTTTTTCATTTTTATTTCTTTGTGCAATAATTTTATCGTTTTCTATGCTTGTATCTTTAATATGTGCACCTAACAAGGTTTCAAGGCTGGTATTTTCTTCAGAGTTAGATTTCAAAGCTTCTTTCGACTGGTCTTCACCAGAATTATTATTTTCACTGTTGATTTCTACTACTGGTTTTATTTCACCATCATTAATACGTACCGGTTCTTTAACATTTTCATATACAGTGTCACCCACAAATTCATCTGTATTTTCTGCAGACGACGTTGACTCTTTTACTTGATTTAAATTAGTTTTTGATATCGGGTGCTCTAAAGTAGAATGTAAAAACTCATCACTTTCTTGAACAGGTACTATTTGTCCTTTATTGTTAACTTTAATCTTCTCATAACTAAAATCTCCCAAATCAACATCTCTAAAGGACGGTGGTGAGTTTTTATGCTCATTTCTCCTGTTGGAATCACGCGCATATTCATTTTCTTGTTTGGTGCTCTGTTTTTGCTTATAATCGTCATCATTTTCATAATTCTCTTTAACCGGCTTTATGTCTTTAACAATATTCTGTACTTCATTACTATCATCTCTTTCATTAGAATCGTTGTCATATTTTGATTTATCGTTTTTATTTTTTTGTTTAGTATAAACTTCTTTACTATTATCTACGTATGAAGATTTTTTATCTTCAAAAGAGTCAGAACTTTCACGGCTATTTTCTTCATTACTTTTAGCTAGCTTGTCAGAAGCCCTTTCAATGTTTTCATGAATCTCGCCACTACCAGATTTTGAATGTTCTGGTTTTTGCTGATTATAGTCATTAATATCATCGCCAGCATGACTTTCAGGGTGATGTTGTGAATCTCCTTGTTTGTAATACTTTCCGTTTTCTTCACTTTCGTCACTTTCGTCTTTTTCCCTGCTACCCTCAGTTTTATTTGTTTCACGACTAGTATGATCATTATTTTTTTCATCTTCTGTGCTTGCATTATTATAGTTTTCGTCGCTTTCTTTAACTATCCTATCCTTCGAACTATCTTCTCTCTCAAAATTTTCATCACTATTTACCTTTTCATTGCTGTCTTCAATTGATTGCGTAGAAGAATCATCTTTATCGTTTTCTTCATTTTTTTGTGATTTAGGTTCATGCAAAGTTTCAATGCTGAAATCAGCTAAAGCAGATTTATGAATAGATTCTCCCTTTAAGCGTTGATTCGGTGAACCTTCTGGTGGGTGTAAAGTTTCGTAGTTGACTATTAAGGGCGTATTTTTACTTTCATTAATTGTAATATTTTCGATTTTGTTAACATTGTCTATAGATCGCTTCTTTCGCAAACTATTTAAAAAATGAGATTGTGATTTTTCTATTACGTTAGGTTTATTATTAGATTTGTACACATATTTCAATACAGTGTCACTATTCGGAATTTCGCGCGAAAGTGATATGTTGTCATGACAATGGGTGATTAAAGTTTGTGTACAGTTTGAAACAACATTCAGAGCTACATTGTTTATTGTGTTGTTTGCAGTATGATTCACTGATGCTTGTAATGTAACCAAATTTGACTTTGGCGTTAAACTGGAATTATCGTCTTTTTCTACAGAAATTAAATCTCCGTTTGTAGTATTTTCAGCTGTCATTGGCGGGGTTGTTGTCACTATCTTATAATCTGAATTGTTTTTATCTGACGCTTGGGCATACGTCATCTGTAAAATGAAATAATTATTTATTTTTTATATGTAATCATTATCTACTAGTTTACAACAAATATCTATACAGTAAAATATTATCACTTACCTACGACTACTGATCGTGCTTCTACTTATCTACTTTTAAGAGTGCCAATTAAAACAATCATATTTGAGAAATATATTTTATTTAATAAAACATATATATGGAACCAAATATTTAAAATAGCTATTTACATAATTAATACTACATGCGTGCATCACCTACTAGAATATTTTGACTATTGGTGACAAATTATATCTAACAATGTATCTGAAATTCGTCACGATAATATTTACAACCAATTTTTGATTAATAAAGTATGTTAATATAATTCTTATATTAAAGTAAAAAAGTTCCTAAGCTTATGTTGATATTATCTATATATAAAAAATCTAAATATAAACATTATAGATCTATAAAATATTTTGTATTGTCGTGTACACCGTGTGATGATATAAATATATTATATTGCCTAAGATACAATAGTTCACCAAACGTACAAACTAGGTAAGTATACAAAGAAACTAAGCATGTTACTGAGTAATAACTTAATGAAATATAGGATCTAAATTAACTTTAAATTACGTAATTCTATTGGTCATCATAATAGATTTGAATTAAACGAAATCAACTGATTTAGAGCACTGATACATTATAATATTTATAATGACAACTTTTATGGGAATACATAGGCGTGCCGTTCTCTTACAAATTAAATAAGTATTTAAAGGTATAAATAAATAAAGTTTCGAGTTTTTGTTGTATTATTCTTATTACTTACTGCGAAATTTTAATACTTTTTTATGCATTAGAGTCCAGCAGAGTTACCAGAGTTAATGGTTATTAGTCATCACGATTAAAATTGTGTCCTAGCTGGCGAAATCTACGATACTGCCAATAACCAAAAAGAAAAAATGTGTTTTTTGAATCTCACACAGCTTAATCTTTTATATCAATCACTCACGCTTAATAATGTAGGTATATAAATTTAGGCATTTAGACACTTTTTTGTTGCCATAACGCCAAGTGTGTTCTGTAGTTATTGTCAATAATATTGATTAAACTTCTTGTTACTAAAAAGTAAGTTAAGTTTGTTAAATTTTTACTTTGAAAGATATTTGAAAAACTAAAACTAATTTAGGAATTGACTTGTTATAGTCAACAACAGTCAGCCAGTTTGTCAGTTTGAGCAGACAGAGTAGTCTCTGTCTAGTAGTACTGAGTAGTAGTAGTCTTCTAGTCTTTCACATTTTCATTTGGTCTTCATGAAATTGTGCTTATCTTTCTGAATATTTTCCACTTTGGGTACATTTTAAGTTGTGTTTTGTGGTTGCAATTTAAATCTTGTTTAAAATTCTTTTAATTTCACTAAAGCAGAAAAGGATGACTTCAGTTTTAACTTTATTAATCGTTAAATAGGTGTAGTAGTAGACACTATAGTATCTTTAAAATGTGATGACATATAAATATATAATAAACTTTAGTACACTATTTTAAACTAAAGTTTATTTCACATATTAATAGTTAAAGCCAGCTGCAAATTAAGTATAATACTCATTACAATTGGCTTTGTTTGTAATGAATGAATGAATTCATACATAAAGATTTCACTTGGTCTGCAGCCTAACCTCGGGTTAAATAGATAGTAAAACTTAAATTATATAAAACAAATCTAATGAGTATTATTAAGTGCTCATTTTGAATTAATTACTAAAGGTGCATTTTTCTTTATCGTGTCGTCCAGCTTACAATCATTATGGCAATCAAGCTATCTAATTCCAAACTAATCTAAATTAATTTTGTACAGGTAACTATTCTAATTATAAATAATTCCTTAAATTATTTTGACTTGTGGTTTAATTTAAACACAATCGTGGTATGAAATAGGGATGATGATATAACAATACTTTGACTAAATAAGTAGGTAGGAAATACAACTATTTCTTACAAATCTTTATGAATAAACTATAATCATAACTATACTACAAAACATAACCACACCACTATAATCATAACTATACTATAATTTTTATGCCACATACTATTTGTATGCATAAAATTCAGTATGTAAAAAATTATATGGTTTAATAAAATTGTACGTATCATTTGCAAACTCATTTATATAAAAGTTAAACATTTCTATTATGATCAAAATATTTTATTGGCTGTTCAGCAATTGATATCAATATTGTAAGAAAAGATAAATGATATTAAAGTCAATATTTTATACCAGCAACACTTCAAATAGAAATTTATTGTGATGGATTTCATAAACCTCTAAATCGTATTAAAATATATAAATTCCACAATGTTCATGGTAAAGTATTTGAGATTATTTATTGTCATGTAGGTCCCATGACGATATAAGGTAGAATTTATTACGATTGGTTACTATAATAAGTATAAGTGTGCTGGACATTGGGATGTTTATACGCTGTGTTGATGATGATAGTGATTATGAAAAGTGGTGTTATGATATATGAATAATACTTATACTTAAATTTTTATCCAATCACTGTTCCGTACTACCTACTCAATTACGCAAACGCAGTATGCAACATTACATTTAATACAGACACAGACTTTAAACGTTATGCATTTAAACGTTATGCGTTAGCGGTTTATAGCCTTTGATGCTAGTTATTTACGGCTCGTGTACTAATATAATAATACTAAATATAACTAAACTAAGTGCATAACTACTTTTTGCCTATGTAGGGGTCGTAAGTAAAGCTACTCACAAATTGCTTGGCGGTACCGTGGAAGGGTGCAGGCTCTGCCCATTTCGTGAAATCTATCGAAGGAATTATTCCACTCCTGCATGGTACTCTTGGGTTCCTGGTAACATAGTTACATTATTTAAATACAATTTATATGAAAATATATTTGCATTTGAATCTTTGTTTACTTTTAAGGTTTTATGATGATGTATAAATCTAAGTTTTATAAGCGCTTGTACTTACAATTCATGGTCAGGCAAAACCATAGGATAAAGTTGAACAGTGTCGATTATGTCAGTGTTGTCACAGATAACGCGTGCTAGTCGTGCCTTTCTGATCTCTGTCAGCTGTTCAGGTGTGAAAGTTGAAGGCTGGTTCGGGAGTTCATACCTGAAAGAAAAAGGACCTTTAAACGATATAACACAAAACATCTATTACTGGCTATTTTTGAAAAAGTATATTGTTTATCGGTATGGTAAAAATGACGAAAGGTGCTTACCAGAATCTATCACCTCGCCTTGAGTAAGAGAACTGAGTTGCAATGATGCAAGCGAAAGTGGGTCCCAGCATGGATCCTGGGAGAGGCCTCTCAGACACACCACCAGACCACAGATCTACGTCAATCGGATGTTCGAAAATAGACTCGTACTTCTGTACAGTTTCGTTAGACATGGTTCCAAAGAGGTCCTGGAAGCTTTCGGCTCCCGGAAGACCGCAGAACTTTCTAAATTCCATATAACCGGGAAGACCGAATTCACGCCCCCTTTGCATATTGAAAGAAACCAAGTCCATTCCGAATCGGGCGCCAACTTTCTTGAATAAGTGATTGGTGACTTCCTGAGTGATGGAATCGTCCATAGCCTGGGCTACTTGGTTCATTAGACCCATGACGTACTCGTCTAAGACTCCTGCTCTGTATAAATCGTATGGCCTTCTAATGAGATCTGACAGACGTTTCGAGGCTGGAATAAAATGTGTTGATTTTTTTAGTTTTATTACAATTTTTAGATCCTCTTTCTGTGTAATATATTAGAGTGTGTTAGAAAGTTATTTTATTTTCATTTTTGTTTGATGCACGCTATCATATTAACTTACCAATGAACTTGTGAGCTTTGGACCATCTTTCAACAGCAGTTGGTAAGAGAGAGTGTCCAAAACGGTACGCCGCAGCAGCAAAAGCGTCCAAGACATCGGGGTTTACTTCTTGGTCATAACCATTCCAGTAGCCCTGATATAAATGAATAATTCTATTTACAACAGTTATTTTTTGATGACGTGGGTGTGGAGTGTGATAAATGTTTATGAAATTTTGCTATATATAATATTTGTTCAAATTCATACATGAGCTGGTTAGAAACTGTTTGTAATATCGTTTCTGTTTTCTGTTAACTCGAAATAGCACAGGTTTAAAGTTAAGCTGTTTTTAGTTGCTATTATTCTTTATTATATTATGTTTTTTTTTCGATAGTAAAAAAAATTAAAACACATTAAACACAATGCTTGTACAATTATCGTACAAAAAATCTGCAGGCACTGGGCGTTAACTTACATCTTTTTCTAGCAATAATCCGAATTTTTCCATAACATCCTTTCCAAGGAGTATGGGCAAGAACTCGTTATACGTAATATGCTGTATCTCTGCAATATTGATCCTCCGGGCTTCCTGGAAGAGAGTCTCATCGTCCCAGTGAGGGTTGACCTCGGCCAAGCCGTTGGCAACACGGTTATGCTCTCTCGCCATCAAGGTGTGCATCACAGTAAGGACCAGTTGTTCGTTTACTCGGATTTCACCTAAAAATAGTTAATTTTTTTTCATTACAAATACAGACACAAACGTATCATAATGTCTGTTGTTGGGTATCACGCGAATCTCTAATATATGGAAAACTATGTCAGAAATTAGTCACCATTTAAGATCCAAATATGATCTGATATATAGCATAACTCTATGTTTGCAGATGAATTAGATCATAATATCTAGGAAGAAGTTATTTACCTCTCAAAGGTATCTTTATAAAAAAGTTATTTTTCGAGAACCTCATCATTTTAAAATTTAAATATCAACTTATGGAAGTATAAATTGTTGCAAAATACGTGTAACTAGGTCCAAAGGTTGAGCTTGTGATACTATGTAGGCTGGCTCAAAAATTTAATAAACATTTAAAAACTTATTTTATAAATATTAAATCTGAGTAAGTTTATATCAACGCTTAATTTCACAAAATTATCAAAGACAGAACAGAAAGAGAAGGTGATTATCATTGTATATGGTTGGTGATTATGTAAGAATAACTAACCAGCTTCGAAGCAGTACATGTTCTTGTTAGGACGAGTGCAACCTTCATCGGGGATATCAAGCTTCAGTGGCAGAAGATCTCTCAAGCCGTATTCCTTGAAGACAGGGTTCATACGCAACAAGCCACCGTAGCCCGTACGCAGTTTTCTGTAATTGTTGTAAAACCCAAATGGTAATGTAATCTCCATTTGACAGTGACAGATGAGTGTAACATAGTCTCTTCTATCTCTTCTTAATAACTATCCAGTGTAGATACTACAATACCACATTAAATTTAAATTTCGGCTATTAGTTCACAAAATATTACGAAGAAATATATTAAATCTTTTACTCCAATATTGTAGAATACTTAGAATTTTGTGATCACAGTGTATTGTGTTTTAAATAAGTCTCAATAGCTTTTTTAATTGCTCCACATATTGAATGCACATTTGGCAGGGAACGTTGCTACAAAATAACGGTGCTTGGGCTGGAAAGGTCCTCAAGTGGCGGCAGTATACCAAAAGACGCAGCATTGGTAGGCCTCCCATTGACGAACAATGACGCGGGATGACATTGCATGTTGGAAGCGCAGGGCCGATCGGTGTAGAGATCCTTGAAGGAGGCATATGTCCATCAGTGGGCGTTCCTTGGCTAATATGACGATGATAATATGAATAACCCTCTCCATGGTATTCTACAATTCCTTGTTTTATTTTTTCTACTCTTCAGGATTTTTTTATATCTAACTAAAATGTAGAAAATAAGAAGAGGTTTCGATACTGGATTTGGGATATAGGATAGTTTAACTTTAAATTATCTAATTAATTAATATATATTACTAATTTTGACATATTTCACATGGTAAATAAGAACAAGTGGGTACCTAAGGTAAGAGTCAATGCCTCTTAAGTATAAACATTCGTATGTTCCATAATTAAGACCCAGTATAACTCTTACCTTAAACTATTATCGTTACTGCAGTAACCTCCAACTGTAGATTATAATGCAAGACAACCTCTTAACGATGCTTAATTTTGGCGCTCGATAATACTGCGCACATAATGTGAGATATATTATTATTAACAAGAGATATAATAGAGTCAGCTGTATAATTAGTTATAAATGTTACATTACCTCGCGAACTTTTCAGTGACACCATACACGGTGTTTCCATCGATAGCACCAGTCAGTGTATTGAATGGAACCCTTGAACCTAAAAGCAACATGATTGTCAAATTAAGACGTCAGATAACATGCGGAGGGAACATATATTTATTATATTTTATATTACCTGTGACCGCTTATGTGTATTACTTTAGGCCACGTGTCGAAAGTCTTAAACGGTAGTCATTACAAGTTACACGAGCAGTCGGCCTTCAGGGCTAAATATTTTATTTCTCTGTTATATATCTCCACAAGTCAATTTTAATTGGTTATCATACGTTTAAATTAGGTGGAAAATGTAAATTACACGTTCGTAGCAATGATGGTAATAAAGTAACTAGATCGTTCACATTAAATCGTTTCTAAATGTCTTGTTGCAAATTCTAATTGTGACGAATAGAGATTTGCACGAGTGATTTGTCTTGAGTGAATTAAGTAAAATAAATATTTACTTGTGTTTAATATACGTTAAAAAGATGTGTAAATTTAATAAATTAATTTAAGTAAATTTAATTAGTATTAAAATCTTCAGAAGTACGATAGATAACTTTCAGCCACCCTTTCTTACAAGAAATAGTATGCGAATATACTTAGTGCAACACTAACATCAAATCCAACTAGATTTTCTTATTAAAATATTACTTTTTAAATGAAATGAATTTGAAATGAACTTTCGAATGAATTTTTTTATTCGTTGTTATTTATAAATTAGATCTTTATTATATTGATGACCGTCATATGAACAAATAGCTAATTTGTTGAATTACATTCTATGTAATCTTAAACTAGTACTTTCGATCTTCGATTGAAAGGTAAAAACAGATAATATCATAAAGAGAGAGGCGTGTATCAAGTGGTTATGAAGGTGTCAGAGGTGGTCAGCTCCGTACAATATTTTGCACTAGATTGCGTAATTCGATCGCACTTTCCCCTCTCACTGGCAGAAGATACAGCCCAGTCACATGATTCGGTCAGTCGCCAATATATATCTTGGTTATTTCTGCAGTCCGGTTATATTAAATGCGCGGTGATATAACGTACACGTATGCGGAAGTTGTCAACGTAAATTTTTTTAAAGCCGACAAAATGTCATGCGGTAATTGCAGTTAAACCTGTAGTTGCGGCGTTCTTCCTTTTTTTGTGTAAAAGATTACTATAACGCGTGATAATTGACGCGTTTATGTCTTTGGTTAGCAACTAGCAAATTGCTATTTTAAGAGGTAGATGAAAAGGTATAATATGTCAAAATACCTAATATTACAGTAGGTATCATTTACTATTAGCAATCGGTAACTTTCTATTTATTTTCTACACGTTATGTCACAAATTTCCTATTTTTTTGTACACACATAAACATAAAAAATATCTAAACAAAAAAGTATTTTTGTTTTCTTGGTGAAATCTGTTCAATAGATCTAAAATTTTGTCTATTGCTGTTCTATAAGACCATTTCTCAGCTAATAAAATTTCGAAAATAAACCGCAATGTAACCGCACTTGCTCAAGTGTCAATTTAATACTCCAATCTAATCCTACTTCTTACTTACCACAATTTATATAAATCAATATAATATGTCACATACTTTGTTCTGGTGGCGGCATACGTCACTAAATATTTAGTTAATTCAAAAAAAGGTAATGTAATTTCAAATTCTGGTAAACAATTAAAATTATAAATTAAGTCAGACGATTTTATTTTCTAAACCAACTTATCTAAATAACAAAAACTCAACATATCATTAGTCCTTTATTATTACTTTTATTACTACTATTTTTATTACTCAACTAATATTACACACTTTAGGCAACGATTTCAAAGATTATAAATTTGATTTTAAAATTAACCTCTACTCAATTGGATTAGGAACTAGTATGTACAGAAATAGAATAATATTTGAAACATATAGTGGAATACTAATTAATGTTGCCGTAAGCTTTCCAAATAAAATAAATATATAAGTAGAACTCACCCAGACGGCAGCCGGGTCTAGGAGACGGGAAACCTCTGACGAAGTCAATACACTTGACGCCGAATAAGCGGTAGAAATAATCGTCCCCAGGCACGCGAATCTCGTTACAATACGGGTGCTTCAGGTGAGGAGGTCGCTTGCAGCACTCTTCTGGGTCATTGCGGTTTATGGGGTCTGAAAATAAATGTTTGTATTAAAAAATGACCCGATAATTAAAATAATCCTGCGTATCACTTGATGTGATTATACTACATTAAGCTAAGCTAATTCCTAATTCAGTCGTGCCGCATAGAAACAGTTATTGTGTTGGATGTTGTTAACAGTTGTTATTGGTGTTTCATTTATTGAGCAACGGTACAGTCCTGGGAGGTCGAGACAATTGAACTGTTGTGCAAAATTATAAATTTTTGTAGACACAATGTATATTATCTCTTTGATTTCACTTCGACTCGTTGTCGTTGTCAAATCGAAAACCTCTGAACACTTGGGCAGTTTGGCTGCGTATTGCCAAACCATAGGAAGAATTTAATTATACGTCGACTTTCAAGTCCATGTGAAAATTTTTGAATATGCTATCTTTGACCATGACACTTTCAAAATCCCTGTTAATTAAAGCGTTAGTAAAGTGAATTCATTCCATTGAGAGTAGATTGACGGATGAAAAGTAGCTGTTCTCAAATGTATTCAAACTTTTTGAAATCAAATATATATTGCAAACTTCTGAGTGATTCAGTCCGCTGAGTTGATTGATTTCGTGAAATCATATCTATCGTCCTACTTATTGGTTTCTCAATAGAAAACATTGCACTGATTGTTAAAGGTTTCAGCGAGCTTTAGGCCGTTGCAGTAATTGACTGAATTAAACAATGAAACATGCAACCATTTTTATTAAATTCGAAGATGTGTTATGTTCAAAAATGGACGCTATGAAACTTTACCTATGCCATTCGCTTACACATTTACTAGCTTGTTTTAGATAAAGATGTTTAACTGTATTATATCCCTACATTACAGAATGCGAGCAGACTTTTTGCTATATTATAGAATATCCAATTTTATAATTAACTTTAACGCAGTCTATTAAACAAAAAAATCAAATAAAAAAATTAACTTAATGTACTTTGTATATTGTCACGTCTAAAAAGAAGTGCTCATTCACAGCTTCATAATAGCTTCAAATAGACTCTATATTGTACTAGCAATAAGGTGTTGTATACATATTTTTTTAACTCATTAATGTGAACTAAGAATTAAATAACAAATATTTTTGGAAAGTACATACAGAAGAACAAATTTTAGACTCTGTAATAGAAATTTAATTTCATGCGAAGGTTTCCTTAGACAGAGGAACAACATGAAGAGGTATTTTACTGTCTTAGTTGTAATAAAAATGAATAGTGAAAACTTGTGCTAGTGTAGGAGAAATATGCGATAGATTGAAATTTGATTTATCACTAAAATAATTTTGAATGTTACGATAAATAGGGGTACATATATATTACAAACGACCTTGAATGTCCAGTGCAGTCATGTTATACGCATTACAACAAATGACAAAACTCATTAACAGAATCACCAAATCAAGTGCTGTGAGTGTCAGATCGTGGTCCATGAGATGTCAGTGCGTGGCATTGGCTTTACTTATGCGCCGTTCATGAAATAGTCATATCAAATAACAGCCAATAAAGATGAAACTGGGTGAAACTACCTTTAATTTGTTTGCGGTTTGAAGCACGTACTTTAACCTAAGTAACAGTAGAGCTCGCTGACGTTGTGGTTTGAGTATTTTGATTTTAATAACGTAAACAAAGAAACTTTCGTTTTGGTTATAGTTGCTACTCGGCAGCTACTCAGCTCCGTGTTTCGGAAATAATAAAAGAATATTTGACAAACAGATAAACAGGGTTTCACTAGTATGGTAAAGTCTTAATACTAATAAAATAAAATACGTGCTAAAGAAGTGAGTTCAATCAACCGCTCCAGGTATAATTTAATTTTAATTCTTTGGTTCACGAAAGTATGTTGCGGCAAAATAATTAATCATTAATTATTATATTTATAACAACTTAAAAAATATCTAAATCTTTCTAATTCTATACTGTTAGGGTGAGAAACAAGCACACGGGTTGCCTAGTTCTTAGCGATTTCCGTATCTGATAAAAATGTATAAAGCGCTTGAAAAAATTCAACTCACCAAGTGGCGTGCCTGTAAGTGTGTAGTCGTGGTCCATGAACTGTCCCCAAGCTATGACCATGACGGTGCCTGCGTGGTCGTGGAACCCATCGTCGGGGTGCATGGTGCGGGAGACCACACGCGAGAGGGGCAGGTCACGGCCAGTATGAGAAATGCGAGGAGCGTTGATGCCGTCAGCGAACAGTGGGCCGATCAAGCTAAAAATTAGAAAAATATACGTCGCCTAATGACACAATTACACTTAAAATATGTTCCAGTTCAAATGTGATTTTCTTTTGTATGTCGTTTTATCAAGCCACTAAGGATAGACACGACAAGAGTACGACTAGGATAGAGGAGAACTGCACAATATTGTAAGTGATGGTAAAATTTGAAGGCGGCCTAACTCATTGATTATGATAATTTGATTAACTAGATAAAATATGAGCATCGATCGAATTTTCCAAAACGTTGTTTCATTAAAGTTGTGTAGGATGTGGAGTTTAGTATATATCTTTGTAAAGCAAATTTTCGCTGATGATATTTTCTTCAATACTATTGATACATTGTATTTTTACCGTTGGAAGGGAGCCATGGTGGCACCCCAGGTAGGGTGCTGCAGGTTGTTGCAGAGGCCGTCCAGGCGGCGGTACTTGCCAGCTCTACACTCCACGTGGGAGAACACCGGTGGGCATACATCTCTGATGAGTGTTCGTGATGTATCGATAAGAGGCAAACCTTTTTCAATCTCTTCGTATGTCAAACCGTAGCTGTAACAAAAGATAAATTAACAGAGTGTAGATTAAATATGTTCTTGTCATCCGGATTTTTAATCTGTAATTAAAGTAATGAAATTCGTTGTAACAGTATATCGATGTATAAAAAATAAATCTAGTCCAGTATGGAACTAAGAGTACATCAGATAAATAAGCTGTTAACGTCAAATACAAAAAACTATTGAAGATAGTTTAGACAGTCAGTTAAGTTACCTGAACAAAATATATATGGACTAGGGTTCGATTGAATCCTACTCATGTCGGCAAATAATTTTATAGATAAAACAGAAATAACCTTAAAGATAGACCTATTAATTATGAATATGTTATAAAATTTTTGTCGATATGGGAGTTCCAGATTATAACCACTAAATTGTTCCTTAACCACTTTTTATAAACTCTATATTAGCCAGTCAGAGAATTCTAAAACATTGTGTTGTTTTCATAATTACGTATTAATATTGTATTTCTAAAAAAATTCCTAATACGAAATAATCGTAAATCTTATTTAATAAAGTAATATGTTGTAATAGGCCTCTGAGATATTTAATACTTAAATATAAAATTTCTTTAGTAATACGCGATCAGTAGTTTCTCAAAAATATTCTTCCTACTTCTAAGTACTTTGAATCCAATTCAACCGAAGATGTTCTCAAAAAATAATTTCATTACTGACACTAGTAATGGCGTCTTAAAATGTCAAGGTTTCTAGCAATGGCTAAGCTTAATACCTTATTTATTACAATGAAAGCAAACGTATTCAAGATTTAATTAATCGGTGTAAACTCGGGTTTTGATTCACAGATGTAATCTAATGTTGAAAGCAATCTTTTGTATCTTACTTGCACTTAAATTAAAATTACGTTATGGTTGGCATAAAATATTTCACACGGACATACAAAAGAAGACGAAATAATAATGTCTCAACTCTTTTACGTAACTTTTGGAAAGTCGTCAGCAATAATAAAGCTGTATGAATCATGGTTAATTGAGTTAAAGATACATTTATTTGTATTTTATACAACTTGTAATTCAATAATTTGGTTTTACATATCTACCAAAAGTGTGGTTTGGATTTTGTCATTTTAAAGAAATATGACATAACTATAAATTGAAACAAATACTTAAAAATGGTTTATTATTTTACGAGATTCTAAAAAATATACCTTCTTTAACACATTGTTAAAAAAATGGTATTTCCTTACACATAATTTTATATAGCCACGGCGTCAAAGCTGAATTTGGCACTGTAAATTTAATTTTATGCGTGTATATTATGTTACGTGCATATGTTCAAATGAGAGAAAAATAAAACAACTAAATAAAAAAGGATTTCCTGGAATTAAACACACGTGGTGCCACCATAATGGAATTCACACGGACTTTCCAAAATATTCAATATAATTTCAAAATGTTATGTATAATATATGATAGGTTTACCACTGCCTAATTTGTCGTTGTTCTACTGTGCCTCTGGACAAAAATGATTCAAAAGCATTGTAAGGGAATTATTTAATACCAGTAGCACTAGCTGTTAAGAATAGTTTGACGTATCTAATATCCATTAAACAATAGTCATATCAAATGCGGCGTGACCTAGATCTGTCAATCATGGTTTGGTAATATTGGTATTGAGTTTTAATTCAGTGACCTTCAAGATGACACGAAATTATCACTGAGCTGAGCCACTTTGAAATAAAAGGAATTACTTAGCTAATATAATGAAATTTTATTAGATTCATACTATTACATATGTTACGACCGACCGAGACAGCCTCTGTATTACTCAAGTTTTATTTTAAAAATGTTATATTTTGAGACGGATTCAGTAGTTTTCTCGGGCTGAAGTCGTTACTACTTTTAAAAAGGGTTAATAATAATATAAGGGTTAATTTTTTTTTGTTGTGGTTTTCTACAATTTAGAGCATAAGAATCAATATCTACAAAAATAATTAATAGTTCTTGTAATATAAAAAAATCAATCGTAGTCATTGAACCCGTAATTTAATTAATTAGCTAGTATCATTCCATAATTAATATCTACTACAAAAGATCGTGATTTATATATCCTTCAATGAAAGAAATATTAATCTCCTTCAAAACTACCGGATAAGATGCTACTTAGCTTTATCTTATCTGTGTGTGATCTCTACTCAAAATGATTTATCTTAGACTCAATTACAAAACTTAATGACTTTGTCCTTACTCATTAAACAAGGAACAAAATATGTTTTACTCCATTTGCACAGCTTATTTCCGCAATGGAATTAAGATATTCTTGTGAACGTTTTTGGGTTCAGTAAAATTTTTAACTATCTTTAACTGACTGGTAACACATATATGTACAAGAGGAAATCTTATTTAAATAACATATTAATATGTTCTTGCATTATACTTTTAACAACTTCCCTACTAAAAGCAGCAATTATAAAGTTATTTTAATAAAAGCATTTGTTGTGGTTCTGTTGGTCTTGCGTTGAGTTGGACTAATTTAAAGTCTGATATTTAAAAGAACTTGTATATCTCAAACGTATTCTGTATTTCAAGATGCTGGTATTTCATAATTTGAGAAGGATATAAAAATCTAAAGTATTATTTAATGCTGAATCCACTAACTTTGTAGCGCCTAATGATTTTTTGAGAATAAGCTGTAAGCGTACGTGACCTGAACTATCAATTGCACATGATGTCAAAAAATTATTCATTTAAATTTTTTTGATAATTCCATGAATTTTTCCCAATATATTAACCGGTATTCGCATAGAAAAATCCAATTTTATACAGAAATTGGAATCCATATGTGGGAAGAAGAGAGCTAATGTAGTGGGTATCCTACTGTCCTTGACCCTCCCGTCCTGCTGGCGATTTTGCCATAGTTACCTCTTCAGACCCCGTTTAATAGAAGGACCGTGGAAAAGAGGAAAATCCAGAGAGAGAGAGAATCTCCATATTTTGGAAGTACCAAATATCCGTTACCTATTGCCGTAATTAAAGTCATAGTCAAAGTAAATGGAGTGACGCGTCTGTGTCTGAATCAGCTACCAGTTATAATATGGGACAATGACATTTACCGACAGTCTCTCATTAAAGGTTACCTTTCGTAGGAGGTAACTGGAAGTTGTAAATACGATCAAGGATAAATTTACATTTTGCACATTATGTGATGTAATGTACTACTCGCATCAGAGTAAAATAACTATTCTAATAACTTTGAAACGTATCGTAGATTCACTTACACCGGCGGAAAAATTTTAATTTACAACGCTGTTTACTATGCCGAAATTTTAAGCCTATGTTTACTTAAGTTCAGAAGCTTGCTGACTGATATAATAATGATTATGAATATCGTATATTTGTATGAGGTTTGTGTGTGTATAGTGTTTGGATACATAAGAAATTAAACTATGGTCGTGGTGTTGGTGACGTAGGACATTAGACACTTTACTGGAAATGGTTTTGCTCAGCTAATTTGCAACCAATTAATATTCTCAGATTTACTAATATACAATTTAAAATTACGAATCTTTAATGGATACTTATAAGAAGCGTTACGACTTGTTAGTTCGTTTTAAATGTAGGAAAATGTTAAAAGATTAATAAATATCAAAATAATTATTCGTAAAAAATGTTAGTTCGTTAGCGTTTAGGTATGTGTTTAACTAGCATTGAGAATTTTAAAATGGGAATGCGTGTCCTGAATGTTGAAAATTAATATATTTCAAAGTACTCATATATTTCAACCCGTGTATGGTGGCATTTTAACGATTAATGGCCGTTTTATAAGATATTGGAATGTGCTTGACCGAATTCGATTTAAGATTGCAAACTATTTAATAGAGGTTCTTACTCGTATACAATCTTACACATATTGATTTTCCAGCATGTTTTGAGAGCTAAGATACTATTGACTTTAATTTTATTTTCATGTTGTGGTCGTTAGTGGCCAATGACCATGGCAGATATATAACAAACAAAAGACTAGTTCCTTCAACGAGAGGAATGACCCTGAGTTCTTTGATCACATAATTTTTTTACGTCGGGCATCCGTAAAAGGATAAAGAGAGCAGATAACGACCAAGGTTACGTTAATATTACAGTATGAATATTTTAAAAGCTAAAGTTTCTCGATGCAGTTAATAATCCATTGTTTTATTACGTATATAAATTATAAGGTTATGTGTTCAGAAAGTTTTTTGCTGTAAGAAAGCGAGTGAACAATGGGTGCAATGGCTTCAGTCAAACCGTAAGAGATTTCTTGTTACAATTAATATTTAATGTTAATTTAGTACTTAAATAACATAAGCTATTCCTTAGTTAGCTGTTTTATCTTGCATTAAACAATTATTTTGTTTCTAAATTAAGTAGAAAAATTATACATATGTAATAATCAAAAACACTCACGTTCTCGCTAAGCTGATTGAGATGTCTAGAATGAGTTCCCCGACGCTGGCGAAATCTTCAGCCTTCCAATCGCCTTTGGGCTGCGACACAACTGAAGGTGGGATGTTAAGCATTAATGATATGACATCTTATATGCTCCTATTATGATTTACGTGTATGACCATATACGTATGACGTGAAGTTTTATCTCGTTTTCATTTGAATTAATAATCACTGCACTGAATTAATAATTACTTGCAACTGAAAGCAGTCCGTAAAAGATCAAGAATTAAGTATCTCCAGAAAGTCGGAATTGATAACGGACCATCAGTCTTGGAGACCTGCTACCACCGAGCCTAATGCTCCGCTGGCTCTAAAAAGGACTTTACTCACTGCTCCTCCGCGGGTAGTGTCAAAAGAAGCTTTGATAAAACTACTGACTCAAAATTAAACTCTACCTACAGCCTGTTTTTCACAGAGTTGTAGTATATGTTGAGCGTTAACACTTAACAGATAAATTCCTCAGGCTACCAAATTTTTAGGACACTGAATAAAATATTGCAAGTACAATAAGCGCCTGTTCAAATTCAACCAAACTAACCTTATTCCTATCATAACCAACGGGACCAAGTCAATGAAAAATATTGAAATAAAACGATACTATATTGCTACCTTTCTTGCTACTACAAATACTAGCAATATTAATTACAAAATAACACAATATATAACCGACGTCAAAAAGGAAGTGGTTCTCAATTAGTATGTTCTTTTATCGATAATTTTATTATTAAGATGTTTTGGATGATAATTACACAAAAACGGTAGCAATAAATATCAATCACTGTTATGGCAGATGTACTTTTTTAGAAAAGCTGTACTTACCAATTCTGTTCCTCGCTTCGAGGTAGGCCTGGTTGACGGCGTCATAAGTTATACAAGTGTGCTGGCCCTCATAACCGCTGTAACAATAAAAAAAATATAAATAATATAAAAGTAAGCAATACACATACATAGTAAGCATACCTGCATATTCTTTATTCATTTAATTAATAAATATAATAAGATCATAGATAAATTTAAAAATCAGTTCTCTTCTTGCCCATAAAACCTAGACAGTCTGTTGTTTAACCTGTAATAGTCAACGAGTGAATTCACCAGTTAGTTTACTCCACTTAATCAGTTTTTATTTAAATATTATAAATCCATACTTTAAAGATATCATAAAATTGTCTAAATAAAACCTCACAATAAATCTACTTCAATACCAAGGTGTTTCGTTTCATCAATATACACTTGTCTGAGGCAATTACCCTTTCGGCCTACATTGTAAACAGCGGCGTTCATCTGAGGTCAAAAGTTCAGTTACTCCATCCGATCCTCGTTACATAACGTTGAGTACTGTGAAAGCTTAATTGCGTGTTGAGATGTAAACTTTATTGAGCTGTTATATACCTAATTGATATGTATTTTATTGCTGTTTATTTATTGATTTGTTTCTATACATATAGTATGCTTTATAAAAGAAATGTAAACAGAGAACGCGTGGATTTGCCGGATACAAGAAGCGTTGAACGAATACTTATATAACGCGACTACTTAGAAGGGAGAGCAACTCTCTTTGTCACTTTAAGCGCTATAATTTATATTTCCCCAAAACTAGAGTACCACATTTTATAATTGGTCTTTAAAACTTTTTCTTATCATTAAGTACGCCACTAACAATTCCTGACTTTTTCAAAGGTATGTGAGTTTAATCGTTACTCATTTTGACAGCAAAATTGCGTTGTAGGGATGTAGTTTGCGTTGTAGGTGGTAATGATTGTTATAAAAAAGTTTATAATAGGTTTGAAATAAATTGAGTGATTTCTAACTGTTGCAGCTTGGTATAATTCCTGCTACGAGTATACTACTAAAATACGCAATACCAACAGCTGTAATTATCTAATTATATCGAAGATCTTTAATTTTGTTTCCGTTTAGTATATTCTAAATAACGTTTGAGGATGTAAGAGGCTTATATGTGATACAAGGTATTTCGAATACTGGCCTATGATAGCTGTCATATAAAAACTAAGATTAAATTAAACGTAAAAGCAATTTCAAAAATAAATTTTAATATTTTGATTATAAATTCGAACTGGAAGAGATCGCTTTTACCGATAAGGTCGCCCTTTGTACAAAATTAGTTAAGTTTTTTTTTGTGTGTTTCTCTTTTTGAATTGGCTGATGTACAATAAAGATATATTCTATTCTATTCTATTCTATAAATTAAAAATATTAAAATTATTCTTGAAATTTTAATTTGATAACACTAGTATTTATATGTTAACATGGGTAAGTTTTTGTTTGATAATATGTGTGCCAAACACGTTGTGTACTTCGTTTGTAAGTGTGACGTTTTCCTTTGTATTTCCTTATGTGCTGTTGTTGTATGCATGCCTTCATTCCACCACGGTTCTATGACACAAACGACTTCAATCACATTAATTCATCCACCGTCACTGCTCACAGTATAAGGATAAATTAATCCCAAGACTGCATTAATAATTCCCATAGTTCTTAATTAACCAACTTTAAGGATATAGTCATTGTTGTGTATATTAATTTTTATCTATTACATATGTTACTTTTTATAAAGTAACTGTTATCAGTTCTGTTTATTGTATTTATATTTTTTTTGTCATTTACAAATATCTAAAGTATAGTGACTGACTAAATATGCGCATATATTATCACTGCATGTCATTGAACTTTTGTGACACAATTTTTCTGGTCGACAGTTGATCCGGTTTTGGGATTCTGTATTCGTGAATTATTTTGACGTTAGCTCTAATGAAGCTAAATCTAATGGTCAATGACCCTACTGAATCAACAAAGGTTTCGTGTTCAAATCTTTGTAGGCGCAAATTATTGCATCTACTTACCATGCATACATATTTAAACGGCAACGCATAAAATAACATTCGGTAGCATAATCTCAATAAAGTCCAGTTAGTCGGCCATGGCGTATTATATTTATAGCTCATGGTTATAACTTCATATTGATTGTCAAAAGTCAAAATCATCATTTCTAGCTTTGTACTCAAGTGATCTCAATTTCTCTACTATATACACATGTTACAAAACTTTAACAAATCGATTTAAATACCGTAATACGAGTATTAGTATGGTTTAGTTCTACCCCTTATTACGTACGAATTATATTTAAAACTTTTTATCAATTATGTTTATTTATGTCTATAAAAATCTTTTTATTCGTGCATCTTTAAAATAAGTATTTTGTTTATCGCTGACTATGTTATATAGTGGCCAATTTCGTTTAGTTTTGGGTCACGCTCGGCCGCGCGGAAAAGATTCGTTCCACGCATGCCCACTCATGCGTTGAATGTTTTATTGAACAGCACTTCATTTCACAAAGAGGTAAATGTGGCACTAATTTTTTGTAACAATATTTATAAATGTAGTATTTTTTAATAGAACGATTTTTTATTAGTTTTTATATATATTTATAACTGTGTTTCAACTTATTTCTAAGGACTTGACCAAGTAACTCAACTGGTTAAGTTTTTTTTTTTTAAAGAATAGATGTATCCGAATTAGGAAGAGTAGGACTACATTATATCTAGTTACTGCAAAATTTTAGTAATTTCTTTGATATTAGTACCTATGTCCCGTGAAACCCGTTGATTTGGAAAGGGAAATGAAAATTAATGGCTTTTGAAGATTTTGTAGGCTTTTATCATTTCATAGATCCCTCGTTATTAAACAACCTTGTTGTACTAATAGAAGTAGCTACGTGTTACAGTATTAACTAAATATTAACTTTTTTAATTTATTCAAACGTAAAGCTGTATAAAGATTTATTAACACTTCTTTACAACTTGGAGTAGATAATGGTAGTCTTGACGTCCGTATAATCTAACTAGTTCACGCGTCGTGGAAGACGGATTAGAGCATTATAGTTCCCATGATACCATCTAAGTAGACATAATCCAAACAAGATTCTTTAGTTGGAATTGATAACATGCCTTTCTCTAAATAAAGTGAACGCGATGCAAATGATTCGACCGTTTAATTATGACGGTATTTTGCAATTTAACTTTAAATAACACGGTGTGAAGATTTAGTTTGTGAAAACTGTTATTAAATACTTTTGTTCACGTTTAATTACAACTAATACGAATATAGAAAAAATTGAAAATTTTATGTAATGTTTGGAATCCTTCAAATTAATTAATCACGGATAACTAAGACGTTAATACAAAAAATTTGTAGCAAATGGTAGAGTATTTAAAACGTATACACCTATATCTAAGAGCTTCTTATTTATATATGTAAGATAATACGGCGTTAGGTTAATATGAGTACATTTACATATCATCGATCAAAATTTGCCTTAGCTCGCCCAAAGCGTGTCTTAAAAAGCAAGTAAGCGATAGATATTCAGTAGATTTTGAACTATATTTGACATCAGTTCTCGACAAGCTGAAGTGAGATGGTAAGGGAATAAATTTATTTCTTTTTCTTATCTATATTTACCTCTTCTAAATCTGATGAAAAGTTTAATATATAATTGGTAGGTAAACTCAATAATAATAATAATTTAAAAAATTATTAATATCATGTTTTATTCACAGTAATAATCAATTTTATTAATTCTTCTTTGTTGATAATTTTTGAGCATTAATTTATATCTAATTTATTTATTTATAATATGATAAAAGTAAAACTTTAATTACTAAAACTTAAAGCAAGCATAAAAATACGATTACAAAAAAATTGTTTATCTGGGTGGATTTCTATATTTTCTTTTTTTCTTGTTTTATATGACAGTAGGTGTAGTAAAATCTCTCTGGTGAATTGTTTTGTCAGATACCAGGTTACCCCCGCATAGGGCTGAGGAGTTACTGGGGGTTATGGAGAGTATTCAAAGTGCCGCAGACATTAGGCGAGCCCCGCACACGTCCGTCGCTTAGCCAGTGGTGGGCAGGTTACAGCCACAAAGGTGCATACAGAAAGTAATGAAATGGATAATTACATTATTAGAATTAAATGGACCACATTCGTGTTTAAACTTAAGATATTACCTCAAATACTAGTAAACATTCCAAACGAAGCCAAAAAATATAAAGAACCCGTTTTCTCCATCAGCATTCAGCATTCAAAGATTTAACTATTCTGTACGTTAACGAAGTAAAAGAACTCGTTCGGAATCATTCCACTCTCCCCTAATCAAGCAACCAATAAAATCAAATAAAAAATATTTTTATAAAAACATCTCATTTTAGTCGAGTGTTTAACTAAAGAAAGTCTTTAATATCTTTTCTAGCATTCTTGGCTGTGAAAAGATGGGTGGGTCACACCGTTAACCGACCGAACGTTAAACACGTTTTAATTTTAATGGATATGAACTCCTTTGTTTAGGAGACTGGAAGGTCATAAAAGCTGTCGACTAGATTGTAATAATAGGAAATGTCATTAGTGCATGTGTGAGACAAAGTGTCACAGTTGTAAAAAATGGGGGTTTTCTGACTTGATTATTATCTATTTTTTTGAGGACTGGTCATTGAATAATAATCATAAAATTCGTTTAAATAAGTATCATAATAGATTTTCTAAATGTTTTCAAACATTGTCATTCCATGTCAAGGTAAAATTTAATCCGCTTTAATTAGATTTATTTCCTTTCTTGCTAGTTCGAACTCAAATCCAATGAAATATTTAATTATTTGGATAATTTTACATATAATAAAATTTTAAAAGTACTCGTATTTAATAACGTTTATGGGCGTAAACAACATGCAGCAAAACAGGCGATGGCCTTCAAACAAAATATAAACATAATATGTATATGAGCGTATGGCATATCATCAGTACGCTACATTGTCAAATAATGGCAAATTAGAACTTAACCTTTGTCTGTGAATAGTATAAGTCGATACATATTACAATTACGAGATCGATATATAGCTCTGCAAACAAGTATATGCATAAGCGGTCTTAATTAAATTGATCGTAAGCTTCTAATCTGTAATGCCTAAAAAAAAAATTATTTTAAAAAATTGTTCAAACAAATGTTTTGTTCAAGCACAGAACCCATTTTATTTACTTTCACAAATGCTTTGTCGGTAATCAGAAGATGAACAAGTTATATCTGTAATGTATACTACTCTTACTGATTCACGAACATAAGTGGTAAAATATATTATATTATATAAATTTTATTGTTTTGTGTCGAACACCAACATGAGACCGACAATGTTCTAAATCCAAGTATTACGCTCATTATGTATTAAGATCAACAATGTTAATTTTAGAAGTTTGTGGGCGAATGAAAGGGTACGGTAAGCGAAAGGATTTGAAAGTTCGTGTATTAACGCGGTTCGTCAGTGAGCTAAGTTTGCAATGTACAGTTGGCCGCACATCAAATGTAATGGTGTTCCACGTCAATTCGAAAGTGAATTTAATTCCAACGACCAAACTTGCAAATGTCAGTCCTTAACATGATCTGTAGAAGTATAAAAGAGTGTGCAATAACGAACTCTTGTAAAAACAAATTGAAAATTACAAGAATCTTGCGTCACCATCTATTAAGGTAGCATTTGAAAGGAAAATTTAACTGCACTCCAAAGAATAGTTAGATCTCCACAATCCATACACATAAAAGCAATTATTAAAGTCAGATTACAACACTCTAGGTCAGTTTAAAATGTTATGCAGAGATCACGCGCTTCTACAATTTACGATTATGAAATAATAATCAAAGGCACTGTAAATCGAGATCACTCTTTGGTAACTTTAGCAATGATAAATGTATGAAAGACATACCATAATCACATCCCATTGTGGTACCTCGCTTTAATTACTATGCTCTTTAAAAATATTATATTTTTGCTTCTCAGTAATCTTTTTTGCAATCAAATTTTGAGCGTCCAACTGGTTAATCACCCTCAACTCCTAGAAGATCGCAGCCAAATCAAATCAAATCAAATACATTTATTTTGTGAATATAGGTACATACAAGCTGGTGTTACCATAAAAAAATTAAGATTAGCATAAAAATATTATTAAATAACACTGCTGTAAACATAACGCTTCACTTGCGCATGGCAAGGTTATCAACGTGTGGTTAGTAGTATCACTGGCTGTACAATACGGCTGAATACTTGCTTGCTGTCCTTGTTGTATTCAAAATTCACACTCAATTTTAATAAATATGTATGATGTCCTGTGCATATAAGTTAGGCCCATACAAATATATGTTACCACATACCAAAACATAAATAACATAGATCCCGTAGCTATCGAGCTAATATTAAAAACCCTAAATTTAATATTAAGCTACTCTTAAGATGCGTTCTTTCCAGGTAGGAAGGCCAGTGTTCAGTAGTGATGCGTATGTAGGCTTTCACAGGTGCTCAAACTTGGCATCAAATCTTACCGTAGTCGTTACTTTACCGGAATCAACTAACGTGTGATGAGGTCTTTAAATCACTATTAGAGACGTTAGTTAAGTAATTTATAAACTTAACAAAGACAATTGCTACTTTAGTAATCCCGATCACTACGATAGACATATACTATACATATGTGATCGTGAGCACTACGATTATATATATATGACTGTATATATATATTACTAAAGTAAAGTAGTTTTTTTTATATATGTCAATATTATAATTACCGACATTCAATATTTACCTCCACGATTAACCACGTCTATACTTGCCAAACGCAGTGTCCTACATAAATCTGAAGAAGTCAAATTACGGTACAGACAAGTGCTAAGTGGACTAGAATACGCTCTTTAGTGTAAACATGCCATTAGTGTAGAAGAGACATTAAGTCTCGTGCATACACGTCCACTTTAGTTTCCTCTATAAAGCTCTCTAATTCTTTTTGACTTTCATATTTAAAACTAAATCAAATAAGACAACAAGTACAAAAAAGAGTAATAACTTGATACAAAAAAATACTTTCTCGCAATCTAGTCTACATTAATTACATCATTAACGGAAAGTGAACGTAGTAATTTAAATAAATTAGTCTAGTCTGCTGAATCTCCCATGTTTCTTTTTCGTCTAACGGCATCATTTGTATTCTAACAAATAATCATAATTTTTTTATTTACCAGACGCCGGTTAAAGTTACAAAGTCTTTCTAAATACGTAAGTATATTAGAAGATTGTTTCATCTATTTTATGGTGAAGTTGAACCAAGTAAATGACTGCAATGTGAACGAATCGCAACGTTTCATAGTGAAAGATCGTCTCGAGGTCGGTGAGTGCGCGGAAGTGTGTCAAGTTTGCGCCCGCGCACCTCCACTGTGACGCAACCTGCCGTTGCTCCAGCCGATCTCCCGGTGCGATGCTCGATTTAACTAATCGATTTGATTTCGTGGCTCACCAATAATCATAGACCGATCACTAATTAAAATTTACCAAAAAATACATTAGAAACGTTGCAGAAAAAGCTTTATTGTTTAAGGCATGGAAAGACGAAGGTAATTTTATTTTAATTTTTTAAATTAACTTTAACAAGTAATAAAATGGATACAACAGTCTATATTTAAAACAATAGTTTTATATCTCTTTTCAATTCAAAGGAAAATAAATATTAGTTTAATTATAATACAATGCTTTTATGAAAAAATAAAAACAATTGCATTCATCACAAAGTTATTTTGCCTTTCCTAAGCGTAAAACGGTTTTTGGTGTAATGCGAGACGTATACAAGGTAGAATTTTTTCCGGCTAAGTAACAAATATTTTGATAAAGGCTGAAATTAGTAACATAATATTAAATTATTTCAATACTCAAAAATGTACATATTTATAATAAACGTGTTAATCGAATGATCAATATTTATGTGCGACTTATTTCATATAATAGCCAAAACTAGTAAGTAAGATACTGATGAGCAGCGTGAGATTTTTTTGTGAGGAAAATAATAAATCCATCAAGCAAAAATATATACTTGACTTGATATAAATTTTATTATATCCTGTACCGTTCGTCGAGTTAATCGTTAAATACTTACAAATTGCCTTTCAATAAATTGAGACTATAGTCATAGGCGGACGTCCGACCTGGCCCAGACAGGTACAGAGCACACTCGTTGTCATCACCGGCAGCTGACAGCGGCGTCAGAGCTGAAGCGCACGCGCACCACAGCGCTATACTTAGCGCCCTGGAACAAACAGTACAGAATTATCAAAAGTTATGGCAAATATAAAGATCAACATAAAGGTCTAAAGTTAACTTAGTTAAAAAAAGATTAGCACGTAGTGGTTTAGGGTACTGGATTTGGACCCCATAACGATACAGGTATGTCTTCATAAACGAAATCATTTTTCACAAATAGATACGAAAATCATATAAAATTTATTAAGAAATCGAACGCCAAATTACAACATTGAACTTACTGATGAGTTCTTACTTGAGATATTAATAAAAATGTGACTCCGGGATTTTCATTTCATTATTAACTTCATTATCTGACTAATATTAACTGATACTTCATATAAGCGAACATTTTATAAAATATCAATAAGAAATCAGTATAAATATAAATGCTACAGTCATGTCTTTAATAAAATGTCATAATATTGGTTGAGTAACTACGAGTTTCGTTTGATACATGAGATGTAGTGATTAAATTGATATATTGGATACAAGTAAAAATATATTATTAATACAGAATAACTAAATGTATTCATTTTTATCGGAGCAAGAATATTTATTATTATATACATACATGCATTAAATGCCAGTAGTAACTGAAATCTGCATATTGCACATCTGTTACGTCTAATAATTTATTTAAAGCTTAAGTTTTTTAGCTTGCTACCAGAGACAAGAAATTTGAAGGTTGTCTCTTTAGTAAAGTGTGAGTATCAACTAACAAAGTTTTTCGAAATTCCAACATTAAGAGATTGAAATGGGGGGGTTCCCTTTATTATCAAACTTTTTATTGTCTGCGTCGGTTGACTTAAAAATGATACATATACATACTATGCTATAAATATTGATTCACGTGTATCACACGTTTTCTTAAATCATTCCTCAACAGGGTTAAATAAGCCTTAGAAAATCCATCCAAAAACCAATCTACCATCAACACGATTATTTGGCATTTTTTATTTTTTTTTTGTAAGAAGTTAGTATTTTCTAAGGTTTCAATATTTAAATTATGTTTATAAACTGATATAATAAGTTACAAAATTAGCAAAAAAATCTTTGGCCTGTCTCAGAGTTACATGAAAGAGCGCTTATAGAGAGCTAATTACTTTTTAAAAAATCATGCACGTCACGCAATCGAAGTTACGGACAGAAACTAGTTTTTAAAAATGTTTATAAACCCAAATATTAAAAATCTAATAAGTGATAAGTATGTATCACACTCTAAGGCCAAATTATATGTATCATGGATATTGACTTTGAATTTTACAAGGCACGCTTACACTAAGTAAGCGATAGTGGTCGATACTATAGAATATTATATTCAAAGTTCCAGCCATCTGGATTTTCAAATACAACACGAAGCAATCTCATTTCAAAATGTCACAAAACTTGTGAACATAAATGGAGCAAAATTGTACCGAGCAGTAGACAATCGGCTTTTATACGGTATTGTGTTAGTTAGCCATACAGCGCTCGAAGGCTGTAAGTTAAGCAATAGGACTAAATAGTAATGAAATAAATGATAATATTTCTCACTGTCACGTCTTTCACTTAGCCCAAATTAAGTATAATTAGGAGCTTATGCTCTGGATACTAGATAACGTGCGAAATATATATAGTAGTATGTATATAAATAACAGACATATAATAAATACTTATACAAACATTCATGACTCATGAACAAATATGCGTACTCACATACAAATATCGGTATATCTGGCTAAGTAGACAGGTGTAGTGACCAATTGACTAAACAGCCGTCAAAAATTATTAAATATTATCAACACTGTTAAATATCAAAGATGGAGAATGGACACAGTGGACAATTTTTGTCAGAAAACTGTGTATGTAGAATTAACGTTGCAATATTTACATTGTAATTTGTTTTTTATGAGTTACCGATATCGCACAAATCCACGTTCCCAAAATTTACATGGTAAATATCTCGTTTATAATTCTAATTTTTATATTACAGGTCTAGTTTAGAATATTGCGTTTGACATACAATTACGATAATACCTAAAATGAGCACCCTATCATGTTAGCCGCCAGTTCACATTAGTTGAATTCCTATACTCCATTAAAATTTAAAAGTCCGACGGAATCAACTTTTAATTTACGCACCGTGATCAACATTACTAAAATAAAATCAATTAATGCGTTAATTTAGGACACAGAATAGGGACTGCAATTAATAACGAAAAATTTATCGTTATTATTATATAGTTATCTACTAAATTCCTTATAAGTAAAATTGAATGAAATTGCTCAATTGGTACAGTCCGAACAAGCAGTGATAAAATGTATCAGTTGCAACAGCCTATGTAGGTTATAGGTGTGTTTGGGCACGTACTGTGTGAAAGGCATATGTCCTGATATATATCTCTGTAGCCTCTATGTTCAATTAATGTAAATAGTTCAATATTCTATTGGCTATAAAGTTGCTTTAGCTACTTGTCCGTGGAAACATATTGCGATATATCTATGGACTTGAGCAGGTGCTTGAAAATATTAATAAATATACTTATGACTAAAAAAAAATAGTTGCTCTCTAACTTTGATGTTGAAAAAGAATGCTCGGTGTATTTTTTATTCCAAGATGTACGAAGAGTTTTTCGTTACTTTCGTTGTTACTGGGAAAATTTGCTCCTTTCTTAATTTAGCCATATAATGTAAAATAAGATTATTTTCCTATAATAAATTGTACGTTCTCAGCTGTGCAAAGTGGATCCCAAATCCAAGGCTCTGATATCAAACCGCAAAGGAGCTGGGAAATAATTGCAATAAATTCGTAATTGCACCGCCTTTGGTTAAGCTATGCATTTAATGCACCATAATCGAATGGCCAAGCCATTATAAACACCTGTTGCTATGAAGCTGAGAGTTTAGATTTTTAGATTTACGATCAAAAAGTAGAGTTGTCAACCGTATAGTCGTAAATTAAATAGCGGTAATATTTAAAAATCAATTCTCATAATAGTCAAAGCGAAAGAATTAAGAATCAAAGCTTTTAATATGGGAATATGCTTTTGTTAGAAAGTTTTTTATACAGCAAGAGTCGCAAACTAGCTTTAATTCCAATGGTAATCCCGATGGTCACAGCAGAAATATAAGCTTGCATAAAAGGAAATCTGTATTATTCTCATCTTTTGCCTGTCCGAAAAAAACAATAATTTGAATAGTAAAGTAGGCAAGTGTGACTGCTCATAATTTTTATAGTAAGACTTATCATCTTCTTCAGATTTTGTGGACTCATCCTAATGCTTACCTATAGTAGTATCGAGTCACTAGTTGTATATTTTATATAATAAAAATTAAGGTTCTTCAATGAGGTTCGGCGATCATACACCGTGTTATATGATTATATATCTTGTGAGATGCCTATCCCCAAGTCTAAGTTCGATTGAAAAATACTATTTAGCTCCACTCTCTTCAGAGAAGCTTTATTCCTTTTCAAGAACGTTCAGTTACACTCATTAATCATCTTGCAGTTTTACCGCCGTAAATATGTCAGGCTTATGACCGTTTTTTATGTAAGTTCAAAGTAAATATAACATATTTGTGCAATGATAAATTAGACAGAGACTATTCGGAATAATTATTTTCGTTCAACAATTAATTATATTAGAAAATGAATGGTTAACTATTAAGGAGGTAGGTATTACACATATTTAAGTAATAAAATTTTTCTATTTGAACCGTGAGAAAAAAGTATTTCTAGTTGTAATTTAGTCGTTGACCATCAAACCCCACAATCATCGGTTGCAGAGACACCGCCGTGAGTGTTCACGGCGGTGTACAGTTGCCGACCTCGCAGATCCGTCGTAATAAATGTCATCGAATTATCAGTCAATCCTTTCACTGATATAATAAAATTTATCCAGGTCGAATAGGATGATTTATTTATATTATATATAAGAGGAGTTTGAAATTTGCTGTCGGGAGCCAAGGTCTAAAATAAATAAAATCCTTCTTTTTATAATTAACTGTGTAGTTGGCTGAAAACTAAAAATAAGAAACAGCAGCTTTGGTCAATCCTGGGCTTATCTTGTGACGTTACAGTTTATCTTTTTTATTAATAAATTTTGTCTGACATGTACAGCATAGAATTTATAATGCATCTTATATTTTGTAGGCTCGTTTAGTATTTATGTTGAAATTAAACTGCCATAACCATTATAATCATTTTGCTTCTGCCTATATTATTAGTTTATGTATTTTACTTTAAAGAAAAGGTTTTCATGTGAATAATTGCACCGAATCAGGATTGATAAAATGAATCGGCCTTACACCAGATCTCAGACAGCGATTCAAAATATACCTACTATTTGTAAATATAGGATATACGGAGACTCTCTCATAAGAACTACTATAGTCATTTATTGATTGATAAAATGCTTTTATAAGTACTATTTTATTATTTATATATTAAACCGTATTATTTTGATCATCGGAATTGACTGTGTACTATTACGTATCTGTCAAAATGTAGTAAATTCCTTAAATTAATTAGCATAAAAGTGTTTAAAATACGAAACTTCTCAAATTTTAACTTTCCCTTGTGAGACTTAATTTAGCGCAGATACGCGGATCTTACCCATAGTAGATTCGCGGATATGTACTTTCCCCGACGATATGTATGACATTAATAGAAATATAAATCAGTAAGAAATACTTAAAGCTTTAGATTGGTTGGCAAAACAAGAATAAGTTGATTTGTTAACATAATAGGTTGGGGGGAAAGTTTCTTCGCATTTTTTACGAAAATTCAAGACATTTTTGAAAATTCAAGTTAATTTACATTTAATTACAGTATATATGTGCCATTTTGTTCGTAGGCTTTCTGCTATCTTGTAGATAGAGACATGATCCCGTTGCTCTAGAAATGGTGGGACTTCTGATGAAAAAAACAAAAGTAGTTTTGGCAGTCCTCTGTTGATGTTGACCTGACACTGCCTAAAAAATTCTACAGAGACCGAAACAGTTGGAAATCGAAAAGTGCAAGGTCAGGGCTATATGGTAAATGCATTAACACCTCCCAGCCAAACTCTCTTATGCTGAGTGGCTAAAGATGTATGTGGTCTAGCGTTATCGAGATGAAAGACCAAACCCTTTCTATTAATATTTCTTTCAACTTCTTGCTCTAATCTCATCAGTTGTTGGCAAAAGAGATCCGAATCGATGGTTCTGCCTGGCGCTAAAAGCTCGTAATGAGCAATGCCCTTCCAATCCCACCATAGATACAGCATCATATTACTGCGAGTTATACCAGGTTTTGCCACAAACTGTGATGCCTGACTGACCTGACCACGACCTTTTTCGAACATTCTTGCCATACGTGATCCAGTTTTCGTCACCAGTTATCAATATCTTCAAAAAAGGTTCGGTTATATTATATTAAGTTTCATAAGGTTTCTTTCAGTGTTTTAAGTTTCGTTCACCCACAAATCGAAGTTATTTGTGTGCCCTGCTTTTTTTAAATGGGTCAGAACTGTTTTTTGGTATAATCTGAGTTCTTCCGATGTCGTAACTGCTAATATGCCGATCTTGCTCCATTTTTCAAAAATAGCGTCTTATTATCCGCAACAAGGCGACCAGTGCATCTTTGACATGAAAATTCTCGGATTAAGAACGCTTAAAGCAACTTTATGCTACTCTTACTGACACATTTTGACAGAAAGAAAAAAAATTAAAAATAGAGGGAAACAATATTTGCATGATTTGATTTTTAAAATGTCACGTTTTTAATGTGATGAAAACTAGCCAGATACAAATAGTACAGCATTTTATTACAAGTTTATACATACTATATGCGAAAAGACTTTTTCCCCTACCTAATATTAACTCCATGTCTGTGACATACAAAACAAAATAAAACAAAAATAGAAAAAAATGTACAATGTGTGTACATTTTATTTTGTAACTTTAAAGTGTATAAAGAGTTTTTATTTATAAATCAAATTAAAATCATTTTTACTATTTAGGCAGGATCTGTTATGGATGCCAGTCCATATTTAAATATTACCTAATTGCTAATTGCAGTGTTGCCAACTAGCGGTTCCACGGCATCTCCGTTGCGAGAGGTCTAGCGCAACAGTGAATTGACCACTGAAGAGCCCGTGTCAAATGACAAAGTTACACAGAAATGTTGAAATTCGCAATTAATTCGCGAATTTCACGACCAAAATCCATGTAAAAGTCATTAATACTGAGGTTATTTTGTTTGAACCTAGATAATTTTTTGAAGATGTCTAAGCCTCCGAATCAAACATTGTACTTTTCTGTCAGAAGTGAGGAAATCGACTTCGGATGGAATTGCGACGGCATCTGTAAGAGTAAATCACTGCGAACACCTAATGGATAAGTAACCCCATTAGCTATAAGATGTTATGAAGCATTCGGTGTTTGTACTCTCAACTAAGAGGCCTACTGTCAAAAATATAGAATACGGCTTCTAAATTTGGGACCACCTGGAAAAAAAAAATTTTAGATGTTGTTGATCATCATACTACAACAAAATATTTGTATTTTATTTACATTGGTATGTCATCAGTAAAACAGGCTACTTGTCTCTATAAATTGCTTGTTTTGAAGTCTTTCATATTTTCGGATCATAGCAAAACATTTAATGGTTATTTCTTGCAAGTAGGTTATTCAATAAGGTTATATAACTGTTCGCAGGATACCAAGACATATACGTAAACACTTATAAATTAGTTAATTCATTGATTTTGTTTATTCCATAATATGATTTAATTTATTAGTTGTGTAATTATAAGTAACTGTTTTTAGTATTTATTTTATAATGTTTTTCATTAAAAAGCTCTAACTATTCTCATAAATAAGAACATAAGGAAACATCCGCTATTATATTTATAACATAATCGTAAGATTTGTAAAAGTTCTTACTGATGGCACAAAAATCCATTTGATTGTCGCAACCAATGAATTATAATCATGATAGAAATGAACACATGGCAGATACTGTCTTGATGCTAAGTCTAGTTAAGTATTCTTGTTAATTTGAAACTGATGTAATATTAACATTTGCGCTCAAAGTCGATGCAAGTAGACACCAAGTATACGAAGTAAACAAGTGGATTTTTGCGCAAATCCTCTCGAATACATTAACCAAATTGAGCAATATTGGGTAAATGTGTGATCGTATTCCAACGAAGAATCTTGTGATATTTTGTAACAACAAACCTTGAACTAGAGGTAAGCGGATAAGAATATAACCCGAACATTGGATTACAATATTATTTATGAATATTGAATTCTTAGTAATAATATCTATTTTTATACTAATATAAAATAAATATTATTTAAAATATATTTTATGATTATGAAAATATTTATTGATGATTAAATATTATATTTTTATAAAATTCAACAATATTGTTGACAAGATAATTTTCGCAACAACATTCACCAGAATTATTTATTTTGAATACTAAGTATTAAACAGATAAACATAATTACGTAAGTATTAAGGGCGTGAGTATAGCTTTTCTACTCAACATTTATAAAAACAGCATAACTCGTGCACAGATACCACTGGGATTCTGACCTAGGATTTTTGGTTTAGCAGACAAGATCTCTGAATGCTTCACCACGAGTACGATCATGAAAATACTTGTTCATTTTATGTTTGTGTAGTACCCAATCATTTGTTTTGTGAACTAACTCTCAATCTTTCTACATAGTTCATTAAACAATATTATTAATTTTTTTTGTGTTATGGTAATTTTATTTCTAAAATATAATTTCTACGATCTGTCTGCGGTGCAATGGACCCAATAAAGATTAAACGGTAAGTTTATCTTCTGTTAATTTTGACACTATAACGCTCTTTCGGTATATCTGTTCTATAAGGGTAATTGGTGTCTATACAAATACAGCATTGCAAATGTAATTAGATTTATATCCATTCGGTTTTTAAATATTCCTTCCATTTGGATATTTAGTGGATATAAGATAAGATATCGGGTCTCTTTGATAGTTAAAGCAGGTCACAAGGACGAAAATATCTAATGTTTACTAGCCACTATAAAAAATAAAATAAAAACAACATAGCCCGATACGTTCCAACTGATAACGCCAAAATGTGAACTGTTAGTTAGCATTCAGTTTGATGAGCAAAAGCAGTGATCCATCAAATTCATACTCACTATACTCTCACTTTCAAAATGAGCTGCAGTTATCATACAGTGCTAACTACCAACTGTAGTTTTATTTAAAGGTCTCATTGTAAAGGAATTTATTAAATTTATTAGTAATTTATTTTTTACTCTAAATTTAATGATTTTTTTTACATAAGGCATAAGTACGTAATATGTACATCTATTAGAAAAAATATTTATATTATAAGTAAACCTGTGAGTCTAAAATAAAATAAATACTATTTCAACTAGGACAAAGCTATGAACATTAAGTTAATATTTTACTTTGCCCACGAACAGTATTCATTTTTAACTTAAATATCTTTGCATAACTTAATGTCGGTATTATCTGGATTTGAAAAAGTTTAACCATCAATCGACAACGATAAACTACTCACAAATTGAAAAAGCAATTGTAGCTGATAAAAAGTACATTAAAAAATTTTGGATATAAAATAAACCGTCACAGTTAAAAAAACGTAAAATTTATTCATAATTTTTTTAGTTACGATAAACATCGTAACTCTACTATAAAAGTTGAGGATTTGATTTGAGATTATTGTTAGGTAACTATTTAAAACTACGAGACATTTTGATTGACACAATTACTTATTCATTATATGAAATTCGTAGGTGTACCGGCTGGTGTCCACCTGATGTAAAGCGGCCATCGCCGCCTACGAGCATTACTATTGCCATCCATGCCATGTATCCAGTCAATTATAACCTTGTAAGAAAAAGGGCGGAATTGCCGTGGAACATTTATTAGAGATCACAAAATAAAATTCGGATTTTTATTCGCTCGATAGATGCGATAAACTTATAACCTATAGCTTTTTACAGTATTATATCTCAACATTTTTATTGATCGACTGGGAAAAAATACTGTTTTGCATTTAGTCCACCAATCGTACTATTTTTGTTCAAAAAGGAAAAATGAAATAAACCTAGTCTTGATCTAAATTTATATTTTTTAAGAATTTATAAAGTATACTTTCTTAAGTTATTTTCATGTATTTTAACATCTTTTTATTATTTTTTGTTTATTTCATGAGCAGTGTACGCATACTATAACGGAACTTTTTTGTGGTAGTGTCTGTTATTTAGATGCAGCTTTTTTACGCGTGGGTTGGTTTTGTTCATAGAAGAGATTTTTGAGAATAAAAACTGTTATGTACACTTGATATTATTTAAAGTATAAGTTTGAATAATATTATATTATATGATACTGCACTCGATATTGAAATATATATATTGTACAGTTTTGTACTTTATTGCTTACAGCATACTGCTAATTAACATTTGGAATAAGTATCTCAACTTTTTTACAAGTTGAATTAAAATAAAGCTATTTTGTTTTAATATAAAAATAACATTGTTATTATTGCAATACTTTGAAAGCATTGAATTAATGTAATTAAATACAAATGTTAATTATTTCGAGAGAAATTACCAGCTGCTACGAACTTTAAGCTCCTACGCCACACGATCGTAGCAGCTACGATACGTTCATACAAAAGATATCAACGGGTTTTAGAAAGAATATAGAAGAGATAATTTGAAGCAGTAAAAATATTTTAAGAAATGTTTTAATAATAAGAATATAATTAAAAATACATCCTTTACCTTATAAACATTTTACGTAGAAGCTCCCCGTTGTCCACAAGGTAAAGTATTTGACCACTAGCTCACTTATACCATGGGTCACAACTCACAAAACTAGTTCAAAGTCAATTTTCTCCAGTAAATTAGTATAGTATTTTTTATAAACTAGTCGACTGACTAGTCCGCGTGCTGTTCGCGGTACGGTCAGTGCTGCACTGCAGATGCGGCGAGGTAGTTGAACGTCGAAGCCTGCGGTTGGGAAGCGAGAAAGATCAATTCGAACACACCAAATAAACTTTATCAGAAAGTTTGAGCTGTACAACGTTTCATTGAGAACACTTTAATTAAAACAACCATTTGAACAACACACAGTTTTCACAACATAGTTTCATAAAACTGTAGTAATCATTATGGTAAACTTTGTATTTTATTGTCTTGCGTGATTAGTTGTAAAAGCGGACTTTCTGTGTCTATGCATTTTTTATTGAAGGTGAAGTGATGACAGAATACCAACGGCTGCCTCACGGAAGCTTTAACAATGAAATGTGTAACACTGTGGTTTTAATGTTTCATTTCTAATTTTATTTACCTGTAATATACGCATAAATAAGTACAGGAAAAAAAAATACAATCCACAGAACATAGTTACACAAGCTCCAGGAGAATTTATATAATTCCAAACCGTAATATAAAAATATGTAGAGATGCAAGTGTTTCGGGCGACGTTAAAAATTTAATAATTATACAAAGTTTTCTATCAGTGAAAAACTATAAATAATTTTTGACCCGAAACAAAACTGTGAAATAATTTGAATATATTTACTTATGTAGAATAATCTAAAAGATGGTAACACTATACGTAGTTTGGATATAAATGTCAGAATTTTATTTAAATATAATATTAGACTAATTGTTTTTAAAATATTGAGAAATCCCTTTGAGATGGTGGGTGTTAAAACAAAGGTAAATAAACATAATTCATGGAGATTATATATGATAAAAGTAAATAAAAATTTGATGTCAGCAAAGTGATCCCAATTAGTACAAAGATGCCAATAAACCCATGATGCAAAACCAGGTCAAATTGTTCCGAAGAGCTATGAATCGTTGTCTTTACTCAATATCACAACCTTAGGTCGATTTTCGACCATGGGATGCCTCCATTCTCCTATAGAATATATAACATTTTATAGGGACAATAACCGTTAACTTGCTAGTCGTGATTAAAGTATCAAAACAAATTTCATTAAACTTGAAGAGCAGTGTGTGGCACGAAAAATTGTTTATATTATTTAAATGTTAATACTTGAAACTCTATGAAAATGACCTCAATATTACAAAACATGTCAAATCAAATCAAAAAGCTCTTTATTTTAAAGGACTCAATTACTAAATGCATTTAAATGGTCAAAATTAGCTTTAGCTTTGGATAAAAAGCAGCGCAAGAAACTCAGATTTTCAATGTGTGTAATGACATTAACAAATTGTTTATGCCATTAAATGTCAATATACTTGTTATTAATACAATTATTATGTTCACGAATCGTCATTGAGCGACTTACTCGCACGTTTTAGTATCAATAAGATAACCGTTTATTTTATAATAATCTTTCTTTCTCAATTTCGCTCTTATTGTAGTTTTAGAGTTGTTTATTGGTGAGTCTCTAATATTCTATGGAGACGTATACTCTGTAACTCGTACAAAATGTACAATCAGATAATGCTTATTTCTTGTATTCAAACTATGAGTAACTACATATAATTCATTAAAATATGTAATATTTTTTCAAATATTTATTACGTTTTGAAGTATATATTGAGATGGTACAGTTAAAATGTTCACCTCTTTCAACTTTTCTGGGTTTTGCAAAATAAACATGACATTTTTTTCTGCAGCAACTCCAGAGAACAATTCCATATAACATGAAAAGATTACTATGAATATAACATAATATATATTAATTATTAGCCGTATCGACATCTAACCGTTTTAACTACACATTATGCGGAACTAAGTTATACTGAAATGTTTTTTGATATGTGTACCCTATTGCAATTTAGCATCCAAGATGATGAAAAAAAAGAAAATCCGTGAATGAGAAGAATTTTATTCCATACCTAGAAAACCTAATTAATATTTTTATTCAGTAATAAAATGTTAACAGTAAATTATATTTAGTACCATTGTAATGAATCAAGATTTTTGGATTTTCGTAGCTTAATCATCATTAACAACTTACATTACTTGCTCACTACTGGGCAACCGGCGTCAATACATGGGAGAAACTTGTGGAGTGTCGACAAAAGTACCATCACCGCAATCCACCAATACGGATTGATCAGTGAAAGTGGTTGCAGAATTTACTCAGAATATTTTGTACAGGGGTGCTCAAAATTGCAAATTGTTTATGAAACCATCCAAGGCTACGTATATGTTATGTTATTTTAATTTGTGTGATTGAAATATTTAAATAAAAAGTGTTTTACATTACTTTTATACATTTTCCTTACATGAACTAGAATTTGTGTTACGTGTAATTCTTTGATAGAAATAAGAATAAAATAGTGCAAACATATTTAATTTAGAAATGCAAGGAACTGAAGATATTCGATGTTACACGTCCACTTTGTCATGTGTACTGGCCAAATGTTTCCTAACTACATAGTTATAGAGAATACAAATAGATTTGAATAAGATTCTCCGTACTGAGTGATAAGTAGGCCTCGGTGAGTCGATGCTCAAGAGAGGCGTGGAATGTTAATGATGTGTTAAATTTTAATTTTTCCCATTGAATACTTATAAAGAGCTATGACTGCTTGAATATTCATTTCCTTTCAATGGCACATGTATTATTAAATTTTATTTTAAAAATATCGATCTGTTGTACTTGATTTTTTTACGAATACGCCTGCGCCTAACTCTGGTAAGGTTTTACTAGTTACTACGTCTATCGGTGTGTCATACTTTTTTGAAGTTTTGCTAATACCGATATTTATAAAAAATGGTAGGTAATGTGATATTAGGGATATTTCCGATATAGTGTCTAGATCGATAAACTAACAAAACTAATATCATAATGCTATTGGAAGATTCAGCTTCATTTATTAATCAGTGAATCAATTTTTTGATATGATTAGACATCGTAGACAGAATCTGTACATTTTTATATTATGTGCTAGATTTTATAGATAGACAAAGTGTTAATTAGTAGGGCTGACTTAGATTACTGCTAATATCTACCTTTACCTATTTCTAATTGAGCATTAAGCTAAAAACGTTATGAACAAACAAAATCAGCTGATTCTTATAAGGGCAACCATTTAAGCAGTTTCAATCATGTTTTTAATTTAGTACTTAAAATTACTAGTTGAAACAAACCCCGATCGCAGAGACGGCAATTTGCTGTAATTTTATGTTTATATAAGCTATAATGGTCTCATTTAATAGCAGCGCATGGACATTTCGCCATATCTGAGGTTAGTGCACACCTTTCAAATACATGCAGTTGTCATTTGTAATGCAGAATGGTGGCAGCTTAATACACTGTAAATAAAGTACTTAAACTATTTAGTTTTAATTTGATATTATAGGTTCAGTCTATTTCAATAGCTAAAGTAAAAAAAAACTATTTTAAATCTTCACATTTGCAACTAGTTAAACAAACAGCGCCTGCAACATGATTCATAATTAATAATAATTATGCAAGAGTGACAAAATAATGTATAAAAAATGAGTAAGGTTACTGATTTGCCTAGGAATACAACACTACGGAGCTACCAAGAATTTAGGAGAATTTTTTCTAGGCTTTTTGAATGATAATTACATTTAATTAAAGTATTTTTAAATGTCTAATACCGGTACAGTTTGATCTTCATTAACAGCCTATATACGTCCCTAAGATGATAACGACATGGAACCCTACATAGAAGAAACACAGAGGATCTCAAGATAACTCATGGACCCATCTAGGGAACATCCAAACAACCATGACGAAAAAAACCAGAGGAAACCTCTAAAGTGTTAAAGAAATTAGCACTAATACTCAGCTGAACAACTTTCTTCGTGGAAACAACATCGTAATCGCGAAAATAAAACAGCTCTTCTATGAATTTGGTTCGAATAAGTATTGAAGTTTCATACGGGACAACAGGTTTTTTTTTGGAATTTTAATGTTGATGTCATTCTTGTTCATTTTGTAGTTTTTAATTCGACTGATAGTGAATATTGAAGTTCGATTTTATATCTGTGCGAGACAATTTTTGTACATAATGCCAAGATTACGATGATATGCCACTCGTTTTGGAGACCGATGGATGTTCTCGGTAATGACGCAACTGACACAGAAAACTGCTTACCGATTTAATCGGCGTAACGTTTTATTTCGGATGTAACTTGAATAAAAACGGATAGTTGCATCTCTTACGAAAACTAAGGTTGCATCGTGAATTCTCATGGAGAATTGATATTCGTAAAGCAACCGTAAAAGTTCCAATGAATTATACGGTAATTGATCTTGTAATGTCTGGTTTATCTTTGTAATATTACGTTAATTTTGATACTTGTTTTGTCTTGTTGATGATCTACAACTGTGTATCTGATGATTAAAACATTGGTCTACAAAATTAATGGTCATTATAATGTAAGCAATTGTTTTTGTTACGTAACACACAATGACTAACTAAAGTAATACATAACGAAACAGATTTTCCATAAAATTCAACTTTCGTAACAGTAGAAAGCTCTCTACTCATAGCCTTTATATCTATCTCGTCTTCAACAAACACTCAAATATGGACAGCGACATTAATAATTAGTTCTACAGCGACATTATTATACGTGAGCAGAAATTGCGAAACTTATTAAGAAATTGCGACTATACATTTTTTTATTAATATACACTACATTTTATTAAGTGCTTAGTTTCACCAATAGAAAAGTTTACTTAACAGACTTACAGAGAAAAGGTCTTTATCATTTTTAAATAAGATAATAAACTCATAGGATTTAGCATAAGAAAAGCGTAAATCTAAATAACTTACCTATTAAAATTAATTGCTTCCCTTTAAAATGGAATACAAATTTTGTCAAATAGGTGTTGTTAAACTACTCAAATATACGAACAGAGATATGCATTAAATGACCCAAAAGCTTGAATTTATAAAACAATTTCTTATATCGTTTGAAGCGCAGATTTATCAACTACAATATCACTAATAGAGGATTAGCAACAGAGCGTTATAGTTAGGAGTCTATCTCAACCTGCCTATATTGTATAAATTAATTAATCAAATAACGAATATTCCTGTGGGAAATGTTTGACTTTGATGTCTTTACGATTTATAAAAAATAAAATGGCTTAGTAACAAGATTTCATTTTATAATACCATAATTTCATTTATTAACACCTCTTTTTTAAATCTGTTGTATTTTTATGGTGTAAATTAGAGTTGTCTACTATTATGACAACTCACGTAGGAATAAAAATTGTCGTGTATAAGAACTATATCCGCGGAGTAATTACAATAATGTGAGTAACAAAAACATGCATTTTCTATATTTATTTTCAACGATTCATCGTCTTGACTGGCACTGGTCGGTTTTGGATTATAAACTTGAATTTTGAGTTGTACATACTTTAATAGGCGGTTTTTATATCATAGTTGAACTCTTTGACTGAATTATTAAATTCATATAAAAATCTTATTTATAAACGTTTATTACTATTTAAGTAACACTGTTATTATATGTTTTGTTTTTTTTTTACAAATTAATTAACTATTTTTATTACTGTAGTTCTTACATTGGACTAGGTTTACTCTTCTCTTTCGAAAATGACCCGTAACGTATTGTTAGTTGTCAGTTAATTCAACTTTTTTAACGACTTCGCCAACATGTTTTTATTTTTTATATATTATGTGGTTTGTTATATGTTATTAATATTTGTAACCTTTCCTACTTTCTAATTAAGTATTATGTAACACGTTATCTATACTTAAAAGACGATATTTGACCGAAAAGGGGCTTATGGGCCGGCATTGTGAAGGCGGTTAGAGTGCTCTCCAATAGCAATGAAATTGCTGCTCCTTGAGGTCTGTCAATCGATCTTATGACAGTTTCATAATTAAGGTGAATTGTTCTGTTAAATTTTACGTTTAAAATCTCATTAAATTTGTCATGAGGTGGGTGTTGAAACCGCGACTTGTCATAATACCGGTGAGGGTGACATTCACTGTCTGTCGGCTCTGACCACCTACCCCGGATTCGTACATTGCCTATGTATTTCTTCTTTTCTTTATGACTTTATCTTTTTTTTTTCAAGTAAAATTTCGTTGCTTTAAACCGATAAATGATTAAAAACATCTTGAAATATTTCAAATGTGTAAAATATATAAATATTCAAATATATATTTGAATATTTTAAAAGGTATGCTTAAAATGAACTTTTAGTAATATAATGCTCGTGCAAACAAAGAGTAATTTTACTGAAGAATGTAATGATGCCGATAACAGTTCATTCTCTTTGTATGTTTGCATTTCAAGTTTAAGGTGACATGAATAGGTTATGTGAGGTCATTCATATCTTTACGCATATATAATTGTGAAAGTAAATATTTGTCAATAAAGTTTGACTACAAAGTTTATTAATAGAATAGTATCAATTCCGACGGCGCGATAGGTCAACTGGTGACTTACGAGTAGTAAATACTCTTAATGGTTGGAATAAACATACAGAAGAAAGTTTAATAAACTTCGAGAGAAATTAATGATCTTAAAATGATAATCACATAAATACTTACCTGTTCCCACCGTTACACAATTTATCCTACAGTCAATAGATTCCATGAAACGGAATTCCATGAAACATTAAAACTGAAAATTGAAAATATATTATTTCAATTTTCAGGAATTTACCTATCAACCAAATAAAAAAATACATAATGTATATCAATACGTATTATTGATACCAATATACGTATTAAACATACGAATTCAATTTAACATAGACAAGATTGACTGATGGTTACAATTTTAGAAAGCAAACAAATATATTGCTTTGTTGATTACAAAGATAATCTTGATTTTGAATGCCATTTCTCAAATGCAAATCATTGTTATGTATTCAAAACATATTTTGTTATTCTTAAAGTGTGTATAAAGTGTAGGAAAGGGTATAACTGAAAATAAAATGTTTATTATCTATCCAGTTTTAGTCTTGATCACTCACACACAAAAGCAAAAGGGATTCATCATTTCATGTGGGAAGCAATTAAGGCAATAAATTGTTCACTTTTACGCTTTGTAATTATATAAATTACTAGCTGACTAGGTAATCGTTGCCTTATAAATTATTTGTGAAAAAGATTTTGGAGGGTTATAAAAAATATCCGACGACCTATTCTCAGACCTACAAAATATATTTAAAAAAGTCATTAATATCGGTTAAGACTACTACGGGACGGAGTTCGATAACAAACACTATTACACGACATTTTTATTTATTAGAACACTTGTTGAGCACATGATGGCGCATGCATAATAGGCGCTTGCTCAGAATATTGAGTAGAGAACATATCTTCATCAACAGCTCATATACGTCCCCACCGAGAGGCTCAAGCCTACCCTTAATAATGGCGATTATGCCAAATGCGGGTTTGTCGATTTCACCCAAAACCAAAGAATTTCTTCACAGGTTCAACTCCTCACAATGTTTTTCTTCATCATAAAAGCGTCCAATAAACGTTCATATGAAATCTAATTTCGAATAACCTTACGTACTACGCCATCGATGCCAAAAGATAACTTATACATATACTTAAGTTTGTTCAAATTCAAAAGCATTGTCAATGTCAACAATTTGTGAATTATTAGGGAAATATCAAATTGAGCACTACATACATAACATTTAAGAAGTTCTCAAAACGAAAAAAACGTTTGTATATTCGACCATTAATGAAGTTATATTAAGTGTCCGCGGAGCTGTTGTGTTTCGGTCTTAAAGTATTAATTTGCTGGCCACTCCTTTAGTCTTGATATAAGAGACCTGAAATGCCTTATTTGACATTTACAACTGCACGAACGCAAGTGCATTCATTATATGTCATTGTATGTGGGACCTTGCGGGATCGAATGCGCATGAATTGGAATTACAGTTGGTCGTTTGTTTTATTACGATACTTCAAACTCACATAACGTCACATGAAACTTATTGATCTATTTGTATGAAAAATTGTATTTTTGTAATTGACTTATAATATTCATCTGCAGCAAGAGTATACAAATGCTTTTTTTTTAAATGCACTTTTATAATCTTCTATCACTTTCACTCACCATTCTAGAAGTTTTATTAATAAGGAAAAGCTTTTCATTCGGTTAAGTGTCAGACTACTTACGAAACTAGAATAAACAAAACCTGTTTCTAGTAGTCTTACATTTTAAATAATTTATTTCGACGTTACTACGATAAATATACCAACCTGCAAGCTTCCTCTTAACAATAGAATATCTATTGCGTATGGTTTGTGGGTGCTTCACAAATTTATCTAGGTACCTGTGTACTTTTGACACTGCAGTGCACGGTTAGCAAATGATTGATGTGAACTAGTTTCGTAACGGACAATTTGGGCAAAGTTACGCAACAATTTGCAAGTCTTTGTTGCGCGGATCATCAGAATTTCGTGATAGATAAAACAATAAGTTTATACGTGCGATAATATCAGTTTATTTTTAAAACATGTCAACATTGGTTGAGGTAATAGTAAAGTGGCACAGATATTTTCATATTATAAGTTATTTTGTATGTATTATTAATATTATAGGCATGTTTAATACTCATAGATAATCGTCGTTTGATGGTAACACAACCTATTTCTTAATGTCAGTATTTACTCAGATTTTTTCAATCTCTTGTACCTACTGGTTATATCTATGTATTATCTTTACTTTTAAATATTAAAAAAACCACTCGTTGCATTGGTTTCCATATCTGTGCCAAATATTCTCCTTTAAATTTATTTTCAACACGTTCAAAATTTAACTTTGTTTAAGATTATTTGTATTAAAAAAAATATGATTTGTTTTTAGGATTTTGAAATATAATACTTCATATAAAACATAACCTTATTTCCTTTTAAGTCTAATTAGTAGTTGTTCAGTGGTCTCATAAGGATTGTGAAAGGTTGTTTCATATCCAACCCTAAGATATGCCTTCATTCATTCTAACTTAGACTTGTATCTACATAACTATACCTGTTCAATGAATACAGGATTAAAATTACATAAATTAGCCATTGTTATTAGTTTATATTCGTTGTAACTGTGTTTGATGCCTATCACTGCCTATCACTTACGTAATCTTGTAACTGTGTGCATGCTATGAATGTATATTTTTGATAGTTTTAATGTAACTTGTGTCGTAACCAACTTAAAAAAAGGAGGAGGTTATCAATGACGAATTGATCTTTAGTTAGTCCGTACACTTGTTTTCTATTTTTGTTACATATTATTAATCTGATCTGTGAACGGTATAAATAAAATAATTTATGAAAATAATATTTATTACCTACGTTTACGTTTGATATGTTCTAAATATGAAACGTGAATAGTCTTTTATTTTTGAAAAATAACCAATCGTGCAATTTACTGAACCGCTGTTAGAATCATTATAGATATTGCGATGATATGTGTTCATGTGTTCTCAGTTGGCGAACTCGTTAAGGATTCTTTTTATAGAGCACTCATCGAAGATTTTCGGAACAAGTGCACAACGCAGATAACCTTGGCAATACAATGTAACCGGAGACAAAGCGAATGAAGACGTGTATATCATTGATGTCTCCATCTGATACGTTGCACGTTGTTCCTTTTGTTGCTCGTAACGCGTTTCGACATGGTTCCAATCTCGTGATGCTATCAAAACATTCTTGTCATAGAAATTTGCTGGTCACGACTCGCGTATTTGATACGATAGTCTCAGTTTATATTTGCGGTAACTCAGAGCTGTTGTTTAATAATTAAACTACATTTAGATTACATCCGCAGCCTACTTACTATTTGTCATGACATTCCTTAACAGTCCTCAAGTTCTTTATTAGTACGTATAATAAATATATTATTTGTTTAAGCACACGTAACAATATACAAAGTAAACACAATGGATCTGCTTATTTCGCAACAATATTTTTCTTCCAGTAGACCCATAACTGAAAATAAGTTGAGCAAGGTGGAGCCGAGTCATTTCCTAACCTTTTTTTTTAAAAAAAAAAGACGCGTGTACTCGAATATATATGATCACACAAATATATATATTTGGACCTCTTATCAAATGACCAGTACCACTGGGCCAGATATTTATTTATATAATGAGTGCGAATATTTGTCAAAGAGTCATGGATGTTTGAATGTTTATTTCTAATATTTATATACATATTACTATATACATTTTTCGTTATATAGTATCCAGAACACAAGCTCTTAATGATGTTTGATTTGGGCTAGATAATAGTGTGAGTAAAAAATTATTATTATGTGTAAAATAACATAAATATAAATCATTAACAAGAAGATAGATTTAGTTCTCCTTTGCTATTCTTTTAAAGATATTGATTTATCTTACTTTAAATATGGTTTACATATTTCTATCGCAAAAATGTTTGATTCGCATATTTTCGCATCTTATCATCGCACATCATCTTCTTGGGTATGCCAATACACAATAAGATGACGTGGCCGACTAATTAGTAATTATATATAATATTTTAGCCTAGATACACTTCAAATAAGTAATTTTGCTGATAAAAGAAATTACACATAATATTTATGAACTTACTGTAAATTTAAATGAAACTTAATTAATATATGTATAAAATATTGCAGATTATATTTTATAATAATTAAAGTATCGAATTCTAGATTTAAAAATAATTGCATCCAAAGATTACGCAGAGAAAATTTATAATTGCATTGTCATATTTTAAGGTAGGTACACAATTATAATTAATGAAGCAAAATTTATATTGCCAATTCATTATTCAAGTACTAACATAGCTGATAAGCTTTATTAGAATAACACGCACGCATTCCAAATTGCAATGTGGACCGAGGTCAATCTCTTTGGGTGTGGGTTCATATGTACTTACCTAGTAGTACTTTTCAATATTAAATGGCTAACAATTTGTAATGATAATTACAAATAAGGTATTATTATAACAAGTATTTTTTTTATATTTCAAAATGTAAAACGTTCAATTTCAAATTACTTTTTTATTTCTGGAGTTATATATCTGATATGAAACTAAATTTCACCATATGGTGTCCCAAGTAGTGCTAGGTAAGCAGAAAAATGTCCTTCTCCTATTACAGGTAATTCTAAACTCTAAAAAGGAGGATGTTATGGCAATCAAACTATTACATCTCTTCTCAGTTCAAAAATGTAATATCTTTTAGTGAATAATATTATAAAGTGAACTATAAGAGAAAGAATTGTATGTTTAATATCTAAGGAAAAACTTACATGATTTTAAAATTGAACATTCAAACTTACTACATTCAAACAATATACGTGGCCAGAACTTTCGTGCCGCTTGCAAGTAGGTCCTTGGGCTAGGCAGCTGTTATCACGTATGTCGCAATCCAGTCCAAGTCAGCCAACTTCTAACCATTAATCACACAATTCAATAAGGCCGACACTTGCTAATGGCTCGAGCATTAATGTGATATACAAAATACATGTGCCTGCAATTAAACATACGTATTAGTCTAAAACTCCGGTCTGTGGTCCGAGTTAAAAAATGTTGGTTTCGTTCACGTAATGACATAATATTAATTGTTACGATAGTTTGTCAATATTTAATATCCATTCTAAATAACAAATCAGTATAAATAATGATCGAGACTTTCATAATATATATGGAAATATAAATAAAGTCATAAACATGGCAGTAATAATAGTATTTTCCCCGAATATAGCAAATGTATAATATATGTAATATAGCATTATGTTAGCAAATACTTACATATAAAACCAGTATTATTAAAAATGATGAAAGTGCACGTTCCTTTTATTTACATTAAAAGATTAAGTAGAATTTATTTGATATAATATCATATAAATTGGAAAAGTAATTTTAATTTTAAAACTAATCTGTCATTTAGTTACGATAAAAATTCAAGAAATTAATAAAATATCTTTTAATTACTTGCAAAAGGACAAACACATTTCTACCCTATATTTAAAACAGCGCCGTCTAATAATTGACCTCTCCTTTATCTACAGCCATTTTGTTTCTCGCTCGCTTGTTAATCGCTAGTAACGACCTATTTTGAAGTCAAGTTTGGGATGCAGAAATTACTGAGTTCGAATATTTTTGATGTTGTTAAGAGAATGTTTCAGGAATTATGTGAAGATGAAGTGAACAGAGTTATTCAAACAGTAATTTTACTATATCTTACTACCCCCAAAAGGTTTACTTTTACAAATTTAAATGCGTACATATACGAAAGCACTTCTTGTTTGTTATATATTATTATTTCATGTAAATTAATTTTCTAACTTTAGCTAGGAAAGAGGTGTCTTTCTGATACAGGTAATCAATAGTAAAATCACAAAAAACCTTGTTTATATTGGATATGGTATTACTAAAATATATGCAATAAAATATTTTTTACTTTTCATTTATTTTGTACTCTATCAATATTAAAAAGTAGGACCTCATAGAGAGCCACCAAAAAAATCACCATTAATGTATGAGTGGCTCTTTTTGAACATGGGGGGACCAGAGGTAACTTTCTAACCTCAGCTTTTCATCAATTAGCGATTTCTCTAACTAGTATCGTATATTCTCGCCTGCAGACAACTATCTGCAATCACCTTCCTTTATCACCAAGATCTCTGTAAGGAATAAAAATATATCTGATTAATGGGACTGATTTTTTAATTGATTTGTAAGTACAGTTATTAAATTTTCAAAAAGTGCAATTTAAACAGTACATATTTTTTAATATAAAGTACAGTAAATGACTCGACACCCCTTGATAGTAAGCAGTAGGAGCAGTCCATATGCGAATATAGCTAGTGCAGCATGCGACATACTGTCGTAGCCACCTCCGCCTTCCCGTTCTAAAAAGTGCCTTTTTCCGCCTTTTTGAAGGAGCACGTGTTGTATTAGGGAGGGAATACGTTAGTGTATTCAATAATATATGATACTTTCTTAACCGGAACATCCGGCTCCCAAATAAAAGACGTTTTCGATCAATATTAATATTCATATTTTTTATTATGTGGACAAGTCCGTATAATGAAAGGAAAAAATGAAATTCTTATATTAAAACTAATTTAAAAAAATTAAATTAAATTGTTATAGTTGACAGCCAGTAAGTACTACACTTGTAAATGCGAAACGACCCATATCTCCTAATCCAAGGTGAGTTACTGGCCAATAAATGCTGTGAAAACTCACTCATGTAATTAAAATACTCAATGCGTTTACCTACAAAGCTGTTGACACATATTAGAGACAGGTTTTTGGGTGTGGCTATTCAGATTTTTATACGCACAATTACAGGTACTTGTATTGAGGATAACATGAACATTCTTATAATTATAAATATTGGGTTCAAAATGGCATAATGTTTAGTAGTAACCCCAAGTATTGACGCATAACGATCCACAGCTCTAGATGACATTGACCTTCTTTTCGGAGCACGAATATTTGAGAATGAATGAGATTGCCAATTAGCATTGAATTTTCTTTATTCTTTGTTAACTAACAAATATAATTTTGCGCAATTATATGATTTTTATAAATATTCTTACATGAGAAAATCAGTAAAAATCAGCTATACGTATTGAAACAAAACATGTAATATTTTGTATGCTGGGGTTCAGATACAGTTATATCGATATTTATAAAAAAAAACATTTACTTTTATTATATAAAGATGAAATATTAATTGATTGAAATATAATAAGATAAATAGTATACTAAAAAGTATGTTGAACTTTATGTTATATATTACAATAAACTTAAAATACATTTTTTATATTAATATGATTTCAACAATCCGGTAACTTCAAAACATCTTTAGAGCACCACACAGCTACCTAGCCATTAGTGTTGCTAACGGTACTTCTACAAAGTAAACTTAATTCATAAATTTAGCGGATTTTTGAGCAACAAATTGACTTGATATATTTAAAGATACATTAACTAACACGTTTAATTGCGCAAGTTCTTTGAACCCATTAATTCAAATAGTTTAATATGTTATCAGCAAACCAATTTAATATCTAAATCATATGTCATGTCATGACCAACTAACTGCCATAGCCGTTATAATGGTATGGAAATTTCGTGACTAGGTAATTATTATTAGTACCTAATAGATAGGTAAATCCATTGGGCATATTAGACAAGTCTAATTCATACTAATTAAATATATTTAATGACAATCTGACCAAGTGGTCAGTACCCATAGCTACTCAGCCAGAGGTATTATCTGTCTCATCAATCTCAACTGTAGTATTTTAATGGAGTAGTTAAGAAAAGAGAAAAGTACTAAAACTACAGTTAGTTATGAAATTTAAAACTTGTACTCCAAATATTATCTAATATTTAAATTATTCATTCATTTGTTCTAATTTTAAAAATTGCAAGAAATGTTCTAAATCCAATTATTTATGAATAAATATTGTATTTTTTAAAATATTACAGAAAAGTGATATGCAAACAAGACAAAGTCAAACACAAAAAGTGACGGATTAATGACTGAAAATAACAAATCAATACATTAGGAGTAATAAAATATAAATATTTTATTATTTTATTAAATGAGGAATATAAATAAGTACATATCAATTGCATCACACACACATCACACTTTGGTTTTTTTGTCGGGGGTATAGACTAATCCATTTTGTTACAATATCTGTTAAGGAAACAGATTGCTCAAACTCTAATTATCTCTGGTAAGTTGGCATTAAAGTGATACCTAAAACCGATGTGATTCTTAATTACGAAAAGAGTATCTATTGTCCCTTGTGTTACTTTTTCAAATATTATGAATTAAGTATAAAATACATGTATTTATAATAAAATTCAGATCAGACGAAAATAAAAACAGTTACAAAAATTCAATAATTTTTTAACTATTAGATCGGGGAAAACGTCTTTTCTTCTAAAGTATGTATAAACTAGTAAAAATCTCATGATCTCATCTTGAAATCTCACCTTTCTAAAGTCATGAAAACCAGACAGATACAAATAGTACAGCCAAAGATATGTTTATACATACTATATGCGAAAAGTCTTTTTCCCCGACCTAATATTTAAATTTTTAAAAGAGCAATTATTTCAAGGTTCAGTAAGTAGTTGCATTCATTTGTAGTAATATGCATTATTCCAATGTGTAACAAATGTTTGTAAGTTGAAGTTTGTACGTTGAGAATATGTATGTAAAATATATTTCGTCTTATAATTGCATAAGTAAGTATAAATAAAGCCACGATGTGTATGTATCCTAATATTGTCGCGATTGCTTTACAAGTAATTATTTTTTCTTCCTTTTGTCTCGTATTCTTTGCCTCGCATCAGATATGGTAGCACTTTCCTATTTAGGAGCACTAGCTGATGAATGGTGACGTGCCTAGAATTAGGTGGATTCAACATTATCATTTGAGTAATCCTATCCTTACTTAGCATCACATGAAAGTTAAATTGTTCGTGATTTGCATTTTACATTGTTAAATATAAACTAAAAGATCGCTGTAATAATATTATGTAAAGCTGTGGCCGGAAGCAAAGAATACAATATGTAGCCTAAATTTTGAATTTTCTCACGTACAAATTCTATGTCTATTTCAGAGACTACTCGCCAATTAAGAGGGTGCTGTTTGACTTAGATTTGCTTGTTTTGACTTGTCATGTTATTTCATTTAGTTTTGGAAAAAAACTTAATAAAACTATAAACAAGCTTCAAAACACTAAAAAGACAAAAATAGTTCAATTAAGATATTATTCCATTTAAAATATTTTTGGAGTGCTTCACTGTCTATTATTTCTGAAAATATCTAAGCACCAACTCAAAAAATATTTTAAATGGGATATTTTCTTAAATTGAATTATTTTTCCTTTAAGTGTTTTGAAGTCTGTTTATAGTTTTGTTAATTTTTTTTAAATAGATTATATACCAAATAACCAAGGGGAGAACACAGTATCTTATGCCACGGACTGCTAGATTTGAATCGCGAACGTAATGAATGCACTTTGTATGACTTCCGAGTGCAGCGAGAAAAATAAAGTTAAAAACATGTTTGTATTACTGACAAAAGTAGGAAAATACCTGAAATAAATGCTTTATTTGCATTTGTGTATTTGTTTTGTTTTCATTATCACCTGGGAGTGTAAAAAGTGTATTATTATTTTAAAAACTTAAATTTTTATACAATCACCTTATGATATTAATTATTCAATGTTATACTCACAAAATGTTTTCGTGTAGTCTAGTGATGGTCATTACAAACAGAAAAGGCTTAAAAATAGTTTGACATCCGTTCTTATTACGATCAGAACGGATGTCAAACTAGATTACATAGGATAGGGTGTGGTGTGTGTGACCTTCGTCTAACTAAGGTCTTACAAATGCTTGTCAAATGTTTATTAAACGGATATTGAGTAAGGGCACTTGAGAATGGTTACTGTTATAACTGTAATATGTCATGAGTCATGAATATTAATTCATTATATTCATAGAAAGGATTAAATATTTTGCAAAAAAAAATCTTGGTTTCACAAGTATATAACGGGTCGGTATATTTTCACATTCTATACAATACTATTAATAACAAGCTTAGTAACTAGTGTATATAATATATACACTATATATTATACACTAGGTACTAAGCTTGTGTTTGTAATAGGTTCGGATACTCCACATAAATTAATTATTGCAACTCATTAGAGCAAAAATGTGGTCACAAAAACTATTAGCTCTGATATTTGCTATGTACTAAGAGTAATTAATAAACTTTGGACCAGCAAAAACCGATGGTTATACCAGAATTCAACAGAAACTTGTTAAAGTTATTGGTTGTAAGAAATAAGTTTCTAAAAGAGTTTCCTATCAATTTATGTTCGGGTTTATTTTTTGGTTATATTAAGTTTTTTCTTCTTTTTTTCGTTATTACTTACAAATTATATACTTACAACTGTTCACTATTAAATTTGACATTCAGGTCCAACTACCAAAATTAGCAATTGATTTGTATTCATTCGATCTAGATATCTATTATGAGAGAATATTTTTTTCCGAGATACGACGTTGTCTCGGTACATAAAACTTAACTATGCAAATTTTTAAGTAACTAGGTCAAGACGTGTAAAAATATTGGTTTTTAGTTACACTGTAGTAGAGATTTATGACGTTAATACCCTTCGTGAGTTAAATACATGGAATATACACGTAATTACACGTTTAATAAATGCGTAGTTACAAGGTTTAAATTCAAATTAATCGTAAAAATTTGTCAGTCTTTATTCAATATTTAGTCAAGTTTATTGTTCCTTCTATATATCCAGTAGCTGCGTCAACAGGATACATAAAATCTATTGCATATGAGTGTGATAGTGTCCTACTTTTAGAAGGTGATACACGAATTCTGATGAAAGTGTAAATTATATTCCATATTTTAAAAATGGTTATGAAAATAAAAACATTTTTAGTAATTTTTTAAAAGTATATAGGTAGTTATTATATTTTGAAACAAAAATAAAGTTATGAAACTATAATAATTTTATTTTTGTGCCTCAACTATTCTGCTATCGCAACATCAAAAATAATTCCTTTAGAATTATTAACATATTTTATATGAGTACAAAGAGGTACTAAGATAATCCTTTCCAGCTCGTTATGTTTTATATTGTTATTAATACTTACAAACCTTCTTTATATGATATAAAGTAGGCTTATATATATTATTATGTAATTGAAGTGAAGGGAATATTAGATATCTCAAATATACGTTTTTTTATTTTCGTCCAAATAGTCCATTGTACCTAAAAGTACTGAATAAAAAAATTTAAACTCTCCAAACACTTTACCTATTTTGAAAAAGACTAAATTGGAAAAATTTTTTTCAAAGTACACACATCTCATTTCTTTGTTTGTCAAAGGTCGCATAATTTTGGTCATACGTTTAAAATTTTACATTGATCTTTCTATACTTAAATATATTTCAAAAAACACTTATTGATACAAGTAAGTTTTTATATTTTGATGTAACATTACTAGACCGGCCAGAATCACCATAGTAATACATGTCACGGTGGCAAGGCTCGCCTATTTGCAGCCACCTCTAACTGTATATCATTTAATTGAATTTGATATTTATGGCTGCATTTATTTGGTCAGCTTTAATTAGTTACCTTGTTACGATTGCCTTGAGATGATTTCATAACTTGCTTAAATTGTTTAATTACAAGTTTAAGAATTTCAATATTTCCTCGGACAGGCGGATGTTACTATTACATTTTATTATTTTATCAGTACTGCGTAGGTATTATTGAGAACAATCTTTTATTACACACACTTTTTATTAGAACTGGGGTCATTAAAACTACGCATTCCTAATAATTTTACGAGACAGAAATGTATTGGAAGTAAAATTTCATGCTAAAATCTGGATCACCTTAATTATAAGTTAAACAAATTTTTTCTTATCGAAAATATTCGAAACCTTGAATGACGAAGTGTTTTTCTAAAGTAGATGTGTTTATTTTAATTAAGCATAATATGCATATTTATCACATCCTGCTTGATACCAAAACAGCTACAATCAAAACGGTATTATCGAACCGCATCAAAATCTTCTAGTTTCTAGTTTTTATTATGATTTATAATGCTTAAAAATGACTCCAAAATGTTCCTAATCTCTTGTACGCTACTAGGAAAAGATTGGATTTTTTTTTGATACTATTTTGTCAAGGTATTATAAAACTGAAGTCTGGAAATATAGTTTATGGTTGTTCCAATTTTTGTACTTATTCATAACGTTGTTTTACACTAAGGTACATTGTTAATTAACAATGCCATGCCATCTGTACCGGCCTATTTCAACAGAAATAAAAAACAAAAAGTAAACTATTAGCGAATACTGTTTAAGGCATAAGTGTTGAAATGTTCGTGTTCTATTTTTGTAAATTGTTTGTTGTTTTTGTCCTTAAATAAATAATAATATTAGATCAGTTTGAAATTGGAGTGTTAATCCAAATTCAAACCATTTTTTTATTAAGGCAGTATATCGTTTAACCTTATTAATTGGTGTGGACGTGAATTAAAAAGTAGCGAACTCTACAAATAAGCCGTTATCCGATACAAGAATGTAGAATCAAAGCCTTTCAGCGGAAATGCCTGGGTTTGGACACGCATTACTGAGCTCACAGCCTCATACCAAATGCATCAAGCGGTGCAGCAACTGTCGCAAAAACAAAATTGTCTAAACTAAATATCTAAGCCAGTATAATTTGCAACACCAAATTCGTGAGGTTACAGTATTAGATCATTGTAATAGTTTCGGCTAATGTTGAAATTTCCATTAAAAATTTTACGCTCTTCTGGTCTTCGATTGCGATAAATTAAACCTTTGATAATCTTTGATTGGTATTTGTTGCAAATAATTCAGTTTTAGCAACAATTTAAAATAAAACAATAAATGTGAGAATTTGAAATATGATTTCTTTTATCGTCAAAACTATTCTAACTTTTTTTTTTAATTAAAATGTTTCTTAATATTTTTACGTTACTTCTATTCGTTTTTTTTTTAAATTATACGGTTCACTAGAAAATATTTAATATATAAAATTGCGTTTTCTTCTGTAAACTTTAAACTCTTTGAAAATAGTCGAATAAATTGGTGATTTTAATAAACTTGATTCTATTTATACGTCCTAAAATGTTGTCCATTCCTACCTGATTTTTTAACTATCTGTATATAGTTATCGCTTCCCACAACAACGGAAGTTGTCGAAACTATACTTATTTGTAGCATATAATTTAATTATATATGTAAATGAAGCGTATCTTTTTCGCTACTTACTTATTTAATATTATGAGCAAAATATAAAAGATAATATTTATTCTAAGGTGTATGGTATGTAAATTAAGTTGCGAACAACGAATAGTTGTGAATGTACAAAGTTAAAATTTAATTAGTGATTTTGTACATATTTTATTTAATTAGGTAAAATATTACTATAAGTATAGTAACCATTTTCAAAGGAAATTTAATCAAACTTAAATTCAAACATTTTCAAATACAAAGTAATAGCTCTCTTTGCAATCTCTTTGCAAAGATAACGTAAAACCCCCTTATTTAGATCTGAGTATTATAAGTGAAGTAGATCTAACAAGATACAAAAGTTTAGTAGGAGATAATGGTATGTCAGTGGTAGCTTAAAATGTCATATGTTGCAAAATATCAGTAGTGTAAAATCTTGATTAAAAAAGAAAGTTTTAGCGACGAAATAAAACGGTGTCGCTGTCCGACGGACGTCTTTTAATGTCAGCATCAAAAGTAAAAACAACGATGTACGATCATTGAGATACAAGGTCTATTAAAGTTCTATTTTAGTCTATAGTTACTTACAAGACTAATTACAAAAACATGACTGATTGAAATTTTTTTTCTAAATTATTGCCTATATTAATTTATGTTTAAATCAAATAACATATGGTTTGGTTCTTTATGGAAATCGTAACATTATCAAATTATATGAACCGTAAGCCTCAAAGAACTTGTGCATGTTGAATAACAGAAAGTACTTACATTAATAATAATTGAAATAGATCTAATATTAATTATTACTTAATCATGTTATTGATATTTTTACAAATAATTAATTATCAGAACTGAATTTATAAAAAGGTTAACAGTAAAATATTGTCTGAGGGAATTATTACAATAGAAAATAATTAGCGGGGTACAGGAAATGGAACTTGTAACAGTACCTCGTCATAAGCATTACAAATCACCTGGTGAAGAGTCCATAAGCAAAACAAAGATCACAAATATTAAGTTTTCCTCTATCACTAGTAACTATAATCATTATACTACACAACTATAATGTTACCTAAGCTATAAAATTTCTTTGAATAGAAAAAGGTAAAAACCAATAATCACGCCCCGAAATCAATTGATATTAATAGTAATATTATTATTATAATACATGGGATTCAGAATTAGATTCTCTTATACAAAGGGAAACTTAGATATTACTTCATTCGTAGTATGTCATATTGCTTTTTTTATAAAAAAGCTCAGCCAATGATTCGACAACACCTTATGATAAGCAGTAGAGGAGTCCATATCTGAAGACAGCTAGTGCAGCATTCTACATACTGTCCTAGCCACCTGCTCCTTGTCGGCCCAAAAAGTGCTTTTTCACGCCGCGTTTTTTGAAAAAACATATTTTGATAAGTGTGCCGGTAAGGAATTACACGCTCTAGCAGTGCGACAGAGAAAGGAGTCACGAAATCTCTTTGTGCGTAAAGTAAACGCGGCAACAGTGGAAGAGTGACTCCACAGAGCAGCACACGTGCTTCAGAATAGGAAAAGAGAGGAATAAGGTCAAAGTGCTCTTCAGAGCACTCTCCATGGTACAAACGATAATAGGCATTCAGTGACGCTATGTCGCGAAACAACCGTGTCTTAAAAAAGGAAAATCATTTGTGGTTGAATGGTTTTACTTTGTGGTTTCAATCATTTGGAAGCGTAACTAAAAAACGCAATGTGGCATAGATTTTATAAATTTGTGTTTGTGTATACACTACATATAAGAATCAGGTAACTGTAGTATTTTTTTCTATTTTATGCTTGATCGTGTTATTGAGATAACGCGGGGGAGACCCAATTGCAGGCCGACCGTCACCTTCTACTTTGAGCCATTTTAATTAATTACACTTTAATTATTGTATTGTATTGGGATTCTTTTATAAAATGTAAATTACGCTGAAATTTAAACAGCTTTGACGAAAATAGGAACATTAATGAGCTGTTTTGAATGGCGAATTATCCAACCGTTGCGTGTGCGCAGTCTTTCGCTTGAAATGTAGAGCTTCGCCGGAGTTCAGAGTCATGTGACTATGATGCAAAGGTCGACGCATGAATCTTGGTAGTGGGGTATACTATTACCTTTCTGATAGGGGGGATTTATAACGCAATAATTGTGTTACTTTGCTTCACATACGCTCTGCATAAATTTAGGCGTAGTTGATGGCTATATTGCTCGTTTGTTTAGGGTAATTCTGTATAATATTGTACTGATAATTCAAACGTTATTAAGTGCTTTTAATCAACTTTTACTTTAAATTGAAATTTCGAAGTTTTTTAGTAGTTCTTCAATTTGTACAGAACTTTTCGGACGATTAAGGACAAGCAATACTTAATACATTATTTTTTATGAAACTATTTGCGAAAGTTAAATTAGAACACGAAATGAACACTGTAGTAATGACAGGGTTAATTATAAATCAATGGATTTCGCACTCTGAAATCCATTACAAAAATTGAGAAATTGTGGTTGTAGTACGATTTTAAAAAATTAGAAATACAATTAGAAGAAGGATCTTTTTTGTCAATCAGTTTAAAAAAACAGTAATATTCACATATTTTTTGTTTCTTGCATACTTACTTGAATACTTACGTTATTCAGAACTGTTAATAATAAGTAATTTCTTCGTATAAAAGGCAATGATGTGCTAACTCAAGATATATCGAACCTGAATTTACGCAATGAAGCTCTCAAAGCAATATTAGATCAAAGTAAAGTAACTATATGAACATTAAAGATATCATCTATAACCTTGTAACAGTTTATAAGTTATATTTATGAACAATTATGTTCATTTTAATTAGAAACTGCTGTAATTCACTAGTTACAGCAGTTGTTCCAATTGAGTGCAATTGAATTGTATTTAACAAAATTGCAATATTCAAGAATTTTATTATTGACATTACAGAATCATTACAACAATCCAGAGATTAAAATTTTATTAGAGATTAAAATAATATTTAAAATTTTATTATTTTATTGGTACGTGTGAGTAAATTACAGCTCAACAAATTAAACGAATCTTTAATTAAAAAATTCGAAAACTAGAAAAATGAAGGGTAAGAGAAGAGCAGCAGGTCCTTGATAAGATTAAGATTACCACAGAAATTTATTATTAAAAATTGTAACAACAATAAGAACGCTGGAAGTATTTTTGAAGATAGAAATTGAATAAGAATTTTGATGAAGCACTTAGGTATGCGTTGACATTAATGATTTCTTTGGACAAAGTTAAATGTCGAACTTTAATGAAACTGATCTATTGCTATAAAAATATTTGTATATACATAAATAAATAAAATTGGCTGAAAAAAGTATAGAGAAAATTCACTAAATGAACACCTTAACTGGTACATTCAAATTAATACTTACTTAGACTACAATTACAAAACTCTATGGAATAAACTTAAATACATAGTGTTTTAATAAAATGAAATTGTTTTATGTACATATTTACTTATGAAGTTATAAATGAGTAATTAAAAACGAAGTTACACAGACATTCAAAGGCGACTTCAAATACGTAATCAAATTAACGCATCGATGCTAAAACGCTCATTATTCATACGCATCATTTACTAGGTAATTCGTCATGTGACCTATCGACTTCATGTCGGCCATATAGAGCGGAGTTAATAGTAATAATGCTGTTACTTTCTACATTACGTGGTTTTGGCCATTAAGTATTTCATTATTTAATCGAAAAATACCCAAACCAGAAGAAATATATGTGCTACGTCAATTTCATGTGTCTGATGTTAATGCATATTTTATCTTCATTTGAAAGTTTTATAAAAGTTTAGAATTAGATAATCTTATTCTATAATCAACCATTTCATGCATGTTTCTGCAATTTAAGAAAGCCTGTGCCTAGATCTGGGACGTAGTCTCAAAAAGTAAAATATGTTGAGCTATACATTTAGACTTTTGTTGTTACTCGAGAAGTTATTATTGGCATACAAATCAAAACATTACAATTTTGCCAAACTACTAGATCTAAGATTAAGTATTACAGGCACTTAAACAATAAAACAGAATGTGCGTTTAGTCAGTTATTGTTGCCATATATCAAAACACTTGAAAATATTTCAAATATTTGCAATATTTATACTAGATCCAAGAGTAAGAGTTGTACATAAAAGAATAACAAAGCATGTGCGCGAGCGCAGCAGTGGGCGGAATGTTGCAAGGTTCGTGGTCGGTCACGACCAGACTCCTGGGCGGAGCTGACATATACTTACATGCATACAACTAATTGGACAATGATGTGTAAACAGTGTGCCTATTTACATTTTATTTTAATTACTTAGAAGGAATATTAGGTAATCAAGGTGGCAATACTTATTTATATACAATTATCAAACACAAATGCGTTTTAAGACGACGGGCGGGCTTGTACTGTTTGATTGATTAACTGCTTATTTACCGCTTACCTATCGATATTAAGGTGGCAAAGAAAAATCCACCTTGGTTGCTTAAATAGATGCTACTAAACTACCTTTTAGAATTCTGAAAAATATAAAACTAGTTTTAAAATCACAATGTTTTGGAGACGAGCGTTATTGATTGCTTCCTAGCTCTTATTATAACAGTTCTTATTTAATTCGCAAATTAGGCGGTAGTTCAACCAACCCAGATGAAAATGCAAGCTGTCTATAGTTTAAACCTACTGCGTTTGCAGTGTCTTTTAGTAGACTAAAACAAATATTTTACGACTAAATTCATATCATAATTATCAACAGCCATACCGACGCCTCACAGCTGGGTACAGATTTTACCTTGAAGGCCAGGTTCTGAGTTCATATTATTTAAATTTATTTGGATTTACCTTTGGATTACATTTTGTAGTACCTTTACTAAGTCAATATTCAAATGAGGGACAAAATTTACTATTGACTTAGTAAAGGTCTTGTAATGCGTGCGCGCACGTGGGTACATACGTGACCCTTGGTTGTATTGAAGGCGGATTTGTAATGTGATGTCCTAATGTGCTTATTTGTGCGTAAACGCAGTTGTGGGTAGGGTTATTAAAAACATTATGTTAATTTAAAGAGCTTGTATTAAAGGCTTTTTGAAAACCACTAGTGTTGTTCTTTTATGATGTGGTTAGGCTCAACGATCATTCATTTAAACACGAAAATTACATAACCGATTAAGACTAACCGAGAGTCCGGGACTAAACAACTTGTATAAAAGTGTGTGAATTAATGTAATGATGATTATTCGAAGCAAATCACACATGCGGTGTTCAAAGCTTTGGAGGTAGGTGCAAGATGCAATCGCGAACATATCTATCAGAAATCTCTCTATGGGCAGTTCCACAAAGAAACTTTAAGCAAAACAAGATAACAACTAATCTAAAATGAAGATTGTAATAACTACATTCTTTTAAAAATCATTAGTATTATTATTTAAATACTAGCTTTCAAAATCAAACTCCACTAAAACAATCACCATTCACTATTTGGACTATCAACCAACACATGTAATTTAGAGTTTTACTGTGTTTAATTTAAGCATGTTCTAAGTTAAATTAGTTCACTAGCCTAGTAAAATGATAACACGTCTTTATGTCCATGCATACCCTATTTTATCGACCCTATAGGCAATTTTTTTGAATTCTTGAAAGCGTTCCGTCTCGAAAACTTACTCTGCTATCGAGCTTATGCATGAATATACAAATGAACACATTTAAATACTTAATTTATTTGCATTGTGTTTGATAGATCAAAAGACAATGAATCTCATTGTAGACAGTAATACGAATTTGCATTCTCAGGGCGAGACAGATCATCGATAAACTTCACGACTGGCGCATGATAGCAACTATCAAAATTACGACCGTGCCAGGGCCGGCTTCAGAACGTGTTGATTGTATCCGATAAATGGTTTTCTACACAACAGCCCCAGGGATAACATCTAAATCTCGTTTCGTCAAAAACATGACCTTGCCCGCTTTATTTACTGATTGATAAATCGTTTTGAACTTCTGACAAATTATAATAGGTCAACGACGCCAATTATTGTGAAACTGACAGTGAGACGTAATAAGTTGAAATTCAATAAAAATGTATCTATACTTTCTCAACAATATTTTACTTAAGTAACTCAAAATAAAAATGAATTCATTTATCTTCAACCATTTTTTAATTCTAATTTCAAATATCGCTTACTAACGCAACCCATTCCAATCGAGTCAAAAATGATTAAACCATGTTAATTCTGCTTCACCCCATATTTTATTACACCGACGCTAAATACCATTTCACGTGTACTTTCAAAATAGGAAATGTCAGTCTAAAGGAATTATGTATCAGAATTCAGAACTCTTTTTGCGAGAGAAATGTTTGGTGGCCTCTCTATTGTACTAGGATGAACTTTATTAAGGCTTTACCCCAAGAATAATATATTAGAGACTTTATTTACTACCTTGACTTATCTAGTTTTTACGTTCATCTTGTCCATACTTTTTTTGGTCCATTCTACACCATACCGATTCATACCGACCTAATTCTTAGTTTTACTATTCAATAAGAAGTCATATATATAAACATAGTTTAATCAAGTAAAAATCTGAAATAAAACAAAAATTAAATAAATATTACTCACTTCTTACCGATGTATCTACATGTCATTTACGACTACTTACAAGATTAAAATCGATGTCAAGTCACTGTATATATATATTAAACAACACAGATATTTTATTGCAACATAAATTGTTGACAACATAGCTAACAACTTTTAGATACTGTCATATCATGTCAGGTTTACGTAGCGAGATAATTAATCCTCAAACGAGTATTATTGAATTAAGACTAAGTATTACAGTATTGAGAAGTCATCGATACGTACTGATAACGTAAGGTATTGACCACAGATATAGCTTGCTCTAGTGTTGTGGTATTCGGAGTTATAGACAGTGACTGGTGGGTCTATAGAAATGTCCAACTCGATTTAGTCTTAATAAATGTATAATATAACGGACGTAGAAAGTTTGTATAGTGGCGATATTCTCCCTAAAAACTAGAGTAATTTAATTTTAGACACAATGTTGCGTATTTTAGTCATATTGTTGGAATCAGTTCCCATCTGGAGATCTGACACAGGAACATCTGTATCCCGTGAGGACCTGTATACAGCAGAATATCAGGATCCCGTGCTGCCGCTCCACCCCCCCGCATCTGGACCGGACTGACAGCTCCAGCTGTGCGGGCTCTAGAGCTATTGCGAGTATCTCTACCCCTTACTTCTAAAACTGCCAGCCCCAGCTCGCTGAAACATTTTTACTTATTTCAACTGAACTTAAACAAAGAAACTAAAAAAGTTTATTTTTGTATGTATAGAGAAGAATATTATTACATTTAAAGAATTGATTAGAAGAATCGATTTATTGATTATGAAAAGAATAATCATATAATTAATGATCAATAATCATATTTTGTTCACAGTAGGTACGTAATTTTAAAGGGTTTAATAGTATTAAGTTTATTTATATTTTTCTTTTTTGCTTGACATTTGCCTTATTTTCTACGTTATTAAAATTCTTTCGGTATTATGACATGAATATATCTAAGTATCAGTATAAGTAATTTTTTAAACAACACACACTCACGCTAGAATGTATCGTAGTGATGTCTGGTAACATTACTATAAGATGTAATTAATCTCGATCAGAGGCAACAAATACAAATTGTACCTATCTGTGTACCTACAATGTATCGTAAATTTACCCATAAAACATTATGATGTAATGATTTGTAACGTGATGGTAAGTGTAACCTATATTTTACAATGTTTCGGCCTAGATAATACTTCAAGGCTTATAAACTTATATTTCATAAGGTTTCAAACCGAGAGTTTACCCAGAGAGCAAGACAATTTCCCAAAACCCTTCTCTTTTGCCTTAACCTAAAAACTACCTTATTCATTAACTATGTTAATAGTGTTCATTCCGCCAGATGGTCTATTTCTTGTTTTAGTACAAACAGACCTCTTTTACTTAAATGCTCAATCATATTTGATTTTAAATATTATTGAACATTATCTTTGTTTTTAGGCTATGTACATAGATATTATCGGGAATTAATTTTATACTTTCAAAATAAATACACAATAGTTTAATTTGAATAGGCATTGACTCTGTATCAAGATTGCGATAAGGAACGTTGATTGTTAAGCTCAGCGAGGGGTATGGTGATCATCAATAACGATGGCTTAAGTGTTAAAATATTTGGAACACGGACCGCAAGACTAACATAAAAGTTGATTAAGTGCTCCGCAAAAGAATCTTATATGGGTCTTAAATTTGACACTTATAATTACTTATTGGTTTCAAAATTAAGAGCCTGTTAAGACAAATCTTAATTTTAATCTATTGTAATTGTATTATTTTAATTAGTATAAAAGACCATACATACCTACTCCAGAAAGAACCCACCCAAGCCCTCACTAGTTAACACAATGTGTTCCATGTATTTACATGTACACTGGAAACGAGCTTAGTGACTATACTGTCAATCCGCAATTGATTGATATTTTTGAACTTTAGATTTTAGTTCCATGACAGCCTACAGCCATATTGAAACCTACTTTATTATTTCGCGATTCTATCATCTTATTAAAAACCACATTGTAGATAAATGTACTGATCTCACTGTAAGAATTCATGTACATATTTTTACATACATATTTTATGTACATATTATCAGTAATATACAATTAAATAATATTACAATGAAGTAATATTTTCAAATTATGAAATTTGCAAATTTTACTTGGCCTGCTCCAGAGAAAGCTCTCACAGCATCTCTGGTGATTGTGGCACATCTTTTCTCACATGCTCAGAGTTCTGTTGAAACCATACCAAAGACTATCCAGACAAATCCAGATATTAGTTAAGTTTTCATTGTTAGTTTAAAGTACTTATTTTTTAAAATACTAAGATCACCGTCGTAGCCCAAAAAATTGTAAGGCTACAGTGGCAGTGGGCAGGCAGGGAACGTGGCAAGGACTAACTGCTGCAGGGGCAAAAAGGTACTGGCGTTGCGGCTGCGTGCCGGCAGACGCAACGCATACACTGCTGGTTTTGGCAGTATTGGCAGTTTGTCATCCAACTGACCGAACGAAATAAATGCAAAAACGGTACTTTAGTAGTGTACATTTTCTAAAACGTATTTATGCAACACAATTAGATATTGCATAGATCTTTTATTTACTAATTTTGATAAAAATTTGTGTAAAACAATTGTCAGTGATCTTGGCTTCTCTGACCACAAGGGGGTTATTTTTAACATAGAAATCAGTTCTAAAAACAATTTAATAATATGGAGAACAAAAAAGCGATTATACACTAACCATAGAATAAATGTATTTAAAGAAAAATTAAAACTAATTGATTGGTCACAGATTTTTAACGAAAACAAAACAATAAACCAAAATTATGAAACTTTTCATAACGTTTTACAAAACTTATTAAATTTATACATACCCGCAAAGCAAATAAAAATAAATAATTATAATAAAAAGAAATGGCTTACGAAAGGGATAAAAATATCATGTACAAATAAACGCCTCTTTAAGCAAATTGTAAACTACAATAAGCATCCAATCTTATTAAAATACTATAAATTATATGAAAAATCTTTAAAAAAGTGTGTAAAAACCTCAAAAAAGCTCCATTATATTAATGAAATACAAAAATCAAATAACGTAACAAAATCAATGTGGAAGATAATAAAAGAAACTACTAATAAAAATGTAAAGAAAACTAAAAGTAACATTATATTGCGCATCCATAATAATCTTTTGTCAGATCCAAAACAGGTAGCCAACACATTCAATGAGTACTTTGTATCGGTGGGGCGCACAAACCGAGGTGGGGATACGCCGCCGTGCGGCCGACCTGTAGTAAGACCGGCACTCAATACTATGTTTCTAAGGCCAGTTGAATTAGTCGAAATTAAACAAATTATAAAAAAGTTAAAGTGCAAACATAGCTGTGGAATTGACGAATTACCGCCAACGTTAATAAGGCAGTGTTCTGAAGAACTAGCCGGCCCATTTCAGTTTTTAATTAACCAATCCTTTGATAGTGGCATTTTTCCAGATATGTTGAAAGTGTCACTCATTAAACCAATTTTTAAAAAGGGTGAAAAAATAGATAAGCGTAATTATCGTCCAATCTCCTTACTACCAACAGCCGCAAAAGTCTTTGAAAAGGCTATGTTTGATCGATTGTATTCTTTTTGTGAAAAATATAAAATTTTTGATAATAGCCAAAATGGATTTCGAAAAAACCGATCCACAATTTTAGCCGTGTATAAATACATCCAGAATGCACTAGACATAATGGATTCCAAAAAATATGCAGTCGGTCTGTTACTCGATATGACAAAGGCCTACGATAAGGTACTATATAGGATTCTTCTAAATAAACTTTATGGCATAGGTGTTAGGGGTACCACACATAAATGGTTTACGTCATATTTAGAGAATAGAAAACAGTACGTCGAAATAGAACATTACAATATCAAAACAGGAGAAATACGCAACGTGCGCTCAGAGGTACAAAGCGTTGAAAATTCAATACCACAGGGAAGTGTTCTAGGATGTATACTATTTCTCATTTATATAAACGACCTTCCAAAAATTTTCCAAGATGAATCATGTATTTTATTTGCTGATGATATATCTATTTTAACTTCTTGTCCAGATGATAAAAATCTTAACAAAGAACTTACAGGAATACTAAATAATATAACAGATTGGATGACAGACCACAACTTAGAAATCAATTATTCTAAAACAAAAATAATGCAATTTAGACCGTTTCAAAAACAACCACTAAAAATAAGCTTTAACTATGAACATAATTTATTGGAAACCGTCAATACGTTCACATTGCTTGGTTTAAATATAGATACCAATGTAAACTGGAAAGATCATTTACAAAAACTTAGTTCAAAACTGTCGTCTTTTACGTATGCATTAAAAGAACTACAAAAAAATACAGACAGTAAATCAACTCTGACTGCATATTATGCTTATGCGCACGCTTGGCTCACGTATGGGGTTGTACTTTGGGGCAATAGTACAGATATACAAAGTATTTTTTTAAAACAAAAAAAGTGTATACGTATCATCGCTAATATTGATATTACCTGTAGTTGTAAACCATACTTTATTTATTATAATATTTTGACATTAACATCTATATATATACTCGAACTTATTATGTTAGTAAAAAAGTATTCAGATTTTTTCGTAAAAAAATCCGACGTGCCGAGACGATATCCACAAAGATATCCTAACAACTTGGTGTTACCACAATCAAAATTAAAATTACACTCAACAAGCACCTACGCAATGGCAATCAAAGTTTATAATCGTCTTCCGGAGATATTGAAGAAAGAAAGAAATTTCAAAAAATTCAAGAACAACTTAAAGATGTTATTGGTCAAAAAAGCATATTACAACATTAACGAGTACTTTGAAGACAAGCTATCGGATTTCTTCAACAATATCTAAAATAATAATAATTAACAGACCATTGACATTTAGACATTACACATTACACTTTATAAACACTAGAAATTTTAAACTATTGACATTACCTACTTGACATTTTACCCAATTGACATATTAGAAATAAAAAATAAAAAAACAATACAATATAATGATTTCTAATTATTTAATATTAATATTACTGACATCCAAACAATTGTAATACAAAAATACTATAAAATCTATTTTTTACATTTAAAAACTCACTGACTTACAATTTCAAACAATCCCTAGATAATTATAATAGCATTTTGAATGCATATATTTGAATTGGACCATTATACAAATTTAAACACTTAACTTAAACCTACCTTGAAATCTACCTTTCTCCTGTATAACCTAAAATTTTGTTGTGCCCGACAGGGTCCATAGTGTCATTTATAGTCTTAAGATTTATATTATGTAACTATGGAACGCAAAATAAAGAATTGAATTGAATTGAATTGAATATCCCAATCCATTACGTAGTTAAAGAGAAACAATTAGTGCGAATTTAGCTTGAAAATCTTACAAAACGAATTTAATTACGGTGGTGTTGCCTTCGCCTTGCTTTGATGTGAATTTATACAGAAAGATAAGATTGGTTACGAGGTTGGCGACCTGTTGAGTAGGCCGTTGGATTTAGCAAGATGGTCGGCAGCGAGACGTCATGGTCGGCGGTCGCCGAATTCTGTGAGGTCGTGGTGGCACAGAAGGAGGCTGCGGAACGGATTCGCGAGGAAGATCCCCTCGCCAACCCGATCCGCCGTAGAAGGCGAGGCCGGGCGAGGCGCCTGTATGCGCAGCAGCCTCAACCGCCCTAGCTAGGGGTGTGGAGTGGTGGAGGGGGGCTCCACCGCTCACCTTAAACACGCCCCGCAGTCGGCTGGAAAGCGCCCCATACCCATGGCGCTTTCCACCCTAAGACGAGTCCGAAAGGACGACCACAGTGCGCGACCTGAGAAGTGTGCGACGAGCTACCTCGGTCGCGCCGCACTTATGTGGTAAGATGGGTATCGTCAGTTTTTAGTGGGTATGCCGGCTCTTTACACCGGTGACTCCCACATAACCCAGGGGGCAAGCCCCACCGTTTCTTCCTGGGTATCCATAAAGGATTTTCTGACGTAAAAAAAAAAAAAAAAAAAAAAAGGCCGTTGGATTTAGCTTTCGCATGGAAGCTATTTTAATTACTTATATAACAGGTAAAACGTAATAGGTATTTTTTCCATAGCACATAAAATGTGTGGACGATAAATTTTAACGTATTTTACAAGACTAGTTATGTAAAATAATTTTACTGACTTCACAGGGAATATTAACTAACTAAATAGTCACTTTTTTGTAGTAGTTAGCTTTCCATGCATTCACCAATATAAAGTATTCATCAAAATGATAAATATAGTTCTTGTATTTGCTTCCTGCTCATTATTCATAAATTAAATATCGTGACGATTAGGGTCAATCGAATCAGTCAATAAGAATCACTATACCTAATCATTGTAAATCCATGGCGCCAACCCACATCATTATGAAATTAAAATTAGGGACTAAGTAGGTAAAACCTGAGTTTTTGGAACGTAATGGCGGGGTCGGTTGGGTGCTGTATATTTTATTTCAAATATTGTGTTGTAGTGTTGTTTTGTCATGAAATTGGTTTAGTTTTATGACCAAAAAGGATCGTTAAATCGTGCAATACGGAATACATCATTCGGCGTTGATTAGTGACTTACGTGAGATTTTTCAGTGTGTCATTTCCATTCATTCATTTGTACGGTAAGTTCATTTATTTAACAACATTTTATGATTTCATTCGTAATTTCACATCGTAATCACTATCATAACATTCAATTTTCGTATCATTTTTTCATAATCGCTTACATTGCATTCCATTTTCAAAAAATTTCTTGGAATTCATTTATAAAACAGCGGGTCTTACCATTAGTCGCCAAAAACTCCATGGGGTAAAGGGCTACATTGCACCAGTATCCTGAAGCCATAAATAAAGATAAAAACGACATTAATGAAGATATGGCTTAAAGGTCTTAGTTACCAGGCCAAAGATTTGGAAAAAAATAGGTAAAACCTATTGACTACCTACTCCATTTTACCAATCTACTCCCCTTCTTTCTCTTTGTGATAATGGAATACGGTACTTATAAGTACTTAACCAACGTTTTTCTTATATTGTACTTAATTTTCTTAAGATCTGATAAGATGTCTTATAAATAAATGGTTAAATGACTAAAATGTTCTGAAGTCATCGTCTGATAAGAGCCACATTGATGCATTGCGAATGAGATCATACTAATCAAACAAATACAATTTTCATACGGAGAATCAGGAATATCTTTTAGGTCCCACTTCTTTACCTAAACATACAAGAAGTTCGCTAAATTTGATCGTTTATTAAGAAAGATAGCATTAAAAATATTTAAGTACCTGCTGAATGCGCACTGCTTTTCATCAAGCGGTTAAGGGCTTGTCTGTCCCCTTGTGGTTAAGTAATTGCGAGTAGCTAAAGTTAACCTTAAAAAATGGGTAGAACTTGAATGAAACTTTCAGAAAATAATTTTAATAGAATTTTAAATGATAATTTCATTTTAAATTATGCAATCATCATGTCATGTATCGCCTTCTAAACCTTTATTACTTAATTTTTATAATATGTATGCCTTGCTATTAGCAGCATGAAATTCATCAAATATCTCTGGCGAGAAATAATAATCTTAATTCTCAAAACATGACAATTTCAATTAAAATTGTAATCAATTTTAATTAAAATTGCAATCAATTTTAATTAAAACTGTCATGTTTTGAAAATTAGGTAGCTAAAACAGAAATGTAAATTCGACATTCCATTAATTAATTTGCAATACTTATCTAAATCTAAGGTTACTTTTTAAAGTGTTTCTAAACATATTAAACTAAAATGCATTATACTTACTTATCTCCAAATAAGTAACTTACTTACCCAGCAAAAATTTTAAGAATGACCATATCATGCCGAAATTAATTCCTTTCTGGGTTTCGTTATCGTAAATCTGTACAAAAACGGAGGTTATCATATAAATATGGTAGTGTTCAACATAACTAAGAACCTTGTAAAAATATTACATTATAAATTAATACATACTTCAATTTGCCCTTCTATGGTTTTATGTTAACAAAGATATAGATATTATTGACCTACTTTTTGTTGTTATTGGTTTATTTTTTGGAATAAAACTATCGGAGATACATTTAGACAGTAGAATTTGATTATGATTACTGCTGGACACACTCTTTATATGTAAAAAAAAAATCTAAAAAAACCATTAGGTATTTTATTTAACGGAAACACTGTCGCTGATAAACATTATGTACAATGTTACCATTTAGTATAGCAAGAAGATCAATCCAACTATTATTGATCTTCTTGCTATACTAAATGGTAACTATTAATATTTATACTTGTAGGTGTTATGCTAAAATATTGTTAATAGTAATGTTCTATAATCTATGATATAACTATCGTATACAGATTGTTGATGCTAATATACTAAAGGTCTAAAGCCATCAATAAAAAATATAAGTTTGTAATGTCAGTGTGTCAAATAAACAAATATAACTTACAAGCCATTTTTTAATTTAAACAATAGTAATACATGTAAAAAGATGTCCGTCGTTGTAGTCGTAACAAATTAAAAATTAAGAAGTGTTTTGTACTGTAAACTAATAAATACATTAATATAACATTAAAAAGCAGTATTACTTACACGCCTCACAACAGGTTATGTACCAGAACATCAGATAAACGCAAGTAATACTGCGTGAGAAAGTTGCGTGTTCGCGGGTTATTGGACAACACATGGATTAACATTGGAGAAAGACGAGTTCCTAAAAGTTGAAAAACTTAAAAATGTAGAAAATTTTGAATTATGAAAAGCGAACTCTCTACTAGATGTGCTCAATAATAAAATGCCCAAAGTTGAAAAAATCCAAAGTCCAAAAACTAATATTGAACACCTAAAAATACATGTAATGACCTGTAAAACTGTAGCTGAAATGGGTATCTCTCGGAGGAACGCAAAAATATTTAAAATACTTTTTATTCAGTTATTTCTGACAAGATTTTGGTTTTGGTGGCCAAAAATATAAGATTTTATTCTAATTTTAACAATGATGGAACGGCTTGTTGTGACGAAGAAGGAAATAATTAGTCTACGTGTAATAACGTATTTTACTACACATATAAAAGATGCTTTCGTTAAGACACATAAATTTAATTTTAAGGTTATTAAACAATCGGGTCATTCCAGGTATTACAGCCATTTGAAATTACAACAAAACTCAGAATGTAGGTTCCGAACGCTGACTTGATATGAACTATGACATCACACCAAGCTTGCCAAAATGGTGTGCGTTTAAAATGCCCGTGCAGAGTGCCTATTTTTAATTTTGACACTTGCTACTGCTTTGTAGACGTTGAATATTATTATACTATATTAAGAGAATGTAAACTACTAAATAAAATTTTAAAATGATATATATTCCCTCTTCACAAAGAGTTTTATCAATATCTTTCACTGTATTTACAAACAATAGTCTTTAATTGATTCTTAGATCAATAAAATATTAGATACCGAAAGCAAAAAAATCTTACTTATAAAAATTTTGAAATTTGTTGTACTTACAAATATAGCTCTATACATTTCATCATAATGACCAAAATCAAACATTATGACTTCTGTATAATAACTGTATAAACAAACAAATAGGGCTTACCTATCTACGTATTAGCACTGTGAAAAAAAGTGTGATATGCACAATTTTTAAAAAAACGGACAGACAAGAAAAAATTATAGTTTGCATAATGTAATAAAAGCTTCATTAAATTTTTCTGTTATTTAGTCAATTCAAGATTCGATTTTAGTCTCCTGTACAGTAATCAAAATTTGAGTCAATTCAGTATCAGACGTTGCATATAGCCTGGTAGGCTTCAATGTGTCCTCCAGGGGTCGGAGTCAAGGTGAGTTGTCTACTGGCCTTCAGGAAGACAACGACGCCGGCGCGCACTGCTACTGGTTCCGTGTCGCACACTTTGCCCGAACCCGAAGTTATGATAAGAACACTAGGGCTTGCACGGATTATGGTATTGTAAGGATCGTCATTGCCCTCCACCTGTCAGCAATAGTTTTTGTTTGTAGAAATATTTTTTATTCAGAACTGGGTTTAATGTATTTTCAAAAGTTACAATTCTAAAATTGTTTCTGTGGGCATAGGTCAGAAAATGATAAATACAAATTAATTACTTTACAGGACAAGCAATTAATATATTGAGAAATCTTGAAGGCACTAATTAAATTTAAATATGAGACACGATATGTGAAACAAAAATGATTTTTAATATTAAGTCATATTGAGCAAAAATGCACATATCGTTGTCTGATTTTCACCCCAGATTTATTTATGCATACATGACTAAAAAAACATGTAATTTATAAGGCGGAAAGTAAGCACAAAGGATCGGATAATAACGGAACGAAATTTCTTCCCGTTTTGACATTTTGTGAGATTTTATTTAGGACCAATTTTCCAATACCAAGAGAATTTTTATCCCAGCAATTAATTTGACAATTGGATAAACGTAATAAAAATATGTCAAATAGAAAAAAATATTCATCATAATAATAATATTTGATAGCTTTTGCATGCTCATATAACTTCTCACCAAGCAAAGGCATTGACACATTTCTATAGATTAACTGTCATCTTTCAAAGGTATTCCTTAGTTAAAATTAAGTATTTAAAATCCGGCCAAAAACTTGAAACTGCAGAATATTAAGATTCAATTTCAGCAAGCATATATGTAAATTATAACTGAATAACCTAAATTTATTAGTCTTGTTAAACAATAAAAGATTTCCAAAAATGAAACCATTATGTTATCAGCATATACTTAAATTTATATTAGTTCTCTTAAAATTCTAGAGGTTTATATTAAAAGAGTTGACAGACGGATTTTAATCTCACCCTTATTTTAACTACAGCAAAATCTGGCACGGGTGGTCTCCAAATGCAACTGTTCCCATCTTCAAGCTGTGGGTTGAATAATAGCTGATTCTGAGCATAGCTGCTATAGTCCAACATATCCACTAGAGTGCTTACGTCTATGTGTTTAGGAGTGAGTCCTGCGCGCACTACGTTGTCAGAACACGCCATGCATTCTACACAATCTACAGTAAAAAAAATTACATAATGCTTTACTCACACAGTTTACTTTCCGAGGCCTTGCCATGTTAGTAAGAGTTACATAGAATATGCAACAGTATCAGTCTATGATAAAATAAACAGAATTTTAAATTTATACAATATTTGTTCCTTACCAATGAAAAAATCGTAGGTAATTTAATATCATTCATATAAAATTCCACAAGTTCAAAAGTTAAAAGAAATAATAACAAAAACTTAGGCATAGCCGTTTGAACAAAATATACATAAATAGGTTCTTTAAAATATTAATAGGTTCTGTAAAAAGAAAAATTGAAAATTTTTATGGTTTTACTGATTAAAGGAAAACTGTAATTATCACCTCCACTTAAATAGGCATGTGGCAAGTTTGGCCTCAGAAAAATTGCTTGCCCTGGTCTAAGAATCATGTAATTCATAAAGTAAGGGGCCCAGCAACCTACATCGCCAGGAAAATCATGATGCAGTTGTTGAATGAGAGGATATAGAAGAGATGCTTGAGTTGATGTATCTGTAATCAAAATCAAAAACCTACTCAAAATAAAAATTTAATGTTTCTTTTTAAATTTAATGGGAACACTTTTTACAACAATATGTAGCATATGTATACAGTAATTTTATAAGAATTTCAAAGTATAAATACTTTGTTATGAAACATACCCTCTTTCTCCAGCCTATTTAAAAACTTTTTTAGACAATCAGCCATTACTTGAGAGTTTGTTGTCATGAGTGATTTGAAGACCTTTTTAAGGACCTTGTCACTGTCTCCGTGCTCTTCATGAGCCATCAATGATTTAATACTTTCCTCACAAAGTACCTGTGTAAGTTCAGGTATTCCTAGAATACAATTTATTATAATATATAAACACTACACTTACTGAATTCAAAATGAAATTAAAGTTTAAAATACAGTGATCTAGGTTTTGTCTCAAAATGTATTTTGATATGTAATTATTTTTCATAAAACAAATTATATAAGATACTAAACAGGACAGCAAAGGGTGTTTTATTTTAAACAAAATTACTAAATAGATTGTAGTTAAGCTTTGCTTACTTGATAAATAATTTTTGACGTCAGGTAAGAGTCTAAAACCACAGAGAGCCTCAAATGGAGTTAATGCTATGGCCAATTCAGGTTTATGGTTAGAATCTTTATACATATCAGGAAAGTTCCTATGAAGTTCTTCAGCATGATCCTAGAATTATAGTTTGTTTTATTTTAATTTATTGAATGTGTATCTAAGTCCTATAAGATAGAAAGCAAAGAAGCTGAAGAAGAAGTTATTATTATTGATATATGTTAATAATATTTTCTGTTTGAAATTCTCTTTTTCTGGGTCAGATACAATGCAGAGGCTATCCTGTGGTTTGCAGTAAGTATTCTTAGATAAACTACAAACCAACTGCAGTATCGATAGGGCTGTTTAGGGGTAACATGCTGCTTGATTTAAAACTATTATAATTATTTCAAAACATGTTTCTATTAACCTGATTAAGCTCAGCCAAAAAGTTGTAAAGCATTGGGGATGACCAATATGTTTGCTAAACAGACTGATGTGTTTATTAAAAATCAATGTGATTTGTTAATTATCAGTAGAAAAAGGCTTAATCTTTTATAAATGTCTCTCATTTCTTTAAGTTTTTCTTATAATCTATTATATGTCTGTTACAATATGTTTGTGACACCAAACTCCACCAATAGTACTAAACTTGCATATTCATATTGAAGTTTTTTTACCCCAATAAATAAATATTATTACCTTGTTAGGATGGGCTTGTATTGACAATGCTTTTCTTATTGACAAAATCTTTAGAAGATATGGTATAGTCACTCCAAATTTGCTTCTTACAACAGGCCCAATTGCATCAAGGTTATCTTTTAAATATTCAGATAACAGTACACCTCTATCAATAATTATTGATGGACCATTAGGATGTGTTCCTACCCACAGCTCTGCATAAGGCTTTTCAGGATCGATCAAAGCATTCTCATCTGCACTGGAAACAAGCTTAGCGACCATACTGTCAGTGCCCAATTTACCCCAGTCATAGTTTTGAACTTTACATTTTAGCTCCATGACAGCCTGCAAAATATTTGAACCTACTTTATTATTTGCGATTTTATAATCTTATTAAACACATCTTTGCGGATAAGGATCACACAGTAAGCCTTGAATGTACAACAGACATACCAAAGTACTTATATGTAAATATTTGATTACAGATAATATTTCAATAGAGCTTTACATAAACTTATATAAAAGCAAATGCAAAATCACAATAATTAAGGAGAAGTAAAATATAAACAACGCAAATTTGTCGTTTCGAATCAAAATGCTCCTCGTAGTAATAATGTTCTATGGTGCTGTCATTCAAGTTGTCATTAAAACAGAATGTCACCTTGACGTATTCAACTTTTTGTAAAGGAATCAAGCACATAGAGCCACAAGATAATAGGAAACATTAAAAGTTACAATATAAGATAACAACATTAAAACATAACATAAAAATTTAATCATCGACTAAAAAAAACACGTAAATCTTATTTTACGTATTAATCAACATAAACCAACCATAAAACAATAAAATACCATAAAATTTTGTGAAACAGATGTATCAATAAAGCTGATGTTTCCATTAGTTATAAACTGAATGCACAGGTAATTTTTTTACGAAGTATATGTCAGCAATCAGTCTACATACAAGTGTGTATATGTCTACAATATATACACACATTCTAAAAACTACGTGTAGTAAATAAAGTTATTTTGGATTTCATTTGATATAGCTTGTAAATAAGTAGAATAGTTGACTATATTTGGAGTCGGTTTAAAAGGAGGTTTGCGATGTATACTGTAATTTTGCTAGGTAAATACATTAAAGATTAATAAGTACCATTCAAGAATAAAAGGATTACTCACTACACATTAGTTGATAAACATGTGGTTTGTGAAGAATGGCGTCGTCGCTGAAAAGGAATCCACTGAGTATGGAATCTTTAAAATATACATTACCTAGATATAATATTCTTCTAATTTTAACGGACTTTTATTTTGAGGGTTGCGTCATTAAATTGTTTAACCAGATTTATTTTACAAACCATCTGTCCGTATTTTGCCTGTTTTTCGGTTAAAAACTTGTAAGTTCTATCAAAGTTCTAAGACTAGTTATACATCTATCAAAGTAATATTAAATACTAATTCTTTATTTAGCACCATTTTAGACTATAGGTATTTATAAATAATGCTTGTGTAAGTAGATATAAAAAAGATAAATTCATAGCAGTATATAGTTAAATACCTATTATCTTTATCAAGCTAGGTACCTATGTGCCATATAGACTTCATCTTGGAAAGTTATTATAGAAATTAAATCTGAATAACTGAGATAAGTTTTTATTTATACCATATTAAGGCCATTATGTACTAATAATAAGTACCTGGACTCATTGATTAACTTAGTAAGCGATAAACTAAAAATAAACTGTAAATTTGGTTTCACACAGTAATTTTTTTATTTCTTCTAAGTTCAAATTCAAAAATATCTTTTTGAAGACCACTCCAGTCCAAAGCTTCTCGTTTCAAAGACTTTTTAGTCAATTTTACAGTGTTCTGAAATTCAGATTTATCGTCACTGTTTTCAATATTATTTTTTAACTTGTTTTCCACTATACCAACGCCTTTTGCCATTTTTGAAGGAATCGAAAAGCCTGACAGACCTCTATTTACAATTTCTACATTAATACTCTCATCCGGTTCATACAAGTTTGATTCACTACGAAAATTTAATTCAGGTTCAATTCTTAAGCTTTGGCGAGTATTTTTATTCGAAATCGGACTGTATTTATATTCTAAATCCTTCAGATCCAGATATGGATATTTTTTCATTATCACAAGCTGTTCATACTGCCGTAGGTCTTCATCGCTCAGATTGTTATTTTCTCTTTTCAGGTAATTATTATTATAAATATTACTTCCAATATCTTTAGCAGATATTTTAAACTTTTTGAGGACATTTTCTATATCGTTTGCCATTTTTTTGCTTCTCTCAACAATACTCTTATGATGTATTAAATCGTCCCAGTGCCATGAATCTAAAATAAACTATTCTGATTCATACCTGCTTGTATATTTTTGCTATATTATATAAAGCACCGCAATTTTTTTTAATTTACTGTATAAAATAATATAAATTAGGATGAATAAGTAGTTATCCACTTAATGTCAATGCTCAATTTCTTGCTTAGACAAGAAACAAAAAGAAATTGAGCTCAACCTTATCAGACGTTAAAATTTCGATGTAGTTGGCGGTGTTTGAGTAAACTATCTAGAAAACTGGATTTGGCATCGTTCTCGGGGGAAGCAACGAGTAACTCCCACGTCTTAGGGGAGCCTGTGAATATGCATTATAAAAGAACTATAGCAGCTTTTAGGTTTTTGCCAAGTTCTCAAAAAGAACATCTATTTTGTCGGATTACATACACCATACACTATTTAAAATAATTTTAGTGTATCATTAATGCCTAAGATAAATTGATACAAGAAGGTTACTAATTACATGATACGTTCTATAAAATGAATAAAACAGTAAATGCTTCGCGCAGCCCGCATTATTAAATATTAGAAAAAGTAACCTCCGAGTATACTATCTTTCACTTTTACCATACATATTCATTCACGTGTATAATATCAATGTAGTAAATAAAGGTTACAAAAAAAATATTTTACTTACTATTGCAATACTTCGAGTTTGGAGTAGACGATCTTATCAAATTCTCTTTACGCAGAGGGAATGTGTAGTTCATAGCCAGACATAATAATATACAAACTGTGAAAAAAGCAATCGCATTGTTCTGCATAATAGCTTAAAAATTATTTATGTGAATTTTTACTACGCTAAATGAACTTCATAAAATGTGTCTTACATTTTCATTGACAGCAATTGTCAATAAAGTCTAAAGTATATTACACGTGTAGAGTAAACATTTTTGATTATCTATACAAAACATGTCAGTTTTATCATGTCAGTTAGATGATTTTTCATACTAAGTAACCAATTTTCAGGAATTTTTCCAGTTTTTTTTATTTTTAAACCACCTTTGAATTTAACCGAAAAAAAAGTAAAAATTTATCAAATAGGTCAAGCCGTTTTTGAGTTTTAGTAAGAACAACGAACATTTTTATACATAAAAGAGATAATAAGAAAGAAGCATCTTCTTTCTTTCTGACACAAAAAAGTTTATTTTATTTAGTTTCTTCATATCCACACAAATCCGCAACGATTTTCCACGTCCTAGCCCACAATACACCATATTTCTAATATTCTACTATAGTCAATAAAATTGCAAACTCTCCAAAATATTTCCAAGTTTCAAAGAAAACAACAAACTTTCATAAAACACGCCTCTGGGCTGGCGAAGTCCCTTAGACCCTCTCCCATTGGTCGCGTCCCATCCCTTCTCTTTTATTCCCGAACGGGATGAAACAGGAACAACTTGGGGGCGGGACTGCTCCCTGAGGGATGTCGTATAAATCACCTGACATATCAATGCACGTGTTTAACGCGTACAGTTAACACGTGTTATGTCCCGGAAAAATGAGTGGGAATAAGGTTGAAAGTTTCACCGAGCAGACTTTGCAAACGCCGCGTCCGTCATCGCCTAGGAAGTTCTTTGCTAGGATTTATGGACACTTGGAAGAGCCGAAAACGAGTGATTCACTCAGTGTTGAGAATCAAGAGTGCGAATCGTCTTCTGATGTGGAAATTGGAGATAACGAAGTTGCAGGTGATGGTATAAACGCTATCCCCATGTGGGCTCCGCCACCACTACCGGTCTATCCTCGCCCGATGCTCTTGCCGCACCAACAGCTTGCTTTTGGAGCTGGATTAGCTGCTTTTTGTAAGTTATTTATAAATCATTTCTTAAGTTCTTAATATTCTTCACAGTTATTTTACAAAACCTCAACGCTATTGCTTATATACGGTGGTATATATGCTCGTGATTTTTTATTCGAAAATATTGTGAGCAAACAAATCCCACAATTCCGGCTATAAAATATCTAAGCTTCAAATATTGAGCACGAAATTCTAACCTACACAAAGAATGTAATGTAGGTAGGCAAGTTACTATTATACTATGAATTCTAATAACCCTATATATAAATAATAATTAAGTAATAGTTAAATTTTCCACCCTTGAAATTATATCTACTTTAGACTTTTTCACAAAAATCATGTGTATAAGTGATTCATGCTTCAAGGGCATTAAGTTACATACAATATGTAACTTAATACATAAAATGAAACTGCAGAATGGGTGTAAAGTGGTGTTAATTATTAACAAAAATAAGAGTAATAAGATACGAAAAACGGATAATTTGAAGTTTCATGATTCAATAAATTGTTTTTCTATATAGCTGCGATACCTTTAGTATTTTCGCTTGCCTAGATTCTCTTCATAGTATCAAAAGGACTTAGGGTTGCTGAAAAATATCTATAGTTTTGTAAACAAAAAAACACTATAATGCGCTCACTACAAATAATCGCATCTATTAGAGCGAAGACTTATTGAGCATTAAAAAATCCCAAGTTGTAGTTTCGTGGCTACTGCTGTAGCTCCGTAGGTACTTCTGTAAAGCTATTGCTATAAGGTGCTGCAGCACGTTCTAGCAACCTGCAGGTGGTAGGTAGTTGATGGAATGATGTACACTGTCGACAGGATTGCACCGTTCATAATATAATCGACATCGGGTGAGCCTTACGCTTGTTGGTCAGACTATAAACATTAAAGATTTTAATTGTATACATAAAAACATAATGATCTGCAAGATAGGAGAATTTAATCTGTTGATATGCGATGACTCCCGGGAACTATTATAATCTACTTAAAATCAAATTTTACTTAGATTGTACGGCTTAAGGTAAATTTTTATTATGAATATAAACTGATGCCCGAGCTATCACAGAACCTAACCCTATCCATCTTTAAAAATTAGATTACTTTGAAGTCGGTTAAAAATTTCTGTGAAATATTTTTTAATACATATTTGAGTTGTAAATTATTCGGCTATAACTATTCATTTTGCTACTATCACGACCAATAAATATGTGAATTATATTTCAATATTCGATTTTTCCGATTTAAAGAACTGTCAGGCCGCATGCATCTGTTTTAACCATACTACACTATGAGGTCAGCGTGTCTGAATGAAAATACTTTTCCATACATTTTATTAGGAAATTAGAAACTGCTTAGTCGCTAACCTCCATGGTAAAAGTTACTGAACTTGTGTATTTGAAAGTAATGGCCTCAAAGTGAAGAATGGTAAGTGTTTCTAGACGGAATTTTTATTGCACATGGCTTTCAACGTATTGACATAGTCTTCTACACTTCGCCAAGGTATAAATTAGTTAAGTAAGTGATTCAGTACCTATTTAATTATTAGCTAAAAATTAAATAACGTCTATGAGAGAAAAGGCAATAAAAATAACACTTAAATGGTTATCATAATCAATATATTTTATTTCATTTATTACGAATATAAAATCTGTGTAGTAAATAGATCAATAATTTAATTTTAATAAAATGCAGATGCATTGAAAGTTACATTTCGGGTACAATATACTTTAAATTAATTTTATTGAGTGCGAGGGCTTTAGTAAAACAAGCAGAAGGTGCGGAGTAGTACTAAATGTAGATTTATGATATAATTTGTGTGCCAATTCAGAAAAATTTGTCGGCGGTTTCTGACAAATAAAAGTAGATTTTTTTATTTGTCAGAAACCGCCGACAAATTAAGGTTGAACACGCCATTCTGTTCTTTTTCAGTTCACAGTTTGTCCTAATCTGCCTGATTTTTTAAATGATTTATGTATATATTTAAAATATAAATTGGTAGGGTTTGCTTGAACTGGTTAGGTTGAACCGTGAACGTAAAGTGCATTAGTTTATAAAACTAAAACTAATAAAATATTAATAAACTCTTTTAATATTGAAATCATTCAATTGTAATAATTTTTTAAGTAAATCGAGGATTCAAAACTGTACTCACAATTTCTATGCAATATAAAACGATTTTTTTCTTATCAAATAGGTACTTTAATATTTACAAAAAATATTGACAATCCTTTGAATCCCGTCGCCATAGGAACACAGATCAAAGATATCGTTTTAAAAAGAGAGCTCGTATAAATATTACTACAAAAATACTTGAATATCACGTCGAATGTCCACGATAAGCTTACTCATTTCAATACACGTCTAATCCCTACCCTTTAGTGGACATCTCTTTGTAGATATTATAAAAAAACACGATATTTTGCATGGATATTTTCATTTTATTGATGGTAAAGATTTATCTTTACGTCTTAATGATTAAATGAAAAATAGCACAAAAGTATGCTTTTATTTATTCGAATAGATTTCTAAATTAAATAAGTATTCATTATTTATAGAACATGTCCTAAAAATATATTTTGTCAAGTTTCAGACTAAAGGACCAAATTGAATAGATCATAGATGAGATCGAAAGTGTCTACTTGTGGTGTAGACACTTAAAAGTTACTTATGATCGCATTTCTATCTAATGCTTTAATTTTTCGACCTTAGTCTCCTTACCTTTAATTATTATTATCAACAGAATTGAAATACAAATAGGTATTACTTACTACTAAGGAGCAGCATTGAAATTCTTTAAAAGTAACATAGTAATATATATAAATGCGGTAAAACATATTAAGGTTGCAAAAAAATAACCTACCTAGTGGAAAAGGACACCCCCTCTAGACTTTCTTGTTTTTTGACATCACTATAGCCATGTCGAATTTCTTTATACAAATTATTTTTTTTTTAAATTATCTCATTTCTTTATCCTATGAAAATAAAAAGAAATCCATTCCTTTTCAGCTTATATAAGTAACCGTCGTTTCACATACAATAGGTAAATGTTCTGTTAAGCTTATTAGTAAGAAAATCGTTTTCCTGTGTAGAAATTCTTATTGCCATGAAAATAAAATCGGGCCGGTTTGTCGCGTTCGTCGGTGAAAAAGCGTCTATTTCACATGAGAGTCCGGAATGGCGTCACAGTTTCTATTAGGGTAACCATATTTTAAAGTAAATTTCCACAAATTATTGGACATATTTTAAAACATGCGTAGATTTTGATATAATTTGAATTTGATTATATTTATATGTACTTTTATGGTGCCATTTTTATGTCACTTTAAATGTTTTCATTTTTAAAAAATAATACCTTTTTTAAGTAATATTTTTGGTGTTTATAAACGTACTTTTAAAAATTAAATATGGAGTTTTATAATTTAATTTTCTTAAAAACCGTACAACGAAATTAAAATGGGAATGGGATTAATCTTATGAGTTAAGAGATCTCAGTATTATGTATTTGTGATGTAATTATTACATATATTTACACACTTTCCAATTTATTAAAATACATAGTCGTTCTGCTATGCCCGATATGCTTGACGATATTGCAATAGGAATAGTAATAGGCTTTATTTGAATTTTGTTGCACATCGCTGCAGCTTACTTTCTTCTGATAACTTGCTTTGTGCAAGTAGGATTTAAAATATAAATAAAACTCGAAAACATAATCACTCTACTTACGTAATAGGGTTAATTTAAGTTGAGGCCGACCGTAAAAAATCATTTTCGTTTGCTTTTTAAAAAATGCATAATCACAGTTAATCACTCACTTATTTTTATTAATTTAGTGAAGTGCCTTATATTTGTGAGCTAGTTGATGGGATAACAGATAAGATACAAAGCACAGATAAGAACATAGTACTAAAGAAATACACGATTATAATTTTGCCTAGACATATGCTTTATCTAATAATAGGAAATGTATGCTCGGCCAAGAATTTTACCCTTCCTAAGCCCCGAAGTATAACAAAATACTATTTTTAGTAGTTCACTAGTCACACTAAGCGAACAAATGCAGAAAGAGTCAAAGAACTTATTACGGCTATAAAGAATCGGCATATATCGTTTATATGATAACTTCGAGAGAGGGAACTAGGTATTGGATAGATATTCAAGTCCATATCCTGATCAACAAAGATATAATTAGGAGGTAAAGGAATTTAAATTAAAAAGTAATTATTTATATTTAATCAATTATCATCTACCTACGTGGAATCCAGGTTTGTAAGTTTCGGCGATGAAACAAATATTGCTTACTAATCGTCTAATTATGCTATGAAATAATAAATGCACTAAATATATTATTGAATGAGTGATGAATTATAAATAACGAAGGTCTAACCGGCAGGCGAAGCCGTTCATGACTCTGTATCACTCACCACGTACTGATAATCTTGCAAACAGTACCCAATTATATTTTAACAGTCTCGAGAATCCAAAACGAAATCGCAACTCAACAGAAAAATGATATTCAATTGAAATTCACGCAAAAACAAAACTGTTTTACGTAAATATTTGAACTCAAAGCTATTGACTAAAATTTATTTTTATTGTTGTGTTCCTTGTTCCTAAAGTAAGTTCAGAAGAGTACTTCGAAACATTGTTAGGTAAGATCCCTATCTCATCTAACATTTCACCAGGTATTACTATTTTAAATATTTTTGCACTGAACCAGGCGTTTAGCTATGTCCCTACCTAATTATTAATACGCCTGGTTCGTCGACGACTTTATTCATCTATAGTATTCTCGTGTTATTCCATCCTAAGGTTGTCCGGAATAGATAGTTTCTAAGCGATAAGACCTCTGTTTTGCAATTATCACTGAACTTCAGATACAGAGTTATATACTCTTTATCATTATTTATAATGTATTAATATTCACAATAATAATATGTAACATGTACAACAAAGCATATTCTATCTATTCACGACTATGGATGCAGAATCCATTTTGAAACGATCAATTTGCTTATGCTTTGTTGGGTTACAAGGCAAATATAACTATGATATTATATTAAAGCATCAGTGGACTCGTAAATAACCCGTTAGTTATCACTTTTTCGTCATAATAAATAAGTTAGCGTATAGGCGCTCAATATGTCATCATTTTAGCACCACATTATGTTACAGAATTACCTCAAAGTCATGTGTACTTTAAATTACAATTAATGCTTCATCTTACTTATCATACTCTTCAGGGATGAAGAACTAATAGTTATAAGCTGAAATTATCTACAGCGTAGTCCACGGAAAAGGGAATAGATGGCGTACCGTACTCGGAGCCGCCTGCTCTGATGCGATTACCGCACCACGACTGGACGGATCACAATAGAGACGAGAGGAGTTTCATTCGAGCCCAGTGTAATGTGAAAATTGTCGGCAATGTTCAGCTACTCCGCTATAAAATCTCCCATTGTTCAACTCTAATAACTATTACGAAACAACAGTCCATGAAACGTTAACTGAATAGGTATTACGCGACAATGAGAATTGTACAAATTAATGTTTATTTGATGTTAGACTTCAGTACTTATGTTTGCGCGAAAATATAGTGATTAGGTGCGGCTGGTTATTAAGAAACGTAACGGTAGGTAAACAATAATCATCATAACATTTCTTCAATATATTTTTTTTCTTATTAGGTATCTTACTAATCCACAAAATTATCAACACACTAGATATCTTTATGTAATACATTTTTTTGAAGGGTTCCAAACCCTTCATATTTTACATTCTTATACTCATATTTTGACATTATAGGTAATTTTATATTTCGGCATTCGGCATCATTTCAATAAAGAGAATGGTTTGAAAGAGTATGAAAAATTTGAAATGAACAAATGCTCTTTCTACTAGTTACCAATTATTTTCATCGCAACTTAATTACGATTTGTTAACTTCCATATCTCTTAGCTGAGTGGTCAAAACCTCTAGTTACAGGTTCGGCAGCTCGGTGTTTGAATCCTGGCCAGGGCAGCAGGGCAACGATGCTTACTATGGGCTAGATAATAGGTGTGAGTGTAAGAATGTGTGAAACTACTATCCAATTTAATATTAAAATGATTGATATGTACGTTCCAGAAGGGGGAGAGGGACTATAGGGATATGGCGAAGGTGGCAAAAATGAGCGCTGTGAACGAGCCCTGAGCAAGTAGCAGCCCACTCTCATGTATCAGTATCATCCTCAGCTTTAAATACCAGAATACTATAAATATAAGACTATAGTATTATAGACAGTTAAGACCATTTGAGAGTTGAGACAGGCATAGTAAGGTTTGAGCCCTAGTCGTCGGCGATATGAGCCTTGACTAACAGCCCGGAGAAGATGTTTAGTCGGTAGTTACCTCGAGGTTCAAATACCACTACAGCTAGTGCCAAAATGTAGGTCTGATATAAATGCATTCGTCCTCTCCGACAAAATTGCCGTGGGATTGCCAAATTGATAATGTGCTCAGTCTCTGAATTGATTATGCACTTTCGAAATTAATGTGATTTTATGACTTGAATGATACCATTCAACATTTGGAATTACAACCTCATCATCATTAACAATCCGATTAAATTCACCAACAAACAGATGCTGTAGACAGATACTTATAAAAAGTCCACAGAGAGCTGTGGGAGAGGACACGTGTGTGTCGGCGCGCTCATTCGGAATCATAACATTGCGATTTATATTAGCCGCCTTCTTCATATGTAATATATACAGTACATAATTGCTAGGCTTCCAGCTATCATACTTTAAAGGGACCGTAGGGTCCCGCTTTTCATAGTTATCATCGCTATGAGAGATGATAATATGAACAAAAGACTCATATTTACTGTAAATTAAGTAGTACTAAAATAAAATGTATCTACTGAGATTCAATATAAAGAATCTTTTTATCTATGTGTATTATTCAATTTCTTTTTTTTTTTCAACATTGTGTAGTATTAGAAATTATAAAAAGCCAAAAAAAAAATTTAAGTACCCTGCATCTTTTTAGAAATCGATAGATACCCTATTTGCGACATGGTATCATATCAAAGTAATAATTATCATAGTAGGTTGGTGAATATTTATATATTAATAATTTATTGAATTTTATTTCGGAGATCTTAAGAACATGATAGGCACTTTATGTATAAAAAATTCTACAATCAACAAAGAAATGAAAAGAAAACAATTTCGTAGCAAATACACGTTCTTAAATGAAAGACTTGAGCTATTGTGCACAATTGAACTTGCTGAAGCGTTCCTTCAATTCGCAATATCAATATCTTTGAAATACCTATATTGAAAACAAAAAGGTGAATTGTGAACAAGTCAGGTGGCGATCGGTCTGTGAACGCATGGGCCAATGATCTCTTAATTAGGGGATCTTCGTTAATGAATATTTGAGGGGTAGAAGCCCTATTACTCTATCGTGGCATTGTTAAGCCCTTGAATATACTCCAACTTTTTTAATCTTCGGGGCAGATTTATATTTATAGGGAAGGATAACATTTTGAATGAAGGCTAATAATTAATCAGAGTTTAGAGGGTCATTACGATGATATAGGTAGGTATCGTTTTTGTAAACTATTTACTAAGGACAATAATAAATATAACGAATTAATTAAGCTCATTTTATAATTAAATTTATGTATTACAACTTTAATAATAGGGAATATTCGATCAATTAAAGAATACCTCTGCCTGTTATATTGAATCGTCCTCTCTTTAAGGCCTGTTTACAATACACTGTTTATAACACAACAAAATTCATAAAATCTAGATTTTAATAAAGCTAGATTTATATGATATTGTATATACATATGATTATTGTGTCAAAATTTAACGCCTTTTAGGAGAAAATGATTCGTGGATAGATCATTGAAACTCAGCATAAGTATCAGCTGTAAATGATGATTGAAACCGCAGATCACACTCACTTTCTACTCGATTAAGCGCGTGACGATCTTTGTCAAATAAAGCATCATGGAACAATTACATTTGGCCGAGGGGTTGACCACAGCTGACGTTTTCACAGGCAGATCCGCCCTAGTGAATGTGTATTGTCAAATAAGCCAATATCGTTATACTCATCAGATTTTTTACACTTTGTTTCACAACATAACAGATTAATGAAGGGGTGTAAATGTTTATGACAATGATATCTTTTCATTAAGATGAGTTTTGGATTGATAGGAATAGATTTTGTTGGTGGCCTCTTTAATAAAATTAGTTGTTAAGATATTATAGATATGTTGGGTTCCTTATTTTATTCAACAATAACTTACTAGTTTAATTTATTATATAAACCTTTCCATAGATGATATCACAACACCGCATATTGTGGCAATAAAAACTTAAAAATTGGTTACAATGATTACTTTTTTCTTGTCTGTCCAATAAAAATAATGATTTCTTTGTTGTTATGTATGTAAATCCTTGCGATGTTAACACAAGAAATCATAGTGAGCCTTGTAAATTATCTAACGATAAAACATACCTACCTTTTTTTTTGTCTTCTTGTAAAATGGAAATATCACGTGTTCCATTGATACACAAATGTTTTGAACTTCAAATTTTGATTTTTAGTCTAGTGTTTTTGTACACTTGACGGAAAATGCAACAACTACTAATTTTCGTACGCAACCAACGTTTGCTAACAGTAAGTCCATACCATTTATCTACATGGCACGCATTCTTCAAAACAATAACTCCTAATGATTTGGAACATGCGAAACGATATAATGGCTCTATCACACTATTCTTTATGAGAATAATGTGCTCTACGAGATTGCTCTAATGGCGAAAGCAATTATGGTAGCTTTGATATTATTTGGTAAAATAACCGTGATAAGAAAACAACAATATATATGTCTTTGAAGAATAATAGCGTATTTAGTTAATTATCTATAAAATAACCACGCTATGTCATTCGCACCACTTATATCGGCGTGAAAGAATTTTACACAGACATGGTAATGTATTCCGTGCAATTAGAAAGATAGCGAGCGCTTACAATTTGCTCGTTTACCTACTTTGTTATATTTGTTTGCTCGTTTCGAAGGTTATTTCCAAAATGGTTTAAATGTTTGATACGAGTATCGACACGATACGATTTTAAAACTATATTACATTTTCATATAACTTACTCATGTCTAGAGCAGTTCAGAAGTTAGTTACACATCAAGCCGCCCATTACAGACATTATAATCATAGATAATAATAAATTTACCTTTAATTGTGTATAGGCTTCCGGGAGTTTTTAGGTGGCTCCACAGATCAAGAAGTGCACTAATTAATATTGTTGGAAGTGAAAAATCGGAGCGACGTGCAATCGGTCGTGGTTTTAAACGCTAATTGACCGGACGCGTAACGAACACCGATCAGCCATATGTCGCGTGTTATAGAGCTTCAATCTCACCGTTCACAGAACTACCGGTTTTTTTCACATAGCTAACCGGCAGCACAAGGAAATCGGACATTGATAAAATGAATGGCATACTTTGAAGTGGATAGTTATATGGTATACACTACTGCAGATCAAACGTAACAACGATATTTATGGATATCTTACTCCACTGCAATAAGAGGCATTTTTTAACTTATTTCCGCTCATAGTACCTACTTTACCACAGGTAACTTTAGGCAGTTTATGATATTAAACCATTTTTCTTACCTTTAGTTGCATGTTCACGTGTTTATTATATCTTACCTGCGTATTATATTATATGTTCACGTCGAAATGAAGAAATATGAATTTATTTATTACAATTGTAGATATGGGTATTTTTCACCGCTATGGTCCTTCGGGCCCAGATCGGTACCAGCGATCTAAAACCCCATAATCCTTTATAAAATAGAAAAATATCGTTATATCTTAAAAGACCCAGTGAATAGCTACTAAAGCTGGGATTTAGTTACATCTGAAATTAAATCAATTTATAGAAATTCATTAATTGTCTTGAGGAAATAGTTCCTCAAGTTCAACACAAGCATAATTTAATACATGCTTAAAATATGAACGAATATAAATTACTGTATCAATTACGTTGTCATATTAAACGTGATTCACCCTAAGACCGTAAAAGGTTTCCGTGCCGATATGCTTCCGGAACAGTATGGCAGGAGAACCTACAATCTTTTCTCAGGGATCCCTTCTGCACTAATGCTTTTAGTGTATGTCATACATCGACAAGCTGGAATTCTTACATCTAGCTGATTTAAAAACTAATTAGTGTCTGGGTAAGCAATTGTAGTAAAAATTCAGCAGTTAATAGTTTAAGTAGATGTGTTATGAATGAGTTTAGTAAGTAATACATTGGGTACTAAAATAGCAAATTTTTTCTAAAGAAAGTGAAAGTGAAAAAGGTTATTTAAAAAATCGCCGATTTCCTAATTATCTTAATGATTCCTAGTAGTAGGAATAAGAAAAAATCTAATTTCTCGTCATCCTTCCAAAAACAACCTACAATTGAACTAAAATATTTGTTTAAATATATCGTAACAATTGTGTAAACTTCGTACTATTAAATTTTCTGAAGAACAGAAGCTCGAACATAGAACTCTAGTTAGATTGATTATAAGTGAAGAGTATACCTGAAGTACCTTCAAAACCAAAAAATATGAACACTTTAGTCAGTGTGACATTCATGGTAGTACAAGTTAATGAGTGATTACCAAGAATATTTAAGTATCTTATCATTTATTTTTCACATCTTACTTATTATAGGTGTGTGGTACATACCCTATCAATCCGAAACTTATCCATGTTAATATAGTCATATTAATACTATCAAAAACTAGTAAAAGTAAAATGGAAATTGAAAAAATTTAAAACTAAATATTACAATTTACATTTTTTTTATATCACCATAGTACTTATGACTATGGTAACATAGGTATAGGTATGTTAACGTAGGTTTCAGCCCGATAGGATATGTCCCAAACACCTATATTTACTTATCTACTTTTTAATCGTCTTAATTTTTATATATTTCTAACTTTTTCTAACTTTCATGTAGGAAATTATATGCCCAGCAGTGGGACAACTCCCACCTTATTTACTCCATCTACATAATCCCGCAAATCGGTTACCACTACTTCGTTTGTTGCAGTGGCTCGTAGACGACGAAAAGAAAGTCGACCCAGGCGACAGAGGACCACATTTTCAGCTCACCAGACCCTCAGATTAGAACTGGAATATGCAAGAGGAGAATATGTAGCGAGAGCTAGAAGGTATCAGTAATTAATGTATGTATATTATACTTATATACAAAGGTATTATTTATCAATGTATATAAGAATTAAGTACTTTACTATTAACTATCTTTAGGAACACACTGGGACAATTCAAACTTCAGTGACTTTGTTTCTTCTTGTATATTAAATATAAGTGGAGTCCAAGTATCCGCAATTGGTTGGCGGGTTAGTAAGTAAACGTAATAAAAAACAGACTCGTCTTCATCCAGTTCGCAACATTGCTGTAGCAATTATAGTAGGAGCGCGGAAACTAATACCATGATTTTTAGAGGTTTCTGAAATCCCACAATAATAATATATACCGTTCAATTGATACTTACCTTTAGCCTTTTATTACCTTATACTATTTTTAATATAGTATTTATTTCTAAATTTATTCCTTATTCTTTCATTACCTAAGGTTAGTATTTATTAGGTTAGAACCTTCATATACTTACCGCTCCAAAAGGATGATGTAAACGTAAAGTAATTATATACGCTTAATTGATTATAGTTATATACTATTATAGAATAGAATATTATATACTATTAGTGTTAAATCGGTAAAATATTAATAAAAACTACTCTGATATAAATTATATGCATACCTAACATTAAAACGAGTAAATTAGGTTTCTTGGGCTTCATGGTGCAAAAATTTATTTGTTTGTTTTCTTTTAAGGTGTGAATTAGCTTCTGCTTTGTCCCTTAGCGAGACACAGGTGAAAATATGGTTTCAAAATAGAAGAGCTAAAGACAAAAGGATTGAAAAGGCTCATCTTGACCAACAATATAGGTAAGTACACGTACGACCCACACATATTAATCGGTACATCATTACATTTGCTAGTGTAAATTTAACTCGGTCGTCCTTGTCGTCAGCTGTCAAATTGTATGCAAACGACCACAACACCTCTGCTAGTTTTAATTCAGGGGTGGTTTAAAATTATAATAAAAGGGAAAATCCAAAAAGTAACCTAAATTAAATTATTAATTTTTAATTTGAAAATTGTCTAACTGACATAATTACTATCATTTATCACCTCTTGTAATTAATTTATTTATCTACACATAAATGGTTCTAGTGATTGAAATATATGAAATTAATGAAATAGGATTATGTACTTACAAACGATGGCGTTCTTAGTAGGTGATACACTGGTATTTCACTGGGTCAGCCAATTTCATATAAAATATGATTGCATGCGTGCTAGCATTTCACCAAATTTTACGCCCTGTGCGAAAGGCGAAAATTTCTATGTGACGTTACAATATAACTATGTATTTTTCATTATATACCCACAATAGACAATGTCATAACATTGCACGACATGTTTGTATACTTATGAGTTGGTGGTGAGACTAGACATGGTAAAATGGTAATTTACTCTACCTCTGAGGTTAACTGAACCTAACTAAATTAATATAACAGACAACAAATATACAAACACACCTTTCTAATTTACAGAAAGTACAATATTCGAATCGTAATCTCTACATCGTATGGAAATTACGAACAACATTATTAATTTGTTTCAGACATTTAGCGGCGGCATCCGGGTTGTTCCCGAACATGCTAGGAGCTCCGTACTGTGCACCTCCATGCCCGTGTCTACCTGTTCAATCTCCAACAATAGAAAAATAAACTTTATAATTTAGTAACTTATAGTAAGTTTATAAGTTCTTTTATTTTATTAAAAATTCTTTTGTACAAAGATTTTATTAATAAAATTATAATTTTATATCACAATGACACTACTTACAACCATAGGGGACTTATTCTTACCTAATATTGACCGTTTAGTGAATTTATCGCTGTGAGCTAGTATTATCTATATAAAATTACTATACCCTTGTTTGATCTATAGTTGCAAGATACTACGAGTATATGACGTTATCATAGGAAGGGGATCTGAAAATCATAAATTAAGTAGATAAATAGGTGAGGAGTTCGGTGGCGTCGTGGTTTTGATTACGCAAACAATGAACCTTTCGCCATGTTTGGATGGGTCACTCAAAAATCAAAATTAGTTATTTAGTTAGTTCTTCAGTGCTTTGCAAAGCATGTTAAGGCCGTTGGTCATGATTTAAGTATAAGCAAAAATATCTGTAAGACAATGCCGATATTTTTGCCTATACTTAATCGTTCGAACGAGTAAGTACCTACTTAAGTAGAATTATGACGAAAGTGGAAATAAATTATTTATGATGGGCTAACCATGTCCATGTTACACTTGTATACAAGCTACTAACTTTATCATAACCCATATCCACTTACGTACAAGTTACAAACTGTAATTAATTTGTAAATAAATACATAATATATTTAATTTAGTAAGTACAAGTTCAATTTTTATGTACATTAGATGTATTAATTAGTGTGGATACAATACCGAATTTAATTTAAACATTTTTGTGTAATTTAAACTTGTTCATAAAAATTATCATTAAAAAGACAGGATTTGATTTTCCATATATTTCTATGAACTAGCGAAGGCAATGCTTTCTGTAAATGTCAACTATCGTTTCGACACTAAGATTGTATAGTTTCTAAAACCAAAATACCACGTCTAGATTAGTATGACAGGAAACTGAATAAAAAATGTTTGGTTTGTGAATCAATTATGTTGTTTTTCTTTATTTCAACAATCTGTCAGACGAGATTGCAGTGTATATAGTACATAAGTATTCTTTGTTCCAAACTTAGTACACCCTAAAGTTGTAGCAGTGTTATTATATTTATATTTTAAACGAGCTACACTCCTATCTTTGACAGTCCCATTGAGAATAAATCATTCCAACTTAAACATTTCATTCTTTATTAAGTTTTCAATGCAACTTATTCTGAAAAAGATTATTTATTTATACTATCTATAACACAGTATCCATACCGATAAGGATAATTTTAAAAAATCAGGAACTGGAATATTTCAACTATTCCTAATTTAAAATAAAAAAAACCACCCCTATCATTAGGGTAACTACATCTACTGGTTGGGGCATAAATAATATTCAATATATAATATATTGAACAACAAGTAAAGTGTACAGAATGAGTAATTATTTATACATGAAACAATATCTTACATCCCAGTTAGTTTGTAATCAAACGATAGATTAACAAGAAAAATGTAATGAATAAATATCTATAATTGGAGCGAAATTTGCATCTCACTGAGTCCTGTGTCCTGGCTATTTGTGTTTGTGAAAGGAGTTAAGGCATGAAATTCTCTTACGTTTAGGAAAACAAGGATATAATAAAAGATTGATTGTAGATTAAAAACTTTATTTCCGACATAGTTAACTTACCATGGCCTTTTCCACCAAGTCGTCTCGTCCACATTTAGAAGAGTCCATGGAAAATAGTTTTCATTTAATTGAAAGCACACATTTTATTATATTATAAAAAATATCTCCACACCTTATTATCATTAATAATCATTTGAAGAAAGTATTTACTATAGTAATATGTATTAACACACTAACAGTAATTTAGTCACATAAATTTAATTTTGATTGTATAAGTATTATGAACTGTAAATTGAAAGAAATTAAATCCTATTTAAAGTGTATAATCCAAGATAATAGTAATGAACAAATGTCATTACTTAAACTTAAGCTTTTAAGAACTTAAAAGAGTTTAATATTAATAAAAGTACACTATATCTAACATCGAGTTTAATTACATGCTAGGTTTATGAAATCATTGTGATAGCTATACTGATGTTTATATAATTTGTTTAAGATAAACTATCTTATAATTTTATAACAATATTCCCGTTTCAACGTATTTTTGGAATGTTATAGCTATCAATCAGATCATAGAATAAAATTCCAAATAAAACCGACAACAATAAGTAAGCTTTTCTTAAAGACTAGGAACGCAAACATTTTGCCTATATGACACAGTTTTTACAGTGAATCTAATAAATTTTTATCAATAATTTCAATTAATTATTGAATATAGTAGAGCCGTGCATTACATTGTGACATTTGAGATGTAAAAACTGTGGTTATGTGCTATAGCTAACAAAAGGAATATGAATCTAAATCCTACAATACCTTACATGACAGACCTCACTTGAAGGTGTAAATAACTGTAAAATAGCTATTGCCGCTTCACTAAGTCCACTTGTCCCTCACTAGCTAGCTGAGTCGCCTACCTCCCATCACTAACTACCTTCTGCCTGCCTAGCTTCAACTAAGCGCAACTTGAGACCTACACATTGAAAAATAACTAAATAAGTAAACAACAAAACATTCTCACGAGCCCAGGAGGCAACACACGACGAAGGTAAAACTGCATCATACCTGATCATAAACTGAATTTATATCACAAAGTACATACCTATCCTCGTGATATTGTGTTAAGGTTTAAATCTTGTGCAATTATTTGTTAAATAATGCATGAGATTATATAGTTATATAATATACACACATAAATAATATATGCATGTCCTGTAATGAGCTCTGGTTCTGTTGTTTAAACAGCAAACTTAATTCAAGTTTTATCATAACAATTAAAATAAAGAAGACAAATTGCCTGTCGGCGACGTCGTTGATGTAACTAAAATGACAATGTTAAAGATTTTTAATCTTCCGCACATACATGAAACATGGTAAAATGAGTCAAATGTTTGAATCGGCTGTGTCAATATATTTTTAAATGACATTTAATCGCTTTCCTATTGAATGAAAGAGATGTAGATAATTTAAGTGTAGAGAATTTTCAATGAATACCATTAGGCTTTACAAGTTGTAATTAAGGTAATACTTACAAGAGGAATTAGTGGCGACTTAGTAACGTCCACGCTGGTTACCGCCGCCAGCGGAGGTATTACCAGCGTTATTGTTGAAATTACCACTTGTGTAGCCACCTCCACCACCACCTAACAAACAGAATACTCGTTGAAGAAAATAAAACATCATGAACATGTCGAAAAATTACCACTTATCAAATCATTACCTAAATGCTTTATTGTTTTATAAAATAGAGAACTAAATAAAAAGTTATGTAATGTTTCATTGACTACTTTTTGTCATAGCAGGGTTGCTCCTCATACACCATTGGTTTTTGTTTGAATGATTGAGCACCTTACGTTGCTAATTTATTGAGTTATTTGGAATTTATTTTGAATAGTTTGATTCAAAACAATAGAGTTTAAAGTTTTTCCTATATATTATTCACTACTTAGACCTTATTTAAAAAGTAAGCAATTCCTCTATAAATAAATAAATACTAAGCTAAAACATATTGTTGTGGGACTCCTTGGCACAGTCTCACAACCTGATATATCTTGCTAAATGAGAATCCTTGTTGATTAAATATAAATTTTATTGATTCACTTCAGCTTGATGACACACAACTTGCTAATATGAGGAATTAAAAGTGAATGAAATGTGAATATTAATTATTATTATATAAACATATGAGTGCTAGAAAATCTTTTAAAAAATATTTTATAATTATATTTACATTTACGCTTTGTTAACAGTCTGTGTATAACAATCATCACTTATGTATGTTAGCGCCAATTAGTAATGAGAACCAAAAAATAAAGGTTACTATTTATATGATATTGTTATGTATGTGCAATAAAGTATTACATAAATATTTCAGTCATTATTATTTGTTGTTGAATATATTTGCGCAGGGTAGCTCTAAATAGAGTTTAGAGACCAGATAGAGCTGGAGGAGACCTATGGCATGTCGAGGTTAGAAACCTAATAAGAGAAGCATTGCACAAGATACATAACTCATCAACAAAGGGCTTAATAAATAGAATTTATCCATTGTATAAATATAATTTATCCATTGTCTCTATTCAAAATAAAAGTCAAAATGTTTATTACGTACCAATGGGAATACGAAACTATTACAGTGGAGTAAAACAATTAAAATGGTAAAAAGAGGTAATCATAAAGTGCAGAATATGAATGTGTGCTAGGGTATGTTTGTTGATATGTGGCATGTGGGTGTAAGTGTTAGTCTGCACAAGAGAATTTAATTATATATTTGTATATATATATATATATATATATATTTGTATGTTTAGGTCTTTTAAACTATGCAAAATATTTAAATGTGGTTATCTTAGAGGTAGATTATTTGTATAGTTATTACTATATAATGCAATTAAAATAATAATCTACAGTACAACAATGTAGAGCCAGGGCGAGTAGTGACCCGCCCTGGCTTTCCCATTGGATTGTATTTATATATTATTAATAATATTTTAATATAAAAATAGCACACCTGAATTATATGGCTGTGCCCGAGAAGTATTGTAGTTGGACCTCACTGGTCCTCCACTAAATCCTTGTTGATAGCCACCCCCGAAGCTATTGGGCTGCTGGCCCCATCCACCCCCCTGGTCTCCATACCCTTGATTACCCCAATTACCTTGGTTGTTAGAGTCCCATGGACTCTGGTTGCCCCAACCCCCTTGACTATAACTAGAGTTATAACCACCATCTAAAATGATATTTAAAAAACATTAATATATATTATAATATGTCATCTTATTTATAGAACTTCTAATGGCAAAAACATTTTAATAATTATACTATAAATTGTTATATGTGATGTAAATTCTTATTTGTGTCATTAATGGCCTTACTGAAAACCATTTCATTAGCCTTGTATGGCTTCAGTGCCTTCCATGATTTTGAAATTTAGTTGATGCATGTAAATTCTCATTTTATGTGTAATTAAAGAGACTGTCATACCATTATTACCCCAGTCCTGTTGGTTCTGACGGCCCCAGCCACCGCCTCCGCCACCCCCGCCGCCACCCCGACCTCCACGTCTGCCACCACCACCACCTCCTCCTCCACCAGATCCAATCTCAGACTTTGATATTGCTTTTTTAACATCAAGCCGATGACCCTTGATTTTGTGACTTGGTTGCACTAAAAAAATTTATACAATTAACTATACAATATAATGTGTCATATAAGCCCACCACAGCAGTTTAATTCAAGATTTATTGCTTAGTTGAAAACAAACTAAGCTTAATACACATCTATAGTAATATTTTAGTAAATATTACTAGAGATGTGAAATATTTTACAACAACAATTTAATGGATTTTCCCAAGATATTTACAAAATATTTGCAATCTAAAAAAGACATGTCTGGAGGTAGTATCGTAGTGGTGAAATGTTTTCAAGGACCAGGTTGTTTTAAAAAATACTTTTTATTAAATAATTGCAAAATATCCTAATACACAATGTTGGTTGTTAAGCCAACTGATTTCACCCACAAGCCAGCATTGGGCTATGGTGGTGGTGATATAGCCCTAAAAAACTCCTCATGTGTTTCTCCAATGTAGAAAGGTGCCTAGTAGTGAGGTTTATACATGCTGTGAATAATATAATGATAAAAACAAAATAATATCAATATTTTAGTAAAATACGTACAACATATTCTATCAACTGGGTCATAGTCATCAAATTCCACAAAACCAAATCCTCTTTTTTTACCCGTGTCCTTTTCAGTGACAACACTAATGGACACAATATTTCCATAAGAACAAAAGTACTCTTTCAAGTCTTCTTCTTCAATCTCCTGTTTGAGTCCACCCACAAATAATTTCTTCACAGTTGCACTGGCATCTGGCCGATTGATCTCTTCTCTAGGTACAGCTCTTTTCGGTTCAACAACTCTAAAATATAAATAACTTACAATATTGTATACTAAAAACACTTATTTTATAATGTTTTGTATAAGGATGTGTTGTAAAAGGTACATTTTTCAATTACTTTTGTAACATTAATATGCATACCTCCCATCAATTTTATGAGGCCTATTATTTTGAGCATCATCCACCATGTGTGCCCTAGAATATGTAATAAAACCAAAACCTCTTGATCTTTTCGTTTGCGGATCTTTCATTACAACTACATCAACAATCTCCCCCCACTGTTCATAAAATTCTTTCAAAGAGGCATCATTAGTTCTGTAATCTAGACCACCAATAAATAGTTTACGCAAATGTTCTGGTTCCTCCTGAAAGAAAAAATATATTCGTGTATAAATGACAATACTTAAATTTGATACGAAAAAATATACCGACACAATTATTGCGTTGAGGCGGGGTAAAGTAAAAGAAACTGATAACTGCAAACGCATGAAACTCACATAGTCATCTCCACCACCGCCGCTTGGCTTCATGTTTACTTTTCGTTAATTTGAATAATAAATTCAGAGAAATTCGTTATAATGTGTGTAATAGTGAAGGAAAGAATAGAACAAAATTAAGTTTAACAAAATAAACCCTACAATCAAACAATTCAAGAGAATGTCACGCAGAAGCAAAGAGTATTTAGTGCTTTGTGTCACTTTAGTGTCACGTCACTGTTTTTGTTTTTTTTGTTTAATTCTCCCTATTATAGGGAAAGCAGAGGAAGCTTAAACCCACACGATCATTTCTTATATGATTAATTCTTTATTACTGGCTCAGGAATACCAATATAACGTATCCCTTTACCCTATAGAGTTTTTGGTAACTAATGGCAGGTCATTTTGTTAATAACTTAGGAGAAAAAAACGAAAATAGAATGTAATACGATGGAATGATACACAAATGCAAATAGAATGATACGTTGATCATAAATAAATGAACTTGCCCTATAAATGAATGAATGGAAATGAAACACTGAATAATCTCACGCAACTCGCTAATAAACGCTTGTTGATCTATTCACTGTATTGCATGATATAACAATCGTTTTGCCATGAAAGTACACCAATTTCATGACAAAAACTTTACTAAAACACAATATAAGAAATAAAATATACATGACCGAACCACCCCCCGCCATTACGCGCGAAAATCCTCTTTTTTGTTTAATTCTCCATATGATAGGGAAAGCAAAGAAAAAAAAAAGCCCATACAGCCATATACTAATCGTAGGCCCATCTATTATGTTACTAACCATCTGCCATCTGGCCCATCTGTTATGTTGAGATTTCTTTTTTAGATTTCATTTAAAAGTTGTTTTTTGAGGTAATCTTAATGATCAAGATGAAATAATACAAAAATGGTATGTTACATTAATGATTAATAACGTGCTATTTCAAACTGTCATATCTTACATCTTTAATTTAAATAATTTTTGATAGATAGCGGTAGTAGCAAGGTTTGAGTGTTAGTTTTGTAATTTAGAAGAAGAAAAGTTAAATAAAAGGTTATCACTACTCACACTTTCAGTCTATCTCCTTACGTAACATGTCTTAATAATTCAAATTTAAATTACTAAATTAAAAATTAATGAGAGTACAGTTTAGCGATCTTCAGGAATCATGTCTTTTTAATTCTCCATAAAAGAGTAACCTCCACCATTTACATTTGGATTAATATGTGTGTAGTTTTATTCACCAAGATTATGGGGAAGAACCACTCCCTACGTGAACACGTGTTAAAGATCACCTAATGTACACCTAATCACATACATTTTTATAATAACTCTTTCATAACGAATAGTTTCATAGATGACCCTCATTATCTTCGGTTTCTGTAACAAATTTATAGCGGCGTACTATGCTCATAGTTTGAGAGGGTCATGAGTTTATTTTTATAAACTATAACATTAAGCTATAGCCTTTGTCAGCATCAAAATAAGTACACTGTTTTATTTTCCGGTAACAAATCTGCACTGGACAGTTTTTCTCCTCCCTTCTTACATATTTTATGTTCCTTTTTTTTGTGACGCTGAGGAGAAGCTCTACCAGCCGTTCCCCTAACCTCTGGAGAGGAGGAAGAGGGGAGTGTGTGGGGCTCTCACCCACTAAACTCCTCAGGTAGAGGAGTATTATATTCTTTGCTCCTCAGCGACGCTCCTACCTAGCCGCTTTCCATCGACAACACAGGATGGCCCGAAGACATTTCGCCGTAGTATCGATGGAGCGGCGGAGATATTTTATGTTCCTAGCTTATCATAGTTAACACTTGTACTTGCTTTGCATTATACATATTGAGTAGATTTCGACCGTTTTTAGAGGAAACTTGAAATCAGCTAAAATGGGATTCACGTAGCATGTGTATCTGGGGTTAGTATCACTTGAAAAAGAAACGTGGGTGCGATGATGATATTTTTAAAGATGACAAGTGAGATAAGATCTAAAAAAGTTTTGAAAGTTGAATTTCACGCAAAAGATCGTGCCCAGTTTTGGTGTTTTTTGATTAAAGCTTACCCTCTTCTTGTCAAGCGAGCTATGACCGTTCTAATACTATTTGCTACTACTTATCTTTTCGAGGCAGGGTTTTCGGTTCATGTGTCATAAAAATATTTATTGGTTTCGTGGAATTGTTTAAATTGTGAAAATGGTCCGTGACTGGAAAAGTTTAAGAAACCCTGAGCTAAATGATAACAGAGAGCCATCGAAGAAGATTTTTTAAATAAGATGGATCGTAAAGGATTCTGACGTTACCAGCAATCACTATCCAGTTCCAACATACTTTTTCTAATCTGTGGTTGTACATGGGCTACATTAATTTTAAGTTTTTCGTATCTCTTTCAATTCCATTCGTTTTTCTTCTCCTTCTTATTCTTTGGGGTTTTATGGCGCTTTCTATTTACTTCGTTAAGAAGGGATAGAATGACATTAAGGAATGACAAGTTGGTTGACATTTAGAAGATCCATACACTTTTTTATTTTAATCGGCATGTTTTATGATGTGCAAAAGAGATACCATAAAATGATCTTGGAAATTAAATTTTTATGCAGTTAAGGGATTAAATTCACATATTCAAACTCAATAATCTAATAATTTATACATAAAATAAATATTCAGGTCAGAAAGTGAAATGTTATTTCATCGATACAAAACTATATTATTTATGTAATATTAACAGTTTGTTTTGTTTGTGACTGTGTAAATGCAGCATCAAAACGGTCCTAGTCTCAATGTTGGTATTATTGATCGGCCACGCTGTCGCTGCTGTCGTTAAACAATAACGTCTTGTCTGTCATCTTTCTTTTTGGCGTTGCTTCGGCAGGGTAAAGTCGTCGCTCCGAAGTGTGTCAAGAAGAGTAATTAATTATTTAAAATACTTTACAAATTGTTCTTAATTCATAATGAGGCCGCAACAAAATGGTGATGATGGTTTTGTAAGTACTTTTTTATACTGTTTCTTTAAAACTATAATCACTGAACATTTGTAACAGCAAAATTTTTATTTATTGTATTTTACTTTACTGTAATTTATGGTAATTAACGTTTTTCATCTCTAATATGTAATGTTACATACCATGTTATTTTATTTTAACCTTTTTAATTTAACCTGAGTGATATGTGTTTATTTACAAGACAATTCATTTTCGTAAATTACCACGCCATCCGCCATTTTGTTGAACGTAGCGTCCCATTTCAGGATGAGCCCGAAGTTCATCGGAAAATCTTCATTGGAGGATTGAATTATCGCACTACCGATGAATCCTTGAAATCCCATTTTGAAAAATGGGGAGAAATCGTGGATGTAGTTGTCATGAAAGACCCTAAAACGAAGAGATCCCGTGGTTTTGGTTTTATCACATACTCTAAAGCGCACATGGTGGACGATGCGCAAAACAACAGACCTCATCGCATCGATGGACGGTTAGTTAACTATGAAACATTTGTTTTGGATGCAGTCCAGCTATATAGAAGTATTTTATAGCTTTTATATCGTTTTATACTGCAAAAATTATAGGAATCACTTGGTGAATGTCTGATGATTATGATGCACATGGCATTTTCAGTGGAACCCACATGACTAATTTTTGATTTGAGAATCGTGAATCAACTACATTATACTTTATCTACCTTTGTAACAATAATTAATTATTTCGGAACCAAAATTTTCCAGGATTAACAAACTTATTCCTATGAATAATATTATTAATATTTTTTTTTATAAATACTCAGTTGAGGAAGAAAATTTTAGTGTACAGTTAACATTCATATTTTGTGTATCATCATGAAGAGAGGATCATTATATTTTTTATGTGATTATTTGATAAAATTTAATTTCAGTGTTGTTGAAACTAAGCGTGCTGTTGCTAGACAAGACATTAAAAACCCAGAAGCTGGTGCAACAGTAAAGAAACTGTTCATAGGTGGTATTAAAGATGACCATGATGAAGATCAACTTCGAGAGTACTTTTCCAACTATGGAACTGTGCAAAATGTCAGTATTGTAACAGACAAAGGAACAGGGAAAAAAAGAGGTTTTGGTTTTGTTGAATTTGATGATTATGATCCAGTGGACAAAGTTTGCTGTAAGTACAATTGTAATTGTTACTGTTTTCACCCCACAGTCTTGCCCCAGATTGGAAGTCTGTGTCCAAATCTGGCTTCTCTAACTGTGAATAGTAAATTATTGACATAAGCTATACCATTCTCACTATTATAAATGTAAGGTATTGGTACGCAAGTCAATAGACATGTTCAATTTTAATGTTAATAATTTATCAAATTTTTCATTACAAATGGACTCTTCACTGAAAACTAATAATTCAAATACACTTATTTTTCAGTGAATGCACCTCACAAAATTAATGGAAAACAATTGGATGTTAAGAAAGCTCTCCCTAAGGATGGATCTGAACAGAGAGGAGGAAGACAAGGACAAGGTCGAAATGACAACTGGGGTAATTCCGGTAAGGGTCACAAGCGATATAAATTTTGCAGTCTTTTTCCTTAGATGTTATATTAATTTTATTACATTAAATTTTCAGGAGGGTATGGGAATAACCAAGGAGGATGGAACAATTCCAACCCTTGGGACAACAACCAAGGAGGTTGGGGTGGCAACCAAGGTGGTGGTTATGGGGGTGGTGGAAATGGTAGAGGGGGATGGGGAGGTAATCAAGACTTTGGCAACTATGGCCAACAGGGATACAGTGGAGGGCCAACTAGGAATCAACAATATGGCAACAACCGTGCCGCTCCTTACAGTATGAACCAGGGTGGTGGTGGCGGCGGCGGCGGCGGTGGTAGCGGTGGCAGCGGCGGCGGTGGTGGCTACGGAGGAGGCAACTACGGTGGTGGTGGTCAGGGACGTGGAGGCAGATTCTAATTTAATGTAAGTATAATTTTATCACTGCACTTTGCCTTAATTATAAAAATACCCCTTATATTATAATCATCTGTACTTCTTTTAGGTCAGATTATAATACTTATATCTTTACATGCACTATGCATAGCATTAATTGATATTAGGAATTAGATAATTCATTGCTTCTGAGAGAGGAGAGTTGGAATCTGATATAAGATTAATGTTATGATGGTAGTCTTACTGTTAGTATTTTTATCTGTTCATGACTCATTAAAGGTTTTTTCAATCTCTAGGTTTCGTGCTAAGTACACTAGTAAAGCAGTGTTAACCGTGCTAGTGTAGGCAGTACGCTCCGGAGCACTAGTTACACCTCATGGTCCACACGAGAGACCATCTAGGAGAAGCCGTCAGGATACCAATAGACACAAGTAGCTGGACCTCCTATCTCGTATCTTAGATAATTAATGCATACATAACTTTATACACATGTGTACTGATTTTGTAAGTTCTTCTATTTATTGTAGTACTTAGGTACTTGTCGTGACATACATTTTAAGGATATAGTTCATGTAAAATGAAGTTAGTTATCATTTTGACGAATAATTAAGTACAACTTAGGATAATCTTTGTAAGAAATTCCTCAAAATAGATGCTAGGTGAACATGATCAGAGTTAAGTTTACATTAGAAGAGATCAAGTTAATTCCCAAACTTCACTCAGTATTAAGTTCTCAAATAGCTATTATATGGAAAATTAGGTTTAGACTTATTGACTCCTAGGTTAAAATTAATTAATTAATGTATAATAAATTTCAATACAAAATCAGTAGGGTTGTTTCTTTAGATCTGTAAATATACCTTCTATTTTAATTTCGTCAGCATAGTGCATAAAAGATGCAATATGATTAATGATAAATCAATGCTGACATTTTTTTGTTAATACCTCTATCATTTAAATAAATTACTTTGTCTTTTGACAGTAAGTTATCCTCTATAGTGGTTTAGTTATTTTTCCCTAACGTTTTTTTTCATTTTTATAGTATTGTCTTAGTATGTTGTACATGACAATTCTTTTGTGATTTATCCTAAAAGAAATAAAATATTGAATGTGGAAGCAGGCTTTGTCAGCATTAAAAAAAACTGTTGAATGGTTACTTCAGCATGGTAACAAGTAATGAGAACAGTGCACCGGTATTTATAACGGTTCATGCGGCCATAGGTACCAATATTATTCAGGTCAATAAACTAAAGAAAAAGTAGGTATCATATTCATTCGGATTTTTGCCTTTTCTAAGTCTATGTATCTTCTATGTTAGTTTTATTTGCTCTCTTATGTATCTATTTATATAATTGAGAACATTAATTTAAACGTGATACTTTTGTATTCATTGTTTACTTGATTAATAATGCTTCATGCTCTTTTGTCCTGATATATCAATAGTTATATTTGGTCACCTGCACTGTATGGTCGTATATAATATCCAAAAATAGTTCTGCTCCTTTTTTTATTTAAATCTTAGGGTATTATTTATATTCATCATTGATAAGTAATTTTTCTTGTTTGCAATTTGAATTTGGTCTGTTTGACAGTCCCTAGTTCAATTTAGAATTGACATGGAAACTAGAAAACGCGCATTGGTCTGAAGTATAATGAACACTTTCAATCTTTCTGTTGTGCATTCACATTTGTATTGTGTGCACAGCTTGAGACATGTTGCTGCGTGCCGCAACCAATGTGCTAGTAAGTCAAGAATTGGATAGCAGGATTTATTAGTATCCTTTAACTATTGCTCCCGCCCGTCCAATATAATGAATTCCCTATACAGCCGTTCCACATAGAGAGCCATGGTAACGTAAATACGTGATAAATGATATTTGATATGAATTTATTTGTTTACGCTATAAAGCAGGTAGGTATGTCTTCCTCCGCATCTTATGGTAGGAAGCCTGTCAAAAATTGTAACATTAGCATTCAAAAATCCCAAGAACGATTTAACCAAGAATAACAAGTAAAACAACTTTAAATTACATTCCGCACCTATCATAGGTGTCATTATTAATAATATATTCCTCATCGAACATTGACCCTATTGGGAGATTTGAACTCTCTTCTGAGAACCAGGAAGTCTGGCTAATATCAAGAACATTATAAAATCTGATGTTCATTGCAAAATAAATTACGAATGTTTGCGTAGACTGTTGGATACTTGTTACATAAAGGAAATCTGCACCTGCAATGTCTATATTATAGCAGTCTCTGAAAGTTTTTTGTTTCTTGCGCAAAGATATTGTAACTAGGTAATACGTTTATTAGTTCCGAAGTGCTAAATGGCGAAAATATCGCCACGGATCAAGCGTCATGTTTATCTTCAACTGTTCCAGAGTATATTTGAATTGTAAACTGGCATGTAAGTTGGGCTAACATGATGTAGTAGGACGTAAGTACGCAGTTAGTAAATCCGTGTCGAAAGTCAAGTGATGTCTCCATTGTTACTTATTCTGATGCAAACGTTTGTGTTCGAAAGTGCATAGGCACTAACTATAAACATGACTCTAGTTTACCCTGCAAACTGCGTGCTGATTAATAAATGATTATTTAAATTAAGCTGTTAACGTGAGTGACGTGAGGTATCAATTGCAGACAGCTCATGCCAAGCCTAATTCATTAAAAGATTTTTCCGGGAATCTTATTTATTACATAAATATAAATCATATCCAGCCGGTCGTGAATTAAAAAGGGTTTAACTAACCGGATTGTTTCCTTTTATTTATAAGAGGAGAATGATAATTGTTTAGGGCTTTGTGTATTGTATTTTAATACATTTCATTGAAATTTATTGAAAGTTACGTAGTGCATCTTTGTTTAGGGCTTAGCAAATGAATGTAATGGGCTTTAATAAATGAGCTTCACAAAATATCTTTCTTAACTCCGTGACTGTGATTCGATCAAGTCGAAGCCGATACATTTGTCACATTTCATGAATTTTATAATAGCAGAATATCTATTAAGGTTGTATCGTAAAAATATGTTACATATTTATTTTCCGATGAGATAAAAGATTTCTCATTTGAAGGCATGAATAAACTTATTAAATAATCTAGCTTTTTTCAAGTCTACAGTTAATTTGAAGGCGAAATTTGGTTTTATTTTACAGAAGTTTTTTTTAGCTTGTCTGATAAATAGTTGCTTAACATAATTTATGGAAGTAAAGAATATTTAGCTGTACAATAGAAGATTTTAGTATCATAAATCTCATCTGATAAAACATTGGAACATTGTCTCATACAACAGTGGCCAATTTACTAAAACGTATTTCCTATATTTTGACATTAAATGATTATTGTGAGTAGTTATTTGTTGGATAGAAATTTTCAATCTTATGGATTTCATTCTTCATAGACTACTCGTTAGGGATAATAATTGTCATGTAGAAAACCATATTTAATCTTGAATTATTTATGTTATTGATCATATTAAGATTTGAGGGGTATTTTACATTTCTGAATATATATTTTACTTTTTTATTATTTTTAATCATTTAATTTTATTTCCATGGGGAACTTCGGTGGCACCGGGTGTCTCTAACGGTCAGAAAATTTTCAACAAAGGTAAGTTGTGATGATAAATTAAATCAATAGATAAATATTAAATTAAATTACTTATAAAATGAAAATAAACTATTGCAAAATAGCACACATTGTTTTTTTTATTGATTTCCTCCTACTAAAAAGTGAGTCGTATACAATCCACGTGCAAGTATCATATGCATATGGATTGACGAGCAAACTGAAAATTTTTCTTATATATATATATGTAAGTAAAGGACAAAATAAATATTTTTCATTAATATTATAGGTGAAGTACTATTGAAATTAGCTTTTCTATTTTAAAACGATCGCGATTAGGATCAAATGGACTCAGCGCCATCTATATTACCTCTACGATACCTAATTTAGCAGGTTGTCAGATTGTTTATGCAGTGTAGAAATGAAAAACTAAAACTGAGTGAATGAACGCATTTTATGTGGTTCCCCAATCCTGATGTTTACCAAATAAATAATTGTACGGCTGTAATTATCTCGGATCAACGAAATCAAAAGTCAGAAGAGTAATATTTAGCAGAGACTTGACTTAGCTAGGATATGATGCATATGAATATGATCTTTATACTCTGACCTGATGAAAATACGTGCAGAATAAGCTGTTTGACTTGCATCATCATATGGTTCGTATATGTGTATGTATGTATTGTATATATTTATATAATATAAAATTTCTATAGCAGTTTTGGCAGACCGCGCTCAATGTTAACCTGACACTGCCTAAAGAACTGAAGAGACCAAAACAGGTGGAAATGTGAAGGTGCAAGGTCAGGGTTATATGGCGGTACATTAGCACCTCCTAGCCAAACTATCTTAATTTTTGCTGAGTGGCTAAAGATGTATGTAATCGTTATCGTAATGAAAGATCACATCCATTCTATTAATCAATTCCGGCCGCTTTCTCTAACTTCTTTAATCTCATCAGCTGTTAGCAGTAGAGATCCGAATTGATGGTTCTGCCCGGTGGTAAAAGCTCATAATGAACAATGCCCTTCCAATCCCACCATAGACACAGTATCACCTTATTGTGAGTTAATCCAGGTTTTACCACAGTCTGTGCAACCTCACTGACCTTTTTCGCACGTTCTTGTCATACGTGATTCACTTTTCATCACAATATATAAATCTCTTCTAAAACGGTTCGGTTTCATTACTTATCAATAAATAATCACAAATGAGTACACGGTTCATTAGGTTTCTTTCAGTGAGCCCAATTAACAAGCTTTTTTGTGTACCCAGCTTTTTCAAATGGGTAAAAATTGTTTTGTGGTCAATTCCCAGTTCTTCAGATGTCATAACTGCTGATATGACGATCTTGCTCCTTTTTCAAAAATTGTGTCCATTTTATGCGTAACAGGGCGACCAGAGAGAGATGCATCTTTGGCATCAAAATTCCTTCATATGTGCATATATATCTTACTGACACTGCATTAGGTCCATAAACGTCACAATTTTTATTCGCAGCTTGCGTTGCATGTTTTCTTTTTTTTAATAAAAACAAATTAAAAATAGTTGGAAATACAAATTTTCCTAAATTGATTCTTTTTTGAAATGCCACCGTTTTAATGTCATGAAAACCAGTTGTATACAAACAGTATAGCCAAAGATATTTTATTACAAGTTTATACATACTATATGCGAAATTGTAAATGTCATTACAAATATTAGTCTACCGTCGAAGTGGTGGTAAGTCTAATTCGGAATATGCACTTTGTGATAATTTTAATGATAGAATAATTAATTTAATACTTAATTAAATGTTAAAACGGACAATTTGCAAATACCAGGGTAATTACAACTTAAAGTTATATTTTTCAATTATAATCCCTGTTATGATGATTTGAAAGTATATAGAATGTAGTTAATTTGACCAAAAATAGTTTGACTTCGACGTCAACTGGACCAGTGCCCCAAGTTCTTAACTCAAAACATGATTTCATAATTATGGATTATAATGGAATTATGGATAAAAATGAATTCAAATGCCTAGGAAAAACATCGTCTCAGCGTTGAAGCAGTCGCGCCTTTTTATTTTCTGATATGATATTGTATCGTTGCAGGCAACAGAAAAGAACTCGTGATTCCAAAAACTACTCTTTTGTGCCCAAATTACTTCAAATTCCTTTTCGATTTATTAATGTCACCACTAGAGTTTTTGTCGAGGCATTTCTCGTTTTTGTGCTAATACCAATTGCAACAGTTAATGAACATAGTGAGCGTGCATAACTATTTTTGATTTATAATTGGTCAAGAGCATTTTCATAATTGTCACCAGTCGGTGGATGGCTTTGTCCTAATTCCTTTGCACTTGAGCCCGGTTCCATGCATTATAGAAGAAACTGAAACTTATCTTCAAGGTTAATATACTCGTCCAAATGATTTTTTTTAAATTGATCCGAAAATCCTAACCAATTCTAGATATTACCATCAAACTTCTGGGTCGTCTAAATGGGATTTGCAAATTAAATGTTGAAAACAAAAGAAATGCAATCTAACACAAAGATAAATAGAATCTTAATATTGATTCTCAGTAGATATGGTAATTTACTTTCTTACTGCTTAATTCATAATACATGTGGAATGTTCCTCTCTCATGGCGATGATAACTATGAACGGCGGGATCCTTCGATCCTTTTAACCTCCAAATCTCTACACTCATTTCCTTTCCACCAGCACAGAAATTAGAACTCCGGTCCTGCTAATTCAACCGTAATCGCAGTATTTTATTATCAATACCTTCTTACTTTTTATAGGCATTAATAATTATATGATTTACCAACTTACTTGTCCTTGTTGTAAATAATCTTCGTATGACTCCGTTCTTTTGATCTCTCCATAATATATATCCCTTTACGGTCGCCAAATGTTATGGATTCAGGGTTCATGTAGAGAAAGTAACATAATATGAAAGATAAAAAAACTACAAAATTGGCATAAGATATTCTGTTCTTTTTCAATAGAAATTAAATAAATGTAATGTATCTTTTGTGTCGTCAACACGAATCACGCTTGACATAGAACAGAACTGTAAAAATAAACAGGATGTAGGTTTTTTAAGTGTGTTTACTTTAAAATCAATAATCAAACTAAGTGCTTCAGAGTTCGGGCGGGAAGGTTTCCAAATTTTTTAAATTAATGACTACTAATAGGACGCAGCGTTAGTAGTCCAAACCACAGGTCGGGAAGCCGCTAGATGTGGGCAGCATAGAAAACAATCGGTTTGGAGACCCTGGACACACGGATGGAAAAATTATTTTACGTGTTAAATAAATGACTGCTGTGGATAGCGTCATTTCAAAAATTATGTGAAATACTTCCTCTCCGCATATTTCCTTATTCGCACCGTACTGGATGAGATTCCAACGCAGGGTTCAAGTCCAATAACATTCTCCCTTGACATTTTCCTTGTAAGCTCGTTTGCACTTTCATTGCGGGACACCTGTGTGTCTAGGCACCCAGATTAGTCTTAGCTTGTTAAGTTTACCGAGTCTGTTCAGCATCTGTATAGCCTCGTATCCTTTGTGATAGTATTCAACACAGCTTGGTTATCACTGAGTATTGTTTTTGACATTCATATCCACATTTTACACGCACATGCAATAATGGCAAAAGCTTTCGCCTGGAATGCAGTAGGTGTATAATTTGATTATCTCTTATTAGATCTTTTCGTATAAGCTTTGAGATCTCTTTCCAGAATTTGCTTCTCATTACTTAGTTTGGGATATGGTCTGTTTGTATATTTAATTATGAGAGAGATAAAGCATTTGTAATTTTGGTTTCTGTAATTAAATATAATTTGTTTCCTGTAGACCACGTCCACGTGGGTGAAGCCACGGGTAGAAGCTTATTTCAAATGTTTCTGCTCATCAATCATTAAGTTATTAAGTGTGTGATTGAGCACTTGATAATCATCCTAACATAAACTTTCCTAATTATTATATTTATATTAAAAAAAAGCTTTGGCTATCTTAACTTAGTTTGCAGATACAGATTTTAAAAATAAGTTTTATCTTTATTGTAAAAGTTTGATAATACACATGTCTAAACAAACAATACGTAGCTACAGAAATCATTAACTAATATGTACAACCTCAAGTATAAGTGTTTTAAATAGGTACCAAAAAATTATATTCCGGCCAATTGAATTCGGAAAAATACCAAATTTCAAGGAAAAATACCAAGGTTCCGGATGGACTCATGCGTACTTTAATTTTTGACATATTATCGCTGAACTAGTTATGTATGAACAAGGTACATTAGATAATAAAGTAGTGGTGATATGTAGTACTTGGATCGAGCTCAGTGGTGGTGATTAAGCAGTGGGGCTATACTTTAGGTTTTTGGTGTGAGGAGAAAGTGCCGGCGGTGGTGGCCGAAGACCCCGCCGGCACTCGGCGCGGCTGCGGCCGACACACGCCCGCCTGTTCACGGGCGAAACGTTTGCGAAATAATGCCATTGATTCACTGTCGCCGAATTTGTCAGTGAACCAGGCGTGCGCGGAGATGCCGCGCAAATAAACAGCGTTGTCAAAAGATATAACACCGCGCCCGTACCCGGACCCCCACGACAATGTGCCAATGGATAGTGCCTATGATTTACGTGGTCCTTACTTTGAATGCAGGCAACGCCAGGAAAATAAGCTCGTCGGATGTCGCTACGCTTGATAACCATGTAAGTATTTACAATTAGTTTCAGATTGCTATCAGGATGCGTGGTATCCATAACGACAGCCGTCTGGTGCGTTGACTCGGAACATCACTTTTACTTTCCGTTAAATGCATTTCTTGCAGCTGTTTAATAACGGTGTGAAGACGAGATTGTTAAAAGCGGTGCTAACGAGGCACATCGATATTTCAATTTAATTGTAATTTACATAATGTGTACACGCTTGCTGATTTCCTGCATGTCATAAATTTTCCGACAAGATGTTTTTAGTGCGATTTTTTATTTTAAGTAGCAGTTTAATGATTCATCGTAATTTTAACTGTAATTATAGCTATCAAAAACATTAACCTAATTAAAACTACCATCAGTTGAATCAATAGATATCTAACATATCTATCCTTTAACGTTTCAATGCCTTAAGGATCTTCCCAAGCAAAAATATAATGAGTTACGATAATGGCAAAATTATGAATCAAAGCTAGGTGTTTTCGAAGTGAGGTGCATGAGTGCTAACTGTAATCATGAAATAGGTACAAATAAATTATTTTTTATTAAAAATAAAATTACAAAAAGCTAAAACAACGACAAATTGCACTGAATAGTCCCTTCTTAGCATAATATTTCAGCTATGTAACGACTTGCTATTGGGGTCTTCTTTAAACGAGAAGCATATTGCTGTTTGATATACAAACAGTATTATATATCCCAAGCTAGTTAAAATTACGTCTTACAACTGGTTGCTAAAAAGTACTAGCCCTTATACAATATAGCTTCAGCCTTGTAGAGTACAATTCCCTAACCTTATTCATAAAATCAGTATAACTTGTATAAGAATAAACGATAGATGATTTTTTTTCTTTTATTATTACACGAGTTGTAAAATAAAGGCATTTAATAGTCTGATAAATATTAGTAATCTATATAAATAAGTATATAATACTATATACATAAATAAGTAATCTAGATAAATATTAATAATATTAGTAAAATAATAGTAATTAATGATAAGAGTGAAGCAAAATTGTAATTTACTAAATAAGATTTGAAGATTGTCTCCGATGTAATGAGAAAACTAATGTGCGCAAAAAGTAATTTCGACAAAATTAAGTTAAATATAGGCCTTATCCGGAAATATTAATATTTACCGGTAATATGGCGTTACATCTTCGTTTAAAAAATATGGCCTAATCATTAAAAGCACAATACATATTCCTTGACTTAAAACTTCGAGGGAATTATATTGTTTAGTTTCTGAATCGTTAAATGAGATCTAATATTTACTTTTATGTTTAAAAACAAAAAAACCGCAACAAAATAGGTCCATACGTTTAGAAGCTACGATGCACACATGCAAAGTCACATCAAACTTATAACACTCTTCTTTTTGTGCCGGGAGATAAAGGGAGAAAGACATGGCACTAGGTTTAAGCCAAGTATAAGATTAGACCTCGTTTTATAATGCGGTAGAAAACTAGACAGGTAAGTGATTCAAATAAACGGAAAACTGCATTTAAAACTGACAACCTTAGAAGGATATTGCAGTTATGTAATCTCTGGAAGGCAGACAAAGTTAGTTAATTGGCCAGTTGTATACACGATCGAAAAATTATTGTGTTTTTATTTACAGGTTAGGTTAATTATAAGAAACGGATATGGACTACTTTCGCCGATTACGTGGTCTGTTTATGCAACCACACATTTTGGTTATGTTATTTTGCTTTTATGGTAATAAGTTTTAGTAACACAAATACATACATTTGAATTCAGTTTAGTGTTTCATATATTATAATATAACGTTTATTTAATTTTAAATATATATAATAAATGAAATAAGCGTAAAATCTAAGCTTTGGTATCGTTGACATTTCTAAAATCATTCATACCGTAACAGAACTTTCGGTAAGCTATTCAGATTTAATAATAATGATTTATAGCAGAACTGTTTAAACTGATGTTATGTCATTTGTACATACGTACTTGCTGGTTTCTAGTATTAAAATACTAACTTTTTAAAATTTTACCATAACGTAATTAACGTATATACTTAAATATTTCAATATGTTACCTTAATTATAGTTGTTGTTATTAATTGTTAACTTAGCTATATTGCTACTATATTTAGCAGACGTTTGCTAAAATAAGCAACTACGACGAAAAACTACGATAGAATGCTTCATAATTCGTAGTATTCGTTCGTAACGCAGTTTCTCGTTATAGAAGATATAAACGCGCGCTTTATCCGTAAAGTTAACATAAAATTTTAAATTATATGATTCATAAAACCATGACCTCTTCATAAATAAATACTCTACTTACATTATAAATTATTTTCTTTGTTATTTGAATTTTACACCAAAATAAATGTCAGAATTCCAGAGACAAACAAAAAGAAATAAGTTATTATTTATAAAAAAATCAACAATATTTTATTCTGAATATTCAGGAAGAAAAACACTAATTCAACTAGAGTAGCTGCATATATGGGTAACAGAGTATAAAAGGTAACGACTTACGTTGACATAAATCATGATGAGAATTTTTGACGCCAAATACAGTTCAAGCGTATTGTGACGCCAAAGCTCCTTCATTACTTTCTTACGTTTGATAAACGGCCACAGATAACAAAAACGAGAGCTAAACAACAATTACCTCGTGAAAGGCGCCACGCAATCATACTTTGGAAAGTGCTCTATTTGCTGACCTTACGAATTCGCAGGAAACTAAAATGCACTTCTCCAGTCAGGGAAATAACTAAATAGATATATTGTGCATTAAAAGAATCCATCCACGAATTAAGATAAAAGTATCTACTTTCAGATTCTTTACAACATCATAAAAGCAGGCATTGCTACAAAAAAACTTTGTTAAAGTAATATCTGGTTGCCATCGAAGTTATGACCTTATCGTATAAGTGTCATAAAAAGTAAGCTCAAGTTAAATAATTGCTATTGAACTTCAGAAAATTAAGTGGGTTGAAGCCTTGGTCACTTGCGAAACAGCACATCTGGGTCACGGTATTCTTTCTAGTTTATTTCAGTTTTACAGCATCTACCTACTCAACAAACAGTTCACCTTGGTATTAATATTAAATTTATGTTTTGTACCGTTAAATTAATAGATTGTTTAAGAATTGAAGATAATAAACTGGAACAAAATATGACGCTTTTTAAAGCATTTTTTTAGTTTGTAAATAAAATACATCTCTAAATAAATTGATCGTGATTGAAAAATTGAAAAAAAGCAGTGTATATTGAAAAATTAGATATGGACTCAAAAGTCATTTTATCCAATCAGATGATATGTTTGCTAAAATTGGGATACACTTTACATAATAATACGAATAGTGCTGACTATATATTGACTTGAACAAACTAAATTGGTACAATAAAATGCATTGAATGCCACGTGTTTATTATGACAACCTTAGCCTCATTAGAAGTGTTACGTTGATGTCATATGTGTTAAATAACATAACCAAGATTTTGTTTCGTCGGTTACGTAATAAGTCGGTCACACGAGGGAAAGCGAATAAGTATTGCAATGTTCGTGAGGTTTTGAGGACTGTTGTATGGTTGACAACGGGTTTAAAATGGGAGTCGCTTGTTTGATATCTCCATAGAACGTATTTTCAAAAGATTTAAAAAAAAAGAAGGAGGTCCTCAATTCGACTATGTTTTATTTTTGTATTGTGTTTATTGAGTTGGTGCTAAGTTGTTTACATTGCTCCGACACCAAAAAATAATATTTATTTGGTTAATTTCTTCCATTGAATTATTTTTGCCTTTCAACTGTTTTGAATTCAGTTTTAACTTTTGTTTTTTAATTTAACGTTTTGTTATCAACCAGAATACGGAAGAGAGCAAAAGGATGTCAACTATCTCAGCCAAATATAAGCAGAATAGACAGGTCTTTTCACACGTAGATATAGTATCTTTATGTTATTTTATAAAGGAAACGAGTAATATACCAACTGTTATAATAGCTTGTTATTAATCGTGTAGGTACTATGCGAGTAAATATGGAATGTGTGGAAAAGAATATCTTATCGCATTTGTAAATCGAATCAGAAAAGATTATACAATAGTTATTCATATGAATCTATAAATCACATACAAGTCAACAGCTATTTGATGAGTGATTTTTTCATACTGCTATGAATGTTCCTACTTGCAGCACGATAGTAATAGGTAGTGATCGCTGTAAAACTGTCAGATATTGAATGAATGATCAGGAAATAAATATTTTGTTATTTTTTCTCGCTTTACAAGATATGTACGACGCGAAAAGTTTAGACCCTGTAAAAATAGGGATTTATGTTAAGCTACTATTGAAAAATATTTTTAACCGACTTATGAGGGGTTATCAGATCAACTATGTTTTTTAGATGATGAACTAATTTTCAAAATTATTTTTTTATTTGATAGAGTAAACTTCTGAGGAGGTCCCATTGTCACCAAGACAGGATCTGATAATGAGATCCCAGGGAGATAGAGGCCAACCTTCAAATTTTATTGGCACATGCTTCATTTTTTAAAACTTTATTGGGTATTTTCAACCAACGACAAAAAGACTGGCAAATCGACAACACTGACGGTTTTCCACCGAACTTTGATATTAGAAACATAACACTTAAAAATGAGTGTATTTTTCTGTAAGCAAATCTAAAAAAGGGGTTAACAACATTAAGAAGAAAAAAAATAATGTAAGAATGAATTAATCTAATTTAATTTCTTTGGTATTATTGCTAAGTTCTTTCTAGAAACAATAACTTAATTGGGCTAACTTACATCTGTCGAAAGATACAATTGTACACAAAACCATTGCATCGGGTTTTTTCGACACTTATTATGGCTATCATAAACAGTTTAAATGGCATATTCGCGAATTAATCCAGATTAAAAGAAACATGATTACATTTTAAATATCTCTTTCACGCGCTGGTTGCCAATAATTTGACGAGACGAGAAAGTGTAACTTCTGGGGAATAAAATAAAACAAGTAAGCAAAACAAAAAGCAAATAATCTGATTGTGAAAGTAAGTTTGAAATTACGGGACAATTATTTTTAATTTTATTATGCAACTACGGCAACAGAAGTCTTGTACGTAGTACGGTTGCCAACGCGAAAGCGCTTTGTTCACTATAAGTGGTAAACAAAGCTTACGTAAATGCATTTCCGACAAGACACCATACAAGTTATGTGTATGACGCAATATGAAGACTTAAAAATTATCTCACATGACATTTTGACCTACATCGGCTTTTGTAAATCCGCACGCCGATGGTCGTAACAACACGCAATCTTCCGGTTATGTACTTAGGCGGAAGGCTGCGTGTAACCAGCTGATTGATTTTAAACATGAATGTAGAAACTAGTTAATAACATTCGATAGCCCTTGCACTTACAAGCTTACAAGTGATTACGCAGCGTTTTATATAATATTTGGCCTTTAATAATTAAGTAAGTACAATCTTCATTATTATCCGTATATGGAAAATAGGACATGAGATATGTACTGTGAAACTAAACTGAGTATGAATGTCAAAGAAAAAAACGAAAATGAAATGTTATAGCCAAATAGCCCAATGCTATATAGTAGTCTAGTAGATTCTATATTTGATCGTAAATATGAAAAAGAGGTTTATGTTATATTTATATAATAACCTCATTTTGATAAATTCGTACCTTAAATTTCTAGAATATGTAAAATATAATATAGTTGCATCACATTAGATATATGATGCCACCAGCCAACAAGGTAAAATTTCATAATTGTTTTAATAAAAATATTGAAACTTAAAATATTGATTTCAGGTCACATTGGGCAATAGAACGCAGCGGTTCCTATTCGACTCCATTTTTGGTTTGGAGGTGCCTCTTTTGGAAGAGCAGAGCGTAGAGGACGACGACGATGACTCCACTATTAGGAACTGTTCCTGTGGTAAGATCTTAAATCCATATTGGCATTTTGTTTACAAAAACTCTGTTGATTCTTTTGAAGTTTTAAGTTTTGTATAATAGTAAGTTCCTGCCATCAGGGCATTTAAAGACACTTTCCATTATTCTAGAAATTCTATTATAGTATCAGTCACGTTTAATCAGTAAAGGACGGGGAAACTTCAACGCCAAACAAACTTCTGCATAGAAAATAATTAAACGAAAACTATTTCGAGATGGTTGTCATTCCGATTTATAAAAGTAGTCAATTCATCAAATTGTTAAAAATTTTATATTTGTATAAAATTTATTTTTTTATAAGTGCAATCTATCAATGTAAATAAACAATAGATGTTTAGAATCTTACCTCCAACTGCAGAATCTCAATAATCTGTTATTATTAGTATTATAACGGCAGACTTAGGTAAGTTGGTGGTAGGTAGTCAGTTCTACCAACCAAACCAACCAGAAAATTTTTGCCACCTGTAGGAATTAAATCACTGACAAGATCAGATGTAGGTGGTCTCAGCCTCTAGACCACGTAAGTGGTTATAAGTTAGGAGCAATCTATCTAGGTCTACCAATTATATCATTACGTCGACCACTATATAGATATTTTAGCTGTTTAATTAGTATTTTCTCTTCCTTATTTAACTTTCAGTGTTGATAAGTTTATTTTTGTAGTGGAGCAGTAACGGTACCTGTAAAGCACTGGTGACTCATACACAAATTTGTCGGGTAAATACAAGGAGTATTTAAAAACCAGGAACGTATAAGTTCGTCAATGTGAAAATATTTTATTAAACACTGGTACATAATAGATATATATAGTTTAAAATGTAACTGTTCATTAATATTTTATGTTATAACCACATTTATCTTTATTAAACGTTCACATTTTAGAGTGCGGCAGAGCAAACCCACTTCCTAGAAAGATGGGTAAGTCTTTTACGTGTAAAGCAATCCCCGTAGACCAGATGGCGTGGATATTTCCCAATTTATATATATGTCTAAGTATTTTATATTTTCCACCTATAATAATATATTTATATCAGTTTAGCGTGGTGTTTGGAGGGATTCCCTTTTCAGTTAATATTATATTCAAAATAACCCCAACCAATATAGCATAGCACATTTGAAATATTATATGTATAATGATTTGTAGTGTTGTTTCATGCTTGTTACTTAGCCTAAGTGTATTCGTTTTTTTGATAGTTGTAGCATAGATTCCCAAAAGCAAATTGATACCTAAGAACCGTACAAAAACAGCTGTTGCGACCAACGACTGTGAAAGAAATTGTGCATTGAACTATGGAAGTGATAGTGAAAGTGCGCCCAACCCGATGCCAGATCTCGTTAACTATACGCGGCACTATACGTAACTGTTCTTAATGTTCTTTTGTGTTAACCTCGTATAGATTTATCAATAATGTATGCTTCATACTGTCACATGTCTTTGTTTCTAGTTAATAATATTTTATGCATAGCTCATTGTAAATAAATTAGCAATGTAAGTAATAACATTTCGTTGAAATTATGTGTTATTTCTAGCTAAGCAGAGTTCTATTAGCAACGTGAATAATAGTTGTCAACTGCTTAGAAAACGAAAACATCCGTTCGCCTCTAGCAAGTACAGGATCGAGTTTCTATCTCTAGAATAACTTCCCTATCAGTTCAATAAACTAAGCTAGGGTTTCCTCTTCTACAGGAAATTGGAAACTGTATTCCAAAACTTACTTAAATAAAAAAATATAGTTAAGTATCTGTACACAATACGTGTAATGTGCTCAAAGAGTTTATTATGATAGAGTTCATTATGTTTATTTAAAGTCTCCATTTTATTATGTTGATACAGATGTATCTAATGAAAGCCAACAATTAAGTAGGAGTAAACTTTTCAACTAAAAACAATATGTCAATTGTGTTATTTACTGAATTGTTGAATACTTAATATTTATTAAAAAGTTCCTTACTTAATTAGTTAGACGGACGGTTCCGAATCAAGGTTTTTGACATGTTGAAGTAGGTGATCCCGGGTTCGAGGCCTGGTAAGAACAGCTGTTTTTTTTTGGATAAAGAACAACGTTGGGTCATGAGCCACGACTGATTGTATTGATTTAGGTAAAATAAGGATTTATATAATATATATGTATGTTATACATTAACTGAGTATCCATTATAAGTTCTTGGTACTAAATAGTTGGTGACAGTGTAGAACAAATTATATGATATCTATTTATAACCTAGGAAAATATTAATGTACATAATTATAGTATAACTCATAATTAGTTAACTTCCTTCCGATATTATAATAACATTTCTTTCTTTATTGGCAACCTTGCTAAGGCATACTTTCTCGGTTATCTACAGAGTGTGGTGGTCCTAACCAGGAGAACCGCATCGTGGGCGGCATGCCCGCGGGCATCAACCGCTACCCATGGATGGCGAGGATCGTCTACGACGGTCAGTTCCACTGCGGCGCCTCACTACTCACCAAGGACCACGTGCTGACAGCGGCTCACTGCGTCAGGAAGTATGTGTTTATATATTAGGTAGCTCTAATCATAAAGGTATGAGAAATATGTCATACCTGATTTTAAGGGGACAACACTTATTGAACTGAAAAAATACTTGGTCTGTTATTTTAACACCATCTTAACTGTTTTGCATAGAAACATGAACTGATAACGTAAAAAAATATGTTACCAAATATGCCAAAGAATTGTACAAAATTTTCTTAATGCGTGACCGCCACGCTTTTAGCTAGGTTGTTATATCTTCCTTCAAGCTTTTGCTAGATTATTCTTTTCCATCTCAAAGTAGGTTTTTCATAAGTAGGATCCGGTAGGTAGGTACGTATAACAATTTTTGAATTCATTATATATTAAATTATTATTTAATAATAATCATATATTAAAGATTGAATATAACTGAAATAAATAGAAAAGTAAACAATGAATTAATAATTTCTGTACGCAACAAAAGTAACTAACAATGTAAATATAAACAAGGAAAGCATGTACACAAGTGCTGCTTATTCCTACAATATATCTTTTCCAGCAGCTCTACGAAAATGAGAATACAAAATTGTATATGATAATTATGTTATCTATCGGAGAATGCATTCACAAGAGCCGATAATTAAGTGAATTAGTAAAATAGTATCTGTATGGGGTAGAAGATATTAAAGATGAAAGAAAAACTGTTTATTTTTCAGGTACATATTTTTTAAAATATGAATATGACGGTAACTTTCCTACTTTTAAACATTCGTAACCGACTTCGAAACTGAGGAATAATAAATAGGTTTCGTAATAAAGTCATGATCTGATATAGTTGCACGCGATGTTGCATTGTGTTAATTTGTAAACACGCTTTGTTAACTTCTATATTTATTTTTCCGGAGACATGGTGCTCATGTGAGACACGAGTATTAGCTAATTGAAAATAACGAAAATGATTGTGTAGTTTATTCGTGGGAGATTATTATTAGATGACATTTTATAGTAGATGATACCCACACAACATAATTTTTCTGTGTCATATATTGTCAATATAACGTTTTAATTTATTTTAACAGGGCCGTAGTTACCTATACCTTCGGCGTTACACCAGCAGGCGTATGCATGTGTGCGTTTTAATTTTAAAAAAATTAGTAAGCCTGCCGGTTGTCGGCTTCCAATGAAGCTTAATGTGCGATTATAGAATCGAAGAAATACACTCAGCACATATGTGTTAAAGAATAGTCCTTACGACGTAAGTGCTGACTGTATTTCTTCTTCTAACGTAGTATGGACACAGATAAACCACAAGTACAGACGACATTTGATCATATAAACGGAGTAAGGATGGTTTATGTGTCAATAAGTAGCGTCAATCAATTAATTAGTTACCTTTTAAGAGTCTACTCCATAAATATGAGTTGGTTTAAAAAATGGTTTACTCAATCCCGCACACACTCCATACTTGTGAAGTTTAAATATTTGTTTCCTTGAATATCTGTTTTCTATCTGTTTTTCTATACAATTTTTTCTTAAAAAAACATAATGAATTGCAGTACATTAGCTTATATTCTCGAGCTAAATCCAAAAAATACTTCTAGTTAAGCTATTTCTTAATATGATATTTACTAACCAAATGTTTAAGTAATTATTTTGTGACTTACGCCATTAACTTCGTTGGTATACTAACGTTCTTGAAGCTGCTACATTCTATAGACAGCTGGATTGTTTTAATTTAATTATTATTGTATTCCCTCGTAAATAGTCATTAATAATTTACTCCAGACTAAAGCGGTCCAAGATCCGTGTTATCCTCGGCGACCACGACCAGACCATCACTACAGAGAGCGCGGCCATCATGCGCGCGGTGACGGCTATTGTCCGCCACCGTAGCTTCGACGCCGACTCCTACAACAACGACATTGCGCTGCTTAAGCTGCGGAAGCCGGTCAGCTTCTCTAAGATCATCAAGCCCGTGTGTCTTCCACCTACAAGTATTTATTATTTTAATTTTATAATTTCTTTCACGATTGTATGACGTATAAGTAGGACTATTTGGTCACGAGTCGTGGAAGCTTGAATGAATATTTTCAATAATATTTGTGTTAAACCATTGCTAAGAGACGCTTGCTTTGCTTAGAAACCAGTTGATATAGCAGTTGCGTGAACATTTTAATGCCTTCCCCGTGCCCTGTAATCTGGCTACATCTCCTTTCATACCGAAACAAAGCGCTGATCACTTAATTAGTTATTTCAAAAGCATTCAACAGCGTACTCAATTTAAGAAGTAGACTTCTCTCTCTACGTTCAATTGATTAAGTAAGTAAGTGAAAATCTTCAATACTCCTGATATTTAGTTATCTGCACGCAAACACTCAGCTGTTACTTTATGATGATGCGACTTTGCAGGCACTGACCCATCAGGCAAAGAGGGCATCGTAGTGGGTTGGGGCCGCACTTCGGAAGGAGGCCAACTCCCAGCAGTGGTCCAAGAAGTGAGGGTGCCGATTCTATCCTTGAGCCAGTGTAGGGCAATGAAATACAGAGCTTCGAGGATTACTAACAATATGGTAAGAATACTAATAATTTTATTTACTGTTTCATCATCATTAGTACAACATTGTAGATGAAGTCGGGGCCATAACTTTTAACGTTTTTTCCAAAAATGGAATATTATAATACAAAGATTTCATAAGTTACTAATTAACCCGGTGAACTTTGTAACACCCTAGTTATCTACCACTAGCGCCATCTATCAAAATTTATCCGATTTAGACATGGAAGAAATGACAGTTTTAAAAAGCACATCAGAACATTTTCCATACTAAATTACCAATGTTGATTTTTGATTTTTAGCTTTTCTAAAGGATTATCTCAATTATTAATAATAATTAACACGATAAAAATTATTCAGATAGTTCTAGTTTTTGTAGTTTTAGCGAGACTAACGAACAACTATTTTTATATATTAGAGAAAAAAGAAGAAGATTTAAGGACCCCTTTGTAAGAAAATAACCACCTTCTGTCAAAATAATTTATTCAGATAACTATTCAATTTTTGATTTTACCTAGTTATGGTATAGCTTATAACTTAGTGATTTTCCATTTTTTGTCATCAGCTATGCGCTGGTCGAGCCTCTACAGATTCGTGTCAAGGAGATAGCGGTGGTCCTCTTCTTGTACAAACTGGGGATAGATTTCAAATAGTCGGTGAGTATGTGTAACATTCAAGGGACGTAAAACATAGTAGAAATGTAATCAAATTTAACGATTTTTCACACCCAATTTAAACAAGTGACGACATTGTAGTGTTATGCTAGGTATATAACAAGCGTCTAATAATGATAAAATGTTTATTTATTAATCTACGAATGTATGTCCGGTTCAGTAGCATTTGTCCGTTTCAAAATTAGTCTTACAAAATATGTCGTACTTGAAAATAAAATATGTTGTATATTATTCGTGTTAATTAAGTCTCGAATTTACGAATTTCGCTTTTCCAATTCTTCTAACAATAATTGATCCTCTTTTGTGGTTAGAAGTATGTTACAAAAAGTGTGTTAATGAAAAATATGAAATGTATCTGTTCAATATTCTTCTTAACAGTTTTCTCAATATCATTATCATACCAAGTATTCAGGCAATTATTAAAATTATTAATAAAAAGTTGTAATAATCAGCGACGTAGTTAATATTTATAACTTTTTTTTCAGGTATCGTATCATGGGGTGTGGGGTGCGGGCGACCGGGTTACCCCGGCGTGTACACCCGGATAACCAGGTATCTACCCTGGCTACGGTCCAACCTGCGAGACTCCTGCCTGTGTACTAATTGAAATTAATATATAAATAACAAAATACCTGGAGTTGTGTAAGATACTCATATAATTATAAAATTTATAAATACTGATCAGGTGAACGGACTGTAGAGTCAAATAATAACTATCAAATATATTAAAACGATCGTTTTACAGAATAAACTATGTATAATACATATTAGACATATTATGAAGATGAAAATAATCATAATTTACTAAATAGTAGTAATAGTGTAGATTTGCAGTACGCCATCGTCAAATAGATTTTGTCTAGAAAAACTTTGTACGTTAAAGGTATTTAACGTTCAAAGTTTTTCTCTTTATTTAATTCTTTGAAAAAAGGAACAGAAACGAACGTAATGTATATGTCAAAATGTCAAAATTAACTTTATGTCAAGAAAGTAAAGCATAGACAATAATTTTCATTTTCGGGAGATCACGAGAATACGCGAGCGTGCTTTTTTCGTTCGTACCTAGTTTGCACTACGTAGTTGACTTTAATTTTGTACATTGTTTTCAATTTTAACCAGTTCCGCAGTAAGGTAAATTGAATCTTATAAGATTATCTACTAATTATAAGCAAATAAAGCATTCTATTTAAGAAATAGATGATACGATAAATATAGCACCAGAAATGTAGTTGAAATTGAAATATTACTTCAAATTGCCAAGTGCCAAGTTCTGTGTGTCATATTGATATCACATTAAAATCGCAAAATTGATTCTCATTAGTATTTGTATTTAAAAGGATTTCTCATTGAAATTTGAGCTTCAATTTTAAAAGAAGAAGGTAGATACATAATTAACTGTTATAAACTGACTTGTTACAAACGACATAAGTTGCGTGAGAATGTGCTTTTTCGATAATGTTATTAGGTATTGTTAAAGATATATTTTTAAATATTGTACTTAAATAAGTTTTGTTGTAATATTCAAAACAATTTAATAATGCTAATAGGGCTGCTTTTTAAAATTATAAATTATTAATTTCTTTATTTACACATAACCAATTCAGCTTTTGTTCGATAAGGTATCAGAAGACAACTGGCACTTTATAAACTATTTTTAAATAAAAAAATAATTCATCTTCGTATTCTTTATTATTGCTTAACTTTAAGGATTAGTTTTCTTTGGTCATTATCTTTTTTTACTGTAATTAATAATTAATATTAAGTACTTAGATACGTAAGTTAGTATGTATACTTCGGACAGGCCGGTGGTGCAGATTACCATTAGTGTTAAGAGTTAACTACCTAAGTGTTCAATGAGATTTATTGTACATAAAGTAAGTATTTAGTAATTTATTCATGTAAATATTAACATACTCATTGGTTTTAAAACACAAAACAAGTCGAATCTTCACAGCAATTCAGTATAAGTAATAGATAGTATTCTCATAACTATTGCTAATGTTATATTCTTTGCTTGTTTATTGTAAACAAACTCTCTAAAAATAAAAAATGTAATTCGTAAGTTTGAAGTTCAATTCATACAAGAATCAAAAGCTTAAGAGCATCATGATTAAGGTGCACTTTTCAAAAACTTTATCTCAAAAAACAGGCAGCAGTAATTTTTAGATATAGCTGATATAGACCACTTTGGAAATGTTATTAAAATACACAGACAAAGTAGGAAATGTAGTCAGGTACACGATTTTTTACTGAAGTTATTATCAATTTGCTGACGTGTGTGTGAGAGTTAAATTCTTACGTAAGAATTCAGTTCTTTATTCCTTCAAGATTTTAACGTTTTGAAGAGTAAATATAATATTGTCCATATTAAATTAATTAAGTATAAGTTTTCGTAAATGAACCAAGATATTATATTTATTTTAGTATAATTTCAGCTCGTTCTTTTCCATAGCATTAAATAAGGGTATATGAAAATACTGACTAACCATTTGCCAATGGAAGTTATGTTATGTTAAGTTTTGTTATATTTTTATTAACTACTTTACCTTAAATAATTAAAAGAGAAAACCCATCTCGAATATAATATTTTGGAATATATCAGTATTTACACTCGAGTATAAGTTAAAATATCAAACGTTTAGTTAACTTCAAACTCCAGTATATTAATGACACAAAATATACCTCATAGTTTTTCCCGAATTCCATAAATAAATAATATAATTATTAAAAAATGTTCTTTTATAGCTTATAGTTTTAAATAGCTTAAATAATATACACCGTCCTAAGTCAACGAGTGCACTAATTTATATTTTTATAGTAAGCATACGTAAGTTAATAATATAACTTAGTTCTAATTCAAAATCAGCGCTCTTAGGCTATACCTGTGATCCTTTTCGTAATTAAAAAATAATAATTTATTAATGTTATTGATTAATGAGTTTTAACTCCTGCACTTGTTTGAAATTGTATTATTTAAATTGTTTTTATTAGTCGCTAGTATTAAGATTTGTTACATAATAAGATAAACTTTAATTGTGTATCTCTTTTTATTCGGATTTTATATGGTGCTATAAAGTTTATTTCTGTTATTTTGAATAAATATATATTTATAATTCACGTATAATTGTTTCATTTACATAACACATCTACACCATTATCTATCAAATCTGAGTTATAAAACTATTCCTATAGACTAAAAAACTATTCCTACTTTGTTATTTTTATTGGAACAATATTTAAGATTATTATTATTTACAACCAAACAGAACAAAAATAGTAACCACGATACCTCTTTATATTGAGTTAAAAAAATTGTGTCGATTCTATCGGTACCAAAAATATTTAGTTAAAATTTCTCTTAAACATGGGTACCTGCTTAAATTAAGTAATTAGAATTCACTGGCTTTACTCCAAAATTTTACTGTACAACTTTCTTAAAATACATGATTGTTGTGCGCTTCGATTTTGAGCTCTGAGTTAATTTTATTTTTGTAAGAACACTAAGCTCAGTATAAAAATCCGTAATAATATTCAGTGATTTGTGAAAATCCTTATACTGATCATTCATCACTATAAATATAATTTCTTGCTTGAAAGTTCACGTCATGAATTTTTTATTTTGATAAATAAGCTTACCTGAATGTTCATGTGCTCGTTTTGTGTTTTATTGAGAGAGTCAGAGCTTACAATTTATACGAGATGAACAAATACGAATTTAAATACTTAGATACTTTATTCTGTTCACGTATATAATAGAGAATTTGCAAGAAAAAGACGGTTTTACCTTTCTTTATCACACAACCTTAAGGTTTAACGTTTACAAAAATGTGTACATTGCTTACAATATTTTTGAAATCCATATTGCGATTAGATTAAATTTCACAGAACACCTCATACTTTACTACTCGGCAGTCGGCTCATTTCTCCAATGTAACATCATAATTATGATAAATATTAATAATAACAATTAATCCAAAACGTCTCACTATTGGGCACAGGCTTTTCTTCATGAGAGAAGTACTTGAGGCCATTACAAGAGTCAGTGTCGGTTAAAATAGATTTAAGTAACAATCAAATTTTTCACTGACCCGTCCGGGATAAATATCTTTGTTTATTCAATTAAGGTGGTATTCAATCATAAGGTTAATTATTAATAATTATCAATTAATATATTTTATCACCCCTAAAAGAGCTTTGGCCTTTCCCTTTTGAGATTATTAAAAAAAAAATTTACGTATAAACAATTATTCGGAGTATTAATTTGATTTCCTTAGAGTAAGTAAAAATGTGTCTTTCTTGGAGATCGTGAATTGAAATAAGTAAGGATGTGTAAGAATTCAGTAGTAAATATTACTACTACTCAATATTACTAGTACTAAGCTACTCAAAAGGAATATTTTATTAATTGGGTAATCAATAAGGAAGCTTTTTAAAAATAAAAAGAGGTAAGAAAATAAAAAGTCTTTATTAAGACATTTCAAAACTATCCATTTCGAGTGAAAAAAATCTTTTCTATGAATAATTGGTCTGTGTCGCAGGTTTTCAGTTTTCTTTCCAGATCAATTGAACATTTTCCCTTCAACAATGTTACTTCGAGACATAGGTCAGAAAGATTAGTAATAAGGTGCCATCGTCTCTACTTTTCACCGTAAGAAGTACTGTTTCCCAGTGCGAATGTTTACATTCACAAGACTACCTTTAGGTAGCCTTAAATTCACACTGGAAAACAGTCTACTAGTAGTTTGGATTATTTTTCTTGTTTTTAGGCATTGGTACTATGCAATCAGCTAGGTCATCGTTTTCATTGGCTTTCTTTGGCGAAGTTCTTATTGTAGAGTTTAGTTAGATATTATACAGATAATGTATTTTATAATAAACTTTACAAATTGTGAAACCTTTCAAAGGTTTAATATTGTTAAAGTATCTAAACTTTAAATTGAAGTGATTTTTTAACTTTAAAATAACTTAAAATAAGTTGAAAAATCTTAAAATAAGTATAAATTAGAAAATATAATATGATATATATTTTAATACCAACGGCTTTAGAAAGTTTTATTTCAAAATCCTTTTAAACTTTGGAAAAACCCATGTCAAACTTTAATCAATATTTTTTACAATTACTTTCTTACCTTACATTTGCTTATTCATGCAAATGTGACTGACCCGCATTACAGTTTGGTTATTCTTTCCTACCCGAATGACAATCGTTGTCGTGTGTGATGTGGTCAATATTGTCGTTCGAACGCATCTCAGTGAGTGTCTGTTTGCGAGCGCGCGCGACGAGTTCAATCACGGAACGCCATGTGCCAGTTGCGAGAAATTCTAAATTCAAACTAAGTTCGTTGTTTTTGAATTTTCATTGATCGAAATTATAAAAAAATTAAAATCACAGATAATTATGTGGAAGTGTATATTTTTAGTGCTTGCGGTCACGACTTTCACTTGTTCTGAGGTTGGTGTAATACTAATCTACTTTAATTATTAAATTAAGATATATAATTTACATAATATTATCGAAATTTCGATTAAACATATTTTTTCAGGAATTATTATACAAATGAAATAATACTTATTGTAAAATGTTTTTGTGATTTTGAGTCCAAAGTTTCGATTCCAACTATATATTTATTCGTTGCCTTTTTTTTGCATAGGAAGATGGAGTCCGTGATGGGCGAGGAGTATACACGAAAAACATATTTGGCGGGGTTTGGGGAAACCGTCCTCCGCTTATGGATATGAACCAGTTAAAGACGACCTGCACATGTAGTCAGTATTTCTTTTTAACAAATTGAGGATTTTACCCAAACACCCTCTAGAGTCTCTTATAAAACCAGTTCTTTATAACATGTGTTCTGTTTAATATTCGATGACGATGGTAAGGTGTTTTGGTCAGACTAATAAATCCGGTCTACTCAACCAGAAGTCTCGGGCTCAAATCCCGGTAGGTCTACACCTAGTTTGTGTGAGAGGTGATATTATACATTCATAATTTGCTTAGAATTTCGTTACTATTTTTTAAGAATAAGTGATTAGGAAATCTTTTGTCATAGATCTGGTAGGTACTCAGATATATTCATCACTAATGAACAGACTTATCAAATAGACCAATTATGTGTACACATCATTGATATGAGCTGATAGATCATCACTACCATGTTTATTATCGCAGGACTATAATAAATCTTAAATACTTTATATTGCTTGTGTAAATAGTCTCTACGAAAGGCATCACAATTAAGAGCGAATTGTAAGTTCATCATCATCCTAACAGCTTATTAATATAAGTTCACTACCGAACAAGGGTGGCTCCCAGCAATTTCAAAATAGTTTAGATCTGCGCAGCCTGCGTCCATCTTTTTCCCGTGACCCTGACCAGGTCGTCTGTCGTGGGAGTCCAGTGTAACAGTAAGCTGTCCAAAACCCGGTGACAATGCTTGCAGTTACAACCGTCAGATATTGACGTTAAGGTTACTGTTTACTTATTCAGCGTTGATAGCCTATTTATCCACTTTTGGGCACAAACCTTCCTGCATGAAAGCCATAACACCACAGCGCTGTCCCAATGCGGTTTGTTGGGTGAAAGCCGTTGCTGTAACAACCGGTATTAACCACTTAACGTTCTTTCCGAAGAACGGAGAGGCTCGAGATAGTAAATATTAATTGACTCATCCAGGAATCAACCATGGAGATACTTGCTGTTTTCGTTATCGAAACCAGAGCCCTGCAACCATTATTTCAACGTGCTCCTTAATATTCCACGGTGAAAAAATCCATAGAGAAAATAATGTCATATATCTCACTATTTCAGGATGTGGAGAAAGAAATGAAGTATCCCGCATTGTTGGTGGTGACGAAGCTGGTATCAACGAGTTCCCATGGATGGCACGATTGACGTACTTTAAGAGGTTTTACTGTGGTGGCATGCTCATCAACGACCGCTATGTGCTTACTGCAGCACATTGCGTTAAAGGGTTTGTATTTTGATTTAACCTTTCGTCTTTTCACTTACATCTTTCGTCATCTCACATCTATGAAAAGCGGAAAATCACAAAATATTGTCTTTATCACATTAACATTAATTGTCTGGCAAAAGCGACTAGGTAAACTACTGATTTTAAAAGTAAATTTTACGCATAATTACTTTGGTGCACTGAGTGCTTTACTAAGAATTTAGTAAACTTTGAAAAGAAAACTTACATATATTTTATTTTAGTCTATCAGATACTATAAAATAGCTATGAATATGTTTCAAAACCAAAGACTGTCTATATCTCCGCCCATCTGTTAAGCGATTAAAGAAATACTTATGCACTACCTCATAATAGAGCATCGCAGTTTTAGAAATGAGCGAAGAATTCATTAAATTATTTTATTATTATTGTTAAAATACAATTTATGCCTTCTTATTTAAAATATTGAACTTGTTAATGATATCTTAAATTAAAGCCTATCATGCACTAAATACGAATTCATATTAACAAACACATGCAATTGAGGTTAATGATAACATTAATAAAAATATATCGTATACTAAAAACTCTTTTCAATCTATGTTAATGACAAATTGACGATACTTAAAGGACTCTTATTGATAATAATATACTAATCTGTCGATAACTATTATTATTCTATAAAATCGTTTCTATCGTTGTATGTATGTATCATTATGTAAACTACAAAAACAACAGGCAATAGAATGCATTATACTATTTTATGAGTAATTTGTTTTGAATATTAAATGACGATCAACCTAAACTGCAGATGAAATTGTTAATCAAACCAAACGGGTCCGATAACCCGTGGATTAGCGAACGGGTCCAAAAATCGGATTTTGTGAATTCCAATCAGTATCAAAAAGTACGTTCACCTTCAAACCGGCCCGGGCAGTACGAACTTAAAAGTTCATTATCCTCGATATATCTCCATTTTTGGCATTTGCAGAGCCTTTCCGTTCAAATGTTTGTTTTTGGGCCATGCCATGAGAGGACATTAATGCAAAGTTAATTTTTTCATAGCTATCCACGTGGGTATATAACGATGAGCATTGTAACAGAAAATAGGTGTTTTTATTCTTTATTAGGTCTACAAAAGTCAAGTTATCTTTATAGGAAAGAAGCATTCAACCATTTGTTCTGATTTACGTATATATAATAGATTTCAAATAATCTGTGATTTAATAAACTACTTGATACAGATGTAAAACAAAGCTATTCTAGTGACAATGCAGCAACTTAGGGCAAAAGTATGATGAGGGGTTTTCTGCATATTGCAAGGATTTATGCAGTTACAAATAAAGAAAGTAAGGCAAACATTTAATAGGTTTTTATTGTAGATTAAACTCTACTTTTGTTGTCATCCACGTTTTCTAGAAAAACAAAAAAATGTCATTGTGTGCTCTTTTCTTTCGAAAAAATTTGCTGAAGATTTCTATCATTATTAAAATTTCAAGAATACTTTCAAACGTTTTTATACTTTCTTCCATTGATTATGAGTTATTTCGTTTCCAGGAATATACATATATTTCTCTGTAATAGAAAATGTGTCGACTGTTAAAGTGGGTGAAAGTACAAATGAAGCATTAATAGTATGCATGAGGACATCGGACACCGAAACATTGAGTCACTTTCGCCCAATGCCAATACAAACGATTCCATTGTGTAATTGCCACCGTTATGTGTCGGTTCAAGTGTTCTTTTGACTGGGACGATACTTAGTAAAGAAAGTCTTATTCGAATCAGCTTCTTTTATGTTACTAATGATTTTTTAACTAGTTGTCGATGTCAACAGTTGTCGATTAAAGAAAACAATTTTTTTTACAAATAGATTCAATAATACTCTGGACTCTGTACTATAATATGTTGTTTTTCCTATTTCAGTTTTATGTGGTTCATGATAAAGGTGACATTCGGAGAGCACAACCGATGCAACGCTACCACAAGACCGGAGACGCGATTCGTCCTGCGCGCTATAGCCAACAAGTTCACACTGACCAATTTCGACAATGATATAGCCTTGTTAAGGCTCAATGAACGAGTGCCTATATCAGATGCGATTAAGCCTATTTGTCTACCTTCTATTAGCAGTAAGTAGATTTCAGTAATAAAGAGTAATATCTTGACAAAAGTCCATGACAAAAACAGTCACGTCTTTAGCTTTGAGATTTGTTAAATTTTAATTTCCTCGATGTGTATTAGAAACATTTAATAAATAATATATAAATAGTTTGGCCGTATATTTGTTTGTCACTCATATCTATAATATAAATGTAAGTTTCTAAATCCTTTTCCTTGGATTTGTATTTTATTACTTCATTGATAAAGTCCACGTTTTATTCATGTTCTTCTCGTGTTACGGTGAAAGTCCCATTAAAATTCGTTTAGCACAGAGACGCATTTGACAGACAGCGAAAGTCTGTTGAGAAGGTATACGTTTACTGTTTTTAGCTAGATGCGCAATCAATTAGCTTAGTCATAAAATAACGTAAATATACAATACTAGGCAACATTCATAGTGATTACCATAAACTTACTGTTAGTAAAATTTACTTAAGTTTGCTGATAGAAAAGTAAATTTGAAGTAAGTTTGCATAGTATTTTTATCTTCCATCTAAATGGTTGAAATATGATAAGAACGCTATTATTGGTAGGAGCATTAAGTTTTATTATTTGTAGTTTTGTTTATAATGGGTCAGTGAAACTTATAAAATTCTTCAAGGAGTTTTGTTAATGAGAGCTACGTAAAACCTAGAAAACGGAAGCTTAACTTATGAACATCATCATTACGTGTCCATCATTATCTGCTTCAATAACCACATTCCTTCAAACAGTTCTCATCTAACTTTTTCTCTACCTAGTCGTAACGCATAAATTATGTGTGGATTCGTTTTTCTGTCTTTACTACCTAAGTATGGAAATCATTGTCACTGAATGCGGCGCCATTTCTTAAATTAATTAATATCATTTCGAGGCCGAAATAAAATTAATGTTTATTTCTACTTTTTCATTACCATCCAACCAGAAAAAGACAGACACCGGGTAAAGTCAGTTTGAATTTCTAAAATCGATGCTTTTTTACATATTTTCCTTATTCAAGCACGCACCATAAATCAAACCTATTAAAATAAGTCGAAGTATATGTTTAGTTTAAACCAAACACACTTTTGATGTACCAAGTAACTTGATGTTCCTAAAAGTTGTTCTAAACCTTTCATATTGAATTGGAATGAAAGAGAGGCAAACCACTTAACTTTAGTTTGAGAGAAATTCAGCAAAATCGACACTATAGTGGATGTTGATTGTTTTTATAACTATTGTTTAATTTGTAAAGTTTCATAAAAGGAACATTATTGCAACACCTATAGTATTGCTGCAATTTTGCCAAATATTTAGAAAAATTGAGCTTTTGCAGGAATTGAGTCTTTTATAATTGAATCAGTATCGAATTCATTCAAACTGAGCCAGTATCTAATTTATTAAAACTTCTTTTATCTAAAGTTTTATCAGCAGCAAGAAATGATCCAGTCCTAGATAGGACATATTGTTGCTTAGAATACTGTATTGCCTATCATAAGTCTCCTATTTTCACAGACAACTTATACGAAGGAGTGAAAGCAGTTGCAGCTGGCTGGGGCACGCTCACAGAAGAAGGCAAAGTGTCCTGTACTTTGCAAGAAGTAGAAGTGCCTGTTATTAGCAATAAGGAATGTAGGAACACAAAGTATACGGCTACCATGATCACTGATAACATGCTGTGCGCCGGGTATCCGAAGACTGGACAGAAAGATTCTTGTCAGGTAACAGGGATTTAGAATACTAGTAAAACCGCTATTGTTAGTTGACAGTTCTTATTCTTCATTTGAAACATTTACAATCTAACCCAATCAATAGCTTTTCATATTACTTGTAATGCATACCATGTAGAAGTCAAAAGGAAATGTAACGTTCTGAACTAATAAACCCTCACTTCCTTAAATTAATGCTTTTTAATGTAAATTAATAATTAACTCTCATAATTGAAGTGAATTGATTTTTAGGTGAAATAAAATAAACGGAAAAATCCACTGAGCGGGCGGTAGTGGTACTGAAAATTTCCCCTCCTACAACGCTCCCGGTACTGTCTCAGAAGGTTTTTCCCTTTGCATCTTTTATTGTATTTAAATATTTTAATTCATGCCCATATATTTTAGTGGCTAGTTAGTCACGTGCTAGTGGTGCAAGATAACCTTTCGAAAGACAATTTCCAGGCAAAGGTTATCTTATTAATCTTACGGATTTCAACGGTATTCGTTATTTTATTCGTAACAAGGAATACTTTGTTAATTTGTAATAGATACTAATATGTTGAACTGTGCATGTATGAGGTGTAATGTCAAATAACTGTACACTCCATTTTGTGGTTTTCGTGGATTTTCAAATGTTGGTGGAATTGATACTTAATAATTTTCCAAACGATAATTTTAGCAGCATTTTGGCTGTAAAACTTTTCATCTTCAAATCTTCAAAAATATTTTGTTAAATTAATAGACAAAAAATAAATACAGCATTAAGAATAAGTCACAACATTTTTTAGCTTGGAGGGAGGAGTTTTCAAGTAATTGCAAAAATTATTTTAAAGTCAATAACAGAAATCAATTATATTTATCTTTGTGCTATTTTTCAGGGTGACAGCGGTGGCCCTCTCATAACAGAGAGAAAGCACGACAAGCGGTATGAGCTAATAGGTAATGAATATTGATGTACCCTTCCAAATATTTCTCTATACCATTAATTTTGAATCCTTTATATCAAAAATAAAATATGTACTTTCACTGTGTTGGGGTACTTCCAAGTTCCAAGGGATGAATTGTTTGACTTTTAATTACTGACGTATATTTGTACAAATTTTCTAAAGACTAAATGACAATTTAAATTTGTAAAATACAAAATTATTTAATGTCTAGTATGTAGTAAAACAAATATTTAATTCATGTTCTGTAAACAAGGCAATATGTATATAGCGCGTTAAAAAGTAATTTGAGTAATACCCTATAAAGTTTGATATACAATTTGAGTTTCATCATCGTCATCGGCCTATATTCGCCCCGTTGCTGGGCCATATCACAACCACGCGGGCCTAATGCGGCTTGATGAGTGAAAGCGATTGCCGTAACAACCAATAGCTTAGCGTGTTTTCGGAAGCAAGAAGGAGTTCGAGATAACAAATTTCTATTGACCCACCCAGGGACTAACCCCGGCGAAATTTGCTTTGTTTTCGTAACCGAAACCAGATCGTTCGAACCACTACGCCACCGAGCTCCTCGACTTATAATTAATGTACAAATAAGTTACGAAATTAAAGTCGATATTAACGGTATTATACGTCAAAGAAAAACAACGACACTGGGAGAATTTAATTTTAATAGTTGAATTATATCGTTACAGCCTACCCCCTCTTTAGGACTTATATAAAGTAAAATCCCTTATTCATTTACATTTCTTCCTATAATTTATTTACATTATAAAAATTAATATGCATATTATACTTATTCTAATTAGTATTATAAGCTTTGAATAAATAGCATTATACTTCTTATTCAAAGCTTGATTTTTTATCTTTCCACCAGGAGTAGTATCATGGGGCAACGGCTGCGCCCGAGTCGGGTACCCAGGGGTCTACACCAGGGTCACCAACTACCTTGACTGGATCCGGGAAAATACACAAGATAGCTGTTACTGTACTGATTAAATTATCTACTGTTAGATAAGCATAAGTTGAGATCGAACTATTGTATTTTGGAGCGTTTTACAGCCTTTATTTTCAATGAGAATGATTTTCTTTACTCTATTCAAATCAAATCTTCTAACAAAATAAACTGTGATTTGGTTGGACATGATGTTAATTACTTGTCAGGATTGTCAGCAATTTGTCGTCAGAATAGTTTAAGATTGTTTATGGTATGTACAGAGTAAAAATATTTTTTTTTAATTGTATAATTACTAGAGATACCTTATTGTGTAAATTAATATCTATCGTGATACCTTTCATCTTTAAAATCATTACTGCGTTCTAAAGATGGAAATATGGCACAAAATGAAAGTTAGCGATAGATTCAGAGTTAGACAATAGGGGTGTAAAAAAAATTTCATTTCATTTTAGTATAAGCAAGATATACGTTGATAAAACGTCAAATCTTAGCTGTTCTATTTTAATTCACTTTTAGAACCAATCAAAACTAGAAACAAGGAAAAGGAATTAATTTACTACTTAAATACAGTTTAGTGAAGCGATTTAAAATTGTACACAATAAAGGTGATAAGCCAGAACATAGGAAGTTAGAAGTTAAATTTTGTACATTACTTCTTTTCCTAACGACTTCTGATGTAGGCTCTGTATCCATCTCAAAGTAGTAGTTTTTTATAAGCGTTTACTTTATCTCAATGTATTCCTGTTTCTATTATCGAGTTTGTAACGAATTCATGTTTGTTGTGAGGTCTTTCAAAACAAAATGTGATATATTTATAGATTATTTATTAAATGTTTATTTTATTGGGCCGTATGCGGTTGCCTATCTGCTATATTGGTATACTTTGACATAAAAAATTACAAATTTTCTCTGTATTATTTAAGTATTATTTAACTTGCTTAAACGTGTTTTATTAGAAATATTGATACTACTCAGGGACATAACATAACATATATGTTCAATATTAGATAACATAATAATAGTCCTTGATTGCAAAAATATTTGTAAGTTCCCTGTATGGTTGTGATAAACAACGTTATGCCATATAAATTAGCTTACGATTAGTTTAAAGAACTATGTATATTTTTTCTTAAATTAAATTGAATTATATTTATTGGCCTACTTTGATTTATTATTTCATATAACCAAAGAAAAGTCCTTACCCCAAATTGTTATATATTGAGCAAAAAATTGGTTTTATTATTTTTTAGTGTATATCCAAAAAATAAGTAAATGTTTAAATGCATATTAATAATAGCAATATTACACACAGTTTAAAATAGTAATTAGTAGATAATAAAATTGAAATAATAAACGTAAGTGTACCTACGCGTTACAAACGCAATTTTTGTGACTTAAACTATTGTGACTGCATTTGGGTTGCATACAAAATTTATAAGATCTGGTTCTTAGCGCAATAAAACATTTTGAATTACAAAAAAGTTACGGCAGTCTCTATTTGAATTGATATAAGGTTCAAATTGACGACTTATTTTGACACAAGCAAATAAGAAAGGTCATTGATCCGCGAGGTCATTGCCAAATATTACGGTTGGTACAGCCTCCGCGTGATGCCTAAAATGACGCCACTTAATTGAAAATGTATACTATCTCGGAATACCGTTTGTTAATTAAATATTAACTTTACACAATTTGCATGGACACTGAAGTATAATCCTAGCAGATTATAAAATACGTACTTATTATGTTGTAATAGTTTTAAATGCATAATTTACGTAATAATAAATGCGCTTAAAAAGTCATTGAACGTAGTTAATTAAGTAAAATTATAAAGAACTAACATTAAAATAAGACACATATTAAATGTCTAGGCTTAGTTCACAGATTTTGTAAAAGAAAAATTTCTAACATAGCTATATTTTGAGTTCCTAACTGCTTAAGTAAGTTTTCAAGACAAGCGCACAGTCCAGTTGAATTTGGTATCGATTCAAAAGCGTTCGCGTTTTTGGTGAAATCTCGATTCTTAGTGGCCAGTTTACAATTTGAAAAATTAGTTCTGCTACGTTTTAAGTGCCCCGTTACCATAACGTACTTTGAGAACCAAGACATGAGTTAGTGTATCGAAAACACTGAGCCTCAGTCGTGTACCTACTTTCTTTGAGAGTTCTTTTCGTGAAGTTTTTCTGGAACTGACATAATATATTAGAAATATGTGGTGGTTCTTCATATGTTCATTGTTGTGCCTCACGAATGGATTTAGAATGAATAAGGTAGTTACATATTTTTTAAGAACAAAATTTAACAATAATAATGTTTATTTTGAACAGCGATAACTTGAATGGCACTTAAAAATAAATACATCGCTATTTATTCTTTATTATGTTTCTTTTCTTGAATATATTTGAATAGTCCTTAATTTGGAGAAGTTTGGATAAGTTATATATAAATATATATATATACTTACTTATGCAATAAAGTACTTAATTAAAAATAACATTCTTTTTTCCTCCGTCGATCTGAATTTCTTTTTCTTGCCTTAGGTCCTAATTTATGTTAAACTAAAAATATATTTTTATTATATTTTCAATTACGACCGATTATTCGATATTTTTTATTATTTACAGGATGGGCTTATTGTATCACAGCAATCTTATGAGACTCCATCACTTTTTACAGAAAAAAACTTACCAATTTGTCAAGATTGTGGTAAATATAAGGATTTAAGAACAAATTGTCATATAACAGTAATCTAATGGTAGCAAATAGGGTGCCATAAGTTTTTTCATTCTATTTAAAATTCTATGAGACTCGTAAAAGGCTTTATAATACTTATTTGTTTGTAAATAAAAAATATATAAAAATTAACTGTAGCAAGCTAACTATTTTAAAATTATATTTTGATGACCCGCAAACCATTAAGTTCAAATAAAACATCAATTAATTATTAATTAATCATTCAAAATGTTAAGATACTACATAGAAAAATTTGAACTTTTTTATTAGCGTCTAGTCAGACGATACATTTATTTTTATTACAACATAATTTTAATATACAAAAATATTATTAATAGTTCAATTAAACTAGATAATGTTGTGGTTTTTAACATTTCTATTTGTATTGTTAAGTTTTCAGTTTATGAGGGACGGAAATTAAAACGTTATATTCAATGACAAAATGGAAATGCAAAAAATTCAAATACAAAATTAGAAATTCTTTTTATTTCAATCCTGATGAAGCGACTCACTGAGGCGGTACGTGGAGCTTTGTGTGATTGGGAAGTTTGTAAGATATTATGGATAAAGTCAAATAGAAACCGGCCCTGGTACCGCCAGTGGGTTCAGTGAATTCCGCCCTTAAATATTTTAACCATTTTTCAAGCATGCGGAGAGCGTAACGAAGAACCACGAGTAGTTGGTGGTATTGGGTCTGACATGAACGCGTACCCCTGGCTCGCTAGGCTCATCTACCAAAAGGCGTTTGGATGTGGCGCCTCTCTTATCAACGACAGATACGTTATCTCTGCTGCACATTGCTTAAAAGGGTAAGGGATATTTTGTACAACAAAAAGTAGAAAGTTTTTGTTGTAGAAAAGAAACGCCTTTGCTGAGCTGATTGCTGAACTTTTTGTCTTATATTTCATCAATTTTAAACAAAATTGAAAAAAGTCTTCATAATACTTAAAGATAGAAATATATGTATTTGAATAAATATAATAAGTATTTGACTCATATAAAGGTATTTTTAGGAATCAGTGCTTTTTATAAATGTAGCTGGTAAAAACCTAGAAGGTACCAACTCATAAATGCTTTTGATTGTTATTCAACATTAATTTCATTGGGAATTTTATTTAAAAGCCTGTTAAAAAAACGCAGTGTAGGAAAGTTTTGTTTCTAGTTTTTTTTAAGTCTAAGAATGCCAAAGAAACTGATGGCCCACCATATGAAATTTAATTTTATGTTTTGTTGTATCGCCCTCACCTTAAGTTTTACTTGTTGACAATTAAATGTTTTTCCAACAGTTTCATGTGGTTTATGTTCCGGGTAACGTTAGGAGAACATAACCGCTGCAATCAAAGCCAGCGGCCGATCACCCACTATATAGTCAAGATGATCGCTCATAACTTCACTTTGACTGATTTGAGCAACGATATATCCTTGCTGAAGCTGAATCAGCCAGTCACTTATTCTCACGCTGTTAGGCCGGTGTGCCTGCCTACAAATCCAGGTTAGCTTATAAATAAAATGAATTTGTGCATAAATTGATAAATAATCAAGTAATAAATAAATTTTAAATAAGTTCTAATAAAGTACCCTACAAGTTTATTGTTAGCAATAAATTCTGGCTTTACATTTTGTTATGTTTCGCGGCAAACCGTTAAAAACCATAAACTGTTTTCTGAGTCATGTCGCTAATTAAGAAATTTTAACAAAAACTTTTTTCTTAACTTCTTTTCACGGTTAAGGTTCTTTGAGTGTGTTTTTGTTATCATAATTTTAGCTCTACCTTTACAATATTTTACCGATTGACACATAAGAAATGTAAAAGGAGTAACTTTTAACATCAACCTTTATATTTTGTGTATAATCTGAAGCATGATAGTGCAAGGATTCAGACACGGGAAGATAATGAATTCTAAATTAACCTGAACAAAACACATTTAAATTTCATTAGACCTGATCAATCAAGATTTAATCCAAAACTGATTTTAAAGTATATATTACAGACTGAAAATTAGATCTTTTACTTCTAAAAGATACGAGTATATTTGCGTCAGCGAATAATAATGGCATGATAATTATGAATGGTAAAAATTATTTTCTTAGCAAATACGTATGTTGGATCAACGGCAGTGGTCGCTGGCTGGGGTGCCACAGGCGAAACAGGCAACTGGTCTTGCAGTCTACTAGAGGCAGACTTGCCAGTGCTTAGCAACGAAGCCTGTCAGAACACAAAATACAACGCCTCAAAAATTAAAGAAGTCATGATGTGTGCAGGTTACCCTGCTACGGCGCATAAGGACGCTTGCACTGTGAGCTGTTTTGATAGTTTTGCTAATTATAATATAGCAAATTTTGATTTCAGAGTTAGCTGTTCTATACATCTGAGTCATGTAGTTATTGTATATAATTTTAACGTTTTTGTGTTGGCCTGATAAAAAAAGATTTTCTACTAATAAAAAAATGGTGTAAATCTAATTTCGTTTTTTTTTTCAGGGTGACAGTGGCGGCCCTTTGGTTAATGAAAATACAAATCACGCATACGAACTAATTGGTAAATTATTTCAATTATTTATTATTTTTTCTCAATATGGAACAATCATAAAAAACCACAACAATAGAGATTTGCGGATAAACTCATAAAATATTTAATAATAAAGATCATTAAGTTATTATTTGGAATGAGTTCTATGAATAAACAAAGAAAAAACTTTCGAAATTAACTAAATGTAAAGACTGTAACGTATTAAGCGAAACTTTCGAGTTAATTGCAAAAATTGATTTTTATTTAAGGTGTAACTCCATTTTCTTTACTTAAATTAACTTTCTTTTTTAAACTTAGGATATAATTATTACATTGTGATTTCATTCACAAGTAGTTTTGTCGAACTAAAGTTATCTTCTTTCCATATGTCTGTGCTTTGCAGATTGAGTTCTCATGTTGTACTGTATAGTATAATATTTATATTTACAGGTATTGTATCCTGGGGTTATGGATGTGCACGAAAGGGCTATCCCGGTGTTTATACTCGAGTAACTAAATATCTGGATTGGATTAAAGACAACACCGATGATGGCTGCTACTGCAAATATTAATAAAATAAAATTAGGTGCTAAATGTAGCCTCGCTAGATAATGTGATAAATCGGTATAATTTGAAACAGTGTGCTCAGTAATATAATTAATATTATATGAAAGAGATTAAAATTATGAATTATAAAACTAAATAATTTTTTTTGACAAATTTGATACTGGCTAAATCATAGCAGAAACTTTTAAAAAACTGAATTTATTATACGAAAAATGAATAATTTTGGAACATGTACATTACATACTCTTATGAAGTATTGCTACTAAAGCATAATATTAATAATAATAGTTAAAATTTTAGCGGCCAATTAACTTTTGATTTTATATACATAAACAAAATTTATTATAAGGAAGAACATATTTAGTAGATTTATTATAAGGAAAGACATATTCAGTAGATTTATTTTCTTTGATACAGTAGTCCTATTCAGTTATATTGTAATATTCAAATATAAGACTAAAACTTTTGAGGGATACATAAAGAGAATACGAGTGGACCAGAACCCGTTAGAGCACCTGTTCACATGCATGATGCATGAATCACCCATCACTTTAATACATACGTTAAATACATGCCTTGCCTACATTCAATTTGAAACTTAAAATTCGCTATAAATATAATTCATTATTGTTTATAATGCCTATTTCTAAATAATTATTAAAAATGAAAACTGAATTACTTCATAAATATTAATCTGTAAAAAAATTAGTAGAGGTGTTGTTGAGGTGCCTAGTGACTAATTTGTAGAACAATAAAAATATTTTTTTCACAAGATTGAAATATATTCGGGTTGGATATATTAAATCTTAGCCTTATCTGCATAAATGGGATCGATAGTACGAAATTTTAGAAGTAAGCCCCAACATACAAATACAATATTTAAACATTTTTGGGCTGAATATATTAAATCTTAGCCCTATTTGCATGAATGGGATTGATAGTAAAACATTTTTGAAGTCCCCACATACAAATAGAAGGTTACTTTGTATCGTTATGCCTGAGTGCAACGAACCAGGCACTTCGTCCTATCGAACCTGTTATAGCACTACACAGTTAGTCTTAACCACAAGTTCCTCTAGGCAAGGATACGATTCTAAGAAGTTTGTTCAAAATGAAATGTTTGCTTCTTTTATTAGCGCTGTATTTACTAACTGCGGTGAGTTTTTTTTTGAGTAATCTTGAACATTTCAGTATTTTAAATTTATTTACGTTTAAGATTTGTTTTGAAAGGTTAAAGCAGAAAACGTAACGGAAAGTGTTAGTGGCATTGAAACTGAAGAAATGAAGACTTGTAATTGCCGTAAGTATATTTGAAAGGATATTTTACGGTCTACATACTTAATTTCATTCTATGAATTCCGAGAACGCTGCCGAACAGTTTAGTTACACCATTGATGGAAATAAATAACAATTGGAAATTGTTTATTTCGTGTCAAACTTGATTTTCAGTACGATGTGTTAATAATCAAAAGAAAATTGCGCCTACAACTTTCAATTACCGGTTTTTGCTATATATTACTCAATTGTGTTAAAAAGTTTATTTTTTAAATTAGGAATAAAAACCTAATTAAAAAAAACTAGTTTTATATGCACAAATTGGTTCAGAGATTGTAAAAACTATCACTGTTCGCTATAAAATCAAAGTTTGTAGTTTCGGTACTTACAATTTTCTTTCGATTTAAACGGAACCCTGGATAAGGGGGGGTTTTAAACTGGATAAGTGGCTTTATTAAACTTAGGTCTTAACTGTCTCATATTTATTAATAAAGGCAGATAAAGACAGTATCAGGGACAGAGTCATATTAATTAATTCCCCCATTGTTTATTGCCCAGGCTGCGGTGTCCGTAACGAAGCTTCCCGAATCATCGGTGGTGTGGAAACAGCCGTAAACGAGTTTCCCTGGATGGCTCGCCTCTCATATTTCAATAAGTTCTACTGCGGCGGTATGCTTATCAATGACCGATACGTGCTCACTGCCGCACATTGTGTTAAAGGGTTTGTGACTTTGTTTCAAGAGGCATACAGCCCAATATGCAACGCAATTGAGATCATAATATTATGATTTTACGCAAAGCTTCAAAAACATTCGCATTTAAAACGGTTATTACTAAGGCCATTAGTCAATAGATATTTACAGAACTTAATAAAAGCCAGTGTGCTAGGTCAATCACCTCATGACAAATGTTTCATTGAATGGTGTATATTGAAAAAATAAAATATTAAATTCAAAACTAACGAATTGTCTGAGATCATTTCTTTCTTTAAACATTAATGGTTTTACAAAGGTTATCTAAAATTAACATGGCAGGTAGTAGATGTATAGTTTAGAATTAAGATGACATTATTAACTTCTAAATTGTTATCCACCAGTTAGATAGTAGGTAGTACTTAAAAAAGTTTAAACAAAACAACTAAATAATTGTAGTTTATATAAAAATCAATTATATTAAAGCCCAGAGTCGAAATTCGGTTAATTCCAAAATATTTTAATTATGTTTTTCTTATATATCTTACTACTTTTGTAATAAGAACCATGAGCTGTAAATTTGAGAGTATTAAAAAAAATCAAGTGTAATATTTCCATAGTTTCATGTGGTTCATGATAAAAGTGACCCTGGGAGAGCATGACCGATGCAACGAGACCCATCGCCCGGAGACCAGGTTTGTCACCGAGGTGGTGGCCAACAACTTCTCATATATCACCTTCAAGCATGACATTGCACTGTTGAAGCTGAATGAGCCTGTGGCTGTAACTGAAGACGTGAAGCCTATTTGTCTGCCTCATAGTGATGGTAATTATGTTTTATTTCTATTTTATAGAAAACTAAATGTTTCGAACTTGTAGTGCTCCCATTAAACGATAATGACGTCTTTCGGTACTTAAAACAAAACCATTTTAAAAAAAGAATAAATTTTTTTCAGTAGTTGGAAGTATATATGAGCTGCAGATAAACCTTATAAACCTTATTATACTTTTTCGTGTTTTAAGGAAGGACTGTTGTTTTAAGGTTACCTTTAAGGAATTGTAATATACTTCCTATGCCTAGGCATATGGATCTTACTACTTTGCTTAGGCAAAGTGTAAACAAACAAGAATTTTTTACCAAATATACAAAAAAAAAATAGTTATATAGTAAGCATTTATAGTTACAAGTACTGATTTATAACTTAAAATTGATTTTAATTATTAATTTTAGAAATAGAATTAGTAGTAAGCGATAACAAATAATAATTGTATACAATCTAATTAACTGTCAGTTCTTTTTTACACTTATTACAGTGATTAATATTTGTAATTTATTTGTAAACTCGATTCAAATATTTTAGATACCAAATTTGTTGGGGTTAAGGCAATAGCGACGGGTTGGGGCTCCATATCTGAAACAAGAAATCACTCATGCCGCCTCATGGAAGTAGATGTGCCTGTGTTGAGCAACGAGGCTTGCAAGAAGACGAAGTATGACGCTCAAATGATCGGCGACAGTATGCTGTGTGCTGGTTACCCGGAGGAAGGAGGGAGAGACACTTGCCAGGTGCGAACATAAAAACCATGATATTTTCATCTTTTCCCTCTATCTTGATGCTATAGTTCATAGAAACCTAGTGCTTCAAGTTAAAACTAGTGTTTTTTTTTTATTTCAACTGTATTATATTGTAAGCCTGAAACTCTCTTCTTGCCAGTTTTTGAAAAAAGTGGAAAAATTTATTTACTGATTAAGTTTATTATACAATAACACAAGTATAATCTATAATTGAAAATACGATACATAGGAGGATTACACTGGCTTAGGAAAAATTCCAAGAAATGTAATAATAAATCTTCAATAAAGTTATAATTTTTTTATATACACTGAAATTAATTTATTTTTAAATTAACATCACCGTGTTATCTATTCAGGAGATTGTTATTAAACCCTAGGCCCCCGTTATTACGGCACCAATTTCATTCACCTACCCGCATTGGGCCAGCGTGTGGTGTTATGGCCCAAACTAAACAAAAGGCCAGCCACTGTGTCCCGTAGAAGGAGGTATATAAGCTGTTAATAATTGATGATGTTAAAAATACAAAAAGGCATTATAAACGGCATATTACGTTTCGTAACGTAAATTATATTCTTTGTTGATCACTTTTATATTTTAAATACATTTTTTTTATATTTCGTCATTACTTAGTCCTTTTTAGTCATTTTGATATTAAGATATTATTATAGCACAGTATTTTATAAGTAAATGTTTTTTTTTAATCTTACTAAGGTAAAATTGACCTTGTGTTATTATTTCAGGGTGATAGTGGAGGACCTTTATGTGCAGAAAGGCGAGATAAGCAGTACGAGTTGTTAGGTAAATACCTTTAATAAAAACAGTTATTGTATATATTGGAAAATATTTTAAAAGTATGTATAAAAAAGAAGTAGTAATCTGAACCTTTGGTCTTGCTACCGGCCGCTGGTTCTGATTAGGAAAGTAAACTAAAAGACATCTAACAGTTACCTTAAGCGGCCTGAAGTAATAATAAATTCCTAAGAAACGATTTGAAACATTTAACAAAGTAGAGATAAATGAACCATATTTAATTAACACTTCAGATTTATTAACAATAAAAGTTAAACTAATTTTAAAACAGATGGGAATATTAAATTTATTGAAATTCGACATGAGATAACTTACATAATTTAATAAGTTTACATAATTTGGAGAATCAGAACATAATATATGAAGATTGGCAATATTGATTCTACATAAATCCACATTGGCAAACCAAGGCCAACCTTTATATAGTTTTGTATCAGATCCCTTTATTCATACAGTAGTCCTAAAATGTTTTTTCTATGAATTGAAACAGTCCGATTTAAGTTTTCTTAATGTTTCTGAATAAAAGGGTTTGATATTTTAGGGGTTGCCGTTCACTACGTAATGTTTTGCCAATCTGTCTGCCTCTATAAATGCCTATATGGGACCGAGTCCATTATTTTCAATTTTTAGTTTTTAATAATTTTCAAAATTTAGTCCTTCAAAATAAATCTAGATCAAAATTTCAATATAATCTGAAAGAATGGTTTCTAATATTTTGGAATCACCTAAAAATAAGAGTTACCTGTATTGTATTCAATATATTTCGTGTTGTCTAAATAGTAATAAGACACACATTTTGTTTAAGGAGTGGTATCGTGGGGTGTTGGCTGTGGTCGCGCTGGCTATCCTGGGGTGTACACAAGAGTCACCAAGTACTTGGATTGGATACGGGACAACGCAAGCCAGGGTTGCTATTGCGCGGATTAAAAAAATCGAATATATATATTTTAAATAATTATATCATTTCTAGCTTTATAAAAATTAACAAAATATTATTTATATTCTGTGATTATCAACTACATTTAGGTATTTATACTACGGCTTTGTTAATTTATTCGTCGTAATTAGTATACAGTTTTATACGTCATTTGCAAATAAATTTTTAATAAATCTAATTGAAGGTTTCCTTTATCGTATGACGAACTTTCTATATTTAATTATCGAGGTTTCAAAATTCAATACCCGCATAAAAACATATGTTATTTTTGGGTAGTAGATATTTTAGTTGTTCGTAAAAACTCATTATCACTGTGGAGTCCGACGCAGTCATGGTTTGGCTTATACTATTTGGTTTTTACTTTATTCAATTTTCGGTGAGCATGGTGTTATATAAGGATATTTATTTTTAATTATCTCTTAAAAAATTATTTTATTATATCATTAATTTTTTTTCTAGACAACTAATGGGTCGGGTTTGTTCAATTTTGCATTCGGATTCCAGAGATATTGTTTTTGTCGTAAGTAAATGTAATAATCATTAAGTTATTCTCTATTTTAGTAAATATGATAATAATTTGTATGCTTAAATTTTATTTATCCATACAAATATCTTTAATAATAATAATAAATATCTACATTATTCAAATAAATTCATATAAATTCCGATAAGCGAACACTTGAAGAACTCATATCTCATGTCTTTGCTTTTCATAATATAAAGGGATGTAACTAAGTGACTAAGAAAAAGAATCAAATAGCACGCAAAAGCTTGTTTTCAAATTTTATTCATTTAAACCTAGCTGCCCGCCCTGATTATCTACGGTCTTGTTAATACCTAATAAAAAAATTAGACATTTTCCATTTACACAATGAAACAAATTAATATTCCAACATTTTATTTAACTATTGAAAATCTTCTCCACTGTTCTATCTTACTTACATATATTATAAGATTTTAAAAAGAGGTACGATTAAAAAATATATATTCATCAATAATGCCACAATATTCGAATTTGACGACCGATTATTATTTCTTTATTTAATTTTAGACTTTAAGAGAGAAGAACACCTTAACGATATTTATTTAATAACCCTATATTGATGTTAAACGACAAATATTAATAATATTATTTTGTTGCAGGCTGTGGTATGTCTAGACCTATTTCAGATAAAATCAGAACAGGTCGTTTATTAGGAGGGGAATCGGTTACCCCCCACCAGTTCCCTTGGCTGGCTACAATAAACATTGGAATGGATAGCATCGGAGGAACACTGATATCGGATAGACATGTTGTGACAGCTGCTTCGCCTGTTTACGGGTGAACTTTTGTCGCCGATTTTATTGTTAACAGACTAAAATTTATTTGTAATTTGTTACTAATTCAAGTTCAGAACTACTTTTTCAATTCAATCAATCCAAAAAAATATGAACAACTCGTGAAGTCATTTGACGTTTCAAACATGGCGGCTTTTAAGCACAGTCGTCTTATTTTAACGCACATCATAAACCATGCCATTTAAAAAATATATTATATTATAGGAGTATAGATCGTCTAAGTGTCAAACTAACTTGACTCATTAACGTCATCTTAACCCTATCATACTTAATTAGACTTAAAAAGAATGTAAGTAACCGAATATTACCTTAAGACAATGCCAGTAGAGTCACCACCATTATGTTTCATTCAGCGACTTCCCGCGACTATTACCAGATCGTCGGTCCTTGTGGGAGGCCTACCAACACTGCGTCACAGTACGACAATAACTCAAAGGAGTGTGAATGTATTAGAAGATTGTGTAAAAGGAATTTGAATTTGTAATTCAGAAATACAATAACCTGAGACCAGTGTTTTTGTCAAAAAGTAGTTTTTTCATGCCAATTCCCCAACAATTACAAGGTGCCATTTTGCTTTCTGTCCAGATTATCAGCCAGTAACTTGACAGTTACACTAGGAGCTCATGACCGCTGTGGTGATGGTAGTCCAGCTCTCGTCAATAGTGTTAAATCATTGATCATTCACCCCGGGTATTCCCCTAGTAACGGAGACAATGATATAGCACTCATTAACTTAAGGCACACCGTAGCTTTTAATGAGTTCGTGTCACCTATCTGCTTGCCTTTTTATGGTAAGTGACTTTTTATACATAACAGATCGGAGGTTATAGAACTTATTTAGTCTATCATTTTTAACCTTACCACATTAAGATGATTTAAATTATGGTTTCCAAGCTACTAAGCCATAATTGAAATCATCACAAGTTTCAAACTGTCATTTATATTTTATTGGAATATCAACAATAAATAATCTCGTCCTAAAGCGGGAATCCAACGCGCGATTTCTGAGCAAACTTGAACTGAGGACAATAAGTCCAGTATAATCAGCAATCATCAATTTGTAAATTGGATGAATATTTATTATTTTGGATGGAGTTGATATCTTTGTAAGTCGCTTGTAAAATCCCTTATTAATCTTTTAAAGAAAATGATATTCCCATGTATACTGAACAACTCACATGTAAGTAAACGACATTTTTGCTGTTACTTATATAACAGTAGTTCAATATTTGCCTGGTAAAATATTTAATAATATTATTTTAAGATTTACGTCTTATTTGAACACAGGAACTACCTTTTAACTGGGTACCTATATGTACCATATTTTAGGGTTTTTTCCTCTGTTTTTTGTTACCAAATTTATTACATAGTATATTTATTGCATATTAAAAAGTTTATGATAGTACCCATGACATCATAAATTACTACGCCTTTTTTAAATATAACCCTCGCAATTGTAGGATATCTTGAAAGTGGGCGTGTTGGATTAGTCATATCCTGGGCAGAGCATTCCGGAAACTCGTCCTGCACTCCTCGAGTGACCAACCTCCCAATGCTACCAAAGACATCCTGTTTTTCAACCGCTGAGCTACCTTTCTTACTGACCATTGACAAGGGTTGTCTTGGTCCCTTGGGCACCAAGAGTATTGTTTGTAAAGTAAGTACTAGATTAAATTCCATGTACAAAACCGTGAGTATCGGTGCGTGTCGCGAGTTATGCTTAATATTTATTTATTTAAAAGTCAACAATGGGACCAATTACACAATTTTTACATAAACATACCACAAAATGAAAAAATAAAAAATGAAAAGAGTTCAACCGAACTTTCCTGAGGCGCTACAGAAGCGAGACAGTCTCAACAGTATTCTGAATTCATTATTGTATTGGATTCGTAGAGTACCAAACTGCATTAACTGCATAACTCACCCACAGACTTTCCAATTTTTTCAGGGTGATGTAGGAGCTCCAGTAATGGGCCGCTGGTCTTCATCAACGCCTTTTCGCTTATTAGGCGTAGTCTCCTCAGCATCATGTCTCGACAATACTCCGCCGCTTTACACCAGGATCGCAGAACACACTGGCTGGATATATAGTAACTTACGCTCGGATTGTCTATGTTTCTAATTCAAATAATTAAAAAAATATGTTGACCGAATTTTTTATTATCTATACGATTTCTTGCTTAACAAACAAAACCTTTCAGTGATTCTGATAAAGGTGTTATTGCCTGACGCATGTGCCAAGAATTTCTTTCATGATTACTAATATGGAGAAAAAAAATCATCCGACTCTCTTGACGATATTATTTTATCTTCTGTTGGCTTGCTTTCTGTATCACAATGCACAGAAATTGAAAATTCCATAATCCGAAAAAAGTATGTGTCAGTACACGTGCCAAGAAACCTAAAAATTTGGTTGGCCCACAAAAATATTCGGAGCCAAATTGCGCCCTATACCTGGAGCACATTCATCTCGTCGATGGCGTTTCTTCGGGAATTTGCACCCCTATGAACTATGCAATATTTTCTTATGCCTAATAACATAAGTTATTACATAAGATTGAGATAGAAAAATTGGTCGCAATCAACCGTAAGCTACCAACCGACCTATGCCAAGATGATAGGTATAAATATTGACGTAATAAAAATAAACTCTTAATTATTAATAGCCTGTCCACATTTTGGAAAATTCTCCCTCAAAAAACTAATCACCAAATTCTTATTATATATTCCGCTCAATTCCCGTCATTAATATTCAAACCGAATATACATTTACACATAGGTACACGCAAAGATTCCCCAGGTGCCAATGTAATATTAACTCGTCAGTTGAAGAACGGATGTGATTGGGACATGTTTTACACAGATGCTACAGTCTGGGTATGTTGGCATATCAGTCTACTTCCAGAATTCCCATACATTTCTTTAGTTTAGCTGTCCACCCGAGGCTTCTGTACTTACAGGGAAACCAATTGCTATCCTCGAAGCATTTATTAAAGTCCACAAAATCAAAAAAACAGATATGGATTAGAAAAACTTACATTATTTGTAAACTTTGGCATGTGCGGTCGAAACACTGCTTACGTTATAGAATTTGGAGATGGCACATTGCCATTTATAAAAGAATAAGAACTTAAAACTTTTAGTATTTGTCGAAAATAGTTTACAAAAGAAAGATGATAAACTTAACAAATATCTTTATTTTCATTTAAAATGAAATCACTACTTAATATTAACATTAATTTGAATGAATTATTGCTGACATATGTTTGTAGTACACTTTTTTAGTCTTCGATCTATCTATCTCGCTTAGTTATCGTCAAAGTCGATTAAGTTACTCTTAATTATCAAGAATTCTAGAATAAAAAACAATGATCGTAATTTCCGTTTACCGATTTATTCCTACATTCCTCTTTACCGTAAAATTGCTACAAAAAATATCTTTTTCATGATATAGCGGTAGACCTTGTATTTCAAGTGTCGCTTCGGGGTCCTGATATGTCACAGTATAGCTTGGATTCAGGGGGTGTAGTACACCTATAGCTTTGACAGCTGCTCTTTCTTCTTCAGTGCCAAGATCATAATGAGTACCGTCTCCGGTCCTCTTAATTCTATTTTTGACCTGTATTTGAAAGTAAATAATATAGTTGTTGTCAACTTAATTAAATCTAGATGAGAAGTATGTTGTATTATTTTACCTGCTTCACTAATTTCTATATAAGTAAAAAAATCTAAAAAAAGGCTTATGTCCAGAAATAGTAACTCATAATACCTCAATATCATACCTCAGATGTGTTCAATAAATAAAAGTAAACTCAAAACAGTGAAAGAATTGCCTCACCATTTCCGAAGAAGCAGTCTTCAAATCATGTGCTTGTCCAATACTAGCCAAAAATTCAATGATTTGAGCAGAGGCATTGAAATGAGTAGATAGCTCAGCAGCCTTGTAATCCCAAGGGAACGTATGGTGGTAATTATGCCATCCTTCACCTTGACTTATGAACGATACAAACCATGACTCAACGGGCTGTAGATTTCTGGACAAAGGAAATTAAACACAATAATGATCAAGTTGCGTAAGTTGTACAACTTGAACAATGGAGATGTGTCATTGTATGCATATTAGGTAAATATAGACTAGTATTGATTAATGAGGAAAGAATAGTAATATATGATATATTACTATTCTTTTATATAAATTATTACAATAATATATTTTAAGAATGTTAAGTACTTTATTTATGTAACGTTTTCACTAAGAAGTCACAAATAATAAAAATTACTCTTACTTACTTATCATATGGTCTAGTTCCGTATAGATGGGCGGCACTATTGACTAGCCAAGTGCCGTTTAGCTGTAGGACATAACGAGCGAAGTATACTACCAAAGTTGCTTGGAGCCAGGGTTCGTTGAAGTATCTCACTGGCACCCACACTGGGATCAGTATCGCAAATATAGCGTATAAAGGATAATAATACCTTCAAAAGAGACAAAATTATTATAATTTTGGATTTTCTACAAGAAAATGGGATTGGGCCACCACTTCTCTTTACATCATAACTTACTTCTTTTGAAACATAACCATCCAATCTGCCTGGAGATCAGACATGTCTATCTTCTGACCCAGTTCGATTACGTACGGGTGTTTTTTAGTTAATAGCCAGCCAATATGGCTAAAGAAAAAGCCTCGTTTCGCATTATGTGGATCAGCATCAGTATCGGAATATCGGTGATGAAGTCGGTGGTCGCGGCACCAGATAAACATAGAGTTCTGCATAGATAAAGGAAGATAAATTATACAAGTTTTGGAGTGGAAAAGATGTTTGTTATTAAAAATGTATGTCACAGAATTGTGTAGATGATCTAAAGTAAGGAATTGTAACATAGGATTCTAAGCCATTAACGTAAGTAGGAAGCAAAACTTAAAAAAATTCAGAAACTTACTTGTCCAGCAGTTGTTTGTAAGATCATAAGAATAGCTCTTACAATTGGAGATGCTTTAAATGATTTGTGTGTATATAACCTGTGCGCTCCTATTGTTACGCCTTCACTCGACCAGAACATAATAAATAGCACTAAAATCAAATTTAACATTATTAAATGTTATTTTAAAATTGGGATGAAGGCTAATGTAGTTGAAAAATCCTTTACGTTTCAAATAAAAAATAAGTAGCCAATGATATGGGTACATATAAAATCCCAGGCAGGTTGAAAGCGGTACTTGTTAAAGGTTGCCATTGTGGATATTGATTAATATTTTATACTTACTCCATAATATAGTTCTTAATTGAACATCTCCAGTTATTGTAATGAAAACTCCCCATATACATAATAAATGAAGAATCAAAAATCCTATAGCATTCTTCCATACTATTTGATGCTTGTAAGAATAATCTGTTCCAATACTTATGGCTGCTGAATATACATCTTCAATTTTACTTTTACTATCAATAGAGCCATTGCAAAGTATGCTGGCTGCCATCCTATCAGTTAGTCTATAAGATTGATACTGATATACTTTATATAAGATTTGGTTTTTAAAAGGATTTTTAGATCATTGTTAAAGTGTACACAATAAATATTTTCGACTGCATTGGGTAACGCAAATCTTGAACTTAGATGACACTGTATGCAAAGTGGGTCTTCAGTACTTCGTCAACTAATAACTACGTATTTGTCTATAGGTATGTTCATCAGTTGAGTGCTGTTTAATCTATTCGATGTAGTCGCTTACTCTACTGTAAATACCTAAAAAGAAAATATGTGTCTAGAAATTCAGCTCTTAGCACCGAGATGTTTGCGGTTTTTATTCTTGGTCATCTGAATTATACATTAGGAATAAAAAGTTATATAGATTCTCTTTTTCCAACTTAGTCATAAAGTCATTTATTCTTTTATAAAATATAATTGACTACTCTGACCAATCCGCATTTAAGGAATGGTCATAGTAGTCCGTTCTATATTTACTATTTATTTAAGCATCAAAAAATGCTATGTTAGAATTTAAATATAAGTATACCCTCAGATCGTAGTATATACAGTCAACAGTGTCATGTACCACCCAACGTATTAAAATTTTTGTAGGTTAGGTTGTAAATATTTTAGCCTTCAGATGCTTCAGATGTAGAAAACGAAAAATAATTTTCTAGTGTCATACTTAAATTATTTAGGATTATTTTACACTTACGGAGAATATAAAAGATTTGTACAACTATAACTCCATAAAGTACCTGCAAATTAATTAAATTTAAATGTGATTGACGTGTTTTATTTCGTAGAAACTTGTAAGCCTCGATGAAGTCCATTCTATGTAAACATACTATAATGTTTTGTTGTTAGTTTTCCAAATAAATAAATAGATATTTTCTTCGATATAATGAATTGAAGAAAATATCAATATATTTATTGTCTTCAACTAATTATATTTTGTTGAGTATAATTGCGATTACAATGAAAGCCTGGGTCAAGTATATCTTCTGATCGTGATTTAGATGACCATGTGTTTTTCACTTAGAAGTTACGAGTAAACAAGAACAGTGCATGTAGAATGGCCTCGTTTAGTATTGTCTTCTATTCAAAAATCCCTCACATTTTCATAATAGGTCAATACTAAGTATTACTTTGAAACAAGGTCGAAGACTTTTTATGTTAATAAAATTTCGCAAAAACAAAATATAACACGTGCATTCTTTTACTTTTCAAAATGATAAGTTAAATACTTATATTGTTTTTAGGTATACACTACAACAACATCCAAAAGTTGTGATGTAAATAAAAATAAAGACGGGTAACTAAAATTAGAATTGTAGATATCATTATTATTACTAATCGAATCGAGTCTGAATGAATCAGTGTCGGATAAAATAAAGTGATGATAAAATTCGATATTTTGTGTTGATAAAAATGTTGGTTGAGATAACAAGAATCATATTATAAGACTATTGAATAAATAAAATGAATCACTTCATTAAATTTCATTGTGGAAACAATAAAATAAAAAAAATACCAAATTACTGTGTGAACATTAATTATTAATAAATAAATGAATCCAAGAAAGGTAACTCTAAAAGAATCATATCTTAAATATTTTAATTTATATCAACCATTTCTAATTAGGCTTAAAATTATCAAAGTGGTTATATTCAATGTTAATACAGTTATAATTAAAGTAATATTAACAACTCAACGCGTATTTAATGCATAAATTAAAATATGGTTCATAAAAGTTATGGCTCCATTTGCAGGTAAATTTTATAACTGAAGTCTTTCAGCAATTTAATAAAGTTAAAAATTTTGGTAAACGTAGATAGCTAATAAAGCATAAAGCTCATTAGTTACCTTTTAACGACTCTTTTATGGAGTTATATGAATACATGTCCCATAAGTGTGCTGTTTAAAAATTATACGATAAGTTTGGAACAGCAAGTTTTTTTTCAAGTGCACTTGTTAAAGGTACAAGAGTGATTCATGCAAATTATGAAATACACCATTTAGCATTGATTAGTGATTTACGTCACATTTTTCAGTGTTTCGTTTCGATTCATTAATTTGTGGGGTAAGCTCATTTATTTAACATCATCGTATCATTTAATTCCCATTCGCATATCATTTCTTCGTAATCATTTACATATCATTCCATTTAGTATCATTTTATCATAATTGCATTCCATTTTCAAAAATTTTTTCTCGTAACTCTTTAAAAAATTTTAGGGCCTACCATTAGTATCATAGGTCAAAAGGATCCATTACACCGGTATCCCAGAGCCATAAATAAAGGACATTACGAAAAAAATGGCTGTATGGGCCTCAGTTACCATTGCCTTCCTTTCAATAGGGAGAAGTTTAACACAAAAAAACAAAAAACTAATACTTCAAATTAGGTATTATACTACAAAATACAATACATTTCATTTGACTGTCAAATATTATATTTGTCTCTTTTTTACTTGATTGTAAGATATCTTTCCACTTCTATCAGCATTCTTGCAAAGTCCACGCTATTAACGTATTGGACTTAACTGCATTTTATGCTCTATATTTCTTTTATTCAATTCGATCAGCGGTCGTTCACTCATAAGGTGCTCCTAAGATTTGGCCTACTTGTTTATTGTGTTGTATTTTATAGTTTTATGTACATAAAATCAAATGTGGTGCGTTTATTTAGTTTCAAATCAATGATAGCAATACGAAATGCCTGGAATTCGGAAATATAGACGTGACACAAGCGAAGTCAGCTGTTGTTTAAAATATGTTATATTTGGTGTTAATGTTTTATTCTGGGTAAGTAGTTTTGAGATTAAATGTGAGCATTTAATACTTTCAGTTTACATTCGAAAGCCATAAACATTTGTTATTTAACATTCAGTTAAACCTCTATTTCATTGTAGGTAAATGGGATATTTAAGTCTGTGGAATATCCACATAAATGAAATATCATAACAGGGATATAGTGAAAAAATATGAAAAAATTATTTGTTTTTATTTAGTGGCATTTTCATTATAAACAATGCACTAAAAGGCCAATCTGAAGTACATTGTCCATTTCACTTTATAACCTTGACATCACATCAACATTTCAAACTAGAAAAACCTGAATAGTAAGCTTATAAATATGATTTTAAAATAAGACTTGTAGTTAAATTAACTTCTTTCCTTTTTATCTATAATAGTGGTAGAAATCCCTTTAATTTCATTGTTGCTACATAAATGTCATTGTAGGAACAGTTTTAACTTGACCCTTTTAAAAATACTATACTTTTTATGTCTTATCTTTTTGACTATCATACTATCTATTGTTTAGTTAAGTAGATACTTCACAGATAATTCATTGATTTTCATTTATAAAAAATAACAAACTTCAATGGTTCATGAACAAAACTTTCTGTTAGATTATTAATACACTATTAAACAATGAATGGACGTTGAAGTAATTGAATCATTAATATATTTATAAAATTCATCAAAAAATTTGAATAAGCATCTGTAAAATTTTATTTACAGTTTCTGGGCCTCATTGTTCTGGCAGTGGGTGTGTGGGCGTGGACAGAGAAAGACACGTTTAATAACTTGTCTCGACTGACAAGCATTGCATTGGACCCAGCATTCATTTTAATATGTGTTGGTAAGAGATTTAAGGCTGTGTAATACTAGCTTAAATAAATAAGTATTAATAAATTATATAAATATCATATCTATAGTTAAAAAAAGATAAATGGAAATTTGGGCAGGTTAATAGATAATTATTTACTTTTTCTTATAAGCACTGTTAAAGTGAAGAAATTGTTTGCAATGCATTCAAATGTTCTATTGCTTTCAATTTTATTTTTATGTAAATAAATCTTAGGCATTATTAAGTAAATTTGAATTAAATGATAAACATGCAATGCAATGTTTCAATTTGAACAGTTTCTTTACATTTGATTCCAAGGCTCTGATAAATTATGTGTGGCCTATGCTTAAGACTAAGATTATTATTGTTTTTAAACAAATAGTTCACATACTTAGCTTTATTGTTTCAGGGACTATTACATTCATAATTGGCTTCACGGGCTGTGTCGGTGCACTGCGTGAGAACACATGCTTGTTAGCTTGTGTGAGTATATAATTTACATCAATAATTCGTTGCTGCAAAAGGTTTTGGAATAAAGACATGTTTATTCCAAAGTTCACTAAAATTAAAATTAAAAATTAAATTTAATTGCTTGAATATTTTTATAAATTAATTTAAAAGCTGTAAAGCAAAAGCATCAGGAAAGATTAAATTTTAGAAAATTTTGTAATAATAAGAAGTGACTAACTGTTTGTTGTGAGAGTTGTTATTGTTGTTGTGAAATTGGTATTTAATTCCATTCTATAATATATGCTAGGACTCTGTTTTCTTTTTACTGGAGGTGGGCGTTAATGTCTGCGACACAGTTTTATTTTAAACTAATGTAGCCATTATCGTTTTACTTTTTTTTTATGTATGCCTATTTTTGTTCCAATAAATGAATTTGAATTTGAATTGAATTTACACTAATGAATCACATTTTAAAGTAGAACTATTTTTTGTTATTTCAGTATGCTGTATTTCTAGCTCTGCTTCTATTAGCAGAGATGACCACTGGGATACTGTTCTTTGTCTTTAAAGATTGGGTAAGAATTATTATAAAAAATTTTAATACACTTCATACAGAACTTTCACAAAGAAGAGGAATTCGGTTAATATGTTTTTTCTTGATAAGTTTCTGATCCGAATAGTGTTTTTTTTTCGATGCGGAATATACACTAGTATTTTCACCAATGATAAACAGTAAAGTAAGTCTGCGGCACGAATTCCAAAAAATAATTGTAAATTATATTAGAGTTATCAAAACTTACATTGAATTATTTGTGCCTTTTCAGTGTTTTTAAGTCCTTTTAGTTATGTTTCATTATTTTTTTTCAGATAAAACAACAAGCAACAAGTGGCTTCCAAGCATTTATCACACATTATAGAGAGGATCCTGACCAACAGAACTTGATTGATTGGATCCAGGAAGACTGGGTGATTTTTATTATTTGATAATTTGTTATTTCCAATGTACAGGTTATAAACAGAATTAAATCACGATACGATGTTGGAGTTAACTCGGGACCACTTCATATATTATAATCATAACATAAGAAAGATAGAGAAGTTTATAATCGAGAATATATATTCACTTAAAACTTAGTACTGATTGATACCTCAATATTAATTAGACTGCTACACCACTACATTATAAAATTAATAGTATTTTATCACACTATATTTACTGTGGTAGACTAGCTTTCAGGGTAGTAAGTAGGTACCATGGTCAAACCTATTTTGCTTCTGAAGCAGTTGGCTTTGTACCATTGAGAAGGGAAAATTATTAATATTAAATAAAATTAAATTATCCAATAGATTTTAAATTTCTGATAATGGCAGCTCCAATGTTGCGGCGTGGAAGGCCCTCGTGATTGGGATCGCAACGCGTACTTCAACTGTTCGAGTGGCGCTGTCGGATCCAGAGAAGCTTGTGGTGTACCATTCAGCTGCTGTAGGAGTAAACCTCAAGACATTATCAGGAACAAGCAATGCGGTTATGACGTCAGAAAGCCGACATACGTAAGTAATTCTTTGTCATTTTTTTAGAACAATTATGACGTGTGTCGCTAAAATTGAAACGAAATGAAACACAGCACAGAGGTTATTATTTACTGACAAACTCTACTACCTAATTATATAACTTCAGTGGCATAGTAATAGGCATTTTTGACAGATATAAGAAATATATAATCGTTAAAACATATAATCTAGCTTAGTGGAAGTTTCCTCGTACAGCAAAAGACATTTTAAGCTAATGATAAATACATGTCATGAAAAATATTATTTACTTAGCCTATTTGCAGGGTTGTTATTCCATTAGCCATTAACATTGACTTTTCTATTTTGGAGGTGAAAGAGTTGGCTGTGTTTTTGTTAGGGGCATTAAAATCTGTCTCCAGAATACTGCGATGCCAGCAATATGAAATAATTTCTTGATATTGCTGCTGTATTTACTGACCATAGTTACCGCACAGGTACCTTATAGGTATGCATTGAATAATATTATCAAGAGTGCTGTTGTGTTGTACTGTATAATATTATAGATTCTGTAATGTAACAGAAAGTATTGATTATGGCGGTGTAGCAAATAAGCGAGCGCGTGATTCACGAGCGAGGCTGCCTGGCGGCCGGCGAGGATTGGCTGCAGCGATACTTTGCGCCGGTAGCCGTTGCGGTATTAGCACCGTTAGCGCTCAAGGTTTACAAAAAAGACGCCGTCTTTTCATATATATAGATTTTTTACTTATGTAGTGTTATCTTTGAACTTTTTACAGATAAGTTCAATGCGATTAATTACGGCTTTATTACAAAATACTGCAATGCTATTGGTTTATAGTAGTGTAAGTTTCTAAAAGTGCCACTTAGTTATAGATGTGTGAAACGTTTTTAATGTATTTAGATAGTTATTAGATACTGGTGTCCTTTCTGAGCTATTCTCTAATATTTTGTTTAAAAGTCCAAAATTATTAATTTACTTGATCTACAATACAGATTTTGTTTATTATTTATATAATTTAAAAATCAGTTTTGACTCATATTTTTAAGTTATAGTGGTTACTATCTAGATTATAACTTTTTGTGCCTATGTTGTGACAAATAAATGATTATTATTATACTTTAAGAAGGTCAAATATAGCCAAGTCTGTTTAAGGTGTCTGCCCATTACATCGTGTAAGCTAAGCAACTGTGTTATAAAATTGTATAATACTAATATTATTGAAATATATATATATCATATAGACGGCAGTCTGGTAGAGTGTTTAATACCACTGTCTTCTTGGCCAGAGGTACGGTCCCGGTAGTAGGAATTATTCTTCCCGAGTCAAGGAGGTAGTGAGTCAATAATCTGGGTAGTGCGAAAATTTATTCTGAAAAAAAAAATAGATTCTGAATCCGTAAGAGATGATACCGGAACACTATAGTATGGACTTGGTAGGGCAGAGGCTTTAATATTGACCTTTTTGAAGCTTAAACGGCTGTTGTAGTTAAGTATTTAGATTTTTTTTTCTTTTGTTTTAGAGTTTTGATATAGCTAAGATTATTTATGACAAAGGCTGCTTAGAAGCTGCCGAAGAGTGGTTTGACCACAACCTGTTGATTGTAGCCACGTCTGCTGTTTGTACCGCTTTTGCACAAGTAAGTTTTTTTTGTAGTTGCACGTAGTTTTATTGCTCACGCGTTAAATCATTAATTAGCTTAACGAAACTATCGATGTTTATTGGTTAAGCTAAAAATTAAGATCAGACTTTACAATCCTCAACAATTATGTAGTTTATGTTAAACATTTTCTGTTGACTGGAAAATCAAACTAAATTTGAGTACAATTAATGTAATATTTGTTTGATACTATGGTTATGATAACTATTATTATTGAAAATAATAATATCTAAAGAAGGTAAAAAAAAAATTGAACAATATTCCTTTTTGTCTACATTAAGTAACTTTGCAAGGAGTTACCAAAATTTCTGAAGTTTTTCAAAATCAGAAATTCAGTCGATTTAAATGTAGATTTATATATATATTTTATTATCATTATAATTTTCTTGTCCAATGAAAGTATGTGTATATAGTTCACTCTCATTAGAAAACTACCATGAACTACAAACTAAAACGACATAAATTATTTTGTTGCGCGAATAAAAAGCTTATTCTAGATTACGTAAGATACATTTTCAAGAAAAAGTTGCCAGGAGCTCCGGTGATATGCAAAGACTAGTGAAACAAAAACTACACAATTGAAATTTTTAAAAAGTTTACACCCTGAGGTTTTTACTGACTCCCTACTCATACGACTGAATTATAGCGAGCAAATTAAATAAGAGCGCACCGCGTCTTTTTATTGAGTCATTACCAATGTAACTAGATTGGTAATAATTCAATGAATACTTTACCTTATACACTAGATTTTATTTAAGAAATTTGCTTACTTCACTTATACAAACAATAATATACAGAGAATATTTTTGAAGCGATTAAGATGCTGGTATGGTTCAAAAATTTTAGAATACAAAGTAAAGTAAAGTTTACATACGCTTTTAATTCAATTTCTGTGTTTAAAAATTTGTAATTTTGTGTTATAGTTTTATAAATAATAGTCTATAATTTGTAGATCCTGGGCATTTGTTTCGCACAAAATCTGCGGGCGGACATTTTCGCGCAAAAAGCGAAGTGGCACTGACAATCAGCCTCTCCTGCCGCCGTGTGACGTCACACTCGTCACGCCTGCCAGCCCTACCGAGCGCTCTACCCATCACGCACGTAACTCAACAGTCTGATTTTGAATTCCTCGATGATTGAATTTCAGTCAACTTTTTATTAATAAATAAATTGTCCCAGTTCCTTTATGATGCTACAAATTATACTAATGAGAATGAAGAGGTGAATAGAACAAATTTATGATTTGATTCCACTGTGCGGTAAGATGTCCTTTTTATTCATTTAATATTATTTGTTGTTTTATAATAATATAAAGACACCAAAAATTGGTTTATTTTAAATGGCGCCGGAGTTTGTAATAATTTCTCAATCGGTGCTATTTTATACTTTTTGATAGATTTGTTGACAGCTATTCAATCATACACCATAAAGGCTGATTAAAAATGTGCATTCTCGAAGTAATTACTAAATTTTACCATCCTTTGAACTATTATTACGTACTCACTAAATGTGTTATCGATTAGTGTTTTCAATTTTTTTGTAAATGTTATTTTTTTATTAAAGAATTAAAATACCATAATAATTAATTAAACAAGTAGGTCAAAATAAAAATTTGCGTATAGTCGATATAATTTTCAACATAATATATGCCTACATATTTATTTTATTACAGTTTATAGAAATTAATCTAAAAAAATGATTTATCGTAAATTTATCTGAAAATCTTTTGTATATGTATAAAGAATTTTTCTTTTTATTTATGCTATTGTAACAACTACATTCTCTGTTATCTCACTAATCTTCAATTCCCAACGGCCTTCTCACTTTTTTGATAACTACGAATTATCTACTTTTATTACACATGAAAAATGCCCATAATAAGTCGCATTATGTTACGTGCACGCGCATGCAGATTAAGCTAAACACTTTGTTACTGGTATCTTATATTGCAACAAGTCATTTTTGAAAACTTAGTTACATTTGACGTGCAAAAATATCTATTATAAAATAATATATATTTATATTATTTTATAATAGATATTTTATTTGGACTTTAATAATAGATATATATCTATTATTAAAGTCCAAATATGAGAACCTTGTAACTAAGAAGTGGAGCACATTATTCTGCAGGTTCTTGTGCGGCCAATTATGGTGAACCGGAGTTAGAACAGGCTTAATTAATGAAAGAATAAATCATTAATAGTTTATATAAAATTTTAAATAATGCGACTTCCTTTGGGTCTTTAGGCAAGATAAATATGCATGATCGTTGAACTTTATATTGGAAGTTTAGAACAATTATTCTTAAGAACTTTGAAACTAACCTGCTAGCGAACGTGCCCACGTCTGCTAAAGGGAAATGTTCTAACGAATTATCTCTTCCTGTGTCTATTAATGTGCATGTTAGTAAAATTGTTGTTATCAATTTCCGATGTGTCTCTCGATAGATGTATAGTCAGCTTTAATAAGGTGAAACGTCCACCTTCTATAAGCTTTAATATTATGATATAAGGTGCACTTTACTAAAGCTGGCGTCTTCTCAAAGATGTGTTCAATTTTGGCCAATTACAAAGCCTTAACGGGAGCTGTGAGATGTATTTAATAATGAATAAAGTTTATAAATAGAGATGTATTTGTGAATATTCGACATTTTGCGAAACTGATTCGAGATATTTTGTCGAAATCGTTGTTATATTTAGGAGTCTTACAAGATATTATGTATTCTTTTAGTGAGTATATGTAAACATGTTTTCACGAGAATAGTGGAAAGATTGACAGTGGTTAAGTTTAGAAGAAACAGTGAATTTTGAATATAATAATTAATAATAGAGCATAATAGAGCGCTGAAGGGTTGCGTAAAGTGCAGCAGGAGAATAATGGCTGACAATATTTAACTTTAGCTATTGATAGATCTTATTATGTTTAAGGGGTACTCAGTGTCTTTATCTGCTGTCAATAACTGAGACTAAGACAATTATTAATTTCATTGAAACTTAATCGCCTATAATGCCTATAGTTGTGCTATTTATATATTCAATTATTGAGTGACAATACAAAAAAAGCGAAAATGCCAAATAAGCCATCGTAATCCGATACCTCAGTGGAAAGCTATTTATTGCGTATTTCAGTAATTTTTAGAGATTATTTGCAATAAAAGGCTCCCGAAGACCGATACTGTAAAAAAGAAAACTACAATTTAAATATTTTCTATGTTAAAAAAAAAGATGATAAAATTTGACAGCAGATATTGAACTCGTTTTAGAAATTAGAAATACTCAATGTTCATTATAAGACGCTTTGCAAATTGAATTTACTTAAAGATAAAAATATAGTATTTGTTACATGTATTACTTTTTGAGTATTATATCATGAAGTCCGTACTTTTGGTTGTTAAAAGCACAAACTCATAAGCTTTATAATAATATTAGTCATATTTTATAAATTTTGTATGTATAGTTTAATGTTAAGTATTATTTAATTAGATTTAATAATGTTTAGTATCTGTTAAATTACGATGATAAATGTTAAATCTAAGAATACCTATATTATGTCAATGTACCCAATGGCTTTTGCCTAATGGCTTGAAAATAAATAATAGAAAATTAAGGAATACAATAACATAAGTCCTGTCCTCATAATAAAGCCAGAGTCTTTTCAAGCTGCGAAGTGATTTAGTCTGTACCTAAACTACGTGCATATTAGACATAATATAACCTCTATTCTTAATTAAATAAAAGTTGGAAACTGGTATGTAAATAAATATTTAATGCCGTCTATATTAAATTAGTACCATAATATTACAATTGCTTTTTGCGATAGCTTTTTATATTGTAAATCTCATTTTGAATCTTATATTTTAATTTAATGAATATTCCGAAAATTATATTTTGCCTGAACAGTTCATGTTCGTGAATATACATGAGAATATGTTAATGAAATATTCGTAAAGACATTGTCCATTTTAAAATATAGTAAGTCACTGCTTTTGATTTATGGAATGGTTAAAAGAATCAAAGTCAACGAATCCAACGTCATTTTCCGCCGAAATTGATAGAAAACAAGGGCCCGATTCTGTTGTACACGTACTTCAATTAATTTTGAGTAAGTGTTATTGATTAAAATCCGGCGAAAAGGACATTACTGAGGGCCTAGACTACCACAATCGAATCGTTAAATGTAAAAATGAATGGGATTTGACATAAGCCCTTGTTTAGCAAATAAATTTCAGACAATTTCATTTAGCGATTCAATTTCTATTATCGAAATGCATCTTGTCCAGGCATTCCCGTGAAGCATTCCCTCTTATGTTTTTCTTTCAGTCGACAAAACTCTGACCCGTTTTCTCAGAATCTTTTAAAAATACGTGTTTTAATAACATGTAACAAATCTTCTTACGCATCGATTAATCGGCAATAAACTTAAGATGAAGTCCATACCTTTGAACATGAAACGTAAGGTGGCAGGTTATTTTTATCTATTTATGAATTAATATTTTTTAAAGTGAGACTTGGCTTTAGGAACGAAAGTATTAAAACAGCCCGCATAATATTTTTATTATTGTGACACCAAATTAAATTTTGTAAATTGTATTTTTGAGTAGGTATATTACCTCTATGATAATTTATGATTTCTTATTATTATTTTTGAAAATGACTATATTACTATACCTATTTGATATTTTATATGCAAATATAGTACATAATGACAGAAAGAAGAAAGTTTTATTTCGGAAAAGTTACATTCTCGGGTTGTCCATAGAGTCACAAGCCATGCGATCCGGCCCATAACCAATTCTTCTGGTCCTCAAGAGGTGTACACTGATTAATCATAAGGCTAAGCCAAAGTGAGTCATCCCACAGGCCTACGAGACCCCGACCGCACTAAAATAATTCTCACCTAGTCATAGTTAATTGATTAATACTTATCAATTGGTTAAGTAATTCAACGATTAGTTGGTCAGTCAGTCAGTGTACTATTAATCGATGAAACAATAGATATTTAGGGTTCAAATAAATAAATATGCTCAGTTAATTAGGTTTAAATTCTAACCTGATATATAAGTATATAAGGCCGAAGATGGAAGCCAAAAGGCTGACATTTTTACAATTTTTACCACTTGGAATTTAGACTGAGGACGACTTGTTATCTATTCAGAGTTCCTACTTTGCTAGAAAATTACACTTCTTTTACCCATAGACAATCATAAATAAGACGGGACGCTTTGCTAAATAATATTTAAATTTCACGAAAGTTGCTACAACTCTTTTGTTTATGGGTCCATAAACAAATCACCTGTCCATAATATCTGAATCATGGAATGTAATTACAACTACTAGTCAATCCGTAAAATTTATACACGTTATTTTATTTTCTCGCGGTTCCTTGGAGTAGGTATATCACGACCATACACGGCTAAACAAATTAATACCAACAAACAATTTTATCTCTTACTCAAACCAGCTTTAACCCTACATTGAAGTATTCCTTCAAGCGGACGCTGGCCACAATTACACGACTACTTTAATGTGTAACTTATACACTATGTTACAATCCGGCCCCATTTTGCGCCCTAACCAAAAATAATGCGCCATTTACGCTCGACTGATCACTGTTTACGCGGACTACGTGTCTCATGTGTCGAACTATATAACCATGTGACTCAACGTCGTAGCCGTTCGTTTTCATCTAGACGCTTTAACCTACAAAAAAAAACGAAGGCGTTAATAAAAGACATTTTTTAAAATTGTTTTTAAATAAACTACAGATGGTTAGCGGTTGGAGGACTCTATATGCAAAGATATACGACGCCTATCGGCCTAACCAAAAGGCGATTAAAGGAGACCATGTTAAACGTAGGTGTTAAGAACTCCACAGTACATATAATAGACAATTTATAATTTATGTAATTGTCATAGTTGTTTACTTGTTTTTTCGTTGGTTGTTGTTGTTTTTCCAATAAACATAAGTCCATCGAGCTCGAACATTTTATTTAAATAAGAAAAAGTCTAATGCAGTATTTCCACATCTTCACTTTCACACTCTGTACAATAGGAGAATACTTACATGTTACGGTAAGGAATTCCACGCTAACGACACGACAAACGAAATCTAATATGTAAAGTTAGGGTGGGAGCAATGAATGATGGCTGTGGTCTCCGTAGACTGGTGGCTTCTAATTAGGAAGGGAGAGGAGGAAAAGATAAAGTCAAAAAGCTACTCTCCACTATACAGTCATGCTCTATGGTAATATTATGTATTAGACTGAGAGCTCATTTTTCAATCCCCATATGACTTATACATATAATTAATTATAAATATTTATTAAGAAATTGTAAGTATTTATTTATTCTTCATTGCACAAAAACAGAATTAGAGGACTCTACTAGTCAACCAGTAGAAACAGTAGAAATAATCATGTATGGCGGTTAAAAGGAAATGTTCAATAAAGATAATATTCTATTTTATAATAGGTAAGTATACGTTCTTAGTATTTAGTGAAAATAAATTCTTAAAAAGTTATTCCGGTTCGCTCATGACATGATTAACAAAATTTTGCTGACCAAAATACCTTTAATAATTACCCGTTGGAGCGTTATTTATTATTTTACTTTAAAAATAACTCTTTTAGCACAACATCAATAGAAGCGTCTTTCAATTGTTTTATAGGAAATGACTGTTTTAGAGAGTTCTAACCTTATATCTTTGCAGCAAGTATTAATTTTGTATTCAAAATGTTGGGATATAGGTGTAGCCCGTTGTGAAGTCCCAGGGGGTCGAACATAAATCACAGTCCATGACAGCATCGATTAGCAAGCTTTTAACTTTACAGACGACCATCACAAGTAATGCTTACCTTTATCGATAAAAGTAACTAAATGGAAATATAACCAACTCTTAATTAATTGGCATGTATTCACAAGATCATAAACTAACATAAATAAAAAATAGATAAAGACTTACATAAAAATATCTAACCTAACCATTTATTAACAAAGATAACCAATCCAATCCATCTAACAGAATACATTATATATTTATGTGCCTACAACGTGATACATTAAGGTGCAGTCAAGGATGCAGTCCAACTGCTGGTAGAGCGGTTACCGTAGCCTATGGGCGCTTACAATACTAGGGGTAAGGTATATATCGCTCGCGCGTTTCCGTCTTAGTTAATATTTTTAGACAACCCAATTGAAACATTTTCTTATTCACTTTGTTCTACCGAGTGGGTATGAACTTTATTCCAGGGCCGAGCGGTGATAGACGATGTATATAATTCCGCTAAAAATAGTATGATTAAAGTAATTATATATCTTTTGAGACAAACCATTCTGAAAATAGAACAAAATGAAGAAGATTACAATAATTATGTACCGTTCTGAAAATGTGCGACACGAATCAAGATTGACCACATTCAGGAGAACTTTGGTCGCGTATTGAAGCAATGCACAGAGCGTTGTGTACATAATATTGTATGAGGTTCAAGGGGTCAGGCTATTGTGGTCCGCTGTAAGTTCGTGGAAGTGAAAGGCCTTCTTTGTGCTTTCCGCGGAGCTCCGAGCGCTGTCGAGAGCGTCGCTCATTTACTGAAAGCCTCCGGCTCAAGTGTCGTCAGAAATCCGGCCATTACTGTTCTCTTACTACATTTTAGAATATGGCGGTTTGAATTTTAAACTATTCTACGGAGTTGCGAATGTGCTGTTCTTTTTATAAAATTTCACATCCTTTAATCTGAAATTCATGTTTAAAAGTTCTCGATTTTGGTACTTCTTGTCTTTTATAACAGTTGTAATTTTATAATAGTTATAGTTAAATTATAACAGTCCTACTTATTATCTATATATTTAATATTTATTATTTAATTTTAAAGAGTTTTCATCTTTTGGGATGTTTCTCTCATACATAAAGGCCCAAGAGTAGTAGTAGTACACGTGTAGGTATATAATGTACATGCTGTTGACTAGTTACTAGAAAGATAACTATCATAAAATTATGTACCTAGTGACAACCTGTATTTTACGAGAAATTAAAATATCCCTTTATAGTTGTAGTTAACTAAAGTAAATAAAAATACCTTAAACGTTTTCTGAACAAAACAAAAACATTTTATATGTAACAATACTATTCTGTTCTGGAGAGTTTAAACAACAATATCAATGCAGGTAAATGGAAACTTTTTTGTGCTTATATAAAAATACTTCTTTTAGGTCAGCGTAAGGCCGTGGCGGGCGTCCTGTGGCGCTGTCGTCTGCAACGACGGCTTGTAGGTTGTGCCCTTCTAGGGAAATACCTGCCGCTTTTACGTTTATCCCACCTGCTTGGTAGCTTCACTCGCTTTCTTGTTTAATTCTAGTATATGCCTGCTGAGTATATAAAACTCCTTGGTTTCAGTAGTAGGTACAAAGGATTTTTTTTTATATAAAAGTTCGCAAAACATCCAAATGAATCTCACCCACCTGATGATAGGCGCCCAAAGACACCAGCAATATCAAGGAGCAATTATAAAACTAGCTACATTTTACTTCGCACCGAAACGTAGCGATATTTTCCAAAAATGCATTTTTTAAATATGATTTCATTATGTCACTTTTAAAGGCTTCGAATAATAAAGTTGTAAAGGCAAAAACATTTATTGTGGTCATAATAATATGCACTAGAGTCTGCTGTGAAACCTTAGTAGTGTGTAAGAGACGTAAACAACATATCTGATAAAACCCTAATTAATAGATACTTTTCTCGATTGTTATTCCTTTTATCTATCGAAGCTTGAAAGGGAAGATAGTATATTTTCAAAGTAAAATCTATTGTTCAACATTAATATGTATGTACACTTTAAACGACAAGTTAGTGCCACAAGATCATAAATGAGCAAGATTTACCTTATCTTTAAAAATTATTTGAATTGTGAAGTTTTATTGAATTAAGTACTTATTCCAGAATCGAATCTCAACATTTCGTTGCAGTCAACGGCTCAACCCTTGTAGTCATGATGAAAATTATAAAAACGCTTCAACCTTTCCACCTCTTCAGTCTTTGCCCCACATTCTTCTAACACGGGCTCTAAGGCATGCCAGTAAAGAATAACATATATTATATTATTGTATCATAAATTAATTATTCCAATTCAACATGAAAGAAGTATTTTTATCTTTCGTGGTACTGACGATGTTCGCATTCGCAAGGACCTCGGATATTGGCAAAGACGGTTTCAACTTCTACAAAGGTAATTATATTTTTTAATTTCGCAATATTTTACTCATTATTAATTTGGTACTGTTGCTCTAATTTACAAATTATTCATTTGATGATGTAATGGTAAAATGGATAAATATTTTCAATGCTAAAAACAATCATGTAGGTTCCTGAGGTCCTTGGAGTTCGGGCGGTTCATCACCGAATCATTTATTGTGATTATGGATTCGAGCACTTACTATGAAAAATTATTTGTAGGACTTTAAATTGTGACTGACCACTTCCTTTTGCGTGATTCTATCAGAACTAAAAACATGAACATTTATACGGTTTTATAATGTGCTTGATTTTAATATTTTTATTTAATATTCAAAATAATCTACAAAATGTGTATAAAACCGTAAACCTTTTTTATTATTTTATTTGAACATTACAAGATGACACTTTGCCTATGAAAACTTTTATAAATAGATTTTTTTACCAGTTTAAGTGACAGAAGTAAATAAAATATTTAACTGTCCTGGTTGTTATACCGATGTTATAAATTAATCAATACGCTAATACGTAAAGGAAAAGACTAAACTTATTATGAATATTTTATTTTTTTCATTTGTTTTTTGATTTATATTTTCTTCACGTGAAATTACTACATACTATTCCAGAACATTTTATAACTATTTGTTCACGTAGAAAAGCTACAAGATAAAAATCGTAGATAATTTAATACAACATATCTCTCATCTTGTAAGTGACAAACAGCGTGTTACCTGGGGAGCCTGGAGAGTAAGCCTGGGGATTTTTTATACTTTCAATATAACGCTTCCTCTTTTGATTTTACCATAATAACAAGTAGTATTACGGAAACGTTGCCAGTATTAATAAATTAATAAACTGGACCCTAGAATGTAAACGCACTTGTAATATAATGCGTCTAGTTTTTAAAAGAATTGTATCGGTGGGTTATTAGCTTGATTAATAATCTTTTATACAATGAGTATAATACAATGTGTATGTAAGTAGCCGACGCAAAAACCTCGGTCTCCGAATCGAGAAACTATTATGATTATGTAATTATTTTTGAGTAGAAATACAAAAGTAAAAGGTTTTTTATTAATAAAATAAGGGCAAAATAATGCAAATTTTACATTAACTACACTATAACTAAGTAAAGAACTGATTCTGGCATCTCTCGAAAATATAATCATTAACATCTCCCATCTGGGAATTTTCATGAATTAATTTACAGTCTTGACGAGTCGTTTCTTCGAGGGATTTCTTTACACGTATAAAAAATGTCAAATGAAACATTTTTTACAGTAATGAACAGTACACAACACTGTATGCTAATTATATTACTTTAAGTTAACGTTACGATGTGTATTGAATTCACTAAAATATTATATTATTTGGAAAAATTACGGCTATGTTAACTATGAATTCCACTATATGTTTTATTAATGGCTAATTACAAACTTCGACGTGTAGAGAAGTACACAAGATTTTATTACTGTCAACATTAAAAAGTAACAAGAAAAGTAACTTCAGTTATCGCAATCCTTCAAGAACCATCATGTAGAAAGTTTCTTGGCCAACCGGCAAACTGATAGAATACTACACTGTTAATGTCAATTTAAGAATTGACGTGTACTACAGCGAAGCAAATCAATGCAACTATCATCATTGACATATTGATTAAATTATTTACATGGTCTAAGCATACAACTCTTATTTATTTATTTAGATGGAGCAAGGGCACTGCAAAGTAATATGTTTGTTTGACGAGTTTTTTGCAGGATATATTGTTGTTATTTTCCTAAGGATTAGTCTTCATTAGTTATACTAGTCAGCTTCCACCGTTAGTCTTTGGATCGTACTAGAAAATGATGGCCTATTATAACATTTTCAAAGACAGCTTTTACCAAAGCCGTCATGGGAAATTTTAATGAAAACATTAATTAATTTTAAACTCCTTTCATTTTCACAGTAAATGAGACTGTAATGAGAGAAAAAGTTTTGCCTTTGTATGTAGAGGCAAGATTTATATACGAAATAAAATACTTTGTGACATAGTTAAGAAGAATGTACCTACGCATATCAAATGTAATATTTATGTGCGAGTAAAAGGTGAAGGATGGAAACTTTCGTATGTGTGTATAGTTTGTGTGACATAAAAGGCCAATTGCCTTACATTAAAACGTTAATTAGACGTGTTTTAGTAAAAGCACTGCAATAATTTTGCTTGTCTTATCCAAATGTCAACAGAGAAATATAAATTATGCTACCTACTTTCTACCAGTGAAGCCTCACAATTTAGACAATTGTTTAAGGTAAAATTCATTCTATATAATCCCTTTTATATTGCTGCACAGATTGTATCTATTTGGTGGTAGAGTTTTGTATCAAATTCAAGAACATTCTGTAACCCCCGTGTGATAACACTTGTTATCACGTTCTGTTATTTAAATCTAATTCATATTAGAATTCTTTAATAAAATAAAACTAAAACTGTCAGTTATGAAACATTGGATTTAATTTATAGCCTTTTTATATACTTACATATAATAATAAATAATTTGTGATATAGTTTAAAGTGTAATTCATTGTATTTTCTATTCTGTTATGATTTCAACGATACTATTGATAAATATGATAACAAATAGACAACACTAAGATGAATTAATTACAATAGTTCCCGATAGTAACAAAACCTGTAAAATAATGACAGCTTTATTCATAACGTCCTTTACCAGCATGCCAGCATACAGACACATACACGCATATACAAAAGAAATACTTAATTAATTGTTATGGGTGCTTATTTAAGTGCAGATGAAATTTTTAATTTACTTTTAATTAAATATGGGTTTTTGTATCCCATACAAAAATTGGTTTTGGTAACAAAAATCTATATTTCTTCTTTGAGAATTTTAGTAAAAGTAATTACTTATACAAACATTATTGTACTAAAATATCTACCGTCTTTTATTACATCAGCAAAACTGATGGATTTTTTATGTAATCAATATACATAATAATAATATACGTGTCCAGTTTAGACAGAATATAGAAAGTAAAATATTCACTGAAAATCTGTTCATAGTACCACAAAATAAAGTGCATCCAAAATCCAAAAAAATACTCTTCGTTTGAAGTAGACTGTATAGTGACAGAGTGTAATTTTGCTAACAAAAAGCGTTAATTTTGGTTCCATCAGTTCGATTGTCAGGTTTTAACTTATCCATTTGCGGTCCCTGTGTCTTCCGCCACATTGACCTCTGTCTGTTATTGGATTGAAACAGGGAAAGTATATTGGCAATTTAATGTCACATTGAATATGCTAGATATATTCAAGAAATCAAACGTATTATTATAATTTTAGTAGTTATTTCTGGGGATAACTTTCGTTAAAAACTTGATATTGTTTCCATTCTTAAGAATATACTTTAATATTAAACAAAAGCTCCCTACCTTGAATCGTTCAAGAATTTTAAAATTCAAATTGTCCATCAAAATAAAGACATTAATCAGGACGGTTTTTTATAAATCCAATAATATATTTATATTATTGGAAAACAGAGACGCCCTGTAAAAAATAATCTGAAAAAAGAAAAAGAATGAAGAATGTTAGCTATGTTATCGGCATTTCATTAATGTTGTATTTAAATAAACTAACAGTTGTTTAATTTAATTTTAAAACTAATCTACCTTGTAAAGCTTAAAATTAATTGAAAATTTAGTTAAAAAGCTTGGAAACCATTCAAAACTTTAATGCACCTGGAGAGATAGTTAACACCAGAATAACAGTCTTAATTAGACTACGGTTGAATGCAACTTATGCTTTATTTTAAACGTTATAGTTGTGAACGATTTCAAATGCGAGTAGGTTATTTCCTTCAAACTTTAAATTGCCCCGATGAACTGACGAAAACTAATAGAGTATATATAACTAGCAGAGTATAATAATTACAGTTTTAAATTTGTTTTCATTTCTTCATTATTCAAATACTATCTATGCACATTACGTTAAGTAGGTATGTGTTGCAGAAAGAACCCATACGTATTACTTTGTAAATGCAACTAAGAAATATAATAATAGATATACACCTTTAATTGAACTGTAATATTACTAAGAACACTCAAACAAAATTAATAATAATATCGTGATAATATTATTAATTTTGTTTGTATAAAAATCTTAGTCCTTATCTTCATGGAATACAATATTGTTTAATTATTTATGAATAAAATACCCCTTCATTGCTGACATAGAAATTGTTTTTATAATATTATCCATATATTTTATATCTACTTAAACTTAGCTTTGCTCACTTTAGTATTTTTATCAAATAATATTGATTTAGATTACCTACGGGCACGATCTGATGAAGCAATGCTGGACGAGCCATTGCCGGAAGAAAAAATGCTTTGTAAGTACTTGTTTATTAGTAACAATTTGGAATTTATAACATTATTTATCTATTTTGCATATAGCATCACCATCGGCATCAGTATTTCCTTTCATTCTTACTACATTCAATTCTTATAAAATTGTTTACTTATTACTTGTTCTCATTCTGATTGAGACGAAACTAAAAGGTTTCATTTTTACATCTTATTTAAATTTGATTTAATAATTATAATTTGAATAATAACAAATGAAATATTAAAAAAAAACTAATTAACCCGTCTGACGCTGTAAAAGACGGATTTTATCTATGACACTCCGGGAAGTAGACAAATGCGACATATTTTTTTATGTCGCATTCATCTACTTCCCGTTGTATTTGTATGCATTCGTATACAGATCTAATGATAATCAGTCTAGTCTTTTAGGTTACAGGAAGTCACAATAAAACACAATATCCCACCTACTGGGTCAGTTGGATAGACATACTATTTTTATAGTTCTAAAATTCGATACTGTGGAATGGAAATGGAACTGTGAAATGATCAATCGATACTGTGGCAATGATTAATAACTATGACATAGTTACTGATCAAGTTAGGTCAGTTTTGTTGAGGATACAATCGATAAAATTTTAGAACTTGCTTGTAGAACCATGACACTGTCCAATCCAATGGTAACTACAATTTCAAGAAAACTATACGTACTAAATAGCACCAAGAGAAAAGTTAATATAGATCTTCGAATATCTGTAATATCTGTAGTTACCTAAGTAAGAATGATTAGAACTAAATTATAAATTAATTCTTATTAATATTCCCTTAGATAAACTTGCTAATTACATAACTTTTGAGAAGTAAGGTACTTTTCTGTTTCTTTACTAGTATCTTACTGAAAATATTATCAGTTTAAATCTATAGTGCATCATAAATTACTTTAATTTTTTCAGCTCTAAAATATATATGTGCGTTGGCAGTAAAAAAAAACGTTATCTGAAAAATGGGGTTTAAAATATTCATACCCCAAATGTATTTAGGACGGAATTATAAAAGAATGAATATAAACCTAGGGGTTTCTTTTAGGCCTCAATTAAGTTAGAGTTTCTACATAACATTTAAATGTAAATGAGATTTACTTACACGTAACGTACCTAAATAAAATACTTAATGTTAGGTAATTACATAAGCCATAAGGAGTATATTAGGTACTCCTAATATATTTATTAGTATCATTTGGAAAGCTTTGTCGGATAAATTTTTTATATTTGTTTCATTTGTTTCTAGTGCCTGGATGCAACAGTGTATGTAACTTATCTTTTGGGTTGCCAGGGGTAAAACATTCAGAGCTAGACGAAATATATATTATTTTTATATTTCGTTTTAATCCCCTAGTTTTTTCCTGTTTGGTTGAATAAAGCCATGCAATGGGGCTTTAAAATATATTAGCAATATTAATTTATCTCTACCTATTTAAAGGAGGAAAAGAGACTGTCTAAGTCTCTTAAATATTATAATATTATTTTCTTCTTGAACTTCTTCCAATAAGTTAATATGAGTGTGATTTGGTGTAGATTTTTACCGGACTCCGTTGCAACTGTATCCGGGGTTGCTGCCAGCAATCGAACAGGAGTACCGGAAGAGGACCGGCAACGTCTTCAAGAGTACGTACACGATCTAGCTACACGTTTTATCGACAATAGGGCTGTTGACTGAATAATTTCAATTTATAGGGAATAATAGCTAACGCTATTACCTAAATAAATAGTTTGTGATTAGCTAAAATTAGATAATAGGGAAATTCAAACTACCAACTATCATAATTGGAAAGATAATTGTGAAAGACAAAAGAAAGTAGGCATTAGTTTGGTAGTAATAGAAGTTATTATTACACAGGACTATTTCGAGAGAGAAGATATTTAGTTAAAACCATATTAAATATTCCATAACAAAAGTGGCTTGGTTTTATTTATCAAAACAAATAATAAGGAACTATTACGCCTATGAAACCCTCATAAACGAAGTGTCGTAAAAAAGTAAAGCTATACCGTCTGGCGTAATGTACCATATTGTAATGGAAAGGATGGATTATTTCCAAAAAATATTTTATTTGGTTAATTTCACATTGCGTGGGTGGACACCCTATGATTTATTTATGGTATTAGTGTGTTACCCTTACGATTAATTAAGAACTCAACCTATCCCCAAATAAAGTCGAAACCATTATGCGTGGGCGAAATTTCTCGGAAGCAATTATATTAGAGATATATTTTGAAAGAACATTAACTTAATTTGACTGAAGCCATAACAATAAACAGAGCAAGGAGAACTTTCATTTACGAACACATTAAGTTGAAGTTTTCTTTATAATAAAAGTTATTGTAGTTTTTCCTTAAGTCATAACTCGTGTATATCTTGTTACTTATTCTTTATGGAAATGGAAATGTATTGAAATAAGTGAACATAATTAGAACAGAAACAAGAAAACTGATACAAAACGATTGGTACCGGGAAATTTTTGACTCATTTTTGATATTAGGCCAGACATATGTCAAATACAAGAAAAGTCATTACACTACTTACATTTAAATGACCAGCTTGCATATTTGTTGAGCAGTACTCAAGAAAAAGTATCAATCAAGTGGTCAATTATTATAAAATCATTACATTTGGGACAGTACGCTTTTTGTATTGCAATATCAAAGATATTTTTTGATGCCTACATAGCAATATAGATCGCTACTCATTTGTTCAATGGATAGGCTCCCTCAGGTGCATTATCGATAGTTTGCGGCGAAATTGGGAAAGGAGGTCACCAGTTTATCGGTAGTTTATCGGTCCATTTTATTGCAGTGTTTATGGAGATATAAATTAATGATTTGTGATGTCCATTACGTGAAATTGTGAAAGTGTGAAGTACACATCTTAAGCTAAGTTCATCTATCCAACATTGATCATGCTCTGTCGATTTGATATTCAGTATTTAAATATTGTCGAGCTAGAAAAAACTTTTCCCTTGCTCTTAACTCTTTAAGAGTTTACCTTTCCCTTAAAAATATCTCGCTTGCTATTTAGGTCTTTTACCAGCAAAAAATAGTTAACAAACATCAAATAAAGCATCTATTGTAAACCGACGAAGTCCTTTATTGAAATAATATATTTGTTCATATTTAGCTACTACATACATTTTGCTGTGTAAGTGTAAATAATATTATTTTAAGCAGTTGACATCCCTAGGTGCTCGATGTACGTGTTAATATCCGGGGTTGATGGTTATCAGAAATTCTAGCTAGAGGCTGAATAGTAACTACAGTAGTAGTGTGACTGTAACACGTACGACCGGCTTGGCACGTAATCAGATGTTTTATTCTTATTAGTTTTTTGATACGAATTTATTTATAGTATTTGCAAGTCATCTTAACCCTTAGTTCCTTCCCGAAATTACGACTACATAAAATTTACAATAGTATCTGAAATGAAGTACCCTCTACTTCACATTGAGCATAATTTATTTAGCTATAATTAAATTAAAGAACTGTATACACAAAAAATATTTCTGAAGCCGTGCTGTCAGAATAAATTCTTGATACCTACCCGCCACACAATTTTTAAACTAAACTCAAACCTCACTTCAAATGTTATAAAGAACTTTAGTTTCCAATCTGAAATCGATTACAAAATAATAGAAATTGTCGCTATGGGGCATATATATTTCGCATCAGGGGTGCCATCCCTAATCGAGCCATATGGCTTGTATAACTATAGGAATGTTTAAGTAATGTACTAGATAAACATTTAAATATATATAAATCAATAACAAACGCTAGTACTCAATATACAAACATCTGCCATTATGGGATTCGAACTGAGGGCCTTTACTAACCACTAGTGACGGTCGTTAAGTAGTGAGAATTATTGAAAAAAAAACTGCATTTAATTTCTTATTTCAGATTACATGCTGAGTAAAGAAAGCATTCCACCAGTTGACATGTTAAGAAAAAGAAGTTCTAAAACAGCTCTCTCTTTGATGCTGCAGGGAAAACATGCTGCATACTATCCGTAAGTTATCTTACTATCCGTAATTATTGTAAAACTAAGTGTATTAAGACTAAATCTAAAAGTAAAATCTAATCGCTAATATTTAAATAAATTGTGTGTAACCTTAAAATTTAATAAGTAAAATGTTTTAACACAAAAATTATATTTCTCCATGAAAATAATTACGGCAACGTGAGTAATATCGGCAATTACAATTTAATTCGAATGACTATTAATTAATTACAAAGTTATTAACTGCACATTACAGGAATGGAGGATATTTTTGTCCCTTCGGAAAGTAGCGAGGGTGGTGCTGATGGGTAGGTTTTAAATTTCATTTCTTAAATTTAATAACGGAAATTGAACACTTTAAAGAAGACTTTCTAAGTAGAAATAAAAATGTAATATTTATGTTATGAATAATAACAGAGAATATTTACAGAGTAAGAGAAAGTGATTTGTATATTTGAGTGGTTTGTACCCCTAGTGTTTCAAGATTCAATTGCATCAAAACGTGTCGATATTAGTTTGCGTTTAGCTGTCAGATTCATTGTAAGAAGTAGTTTAAAATAAATTAACACGATCGAGATGGTTTAACGTGATTGAAATGTACAGTAGTGTACTAAACTAGTACTCCTAGAGCACGAGAATAACTTTTACCATAGTTGATATTAGGCGGGGTCATCAAAATTGGTAAGCTCTTTCGTGCAACGGTGGACGCGCTTTCATTTACTAACCCGTCTTGCACCGTACAGTGTGGTGGTGTTATGCAGATCTATTCTTAGCAATTACAATTATTTACACATTCGTTGATTCTAAAAAATAAATAAAGAGGGAATAGCGGTTATCACATTTGAAAACTAATTCAGTTAGCGAGGTGCACTTGATAATATAGCTTTTTAAAAATGTACTGTTTAATTATATTTTGGGTAAAGTAATAATGAAAAGAGTGGTGGTCATGAGTAAGCAAGTTCCTAGCGTAGTTCTCACGGATATCTGACAACCTGTTAAATATTAGCGTTAATCTAAGTATTGTTTTATCTGATTTTTTTTGCAAATGTTTACAGCCGCTACTTTCCTAAACCGATTGCAATACACTGCTTTATAATAGATTCATTGGAGTTACTTGATTACGTGTTAGGTTAAAGTCACAAAGCACGATTACTTGTGTGGGTGGCTCCCACACACGTATTGCACAGGCCACCACATCTCGGATTGCCCAAGTAACTTTAGGCAATCTCCCATGGCGCGAAGCCTGGTTCTAAGGCTGGCCTGCCTGGAGGTGACCTGGTGTATTACTCGGCAGAACAAAGGTTACCCCCATCAAGGGCAATGAAGCAACTGGGGAGTTTTTGTGGGTGAGCCCATCACACTCCCGCTGCTTAGCCAGTGTGGGTAGGTCCGAAAACGAATCCTTCCTTGTAAAAACAAAAATTTAATATTTACAAATTTATTACTCCTTACTAAATCATTTCGTTTCAAAATTAGTTTAGTAGTGAACATCGTATTTTGTTTTAGTTTGGTGTATGCAAATATAAATTTGGTAGTTTTAGCATATATTAACAGTAGACAATATTCAACTACAAAGTTTAATTCTGCTGTTTTAACTAAATCCCTTACTGGATAGTACGAGATAGTTCGAATCTCTTGTTAGTTCGAGTTTATTGTAAAGTGAAAAGTCCTAGTTTGCACTCTCTATCCGAAGATTAACTTAACATCATCTTATCGTGATTATTCCTCCTATAATGCTATTTGTATTTTTTTGTTCCAGAACAGAAATACAACACGAATATATTGAAGAGATACCGGTGATATCTTCGTAGACAATGGATTTTTAGACGATGTAAAGTTTATTTTATGCTTCTGGAAAATAAGTTCGTTTTGATCTTTTCTTCATTTCTATAGCAAATATCGCCTCCGTGTAATTTTATTTACGTAATAAAAACGTGTAACGACGAAATCAATAAATTAAAATATCGCAAACCAACAGTTGCTTATCTTCATCACGCCAAAAAAGAAATATATAACACAGGCAAATGACATCGAAAATAAATAATTAATAAATAACAACGGTATGTTATAGTAAACGTCTAGTTTGATTTATTAAACGGTAGCAACGATCTAATGATATCCCAAAAATATTAAAGCTAAGTTAATGATGTATCTATATCTGATACGGAATATAAATGTTTAGTATATGATGATCGGTATCTCCACGTATATGCCTATGAGAATCGGAATCAGCTTAGAAATTTGTACTTATTTGAGCAAATTTACTAGTTCGTAGTGAAAGTTTCGTGCTTAAGTTCTTATCCTTTCTTATCATATTCCATTAAACGATATCGATCCATACTCATTCGCAATTTCATAGGAGATCCCATTATCTAAACTTTAGTTTTCAGAGAAAGTAGGTACTTTACCTTCCGTAGATATATGCGCATACATTATATATCTAAAATAAGTGAATTATATCAAAGTAGATAAAATAGAATATGTTTTTGAAGTAAATAATTAGTTATAATTTGCTTTTAAATCCTTTTTCTGTACAGGAATATGTATTTTTTGTAGATCAATAGCATTAAGGAAACTTAATTAATAAAGTATAAAAAACAAGTAACTGAAAAATCAATAAATTTTAATTACCTCCACATGAGAAATTGCATTTTATTTCGCAACTTTTTGGTATAGTATATGATGTGAAAATATGAAGGCATTTTTATATACACCAATCTATTCCGTAAAATGTTTATAAAGTCTCATGCTCAAAAAAGAGGAATAGCTTGAAATTTAACTCGTTTTGTTTACACAGTAAAACCAAGCAAGCGTAACACTTATAAAATTTTTGAACAACTTTATCACGTAGTAATAGAGCTATATTTGCACTGTAAAATTGCAACAGTTACAATTTTGCTGTCAATTTAAAGACGAGAACAGACAAAATCTACACGTAGCTGCAAAATAGCTTTTACTTACTACTGGCGCATAATAAGTAACATTTTGAAATGCAGTATCTTCCGTCAAGTTGAATTAAAAATTTACTGTTAATAAAAACAGTAATAGGATTCCTAATAGAACTAGAAGAAAATTTAAATACAGGCGTCACTAATTGAGAGAGAGGGAGAATCACTGTAAGTGCGGTCGCCATAAGCAAGGCAACGTTTACAGCTGACTTCGGTCATAAAAGAAAATAATGTTTAGTGCATCGAAAATTCACAGGCACTCGCTTATGCATACGGCCTTAAGAAAATCTTGTAAACTAAGCGCTGAAGAGAACTTGCCAGGAGTTAAGTGAGATGAACGCGAACTCTATTCAGCTGCATCTAAATTGAAATTTTGCTTCTCCATAATAAAACGTTTGTGTTTGAACGAAGGTGTTTCATTTGCGATACCGCTTCGTTACTAGATGGGAATATTTTATATTATTCTACTCTTTTCCACATTTACATTCTGGTTACAGTTTAAATTTTATAATTGGTAGTGTAGTTCCCCAATTAAGTTCAAATGTATCGATAACACGTTCATAGGTATAGAGCTACATTTAAATGGACACAACTGAATGTACATACCAATAAAGTTAATTTAATGTTACCACTGTTTTAACGATTACTTTATTACGACCAGTCTTTAGTATTTGCATTCATTGTATCCAAGCACTATTTCTGTGGTTGGCAACGATGACAAGCATTGAGATAATGTTCAATATCAAATAATATTTACGAAGGGCTCATAATAGAATATTTTATACTTTAAATGAGACATAAACTTCTAGTCCTTTTTAATAAATATTATTCAAATTAATTACAACGAACTTGCTGATTATATAAAATTAGGTATTCACAGTAATTCGCCAATCTCAATTGCGAGGAACACGTTTTCCGAAGAACTCTGCCCGAATCTGCCAAATTCGGGCTCAACACTCAATTTTCCGTATTTAAATCTATTTTGCCTGAAATTAATAACGGACGTGATGCGACTCCAAAGTTTGGCGCAGCATGAAGATTTTCGTTAATTTTGCCGGATGTTCCAAAATTTATTGTCTTATTAATTTTTGCGGTTGAATAATTATAACGGGCAACTTGGGAACTTTGTTTCGCGATAATAATTAGTCTGGCGAGCTGTTCGGATGAATGGGCAACTTTGTATGAGCCCAGTAAACAGTCCTTCTTTCATCTTGTCTTTATTGGCGCCAACATTACGGAAAAGTGCCATTTATGGTACGCGTCTCACGTCCATGGTATTAATTTTGGGTTTATTGAATAATACGTGAGCTACATGTCCAATCTAAGGCTGATAGAAGATCCGTGAAATAGGCCCTCTTAAGAGAATTGGGTCAGTTACATCTAATGCTCTCTTAATGGTGTTCTTTCAGTAAGATGCAAGGGGGAATATAAATTAAATCAAGATCAATAAATAAGATAATATTAATAATTAAGATCAATATTAAATAATTAATATTGATCTCAATGCTGATTCCTTTTCACACAAATTGTATGTATTTTTATTTGAAACGACTAAACTAAAAGTACAATGTATCAAAGACGAGTCTTTGCAGGCCTTTATCTACGAAACTTTATGCTCAATTTCATTTACTTGTTATTATTTTAAAATTTATTCAACGACCAGGATTTTCTTAATAAAACTATGCAATTTCTTGCATAAACTTGTATTCTAGTTTATTTGGAGCCAGTTTCAAAGTTAAGAAAACACTTTTAACTCCAGTTAGTTAATTTCAGTTTAATCTTTTGCTCCGGCTAAATATTTATGCGGTTAGCATAACTTATGCTGTAACTTAGATTGGAATTAAATTTTCTTTAGCGAGATCATGTGAGAAGATTCTGAGAAAGTAAGTATTTATTTAATTTTGTATAATAACTAAATATATATTCAGCTAATACACATATCTAGTATTTTTTTAATATCATTGAATACAAAAGAAGATTGGATTAGATGTAATCAGAAATACTCATTCAAGTTATATCGTACACAAGAGTCGGCGTTACACTATTATTAACCTATTAAATTATAGATAGGTTGTAAGCAAGTGTTCTCTCTGCTTCAAAAATTGGCGTAAAGAAGCACTTTATAGGTGGTCAAGTTGGAGGTGGCTTGGCTGTGGTAGGCACACGTGAAACTTGACCCTGGTTTTTACGGCAACCGCTTTCTACCGGAATATGGCAGCATGTAGACTATGTTCCTCAAATGTAATATGGCTTGTGACCAACGGTGGGATATAATATGTAAGCTGTTAATTTAGTGGGCATTAACTAGAATAGTATGTTAAAAAGGTTTCAGTTAGTGCTAGAATAAATAATTTTGTAAATAATAAGGGCTTGAATACGCTCAAATGAGATACCTAAATAATTAATTTGAAGTCAAGCTTTCTGCACTTAATTAATCGAAGACAAACGTAATTTAGTATATTGAATAGATCAATATATAAATAAATCAACCATTTAACTGAAGTAAGATAATGAATTCCAGGAATCTCATAAGGTATCTTTGTGTTCAGACTTCAGACAATTATAATTTTGATTGAAATTGCTTCATCAACTACTAGTTACTTGTAAGACTAGTCAGTCATAACTTAAGTTAGGAAGCGTCTTTTGTAGGTCCATATTTAGATATCTATTATAATAATTAATACGTTCTAAACATCAGTCAAACGTTGTCATGTCTTTTTAGACAGCTCTGCGTCATCATCTTCAACAGCCTAACTGTTCTATTCCTGTGATCGGGAGGGTAACCTTATTATCTTATCTTATTTGATATAAGGACTACGACAAACGTCACAGTGCACTTCGACCTCTTGTGATCTTTTATAGTTTTTTATTATTTATTTGTTAAGAATATGAAGAATGTGGTTTTGCGTATATACCACTTAAAGCAGACTAATTTTGGTTATAGTGAGAGCACCACAGTAATGTATGAGAGGTGTCATTATTAATGAAATGAGAAGGGAGTTGCTATAACATAACGCTGTTATATCACCACGGTACAGTTTGTAAAGTTATACATCCTACAGCTAGGCCTTGTTACCTTAAGAGAAATACACGAGGAGTTTTGACAAAACTAAACAAAACACTTTTCGATAGTCAAAATCGAATAGCTGAATGAAAAATTAATGTGATTTGCCAATTACGTTCGATAGATAAGCGAGAGCTTAAATCAAATCTCAAACATTTTTCACTAAGCGATTGCTTTAAAATCTATGATATTTTTATATGTAGAACGGCGTTAACCTGCATTTGGATTTGTTGACGATTCTCAACACTAGTTAAATAAGTGAGGTTTTGTTTTCGTAAGCAATAACCAATTTATAAGTAATATTAATGCAAATAAAGCAAACATATAGTCTCACTAATAAGACTCAGCATCAGATAGATATGTTGAATCTTCAAATGAGCATCGTCCTACTAAGCCAGTCACGTGCCGTGTATCAATTTGTGGCTGCGTGACTCCTATACTGAATCCCAAGTGAATTGGAGTCCTATTATTTCTAATGATCGCCACGTAATTAAAACTAATGAGATACCTTTGATTGGGCTTCTTATTTCTATTGACGTTCGTAATTGGTAGAATGGATGAGAAGTGTCTAATGAAGCTATTTGAATACGAGAAAGAATTGAAATTCATAAGGTGTTCGCAGAAGACTTAAAAGATTCAATTTTTTTCAGTGCTTCTATTACTAGGTAATTTGATTTTCTTTCAGCACGTTACTAGGTAGAAGCTGAAATATAAATTTATATTTTGTAGTTCAGGTTGTCATGGAGATCTGCTGCTTAATTAGAAGGAAATATGACAAAATTACTTACTTTACTATGGGAAATATGATAAAATCGCTTACATTACAATAATATACATACGTAAGGTTATATTAACTTTACGTTATGGTAAGGTATATGAAATTATTATCTATTTCTTTCTAGTAATGTAGAATTGGCTCGCATATGACTTAGTTTCTGCTGGAGACCTGAATAGTCACGATACTTTTATACTATCTTGAGATTAAATATTTTTTATTGCAGAGCGTTCGCGGGCGTTTTGTAAGTTATGACATCGGACTGATAAAGGCAGTGGGTAGCATTTTTGTATTAATTTTATACTAAGTTAAGTAGTAAAAATTGGTTTAAAAGAATCTTCAAATAATATAGGTCAGTTCTTAACTTATCATAATTCAATCAAAAGTACTTAAAAATTGGGGAATATTTTTGTTATTGTGAATAGATTAAGAAAGCAATAATATGTAAATATTTGTGATTGTAAATTTGTATTTTTTATTATTGACTTGACCCGATAAATATTGTTTCACCCCATACACGACCTCCCAAGAACGCCAACAACAAAACAAGTCCGAAGTAGCTTTGTAGAATCAACACATTGACTTAGTTACGACGATTTTTCATAACATTTTTCTTTGGGTTTTCCACTTCGAACCATCCCTGTACTAAGGCGAACAACACAAGATAAAAATTTAAATAGATTAAGTGGTTTTTGCGAGACCAAATAGCTATTTAAATATAACAGCTTTTTAAATAAAAGAAACAAAAAGAAGAAGAGTATTGTTTTCAATAGAGAATTTTGTTTTCTTATTTTCATATTGATTTAAATAGAGAATGAAGAGAAAATTTGAATGTAAGTTCAATATCTAATATTTAATTATGTAAAGGTAAATGACAGATAAAAGTAGAACTGAAGTAATTTAAATTCACAAATTCTAATTGAAACCACAGACTATTTTAGGCATGAAGGGTTGGAAGATGTTTCCCACAACATACATTTAATAACGATAAACCTTATTATTTACCGCTCCTGGGATTTGTACCCGGAAGCTCTAGCTAAGTAGACAGGCGTATATAACAGACAGTTGATTTATTTCCAATCATAATATGAAAAAGAGATGCACTACAGTTAAATTTAAACAAAACGTGGGTTATTCAGAATCAATTATTATTACGAAGACTTACAAGTCATAATCTAATGTAAATAATATTGTGATAGTTATTACAAATACGAGTAGACTATTACTTTATACGCAAAACTTAAACAAAGTTCTCTTTTACTTACTCGCACGAAACAGTATGATTTACAACGACTTCTATGAAACTACGCTCCCAGCAAGTTCAAGGAGTATTTATGTACTTGGAAAGTACATATTCATACATCATCACCTACCGTAGCTTGGGTAGGGTTGCTGGCTAAGCTAGAGTTTATAGCTTTGCAGAGTAAATCTAAGAAAGGCCCACGATTTGGATAAAATATCTACAAAAACGTGGCAATAAAAATGATTTATGCTCTTTATGAATATTTTATAGGTATATGAACCTTATTGACCAATATATAAAATCTATAATATAGGACGTACCCAAAAGTACATAACTTTTGTTCTATAGCTGACTAAAAATAATAAGTGTGTAAGTAAGTAAAATGTTTTTTAGTGATGTCAATCATTGTTTGTTTCCGTAAAATTCTAGTACTCTATGATGTTAACTCATATCTCCGTCAACTATGATTCTTTACATATTTTTGAATAAATATATCAAAGTCAAAAAAAATCAAAATCAAAAATATCTTTTACTTATTACACGTAGTTTTTTAGAATGTGTGGGTCTCTTCTTTTAAGTTAAAGACAACCTGTATTAGAAAAGACCCCTCTCTTTTCTGTATAACGAATATGGCTGTGGTTACAATATACCTACCAGATCCGGATGACCCGGATATTTATTGAACAGTCTTTGGCATATGCCACCAGCCTGTTCAAATAAACAAGCATCCAGACAGCGGCATCATGTACTGTTCGACGTACGGCTTTTGGAAACCACTGTCATACGACACAAATATGACATAAGATTTATTTCGAGTTCGTGCAGGATGATTTTTAGAAACAATAGTGTATGTCAAATTGAAGTATTAAAATCAAAATACAAAAGCTCTTCACTCAAATGAAATCAATTACTAAGTTCTTTTAAATATTAAAATAAAATTTGACCATTCCTTCGAGCTTTTGGAGAAGACGCGGCGCAAGGTTACTCAGCTTTTAAATATTTGGAATGGCTTTTATTATTACGTTTTAAATTTTTAATGAATCTTCATTCAGCAATTTACTCGGATGCTTTAGTATCATTAAGAAAATCCTTAATTTATTAGAAAGCTTTCTTACACAGTTTCGCTTTTATTGTAGTTTTAAATTTGGTCATATGTAATTATATAATATCGATTTAAAGGTTATTGTAAAAGCCCTAGAGACCGTTAAAAGAATGTTCATTATATAGAGACGAGTAGTAACTACTGAGACCAACTGCAAAGCATGGATTTATGGATTGTTCCAACACAAAATATATTTTTTAACCTTTAATAGGACAGCATTTTAAGATTGAAGCTTCTGCTTCTTGCTGAATATATACTTCTGTATATATTCAAAAAATAATATAGAAGATAAAATACAAATACAATGAGTACAATTCCGACGGATTTCTCGTCTTTAATATCAATATACGGGCTAATTACGCAGCATTCTTAATTATGCGAAGTTTGTCCCATGTTAACTTGGTACAAACCTGTAACAAGATGTCAATATTTACATAGATATAACAACAGAAAAGTAAACGAACTGTAGTATTTAAATGTAGTTGACACTATAGCCTTTGATCATCATCTTTAAAAGTAATCACACTTGTTACCTAACATACCCTATGTTACGTAAGGTTGTATAGCCTGCAGAGATCACGAACCATTGGAAATGAGTGAATAAGGACTCGTCTTTCTTGCTTTTTGATGAGATTTAAATGAATTTAGTAATTTCGTCCATTTAAGACGCGGTTCCCTGAAGACGAGTTGATTTAAAAAAGTAATACTCTATCCCGTACACAATCTATACAAGTGAAATTAAGTAAACAGCTCGTTATATATATTCTCGCACGTATCACTGAAATTTGTCTAACACAAAAACATAAATTGGATTTTTATGTTAACATTTTTTATTATTCGAACGTGAAATGATTTATATAACAATATTAGGAAAGTACGACTAAGTTTGAAATACTTGCCCATTTTGCCAAATTTGCTTTGTTTGAGAGTTGAAAGGTGTGCAAAAAATATAGTAAAAGACCTATAACACAGCCCTAATAGTGAATATTATAGAAATTAGTTCTATATGGCGCTGCAGGTCTCGTAAATGCGAATATGAGGTTAGAAGAGGCAATTAATACAGCCTTCTGACATCATTCGCATTAATTTAAGTTAAGAATTCAAAGTTGGCATTGTACGCAAGTAAATTTTAAGTTATCTTTAAGTATATAGCTCGAGACAGAATCTACAATTTCTAATCGAATACATCGATTACTTAAAGAATGATTGTTCTTATAACTTGAATTAAGCAATTCGAAAATTTATTTTCCAAACAATAATTAGTACCTATTTTTATACTTTAACTTATAAAAAAAATATACAAAATTTCAGGATTCTGTGCTATACTAATCGTGAACGTTGTGAGTTGTAGGTACGTCACACTTCTATGGCGTTCAGTGTTAAATTCCCTTGGGCGTATACCATAATTATTGAAATATGCTTAATAATTAAATTAATTAATAAGTAATTTGTATACATTTTTCATGTTACACTTTATACTTTCATTGTCACTTACAGCAGAATTAGAATTATATCCAGTATATTTCACATGTATTTTGTTTGTATATTGTAACTCAATCGCATACATCAATTGTTCAACATTTTGGTTCAATTTTGTATTCTTATTATTGTTTTTAAGTTCTGTATATTTTATTATATATTTTCAGGCTATTAGTTTTCAACTTTTTAATTTTTCTCGTTATGTTGATGGGATCGTGTTACTTATTAAGAAAAAATAAACTCTTTCTCATGATAAAAATTTTACTCAATTTTAATAATGAGATACTGATCCTTATATTCGTTGTTCCCAAAGATTCACGAAGGCAAAGAAGCAGTTACAAGAAGTGATTAATTACATCTTATTTACTGTGGGAATTGGGCCCATAAAAGGAGATGCCGTATCTGACAAAACAACCTTACAACGAATACCCAATTATAAGGAGCGTGCAGAATAATATCCTCAAGACAGTTATCGCATGACTTGCTCATAACTTTCGTTATTACGACATCTATAGTCACTATTTGCTCATATTATTATGATATTATTACAATTTCTTAACTTTTATTATATAGAGGAATTCTTCTATCAGTAGCCAAAATCCCGTAATTAAATGTAAACAAAATACAATTTCGATCCACTTTAATCATGGTTAACATCGAAAATTTGTATTCTCGTACATGAAAAGTAAGACTTCTAGTTTAAAAAATGAAATGAGATGAAATCAGTTTAACTTAGTGATGTAAAATACCGGATATTTTCACAATACCGGTAAAAATCATACCTGTATCATTAATTTTTCTGGTAAAGTTGTCAGTTTTAAAATAGAATATAATTTGAACAAACTTTATTTTATAAAATAATATTTTTAGCACGAAATTCTAATTTCTTATTAATATGTTTATATAATTCTGTATTAATATGTTTGTATATTTTAAAGATATGTATTCTGGATTATTAACAAAATAACAAGAATTTTATTAACTTTTATTAACCCAGAAAGATACTTAATAAATTAAACTCAACGAGAAGGTAATCAACTTGAACATTAAAACACGTATTTCCATTTTTATGACTAAGGCTTAGTGCAAAGCTACCGAAGAAATGGTTGAGCCTTTTACGTTTCAAACAAACTTCTATCATTCGTTAACGGAATAACCTAAATAATTATTTGATTATCACTCTTATCGTCTCTTCACTTAAATACAAACATTTAAACACCTCAAGCGTTACTTGCTGAGTTTATGCTGGAGTAGATATAAATTGGTTTGAAAAGTAATAACAAAATTAAGTGTGATACTTTTTCAATTGTTCTCTGTCCTAATTGATGAACCAGACATACCTTGAAACTCACGCAACCAAATGTTTGGTACACCAAAGAACCATCTGAATGTTCCGAATTGAACTAAAATCAACGTTCTATTATAATGAACGACTATCCGAGTTCGGCACTTTTGTGAATTAATTAAAATACCGGTTCCTATTTGTATTTTTCGTCGTGCGGTGCGATGAAGTTGGAATTTCCCGGCTACGTTTGGTCTAAGAGGAGCGTCATTAATTCACTAATAATGGTAGCAAGCAGTGCAATGACATGCAGTAATTGCAATTAGTAACTTTGTATACATTTTAAATTTAAATCAAAATGAAACGCCATGTACAGTATATAAATGTATAACCACCATGGGATAAATAGTTTATGAATAGTGATTCATAAACTACCTATCCCATGGTGGTACAACAGCTAATCAACTGAATTCTAGAAAACCATTGATTATGTAATAATTTATATTTATAAATATCTCTACACTTTTCTTATTTTGTTACTAAGAAAAGTGTTAATCAAGCTGTTGCTTCGGTTTCCTTATAATCAACTGCGATTGCAACATTGTTATTAGCTTATTATAAATTTGAAGTTTTTGTTCATAAAAATAGCAGAACTAGTTTCAAATTCTGGTCGAGTGTCGTGATAAAAAATATTATGTCCACTTTATTTTAAAACCAGCTTTGCAGATGATTATAAACAAATATACTTAATCATATTACTTAATCAATTATATTCATTCAACAACATGAAACCATCTAACAACAAACAGTTATAAATTCTCGAAAATTAAGCATAACGACTGTTCTCAGAAAGAAAATACATAAGTGACTCATGCATAATGATTTGAACTGAACCGATACCAAATCCACTGTCTTTGGGCTTTCATGCTTATATTACGAATGGAAAATGTTCAGGACCGTATAAAAAGCTAAGAAAATAAATTAATTTATGCTAAGTGCGGCTAGATGTTGTACTGATTCATCGTTCCTATAAAATAAGGTAAAATGAAAAAAAAAATCTTGAAAATCAATTAAAGATCTAATAAATATTAAAGAATAACTATAATTCCTCGTTAAAAAATAAGCTTCAGTGGAATAGGTTCCTTGAAATCAGTATCCACATTCACACAAAAATGGATTTAATGGATTTTTTTTGGATATTGATTTCGTGCTGTACATTGTTGATATACGATTGAATTTCGCAATATGGACATTTTGCATTCTTGTCTCGCACATCCTCAGCTATCCTGGCTTTGTCTATCAAATATCTACTAGAAAAGAATTGCCATGGCATTTTCAATTCTTTCCTTTCTAATTATTCTAGCCTATGTCACAAACCTATATAGAGTTCATTATATGGATTTTTTGTTTGCTTGAACTACTGACTGTAATGTCATCTTTATTGAATTGAGCGATAGTTATGTTGTTGATGACTTTGTTTACTTTTAAATTCGTGAAGAATTACTTATTTACTTACCTAATAATTATTAGGTAGGTAACTTTAGCTACTTAATATACATTAATTATCTATTAAGTAGATTTATTAAATTTACGCAACAGAAGGCAAACTGTCTCTACATAAAAACATTAACAGAAACGAGGAAATGTAATTAAAAAATAATCACTTAAATTTGAGAGTTAGCACCGGTGAGTTAGTACGGTATCAAAGGATATGTTGTTTTTTGATGGTACTTATAATTAAGGTATATTAGTACTGTAAAAAAACAACATTTTTTGTTTCAATTATAAAACTTGGAATAAGGAAAGTTCTCATTTAAAACTGTCGCAGTTTTGTTGATAGAAGCATCTGCTTCTATCTAGCATTAGCATCAATTTCAAAGACACGACCAACTTTCATTAACATTTTCTAATCATGCAGATTTTGTAAAGATTGTGATATTGTGAAGTAAACGTCCTACAAATACGACAAAGGTGATAACAATGGCCGAAAAAATTAATAAAACTTAATAACTTGGAATCATAATTAACATCTGCGGACTCCAGAGCACTGGTCATCTATTTGTGTCTTGGTCACAAAAATCTGTGCATATTCAATACACGTAGATATCATATAACATAAGTAAATGTGAACTGAATTGCAATTTGCATTGCAATTACAGTGGTTGCTTATTCGGATAATTGCAGTATCCCTGGACTCTAAAATGAGCTCTCCTTATTACTCTGCAGTTATGTATCCATAAACTAGCTTTGTTTGCATTCTGCTTTTGTGAAGTGTAAGTCTTTGTGGTAATACACTGGTACTGTTGGAATTAATCCAACAAAAACCATTAACATATATGAAATATTAGGTTAAAAATATACGTAAGATCTTATTAAATTATGGTTCATCTACTGATGTGGCCATGGTTGCGATAAGTCGGTACCACTTTATTGCACATTATACCTCCATAGATGAAGCCATAATGTCGATTTGTTTAAATCTTTTTGCTACATAGAAGCAAGCAGGTTTTTAGAGTGCTAATCGTTACTACGTTTTTGGCTTGTACGGCTTGTATATTAGCCACGACGAGGTAAAAAGGTATGGAAACGAATTAAAAAGATACATGGTGGGATTTACAAGGATCAGGAGAGTTTGGAAGTTTATAAGGTTAAATTATAGCTTAATATTATTACGAAATACAAGTAGCAATTTTACCAAGCCTCATAAAAGAGAACCAAGGCTTAGTCGGAATATGAGCTTGACTCAATTTATATAACTTGCTTTTACTTTCCATTCATTTCGCCAATCATGCATAAGATAGGAATAGATAATAAATCCTGGCTAAAATTTTTATGTAGGAATAAATCACCACAATCCATAGCATACTTTGCGAGTTTATCTCCTACAACATACCTGTTAATATTTTGATGCCCGGGCACCCAAGCGAAGTGAACAGAATATGCATTACTGATTATATTGTTATTGCCATAACAGTCGTTTGCAATCAATAATAACCGGGTTGATCAAGCAATTTTTGAATAGGTAGGTATAAGGTATATATTTTTGTAAGGGTAAAGTGCTTGCAATGCACTTTTAGTAAAAATTATAGTTACTACTTAAAGATGTTTTTTTTTTAAATTATTTTGATTAGCTGCGTTGCATTGTCGATGATTGCTTTGCTTTTTGATCGAAACAAAATTAAACCAATAATCTAGCGAATCACTCTTTATTTATTAGAACAAAGTATTTTTCTGTTACTTATAAGTACTGCAAATCTTTTAACATAAAAATAGGTAAATGTACCTAATTTTATAAAATAAGAATAAAGAAGCATGGATAATTTATGAATCAAAAATAGGGAATTATACAATATATTTTATCGAAATAAAGTCCAGACCTAAGCCTCACATCAAGTATCTACTAAAGATGGCGAAATTCCGAGTGCAGGCAGTCATTCACCGACCCCGAGGGAAATTTGCTGTGATCGAAACGGATTATACTTACGAAGCCCATATTTCTGCATTTATGATATATAATAACAACTCGACATACGGCCGAGGCTGTATCTTATTTATGTAAAGAAATATGAACCAATAAAATATATGTAGGAAGTATTATTTATGGAATAACTCCTCTCAATTTTATCTAACAATATAGTTATGTCGATATGTCAAGTAAGTATTGAGATACTATAGTCAAACGTACCTACCTACATTTTATTTTTTTATGTATATTTTATTTGTTTTTATTATTAGACCGAAACCAAGAGGACTACAAGTGTTGAAAAGAGTTGGAATGACATATTTTAAATAAAAAAATACAATAAATAATATCATAAAATAAGTCTCAATTTTTTATATTTTGTCGCATAGGAATATAAATCTTCAACCGAAAAAATGATATTTCAATCTCGACAAAACCCTTCTACAGCTTTTCGTGCTACATGAGCTGATGTTAAGTTGTACCCATCATCTAAAGTCACCAGCTATATCAAGGAATCACTATCTATGTCTATACCTATATATCTATTTAGATTAAAATGTCTATTTAGCATGAAATGATATGGGTACTTACCCATAATGTCAAAGACAGCAGCCGTCATAACTTATAATATTATATTATTTGTTATGACCCTGCCAATTTAACAAATATGTTCGATAAAATAATATATTTAGCTAAGAATCAAAGAAGAATTGGAAACATTGTACTTTACGGCCAGCTTCGTGCTTCCCTAGCGACAATGGTGGTGTGCTTTGTACGAGAGATGCGTCACGACCTCTAGGAAAGGTTTTCATGAACTACAATAGTAGAAAAGATGCAGAACGCATGATAGAGACTGCAAATCTCTTACTTAAACAAATCATTCAAACAAACAGATATATTGTTAATTCAAATTTGTTCCCTAGTAGCTAAAACGGTTTGACCGAGTTACATATATTTCATCATGTTTTGTTTGCCAAAGCCAGGGATGGTTTAAAAACAAAAATAATAAGTAAAACCTTCTAGAAAAATCAATAAAATATTGTCGGTAATTAAGTTTTGGAAAATCGTCCAACATGCAAAACATTAAAACTGTCATTTCTTCCATCACTATTTCTGATTTCTTTTAATAGATGGCGTTAGTGGGAGTTAGTAGGTGAAAAAAAGTTTACCGGGTCAACTAGTAGTAAAAAAAAATAATACGTGTCATGGGTCAGTGTTGAAATAAATTTCTAAATTAAACAATTTTCTAGGAACCAATATTCAGCTACGTGATCCTAAATTGGTGGATGTTTTTATTATATGCTCTAACTCAAACAATTATGCAGTGAGGCTTAATTAATTCCATGAACTCCAAAAAAGGTTTTTACTTTGTCATAACTTTTCTATTCACAGTTTAAGATACTTAATTTATTACGATTTTTTGGTTAGTATACATATAAGAATCAGTATACATATTAGTATCCTATGATGTTGCACTTTCGAATTACAAGAAAGTATAGCGCAGCCAAAAGCGAAAGTATGTGCCACTTTTGTAATTTATGTGATTATAGTGAATAGTTGACAAAATAAAAGTTGTAAGGTGAACAATATACAAGTATATTTGTAAAATATATCCACCGAATTTTGAAATTCTAACATTCAACTTCAAATTTTGGACATAAACAATAAAACTTTTAAAGGCCATCTTATACATGCCTTGCCAAAGTAAACATAGGTATGATTTGTTAATTTTAATGGTTCATTAAGCTTTACATTAAAATTTCTTAATATTTAAAATACGTTGAATATTTAGTAGGAAGCTTTTTTATGTTGAAAATTTGCTGTCAATAAAAGTACTTAGTTTGAATGACCGCCTATAAATGACGTCTGAAATATATGAAAATTTTATTCACCTACTGGCTGATGGTTACAAATAAAATTTTCAAATAAAGTATGAGGATCTATAACAAATAACTTAATATGCAAAATCCTTTATATTTTGCTAGATGTATTGTTACTTATGATTATTAGTGATGTATTTCCATTGAAAGCGGATACTTCGAAGTGTCGTTAAGTTCCCATAAAAAAACCTATGACATTCGAATCTTTATCGCTAATCCAGCAAAAGTCCTTTGCATTGCACGGGATTTTTTCTAGTATTGTTTGTTTCCAAGTATAAAGTCTATGTTAATGGCTAATTGTTTCATTTTGGATTGATTTACTCGTATAAAAATTTTTTCTGACACTATTTAGCCGAAAGCGATACATTATGATACTATCATTACTGATGCTTGTGGTTAGAGGTATCCCTTCTAAAATTAATACATCTAGCCTGTGAAACGGATTCGTCAATCAGTCATGTAACTTTTGGCGTATCCCTAGCAAGTGTAAGTTTCAATTGTATAGAGCCATGTCAATCATAGTTGCGTGAAATGATTAATAAAAAGTAGTATCAAATACTTCATAAAAGCAACGCCGCTACTTTCGACATGGTTCAATACGATTAAAATTTATACTTAGGGAACTATGGTCGTGCCAATATAGTATGTTGGTGAATTTTCTCGATTTTAGTGGACTTTATCTTTTTTGAAACATACAGCAAATTAAAAAAAGAGAGGAAGTACGCACTGACTTTCTGAAGCGTAAATATATGCTCCTTAAGTAGGATCTGCATTTTAATCTGCAGTACTCGAAGAAGGCACGACACACGCAATATTATAAGGACTAAATGTTCGGAGTTATAAAGTTAATTTAATGTCACGAAGATTTAATATTATTGGCTTATTGTGGTATAGCGACCACGAATTAAGTCTTCATAGACTGGGCGTAAGCAGAGCCTGAGACCTATTTTGTGGCAGTATGTACGAAAGGGATAGGAAAATGTTTAGCGTTGTACCAGTTGCTTATGATGAACTAGTTATAAGCATAACCAATCTGCATCGTTAAAAACAACTAACCTCTCCTTTAGTCACGTCCTTCCCTACCGTCAAGAAAAGTATGTTTCTTAAACCCAAACTTATAAACACTTATATAACTATTTCTAAGTTTTCATTGAATTAAAGAACGCATTGAAATGAAATATTACACTTATTGGTTCCACCTGGAGCCTTCGCTGCAAAGAAGTCATATTTGTATCATAGAAGGGGTATTTCTAATTGAACCTGAATAGAAAAGCTTGTTGAAATGCTGCTTCAAGTTAGGTTTCAATTGGGCAAGAATGGACTTCTGTAGGCTACATTGAGTGGGTATTAACTTACCACACTACTGCAATGTCGGAAACACGTATTCTCTCACAGTTATTTTTAAATTAAATTTTTCGCGAATATAAATCCAGAGCAAACGCAGTCCCATCCCACGCTTGGAATTTCATTTATGTAACCTTTTGTTCGTGGTAAAGTTTTTAAAAGGCAATTCTGCAACATTTTGGATATAACATTGGGCTGTTATGAACCACTAATGGAGCAATAAAACGTAAATGTGATATGTGAAATAGATGCATATTTATAAACCAGAGACAAAAGACGTTCTATTGTATATAAGATGCCGAGGGGCTCGTAAATAATAAAACGTTCTCAATACCAATAAGGTCACATACACATACCGATTCAGAACAAAAATCTGGTAATATAACATTAAATTGATGGATATTTTAATGGAATATCACAGGTGTGCTATTTAACTGTCACAGTCGACGGTTTGTCACTCGATTTAAAATTGAATGGATAAACTTGGATGCAATAACTTTAGAAATAAAAAAGTTAAGCGAGCGTTTATAAGGTTGCTTCTTTCAGTATCGATACTCAATACCTAAATTTTCTTGGGCATTGATACAACGCGGCAACTACTCTATATTACTATATATCAAGAAATTGATTTTCGAATCACTGTACGTACATCAATACCAAGTTATGCAACAAAAATAGCTCAGACATGTCAACAACGAAACATATTGTTGATTCTTTCGTATGTCCGAAAGCCAAGTAAGTCGTATATGCAAATAATCACAATAGCGTCCAAGGGACAAGTTTTGGTACTGTTGACGGAGAAATGGATATTCTTTCCCATTTATTTTGTCCGGATTTCGTGAAGCATTAAATTGGGTACGCGGATGGCCGCAGATGTCTTCGCGGCTATATTACAGGCCGGAATCATACCCCTGACACGGGTTTTGAAGCTGTTTAGGCAGAAGACCTTATGGTTTAGAGATTATTTATGCTATGATAAAACGTAATGATGAGAGTCAGTTTGTTATCTTTTGGAAATTTTGATGGAACATAATGGTTTCAAACTCCTCATGAAAATTACTTATTTGTAGCGCTCTTGCTTAGTGTACATATATTCGAAACCTTGTTGATATAACAATACTTTGATTTATTATTGTAGCGTATGTTTGTTTCCAACACCAAGAATGGTCCGACTGAGGTATTCATATAACATATATGTTAAATGGTAGTAATTCACTTACAACATTATTAGTTATATTATTTGTCGGTATAGTATTGTGCGGCCTGGAAATGTTTATTTGAGGGTAGTTTGCAAATACTCAGGTAATTTTAATACCAACAAATGGTGATCGGATTTAATTCCAACCGGATGTTGCAATCACCAAGTGTTGCGTCAAAGTGTCTATGCGTGTTTCTTATCCTGATAAGGAGGATACCACAACGACTATAAAACTTTTTCCACATCCTTTTATAGCAACACATACTGTACTCGTAATGTAACTGTAACCTTCGCATCGTTCATAGAAATTTATAACGATATAAAGCTACAATTCTCTTTGTACATTATTACTGGACTTTTCCCTATGTTCCACTTTTTGAATTGTTTTGTTGTACAGTAAAGATATATTCTATTATATTCTACAGTTAAATATGGTGATACTGTTCATAGGCGCATCAACTTTTCTGCAGAACATTTGTAATACGACGAAATGAGTCTGTAGGCATATTCAAAAAACTTTTGGCTCGCCTTTTAGCGTCTCTAAACTGGATAGGGCATTTTTATGTTCCCGATATATTAACGCTTATATATAGCAATCTTATGATGTACGCTTTTATTCACAAAAGGAGTGGGAATACAGATTTAAGGGACCTCTCGGAAGGGTTAATCGAATTCCTTTTGATATACGTACTTACTTTTGTTGTATGTGACCATGTGCAATGGATGACCATAATGTTTTAAAGTATAATATTTTTTTTTATAGTAATATATAAGACAACTCAAATATTTAAAAAGTAATTTAAATATATTCAATAAATATTTAATTAAAATGAAAATAAAAGTTATTTAAGATCAATTAACAACATACCTACTTATATTTACTAGGATATTTTATTGTAGTTGGAACTCTAAGTAGGCTTAGGCCGGTATCTTGGGTCCTGTGATTTTTTCATCGCAACTGCGGATTCATAGTAATAGCTCGTGATTGATGATTTTAATAGATTTTGTGGAATTAATGAATCTTCAGATACGACTAAATGTCCCTCGTACGTAGTGATGCATACTAGTACCAATAGTACCATTGTACTATTCTTTCAATCTTTATGTGGTTAGTGTCTGAACTGTAAAAAAGAGATTCTAAACTTGGTCTTATTTTACTTCATATTAAGGTTTGTAACTGAAATAAATCTGTTTATCTCCTAATTTTACCCATATTTATTGAACAGCGAATAATTTATTGAACAGCTAAAAACACCTGGGTGCCTCGAAACAATTAAAAAATTGTGTCTGGTTTTTATTTATTAGAATCTTTGACAGTTGCCCAATAAAACTGAGGGAGTTCTCTTCGCTGAATTGAGTAGGTGCGTTCCAAAGACAGCCATATCTCATAATGTGAGCATATAAAAATCAATTACATCTTAGGTTTCCCGTTAGGTTCTTTCTCTGTGACTCTACCACCAAAGAAAATATCTATTGAAAATCTACTAGTGAAACTAAAAACGGTTTTTCGTTAACGAAATATATTTAAAAATTTGTTTTTTGTTTCCGTACTCAAGTTTTCTTGCCCTGGCTTATTATATTATATATAGTATTCTAAAGTTTTATTTTGTCAGATATATAGAAATAATAAATGGAAAGCCGTAAATTATAAACTAATCAACAATAGCTTACGCAGCCTCAAGGCCAAAATCGTTGCGCACATGCGGAGACGACTTACCAGCAAGGCACTGTTGGTGTGAATCTGTAAATCCTACTCAAGCATGCAAGACCACCATCGTACCTACACCTAAACGGAAAATACCTTAAATCGGTGTAGGAAATAATAGCCAGCTTCCAAATGACACGCAAAGCGAAGGCTCAATGTGAGTTGGGCAGTAATTAATTATTGCTTATTTACAAGATAAAAATACGGTTCAACATAATCCTAAGCAGGAAACATGAACCCCGTAATTTTTCGTATTATATAAAAGTCAGTATCACGGAAAAAATAGATGATTTTCTGGAAAACACGCGTAGTATCGTGTTTTATGGTAAATAACTCACGGCAACTTTTTTAATATCATCCGAAGGTAGAGGAATAAGTAAATTTGGGACCAGAATGGTATTTCATTCGAGAAATACCTTTTTTGCCGGAGATGAACGAAGATATCCCAGAATATGCTGTATTGTTTTATTCATTCGGATTTCCGCTTAAGTATTTATTATTTTTTTGTAGCGAGATCCGTTATGAAGCGGCGTGGAAAATTAAAATATAATTTGCTTCGAAATTTCAGCACTTCGAATTAATTCTTATAACTAGTTTCAATAAACAAACATGTCATGTCACTTCATGTTCATTTCGTTCAAACTAGATTGACGCATTCGTTCGTCACCAGTGTAAATAAAATAAGAGTGGCATGTCCATGTATTTAATAACAACCTACAAAACCAAATCAACGAAACTAAACAACCATTCCAATTGGATTACTGTAAAGTATAGCTAGGTAACAACTATTGTAATAATAGCAGTACGCTGTGATTCTGAGCCAACAAGTTGGCACGAGATTTATTGACCGATCAATTCTGTTCGAAGTTCGTACGCAAGCTCGCTATCAAAGCGAATAGTTAAAGTGCAAGCAATTGATTGTTAACAAGTTTAGTTCATGTTTAGCGTTCTTTTTAACAGGAACAGCAATAGAAATGTGTATGGAAATCTTTTTGATGGTAAATTAGTGTTGAAAATGACAAATTTTAATGCAACAATACTTTAAAAACTATACAATATTTGTATTAAAATCTATATTGTGATAATTCAATAGTCTTCCAAGAAGGGGAAGGTACCGGGTACCAGCGTAATGTGGTATTATGCTGGTACCGCGGTACCTTCTCGGTCAAACTCTGCGCGTAACTTAAGCTACACTTTGCTCACCTAGCAGACATGCCGCAAGCCCCACATCTTAATTGGTGACTCCGACGTGTATGTTAATTACTAATATCTAACTTCATTATAGTTGCGCTTTCCTTGATACCACGAAAAAAGACTAGCGCCACATCTAATACAATTAATACCACGAATAATCTTGACCACAAATAATTACAATTGCCTAGAAAGCCTAAGATATATAATAGGACCCTAAGAGATATCAAAGTCTGCCAAAATATGATGCACTTGGAAATCCACCAACGGACCTTAGAGAGTTTTTCGCTATTTCGGTATTAACCGACAACGAAAAGTCTATATAGTCTATATTCTATTTTGGTTACCTATGTTGCCCAAGATGCTACAATCGTTCAGAGCAGCTACTCGGTTTTTGGATTCTTTCTCCTTAAATGTCTCCGAATACTTTACAGTAGCCCTCTTGTGAATCTTGTTTTGGCCCAACGTCAAACTTATAATTATCACATGTATAGGATGGATGATATACAAAATCTCCCTAAGTTAGGAATTAAAACTATGCTACCGCGCGGATTTCTACTGTTGAAGTTGAACGAAGCTTATAAAGCAAAATTAGAGAGACTAAATTCATATGGCTCACTTCTTCTTATTTCTCTCTTTCATGTGATTTGACTACAAATGTATTTGAGAGTAAATGAGATGGTGTTGTTTTACGAACCATATATTGCGGTGCTCGTTGAATCTATTTTTGTCTCTGTAGTTTGTTAAGCTCGTTTTAGTAATTTTATTCTGTATAATTAATGAATTAGTGTAGCTAAATTTAAATTGAGTTGCATCATATTAACTGTACATTCAAGTATTTGGAGTACAACTAACGAATTGTAGGCAGTAAGTGAAATCAAAGCAAATAGTTGGTGTGCCGTGACGCTCGTACAAACTTTTGAGTTTTATGTCGTCACTACTCGATTTTTGTCAGATAGAATAATAAAGATGAGAATTCTAAATTGTTTGATTAGTTGTCAGTAAAAACGATTTGATTCAACTTTACTTCATATTATAAATTTTTTAAATATTACGTTTAAAAATTTAGCTAATTAGATCAAAAGGTTGTTTGTTGTATCTCCCAATAGAATATTTTGATTCTTCACTTTATTATGCTCTTTTCTTGATAAAAAACCCTGAATAATAAGATTCGGTTGCATTGTTTCAACTATGCCTTATTATGATTAGCTTAGTACTCTCACGTGTCCAAACAAAATTTATTTTTATTATAATTACAAGTAGCCTGAACATTTGGAATTTGCAAGTAGTGTAGGTGTTAAGTACTTTTCTTGTATTAATCATGTCAATTCGAGCGATTCCAACATAAGTATTTAAAAAGGCATGAAACTGTGTGCTGAGTTTGTGAACGTGATCTGTTTTCTTACTTGCTCCATTTTAACATTAGCACGAGACTGCACGTGTGTTTTAGCTGGATATATCTTTGTATGTGCCTTTCTTGTTTAATTTCTTTGTTCTGTTCTATGCTGTTGCTCAATTATTATATTATTTTCATTGAAATGCACAAAAACATCTCGATAAGTTTCTAAAATGATAACTCTTATAATTTTTGCCACATTTTAAAGCGCATCATAAAACATGACGATTACAATTTGTTAAAAGTATGAGGTTCGTCTAAGTGTCCACTAGTTAGTCGACGTTCTTAAAGATCATTCTATTCCTTTTTATTGAATTCCAATGAAAGATGCAATTGAAGGTAGAGATATTAGCTGAACAGAATTGGGGCCAGTATATCTATTTTCACATTTTCGATTGACTCGTCGTCCGAAACAAAACAATTTTCGCCTTGGTCCCTGGATGGGTCTATCAGAATTTGTCGTCGTGAGCTCCGAGCTTTAGAACGCATGCTAATCCCCGTTTAAACGACAACCGTTTTCTTACCAAGATGCATTGGGCCAGTTAGGTGGTGCGATGACCCCTGTATTTTAAAGGAGTCTATAGGCTGTTGGTATGATATTGATCGAGATGTGAATCAGTTTATCGGAATAATGCTGAAGTATTTTATTAATTACGGCGTCAAAAAGTAAGCTAGGAAGGTCTAGGACATAACTTGCCTTCATCTTCATTATTTAAATCACTCTGATTTTTTTATATAGATATGTCTTATTAACTATCTACTACATAGTCATTTGTTGTTTTTTAATTTAATCATAGACCATAGTGTTAATGCAAAGAAGCCTCTAACGACAATTTTCAGCATCATATCCGTAATACGTATCACTTGCAAAGGACAAACTTGCTTTGTAAGCCGCGTCAGCAACAGTGTAATTTTGCGGCACGGCGTTGAAATCAAAGCTAACAGCTGGTACGACTCCCCGGACACCCTTTGAGAGTACGTTTGTCTACGTAGACCAACATACAGCATGTTGGCTTTGAACTAATTTCTTGACTGCACTGTCTTACAGTATTGATTCACAAGTTACATTAAAAATCAGCAATCGGCATTCTTGTGACTAAATCCATATTGTATTGCGTTTTAGTCACTTTCTGCTGCTGCGGCGCCCTATGAACATTTATGTTATATAATCCCATTTTGTGTATTCCCTCGCATAGCGATCCTTTCATTGTTGTTTCAGTATTCAAAGCATACTTGACACGCTCCGTACATACTAGCTGGTAAATAAGCAAATTTCAATCGAATTGAACTATCTAGATTGAGTTCGCCGTCTGCTGTTAAATCGTATTGAAAGAGGACCAGCACCACAGTTGTTATAATCTGGAAACTGTTTTTTATAATATACATTTGTCTGCTAATCTCAAATACGATCGGAACGTCTTATTCAAGTTAGCAACAAGAGAAGTAGCTAGTGCTTCATTGGACATTTTCCTTCCTTGGACCATGTCAGTCCAAATAGAACCTTTTTACGATAACACCTCTTTTGAAAGTTCCAACATTATTTGTAGTCGTATTTGATGAAGGTTCCACGCTTTGGATGTGCATTTAGTTTACAAAGATATGGAAATATTAAGTTTCTAAGATTCTTTTCATCATCTCAGAAAAAGTATATAAACAGCGAACAGAAACCGAATGCTTAGAAAAGAAATGGACAGATAAGTAATACTTTTGTTACAATATTTGTAGTACAATGGTGTGAGAAAAAAAAGCAGTTGGTTCTAAAGCTGCTATGATAAAATTGCGACTTGCCAGTATGTATTTATAAAAACACGTTCAAGACTGTAAAAAAGATAGTGCCACTACTGAAATTTTATGATCAGCTTGTCTTTCCTAGAGATACTCCAACAAAATGTCTAAACGAGAATTCAAAAGAGGCGCGACCACACAATGTAGCTTAACTGAAGCTTATTCAAACGAGCGACGGGATACTGTTGCCAAAAGCTGTAACAAACGCCGATAATGTTGTCTAGGGAAGGTAGAATAGGCCATTTACCCGGATACGGTCGGCAACGTGACAATATTTTCAAGAATTCACCCAATAATAGCCCCTAGAAACCTACCATATTGATTCCGCTCAGTTTAATAGAAATGTTGGAGTTAATTTCTATTTTCTTGGACCATCGCTAACGTTCCAGTTAAGGTTTGCATTTCAATTCAGTTTCATGAGATGTCATTTGTTATGTAGCTAGCAGCTAGATGGCGATTTATTGTAGTCAACGTTTCATATTGTAATATGTAAATCTATTGGCAGTCATTAATTATATTTTTTAGGTTTGGAAATTAACATAGATCTTATGGCTTCTTATGGCATTATTATTGGCTGTTTCTATAGGGTTTTTGTGTATTTTATGAGTGCAATATGATAGTTTTATCACCTTTATAAAACATTCAAACTAATACTGACTATTTAGCTCCTAATTATTATTGGCAATAAATTTAATTCACGCGTGAATCTAAGTATTATCAATAATATTTTACTGAATGTTTGACTTATATAATGGAATTTGAATTTCCCTCTTTACGAAATACTAAGTATAATAGCAAACTGAAGACAGTAAATGCCGTACAGTTTATCTGAAATAGGTAGAGAGCTCGTCACGATAACAAAAATAGTATGAGTTTGAAGCTTGTGCGCATCGATGTTCTGAGGCCTAGCAGGCCGTGTATAGGATGTTACGATAAAATACAAAAATTTAATTTAAATTATTTAGCAAGACTTCGGCAAAAATAGTCTAAGAAGTAAAACATACATTTCTCTGTTTTTTTTTTCATGAGTACGACCATGACTAGAGTCCGCTGTGTGAATAAATATACGTTTTAAAAATTTATTTAATTAAACACACCAGTACATTATAACATGTTATTTGCGGTAATTTTTGATAAAACCATTCAGGTATTAATGGCTGAATTTATTTCATATTCCTTTGCAATCGTTAATGAAGTAAAAAAAAGGAGTTTTTACCGTCTTTAAATGGCGTCAGTTAAGATTTTCATTAACTAAAGTTATTAGAAAATTATGTCAGAGAAGAATTTGTGTGGTGAAATTGGTGTTTGCTTGCGCAATATGAAAGATGTTGCGAATCTTATCATGGTTCGGTATCACTCACGTTCTTGAAGAGCTTCATGAAGACTTGAAATATTCTTGGAAGGATTGAAATATAAAATTCGTAGGACATACACAAACTCAAAAAGTCTTGTTAACACACGTAAACAAAATATTAAATAGTTTGTATTAAATATGCGCAATTTTTTAAAATCAAAAGTATACCTTTGTTGTTACCGACAATATTTTCCAGAGGGGAAATGATCGCCAGCAAAATGATATCTCATTTTTGATAAAGAGCAAATTATGTTAAGGTACCGGTCTTTTGTTATTGTAGAGCTATCAGAGGAGACAATGGAGCGTGTCTTATCGCTTTCTTGAGGGTTTCAACGTGTTTTGTGTACATTTTAGATGTTATGGAGCCTATTTTGTTGGAAACCCTCAATCAGATAAGACATCCTCATAATTTATTATCATTTGTAGATATAAAGCTAATTTATTTATAGGTAGATAGATATAATTTATTATTTATTTATCTCACGAGGAAACTCTCTTCATTGCTTGACTTTTTATTATATTTATTATTATATTTTTTTGTGGCCTGGGTGCATGGGTAACTCCTACATTGTAGACCACCACACCTGGGATTCTTCAAGTAACTTTGGATAATCTCCATCAATGTGAAGTGCTTGTTGCAAACCTGCCCAGTGGTCTGGTGAATTGCTTCAGCGTATCTCAAACAAAGGAGTTGCCATTACAGTTTTAGTAGTTTTTTAATGGAGCTTTGATCAGTGTTGTGAACCTCCTTTGTAATAACTAACTACAATAAGAAGGCACTGTGTAGCTCCAGCCGAAAAAAGTAACTAATAATCTATTAGTTGTATAAACTCTTTGTGCGTGAAGTTAAGGTATAGATTGGGGACAGTGCATGATTGACTCCGCAGACCGGCACGCATGCTTCTGCATTATTGATATATTTTATAGTTTTTATAAATTTTCATACGTATGAATTCATTTTGTAATTATTTGTAACGAATTTAAGCTCTAAGCAATGGAACGATCCTTTAATCTAAATCTTTGTACAACAAATTAGTAACTTACATAAAATAATTTAATACAAAGGTACTGTTCATTGCTGTTGCTAGTGCTACGTGTTAAGTCGGAACTTAATGGAACACTAACTACAAATATTTAATAAAAATAGTATCTAAGAAAATCAGAAACATTTCAACCTCATTTGAACCTAGTATATTTACGACATTGCGGATACAATGAAGGAACAATATCTTTTGCTAGTTGTAATACGTCACGTTCTTACCGTCACTCATCTCAACTTGATTTAGAAAATGTTACATATGTGAAAATATTAGTTATGGAACATTTGTTCTTTTTACTTAGAATGTAGTCAAATTCAGTTGCTTAAAATATTAACATCTAAAATGGCATTCCAGTCAAAATAAAAAAGCAATGTTTATGAATGGGATCAATTACTAATTTCTTTCGTATAAATTTAACTCTACCGCAGCTTCGAAGAATATTTTAGCCGATTATTTTGAGTACAATCGTTCCAAGAAACTCTTCGGCTTTTAAGTGTTCATAATGACGAAAAGAATTATATTTAAGTCATTATAATTTCGTCAATTTCATTTCGTTTTCGATTTGATCAACTTACAATTTTTCTTATTCAATTAGTGACTGAAATCGGGCTGCTATTTTTTCCGTAAAAATTGCTTTTTACCTCTTTAACAAGAACGTATGGTGCTTTTGGGAATTAAGGTATTTGTGCGGGATAAAACTTGACAAATTTTCTTCATGAATCCTGTCTTTTGGGTAAATTTTGTGTCAGTATATAAAATATAAAATTTCCCTATTTCCCGCCTTCTTATTTACAATGTGCGCCTTATTGCCAAGTGAATTTCATTATTCGCCTGCAGCAGGTACGGATGGAAGCGTCCACTCGACTTCCTCCGTAATGCTATCTAACAAAATACGATACCTAGGTTGTAACGGTTAGTTTTGTTTTAGGAACTGGAACAGATTTGCAATTCTTTTGCTGAACATGACTTAGAATCGGTTCTATATTATCTTCAAACCAATTGAGGATAACAAAAAAATTCGACTTACTGCGTTCTCTGTACCACAACAGTGACTTTATTATTTAATTGTTTTATATAAATATTGTAAATATAGCGTTTTGTTATATTTACAATTTATTTTATAAGTTAATGAAAAAGTAATGTTTGTGCAAGTCAATAAAATATTTCTTTATTTGATGCTCAGTAACAAAAAGTTTCAGGCATTCAAGTTCCTCTCGGTATATGATTGTTTTTCAGCAGTTGTGAGGATAGGTACCTATTTAATGAACTGACAATTCAGGAATTTGATCATTTATTTAGTTTTAAATTTAGGATCAGTTTCTTGAATTTTAAACATTGAGTTCTATTATCCTTTTCTACAATCTGACCTCTTTCGTTTCCCCTTTTACTTAAAACAATACGAAGCATTAGTTCTCGTTGAAACTCAATTTAGAGGTTCAATTCCTCTAACTGACCCTTATCCGGTGCCGCAGTGGGATTTTAAAAGAAAGCTTTCAACACGCAGAAAGATAAGTACGACCACAATTTTTTCAAAGTAGGTACTACGATGAAACATAAGAGGCAGTGATTAAAACGTGGTATGCGTTATTTAAAAATTGTTTAATGTTTATTATGTATTTTTTTAATTAGGTCATTTAACAATGAATATATGATAAGTTAAATAAAAAAGTAATAACAAGTTTTGTAGCGTAATCAGAGAAAATGCTGGTACCTAATCTTTTTTCTGGCACAAAAATTTTAACCTAATGATTTAAAATTGTATAAGTCTTTGCTACCTAAAATTAACTATCCACCACTAAAAATAAATAAAAACCTATATGAAATAATTATATGACTCCTAATTAGGAATGAGCCTTGATCGTCCCCTAGGGAACTGTTTGTAGAAACATACTCTGTTGTCAGACCGGGCTCTTGTTCGAGTCCCACCGGGAATTACCCGTATCGAGATGTGGGATGGGCTAATGGAAGTTTCGACGAAGTGCGTTCCGAACATTACAAAAAGAACAACAAAATGCTGTTGAAATGTAATATTTAGTCAAAACTCGACATTATTGAATAAAAACAGAAATCGTATGTATTTTTCAAAGTCTTCATAATAAAATGTTATGCATCAAGTCAAATAAACTTTTTGCATTAAAGAAACAATATGACAAAAAGTGTCAATATAAGCAGCTTTTTGTTCAGAATCTATATCTTATATCTAGTAAGTAACCTTAATAGGCTTATTCACAATGATAAACAGTTGTGCGGCAATGGAAATATTTCAAAATTAAAGCGATAGCGATAGATTCAGAGTTAAACAATAAGGGGACAGGAGTCAAGGGTAACTGAACAAATAATGTAAAAATAATGACTGGTTACCTGTCCATTTCGTAGCCTTGTTAATGATGAGCGTCAACGAGCGTCGCTTAATTGATGGGGGTTTTTTGTAGTTTCTATTTTATTCTCACGGTCGATCTTGTTAAACTGCTCCCGAAGTCACAAATTTTAATAAAAAAAAATTAGTCACATAAGGAAACCTTTTTTGTTATTTTCTTATCGCTTAGCAACCACAACAATAACTTGTGTTAGTTCTTACTTAATTCGGTAAATAATATATGTATCAGAAAAAAATATTATGATGTTTTACAAAAAAGTACAAAACAAATAGAGGGTACATTTCTCATTTTGGTTTTCATAAAATTGATAGAATATGTTTTATTGTACACCATAAATTTCAAATATAGAATTTAAAGATGATACATTGTACAAAGGCGGCCTAATTGCTAATTAACGATCTTTTCTAGACAACCTTAGTATGAACACGGAAGCATTATTTTCATTTTAAATTTCATGGAACTTATCTTGCGTTGTAGAAATCATATGGACAACGATAACTCTTGATACATCACATAGTGTATCAGTATTACTAAATATTGTATTACATGTGAATGTGAGATTAAATAACTCGAAAATAATTTAATTCCAATTCACGCGTCGCTTTATTGCCACTTGACATTTCAAGACAGACATGAAAGCTGAGAAGATATTTTTAAAAAGTTAGGGGAAAATGATATTCCTTCACATATTAGAAGACTGTCAGAGAGAAGAATGAGATATACTTCCTCTTGAGTTTTTCCCATAAATTTTTAAGTAACATTTTTGTAAATAAACAAATTATAAATGCAGTTTAAAACAAAGAAAATTAAATTAGTCATTATATTATTCTTTTGGACATTATTGACTATTACTTGAATGAAAATAACAATGAAAAAATTTAATTTAGTATTTGCCCTGATCTAGGACATTCATCACACGAACCTGCGTTTGTACCCAGTATCGCAGAAGGATGAAGTACTTTTATACCTTATAGGCTGTGCTATACTTTAGTGAAAAGTCAAAAAGTTGGTAATAGTTAAACGTTCGTTTTGTACTACTTGGGTGTCTTTGATATCATATATTAACAGATGGTGTTACAGATAAATAGATATACTGTGTTGGACAACTTTAATAATAAATACAGGCAATTTTGCAGATGCTACATTATTCGCGTACTTAGTATAAAGCATACTTATATTTAAAATTTCAATGAAAATGTATGAATAAATTTTCCATCAATGTCACTTAATAGTATGTGAAAGTAAAAAAAAACAAATGTGCTGTAATAGATAACTTTTTATTTAATGTACTCATCAGCATTCTCATGAATTAACTCGTATTTAAATACTAATATCTCTAAATTCATGTAAACCACTCATATTGCAAAATAAACATGCTCGTTTTGACTGACAAGAGCTTTAAAAGAGTAGAAATTTTCACTGTTCATTAGTACTATTTGTTCCGCTCGTTATGTGCCGGCTTGTTCAAACTGTTTATATTGTTTATATAAGATATATAGTATTGTTTTTAATGAGGAATGAAAACTAAAGTTAGATTCGTGATAATTTGGCGGCAATTTTAAAACATACACGCACAAATCATAGTTTGGTCGTATACTAATTTATACGTACCACCGCTTCACTTTACTTAACAAACAATATATTACACCGACCGACCTTTTCCACACGTTCTTATCATTTGTGATCTACTTTTCATCACCAGTTATCAATCTCTACAAACACGATTCGGTTTCATTATGCCTCAATACAGTATATCACAAATGAATACACGGTTCATTAGGTTTCTTTCAGTGAGCCCAATTATCAAGCTTTTTTGTGTTCCCAGCTTTTTTGAAATGGGTCAAAACTGTTTTGTGGTCTTAAGAGGCAATTCACCTCTGGAGGATTTCTAATCGACAGGTATCACCTCCCCTGGAGGTGATAATGTGACAATAAAGATTGATAATACCTGTGGTTAAAATAATGCTTCGTTAAACTGACATTCGTAAATAATTGGAAATAGTGCATTTTGTATCCAAATTATTAACATTGGACACAAAGTTGTAAATATATTGTTTAAAAACTACTCATTCTTATAATCATAAATGATAACAACTTTTCGTTTTCCACCTTTAATATTCGAAAAACAGTCAAAGATATTAACTCTCATTTCGGAGAACTAATGTTTGAAAAAAGATAACTGAGGCTAGATTGAGTTACCGACAGAGTTACCTACATTTATGAAACCTTTTATGTGTAAGCACTTTCGACCACGTGAGATGCATGCAGAACCTTAACGTGAAGGACTTGCGTGGTCAGCTGTTTGAGGGTTGACAAGGGTCTATAGAATCGACAGCTACTTTGTAGTCTTGTTTGGTCTGAACGTCGATGTAAAGGGTCTTTTAAAAACCGGACGTCGGATGATGTATCGAGGCCTTTATGGAGCGACTGGGTTATGAGAAAATTTGATAAAAAAAAGAATTAAGAAAATAAATAAGTAAGAAAATGTACGAGGCAACTTATGTTCTAAAGGTCATATACACAAAGTTTTTATTTCATTATGCGATGGCTTCGCAATAATGGTCAGAATACCGAACTAGTCATTATCTACTCGGGTTTTATTATTCAATTTGTAAGGCGCTCTGTAATATGAAAGATAAAATTTTATTTTCCTTTATGGGTTACATTTCTTACATGTAAGTTATTTAAACCATGTAAATGTATGTCTGAAAAAAATTTTAAAAAAGGGAAATAACACTAGTGCTTCATTCTGATTTGAGTGGTTTATAAGGTATTTAATTCATATTTCACTCTTGATCTCACGGTAGAGATGAAATCATTTTGGTCAAACTTCTAAAAATTTATAAATCTTAAAAAAATGTATCGGTGTTCATAAGAATTTTTTTAGTTCGATTGAAAAATTTAAAATGTTTATAACCTTATGGATTTACGCTGAATTTTTTTTTGTTGAACGGCAACTATATTAGATGATGAAAGAAAGCTTGTATACGTGGGTAAACATCATAATAAGATTATGGATTTGGTGCAATCAAGAGGAGTGATTAGACCAGTAGGTAAACCCCGATAGACTTATGATATTATTGTTATTTCAAACCAACGGAATGGACGGAGTCTTGGTAGACTAGATCCATCCCGTTGGTTGGTTGTGGTCATGTGTCAGTTTCAAACACCTGTTTGACATTTGTCGGTACATAGAAGAGTAATTAGGTTATAAGTATTATCCAAAATACATCATTACTCTGCTTAATCTTTACTAGTCAAATTATTAAATGCATATTGCGAAGTTATACTAAACCTAGTTTAGACTATTCATTCCATTTTATTACCAAACAATATGAGTTCTTGAGAGAAGTGCACCGCTGATTAAACCTTCGAATTGAGGACTACATACCTACAAACAATGTTGCCCTTATTCAGAACTGAGACAATAACAACTCGCAGATTGTCGGTTTTACGAGCGAAGTGTGATAGCTTGCGTTGATTGTTTTCATTGTTAACTCTTCTGCTCTTAATTATAGCTTAAGTGTAATTAAGTAGACAATTGATAATTAATTAAATTTTTATAACAGATTATTTGTTAAGTATTTGCTTTTTAAGTATCAGTTTTTTTATTTGTACATATGCATATAGTATATTAAAATTTTACTGTATTATATGATTTTCATTTAATGTAATAAATCTTTTTTAATTTTCTGCAACCGTTGAACTCGCATTTGCGTTCCGTCGTTCTCTCAGTTGGAAGTGTTTTGATGAGGTAGCTCATGGCCTTCATCTCACCTGATGGTTAAGACCGAAAATTGAAGCAAAATACACCCGGATTCCTCAATTAACGCTGTGTTTGAGGAATCCGGTACGATAACCAGTTCCTATGAACTTGCTATCTTACTTCCAACTGTAGGAACACAATAGAGCTATTATCATTATTGTTATGGCGGCAGACTTAGGTAAGATGGTGGTAGTTTACCAGGAGGACTTAGAAAAAGACCAACCACCAACCAAACCTTGCAGAAAATTTCTGCCCCTAAAGGGAATTGACATTATTCGTACCTGAATAGTTCAAAAATAGCTTATTTACACGAAACATTTATCACGGAGTTTATCAGTATTCGTCTGTCGTGCTGATAACAAAGTCGTAGTTGTGATATTCCTAAAGACCTTGGCTGTAATATAGGTCCCAAATGGAAAACCGATAAAATGAGCAAAAGGCTTGGTTTGCCGCATGATGTTTGAATTTTATTATTTGTATAATTTGTTTAAATATAATTTATTACCTTATTATATTAGTTAATATAATTTATTAAGACGACTGCGTCTTACGATAATTTTGATAACAGCATCACGGAATGTAATGTGTACTGTGGGTCTAATTGTACAAATAATGGCAACCAAAAAAGCTTTAGCAGAGGGTTTTACGTTTAGCGCATGGTATTAAAATATTTTCCTTCGGCGACCGCAGAAAACCGTTTCGCTGGCATGCCATGCGTTTTATGCGCGAAAGCGGGTTGCCAGAGTTTTAAAGCCGTCACGTTTCTTATTTTTACTCTCTAAATTTCTCTCTCGCTCTCTCTAACTTTTCCCTGCGGCATCTCCCACGTGAAAAACAGGAATAAAGCATTCTTAAAATGAGATTGAAACTTTATTTATTATCAAACCGACGTTTAGAGAATTAACAAAGTGCAACGCATATCGAAATGTTGCAAAATAAATACTATTAAAGTAAATTGTAAAATACCACACTGTTTGTTCATTAAAGTCACGCTTAGGTCTGTCAGTAAATATTTACTCTTCAAATAATTCCTTCGTATAATCTTTACGAAAGTTCAGTGCCACGTCGGGCTTGCTGTGTAAATTGTATGAAAGGACCAATTAAGGAGGACTGTGGTCGCTGTGTTTATTTGCCAAGTGACTTGGCCTTCGCCCTTTACGACAGTAAACGGACCAGTTGCGATAAAACTTAAGTTTTACGCCGTTTTCTTCGCAGCTTTATAAGCTGTAGTACCTACCAACTAATATAAGAAAAGCTCGTTGACCACACAGCACATTTATTATGTTTTCTATGATGTTTAATATTTAAAAAGCCATAGCTGAATTTGAGAACAAACGACAAACTTCATCTTAATTAAAAATAATATTTAACACATGTTTGCTTTTTCTTCAGTGATTTTTTATAAGTTTCAGCTTCTACCCACAGCTCCATACGCGCAGAAGTGATATACAGCCTGTATCCAACTCGAAGCTAAATTTATGACATTCGTGAAAGCATTTTTAGATTTATATGTATAGTTTCTTTAATTTCTTACATCCGACCTAAAAACAAGTATCTTATTTTCAGATGTACGAGTGACATGTGTGCGGTATTAAGTGGCGTGTTGCAATAGTGAGGAAACCAGAAAACTAATTAAAAACATATCACTTGTATTGGAAGTTACGTTCACCCAGACACCCGCATTGGGTCAAAGTCATGGTAATTATGTCGTTTTGGAAATATGTCTCTTATGAATTTCTTCTTCAGGCGACTTGGGAGTTTCAGTGGAATTCTTGGTGCCGCTTTGATCTGGCACTGGGTGAATAGGTCAATGAACGGATCTACCCGAGAAAAATAGGTAAGAACATAGGCTCTTATTAACAACGATACATTTAGAAGCAGAAGACAAAACGGAACAGAAAAAATAATTAAGATGAGTAAAAAAGAGATGGGTGTCAGTCCGGAACAAATTTCAATGTGTTTTTGCGATGTAGGTATGAAGGACAGTGCTGTTGATGACACTAGTTATATTTTCCTGATTGGAAGCTGTCAAAATCTATAACTACTAAATCAATAGAACATCAATTGATAAATTGTCAAAAAATACTAAAGAGTAAAATTTTGACAACTATGAAGCAAAATAAATGTATAATTCTACAACTAAACCGAGCATCCTTTGAGCAACGAAACTCGAATTAATTATAATAGTGAACTATGTTATACTTAATGTCAAAAGTCAGTTAGCTTTGATGTTTGTGGAGTTTCACCCCAAGACTCATTGCAAAACAAGTCGGTCCAAGACACAGGTTTGGTTTAATTCCACTGTTGAATTAGTAATACGAATAGGACTCGCCGTGTTACAGTTAATTTATCTTAAACACAAATGATTCTGAGCTCTAATTTGGTAAGCTCATCATATTTCTTGAAGTCTTACAATATAATATCTACTTTTACCCGACTCACCCGATTAGGAAGGTATTGTTTCTTGCCCTTTTTCATCTATGCGGGATTATCATTACTAATATATGTAACTGAAAAATAAAGTAAACAATATATAATTATTATACTAAATAATCAACAATCTACAACATACATAATGCCAGATATATGAACCCTGATAGGTGCATCTCTCCTTAAAGGGGTTAAAATCCATGACGTCCAGTGTAGTAGTAAGGTGTACGAAGGCCTTTTTCGATTTTGGAAATGTAAAAGTTCCTTTTATAATTGAGGTTTTAAAAAAAGGAAAAATATTTATCAGATTTTGAACTACTAATTAAATGGGAAGCTTTGATTGTACATTTTAAAACAATGCTAACTTAAAGGTAAATTAGCTGAATCCATTGATTACGAATAAATGAATTAATGATTTCATTGAATATGAATGAATTATGTTGTATATATTAACTGTGACAATGCATTTAAATTCACTATTAACATATTTTGTTTCAATTAAAATGACGCAGGTTTATTTTAGGGCTTATTGCGAGTTTTGTACAAACATAATTTGGAAAATTTACCAGCAACAATAAATATAATTGTAGTTCAATACCACATGATATTTATCATGTGCAGAAAGCACGTGATAAATAACGGTGAGTAATAAAGGCGACCTATTTGAATTTGCAAACAGCTTAATGATAAGAATCAAGTGATTGAAGATGATTGAAGCTTGAAGAAAAAAAATTCTAGCTTTCAAGATTATCTAGCTATCATTAATTGACGAGTGTGTATTACATGAATAAAATTTGACAATTATATTTTTCAGTTCAAATATCCTAAATGCTTTAAGTTGATTTTGCGTTATAACTATAATTTTTATAAACGTAGTCATATATTTTTACAAGCTTTGTTAATACATCAGTTCTAACAAAACCTGAGTTTTCAATAACTGTATTAATGGTTTAAAATGTACCTATGTAATTCATTGATAATAAATGAGAAATAAATACTATGCTTAGTTGTGCCTGAAATAAGATTTTTTCCAAAACAACTATAGTTTTGTAGTTGAGTCCAAGAAGATGAATAATATGAAATAAAAAGCAATAAGAATGAAGAATAAAGAATAAGAAGAAATATATGACGTATAATATATAATTATACTTTATAGTTATTACTTTATAGCTATTTAATGATAACTTATGTTATCATTAATAAATTACCCGTGAAATGTTGTTTTAGATAAGATTTTGAAAAGGACTAAGGGAAGATCAATAAAAAACAAATGTGCACATCTAAAGAAATTGAATTTCATTGAAAAGATCCGGACAAAGATTTTGCACGGTTCCCTTGGGCCGGATTTAGAGAAATACTTAAAGCGGCTTACTGTCCGCGATTGCGTGCGATAGGCAAATCCCACTTTTTCCCTTAGAAACGGTATAATACTGATATTTACGATACAACCCTGTTCAAAGTCAATTGTTGTGAAGTGGATAAACAACAATAATTTATTACAAACGGTTATCCAGTTTTTTATTGCTGTAGAACAAACATTAAACTTAAAAGTAATACGACCCATGAATCGTCATCTGATTTTTTTCATTTGAGATTCAACAATATAAAATTTTGATGAGATATTTCCCATTTTCACGATAAATTAATTTAAATGGAACTATGTGTCCGACTTAGAAGTATGTCTAACTTACTAAATAGTATTAATTTTGAAAGGTCATCATCACGAGTAAATTTCATTTGTGAGAAAAAATAAAATTAAAAATGTGGTGTTTCAATATATTGTTGTGTTTGAAATTTTAATTATTTAAATAAAGTAAAGTAGACATGGTAAATGTTTTGGATAAATTAATTGATAAATTATCAAAAACTTTCTAAAATACAAAATAATGAAAGTAATAACCAATGATAAATGTGATGAAATGTATGTATTACCTCCTGTGCGCTTTAGGTCCCGCCTTTTTTTTTATCAAAAACTTGTTAAACTTGTTAATTTTGGAAAGATTCAGAGGACTTAAATAATGAGAAGTCGACCAAAAATCGATTGCAAAATTGACCCAAACAAACTTGTTTTGACCTTTGAATTTTTATATGTATATTAGTAATTCGTATATAGTAAGATAAATTTACTATAATAATAAAAACATCTCTGACACTGAATAAAAATAGTAATATGTAGATAAATATCAGAAATATACTAAATTAAGATACAAATCTATAATTCATGAACTGGGATTCGATTCCGGGACCTCTGGCTAAGTAGAATAGGGTCCACCACCCGACTAGAAGGCCGTCAATTTGGTACACTATTACACTATGTCTTTCTATAGAGGTAATAGGATTATCGAAAAAGTAATTATAATATATGCTAAACGTAAAATAATTACTTAAGCAACATTAGTTAATTACGTGTCATACACTTAATATGTCAATTACATTTGCCTATTCACCGCGCCTGTTTGATTTTATAATATTATATAGAGCGTGAAATTTTATTTTCAAGTAAATAACTTCAATTAAATAACTTATGCTTTGTTACACTTGACATCTACAACGCTACATACCTTTTTTAAATTTTTAACGGTATAAGTTAAAAATGGAAGCGAACTAACTACACCTGGATTCATCAACCACAGAGATACAGGCTATAAAATCTAAGTTACAAGGGAAGCTTTTTAACAAAATTTTATTTTTTTACTTTTCCAACAAAAGTACAAGAATTGGTGAAATGTTGTACATTTAATATATTGCAACAAAATGTAACCAACGGTTTCAAATTTTGAATGTAAGTGAAACTCAACAATCTTAAATAAGTAGACTTCTCACGCACTTTGCGTTTTAAGTCATGAATATTAAAAGATACACGGTAAAGTGAAAGAGCTTATTTTTAGATAAGTAGGAGAGGTTTATTTTAGACTTTAGCTACTAAAATATTAGTCTTGATATATATTATATAAATATAGAACAAAATCTGAGCAAATATTTTGAATAATACAACAATAATTATTTAACAATCATTAAATGAATGTACAATGAATTGACTAAATGAATACATGTTTGTTAAATTTTCTAAAAGTAATAATAATTCTAAAAGTTAAATACTATCTAAAATAAAAGATAAAATGAGATTGTTTTTACCAAATTAGAATCCAAAGTTTTAGCAGATATTTTAAACAATTTCTGTTAAATGATATCCAATTTCAAAATATTCATCGATTACTTAACGAGCTTAGAATTCAGGTAGCTCCAAAGTTTAAACGTTTAGATTTAGGAGCTACCTTTGTATTGATAAAACTTGATGTAAATTGCTGCTAAATTCAGGTAAAAATGGTATTCTAATTAGCTGCAAAAAGAGGCTACGGCTCCTCCTCAATCTAACCGCACATTTTTAAATATTAAAAAGTATTTGAATCAAAAGCGGTATATACTACATAATTTAACCTCTAAAAAGCCCTGGAAAACCTATCGATAACAAATGTTTAGTAAAACTTTTGTATACACAACTGCTGGGTTTCGGTCACGTAACAGCGACCGTCCGTCATCGCGAGCACCTGTTACGTTTACTGTTAAGGGTTCGCTCGTAAAACTGTTTTGCTTTGCTTAATAATTTAGCAGATTACATTATGTGCTTGCTTGCACGGTTAACTCAAGATAGCTATGAGCCTTTACAGAATATATTACGAAATAGCAGATACATTGGCCTTGATTTTGACCCAGAAAAGTAATTAATAATATACAACTTCATCAATTATCTACCCATCATTATAAGCTTCGATTATGGATACTAAATAATGGAACACAAATTCAAAATTATCACACGAAAACAATCGTGTTTATCACTCAAATATCTGCCCTGAAAGTAACTAAACCCCTGGCTGAGTAATTTATATCTCACGGATACAGACCAATTAATCGTCGAAATCTTAGAGTATTTAATAACTACGCATCTCACGATATTCTATTGATACTATCGACCGGGCATAAATGTAGAAATGTTACGTTACGTAATGTGAAAAGTATAAATTTTAAACTTAAAAACCATTACGTTCGAAATAATATAACTAGTTCTTATAAATGGCTAAAATTTTAAGCCTTTAATTCAACGTAGACTTGAAAACGACAAATATTATTATATAATAACTGAAATTCAATCAAAAAGCGTAAGTTTTGATCGACAGAATCAATACAATATCGCACGTTTCGAGTCGTATCATGAAAAAATACCGTTAATGTTAATCCAAATGGAAAACTAATTCCTTTCTTAATTTTTTTAAAATACAAGAATATAAATATAGCTACATTTATAGTACTGGGCAAAGTTACAAAGTTAAAAACAAAGTCGAACAAAAGTCAATTCTACAAAGTTTCCTTAAAAATTATAATTTTAAAGGAAACTTTCTTTTGCTGTCATTTTTGCTTTCATATTAAGGGACGACATTAACTGGAACTATATTTAGTGTATTTGGTGTTGTTTAGTGTTTACACGGGCGGTTGAAATCTGGTTTGTTTTTCATAATTGGTTATTTATCTGTACATATCGATAGGTTTTTGTATGTCTCTCAAAGGTGGAAACTACCGACGGTGCATGTAGGCGCAGTTCCGCCGAAAGTAGGTTGTCTCACTGGCGAACACGCTGACGCAAAGTCCAATGTTCGGTTAGTAGTTCGAACATCAGACTTGAATAATATTTTAACAATATACACTTGTATGCTATCCTGTACGTACAATATAATAGAAATAATATGTTTATTTCTTTTTACTCACTAGTAGGTCAATTGTTATTAAACAAATTGCATATTAACTTAAATTAAAACACTAAGTCATTGCGAGAACATTTTATTAATAGGATGGGAAAAATCATATACATATTTTCATTCGCATCGATACATCCGTTCACTTAGAGTATTATAAGTGACACTGAAATCACAGATCATTCATTTTATTGTTGAACGCGAAGTGCCGCAGGAATTATGATTGATTTGTGCTCACTCAGTGCGTTATAGAAAAAGCCTAACATATTCAAAGTACTCTACATACAGGTACAGGGATGGGTGACGGATGACACCGGCCATATAAGCATTTTAAATACGAATATAAACCTTAACGTCGTAAAGTTTAGATTTTCTTGTTCATACGAGCCGCCAATGTACTCGTTGAATTTGTTGAATTTTAAACTAAGGTTTAGATTATCTTGTTATGATTTTGTAGCAAATTGTGAAATCATGTGAAATGAAATTTTGATTTGTCGCGCAATAATTGCTATATTAGCTAAAACGATACGTATTGGACTGTGTGGTGCATGACTGTTTGTTTATTTTTGTAATTGCATAATATGAGTATATAAAATAAGTTTTGAAATAGTTTTACTGAAAGTTAATATTAGTTATTTTTACATTTATCTAATGAAATAAACAGTCTCTCCTCATAATTCATACTTTACTATAAAGGAAACAGAAACAAGTGTACCATTAGGACACTGTAAACAAAATCATTACTTTAAAAAATCATCATATCATTGAATGAAAAGTAGCAATAAATTCCATGCCTAGTGCGAGCGCGTGTAAGATTTAGCGTGTGTGGAATGAGTGTGCGGTGTGTGTATATATATAAAGTAACTCCATTTTATGGGACAAATCAATACCTACACTTAATGTAAACCGTCTAAAAAAAATTACTTAAAGTTATTAATCAAGAACAGTAAAGTGTACAATGAACTGTCCGAGCCCACAATTTGCCTTGAACAATCATGTTAATTTGAATAAGCAAACAATTTCAGAAACAATTAATATCTATCAAGATAATTGGCTATAAATTTGCCGCGTGCTAAGTGGGCTTGGCTATTCAGCAATATATTTCTAAATAAATTTCACTTTGTATCTTTACAATTATAGGATGTTTATTATTGGTAAACAACTTATTTTTTCACTCAATATTTTTGCAGTTCAATGTATTCTATTATTATTAAATACAACATTAAACCTACCTTCTTTATTTACTTCTAAAGATAAATGCAAATTACTTCTTTCAACCAATAAGGCTCTATTCTTGAAAATGCACCTAACAAGTCTGTCCGTTCCATTTTTATCAACTGGGCTATTTATTTAAGTGCATTTACTTTTATATTAGGGACTCGGCTTTAAAATATATTGCATGTTAAAGCTCAGACGTAGTTTTCTGCTTCATGAACACGAAACGAAATTGTATGAGTCGTGGAAAGTCATTTTCTTACGCAGATGATCTTATAAAGGTAAAATAACTTTTATTATTTATATTTATTAAAATATTTTAAGATATTTTTATAACTGTCATATTATTTTATGTTAAATAAACTTGATAAAATGATATAAGACATTTTGTAGCGAACAGGATTTATCTGTTGTAACAGATAAACGTGTTTTGCTTGTACTGTAGCAGAATAGACTAAAAAGTGGTTTGTACTAATTGATGGCAAGTGTATTAATTTTGGATTACGCTATAGCGTCTATTATAATTAAGATACCGTGGTGTTTGGCTTATCAAGTTTAAACTCAAACATTATACATTTTTCAAATTATATTATTTTACATAATCCCTAAATCGACAAATTATAATATATTTGTGTGTCGAATAAATTGACACACTCGATATGTTTGGTGCTTGGAGAATTAGTTTTATGGTCTATCAACTTAACCCATTCTTGAAGAGGTTTGAAATGTTTTATACCATTATGCCACTCTCTTCATATAAAACAAAAAAAAGAAACATTCGAATTTAGAAGATATATGAACCTAATTTAGTATCAATTAATTTGTATATCTAAAAAATATTCACTTGTTGACCCGACGATCTTCGTATATTCTCTATATAGTAGAGTATATATAAGGACAACGTTCTTCTGCCACTGATAACATCTATTAAGATTAATTAGACGTGACAGTGGAAGAAATTACAGTTTTGTATAGTCAGTTAGAAAATTTTCAATTATTCCTATTATTTTTCAGATTTTTTCAGGAGATTTTCAACGCTATTTTCAACTTCAAAAATTAACATGTATTTGGATTTTTCCTGTTATATTTTTAACCATTCCTATATTGAATTTTTCTTTCAACTATTTTTTATTGTACTTCTCTAGACATCTTCAAAACCCTCATTAAGCAAATTTCTGATGTAGGAATCCCATCGCACTATTTTGAAATATGCATAATATTTTATTCCCTCCTTTATGTTGAAGTACGAGGCAGGTAAAGTGGAGGTGGTTTGTGCAGATGAATTTCCTACTGGTTACTATCAGGTGGTATCGAGCCCTTTCCAGTAAGTTTAAAAAATCATAAAATGTATTCTTTGCATCTAAAATATTTATTTTCATTCTCCTTATATTTATTATTCCGTCGACAACGCCATGATACTGAACATATATATGTAAATAAATAGACTCGTTATATGAGTCGATTTCACCAATGTGTTACCACATAGTAAACACACCCTTTTACTTGTGAAAGAGGACTATTCTTTTGAATACAAAATAAATCGGTCGTCTTGACAACGACGCTCGCTCAGTTACATTATTCATCAACCCTTTATTTCATGACAATATTTGGATGATTCTTCGCAGTTGTCTTACTTTAATCAAGTTTTATGGGAGTGAGAATAATTATTATCGACTTAGATATAGAAACGTAGTAAAAATAATTAATTAAAATCATTTTTTATAAATAAACATCTACTCTCAAACAATATTTTTATTGTTCAGTTTTCGTATTAAAACATTTAACTATATCCATTTGATATGTAATCAAATCAATATTTTAAATTTCAATTTCTTTTGATTGATGTGTTCTCAAAAATTTAATTTGCTTGTTCTTCTACAAGCCTCTTAAATATATAAAAAAAAAAACCAAAATTTCCAAAATCCAAAACAAACCACCTGTATTGCTTTCTTGTAAAAGTAACTGTATTCCATTAAGTTTGGGGAAAATTGTTTGAGTATGTATTATATATATGGACATACATACTAAATTAGGTATACAAGTAAACGCTTTGTTGCCGAGAGTTTGCAATCAATCTTTTGGCAACAAGGTGTTTAGGCACCACACATCGCAACTAGGCAAATTAGTATTTTCTTATTTAATAATTGTTTGATTTGACCATATACATTGGACAAATGTAGTAATCACACAGTAAGATCTCAGACTATTATATTCACAGCCTTTGTCGAGCTTCGTCTAATGCTAAAAGATGTTAAATGACCACTCTATAGCTATTAGATGGCCATTATCAGAAATGGGTCGTCTTCTTGTCAGTTCAAGGATGTGATGTGGCGGTTGACGTAAACCCATCCATTATGGTTCGGTGTCCGGCGTAGTCGACGGCGAAGTGATTTATTAATATCTTAAGGCTGCCTATGCAAGTCAGACAAATCGTTAATAAAAATTAATACGGAGCTCAATACAAAAAAGCGATTCATTCTGGATTACCAGTGCAAATAAAATGTTTGGGAATTTTCGTGGTTTTTTTGAAGCGAGTGACTGAACTGCTTGAAAAGGTTTTTACTGCAGGGACAAAATCACCAATCACACTACCAAAATTATTATTCTTCATTTATTGTTTCCTGTCTAATAAACCAGAGGTTCCGGGTTCGAATCCCGGTAGAAGAAGATAATATTTGTTTGATTATATGGATATATTTACAGTGTGAGAACTATTATTAACACCTCTACAAAATCATATAAGAGTTGAAGTTTAAATTGTCGTTTAGCACAGAACAATTCAAACAATATTTCTTAATGATTATATAAATTCATTTAATATAAGTATTTAATCTATACATTTCTGCTATCTCATTGGAAGGTCATTAATGCCTTTGCGATAATACTCTGGGGACCCTGGACTGAAAAAACTGTACAAGTATTTCGGACTGCTTCCAGAAATAAAATGTTTTCAATGTAGAAAATTGTCCAAAGTACCATATAAATGATTGTAGGTTGGAGCCAAGTCCGGCGAGTACTGAGGATGACGAATGGTTTACAAGTGCAGCTCCGGTCATGTTAAAATAGTTTCTCGAACAGTGTGAGGTTTAGCGATATTATGGCAATATCAAGCGCATGTTGTAGATCGATTGACGTATTGCGGCTGCACACTAGATATCAACTGTTATCCTTGACTGGATCTAAGGAAGCTATAGTAAATTACACTAAAGAGCGACCACCAAATATTAACGATTATTTTTTGTTAGTTATCTTCTCTTTCAGGCATTGTTCCAGCGTATGACCTGCAGTTAGCCACAATTCGGTCGAAAAAGTTTTTCTATTATTTTACCGATTTGATGCAAATAAGTCAATATTGTGGATAAGCTAACTTCAATTCATGCTGCTAATTCCTTGGTAGGTCGGCTCTCACCATTACTATCAGTTCCATGTTATTTACCTAAGCAATTTCTTTTTTTATTTTTTCTTCCTTTTTTTAGTAAAAGGTATTCCTAGTGATGATTCGTTCTTCTATTCAAAGTTTCCAGTTCGGAAGCTGTCAAACCAAAAACGGACGGTGCATTGATCTGTTTTTTCTAAATATACATCATTACATTAAAAGTCGAATGTAAGAACGATTGAAATTTAAACAATAAATGATTATATATTTTTTTAAATTAGAATGTTATCTATATCATGCAATAAAATTTTATTGCGAATATATATCTCTTTACTATATAGATTTCACAAGTTTAGACACTGATAACAATCAAAATTTAGTCATTGTAAAACTAGCTACGTTAACTAGCTAATGAAATTATTAGAACATGTCATTATTATACAAGTTCTGTTGAGAATGGTAAGATACAACTTACTTTATTAGGTAAACTGAGGTAAAAATATTTTATTTTTATTTTCATAATAACGTTAATGTTTTCAATATAGATATAATATCCTTTCTATTTATTCATTTCTTTTAACCTGTGAATTATTGATTTTCTATAGGTATTATATACATTAGATAGATATATCTATATGATCGAAGTGCTTGCTTAAGATATTAGTCAAACGATAAATAGCGGATAGATATATAAATAACGAGCGTATCAATGAGTTGTACAAATGCAGGTATGTAGAAGAGCGTTTAAAATAGTTACTAGCACGACATAAGTTTTATATACTTTACTGCAAATATTTTCAACATACGAATCCAGTAAGCTTAGCGTCCAGTATAAACCCAAGGTCCTTTATATTGTGTACTCATGAGAGATTAGCTCCACAAAGAGAATAAGTATAACTGCTAATTGATCTTTTTTTTTGTAAAACTGAAATATTTACATTTACTGAGACCGAGTTCTAGTTTGTTACAAAAAGGTCAGAAATGTTAACAATTGCGCGACAAACTTATAGGTCATCAGAATATAGTAAGAATTTAGTGTTGAAAATATAAGTATATAGGAAACTTTCCACACCCGTGATCATTGTGTGTTTAAGTGAACAAATTTACACATTTTATACCCTTATACATGTAAAAGGCGGATGTATAGGAAGTACATGTAAGTACATGTATAGGAGTGTAAAATATATTAATTTATTGGTGTTATTAATGTATTTCTAGCCAGCTTTCATTTTAAAAGCTGAACAAGAGAATTTTATGTGGTGGAAAATAATGAATTGAAGATTTAAGCGTCCATATTTAAAAAAAGCTGTTATATAAAACCATTTGTGAAACATGATTCAGCTTGTTGTTGTAGTACTGAATATAAGCCTAACCCAGATACATCGTACAGAAATTCAAGATTGTAATGGCGTATGTGAAATTTGAAAATGTGCTCACTACTACACTACATTAATTTTGTGTTACAGTGGTTCATTGTAACTGGAGACAATGTTCCATTTTGTTAATTCATCATAACCTAAAATATTTCCATCTTAGTTATGATTTAACATAAACTGCGGAGGTTTTATGGTTAGTGTTCAAATTGATTTTGATGCCATGCCTTGTCTTATAGAGCTCAAGTAGTTAACTGCGTACACTGTCCTATATTACTTTTCCTCTATACCTTTAATTTACAAAAGACTATAATACATTGATTGATTTACTTAATAATTAGTGACAAGATAATAAAGAAGAAATGAAATATATGAACAACATGTTACTGTTCATTAGACCAAGGTTGTCGTTAAAAAAAAAGTAGGTAAAGTTATCAATTGAAATGCGTAGAAAAAAAATATCTTCAAAGAAAATAAAAACAGGATTATTTGCAAAAGGCGTCAAGGCATAAGGCTGTCATGGTGTAGATGGTCAAGGCATTATATAGCGTGCTACACTAGCTATCTTCGCATGTGACCTGCTCCTACTCCTTACTATCAAGCGGTGTCGATTCATTTGCTGTACTTTTTATAAAAAATAACAATTTGAATAATAACCAACTGTACGGAGTTATTATTATATTGTATTAAAATGTTCTTAGCCTTTAATACTAAATAATTAATTGAAGAGTAGATAGCACAACGTTAGCAGTATTTCATATTCAATTAACGGCTCAACAAAGTTGCTGATATATCTTAGTGAAAGTGTTTACAGAATCCATTTAGGTCTTTATCATCAGTTTGCTAAAGCTTATTTATTTCAAAGAAGCATAGAGCTTTATTTGCACTTGTCATAGTAAGAAATATATCCTTTAGGAAAATGAAGTTATTAACTTTGTCAAACTGTAACAAAAAAATATTGAATGAAGCAAAGATCACACAATTTATATTTAAAATAAATCGATATTAATAGTTTAAAACATTAAGGAGAATTAATAGATAACAGATTACATTTTCTTCTTCTTTCAATGTTTAAAAATTGAAAGGTTCACAAAAGAACATAACATTGGCTAAATAATATTAGCAATGAAATGCAAAATATAAGCTCACATACAATTTTCTTTAACGATTTATATAGCATTTTGACAACACATTAAGAATTTTTTTTTTATAAAAAGCACAGTAAATCGACTCGACACCACCTGATGATAAGCAGTAGAGGAGTCCATATGAGAAGATAGCTAGTGAGGCATGTGACATACTGCCCTAGCCATCCTCACCTTGCCGGCCCAAAAAGTTCTTTTTCACGCCTCTTAGAGCCGCCTCAAGTTACTGTATTAAATCTTGGGGAAGACGTCGTTGTTAAAAAACACAGGTTACAGAACAAGGATGAACATCCACATTATTGGGTTTTTTATTTTGTGTGATCACTTGCGGATCATTTGATCACTATACTAATTTCTAACTCTCATAGTATTTGGTATCTTGGTAGAAAATAAATTAATACTATATAAATTCTATAATTATTATATATATTGCGATAAGTAAGTTTCGGAAGTATATTAGTCATTAAATTAACTAAAGTGTATATATCACTTTAGTTAATTTGAAGAAATGTAAACAAATATTTTCAAACTATACAAATTAAAATACAGATAAGGAAACGGATATTTTATATATATATAAAATATCCGTTTCCGATATTTAACGATATTTTTATATATATATATATATATATTTTAATCCGTATAAATGTAACATAAAATAAATACAGTATCATTCGAACCATAACCGTTAATAATCAGTGCATTCTACTTTGAATTTTAATATAAAATATTTATAAACCAAATTTATTGCGTGCAGATAAGCGTATTTATGTAAAGATTTACTCGATGGCGAGCATGCTAGGGTCACCACCATACTCGATTGCTATTATTTTCTCGATTTCAGAAGCATGGTTCTTGATTTATTGGCCAATTTTTGTTTCTATTGTAACATTATATTTAAGGTTTAATTTGAATTGGCCTTTTTTAGAAATTAATTTATTGGTATTTTTCAATACGATACTTAAGTACATTTCTAGTCATGCTTGACTAAGGAACCTCAATACGTTAAAAGCAGCCAAAGAGTAAATGGTCTAATATATTATACTATAGTGTGACTACAGTTTGTGAAATTGTTAGATAGTAAAAATAATTAAAACTAATAATATTCACGAATTTAGAATACATAGAAAGCATATTATATTATTTTATGTCTACAAGGCTTGCAAAAATATTGATGACAACTTTATTATAAATTCAATGCTTATATTGAGTAGATTTATTTTTATATAACTGCGTACGATAATCGTATCACAAGAGAGGAATCAGTAGAGGTTTCGGTTGAATTTCGTTTTATTAACTATCATACAAATACCTTTAGGTACATTAAAGGCCTCCAAGTACTTTCGACTTTTAAAAAGCTTTAACATATTCAAATTTAGTATTTATCTCGGGAAAACGGAATAAATGGCACCTTGTTTAGCGCGTGCTATTTCAGACCATTTTGCTTTCGCCAATTTACATTTTTATTATCTAGAGCCAGATTTCTGTGGCCTTGCTTAAGCTGCTTGGGTCTCTAATTAAAGATACGAAATTTGACTGTATTTAAATTTGGACCTTCGTGTTTGTGTATAAGCAGCGCAATTGGAAGTAACGGATTAGTCTTTATGTTTTTATATTCTGAGATTTAAATCTGACCTGTAATTACTGTTTGGGTCAACTGGTTTAGTGTATTAAAAGATTTTTTTTTCGCTTATATTTAGGGAGGTCTTATTATGTAACCCGCCCCATGTAGGTATCGTCTTCGTTATGTCTAAATGAACTCTTCTGATCCATTAGAAAGCGATTCATTTGTTTTACCTGTCCCATGAGATTTTAGAAGAACTTTACGACCGCATCCTGTTTCCCCCTTTCCTTATCATAGCCGTCACATTATTCGGGAAACATCAGATTACATAAAATAGAATGTCTGAGTCTCATTTCTTTCACGAACTTTCAAAGTATGGAGTTTTATTCCCGTAGTCAATCTAATAAACATAATTTTTTTTCAAACAAGGTATAAAGACGGCTAGAACAGTAAGAATATAGTTTCATTTTCATTTAAATATATTGTAATTGATTGAGTAATTAGCATTACATGTATAAATATAAACAAGAAAAAAAAGTCTGTATTAGTTCGAAACTATGGAGTCTCACAATGCTCTCACCTTCAGAGCAACATTTTAACGGGTCGGTCATAAAATCGAGACGACTTTCGGTAGTAAACCGATATCGTAAAAGCTGACAGATTGATAGAAATCGTTAGATGAATGAAGAAAATTTTAGTAGGCGAGGCAAATAAAATTTAATAGGTACTCGTATATGTTTAAAATCGTAAAACACGGTAGTCAAACTGTGATCAAGTTGATTCCTTCTCATGTCTTCAACATTAACAGATTTAAATACTAATAAATAGATTTATTCAATTCACCGATTCATACAACTGATAGAAATGTATTGATGTAAAAATTTAAATATAATTGTTGGGTGATTGTTTTCAATATAAGCAAGTGCAAATATAGTTTAAATGAAAAAGAAATGGAAATATATATAAATATTTTTAAATAAGCTTTTTATTTAATTGATTAAAAATAACGAGAACTAGAAAAAACACATCCATAGGGAGGAGGAAGTATATCGTATATATTATATAATACTAAGAAGCAGAGGAAAATAGTTCTGAGTAAAGATCTGACTGTAAAAGTTCTTGGTAAAAGTATAGAACTAGTTTAACTTAGGGATTATTATGGATGACAAGTTGAATTTTGATAGTCATGTGTTGGGTCTTGTTAGGGGGTTCTTTTATACTTTAAAGTTGTGTGTAAGATACGTAACTTACTCTCTAGGAATAGGAAATTTGGCTCTGTGAAGTGCTGGTTCTTTCAAGGCACAATTATGGCGATATGATTTTTATACCCGCTTGCTTTATAAAACCAAGCGCATGGTTCAGCATATCCAAAATATTTGCTGTCGTTTCTGATTTAGCATTCCTCCGTCGTGACACATATACCCATTTATTCATAATAAGTCCATGATAGACATGGAATCACGAAAGAATTTACATATCGTAACTGAAATTATTGTCATTGAATAATATATATTAATTAAATTATGTGGAGATTTATATATATACATTCTCTATTTATACGATTCCTTTTATAACTCCTTAATTTTATTTACTTTTTAAGAATATTTTGGTGTATTTAATTAATTATTTTATTCAATGTTTCATTTCTTGTGCATGCGTTCCATAAGTCGTTGAACCTCTTCGAGTGACTCCGCGTAGAAGCTGAGATCAGTTTTTGCTCATAAGGTAAAAACAACGCTGCGCTTTTGCCCCTTTGCTTCATTGTCACTCACGTATATAATGGGAGCTTTTCTTTTTCTATTCGTTTCGTGTGGGTGTTGTTTTTTTTGAGTTTGTAGTGTATGTATGTAATTTTGATTTGAAGGTATAAATTTAACTATCTATCTTTATCGCTTAAAAATATGAGTATATAAATTTTGCACTCTTGCTTGTATTATATTATAAATTTTGCACAAAAGCTTGAGGCACTAAAATAATTTTGCATTTCACCTGTGTAACAGATAGCGTAATCTATATTTATTAAGCGATTGGATGTTAACGTTATATATAACTAACCTACATTTAACGATATGTTTCATCCGCAGGGATATCACTTAATTTTACATCTTATAAATGACAAGTCATTTTTTAATATTTTTAGGCTACGTTTTTATTTAAATAAAATCGAAGTGCTTAAATAATATCAAGAGATCTACAAAATATGTGATAATCAAAACTTTTGCGGGGTGAATTAATCAAAAAACTAAAATGTCATAACTAGGTGATTTGAAATGTGTGTATTTATATTACAATTGATCCGTGTTTTCTTCCTAGATATTTTTTATGTATTTTTAAAAACTTTTAAAACGTTATTTTTATCCTTTTGGATTTATCAACACCATTGTATCAATGCTCGTGTTAATTTAATCGACATATTATTTTCGCAGCTTGAGATGCAGGCTCTGATAAAATGCTGACATCTTCTATATTTAACAACAAATAAGTCTCTCATTGTATTCCCAGACACAATTCATTTACCACAGCACATACCAGATACCCATCATCATGAGATTTCCGTGCCTCTTAATTCTGGTTTTACGACAACTGTTTTTTGTTTTCAAACCACATTGAAACTTCACGTACTTAAAAAGTCTAGCACTTTTTAGATTACAAAGGGTAGTAATAACCCAATTTTAATCTTTTTTACAGATGTTAACTAGTCATTCGTTTAAATATAAGCAGAAATAAGCAAATGTAAAATATGCCTTAATATTTCGTATTTAAAGGCGAGCCACCCACACACTTACAGATTGCAATATCCGGCTTGAACGGAGGGTTTGAGGCACTGGTACTATTTGTAGAACGGCTCACTGAATACTATCTAGAGATTTATACTGCACATTGAACATTAGATATAACCCTTCTTTTTGTCGGGAGGAATCCGTTTACTTACCTACTCATCACTGGCTTAAGTGGTGGGTTTATGTGGGACTTTCCCAGTGCCTGATAGCGACGTGGATAGACACTGGGAATACCCACTAAAATAACTCGGTAACTGCCTTCACGGAAGTGACCTGAGTTCTGCCACAGCAATTCATCAGACCAAACTACAATCAAACAAAACCAAATTAAAACCAAAACAAAAACAAATGAATAAAACTAAGCCTAACCAAAATCAAATAAAAAATCAGAAAATAAAAAATAACCAATACATACCTACACATAAATATGTAGAATTAAAATAATCTCAATTTTATTTTGAACTAACCTATATACTACTGAAATTTTATTTCTAAATATAAAGTTAGTAAGGACTATTTAAATTTAGCAATTGTTTCAAATGAAAGCTTAAAATTTAGTAATACTCCATCCAAGTATTTCGTATTTAATTCGATTTAGTCTAACCATTCATTCAGGTGAAGTATAATCTAAATCATCGTAAGCATCCTAATAGTTTTCAGTCGACAGTAAAATGCAGTATGAGTTATTATAACGGCGCGTCGTCTTATAAAAGCTTTGAGATATTACCGAGTTGCCGTTTGCAACTAAGTTCATAAAAGCGAATAAAATTTAGTGTTTGGCGTGTTTTAGATATAGTAGAACATTAAACTATTCACTTCTCCTAGTGATGTCAATATAATGTCATAATTATAAAACAATAAAAATAGTAATGTTATAAACATTTATATAATTTAATTCGCATAATATAATAAATAAAAATTATTCAGAATTGTAAATTCTTATTTTCAGTGCACTTACGCCATACATATAATTAGGATTCAACCATCTAAAGAATAAGGAATGCACTTCATTGTACTCAACTTTACGCACAACTTTAAAGACTTCATAAAGGTTGAGCAGTGATTTTAGAATCGTGTCTTTGCAGCTTCTTAAATCACTTTTCTCGATAAAATATAAATATTCGGTGGTAATTATGACGTATAACTGAAATGGAAATAATAAGACATTAAATATGGATAATATCAGTTGCAAATAATCGCACCAAAGCTGGAAAAAATGGATCTTAAATTGGAACGAAATCAACGAAAGTTGGGAAAAAATATAAAAAATGGCATTTTCAATGTGATGTTTGTTTTCAATGTGTGTGTTCGTTTTTTTTGTGACGTTGATACTAATTCGATACTAATTTCATTTGAATTGAGGAATTGAACTTTGATGTTTTCTCCATTCTAAGATTGTAAAAAAACGTTGAGATGCATAATTCACATAACAGCTGAAAAACAAATAATCAATTTAAATTGCGTTAGGTGTAATCATATCTACCCTTTCCAGTTTCCTCTATCATAAGACATCCTAATATAATTACTTTCCCAAACCTGTAATTCATGGCATTTAGTATTATACAATACTCGATAGAAAAATTACGGAACTTAATTAGGTATTAACCAAAATTATGATTTATAATGATCACATTCTGTCATGGGCCTTGATTTCCCATGATAACCAGCAACATTATATTTATAACCTTCCCCTTATTACTTTCTCGTTATCTCTCAGTAATTATGTCCATACCAGGCCAGTCGGCTTTCGATTTAATTAAACAAAATACAAAATCTAATCCATCTCCTGAATCAGCTAAACATTTAAACCGTCTGTTCTCAAATCCTATTTAATTTTAATTTCAACGAACTGTGAGTTATTCCTATGTTGCTCTCCACGGGCTTTGGCCAGCAAGATAGTAACACCCAGTGTTGTTGAAAGTTCCCTTGTTATTACAATTTATGCAAAGCTTGGAGAGAATGGCAGCGTATTTTTAGTAGCATGTTATCTTTAGGGTTTTGTGTTTATTGCCTTTTGTAATTAGTCTAATTGTTTGAGATTTTATTGTCTTCTTTACTTTGTATGATGAAAATCTTGATTTGATTTAACGTAGTCATAGAAGGAGTCTTTGAATAATATCACAATACTCTTTATGCATCGAATGAATAATTATCTTATGGATTGGTTATCTAGCAGCTTTGATTTCAAATTGTAGAATAATAAATTTATTTGCAAATTTGAGACACAAACTATTACATGTTTTATGCTTAATATAGCTGATTTTTACAGATAGTTTCAATACATTTTGGCTATACTCAGACACAGTGCATCAAACAGGTATCAGCATTATGCTAAATAAAAACCGCTCTAAATACTCTCTGGATTATATAACTCTTCTGAAAACGATTATGGATTTAATGTAGTTTACTACTAATTATAGTCCATTGTTATGATATTTAGAGATCTACAATTCATTCAAGGCTAGCCTTAAACTAATGTTGATACAATCACGAAAAAGCTGCGAAAGTTTGACAAGTTACGTAGTAAAGATCAAATAATTTAGAAATAACATTTTTCATAATATAGAGTATCACTACTACAATAATCAACCAATGACAAATTAGGGTATCTATATATTTAAAATGAAACTGGTTGAATAGCCTCTGTGTAGGGCCTGTGGGGAGCACACTGAACAAATGGAACACATGCTATGTACCTGTATACTTAGTAAGTACATCTTGGAGGTATTCCAGGACCCTTTTTTTACGAGGAGGAATCCATTTATGAACCTACCCGCCACTGGCTAAGCGACGGGCGTGTGTGGGGCTCACTCAGTACCTCAATAGAGCGGCACTGAGAATACCCACTAAATCTCCCCGGTAACTCCATTGCCCTTCACGGGGGTAACCTGGGTTCTGTACGAGCAATTCACCAGGTCAAGGACATCAGACCCTAGGATTAGGGAAGTACATGGCCGTAAGGCTGGGCTGCATGAGGGTGGACTGAAAATTCTTACGTACTGAGATTGATAGTGAATTAGAAATTATATTTTTCTAAATTGAATTCGGTGTCTATAGCTTGGAACTGCCTCCGCAAAAGCTGTGCATAATTTGTTTCAAGCCTCCATAACGTATTATAAATAATATAAATAAAATAGGAACTGTCAGAATTTGCGGTTGGCCGTTGGAAAGCAAATGAGAAGCAACAATTGACAATAATTTAAAAACGTTATGAAAATATAAAAGCAACTCAATGTTTTCGATGAGACCTGCAAATTGATGTGCATCGGGCCGCGAAATTGAAGTGGAAACGAATTAACCCAATCATTAATGTGAACTTTATTAAGTACCTACACTAATGGACTCGAAATATTAAGAGGACGTCACTTTAAAATGAAAATGGGATACCGATTGGCTGCCATTATAAGGGCTGCCATTATAAATCTTCTTGTCAGGGCCACTTTTATATTAGAAGTAGAGAATGAATGAATAATTCTAGAGCGTGGAAGTCATAGTAAGGTCACCACGTATCGAAAAGTGCAAAGTAGTCACCCACGAAGGGGCAGATGAGCCGGGCAGGGTCGCGGGATTCTGCTTGATCTCTCTTCTGCTGTAGAAATAGACAAGTAATGCTTATTTTTAGCAGTGGACATCAAGCTGATGAATAATAAATTTTAATTATACATAGCCAAGAGCTTAATGGCGTAGTGGTTTGTACGCTTTGGATTCGATAGCTTAAAAAAGTAACTTTGGACTTGGATAGGTCAATCAAATTTGTTAACTCGAGTTCGTTTTTGTTTCAGAAGGCACGTGAAGCTATTAGTCCGGTTGTTACGGCAACCACTTTCACGCAGTGGACTAATACGGTGGCCCCTCCTCCCCCTTATGCCTCCACATGTATTTCTCCCGCGTAAGAAGGCCTTATCCTGTAGTGGGATGTATATAGGTTGGAGATAATGATGAGACGAAGATACATAGTTACTGCAATTATCCATTATCAAAGTTGTTAAATTATCAAATTATCAATATTACCAGGACCAGCGAGACAAGCATTCGTCTCTATAAAAGTTATGAAAGTTAATTTTCATGGTATTGAATGGAGTTATCATTATAATAATAAATAAATGATTTGTGTTGCGTGCTACCAAATTGAATTAACATTTTTTAAATTTCTTAATATTAAATATATGTCAGTTATTAATCCTTATTATAACAAAAGATTAAGAATACCTTCCTCTACCTATAACAAAAGTGGAAATTACACGAGCACGTATAAAAGATGCCAGTTCGCTAAATTTATGTAATAAAAGTTGGATCTTAAATAGCATTTGTTACACTTTCAAATAATTATGTCATGAATATGGTTACGAAACAAGAATTGGCATTTCTTATAAAACACAAGTAAGCTTAAGAAATTTAAAAAAATACAAAAGACTGCAATATCGTCCATATAAATTGGGCACTTTTTTATTAAGGACCATCGAACCGATTTTAAAATGAAATGATGAGTGAAAATAATTGAGCAGGTCAATCGGAGCAAAGGAGCAAGCGGCTCAACTGAGGAAGTAATTATCTATTTATTTAAAGCCCTTTCAATTTTTTCAATCTGAGATGAAATATAAATTATCGGTTCAATCCAAAGAACCATCTAGGGCTATCTATGTGGTAAATCGAAAATAGAATTGAAGTGGTTTATTAGAATTACTTAACGGTTTAACAGAAAATGGAGTTAATTCTGAGATACACTCTCAATCTTATATTGAGTAGGTACAGTTTCTCGCTTTCTCTCTACTGGTAAAGTAAAAGGATAAATAAAATTAGAACTGACGTAGAACTAGCTAAATTTTTGATTTCTATTGACGGCATACACGTAGGTACTTTATAAAACTTACATATTAGCAAGTTAAATATGGTGTAAAATTAAACACAACTCAAAATATTCAATGAATTGTCAGTTGAATTTTTACATTTATGTTGAAAGAATGAAATAAACTACACATAAATTAAGATTGACAAGCGAGATTAAAGTACCTTAATCGCTAAATATTATTTTTGGTTAACCCAATGACTTTTTATGATTCACGACTATTTTTATCACTAATGTACAGGTTTATTTTAACTTAATCTAACAGGTAACCAGTGACCAACTTTTAGTTTATTTTTTCAATTTGAAGTTTTTGTTCATGAAGGACACAGTGGTATGACCAAGTATGATCTAGTACACAAGTATGATCTAGTAGGTTTAGCAGATGAGAAAAGTTTCAAAAATCGTGAAACTCAGTGATATTTAAGAGCTGCATAACATGCTACACAATGTTGACAATAATCTTTCTAATAGTAGATATCAAGGTACGGTTTGGATTTTAAAAATATTTAATAAATTTCATTTACTATTTTACATAACACCGAAGTATGCAACGCTCGTGAGTGTAGGTAATACATAAAGTTTCAGAACATTTCCTAGTGTAAGAGCGTAGATGGTGATTCGCGGGTCTTCTGATAATGGGCGAAGTTAGCAACTCGGCCCGGGCTCGTGTTAAATAGGAAAAGTTGCTGTTAACACGGCACATTTTTATAATCTACCCGTTCGGTACGTGATGCTGTTTAAGTTTTTCATGTTATATACTTTATAAATAGAAGGAAATGATCATGTATGGATTTTTGATACAATTATTTGAAACTCTAAAAAATATATGAATAAAATATAGCTAATATAATGTTATATGAAGTTAAGGCAGTAAGTATCATTAATACCTCATCTTATAATCAAGTCCATGTAAGTAATGAAGAGTGTCAGGGTTCTACGTCACAAGCTAAGATTAAAGCAATAGAGCTTGTTACCTAGCTCCAAAGAGCTCAAGTGTACTCGCAAATTATTGCCTTGCTCGGGTCGTTTAAATAATCTTAGCGAGCAGTAAAAGCCGACGATATATTGCTATTGAGTTAGCTGCTGGAGGGTTTGCAAACGCATACAAACTATTAATGGTAGAGCTAGAGCAATTAGAAACAGTTTGTGTTGGAATCATGTACAGTGAGGCTTCCGCAGAAACAAAATTTATAGCAAAATACACTATCGAATTTGTTGTGATATATCTTCATTGGGAACTTTTGTCATCGATCATGTTATTTCATAATTATATTATTTTCGTAGCAGTTATTACAATTTGTAAACTGTTTATATTCTGAGAATGTAATACTACAATGAATGTGCACAGAAGAATATTAATATACTTTTAAGGATAAAATGTTGCATCTTGTTTATGTGCTATACATAAGCTATTTCAGTTTTTCACATTACGTTTTAAGTCTATGAAACAGTAATTTTTTTTGTTTATTTTGATTGTTAACTATTGTTAATACTTAATGCTGTTTCATAAATGCGCGAATCCATCAATAATATATACCTATTAGTCTCCATCTACCATCTATATAGATTAATAATTCAAAATAATTTTAGATAGTTCAGTTTTTGATTGCCGTTGAACGACTCTTTATCAAGAAAATTTAATTAAAACACTGAGTTTTTTGTGCTTTTAAAGAATATTACTTATTACTGTTAATTTTGTTCGAACAAGTAATACTACCACAGCTCTCTAACGTAATAAAAAACTATGGTATCGTAGACTGAAGCTACAAAATTAATAACCAATAGACCTTTATGTGCGGGCAAAATATAAAGCTTGTAAAGGCTCAGTAACAGCAAATAACCTGTCTGACCTCAAGCAATATCTACTTAAAACGTGTTCGAGCGAGTAGAGGCTGCCAGATACAGGCGCTCTGAATAATATTCAAGAGCAGATTGTTAGGGTTGTGTAATACAATTAGGATTAATATTTGACTAAAGCGTTCAATTTTTGACAATCATTCTTGGTTCTTATCTCAAAAAAATAGATAAAAAGTTATTTTAATATCGAAATCTAGCCCCTTTTACCTAACTCCGACAACAATGGGCATCATCAGAAGTTTATTGTAATATTGCTATTTGAAAAACTTCATTGTGGCAATTGGCCTTGTCAAAGAGTAATGGGTAGTCAATATATTCAAAATATTTTTTTGTAATTATTGATTTGCTTATTGAAGTTACAAATATGTTGGCAGATTTAGTGGACAAAGATGTGTTTGTATTATTACATCGACTCTATACGTACCCAATATTCCAAATTGTCGACATTTAATGTAAATTTAATTGATCTCTAAGTAAAGTACAATCTGATGGATATCAAAGTTTTAGAATTATTTAATTTTAGCTATTATAATTAATATTAAGCTAATACTCAATTCTTTTCAGTATTATAATTATATTCTTCAATTTTGATTTTCATAAGAGTATGTAATGTACCTAGACCGAATAAATGTATTTTGACTTTGAATAATAAAATTCAAAACAAATAATATATTATTGTCAATTATTTTAATCGTAAAGCATACTTTATAATTATTATTATTACACCATTAACTTTGTTAAGTCAACATTTGAAGAGCAAGTAAGGATACTCTGGAAATAATATAAAGATAAATTAAATAAGAAGATTTTATAACATTAATTACTCGTATATCTACAGGCCCATCAGCGTTCGGAAGTCTGTTCATTTTTAACAATAATACAATAAAATCAAAATTGTTTTTAATATTTGTTACTTTTTTTTGCAATTATTATTATGCATTTTCTGGAGAAGTTCGAAATCTGCTTATCAGTCGATCTACCAATCCGATCCGATTGGTCGGCGATGCTTCACAAGGAAATCGCGGGCTGCTTACTCAATGTACAATTAAATTTAGTACACTTTTAATTAACTCGCTCCCCATATGCGTTTAATTTCTATGAATGATTGAGCGCCTCGCGCTGTTTATTTTAGGGTGAAAAATAAAAAAAATAAAGAAAATTTTCAATTTTCAACCATATCTCTGATCTAGAGGCCGCTTCTCAATGGGGGACAGAAATTTTTGCTTTATTTGGAAAAGAAAAAGCTCTACAATCAAGGTAGAGCCTTTTTTAAGTTCTACCATCAAGGTAGAGCTTTTTCTAAGGTTCTTGGCTTCCTACCACCATCCTGTCTTACGTCTGCCGCCAGAACAATAACGTTAAGAATATTGTTGTTGTGTTCTAGCATTTATAGGTAAAATAGCCAGTTTGTCTGTGTTTGAGTTATCCGAGTGGCACGTACAATTAGGTACGACAAATGCCAAGATCCACTCCGTTAAGAATAAGTAGCTCATAAAATTGTCAATGTTAAAAATAATTAAGACGAAGTCACCTGTGTATTCTTAAATTTCTAGAATTAAATAGAAACACAGCGAAGAATCCTTTTATTACACGTTTCTGGCTACTAGTTTGATAATTTTCTGAGAATATTATGCAATTAAACTGTTTTGAAATTAAACTGTTCTAGAAATACAAAGTTGAACAATTCCGAAAATTTGTCTTCATCGAGAAGTTTTGAGCGGAATGAAATCTACTGCTACAGCATTGTAGTAGCTTCCTGCTTCGTTTCAGGAAAATGTTGTTAACAACTAATAATGAGTTGCGAAGTTTGTTTTTCTGCATAAATTTTATGTTTTAATATTTCATCTATAAGAAGGGAAGGGGGAACGTGTAAGTCGGGTTCGTTTCTCACAAAGTATCTTTCTAATTATTTTAGAACAACAAATAAATCTTTTTACAAATTTAAAATAGATTTAAATAATAAGAAAGATAAGTATCAATAGAGATAATCATATATACTAACATTATGCTTAAATATTAAAAATAAACACCATAAACTATATGACGTTAATTGAATAATTACATTACGTTAATACTAAAAATAATACTTAATCTATATTTACGTGCCTATACAATGTATATCACTAAAACAAAATCGGAAACTTCTTAGAAAAATAAATATTAACATTAATAGCCCCACTTGATGTGTGACTTCTTTTACGCACTTTATCCGTTCGCTGAGAGCGACAAATCAAAATCAAAAAGTAAATCAAATAACATAGATAACAAAAATATGAATTTATGTGCATATTTAAATTCGTTGAAGTTTTATTAAAGTTAATAGTTAGTAGATACCTAGGTATTACTACTAGTATATTACTAGTAATATAAGGAGAGATACACTTTTTGACAGCCTGTTTATAGAAGACATAGGATAAAAGTGGACAAAGACAGATGTTTACTTTCTGCTTAAGTTGTTGTTAGCGATCAACTTAGTAGATTGGTGTGGAACTAGCGTATCAGTTTACATAATAATTGCGTACTTCTACCGGCTTTTGTATATGCCGATATCAAAATCTTAAAAGAGTTATCCTTCATTCTTAATTTGACCGTGACTGGAGCAGTAGAATATAATAGAAACATTATGTCAAAACAATCATCTTCAGTAAGTTCTGGAACACTTCTTCATATCGTAAAATCTGAGTTAGTTATTTTTAAAACATAATCTGTATTCCTATTGAGGAATTATACTTAGGCTTAATACTGTAAAATATTAATTATAGTTTGTGTTCCTGCTGTGAAGAGATGAAGGATTATAATACTAGTATTTATAGTTTATTGTAACCGCTTAAGTTCCGTACACTGCGAGAGATGCGTCGCTAACGCATATGACTATGATGTATCTCCCGTACCGCGTGGCCGCAACGAAACATGCATAACGCAGGCTGAATCACGCATTACACAGAAGTCTACCTTTTACATTTCACTATGGCTAGCCGACCCACGTCAGTAACACGCGCATAACGTACACGCTGGCCTCGAATGTCACGTTACTGGCTGTAGAGTAAATTGATTGAGAGTTGAATTTTTAAGAATAAGGAAGTAAATTCATTACTGATTCGTAAATGCATTACTGATTCGTAAATAAATAACTAATGTATAAATATATTACTGATTTGTAAATAAGGGAGACCAGGTTTATAAGAGCGCTAGCAAGACGAAATCCTGTTGGACATTAACGCCGTATCTCATGAAATTTTAGACCTATATCCAAATTTATATACAGGATCACAATTTTACTCCATCTTTTTGTTTGTCACTATAACAGGAATTCGTTTGCCAGCGTAAAAACTAGTGTGTGGTTTTTATAAATAAACACTTAGAGCGAAAAACGTACATTCAGTTGTTTATTCAACTCTCGCAATGTAACCCTGCTATATTTATATAAACAAAAGAACTTTTATACTAAAATATCAATTGTTTCTATAGCTTTTGTGTATGACAGCTCCAGACATTCAGGCGACCACCTCTTCCCTTCAAAATAGAGACGTTTGTCAACTTGGTACCTTCATACCACTGCTTGAACGTAAATTTTTCTATATAATAAAACTACCAAATATATTACTTGTTCGATTTTGTGTTAAAATATTTTATTTTATCGTGTCCTTAAATTTCTTTTTTCTTTGGCGTCTGAGAAGCTTACATTATTTACGTGAGTGAGCTCAACATAGGTTATTTTGGGAAAAAAAATGTCATTTGTTAGGCAGATCAAAAAGTTGAATAAGAATAATTTAAACACCAATTCAGGTGAAAATATAGATAATTATGAAATTTAATATACACTTATTCAATATGAGCTTGGATATTAAAAATAAAAAAGGTGCTTATTAATGGTTTGTAAAAAATAAAAAAACTGTTATTTTTTTATTTCACTTTAAAATATTTTTTATCTTTGGCACCACTCCTCATATATTCTGTAATGAAAGCACCAAACAGTAGTGTATAAGCAATTCATTTGAAGTGAAAATAGACCTCGTTCCATTAAATTACATTTAGTTCAAGTTCTCTATTCCTCTTAGTTGAATACTCTCTTAGCTGAATTATCTTCAGTGTTAACCTTACCTCCGTGTTAAGCTTCCCAAGCACTATTAAAAGAGTGGCTAATAAGATACATACTTTACTGCGCAAGTATTTTTGATCAATTGGATAGAACTTTCACCGCGTTCATATTCTATTCGAATGATAAAACTGATTGTTTGCAATGAATCAATATATGTATTGCAAGCAATCAGAGTGAGCATGAGTTTCTATATATTTTGTATTAATTATTTTATTCAACAAACGACACTGCTCATGCTGACAGAACAAGATTTCTATGAAATTCTTAAAGGATTTATTTTGATACTTCACGCTGACATATCAATGCCATATTTAAGTAAATATATAAATGATTAAATATAATTTTACGAAAAAGAGCGTCCGAATGAGCGAAATTTAAGTCCCCAATCCTCATTAGTTAACTAACTCAACTGTAATAGTCGGTAATCCTATCAAAGAGCAATGAGCTCACAGTTCGGAACTCACGGGCGTCTGTTGCTAAAGCTGAAGTAAACACCACGTTGGATAGGAACAGAAACAATGCTGCTATCTCTGCATCAGTTTTCTAGATCATTTGTTAATCTAAATACACCTAAGTCTGTTTTTACACGGTAGATTGGTTCCAGAAGAAGCCGTGTAAAAAAAGACATTGATCTTATACAAAAATGGGTGATTTGTTCCTAATCTCTAAAACCTATTAAAATGAGAGAAAAACAAGAATTTTTAAGAACAAGAATTCATGTTTATTTTATTAAATCAAATATATAATGCTTATTTTCACAAGCATAGTAATTAATGATAAAAAAGATATGCACTCTAATCTTAAAAGTAATATAAATTAAATGTATGGCAAGTTCAGGAACTAAAAAACTATGTTGTGAACGAAAAGAATAGTTATTCAATTTTTAAGGTAAAAAATAAAATAAAATAGAATAAGTGATAATCATAAATACAACAACATAAATTTAATTGCTGTCGTCATCAGTTACATATTCAATTTTCAAACCGTGTTATATCAAAACCGTGTACAAAAAGACCGTGTAAAAACAGACTTAGGTGTACAGCATATTTATATTAGAATTATTATCATTTTAAATGTGACAATTTCGTTTTGTAAGAATATAATATTAAATTTAAAATTAGATGTAAAATAAATTATTTAGTAGTAAATTAGTAAAGTATGAGATTTTTTAAACATTCATAAATATCCAAAATAGAAACATAAAATTTCGTGCAAAGGGATCCATGTTCATGGGGAACATGTTCTTTGGCGTTAGTTTACAAGTCTGCCATACATCTTTCATATAAATAGTTGCTATAGAAAAAGAGACTCAATTAAATTTGTGATTCAAATGCCATGTATATTTTTAGCTTGCATTGATTCTATAATTACTATTAAAGTAAAGATTACTCTTTTTAAAAAAATATATAAATATTTCATGCCAAACTGTCGTTTGTCATCTGTCGTTTTTTATATTTAAATGTCTTCAAAACGTGACTTTTTTTAGCCACTTAAATAAAATGATATTGATTACTTAAACTTAAAACTTTAAATATCGTAGTTTTAAATTTAGGTATCGTAAAATAGCGAAACCAATTATAACTTTACTTATAATCCAACTTAAAAACTTCTTGAATTTTCACGTCATTTAACAATTTACTAAAATAGAGAATTATTGTTTCTTACTTCCGTGAGTATATTCGATAATTATATTACCTCTCCCGTCCTTATCCAGCTTAACCTTAATCTGTGAAGCAACAAAAAGTTTTCAATCCTGAGTAAGAGCCCGTGGACTGGTAAGGGACGAAGGATTAATTAGTGCAGTAAGATATTTTCTGATTCTTACTGCAGTCACAGGCTAAAAAATGAAATGAAATGAACACAAAATGAATAATTATTAAATTATATTATATTATAAACAGGGTTTTCCAGAATTATCAACCCGATATCTATTATGTAATTTGTTATTTATAAGTTCCCGGTATTTCGAGTAAGTTGTGCCGTATCGGGAAATATACCTAACTCTGACAGTATTAAGTGCCTATAATCACATTTATACAGAAAATAGTTTGGTTTTAATTGATTTAATTAAGTATATTGCACATAAAAAGATCCAATTTATACATATCTATACTTATTTATATTGAAATACATGAAGATACATTTTACATATTTGAATATAGTTAAAATGACATTTATTTATAAAAAATACTAGCAATAAAATAGAGAATTCTGAATCCGTGAAGGAAAAGAGCGAAAACCACCTAAAATAACATAATTTAAGAAATAATTTGTTTCTAGTTAAATGTTTCTAATGGAAGGCACAATCCCTATCACAAGTTTATCAGATTAACGAGACCATTCCTAATCTCAACTAGACAGAAATCGGCGACCCGATAATAGTGGCCCGGCCTCGTGGTTGTGATCTTTTAAGACCAAGACAATACTAGCTAATTCCACATTAGGGTGTATAATATCGTCTTGAGGACGCGTTACACAATTGCGTGTCTTAGACGTGCGTAGCATGTCTGGCTGTTTGCCAGTCACGCTTGAACAGCTTAATGAAAATGTCTACCTTCTTAGATTAGTGTAAAATAGTAAGAAATTTTTTTATCTGTTTTATTTTATTCAGTTTATTGTTGAACTTCTCGTTATTTTGTTAACCACAATATTTTAAATAAGTCTCTGTAACTGTCGTAACGTGGATGGAATCGTATACCTTTCTTATTAATTGGCTATTTTTATCGTCCCGATGAATGAGAATACACCTAAGTCTGTTTTTACACGGTAGATTGGTTCCAGAAGAAGCCGTGTAAAAAAAGACATTGATCTTATACAAAAATGGGTGATTTGTTCCTAATCTCTAAAACCTATTAAAATTAGAGAAAAAGAAGAATTTTTAAGAACAAGAATTCATGTTTATTTTATTAAATCAAATATATAATGCTTATTTTCACAAGCATAGTAATTAATGATAAAAAAGATATGCACTCTAATCTTAAAAGTACATACATAAAATTTCAAATCGTGCTAAATGGAATAAAATCGTGTAAAAAAATTAAAAATATTCAATTTTCAAACCGTGTTATATCAAAACCGTGTACAAAAAGACCGTGTAAAAACAGACTTAGGTGTAATCATTTTGACTTGAAGCGTGAAGTGATTCGTCACGATTCAAAGAAATATAGAACGACACAAGCAGGGTTAATACTGTGAATGCAAGGAGAATTTTTTATTAGGATAGACTATCGTACTTGATTAGATCCTTTTCATAGATTATTTAGATAAAAATAAAATATTGGCGACCTTCTCGGCTGTTATAATAACGCATCTGTATGACTCTCACTTCTTGAAGTGATTGTAATTAACCTACCACTAGTGCAACTTAATGGCTGCTAACGATTGTCGTTTTGTACACCAGATGGGAAGAAAGCTTAATAATTCTACCCAAATGCCATGAAACTGTGATTGCATGGATTTTATGAGAGGGTGCGTGAAAAGCCAATTGGAATTTAATGCGGTTTTATTGCGTATAATGACCATAAAAGCTGAGGTGGTAAGAACCTTACGTTTCATGACAGTATTTTTACCTACGCGAGGTATGAATAATTCATAGGGGTACACATATTCCAGATTTGTTTTATAGTAAGGGCGATACGGGGCAGGTCGTTGAATGCACTTAAGAAGCGTGTGAGTGCCAGTTTAACATAGTGCTCCACCTGAAAGGATTTAATAAAATTGCTGTCGAATTCGATCGATAGTATTTGATATAAAACTCACTTTGAGCTCTAATCATAAATTTAAATATTAAACATCAATTTATCAATTTCAAAAAAAGATACAATGTTTTTAGACACTTTACCTGATAGGTGTCGTTTACAGGATATGATTCTATTGCACGATTTTTGCTCAGGAATTGAACTGTATTGAGTTATCTAATCGAATACTCAATTTCTGGGCTCCTACAAAAAGATGTCGTCACACTCCTCTTTTTGTACACTATTAGTATTTATTAATTAATGATGTTTCTATAAGATTAACTAAAACGTACAGAAAACTCTTTTCAAATGCGGGTCTATGTACAACTACGAAAGCAATATTTAAAGAATTAATTTATAGAGTAAAATAGAATAGAATATTTTACATCAGTCAATTCAGAAAAAGAAATACATAGGGAATATTTACTTAACCTATATTACGGTAATTTATGGTATTATCGCTGATGAATCCCAAGTGGAGCATTCATTATAATTTAAACGCTTACAATACATGTAACCTTATTCAACATACGAGCAAATGTACCTTTATGGTTACTTGAACATACGAGCACACTCACACAAAAACATTTAAACTCCGCATTAATCATACACACGCAATGCATACACGATTATGCCATAACTTTTCATTTTACATTTATTTTAAAAGTATTTATTTCACAACTACCTGCTAAAAATTGTAACAAATAAAAATAAACATAAAGTGTTTCTATAATTGGTATCTTTTTAAGTATAGCTATAATGTAATAGCTATATATGTCTTAATTAAATACTGTTGAAACATTTTTCAATAAATCAATATATAAAAGACCCAGATCCCACTACCTTACCAGGGTTTAAAGGTAAAAAAATGAGATGTTTTTACCTTACTGCCACAATTTGCCACAGGAAGAAAATAATGTTCGACATAAAATTTTTAAATATTTTTTTTCTAATAAATATATCTAAATTTTATAAAAGAAGTTATAATAATCGAATTACTCGACTACACTTTTATAACTTTAGCCAATAATTTGGCTACTCGACCGTCTGCTTCTATTGAGCAATTAAGGTTTTTAGAATCAGTTCCAAATAATTATTTAATTATTCAATTAGAAAGCAGAGGTAATAAATCCCTGGAAAAGTAAAACAACAGTCAATTCATCAAAATTTGCAATGAATTAGAAACTAGATTATTTTTAAACATACATGCATGTATTTTATCTCACAGAGCACTGGTTGAAAAAAGTTAAATTCAGATTATAATAGAATTTGCTATCGGATTATATGATTTTCAAGATTAATGAGAAAAAACTATTAATAACAGGAATAATTAGATGATATAAATATGTTTACCAATTATATATTTCTATTGATAATCTAGTTTTAGAAGCACTATTATAGCATTTTATTTTATTCCTGTGCTTAGTTAAAACCTGAAAAGATAAACATCACAATGAATCCATACAATAACAGGTTTTCATGTTTGCTGTTTTTATTTTTCTCTTTCATCTCACCTGATATTATCTGAAGATAAAGCTGAAGATAGAAGCGAATTACTCCCGGATTCCTCAACCACAGAGAAAGTGGTTACATTACCTCTTACTGCACGAACACAACAATAGTCATAACATTATTGTTATGACCATAAACTTAGGTAAGATAGTAGTATCGAGCCATAATATACTACATAAAAAATAGACAAAAAATATGTCACGTCATGTCTAGGGCTTATGACTTACTTGCAGTATTATAGTCTCCCCTGGGATATCTCGCGTACTGAATGGCTAAACCAGAGCAGAACTGTAGCTTGAACTTCTGAGATAGTTAGCGAACTAGACAATAAACTTTGTATTTACATACTTGCCATGGCTTTAGGGAATTCTCATACCTGTGTGTGGGACTGTTAATCTTAAATTGGCATTAAGACAGTACCTATAAAAAGAAAAATGCTACTCATAGAGAAGTTATTGAAGTTTTTAATATAAATACCTTACGGTTATTAATTTTCGGCGTTGTAAAAGAGCTTTAAGTTATAGTTACATGAAGAAGACGACTAAGGATTTTATTTAAAATTACTCCCGCCGAAGATAATGCTTGAATACGGAAGCATATACTGCCAACAAGTAATGTACTATACTTCTCCACTTTCAAATCTGTTTTGAGCTACTGGGAAATTGACCCACACATTTTGTGATCTATTTATTTCTTAATAGAGTTACTTTTTGTTGAACTGTCAATTTTTTCGTGTGAATTATGTAAAATAGTAGATCCGGATATATTTCGAGTTCAATACTCTGTCGGTTATTCGGATAACCTGTTGCATGCCCTAGTACTTAAAATACGACCAGCCGTTAATCAGAGAAGATTTAAATTGCAATTAACTTGACTTGTAATAATAATTCGCGCAGAATATCAAAATATTCATTATCTTTAATAATAGGACCACATTGAAAGATATACAATCAGGGTGTCTCGAATATTTCGTAGCTTATTTTTATAAGACAAGCTTTTTACTTTGTGTTAAACAGACAAATCGGATCAAGACTGGATTAGATTGTCACCATAAATCTTATTACGTCCTCTGTGGGCTTATTTGCAAGGTTTAAAATTGTAAGAATCATCTGATAGAAACAAGGTACCCTGTCAATTCTTTATTGACGTTTAATCTTTTTTACCTCCATGTAGCGTAGTGATTCGAGCGCTGTGGTTTGTTTTACGAAAATAAAGCAAATTTCGCAAAAAAATTGTAATCTCGAGCTCATCCCTGTTTCCAAAGGCATTAAGCATTTGTTTTTTGGTTGTATTTTAATCGATTTGACCCATCAATGTGAATTAGGCCAGCATGCGCGCGGTGGTGTAGTAGAAACACAAAAGAAGTTTGTTCAATGTACTATGTAAAGGAAGGCCTTTGAATCGGCCCAGAAACGTCTCACTCCTAGAACATTCATATACTATTCTTGTGATTAATATTTTCTATATATAAGGCTGGTTTTTGTACGGATGGCGAGCAATGGCCGTTAATAACGCTCAATAATAAATAATTGTTTTTTTTCTAACTGTAACTTTTTAAAATTGTGTTCTTTTTTTAAATATCGACAAAATTGTTGTATTAAATAAATGTCTGTGATGTACACATAATGTAAATGTGCTTTTATAAGACATCACAGGCAGGCTGTCGCGGAAGCCCAGTCAGACGCTCTCTAATGTGACGTTCTTGGTAACTTAATTAAGGGACGGCTCTCTAGAAACGAGCTGGTTTAAAAGACGTGTACTCAATTCTTATTATACAAGCAAATTTCAAGTATAGGATTTTTTGTTTATTTGATAAAAATTGACACAAACAAAGTTTATTGTCTACTTTACTTTTTACTTTATTTATTAATACTTGATGTTTCGTGGCCTTACAGAGTTTTTCTCGACGTCTTTCAACATGGGTTAAATCGCAAAAGTTTTTGTAAGAATGTATATCGCCTTTTCCCCTTTGAAAAAAGAGCTAGGCTGGTATTCACTAACTTAAACAAGTGATTATTATGTAATGAATTTTATTTAAGTCGGTATTTAAGTGTAAATAAGCTTTAAGCTGTTAGGTAAGTACTTTTTATAAAAACAGAAATTACAAAAATATATAAATGACAGCGTAAGCATTTGAATCACGAAGATCCTATTTAATTTTATTATGTCCAGCCTCTGTTTGTATTGGAAATTGTATTTTCCAATTAAAATTATTAAAATTTTAATTTATCATTGTTTTTCAAGCTGTGTTAAATCTATTGTCATTTATATGCTGTAGCGTCAATAGAATATCAAGTTTCCCAATCGATACATCTATATACCTTCCTTAGAAATAACTGTTGAGTCAAATTTCACTTTTACGTTTGAAGCTACTACGAAATTCTTAATCTTGTTACGCTTTTATCAGACACATTATAGCTTTTTTGTTCTGTATGAGCACCGCCGAGGAACCGGCGAAGGGCAAATGCATTTTTATTTTGTGTAGTTTAATTAATTGACAGATTACTAAAAGCTTGTAACTATTGTCAGCTTGTGTTTCACAGTAATTTTCCTTTCGATTGATGTTGAAAATATAAAATAGAGTTAATAAAAACAGTGTTCTGGAGCATGGCATTCAGTGAAACGAGAGACGCATGGCTGTGAACAAAACGGGTAATTGACGGCGTCACGGCGATAATCCCGGGGGGTATCGTGATTGTCGATCGATATTTATGTCGATCGACGTGTGAAATTGAGTGTAATCCAAATCTTCTAAAAACTGTTATTAACAGCGATTATAGGGGGTTTGGACCGATTATATGTAAATGGTTTTCTAAATTCAAACGAATTTAGTAATAAGTGGTTTGGTTTTTTCATCACGATTAATGCTGAAATAATACGATTTTACAATGATGAGGTATAGGATTCTCCTAAATCGACACCTTATTGTAAATGACAGGTGGATTACAACTCCCTACATTAGTAGGTACAAATATTAATTTGAATTTCAAAATATCATATTTATTTAGATCTCTGGGTTGTTCATTCACCCAGCTCAGTTGATCACACAGATAGTCCAAAACGTAAATTCGTAGATACAGCAGCAGGTGAGCGCTAGTATCGATATAAAATTTTAGCAGTGTGGAATCAATCTTTCAGTCGTTATTACACTTAGCCAGTATCGTAGTGGAAAAAAATGTAATTTTGTTCGTAAGCTATATGATTAGATTTCTATTTATTAAAATAATTTAAGATTATTTCTATATATGGACAAGGTTTACAGATTTTGATACAAAACTATAAATATAAAGAATACTTACTCTGATTAAAATAACTTTATTTAGAATAACTTGAGGAGTTTGGGCCGTAACCTATCAATAAATATTAACGATTAATATATATTTCATTTTCTATTAAATATGGATTAAAGATAACATAATTATAAGACATTGTGATAGATTATATATGAAAATAATTGTTGTGTAGCCTGGGTAATTGGTTCATCGTGGGTCAGTCCTTAGTTCGCCAGCCTTTGTATCTTGACCCTTTCATTTGAGGTGAGGGTATGGAGGGTTCAATTTGACAGAGATTGAAACTAATGTGTTCAATCCTAATGTGTATATGAGACTTCAAAGGGTTTGGGTAAACGTTATAAACAGGGCTATCATATTTAAGGGGTAAGTTAGATGAAGTTGTATATAACTTAATAATTTATGATTGGTTTTGCAATATTGAAGTAATGTTAGCCGAATCAAGACTTTGTGATGTAATCGGCAACATCTTTTTATGACTTTAAGTGATTGTTATAAGCCATTGATTTATAGACATAGGAGCCCCATAATCCAAAAGTATCAAAAGCCGCCAATAATTAGAAGTTTCTAAAACTCTTAGTACAGATATTGGTAGGGATTCTGGAGGCAAGCACTCGTAAATTAATTAAGTTACCTGCTTCTCTGTCATTCAGTTAAAACAAGAATAAGAAAGAAACATTTTATAAATGTTAGTTGACACTTAGAAGATCAGATTATGTTTGAAATCGCCCTTTTGTCACTGATGATTTGTACTTTTTTAGTTAGTTTGTAATGGAAAAAGAAATAAAATTAAAAACCACGAACATTTATCCTTGTACAACAGAATCGAGTGATCGTTTTATTAATATCGAAGGATAAGAGAATAGGTCTCACAGCGGTGTTAGTACGAGCGAGCGACGTGATTCATCCGCCACGTCAGTGCGATATCCAGACTTGCTCGTAACTAGCCTGTCGCCCTAACTGGACGGAAAACTTTATGAATATACCATGTAGCGAACATTCTAGTGGGAAGCAACACAACAACTTTGTTACAAATTTTATGTGCTAACTTCGGTGTTGTAAAGCTCATCATATATAACAGTTATAAATCTATACCTTCTACTGAGAATATTCATTCTGCTTCTTTTATTATCTTTAGATAAATATAAATGTACCATAGTATACTATGGTAGCTACTTAACGTGACGTGGGATATATGCTTGTATGCTTGTTAACACATTTACAACATGTGTTGTCAATATTATTTTATTTATCACAATTATCATTTTTATTACTGTTACCGCCATCTACTGTCATATGAAGAGACTTAACTATTGGAAGTTTAGTGCGCCAATTTACCACTTACGGCGCCACTGTTGCAATTATGATCGTGCAAAAATGACTGTATTGTATTGTCCCTTATACGAGTAAAAGCTAAAAATCGTTTACGAGAATTTAATTTATACGTTACCTCATCACAAGCGTTAACATATGGACCTTCGCTCCGAATACTAGTTCAAGATACTAATTAAAAGAAACTAGCCCTAAAGAAAAATAATCGAAACACCGAGATTGCTGCATCAGCAAGAAGTACCAGCATCGGCATATCAAGACCAGGTCGTATCCCTTCTGTGTCCTTTCCCGAATATTAGTTTGCGTTTAAACAGTGTTTTCTTTCCAGCTTCAAGAAAACAAGCATATATATTTCTGGATAATCGTGAGTACTTAACCTCTATTCTTTCCTACCTCCAAAATGAGCGCTGACGATAAAAAGTCTAGCTTGGAATTATTAAAATCGCCTCGAAAACCTAGCCTAAGTGATCTTAAACGTCTTCGTGGTACATTAAAAGGCCGTATTACTCTTTTAGAAAAGTATGTAGTTAAAATTGATTGTGACACACTTACCCCATTACAAAAAACTGAATTGCAAATTCGCCTACAAACTGCTAAAGATACATTTCAAGAATTTAACAATATTCAGAATAACATAGAATTAATAGTCGAAGAAAATGAATTAGATGAACATTTAGAATATAGGGATATTTTTGAAACCTCATATTACAGTGTCTTAGCAGTAGCTCAGCAATTACTTAAATCTGAGGAAAGACCTAACAGCTCTGAGTGTCCCTCACAGCAGCAAAAAGCTATTTCTAACGTTAAGCTACCAGATATTAAATTACCATGTTTTGACGGTTCTTATGATGATTGGCTGGAGTTTAAAAATTCATATTTTTCGTTAATACATAAGCGTACTGATTTAGATTTCATACAAAAGTTTCATTATTTAAGGTCTTCATTGAGTGGCAGTGCTTTGCAAGTCATAAGTGCTTTGGAATTCACGGGTTCTAACTATGTTCATGCGTGGGAGTTGTTGGAAAGTAGATTCCATAACGAAAGACTTTTAATTCACAATCATGTTAAAGCACTCTTTAATATTAATTCTATTGGCAAAGATTCACCGCGACAGATAAGAACATTAATTGATACTATATTGCGTAATTTACGATCATTACAAACGCTACAGGAACCAACAGATAAATGGGATACATTGCTTATATATTTAATTGTTTCTAAACTCGATGTGTACACTGAACGCGAGTGGGAAAACCATAAAGGTTCGATTTTAAGCACTAGTTTAGAAACCAAGCTAAAATTGGACGATTTGTTGTCATTTTTACGTAACCGAGCCGATACTTTAGAAATGATTCATATTAATCACCCAAAATCTATGGTTCCTACAGTAAAAAATACGCAAGATAAATATCAATACGATTCTAAGCGTCAATCAACACAACATAATGTTCATAGTTACGTAACTACAAATAAAAATAAGTTTGAGAAACGTATTCGCAGTTGCTTAATGTGTCGCGGTAATCATGCACTTTACACTTGCACTGTTTTCCTTAATTTACCAGTAAAAGCCAGATCAAACTTTGTAGATGAACATAAACTTTGCCGGAACTGTTTGCGTGGAGTTCATCCTGTCGGGGATTGCTTGTTTGGTCCATGCAAACAGTGTCAATCTAAGCACAATAGCTTATTACATACAGATACGACATTAAACAGCGATCATAACAAACAAGCGAATGGCGCAAGCGGTGGCAGCGGCACGTCTACTACAGCGCTCCATACTCACACAGACAGCGCTTTATACAACACGCACACGAATAACCTGAGACGCCTCCCTCAGGTATTATTGTCTACAGCGTTATTAGAAATAGCGGATGATCAAAAAGAATTTCATTCTGTACGGGCACTTCTGGATAACGGAAGTGAACATTGTATCATAACAGAGAAATTATGTAAACGTTTGAATGCTTCATTTATACAGTCCACAATTCGTGTCTCGGGTGTGGGACAGTCGGTCTCACAGTCGAATAATTTATGTAATATCCATATTCGTTCAAGGTTGAGTAATTATAATACGAATATTACTTGCCTAGTTTTACCAAATATTACCATGCGTTTACCCTCTAATTATATTAGTAGTGATTTTATACAATTACCGGACAATATTTCGTTAGCAGACCCAAACTTTAATGTACCTTCAGAGATCGAGCTCCTTATAGGTGCTGACAAATTTTGGGAATTAATATACGATAATAAAATTCGTTTACCAAGCGGTCCTTACCTACAGAATAGCAAGTTAGGTTGGCTTGTATCAGGCCCCATTTACACAGATACTCTGCGCATTACAAAGCAGGTATCATGTAATATTTCTCAGGCCTTAGATTCCGAAATTCGTAGGTTTTGGGAGATTGAAAATGTCGCAAATGTAGGTCAGGTTTTCACTAAAGATGAAATCGATTGTGAGAACTTGTTTGTTAGTACAACTACACGCGACAAAAACGGTCGGTTCCAGGTTCGTATACCGTTTAAAGAACCCACTAACGTTCTTGGTGACTCATATACGATGGCTCACAATAGATTTTTATCTTTAGAGCGGAAATTAAGTAAGCTACCCCTATACAAAGAAATGTATTCTAATTTCATGCGTGAATATGAGGAATTAGGTCACATGACGCGGATAAATTCATACGATTCTCCTCATTATTTTCTTCCTCATCATGGCGTATATCGTGAGGATAGTTTAACTACAAAATTAAGGGTTGTTTTTGACGCAAGTGCCGTTACTACATCAAACAAGTCACTAAATGACATACAGTACGTGGGAGCGCCCCTTCAAAATGACATTTTTTCTATATTATTACGGTTTCGACAACATAGACATGTCGCGTGCGCTGATGTTGAAAAGATGTTTAGGCAAGTACAGGTACAGGCTGACATGAGACAATATCAGCTGATTCTTTGGAGGGAACAACCATCCGATACGTTAAATTGTTATCAGCTTAATACTGTCACATACGGCACTGCATCGGCACCGTACCTAAGTATGCGTTGCATACGGCAACTCGCTAACGAATGCGACGATGATAATATCAGTCGTATAATACGTAATGACTTTTTCGTTGATGATCTTATCACAGGTCATGATGATCCAATTGTGTTACAAAAAATATGTAAGAAGATATCTCAGATTCTTCAATCAGGTTGTTTTCCTTTGCGAAAATGGATGTTTAGTTGCGATGTTACACAAATTACAATGAAACAATTGTCTGTAGGTGAATATACCCAAAATAAAACGTTAGGGTTAGGCTGGTTTAATTCCACAGATGAATTATATTATACGACAAAAATAGATTTTAATAATTTAAACTTAACCAAACGTGGCATGTTGGCAACCATTGCTCAAATTTACGATCCTTTAGGCCTACTGACGCCTACGATTATAATTGCCAAAATATTGCTGCAAAGATTATGGCTACTTAAAACTGGGTGGGACGATCCCGTACCTGATGACGTGGTAAGCACTTGGACTAACTTCATGGTCGAATTGCAATCTTTATGCAAGTTACGCATACCACGGTTTGTACGCAGTGACTACGTGCGTACCGAACTGCACATATTTTCGGATGCATCGCAGCAGGCCTATGGTGCATGTGCTTATATAAGAACGTACAGTGATTCGGGAATTGTAGTTAAATTACTGTGTGCAAAGAGTAAGGTCGCCCCTTTAAAAGTAGTTACAATTCCTCGGCTTGAGCTATGTGGTGCAGTGATAGGAGCTAAATTATATAATAAAATAGTCGAATCGCTTTCATTAAAATTCGAAAGGGTAATTTTCTGGACAGATTCTACCATAGTTTTGGGTTGGCTTCGAATGTCCCCTCATTTATTAAAAACGTTTGTCCAGAACAGAGTAATAGAAATAAATGAGTTAACTGGAAATTCACAATGGTTACACATAAAAGGTAAGGACAACCCGGCAGACTTAGTGTCTAGAGGCCTTAACATGAACTCGCTTATCGATTCAAAACTGTGGTGGCGCGGTCCAGATTGTTTACACAAATACAATTATTTAGACTATAATTTAACAGATAAAAAATTAATTTCAACAAATAATTATGAACTTCCGGAATTAAATTTAAAAAAAGTTAGTTTTTGTGCCATTAAACAAATAGAATTAATTGATTTCAATAGATTTTCGTCTTTAACAAAATTGAAGCACGCAATTGCTTACGTTTTGCGTTTCATCAATAATATACGCGCAAGAAAGAGCGCGAGATATCAGCGACAAACGGGAGCATTATCCGTGAATGAGATAGATGCGTCGCATACGTCATTAGTTCGTATAGCACAGTCGCAGTCGTTTAAGGAAATACACAATAATTTGATTAAAAACTTATCGTTAAAATCTATCGAGAATAAAAAAATGTATAATAAAATCGCAAGTCTAAACGTATTTCTTGATGATTACGGATTGATTAGAGTTGGCGGTCGTTTGTGTAATTCTGAATTCGACTACAACAAAAAACATCCATTATTGTTGTGTTCAAAACATCGTTTTACAGTGTTGTTATTCGAGAGTGAACATAAAGTTTTGTTACATGCGGGCCCTCAGCTTTTGTTATCAACTTTGCGTGAACATTATTGGACACTCGGTGGTCGAAATTTGGCCAGAAATGTAGTGCATAGGTGTGTATGCTGTGCGCGTATTAAAGCAAAACCATTGACACCTATTATGGGTAATCTACCTAGTGCTCGCGTGAACCCTGGGTATCCATTTATGCGTTGTGGTGTTGACTATGCTGGGCCAGTGATGATATTGAACCGCAAAGGCAGAGGTGCTAAATTAACAAAAGGTTATATCTGTTTATTTATTTGTTTTGTTGTGCGTGCTATACATTTAGAGTTAGTTAGTAGTCTTTCCAGTAACGATTATATATTAGCGTTTAAGCGGTTTATTTCTAGACGCGGTAAACCGGTTGAAATGTACTCCGACAATGGAAAAAATTTCGTTGGTGCGGAGAAAGAACTTTCTACAGTTTTGGAGGATAATTCCATAACCATTTCAGATTATGTTACAAGTCATGGTATCCAATTTCATAGAATACCTATTTACGCAAGCCATTTTGGAGGTCTTTGGGAAGCGGGGGTGAAGTCTTGCAAATTCCATATTAAACGTGTAATAGGAAATGCAAATTTAAATTATGAGGAGTTCAGTACTGTTTTGACGCAAATTGAAGCCGTCCTGAATTCCCGACCCATGTCACCTTTATCCTCAGATCCGGACGACCTTTTACCACTGACTCCAGGTCACTTCCTCATTGGCCGATCGCTGACCTCGCCGGCTACACGTGACCTTACCAATGAGAGAACTAGTAGCCTTTCTCGCTATCAACGGGTTGAACAGCTTCGACAGCACTTTTGGCGAAGATGGTCAACTGAATATATCAGCGAACTTCAGATTAGAACGAAATGGAAGCAGCATGCCGAAGATGTCAAACTTCACAGTCTTGTTCTTATTAAGGAAGAGCACCTGCCACCACTACAATGGAGGTTGGGACGAGTTATACGTGTGTATATGGGTGGAGACGGCGTGTCGCGGGTCGCAGACATTCGCACAGCTTCAGGCGTAGTCCAGCGCGCTTTCTCCAAGATCTGTCCATTACCAGTGGAGCCTACCAGTGGAGACGACCACACTCAACCTACCACGACATTATTTACATCGCAGCATGTTCCTGTTGGAAATAGTGCTTCCAAGGCCGGGGGCATGTTACCGCCATCTACTGTCATATGAAGAGACTTAACTATTGGAAGTTTAGTGCGCCAATTTACCACTTACGGCGCCACTGTTGCAATTATGATCGTGCAAAAATGACTGTATTGTATTGTCCCTTATACGAGTAAAAGCTAAAAATCGTTTACGAGAATTTAATTTATACGTTACCTCATCACAAGCGTTAACAATTACCTATTTCAATACTAAATAGGTAGGTTACTTCTCTATGATATTGTTATAATAACAGTTCCTAAGAGTAAAATAAAATTGTGTTTGAATTTACGAGACAATCTCTGTCTGGGTAAATTTTGTTCTCATACTCTTTGTTTAATAAATCTCTTTGATAGAAGCTTTTCAGTTGTTTGTCCTTATAATATATCCATTAAAATGTTCATACAACTTTTTAGTTCGGAATAGTCCAAGTGCCTGCATACATTTTCGGGACATCAAATTTGAATGGAATGTTCCAACTCTTTTATACGTCGTGTTCATTTTGCATACCCATAAGTTTCAGGTTTTATTCAGACTGTCTATATCAATAGAATGCACCTTCCACCGTTATATAAACCAGCTGTCCGTGGTACTCGCCTCGCTGGAGCACCTGCATCTTCCTGCACAATACTTTATGGTCTTCAATTTTTATCGCTTCGTAGGCGTTTGGCAAATTTTTTCAAACTTACAATAGATAGTTTGTGAAACTGCGTAACGAAATTGAATTATATACAGATTATTATTCATGGCCATGTCCAATCATAAAACACTACATGGACAGCTTTGAAACACGGAAAAAAGAAGAGCGTAGCGTAATAATTAAAAAAATACAAATTTTAAAGAAAGCAACGGAATTTTAATTTTAATTCGTTGAGCCCAGATATAACTACACCCGTCAACCAAAGAAAATTTAAATTTGAATGTGTTATTTAATGTAATATTAAGGATGTATGCTTATAAAAAATTTTCTTTGTAATCACATTACTATGCAGAATTTCTGTTGATATTTAAATTATTTGCTATTCCACGTTGTATTTATTATGTTTCTGAACAAAGTTTCGAGTATAATCTAAATTAAATAATAATAAACTTCTATTTTCAAATGATGGTTTAGTTTCTAATCAAGTCTTCATGAAAGCCAATAGATTTTGAATTTAAAACCAATCATAAGTTTTGGAAATTTCCTTGATGGTTCCAACACAATTAGAATTGCTCATAGAATATTTCAATAGATATAAGAGAGTTACCTTTAAAACAATAATAAAAGCAAAATTGTAACAAAGAAAGCCTACTTTTGTATTTGAATACAAAAGTCTATAATTTTAAAATTAATCGCTTTTATGTTTTCAAATATTAAAATTTCTTTTGACTAACCATTTAAGGATGATTGTTTCTACAAAATAAAAATGATTGAAACTAGTAATCTAAATAGATTACCTACTAAAACAACTCATAGAACCTAAAACCTAACGAGTGGGAGTCAAAAATTTATAAAGAAAATTTTATGTTAAATGAAAAATGTACTTTGTTATTTCATTATCGCTGATAGAAATTGATGGTTCTTTGTAATACTGAACGTGAATATCGAACCTCAAAGCTGTTCGACGAAAATGATAAATGGACGGAAGCCACAGTTTAATGGTAGGCGGTAATTTCTTGTTCAGCTAGCATGGGTTTTGATTTTTTTTAGATGTAACGAAAATATTTTGTGATAGGCCCTGCATACTAGGCTCAACAAAGTAAATGTTTTAGCTACAAGGTACACTTGATGAAGAGACCTTCTATCTAATTTATTCTACTACATAAGTGAATTGTAAATCGAAGGTTACATAGTTAAATAGCAAACGTGGATGGTAGTACTAAGTACAAATATTCACATTCATAATATCAGCACCTCAGTGTTCTGGGAATATCACTGTAGCTTATTGCTGACTTGTTAGCCTTAATATTTTAAGATCATTTTATATATGTTTATTTACAGTCGACCTCAGGTCAAGGTTAACATTTTTAGACCATGTCATACCAACAATTAAAAATACATTGACAATTGTAACTATAACTAAAGGGTGTAATAGTTAATTTGATAAAGACTTTATATGTGAATTAATTAATGGTGTTGTAAAAAAAGTTAAATTTTTGTGAAATATTTGTTGCCATTAATATTTATTTTTACTAACATTTAATAAAAAATCGTATTTAAAAGAAATATATCTGTCTAGCTTGCATCCTTTCCATCGGCTCCCACCGACTATGACCAGAATGTCTATCTTGTTAGAGGTCTAACTACACCACATTTTCCACCAGTACGTGGTTGCCTATATTTCGTATTATTTTATTGTAGAAATTTAGTTATTATTAGTTAAATATTATTTTTTTCGCCACAACGTACGTCCATTCTTCGTGCTGTGTCCTGTCCACAACCATTTATGCTCGCCATTTAGGTGAATTATAACAGTGAATTTAATTCGCCTTTCCGATTCACATAACATAGCTCGCTACAAAGGTCGTTGAGTTTCACAAGCAAATGTCATAACTGACAACACACACAAGTTGAAGATTTCCAACTAACCCCTTAAGTTCCGAGGATTTTGGACGAGAAAATCTAACAATAAAGATGTTTATATTATAAACTCCATGAAGTCGTATCGTGGCGGAGCGGTGCCTTCTAAATTCATAAAATTTAAAATTTTCCTTATAATTTCTAATCTAAGAATCACTTTAAGGAGAAATTTCCTGCTGTTTCTTACAGTCTTCAAAGCGTTCGAACCGTAAGGGTGCCTTCAAAGGCTCCGACCTCGGCTAAAACGATTAGTATCGTGGAGGAGAAAGTCCAACTTAAGTCCAATCTATAGAAGGTTATCGTTTGTATATTAACCTTGTGATATTACAAAAGATATTACTACATTTAAATATTCGCACATCACCCTAGTAAGCAGTCTCTTAACAAGATGCTCATAAGGAAATGTAAAATCCATAGTGTCACCTTCTTGTGAAGTATTCTATCAATCATATTTTTTTAATTGGGTAGCTTGATATGCGCTGGTAAAAGGAAAATAAACTCCTTTAATTTACCAAAAGATGTTGGCAAAGTTAGGGTAAAATTATTAATGAAGAGTCCAATTATGATGGAAATATGATATGAAGGTGATATGTTCTTAAGTAATCATCATAATTATCTATTATTAGAGTACTTTAATCTTAAAACCGGTACTTTAATTTGTGTGCAATAAAGAATATTTTATTTGTATTTGTACGGTCTAATTACCGTACATTTTACAGTGTCAGCTATATCATGAACATAAAATTGTACATCTATTGTATTACTTGATTAATTAATTATTATTTTACAATTCATTCATTTTAAATTCGTCATACTAACAAGTTGTGAGTTTATCAAGATAAATGAATCAAATAAAGTTTATATTTTATTGACAAGGATTTCTTATTTATCAACATTAATCAGGTAAATCACATATTAATCCAAATAATAATTATTACGTCAAACAGTCCCCTTTTCTTTTTTTTCGTTTTACAACTCATACTTCAAAACTTTAATGCGAGAGCAGATATTGATTGTTTTCTGGCATTTTCAATTTAAATAATCAGAGATCTCAAATGAACTTAAAATTCATCGATTCCATTGAATGCGAGTAAAATATTTCGATTAGATGATACTTTTTTTTGATGACCAACTGTCGAAAATATTAGATTTAATTTACACAAGTAAACTATTTTATATTGGAAACTAGTTTCTTTCCCTAGAAGTATGGTATTTACTTATTCTTTTTTTAATTGACCACCAAAAAAATCATCCACTAACACACTTTTTATTTGGATATTCTGTTGCAAAGTTAAATACTTATAGAGGGCTTCATCAGGATGCTCAAACTTATGTAATTTTTTTGGCAATGTACCCAAACACACACACAACCACCCAACCGAGTATCGCTTATATGATATACAAATAGAATCGAAGTTATAGATAGTAATAAGTATGGAGTAAATATTACCAACAATATTCACATGACCGAATCGTCTGTACATAATGTAAGAAAAGCATTCCAATTGCGTGATATAATTATTGCGATATTATAAGACAGATGTTAGCTTAGGACTTTGAATGAGGAAGACCAAAATTAATGCAATAATAAAATGTGAAATTGAAGAAAAAGCCATCTTAAAGGTGAGGTTTTAGGTTTTTAATTATCATTTGCTATTTCAACATACCTTAAATACTTCTTCATTATAATGGTAGCCTTCGTTCCCTTTGGTCTTTTCAAATAGTATTTAAATTATGTTTGGTAATTAAAAAAATATTGAAAATTACATTTAAATAATAATTAATTAAGTTTTCAGTTGAATAGCTCACAATTATAGGTGCTTCCTTTTCCTCATTAGACAATGACTCCTGATATGGAGCTCCTTGTAAACATACGTGTATCCTTGTGCCAATTTTCAAAATCCTAACTCAAGCACAAAATAATTCCTCATGGCTCGAGCGCCCTGGAGAATCTAAGAGACAGCGGGACTCCCCCGGAGGTGATGTGATGCCTGTCGATTAGAACTCCTCCAGAGGCGAATCGCCCCTTAAGGCTTGAGGACTCTCCAAGGTTCTCGCCTCCTTAAAACGCCGGTAACGCTGTAAAGGCCATCTGCGGCCAACAGTATTAGTCAGTCCAAAAAAAAAACAAAATAATTCATATAAAAATGTATTCATAATTGTGTATTCTAATCGGTTACATTTTATTTGAATCAGTTTTAGTCCCCAACTTCTTTGTTTGATGTAATACTTTCACACAAAGTTACATGGATGATATTATTAATCCCTTTTGAACTGATATATTCTTTTTGTTCTGTTGTAGGTATTAGGATTTTAGTTTAAGATAAAACATATATAACTTACGTTATTAAACTTATGTTATATATAAATATATTTTTAATGTTAAAGCAGAAATGAAATACTCATCGTGTAATTTTCCTGGTAAACATATTTGTAATTATTGGAACACAAAAACTTTAAGTACGTTATTTCATTGTTATCGGTTATTTGTATCAATAATAATACAAGAAAAACCGAAAACATTGAAATTTATATACAATCAGTAATTATGATCGGATGAACATTGTTAAAGAAATAGAATATTTCACTCATAAGCACTGATTACGTGTTACCGTGTAGTAGTGTTACCGTCGATAATACTTCCTGTACATGTACTATGCTTAAAATGAAATGATAATAATCATGAGAATTAAATTTGGAATGGGAATTCATTGTAATTTTTTCCTACCTATTTTTTTGTTTAGTTAAGTATTCATCTTTTGTCCCCTATTTATGGAAATAATAATATTATTTCATTATCATTAGTATATTATCCTAATACTGGTAAAGGTCTTCCTCGTATTTTGTAGACTCAAATGATATTGAAGCCACTGACACAGCCTTATTCATTTGGTATGTGAAACTGTTAAAGCACCAATCGGGAGCAACGACTTTCAGCGCCTTTCGAAGCGGTAGAAGCTCGGCTTATAGATTTCGATTAATCCATTCGAGATAGCCATGGTGAGTTGCTATCTTTTCATAATGAAAACATTAACGCGGCAGAGTTTCACAATGGCAAAGTGTAAATTAAACCACTATCTCCATAGAAAAAATTAATCAGAATAATTAATAAACGGATACAATTAGCAACCCAACCCACTAAAGAGAAATGAAAAACAAAGCTAGCATGCGGCCAATGAAAACTCTTCCATTCCAGGAACGTTTGACGTTACATGGTCCGTATTGTTTGTAATAGGCAATAATTTTTCGAGCCGGTCTGTGATGGATGAGGTCACACGAGCTTTTGACGGTTGATTTATTCTATAGTCATCCTGTGCTATGGCCAACACGACTGGAGTGACGTTTATAATAATGTAATAACGTGATTTATTATCTGAATTGTAATTACTCTATCCATTTAGAAATCAATGACTAATAAAAAAGTTTATACATTTTCATTGTCCTTCAAACAACTTGGGTTCCTTCAAAATAGGCATGAAAATGCACTTTTTGGGCTGGCAAGATAGAGGTGAGTAGGGCAGTATGTCGTAAGCTGCCTTTTTTATCGGATATCGTCATTAAATCCACTGACTTGTTTCTGTAAGTAGGTTTTGCTTACTTTGCTCTGTAGCTAAAGCGTAATAAGCCACACAATCCCAAGCTGTAATCTTACCGTGAATTTTTTGATTCATTTAGGTAAGGTTTTTTATGTCAGAGAATGTCAAGCAACGATATGGTCCAGGTAATGAATAACAAAGAATAACTTGGATAGTACTGGTGCTTTCACATTCTGTGGCCAAGAGATGTTAATTTGTCTAGTGGCAATTATGGCTTGGTTTTATGACTGATGGTGATGGTTTTATCTCTGATGGGTCTAACACCGAATAACATTTTATTTTCAATATTATTTTGCTCGAAGAACATAAGTTATTCTTTAAAAATGATTATGCTAGTTATACCTACTATGAGATCATAATCAGATCCTCTTTACACCAAAACCCTCTTAAGCTCTGTTCACAAACATTTAACAAGATTTTATTATTTCACCGATGGTTTTGACGTATAGCCTATAGAAGAAAAGTCAAAAACTGATGGGTAAATTTGAATCACCTTTTTAAGTTGTGGTGAACACTAAGTCATAAACTAATGATAACATCTTCCAAATAAAACATTTTGTTTTGTATTATAATAATAATTTAAAGAGTCCCGTCCCTATTTACCAGTTATTTTAATGCAAACATGAAATTAGATTATTTATTAATTGGATTACCAACATAAAATAACAATATAAAATATATTCGTTTTACTGTAATTTATAGAAAGAAGATGATTGAATCGTGTTGTTTTTAAATTTTTAAACCAATTGACCCGGCAAACTTTGATTCGCCATATAAATAAGTTCTTAAAAAATAATTCTGGAAAAGGTCACCCTTATCACCTAAGGTTATAAAAAATATCCTACGACATATTCTCAGACCTGCAAAATAAATATACATAAAAGATGTAATAAAAATTGGTAAAGCCGTTAGGGATACGACAAGTTCTTTTAGGCGATTTATTTTCAAACTTAAAATTCCATTGCAAAAGTGAAAGATTTTTTAACATTAAAATGTGCCTGATAGCCTTGTAGGATAAATGTTTTAGGTTTCTAGCCTGTCTTGTGTTCAGACTGCCTGTTGTTAGCTTGCACAACTTTGAACAATGATTAAAATTGAGTAATCACAGCCACGCTGGCCAGCCATGTCTAAAAGTAATACTTATAATTCCATAACCTATGAATGGAGTCGCGGTAATAATATTTAGCAGGGTAGGTAATAAATGCTTGTAGTAGAATCCTTTTGCGAGCTATGTTCAGGTAAACTGTAACCGATTATTATTTTCAAGCATCATGCCACGGTGGACTGTGGACTTTGAAAATATATTTTTCTAGCCTTAGCATTGATTAGCATTAGATCTAGATCTTAGCATAGATCTATTAATTTTATTCCGTTCTTCCGATATTTCATAACAAAATGATTGGAGTTGATTATTTCCCAATAATTTTTTTCCAATAAATATTTGATATTTTGATGCATATAAGCAAAGCACCATATATGCTTTGCTTATTGGCAAGTATGCACACATGTGATATATTAAAATGCATTTCACATATAAGAAGATTAATTAAAATGAATTAATTAAAAAATGGCTATGCGTTAATTGATTATACAATTATTTTAAAAATGATATGAACACCGAATGTTGCAATTTTCTAAATTCTAATAATTCTATATCAAATTAATATAACTTGCACTTCCAAATGACATCCTTTTTGAGTCATGCAATGCTCGATGATATTATATAATATATGTTTATAAATACTTTCTAGTTTTTGACAGTTTAGTGCTAAAATTACCTAAAACTTAAGTACACTAATAAAAAATTTCGCTGTAAGCCGGTGAAGATTATTCTTACGGAAAACTAATAGTGCACGGAAAACGGATTAGCTTCTTGAGATTCCTCTTAGTAGCAAGTTACTTTTCCCTCAAATCCAATTTACAATGCAAGCATAAATAAATTATGTTCTCTTGAAATAGTCAGGGAGTTGAAGTTTCATTGAATATTCTTAAATCCAAGTGCACGTTTCTATTGATATTCCGTAATGGACCATCTTATATCGGTTTTAAATGATTATTAAAATAAACTGATATCTAAATTGCTACCAATACCTATATATATCTATATGGGTCTCTATGTATTATAAGCCGAAATTCTGGTAGGAATGTATAGATTTCTAGTAGAAGTTCAGTTTATACCTAATATATAATATTTGAACATAGCGAACTTAAATATATTTCCTACCAAAAGTTAAAAAATAACGTCTGACGAAGTCTTTAAAAATTATAGTTATAAAAAGTTGCTTACTTTAAAAGAAGCTCGAGACAACAAAATTAAGGTTTTAAAAGCACTGTTTGGAAGACAACTCAGTGTTTGACAGAAATAATTTGTTGAAAATAAGCTCAAAATTTACTGCGCTCGAGGCTCTTCGGAGCGGAATTTATTGTACACGGAGCAATTGTGGAATTCTAAACAGGCTGTCCCGCAGTGCAGAACGCTGGATGTAACGAAGACCGGGAAACTACGTACGTACAGATTCCTATGAGGATTCTTCAAGGTGCTTTTAATTTTTGGTTTAGTAGAAAGAAGTTTTATATAGTATAGTAGTAGTGGTAATTCGTATAGTTTTATTCTACAAATTTATTGCAGATTCATAACGTCTGACATATTGTATGCTAATTATAAATACCGGTACATTTTAAATCTATTTTTTTCTTTATTATATTGTGATCAATAGGGATGTTGACTACAAGTAAAAGTTTAGCACAACAAACAATGCGATATTCTATTATAATTATAATGCTTGTTACTTGTGGGCTTGTAGGCCACACGACGAGATAGATTGATCTTATACCCCGTTGATTCCAGAAATTACCAGATTCTTCGGGCAGTGATATATTGCATCTCCTCTGGGTGCACTATGTACTTGTAAATGCCTCTTGTGTGCATTAAAGGGCTGCAAGAGCAAAGAATGTGCAATGCGGTTTCGTCTGCCTCTTGACAGGAACTACCATAACACGTCTTGCTTCATATCCATTTTAAACAAGAGTTTGCTTAATTTACAGTGACCTGTGAGGATTCTTGTCACTATGCATGTATTATATCTTTTGAGTAGTCTCTCTCTAGACAATTTATAGTTAAATCCTTTTATTACGGCTTTCGAATGTTTTTATCTGTTTCCGGCATTGTATATTAAAGAAGCTTCGGAAAGTATATTTATTAACATACATATTTTAACTTTATCCACATACAAATCCACCCAAACAAAATTTTGGTCACTTGTAAGGTAAGGTTACATTATTGTTTTGAACGTTTTTGGGCGAAATTTAACACCTCATTTTTAAATTCTTAACGGGGTTTCTCGTGGACTTCATCTCGTCTCTTCACAGCACAGAGCACAGATAAATCTATCTTCTTATTGTCTTACCTTCAACTGCCAGAAAGACAAAGATCAACATTATTGTTAAGAAGGCAGACATAACAATAACATTACTATTTTTATATTTAATTTATTAAAAGCTTTGATTTAGAGAGATTTAAATTAATTTGGTTGATTACATTAGGTAAGGTTGATGAACAATCATATACAAACCAATCAATGTGATATACAAAAAGATAAGAAATATCAAAGAATTACTACAAAAGGTTTGACAAAAAAATAGGTTATCAATCAGTAAATTTTTTAAAAATTGTACTATATATGTGAGTTATTTTTTAATTAATGGTATAATTACATTTTAATTGTGATTCAACATTATGATTATACCATAAGTTGTATAATCATAATGTTGAATCTGGGACATTTACAGAAAAGGTTTTGTAAAAATGAACATTGCTAATATCATGGCAATACAAACTAGTTATTGATATTTGATAACATTTCAAAATAAAAGAGTTATAGCCATAAGAGCAGTAAGTGGACACAAGAATAAACAACGTACATAAAAGTGTAGTACCCTTAAAACTAACAACTATTTTGAAGTCATATCTTTTCATAGATACTGTGGAAACGAGATCTCTTTACTGAAGTTTTGTGTGCGCTCTGCACTTCTGGTTTTTCAAAAGACCTCTGGATAACGAAGTACTTCTGCATGAAACCTCTTTCTATTGGATATATTTCAAACTAGAGATTTACTGAATTCAATGCATTTGCTTAACAGGAAAGATTTTAGAATTATTTGAATTTATAATTTCAATGGGAAATAAAGTTTTAACTAAGGAAAAAAATTTGAAACGCTTAAAAAATAATTCTATATCAGATTTATATAGCTATTGATAGTGTGAATTAATTGATAGTGACATGATAGTTTTATTTTAGAAGGAACTGAATAATATTTAAAGCAACTCTGCTGACTTTTTGTATTCATTCGAATAGGAGGAGTTAGAACTAATGTGCGCTGGATTTCAATAAACTATTTACCGTTGGCTTTTTACTAGGTGTTGTTATTTGACATATTCGAAATGCTTAATATATGAAAATTCAATGACTTGATACCAAAACTCTCTGTAGAATATAAAGGTACGACATGGACTTCAAGTAAACAAACATGGTGTTATCAAACGTAGGAAATTATAGAATAGATATAACTGTAATTATAACAAGCAAAAATTTGTTTAGAATGTATGACACTGGATCGAACGGGAATTCGTTCAGGATCAAGAATAATATGAAAGTGGCTCTTCGTCAATACCCACTATAGGCAGTTTGTACAATGCTATGTAAGAAATGTACCATGTAAGCAACATTCTGTAGTAGTGGCGTCTAGAGAAGTGTGTTCATTCTACATTAACTGCTTTCGCTTATAGGCACTTCATGGTTATAATCGATGGTGAGCTTTGCATAATAAAATATCCACATACTAAGCGTGCGGCTTTTATTTGATTTATTTATCAGTATTAAATCTGTAAGATCACAATCTCAATTTTTATTAACAATAATTAAATCAAAGCTTTAACGCTTTAGAAGTGTATCATTACCCATAAGTTCATGGATTATTGAATTTAGCTGTAAAATCGGATATATCGTCAAACCTTTAATTGCTATTCGGTAAGGATGATCAGTGTATGATTGAGCCCATGGAAATATAAATATGTCATTATTAATTGTCTTATTCATCAGAAATAAATTATGTTCTATAAATATAATATAAGCTCAAGGCACAAAAGTTCGCTTGTAGGTACATATACCGAGAGCGTAATATTGTAATAACCTTAACCGTTCAATGGTGGAATATAAACGATACCGCTGAATATATATATATTTTTAAAGTCGACTTACCTCGTCAGTCAGCCTCTATAAACTTGAAATAAGTCAATTAAACTTATTTTAATGTAACCTTACTTTCTTTTTTCGAGGAGTCTATCTACGGACCTAAACGGGGTGTGTAGGACTCACCCAGGAATACACACTAAAACTCCCCGGAAACTCGATTGGTCTTCACAAGGGTGACCTGGGTTCTGCCGATTCAATTCACCAGGTTGCCTCCAGAACCATCACTGTTTTAATTTATATACAGGCAAGAAAACTTGTATTTTTGTATGGGCCTTGTCCAATTGAAGCCATGTGTGTTAATAAATAAATAAAAGGGAAAAAAATCTGTCCTGTTTGAAAATATGTTGTATGAACCAGTGAACTTGTCTACCGCAGTGAAAGGGTTAACCTACAATTTACGTTGACGTCGGTCAATGTTGCGGGGTGTTGCCAAATTATTCGGAGCAATTGCTCCCTTCGAATGTGGGTAACGCCAACATTACAGGCCGAATTGCGGGCAGGAAATAAACCTTAATTTTATAGTGGTTGTAACGCTACGCCCATGAGCTTACTGGGGGAGAAAAACGAAACACCCCAATTTTACTATTAGGCTTGCACATAAAACTTGCCGTAACAATAAATCAAAGAGCTTTCGCACTTACAGACGAGTGTATTAAGGTGCGTAATGTTTTTTTTACTTCTATTAGGCGATTGTATCGAATAAATTAAAGTAAAGGCATGTTTATATATTTTGTACACAGGCTATTTAAAAATAATATCTACAAGATATTATTTTAATCTAATAAACTACATAGTCTATTCCTAATTTAGTCAATAACAACAGATCAACAACTGGTTTGTCTGCATACCTAATGTTTTACATAATATAAAAATGTGAAAGAGTATTAAAAGCTTCTCTATTTCTAGACTAATTGCTCTTCCTAAAGTAAGCTGCTTAAGTCTAACGTAACAAAGAAAATTAATCTGTTACTCATAAACTAGGCATTTTTTAAAGTATATTGTTCAAGATACGCCAGCAGGCCCGTAAGAGAAAGAATGTTCAAAAAGGAATTTTCTAAATCAAAACACAATATTTATTATAAAAATATAATATAACCCCATTTTGGATTATATTTGTTTATCTACTTCTAAATTAAATCTGCTTTGAACGAATTCATAATCTTATTAACTTCAAGTCAAAATGACACATATTAATAATAATGAATTAACTACAACAATAGATTATATTCCTTCTTTTTAAGATTGTTACCTTCAAAAACTAACTTACAACTATATCCCTTTTTATACGGTTTCGTGATGAGTTTTTATTTTTTTATTCTTTAAAGCACCCATTTAACAGACAAAAGTTTTTGACATGTCTTTTGCAAACAGGTGCCGCTAACGGGTTCTGGTCCACTCATGTTCTCTTTATCTATTCTTCAATAAAAATATTTAGTCTTTTATAATCAAATTCTTGTATGTCAAGTAAAATAAATTTACTAAATGGCTGTAAAATTGTCCTTCTTTATAATAGTTTGTGTGTGAAGTCAAATATTTTAATTAAAATGCTATATTTAATAATTGACCTCTAAGTATAGCTGGAAGATTTTGAATTGTATATTTTAACTATTATTATTAAAATTAAGCTAATAGCTCAATATTTTTCAGAATTTTAATAATATTTTTAATTTAAACTTCCTGAAGAGTATATAATGTACCTAGACTGAATGAATGTTTTTTGACTTTGACTTTGACTTGTACCCACCAGTGCCTCGGTATTTCTCAACATATTAGTGCTAAAAATTGTTATTTCTTTTATTAGAAATTTTAAAAAAAATTAGATGTACTGAAATTACGTGAATAATAAATTTACTTTTATAATTAGATACTAGACACACGGAAAGTTATTTCACACCGTGTAATGATTATATAATTTCATTTATTGTTTGCTTGGATAATGACTCAAAAATTAGCAATACCTACAATGAACACTCGTTAAGATGAATACATATCGTTTGGTGATTATTAACGTTGGAACAAGAAACAACAGGTAAATTTTAATAAGGTTTCGAAAGAGAGAGAAGAGAGTTGACGTCGTACTTTACTTGTTCTACGCATTAATTAATAGGCTCTTGGTACGTTTGAATAATGAGGACCGGAGAACTAACCACTTAGTTAAGTAAAAGCTTGTTTGAAAAATGTTATTAAATTAATTTACTTTCTGGTTTAGTCTAGCTAGTTAGCTAAAATATGTTGTTGTGTATGAAATAAATGCTCCCAGCAAAGCGCTACCATGGGGAACACTTCCCATGTTTGTAGCAAAGCAAGGTAATTGAAACTTTATACTCCGCAGTATTACAACACTAAAAATTCATTATTTAGTGAAATTATTTAAGTGATTTGAATTTGAACTTTGACTTTATTGACTTAATATATTTTTAAATTTTAGGAACGTAGAAATAAGCAGTACCTTTGTACAATTCTCTAATATTCTGTTGTGTCCTTTTAATTGTCTTTTGTGTACATAAATTGTTAAATAAATAAACATCAAGACGGTTAACAGTTAGCTGATCTTTACATTTCTGAATTATTTTAATCAGTATATTTAATATAAATGCACTTAAAACTCACCATTTTAGAAACGTTAAATTATGTTATCTGTCATATGTGTTTATCTGGTCAGATAGTAATGACAGGGAGATATAACTTAATGACAATGTCTTTACTGTTTTGAGTTATTGCGCTATTGGTGAAACAATAAGTAGCATTGTTACTTTTTATTGTAATTCACATTATAACTCTTTGTTATTCATTATAATATTAAAATAAATAAAATAAGAGCGACACTGTGTGACTAAAATTACTATAAAATAAATGATTATCCCAGTGATACCAAACCGTGGGAGTTAAATGTTCAAAAACAAAAAATGTATTAATATGTTGTGTCATAAACATGAATCGCCTCGGTATGTGATTCTTTATATATTTATATTTTTAGTAGGGACTTTTGTGCAACTAAATTATTTTAGCATCAAACAAGGCACCTAAAAATAACCTAAAACTCATTTGATTTTATTTTAACAGTTTTATTTTTCTTTAAAATCAATGAGAGTTGGGAATTTGGAATAGTTTCCATTTTCACATTTCGTGTTATATCATTGGTGAGTTTTAAGGGAAAAAAGCTAGTAATTATTGGCCTTAAAAATCAATATAAAACGACTTTTTATTGTCTTGTTAACGTTCTATTTTTACTAAACCGAGAGCGTTCTATTTTATCGGAAACTAACGCCCACACTAGTCTAAATAAAATGAGGTTGTCGGTGTGGTTTTTTTCTGTTTATAACCAGTCGAAAAGAATATAGTAGCTATTCGTATTCTACAGAAGCATTGTCAATGGATGCTTGTGGAACTTGTAATTAATAGAGTATCATTGTAAACCGGCCATATTTTTGTATAGCTCAAGCGATCTCAGTAATGGCTTCTCGAATAACTTCTCGAATGTTCTATGTTAGTACAGATGAATTATCGATGAAAGCTAACTTACCTACAACTCCCGGAACACAACAATGCAGTAAATATTATTATTGCGGCGACAGACATAAGTAGGATTGTGGTAGCTACGGGAAATTTAACCTCCAGACCCGAGACGGAGAAGTTTAAATTGAATATAATTAAGAAATAAATAATGACCATTATTTATACAACAATGTATACACTTTTTCGCAATTGGTGGTGGGAAAAAAAATATTTTAGAACTAAATCACAAAATTTGTCATCTCTGAGCTTCTTCTAGAATGTTTAAAATGAATAAATCACATCTTTAAATAGAGATATAGCTCTTATACCACCTTTGGTTACCTATCTATAAATATAACATTGATATTACAAGACTTAGGTGAGCCAACATTTTGGCGTCTCCTAATTCTTGGTGCCACAACAAATTGGAGTCATTTCCGCAATAAGTCGGGTTAGAGACGCTGGTTTTTCTTGAATATTGCGGTGAATCAAGGGCTGTTTACACTCTCCGATTTCAGAAAATACTTTGATGGTATGATGAAAATGAAATATAAGGACAAGTGCTTTTTTACAAATGCAAGTTTTACAAGTGCCTTTTTACAGATTTTTGGACAGATGTTCATGTGCTTTAACCGCTTCAGTGGTCTAGTGGCTGAGACCATTTACTTCAGATCTGGAGGTTCAGGGTTCATTTCACAGTAGGGCAGAAATTTTCACCTCGGTTTGGTTTGTGGTAAGTCCACCTGGCCAGCCACCTTACCTAAGTCAGCTGCCATAAAAATCATGTAACAGATTTCCCAATTTTTTTCAATATGCAAATACAATAATTGAAATGCCTATTAACAAATTTAAAGACTATATCAAACAATATTTAATGGAAAACGGCAACTACAAAGTTCAGGAGTATTTAGGTGATAAGAAAGCATGGACTATTTAAAAAAGGAATTTAAATAAACTTAAGCTGTAATTAAACTAAATTGAAATTTAAACCAGATATGACGATACGTACCGATGTATAAATATTTGAAGTCCGTACAACATTTACTTTAGCTTAATTTTTACCTTGTAGTTGGCAGGAAAACTGCAAACCTAGTACAAGGTAAGAAAGGAAAAGTATAGTGAAGTTTTTGTAAGCGCAGCGGCTCAACTTGCTGAAAAAATAAATATCTTGATCTGCCGTGACTACGTGCGAATTCCTACGACGAATTTTAACCTAATTCTTTAATGTAAATGCTATCCATTGAGTTGTACAAGAAGGAACTAAAGGAATATACATGCAACTAATTAGTATCCAGAAAAGGAGACTTGTTTGCTTCTATTTTTCTACTTCACCGTTGTTATCAGCACTAAAGAAAACAACTTTAAATTTTTATGTGATAAAATCTAAGTTTGAGTGTCAGATCTATCTCATTTGTCTGAGATCTTCAGATAGTTGGAAGTCCTTATTCCCAACTTGTCGCGAAAAAGTCTAGTGAAAGATACCGTTTCTGTAACGAAGACTAATTTCTTAGAAATTGAAAGGACTTATTTGTAGTAATGGAATCAGGGGAAACGAAACTATACCGATAATATAGTGAATAAAGTGTTTTTCTCGATAAACTTAGGAAATAAAATTGAGAATTTAACTAGGCAGATATCCCAATGCAAGATTATTGCTATCGATATTACCTGAATAGTTTACCTGAATATTTTAGAACAGGTAGCATAAAAATATCAATTGTTTTTTAAAATTCTTACCTTTATAATATTTTGACGATTTTTAACGGTCAATTTATGACTTATCGGACTTTTTTTTAAATATTAAACTTGCAGTATTAATGAAAACCAATATCTTTTTACTTATTAGTTGATAAGAGAGAACAAACTTACATAGGTTTATAATTACAAATATTTTCACCTTTATTGTACAATAACTATGCATACTTCATCGCCATAAGAGAATGGCTGTGATATTTGTTACATAAACTTGAGTGGAATCTCTATTACGTATATGTATATCACAATTACCTTTTTTGCGGACTCAGTGCAGTTAAGTGCAGTAAATATAGTTATATTAAAAGTTCCATCTACTACGAGCGTCTATTTTGGTTAGTTATCTACGACCATAGATAAGCCGTCCATTAGTACCTATGTTATTTACGATAGTTGCGATTCGTGGCTTTCTTGCCAGTTTAATCTAAAACGATTGCTTACACTTGCCTCGTAGAAATACAAAATAAATGTTTCTTCTTTCCTTTCTTTCTAATGATAAGGGTAAAGGTTTGAAGAATTATGGTTTCATAAATATATATTTGTATATATACAGAACTAAAATGATTACTTTAAGTTTAAGTTTAAATTTCTATCAGCCAGTTATGATTTGATTGCAATTGATATGATTGCAACTATCGACAAATACAGTGAATATATATAATTAAATTAGTAATGTACTTTTCATGTAAAGTTAAATGTAATTATATAAGTAAAATCTATTGTTATTCATTTTTATTGCTTATGCATTATTTATAGCTACGATATGATTACCATCGTAAGGTGTATACCCTTCTGAAGTTGACACCGCCAATTTCCTTGGCTAAAGCTAGCGGTGCACGCAATATCCGCTTCTAAAGTAGAATGTCTTACGAAATTGCTATTTATAAGTAATCATTTTATTTATTTTGGTCATTTCCAGCTTTCTTTATATAACATTTTGTCACTATTTGATTTTTGATATGCATGCCACTATTGTGGGTGAAATAGGTGTTGTATTGTAATATAATAATGATAAAATACTTCAGTCAAATACAAATAAAATATTATTGAAAGCGAAATTTCTTTCAGGATGTTCACGGATCAAATATATTATAAAAACGGAACTATTGAACTTTGAAAATAATTTTTGCACGGATTTAAAGTACGTTTATACATTATCTAAGTTATTCTTAATTCGCAGTTATTAAAAGGGACAAAATTACAAGCATTTCCATCAAAACAAAATAATAAAATCCCTTATTCTTCTGTTTTCGGTTTATATATTATTATGTATTTGTATACTGATTTAAATAATATTATGTACAACAGTAGTAGTTCAAATTGATACATATATGTTCTTAATTCTTGCAAACTTAATTAGTATCTCCGCAAATGCCCGTTCGACGTTAATTGTTGGTTAGCTTGTAAAGATCTCTTGCTAGAGATAACCCCATTTTTATGTGTCTATATTGTTTAATTTTCACTAGTTGTTTATGTGCACAATAAAGGTTAATATACCTCCTGTACCTAAATACATGTACACTTATTGAATATCACTTAGTTTTCCTACCAGTTGGCTTCACTAATAACGATTAAGCTAAACAATGGTTTTATTATTTTATTCTAATTTGAACGGGCATTCGAACAAAAATAAATGAAAAGGAAAACTTTTCTTAGTGGTTTTTATGATTATAAAAATAAAGCTTAAACTTAAACCTCTTCCAAGGAAACAACTTTGAAATCACAAATAAATAATGAGCTGTTACTAATGGATCGTCCAGATATTAGAGTTTTGTATAAAAGAGCTGGATGAATCAAATCATTTTTTATTGCGATTAAGAGCATTGCTTCTAAAAAATAGCTGGTCTATATCTGCTCTAAAATTATATACATCATACTTTCGTACACTGTCCAGAAATAGGTGTACAGAGTTATCAATAATACTATAAGTAAACGAGGGTAAATTAAAAAAAGAGAGTATGTTAACATAAGATAATATTTGTCACACATTTATAAAAAAAATACTTTCACGTTTGCAAGGCTGGTTATCAAATACTGTATTTCACTAGATAAATTTGTCTCGTAAGTAATGGTACATCAGTATACATTGTTTACACTATAGGTAGAGCGAAGTTCTAATATCATTAAACATTCGTATAGACTCAACTCTACAACTTGACTCAGAATTTGGACCTACAGCAATTTTAAGAACTTCATACCTCGCTTTAAGGGTTCCTTTGAATCTAATCCTTTAAGACCAATATACATGTACAATAAATTTACTAGTGATACTGCACCTGCACCCAACGCAACGCTTTTTTGGTCAAAACTAATTCATGGCAGAAATACAAACATAGGTACCTACGTTATTTTTTTATAATTGTTATTCATCTACATTTCCTTATTTATTATTTTATACTTATTTACTTGAAAGAATTACCCAAACTCATGATATACTTTATATTCCCCATAAGCCACCAAAATAATAATTAGAGAATATCTTTGTAATAACGCGATTAATCTTTATGTCTAGGACAAGGATAAATGGCACGCGCCAAATGGAACGTAACCTCATTCAATTACCTTTTTTTTAATAAGGGTGCCGGGTGATTCTTTGAAGTAGGGCTGTAAATTTAATATAATTGCTAGACGAAGAAAAATGTCTTAATACCCCAGGGATCGTTTAGGAGGTCTCGGTGGTAGTAAAGTTGTGCCGCTGTCACTCACTTGTCCGCACCAAGCTATATTAGTATGCAAATTGATGGACCTACGATTTATAGACTTTTAAACTTTATTTCAGAGAATATATATTCTGGAGTTCATTTGCTTGCTCGTTTTCATTCGATGCTGTTTTTATTGGCTGGGTGGTTATGTTAAGTTGCATTTGGAATCTTTAATTGATTAAAAATGTAATTGTATTTTCGGATGATAGTTTGATGCGAGATTTGAATTTATAGTTTTAACTGATAATTTACAAAATAATTGAATATAATGAAATGGTTCGTGAGATAGATCATAACCCGATGATGTTCACAATAATACGTGTCATATATATATTGTAACATATATATTTTGGCTTATATCATCTGGCAATGGAAAATAAAGGATCGGTGGTAAACTCGCTATATCGCCGATATGTCAAACTGGCTAAATAATTAAAAAAATTCTGATCACAGTTCCATGAATCCTAACTTTTGTGAATGTCATAAATTATTATGAGTGAGATTAAAAAAAATTATGTTTATAAATTTGTCATTAGAAGTAGTAAAGAGTTACGTAAACTACATACAAATAGACTTTAATACAATGCTTTTATTCTTAGCATCCTTGAATATTGTAGCGTCATTGTCTGAGACTAAAAAGACTTGAGGATTGGTATCTATGGCATTTAGCATAATCAGTAGGCAAGTGTCTTATCTACACGTGCCTTGATTCTCATGTCATTCTAGACGAGAGTACTTTAAAAATACCTCATTAGATAAACTACAAGTTAACAGGAGAATTAGAACAGAATTATGTTTAAATATACATGCGATGTTTACATATTATTAATTGTTCACTTGGCCTTATATCTAATACTAAGTATTGAATTTATTTTTAGTGTAACCATTCCCCAACAGGGGAACTATTAATGTATTTTATACTATCAAAAGTAAAATTACAAAGAGTTTTCAAGAAGAAAAGTTTAATATATTCAATTTTATTCTCCTTTTAATTTATCCACATTTTTTGAATACACACTTTCCAAGTATCGAAGAATAGTTTGAAGGTGTATTTTAAAGTTTTCCTAAGAACCTGTTCAATGCCCGGTGATTTTGCGTTAAAACTCCCAAGTTTTGGGACGTCAAAACGAAGTTACTTTATTATAGAGCCCCGCACAATGCGATGAAATATAAATGAACAAAATTGTGAAGTTTTTGAGTATCCCCGTTATAAATGCAACGAAACAGTACACTCATTATCCCCTTAAAAGTTTTTCATTGTTATGTAATGGAAACGTTGTTATATAAAGGGAAAGATTATATCCAAAGATTTTTTAATTAGTATTATATTCTTAGTATTATAAATGTATAAGACCGTTATTTTGGACATTGAGTACTCGATAACGCAAAAACGGAAAAGGGTTGGTCAAATTCGGTATGTATATATGACTATATTTAAAAATATTGCTGTATAGATTTTTAAATTTTTTTCAAGTCACAAGACCACGAAGACTACTTTTAAAAAAGCTTAGTAAAATTCAAGACAGGAAGACAAGTTTTTATAAACTTGTCTTTTTAAAAAGACTTTTTCTAAAATCTTTTTAGCACTTAGGTATTGCAAATGAGACATCTTGAAAGTGGAATGTTCTAAGAATGCTCGTTTTATATTTCTCCTCAATATTATTTCTCGTATCTTATAAACTATGCTCAAAGCTATCATCTATCTTCATCTGTGAACAAAGGATTTGTTCCTGACTTGCAGTATATATTTCGTTAAATTCTGGATTCGTCATAGTCGTTTTTTTTTGAAAATTCTTCCTTTAGTTATTATAATCAGCTTCTGGTATTTATCTTAAATTTATTTTAATTTAGTCCGCTATAATAATATAGCGGACTAAATTAAAATAAATTTAAGATAAATACTAGTAATAAATATTTAGTATAAACTATAGCCAATTTTTATAGTTCTTGAGTGTAACCAAAGCTAACAACGTTAGATTTGACTTTGAGAACTGTTAAAAGAGGTCATTTTCTTTGCCTAAAGATATTGTAATATTTTATAAGGTATCGAAGTAAATGAATGTGTCATCCAGGTCATGTTAAACTTCATACAGGACTACAATAAATACGATACAAATAAGTTTGTTACATATTTCTACAGTTTTTATTTAAGCGACTTCTTGCATAAACTACTTAGTATATCTATATTATTATTATAGTTACATATTCGTAAGATTTTCAGTTATTTTTTTTTAAATTTTGGTTTAAGATTTAAGCGTCGAACACTTGCCTTGTGTATCAAGAAAATTTTATGAACACTAGAATCTATTTGCTCTTTTTTGCTTTTATGACCCAACGGCGTGGTTATAAAAATGTTATTAAAACAATTAAATTTTGTGAATTAATTTTATATTGTTATAATAACATATTATTTGTGATACAATATAAATAACGTTAGGCTGGAACCATACATCAGAAATGTTTTTCATAAGTTTTGCTAACGAAAGAGTTATGTATTATGCGTATGTTATACTGTATAATTTATATTAAATTTCCTTGTGTGAAAACTCACATCCTTTAACCCTATCCCTTGTTCGAAAGACGAGTGAACAGAACGCTTTGATTCAACGAACATTATCTCTTTTAATGATGATAAACGAACGATGCCCTTTTTGTATGGAACAAAGTGTGACCCAGTTTGTTCAATAAAACAGAAAATGTTAGTCTTTATTAACTTTTAAGAAAACAAAATTCAACTCTTTTTAATTCAAGAAAAATTTGATTCGAAAAAATAAGCTTTTATTATCAGTTACAACGTGAGAAAAATTTCAAAAGGCAAAACCGAAAAATGTATATACAATATAAAAATAGTTTTAATATAAAAATATGCTAATAAATTAAGAAACTGTTTTAGCTGTTGCCACAATAACTATTAAAGTATTGAATCGAAGTCACCAGAGTAAATTTCTACCCTTCCACCCCAAAGTGGTACTAATTTTCCAATTAATTACCTACAAACGTGTCCCGTAAAATAAGTCATGGAGTAAATGTATACGAGTGTCGTATCTAGATGTAATGTTATTCATTAAGACTAAAGACGTAGAATTTAGCACGTTCCTTGAGCATATTTCACTCGTTAGCATCTTAGAGTTTGCGAGTCACTGCATTCTTGTAGAATAATCCTTTGCGTTTCGTTTAATTAATTTCACGGGTTCTTGAACGAGAAACGGCACCAGCGCTCGTTAGTTTCCCAACAAAAACACGCAATTAATGTAAAATAGTGAATTAATATTATTTTGTAACAGTTTGCTAATCAGGTAATGTTTGAAATAAGATAGAGAAAAGAAATGTTAAAAGATTTGTGCAATAATAGAAAACAATTGTATACTTACTAGCTACCAGTGAATAATGTACATGGCGCTTATGTTAACGATGAATGAAATTAGCTGACTTCAAAAGACTAAAATACAAACTGGAAAAAATACTCAGGTTTATATCCTATTTATATGTATTGTAAGGAACATGTGTTTCATTCTAGTTAAGTAGATAGTTGATGCTATGTTTTCAGAATCTATAGAACTATTTTACAGTAAATATGTAAGTAAATATTTTTTGATAATATATATTTAGTGTTATATAAAAACGTGCGTTGCATTCTTTAAATATAATAACTTAATAGGTACCAATTCTTAATCTACTGAAACCGATTTGATGTTCCGTTATGTGGCAGCGACATATCTTGCCGTCATGCCGCTGCAATTTTCATTCCGAACTCAACTTCATATAGCAAAGCCACATCTCATAGTTTGACATTTTTTGAGAATAAAGATCGCGATGTACTTTTGTATTTTTTGTTACAAGAGGAATAAAACAATATCTTGTTCTTATTTAAAAGAGGGATTATATATCTAATATAAAAATATCGTATCAGTTATTGTTATCTAAATTCATATTTATGAAATTTGTTGTGTATATTTAGTAGGTCTGATAAAAGGTCGCAGGCCATTTTTAACTGACTTCAATAAGTAGGAGGATCTCACTTTGACTGTATGTTTTTATGTTTGTTACGCTATTTCACTGTCGATTCTGAACCGATTTTCAAAATAAACATTTTATTTGATAGACTATACTCCTTAATTGTTCCTATTGTCACAAACAGACAGGCAAGTGGACAATACTGTCAGTCACTCATATAACTCCGTGTCGCTATCAACGGAAAGTAGAATTACTTAGACACTAGTGGTGGCTATACGTTGCCAGCTGTCAATTAGAATTAGAATTAGAACTCGCTAGTAAAGTTTTTGCACTAATATTAGATATTATAATATATTTATAAAGGAGTATTTATAAGTATATAAGATTTTAATTTAATTTGATGACGGCAAAGACTCTAGTTTTTAATTTATTCTGTTTGATGAGTAGTATTTGTAAAATAGAATTACTAGAAGCCGGTATAGTGTGAACTCTCCATAAGGGCTTAATTATAAGCGTATAAAATATAAAATAATTGCCTCTGGGTTTATGCGTGTCTCCAAGCAGGAAATTAGGTGAGCGAAAATGTTATTGGTCATATCTTTTAATCAATTAAGGTGTCTTTATTGCGTCGTTGAAAGCGAAATACGTTGTAATTAAATTTGCTTATTTATGTATGAGTTTTATGAACCATTTCTATGTAAGTGCGTTTAATTAAAAAAGGCCTCAGTTATGTTAACAGGATTAAGTGACAACCAACATATGCACCTAATGTACTTAATACACGATAAATAACAATAGTCAAATGTATAAACTTTACTATATAAATTATTAAATAATACTGTAGATTACTGCTTTACGGCTAAAATGAGATGCTAGCTAAGCATTTTTATTTTTGAGACTAAAATCTCACGTAGAAGTTAGAACTTAAAGTAAATATATCCACTTTAGCCGGGTCGGGCAGGCATTATGCAAAAATGTGCAGGGGTTAAGAATGCAAAATTCCTGCGATGTACGTGACTGCACTACGAGAGAGAATCAAGGATGTCGTTTTATGTCTAAATTCAATTACAAAAATTTCAAATTTTTAGTTTCACACGTTGACAACTTTTGGTAAAATTTATTAAACTTTTTTAACACTCATTTTGAAAAAGTAAATTGCATGACTAATATAAATCATCTGTTACTGAGTAACAAATTACAGTTTATAGTTTTAATAAAACCGTAACTGTCTTTGTTTCTCAAAATTGACATTTATAATCTCATGAAATACCTTGTCGTCATGGTAACAGGCTTATTTCAATAATTTTTTCATGTACACAACATGTTAAACGGCTTTTCCTCATACTTGTTACTTACCTAAGCAATATATTTGTGTAATTGACGTCATGTTATTATTATTATAACACGTAATTATGTAGTGAGAAACTTACTTAAGAGAAAGTCAACAACGTTATAAAGTTAATATTTATGGAATATACCGTAAGCAGAATTTGAAGATAGATTGTGTTTAGTTGTCTAAAAGACATATTGTTTAAGCAAAAATGTATGATTCATTACTGTTTTTAATTCTACTGACTTCATCATTTTACTGATGATCATTAGTGACATTATGAATTATTCTCTTGTGTTTAGTGACTTTTGGTAGAGATGAAACTCTTTCCAAAAACTTAATAAAAAGGAGGTTCATTTATATTTTATATTGATAAAATATTCCTGAAAATTCAATTGAAACATGAAATATAATTAAAATTTTTAGTCTTAAGAAATAACTAAGCTTTTACTACTAAGTAAGTTACTATTTTGAGCCAATTCCATGGAAAGTAAGAAAGTATTCAAATTCAATGTTTAAAGAAATAATAGCATTTAATATTAGCTGCAGAACGAGCTTTAGCTTAAATATTCTATTTATATTTAAGAGACGATCGTGTTATTTCTAATTACTCAGTATCTATTTTAATTCGATTTATGTTATGCGAAAATTTAAAAGACTTAAAAAAGGCATATTAAGAATTACATTTCTCAGAAAGCTAAATTAACATAACTTTTTGCTTGTGTTAGCACTGTGAAAGAAACTTCACACCTTATAATGATTTCGCGTAGTTTTTAAAAAAGCATGCATAGATGTTATGACGTCCCTAGTTTCATACACGCTCGTCATAATAGTAGAAGTAAGTATTCAAACATAGCTAAGGTAGCTTATTTTTACTGAAATTACGTTTATATTAATTATAGTTTTAGCAATACCTACGCGGCGACATGTGACGGATCTAAACAAAACGTACACTAGTCAAAATGTTGTTACATCTTAAAGGATTAGTTTACGTGAAAATTGTGCTTTACAAAATTCATTTTCACCGACAAATAATTGCCCATTGATTGTCTAGCTCCTACGACTTAGCATTAGCATTCAGACTTAGTGTCCTGGCCACTTTTGTAAAGTTTCCGAAAGGTCGTGCTTAATTTACATCTAAAAACTCGAGTAAAATTTTGTAGTCGGGTTTATTATTTAGATTTGCCTTGTGTTGAATAATGTATGATAATGATAAGGGAATAAAACATAAAAATATGTAATTATTTTTAGTTCTTACTAAGCCAATGGAAAAGTATCAAACTTTTCATTGTTATTTTCATAAGTAGTTTTATAATTCAAAGGTAGTTTTTGTTAAATTATGTATTCATAGTAAATGTAAATCTTTTTTCTTCGTATAAAAGTACAAAAGAAAGTTTTCGTCATTACGTTATTCCTCCTATATCTGTACGACAGCTGAGACAGATGTTCGTATATTGGCCGTTTTCTCTTGACCTTGACCTTGACACTTTTACTATGTATGTTGTATTTCGTTTCCAATAAAATGTGACTAAGTCAAGTAAACAGCTGTGCATTTTTATATGATTTTGTGTAATTTATTTCTTTATTACATTCTGCATAGTGTATTGTTTTTTAAATCACATAACAGTTGTTTTCAGGTGTCTTGCGAAAGGTTAATGAAAAAACGAATTAAGGGTTCTTGAAACAATTGCTAATGATTCTTAATTAAAACGTTACATGCCTTTAGCTTAAATTATTATATATTCACATACAACTTTATTTGTCAGAGAAATAAGATAAAAAGGAACTCGGAAAGAGGAGAATAAAATGTAAAAACAATTAGATCCTCTAGCTGCATGTTACAACTCTACATGAATGATTAGCATCCATTTTTCTATTATTCCATACAGTCACATAATAAATGTTGTAATGGGTCTTCCAAAACATCCAATATTTCGAAATAAAGAACTCTTTCTTATTTTTGTATGTGTTTTCCTACGATAAAACGGTTCATTGCTCTGTTTTGATTTCGTCTGTCTTTTCTACATTTATTTCGATGTTCTTCACAACACCGAAATCTCCGATTTCATTACAGAACAAAATCGAAATCTCAAGATTTTCCAAGACAATCTTGAGATTTAGATTTTGTTCTTTTTAGAGAATTTCACTGATTTTGTAATACCGTGTGTGGAGTATTTCCCATGTTATTTATATTACCTTTTAATGTTTAGCAATCCAAGGTGAGGGATGGAGATATTTTACAGAATAATATGTTTGAATTATGCCATCGTTCTAAGGGTAAAATCCTACTTCAATGAAATTAATATAATGATTGTTGTCCACTTTCTTTTGTTTCTGGAAACTGCCCAGCACTAACGAATTAAATATTTCCTTGTACAATATATGTATATTAAACTTCTTCCTATGCGATTGAAAGTATTTTGGTTTCTTTAGTGATTTGTTTTTAATGTCCTTGTAGTGAAATATTGTTTACTAGAAGACATAAATTTCGACGTAGAATCCTCAGGCTCACAGATCTTGGGCAATACAAGTCATTTTTTCTAGTTAACGCCGCTTTTAACATAAATTATTCTTATATTTTATGTTTAACTATATCTTATATTTAATGTTAATAATTATTTTATTGTCTATATAATTAATCATCCACTGGAAAATAGACTCTGCGTTGGTTTCTTAATATTCCACGTGAAACTCAAACCTTATTATGGCTTTGAGAAGGGACATGACAGCAGGAGGTCTATCGTTCTAGTATCTTGTTTAGGCTTTGGGATTCTCCCGAAGGGTGTAGTGTTTGTGTTTCAAGCAACCCATGTAACCAGTTCAAGAAGACTTATAACTTATTCCGCAGTTCCTCTTTATACGCCTGTTAGTTTATGAGATAGGGGGGGTGTGAGAGACCTTTTTATAACAAACGTCCAAAAGCCCAATAGTTCTTATAAGCCGCAGTGCCGATCCTTCAGCTCCCGCGGGGCCAAAACCGACGTCAACATAAACAAAATGGTGTTATTGCTTGTATCTTATCCGAAGAAAAAATATTGGACATTACTTTAGAGGGTTTTCATTTGTAATAGACATAAAAGTGTGGAAAGAGACTTGACCGAGATCAATATTGAGTGGCAACGGGTCGGAATATTTGATAAAGAGTTATGGACGGATCAAAAATATGTGTACAAGAGGCTTTTCGGGGAAAATATTTTGGTATATTCAAAAAATGATTGTAAACAAATATTTAAACGTATTATGTGACAAAAATAAGTAATTTTTTTATTTTTTTCTATTCATTGCTATTATTTCATAGAGTAATAAAATGTGTTTTCGTAAATATTTTGCCAATGCGGTTTTGTTTCCTTTGTGACAAAGCGACTTTGATGTATATATAGAGCTTTATAATTTTTTACCAAACATTAAAAGTCCATTTTGTTTGATTCTCCCTATATGATAAAGGTCTATTTTAATTTACGCAACTCGTCAAGGTCTTTTGCAACCTAAAGCGAACTTTTCTCAACATTTCTTTGTCACAACGACCATGACTTGCACATTTCCACTACAGGCTTTCTACGCCCTTTATAACATCAGTGACGTTACTTTGCTGTTTCAGCTATGCGCTTGTTTTACAATACCTTAACGTGATTCCTACTAGTTTTCACTACAGCACCCGCTGACTTCTCTTTCCGACTACTTTCTCCTGTTCTGAATATACGTATTTGTTTACATTTTCGATGATAGTATGATTGACCCTAGTTCTGACCAAATTAATTTACAGTCCAGTTTCGTATGTATTGTTAAAACGAGTACAAGTAGAAATTTTTGTTCCATTATTCTTCAGAAAACGACTTTTAAAAATATTTGTTGACTCAACATAGACTAGATTATAATATTGGTATAGTTTTTTTATTTTATAGATAATAAGTAATGTCTTATTTTTTGTGAATAAATTTGTTTGTTATTAAACTTTAAAATAGTTTAGTTCAGAAAGCAAAAAATGTATTGAATTTATACCAATATATCACCGATAAATATTACAGTAAATACATGCTTATTCATTTCATTTTTAAATCCATAAATCATACCATTGAAACTGTTCCTAATAAGTATTATTCTATAAGTATATTAGTAAGAATAGTATTATTCAATACTAAGAAACTCGTAGCAACATTCGTAGCACGACTACAGGAATGATGTTTGTCTACGGCATTATTGTCTACAAAGCGCTCTGAAGTTTAGTGATTTATGATTCGAATCATAAATTATAAAGGTTTTAAAAGTAATATAAATATTTGAAATCGCATTATTGATATCTATTATATTTTCTTGGAATATGATATTATCGAAACTTCTTGTACTTTCTTCTTTAATATATATCAAACAGTGTAATTTTTAGTAATGTAATATATTTGATATAAATTATGGCAAAGTCTTTTCTATGATGCAATGCATACCAGAAATTTATTCAAAATTCATATTTTTAATACGAGAAACGAACTTTACTAATTATTTTGTACCTAGAACAAATAAATCTGAAAAAGGAGATAGAAATTTAAATAATTAGTATAAGATTTATAAACTGTTATGAGTTATTTCCAAGTTTCATCAACGACATGTGACTTAATGACATACGTAAATAACGCACAAAAACTTATAGGAAAATGTCGACGCTTCGGTCTCTTTAGAATGTGTACTGTATAATAAGACCAAATAAATGACAATTTGAAATTCAAAAGTAGGTGTATAAGTTAAGCGCCCCGTGACTTGCGCATTTCACACTGTTCTCCGCTTCGTACGTGCCTGTGTTGATGGCAATCAGTATTCTGTCGAACGTCGAAAGGGGTGGTTGTGTTGCCTTAACCTTCGAATTCATCGTATTATCTCGCGATCTGTATTATATAACGGTCTGTGCTGTTTTTATTGTGACTTTCGTTGAAGAAATTGGATGCATCTACTTATTTTAAGGTATTTAAACTTTATGTTACAAACTTTTTCTGTTCTTAGAAATTATTAAATTAAAATGTTTGGAAAATACGAAAATATATAACCGCACTCGTTCATATTTAAGAAGTGTAGGACAGTCTTCTCTGCAAAATTAAGCTTATTTAATACGCAGGTTTGCGGGTAGTAGCGTTTGTAACTCCACAGAGGCTGCGTTACCTTTCAACTCTGGGAAAGAGAAATTAGTATAATGGTTGAACAGAAACCTCTTTGCATTGATGTTTCAGTATCATAGTTTCGATAAGTGTGTATAAAGAATCTCTTTGAAGTTGATTATGTAAAGTTTTAGTGGCTGGGAATTTTAAGTATTTGCATTTTGGGGTTTATCAGTTTTTGTTTACTGTTATTTGTAAACTGACATTACATCGTAGCAAAGTGTTGAATTTAACCTGGAAGATTATATTTGTCTTTATAATCTTCGTATAAAATATGTACACCTATTGTTTGATCTTATTTAAGTATTAAAACATCATTTCAATGGTATCTATAATATATGAGTCGATTTTTATTGTAGAAAATATTCTCATTTTTATATCATTGTGTTTGTTCAGAGCGGCCAAGTAGTAGGAATTATTTTAGTGTTTTCCAAATGTACTATATGAATGGAATGGAATACTACAATAGTCCAGTCCATAGTGGAATACTACAGTCCATTCGTGTAATACTATATGAATGGACTGGAATTAAATATACATATATATTAATATTAAGCTAACAGTTACAGTTTCTAACTAAAATTAGGATAAACGAGTCTACTTAATTTCTGCATGGCTTGATATCGTACTGTTAATAACGTACCTAATTTTTGTCATAGGTTCATTAAAAAATTCTGACTACTTTTAATATTCATTTATTCAGGACAGCAAATTAAATGTATTGTACAATAATTTTAGGTAACAAACCTATAACTTTTATACTTGAGTTTGAATTAATCTTATCTAGTTTATACTGTGGTGCATTGGTACAATGCCAATAATAACAACTGTAGACAGTAAGAGATTTGATATATCTAAATTATTATTAAAATCACTATTAATATAAATAAACGTAATATTTATATAAGAATACACTAAGAGCTTCATTCTGTTTTGACATGAGAATTTCAATAATTACCTTAAAGGCTTTGTATGTTGACTTGTTGTCTTGTATCTGTTTTGATTGTATATACATTTGAATAATTTCATTTATCATAGTGGCTTTTGTTGTTTTCATTAATGAATGGTTTCCTGGGAAAATTAAGGTTTTAATTAATATCAAGGTTTTTATATAATATTTTTCTTTAGTGATAATTTAAAGAATAGATAGGTGATTCATACTAAATACAAATTGTAGTATTTATTCTGTAATGAGTATTAAATTCAGCCAGGACATATATTTTTTAATTTTCTTTGTAATCTTAGAGTGATTGTAACACGAGGATAGTTTTTTCTAGTTTTAGTTATTACAAATAAGTACATATCATTTTCAATAATAAATAATAGCTCACATTTGATTATGCTTTTTAATTTATAATGTTTTAAATATAAACTTTATGAAATTGTATTCTTTTCCTATTAAAAATAATCGTTAACAATTACTGAATTTAAAAGTTACATTTTCCCTCAATTATAGGCTACGGAGGATGAATATTAAATTATAGCCAATGAAATGTAGAGCTCATTTACATATTGAATGATGTTATTTTCTTTCGTATCATTTTCATTATACAGTTTTCTTTAAAACTTGAATTATGCGTGGTTACTAAATATATAGATCGGCGGTTTTTATTGTTACTGCGACGTGTTAGTTTACAACAAAACTGTTATATAGCATTATTGTATTGAGAGCAAACTCTTTGTAATTACAATTATCTATCTTTGGCGTCAACTAAAGGGAAAATAAAATGAAGAAGAGACTAATTTAAAAACAGAAATATAAAACTAGAGAAAAAATCATACATAAACTTTATTTTATCGCTCAGAGCAATCTCTTCGCAGCGAGCGAGCTTACGATAGTTAAAATGTAGGTATAAAAACCAACCGATGAACAAAAATAACTAAGGGTAATTTATGAACATAACGACGGTAGTATTACATAAATTAATGTTCAAACTATAATACATATAGCCATGATTTATAAATATATATACGCATACACATTCTAAATATATACAATGAAAACATTTATACATTGAATAAAACTAAATTTGAAAATAATTAAATATACCGAAATAGACATAAATAAATATAAAAATATAATAAGCCGAAATGATTGGTAACTTTTATTATACTAAAGATAATATTTATAAAATAATGTTTTTCTGCAATGTTTCTACCCGGGCAGTTCCCTTTAATTGAATTATATTTGCTATTGTAAAATCTACACAATAGCATTGAAATAGATTTTTTTGTGAATTCACTATAGTGTCACATCATACACTATCGTTCATCTACGTTTTGCCAAAAACAATACATATTATTCAATACTATGGTAATCATGATCATATTCAGGGAAAGTTACTATTGGTTTATAAAGTAGAGTTTTTATAAAAAAAACACTAATCTAATCTAACAAAATTCAATTTTAAGTTACTTGACATTTATTTCAACCAAGTATATTTATTCATAAAGGTCAACCGTTTGCGTTTCTTTCATCGATTATATCTACCGAAAGTAAGTACTCTAGCTTTCAATAACAAGTTATGTAAGAGGCTTAGACGCCTTTGTTTAAGAGAAAAAATACACTTGATTAGAATCGCTGGATTATATTGGATTTGTAAGTAAATCAAGTGGGTGTTTGATTTATTTTTTATATAGCAAGTATGATAATCAAATAATTATTTAATAATACTGGCGAGTACTCATAGTAATTTCCAAGAAAAACATTCGTTCTAATTCTCTCATTGGTAATCGGATATATTGTTATATCGGTCATAAATACGATTAGATTATATTGTGTGTGACCGCTGGCGGGTCATTAATTCGGTGGTCTGCCGGCTGGTTCCTAGTTCAGAATTTAAATTTTGACTTTATTTGAATAATCAGAGGAAATATTTATAAACTGCTATAGACTGCTCTAATTTTTAGTTCTATATAGGTTTTTTTTACCAACCAATCAAGTGTAATAAATCACAATTTTCGCGTAAAAATTTATCCAACAATCCTATGGGAACCATATTTATACCACAATAAAAATCTGTCAAAGACGCACACTGAAATATATATAAAGTGAAATTGGTATTGAAATGTCACTTACAATACTGATAGAAATTTCAATACAGAATTATGCAAAGTAAAAGCTAAATTGAATCACTTAGAAATGAAAGATGAATTAAATATTCAGTTAAATCAGTGAGAAAAAAAGAAAGATTTCAGAATAACAAATTTCAATACCATCAATATGCGGTTGTGTTCGAAACCAGCCAAAAAACTGGGACATGGTAATGCACGGTAATGTCCGCTTTGCATGTTTTAATATTAATATCTTAGGTTAGGGCTTGGATAACACATTCCGGGTTCCAGAATTTACGAAAGCATTGTGGGTTAGTCCGGGCCACCACCAACATGCATTTATACTAAACAGTTAGTTTGGACTTCGCTTTAAGGACTAAATCGTACTGCTTCTACATCGGAGGCCTACCGTTTCATACATTATTAATATTTGTACACAATTGTTGTTTACTAGGACGAAAACTATTTTAAATTGGCTTTGAATTGAGCTGTGATTGGAAAATTTAATAACAATGAGAGTAATTGACGGTAGACGTAGGGTAAATTTTATTGTTAATTACTTTAGTAAAACGTAATTAACGCATGAGATGATGACTTGATAACCATGGTCAACCTGTTCGTATGTAAATGAATTTATCGCTACTTAATATCAACCCGTTGATATTTATAACATTTAAAACAGACGGGTTGAACATGGCGTTTAACACTTATTCTCCACTCATTATCAGAACCGAATAAAAATATCTAATAATATTTTTCTGCAAGATGACCCAGCAAACATTATTTTCCTGTATAAATGATTTCTTAACAATTCTTTCTGGAAAAGGACCGCTCTTATTGCCGAGAGGTATAAAAATAACCTACACTTATCTTCAGACCTACAAAATAAAGATAAACAAATCATAAAATCGGTTTGATGACAAACACTGTGACTTGAGATTTTTATATATTAGATTATCTTCATCCATCCAATCTTCATCAATCCAACATTTCTATGTTGATATAAAATATTTAATATAATAAATATTGGAAGCCGCACCGTAATTTATAAGTAAATGATATTGACTCTTTGATTAATGATGGTACTTATCTTATAAACAACTGCTCACGGGACTCGATTCGCCGGATTTCTGACCTCTGTTTAAACATCCGATCTATCGCGTTAATTGGTACGCTTCCATGACGTCTTGAAACTTTATGTGTGACTCGCGCTATAGGTCGCTTATAACTTCATAAGTCTTATATCCATCATAACATTCATTAACTTGAGCTAAAAAGATTATCGTTTCTATTTAAGTACATATATATTTGTACTTTGGCGTTGGCGTATGGCGTTTTGTTTTTATTAAACGGCATAAACTTCTATAATTGATAACTCGCAAAGTAATTTTGTTTATACAATTCGGATACTGATACAAATAGAAAAATCAAGTAGAAACGCTTATATATTTGAAATGTTTTAATATTATTACAAATAAAGACGTTGATAATTTAAGTAATTGAAAAGTATAGAAATATAGTGTCTATTGCTAACGATCAAACATTACCTGGTCCCTACAGAAGACGCCTTCACCGGGTTCCTTTAACTTCTAGCTTACAATCAAAACAATTTACTTCTTTATAAGAAATACCTTTTTTCTGTAATTAATAGTGGCAATTCATATAATTATTTGACAACCGTCTGTTTTGCCTCAGGTCCCGGGTTCGAATCCCGGTAGGGGCAAATATATGTATGGTGAGTACGAATGTTTGATCACGAGCCATGGATGTTTGTATGTTTATTAAGTAAATATCTAAAATTGATTTATTACTATCAATATTTGTTCGTTATCAAATATCCATAGCACAAGCTCTTAATAATGCTTCATTTGGGCTAGATAATAGGTGTTAGTGAAAGGATTATAATTATTATTATATAGATTTAGAGTTTTGCATGAAATAATTCTACGAATAATGCTCTTTGATGTATCGTATAAACATTGACAGTGAAATCTATTACAGCGCTTGAGGTGAAATTACAACATGTTCCAATAAAACTTCAAATATAGATTTATATTACAGCTATAAAGTCTTCTGGATAACCCTCCTATCAACAAAAATCACATCAAAATCTTACAAATGGGCATACAGGTACAGATAGAGGTTTCTAGCTTTATATAAACTTTTTGGATAAACTAAACACTTACATGCACGCGTACCCTCCCTTTCTGTAGGTTCCTATGTTTAGGTCAAAAGTGGCGTTGAATACCAATATCTTTCTGTGGTGTGCCAAAAAACGTGAGAGCTAGGAGGGCCAGATCCCAATCAGTGCGCATGCCAGATGAAAGTTTAACGAACTCGAAATGTAATCTGATTTATGCACGGCTTTATTTTGCAGCGACTAACAGGAAATTGTAAGGTGGAATATTTTTTTCCTCTCTTGGATATTTGCGTGTAACCTGCGATTCTTTATCGCTACCGAAAAATGAAAGGACTCGGTTTGAGGATGAAGAAAATTTTCTGAATTATCTGCTAAAATTATGGATAGATGACGCCATTTTTTTGACGGAGTAAGAATATGTCTGACTGCGGTAAGGGCTGAAAATACTACTATAAAACTGCTTTTATGTGCAAGCCATGCCTCAATATCAGTAAGACTATGTAAATGGCTTATCAAAGTTAAGAAACTGTAGACTCTTTCTTCCTTAAAGCACTTATAATTAGAACACTTAAGAAGATAAAACATAGCAGAAATAAAATAAAACAAGGGTCCCAAACTAAGGAAATTAATGACTTTATGATAAGACTAGCTTCCGTTCGCAGCTGCGCGCACGTGGAGTTCAGTCTTACTTTCTTACTTATAATTTTTGTATAACCTCCTCTGATACATGGACTATCCAACACAAAATTTATTTTTCAATTCCAACTAGTAGTTCCAGACATCACCCCTAGAACTTCACAAATTTTACCTCTTTAAAATGTTAGTTTAGATGAGAAAAGACGCTATTTCAAGTCTTTATTGTTCTCAGCAATTAACGTGCCTACTACTACAAAGTACTGTAAGAACTTACTTATCCTTTTTTTTGGCTGTGCCCAAATGAAAGATAAATTTCTTATCAATATACGTGCTCATTTAAGCATGTGCATTTCTCTTGCCGTTTCATGAGATGTTATAAAATATTAGCCGAGTTTTTTTAATTATAGTAATTATGACACTAGTAATTAAAACAAATTGTTAACATTGGTAGTTATGTTTTCAAGCACTTAAATTAGAAACAGAAGTTATACTAATAGTACGTGACTTATCGGTGGGCCAGCGCCATAGATAAATTTTATATTCTAAAGAGACCCAAAAAGATTTCCACTTTGACTGTAAAGAATATTTCACTCAGAAAGATTAATTACATTTTGATATTGCAGAAAAGTAACGAAACTATATTATACAAATCCGCAACACATGTAACGATATAACAAATAGAAATGCGCCACTAAAGTATAAAAGTTACGTTGGGTTAAAGTGGTCCACCCCTTTAATGATTCTAATTTAATGTAAACGGGGTACGTGCTACGCGATTGTACAGTTGTCGCCTTTAACGCCGGCTGACAACGGGTGGGGTCAGACAGACCGCAACACAGGATTCTTACTTAGACTGACGTTTATGACTTGTTTAATGAAAACGGATTTTAGGATTAAATATCGTGTGTTACTAACAACACTGAAGTTTTGGTTTTGTATCAAAAATTCATAATTTAACGACTGTTTTTTTATGGATGTTTAAAGATTAACAATTATTGGTTTTTGAAATTATTTTCAGTATGCTGTAACCACAAAAGAGGTGGTTTACTATTTAGTGTAACTATAAAACTCGCTAGTTATTGCTCACAACAGTCATACTACATATTACCTAAATATTTAATTTAAATAGCTCGCAGTTGAAATATTGTTCCCTTTTATTTTACACAAAGGTTTCTCAAATGAATATATCCATCACTTTAAATAATGAGCTAGCAATCTAAAGTGATTTCAACTCGTCATGACTTCGAAGTACTTTTAAGAATTAAGCAAAAATTGCATCAATGGAATATTCTGACCTTTTGATCGGTATATTTAGTCAAACGAATATAACTTTATACCATGTCTTTAGGAACTCTTGTCTGTGTCATATTCCGTAGCGTTCATCACAAAGATCTTGCGATAACGAATCAGTATGGAGGGTAGCGGTGTTGATATTTGGTATAGAAACATAAACATACATACATTCACATATACCTTTACTGTTAATTTAATATTTACAGTAATAGGTATTTTTACGATAATGTTATAATATACATCTTTGTAGATGTAAGTGATTTGCACATTATGTCGACTATTTATTTCACACGTTCCTGTTGCCAGTCTGCTGTCAGCTTGTTAGCTTTTTTGAATTTTGTCTATTCAAAGTCAAAATCTAAATATCTTTATATAAATCTACTCAACTACTAATTTTAGAAGAAACTTTATATCATACATTTAAAAAAAATTTTTTTTAATTGGATTTTCCATTTAAAAAATATATTTTTTAGACGATATTTATAGACGTTGTTAAACAGAACTCTTCAATACTGCTATGAGCTTAAATAATATATAAAAAAGAATAATATTCGTTTATATGCAATTATGGTCCGTGATTCTCTAGCGTAAAATCCTAATAACGTTTCCATCGCATTTAGCGCAATGTTGCCCTACCTACACGATTAACCAGCTTGATTTATTATTAAACAGGCCTTTGTTCTGACCTTTAGCAGTGAATGTTTACGGTAGCTTAAAACCAACCCAACCCTATTTCTTTAATAAAAAATCAATATTTTCACGCATTACCGACCCTACCATTTGGAAGTTGATTTTATCGTCCCGATTATGAATACCAAATTTTAGGTTAATTGAACTGCGGAAATACTAACAATTGTCACGATTCTGTATTCGAATTCACAAAAGTACAGTAACGGGAATAACAGTTCCAGTCTTTCCAATAATAAATCATGAATAGCAATTTATTTTACTTCAAAAAATTCGAACATCAGACGCTATTTTGTAGTTTACTATATATTTTTCATCGCATAACCTAGGATATTAAATATATGAAGTTTATTTTGTCCAACTTAAAACCGGGTGCAGTTTTCATGTCCTTAAAACTACCTAACATGTACCACAGTGTACTTACAGTAGAAAAAAATATTTTGACATAAAAAGACATAAAAAATTTATACAAGTACCTCCATACAGACAATAACAGCCAAACAAATATATTGCTCCTACGGTGAGTTCAATTAACAAAGGATATCAATGGAAACTTATTTGCTTAGTACGTAATGCTTACTCTTAATAAGTGAAGACGTGACGTAAGGAAACCTGATTACTTTATATTTTGGTATCTATTGGTTTTTGCCACTTGCCATTCAGACAACTCCAGCTTATTAAGAAACTCGTTGGGAAAGTGGGTAGGCTTTGTTTTTGGATGATGAAAACTAAGTGAGTCTAAATTTATTATAATATCGAAATATCTCTTGCCTTCAAAACCCTCGTCAAGTCAATTGATGCTGGTTGTTGTGGCAACCACTTTCACCTACCAACATGCAAAGGCCCAGCCTGGTGGAATTATTGCCAACACTTCTCATCTGTTTATCCCATGTTGGAAGACTTGGGACAGCAGATTATATAGACCGTAATACTTGTTTGTAACTTCTATTGTTAAAATAAAAATCTTTAGCAACTGACTACAAATATTATTGCGTCTGCAGATTCGCGTATTAAAATAATTTCTTATAAAGTCAAGGTAAACATTAAGTAACTATATTATGCTTAGAAGTTGTAAGCTGAAACCACGAGGGAAATTAGTCCTCAAAAGTCCTACTAATATTAATGTCTAGATTTCAACGAGTTAGAAAACTTTCTTGACAGAATATATAATGTGTGGTGGTACTGCAGATGGTGCTCAATAAGTATATTAATCTTGTTCTTTTCTTAAATTTTTATATCAATAGAAATGTACTAATAAGCGTTACATAATGCAGGTGGAGTTAGAATATTTACACATTCATTTATAATTCTTAAAAAAGAGAAATATTGTATATCACATATTATGTTTTATATGAGCTAATTAAATAGTTACTTTTTTACACTAATATATTAAAAGCAAAAGTCAGTTACTTTCGCATTAAATGTATTGAATCAATCTCAGTCTGTCTCTCAGTTACATTTTTACAACTATAACGCTTTAGTAAACCAATTGAAATAAAATTTAGCTTAGAGATAAATTACATCCCATAGAAGGATATAGGTAGGTACATATTTTTCGTTGCCTCGAAACCTACTATGATTTACTAAGATAACAAAAAAGTAACATGCCTTGTAATGCAGCATAAATCTTAAACTCAGTTCAAAATTTATACATTAGTTACGTTACAACTTTGTAAGTTATCAAATAAAATCTTTAACTACTTTTGTTATAAGGAATTTGAAAATTGACCATATTTCAGTTGATTTAGTTCAGAGGAAAGAGATACATTTCAAAATAGTACTATTTCCATTGGAACCGCCTCTGTGGTCTAGTGGCTGTGACCACCTACTTAAGATCTGCAGACCGGAGTTCAATTCTCAGTGGGGGCAGAAATTTTTTGCTAGGTTTCTTGGGAGGGAGAGCTTTTTCTTTTTCAACTCGGTATTGACAAGATGATACCATCTTGTCAAGTCTGCCTTCATACCGAGATGATAACAAAAATGTTACCAGCATTGTAGTGTTCCGGCAGTTGGAGGTAACAATATAGCCATTTCCTCGGTGATTTAGGAATCTTGGGGTAGTTCGCTTGGTGAATTGGACTGGTCTTTTTAAACTTGACTGATTTCATGTATTGATTAAAGTTTGCTGTGTTGTCACAAAAAACTTTAATCAAATTAGCACGTTACACTGATGATATCTTATGATAATATTTCTCTTATCATACGGGAATGCTCTTCTTCTCTTTATCTCTTATTGTGAAACGATAAATATTTAAAAGTGAGTGAAACTATTATACATCATACTACAAATAACATTTGGGGAAAAATCCTCAAATGTTATTTGTATATATGTGGTAAATATGTACTGTAGGGCATTTTTATGCCCTTGGAATCGGTAAACCGCAAATAGAGACGAAAATTGCTAAGGACAATCATTTTCCGATACTAGGTACTTAATCAAGGCTCAGCGATTCGAATGTGAATTTTCAACTCCACCGCGTCGGAGTGTTAACGATAAGAAAAATGTGAGAAATCTAAGCAATTCAGGTCTTTTCATATAAAATTAATAATAAAAAAATGTTGAAGTTTAGTTATTGTTAGATACGAGTAAAAAAAAATTACGTGGACTTCTTCAAAAACAACGTAAGAACGAATTATATTGAATAAAACAACGGAAACTTAAAACCAATACTATTTTAGTATTGGTTTTAAGTTTTGTCAATCAAAATTTGTAGTAATAAACGAACAATGTTATAAATACCAACGTGAACACGTCAATAAAAATTATAACAGATTAATAAAACTTAGATAAGCATAGTATATAAGACATAAATAATAGAAACTTTTTAGAGTAATTTCAAATCTGCGTACCTGCTCTTAAAAACCTTGGAAGGAAGATTTATGGTTAATAAAATTTACTTGCTTGTTTTAGTTGAATGATACAGATTTTAATTATGCAAATTCCTTTTGCAACAGAACTGTGCAACTTAATTTAAATTTTGTAAAGTTTCGTTTATGACTTCGACAGATGTAACAGAGCTAAAGCTTGTGGGAATAGTTATTACGACTACAGAATGTTATATTCTGTCACACAGTCGTGATAACATTATCCTTTATGAATCAAATAGGATTATCAATTATTTCTTTGATTAATAATATAATGCCCAAAAAATCGTTCATTACTTACTGAATTTATATTATGAGTAATCAAACATTTTCAAGGTTATTAATAAAAAAGTAGGTAATAAATAAAAAAGTAATTTTAAATAAAAAAAAACCTCAAATAATTTGACATAGTATGGAAAGAGACTAATCTCTCAGTCACTGATGAAATGAAGCTAGCTTCATGTCTATTGCACTACAATTTGTTTACTCTGCCCTATTCTTATTTTTAAACATACTGACGTGACAAAATGCCTTTTGAGTTGAATATGTCTGTCCCGCTTACTCCAGCATCGATTGGCAACTTTACACCATTTGCTTTGTGAACATTTTCAATTAACCGTAGCTAATAGCATTCAATATTCGACAGTTTAATTGCATCTCGACAGTTTAATTGCATCATTCCTCAGTTTGTTCAGAGCAATTAGCCCTAGGGTCTGTACGATCAACCCTAACCAGCAGATAAATTTGCATACAGAATCGCTATCTGAAAGACAGATGGGCTTGTGTTAATCTTAAAGCAGATGTTGTATCGGAAACATTTAATCGATCTTCTGTTATCGATACAATATCTGCCTTAACACAAGCTATAAAAGTTAGCATTAATATCTCAAAGACAATATTAGTTCTCTTTGAGATATTAAAACTAGTTTTATTTGTTAACAAATAAAACATAAACATATAAACATAGTACTCGCTTCAAGATCTTATCACACAATAAGCGGGCAATACAATTACAATACATAATAATAAATATAAACGTACGAACTACCAACAAAAATACTAATGTCCTACTGTACCATTCATTGATTTCTGATTAAGAACGTTAAACATAGGAATTATGTACTGAGGCTTATTAATTTTTAACATCATAATTTGGTTTGTTTTCCGAAGTTGTGTTCTACACGTGTATATCTATTTAATATATATACTAAATAATTAGTCATAAAAGTAGGAAATCAAACTGACATATTACTAGAATGTCAAAGCTCCACTATTATCAAGTAATATCCTTGTTAGGCGATTACCACTTACTTCTATCAGGGTGGTCATGGCACCATGTGAAATCTTGTCGTATTGTAAAATGGTTTTTATTTGCTAACCTTAAGTTTTTTAGTTGATTAACAATGTTTAACTTAACAGTCTCGAGTATAAATTTGGAACTCAACAAGACAATATTGGTAAATTATTTTAGGAAACATGTTAAATCGCAACTATAAACTCTATTAATACTTTCAACAGATAAAGTTTCATAGTGGTTATATGTGTATTATTTTTCTCACTATGGTCATACTTGTGCTGTCTTCTAACAAGGGATTATTAAACGCCCGTCGCTTATTGGCGGTATTAACCACTAATATAGCGAGCAATTCATGCCCGCAATCATCCTAAATGAACGTCATTTGTTTACTACGGTTAGTCAATTTACACAGTACCGCATACATTCTAGGAGTATGAAAAAACATTTACTGTAACTTACCGCACCAAGAACATGATAGAAACTGTAGAATAATATCATATTGAACAAAATCTATCTTTTTAATAGACTGCAAAAAAGCAGGTTATATGTTTCAATGTATGTGTCCCGAATTCTCAGTCAACCGTAAATCATTTCTCAAATTTTTAATGTAAATAGAGTATACTCCTGATGAGGTCCCATTATCTCAAAATCTGGATCTAATAAAGAAACCCCAGAGATATATTTATAGCCACGTTTTTCGTGTTTCATATTTTTATTATTCGAAATTTTAACTATTCGAACATTTTTCATCAATAATATTCAGGTAAATTAATAATAATCATCTAACTTTGACTCTAGAAACTTACAATTCAAAATTGTGGAAAAACAAAACACTAAGAAGGCAAAAATGATTAAATTAAAGAAGTTGTTCAATATAAAATTATATTTTGGAGTTGGTGCTAAGTTGTTTCCAGAAACAATAGAAAGCGAAGCTATATAATAGCCCAAAAAATTAAATAAATCACATAAAAGCTTATGCATTATGCATATATTTTAAAGTTAATACTCCTGTCTGTATCCAGAGGTACCTAATAGAGGCAGATATTTGTATGATAAGTACGAATATTTGCTAAAGAGTAATAGATCTTTGTTTATTTATTTATTTAAAAATGTAATTTTTTATATTTTTATACACATATTTCTTCGTTATTTAGTATTATAGCACAAGCTCTTAATTTATGCTTGATTTGGTTTATAGGTGTGAGTGTGAAAAATATTATAATTATTATCATAAATTGAAGTCATTCAGTTTTGAATCGTTACTTATAGTATTGAAATTCCCATGCGAATTTTTTTTCAATATCTCAGTTACTTTTCGTTTTTCAATGTCAAGGGTAATTAATACTTTCGAATCCGTAAAATTGTTGATTAAATAAGTCTATCACACAACGGTAGGTCTCCTTATGTCTTTTCAATGAAAAGTTTAAATATTGTTTCGTATGCTGACATGAAGAGGTTGGAGAAAACGTTGAATTATTCCCCCAATTATTGGTACTGTGGCCCTTTGGAAACGAAGGGATTTGTTAGTTTTCTTTCTTTAGCCAGATCTAAAGTGAAATTCGGGGAAGTGAAAGTATTGATTCTTTTTATTCTAATTCTATCAACAATACACTTTGGAAATGTTATATATGCCTAACGCCTATAACTAACATATAAATATAATAGGAATTTTATGTACTTAGCATGTGGAAGATATTTTATTTACTATGAAGAATTTATCTTCAACGACTGCTTAGGTTGGAGTTTTAATTAAATTTTGAACAACGAAAAAGACAAAAAAATATGATTGTAATTAGAAAAAGCAAATCATTACAGTTAATGATGTTACGAAATAGAATTTGTTGTAACAAATATAATCTATATTGAAAATGCAGAGCTTCTTAAATATTTTTAACTACTTGTAGGAATGTGTGTCTTTACTAGCAGAAGTATTTTTTATGAAAAAAAATTTAGTTATTTTACCTATTTAGACCAAGTCAAAAATAGGCAAAACCTGGTGTACTTCACAAGTCTACTGTTTGCAGCCAACATTTGGCCTGTGATGCTAACAAATTGTATCTATTTATTACGGAGCAAGTTTCCCTATCAGCAATTTGTTAAAACCATTATAGCATAATAGACCTCCCCGTATATATTAGGACCCTCTCACTTTGCGATAACAGTATTTTAATGTCGATGTTTGTAAGCAATAAATATCAGTAATATTGTTTTAATTGTAGTTATTTATTTACTAAAAATTTATTACGCTAGAAATGTAAAAGTTACTGATATTATATTTATGTATTTGAAATTTTATTTGGATGAAAACGTTTCGCAACAAAACTGTATAAGATGGCGACAAATTTTACAATTTATTTTTATACTTCAATAGTTTAATTTGGTTGTAGTTTGTTATTCCCTGTTGTGACGATTTAAAAGAGCTTAGTAAATAAGTCTATTTAAATAAAGTTATTTTTGACTTATGACTTTTGACTTTTATACTTATAACAAAATATTTTATTTACTATGAGTTTTTGTGCTAGAACCTTAAAACTTCTTATCCTACTTCTCCAAAATTAAGCTGTTCATAAAATACTTAAGCAAACCATATAGCTGTGCATTCTGCATAGGACTTTATGAAAAATTCTTAGTAAAATTTTGTCATAGCTAGTATGTTTGCGCCATCCACGGCCTGATATTGCCATCTTTAGTATCTTTTGTACGTACTGAGCGGCTCGTCCCTCATTATATCACACTTATCTGGCTAATACTCTCGTAAAGCTCACGGGAAACAATTCTAACGACTAGCTGGATAAAGACGTCTATGAAATGTTTGCGGACTCAGAATGTGAATAAAATGCTGACAAGATATTATTAGAACTTTTTGCAAGTATCACTTCCAGAGATAAATATGATTTCAGTGAAGGAATAAACTTTATTTTGATTTTGGAAGATTTTGGTTTTTTACTGATTGACTTATATTTCTGTGTTAGGAAAAGTAATCAAATTACGTTTATAGGCGTGTGACCAGCAGACAGGCGTATTAAAGCTGGTGATAATGATGATTTTGGAAGATCTAGTTACATTCTTGTTTTTGGATGAGTGAGAAAATCACTTACATTCGTAGCGTTTAGAAGCCTTAACATTTTGATAATTAGTAATACAATAAATGTAAGCCCAAATATTTATTTCTAATGAAGAAATGCCTTTAATTTTAAATGAAAAAAGTTTTAAAACAGTCTTGTCTATTAGAAACACATACTGTTTACAGCTACAAAAACCGGAACTTTTTGTCATACTGCGTTGAGCCGTGGGGTATTATATACATACATATAATACAGCATCCTAAAATCTGAGCGCCGTCATGACCCACACATCATTTATATTTTGTACTTCTGAGCTATACAATCTGGGTGGAGAACTAACAGTTAGACAGTTATTTATTTTCAATATAATTTTAGGGTTCTAAAATTATTATATTACACTCCAAATTAATTTTTTACCCATCGGTGTTAATACGTGTTAAGTTATAATATTAATTGGAGAAGAAAATAAAATATAGGGTAATAAAAGCTAAAAAAACTTTATGCTGTCACATGCTTCACTAGCTATCTTCACATGTAGACTCGTCTACTGCTTATCATCAGGTGGTGTCGAGTCATTTGCTAAAATGACAGTAGTATTTTTTGGAAATATTAGAGACCAACACTTGATCCATGACATGAAAATATATTTTCCTCATACCAATGAATTTATAGCATTTATAGCAGTTCCACTTGCGTTTAAAACTATTTCCAAGCTTTCTAAAGATTTTTGTAAGCTTGGTTTCGGAGCCAACTCAATCTCCAATCCATATATATTCTTGGAGCATGTTATATTCCCTGGATTCCGTTTTCACGGCGCAAGTTTTCTTTATTGCATATTTTTTCTTTTCGAGCTGGGTATATTTTTTTTATATTATTTTCCATCATCTATGAAACATATCAATTTAAACTGAAATTGCCTATAACATAGCCCTTTTTTGTGTTTATATTGATAATCACGATATCTTTATTTATATATATCTTTCTTTTTATGATAATTATGTTTCGTTCATCACATTTTTGAATGAAGGACCGTCAATTAAAAATATATTATCCAATAATATTTAGTTGTGATGACGTCAAAATCAATATCCATACAAAATCTCATTTAATTTTTTTTAATTTAGGAGTATTGTGTATAAGAAGGTATAAAAGTAACTATAGTGTTCCAACATTTCCTCAACAATTTGTACATTTGCATATAAACTTTTTATATAATTAAACAGTTAGTATATTGTAAAACACCATTAGACGATCTCAAACTTTAAATCTTGCTTCCCTAAAACACGGGTAAAAGAACTATTAGAAGTAACTAAAAACGTTGATAAGTACATTTCATAAGTACATTCAGTTAACTTATCTTTACTATGTACGAGTCTTCTATAAATAAAAATATTTATTTATAATCAATATATTATCAACGATTTTTTTTTCTAGCCATAAAGGCTTTTGTAGCCAAGGAGATTTTAATCTGATAATAATCGTTGGAATTATACTTTTATTGCAAATTTAGCTCCAAAACTGTTCCAAAAATTGTAGTTATTAAACTATTACTACTTTTAATTGGTTTGGTCACTGTTCTGTAGAGATTATAATAATAAACCAGTGTTGTCGTGCTCTATATTTAATTTATAATTGTTTCACATTTTACAACTAATTATGCCCCAAATAAAGCTCAAGTTGAAATAATAATTACACCATTTAGCTAAGCAGATTCACGTTGCCTATTTCTCCCTTAATGGAGTTGTGTCAAAGCATTATTCGAACTAATATTGCTTGCGCGTAATTTGGCGCAGTCGCTAATGCTATTCTGTTGAGTCTAATCTAAAGTTGGGACTGTCTTTGAGAGAAGGTGAGCGCATCGACTGAGATAAAAGATACGGCTTTGAGTTCCCTGTTGTGTGCTTTGAGAACTTTTCACGCTATTCTAAACTTAGGAATTTAAACAAAACATCGGAGAAGTATTTAGATTGAATCACCTAGAAGTATTATACAGCTTATGACAAGATTAATGTGACGTATACAATAAACTGTAAAAATCGACTCTTTATATTGAATATAATTAGCAAATGCAGTGTCAGGCCGATAAAAGAAGAGAAAGCGATTATAAAATATCTACCTAAAATTCTTTTTTGTCTGTCTGTACGAGATAATATCTAAAATAAATAAACACAGAACAACTTTTTTTATTCCAATCATTAACAGCGATAAAAAATGACTATATGAGGTGTACATAAACCCTTGTGGATTTTTCTATACACCGTTCTAAATGTAAGGTAGCTCTATATTTTACGCAAGAACATTTCATAGAACAATTTGGAGGTAATTCACAAATCATTCATTCTGTGGTAAACTCGTCCTAGTGCTTTTTTACGACTTATAGTCCTTGGTATATACATCAATATCACTGTGTGATTTTAATATGAGCGTTAGCAGGTTAGAATAAATGTTTTCCGTAATTATATAATTTAGACTATTTTGTTTCTTTTTGGAGATTGTCAGTAAATCTAAAATGTAACAATGCAAAAACCTTAATTTAATTATTTTTGATAATGTTCTACAAGTTTCTGTTTTCAAATCTTTCATTACATAAATAATTTAATAACTTTGTAATAACATAGAATCAAAAGTATCTTTAGATGTTTTATAATTAATATAATACGAGATTCGAGGAAATGAAAACAAAGACCTTTATTTTTCATTTTTATTCCTTAACATTGTTGTATAATTAGACAGTTAATAATGAAATAAATAATCTAATTCATAATTGACTTTAGTTTGACACAAAAAATATAATGTATGAGCAAATTCTAAAAGTTACTGTTGTCGAGAGTTAACAAGAGACAAAGTATAACAGTAACTAATTCACATATCTAATCATAAAGGAGCATTGCAAACTCGTTACGTAACTAAACGATTTATAACATATCTAATTAAAATTAGATCTAGATAAATTTGTTTATCATTTAAGTTTATAACTGTACAATATAGTTAGGAAGCTTCAGTAAATGCAAAATTAATTAATATTAATCACATCGATCTTTAACTGCATTTTATCAATGTCATAATATGAAAAAGTGAGATTTAGATATGGACTATATGTTGTATTTGACATGGATTGAAGTATAATATAAATTATATTCTAAACTCAATGGAGTAAATGTCAAGGTAAGTAACAATTATCTAAAGACAATTCTAATTACTTACCTAAACAACCAGTACATCAAGCAACACAATAATTTAGCTCGATGCATAACATCTGCTAGGCAAATAGCTAATCAACGTCAAGGAGGCCCTATAGTGCAATTGGAGCAATTTGGTCCGAACATTAGAGCTATTGATTGACTCCTCGGAAATGAGGTTGCGTATATGTTTTTATATTTATACTAAACCCAAATGAGATTCTGATGTGTCATTATCTTTGTCGGATTAAAAATGAATTACTGAAAATATTATAACACAGTATAACTAATGTAAAGTTAAAATATTCGCATTTAAAATACCTACTCTTGTAAATGTGTTGCAGCTACCGATATTTATAATTTTTAATAAATAAGTCTTGCATCAAAGGAAATTAAATTAAACCATACATAATCATTCACAAAAGATTTTCAGTCATGTGAGAGAATCAGCGGGCTGGCAGAGAGCTAAAAGTTAAACGTCGTTTTGCCAATCGACTAACGCATTTTTGCTATAGCTAAGTTCTCAAGTCGTAAGGACATTTAAATTGTTTTCGCTTATACACCTACATTAAGCCAGTATTATGGAGTAATGACGCAAGATTTCCCTAATCACGCAAGGAAATGGGATCCTGAGAACTCATTCTTTACATGACACCCTTTCTTCCTTCTCTAAGAAGACAGATAGCTAATTTACGGAGAAACATTTCAGTATTGTTCCAAATACCGAATTAGCTTCATGACCAAAATGAGTTTGCGTGTTGGCACGTAAACTAAATAACTAACTATAGTATTAGGAACTAAGTTCCTTCTAAAATATTTACCAGGTAAATTAATAAGTCTAGCAAGTAGTAAATACATACACCTTCATCGTGACCTGGATTAATAATCAAGAATGAAAGAATTAAGAATCAATTTACAAAGGTAAATTGGTAGTAATCATACTAAAAAAATACAAGCTATAATAAAAAATACAGTTACTTGTAAGACACAACATGAATATTTTTTGAGACACTGAAACTTCAAGACAACGTTGACCCATTTGAAATAATTGATTTATTTCTTTCTAGACGAAGTATAAAGTCCACTTTTAAAACATTGAAAATAAGATGTAAACGAAGGTTTTAAACAAAACTATTGTATAGTGTGTTATAGTGAGTTAGATTTATTTTTATAAATAAAAATATAGGCAGTAAAATTTTAGTACAATGACCAGTATAACAGCTGTGTGTTCAGAAATCTCTTTGGTTGACAAATGTGACAACTTCCCCGATTAGGTTTAAATGATATGTGGTATTTTATAAATAGATTTTATTCAATGAATTCTGGCTATAAATATTGGTAGACTCGCAATTATTAATAAACTATTTGTCCCACTCATCATTTTGTTCAGGGTGCCTATATCAAGGATTGCCCATATACTTGATGGGTCAGTTACAAGTATATTATTATCATTTTATTATTATCGTGAAACAAAAGCTACATATAATTCAATTATTTCTTGTCTTGCGCACACAAAGTTTTCCTCTTCCTTTGTTTCTATTATTACGTTTTATAAATTAAACCCAGTAGAATAAAGTTTCACTTTCCTTTGACTATTTTCTAAGGAACCATCTCTGCCTCAAATTACAGCAGGCTTGTAGTATTTTTTCTTATAAAATACGGGGAATCAATTTGGAAAGTCGCCTGTTATGAATGGTTAAATTCTTGAAAGTTTTGCTTATGATAATCTTATTCAGGATTTTTTTTTCATAAATACATAAATACAACTTTTTTATTTTGGTCTTGAAGCAGTATGTATATATAGATATCAGTGCAAAGAAATATTTAGTATAATTAAACGGAAGGCATTAACATCACATGTTAATCCATAGCTTAATATTGCTTGTACATTTTAATAGCACCAGTTAATATTGGATGGGTCAACTGCTTTTTTACATAAAAATACCTATTTGTTCTTGTGATCAAAATAACTAAAGTTTTTTCTATAATTATAAAGCGATGAAATTGACATAGAATAATATCGAGAAACAGATATAGCAATAAATTTTTCGTAGGTTGGTTACTTTATCTCTTAAATTAACCCCTGTCAACCCTATGGAGAAATGTTTATAAGTCTACGATAAATTTTCTCATTGATTTGATTTTTATAACTTTTCTATGTGGACGAGTCTTCTTTTCATAGGTGTACTTTTGTACCTACTTACAAAGACGACATAATAAATACTTTGATTACTGTCTAATACTAATATGTATTCCTCTTAGTTGTCGATTTTTTTGTTCTAGCAACATTATTGGAAAGAGAGATTGGACCACTGTACACATAGAACAGCGTGAAACAATAATTTACAAGTTTTGCTTGGATAAGATAAAATAATAAAACATAAATATAAATTTTCTGAAAATCACTCTCGTTCTTTTTATTAAATATGAATGAAAGGAAAGTAAACAGAGCCAGCACCAATATCTAATCGTAATAAATCTTAATGTAAGTAACGTTAAAGACGGCAAAAGTGTTTCAGTTAAATATTAATTGAAGCTTAGATCTCCCCACAAATGAAGCAAAACAAATTGAATCAGACCAAATCCTGGTTACTTTGTTTGAGAACAAATAGTTCATAAGGAACTGTTAACTGAAGCAGGATTTCGTGGTTTTAATTAGTGGCACAATTTAGTAAAGTGAGGGTTCAGTGTGGTGAATCACTCTCACGGCATTGTTAGTTTATTTGATAGTATAAAATCAATTGTGTCTCACACGTCGTCCTTTGCCTTTTGTCAATTAGTCAATTTCAGTAATTACGTGTCTGAAATTATTCTACCAAAGATTTAACAAGTTAGAAGACCTCAAAAATGTTTTTATTTCAATGTTAAAGTAGAACGGCAACAATTCCTTAATGAAGTCAATAGAGAAAAGGCACAAGATGCGTACACAGAGGCCATCGACTTTTTCTTTGATAGCGTATTTGTAGGACTATACTTTTTTACTGCATGTACTCTTCAACACCACTTTTATGTAATATATAACCATTAGAATAAAATTAATTAACTATGGAAATTATTTCGTTTAAAGGGAAATTGCTTTTATAAGAGCACAACGGAAATACTGTTGTTATAATATTACGACAGCTATTCATAGTATAACATTTGAAACATGAGGTTCTATGACGAGAGCCAATTTAGCAATTTAAATCATTTATTACATTTTCCCAAATTTTAAATCTTTAATTATTAATTTAATTAATATACCATTATTTATTATTATACCATTCCCATGTTTGAGTCCTGGGTGAAATGTTTCTGTCATAACACTGAATTTTGTTATCACCAGTATCATACCAGTATCGTTATATTCTTACTCAAAATCTTTCTCTGGTAGGTTTGAAAGGTAGACTGGTAGGTTTTCTTTTAAGTTTACTCCAGATGTTTTCCATAATTAAGTTTTATTAAATCTATCCAAATCCCATATATTAAATACTTAGTTTTCATCAAATACAATATAAAGTCATCAAATACAAATCTTACAAATGCTATTGATTTATTTTAAAATCCAGTGTGTCATAAATTTAGAATCATATCTTAATTTAATATTTATTGACTAATATCAAGAGTGTAGCTTGTTGAAAATTGCGAACAAGTTCGTATACACTTTGATGTTTATAAGTTTGTTGATTATTAATTTGAGGTATAAGTTGAAGTTTACAATTTATCTTCTAGAAGTTAATGAGGTTTACTCAGCTGCGATGTAAGATATCCTAGAAATGGATATCCTATTTACTCTTACTAATAAAGGGTAATCAAAATATCAATTCCTTAATTGGAATCGTAATAGCAATATAGCTCTTATCTTGAACAAAATAAGGAAGAAAAATGCTGATACTGTAGATTATACTGAAGCTTGTTTTCCTAGAAAATAATAAAGCATCCTTACGCTTGAAAACAATCATAGTGAACGATTAAACTTCCAAGCGATTATATCTAATTAGATATTTTATTTTGTTATGTCTATCAGAAAAAGGTTTATTCAAAATGAAATTTATGAAAAATCTCACTGAAAAGTTTTGAATATCCCTCCCAGATTATTGGTGATTATTAATAATAAAAATAGTAATCATTTATTTCAGACCAGAGTTAATTGAATAAAATTACCAGTTACAATAATAATAATTACATTGTCATTTACACATTATCATTTTATGATAATTAATTGCTCACAGTTAACAGGGATTTGCCGATTTGATATTTTATATTAAAGGTTATCCCTACATGCGTCAGTATCTTTTTTATCCCCTGTCGTATGATTGTCTTCTATTTCTAAAGTGCGTATGCATTATCGGTTATGATTTTTTAAATTATCTATGTTAATAGGTGAGAAACTGAGGTGGGCCGATGTTTAAAATAAGATATAATTTATTCTTATATAAGCTAAGTAACCTAAGATATGATAAAAATGATTAAGATATGATAATTATGTTATTTTTATTATTAACTTATGATACTAAAAACCTAAACACTAACACTTTTAAGTTAAATACTTTTAAACATTAATTTTACATTAGACCCATGGGAGCGAAACATTTTCATATTTTGGTACTGGATGCGTTGCACAGGCCGCCACGTCTGGGATTGCCCAAGTAACTCTGGACAATTGGCGCAAAGCCCGGTTGTAAGGCTGGGCTGCCTGGAGGTGACTAGTGAGGTGAATTGCTCGTGCAGAACCCAGGTTACCCCCGTGAAGGGCAATGGAGTTACCGGGAAGTTTTAGTGGGTTTTCTCAGTGCCACATTATAGAGGTACTGACTGAACCCCACACACGCCCGTCGCTTAGCCATCTTTGGCTGTAATATCTGTATCTGGTTGGTTTTCATTGCATTAAAAAGGTGACATTTAAAAAATAGAATCAAATTGGGAAAATTTTGTTACCCACTATTTTTTATTTGTTTTTCTTTCTGTCAAAATAAGCGAATCTAATGTAGACAAGACACATTTTAATATTTTATCATATAAAAGGAAAAAATGATTTGCAAGCTGCGAAAAAAGTATGTGACGTTTATAGACCTAATGCAATGTTAGTAAGATAAGCACAAAGTTGGTTTAAGAGTTTTCAATCCGGGAATTTTGACGTCAAAGATAAAATGGACACTATTAAAAAGTGGTGCAAGTTCGGCATAGCAGCAATAACGACATAGCTGAAGAACTGGGAATTGAGTTTTGACCCACTTGAAAAAAGTTGGGTAGACAAAAAGCTCGATATTTGGGTGCCACACGAGCTCTCCGAAAGAAACCTAATGAAACGTGTTTTAAAATGCGAAGAAACTTTTTCCCCGACCTATTATTATTTACGTGTTAGTTTTGTTTTCTGTTTACATTGACTTATTGCGTACCTACTGTTCTGAGAAATATATACTTCTTTAGGTAATGTTTTATTTCGCTTATTCTTGAGGTATATTTTTTATCTTTTTTAGTTTAACAGTCTTGTTTGTGGATTGAATCCGCAAATAATTCTTAGAAATTTGGGTTTATTTATTTACTATAGTTTGAGCTATGTGTGAGTTCTAAGCAAAATTTCAGTGTTATAAAACTTAACGACTAGCTTCAAACATTACAATGACGAATCCGAGCGCCTTTTAGTAAATTACTGCAGCGGTCAGCAAAAAAGTATTGATAGACAACTTGAACATGAGATACATGTAGGCCAAGGCGAAACATGATAAATAACCTTACAAAATCTATGACGAGCAACGAACAACGATACTTTTCATGTGTCAATGTAAAAGCCTGTCAAAAGAATAATTAAAAGATTTTCAATTATGATCAAATTTCGAAGCACGTTTGAGAAAATGTAAATCCAGCACATGGTTAAAAATAAAATTAAATATCATGGTACCTTCACTAGTTTTCGCTTCACAGTGAATTATTCCTAATAGATGAATCAAACACATTTAAAGTGATCCTATCGGAACAATTCCATCCATTCCATATCCACGATTCAGTAATTTAAACATAATAAAAATATTGTTACATTATATACTCTACTATTGCATATCAATTAGCTACCAAAGAATGATTTTACTTACAAGGCATTAATTTTGAAATATGTAGAAAAAAGGTAAAATATTTTTTGTAGTGACAGTTGTTAGTAACCTATTAAAACTTAGCATGAATCTTTAAAATAACTAATTACAAAAATTGTCAATGGTATTATTTAATACCATACCATATTATACTATTATACGTCCAGAATGTATGTTATATATGATATTGTATCATGGGTTCAAAATCAAATAAACAATCTATAATGCGACGTGCCCTTTTTAAAATTTAATATTTATTTGCTTCATTCGGGATAAAAAACAACGTTGAATACAATATTGCTTAAATATCAGTTGTGTGTACCTTTTATTCATTTGAACATCAGCATCATTCACCACAACTGATAAATATACTAGACGATTAATGTGAAATATATTAGTAACATCTAAACAATATTTTTTAATGAGCTTAGCACATTTCATTGGGATGATAACAAAATTATTAAGCAGATATTATATATTTTCATCTATAGTTATAAATTGAGCAGCCTACTCGGGAAAAAAGGCACGCAAATGAAGTTGGTATAGTAGGGAGGCAGGTATTTAGATAGTTTTTTAGCAATATCGTTATATCATGTCTTCTTACGTTTCATTAAATAATCCAAATCGATTAACAACAGTAACAATATTTTCTCTTGTTCCAGAATGAAGGCATCTATCTGAAGATCTACCGAATATCAAGTGTGAATGTGGAATAATGTATTTTCCCAGACAATCAACCACGAGGTTTAGTTGTTGGGTGATGTGAGAGACAGTATGTCTATTGATAGGCGGTGGTTCGCTATGGTGGCGGTGGTGGTGCTGGCGGGGGCGGTGAAGGGATGGGAGTGTGTGTGTGATCCAAGGGAGTGTGAGGTGCTTGAGCCTAGTGGGTGTCCGGGTCTAGGTATCGTTGTGTGGGATCCTTGTAGGTGAGTTGATCTTCTATCAATATCAATATCTATATATATATCAATTTTTATGTTCTTTAATCATACAGTGTATGAAGCTGCCTTAAAACACGCGACATTTTCAAAGAAAATTAGATGACCTGATGAAGTTCGTACCCCATTTCTGTACTATTATATTAAATTTATCTTAATTTACTATGAAACGGTTATTACCGACTCTTTTTAAATTAGCGCTTGCTGTGTACTTCACATGATTGCCTGTAGTATGTATTGAGTTTCTTACTCTAGTTTTATTTTGTCAAGGCAAAAATAAACTAGGAAAAAAAAACACTTAACAATTAAAAAACTTTGTCAAAGAAACATCCCGTTTCATGAATGTTTTATAAGCTTACGAAATTTGTCTAATTATTTTGCTTAACAGGTTAGGCTTCACTTCAGGTTAGGGTTCAAGTGAGCTCACTTGATCGTAAATTATGGTAAGCCCAAATACTACCCTATAGACCCAGATTATTCTATTACAGAGTAACTCATTACGTTACCTCAAAGTGTCATAGCATAACAATGCTGTTAATATCTATGCAGACTTAGGTAAGATAGTGGATTGGCTAGCGCCAATGGGACTTAGAAATATCCTACCAAGAAACTTCACTTACTTCTTAATTTTCTTTTTCAAATTTCGTTTTAATATTATCACATCTAACCCAGGAGTTCACATCTATCTAACTTTATATTATCACGTTCCATAATACAAAATAATGAAGACGGGTCTGAACGCGCTCGGTATGTAATTCCAAACCTTTTAATTGCCTGTCGGTACGACCAGTAGAACCTGGTATAAAGATTGGACTTAACGTTTTGTTATTACCTACTGTTCGCGTTTGTTTTTTAATTACATAACGTTAAGTTCCGCCTTTATTATTCTCACATCTATCTATTTATAGTTAAGTTTTGTTTTACTTATTGTTATTTCAAATCTTTGCTTTAATTTATTAACATTCTTTCAGATGCTGCAAAGTATGTGCAAGGACGGTAGGAGAAGATTGCGGTGGCTTCAGAGGGACTTGCGAGCCTGGGCTAAAGTGTTATGAAGGCTCTTGTACGCCAATCACGTGAACATTATGTGAAATTAAATTGTAATATATGTGTATAGTGTTTATTAGAAAGAAAACATATCCCGGACTACGTAGAAAACAAGTGGACCAGATATGGCAAACATTAGGAATAGAATGAACAGTGGCATTAGCGACAATAATTTAGACCATTAAAGGTACTGAATTTAGGTCATTGGACATTTGGATGATAGCCCTGCTTATTTAGTTTGGTTCAGAAGTTCTACATTAACCAAATTAAATAAAATATATAATAAGCCTAAGAATGCATCCACATTGGCAAATGCACGAGTATTGCAGTTACTGTAACAAGTGCAAGTAATACTCATTGTTTAGTTTGTGACTTTAAAATAGTGTTTAGTAGGACATACAAGACGCAGTACTTGTCCCAGATATCATCATAACGGCATTGTAAAAGCGACTCAAAATTATAAAATGTACTACTTCGTATTTCATGTTGTGATAACCGCGTTACTCACTCTCCCTAAATACTCACTCTCCCTATATGGTGAGAGAGAGAGAGTCGATCGCGGGAGGCATTACATTTTATTTAGTCGCATTAATCGTCACATCAAAAATCATACTAGTACTTCAAATGTATTGCCGGACTTCGCCTTGCCTAATTTGAAGTGGGTTATAGTACTGAGTTAGCTCAAAAAGAGGCTTGTCTTACAATTTCTTTTTCAAGTCGTGTCTTACCCAACACTACAATGAGTATTAAGCAGTTACTAAAGAAGTAGCTACAATATTGACAAAACTGCAAAATTAATAACATAGTAATTGTATCTGAACATATACTTTTAATACAATTTGGACAATGTTAACATTCAAAAGAATATAACTGCAAAATTGGTAGTTAAACAGTGCAGCCATTGGCGAATATACTTTTAGTGCAATTATACCTACATCTTCTGCTACGATTCTGCAAACATTTGAACACTGTTGAAAAAGTTTATAAGGTTCGATACAGTAATATTTATCAATATAGACGTATAATGTATAACAAATTCTTTAGCCCCTTACCCTTGAAGTAAATTTTATAAGAAATCTTAATGCAGCTGCCTTACTAATAAAAGTTACACAGTCAGTGCAAATTCATATTTACAAATTCAAATGGTATTATTCTTTTAATGATTATATACATCATGTGTGTAAATTTTATTAGAATGGTATTTGATTTGGAAGTAAGGATAAATTAAATTATTACCGAAACATGCGTTGTCATTTTAAACAATGTTGCCAATAGAGTACAATGTTACTATAACGATTAAAGTCCCTCAGCAAATTCACTAGCACTAAATGACAAAGTAACGACAGTTAAATAAGAAAGAGTTTGGTGATGCGCGAAACTTTTTATACTTTTCTGTTCTTAACATCGCTTAAGCACCCTTCATGTTCGAGCGAACTGGTCATTCACAAATTGATGATGCAATATTTTTATACTATGATCAACTCAATACATTGAACTTTGTTAATATATTCAGAAATAATATACAAAAAAATATTAAATTTCTGTAGTTTTATTGCGATATACGTATCGTAGGCCGATCGAGATATGACGGCACGTTACGCATCACCGGTTTCTTTATATCGGCTGATATTTTTATAACATGACCAGTGTCAGGTTGGGCAATCCGATAGTAATACTATATATATGTCAAATAGTCACTTATTCACATCGAGAATTGGATAATCAAAATGTAGTTCCGTTTCACGACATTAAAATTGTTTGCGCTCCGTCACCTGTGTTTACATGAAAAAAAGGAGTCACAAGAAATCATAAACTGTATTATTAAACGAAATTACAGTGAGTTTATTCTTTTTTAAGTACCTTATTTTGTCCATGTACTTTGATATAAAATGGATGTTACATTAAGCTTAGATATATCTTGTATGAGACAGTTAAGCACACAAATGCTGGAGTATTGTAATATCATGCTCAGTCCAATCTCGATAGGTTCAACTTAAAGATTGGCCTACGACACATAACTATAACTTACATTCAGAGAGGTCTCCATATCGATCCAGGTTAGCGATAAGCCCACGTCAATATTATGTTATGTTTAGCTGATTAAAAAAATGTTCAACAACCATACCAGAATATTAACCTGGTACTCGTAGGATATGAAAAGAAATTTTATATAAAAAGAATCATGTAATTAATCTGTATCTATTCTAATTTCTGTGTGCTTCCAGGTTACACATAGTGGTAAGAGAAAATATAACGTTTATTTAATGTATTTAACGAGAAGAATGCGGTTTCATAGACTTGTATATAGGATCTCGTTAGCATTTTTATCTTGGGACTATTTGTAAGGTAAAGATAAATTGAAAAATGTGTCTTCAACACGATTGTAATTAAAGAAATACAAGTTCAAATATTTTTCCCAAAAACAATTTGCATAATAAAAGTATCTTTTGAGAGTGTTCGTAATTTCCGCTTAGTATTGTGATATCATTTGTTAATAACGTAAATAAGATTTTATTTTCTTTAATATTAAACTAGCATGAAACGTGTATCTATTTATGCATAATTGTATAGCATTTCGAAGTGTACGGTTTGTATATTGATTTTATTTATAAATTGAAGCGAAACAAAAGAAAATATTTTTGTGAATAGTACACGAATAATCTATAATAATAGTTGTCAAATAAGTTTACTTACTTGGCTACTAGTATCAAAAATGATTATAAAAAGATTTTTAATAAAACCTTCAACTTCAAAACTTCAGAGATGAGTTGAGAAAAACAAAAGAAACTCCAGAGATGAGTAATGGGGCGGGGCGGAGTGTAACGATCTTCACATTTTTAAACAAAAATCCTTCAGAACTTGTAGCATGACAGACATTAGAAGGTTATTGTCAACTTCAAAATGCAATTCGTTCAAGATAAATATTGGAATATAGAATATCGGTACAAGAAAAATTATATTTCCATGTATATAGACACAACCTCCCAACTTCCTCCTGCTACGTTGACTAAGACGGTCTTTAGCTAGAAATATTTCATAAAGCTATTGTACGTCAAATATCAGTTGTTAAGTTTAGTTAAATCTAGTCGTGTATTGTAATTCACAAAAGTGATTTAAACAATGTATATATTTGACACTTAAACTATTCAATTGTTCCAAAGTTCTCTAAGGTTTAAACTATGTATGAATATCCAAAAGCGTATATTCACTTGTTTCGCTTCAACAAACTTGACAAGTAAAATGTAACCTGTAATAATTATTATATTATAAGCTGTAAAAATGAGTAAATACTTCAAGGCTACTTGTTAATTGTGCACATATTGAATAAACTTAAGTTTAAAAATGTCTTTTATTTATTTTATAATGTAAATTATTGGATATTGGACCTTCATTATTCTTAAATCAACTTCACTGTAGATTGGCAGATTGGGTAGAACATCCAAGGGAAAAATAAAGTCGTTAAAGGAGCTATCGTGATCAAGTAGCAATGGACATCTAAGGGGCGTTATAGTTCTGTCACAGCAACCATGTCATTAAGCATAAAAAGGCAGCCAGCTATAACGTTAACAGACGATGAACGTGTTTGGCTTATTGATCAGTGTGAATATTCCTCTCACGATGTTCTCCAAAAATATTCTTTTTTTAAATTCAAAATAGATAATATAAAAAATATTTCAACACAGCATGTTTAGACAGCTTATTTGGACAGCTAAAATGACAAAAAACGAGTTTTTTCCAACAATTTCATTATGATTCTTGCCTCGTAACGCCAACTTGCCCATTAATTTTCAAGCTGATGGATGTACCGATCGCTCATAATGCGGCAACATTTTCACATATACATGAAGGAGCTGGATGTCATGTTCCTAGGCTTTAATAATGGTTGTAAAATCTTGCATTTAGTAGGTTTGTTGACAGATACAATTACAAAAAAGCGTAAACTTTCGCTGGGTTAAAAAGTTCTTGCAGCACGAAAGGTCTTTGGTACTTATAGTGCTTCAATAAAAAGCACTACAAAACTTCAATGCTTTTCTAAAACTCGTCAAGTTATACCTCATTTGAACTTGATAGCCCTATTGAATAATTTTAAGTCCAAGTACTGTCTAAAACAATTTTAATAGATGCAAATTACAGAATACAAAAAAAATATTTATTTAATAATTGACAATACCAAAACACGAGGATTGATATGTTCTTGCTAAAAAGTAAATAAGCACATTTGATGTGACATACTTATTGATTTCAGTCACGGTCAGACTTAATAAAGATGATAACCTATAAAATTACACTCATTATTTGGTCTTACAGATTCATATATTTCAAAACTGACAAAAATGAAAAGCCATTTTAAGTTAGCTGTATTATATAGCTATACTTCTTAGAATTACATAAAAGAACCACACTTCAGGAACAATGGAGAAAAACCCAAGAGACATCTTAAGAGACTCTTTTCAACTGAGAAATTAGGACCGCTTATTAGCGCCGCTCGGCCTAACAAATCTCCGAAGCAACTACGGAGGAGTTCGGAATCAAATCGCAATTCCACAGCTTGTTTCAGACCATTTCCTTATAAAATAGCCTAATATAAATTTTACTTCCAATTCCATTAGTGTGTACTGTCGATAGCATATCAGACGCTTACATTTTTGAGGGGCGATTTTCAGTCATAACAATAATAAGCCGACTAAATGAAGATGTCCCACGTCTGTGGTAACTGATATGAGAGGAGTGACGTATCATCGAAAATTACCTTACAAAATATCTGTAAAGTACGGGACTTTATGATTAACAAATAACATCTAGTCTAGCCAATAATCTTTCTGTGATTTGTGTAGAGTAGGTACAAAACAAATAAATAATTTATTCTGATGATTGTAACAAAAATGAACTTGGAACGCAATACTTGGACTTTCAGTATTGACAGTAAGGCTTTCCTAGAATATTTATCACTTACTCTGTTATATATCATCTTACTTGTACATTGAAGATAATGTTTTCTTGATAAATTTCGCTTTTTATTTATGTTTTTACTAACTCAAAGATAAAAAGAATTTATTAATTTACAAAATAAAGCACGATAAGTTGTAATTCAAGGCCAGTGAGAAAATATACAAAATTTATTTTTTAACCCTCGACACACCACGCTGTCCGAGCGCTGTTTCGATACTGAACATATTAGCTACAGATGGATACTAGGACCAACATTACGTATGTGAATATGCATAATTGGTACACCATGAAGCCAGAAGTAAACATGGGGTGGAATATCCTCTTATATGTTAAATATTATTACAGTTGTTACTCTCCTCTTCCATATTTAAATTTAACGTGACATGCCATGTCATGCATTGACATATCGAGTTAATTTTTACTTCTGTTGTAGGGCCTTCTAGGCTTTCTATAGTCGGGGATTGTGGATCTCCTAGGTTCATAACTGGTGGCGCTAGTCGACTTTGGTGGTGTCAAGGCGGGAAGAGCAGCCGTGAGCTTGGTAGATACTGGTGCACTTAGATTTACGTTGGCGTCCCAAACTCAGACGTGGGGCTTGCGGCGTGTCCGGGTGGCTAAGGCCTCCGATAAGAGGAGATAGAGTAGCTAAATAGCTCTTGACACTGAGAGCAGCTGAGGCCAGTGAGAAAAGGCCATTTTTAGGGCCAACGGAGTATTGCACTCGGTGGTGGCCGGTCTCGAAGACCGGCGGTACGTTATCGATTCCGATGATGGACAGGTTTTAAGCGGTGCGCGGTAGGGCCCGTTAGGGCTAGTGCAGGCGGGTACCCGGTGAAATGTTCTTGGGCGAGCCCGATCCCTCGCCAATATGCGCAATGACAGTCAGTCTGGAGAGGATGTTTAGTAGGTAGTGGAGAAATAACTTTACTCCAAGTCCCACATATCTCTAAAAATGATTTCTAAATCTATTAATATATATACAAAAATATATTAATAGGATTAGAAAAAAATATTATATATACCATATCTGGATCAAATTATAAATTCATTTGAAAGCTAATACAACCAAAAGAATGAAATCGCAATCCGGGACACTGATTGCAATAATTTCAACATATTTTAACTCAAGAACCAAATACAATGTGATTCATTCTCGATTCTACCTATAAACAAATCTGGTTCCACATATTGAAAATACGTTGGCTCGACGGGCGCAGATTGGATCAATGTGCTCCGACCGCAACGGAGTGATAGCCAACCTATTTTTATTTTAACATAGGTGGAAAATAAATAGACATGTAGCCCAATAGGTAGTTTGAAATTGGTTTTACAATGAAAAAATACAGTCAGACAGTGCGTAAGAATGCATCGTAGATATTTATTATTACAATAAATTATTTCACCAGTTCACCACATATTACTTAGTCATTCAATACATTCTTTGAAATTAAAGTATTCTTTGAAATTTATAGACATGTAGCCCAATAGGTAGTTTGAAATTGGTTTTACAATGAAAAAATACAGTCAGACAGTGCGTAAGAATGCATCGTAGATATTTATTATTACAATAAATTATTTCACCAGTTCACCACACATTACTTAGTCATTCAATACATTCTTTGAAATTAAAGTATTCTTTGAAATTTAGATTTTAATGTAACCAAAAGTTGAAATACGTCACCTATTCGATATATATAAAAAAGTACCAATATGAATCCAGAGTACGAGTAAAACGCACGTGAAAGTAATGGAACTCATTCCAGGAAATCCAGCACGCAAATTTATATTAAAAGACATCTAGATAGTTAAAAAAATATGTAATCAATTTTTTATAAAAATTTTTTGGGACTATCAAATCTTGTTGTTAGACTTCCAAATAAGTCACAGTGAACTAAAAGACCTATTACGAATCGGCATCATAAGTAGATCCTTGAATCCTCTTTTCATGTTCTAGACTTTATACTTGAAATTTTATTATTAAGTCTAAATAGTCAGTCTAATTTAAGTGGAAAAATTAGAACACCAAAGCTGGGGATTAAGTAACAACACTCATAGGGATGTGAACAGAAAGTAAAGATTTAGTTTCATTATCATATACTTCAAATATATTTTATGTAAAGCTAGATGTAGTAGATACCCCTTAAGCGTATATTTTTACCCCGAGCTTCTTCTATGTCTTCATGTGATGAGTTAAAATAGCTATCTTAAATCAGCTAGTGTTTTGCTTAAAAAGTCAATTTACGGGGAACTATCAATCATTTTTCTTCTATAATGTTAAAAACAATGTTAAGTCAGCACATAAATTGAAAAGGATGTCTTGAACTTCGCCACACTCGCTTAGTTAGACAAGCAGCTATTTTGAGCAAAAATTCCTAGACATTATCGACGGAAAGCAATTTCGCGAGCATCCATTTACGACCCCTATCTCACGCCCCGTGCCGTATTGTCGGTTTTTTCTTTGAGATATTTTAGGCAGACATTGGTTTACATAGATGACTTTGTAATGTGGAATGCTCGTCATAAAGGGCACGTCACTATTTCAATAAGCAAAAAATTTTGAATAAGTAAATTGTGAATAAAAATTTTGAATAAAAAAATGATTTCGATTAAAATTTTAATTGCCGTATTTATAATTATTAAGCAATTGCTTATTAATGGGATAGTAGTTCAACCAAGAATTTTCTACAAATATGAGTTTTGCTACTTCTAGAATGACCAAGTCCCCATTTGAATTCTCTTGATAAACGGAACTGTGTTTGAGAAAGTTAATTTGTTATTTTTATAAGTAATCTTGTATCTTCCTTTATTCTGTACCTCGAAAGACACTTTAAAACGTTAATCCCGGCAACGAACCACTTTTACTATGTTGATGTTTAAATTTCAAACTTATGATTGCTCTCATGTCCCCACATGAGAGCAATCAATAGTTTAGAATTTAAACATATATATCCCCATATGCTCAACTGTGGACCATATTATGCTGCTGCTGACGATGATGTCAATATAGAAGAACTTTGATTGTGAAGCGTTGTTTTTATCAAACGACAAATAAAATATAAAATACTCCACGAAGAAGATACCTACTTTAATTGAAAGGAAAATAAATGTAGCAAAAGACCTGATCTTTTTCAATATTTCAGTTGGTATTGACGACTTAGATAAATACAACATTACCCAATTAGTATCGAAGAATAACAAATATTATTTTCGAAATAATATTAAATTGCGTATTGATTGAGGAAACATAGCTACTGGGGAATTATATTTCAATTAAACGAATCCAACATAAATTGACCCTTAAAAAAGACACGTACACATAATATAATATGTATAATTTAGATAGTAAATAAAGATACAAACATCCATGACTCGTGGACCAATATTTGTACTAATCATACAAATATCTACCCTTACACCCTTATCGAGTAGATCCTGGAACCTCTAGTTTAGTAGACAGGCGTACTGACCACTCAACCAAACGGCGTCATCCGGTGTTCCTGACAGAACTATCGTTAGTTAGCTGTCTGAATAAGACATAGTATTATATCATACGGAGTCAACGTAGACGTACTTCGGCATAATTACTTTACCAAAACTTTTCATCGACGACATTTAAAAACCCCTTTATTACAAGCACAGTGCGTAATTTGTCTGGAAAATGTAACGGTAAATGGAGAGTGTGGAACACAGATAATATAATACACCCCGAATTATAAATTTTATTTTCCATTCATTATAAGGTCTACTTCTAATTTTTTTGTTTTATTAACTCTACCTTTAAGGCTATAAATCTAATGATGCGACATTAAACTGAATGGAAATAAGATTTCATAACATATCCTCTGACCCCGAATGCTTGGTACTTTTTAATTAATAATGAGAATAAGATCTGTTTGATACGAGTTTGTTAATGGCCTTTTCACGCTACGAACGCCTATCAAACCTATAAATTGAATTACAATGTGTGTTGCTACATGAGAATACTATAAATATTTGAAGACACTTAATATAAAAGTGTTGTTAGACTTATCTAAGCAAAACAACAATGTTAATTACAATGTAATATGTTATCGGCGTGATGGTAAGGCACGAAATAATAAATCAGATAATAGATATAATAGCAATATACCTGTCTGAATAAATCTATTTTTACTTTGACTTAATCTGGTATAATATCAGGTATGATACATTTTTCTTATGAAATAAATTAAAATAAAATAGCAGCTTAGCACATCAAACACGTTCAACCAAACCAATTAAATAAATCAAAAATTAAAAGACTATTGTTCGCTTACTGTAAATTTATGAAAATCATCATGTTCATTTTTGTGGAAGGAAAATTTAAGAGAGGCAGTTACGTTTTTTTATTTTTATAGAATTTCATTAGAATCGACAAATATATCGAATATATATAATTTAGAATAATCGACAGAACCAGTACAGATTATATATTAGTAATTGTTTTAGTTCAACCTGATGGCAGATGACTAAAAAATAAATAGTGCTTTGAACGTAGCCCGGAATATGCTTAATCTTGCGGTAATTCAATTTTCGGAAAGGTTCCATTGCGCCGAAGGCGGTCAACCCGGAACACCTCAGTTTATTATCTTCATGAATATCACAGTGGATATTGAAGCGTCTGAAGTTTTAGCTAAAAGTAATCATTTACAGGCGGAAATTTAATTGGTTTAAGATATTGTATAATTATTATGTACACAATTTAAGAAAATATATTATACACAGAGATAATGTACAACAAAAAAAGAAATCTATTTAAATAAATATTCTTAAAATATTCTGATACAAATATGATATATTATTATATCTACATATACACACATAGGCAGACATACACGATTATATTGTTTTAAGTATTATATCTTTCCTAAAAATAAATAAGAAAGACATTTTGTTGTAGTAAATGCAATTATTTCTAAAATAATCTTAGGTTCTGAGTTTAGAATTAAAGCTAAACCCGAAATTAATTTATTTATTTTAATTTAAAAGTAAACTTTCTGAAGACTGCAGTGCGTCTTTGTTTCAATATAGCATGTATAAACTTGTTATAATATATCTATACAATTTAAAATTTTATTACAAAAAGAAAGCAATGTCAATTCTCAATCTGTGTTTCCCTCGATAGCTTTAAAAGTTCGGTAAACTTACTTAATTATAACATCAGTCAAACTTGTTTGGACATGATCTGCAAGTCAAAGATAATGTTTTTTAAATAAATTTCTGGCCATTACCATCATTCTAGTGTCCATTTAACGACAATCTATCATACAGATAATTTAATATTACATCAAAAGAAATCATTTTTCTTATCTTAACCAAAGTATTTCACGTCTTAAAATCAAACCAAGATCTCATTATATCCTATTGACTGAGTAGATACTGTATTTTCTCAATAACTCTGTTATCGTGCAATATTAGAAAGATTTAGTGTAACGAGTCGTTGGGTTTATCAATATTAAGTCGACGAAGTGGAAAATTAAACTTCAGCTATCTTGTGTGATATGGTAATACTAACAATGGATAACCCAAACTCTCATAACTATGATAACAAAGTAGCAATATTTTAATATTTGAAATAATTCTACTAATATTTAAAATGCGTTCAAAGATTTAACTCGTTAGCTATAACTTAGCCATAGCAGTGACACATTAACAACAGACCTTACATGGACATAGCCAGTCAGTTATAGACACAAAAATGTTTCCAATAATTAATAAATAATAATACTTTAAAAAATGCACTGATTATTTAAGACCACACATTTAGCCAAAGTGATTTTATGGTTCAACGTCGAGTCAAAATTGATTTCAACTCAGAGTACAGGGCTGAGCATGTGCAGGCGCGTATTCACTATCTGACTCAATGTCAATATCTTATATTAAAAATTGGTAATATAGTATGTAAAATCGGCTAACTGCTGTGTAGCATAAGAGTGGAATTTATTACTACATTATTTCTTACTTTTAATAGCCGCTGTTTGTGGCTGACAACGTAGTGATAATGTATTTTTTGGGCCTAAACGTAGTTAATTTAAATTAGTTGTATGCAATACAAAGGGTCTACTAGTCTAAGGATATTAATCTTTGATGAAAAAATCCGCGCAGAAATTGGACGGTCGACGAATAATAAGTAGTATACTTTATTGTATTTCTTAATAAAATTAATCAACTTTTAGATAAAAAAGATTTTATTAAAAAGAAGTTTCTTCTCCTTCAGGTTCCTTAACGTATCAAATACACGCTTTGTGCTCGTAATGAATTGTGATGATAAAGAAATTATTATACTTACACAAAATGTATTCAATGACCCATGTCAAACTGACAAGTATTAAAACGGTCGAGTTAACAACGCGAATATAAATGAAAATACAAATTCAAGAAAAGTTTGAGACCAGAGAAAGTGATCATAGAATACTGAGACTCAGATTTACATAAAACACTTCACTATGAACTGAAATACTGCAGAACCTATAATAAAATTTGTAAAAGGGTGTTTCCTTGTTTCAGCACCACATATGACCGTGATAGATTACAATCACTTTTGCTAAATTAAGAACGAATATATGCATTTTAAATCGTAACAAATTTCCATTATGATTTTTTTTCAAATGTGTTTGATATGATTAATAGAAGTAATTTATTCACCTTAACTTTATATTACATTAAATATTTTAATGAGTTACTAAGCAAAATACTTGAGCTATATATGCGGCATGGTGCTCGTAATGTACCTACTGATTTAATATTTAACTGCAATGTTGTTAAATAGTAGATATATAAGCATAGTGAACTTACATTAAATAATATATATGCATGTAATATTAAAGTATATAATTAATGTTTGAATATTATTTTCCAAATAGTAAATTGTAAAGTATAAAGTGTTGTTTCCTTATAGCATAATAATTTTGTAATTTTATCGCCGTTTATTCTCCGTATGTTAATTAGTCCTGAAATTGTGGTAGAGCAAGATTGTCCATGTTTTATTTAAATCCAATGTCTTTGTTTAAAGGGCCTCGAGTGTCGGCTGCTTACTTTGAAACGCAGCGTTGTTAGGCTTCCCACAAGGTGGACCGACGATCTGATAAAGGTCACAGAGAAGTTATTTTTTTATAAACAGCCGAGTAAATGACTCGACACCATCTAATATAATTAGCAGTAGAGGAGTCCATATGTGAAGATAGCTAGGTCACCACACGACAAACTGCCCTAGCTACCTCCACCTTGCCGGACCAAAAAGTGATTTTGCACGCCTCTTTTGAAGGGATCTATATTGTATGAAGGAGGGAAAACGTGTGCCGGTAAGAAATTCCACGCTCTAGCTGTGCGACAGAGAAAGGAGTCACGAAATCTCTTTCGTGTGTTAAGTAGACGTGGCGACTGGTTGGATTCGAGCAACACAGGATCGACCGGCTTAGAGATTCTTGGGGTAGGCTTATGTCTATCAGTGTGCATCTCAGTTGTTAATTTTCAAGTGTGGGTTCCTGTTTATTTATTTATTCTAAATATTACTTGTAAATATTGTTCATTTTTTAAATGTTCTTGTTATGTTCTAATGTTCTTATTTTAATTGTTCTCAAAAAATATCTTAAGCTTACTCTTTAAGCAAACAGTTTCCAGCTTCTTATATGTATAGTAATCTAATATCATTCTCGACTTCATAAATATGAAAACAAATGTTAGTCATTGAAAACATTTTCTATATGTTTATTGTGAAATCTTATTTTGAATTATTAGGATTATTTTTAATATAGATATATCGATGTATAATATAGATTATAGTAGTTGTAAAACAATTAATCTTCTATTTTTATTTCTCAATAATTTCTATGAATGGTAAATTTGGTACGTCGATGATAAATACAGTAGGTACAGTTCCACTGGCATCATCAAATCCATCTTATTTTAAGCCCCCAAGCCGATGATTACAGTTGTAACATTAGCAATGGCAAGCGCGGTTTGCGACAATTTGCTAGCGATATGGAAAGCAAATATCATTTTAATGACCCCCGGCCGGAGGGACCGAGCCCGATAGCATCTACGCTCGATTTACTTCAAATAGGGTTGCGATAATTTAATTCATTTTACCAACGCAGGATAGTTCAATTAAAACAATCAATGTCAAAGTTACAGCACAAAAACTTCAAAAGCACGCTCTACATGTCATACTTCGATACAAAGAGGTGGATACTGTTTATCATACAGTACATACAATTTATTATTATACAATATTCATATATTAAAGATAAAGGCAGATATGAGGCAAACTCTTTTTGATGACAATATTTTAATTTAGATAGCTATTAAAGTTAACGCTACCGAGCACTGTACCGAGTACAGTATACTTGATCAAAGATAACAAAAAGTTTTTTGTAACACTAAGCGTGTCTCATTTTATAGTGTATATTGGTGTATGTAATCTCCTTTTCATTATTTCCTTTCCTTAAAATTTACAATCCACAGATATTTCTACTGTGTAAAGTTAAAAACCATCCTAAAATTAGACCTGTTTTAAACTTGTTGTTGTTTTAATCTGGCTGGCACCGCTAGCCAGTGATTTCAATCTATCCTGTGAAGACCGAAGTAGCAAGAAAGAGAATGCACCTAAAGCATTTACTACCTAAGTGCACAAACCCCTGTATCTCCTCCCGGGGAGTTGAAAGTCACAGATAAAGCTTTCCTTTGACGAAAAAATCTGATTAAGATCTAATACTGTCCCTGGCCTTAATTAACAAAAAATAGTTTTAGTTTAAAATCAATTGATAAATTTAGGCATTTCAAAAACCTTTTGGTTGTATACCAACTTCTTACCAATTTTGTAGGGAGAAACAAACTATGCAATATTATTTTGCCAGATCTCAACTGAAATGTAAACAATAAAATATTATTTGTTTCTTTACCAAAACCACAGAAGTATTTTTTTAGATAGTAAAAATCTGATCTCACAGCAATTTCTTAGCCTACTTTTTGAATTTGCTGCACTTATCTTGTTTACATTTATTTTATATAGTCGGTTAAATAGCTTCATTAAGTTGACTATATAAGATAAGTGATACTCGAATGATAATAGTATTATAATATTCTGACACTGGCATATATTATCTAGCCCAAAGTAAGCATTATTTCAAAGCTTTTAATTGAATTATAGCTTAGCGACAACCCTAGCGACGTCTAGCTTCACCCCCGCAATGAATAGCTTTTGTGTGGAACACTTACCTTTTGTTGCCTCGGTGGAATCACGACAGCGGAGCTGTGCGGCGCGATTGTACTGATTTACGACATAACCGTTAAAATTGAGCTTCATTCTCTTTTGATGAGCTCCTTATGTTTTTTAAGACAGTCAAAGTTATATATGAGGGATAGAAAGCGGAATTTATCTATCAACTTGGATATACGATAATATTTTCCAAAAATAAAACTGTAGTCTAATCACTAAACCACCGTTTAATTTAAATCTTCAAATTTAATAAAAAAATTTGATAAGATTATAAAGATACAAACGGATTGCTTTGTGCAGCGTGGAGAGTTCTGTGCTAACGTCCGGTATCAATCGCAGCTCGCATCTGAACAATGAAGCATAGACAACTCTTAGGCCATAGCAGTGACAGCTGCCATTATTTGGCTAATGTATCGCTGATCCTTATAGCGTATAGTCGAAATAATAGTAAAAAATAATAAAAATAACAACAAATGAAAAAAAATCTTAATCTTTTTTTTATAATATATGTATAAAATAACAATCCAATCAATCCGCTTTGGGCCAGCGATGGTTGATTTTAGTTTTAAACTTTTCGGATATTCTTATAATCATTTGGATTTTAAAAGTGCGTTATAATAATGGCTAAAAAATTTTATAGATTACGTGAAAATTGATCTAGAAACAATACATGTTGTATTACCCAAAGCAAAACATTTAATCTCAGGTACTCTAGATTCTCATCCCATAGTATCCAGATTGTTTCCCAAGAAAATTGTAAAGAGGTTTTGCGAAATAGCGCTTGTCAAATTCGATCCCGAATCGAAAGCGGATCCAATATCTTTGCCTTGTTTAATCCAACTAAATTCGAAGGGAACTTTTCGTTTTTCGTACACGGAATGGGAGTGGCGTGTGGCGGGATACGGGGGACCTCACGTGAACCTCTGTAATTAATGCGAAACAAGGAGAAATAAAACGTATTCTCTGCGATATGTAACCGTCGGTCCGTATAATTAAAACATCACTTGGGTTAGATTCGGCAAAAGGCCGTCACAAGATTTGCAAGTCATGACATCGTATTTTTGTTTTTAAAAATTAAAGGTTTTAACGTTTTTATACTAATTATTAAAAACATAATATCCACTTGTTACTATTTTTGATAGAAAGCAGCTGAAGGAAATATTTTATGCTTTTTAGATTAAAAATATTCTGAAGAAAAAACAATATAACTCTCTAAATCTTTTTGGAGAGTAAAAAGGTCACTTTTTCTGACTAACTACCCTGTATTTAGCTGACTGGAATCGATCACAAGTACACTGGTGTGGCGCCTCTGATAAGTCTGCCATTTTCTTTTGTAGAAATCAAACTAATAGTTTCCTCGAGGGCTTATAGAACGTAATAAATTTTATTTCGTCTTGACATATCTGCCTTTTTCTACTATTTAAACTTTGTAGTTCAAAGTTTTGGAAACGACTTTAAAATTAGATGTTTTACAATACATACCTATTATTAGGAGAGAGTTTAATATTTTACTTTTTGTATCAAAAAGATTTAATATATAACCTTCTATTTATATCCTCTCTATTATTGCCTTTTGACCGCTTTTTAAAATAAATTAGCAATTCTTTTTTCTAATAAGAATGGACAGTTTAATTATCAAATATCTATTTAATCAAGGAAAAGACCGCAGCATTGGATTTTATTAAATACAGATAAGTTTTATCTATAATCAGGCTGTTACTCATTATGTAGGACTATCTGTGAGTCAAACGTGTATTGACATAATTCACCACGCCTTTACACGTTTAGCTGATATAGTCAGTTTTAAGTGTCCATTTACAACCATTTACTACAAATACAAACTGGAGAAAATACTCTAAATATCTATTTATCGTTTCGCTTTCGCCTGCACTTTAGATTTACCTAGGGTCCACTATTATCCTTTGAAATTGGAGTTAAAATTCTTCAAAACCCCTTATAATACTTTAATGTCATTAAATTTAATTTTACTATGGGATTTAATAATGCCACTAATTTTCCTGTTACGCTATAATGTTTCCCTTGGTATATTAAATTTATAAACGTCCAATCTAAGAAGAACCATTTCGTATATGTGTTTTAACTTTTCTAACAAAATTTACTAGCAGTTAAAGGATCAAGGTATCTGGTTGAGCAAGTGGGGTTGTGTAAAACTGTATTTCTGAAATGTGGTCATTATCCATGCACATTGGTATGGGACAAGCGTAGACAGGGGTCCCCTGACATGAGTCAAGATTAGTCCCTCATACAAAGTTTTAAATTAATCGCGAGGTCTGGATAAGGGATGAATAGTGCGTAATATGTCCTTACAAACACGTCTTTCATTGTTTTGTTTTTAATTATTCCAAAGGCTTTGTGTGGCCGTGACGAGGGCTTTCAAATCTGCACAGTTTTAGTAGGAGATTTCTAGAATTAAACACGCTTAAACGGGTCGGTTGTCATAATTTTTAAATTGAATAATACGTTTTTCGTTCTATACGGAGTTCTACAGAATGTTGCTGTTTTTAAATTTCAAGGTACTGATTTGTATGTGCTAGGTTACTTCCGATTATCTCTGGTTTTATATCAGAAATAGAGATCTGATATGATCCGAGCCCCAAACCAGATGGTACAAGACATGGCAGTAATTAAAGTCTCCTGTCTTTAGAAAGTCAAGTGAATTCTTGTAATTGAATGTGATTTAAGTCAGAGGTTACCACTAATCTTACATTTTTCTTAAGTGAATTGTATTTTGTATAAATATATCTTTTTTTTTTATTCGTGAATAAAAGAAAATAAAAAAGGCTTAGTTATTGGCCTTATCTTACTTGAAAGTAAAGGAAAATAAACTACACCCGTATTCCTCAACCACAGAGGAACTGTTTATCTTATCTCCAATTGATGAAACACAATAATGCTGGTAACTTTATTTTTTGGCAGCAGACTCAGGTAAGCAAACTTAGATAAAGCCCACCACACAAACTGAGCAGATATATTTTCTGCTATCAATGGGAATTGAATCCCAAACCTCCTGATCAGAGGGATTTGGTCTCAGCCACTAGGCCAAAATATTTAATATTCAATACCTCCTGCTGTACTTAAGAATCGTCTACTATATTGAGGAGGAACTAGCTGTGGAAATAGAGTTAATACTTGTTAAGGAATTAATTTTAAATCATTATTATAATCATTAAGTAGTTTGTCTGCTCATTTGGCATTCCTTGACGTTATAACAAACGATACGACACTTTCTCTAATACGAGTATAGTTTCTTTATTTTAGTTACTATATATTCTAAGTATCACGCATCAATGCAATCATAAGGGGAATATTATTGTAAAGACTACAATAGCATAAAATGAACAAATTTCATTATTAAAATTATTCGATACCATAAGTTAATATTACACAAAATCTCAAAGTTTTGCAAGGTTAAGCTTAATTGTTATTTTTCCCACTTTGTTCTTTCAGGTGATGCCCCACAAAAAGTAACTACGGTGTGAATTTGGTAAAAATTAAATTAGTATCACTACGAATTCTTTTGATGAAACCTAGGAACAGAAAATTAGGAAAGCTTCGATACATGAACTTCAGCCAAACTAATTAAACCACGAATTTTCCTCCTAGAAAAACTTACACGTGTGTACATTACACGTGCTATTAACGACTATTAAATTACTTTCAAAGCTACAAGCATCAATCAAACATTCGTATCGTTACTATATATGTAGCTTCTAACTTAGTTTATTAAAAATTCCCAGTAGTAATGGTTTGAATAAATGAAGTTATCAAATATCATAATTAATTTAAATAACTCAGGCAAAGAAGCCTTTGAAAGCAGTTACCTGTACAAACTTTGGGAAACGTGATTCGTCTCTACTCAAAAATTGTTTAACAAATTTTACGATTCGATATGGTATACGGTAATCCAAATTATGGGAAATATAAGTTGTTCAGTGTACACGTAAAAACATTTTGCCGAACTTGGAAATATTAGTGTTCATAGAAAACAATATCAATAACGACTTATCGATCAGAACCAATTGGAAAATCATTTTAGAGTTAAAAACTTTTAATTGGTTGACTATATAGTGAAGTAATTGGCACGTAAACAACTATCACATTTATTTTTTTACGTTACTAAACTCTTAATGATCATGTAAAAGTTTTAGTTTTTGTTAAGGATATTTTCGTTGACAAAGATAGCTTAGTCAACGAAAATTATCTTAACAATGATACAGTTACCAAGATAATTTGGTTGAGCAATTGGTATCCTTTTGCATTATTATTCCCTGTTCGATTTGAGTCGTTATCAAAGCAGATGTTTATACGACACGTAGTGATTATTCCTACGTTTATTCAGATGTAGATTTATTTTATTTTAAGATGAATGTTTTTTGCAAGACTTTTTTTCTATTGCCTGTTAGAAGTTATCATTTGATCAAGATTTAGACAATCATAACAGCTAGTAAAACTCCACACGAGTTAGCTGATATTATGATATACAATAAAAAGCAAACAAACAAACCTCGCTATGATCTAAATTTGTTTGAGCTCCTCAGTGCTTGTGATTGTCCTCGATTCTCATGGCATTCGCTTTTACCTACCAAAACCCATTGGTAGGGATAGCTGTACCCAGAATTGGGACGTAAATAAGTTCTTGATGATAATGATGACATTCAGCTGTCACCATAAAAGTATATTTACTGTATTGTAATTTGTTAAAACTTTTTACAGAATGCATTATAAAAAAGCTGTTCATATTTAAGGCCAGATAAGCGATCTAAGTGTAATCTATTATTAACATGTATATGTTCTTTCATTTTTATTATTACCATATTATCGTTAAAAGGCGAACTTTTAATGACGCATATTACGCTAAAAGTCAGTTAATTTTAATAAAATATCATAAATAACTTGAAACCGGAGCATCCATAATGATATTAAGAGGAAAATTTAATATGTTTAGTAAAGGTACAGAGTGATTTGGTAAATTTAGATAGCGTCAAAGACTTGTCATAATAAACCTAGCTACTTCTGAAATAATATGTAAGTATCTATTTATTAAAATGGTTTCATAGTTATATATTGAAGTAAACTGAGAATAATAAAAGACTTTTAATACTAGAGACTAAGAAGTTTTTAATACTAGAGACGGTTGAAATTTAATATCCATAAAAGTTTTTATATCTTTATAAATTTAATATCTTTATAATGTAAGAAATTGTAATGTCCTTTACATTACAATTTATTTTATGTAAATAACAACTTTTACAACAAGTAACAATTTTTATGGATATTAAATTAAAAATATATTAATTAATAAGCAAATAAAAATAATAATTTTATGTACATAAGTCATAGTATATAGTCATACTTATGGCTAATCGTGAATAGGCTTCAAAATATAGGTAAAAACATACAGATATAATGCTGAAAAAATGTTGAATCTTCCCGGTTTCTGGTTTTGAATTGGAATTTGAATCGGTTTTTTAATCTATTTATTCACACTAAACTTCTATTAAATGTTCAAAAAAATTTTTATATTTTATTCCTTGTCTATTTGTTTTAGCTGAGATACATGTATACAATAAATGTTAACTCTAAAAATCTATATCTTTTGTCTATCTAAGGGTCTTTCATGCGATTCTCTTTTTTTAAATTCAATTGTTTTAGGAAATAATAAACAATATGCTCATTATCATGACTAGTAATTCCATAAATAGATCTATAAAATCATTTGTCGTTTTCAATAAAAGTACATGCATGACATCATACTAGTAGGTGTAGAAGTACAAAATTCCCATACATCAATATTGACGTTTCCACAACACAAGTTTTAAATAAATAAACTTTATTATCATTATGGGAAGAACTTAGTTACCTGGAGGCGTTACTAATATCAATTGCATAATACTAGTATTACAGAGCATTATCCCACATTAATTCTACAGATATTTGAGCTAAAACAAAAGAGATAAATCATTGTGTAACCCCAAAAGTCATATGTTCCATCTAGTTGTAATTATAGAACAGAAAAAATAACTAGTGATAAAATGAATAAGAGATAACTATAAATTTGCTTTCCCAAAATTGTTGAGCAATATATTAGAAACATATAATAATTATGTTTAGGATTTGAGTGTTAAATTAAAAGTAAAGCCTAACCTAATTATGACCTCAGGGCTACATTCTAAATTACGAATCTGTTTTAGTATGTACCATATGAAATTATTATTAGTAATGACGCATTCAGCAGAGCAAGAAACAGTTTACAATAAACTCCTTTTACAATATCTATGCTAAATTGGTTAAAATCAAAACAACCTTTAATTTTATTTTCAGGTTCATTGATCATCATTAACCTATTTTACACTCGTCCACTCCTCGATATATGTCTTCTCTAATGCACGCTACTGCTCCCGATTTTCGGCGACTCTCATGAAGCCCATACCAGTCAGCCTCCGACTATCGTTATCTCATCCTATCGCAGAGTGTCCCAGACTACGTTTCCCGAGTAGCGGGCTCCACTCAAGAACTTATGGCTCCAAAGGTCCACTTTAGTTTGCTAATTGAGTTTAGTTTGCCAGTGACTGTAGATCTCGGATAGTCTAGTCGGATCACATCATTTCTGTTACGGTCTTACAGAGATACTCCCTTTCCATAGCTCGCTGAGCGACTTCAAACCGGTGGACTATTCCAGCTGTGAAAGTCCACGTCGTGAAAAAATGGCCTGATCCTGAAGTCACAGTCTCCTCACCCTCTCTCTCTCTCTACGAACTTCGATCACATTCAGAATGTGCCATCTTATGCCTCAGCTCCTCCTCGAGTTGGGCTAAATGGGAGTCGAGTCACCAAATTCAATTATATAGTTCATTGTTGATCAACTATTACAAGTACAACGATAATTTATGACTTAAACAGAAATAATTGGTCACATAAGATTTACGAGAACTCCTTTGTCACTATTAATACAACACTCTGAATACATTAATTGAAACAATATTCGATCGGCATCAGAAGTACGTTAACACTTATATAGAATTTCATAAATTGCGTTTATTGTACGGTCGCAACAATGTTTGATTCTTAATAGTTAGTATGTCATAATATGGATGAAGTTTAAATCAGAAATTTAAGCTTCTTTTGAAACTGAATTTATGTCTATAAATATTTTTATGAGTGCACAAGTTATTTAAGGAGTGTTAGCGTTGAATTAGAAGATTTCTCATAAGAAAGAGGATATATTATACCCACCAACAATGACGAAAATAGTTCTTTACTCCGCAGACCTCTCACAAGACTTTAATGCAACAAAAAAATACAAAAAATGAATCCATTCGCCTTGGCGCACACTAATATGTCACAAAAAGAAACACAGTTTCACGTTTAACTAAAATCTTAACACGTTTTATAATAGAGGTAAAATATGACGAACTTTTCAACTCTTACATTTACAATATTACTGGATTTTGATTATTATGTAATCAGCATGCATATTTTCTCATGGGTTATAGTTGTTTATTATAATAAAGACTTTATCTATTTATCTAAATCTATCATTATGGTCTTCGAATGGTTAAAATATTTAAACCTCTGTCATTTAGTCAGCCCACAAGCACTTGATGGTTATTTCTTTTAGCTAGATAAGAAATGCAAATGTAAGCATGTTTCAATTATTAGTATAGATACAAAGTGAACCCATTTTGAAATTGGTTTCATTATTCATTAAGCCGAATACACGTAAGCGCTAAACTTTCCTTCCTACTTCACGTTAAGCGTTACATTTTGTACTTTATTACCTTTTAATGAGTTGACGACTGCGTAAATTAAACAATTTGTGGTTACCTTGAAAATGTAAACTTGTATTTGTTTAACCGCGATGTACTCACGGGAACCTTGAGACAACTAAAATTTAATTGAGTCTGGAATGTACAGCTTGACAGGTTGATATGCACAGAGCATATTATACAAATGAGAATATGGCTTTAATATTTCGGCTCATGCCGGCTTACACTGAATTATAAAAACTTTATATTATGAGGGAATCCATTTATATGTACTATTATTTATATATATTATTTATATGTACTATTTTTCAACAATTAAGCAATCCCTTAAGCCATCTTAAGGGATCGCTTGATTGTAGAAAACCCATTTATATGTAAATCTTGCCTGTGTACATGACCTGGGTGAAATTCGTACTTCGATTATTTCTGTAATGAAGAATTCAGAATAGATATAAAATTAATGAAATGAAAAATATAGCATATGAATTAATGAAATGAATCTTAGAGTACCTGATTGCGAAAAGGTCTCTTCCTCATTGCAACGCAAAATGCAAACAGAAACACACTGTTTTCTTCTTTGGGGAAACATTCTTACTTCGACAACAAAACACTATCTCACGACCACATCAACTACTCAGATCAACTTGTTCTCTCTCTAAGATCCCAAAATGGGCAGCTCTAATACCACGTGATAATTTGAAAGATGCAGAAAAATATAGATTTTAAGAAGCGTGATGTTACAAATTGGCTATGGTGTCTTTGTAGCTGTCAAAATGTAAGTTATAAGACAGCATAAGTATATTCATGATAAAGAAGTGGTATAAACTGAACATCAATTTAGATTAAAAATGTGTCAAGACCTTTATTTAAAACAATAACAATTGCTTTTAATTTATCAGGATTGTCTTTATCATGAGTTCCACTATGACATACGACCTTTACCAAACCAATCAATAGATATTAAGGTTACAAAATAAGCCCACACATTGCTCAGAGTCAGAACACGAACTCACCGAGGAAGTTCTTTTGGGACCGTTGGAATTTGTTTCCTATGCTATCAAGAAAACAATTTGTTTTGATTCATTCTGGTTGAAAAAAGCGGTATTTTGCTTTGTGTTATCACGATATTTAGGTTATTGTTGTATGCTTCAAATTCCTTGAGCAACGATTAGACTCGTGCTTTGTAGAAAACCGCAATAAAATAATATATTTGTTATGTTGTGTTAATTAGCCGTTACAGTTTTGATATTGGTTGAAATCTTGTCTGTGATAAGGTGATAGGTAGAAAATCAAAAATAAAGTGAAGCAATCCAATCTAGGCAGCCAAGTCGTAGACAAAAAACTTCAGAGCACATTCCCAGTAAATCGAAAACAACGGAATTTCGTTTTCAGATGTTATCAATAATAAATATATAATAAAATGCTTTCTCTTGATTGTGCACGGTTGTATGCGTGGTTGTGTCGTCATTAAATATGCTACGGTAAGGCATGCCATCAGATAAGGCAGCAGTAGGCTTGTTAATCAATCTTGTCGTTTAAAACTTTCTGCAAACTTTTTATGAATTTACTAATATACAATATAAGAACCGCTATGAAATTATTTTTTTTCACTATTATTGTTACTACTTGCTCGACCTCATTACCTATTTTTCAATACGTTTGTCGGACTTTACTATTATAGTTAATTCCATTGAGACATTGTTATTATTTTACTGCTCCACTCGACTCGTTTTTAAGCTCACAAACAAGGTCGAAAATCAATCAATTACCATGGGAAAATGAATGCTTATTCTTATTTCCAAGATGCCCAAGTAGGTACAAACCCCTGTTTGGTTCAGTCCAATAAATACTTGATGAAGGATTTCTGTCCAGCGGGAGAGAAATAATAAACCCTTACTTAATACCCCACCACAATATTAGACAGTTTACTAGCTGATATTGATTGACAGAATCCGAAAAAACTTTTATTGTGAGTGATTCAAGGATATTTTGCAATAAAAATATTCATTGCCGTATATTACGTATATTGGAGTAGTAGGAAAAATAAGAAGAAATAAAACTTCTTTAATTTCGTCGCAGATATACGTAATTCATAATACGCCTTGTGTATCAGGATTGTGGGTGAACTCTAAATGTTAATTGCGTGATTTTCGTTTACATGATCATCAATAAAAGAGATTGAAACTAATAAGTCGGTTGCATTTAGCGGGGATGTGCGAGAGGTTGGAAGCAAAATTCTAGGCAATCTGGGTTTGGTCTGGGCTGGATAGATATAAAAAATAGTTTGAAATTACTTTCCCTTTCACAGATTGGAAAATATTTACGAACTTAAAAATATATTAAAACGCTACACCGTCAACAGTACTTTACCCTGATATTAAAACCCAGTAAATATAAGATCCCTTAAACCAAAAACCTTTTTTGACATAACACAATTCCGCAAAATCTTCCAAACCTGAAGCTGCATGAAATATTGAAGGTTGGCCTTGATAACAATGAAAGAGAATAAAACGATTACAGAGGGAAATACAATTTAGGAATAACTCCGTTTTATTGAAATAGTCAAAGCAATGCAAACTCGTTTTGTTGAAACTAACCACAGATATTAAGTGCGTCCACGCTGAGAAAGTGTAAAAATGTTATAATTAAAAGCTGCTCTGGAAAAATCTTTGGTGAATTAAAGCGAGGCGGCCTTTGATCGTCTAATTTTAAATGGTCAAAGATAAATCCACACTGGATTCCGAACTAAGGGTGAAATGTTTGAGCAAAATTTCAGATCTTAAAATCTAAGTACGTTCAGATCTCATTTTAGTATTTTGAATTACCTTAACTGTCTTTGAGTTTTTATCACATAATGCTTTTAAAATGACATTAAACTCATTTAATAGTGACAACTGATCTTAAGGAATATATTTATTTTGTATGGACTGTCTCTATAATTATAACAGTTTATGATATGGGCATAATACATATTTAATTAAATGTACACACATTTTTTAGATAAAAAAATATAAATTTATTTTTTATTTTACCAAATATATTTTTACCTATATCGTAATACATAAAGTTTATTGATTGCGGCTATTAGCACAGAAAAGAATATTCTCTTTTATCTATACTGTGATGGTAATTGTTATAAGAAAATAAAAAAAGTCTTATAATAATATTCAAATCGAATCAAATCAAATTATCTTTATTACATAATTGTGGAATTACAAAGTAGATCATACATTACAGATAGATTACAAAAACAATTATCGGTCAGTAACCTCTTAAGTTGTACTTTAAATTTATATAGATCAAGCTTTCTAATATGATTTCGAATGAGGTTGAATCAAATATTCCATTCATTACATTAACCTATGACAGCATATTATATAAGAAAAACACATATTCCGCTTGTAAAGTGTGTTCTTTGGCATTAGAATTGGGCTTATTATTTGTCTGTAAGTGTTTGTGGCCATTAAACTTGTTACAGTCATAATTAACAGTCACTTAAAACCATACAGCTAAGAATTAGAATGCCTATCGCTTTAAATGAAATTCTATTTGGAACTCGCTAGTTGCATTTTAAAAGAAAACACAAAATAAGTATAAGCTAGTAATAAGTCTATTCGTTTTCCTAATTGTTTATTTCTTTGGAGTTATAAGATTATAAACTCTTCCTATTCGAGTAAATCTAGTAATTTTATAGGCTCAGAGTGCACTACGATTAATAGCGTCACGAAAAAAATTACGATTTTTATAAACAACGGAAAACCACTATAATCCGTGCATTGCTTAAAATATCACAATTATTTACGCGAAATATAATTTCATAATAAATAGTTTTCTATTTTTTACTAGTAAGTAATATAGTAGTATTATTTTCATAGTGCATTTGGATTTCATTAAAATGTTAAAGCAGTAAATTGAAGAAAATCTCAACTTTACAAAAGAATAGAATAATCTCTCAAATAAACTTCGGTAAGAAATAAAAGTCCCCGTTAAAACATTAAGAAGCACTTTAAGTGGCACCGACTTCAAACTCTAAAGAAGATTAAGCTATATGAAGTTTGTTTGAAAAATACGTATGATTTTGGACCTTAGGAAGTGCACAATTCATCAAGAATTCTAAAGTTTGACGAAGATTTGCAATTCTGAAGGGCCTTGTGAATAAGTGACTCAGTCGTTTCGTTGATATTATTTCGTAGATTAATTTTTCGGAAATTTATTATATCCAATTTTTTTCTCATAAAAATATTACAATTAACTTACCATTACTACAGTATTTAGTTACCATTACTACGGCTAATTAGGGATTTCCAGAAAATTTTAATTATTTTTGATGAGATAAACTGAGTGTTCAAACAAATCCCTTATATATGTGTATCAATATAGCACTTTTATGTAAGGTTTTAGGTATTCTTTCAGAATTAAAACATTAACATGCGTACTAATACTTATAAGTCTTAAGGGAAATCAGAGATTTGAAACCGCACTTGAACAATGCAGACTACAATCATTAATAAATAGATATTATTTTTAAAACTAACAATTTATTTAGTACAACTCGGACAATTTGTAAATGCCCGGTTGATACCCACTTAAAGTTATCACTATTGCCTTCTCATACATATTACTTGTTATGACGATGTAAAAGAACTTAGTAAATGAGTCTATTTAAATAAAGATATGTTGCTGATACTTTGACTTTGACTTTGACATATGCCAAGCCATACAATAAAGGAACATTTGTTTTTTAATTGCCTCTAGGTTCGTGGGAGTAAATTGCATCTTAATAAGCTAATAATATAGAACTTATTGCAAAAGGAATGAGTAAATTTTTCAGAAAATCGTATAATAAAATTATTCAAGAAATATATGGAACTACATCGATTTTAAAATTTTGTTTCGTTTATTTTGTTTTTATTTAAGGTAAGTAAGGGATAATAAAATGAACGTTGGAATAATAATAAAAAGGAATAATACATTATTAATCAAAAGATCTTATTGTATCAATTATTGATAATATTATTTCACCAGATTCACAGATGATTTTGTAAAGAATCAAATTCATCAACCATTTACGAGCTCGAATGAGTATCAATAAGAAAGGAATACTTTATATTGTTACGAAAATTAACGTTTATTTATTATTTTTAATGTGTTTATTTATTTTACTCGTTAAACAAGATTTAAATTGTATATAAAGAATGTTGATTTCAGATGAATATTACCTCCTGTTAAATACAAGGAAGGTACTTGCTATTCCTAGAATCGCTATTAATTTAGCTCTGTTTCTTATGCCGTCGAAAGGCTCGTTAGGTAATTGATTGTTATTAATTGTCAAAACAATCTTGTCTTTAATTTTGAAAGAAAATAATTTTGTTAATTAATTAGTAAAAAATTAACAAGAATTAAATTTTAAGAAATAAAATTACTTTAGAAATAAATAAAAATGTGTCAGTGTCTATCTTCTGTCATTTTTCATCACTCTTAGTTCATTGTCCATAGATCATACGTCCTGTAATATAATTCAAAGGTTAAATTTCTAACGTGTGTAAAACCAGTAAAGCGTCAACCAAACAAACTGCTTTTACAATATGAATTTTCAAGTGTTGTTTACAGGTTTTGGTGAAATCACGAAATGCGCATAAAATTGGAAATGATGGTCATGCCTGCTTTAAGCATATCACGATATTGCAAATCAAAAATTTTAAGTAATAATAAAATACAATAATTATGAAACTTACAGTTTGACAAAATCATATGCAATATAGGAGTTAAAAGAAAATATCACTAGAAGGTACAATTTAGAAATTTTATATAGGTTTCATATATAGTAAGTAAAAAATTGATATCTTATTTGTGTATAACATATGTATGAAAGTAAACGTCGAAATCAATTATGCGTTGACATAATCCTTGATACTCCAGAAAATGGGAAGATTTTTTCCGTGGAAAGCAAGGCCTTTTTAGAGCATAGAGTAATAAATTTCTATCTTTAAGCCTTATCTAAACAAAGAAGTGAATACCAATGTTACATACGTCTTATGTTAGATACATTTATTTAACATTCACAACAAAATTATCTTATAAAAATTATATATTAATTATATTGTGTTTCTAATTAAAAATAAGTACAACGAAGCAATCTGATTTAGTTCACTCTAAAATAATTTAGAAAGTAAGACCAAAGAATCCTGACGTCAGAGAACAAATAGAGCTTCTCAGCACCTGTGTCGTGAGTGAAGGCATATTTTTCCATCTCCAAGAAGAATTTTTTGCTGAGTGTAAATCAAAGCTATCGGTGTCTGTGGGTCACGCCTTATTGCAACTAAAGCAGTAGTCTGTTAAATAGCGTGCAACGATTAGGAAGTTAAGAGAAAATTGAATGACTCAATGATACATACTAAATCATCGACAAGGCTAAAATACTAAATGATCAAAATTTATTTCCGATATATCCAAAGCTATTATCGATAGAATTAAGGTCTGAACAAGTTAATTGAAAATTATCAGAAAGTAAATATAGAACAAGTGACCGATACGCTTACTTTTTAAAGGACTTGGACATGGTCGATTGAGGAACAAATGAAATTTATTATCCTTGGTAAATCGTTACATCACTTCAACAAAATAATAATATAAAAATTATTATTTGTGTAAGATTATTATCATAATATATTATAATAATACGTATACTTTTACTTTGAACTATTACTCTAAATAGGACTTTTTAATAGCAATAGGCAAAGGTAAGCATTTGAATATCACATAATTAAGTTCCAATATGGTCAAAGGTACTAATTGATATTCACTTGGAAAATTTCTATTTACGCTTTGAAAAGGTGAAACTTTTTTAAGCATTGAGTAACATCATAGAAAATTTTAATAAAACATCATGCCGTCAGTCAGCGCAAACCCAAAATTTTTAAGCCGTGTTTGAGTCTCTGTTTAGACGTCACGAAGTCGAGTTCATTAGTAAGGTATTGTCCTTTTGTTATTACTTTTAATCAAGTTTTTTTTAGAAAATATTACACTCACAATTAGGTAATGGTTGGTTTCAAAGTTAAAAGGGAAACTGACATGCACTTCAAAAACCACAACTAAATACTTAAATTCCAAATTCCTAAAAAAGGCGTATTGATATTGTTATGTTAAAATTTGTCTCATTTAAATATATGGTCAGCAGTAAAAGTCGATTTACAGATATGGAATAAAAAAACCCAATACAAAAATCTATCGATTTTACTGTGAGATATTTTGCTGCTGGCCGTAAATAATAATTATTGTTGCCAAAAATATAAGATTGCAATAAATATAGTGCACGATAATGGCTGCATTAGATAACAAATATTTGTACTGTTATGTAATTGATGATGTATTGAATCTGCAAGATTAATTTAATTATTATTTAACACAACAGACAAACAAAGATAGTAGAAGAATAACACATGAAAGTTAATGAAGGAAGGTACACAGATGCGTACCTATTGTATTGCTCTTCTGTATGGATTATCGAACTTTTTTTGATTTCAGAGTTGGCCCCAAAGCAAAATTGAAATATTATTAATAGAGTTTTTACTTAAGTAAAAAATACGTTTCAGTGCGAATTTTTCCGATATTGAGAAATAAATAGGAAACGTAAATATCTGCTTATCGTTTAACATTCCCTAATTGATTTTCTTTACTTAGCTATATATTTATTTGAACAGACGGTAGATATTCCCTAGCCGGTTTATAGTATTCTAACGTTCGTGATAGAGTCTTCCCTGAGGAACTGTGGGATGAGAAATTCAATCCGAAATAAAAATCTTGCCTATTTTTTTGCCTCGTCACTTTATTTTATTTACCGACTTTTATATATTTACTGACTTATAGCATTTATAATGCTACATTAACTTGAGGCATATACAATGTAAGTATTTTGAACAAATTATTATAAACACATTAAATGTTAAATAAATAAACAAATATATATAAAAATATAATTTTAACTATAATTGAACTATTGCATTCTTATGTTACCTATGCATCGTAAGGTTCTCTGGAAGAGATCTAATTTTCCATAAGACCACCCTTGTACAAGGTAGCATCTGCAAATTTGTCTTAATTTTTAATTTACGGAGTACAATAAACCATATTCTATCTATCTATTCGAGAGTTAAATATGAAATTCATACCAGAATGCAAAAAATCTTGCTGTTCAACATAATAGCTTTGATTTCTTTATAACATATAGTAGTTTCAACGGAAATTAAAAAAATTAAAATGGATTTTTATATATTTTAGTTATGTTTGATTTATATAGATATATACGTCCGATGACGGGACCAGGAAACATTGGTCTCAGCATAAAAGCGTTTAATCTATATTTATATATTTTACGTTATATTTATACGTTTTAATAAACGCTTTGCTGTTTGCTGCTGTTGCTGTTTATGTTGATTATGGTATTTTATGTTTCTAAAGTAGCCAACAATAAAACAATTATTTACTCGTAGCAATGTAGTGATAACCAGTTTCCATTTATTTTTATTTATCACAAGAGTAGAACAGGTAGATATTTCGCCTGGGATATCTAACAACAAGGCGAGTAAACTTGAAAAGCAACCAGTCCGGAGTTTTTGAAAGTTTAGTTGTGGGTCCGAATCTTTTAATAGTGTTTTGTACAACACATTTCCTTGTTAAAATTAGTTTTACCACGGATTTTACAATAGTACAGGAATGGAATGGACTAAGAATAAATATGTTACTATTTAGCTGATAAGGAAAAACTAAGTTTGACAATTTTTTTAAGAAACATCACAAAGTAAATGTGATATAGTGGAACCAATTATTATTATTCTTATTGAGTTTAATACCATTTAGTAAATGTGTCTCCGACTCTCTATTTGACCACCAATGGTCATTCTTTGCGGTAATGCTAAAGGTGGTATATTTATGTTGTGCTAAAAGTGGAAACATGTTTGATTCACAATAATTTTTCTCATTAAAATCACAAAAAAACAATGCCTCGAATAATTAAATAATAATGAATGTAAATGACTCACCACATCTGATGGTATTGAGTATGTCTATACATATATGTCCATTCATCTATGTATATGTAAAAATACCAATGCAGTAATATTCTATTATCATATATATTCGTTTATTGCATCTATGTATGTGTAGTATTCCTAGCTAGCACCTTGCCGACCCAAAAAGTGCATTTCACTATCTTTTGAAAGAGATTATACAATGCCATGTACTTCCAGTAAACGATTTCCTCAACAAACTCTAGAAATATGGGAATAAAACTCTCAACCAATATTACTCTCATCTAAAGTTCCCTGGAAGAGACTTTTTATTAGCAATAAGGCCTTAACTATATTAAACTTATTGTAGATATATGTTTTCATGTAGTGTTGTTGTATTTTTGTAATGTGTGTGCAGTAAATAATTGTAATAAAATAAAATAAAATAAACTCTGAGTTATCAAAATCTTTGAACTTAAATTAATTAAGTACTCTCCATATCCACTATGTACATTCACTAGTTTGAACCTGGTAAAATTCCTGGTAGACCTGGTAAAATTTTTCTAACCTTAGCCTCCGGATTAGTCAGAGTAGGTAATCTAAGGTAGTAATAGAATAATTAATTGGCAATTTTGAATGGCACTTCAGTTACACGATTTATAGATTTATTTATTTTTGCAATATGATATAAAGCGAATAAAAAAACACAAATTTAAATAGGTTAATCCGTTTTCGAGTGTAAGCGAGACTAACGCTATTCATTCTTTTGCTATTTCAATATTAAAACTTTAAAACTTTACTTTATAAAGATGTTTTGTTTACTTTATTATGATTGTTTTATGTAATGATGTTCCTTTCTTCAAGTACTTGACTTCTTGATAAAAGCATTTATAAAGGTCAGAATATAAACACTTTAATTATTAATGTTATACTTACTTATTTTATTACTTATATTTATAGGTGGCAGCAAGAAATAGTACACAGAATATAAATTTTACACAGTTACTTAAATTTAAACCACAAAACATCACAGTCGTTACCGTTAAGCCTCTTGGCAATATTTTACAACCCTTTTACCTCCCGTAGTTACTTAGCAGGCTTCTTGCACATTCTCAAGGATTACTAAATCACTGAAATTTATTACGAAATTCTGTTTATCTCGCAATTAAGACACCACCGCAAGTCCCGTGTTATCATACAGTATATCACTCTAAATTGCTCAAGAAATCCTCTTGAATTTCTATGTGATTTCCTTTTGTCAGAAATGCCCGCATTTATAATCTTCCACTGATCTGTAGCTGTAGGCCACTACGTTATAATCACAATAATCTTTAAAGAAAGGAGTTGTTAATCCGGGACATGTAATTTAAACTCTTAATAACTCAATAATCGATAGTAAGAATTATATCTATTGATATATGATTAATTGATGATGATATATGATGCATTTTATGATACTTATAACATGGCATCAATTGTTTTTTTAAAGATAAATTATCTATTACTTCAATTTAAATCATATCATTATCGTAAATGTTTCTGCATAGGCAAATATATAATTCGTATAAATATATATAAAGTAATTTCTGACACTGACATTACACCTACTGTGTTCATATAAATACTATAGGTTGGTACAAATATAACACAATTCTAATTGATCTCTGCGCCAGCGCTCATCAGACATATAGATTTTTTTTGGTAAAATTCTCCCTTATACAGGTAAGGCAAAGGGAACTGAAGCCCATATAGCCATGCCTTATGTTGTTCCTTATGTTATCCCTTTAGCCCGCCATTACGAGTCAAAAACGAGATAAGATTAATTATATCAAAACCACAGTTCGCTAAATAAATAAAACATGTCCACTGAAAAGGCCCTATCCTCCTTAATTATTCATTATTCATATTTTATACATTAACTTTTATTACCATTAAATATATAACCTTGAAAACTAATTGAATTTCCACGGGACCTAATCCGTCACACCTTTGTTTGTGGCCACCTTAGGTTGCAATCTGTAATTTTGGCGAAGTTGAAAAGCCCCGGAAATCCCCTAGAACGTTTCTGCTCGGCCACAGGGGAGCACTCTAAGGAGTTTGTATATCGTCAGTATCTTAAGCTCACTTCCTTTGGGAAACCTTTGTATTGTTCCCTTCTGTGAAGTATGGCCAGAAACTAAACTAGTAAAATAAATGTTTATTTAAGTAGATTTCGGTTTTTTTTTTCATTAACTACAGTATGATTGTATGATATCATTGTTTAATAAAAAAAAACCCTCACAATTCAGTCTCCAACATAAGCAATAGAAGACTTTCACAAGGCTCACCTAAAAAATTTTATTCTAACAAATAGTTCAAAGAAATTAAATAATGCCAACGGGATTCAAACGCTATATTTTTATTATGTACTATATATCTACTAAGAGCTGACAAATTTTGTAGACGGTAAGCAGTTGCCGTAGTTTATAAATGCTTATAGCCTTGCTAAATAACAATTCTGAAGGCTATATGGACGTCGTTCGCTCTGTTGGATTTGTACTGAAGCTACACTTAGTATTTGAAATAGCAGTTGCAGGCAAAAAAAAGTAACAAAAAGTATATTCAGTGTTTAGGGAAGGTGCTGGGCTAAGTTAGTTTATTGTATAGTAGGTATATCTAGGTACGTTACCCTCTCGCCAATACAGGTATGTAGGTGTATCCCGGGTCTCACTTGGTAGGCACAACTCTGAAGGCACTAGGATAGCACTGATGGGCACAGAAAACGGGACAACTAGGGCAACGTGGCGCACACCGCGGGTACCTATCAGTCAGTTAAGCGTCGGGAAGGAACAGGTAGATTGGTGGGGGGTAACATAATGAAATGGGTGGGTCAGGTAGCTAGGCATATATAGGTAGACAAATATCATGCGTCCAACGAGACTTTCCTAAACATTCTGTTATAATAATTATCTCAGCTACACGGAATTTTGCTACTTGTTCTAAGCGTGTGCATGTGCAGCCTCACAATTTTAGCCTACCCAGATAGTATATATTACATAAACTTTAATTATGAAATATATCTACGCACTCGGTAGAAGTTCATTGGATAAAGAAACGATTTTATAAACGATACCTAATAAATACTTGATAATGGTGAAACCCTGTCGGCTACAGAGCCAGCTTTATCTTGGAAACTGAATTTGCGGCAGAAAAATTCTCTCATTATTTCCCTTATAGTGTATATCCTTATCCCCCTAATAGATATATTTTTAGGATAAAGAAGGTCCATTTGATTTATAACTTTCTATAAAAAATGAATTCGATACACAACGGCTGTAAAGGGCCTTGTTATCTGGACTCGATCGACGTAAAGTGAACTTGACTTTCTCAGATGATGTTTAAACAACAGAATTTAATGTTTTTCACAGCCAAGATTGTTTTTATTAAAAAAACCAAGATTTAATTGATGCAATATGTATATTAGACACATTTGCCCTTATTGAGGACAACGTAGATCCAATGCGATATTGTTTGAGATGCTGCAATTTACGATAATATTAATGTCTATGTTTTTTATTTAATTGTGTCATAAAATCTCTTAAATATCGCTTAACGACTTTTAAGCATATTTAATTTTCATTAATATACTACAATTACACATGATTTTAATCAAATCGAACTGTTTTTACTCATATATATGCAATTATCTCTAATGTTATAACTTAAGAAATAAGAATTCAAACTCAACTAGAATCATTCAATATGATGGAATGGATGCAATTGAATGAAATTATTTTGTTTGAATCACCTTTGATCTTTATTAACACAAATGCATGGTTCAAAATTGTAACAAGCACGATAGCTTCAGGTTTCGTATTCTGCTATTCCGTTCGTTTCCGCTATTTCGAATTTTGGACTGATTTCTATTTACAGTAAACTCAAGACACTAGGGTTCAAGTACCAGTAACGTTCTCGTCAAACGGCTCATGGAGCTTTACATAATTTCTGAACCCAACCCTTTTAAGGAGACTTGTTAGATCTATGGATGTCCTTTAATAAAACAAAAGACAGAGAGATGGGTTCTTCAATAGAATTAAACGTAACAAAGTATTAATTATTAATTAGGTCGATGTAAGCCCAAAAATTAAAAAAAATACTTTGATTATTGCTTTAGTTGGGGGAAATACAATTCTGATGAAATCAATTGGATTACGATAATCGATTTACCTTTTGTTTAGGCCCTCATGTCAATTAAAAGTATGAGTAGACACTGATCCAGCTGGCCACTCAGTCGTATAAATGGGGAATTTAAAAATACTAGTAGGTGTTTTGTTTTTAAATTCCCATATCGTACATGCCTAAATAATTTTAGGAAAACTTTAAGAAAAGTACCTTTTTCTTATGGTAGAAAATAATATATCCTAATCATTAAAAGAAAAGGAGATAATAACCAACTTCACCTTTGATTCTTGGGAGTTTTATAGAGATATTTCTCAATAATTTAGTAATTTAAAGATCTAAAAAGATTTGATCTGAATATTTATAAATCCCAAACAAATGCACTTTTGCGATCGATTCTTAGCATTAACAAGTTATCAGCTACATAAATAAAGATGATTAAAAAATAAGCCAAAAAGCACTTAAAAGACCGTCCAGGGCAGTCCGGACAAAGTTTGCATATTTTGTATAAACCTACCAACCTTTTGAAGAAAATTTCACTAGATCCCTACTTAAATCTCAGCTCCATACCACTTTAAAATGGAAATACAGGATAATACGAGGATAAGTTTGGCTTACTTCACAGCGTCAGTAACAACCCAAATAGGAGTAACATCAGTGTGTAAGTCATAATTAAGAAATAAGCCGGGACAAAACTGGAATATTTTATTGATAAAAAGAGTGAGATAATCATCTTAATTACAACTTTTTTTTTTCCTGAAACAATTATGTCACATTATGCAAGAGTTGACGTTCAAATACACAGTGTTAGGTTTTTGAAATACCTTTTGAACTCTAAGAAAAATATACTTATTATGCTGCTGCTTATGCTGCTTATTATGCTTACTTATTGAATAATTTTTATCTCTAGATTTTATCAAATAATAGATAAGTCAATTTAGCATCTAGTAATATCATTAATAAATACCTAACTGATTTCAACACTAGAAAAGTTAGCTACGAAACAAAACAATCTATAGAACAATGATATGCGTCTTATTTACGTCGAAAAAATTTTTGGAAGTACTTGTTCGCCAAAATTTTGTGCGGTGGAGTGGAGACAATTATCTGAAGGGGATCCAACCGAAATTAGCATAATATAATTAGTTGGACAAGGGTAAAAGAAAAAAACATTTTGCTCACAAAACATAGCTAACCTCTGCTAACGAGGACCCTTTAAGATAATAATTCCTCTGTACTGCCTGGCGTCATAAGAATAGGATAGAAAATGGTATAGCACAATTAAAAATAAGACAACAAGTCCAGTATTACAGTTTTGAGAGTACATAGGAAGTTGTTGGTAATAAGGGAATGATACTCACTTATTTAAATGACGCCTTTTTCGGTGATTTCAGATTATACATTATGACAACTGCTGGCAGTTGTCATAAAATCGGTGACTAAATCGAAAATATATTCTATTACATTATATTAAACTATTCTATTGCATGCCACCATAGTGTTAAAACAATGTGGTGGCATGTGGTAATTAATTTTGAGTTCAAATATTGTGGTGGCCTGTAAATTATTCTGAATTCGGGAAATGTGGTAATTCATACGATTGCGCACAATGATATGGCGGCCGTGGTATAATTACCACGGGCCATCTGAGTTCAGACACTGTTGGCCTTTGGTAATTTATATTAATTTGAAGATAGATCGTCATCAGGAAATGAGATCCATAATCAAGGAGTTGGTAATTTAAATTAAACGGATTTAATTCTTTATAGATCAGGACAGTTTAGGAGTAGTGTGAGTTATAATTTAAAAACATATTTAAGTTTCGATCAATTCATAAATGCAAATCAAGTCTTTATTTCAGTGAAAAACATTCACAAGGTCAATGTCTTTAATACGTCTATAGAAACAAAATTTAGATTTTTGACAGTTACTCTTCAAGCTTATAAGGGTACTCGGATAACTGTACAAGTTTGATAAATAAATTAATAGAATAATTGATCTCGGTATATAAGGATTAGGGTCGGGTAGGTACGGTAATCATAACCCAGAATGTTTTAATTAGATCAGTGGTAAATTCTTGGTGCGTAAATAATTGCAGCGTTAATTTTAAATGCTTTGAACCCCTGATGAATTTCCTCTAATGCCTATATTTAAACGTCGATTCTTTGAAAGATAATTTAAAACTCTTAAATATTAATAGTTTCTTCCATTGAAGCTTTTGCAATTTACCAAAGAAGTACAAACATTTTTTTGACTATTGACTCAAATTCCAAAAAAAAAGATAATGAAAAAAGAGTATAAAATCTAAATTCACTCTGTGCTTTCAGTCAGGATACGGCTATTAATGTCTCCAGCAGGTAATCGAGTAACTCCAGCAGGTAAAGGAGTAACTCCAGCAGGTAAAGGAGTAACTCCAGCAGGTAAAGGAGTAACTCCAGCAGGACAGTCTCACCTATCGCATGGTACAGGTAATGACCGGAAATGGGTGCTTTGGTCACTGCCTGCACACGAGGGGCAATGGAGTTACCGGGAAGTTTTAGTGAGTATTCCCAGTGCGCAGGTACTAGGCGAGCCCCACACACGTCCACTGCTTAGCTAGTAGTGGATAGGTCCGTAAACGGATTCCACTTCGAAAAGAATAAGAAAAAAGGGTCTGCTGTCCTCGAATACTTTCAAGATATACTTACTAAGTACTCTTGGAGTCAGCAGCCTTATATGAATACATAAAGCTGCTGTCTTAACGTAGCCCAGATCAGAAAGGCTCATTATTTTCCTAGCAAGAGCATCACACAAGAAGTGTTCCATTTGTTCAGTGTGCTTTCCACAAGCAATTCAACCAACTTCATTTTAAATAGCATGCTGTTTGTGATATAGTGTCTAGTAAAAGCGCCACTTAAGCCACGAAGCCTGCTACGTTGTAAGTTCCAAATAGCCTTCTTAGGTGCGAGTGTAAGGGAAATAATTAATTATAAATAAAAAGGCTAATTATTATTGGAATACAATACTCATTTCAATAAATTACAAAAGAATAAAAGTCTGCTTGAAATAAAAGTTAAATATTTCCTTCTAACATTTTTTTCAATCACTCAAATAACTCAACCACGAAAAGAATGGCCGGAGAAATGTACGGCTAAAATTGAATTCTTTAGTATATTCCCTTTGGAAACATTTTTCGCCATTATAATTCTTCGACCCGAGACTTTCCCTTGACATGATATCGCTTTTTCCTGTCTATTATTAGTGGCTACCTCAATGCGTTCAAAAATAAATCTTTCTCAAGTTTAATGCAAGAATTGTGTAAACAGACTTTCAAAAGAAATAAGTTGAAATCTATAACTCTTCATTGTTTAGGAGGAGACAGGTCGTTTCAACCTTTTACGGTAGTTATTTCGTAAAATAGGAAAATTTTATTTAACTAGGTGATAGCTGACCCGCACCAACTTCGCACTCATACTAAAATGTGTTGTGTTATCGGTTATTTTATTTGTTAAAGTATTTTGTCAAAATATCGAAGAAAAAAAACTTTATCGAAGTAAAAAATTATACTGGCCATATCCTGACAGTAACAAACTAAACTAATAATACTTACTCTAAAAGCTTAAAATTGTTATTGAATTTGTGCAGCCTTTCGCAGATATTCGCGTTCATTTACTTTATTTTTTACTTATTTTTTTTACATAGTTGATTTCGATATTGTAAAGTTAACTAAAATATAAAAATAATAACCTTTCTCACACTCACACTTATTATCTAGCAAGCATAAAGAAAGTATAGTTAAGAGCAATAATAATAATGTGTATATAAATAATATAAATATACGTACTCATCATACAAAAATCTACACTCAACGGGATTCGAACCCGGAACCTCTGGCTTAGTACACAGGGATCACTTGACCAGATGATTATTAAAATCATATCCAACTTTTAATTCATAAGATTTTATATCCCTTATAACCTATTACATAAGTTTATGATGATTTATGTTTCAAAAAATATTTTATTAATGAAAAAAGAAATATCTTAGGGCAAAGGTAATTTCTTTATTAATCCTACTTTATTCAAGTTGAAGCATAATTCTGGGATCTAAGCACATTAAGTAATATCTAACGAAAATTTACTCTCATCATCTATTTAACATCTATTTAAACTCATCTGTATTACAATATTCTACAAAATATTTAATAATTGAAAATATAATTACTGGCACACACTAATGTTTCATTTCCAAAACAAAATACAATACAACGAAAGCTTTACTCGTGATATTTATTATTTAACAAACACAGCAATAAATAACATCAAGATTAATCATGACTTATTTCAGTTAGAATTTTTGCAAACATTTTCTTTTCAAAATACCTTTTTTATCTACATAGTGTATTTTGCACGATTCGCTATTTATTATATAAGTCATAGTAACAAAGACTTCGCTTTGTAACATCCTTAAAGACCCTTTGAAGCCGTTCATGTCACCCAAGTTATCAATCTTTCACCCTGTTTCGACATAATACGTGCCAAGGTTAATTCCTTTTCCACAAGCATAGTGCAATAATATTAGTAGTAGAAATATTTTAAGTATTTAAAAAAAAGGTTTTCATTTTTAATTGCGACTTTTCACTGAAGTCATTCATACAGATAATGAAAATTAATGTCAATATTGTTTTTTTTATTTAAAAGACGTCTCTTCCTCTTCGTGTGTTTAGTATTTTGAAGTCAGTTTATATTTTGTTTTAACCATTTCAGTTCTTTTTACAATTTTAGTGAAATATCTTAACTCAAGGGAACAACTTTTATGTCTGGCATACACAGATTTAAATAGGTAAATGTTAATTTTTATCGCTGAGCTGTTGATTTTTTAAGGGGTTTTATAATTTCCTGATTATTTCAATGGATTAAAAAAAATTATGGAAAGTATACCATAAAATCTTTTCAATTGATAACCTACGTACGTCTAACAATTACTATTTACTATTTTTAAATCTGTTAAAAAGAAAAATACAATTAAAAATATTAGTTTATTATAAGCCTAGGTATATTAGTACAACATAAACGTGAAACCAGATATTTCTTTTAAAAATATTGAAGTATATACTTTAGTATGTAATAATACAAATTTATCACTTCCACGTTTTTCGCCGATGTCTGTCGAAAGAGAAATAACTGCTCTTTAAAATTTTCTACCTTGTTGCTTTAAATCATGGTTTTTTTTCTCATCCTGATGTATAGGAACTTTTGTGAAATGACTAAACGGGATAACGAGGAAAAAGAAAAGAGAAAACTTATTTTGAATTTAAAACAGATTATATATACGATTATAATCAAATCTGTTTGCTTTTAGTTACTAATTATGTTCGTATTTCCTTTCATGAACTTATACATGTATTATTCCTTTTGACTTAACATGACGAGAATCAGTGAGGTTTTCAATGAGTCCTTTCACATTACCACGGTAATGAAATCTTTAACTAATAAACTTAAACTTTTGCGTTATAGTAATATACTGTTTGTCAAAGCTCACGATGTGATTCGAAGCAATTCGATTATATCTAAGCCTTTCGTACTGTAACCACCATCCTAAGCGTGAATGCATCTAATTCTCACAAGGAAACCCAGATTCTATAAAGGTACTTAGTTGTGAATTAAGTCAGCGCTAGCCGCAATATATTGTTCGAGTTAGTTCTAAAACCAATATAAATAATTTAATAATAGAGATGCAATATACCCCTCTCTTAATCTAGAGTGTCCACTTTTAAGTTTGAATGATAATCATTCCAATTCGCCGTAATTGCGTCATAGAACTTTCGCACAATATAACCACTCTCGACATTTGGGAGCATGTGGAGTGTATTTAGATCGATTCGGTTCTACGTGTGGAGTATTGTATTTATTTTGGTACGCATAAATCTCTATAAATCTGACTTATTTACCTACGCCCATAAATAAACTCAGTTGAAATCCCATGGCGAAATGTCAACAAATCACATACACGTCTACAATCTATAATAAATTAACATTATTATTATAACCCACAAAATGCTGTCAAAATAAAATAAAATCCCTACCTGTCAATTCGTCATCTTAAATTGAATCTTTATATACACATTTAACACAAATAACCAAACCTAAAGTAATCTTCTCGGTCTTAGATCTCCATCTGTCTCTTAAATCAAAAAGTTCAACGTGCCCCGAAAATTAACAATTTAGATTAAACCTATGTACAGCATGAAGACCCCAAGCCGTCCAGCATGACCAGAAAAACAATTTTCTATTAAATAAAAAAAATCAAAATTACATCTGATGAAATAAATATTCACGTGGATCGAACCGTGATTTCCAATTTCGACCTTAATTCTAGATGAAAATTGTATTCAGAATAAAATATAAAAGTAGATATATATGAAAAGACTTTAAGAATTAAAAATAAAAGTCAATGATTGAAAACTTACAAAACATCAGCCACTAAAATATTTGAAAATAAAAGGAAAGGATATTTAAAGCTTTAAATTCTAAAAATTAGTATTTGATTAATTCGAAATCATATACACACATTTTAATTAATAGTATTCCTTTAATCAAAATTTAAATTTATTCAATATTTTACTAAGATTACTCAATGAATATCAAATTATATACGGATTGAAAATAAAATGATTATATAAAATTGCTCACGAATTCAGCTACCTCATTCCTCCGACCACTCACTACTCTCACCGCATATAATTTTATCAATTAACAATTTTTATTATTATTAAATATAAATATAAATATACTTAGAATAATAATAAGAGAGGGAGATTCGACTATTTAGGTTAAACACCTATATCACACATATATCATTCTCTTTAAAACCTGTAAATCCTAACGAGAACTGTCCCTTCAGTCTGACAATTTTTAGTTTTTTTTCGAGTCCCAAAAAACTCACAGAATCATAGTCTTTCATAATCTAAACAGACCCATCATACGTCATCTATTGTTTGACTCCTGAGCATACGCAAAACATAAGATATAGAATTCTAGCCCTCAAGATATTTTAAAAGAATCCTAATTTGCTTACCTCTATTTCTAAACAAACAAATTTCGAATTCCCTTAAATTAAAGTATACCAAATAAAACAATAAAATAGCAATAATAAAGCAAATAAATATTAGGGATACACTATGACGAATGTCATTTCAAAAATATTTTAAAACATTAATATTTTGATTGATTGAAATTAGTTCTTATTGTCTCTGTGTATAAATTTTGTATTTATAATTATGTTTATCTAAACTGATTGACTGATCCAGTGATCATTTACACAGATTGACTGTTCCAGTGATTAGTTACTGTACCTTATCAACCCGCCGAAATTACCCAAAATCAATTATTATAGTGTCTTATACACGTTAACGTGACAATTATTATTATTTACTAAAATTAGATTATTAATGTCCATATAATAGAATTACAAATTTTTATTGACCCATCCAGAGACTAACCATGGTGAAAGGTGCTTTGTTTTCACTATTGAAACCAGAGCGTTCGAACCACTTACCAAACGAGCTCGAGGTATTCCGTGCTTCGGAAGGAACGCTAAGCTATTGGTCCTGCTTGTTAAGGCAACCACTTTTACCTAAAAAGCTGAATTACGCCAACGGCTGCTATTATGGCCCAAACTTCTTATCAGTTTCTCCCATGTAAAAGTATCCAACCGGGGGACGTATTTAGGCTGTATATGATACAGTTAAATAAAAAACTATACTATTAAGAGACTCAATTACATATTAAGATAATAGTAAACTAAGATAAATTGTATGTTATTTATTGAATAATAAAAAAAATCAAATGGCTGGACCCGCTGAGAAACTTCAATTCCAAAATCTTATACCAAATAAGACAAGCCCCTTGATAAAAGACAAAAATAACCTTAAATATAAAATTGACAATCTGTTAAAAGACGAACTACTTTTTAGTTTCTTAACTGTGTAATAATGTAACTTTATAAAGGTCGGTTCATCCATCAATCATGGCCTAGGTAAGACGATCTTATTTATTATGAGGTAAATTGGATGCAATAGGATGCCATGTGGTCGTTAATATTATCCTTAATAAACCTATTTATTAGAAATAACATTATCAACAAAAATAATTAACAATACCGTAATAAATCAATTGTTGTCTGTTCTTTATAGTATTATCTTATTTTGTTTTGTTCAATCTTGTGTTAGATCATTGCTATTTATATATTTAACTTGGCTCACATTCAGACATCAAAATCATATTTTATCGGCCTTGGCAGAATATTAGAGGCAGAAAGACTTCCGCAGTCACTGAGTCGAAGAGTCCTTTTGTCTTAAAATAATTTTAAGCGTCACATGCTCGTCAATTACTAGTTTGTTATTTTGGAGATAAAAAAAAGCATTTTTTAGTATATTTATTTCATAAAATCTTAAGTTTTGTTTTATGAACAGAATTATACAATTAAAAGGTAAACAGCAATATATGCTTTTTCAATGGAAACATACATACTTCCAAACTGTATTGCGACTCCATTCATAGAAACCAAACATAATCTGCAGCTAATTAATAAATTAAAAATTTTATGAACACAAAATATTAAACATCTCCTTCAAATCAATCTTAAATAGGTAAGCGCTAAATCCTATCATTATCTCTGAATGACTTACGTTAACTTTATCTAATCAGAGAACATTGTTTTCGATTAAAGTCTAACTTTTAATAGATTAAGTTAAGAAATCTGCTGATTCATGGGATCAAGATAAATTCATTAATTTAAAAAAATAAGTTTTCGTCAAGACCGCTCCACCTCTAGATCATTTAAGATAATCAAAACTATTTACTCTTAAGAATACTTACAGAATTTTATACTCTGTATTGTCTCTACTCTAGATAGAAAAATGTTTACCAATTATCAAAAATTTCACCCTTCAGATAATTCTCAGAATATCATAGCGACTTGTGTTGGATTTAGATAATACTGAATAACTATTCCGAGAAGATCCAAGAAGTATTTAACCTGCCAAGCTAACCAATCCAGACCTTTTTGTCTCGAGCTACACGGGTGTGCAGTGCAAGTCAATAAATTTAGGCTTATATCTTTTTTTCTTTTGGTACACCTACTTTTGAATTAAATTTATTAGACATTAATCATCATAGAATAAAAAAGGGCTTTCAAAATCATATACGACATTGGTAGATAGGCGCAAGGAACGTGGGATGGCCTAAGGCGTGCAGGGGTACCAACCGAAAATATTTACCGTCTAATAAGTAGGTAGGATTTTGGTAAGAGGATTAAAAACTACTTGCAAATTTTTGCAAGTTTTAAAATTTGTAAAATTGCTTTACTACCGGAAAGCAAAACAAAACAAAAATTTAATATATTATAATACAAATAAGTGTACGATGTCTTTATCGTTTTCATAATAAATCATATCACAGACGATGCTATAAGTTCTGTTAAAACTATAATACACTCATTCCAGAGATAAGTGTAGTGGAGTACTTAGTCCTTATTCCTGTTTGGGATATTATCAATTTGTACATTTATTAAGAGAGAGTGGAAGTAAACTAATCGCGTGAAGCCGCGGACTGAAAGTAGTTTGCTATGAGAGTGAAAGAAACAGTCTTCATTCCTGTTTTAACTAGAATAAATAAATATGATAATGTAGATTAATTTTACACAAGGTATTCTTTACTAGTCAACGGAAAGCTGAGAATGCCTTGTATGAGATCCACTTATAAAATAAAATGAAGATTAAAAAAACGTACCAAAACTAATAAAAATATTAATTACGTAAATGGATTTCTAGTAATAAACAATACAATTCTATACATATGATAAAAAGTTCGAAACAATATAATTATAATTATAATGATAACACTTACGATGCATAATTCGATGTTCCTCCAATTTGTTTGATAGTTTAATACGAAAGTAATTTGAACCAATCTACATATTGAAGATCACTATCGCTAATTCTATTAATGGCTTTCACGATTGAACGTTTCCTCACTATTCAGTTGTTCTTGGAACTATCGTATCGTCAAAGATGGGGTTGAAAGAGCGAGATATAAAAACAATTTCTAAGACAGTGTCCATACAAGTATCGCCAGCCAATAAATTAGAAGCCAGAAATGCAATAGCGCACCAATTAAGAAATATTATTCTGTGCGCTGCCCAATTTGGCTTGAATCGTACATATTTGTTGAAATACCGCAGAATTATACAGTTATACTATTATCTGTATTGCTTCACTGTAAACATTATTGTTATTTATTTCATGACATATAATGGTGATTCCAACGTCTCCTACAATATGTTGCGAGACACTGGTGTTACTGAGTACATATTGCTCGTCCTTATAGCCATGGTTTCCAAGAAATCTAGTCTTCTTAATTTATTTGAAGATATATGTACTTTCGATAAGGCGCTCAATATTCAACATGATTTGGACATCACTTTACCTATTGCTAGAGAATGGTACTGGCTAATCTTCAGCTTTGCTTACTCTCTATTTGAGTACGTCTTGCTCATTTTGTATGTGATAAATAAACAAAGTGTTATTCAAATCGCGTCTGCGAGTATGGGATATATAACATTCATGATCCATGATATAGAGCAACTGTTATTTTGTTCCCTACTACGAACTATTTTTTTTAGAGTACGTATTCTGAAAGCACATGTATCGAAAGTACTTGCATCTGATATCAAAGAGCCGAAAACTAAATTGAACAATATTGAAATGCTGTCAAATAAAGCACAGCTTGATATCAATTCTTTGCACAGGAACTATGAGCTTTTACACAAGTGTTCGGAACAACTTAACTCTATAATGAGCTTACCGGTAAATATATTATCATTATTTAACACTTCATATATATGTAATGGTAGAAGGAGACCAACAAGGGTAAGAAAATTTAACAAGTTACTATTTATTTCTTTAAAAGAAATATCTTTAGGCTAACCCACATAAGAGGGAGAAAATTAATTTTTATATTAATTTTAATAATTATAAATAGTCATGTATCTCAATGTGCATTTATTAGAGATTTGTATTAATTTTTTATAATGAGGTCTCTTTGAAACCCCTGATTAGGATAGTGAATTCTATGCGGCTATAAGGTGTTAAACCCAACACTTTTTCACTTTTTGTACAACAAAGTTTGAGTATGTTTGTATGTAAATTATTATTTTCACAGATCATGATAATACTTCTTAGTTCGGGATTGTCATCTATAATATTATTAAAAAACTTATTTAAAATCCTGCAAACGACGACTGATTTAGAGGTAAGTGGAAATTTAATAACGTCACAGCTTTGATCAGACCTGAATATAAAATATCTTCATTATGAATTTTATTTTTACTATCATTTAAACCAGTTTAACACTTTTTAGTAAAATGTTTTTTAATTAATTAGTCGATCGACACTCTACCAGTGCTACCAATTGCATAATTAAAGGCAATTATTTATTTTAATATTCAAACAATAAATAAATAGAACTCAATTATGACTTTTTGAAATGTTGGTGTATATTTCCCTTTTATAAAAAACAAAAAACTAATGGCAGTAGAACCTTCCCTCTGTCACCAGCCTAATGCCATGCTCTACAACGCAATTAAAAATCATGTTATTACTCATCATCGTATTCAACAGACTGACGTAATAAAAAGAAATTTTTAATCTTTATAAGCAGAAATATTAACTTAATTAAATAAAAAGAAAATTCAATAATTATTAATATTTTCAATTGCTCAGTTGTTATAAAAAATGCTAATTTTTTACGTGTATACGTTCATTACAGTTCCAAAGGACAGTGATAGTTTATGGAATGACTCGTTGTCTGAAATACACAATATTAGTTATAATACCTTGTTATTATTCAAGCGTAACGACGTCCCAAGTCAGTCAGATGCGAACAATACTTCACGATGCAATGACCTGTGGTACCATAGGTATGTTTTTATATTAATCTGTATTACACTGATTTTACATTCTTGGATATCTTAAGGGAACTTTTGTATTGCACTGTTAATGCCAGTCACATCATAATTTAATTATTGGTAATCATTATTATTACTATTGATGACAGTTTTTGTAGAGTGGACTGTAATTAATGAGCTAATTGTGATGATAAAAGCAGTAAGGTACCGTAACTAAATTTATTGTTGCTATAGAGCAAAAGTAATACGAACAATTACTAAGAAACTGTAGAGATACATTACCTCAATCAAAAAATACAACTAAGTAAACAACCATAAATATCAAAATTAGGTAAATATATAAGAGTTCACCGTGGCACCATCAACCAGTAACATTTGATGTTACAAAACTCTGTTGCACGACGAAGATGGGTACTTGTTTTTTGTCATAGCGTGCGATTAATAAGTCTTATAAAGAAACCTGATAACGAAAACTGAATCAAAAGTCCGGGCTTAAAACTGAAGCTATCGCATTTCTGTTGACGAGGCAGATAGAAATGAAATCAGTCTTAAATGTGGACTAAAAATATATGTTTTGTAACAAGAGAAAATTAGTTTAATTTATATATACAAGACTTTTGAAAAACTAATATCATTATTTATTCGATTACAATTTGAAGTACGTAAAGTATTTGAAGTTTGAAGTATTTGAAATAAGATCGAATCATATATGATATTTCGGCATAACATCTTTGAGGTAAAGGTTATTTTGATACAAATAATATAATTTTCTCGCGACTGATTAAATGTAACTTTTCAACACATGCTTCATAAGTAGAGTCGACCCTTGTATCATGAAAGTCAGCTAAAACTAAATTGCCATTAACAAGCAGACCCTAATCAGTTGACGTTTTGTTTTGTTAACAATGACGTTTTTGTTATTCAAATAAATGGAGCTTTATAAGTAGTTATGGGATTCAATTACTTCGTGTACAATTTAACATTTTAGCAGCTCATTAGGCAATTCTATAACTACTTTATTAATTAAGCACTTAAATTTCATATTTAATAAATATTAAAATGTGTCGCGTTCTCTTTTTGTACGTCTAAAGAAATCGAGATTTAATCCTTTTCCAATCCAATTTATGGTTTCCAGAAATTCACGATATCTGTTTTGTCAAACTAAGGAGTAAAATATGGTATAACTCCATTAAATATTAACTTAGTAATAACAAATGTATAATATGTTCATCATTAATCCTATACATTTACTTCCCCAATTTAACTTGTACCTTATATACTTTTCCTTTCCTCTTTCACATTTTTGGTGAATTCCTTAACAAAATTACTGTCAACAGATAAATAAATTTTATTTTCAGATAAGCTCGAACGACGTCGAATAAAAGCTTTCTTTCAATTGACTCGAGAGAGTGAATTCGCTTACGCATTGTGGGGAGTCATCAGGCTCAATATGTCTCTGCCATTGAGCTATTTGAGTCTTTGTACTACATATTTAGTCATAATCATACAATTTTCTAAGTTTATTGATTAAATAAGCAATTTAAAGATACGAATATGTTGGTGACACCTGTTTTATGTCAATATGGTGTAAACTGTAAACTGTACTTGGTGTGATGCGATGCTACTATAAAAACATGTTCACGACATGGCGTTTAATTTAAACTTTTTTCAAACATCACTAACCATTCAACACGAAACTTTGTTATTTTCATAAAGCGGCAAAACGAATAACTAAATTATTTTAAAATTTATTTTAAATTGTAATCTAAATATGATATATCTATATACCTTTTGTATTAATTGTAATTTTTATTATGTTTATATTATTATTTATTTGTTTATATTACGCTTCATATTAACTAAGATTTTATTTATTAGCAACACTGTTATGGTAACTTAGGCCCTGGCAAAGTCTAAGTTGATCCGTCTCCTTTACTATTGGTCGAAATTATTTTAAACTTCTCTAACTTGAAGGACAATTTGGAATCCAAACTCCGCTCCTTAAATTCAATATCTACTATTTTAAGAGTTTCAAGACCATTCAATTAAATTCAACTATACGTCTCTTGCTAAATTATTATTCTTTGAAAATTTTTGTCGTAAATAAATGAACACATGTATCATATGAAGAAATCAAGCAAGTAACTATAGTTAAAAGTTGTTTGTTTATGTTTTTGGGCCAAAAAGGTTCACTAAAATAAATTTTATTAACCTAAAAATAAGATCATTTGGTAGCTACGTAAAGAGTCCTTCGGGAGCTAGATAAAATTATTTGAAACGAGGTAGAACTAGACGTGACATATATATAAATTCATTTTTTGTCAGGCAATTTTTATAGCGCAAATACTAACCTATTTTAAGATTTACTGACTGAAGAAATTCATATTTTTTTTTATGTGACAATTATTTTATTCCTAGTATTAATATAACCTTAAATATAAGCTTTTTATCATATTTGAGCAAGCTTTATCAATATGATTGCGATTCAAAATTCAAACATGTTTAAGTACCGTTCTGTCCTACAAATTTTTATTTTATGTTTAGACTAAAGGTTGAAGGATTTTAAACAAACTAATAAAACTCCATAAAACCCGAATATTAGTAAGGTTTCTTCTTTGAATATATAGACATATATAATCAAAGGTTATTTCATGATATAAGAAGTGTAATATTAGGTATCTTATTCGTAATTGACGTAAATATTGTCATCCAACGACAGCTATAAGAAAGTGACCTAAAAGAAATTTACTCAAACTAGTCATAAAACTACACATCTTTATTGAGTTGCTCTTCAATTGATCAAAAGAAATCTTCAAGACAACTCGAGATCTCGGCCTGTATCGACTCACTTTGAAGGGCTCTGTCAAAGGAAAAAGGGCCGGTATCTGGAAAATGTTGCTTGTCCATTTAGGTTAAAGGACACAAAGTTTGCTGTTAAAGGAAATTCTTTCTAAAAAAACCCACCGTTAATTTTGTAAAGTTCGTATGAGAAACGTAGCTACATTTTTTTAAAAATATTTTATTTATTTTTATTATCCCAAAAACTTGGCATGTCAATGTCATTGTACTATAGTAGCCAACTTCTTTTTTGTCTTTTGGTTGAATATTGAAGAAAATTATAGTCCGAATAGGAGACTGACTGTCCGATTATCGTTTTCTATTATAGAGTATTTAACACAAAGTGTATTTAATACTTTTACTGAGAATATAGATTCAATAAAGAATACATTCAGTATTCGTCCAGATATATTAGCAACAGTTCCTTCGTATTAAGATTAAATACGTAGGCATATACAGTTCATCGAAGCTGCAACAGGCCACTATAAACTAAAGCAGTTAAGAGCGGGAAGCCACTATGTAAACTAGTGTAGGACAAGTAATTGAATAATGTTAATTTTGATAACACATGTTTCATTTGGGGTCACTCTACTATCACCTTCCGATTAGAGGCCTTTTCCTATAGAAATGTTTATGTACATACTCTGTAAGATTTATATTATCTTGTTCTTAACAATAATAATACCTTGAATACAATTATTACTTTCGATAAAAAGACAGAATGTAATTTATAAAATTCATTATAACCAATAGGCTATTATATAGAATTCCTATAATTATCGTTTTTACACACTTCAACGCAATCTCGCTTCGTAAGCAGTATTCAGTTACGTAACATTGTATAAGGAAGATACTAAGCCTACGTTTCCGTATTGTTACTAATCTCAGTCTCCAAACAAGCAATTGCAAAATTTACGTGTGCAATTAACACAACTCGGTAAGGCAAAAACATATGTGCTGGAACATGTGCATAATAGGCCTGAAACCTATGAAAAGCCATACCTAGCTAATTGCCAATTATGGCCGTAATTGAGAGAGGTCTCTTCGACCCGTTCAGACGAAACCGTTCGATCGTGCAGGGTTGATCGCTGTTAGTTTTCATTATGCACGGTAATCTTAAAATTTATTCATACGTAACCAGATTATATATTAATCTTTCGTAACTTATTCACCCGCTGGTATTTACTGGTTTTGAGTCTTATATAATCGCAATATTAACAGATTTTCTTTTATTTAGTGATTGCTATACCTGAGAAGCATTCGTCAGCGTTTACTAGACGTTAGCCAAGACTTTAAAAAAAAACTTACGTAGGTTTGCTTTATTTTATCAAAACTAGACCATAATTTTAAAACTAAATCTGTAAAAAAAATTGAACAGATTGTCAATTTTTACAGATTTAGTGTCAACTTGTAAAACATTTATAGAAGCTCTATTTTATCGAAGAACTAGACAAAATTTTCTACTCAAAATAAACAACGCACCTGCCTACTACTTTTTTATCGTGTTAAGAATTCGGTTCCTTTACCTTGACTTATTATTTCATTATTTTGTGAAGTGGGAGTTCTATTTTGTGGGAACACCGGCGAGCTGCTAAGGGATGACAGATTTCAATTTAAGTTTCAACATTTATTGCAAACCACAATGTAGATACAAAAATGACAGTAAGCATGATGTGACAATCACTGTGGACATTGTCAGGCAAAGTGTTATGAGAAGACAAGAGGACGCACTCGTGTTATTATAAATGTTTAATAAAAATATATAACATCAATATTTATATTAATCATTATAAATGTCCCATATAAGATTAATACCGGTTAATATTATGCCAGACATTTTTAAACTTGATTGACAATGCGCCAGTCCGTAGCATTGCTACGACTGCTACATAGCACGAATACAGTGCTACATCACTTACCGTGCGTTAATTTTCTTAAACCATATCTCTCATAATATTAACAGATCATTAGAATTAGTACAGTTAGACATTATACACATTATTATATAAATTTATAACTATTGACATTAACTAATTTGATATCATACACTACTGACGTAAAATTTATATTTTTCTACTAATTAACAAAATCAAACTACATTTATTGAGGTACATTACACAGTCTTATGGTGATTCAAGATTGAAGAATTGATATTATTAAAAATCAATTATATTCATATACACAAATTAATAAAAGGACGGACAAATTTACAGCCATTCAGTAGATTTATGTTAACACTTGATACTGTGCCATACAGCAGTCGATAAAATTAAAATGATTTTTAAATATAAGACTAAATATTTTTGACAAATCTAGTTATTCAATATTAATCATATTCAAACAATGGTAGATCAATAATCGTATTAAAATCTATTTCCGACATATAAACACACAACTACTTATGAATTTATATAATTACTGTTGACAAATGGACAAAGTAGTATATTATATATACAATAGTAAATACTTTTTATGTGTGAATATAATATGAATTCAAACACAGAGCTTAATGAAAATAACTTAACCTAAATATACTCTAACCTAAAAGATTTATTCTATTTTTTCCTTTAAATAATCTACCCTTTTTCATGTTAATCCTAAAATTTGTTGTGCCCGATAGGGTCCATAGTATCAACAGTATTCATAAGATCTAAATACTAAACTATGGAATGCAAAATAAAGAATTTAATTGTATCTACTCATATTTTATATCTTACAATTATACTATTGATGGCATTTGTTTTGAACTCTGTTTTCACGAGTAAGCCATTTCAAAAATACATATAATCAATGATCCCATATTTCATAAGTTACATTTCATTATCTACAAAAAACATAAAAAAGGCATACTTAGATTATAATTATATGAATAAACATTATGTAAATCAGGAAAGCTAATATCGTTTTGATCGTAAAGCTTAGGTATTTTATAAAATTAATTAAATACGTTATATACATTGTTTCTTATTTAAATCAACTAAAACTTGTGGAAGAGTGTGTATGACAGCAATTCTTAATAAATTATACTTCACTTATTATTTCTTATTTGGCATATTTTGTTAACTTTGACATAAAACGATCATTAATATTATTAACATTTCGAAAACTATATAATATTTAAGTCCACTTGAATACTGAAAATACTTTTTTTATCGTCATTATTATCTAAAACTCATACAAATTGTACACAAACGCGCACAGATTCCCAATCCCAGTATAAATAAGCGTAAGTCCAAGCCAATCTACGTCCAATCTAAAAGATTAGACGCCATTACAAAGATGAAAACGGTTCTCCGTTCTAATACTATTCCCTATAAGAGTCCCCGCACCATTACGGAACAAAAGAACGTATAAAAGATAAGATGTAAGTTGAAGCATCGGCGTCTGCACCTAATGATAATAGCTCACATAATTTCGAACAAAGTCAGTGCCGAAAACAGATGGGAATGTTCGACGGCAAGTTTCATGACAATTCGAGGAGAAAAATTTCTGGACGAAGACCACTTTTTATGTTCGGACCTTTGAGACGGACAATGTGCAAGCTTAAAGAATAGCTCTAATTCTAAAGACAGGCAATTAAGGTTCAAAATATGAATTTTCTTAATATGAAGATAATTCAAAACTGTTACTTATTTTACTTATTTTATTATTACCAAAATAAATAAAATTATTTATTACCAAATAAAGCTGCGTTTCATTTACATAAAACCATTTCAAATTCAGTTTGTTGATTCTCCAACCCTGCTCGCATAATGCTCCGAGTGTATAAATGAACAAAGGAAATTAACTATTTTTATTATTTTTAAGTGCCTTACATTTTTTTACGAAACAAGGCCTGGCTCGACATTCAAAAGGACTCCTTTGATATTTTATATGACAATAAAAATATAATATTTCCTTAATTTGAAATGAATTGTTTTGTGTAGCATCCGGGTAAGATATTAAGCACATCCCTTCCATTTATAAAACTCAATCCGTAGTTAGAGCGAATGGTTCGAGTAAAAGTATTTTTACAATTTTGCGTCCAAAGTAATGCAACGTAAAAGGAGATTTATATACAAATTAGTGGCGTTACTTTGTTTGACATACGACCAATTTTTACGATGGATTGTGACTTAATTCCCAGCGGAGCTTTTATTGAATTATCAATTCAATAAAAGCTCTTCCTTTTAAATTGAATTTTGAATTAGAATAAAATTAAATTTGAAGCTTTCTACTCTACGTCTATGAGTGTATGTTCTTTATATCTACTACTTCATTTTATAGAAATAAGCAGTACCTTTGTACAATTCTGTTATTCAGTTGTGTCTTTTTAATCGTCTATGTGTATATATAAATTGTTAAATAAATATATATTTTTTTAGTTCCATTTATAATATATAAAATTTTAGTTTTGTTTTATTTATTGTAGTCTATTAGAAAATACATTGCATATTAAGAAATTATATTCATTCCGGTTTCTCCGAAATCTTGTACTTTTCTAGAAGGACTACTTATCAATGAATGTTACAAAGGGTAGTTTCTTAGATGTTTTCTAAAAGAATTGTTAAATTTAAATTTAGGTTATTAATTGAGTGTACTTATTAATTTATTTTAAAAATGGAATTGAATTTAATTAACTGTGACATTGTGAGTCGTACTAGATAATATAGTTTTATTACTTATTAATTAAATTTTAAGAAACTTTAAATAACAAAGATACTTCAAATAGGTACGAAATTTACAGACAGATTTTAAACGATGCATGGTAAGGCCCGCAAGGGCAGGCGCAGGCAGCGACCCGGTGAAATGTTTTCGAGCGAGTAATCACCGATATGCGCTTTTGCGGTCCGCTCGGAAAGGATGTTTAGTGGGTAATGGGGGAACGCCTCTACCCTGAATCCCACATACACCTTTTATTTTTATTTTATTTTTTCGAGGAGGTTGAAACTCCCCGGTAACTATGCCCTTAATGGGGGCGACTTGGGTTCTGCCAAAGCAATTCACCAAGTGGCCTCTGGGCGGCCCAGCCTTACGGCAAGCCTTCACGTCGATGGAGATTGCCAAACTCTTATAACACCGTACTGATGCGTAAATGCATTCGATCTCTCCGAAAAAAAGGAGAACACAAAAAACCGATTTTGAAATTTCATTTCTGTCTGTCTGCCCTTATGTGATAATCTACGAAACTACTGAACTAATTATGCTAATGTATTTTATAGTTATGTTTTAACTAATATTTTTGATGAACTAGGGTCACTGACGTAGCCCAAAGAATGGTGAAACTAAAGAGGCAGTGGGCTCGCATTGCAGCTACGTATTGAGAGCACTTAGCATTCTTAGCGACCTACCAGGTCTACAAGGTAGACCTGCAATATGGTAGAGATCGCGGGAACTGCCCAGCACAGAATCGATCGGTTTGGACAATCTTTGGAGATGCCAATGTCCAGCAATTGGTGTCTTCTATCTGATGAGATGATAATGATGACTGTAATTTATATTTGTATTTTCACTTTCGAGAGAGCAAAGCGCTTATAATATTTGTTTATGAAAATATTTGTTTCCTATAAGACACGCGAATAAAGCCACGAGCAGAAGCTTATAGGATGTATAATTATGATTAATACATATTTAGGAGGTATTTTTTCATTTTAAAATAACCATAGATATTAAAACCAAACCTTAAACTCAGAAACATTTACTCTACTTTTATCAATTCCTAAATAAGCCGACACCTTTTTTTACAAAGGAAAAGGATTGTTTGAGACACAGAAACGGAATAGTAATTGCTATAAACCGCATCTCATGAATCTTATTGCGCCTGCCACAATGAAACGTGGCCTTTAACTCGCAGGCCATAAGTTTGTTTGCAGCACTGAAGGTTTATTTAACGAATTGGTGTTTATTTTCGCCGTTGGTTGCTAAAACATTGAAGGTTAGACAGCGTTTGTTGTTTCCGGGAAGCCCTTCGTTTTTCTTGGCAGGAAATAAAAGGCCACACCGCATTGGCTATTTGCGTCACCCCGGAATTTTGGCGTAGACGGACGGCAGGCAATAAAACCGAATGTTATCTCACTAATTTTTTCCCTCGAACGCCGGTCGCCATAACCCAAATCTTCCGAGAACGAAACGATTATGACGTGAGCTAAAACTCCACCAAGAATCGAAATTTGGCTGTAAAAACTTTATTCGCAGTGCTCCTGATAAATTGAGGCGTTTGCACGATACAATATTTCAAATAATGAAAAAAAAAGATATACCGATAAGCTACATTTTGAATAGACTTTTATCAATCTAGAGATGAAGTTTATGAATATTAAACATTGTAAATTCATTCTATTAAGAAATATAAGTGGACCCTGGAATATTTTTTACTTTCAAAACTAACTAAGTAATCCTTTCTCTTTCTCTCTTTTTATATCCAGTCCATTTTAAAGAAGAGCCGCAAAGAAGAGATCGCTTTTAGCAATAGGGCAATTATAGGTAATTAGCCCATTTTACTGACATTGTCTACTAATAAAAATTTTCTTCTTTTCATATGGTGTTAATAAGTGACTTGGAAGTTATAGATTTTTAACATACACCTAGAAATCCATATAAATCAAAGCATTTTTCCGATAACAACATAAAGAAAACTCAATAAAAGCAACCACAATAAACGTGCTCAAATTCGGAATTTGTTTACGTCGAGTCCCCAATGAAAAACTGTCAGAGTTAATCAAGTGAAAAACGTTTCATGCAATTTGTAGACCTATTTTGACCCTTTATGAGAGTCAGTAAGGGCCTTAATGATATTAGCGTAACAAAAATACACTTCGACATCCCGTTAGGGCGGAACATGGGTTGTTTGCTAATTACGATATAGCGTGATCTTTTCAACCATTTAAATTTAACCATGTTATAAATAAGTTTGATAACAACACTCATGGCGGTATTTCAAATATTGTGCCGTATAACAAAGAACGGTGTATAACAATTTTGGAAACTATAACTTGATTGACAAGAAAAGTTTTGTTCTTCCTAAAAACGCGATGACAGAAAGTTGATAAGAACCGAAGATGCAGCCTCTTTTTTCCACCTTCCTGGTTTCTACTTACGTTTCTACGTTTATACTTACTACTTGATATTAATTAATTGTCTCCACACCAACATCAGATACAAAATACTTAGACGCACGCATCACTCTAATTTAAAGGTTGCTGTAGATACGTATCTGTTTCTTATGAGTTTTTTGTTTTAGTATCTAAATTACTGTGGGTATAATAATAGCTGCCTTAGGCGTGAAATCAACTTATTCTGTCCCAAGACAAATTAATTAGAAGGATAAGCCTTTAACCCATGATAAACACACTTTTTCATTCCAAATATAAGAGAATTAAAAATAAAAACATCAATATTTATATAAATATTAAGATATTAAGAATATATATTCTTAATAAATCTTGAGCTATACTGATAATATTGAAATTTTTATATTGACTATATAATAATTAAATAATAAAAATATATAAAGAAACCTCTTATTTAATTACAAGATCTTATAATTCTTTCATACAAAATAAACCCTTAAAAGCTACGAACGGACGATCAAGTACAAATTAGCCAAGATTCTGTTGGTTTTCTACTGAAATATAATTAACATTCAGAGCTACTACTTGAATCCGACCACAAAAATCCTGACGACCGGTGACGTTTCTAGAATGGCAAAATTTAATCATCTTTATCTTAATTTAACGTGCATCGTAGAACACAACGTTATAGAACATACTTGTAATAAATCTGGAGTATGGAGCGTCTAACTTTTAACGTGACGTTCCTGAAATTATAATACTTTTACATTAATTTTATTTTAAATACCTTATTTTTAAAGAGTGTCAGAAGAGTCATCATAATACTCACTTACTAACTTAATACTATTTTATCACTGTTACCACTAAAAACTAATGAAAAAAAAGAAAGGGAATAAAACCTTCATAGCAATACGCCATGATTTATTTTTCCAAATATATTCAAAGGGTTCCTTTTCTTCAACACAGTCAAAACACTTTTGTCAGTATCAAAGGCGCAAACGTAAGTAGATTAAACTAAAATCCTAAATACAATAATAAAACCTACTTGGGTCCATACCAAGCATGGGCTGGTACGTGAGTAACTCGAGGGCTCTGCACGCAGAGAAGGAGTCAGGGTTATTGGGTGATAGACAATAAAAATAGCTATATATTATTTAATGGCAGACGTAATGAGACAGAGGCCTGGGTTTGATTACGAAAGCAAAGCAACTTCCATAGTTCTTGGTCCTGAATGGCCGCTCTTTGAGCTTCTCCATTTCTAATAGCACTTTAATCTGTTCGCAACTCTTTTCACCCACCATAACAAAACATTTAACCCACATTAGACCAGCATGGTGGTGACGCAAAATTCTCATGTGTGAATTCCATTTGAAACGAAGGCCTGTGCTTATCCATTAGGATGTATAAAAATTTAAAGTAAGTAAAACCATTCTGCATTAGTAAAAGTTTTTGTATCACAAATCCTGCAAGAAAACTTTTTACGCAAGCTGTTGTACTAAACAAAATTATGATTAAACTGAAACTCTTTTTCTTTTTGAAGCAACTCAATGAAGGAAAAAATATTCCATTGGCTTTCTAAATTAAAAATACATTCATAAAAATACATCGATCTATATACATGTTTTATTCATGTGAGAAGTGTATATCTACCATTAGGTTACTTAAAATTAAATGAAAATAATGAATCGTTAGAAAATATTCTCGAGTTCTAAATGGTAAATGAAATTGTTTTTGCCGGCGTGAAAATGTATATTTAAGTTAAAAACTTGGTAAAACATAAAGAGCTGTAGTAAAACTCAAATAAATTTTCGAAATAGTCGTAAAACAAAACCTTTGCGTTGTAACATTCAAGTTATACGAAAACAACCACGATCCTTTCTTCTATTGACCCTTCGTGCGACTCTGTACAGAGGACGCTTTTTGCATATTTCATATCAGTTTTCATGTGAAGGTAACCTTGAAAATGTTTACCCCGCAGCTGGTTGGGATGGTACACGTATGTTTAGCTATATACATAGATAACGACAAAATTATTGTTTATGGAACTAATGAGCATGTTTGGTATGTACATTATTCAGTGTGAATTGAAAATATTCTATTTATATTCTTTAAACCTTAAACAGAAAGAAAGGCGTACTAAATTATTTTCGATATTTTAAATATTAAATTAAATTTAGCTTTTTTTATTTATGCTAATGAAAAGATTTGTCTTAATTGGATCATCCTTGCCCTTCAAGTGGGGAACGTAACAGATCTAAAATACTCTTCCTTTGGGATTAAATTATGTATATATCATTTACAATATATTTTACTGCTCGCCTAAATATTATTTTCTCGTGAAAGTTTTACCTCTTTCTGATTATTTATACTGACTATCCACGTCAACGCCTTCTGAAGAAAAGTTTTAACCTCATTTTGTGGACTGATGAGCTCTGAAATCAAGATTGAACAAAGTTGTCTCTTGTAGAAATTGCTACTTATTACATTAAGGATAAACAAGTAGAGTTAAAGTATGAACGCGATTTTATTTACAATTTTTTTTTATATAAAGCACAGCAAATGACTCGACACCACCTGATGATAAGCAGTAGAGGAGTCCATATGTGAAGATAGCTAAGATAAGATAGTGAAGCATGCGACATACTGCCCTGGCCACCCTCACCTTGCCGGCCCAAAAAGTGCTTTTTCACGCCCCTTTAAAGGAAACCATGTTGTAAGAAAGAGGGAATACGTGTGCTGGTAAGGAATTCCAATGCTACCTTATATGCTTTACCTAGGAGATAAATATATATATAGTGGCTACATATATCATCTTATTGATCGTGCAATATTGTACGTGAAAAGTCCACATAAGACACTTTGGGTTCTAGTTGTATGAAAGCCTCTGGTGCTGTTATTTTATTATGTATTTATACCATTGGCAATTATACCATTTGGCAACTATTAGTCATATTTTTGGTTAGTGGTGAAATTTTTAAATATTTATTATAAAAATACGGAATGTTATACAAACAGCTCCATAATACCGTGCAGGATGACGTTCGAAAGCCGCGCCTTAGAGATTTTTATTTTAAAAAAATACGGTCGGACGACAAACCAAATAACGTGCCAGCTGGTCGTATACTAAAATATGTATTGCTAAACGTGAGAAATTCACAATGCACCGATGTTGAATGAAATGCTGTGCTCCGAACGATATTTTAAGTTACTTATACTTGTTTATGACTTCTATCTCAAATACTATTATACCAGCTCGAATATTTACTACCAATTTTACTTAACTTTGAGACCCGTCAGTAAAAAAGTTCAATGTTATTAGAAATGGCTCTAGGGGCTTTAATTGTCATCTAACACATTTAAAAATAAAGAAAAATAAAAAAAAAACTTAAGAAATAGCTTTATGGACTTATCCCTTTACCGTTGTTGAGAATCAAACTCTCAGTCTGCTTCGTGAGCGTATATTTTTTAAACTGATAGAAGAACAAAATATTTCAAAAACAAAGAAATAATATATAAATACAAATATGGTATTATACTTAAACTAGGCAGTGCACAACAACCATTCTTTATATAAAGAAAATCCAACAAGATGAAGAAGTAACCTCAAAATCGCTATATTTTCGCCAGTCTATTGAACCAGCCCCCATATGGTGATAGTAATTGCTTTCAATATGGCATTCATTATTTACAAAGGTTTGTCACAAGGGAAATTTGAGAAACTATGATTCATTAAACCTTCTAAACCTTAAAATTTAGTACGATCACAGTTTCCAAAATTGACAAACATTAAAATTTGTTTTTGAGTATTCGTTGTATATAAACTGTTGTAATCAATTTCAAATCACAAATCAATCTGAATATAAAAAAATGAGATAATTAAAGGTTATTTAAGGATAACGGAGATGTCTTAGTAGATTTATATTTCTGAAACAGCCAACGGTTTATTGTAAATGACAGTTCAATTTCATCAAATCAAACTCGCTGTATTGGAAACCACACGTGAAAGTTATTAAGGCTAACCACCCTTCATGGAATCCGTATCAGTGCTATAGATATTATAAATTATTCATTAAATGATTATAAAAGCGCCGTTAGATTTATAAAGAACCTTTTGAGAGAGAAGGTAAAGTTCATACATCAATATCTGGATTATTTTAGTATTTCTGCATTTATTGCATTGTAGGAAGTTAAATATGTCAATCCGTTTTAATATCACTTAAATTAATTTAAATTTCACTTAGTTGATGTTGGAGTTATTTGAGTGCTTTGGTTTCGATTATAAAATCAAAGCCACTTTTGACTAAACTGTATTTTCACCTCTTTATGCTTCCAAAATCACACTAAAATAATTGGTCCTTTTTATTACTACAATAAAATTTACCCACCGTTTCACATTGAGACAGATTCGTAGTGTCCTCATGTGTTCGTCTTACGTAAGAAGCGTATGTAACTAGCTGGGCGTAAATTAAGTTGTTAATGAATAAAATGATATGAAATGCAAAGTTAAACCATGTTAGTAAGCTTAAACACAATAAGCAATATTTTCATTTTCCCTATTCTTAGGGGGATTGACATATCAATGTCACACAATACGGGTTGGCGTGTTAACGACTGTCGTCTGGCGATAACAGACCGGGATCATAGGCTTATCGCGCCTTCCGGATTGCGGTCAGGTCCCGTCTTCACGAAATAAACTACGAAAGGAGCTTTAAGCTTCTGCGGTTTCAATACGAGTGACGGCTATAGAAATATAAGTCAAAAGTTATTGGAATCCTAAACTGGGTGTAATTTTTAATTTAATTAAAAATATAATATAATTTCCTATACCTAATTACACACAAAAGTCATAGACAGCAGGCACTTTAAAATGAAAAAAAGTTATTTTTATGTTCAAAGATTTAAATTATTATTGTACCTAAATAATAATATATATAAAATTAAATTATTATTTAGGTTACTAATTAATAGGTATAATTGTATTTTGCAATTTTTTTAAACTTTGCATATTTAGTATCTTTATAAAACTAACTAAGCTTACGGCTACAAATTAAAAGGCACTAAGCGACGCTATGTCACGGCGCAATGGCAGAGGATCTAGGGTGTTCATTGCCTACGCATCACTTATAATACGTATAATGCGACGCTGCAATCTGTCCAGAGCATCGAGGAGATACTAAGCGGAGCCATCCCATTAGTGCGAGCAATACTCCACACAATACCGGATCTGGGTTTTGTACAGCAAGCATAACTGATCAGGCGTGAAATACATACGCACCTTGTTTAAGACTCCGAGTTTCCGCAAGGCGGTCTTGATAACGGACTCGATGTAATCTCTGAGGTTTAGATCACAGCGTAGCTCCATGCCGAGCAAAGTGATACTGCTCTAATAAAATAAACGAGTATTTACCCCTACTTAAATTTTACATGGTCAGTGGTCCTATTCCTAACCCGGGTAGATGTTTGTGTGATAAACAAAAATAATCGCATTTTTAACCGATTGCAAAAAAGAAAAAGTTAAGTCATCAAGTTATTCGTCTATAAATTTAGTACTGGTTTTAATTTAAAAAAAATGGTCTTCATTATTTAATTTATAAATATTATTTCATTTAAAAAATTCTGCTATGATCTTCCATCTATGGCTGTAACTTCTTAATAGATCTTGTTGTTGTTATAGATATAAGGTATTGAAATTCATTACCTTAATTTACACACATAATCGAAGTGAAGAGGGTACTACTATGAATATGATTTGATATTGCTCAAACTTCGGATGTCAATAATTAAGGCTATCTATTGACATTGATATAACCTTCTGCTGTTATAAACTTAATAAATGCCCAAGGGGCCTCTCGAAGCAGTGTCTAATAAGCCATTAATATTTATATATATCAAAACACAGGTACAATAAGAAACAAAAACTGAACGACAGCCACATGACAATCTATATATTCTTAAAAGTAAAAAAAATCATAAAATAATTATTCAAATAACAAGAGGTTCTTAAATGCATATTGATACTGAGTACGAGTTCTTCGTTCTTTTCTATCATGATATTAACGACCTCAGAGTTACCTCAGGTTGTATATTACCCATTTCTTCCTTTCATTGAGCCGCATCATTCTCTCTCGAATCTCGAAAATCAATTAGACACAATCTAATTGTGACTGGCTAGTACGGCTTCACAAGTTAATGGTTTTCTTCTAGAACAATATATATAACATTGTCATAATTCTAGTGGAACAGTCTACATAACATTTTTGTTAATATTTATCGTATAGTAAGTAATATATCTATATTTAGAACGGTGACATAGGGAGACAAGCAATCAAACGCATAGAAATATGGCTTGTAGCACATGAATCAGTTTTACTTTTAAGGACAATACGTTATATGATATGACACATACATAGTACTTCTTAATTATGTTTTACACGGACGGCTGTTTGACGGTCATCTGGTCGAGTGGTAAAATTTAAAACCCTTGTCTGCTTAGCCTGAGGTTATAGGTTCGGGATATTTATATGATTAGTATGACAACTATTAAAGAGTCATGTATATGTTTATTTAGTATATTTCCAATATGTATAAATATTATAAATATTATAAATATTTCATATGTATTGAAAATACATAAAAGTTCTGTTATTTAAGAAATCAATATGCTACTAAGGTTGAACGTAAGCGTTTCAATTATAATTAATTTTCCACTGTTTGTCTTCCTCGCTTCACATTGGCGAACCAGACAATGAGCAACAAATTAAGTTCATTGCCTTGTTTGTCTATATAATTTAAACGTCAAAACCTCTTTTCCAACAAATTAAGAATAATTATCAATTCGTTGGTAATAAAGTCTTAAAAGTTTGTTTTGCCAGCCATTTATTTTAATAAATAAAATTACCAAAGTCGAAAGTTTTTAATTTATTTTATTTTCCGGTCCTTTAATTATTTCATGTGATAGTTTTTGAGTAGAAATGTAAATAAATATCTATTTGTGATTTTATGTTGTTCATGACGCATCAAATCGCATATAAAATTAGTGATTCTGTTTTGAATATTTACTAATATTATGAGGCTTAAGAGTTTGTTTATTTTCTGAGTTAAACACATTTGTTATTAAGATGATTTGAATCCTTGACCAAATAAATACTCAACTAAATCCTTTTACCTACCTACCTACGTAAGACGTGCCCTTTTTTTCCAACATCCACGCGAATAAACGGGCATATATAAGTAAAAAATCGTTATTAACGAATGTTATAAATATTTCGAAATGAATGTAAAAAATAACCCTTTTATAGAAATATTATTTTCCACGAATTCTTTAAATAAAATATGCTTACTGTTTGAACTATTCTTCTGCATATTTTGTTTCATGTGTTCTCCCTTGGTCACACGCTGACAGGCATCTCCGAGCTATTTTCATATTCAAACTAAATTTCTGAAACAATTTGCTCGATATTCTTGTCGACAGTACACCAAGAGAAATTTAAATTTTGCTACATTTCTGTTATATTAAGAATATTGTTTATTTTATTTTAGTATGAATTTCCGCACTTTTGAAGGCCTTTAAGAATTTTGTTGAAAACTTATTTTGTCAAATTATAACTTCAAAGTTTTCTTGACTGTCGATCCCTGTAAATCGTTCTCATACTTTCATAAAACAGTTAGTGTGTCCTTCTATGAATTTATTTGCAAGCAAAAAGGTTTAAGATAAAACCTATATAACTATGAAAGTGCTGTATCATAAAAGAGGTTAAGTGTGCAACCGCATCCGGAGATCCAAGTGTGCTTGGCAGCTTAGAAAGCCCCCACGCCTTTTGAGTGTCGCTTCGATGCTGCAGTGTTGGCAACTAGCTATAATTATATAATTCCAAAGCATTTATTCTAATGAAACCTGATTTCTGCATTTTTGTTGTTGGAAAAGTTTCAAGGATTTTTTTTTTTTAACTTATTTAACCAGTTTGTTGGGTAATGAATTTAATTTGAAGTCATCTAAAAATCTAAACTCAAGCAAATTAAATAAATTATAATAACTTGAAATAATATAACAGGATTAAAATCCAAACCGCATGTTGTATAGGTTACTTAACTTATAAGGGAGAAGCGCTCGTTGCATTCAAAAATCAAGACAAAGCAAAAAGTTAGGGACAAAAGAGATAAATCCCTTTCCCCCTATCATAACACTCTCTCATATTGCGCTAGCGATCTTCTATCGAACGAATACATATTTACAAAAGTTGTATTTTATGGCTGCGGTCTTCTGTACTGTGGTACCTCTACCTAAGATAACCATTAAATTTGAAGGGTCGTGTTGCAGTAAAACTCTTTATATAATCTAACGTTTGACAATTAAATGGTAGTGTGTCTTTAAAAAGAAATCGATCTGCCAAAAAATATTTAGTAGTACCTGCCTACCAAAAACAATAGTATTTGTAAGTAGTACAGTCAACATCAAAAGCAATTATTTTGTCAAGATATATAACAATTCATATTAGGTTGTCACTGTGCAGTATGGCAAGGTTGACATAGTTTTATGAAGAAATGTGTTAGGAAGAGAGGTTTTATCAGTGATTTTAAAAAAAGTTAAGATTTAAAACTGTACCTATGAACCAAGACACAGTACGTCTTGTAACTGTAATTCAAATGTTTAACAGTATATAGCATTGCTAACAAACTAACAAGTAGCAATCAATGACGTGAACACTAAATCTATTGCCAAGAGATGAAATTTTAATTACTTTGAAGTTCAATGCTTCTCTATGTTAATGGAATAGACGATAAAATAGTTTTCCACATTATCCCTGTTAAATTCGGAATGATGCTGGATAGAATAGAATAACTTACATCTTAAGTCTGGACTGGATTTCATTGAAATGCGTGTTAAATGTAATTTTTCTGTTTAATTTAAATTTTATTATAGATAATAAAATTAAAATTATGATACCGTAATGAACATATATAAGTACCTCCTAAAAAAGTTTTCCATTTTTTCATAGAAGTAAATATGACCTCAAATTTACATTTTAAAAATTTAACATTTATTTAATCATTTATGTACACACAAAGATAATTAAGAAGTACACAACAGAATAACAGAAAAACGTAAACAATAATATTGTATATATGTATATATATGATTTATTAATAATTATTATTTTGGTATAATTAAAATTTCTTATAAGTTAATAATAAGTATTTGCATGCCACCTTTGCTGAAATATAAAAAACTAAATGTAAACTTACATTCATGTAAGTTTACATTTAGTTTTTTAAAAATCCTATGTACCATCTTTTTGGCAAATATTTATTATTATTATAAAAAAGCATATGGATATATGGATATATGGATATATGGATTTGAATATTTAAATTAAGTGCAACTGACGTTGGATTGGTCAGACCACCCTTATAGAACAAGAAGAAGAACTCATCAATTATAAATTAAAAGTAAAAACTCCCAATGCATATTTCAATTTATTATTTAATATCAAATTCTAAGCCTGTTTAAACTTTACGCGAGTTTTAAAAGTCATAAATCTAAAAATTCATCTTCAGACGCTATAAATTTGAACATCTTTTAAGACTGTCACCACAATATTCAGCTTTTAACTGTTAAAGTTTAATTTTTTATTATATTGGCAATCAAACAAACGTTTCATCTAAAAATAACCGTATAAAAAAAAGAAAACATCTATTTAATTACATTACTAAGTTTGTAACGGACGCAAAAAAATAGTAATAGCTACCAACAAAGAAAGAAGTTGAAAGAAAGGAAACAAATGGTAGTAAAAACTGTGGAATAGATTAGCAAATGGAAAATGCTGCAAGAGTCTTTTGCTAAAAAATAAAAAGCTGCTTAAAAAGAATGCTACAATAACACAAAACAATAAAAGTTTTAAATAAAGCGAACACAATTATGTTCGTCATATAAACATTTACTACTAGCATCACTAATAGCTAATAATATGTTGTAGAGATTGTAACAATGTATATAAGGGACGCAAAAAATATAAATATAAAAGTAGTGTTAACAGTAGAATAGTATAGTAAATGGAAAAGGTTGCACTTTTGCAAAATATTTTCTACGAGTATAGACTCGTGTCATTTTGTGTTAAAAAGATGGCTACAATAATAAAAATTTTAAGCAAGACGAAAAACCAATATGATTATGTCCGTCACACAAACACTGCTGTTGCTATTCAAAAACTGATATCAAAACTTCCCAGAAAACAAAAATCTAGGTTATAACAATTGCCAAGTGAATTTACATAATACATTCATGCGAAGTAATTGTAACTTTGATTACACTAAAATATTCATAAAGACATACGAACAGCACTATACGATCCTGGAAAGTGTCGGCAATGTTTTCGTGAACAGCATCCGAATCGTAAAACATCTAGAGGCGAGGGAAATGTTTGTATTTTATTTAGATCCAGAATGATAAGCAATCGTTTATTACGATACTGTCTGGAACATGGTTATGAATGTTTCGCTATCATTCATAGTCTTTTGTGCTCGTAACGTTTTTATGGACCCTAATGGTTTGCATCCGAGCAAGCTTTTAGGGAAGATAATGTTTGGTTATTAATAGTGGAAGAGTGTAATAGTGGAGCTTATGACTTTTGGAAATAAAGATGTATTTGTAAATAAATTCAGAAATATTACTAAAAGACAGCGCGAAAAGTGGTTACTAGGTTGGTACGCACATTTTCTGTAACTTATTTTAATAGCTAAAATGCTGACCATGGAGTTATCTGCAGTTATACTCCAACTCCAACCAACAACAATGGAATTTAAATGTTATTATTCGCGCTATAACGCAGTCTATATATCGGCCGACAATATATTTCTACAAATTATTATCTACATCTTGATATTGTAATGCTGTATATAAAAATATTTTTGATAATAATACGCTTAAATTAATATCACTAGTTATTTGGAGTTATCTATGACATAATTGTTCTGTTCTCTCTCTGTGTATATTTTATTTAATTATTTCTTCAGTATTTTAAAATATTTAAACATAGTAAAATTACACACAAGTATTCTTATGAAGCTTTATTAGCTTTAATATTTATTACCGATAAAAAAAAACAAATAAAAATATTAAAATCGTTCAAAGATGATCAATAAAAAAAGCGAACAATACATATTTTAAAATTCTTTCAGTACTTGTTAAACTACATGGATATGTTGAGCACATCAAACGAACGTTGCCCTAATAGAATGATTAACTGCAATTTTTCAATAATATTCTCGTTGGAACTTTATTGGCAGCAAACAGCTTCCTACAAGCGTGTAGTGAAGTTTACTGTGGCATAAAATTCTTCCGTAAAATTTATTCTAAACACGGTTGTTAGCCCGAAATAGAATAGAATGATAAACATTTAACGTCTTCAGTCAAATTGAATCCAGTAAATCGTTACTCTGCACGTAAATCACCTGACACTAACCTTTCATCTAATTATATTAATTTTGGACTTTTCTTGAAACAAAAATAAAAAACTTATTTAATACACTCGTTATAATGCACTCAATTACTAAGAATTGCTATTACTTACTCCCCTACGCAGCTGATCTCCAAAAAGAGCAACTGAATCCAATGAAGTTAAATGTTGTTATATACTAGTAAATTCTTATTTGTTACACAGTGTGACCATACAATTTAAAAGTAAGTATCTTTTCGATACCTCACAACATAGTCTCAGTAATCGTTCAAATAGAAGCATACTGTTTAAGTCAAATTATCTTAGTGAAAGTTCATTAACCTTGATGTTTTGCAATTAATCTCTTGTCAACATTTCGAGAGAATTCCAATAGAGGTCGGAGAAATAAATTACGTTTAATGACAGCCTTAAAAACTTGTAATGGAAAGTTGTTTTATTCAAACGGAATACTGATGAGTGATGATAATGTCCAAAAACCGAGCTGTAAGGGACTACAGAAGTCCCAACTTAATAGGATCTCGTTACTTTTCAAATGTATAATATTTTATATACTATTTTTGTTTTGTAATTTAGCAATACCTTGTGGCCTTATGACAGTATTCAATATAAAACCTAGTTATTGTATAAATTGCCTACGTAAATTATAATATACATATTTCATAGATTTTGCAAATCAACTTTGAATGGTATAACATAACGATAAATAGTGTTTATAATACCTTCATTACACTTTGCATGGAAGCCATCATTGTAAATCGATGCCCGACGACCGGTGAGCTCTGGCTCAGCGAGAAGAAACCCGTCACAAAGACTCCGCTCGAAATCCGCGCGAAAAACCCTAGCTAGACACTTTGCACGTGACAAATATATAAAGCATGACTGTTATATTAATAATAATAATATTTCTCCCATTCCCACCTATTTATCTAGTACAAATTAAACAGTTCGTTAATAACGTAAAAATATAGAAAAGAATATGTATCGCGGCCGCGAGCGTGGGTGGCTAACACGCATTGCACACGCCGCCACGTCTGTGATTGCCCAAGTAACTTTGGGCAATTTCCTTTGGCGTCCAGGTCATATGCCTGCGTTTTATTACATCTTATAACTATAACCCAAATAATTGATACAATGCAGATACGCTGACTGGAGTCTTGTTAATACTACATGTTTATGCCTCCAGTGTCCTGTTATTAAATCTTCCCATTATTTTAATTATATAAGCCAGCCGCGATAGGAAAGGCATGGTACCAACCCAGAGAATCCTACGACAGGGTCTACTTATAATATTATAATGCACCTGTTCTTTTATTCTAGGGATTTTCTTTAATAAATTCATTAAATACGCATGAAACGAATCGCATAAAATTAAATAATGGCGTTTAATAATAATCGCGTTTTATGAAATGAATTTTGATTTAAATTCGAAAAACGAAAAAGTTTCAAATATATAAAAGGACTAGTTTGAATCTGATTTTCAAAATGAAACCCAGTCTTCGTAGTACGGCTTTTATCAACTTTTAATCTTACCTAAGATTTAAAGTTGATTACCTAATCGTAACATTATTTTTGACAGTTCATGACTATTACAGGCTTTTAACTGTGCAATTCATATTATATAAAGGTGTCAAAAGACATTGCCAGGTAATATCATTTCCATGTCAACTAAGCTTTCTTCGCATATGGACTTTTTTACCACTAACTATGAGTCGATTTCAAGTCATTCGCTATACTTTCAAAAGTCTACAATTTCTAGTGGCTAGTCTAATGTATATTAGATCTTTTAAGGTCCCATGCAGTAAAATCTACAAATACAAAAATAATATATTACCATTAGTGGCTGTCGCTGCTGATTCGCAAATCCTAGATACGCTGTCGCATATCTAGGATTTGTGAATCAAAAGTTTCGGGGTAATCTGCTTCAATTTGAATCTGAGTATTGATACTATTACTTATTAATCTTAGAATCTTAATATTTAATCGCAGTAGATACCACAATTTACTTTCGTACTTCTTAATTCAAAATACATGTTACATGTTACTCATATGTTTATCTTGTCGTCTCTCATAGCGATGGTAACTATGATGGATGGGACTCTACGGTCCCTGTGATAGCTTCCAAATCTCCCCTACAGCTATTTCCTGTCCATCGACAGAAATTCAATATCTTTAGTTAAAAGTTGTATAAGGACTTACCAAATCTCTTGTTAGTTTAGTCAAACCTTAAATTATTAATTACTTACAATTCGTGCTTTCTACTTTTCATAACTAATGTCAATAGTGCCCATCTCTTTTTTAAGTCTTGCCAACTGTCAGGAAAAACTGACGTCTTTTTTTTAATACTTTGTTCCGAATCACGTTCGCGATAGTGGCAATAAATGAACGAACACATTAATAAAATATGCTGTGGCTCGAAAAACAAGTTTTTATAAGTCTATGAAGCGCCCACATACCATGCCCCATTATTTCATTTTACCTCAGAGTGTTACGACATTTTGTAAAAAAATATTTACAGTAAGTATTATTTTTACAGTTTCCACGAATTACAGAACTTTAGTTTTTATTTTATACGCTCGAATTTTGCACGCCAGACTTTCCCTATAAAAATTAAAATGAGAAAATTTATCGCTGTCGGATCTTTTTAGAGTATTCTTTTGTGAAGTACCTTACTTTAATATTTTTAAACTTCTCATTTTTTTATGTACATTTTTTTTAAAATATGATTTAAGAATAAAAATTAATATTATTAACCATTTCGATCTTTTCATATTATTTGTATTTTTTCAATCACACCATTTACTTAAAGAAAATTAAGTATTTGAACTTGCATTATGGATCGGTAGGTACTGGTGAAATGTGTTTTTGCTGTTTCGTGACAAAATTAACAGAAGACCCTATTTTTTGTAAACTATAGGTTTTCGTTTAGTAGTAATGTGGTTCATGGTTTTATTTTTGTGGCATAGAAAGTAGAACAGATTTTTTGGTTTATTTTTTGTAGTTCCTAGTAGTGGAACCCAAAAAGGCTCAAAATAAATGAATTAGAGCGAAAAGAAACATTACTGAAGTCGTTTTAATTAAAAGTTTTGTCATGAAAATACTAAGCTCACATCTTAGTAAAATTACTTGTCTTTAGAAGCTACAGTACTAAAACTATTTAAATATACCTACACTATAAACAAAAGGCCTCCATTCTTAAATACATCTTATGACTAAAAGTAATATACTAAAATGATATTACAATAATATCTTGCCACAAACTAAAGGAGGATCTTCGAGAAGATTCGCTCGTAAAGTATTCGGGATTAGATAAAGTAGATTTGAATGTTACTCGAGGAAGTTTCTCGGTTCTCTCGAAAGAATCACGCATTCAATCACGAGTCGCAACTTTTACGTTAGGCTGATTTTAACATATTGATTTTGGATCCTCGGGATAATCTTTTGGTGAAATTTTCTCTATTTCAGTATAACGTAAAAGCACATACATTTTATCTTGTCACTACTATCGAGTTATAATTTAGCTACACTTTACTAATGCAGACATTGCGAAATGAGAAATAAAGCTTTATGTGGCGTGGGCCTTCAGGCTACACACCATGGCTCAAATGGTACTTGTATAATGATTTCTTCCTATTTACGTAGACAAACACTGATTGGCGTGTGCTAAAGTTGTCTTAAAAAATGACAGTTCCACCAATAAAGGCTTATAACCAATTCAAAATAAGAGCATTATTTATTTTGACAGTTTAAAGATAATTATTACAAATTAATTCTCTAAGGAGTCGGATAAATGACTGTCATCTTAAAACTGTGGTAAATAGCTCTCATATTGATCTATAATCGAAATTAAATCTTTTGTATTCAATTTTATTTTGTCAAAAATTGTCAAGAAAATGGTGATTTCAATTTCTTAGATAATAAGAATTTCAGTTTGGATTTCTCATTATCTACACTTCAAACAACTCACACCTGTTTGTTAGCCTAGACGAGTAAGCTAGTAGACATTAATAATCAAAAGAAGTGAATGAAAATCAATTCGAGAACATTATTCCTTTTATTAGCGTCAGAAAGATGAACGTGTTTATAATATGTACCTACGTCATTGGCAATTTGATATGCAAGCAAAAATAACCGTAATTATATACAAATTGCAAATTGCATAATTTACAAATTGCATTCAACCATAGTATGGTTATTGATAGACCTTACATAAAACTAATAATTTCATTATCTGAGAATTGTGTTTGGTACTCCTCTTAACATCGCCTCAATTTTGATAGAAGTTATTCATATTTAAATTGGTTTCAGGCTCGAAACCACGTGAAATCAGGATAAGGTGCGAACAGCGAATTAAAATCGAAATATTTTTCCAGTTTTTAGCATGAGTGCTTTCTGCTGGAACAATACTCTGCTATCAGTAACCTAATCATTATTGAGTATCTAGTTAACTTGGCATCATATCTACGGTCACATTATGAGGCTTGTCAGTTATGGACTCGGTCGTCGATGTCGCCAATATTGCTCCAATTAATCGCCGGCCTAATCACATACGATAGCCTCGTGTTTAGCTTTGTTCTGAATTCCCTCTACAATTTGATGCATATTATAAGCATAACTTTAGTTAAATGTTAGATTTCATAATTTGTTTATTGCTTATATTATGTAATGAACTGCTAATTATACTTTTTATTACACAACTACGAGTATCGTAGAGACTCAGAAGTTAATAATAATTAAGTTAAGGTAAGAATCATAATGATCATTTGATTTAGAAAGACGTATCTAAAATCTAAAAAAGATCATTTGTCCTGAACAGTCTGGGAAGATGCTCCGTTTGTTGAATAGACTTTATACGTCTTAGTGCTGGTAAATCTGGTCTTCCTACGTACAAGAACACATAAGGGCCATAACAACACCACTATAGCCCTATGTGAGTTGGTGGGTAAAAGCAGTCGCCGTAATAATAAACACCAAAGGTTGTACGTACCATCCGAAGCACGGATAAGCTCGAGATAACAAATTGTGATTGACCCATCCAGAAAGCAACCATGGCGAAAGTTGATTTGTTTTCATTATCAAAACTACACTTGAACCAGTAAACCAACGAGCTTCTTCATCCAGTACCATGGACAACTATATATTAATAATGACAAACTGTTGTCATAACAAGGTATATTCAGTAGCTCAGTTTGTAAAATAAATTATAAGAAAACCTACACAAAAATGTTGTCACGTTTTAATATTTATTCAAAATTCTCTTCAAACGAACTGCTGCTTCATTTAATTAAATTTAAAGCCCAATATTCCTCGGACACAACCAGTCTTAAAAATGAAAGCGCTCATTTAATTTCATGGCAGAGTATTCTACAAACCATCCGATTGATTTACAAGATAGACTTGCTTGACACAGCTCTTGTTATTTCGGTCATGATTCAATTCACTGTATTCCAGTGTGAAGATAAATGTAGCCAGAGAAAATACAAAGAATTCACATTTTGTATATGGCAACATTTATAAGAAACTTTAGCCCTCACAGTCCTTATCATATAAGGAATATGGTACCTACTAATTTCACCGAGTTCGTCGGACGTGAGTAAAAAATCGGAAGGTTTAAAGAATTAATAAAACACTCCGACTTCTCGAAATGTCGCGAAAATAAAACAATGGCGCTCCAATTACGGGGACCAATTTCTTTGTTTACATCGATTCCACTCAATTATAGAGCTGACTTTAATCCGATTGTGTGTCTGGAGGTGCTCGCGGTGCCTTATAAATTGGAATAGAATGGAATAAAAATCCAGCTTTTGTTATATGCTAATTCAGCTGAAGGATGAGACCTTGGAATTTGTATTTACCTTCAGATTTTATTTTTAGTCAAAGAGCTTCAATGTCACAACCACACTTTAGAGCAAAGTTGGCTTTATTCAATATAAGATGGGAGTTTATAAGGTACTGGCAAAACTCGAAAACGTACCTTATTAATTTCAAAACGCTTTATTAACTTCAGAATTGAATCATCTACATCACGTAACTTAATTAGGTTGAAACGAACCTATTTAATTCCACGCCAATGCTCAGATTCATATCAGGTTCTTATTGCAATAATACAATACAAAGAGTTATTGAGCTGCGTTCTTGATTAAATATGAGATACTTGACCAGGTAAGTAGTTCTTTATTTGGGAGGAAAATGTCATTAAGCCATGCCTCTCCTAATTACCTCATACATAATAAAACACACTTAGTTAGAACTCTGTACAGTGTGTTTCTGACATTATACATTAACTTTGTCAAGCACTTTAGACCCAAAACAGATGTATACGGAAGGCCGGCTCCATACAAGCATTGATAGCTTACAAATATAATTGGATAATTTTGAACGTGAAACTTATCAATGAGTCTTTCTATTATATCATTTAGAGAGATGCGTATAATTGAAAGTATTTTAACAAAAATCAAAATGATTTTAATAATTTATTGCATTGACAATTCATACGCTAATAATCTTGGCTTCTCCTCTTAGTCTTTTTTAAATGTGCGTAATGCTTACGAGAAACGCATCAAATCCATTTTGAGATTCTCAAATAAACATACAGATGAATTTTATGGCATTGTTTACTTATATACTTAGTGCCTGTGCCTGCTAAAAAAATATCAGGAACGTTCGCGTACATAAGTAGCCGCTTACCAAACCTTCAGAATATGGTTTAGGAACGCATAGAATATAATTAAAGAAGTTACCCTCAGTACCAGTATACCTTCGGTATTTTACATAGTAACTATATGCAGCGTAGCTATGTAACTCTATCTCATAAGGCGCGAATACGCCCGTTAATCCTCATGATATTGCTCATAATTTTCACCTCCGTTTTATTAACATTCCTACTCTTTGGTAATTCAGAGTTATATGTTTAAATACTTCAAATATATCTCAGTCCTATGAAACCATTTATAAATGTAATATAAAATATGAATTAATCATAATATTTAAAAATTTCTATGTTTCATATCAACATTTTGGAAACAGCCTAGCACTCACTCTTTATCAGTTTTACGTGGGTAATTTATATTTGATTTAACACTTGAAAGAATTTAAGTGAGTTCGAAGGTTTTTCTATCTGTCAATCACTGCCTCATTCACATTATCTACTCAGTTGATAATATAAATAATATATTTCTGTACAATATTTTAAATGAATACTATTAATTAGCAAAAAAGTTGTCCATATTCAAATGACTTAAAAAAAGAATTTTCTCTCTTTCCTTTATGATTGTTTTAGTTACACACACAAAACAAATCGAAATTTTTTGGATAATTTTTGTTTGAAGGGTAAGTACAAAAAATTAATTAAAAATGTTCTACAGAAGTATATTATTTATACGTATGCAATGAATGAACAACAGAAGCGTGTTAATAATAACTATGTCAAATGAAACGTAGCTGTCACATTTACATAATGTAGAAGCCGCTTCTAATTATAACCTACGTGGCTTACTCTACTATTCATTGGAAGTAATACGTATTAATGGTTGCGCAATTATTATCACACATTTCTTTGTTGATTCTGGATATTTTAAGATTCTTTGGGAAGTGATAAGTTGCATCTCTTCTGGGTGCATCATGTGCATTAAAGAGCCGCAGGAGCAGATAATACATTATTACAGATATAAATAGTACTTTCCTTTGTCTACTCAAAGAGAGAGAGAGAGAGAGAGTAATTTAAGTAGATATAAAGAGATTTTATATTATATTTTCAAAAGTTATCTATTAAAATAATAAAATGAGAGCGGTAGATCGATTTTGATTGTCTAGTTAAACGATATTTTCATTTAATTAATACTAAGACGATTCGTAGATTTGAATGAAAAATGTGGTTCCTTGGATAAAGTGTAGATTCCTACAATCTCCTATTAATCCTGATATTGCAGAGTATGGAAAGTTTTTTTTTATATAAAATAAGAGAAGCAAACAAACACGCAGCATCTGATGCAAAGTGTTCACCGCAGCCTATGCAATACCAGAGTTGTCACTAGAATGTTGCCGACGCTAAAAAAACTTTTTAACTCCTTTCTTGAAGGAGATCATGCTGTATTCTATTTGTAAAACCTTTGCAGTGGGTATTATACAACCTTACCGTTCGTGAGAGAAAATTTCTCTGAAATCGTACAGTGCGAAATCATTTAGATTTAAAGGGTGAACTCTCAACGGATGGCGATCGCTATGATTATAGAATGTCAAACAATTCCTCAGTCATCAGGTATTACCATATCGTATCTATACAATTTCAAATGCTAAGGGATTCCCATTGTTATTACTAGTTATGAATAGGAAATGGGTTATAAAAATGGCTAATGTGTGAACCATCCTATGATTTAAAGAAATATTGCCCTGGAGTAACTTACTTTTAAATGGTAAAGATTATATCGAGCCTCTTTTCATTTCATTTTTACTTAGATAAAAAGTCCTAAGCGTCAAGTTCGAACATGAAAAATTAATTTCTCTTTAAATGATTATAATCCCATTTGGATAAAAAATAACTGAGTAACACTCAATAAGCTCCTATAAAAGTAATGCTAGTTTTTTTATAATTCATGTGCGATAAACAGCATCAGAAAAAGTTTTAATTTATTAATCTTTATTATATATCAAAATAGATTGTGTAAAGTGTAAGGGGATATTAAGTTTACCAGACATACCTTGATTTTTCCTTATAAGTATAAATAAAAAGGTGTATCATTAAAACAAACAAATCAGCTTACTATTTCGTATATCAGTACCAAAATTTAAATTTAGAAAACTTCTGAGCCCTTAGGTTTTTATTATTACTAAAGATTTTTAAATATTGGAATTCCCTGTATTTTTCGTTACATACCCGGTGGAACTGGTGACGCGCAATTACGTTACTGAAGGCTTATGTCAGTTTGAAAAAGGAAAGGTGGAGATCACTTCAAAACTACTATGAAGGTAAGAATGATTTACTTATTTATTAAATTGGGTCTTGCTGATATATTTCAAATATTATAGAAATAAAAAAATATATTGCCAACAAATACTTCTTTGCCAAAGTTATTTCCACAATTTTCACTCTATTTCAAGCATTAGTATGTACTAGTTAGATAAGATCTCAGTGAGCTGAGGTGGCGGACAATCCTCTTGCCCCGTCAACCACAGCGGGTTGCACTCACATACGGTCCAGAAAGTGGACCGATACACTCGAATGCTGTCTGTAGGGTTGTCAACAAAAAATATATGAATTTACATAAATAGGTACGTAGGATAATATTACAATCTTGGTTTAAAATTTTTAAGTAATCTTTATGCCACACAATTCCGTTCCCATTTCGAATTGAGACGTGAAAATTATTCTTATTAATCTAGGGGTACGTCCTACTTCAGTTCTGGATACAAGAAAAGTCACATGAGATTTGAATTTGTTATTGAAGTGACTATTGGTTCAATAAATATTATTGCGCATCGATATTTTTGTACAAAAATTGATAATGCTTAAATAATAAATATATGCATCTACTTCTTTTGTTAGTTATATTTAATGGACCTGAATCATAAGATTTGGCTGTGATTATCTCCGGCTAAAAGTTTGTAATAGTTAAATGACACTTCTATTTATATATTGTGCTCCTAAGGTGTCGTCGCCAAAGGTAATTGGAAAAGCAATGTATTGCGTAAGAGTAGTTGAATATATTTTATTCGGTTACTACTAAGTACTAAATATATTAAATTTAAAAAGCTAATGTCAGTACATCATAATTGCATCAAAGTGTTAATTTGTGTCTGATTGCAAAGTCCAGATTACACATGATATTTTAATAATATAAATACATTTTATTTGTAAAAGCGAGCACCCCTATCACTAGTTTTACTACACAATACACAAATACATACACTAAACTATTGTGAACTCTATGTGGTGCACAAACGGTCCACACAAATTAGAGGTAAACTCGGTTGGGCGAAATCGACTGAGACGCATTAGTATCGATAAAATAGTACTTACATCGACACGTGTGGTTGACTACGCTTATTCGAAGCGATATTTTTTCGTCGGAAATAGTAGATACAAAAAATGTTCAAAGAATTCTTTTGTACTTACTTATGTACAGTCCGTCTCAGAAAAAGACGACTTAAATTATCCTTGTGTATTTCTTTCCGTTTAATAATGCATATTAGTATGTTTAAATAATAATATATATAAGTGTCGGTATGGAATACTCGCTCTTAGAGTAAATGTGTATTATTTATAATTTGAAAAGTCATAAAGTATTAACATAAAATAGTATTAAGTTTTTATTTTGCTAAAATAAAATTAGTTTTCCTCGTTTGACTTGGTTTTTACAGAATAATAACTTAGCATGTTAAATTTATTGCTATGGATAGATGTTACGTCTAGATTGAAATTATGATATTATATGTAGTAAGCTGTAAACAACTATTGTCATATACTATTGTTGCTGTTATTATAATAATATATTATATTATTTCTTTTTATTACGACATAACCTTTTATTAATGTTTGAAACAATAATGGAATGTTGACGAAAATACCGGTGAATAATTCACCGGTATTTTCTCAATTCCACTGAATTGAGAGCGTTTTTTGCTCTATCTTCAATTTTTTAGTCAGTGTTAAGCCTAAAATAGACTTTTATCATTAATCTTATCGTCTCTCAAAATCCTGCTTAAATCTCTTACAGCTCGATTGACAAAGTTAATCCTCTCGATACAAAAAATAAAGAAAATGTAACAAAATCCCAGTTTAAACCTTAGATTAACGTGTTAAAGAATAGGCCAGATTAGTGGGTATTAAGCTCACTGACCAGGCGCCAGCGTATCCTTGCAAAGTATGTTTTAACTGAGATTTAACTTAAGCCTGGGTTAAGAGCTCGCAACCATTCTTTACGCTTTGTTCATAATTTAATGTTGATCTCGTATGTTTTGTTACGTAAAAGATGTGTTTGAATTTAAATACCGGAATTGCTGACGTTATTCAGTTTCTGGCTGAAATACTTTTTTTAGTTTTTTTATTTTATTTTGTTGTGGTAACAGTTATAATATTACTCATACTAACACCTAGAGCTTGTCTTATGGATATTAGATAACGGAGAAAATGTAAATAGTAAGAGTAATATGTATATAAATATTAGAAATATACTAACTTAACATACAAACATCCATGACTCGTGGACAAATATCTGCCTCTAACGGGATTTGAACCTGGGACCTCTGTCCAAATAGACAGGGGTACTGACCACTAGAATAGACGTATAGAAATTGTTTTAATTTGCTTGACAAGACGCCTCTCTCTTTTAGAGTAGGGGCACTGTATGCTTATCAGTAAAGCTAATGGTTACATATTATTGCACACAAGAAATAGAGGAGGATATCTTTTTCAAAATTATTTGTTGAAATATACATAAATATGTACCTTATAAATCTAAGTATTTAATTGACTCTGTCTCTAATGTCACTCTGTGCAAAAAAATCGCCAAGAGCGTTCAATAAAGTAGCTCGGCATGAGACATGGCGCAGATAATTTCATCGTGGATATAATATAAAGCATATATAATTGTAACAATTATCAGATATCATTCCGAAGAATTTTTAAAATATTTTTCTATTGGTAAAAAAAAAATTAGCTGTTATTTTCATAATAATTATATCGATAAAGGTATCTCAATACGTAATCATAAATTACATAGCCCATTAAAAACCACACATACCAAGACATCAAGTGGTATAACAAGTGATTTTTTTATATCGAAAAAGGTCACAGTTCCACTAGAGCTTAAACGAGGACGCGATAATTGATTTGAAAAATATGCAAATGACAAGCGCAAAATTGTTTATTCAGACGGCTTTTGTTGCCAGGATTAAGAAAAGCGTGACTTTATTCTATAGGGAAATAATGCATTAATAAAACAGGAAATATGAGGGGCTTGCGGCGGCAAATATGAGAAACTCTCGGATGGGGAATTAAAATTAGTTATCTTGATCTCTATCTTCTTCCAAAGGTACATTTAATCCATTATTAAATATTATAACGTTTTTCACCCACCACAAAATGTAACAGCATGATGGAACAGTCAAGGAAGAAGTCAGACAGTGAAGGAGTCCTTTTATATAAAAAATACCTGCGTCCAGTGGTTAGACGTGAAAGGCTGAATACCGTTGGTACCGTATTGTAGAATATGATACCAACGTATTCTACAATACGGTATTAAGAATGTTCCGTAAGTGCATTCGACATCTCCTTAAAAAGGAGTACTCACATTTTAAAAAATATATAAGTTTAAAGTCATTCACCTATTGCTGTTTAGAATGAATGTGATTTGAAAAAATTGTGTGGCTACTCGACAGATATGAAAACCCAAATGATTTATATCAGTGACAGTCTCATCTTACAGATTCCCGATGAAATGTTTTTATCGGAAATTGCCATTCCTTTGCTCACAATCGAGAGTTTCGAGAATCCAAGAGAGAGAAAACATGCTTATATATCACTTAATATACATTTTGTAAAAGTGTAGTCATTATTTTATTTGGAACCTTGCGTTATAACTAAGAAACATAAACTTGGTTTTCAGAGCATAGTATATAAACTTATAATGTTTCAAATTTATAATTTGTCGATCCTTTCAAAATGAAAAATAAAATTACTTATAATTACTGGACTATTTAATTACCACTACACTATTCCGAATCACCGATGCCTCCCGAGTCCAAAAAACAATTCACCCCATTGGTTAAAGTAGATTCTTATGATGGACACATTTCATGTATTTTAAAATCATTCCAACTTCAATGGACATATAAACATGACACGATCACTTTATTTTACAATTTAGATGTAAGTTCCATGTCAAATGAGAACTCTCTATATAATTCGCACCAAGGAGATGAATTATAATAGCCAATTTTTTTTTACTTCTGTAATATCAGTTGCAGCATCTGATACAGTATGTACATAGTTACTTCATAAATAACTGATACGAACTTTTCTATAGAACAGCGGTAGAAGATCCTTTTAATTTGAAATTTCTAAGTATGTTTGGATTTCGATTTGAACAAATTCCTTTGGGAGAGATTCAAGATATCTCTGAAAAGAAAGGTCTCTACGGCAACTAATCCAGACGCATAATTAACTGGGGTAAGGTAAGAATTGTAAGAGAATGGATATTCTTAGGGCTGTAAAAACATGTATATCGTGAAATTCGGCCTTAACGTTTCAACTATATTCATTTTATTTACGGATTTGTATAGTTGAGTATTTTTATTTTCTACTTAGTTCTCAATAATCAAATACACTAAGAGGCTCTATATTATTAAATTTTAAGAAATCTCGTATTTACCTGAAAAATATAACATATGTTGTAATATGGCTGCCTTTTTGTTAGCAAACATATGTTATATTTATCAGGTAAATACGAGATCTCTTAAAATTTAATAATACAAAGCTTCTAAGTGTATTTGATTATTGAGAAGGAGATAACAAGATTGGGTTGGAGAGCGAGTTAACATTAATTTATATTCAGTTTTTTAATAATAAAATTTTCATTCACATTTGGTCACGTATCACTCTAACCTGGCAATATATTATCATTAAACGTAGATTTTATGACTAACTAATATTATCTACTTTAAGGGTGCTATTTTGCCCTTACAGAAGGTAAAAAAAAATCCATTACTCCAAGAAGAACCAGAACGAAGAACGAACGAAGAACGAAGTTCCAGAACTTTATTTACCTCTCCTGAACGAAGAGGATAGATAATTTAGATCTAGATTTTTCTTACTCGGTCTTAATTAACATAAACCTTAAAAAAAGGTATTTAACTAAAAAAAATAATTATAATTTTGCAACGTGAATTTAAATTTGAATTCGGTAAAGAGACAAAAATGCCGGACTCCCAAAATTTGTCAGTCAACAAAACGCGAGCACCAACCCTACAGTTTTTTTACCTTTCGTTGGCTCCCAGTATGTGTACACTCTAGTGTCCATGTCCCGCTCTCATTCCCCCGGGAGTACCTAATCTCAAGTAAAAGAAACTCATTTAAAGTTTTTTTCTGTGATATACTGTACCATGGTAAAACACGCGGTTGTGTCGTCACAACATGAAGAAAAACTTTATTCATTTTAAAGTTAATGAATAATTGCCGCCTTTATCAGGTGTTTGATGAATATTTATTTCTGATTTTACCTTCGGGCAGTGACTGGGGTCGGAACGAATTTAATCTAAGTATACTAATTAGAAAAAGTATTTTTCTTATAAGTTATATATTTTTGAAAGAATAAGGAACATTAAATAGATGTTGAATGTGATAAATAATGAGAAATAACATTTTCGTCATAAAATACTAACAATAATAGTTTAAATAAATTCTTCAAAGTCAATACCGCAACATTACATTAACGAAAGTAAAAATATACAAAATAAAAATAAAAAATATATACAAAATGCGAATGAACTATGCGGACCTTTGTTTCCTACGAGAAAAGCTTATTTATAAGATTTAATCATGTACAAATGTAAAATAAAATTGAAGTTTTAGTTTTGACTTAACTTAGAACTCCATATTTCTTTATATGATTTTTCTTTAGAATTCTACTGTCACTGGAAAAAATACGCCAAACGCAACAAAGGATATCGTCGTAATAGTGAACATATTGTGTACTCGAACACGGCTTGAACATGTGCCAATATGATGCTAGTATTTACGAAACGTACTACGATCGCATTAACTTAATATTCTCACAAGTGTATTGGCGGATATCGGTATATCAAATATGAATTATTTATATTCAATTTTAATATTTATTTTCATATTTTTACGTCGATAGAGACCTCTTTGACAGATATAGCGATAAAAAGTTGAAGATATAAAATTAATCAAAAAGTGGGTAGTCATATACGAGTAGATCATGAATAATCTATTTTAACTGATAAATGTTTTACAAGAAAATTGAAAAATTACCGACAATTTGTGTCTTTTGTTGTGTACGTGTGAATACAAAAAGAATGTAAGTAACTGACAATTATTTTAATTATATATATCTAATTTATATAAAAATTAAGATATTTCAGTTTTTACGCCCAATTTCTTGATGAAGTCTTAAATATTTCTGTACCCATAATAACCACTAGGGTTGTAATACATTAAAGATTAAAGATGATCTTATAATCATGTGTTCTAACACACTTTACTAAAATGTGTTGCGTAACTAATACTTAAGTTGTTTGAGATATAGATATAAGAGTTAGATTTAAATCGATCACCAAAAAAGGGAAGTATAATTCTATGAAGAAAATATTTTTCGATTACTTAATTTTTTGTTAAAATTTTAACTGTGAAGTGTAAGTGAGCTGTAAACGAAAAATCATTATAATATTTTTCCCAGTGGACAATTCACTAAAAAGACCATATTTCTGTGAGCCAAAAGGGAAGGAGGATCCTCTCTGTGAACCCACATACTTGAAGACAATCCTTACCTCAGAGTGACAGACAAACGCTGTCTCAACTTCTCCCGGGCGGAAACTTTCTATGACTCTGGCTGTACGTCCAAGGAAATGGATCCGGAACAGACAAGCCTTATGGTGCATTCTGTTTGAGCAAGTAACTGGACACTCAAACAATTTTCGCATAACTAAATTCTTTTTAGTTCTTGCCTGAGCATCACATTAATATAAAAGGCTTTTTCTTACATACATTATGGTGTAAAATATAAACAACACTTTCATTCATAGCCAAAAAAATAGGCTATTGTTCTATTTCCTTTCGTCAGTGTTATTTAGCTTCAGGCCGAGTGATAACTCCTGATCTTACTAATTGATGAAGTGAAAGTTCATAGTTTTTCTTACGAAAACATTAACTAATTATAAGTTTACGTCATTGATCAAGTATCATAATAAAACAAACTTTCTTAGTGATATATGTATGTTATATATGTGTGTATATGTATTAACATATCATATTTTTATAAGAATGTTTCATACATATTTTTTTAATATATTTAGTATAGGTGTACTTACGAGTCTGCCCTTAGATTTTTGATTGTACTGTAAAACAAAACATGTATATGTTTGTAATACTAATACATATTGTCATAATTGATTTATAAATGTCATTATAAATACTAAAGGCTGAGAGTTTCTTGCGCCGCTTCTTCTCAGCAGCTACTAATTCGTCGAAGCGGTAGTAGGGTTAATTGGAAATATGCATACTAGTGTTATTGTTAATTTTAAAAAAATATTATTTTAAAATTAAAACTAACAATTTATTTAGTACATATTTAAATACTATAACTTGGCCAATTTGTAAATGCCCGGTTGATACCCAGTTAAAGTTATGACTATTGCGTTTAATTACATTTATTTGTTTTTCTCACACATATTCCCTGTTGTGAAGATTTAAAAGAACTTAGTAAATGAGTCTATTTAAATAAAGTTATTTTGACTTTATTTTGACTTTGACTTATTTTCAAGATCTCCTTTCGCGGGACTACTGGAAGAGATTTCTTTAGAAATAAGTAGTAATCTTGTACATTATCTCTGTGTTTAATTTGTTTTATTGTATTGTGTATATATATATATATATATATAAATTGTTAAATAAATAAATAGATAAAGTTAGTACTAGCACAATTCAAACGAGGCATAGTGCAAGTTTGACGTTCATTCAAACAAGTTCTCTGAAAGTGTCCTCAGGACGCATTATAACACCGCGCTTCATAGCTTCAACGTTTCTTCTCGTTGCTTGTTATAAGTGTGGAACTAAATTTTAAACGAGGCCAAAATACTCAAAAACTTTTAAGCTGTTTTCGAGTTTCAGGACAAGTTTGCTTCAAGAGGCACTTTCGTTAAAATATTTTAGGGTAACTTTGAAAATTATAGACATCACCTTTAGCATGAAGTCACAACTAAGTACGTTCAGACAAAGTTATTCTTAGAAATGTTTTATAATGAGTATGAAATACGAATCATATTTCTGAATATCTATAAACATTTAATTCAAAGTGTGTTTTCACTCTCTGAGTTATATATTTTCGGTTCATTCTCCATCTTTATTACTCATATTATTTTAGTTCGATAACTATGTTAGATTAGAAGTCCAAGAAATTCTATTGGAAATGAAATTTTCAAAAGCAATAAAAGTAATAATATAATATTATTTGGTCGGAGAAAAGTCTTTCCGCTTAGTATCAAGTATCAATTTGTAATAAAATATCTTTGGCGGTACTATTTCTATCTGGCTGGTTTTTATGATATTAAAAAAAATCAATTTAGGTAAATTATGTATCCCACTATTTATCATTTGTTTTTTCTTTCAATATGGGCGAATAGAATGAAGAAATTAGATATGTTTTAAAAATGCATCGCAAGCCTCGAAAAAAAATTCTACTGCTTACTGCCAACAACTGATAAGATAAGAAGTTGAGAGAAAGCGGCCTGAAAAATTGATTAATAGAAAGGGTGTGGTCTTTCATCACGATGACACTAGACCACACACATCTTTAGCTACTCAGCAAAAAATTAGAGAGTTTGGCTGGGAGGTGTTACCGCTTGCACATTATAGTTCTGAGCTTGCACCTTCAGATTTCTACCTGTCTCTTCAGATTCTTTAGGCAGTTTCAGGTCAACATCAAGAGAGGACTGCCGAAATTACATGTTGCATTTTTTTGATCAGAAGTCCCAAAATTTCTACAGCAATGGGATCAGGCCTCTTTCTATAAGATAGCAGAAAGTATACAAACAAAATGGTACATGTATACTGTAATTAAATGTTAATTAAAGTTTTCCTCAACTTATTATGTCTTGTTTTAAATATCAACTTTACGATTAGCAACTCTGTCCCAAAGCTATATTAAATATCATGTTAATGGTTTCATAATAAAAGTTTATAGGAGTTATATGGATTATCCAATAATAATGATGTTTTATTATTTTAAAATGGACTTTTAATGACAGAAAACAAATTACATACAATCTATCAAGTAATTTTTCTGTCATAATCTTTTTAATCTGCAAGTTGTTATGATAATTAATAACTAGATAGATAGGTAAAACATTTATTTCCATCTCTACATCACACACAATCCATCCAGACAGTACATAGATAAAAGAAGAATAAGACAAACATTTTATAATAAGGTATTAAAGACCTTTGTGTGCGCTGCAGAAGTGCAAAAGGGTTGCAACTCGGTGACTAATTTTGTACACATCGGGATGTGAACAAAGCACTGATATTCTGCTACAACCCGAGGGCTTTTTAAAATAAAAACTATTATAATATGTCAACCTAGCGAGCATCCTCATCCACTATCATAATTATAACAATATTTATTTTACAGGACACATATATTTGTCACAGTATGGCCTTATAACTGAATGTGGCTGTTACTTCATACGATGAGGATGTATAATCTCATGTAAGCTGAATATGAAATCGCCAGGAGATATTTTCGTACACTCTTGGATGGAAGATTTAAGTAAGTTTCCGAGTACAAAACGCTCACTTTTATTATAACGCTTCGATAATATGACGCTTCTGAACGCTACATACATTCCTTACAGCCGCGCTTTCAGAAGTGTTTTCATAAGTTCCCGTTACAGTTAAACTAGAAAAATAAAAGCTTTGAAAATTTTTGAAATATGAGAAGTTTCTTTCCTACGATCCAGAGATGAAATATTTTATTCTGAAAAAATAAGTATATTATATGAAATTTGTAGTGAGACTGAACTTTCTTCAATCTAACCATAAATTTCTAGAGTTTTGATTGCAAATATAAATAGAATACAAGAAACTGAGTAGAATTTAGAGTAATTTTCTACTCTACTATAGAGTAGAAAATTACTCTAAATTTTTCAATAACTCTTTTCAATAACTCCTAACAATTCACAGCATGCTTTGTTTGTTTACGAGACCTCAGATTATTATCAACATTTTTTTATGAAAAGTGCATGGTCCCTGTGGCTGTTTTAATTAAAATAGGAGTGACAAATAATAATTTTAATAAATTTAAATTAATAATAATAAAAGGACTAGTCACATACCCAAACTTGATAGCGCTCAATCACAAAACATTCTTTGAAAACCATATTAAAAGGGCGCTCCCAACGCACATAAGGATAGTGGTCGCGGCGAAACACCAAGAATATACTGTTATGTATTAGGTTTAAGCTATAAATATTTTAATTGAGTGTGCATCGCTGATATATTATATACAAATATAATAGAATTAATAGAAATATTAAACATATATAGACATTGTAATTAGAATAAATATATATGTATTAATCCATTGATACTATACCTTAACTGTCTCACAAAAACTCGAATGATTTTAAAATACCCGGGGAGGGTTTAGGTTAAGGAAAAAAGAAAATGAGTAAAATCACCCCAAGGTAATGAGTAAAAAGATAATTTTGTTCACCGGATCATCCAGTTTACATAATGAAAGATACTGATTGGGCAGTGCATTTTAAAACGGATGAGTTTCTATATTGAAAATTCAAGAGATTTGAAATTGAAATTCTATTTGAGCTAGAACTAAATATATTAGTTTGAAATTACAATATCAAATGGTATTATTGGATTAAGTGCTTGTTATTTCTACAAGGCATTAGTTAGGGCTTTAAACTTTTCCAAACATTGGACTAATCAAATAAAACAAGCCTTATCTGCCTAGCTTTAGAACTTAAGAAAATTATTATTCAAAGGTCGTTTTTTGTAATGTACAAAGGTTATAAAATTTTATCAAATTATTTACTACAGATACCTAGTGCGTAATAAGATTAAAAATGTAATTTTAACAAACAGACAATTTATAAATTGTGTATATTTTGCGTTTGCTTTTCTTAATTACTTTTCAGAAAATCAGTGAGCATCTTCATTATTTAAGAAAACTTTTTTTAAGTGATACTTTATATAGACAAGAGCTTATTGAAAAGGATACCAACTTGGAAGAAATCAATTGTGGTACTTTCTATCAACACGCAGCAAAAATAGATGATAAGTAAGGCCCTATAGGACTTTTATTTATCATTTTATTGTAACATATAAATTTGTAGAAATGATACTCCAAAAAAGAAAGGATATTTTAAATACTTTTTAAATAAAAAATCGAAAAGAAGCTAATTATAAAATAACAAATCTCCAATAGTCCTCGCTTAAGTTAAGGACAATTAATAAAATCGCCACAGGCATCTAACTTTCTGATTAAACTTAGTTTTTAACGCTTGGAAAACTTCTAAGAACTCCAGATAAAACGTTAATTGGTCTTAAGTTTTTAATGCGAGCTATTTCTCTTCTAAAGATTTCAGAAAAGTTCTATCAAAAAGCATCTGATTTACCTGCTCTTTGAATATTCAAAGGAATATGTGTTGTATCCATGGATACCAAGATCCCTTCGATATTGGTATCCATAGATACAATGCATACCGAAAAAATTGTGGTTTGAAACTAGCGAAATAATTCGACCTCTTAGATATTATGATCATTGAGGTAAGACTTACATTCAAACGACTTTGAAGCTCAGCACATCGTGACACTTATAGAATGTATTCAAAAGTAAAAATATTTTTATTACACTGGCCATATTTTATTAAAATAAAACCGACATGATGTGATATTTCAAAATAGAACCATTTACACACGATAAAGGCAACATTATAATTTTTTTTATATGATCATCGATTTTTTGAACCTAGAGTTCTATTGCAAAAGCTCTCCAATGAGATGACAGAGGTGTATAGATAATGAGAGTATATACTTATATTTTACAAATATAGGTATTTAATCCTTAAAAGTGGTTCTTAGCATTAATGAGTCATTAGTTTTAATATCTTAAGGATAGGAAGCCGAACGTATACATTATACAGTTTGTGAGATGATTTAAACTCAAGCAAAATAGTTGAATTCGTTTCGATTTTTCTTAATATAAAAAAATAGATGCTCCTCCCTTAGTCTAGACTAGTTTTTACTCCAACCAATTGTAACAACAGTTCTAGTAGCAAACTCCAAAACCGTCCACAATTTGCAAACGCTCTCAAGTGAGAAATAAAAGTGGAAATTAAAGAAACTTAATGGGTGAGGAACGAGCTGCGCTTCAGATAAATGGTTCTGGTGCCGCAAAGAGCGCTGTAAATGTAGTGTAATGCTAAAGTTTTCGAATTGCTACTATGCATTTGTCTCCAACACTGCAACGCTGACATTTTTACGTTTTAGCAAAAATTATATTTTTTTAAGTTAATATAATTTATCTTCTTATACTTAAAATATGCGTATTATTAAATCCTTTAATTTATGTTATCTAGTATAAATAACACGAGCTCTTTAAGATGCTTACTTTGGCATAGATAATAATAATAATAAAATCGTTTATAACTCACCGCATAACCAATATGTACGTATTATTAATTGTTTTGGAATTTACCACAGTTAGAAATGAAATATGCTTATAAAAACATGTTAACATTTGGATGTGGATCGCTGGTGCCTGTGGTATACAATGAAACCGATAATAGGTGTAACTGTACTTGGACTAAGCAGCAAAAATAACATTGTATACATTTAGTGTCAATTTTATTTACCACTTTGTATTTTTTACGCTTTCAATAAATAGTATATAATATTCTTGTGAAAATTATCAGTAATAAATTATACGACTTTTAAATTATATATTATCAAAGACCTAAAAGCTATTTTACTATAGCTTGGCATATTTTGTATCCTTGTAGTGAATAAAGTATAAAGATTCTTTAAAGATGTGTTCTTTTGATTGCAATAAAATTAACAGTGTTCGGGTGGGCATATATTGGGTATTATTACTACATGCTTCAATTGACTGCCATAAAATGGAATGAATTGTAGTCCCGTACCTTAGTTGTTACTTATCAAAAATCTTGTTTTGCGTTTCCTAGAAAATGGAAGCTCTGAAAATACTGGACGCCGATTTGGAAGATATAGAGCTTCTTGCTGGTATAATTAGTGAGACCTTCTTACAAGGCAACTTTGTCAGGTCCTTGCTGATCGATTCTAGTTTGCTCCACATGCAAACTAGATCGGACAGCATCATAGTCTCACACCAAGTATTACAATTGCCTTTTGCCAACAAATATTAACTGTCACAAAAATATGTTCAAACATAATTTTATTTTTCGGAAATTAACTTGAAACTTCAGATCCATTAAAATCACATTAAGCACTACCAAATAAATCTTCTTGATGTAGCTCCTTTAGTTATAACTTGCTTTTAACAAAAGTTATTTGCAGTTAAGGAATAAAGGAAACACCGCAAACCACCGTAAGAAGCGGCGAAGTCATGCAAGCGTATAAATCGGACTGGTCCTTTGTCTGTGAATCAAAGTTATTACCAACTTTATTTTAACATCTTTTGAGTTGGATTGACGTATCAATATACATTTCATACTCAAACAGAACTTATAATTTTTGTTTATTTTATTATTATAACAACTTTTAGTCAGATAACATGTCATCAATGAAAATTCTTTCACGCACGAATTATGGCTATTATATCGACTTCTAATTCTAGATCAATTTATTTAGAATAAGCTTTATTTACAATCGATAGAAATACGATGACTTTTAATTTCTTCATTGTAGCAATTATTCATAACATAGTTTTCGATAAAATGTTCCCGGAGTGCTTAAGAATTTTTCATCGGAGGTTTACTGATTTCGCCGTACTATTTACAAAACTTAAAAAAAAATTCACAGCCCAATCGCATGATCAGATAAACGAATATGACGCGATTCGCCTGTGATAACGCTGGGGGCATTAAATTTATTCAGCCATATGCGTTATTGAACATTGCAAATGGGTATGTAACTTTTTTATCTCCATTTAAGCCCTTCTGTCACCTTCCATTCTCGACATTGTGTATGTTTTGTATTTGTATTGTATTTACACGAATTTATGTAGCCTAGACTAATTGGAACTTATATTAATGAATAATGGAACATCCGTAACTCGAGATGCTCCCGATTTTATTCAGTATTGCTGCTATGGTTAGTCTGTCTTTAAACTTTTAATCTAATATCGTGATAGAGATATCACTTCTATCTTTAAACTTATTCATGAAGTTTTTGTTGATTAGCGTTTCCTCTACAATATAAATCATTAATGTCTTAATTATTTTTCACTAGCTGATTCCACATACTTTGTAACGCTTAACGAATAGTTTAATAACATAAAAACCTTATTAGACAATATTCCTGATTAGAAAATCTAATGAAGACAATATGTAAGTGATATGTGATGCATTGAAAGTTAGAAAATATAGTACAATACACGGACTCATATAAATCCCCTTCCCATTTTGCTCGTCTTTAATATAACAAGTAAGAAGTTCTTCACTTCAAAAAACCCCTTTTCTGTTTCAAGATCGTGGGCATTGAATTTAAAAGCGAAAATAAAGTGGGACACCATCTAGTTTGTTGAAATGAGATGGTAGAATGCAATTAGCGATATTCCATTTATTATTCAGGACAAGACAGCAAAGACTGCTTTTAAATAGGATCGCTCGAACATCAAAAGAATTTAAGATTCGAACATCTATTAATTAAAAACTGTATTTTGAAGCTATTTATCAACAATAAAGGCAAGCACATAAATTTATTTTGGATTAAATGGATTATATTTCAATGACTGTATTTTAATCGATAATCGGTGGTATCAAAAAAGATCACACATCTCATACTTACTTAGTAGGAGTTCCTTACATTCAATAAAAAAACTAGACTCAAAGAATTATAACTAGATTTAGCTTGGCTTATTAAAAGACAATTGTTAAAATTTAGCTTTTGCGATAAGATTTCCCTAAAAGTATATTTACTAAAAAACGGTAATTATATTGATTCATTTCTAAATTCATTGGGAACAACACAAATAAACTAGTATAAATGGTCGATATAATGGCTCATAACGAGATTGATTATCAATATATATCAATAATATCGAGAAGGATAGTTGGGAGCATTAAACTCTTTAGCGATAATAAAGATACCTCACTTTCAACTCATAAATGAATTATATACGGTTTTGATTTGACTGCTTAAAATATTTAAACTGGGTAATACAATCTAAATCTCAAACACTTATAACTTTGAAATTCTCATTGTGTCAAAGAAGAGGCAAGTATAAGCAAATATCTTTGCTGAGTCTCAACGAGTTAGTAACGTTTAGTAAGCTGAACTTTAATGCTACTTGAGAAAGGATAATGTTACAACACGGTGGATGTCTTTGGTTTGTTTTACAAGAACCACGTAGAGTATGTTACAAGCCCATGCCTGCAGCTCAAAGAGAACTACACGAAAATAATTTATTAGTGAAATAAATATTATTTATTCTTTCCACATACAGCAAAGCTATAGTTTTCATATAAAAGTGTAAAATTTATACTCAGAATAATCTGGTTGGTTTTAAATGTGGAATATTACTATAACCTGCATTGACTTTCATATATTTTTAAATATAAAATATGAAAGAGTAATTTCCTGTATCTTTAAGGTGAGAATAAAACCGAAATCTTAAAACCTTTTGACTGGACCTATACTGCAAATGCCGATCATTAAGCAAATTCGGGTATTATTGCTTTCATTTAATATAGTGTCATCTCTCCTATGATTCTATGGTATCGTACGATATGCACAGCTAGCGATTTGTTTCGAATCCTCATAGGGGCAGATACTTATATGATGAGTACGAATATTTGTTCAGGAGTTACGGTTGTTTGTGTTTTTTTAGTTTATTACGGGGCTCTTAAATTAATCAGTTCCACTAAGCACGTAATATTAACCTTTGTGATGTATTTACGAACGTACTTTTTCATTTTAATATTTGAATGGACATTAAGCGTATTTAGCTTTAAAACGTTAAAAGAATCATTTTAGGGTGTTTTATTAATAATAATATAACTATGTAGTTGAATATCAATTGTGAATACTTTTCATATTATTCAGTAGTTAATGCAAGAAAAACAGTTAATTATACAATGAAAATAAAAAATATTTTTTAATGAATGAAGAAGAACCAATGAAACGTTTTCATACCTCAAAACTTTCAGCAATAAATTTAGTTCTACAAACATTTCTTCTGACGAATGCCTTTTCTTATTCATAAACAACCCTGTCTGAGTTTGTCGACGTACAATATGTAAATACTTCCAATACGCTAGTAGAAACTTGGATTTTACCATCTCCATCTGTCGTCTAACAAGTCTATCGAATCATTTAAAGTAGGTTTGAATCCAATACGCATGGTATAATAACTACAGCTCAGTTGAGTTGCTTGTGAAGTAGGTAATTTGATAAGCACTAGGCCCTTTTATTGTTCCCTGAGGCCCAAAAAGTTCCTGGAATATTTTATGCATAAGGATTTAGGGCCACAACAGTATTCAAATTTTCAATGACTTTAAAGTAGGTAAGTTGAACTTGCTCAGTTGTCATAAAGTTAAATTTAATGGATAGAAAATTATAAAAGTTTTCAGATTTTTTTATATAGATACTACCCGGTTTTCTTTATTGTTTTCCAATAATAGGCACTATATCATTATAATGGTCAAAGAAAATGATGATATCGTAAATTTCATGATAAATGCTACAACTGCTACAAACGGAATACGTTTAAATAAGTAAAAATTTGCCGAGTTTTTATTTCTTTGATAATTTTTTAAATTTCCAAATCAACCTTAAGAATTATTTTATTTTTGTCTCTTCTATTGCTATGTTAAATCCATAGTTACCAATTAATAAAATAAATATCATTCGTAGCATGCATTAAAATATGTAATTATGGTGTTGTCTAACATAGTATCGTCTAGCTAGAACTATAATTCAAGGTCAACCCAGCTATAAAATGTGTAGCCAGAACCGTTACAGAAGCGGTCTAGACGGCCAATTCGCTAATTCATTTTGGCAATCAAAATGAAAACCTCCGAATAAATTGCATTTGTTGGGTTCGTGTATAATAAATTGGTGATTTCTCTTTCCTTACGAAATATGTGTACAAAGTGAAATGGCTAACCTGCAGAACGACCAGACCGCACCTATCAAATATTATGAATTTCAACCAATAACACACTTGAAACTTAATAAACAATAAATAAAGCAAAAGTTTTCTATGTAAGATAATTCATCATACATTAAATCATTCAAATCAATAACTATTGCTACAATTTCCTTTGTATTATTATTTAACAGTCTTTTACTTGCCACTTAATCCTATTATGTATTTCTGTTTGCCAGTCGGAAAAAGCCTCCTCCAATATACGCCACTGCTGCTTATCTTTTGTTATTCTGCTCCAGGTTGTTACAGTTATTTGACTTATCATCATCGAGCCTTTTATGCGGTTTGCCTCTCTTTCTTTTCCTTCTCTTGGGTACCTCTCTTTTGCTGGATTGCTCCATTTTTCTTATTATTTATAATATATCATAATAATTGAACTACGAATTAAAATTCACACATGTGAATGTTAAAATACTTGTAGTTTTCATAGTAAAATGGAACAACTGCACTGCTGATTCAACAACTACTCATTCTTAATAAATGATTATATATTCATAATTGTATTTTCATAAATCATAGCCGGTTATTTTATAGTTAATTATAAATTCAAAACAGTACTCCTCCTCACTTTTTGGGTGAATTCGCTAGGTTAAGCACGAAGCAATGATTAGATTGACTTATTGTCTTAATAAGCATCTAATTGTTCAAAACGTTGAATTGATTATTATTTTAAATTCAAATCATTATCAAGGAAAGATTCTAAAACTTTTAAATTTACTGTACACATAAGTCAACTTATTACTATTTTTACTTCCTATTTTCTCTTACTCAGAAGTAAATATACATAAAATAATGACAAGATAATTATGAATGCTTTATTGATAGTATTTATTGGATTTAAACCATACTGTGGCTTGGTGCATTGAGAACTTCATTAATGTTCCAGACATCTTCATCGATAGCTTCATAAAAGATGTTGATCAATATTCATATTGTCTGCGTTAACACAGACTCCATTTCTCTTCACATTGAAATACCAAAATTTTTATAGCTTAAATTGAAACTACCAGTCCTAATACCAGAACTAATATTAGTAATAATATTAGTACCTACTAGTACTAATATTTTGTCAACCTAACTGATATTTTAACTGAGATACTGCAATCTGGAATGCATGTTACGAAATAAGCGATAAGTTTGTGAAGTAAATAAAATATTTACTTTGCACCGCAGACAAGTTTGCTCACACCGAGGTCCTTTGCGAAAACCAACTAGTTAATCAAACCTTTCACTAGATCTTTAAAAATTATTTTCCGTGGCGACAAAAATGTAGGTATAGGTAGTGCAATCCTCATTTATTCAGCGGGGGAATCAGAGTCATTTCCAGATGGAAAATTAAAAAGAAATGAGCTTATTTTTGCGAGCCCTCGACGCAATTACAGTTTGACTAAACAGGTTTCAGTTTTGTTTTTCTGAGAAAAAGTATCATCCAAGTTAATCTTGTTGGTTCTCCGCGTTTGTATTGTTTTCGAACGGATAAGGTCTTCTTTTCATTCAAGAGTTGATTACAAAAGTGAGATGCTTAAAAAACTAGTAGCTGATTATTCTCAATTAAAATTTCCTACTATGAACTTGATAGATAGTAAGATGGACCAGCGTGGAGGTGTTATATGTAGAAAGGCCTGTGCTGAGCAGTAGGACTTATAAGGGTTGATGATGATGTTGAGTTACTTCATACTGATTGAGTTACTTTCTTTAGAATAGATAAATCACAATGAAAACAAAATAACTGGAGATGTTATATACTTTCTATGTGAAATAAGTCCTCACTTGCATACTATTGTATACATAAATTTTTACATTTTTTAGTGCAATAAAGAGTTTTTTAAATGATTTATTAATTTATTAAAATTTTAGTCATATGAATGACATGCAGACGTTACCTGTTACCTTGCGCAAAAACAATCATAAGAAATAACGTTTGCCATCCTTAATCGTTCATAAAGTATTCGAACATAAACACATTTCATTTATCATAAAACGAAGCAATAAACGTTGTTAATTTTCAACCTCAGCTTCGCTCCACCTCAATACGGTTTTAACGATTTGCTCTAGAAAATTCCATATCTCATTTATTGTGTCATGAAAGTACCTACTTTATGATGACACAGTTTTATTGCGTCATAAAACGATGCCTCTTTTTCTTGACACAAAGAATTGCATCAAAAATTTAATTCTGAGAAACAGATGTTATTTTAAAATTGCGCTGTTTAGAAGTTTACGAAACGATGGAATTAGTTTTTTGCTTGGTTTATGGATTGTATGGATTTTCTTTTTTTTCTGGTGGACGAATCTGTTCGCAACACGGCGGGCGTGTGTAAGGCTCTCCCAGTGCCTAGTCAAGGTGGCACAGATAATACCTACTAAAACTCCCCGGTGAAATCACAGCTCTTTACTGGAGTGATCTGGGTTCTGCCGAAGAAATTCACAAGACCACACCAAACCAACCTAACCCAACCAAACAAAACAGTGGACCAATTAAGGTTTTAAGTTTTTATAGAATTTTGGTAAGCATTCTAATTATTTATATATATATTTAAATATTTATTTTTAAATATTGTTGTTTGTAGTTGTTTGTGCCATTGACGAATCCTTCATGTGGAGGATAGACCTAAATAAAATTTAACCTGATGGTTCCCAACCACCTTAAAAAAAACGGAAAACGCCCAAATTAAGAAACTTCTCTAACCTATCAGATAGTCAAGTCACATTAGATATTTCAAGTGACAAAACAGTATCAAAGACTAGAGATAGTCTTCTAATACAAATAATAAGTCTTTTTGGTAACATCTATAATTATACCTTATTACCTACATCTTAGATTATATTGTCGCTTTTGATTAAAATAGTTCAATGAAATACTATCGAAAAAAATTGAGAATGCTAAAACTACCATTATGCTGAGTTTTAATATAAAGAATAGCTAAAATTCCTGCAACCTCCGTCGATGGTGATGTAATATAATGGTAACAAAACGTAGTCAAATATAATGCTTTGAGGCCTCTTTGACGGAAAATATACCTAAGATGTCAAATTTTACTTGCAGTAAACAAGAATTTACTTTGATATGTTTGACCCAATACTGTCAGCCATTTTATCAAAAGTGTATTATATTTACAGTAATAAAAATATGCAAAATAAAATGTATTCTTCTAGACTAGTCTGTAATATTAACTTCTAGCTGTCATTTTATTTTATTGTAGCCTCTTATGCCTGCAGACATAAATTCTCCGGCATGCTCAAGACTCACATAAATCAGAGACCACAGCAGTCGGCGCTGAGCTTATTTTTATCATAGGGAAACAAACTTGAACCTCTTTTAGACTTTTACATACAAATTATGAACTATTATATTCTAATAAATTTGTCTAAAAGTTTTGAGAAAACAAACCAATAACAATATTATTTTTATAAATATGTTTCATTTATGTAATCACATGAATGAAACAAAATACCAAATAACTTAATTACTTGTAAATAAACACTTCCTCGTGAATATTATAAAAGTTTAATAGGAAAAAAATTACTACACAGTGACGAATACAATTAAAACAATATGCAAATTATGGGAAAAGCCGTGCGAGTTTTTTTCATGCACCCGAATAGTGAATGAACATACACCCTACTTCAAAATTATGATTTTAAGTAATAAAATGAAAATATTTTAATATTTAATATTTAAATTATTGTAAATTATTAATATTTTAATATTAATACATATTTTAGTGGTTTAATTAATACACATTTATTTATTCTGTTTTTTCGTTGAGGAGGAATCCGTTTACGGACCTACCTGCCACTGATAAGTGACAGATGTGTATGGGACTCGCCCAGAATACCCACTAAAACTCTCTGTTAACTCCGCTGCTCTTCACAGGAGTGACCTGGTTTCTGCCACAGCACCAGACCATTCCTGGACATTTATGTATTCCTACAATGTATATGGATTTTCAGTGGCATAAAACCTCTTTGTTGTTACTACTAAATAGAACAGTATTTACCCGTTAAGTTGAGAATGCTTATAGAACACGTATAAGTTGCAGTAAGGTATTAATTTAACTTTATAAGCACTAGTGTGCAATGTTATTGCTCACGTGTGTGTTATAGCTCAGTTTATGGCTCTAAAAGCGATGTTATATCACATTTTACGAACAAGGATGTTAAAAATATATTATATTACTAATAATTTTGAAAATAAATCAAAATAGTATATCGGCATGGATATAAGCAAAATATGACAGATATTTACTAGATGGTATTCCTTTTTCAAGGTTATCTTAGTAGGTACCAAGTTTTTTTTAAATAAATATTTGTAAGTGTAAAGGGCAAAGTAAAAATATTAAAACCTTTTTTGGCTAGTAATTCTAAATAAGCAGTAGGATGGTTCCGTAGGATGCTTCTAACCTCTTGGTGAGTCACCAAGAGGTTAGAAGCATCCTACTAAGGATACATGTCATTTCCGGATATCCCCTTTCACATCGAAAAATAGCGAACTGCTTGCTATACAGCAGAAATAGAAAATTCAGTAGCTAAAAATATCAACATACACAACAATTTCTTTTACAGCGTCCTAAAACAGATGCCTACGGCTAAATCCGATCACTGATTCAATCTATTTAGGTGGACGCATTCAATTTTTTCCCGACGATGGAATTTTTTTATTGGAATTTTTGGAAGCATAAAGTGCAGCACCTACGCATGTGATGTTACGCAATTCTGTGACATGGTTCAAAAATTCAAAAAAAGAGAACCAATTTTTGCAATGTACGTGAAAGCTCTTGCGTTTCCCGTTCAATTGTTTTCTGCCAAAAATATTACCAATTTATCGGTACGAAACCGATGGAATTGCTGATTTTTTATTTGAAGAGGGCTTATAAGATTGTCCTTACAGTAAAGTCAGTAAACATGTTAACTTATTATCACAAGCGCTCAAAAATGAGTTTGTAAAATTTTCAAAAATTCCAAGTGCTTTGTGGGGATGAGGCTATGCCAAATATGTCCATCAGCTTTGTTGCTCTGCCTTACAACCATAGTTACATTCTTGGTTAGAATCGAATACAAACTAGCCCCATAGATAGTGAATCAAATTCAACTAAATTTGAAGCAAATAATAAATAAAATTTTGGAAGATTGTTTTAATTTGTCTTATTAGTTAACATACAGTTTGACTGATTGAGTCACGAGTAAGAAACAATACGTTTTTTCGGCTTAAGGTTTTATTTGCTGTTTTTTTAGCAAAAACTTTATAATAAAGTAGATATCTCAAATTTAAATAGTTTTAGAAATAAATGATTCACATTACAACATGTAAAGTTACTTTCGTAGTTATTTGCATTTTAAATCTGTATTTCTAACTAGTATTGATATTTAAAAATTCAACGCATTTACAAAAGAACACAATTTTCTTTTTTTTCTACACTTATATTATAAGATATTATAATTAAATGATATTTATATAAAAACTAAAAACCTTAATCAATATTTTATAATATGCTCCGTTGACTTATATATTACAATGATAGCTTATTTATAATAACATAATTTATGAGAAGAACATAAATAAAAATCTTTCACTATTTGGAACGTACGTTATCCCTTTTGAACATTTATTTTTCGGATTGATAATTAACCATACTTAACAAAGGAGACTTAAACTAAATAACATCGGCCACAAACAGACATGAACTATCATGTTAAATATAAATTTTCAACTTTGCAAAAAACTGGGTTAGTTAGGTTTAAATTATGCAAGTTTATAGTAAACATTTTTAAAATAGCATGCACTAGAAACGTAAACATGATACCTTGTTACGTTTGCAGTCCTTAAATGTTCAACTTTTAAATAGCTTACAATTGACTTGCAAATGGCATGCATGTTTACATTTCCACTCCTCAAATAAAGTTCAACACAGCCTTTTTTTGTCGGAGAAGTCAAATGTGTTTAAGCGTCATCCCTACAGTACGGTACCAACTGAAGGGTTACCCCCTACATCCAATCCTCTCCGGGTTGACCTTTAAAAAGGCCTTCCCACACCGACCCTCCCGGGTAGTGTCAAGAGCGGCTGAGATGGAACTCTGAGCAAAAATTAAGCCCAAGTGACTACGTTCTGTCCCCCATCAAAGGCCTAAGCCACCCGAACACGCCGCAAGCACCACGATCTTAGATGGGTACTCCAACGTGAACGCAAGGGCACCAGGATCTAGTATCGTTACATCTGCACTTCCCCCTTTAAAACCACCAAAGGCGACTAGCGCCACAACCAGTTGTGGACCTAGGAGACCCAAAATCTCCGATCACAAAAGGATCCACTGGCCAATAGACCCCACCAACGAAACCCAACTAAAGGTCACTGAAGCCACAAACTACAATCTCCCAACCCACTCCACAGTGCGGAGAAGTGCCTGGAGACCCACCTGGTGGCCTTTCGCTGTAGATAAGCCGACCACGAAATATCTACCAGTATTATTCCGATAGTTATTTCGTGCCCACAGCATACCCTGTTACGCTTGCTTTATCGTTTATTTATATGTATCTATAGCTATAAAACATGATGAGCACTATTTTCCTCTGCCCAGAAATGGACACTCAACATAAACGATACCCTAAATTTAGAAACTTCATTATCCTAAGGTAAGACAACCAACCTTTAAAGCATTCATTTAAAAATAGCGCACACTCCCCTATAAACCAGTGATTGGATGGCCTGTTTCATCTAAAGATATCCGAGCCACAGCCTAAATTAGTAATACAAATCACCAAAAATTTGAAAAACTTCTTAGGAAATATTTCATATTCGGAAAGAGCACGTTGATTGATTACGTTCGTTGATACTGTCGACCGCGCATTAAAATTATCACGGATTAAAATGTTAACCACCATTTCATTAAATCATGGATCAAATTTAAATTTAATTAAACTATTTAATTAATGTTAACTTTTTATACTTGATAACATCAAATAAAGCCGTTACTTTTATAGTCATCAGTATCATTGCAATATTACTTTGTTTGAATCTCTACGAGAGAAAATAAGAAGACGTTTTTTTAATTTTTGTAGATTTATTGGATAAAGATGTTTATGGACAATATATATTAGACAATGTATATACGAACATAAAAAAACTACTTATTTTTGTAAGACAACCAACACAAGTATAGATTTAGTGTCTTCTTTACGAAGCCTATGCCTTGATATTTATTTAGACTGTGGCGTATACATCAAGGGTACGGCAAATTGGAACATTCAAAGCCCACGTTCCATACAAACACACTGTTATTGAGGTCTTGAACTTGGGAAAGGCGATTTATGGCGTTGGCCCAAAACGTTTATTATTCCCACCTATGACCGACCTTTGATATGAGTACAAGAGTTCAATGAAGATAGTCGGGTGGATGTTGGTTAAAAGCTTTGTTTTATTTTGTGAGGTATTTTCATTACAAACGTCTCTCAAAAACATAACACAACTTATGCGTTTTGACTCGAATTGTGCATAATTAAAGGCATGGTTATGGACTTTATATACCGGAAGGATACAAATTATAATTTCGCTACGAGAAGTATTTTTATATTCTAAATGCTTATTGGATAAATATCACAACTTAAACATTCTCTCGAGCGAAATGTACATCATTAAGAGTTTGTGTTATGGATACTGGAGTAATAAGATAAGTTTATTTTTATACTTTCCAACATAAGTACTACAAATAGTATGAAATATAATCTTCAATATTTCTTGAAATCTGCTGTTTGAAATTTATACAAAAGTGTAATATAATTACGATATAGTATTATTTTTCGACATTTCTAACTTATTCCATTCTTTTTATATGGTATTTGTAATATTAACTATTATATCGTCAGGAATAGTGTAAATGTGCAAATAGGTATAGGTTAGCTCGCGTTTTGCGCCTAATCTAGTTTCATAGGGGAAGGTGCGAAATTATTAAGTTTCTTTATTTCAATGGTATTTTTGCAATTATTTAATACTAGTTATAGGGATTTGCACTTTTCCCGTCGATAGTTTAAATGAGAATGTTTTCTGAATTTTGATGGCATTTTGAAAGCTCAGAATATCTCATATACTGTAAAAATATCCACACAGTGAGTATTTGGAAGCTATTTTATATAGATAAGTATTGTAAATTCAACAAAGATTATTATGACTTTTATTTTCTTTGAGCTAGATAACTACCCTTTCAAAATGCTATTGCTATCGCTATTAAAATTTACGTTACTCCATTATATTAGAGTACCCTGATCACGCACCTACATTTACCTTATAGGATTTTGTCTGGAAACGTAATACAGATAATATAGAAGATATCTTATTACATTTTCGTATTCTGAACATCGTATCTACATTGAAATACTTTGTTTTAAATAGTATACTGTATGCTGCATACAGTATACTCATAGTCCGCCATTTTTCTTATAATTTGTTTAATAATGTAAAAGTTAATAAAGAAAATGTAATTGTGTTGGTTTATTATTTTTGTAGGTTGGTATCGATTTCACAAATGTATTTCAAATATATTTTTAGACAAAGAACTAGCTTTTGATTTAAAAATATTCAAATTACATCCATGTACATTATACGGCTGTACACATTACCATTGTATAAGCTTTCAATAATTACAAAGTGTTTTCTCACTATCATTCAAATGGCATGTGGAATTTGAATAAGTGAGATAAAGGTCATTACTTACAATTAAAACCTCTGAACCACTTGTTCAAATTATTTCAGTTTCGTAGAAAATTTACATTTGAAAAGTCCTCTCCTAACGTGCACTGTAATTTTGATAGGAAAATAATACCATGCCCTTATCTTTATTTCCATAACTAGATAACTATTTCTCTTTTATATGTAGGTTAATTTACTACTTGAGGCATTCGTATAGCACAGTAATAGTCATTTTATCCTGGTAGACAAAAATTCCTATTTTTAGTATCCTGTAACAACACCTTTACTCCGCGACAAAGGTTAAGCGGTCATAAACGTGCACCCTGAGGGTTCATTGTTTCATTATTTCTATTGTACGCCTTACTAGTGGCACCATCGACATCGGTGTTAAGTTTTACGTCCACTGGAACAGCACAAATTCGTTCTCTAGTCACGTAATCCGCGTTTGCCGTTTTCATACATAGCACCATAATGAATGAACGCCGAAATTGACCATTTTATCACAGTTTTAAAACATTCTATTTGATATGCATTGACTAACGTCTACATGAGAGGTATATTTATGTCGTGGCGTTTGGTTTGAATCGTAGTGAGGGAACACGAAGAATATGTTTGTTTGATGAACATCATAATCTAGGACATTTAGAATCCAAGCCAAAATAGCAAGTGAAAACAAATAACACCGGGCTATCTTAACAGTCTAGTGTATTAAAAAAGGAGATGTACGTAATTCATTCGGTTAATTTTTCTTCGTTTTCATTTCTGTAATTTGTCCGTAGTTTGTAACTTGGTGAGTAATTAGTAATGACGTGTTTTAAACTAAATAAATTTAAATACATGTGGCCTAAGCCTAAGCCATACTAATTTAAAATTTAAAAAATATTTTTTTTAAATATTTATCATAAAATAAAATAAGCAAACTTTATTTTTCAATATATACGATGAATGAGACAACAAAACTGTAAATTAAGTAAATCATTTTATTTTATATCGTTATTCTAAGGTAAGAGTTTGAAATAGATGAACCTATGCTTTCTCAATCTTATATGCCCTTCAATTTTCTATTATCCATCCATTTTTAATTTTATTATTGCATTGGAAATCAATCACAAAATAAGATACTGTGTTATCGATACGAGCTTTAAGTAAATTTTACACCATCACTATGCTAAAAACATTAATACTCGCCAGAAATTAATTAAATTCAAATTATATTAAAATAGCAAGCGAATCATGGTTGTTTAAATAGGTACACTCTACCATGAAAATATTTATAATATGTAAAATATGTATCCATTATCTAGTATGCATAACACAAACTCTTAATCAGAGTAAGTGTGAGTGTGAGAGTATTATGATTAATTTTAATTAAAATTTCAAAGAAATCCTATAAATTTTCGTCAAAAAACTTATATAAAACGGCGGTGTATAAATAAAATGTTGAAAATTCTATTTATTATACATTTATGGCTTTAATTATTGTGAAGATATTTCATAGAAATGTTTACGGAAAAATCGACCGAACTTTTAGTAAAAGCCCGCTCGCGAGTAAGATATTATGTTGTACCTACTTATATCTACAGACCTTTCATTCCAGACGCTGTCTATTATATCGGTGCTCTGGAATTGAACGACAGAAAGGGGGAATTTCATACAATCGCAGACGTGAGTAAAGATTCTTTAGGTTTCGTCTCTCACCATAAACTATTGGAAACAAATATTCAAGTTGCTGTAATAAATCAATTGCATTGCAAAAATGAAAATGTTCCGTTTTCATGTTAGAATGTTAGTAAGTCCCTTTCATTAATTATTTTTTCTTTAATGTAAGCAGACATAGTTTTGCCAAAAATCTATTCTCTAGTATGTGACCTACATATCAATATCATTAAGATATATTGATTCCCTTTCATTAATTATTAGGAACACGAAATTGGAATAAAAATCTTTCATGATAAGGCGAAATAAATATTATATTCAATGTATGCCAAATTTAAGCTTATTGTGCGCAGTCATTTTTGCGTCACTAACATAAAAAAAAATTACGTAGCACACGATAGCTTTAGTATGAAGTCCAGAATGGAAGTTGAAAATTACAAATCGAAATTTTCAAAATTATGCCTGTACTGAACTTTAGGCATGTGTGCTTAAAGTGAACTAACACAATGCTTCTACCATCTCTTACAAAAAAGGCCCATTTCGTTAATTTTACTCTGGCTACATTCTAGGCTGCATCGCTTTTCCCTGTTCTTTTTTCAAATTTTTTCGTTGGACACAAAGAGTTGGCGTCGCTTTTAGAGAATGAATTGAAATGTTTGCCATTTTAGAAATAGCACCCTTACTTCAATCACTACGTGTCTGTAAAATATAAATGTACATAGCCCATATGATCCAATATTAGAAGCATTACAGCACAGCAAAGACTGCCACCTAGACTAGAGCATTATATATCTTTAGAACTATATCTACTACAGTAGGGCAATGTAAATGGATGGAATGTATAGTAATTTGTATATAGGTAAATAAAATCAAAATTTTATTGAACACTAAGTATAGTACAATTTTCTATGAAGTTTCCGAAATGTTTGATTTCTATAACTATTATTATTTATATTCAGCTAATAACTCAATACTTTTCAGTATTATAATTATATTCTTCAATCTTGACTTTCATAAGACTTTGAAATTTAGACTGATAGAGTTTTGTCTTTGACTTAATTTTTTGACCGCCAATGTAAAAATGACGAAAGCTTAACATTGTAAATTCTAAATCCATAACAGAGACTAAGCTGTTCTGTGCTTTGTTCCAAACAGACTATATCCAGTTGTAACATCCACACTTACAGCTGTTACATCATGGAGCATTGTTCTTTATTGTAACAAAAGCCCCATTTATTATTTTAAGCATTGCAAACAATATCACAACTGTAATAAAGTAAAATAAAAAGCAAAATATATATTCTCATCTCCCTAAATAAAAAGCGAAAAGTTCCGCGCACCAAATAAAAGTATCTCCATTTAAAAAGACCTTTTATACTTTGAACTGGGGAGAAACAAACAGTCTGAATTGAAATCGGACTTACAGACGTTTTTGTACCTTTTTCCACTTGCTCATTAGAGGCCACATAATTAGACGTGCTGAGTTCCTACACCACTCGTCTTGTGTTCTTTACTTATAAATCAGAATCTTTCTTCCTCTCCGAAGTATTTGTACTTTCAAATATGAAACGACAAATTGATTGTAGCTTGTATGAAATAAAATACGTGAATTTAAAATAATAATTTATCTTTTTATTTTAGAATTACTGCCCGATCACGTTTAGCAAGAGTCAAAGTCAATATTAGTTAAAGTACTCTGTATACATTCGGTTTCGGTCTCGAAGACTAGTACTTTTTGTCAAATTCAAATCAGAACTACTTTATTATCGTCTAACTCTGAATCTATGGTATAGCTTTCATTTTGACGTACGCTTTATTTCTATTGCCGCTTAACTGTTTATCCCTATGACGTTTCGCTCTTAGTACGCAGTAATGACATAATTAAGTCCCTGGTATCCCAAGATAGAACTTTGTTTAAACGTCTGATCCTCAGAAGACAATGAATAACTGGAAGCCTCTGATGGTATAAAAATCGCTTTCTATTTTAAGGAATAAAGCTCAAACTTTTCGTTAATTATTTCTAAGACAAAAAGCAGATTCCTTAAAATAAACAGTGACCAAAAATCCAAGCATATCAATTATCCTGACATCGATACCACAAGAAACTTTACAAAGCTCAAAAGGAAAGCACAATCTCGACTATCAAGTTACGAAGGCTAACAAGAAAATTCATAAAATAATATCAAGGAACTTTCAGTTGATCTTTCGCTGAGTCTGTATCGTTTGAAACCGCAGGATTTGTCTAGTTGCTGAACTCTAGGTAGTAGTATTACAACTATTAAAATAGGAAGATGTAAAATTTTAATGCTATTTCTATAGTACGAAATGTAGATTTTGTTTTAAATTATGGATCATTAAGTACAAAAGGCAATAGGGAGGGTTATTAATAAAAGTTTTTCTTCGTGATTGCATCAAAAATGATTAGATCTGTAAGAGACATAACAATAAAGAATTGCGAGCTTGAAGTGGTAGTGGGCAGGGTACACTGCGAGAAGCACATCGGCGCTGATAAATCCTTGACTGGCGGCTGCGGTTAGGTCTTACAATATGGACTGACCATCTGGTGAAGATTGGGGAAGCCGCTGGATGTGGGCATTGCAGGACTAATCGGCTTGGAGATCCTTGGGGGATTGGGAACGGCTTATGTCGAGCAATGGGCGTTTCCCATACGATATGATATTGAACATACAAACATCCATGAACAAATACCCGAAATCATCGTAAAAATATCTGTCCCTACCAGGATTTGAACCCGGGACCTCTGGATAAGTAGACTGACTACTCGACCAGATGGTCGTCGATAAGAAAATAAACCAAAGGGAATACATTACCTGCTTTTGTTTCTTATGCTCTTCTTCCTCCACCTTAAAATGCAAAAAGGTATATGGAACAAAGGTTTTATGGAAACTGCTATCTGCTTTTTAACATTTACACTCTTCATTTCGTCCCGGCATTCTGACTCACATCTCGATTAAGTTAATTTTTTTATGGAACGATGTGAACTCAAATTACTGTGAAGTACTATGAAGTAAATTTTTAAATCAAAACACAATTAATTTTGAAGTCTAAATATGACTACTATTACACTTTTAGGACGCGAAAGTAAATTCATGTGACATCATCAAGCCTAAAGTTGTCTTAGAAATTTGTTATTGAAAAATGTTTACTCAACTACAATTTAGCTCACTTATTAACATCTAATATTGAATTCATTCAAATTACCAGCCAGTTGGGACTACTGGCTGGTAATTTGAATATTAATAATTTCCTTCAATATGCAAAGAACGAAATGCACTGCACACAAATTGAGATTAAGAGAGTGTACATAAAATGTAACTCATTAACGAAAATAAATACTAAATGAGTGGTGATTAATTAATAAAATCACGTTGTTTGATGTATTTCTGAAAAAACAAGGTCTTTTTGTGGTAAAACTTTCTTTTTCGCTATACAGCTGAATAAAGATTTGCTATTTACTTTTATATATCCGTGGCCCATTGTTTACAACAACAAAGGATCAACGGTTAATCTGTAATTACGTAAAAAGGTCGGTCCATCAGAGTTTCGGCCATTACCGAGCTGATGCTTACTGTCTAATAGGATTTTAAAAAATAGATCGTCCAATGGCTGTTTAATTGCCCATCAGGTTACCACAAAGCTTTCAACTTATGACTTTACGAGTGGTCTTGTAACGTTGGTTGATGGGGTATGCTTCTGATGTTGCTTAAATTGAATTAATTGTAATTCTTTTAGACTTGATGTTGAATATATGTTCCGTTCTTTAAATTTTTCTATTTTATTGCTATTTTATTAGATTTATTGTATCATATCTATTGCAACAGATCTATTGTTTCTATTGTGATATATTGTTTTTGTAATGAGAAATAAAAAGCTAAAGTCATATTATGTTACCATCTACCTTAGAAAACTATATCAGCCTAAATGTGAAAATTAGAGCCTTTTACTAGATACATCATTCTTTGTACAACTATTTTTAGAAATTCCTTTGAAATGAAAGCTGTATAATGTCGATGTCTTGTATTGCGTCTATCTGTAGGTAATACTGTGAGTAAGTCAACTAGTCGTGAACGTGCTATCCAAGTATAATTCTTTCTCTTTATTTAGGTAAAAAAGTTATAAATAACATTATCATAAGTGATATAGGAATGGAACTGTAATATTTAAAGTCCGAGTTTAATCAACTTAAAATATTTTATGAAAATTTAATGTACAATATGTAGTTTTTAATCCGCATCAATAATAATTACATTTACTTTTGATAACAATTAAAAGGTTGAAGAAGAATACTAAAATCAATAACAAGGGAAAGAATGACTTTCAGAAATGTAAGTTAGTTGACACAGACAATCCATACACTTTTGACTTATTGTAATCGGCAAGTTTTATGATGTGTGTTAAAATAAGCTAAAATAACTTAAGAATCGCCATATTAGAAACATCAAATGATGTCACAGAACATACGTATTTTGCTTTATTAAATTGTATGGAAAGAGTAGTACTGAACTTAAATTTAAATTAATTCATGCACAACGGAATCGGATCCACTACTTTTCATAAAAAAAAACTCATAAAAATTATACATGCTATTATTAGAGGTCGATTGACACACATAAATATCTTATTAAATTATACTTGCTTAAAGTCTCCCTTAAACACTTACCTACCCCAAATGTTTCTACAATAATTCATGCGCCCGCCAGGCAGGCGACAGCGCGCGACATAGATCGATTACGCCCCACTCAAACTATTAATTGTTATATCCCAAAATACTAACGAGAATTATTCCAACAAATAAATGTGTAATGCCTAAGTTTTATCTTTATCATAGAACAACTAAAACTCTAATAGATCAGTAATAATGGAAAAGTGAGTGGTGAATGGCTCTGCTCTGGTTTTGATTAGGAAGACAAACCTTTTTCCGCTCTGGTTGTTCCCAGATGGGTCAACTGGTTAATCAAGATTCTTATCTCAACGTCTTTTGTTTTTCCCCAGTTATTTTTATAAGCCAAGTTTCCTTAAAACATAACACTGTAAAAATAAGATATCACAACAAAAACTGTTTTTGATTTGAAATGCCTTTAAAATAAGATATTGTATACACTATAGTTGTTTATTTTGAAAACAAGTTCAAAATCAATTAGTGAATGTTACATAGCTATCTAAGTTAAAGACCTACTCCACATGATATTCAGGGAGTTGGTAAACGTACTTGGTAAACGAATCCATTCACCCCGTTTTGCTAGATTAATATTTCTGGCTTTCATAAACTATTATAGCAATTTTGTGGAGCTCTTGAGTATATAATATGAAATAAAAGTATAATAAAAGAATATATCTTCTTTTACTAATTTTACTTTCGTAATGCATATCTTGTTAATTTGTCAAGCATAATATAATAGTCGGATGAGTCCATCTTTTCTTGACAATGGTTCAAAATGAGTTGAACTTTTTTATTAACAGACCAAACCATTTTATACACAGAAAAACCTCTGAAGGTAATCTGTAGGAGTATTTCATATCCCTTTAGTCAGTTGAAATCATTGTTAAATTTTGAAACGCATCTCATGGATCGTTAATGCTAACTTAATTTAAATTAACATTTTTACATTTACATTACATTACTTTACACATTACACACACACACATCACATACATCATCACATTTACATTTTTTACATTTTTTTAATTTTTTTTTATATTAATATTTTTTTTTTGTCAATATTTTTTATATATATTAACTTCGCATCAATAATAGGTAATTGAGATTATTATTATCAACAGCCTATATAAATCCCACTGATACGCACAAGTTTTTCTACATGGGAGAAAAAAAGGAAGAACTTGATATTACAAATTTTGATTAAAGCATCCAGAGTATGGCAATAGTTACTTTGTTTTCATGATCGTAATGCTCAAACCACTACGCCATCGAACTCAATAGAATAAGCCAACCTTAGAAAAATGATATTCGAACGAGAGAAAGACAAGCCTTTTTGCATTGAATATTTATCTTTTTTTTTGCATTTGCCTTTTTTTCCCAGTTGCAGTTGCTATATGTGCAAATATTGATTTAATACATAACGGTTAGCTGCGACGTCAATGTGCATACGAAGAGAGACGACGCTATATTAAATCTTATATTATAGATATGTTCTCAGATATAAGCTTTATTAATGCTTATGTTACTGCGACCCCTAATTCTATTTATCAGATACGTTAATGTTATTCTGACACACCTATTACTGTCACTCGTGAGGCATAAACGGATTAGCGTTTAGGCATAATACCCGCTACAATATAAGAGAGTGGGCTAAATATGATCTTAAGGAACTTCGTTATAACATTACATATAGCCTGTAATGTTATAACGATAGTAAACTTTATGGAGTTTTTGTTTAAAATCTACTTTTTTGTTAAATATAGTGTGGTAGAACCTTAGCTAACTAATAAGTATAGTACTAATAGACTGATCTTATTAAAGCAGTATCACGGGTCAAATTTTTTTAGCTAAGCTGATATTTTTTGGTTCTATCAATAGAAAATCACCTTTATCAATTTCATATCCAAAGAGTAAATGAAATAATAAATCTTTATAGATATGATTTTTTACACTGGTTATTAAAAGGTTTGTATAGATAGAGTATTATTTCTTGCATTTTTTGCTCAAAATACTACTATTAAAACTAAGATAAGAAGTAAAAAAGCTTATCAAATTCGTTTCTTTATGGTTCTGATGATAAACATAGATATAAGGCGTTGAAATACATAATGTAGTAACTATAGGAATTTTGTAACCTCTACTACATAACATAGTCTCTATCTGATTCATGATTCAGTTCATCTCATATTTTCAATTTGCTTACGGACCAGCAATGATACCAAATGAGTACCAAAGCGGAAACAAGACGAGAGGAGGCGAAAACTGTAATAACTAAACTAAAAGCACCTTAGAGTTTTGTTATTTTCTAATCTTGTCTCCACTGAGCGATGTGCAGAGATGTGCAGCGTTTCCATACAAAATATTCACTGTACGCAGCGAGTTCGAAAAAAGATATACCGAGATAATATAAGAAAAACATTAATTAAAACAGTTCCTTTAATGTTTTACAACCTCAAGTACAATATTTATTTTTGCATACATTAATAGCAAAATAAATTAGCTAAAGACTTGACCGTGTTGGCATATAATAATCTTGTTTCAATTTACTGAGGCATGTTTGATGCTATCACTTCATATATTGACATGACTCCAATCTACATAATAATGTTATTCCCTCTCATCTTTACTGGTAATCTACCACATTCTAATTACTTTGAACAAGACTCTAAAGACCATTCAAGCCCACTAAGCCTAACCTACGCAATCAATTAGTAATTGAATTAAATCAAATATAATCCTGGTTGTAATTAATTACTGGCTTATGGTCTTGACAGGTATTGTCATAACAACAAAAATTAAAATTAGAAACTTAAATTATTAAAAATGAATGAGTTTACAGAAATCTTTCCTCATATTTATTAAAGTCTTTATTTACCCAAATATAAATACCAAATAAATATATACAGTTGTATGTAATGGAGGGCTTATCTTTGTAAAAGATCTCTTCCAATCAACTCAGCTATCATCAGACTTTTATTGTCCATTTAGAAGTGCATTTCTAGCTAAGCTCGGTGCAGCCAAATAACAGATTCATCAATGAAGAGCTTATTATCTAAATGGATTCTAGTAGTGAAGTGCCTAGATGTATGTAAAGTTGGCGATTAACAACGTTCAAGAAACATCTTGACAAAAACTCAAAATACTACCTGTACATTAAAGTCATAAACCCGCTAATATACCCACATATCATTGATGTTTAATTATATAATTACACACATTATACACTCCATTTTGAAACTAGACTCTTTTATAGATCTTTATTGCAAGGTCGACCTCACCAGTACATTAACACTAAGGACTATCTATTTAGTTTATATACGGTAATAAGGTAATCTTCTTCTGAGACCAACTTGTACATCAGCCAAATAACAAACAATATATATACACTTAATATAGATTTTTTTTAAATTTGCTGCTTCAAAAAGGCTTCAGTCAGTTATGTTAGAAAAGACAATTCTACGTTTCCGAAAACAAAGACAAAGCAAGAATTGGTTCAGATATCACGATGATGATTATGGATTAAGTAACACAAGTACAAAGGTTGACAAAATTGTATATTACTTACCTTGTAATATTGTGTTGTTGCTCTGTGAGATTACCAAAAATAATTTGAAACGCTTTGTGTTAAAAAGAATAAAGTGAGTCTTCCATTCTATACGCCTTATAATACGCCCTTAATTTTTCTGTATTAGCTACGCATGATTAATACGCTACAAACGCCTATTAGCTACGAATATTTTTCAGTAGAAAAAACTCTTATTGAGTACTAATTTTCCCTATACATTATAAATGCTCTGTTGTCTATTAATTATAGGATTTTATAAGCAGACTGACAACAAAATTCCCGCTTTACCACATTCACGAATATTTGTCAACTGATTAGTTCAATTATTCGGGCACAATATATCATCCAGAAAGATAGATCTTTCCCCAATTATTTACTGTCAAATTAACTAAAACACCAAAAATATATTTGATATTAACAATGTGACATTAAAATAATAGGGCACATACAATTTGTCAGTGATCACATTAGACGTCACGCAAGCAAGCAATCAAGCCTGTGCCTCCCTAAAATAGAAACTAGCCAATCAGCTAATGCTTTAATTTTGGGCTAAGAATGAGTATTATTAGTGCTTTGTTGTAAAAAATGTCTTCATATATACATTCATTACTTGATAACAATGCCACATTACTTGATAGCACAAAGGGGTTAGCAATACTTAGCATGATCATTTGTAAAATTCGAATGGTTATTGTATCGCGGTTCCGGCTCAAAATTCTAAACAAAGGCTAACTATGTGATAGAGAGTCGAAAGATAATTAAGTTTGTGCCTAGGGTACTAGTAATTTAGAAAACAAATTTATCTTCAAAACGAAGTTTATAAACGAGAAATTTCAATATATTAATAAAAAATCAAGAATAATAATAAAATTACAACCATATTGACATGTAAAAATATTTATAAAAGCAAGTAATAGCTCCAGTACCTTAAGTAGTTTTGTACCTTCCTTTAGGTACGACAAGTTACTCTTTAAATATATAAAACTCTTATAGGTCTTATCTATACTTGTTTCTTTACAAGACTGTCGTCCATCAACCAAATCTTCAAATCAAGTATCAGAACCCTAGTAAGCGGTTTCAAATATTCTGCCTAATAAGGCTCATGAAAAAATAAATTAAACGAAAAACGAATCTTATTCAATAATAAAATATTTGTTTTTAGAACTGTGTTACACTTCCGGAAATCTCGAAGCCAATAAAATTTAATTGTGGCTGGATTTACAGGTTTAAAATTACAGAACAAATTAAGTGACGTCATAACGTTACCGCATCACAGTAACAATCATGAGCTACATAATAAATTAATGGTTACAGTGTTTACAGAGTGCATTTGCTTTTATAAATGAACATGTTCAAGCTTAATTTATTTACTCTCCTACACGGGTCGTTGGGACATAGCTTTGTCAGTAAGTGTCCAATTTATTTAGAGCTCTGAAAAATAACGAATAATACACTTTACTACTACAAATATATATTATTTATATTATAATTAAATGTAAATAGGAAAGTTATTTTATGGCAAGATGAACATGTAAAAAAATGGTCACCTTTGAATATAAGTAAGATCACACTCTTCATGTGGTGTGAAAACAGTCGAAAGTCGAAAAAAAGCCTATATAAATCTCATAGTTGGGCCTTTACACGCGAAAAAAACTTGTGAACTTATCTGTCATAACATGGTGGTACAAAGCTGGTTTGTGGATAAAAGCAGTTGCCATAACAACTGGACCAATGGCTTAAACTGTCTTTAAAAGCACAGAAGAGGTAGAGATATATAATTTTTTATGGTCCTTCCAGGGAAAACCATGGCGAACGTTTTGTGTTTTCCATTTCGAAACTAAAGCGCTGGAATCACTTCGCCTCCGACCTCGTCACTTATAAAATATTGTTAACATTTATAAAATTGAGGTGTATCGCAAAACATCTGCCAAGGCCCTGAGCTAATTTTCATTTAATATTTAGTCATAACAGGCGCTAAGGGTGCAACTGGTAAAGTGTGTCAACTTGGAAGGGCATTTTGGTTACTATATGTAGCCTTTAGGCTACATATAGTAACCGAAATGCCCTACACTTATATACACTTTACTTCTTTTCGGTTCTTTTTCTAAGAAATTCTATATATTTTTTAAATAGTATAAATCATTATTTCAAACAGAAGCCCCTTTGTAAGTAAGGATATATTTTATAGCCATTTGGGAAATGACTGACAAATCTTTAATAAAAATTTAAATACCACTAAAGATCTTTATTATGATATAAATATTTGAGATAGCGAGATGGCCATTGAACTCCACGAAGTCGAACGATGTATCTGTCTAATGATTCTTGTACGTTGCAGTCCTCTACAGCGCTTTTATATCATAAATGTGCGTGTATTATCGAAATAAACAAAAGGAGGTAGATTATACCAAGTACAAGCAAGTGACAACACCACCGCGTGTACGTCTACGTGCCAGTTTATAGGTTCTTCAAGCGCTGTACTGTGTAGATGTCATGTCTGAAAATATTTTTCATTTTCTGGACTATTTGATAAAGAGAATATTACTTGTGAATCAGGCGGAATACGGTAGTTTATAGTATAATACGTTCTGTGTATAAAATATCGAACAGTAAAGTTTGTAATAAATACTAAAACATAATGACATTGGTAATTTGTAAATGAACAAATACTATGGCTAGTTTCGTCGAAGCGGTTGTTAGGCTAATTGGCATATGTATATTAGTGACAGTCTTTATTTTAGAATTATTAATTTGATAATTAATTAAATTTAAAATATGGGACGATTTGCAAATACCCGGTTAGTAAGGAAGTTATCACTGTTACTAATGTCATACATCAAATTATATATTTTGTTCTCATAAATATTGCCTGTTATGACGATTTCAAAGAACTTTATAATATAGTATATTTAAATAAAGATATGTTGACTATGACTTTGACTCATTTTCAGTGGACGTGGGCATTTTAACGTGGGCAATAGAAAGGAGTTAATTCTGCATGGACTTCATAGTATTTCTTATAAACAACTTTCACAGTGATGTGAACTCGAACACAATCAACACATTCAGAGTAGATATGGCTCAAAGGCTTAATTTGTAATATGCAAAGGCCACTTGATGCTGAGCCTAAAACACAGTCGAAGTGTCACATCACTTTTTATACTAAAATTGAAACGGACAAAATATTAAGTATTTGGAAAAACTTATACTTTAAGTACAATAAAATAATGATATACCTTGACATTGATATTGATATTTGACTTCCTTGATATTCCTTTTCCTTGATGTTTTACTTAAGTAAAATAACAAGCATATCAAACATTATTTTTTTATTATTTAATGGCAGCATATTGATGAAGAAAGGGCTTCAATTAATTGAAACCCTGCTGCCATTATCTGTTATACCATCAATGAAAATATAATTGCTTTTCTTTTGAATATTTATCCTCTATAAATATCGCGTATGTATTTATTGGATAAAGTTTAATTTATCTTCTCTAATTATATTGTACAAAAAACAAAAACATAAAATAATTATTAATTATAAGATATTATTATAAATATTAACTGCTCGTTGTTGAACAATATATCACGAATTCTAAATTTAAATTATTTAAATATAAGTGTTATTTAAAAAAAAATTGTTTTAGAAAAATTGTGCACACATTAAAGTAAACTATACTGTATTTTGTATTTTTTTGTTCTAGTCATTGGATTTGTATCAAGTTGAATTTATTTTTAATTTAATGTGAATTAGTTTAATGAGTAAATAATTTAACTCAAATCTATAAAATTTGCCACGATTTCAGTGAATGATATTATGAACCAAGGGGAAACTTTAATTATATTATGAACCAGTGTTTAAGCTTGCTACATGAAACACTTTAGCAATTTAAATGATTCATAATTGAGTGTGCGTTGCCTCATTTGGAGTACAATAAAGTGTAAATTGTTTAGTACATTCACATTAAATTCGAACATTATTTCATATGCTTATGTTTTCGAACGTACTTTTGTATTATTTCATATATAAAATCCTATTATGCACCTTACATAAAAATTGTATTTTATTGAATATTCAAACAAAATACATTTATTTTTTCTCAATATAATTAACACTATATCTAGAGACTGTCTCTATATTCAGTCAACATAAAATTACAATAGCTCTGTAGCTACGGTGGTATGTGTCAAATATACTTATATCATTCTCACGTTAGAACAGATATAATACGATCTCATAGCGATGTCACGATGAGTGATAAATATTATAATAACTATGCTATAACGATAATCCAGATTTTAATAATTCCCATGGTAGTCTTTAACAATTCATAATTCATATCACAATATAAATTATAATTAAGAGGCTCTATTGCTATCTGAATACAGCTGCCAAATTGTATGAGAATTAAAACAGCGCCTTCTGTGCGTTCGTAAACGCGGTAAAGTTAAGTTTGCCATAAAACCTAACCACCGACACGGCAAAGGAACCGCACACTACAAGGCTGCCTTTTAGTTATATTATTTATTTATTTGACAATTTATGTCCACACAAAAACAATTAAAAGGGCACAACAGAATATTAGAGAATTGTACAAGGGTACTGCTTATTTCTATAAGAAATCTAATCTATCTTTTTATAATTGTAAATAATTCTGTACATATTTAGATGTATTTCGTAAGAATTGCTTTGTATATACACTTATTGCAATTGCATTGCATTGTCAGATGTAAGCCGATATTTCTTTTTATTTTATGCTATATTCTTTTAGTACCTAACCAAAACGTTCACTCATCAGATACCAGCCTCTTAGACCTATTCTCACCAGAATGAGAACTAAATTACTATGAAACTGACTGTGTTTGCTAATCATATTCCAAATATCCGACGGCGGGTATAACTCAAATCACATTTATAAGTACACATAACTATAAACACGACACGATTTCGCACTCAAAGGCTTTGCATAAAGGCAATTAACGTTCCCGTTGATTGCACTCACATAATATCCAATCTGGAACAATATTCTATCGTCACCGGCCAGTGTAGTACAATACCGCTAATTCACCGCAACCGCTATTGGCACGAATCTAGAGGCAATTTGCTGTAATTACTCGAATCTACTCGCGTCTAGGTCCTTAAGGTAGACAATTCCTCGCTACCAATCTTATAAAATGATGACTTTTGATTTTACGCGAATTATTTTTCTAAAGAAGAAACAATGTTTGTTTTTACTTCCAAGCAAAAGTTGAGACTCTTATAAGCACGCCGGTGCTCACGCAAGAACATAATATCTATTGTCTGGTTGGTGGTTTGGTTTAGTTCAATGGTATACAAACAGCATTACAACAAGCTAAAGTAAAATCTATTATATCTATAACTGCTGCAATTCCACGTTTCACGTTATTTTTAAACTAGACTAAAAAGAAAAGACGATATATATCGTAAGAGAGCAATTGAGTATTCTTCTACTTACGCTTACGCTATATAATACAACTATATATATACAAAAATAAGCAGTTTACGGACATACACGTAAATAAAATCTTTTTTTTTTAAATATCATTTACAATTTAATGTACTGAAGATTTCACTTAGATTTCAGGCACATCAACATGTTCATTGATAAGTGTTGTAATCGCGACAACTTCTAAAATAGGGGGAAATTACTACTCCAAAAATTTACAATATTTTGGAAATTAATGCTGATTTTGTAGTAAGGGACAACAATTTTCCGAGTTCACATTTCTAATAACTCCCGACGGCCACAGCGCCAGTAAAACAGTCTGGCAATCAAGAGATTGAAATCTATATCGTGTTTGTTTGCAATGCTAACTAGTTTCACATTTAGAACTGTATAGAGTTGCTTCAACAAATTATAACTTATATTAATATGAGCATCATTTAAATTTGGTACAAAATGTGTAATAATTTGCAACTCGTTATTTCTCTCTAGTGATTATGAATAAACTGAAAGCTTCAATATCAGTAAAAACGATACGTACAACAAAATTATTATTTCCATGAAACAATATGTATTATTTTTCATGTCTTTTATCATGACGACTAACAAAAGAAAAGGACCATACTAATAATGGCTGCACCATTATGAGAATGTCCACTTAATTTCTAACAGAAAAGAGCACTCCTCGTAAGAGGTTGTACACGAGTCTTAGCGTGATTATACTAATAATCTGTATTTCTAAGTAATCCATAATTATCATTAGTAATAGCCGTGAACTTGCAACTATAATATCTAAATGAATATAGAATGTATCTTTTATGAATAATGTTTTCAAATAGCTTAGTTATGTTAGAATAGTAGTGTGGTTGTAATGTAAAGAGGACATATGTGTATCATTTAAGTGTTAAAAATGTTCTGAACATCGAATATAATATAATATCTTTATTAACGAAAATTTGAGATACGAACAAACATATCGAAGTCGAACCTGTATCTCAGAAATCAGTACTCACTTCCACTCACGTATATTACAGTAGTGGATGTGTATAGTGTAGTGTAGTGCTTATTATGGGTGTGTATGCGTCTGTGACTGTTATTCTGTAATATAAGTGTACATATTAAGAGACTATTATATGCGATTGGAGAAATTTAATAACGATAACAGCTCTCGAAATGTCAACACAGCATTTTTTGTATAATTCTACCGTAGGAAATTTGTAGGCACTAAATATCATAGTTGTTAGAAGCAATCTTTGAGTATACATATGTAGGTCCCTTTAAGGCTTCGTCGCAATATCCATTTTTTTGCATTCTGCACCCAGCCACTACCTGGATAAAAATATATAGGTTGACTGGAAGAGACCTCTTGTTGGTCTATCCTAGCTCTCTAATTCAATTTTTGTATCTTACATCTTGTTAAAAGTGCAACAAAGAACAATAACATTTTTCCTATATAAGATTACTAGTGATATATATTGATATAAATTGATCCAACACAAACATAGTATTCTAAGTTAGCTTTATAAAATTATATTTTTGGTTTTAACAGCTTTCTGAACATAATCTCATCGCACTCGAATGTTCCGCAGAGAGTAATCAAGATATGTTAATCGACCTCTTTGATATTCAAAGTCGTGTGCAGACGCTCTTTACGGTCATCGTCAGCGTATCTTGACCACTTTGCACCCGATAGTGTCAGTAATTACCATTGTAGGCTATGGTATGGTAATTACTTGGTAGAACCGTCGTTAACATTGTCAATATGAAATAATGCAAGTTGAAGGTTTTGTGGACGTAGAAAAATTGGCTTTAGCAAAAGCAAACAATCCTGTACAAATATTATGCTGGGTTTCAATTTCTATGTACGCGGAATGTTTTACTTAAAGGCGTTGAATATTGACATATATTATACATCTAATATGACAAAATTCATCGTCTCGAAAGTCAAATGATTGGTGATTGATGATTTGATATCTTATAGCTTTGATGGCGTTTGATAATTTGTCGGTAATATCAATAAACAAAACCCACACACAATTTTATATTTGTTTTGTTTTTTATTTATTTATCAGATTATTGTTTTTGTGTAAATATTGGTGATATTTATTAGATAAATCTTTACTTACTTATGTTATGATACTTCGCTGGTTAAATGAAAAATATTACTAATGAAAACGATTCTAGCTAAAGATGTTTAAAATAACAGCTTCTATGAGTTGAACAAATAGACGTTACTTAATTAACGCGCCTTTAGGCTTGTGAATAGTGTTTCAGGAAAAGCGATTATTTGACGACCAGCTGGCCAAGTGGCCAGTACCCCTATCTGCAGACTATTAAGCAAGTTTTATTTAACATCTTATATTATATAAGAATCTCATGTCGCAGCGTTTGTTATAGAACTCCTCCGAAACGGCTCGACCAATTTTTATAGTTATTTTTTTTGCATATTGGTAGGTCTGGGCTAAAAAATAGCTTATGACATAATCTCGTAGGCTATTTTTATACACTAACACGAGATTTTTATGTAATTACTAACTGACCCGGTAAACATTGTTTTGCCAAATAAATTGATCCTAAAAATCTGGAGAAACCCTCTGGTAGTAATTATAGAAAAATCTCGTGTCAAATTGAAAGATTTTCATGAAATTTATTGCGTATATTTGATAGGACTGTGAATAGGTCGTAGGCGACTTTTTATACTCCTAGGTGATACCAGGGGTATAAAGAATCGTCATTTTAAAAATAATGTTTATTACAAAAAATTATTGGCTCGTCAGCTAGTATAATTATTTAGGAATAAATAGCGTGTTAGTGTAAATATTTTTTATAGTTCTCCCATATTATAATCAGTATATTATAAAAGACTGGTTAATACTATTATATATAGTTATATAATAGTTATATGCCGATGCTCGCTGCGTTCCTAACACAATATCGGGCCAATACCAACCATTTACTTAAACTTGATGTTCATCTGAGGTCTGTCAGTTTGAGGAACAATTCAAGGCACATGCCACGAAGTTTCACTACAGTTAGTTATATTAGTTTTAAGTACAGAAGTTGTTGTACGTGTCTATGTGGCAGTTAGTTACAACATAACTTTTGTTCATCTTCATGGTCGTTTAAACTATCAATTAAAGTCGTGGTTGACTAATAAAAGTTTATCAAACAGATGCCAAGATAAGCCACGAGGACTTTTTGGTAATAAATACTTACAACTTAACCCAAAGTGAACACAACTATGGAGAAAGAATATTAAAAAAAAATATCTTACACATGCATTCTCTTTTCTCGACTTTACCTGTTTTACCTATTGTATATAAAACTTTAGTATTTAAAAAGAATATGCTAAAAAATTTGTTTTAAAGTGTAACATCGGAAAAGATCTACTATTTAATTAGTTTACAAATAATAACAACTACTAAAAAAATTGCAATTTCAATGTATATTAAATTAAAACTAATATTGAAATGGCTGGCGTGATTGTGATTGTTGTCGGACAAACAATATCGTAAACAATCACAATAAAAGTTGTAAAAATTAGAGTAAAACTAATCATCTTCCAACTGATTAGAGCAAAGAGGTTTCTAAGTAAAGTGCCACTCACAGTCAGACGAAAACCTACCCACAATAGTAGAAACTCGAACGGCAATATTATTAATTTGTACCGAAAGTTCACTGAGACTCGTTAATAGTAAGATAAAGCCAAGTCTCCACTTCTAAATTTGTCTTAATAGTTATCTATATCACAATCTGTGGACCTTTATCCGTTAAAGATTAGAACTTACCTCATAAACTATTATCTGGATTTAAAAAGTTGTGTAAAACCGGAACTTAGAGTCAAGAGCAGAATCTTTTGTACTATGGCACTTGGTACGATTGTAATAGGAATGATTTTTTATTTTAAAATTTTTAGTAGTCATGTCACAGCTACGAAGTAGTTAACTAAAAGTTTATACTTAGATCCAAATAAAAAACAAAAAAAAGAGATCTTTTTTTCGATATTACTTATACTAAACTGAAAAAATTTATTTTCCATTATAAAATAGTCAGAAGTCCACTTCATAATAAAAAACCTTTAGAACTTTATTCTTAATAAATTCAACACACAAAATACAATAAGGTTGTAATATCAAGCGTTGTAATTTTAAAACCTCAGGATGACATAGGTTAAAATATAGGTTAATTAAATTGTTTTAATATTTTCAACTTGATTAAGTAGCTGCCTTTATAAAAACATTTCGCTACCTTCTCTAATATATTTTATATTTCGAATATTTTGAGCATCCATAAATGAAAAAAAAACTTACTACACAAATTTTCTGTATTTAATACGCTCAAATTTTCCAACTTACTCCGGAATAACATGTTTCGAGGTAAAGTAAGATACATTAGAACAACATAAAACAGTGTTTGTGTAATTAGCTTGCCTTGCATTTATCGGCTTTAGAGTAAACTTCTTTCGTGATTTAGAGGTTCTCATTGGAAAACTTTACTTTGGTAGAATTTTGTTTGGAATTTAGGTATTATTAAGTTAAGACGTATCTTAAAATTTTAACTGTATCGCAATCCATGTCCTTGTTTTCTATACTTCATAAAAATTTTATCCTACTAAAAATTGTATGTAGATACTTTAACTTTAACTCTTCTGAACTTTATTTCAAACATAGATACATACAAAAAAATGTAAAATATCAATCATCATCAGAGGAACAAATTAGATCAGGTTTTTCAACTAACATTACAGTTATTTTAAAATAGCAAGCATTTGATGAAATTTCAAGGATAGAATCTCAACGCAAGACTCGTGCAAGTAACTTTACTTTTTGCAAAGTACCTTTATTACGCAAATGATTGTGTTAGAGTGTGACATAGTGCAATACAATAAACCATAAAGTAACATAAAAATCATAACTTCTTCAATGAAAACAAACGTCTATATCACTTTTAAGACCCTAAATATTCCCTTGCTGTTTTAACAAACTTTACACGCACGTAGAAGATAAATTAATTAATATTTCATGTAGCATTTTTATATCAGGAATATAAGTTTTCTTCAAAATAAGAACATAACTACAATCTATTGTTCCGATATTCCCTATTCTCAGCTTTCAATTTAGCGAGTTCCTTTGTGTTTCACTGCGGGAGACATCGCATTCGGTGTAGATTCAATTTTAAACTAGCACTTGTGTCAGGTGCCGTCTCTCAACTTATTTTAAATTTCAACTTGCTACTGGCGGTTTTGAGCTCGAATTTGATCTTTACTGCTGTAGCGTGGAAGTGGTGCATAAATGTTGGTGTAAATGAAAATTTAATGGAATTCTCCGAATATAAGTGAGTAGAATAAAATTATTTTATTCAGATATATTTTAAAAATTTCTTGTTAATTATACAGCCCGACAGTTTGAAAAATAACGTTCATAAATGTCAAAGGATCCAGACACAATAAAAATTAAATTTTATCGTGGTTCCTGGAAGTATATTGCAACTAGATACAAGGAAGTTTCTGAATTTTCAAGAATTCCATAAAAGTAGATGCTCTATTGATGTTAAATGTAATAGGAAATTCCAAGAAATAACACCATATTGCGTGTTGTGTTGTTATTCTGGAGACACGATCCCATGATGAAACTCATTCTCCAGGTACTTGCAGGGTGTGGATCGAACTTTTTATTAAGGTAGTCAGTGTAAAGGGAAGCAACTTGGTCAGAATGTGATCAGTTGCTTCCTTCTTAAAAACATAAGTATTCAATAAAATTTTAGAATTTACTGACTATCTTTCAATAATTCAGTTTTAAATAAAGATAAGATTTAAATTCCAAAAGTTTTACACGTCTTTGTCACATTACGAATTATCATTAAACTTTCGAGACAATAACGCATTTAGTAACGCCATCCCATGTAATTTTGTGGCTATAGCATTTCTTACCCTCAGTCGCTCAACCTTAATCTCATAACCTCACGTGCAACAAGTACAAAATTGTTATGTGGCGGATAAATGTAACCTAAGTAAATACTTGAGGTACCAACCTCGCCAAGTAAAAGCACATAGAGAAGTTTTCGTGAGGTTTATTTGTAAAATGAATACTACACTTTGTTTAAAATTATATATTGTCATTATATTGTTGTCATTACTATAATTATTTCAATAAACTATTTGACAACATAAATAAGTAGTATATCAATAATAACGAAATATTGCAGTAGATATAGTTAGAAATATCGAAGTGTTTAAGGAGCTATTATATGTCGCCCAAAAACACTCCATAAAATTGCTCCTTGCATGTGACGTCAGTGGCTATTTAATGTGCATGGACAAAATGTTATTCATGAGTTTACTTGCATAGTTTGCATAATCAAATTCGCCTTAAGATCTTCGCTTTTCGCTGATGATATGACAAACGCAGCCACATAAAGACAGATAAAAGTGTCTTCAGATATTTTATCTATATTGCGTTATATTAATATTACCTAATACACCAATACATGTGCAACAATCAATCAACACAGATAGTCAATCCGGCTCCCAGCGTAATGACCTTACTAACCTTACCTATATTGACCTTATTAACTGCAAATTAAACAGGTTCTGTCAGGAGGCAGACGAAACCCCAATGCATATTCTCTGCTCCTGCAGCTCTTTAATGCGCATGGTGCACCTAGAGGAGATGCAATTTATCACGTCTTAAAATATCCAGAATCAACAGGGCTTATAAGTGAACTCTAAAGGGCTGCCATAAAAGATTTATTTGATCGAGGTGGCCTACAAGGCCCAAAAGTAACAAGAAATTATTATAAATAATTAAAAGTATACAAAGCATGCTTCTTTTTGCATAGCCTTTCAGCATTTCTAAATTGCTTATCTTACTTTTCTTTTGGTAAGGTACAAGCATTTGTTTCAATACTATGAAGGGGAACTACCTTGCTACCGGTTTTTGCTAACTTGTCTGCCGATGACCAATAAAATATCAAATAAGTAAATCTTTGAACACCACTCGTATCACATAAAATTTATCAAGTATTGGTATTAATATGAGAGTCAAATAAATAAAAACTCTATGGTAATACGTATAAGAATGATAAGATTATCCTCCGTCCGAATAATTCACGCTCACATATACCACAAAAACGGGAAGTTAACAGCCTATTATTATTGGGTCACGAATTCTTAGTTCACCCACATCACAAAGAAAACAAAGCCTGAACGGTTTCGCTTATGGGAAAATATGAAAAAAGACAGAAAAAAAGTAAGTGCTTCACATATATTTCGAAAATGAGTAATTTTCTTTCATAAAACTTTCATACTGTCTATTTATTTTGATACGACAACTATTTAAAAAAATACGAAATAATCATTACAAAGTAATTGACCCGGTGAACTCTGTATAACATGCAAACTACCACTATATCTATAAAAAGAAACTTGAAAAAGCGATGAAATAAATGACAGTTTTACTGTTTAACGTGTCATTTAGGCGATGTTCCATACTAAATGACCATATTTCTGTTGTATACCTTTAAGCTTTTCTTTAGGATTTTCCCAGTTTTTTTTTATTTTTAAACCATCCCTCAATTTAACAGAATAAAACTTAATAAGAATTATTCAAATAGGTCGAGCCGTTTTGAGTTTTAGCGAGACTAACGAACACCAATTCATTTTTTATAGAAAAAAAAAGATCCATTCAAATCGCTAATAATTTATTGATATTAAACGTAACCGCTTTTTTTACACCAACTATGTGTGTAAACGGATAAAATTACAAATAGTGATTTTTGGCGGAAGACTTTCGGACTTCTTCGGTATTATTTTCTATGGAGTGTGTTTCGCCATCTTTTAATATCTCCTCAAATATACGTCTCTGCGAAATTAATTATTGCAATTTTCCTATTTCATTGTTGTGCAATTACTTTAGACGTTCTATTTTTAAATCTTGTTTATTAATAAACTAAGGGACAATTTTATTTCCTTCTTTCTTTCCTGCATTAATTATATAATTGTGAAAATTGAAACGTAGTCTGCTATTCGAAATTACTTTCGTCTGTAAGTTCAATAACCGAAAACAGCTCATTTATCAGCTTAGTAATATGTAACGTTTTATATAGTTAGTTTAAATAGTTAATTTCCGAGACATCGTAATAATTTATTTAATTGTTCACATTTCAATTGCCATAAATTCTATCGCCATTTATACATGGCTACGCTTACATTTCTAAAGTAAACTCTGCCAATATATTTTAAGCAATAATTAACACACTCTGCAAGAAATTCCAAGAACTCATTAGTACACCTCGTAACTAAAACTGAACTCAGCGGTATTACACAATATTAATGATAAATAGTCAAGTATAATCGCTTTGAGCCGTTCTCCCCACCATGATAAATTTAATGGGCCTACCCTCTTCATTAATTTTAATTCATTATGCTGATTAAGCATGAGTAATCATAATAATATAATGGAGACTTATATACGTCTTTAAGTAAGGCATGAAAGCTAAAGACAATGCCTATCGTTTTGAATTTATGCAAACAGGTTAAATCAATGCTTATATAAAACTAATCAATATAATTCTGCCCAAAATGCACAACTCCGCGGGGCTGAAGATGCGAAACATAACTTTACTATACAACTCCTTTACATAGCCGTAGTCACCGGAATATCACAATGTAAAAAAATTAAGCTTGTTCTTAGGGACACGCAGTTAACGCCATTTAAACTTAAGGAAACTCTGTATATTACATAGGTTGTATTTTGTAGTGAGTTTTAGTTGTTTCCATTAATAAAATAATGTTATAATAAAAATTCATTTCATTGGCATTCAGTAAGGCCAATAACAGTGTATTTTAAAACTACTAACTTTTAATTTAAATTATTTCAATAAATAGCTTAACGCAGTGTGCATTGAAAGGGACAGGGATCCACAAATCTCTATAGAATAGAATAGAATATATCATTATTGTACAGCAACCAATACAAAAAGAAATACACAGGGAATAGTTTACCAATTTTGCACAAAGGGCGAACTTATCGCTAAAAGAGATCTCATCAAATAAAGTACTCAAGGGAAGTAAAGGGTCTATACAAAATTTTACATAATTATACTGGCAGAGATATACATTTAGTGAAATCTAGCATATAGTGAGATATAATGATACTAATATTGGATTTAAACACTTAAATAGACGATTAGAAGTTTATCGTTAGTGTTAGACACTTCATCCTGTTTATATGTTGATAAACAGCAGCATACGTAAATCTATGTATACCTGGTTACTCGTTTTGACTCCTATTCGCGTGGCGAGAGTAATATCTACTCTCTGATGTACTGAAACCATTTCGATCTATTTTCAACAAAACACAGTACATCGTGTAGTATATGACCTTATGATCCTTTAGGTTTTTTGTTATCATGACTTTCTCGACAATTTTTCTATAAATATGTCGAAATATTCAAAGAATCGGCGAAGGTGGGTGATATATAACCCGGGTATACCCAACTATTTTAAGCAAAGCCCCAAATTCTAAAACGAACTTATACTAAGTAAACTTCAATACCCAAATTTTATTAACACTAGATTTACCAGACCAGTCATTTAGACTGGTCGTGCTATTTCAATTCAAAATTCCTACTATATTACACATTTTTTTTTTCAGAAATGATGTTATGACTTTTGTAGCTATAATTAGAGAGTACGTTTTATAAACTTAATATTATTTTATAAACATTAGTAACAAATATAATCTTTGTTGTTGACATATATTCAAATCGCTGGTATATCTAGTGTTAAAATACCTATCGCTAGATTTTTTACTATTTATATAAAATACTTACCCATAAATATCAGTTTTCCTTTAAGTCGACCACTAGAAAACCAACCACTTTTGGAATCCCAGCTCTGGACATTCATTTTTTCGGACTTTTACAAAATCATAAAAGAGAAAAATGCCCATTTATGCACATTTATACAAATATACAGTATTATTTTCACTTAAGATCTTACTTTTGTTCTCGAACGTTCTGTCAGCTGTAAAATTACATGATAATTACCAAGTCTAAAGCTCTAACGTTGGTATAAAATTAAAAGCCACCCTTTAAAGTAAACAGCACACGTAGACCGAAGTGATTACAGTCGACGAAGTTCATGAAACTTTATCTCACGAACTCAATATTAATACTCTCCAATTAACTTACTCGAGTCGTTATCAGCCTAAAAGCTGGGAATTGCTAAGACACGAATATATTATAGACATATATGTGAAGAGGACTTTAAGTAGATATTATATATCTAAATTAGTTTTCAAACTCTATATAAAAAAATCCTGTATGTTTTGTCTGTTTCACTGGAGATATTAGTGAGTGAAACAAAACAAAATTTCACCATTCAATGACATGACAATAGAAGCATGTTTAATAATAATAAAAGAATACTGAAAAATATTACAATAGATTACATTCGTTGGGTATTGTCTTAGAACCTTCTATGAAATTTGAGCAGGCACTTCTACCGAGTGTAACCATCAACACAAAGGATACGACGACGGTTATAAATTTTAAAAATATTTCTACTTGAGGCTATTGTTTATTGTATTGTTGATAATAAAACACGACATTAATTTAACTAATATGCATTTTATACGTTATTCTATTATTATCGCAGTACAAGTATTTTGAAGGCAAGAATAATGCTTTATTTTGAGAAAATTAACATTACCAAATTCAGAAATTCTTCATTATTAAAATCAGGATTGCAATATAAAATGTGTATCTGTGACTGTTTTGTTGTTAAGTAATAAAATTATAACGTAATTTTTCATCCTCCATTTTATCATTAAAAAACAAAACGAATGCACTACCCTATGAAAGCAATAGTTAATTTTTACATTTCCTTTGATGACAGTATTGATATCTCGATCCTCGTAAAATAGAGGCATCTAAAAAACTGTCTCTCATAAAACAAACATTTTCGATATTATAGATAGGAGCTGTCACTAGCGTTTTTACGGTCTCGTAAAACGATCCGACGAAACCCATTTATTTATTTTGGAAACAAGGGTCAGTCACGTACATGCATGTGTTGCGAAACACCGTAGCAGTAAAACTAAAATACACTGTGCAGAGGTATGTAAGGCCCAAAACGTATTATAATAGAAACGAACGAAGTTTTCCAATATACGCCTTTATTTTACCTCGCTTGTTAACGGCTAACGTTATTTTAGTACGAGTACGTTGTAAACGTTATTTTTGTTTGCAACTCGAGTTGTGCCAATTAATTCGAACTTGACCAATGGCGAAAAAAATTTATATATCTAACTCTTTTTTTGTAAATTTTAAATCCTAAATAAACTTTATCTGTTGTACGTGTATGTTTGTTCATCAAATTGGAAAGTTGAAACTCAATATATCTATAAGAAAAACTTTTGAATGATTAAAAAATGAAAACAAACATAATTTAGAAATTCAATACTTTATATTTTTCTAGATATAACATTGGCAAAGTTACATATGGCCGATTCTTACTAAGAGTGTCTTAGATCTAATAAATCCAGTTGAAATGATAACTTTGTTGGAGTAACATGATATCAACCATGATCGCATTACCCTTACATTCTTAGGAAGACGCAAAGTTAAACAAAAACACAAAAGGCTGATTCTAGGCACTCCAAGACAATTTTGTCTTTTCTCTTGTAAATATGTTTCCAAAATGGAAAAATTAATAATATATGAATCATAATATACAATATATGGTAAATATGTTTCTATTTGTACACAAGGTACTTTGCTTAAACCTTGTAAGCGCTGAAAATTGTAACTGAGGAAAGTAATACACCTTTCCTCGGTAGCTTAAGTTCCGAAAAGCCATCTTTCACGATTTAACCTGCTGTTAATGCTAAATACATATTTCACTCTCTAAAGAGTAGCTCAAGTAATAGGATGCCTATATTAGATTTCATTTAATAAAGTATTAGTATTATATAAAACAGACAGCAATAAGGAAACTGAATATATATTTCCAATGTAAAGGATTTTGACAACCCCAATTATATACCGAAGATTGCGAGCCTGAACCAGGCCCAATCTTTCAATAGAACAAACAATTTTGTATCTTCATAACAAAAGTAAACAGCGTTCGAAGGATGGTATAAAAATTGAGTGACGACCTCGCTCCGGGCGAGGCATCGTAGTATCTTTCTCTGCCAAATTTATATTTCTACCTCTTGGACAACTTCTAAGTTAACCTGCTTTCTATTACAATGGAATAAAGTGTATATTGATGGAGTGCAGCTCCTAGTTCGCAAAAGATTTCTGGCACGTTGGCAGTCTGTACATCAATTTAACTACGAGTTGGTTTGTTTATCAAGACCATGTCCGATCCGAAGACTATCTTTATGGGTATAATGCCACAAAGTAACATAATTTACAGTTTGTCCCGAGGAGGTGTGGAGGAGTGAGGGTGTTCTATTGTGAGAAGAAAGCCTAGTCTGAAACAGTTTCTCTTGTAAAAGACACGATTTATATATCAAAGTATCAAAAAATAAAAACAAAACACAAAAAAACAAAACTACAAAGTCTCAAAAGTCCTTGCGAAAATTACTGAATAAACCTATAAATAATATTCTTATATGTCCACGCCATTTGTAGTTATTTTAGCGTCTTGCAATTTTATAGATAGGAAAGAATAATGCTCATTAGCCATGCTGTTCCAGACTCAGGAGTGAACAGTTAAATATTAAACAAGAACTTGTAATTTAAGTAAGATAAATATGTTAAAGCTGAAAAATTAATTAGAAGTCTGCCACGGGATCATCTTATTATTTGCAACATACTTATTTCGCAAATAATAAATATATAAATCTTAACATCCAGTAGGGCATCACACATTTGCAACGTAAATCATAAAAAAGATGATATGGCCTTAAGAAAAATCTACTTCAAATAGCAATATATTTTAAAAATGATCTGAACGATCTGAACGAAATATGCTAAGGGTCCTTAAAAACTGAACAAAATCTAATATCCTTCGAAATAAAATCGAAAGTCACTGAGTTATTTACCAAAGTCGAAACTGAGTATTACCTGTGTAAACATTCTTACTTAGTTTCTTAGCTCGCCTTTACCTCTCTTTAAAATTTAAGAAACATTTGATACGTATTTGAAAGAAACTTGAAGTCGTTTTCTTTGACAAATAATCGGATTCTTCTTTATTAACAAGAGCTCTAAGAGAACATTAATTTTCAGTTGCTTTGATTTTAGGAATAACCAACATCGACTTCAATTGTTAGAAACAATGATCAAAAGACGTTTTCGATTTTAATATTATTCTGTAATCTTTTAAATGGGTTGCGTTTCTAACAATGAAATAAAGACGTTTGAAAATGCTATTGCTATGCTTGCGATCAAGTTTTAAAAATAGCCTTTAAAATAATCCATCAGTTACTCGGTAGTAAATCCATCTACATGGTCAACTAATCATCTAAAATTACATTTCATTTCATTTCATCTCGAAATTTGGACGGTGAAGCAGTTCGCTTTGTTCAATCTATAGATAAAGGTATTTAGTATTTTAACAGAAGATAGGAGGCATTAATATATTAATATCTCTTGTCTCCAGAATAATTAAGTGATTTTATAATATTTTTAGTTACCAAGGAAGACTTGCTTGCTTTACTGTCTCTACCATAAAATTAATATTATAAGTTATATTGTCATGACTTTTATTATGACGCTATGTCCACAATGTGTATCAACATAGTTACAATAGGATTCCTCAATATAATTACTTGTGATGAAACAGAAAAAGCAAATAAAAAAATTAGGAAATCATTATAAATCAAACATTTGCCATGTCTAATAAAAGTGAGTATATATATATATATTTTCAATATTATTTTATTTACATTATTTTTTCTCTCAATTCTAACACTTACCTTCAAAGGATTCTTTTGTTCTTTCCTTCTCTACAGGTTGCTGGAAAGAGATAAAACTTAATCGTCAGCTTTTATACGTCTTACGGCTAAGCACAGGACTTCCTACATGAGATAAACACAAAAGGAGTTTAGACCAACATCACGCTGGCCCATACAGGCTCTTAACGTACCTTGTTGTAAGTACAGAGAAGCTTGAGGCATTAAATTTTTATTGTCCCATCCAAGGACCAACCGTGATGAAATAGCTGTTTTCATAATTCAAACTAAAGCGCTCGAACCACTACGCCAACAACTTGCAGATTTGCTGATTGGCAATAGACTGCCTAATGTTTAGTTTCTGGCCTGTAATGTTTTCTGTTATTGTATTGTCTAAAGCTAAGCTTGTAGCCTTTTAAAACTGCAGCTCAAGCTCGCTATTTAAAAATAAATGTAAAATTGTTTATTCTTGTGCGATATTTTACTATATATTGATGAAGTAATTTGTATGTCATTTCTTTGAGCAACATCTTTAGTGATAATTATTTGTTTAGTTTGAATTATGAATATTTATGAAAATATTTATGCCTAATATTTTTAATGACATCCAACTCCCAAAAGACCAACATTGTGGGATGCCCAGGAGTTAGCCTGTTTAAGCTGTATTTGACAATAACGATTTTCTAAAGTATATACTGTCTGGTATTGTTCAAATCAGAACCGCCTTCAAAATGTAAATACAGTAAACTTCGTAGAAATGTCTCGAAATCTATAAATGTAGCATAAAACAATTGGAACGCTCCAGGGTATGAAATTACGTATAGTCGGTCGAACTTTAGCTGTTCCGATTCGAAATTATTGGCCCGAGGGCGGACTCGCGTTGCTTACCTCGCCTAGTTGTGGCAACTTCGTCCTCTAAAACCAGACGTGCCCGATTACATCTGTCTAATTTTTACGACTTCACATCGATTAGGGTTAAGTTCCAATAGTGTGGTTTGATGCAGAAATACTCTAAACTGTAAAGGTATAAATTTCGACATTGACGTTACGTTAGCAAATAACTTAAATCAATAAGTCTAGAATAAATAAACATTATATAATTATTTTCTTCCAGGTAGCTCAGCAATTAAGTCATGTATCCAGGTTAAGCCATGCCACAGATTTAATTCCCACTATAGAAAGACTTTGTTTAAGTAATTATAAGCTAATTACAAATTTTTAAATTTAAAACGTTGATCGGCTCCAGACCTTCTTAGATGGCCAGGTGGCCGCCAAATTAGTAATAAGAATGTCATATTGGTGATAAATACATTCTTACTTATTCTCTGAAAGGCTTTTCAATTGCACTCAGTGTACAAATCTAATTCTTTCTCATATACCCTGATTTAGTTACTAATACATACCCACTTTTGTAGAGCTGCTCAAGTGAGTAATAAATTGCATTTATAAATTTAAAAAATTAAGATCTGACATCTTATGTTTTAGTTACAAGACTTGAATTTTAAATATTTCAAACGTCATTATCATATGTTATGATAATTATCAATTGGTAAGTATGTGCTCAACTTGACAGTTTACTAAATCTGAATTTTATTCAGAACCAGTAACAGAAGTAGAAAAAATATGTAACCCAAGACTCTGCCTCTTAGACATACTTGTAGTTTATTTTTATTTATTGGTAAAATGTGCAAAGAATACAGATCGGAGCTATTTATTTATTTCGAAGCTACTGTCCAGTAAAATGCCATTTATCTTATTTTATATAAGTCTTAAATCGTTTAAATCTGATGGGTCGAGGAAAAGGATCAGGGATAAGGTTGTAGTATTCCTCAGTATATTTCCAACAGTATTAATGCCTTAGGTTGTATTATAGTATAATAAGGCATATAAATATTATAATTATGAAATCGTATTTTAAGGGTGGTCCTGCTGGCTGATAATAAAAGCGATGATGTTGTTAATCCTTCGTACAACAATTATATTTTGTACTTCGTGTCCTGTGTATCATTTAAAATGATATTTTCTTGTGAAAAATCTTCCATTTTTGTCCACAAAAGTTTAAAATCTTACAATAGTGTCATTGCATTGATTTTAATTACTGCGATGGTTGTATCCATGAATAAGTCTCATTATATATTTACCCTTTTTAAACCTAAAACGATACAAAAATCTAAAAAGTCAAAAGTAAGCCCATTTTATTTTCCTTATACAGGAATTAATAAGGAAAATAATTTCGATTTCCGCATTTTATTTACACAAAATAAATGTTTTTCGTAATGCTTATACTCATAATTTGAAACTTATGATCAAATCAAATGAAACTTGGGCTTCTTTTGATACGATAGACGATATTATGTTGTATGACAAGCGTCATTTTGAATGAAATATCAATATACTGTATAATGATGCTATTTGGATATATAGCACAACAATGAGAATCCCTAAAACATTAATTTAGTAATAAAGGAGAGAATTGGCATGTAGACACAGTGACTTTCAATTAGTGTAATGACGACGGTTAACAACAAACCGTGTAATTAATAACACTTATGGATGTAAAGCTCCATCAAAACATTTATTATACGGCTCATTTCGCAAGCACCCATCGTCAAAAGTTTATTTTAAAATGTTATGTGTAACTTTAATGAACGGTATTTATATCGAAAAGTTACAACATTTTTCAAACAAAATATATAATTTATTTTGTAAACAATATTTGCTAATAGGCGCTCTTATTGATTTGATTGATTTATTCAAGACAACCTTATAATAGATAGATGAGATAAATAAAAAGAGAGAAAACGGGAAGGTGATAACAAAAGAAAACTAACTAATCTTAATGCTAAAATTAAAATAATTTAAAATTTAAGTATATCGCATATATTATGTATAAACTTGTATTAAAATAACCTTTGCTGAACTATTTGTATCTGGCTGGTTTTCATGACATTAAAAAGGTGACATTTCATAAAAATACTCGAATTAATTTTATGCCCCACTATTTTCCTTCTGTCAAAATGAGCGAATCGAATGAAGAAATTAGATCCATTTTAAAATTTTATTCAAAAATAAGGCATCGTTAGCCTTGAAAAAAATTTGTGACGTTAAGGACCTAATGCAGTGTCAGTAAGAGTATCAAAGTTGATTTAAGTGTTTTCAATTCGGGAATTTAGAAACAAAATTGCATTTATTTACTTTTTTGTAATTATAGATACATAAGTGAAATGTAAGTTTGATGCATTTCTCAATTTCATGTGGCAATGCGTGTTAATAATGCCGTCCGCATTGTTATAATCAAAAAGCCACATCATTCCCAAAAGCACTAACGTTACAAATACACGTTTCAAAGCAAATAAGCAGACGGGATTCGATTGAGTTCAGCGCTTCGTTGGTCGAAATCAACCTTAATTTTCTGATAGAGTAAATCGCGGTTAAACTGCATATACAGTAATAGAATGGATTTCAAATGGATATAAAATTTCACCTACTCTGTGTTGATTCGGATATTTTTATTTGCTTTTCAATGGGAGATCCGTGGTTCCCATTTCTGTACAAGCTGTAGCGTGAAAATTATGTGCAAGTTGTAGTTTAGTATATTACCATTGGGAGTGCAGATGTTCGTGCAGTCAAAATTAAGACGAAGACAGAAAATAAAAGAAGATTATGTACATAAAATATATTTAAGCAATTCGAAGACAGAAAACGAACTTGTCATAATCTATACTAATATTATAAAGCTGAAGAATTTGTTTGTTTGTTTGAATCCGCTAATCTCAGGAACGAAATTAATTTTAGAAATAATTGGGAATGCTATTATCTATATACGACTCGTGATAGACCGAACAACGCGCGGGAGCAGCCGTTTCTCTGCACTCCAAGGAAGCTTCATACTGACTTCCGCTACGAAGGCTCCTTATATGTAACCGCGTGAACTAGATATGTGCATGGTATTCTTTGGTATGTAAAGTTGGCCTCAGAAGAAGATTGACACTTTAATACATTAATATACTTCTGAGGCAAACTGTACTTTTTAATTGTAAACTGAAAGGCCCAATTATGTACAATACAACTTAAATTAGGTTATTTTTTCAACATTGAGTATTATATAATCTGAATAAAAATTAGTTTTGCGTAACACTTAATAGACTTCTAAACATTTCTAGGATTACAAAAAATATTCCTGTTTATCACATACACCACATGCATCAGAACCACGTATTATATGTCCTATATTCTCAATTTAATATAACTTTATATTTTATTGAAATATCAGACTTTTAGAGAGACTACCCACAACCCGAAGGGATAGATATTTTATGAATATTTAATTGAAATTTGAATTTAAACGTCAGATTGATTATTGTTGCCGCAGACAAGATAATTTTTCCCAAAAAAACAACAATCGTTTTGGACGCAAACTCTTAGCCTGATGTTACAAAGGTACTTTGCAGAGTGGCTGAGGCGGTATAAGCCGATTTCATAGGGCGCTGAGTATGATCCCTTCTCCCCTAATGTTCTAATCTTCGAGCCTCACGACTATTTGCACGGCTGAATCATAGAGAAAACTTAAGGCAATTTTTTGGAACAAGTTTTTGAAATAACATTTTTACGAGTTTTATAAAGGACTTGTCTCATAAAATGCAGAAAAAAATCAATGTTTTCCGTGTAGAAAATTCTGCAATTTCTAGACCACTCAAAATAGATTTCAACCTGCTTTGGTAGATTTTGATTAAGACCTGCTTACAAGACATCATATCCCCACCTTATAGTTCATGACAGATCGAAAATTCCAAAATCTTAATAATACTAACAGTGACTACAAATTTAAAGACATAACTTCTTTATTGTTATCTGTGGATTGGTTCGGTCGGCTTCCGAAACAAGTGGAAACCGCATTCCCATTAGAGGACAGTAAGCGGCTGACGTTCCGTTGGCTAATCTGGAGCATCGTTCGCTGTAAATCAGCTGCTCACTGAGTGAAAAACCGCAGACTGTGTACATTAAACGCTGTACGAATACTACATTCAAATACCATACAGAGGAAAACTAAAAAATATGCAATTATCCGCACATTGCAATAATCCTAACTTTGGTACCATGACCATGTCGGCTTATCTCTAACATGAGATCTCTTACAGCCTACCAACAGTTAACGTTAACACAGTATTTTAATTGTATTGTACTTAAATTATATAAAATTAAATTTAATATCTATATCATACTGCTAAGTTTAATAGATTTATTTATTTGTATTTTGAAGCTATGCAGTCTTGTGACTGTTTTGTTACTACGATCTGAAAGATCCATTGTGACTTACCTACTAATACTTACTTCACTAATACAAGTAGCTTCTTGATTTGGGTACATTCCATAAATTTTAGAATTAAGTCAACCTGGAGGGCTTTAATTTCATTTGGGTTGATAATGTGTCTCCCTAATTAAAGGTTTAGTTTATAGGTTAGAAAGTCTACGCTCCTGTCCACATTGCCTGCAAAATCGCTTAGATTCATTTTCAATAACTGTTTGTTTAGTTTTCAGTGTCCTTTAAAGATCTAATCATTGTATAGTAGCTCTCAAGTAGATACTTTGAGTGTATCAAGCCTGGTATTCACACCAAGATTAATAGATACTACATAAATTAAATATCATCCAAGCTCGTTTATTAGATCGCGAGTCAAAAGTGCTATCTTGTTCTTTATTACACTAATGTTGAAATCAAAAACAAATGCAGAAGAGAAAAGCTATAAAGAACACTCGTAATTCCCAACTTGGAGAGTTTTATGACTTACTCCAACTTATTTTATCGTTTTGGTATACAATGTCAATATCATGAACAATCTCGGGGAAATTGATGTAGCTTTGATCTTAGCGAAGCGAGTAAAGGCTAGAATTATAAATGTTTCAACTTTAAAGTCGTATATTAATGAGAAATACTTCCACAATAAGGAAGTACAATACAAAACAATTGAATAATGTTTTCAGAATATTCATGTAATCGGAAAATTTAAAATACCATTAAATTAAAGAAGACACATTACATTCATACCTTAAAATTCATCTGGTTACAATTACGTTTTGATAAACATAATAATAATATATTTTGTGTCAAGAGATCGTCTAAATATTATAAAAATGCTATCCAATTACATGGAAACAAATAAGTGAGCCAAGATCGTGTTTTGACTAATGAAATAACTTTACAAAATTGATAAACGTCAACGTTGGAAAGAGGTAATTGAAAATCTCTCTTTTCATGACTTCGGCGCATTGGGGATTGCGTTTTTATGACCCAATTTTTCACTTCTCCCCTACCCTTCATTTTCGTAGGCATCTTTCGATTTAATATTCCTCTTTTAAGGTGGAAAATGATTTATTAGCAAAGTACGGCGTCATTTTGATATGGGGTTTACGCAAATTCTGCGGCCCTTTCTGCCAGATTGCTACAGGTCGAATGCTCTTTTATTATGATAATGGAATATGATTCACGTATTTCTAGAGTTTCTTTTATACTTCAAGTACCTAGAATCTTTAAGATGTAAACAGTAGTGAGGCTTAAAATTTTTTGTTAAGCGTTTGTCCGAGTGATTAGTACTTCTTACTACACGCTACTTGGGCAGAGGTACCAAGTTAATCTGACGGCGGAAGCAGTACCCTAGTCTACCAATTGGAGCCAACTAATTGGAGCGAAGCTTCAATGAAAAATTTTGCAAGAATGGAAAAAAGGTTTTATTCATAGCTTTCACTCAAAATTGACTCACTATAACCTTTTTTGGTGATTAAAATTGTTATAAACATGATTTGAATCCGGAACCAAATAAATACCCACCTACGTATGACATGTTGTTATTTTCCTACATCCTCGACAACAAAGTCTATATATAAAAAGTAGCTTCCAAAACTCCAACACAACACAGGCGCTGCTGCTAACGTGACTGCTGACGAAAAACACGATCGAGCTAGTTCAATTAGTATGATGTATGTTGTGTGATAAACAGGAATATCTGTTCTCGAATCATGGTTATTTATAATTGTGTATGTGTATTTCATTTTCTTATAATCTTATAAAAATATATGTGTAATATTTAATTTTAGTTTCGGTTATCTAGTATCCATAACACAGGCTCCTAATGATGCTCACTTTTTTAGTGTGAGTGTAGGAATAAATAAATGGCATATTGGCTAACCTATTTTTTACATTTATGTTTATTACCACCAATTTCTTAGCATAAGCAATAGCTCACAATAACAGTGTATATTAATAACTTGATGTAACTGCGAGTATCTTAAAGATGATAATATTAAAAATTCAATCGTCAAAGTGAGTAAGCAAATCAGTTGCCCAATTACAAACAATTTAACTCTGAAGATATATTGATAGAGATTTGATAAAATAACGCTACCTCTGAATTCAAGGCTCCCACTGTTTACAAAACAAAGCTTACAAATAGATCTCTGGTGAAAAAATCTAATTTTAAGTAAGAAACAGATCAACTAAAAGAAGGTTGTATAACCGTTTGAGTAACAGTATATTTTTTTGTATACCTCTTTATTTAAGTTTTCTTAATATTGAATGAGTGAAGTTTTTCGTATATTTAGTAGACATAAGGATAGATGATAATTATGAAGAGAAATTCATTAAAAACATTTGTATATTTATAAATAACTACTAAAGACTGTCTCAAAAGTTTTGAAACGTTTCAATTATTTAATAAGTTAATCCACCTAACTTTTCCACGCTGACTTTTCAGCTTTTGATTTTAGCTGCGCCTGGGATAGAGTTCTAAAATGTTGACCATTAAACACGTCTGCGCTATTCATTTGGCGACAGATGTTACCAAAATGTCATAACGTTACCTTAATATTTTTTATGTCATTCTTGTTGCGCTTTGTAAATTATATTTTTGAAGTTTCCTGCCAGTTTTTGAAATAAGTGCTCTCTGAGGTAAAATATTCATATCTTCGAACGGCTGTTATTCGCCTCGCTCTATCACACTCACATTGTAAAAACTAAGTAATAAAAATAACGCATAATTTACATTTAAAAGTAATTTACATTTTAAAATATGACTAGATTCATATAAAGCTCCATAAAAACCTTCTTACCATACTTGTGACCTAAGTAATTACATATACTCCGCATTACAAAACAACAGCTGATATCTATAAACTCCACCTTTCATTGGTCTCGCCGAGTTGAGTTGAATCAATTCGAATCATTCTTATTTCCTTATTTTTGTTGCAGTTAGACTCAAAATTAAGCTATAAAATATACTTTATAAAAAAATTATTTACATCTTTTTTGTTCCAATGTTGTTTTCCATTAGTAGGAGGTAAGATAGCCATAGCTCTGTGGTTGAGGAATCCAAGTGTTATTCGCTTCCATCTTTGGCCTTGTCTTCACTTTAAGTCAAGATCTATCCGCTAAGAATAAAAACATGTAGAACTTTAATAAAAAATCTTTAAATTTAAATGTGCGGAGGTAATATTACTTATAAAAAATAACAAGCCCCTTCTAGTCGTAATTTAAACTATGACTTTGTTTATAAAACAAAATCCCCCGCCACGTCAGATATCTAATGATGATAGTTTGAATAATCGTTTAAAAATAATACCGTATAAATATACTTTAATAAGATACATTTATATAAAATTAAGCTGAACTTGTCCATAAAACATAAGCCCAAAGTCACGTGGTGGATATAAATCAGATGACAGATGCTACTATTCAGTCATGGTGGCATATTGGGTTCACATTAAATTAATTTTAATTGCCATCAAGGGTTTTGGATCCCTCCATGTTCTACCATTATCGCTCGTAGCGAAATTTCAAACTCTTTCTAACCATCTAATTAATAAATCACGTGACCAAATAAAACTGCCTAACCCCGAAACAAATTATTATTTTTCAACCATAAATCAATCAACAGTTTAAATCCAACGATATAAAACAGGAAATTTCAATCAAATTGAAGCCAATTATAGTAAATACTCTTTGTAATCTTAAACTATAGAATAAAAAACAGTGGGCAGTTATAAACTATATATTTATATGAAGTGTACGCCTGAGTGTATGCGTGTGTGCATGTACATACATTGTGGAAAGTGTTATGTGCGTTTAAGTGTTATTGTTTTTATATATTTACGCCAGGTGAAGGTGCCACTCTTCCAAAAGAATATAATAATATATTGGATGGTCCACATGTAACAATTTTGAATATTTAATAAACAAAAATCCACAATACCTTTCCCTTTTCTTACCAAAAGTCCGTTAAATTAATAATCATAATTAGTCAATCAGAGTGTTAATTATTAAAAAGGAAATTACTTAAATATTAAATGATGTCTGGATTGTACAGCTGGACAGGTTATATTTTCCTAAAATCTTGTATCCACAATCCAAGCTCTTAATTACTTTGATAACTCGAGATAATAGGTGTATATAGTAAGAATTTTAAAATAAAACTTAGTATTTTCTAGTAAGACTGACATCAATATTTTACCCGCAATAGTTATGAATTTATTCTAGCAGCCACAGCAGCTTTTTGGCATGGCGGTCATGCTGGGGCGATCAATCTGGCGACAGATGCAGCAATAACAGTCAGTCCATTGCGCCAGCCGCGCGGCGTTAGGGTTAAGTCACCGTACATCATTATTATGCCTGGATATAACATATATAACTCTATAGGAAACCCCTGTTGTTTTAATGAATTGGGATAGATGGATAAATATTACGTTTTCTTGTGTTGTGTTGTCATATAAATATCTTCATTCACCTATGATTCGCATTACTGTGACTATATTAGTTACAAATTGAAATTTTCATGTTGTCATTTTTTAACTACCATTTCCTTGACTTATCAATCTACTAGCTATCTACTGTACCAGAGATTTGTGATTTAAATCCTAATACACACGTTGGTATGATTAATTCAAATATGAGCACACTACGCGTATCCGCGACCCATAAATGATTTTATGTTAATTTATACTGCATTTCAATAAGCTACCAACAGATGGCTTTACTAGCTATGCGTTGGATTTTGACATACTTTTTATTGACATAAAAAATTTGAAATTTAACGACTACGAGGCGTTAGTATATTACTTATATTTAAAGAATACAAATTATCATATTATAACTCCCCTATATTTATTATTTATAATACAGGCTCTTCATGACGTCAAATTATAATTTTATAATTGATTTGAGTCTGACAAATATGACTCTTTATTTAATTTAACAGAAAGATAATAAAGTTATCGCCAAACGCACTCAAATCTGTAGAATTATAACTTAAACAACATTAGGAAATATCTATGTATTAACGAAATCTCATTAAAATTTGATTATATATTTTTTATTTCTTTAGTATTTTTCAAATATTTTCAAGCTCTAGTTATAGATAAATCACAATCAAATGAAAATTAGACAATTAAAATTACAATTAATTACTCGTTACAGGGGTGTAACGAGAAAATTACCCACATACCCTTATATTATGATAATAATGGTTGGTTACTATATCTATTACCGTAGATCAATTCAAATGAGTTTAGTACTACGAGCGTGGTTAACTTCCAGTTATGTAGTGTTAAATTACTCATAATTCAAAGTCGGGTGTGCAAAATAAATGAACTTAATTATCTGTAACATTAATACTATTAAAAAAGGTTGGATAGTCCTGAATTGCTCAATTTTATATTCCTAGGTACATTAGAAATTAAGGGTCTACGCGTGGATTTCAATAAGAATACAAATTGTATACAGTTGACAATAACTTTTTATGGCAAAGGATAATTTGTAAAAAATTAACAATACCAAAAAGTATTTATTATCTATTAAACTTTCTAATATTCTTTGAAATCTTATCTTTAACACTACTGTCATCTTTACTTTTCGTATGCTGTAACTGCACTTGCGTCTACCGTCACGAAACTTCGCTCAAAAGACGCTACACACAAATGTTACCGAAAATCATGAGTTACCGTCGCGAACATTCAAGCCGCGAATGAATTATCGCATGGATAACGGCATTTCAAAGAGTTTTAGCTCGGTAAAACTTTTGTTCCACTTCAGAATACCCTTGTGTTGTGATGGAATAATGTTGCATCCCTTTGCCTGCTATTGATTGTATTTTAACGTAAACGAAAAAAAATCAGTATCCAAACTTTTGTGACTTTTTTGTCCATACTAATAGAATTGTAATGATCTAGTATTGCAATTACTTTCAGTACATTTAATTATGTTATTGTAATGATAAAATAAATATCTTGTAATTGTAATGACTAAGAAAAATCGTAAAGCAAAATTCGGCGCGATGGTAGGGGAAAGTGTTGTAAATTGAAAATAGGTTCTGTTGGGCAGTCCTTCGTCGGCCGCACCACTGAGCAGTTGTATTAAGTGTTATCTTAAGTTAAGTAATTTAACTGTGATTAAAAGTGTTCCAAGTTAAAAGGATGTTTATTTTATACTTGTCCATTTTTTTCTGTAGTTGTGGGATTATTAATTACACGCTTTACACGTTAGTTATACCTTTTACTTATTTATGGATCAAATCTTTGTTAGAACTATGTAGTGAATTGACGAAATGGTGTTGAATTTCTTACAAGTTTTTTAGGCAGAGTCTACAGGATTCACTTAAATATCAATTGTAAATAAATAAACGCTACCTTAAAAATAAGTTATATTCGTTAAACGTCTGGTAACAGTTTCATCAATCATTGTACGATAATTCGTAAAAAATATGAAATCTTTAGTATGACCACCACATTATCGCGATAAATTTATAGTATACAAAACATACGAAGCTTTGGCATACATGTTTTTTGTCGATAGGCGCAGGTGCGGCTCTAGCATTACCCTGAAAAGGATTCCGCCGCGCCCACACATGTTCAACAAATTCACTAATAATTAAGATGGTTTACATCCCCTTTATGGACAAAATACTGATGGTTTAGACAAAACATTAGACTTAGTAAGTTTAAAAGACGGCTTTCAGACAGAAAAGTGATGTGAAAACACTTACGAGCGTATCCAAACTATACAACTATGACGTTCATGATCCGAAACTGGATTAAAGTATTTTAAATAGAGTAATGAAAACCAAACTTTAAAATCTTTTAGAGGTTAAAAGCAATCATTAATTGATGTATTTTTGTTACTGCTTACTCTTTGGAAAGGGGGCTAGAGATAAAGGCTTCATAGAAAATAAATATTCTACTTCTAATACTCTCCAAAACCGGGCCCAAATTAAGTAAATAAATAAAAAAATAAAATAAATACAACTACTACTTAATAAATAATTAACTGCATAATATTCCAGTTCCGATAAAATATCAATACATAAATTAAAAATGTTGAGAATGTTAGCTACTGGATATTATAATTAATTTTTATTTTCATTCGCAAAAGTAAGCAATTCAAAATAATTCGTGCTCTGATATGTGTTTAATTCGAGGCTTCTCCGTTTAGGGACCTACCCGCAGCAGAGTCACGGGCGTATGTGGGTCTCACCCAGCACATGATCACTAAAACACCCCGGTAACTCGGCTGCCCTTCGCTGAAGTGTACTGGGTTCTGTCAAAGCAATTCACTAGACCAATCAAGCCTTAATAAACTTAAAGAACCAAAATTAAATAATTAAGTATTCGATATAAAGAGGTACTTAACAAATTGAAATACCTACTTAATATATACAAATTAAAATTAATATCCGAAATATGCCAACGCGCATAAATTACGAACGCTTGTTATGTGTTTGTTACTGTGGGGACAAATATTTTGTATATTATTTTATTATAAAATGTCCCCCTAACACCACCCATTCAGTTAGTGTATTAATATTATGGTGAACATGACTGTTCAATTTAGTTCATAATATTATCACACCGAAATTACCTAAAAATAACCCGAAAATAATTTTTTGCTCCCAGCATGAATTCGTATCAAACAGATTGTTACTTTAATCTTTTATTTCCTTTCTTAGAGGATTCCTTCCGTCTTCATTAGTCATTCTTTAGACGAGATAAAATGATTTATGAAAAGGGAGGTAGGGTGCTTTTTTCCTCGGATCTACGATTGATGAGAGTTTTATGCAAATGAAAAAGACCGCCGACACGTTATCGAGTGTTGTCACACTCCCGTCTGCGGCATATGGAAATTTGCATTAATAGTTCACTCGTCTATAAAATCTGGTTTGCAAATGCTTTTTGCGAGCTATAAATTTTATAGAACCCGTGTTTTGATAGATGATTTGCGCTTATCGGTCTATGTGGCGAATTTAATGAGGCTGTTTTATTTAATAATGAGCATGACATGCTGTATGTTACATTTTGTTTATGCTGGTCGGTCACGGTCGGTTGCTATAAACAAAAACAGTTGCTGTGAAATTATACTCATTCGTTACTATTGTAATATTAGTTAAATAAAATAATACAATATAATATTTAATAAAATGAGTACACAGTGACAGGATTGATTGACGAATATATTTGAATAATACTATTGCCTACTACATCAGTCTATAAAGGCCAGTGTTAGTTTACATGCATTAAAACCTTATTATAACAGTTACAATAAGCTGAGTAGTAGCTTTATCTCAAGTCAATTTATGAATTCGTCAAACTTAAAAAATAAATTAACTGTGTATATTTAATTTATATAACAAAAAATTACATTATTAGACAGAATCTTAAAAATAAAGATTATTAATTAGCCTAACAAGAATGAACGAACTTAGCTGAAGTGCAGTCGGATTAAAATTATATTATCTAAATTAGAGAAGGTATTTTATTTTTTCTGTTTATCCGAAGTTTCATTAGTCATTAAATATATCAAATTTCTATGACATTTTTTTTTTATAATCCTAAGATTAATAAGCAAATGGAGAATGTGTTGATTGGCAATTAAACTTTGGTGTACGATTAATAACAATGATGTTTTTGAGTAAGTAATGAAACTGCTTAATTTACCTAATTACTATTTAACCCCTACTTTTTTATTAGTTTTTACTGTTTATACATTTTTTGATTACCGATGAGTGAAATTTTCCCTATCAATAGCAATTTTACATAGTATACAGGATAGTTATTTTTTAATAGTTACTTATATCATCATCTTTATAACATCATCCAAAGCTAATTGGATTTTAAGTAAATATAAAAATATAATTTTTTCGTATACCTTTCCCATTAGCATACTACGTGACTTAATCTACTTATACCTGGGTAATAAAATTTCACCTAAAATACATTTTATATATATTATATTTTTTTATAATCTTCTCGTGCGTTTGTTTATGTATAGGCAGTGACATGATGAAGGTTGATGGAAAAGGTTTTCTTAACATAATTCTAAATTAGATTTTTTTGTAAGTCCAAGGTTCAATCTGATTTTTATAAAAACAATGAGTTTTTAAATATCTATGACTATGTCTATAACCTACAGTAACTTATTTAAAGTGACTGTAGGTGTGAGTAACGTAGTTTTAGTCCCAGTAATGGTTTGTGAGAAGAACATGGACTTGTTAGAAAAATTCGTCTTAAATACCTGAATATAATCATAATAGTTTTCACACTAATACCAATTATCTTGCACAAATTAAGCATGATTAAGAGCTTGAGTTATGGATACTAGATAACGGAGAAATATAGATATCAATATGGTACTGACCACTAAGCCAGATCGTCATATAAGTAACATGTACTATACGTAAATTTTTATATGAGGTACGTAATTATCTCTATATTCTCACACACGGAAAGCATTTGTTTGATCTGAGTACTGAATACGCCCTTGGGCGGGAAAGACACAGTAATTGCTTTCCCCTCTAGCAAAGTAATGAATTTTAAAAATAGAACTAAATTTTTTAGGTATGAAAAATTTTACATATTTAATAAAAAAAAATATCAATAAAAATTTAAAAACCTGTGGCTTGTGAGTGTACAAACAGCCAGTTTGAATTAAAAAAAAACTTATTAAACGAAATTGCCCACGGCGGTGACGCGCTGTGTTCTATATTCAAATTTATAAAAGACCATTTATTTTACGCCCCAATTAGCCTCAACCAACTAGTTAAAGGCTTCGACGGTCTAATGAAATACCAGACTAGTACTTATATAGACATCAGCACAGCCAAATTTGTTGTACCAAACAGAGTAAAAATTCCAAACAAACATTAAATTTCACGTCATGTTTTAGGAGTAAAAGATATTTTACTCTTCTACTATTTTTATTTTCCATATATTTGAAATGAAAAGTACAGTGTTTAATACGGGTAAAAGTTATCAATGACTACTGGAACTATAATGTATAAATATAACAATCTACTTATTCCTATAAAGTTTTTTTGAAACGATATCGGAAACTGTCTTTAATTATTCAAGCAGAATGTCTATGTAATCTAATAATAATCTAGAATACTTTTTAAAAATCTTTGAAAAGAAATCCTCCTTTTGCATAATTATCCTTCAAATGCAAAATAACTTGTCATCATTAATAGAACTACGTCATTTCTCACACGAGACTAAGTTTATTTAGGACCAACGTCTTCTAATGAAAAGATAACATCATGCAGCCTTACCTGAGACCCAAGGACGCCCTGGTCATTATTTTCCTATGTTTAAGTAGAAACGCTCCATAAATTACATCATTTTGTGAGTACAAAGAACAGCACGTTCAATATGACTACTACGTGGCAAAAGGAATTCTAATTTCTACCGAATAAGAACAGTTAATGCGCTGAAAATTAAGTTTCGCATACAAACCTACCCTTTTGACGTAGTTAGTTTTGGCCGTAGTAAAATACACTGACAGTTTATAGTCGAGATGAAAATTTGAATTTCAAAGACTTTTAATTTAGAACAAGCTAAATATAAACCTTTTTATGTTAGAGTAATTTGTAACAATTTGGCAGTAATTTGTACTGAAGTAAATTAGTAACTTTGTGACTATCATTCTGTCAATTTCAGGAGGTTTTGTTTGTAATCAAAGGCAATCTTAATATTATATTTAACATGTTTCAATCTCCTAATGACAATTTATTTTATTAAAACAGAAATAAAGGCAAACAGTAGCTTTGTATTTATTTTCCAACCTCACCCAGTAATCTAATTATTTATTACATTATACATTTATCATTCTATGAAAACTAAAATAAATAAAAGTTTAATCTCTAATTCTATTATTTTTATTTTAATAAGTAAAACCTGTATTCTTTTCGATCTATTTACGAGTAAATTCAATGTTTATTAATGTATTTCCGAATACTAGAATAAAGACCTTGTTTCATTACACTCAGGTTTCTCTTTTTTGTTCTAATTTGAAACATTGTTCAAGCAAACGTGACAAAATACTGTTACTAGGTATCCAAGACTATATACTACATAGACAATTATAAGTGTCATTAGTAAGGTAACCACAAAAAGAAGCAATTAAGAAATCCCTGTTACCTACGACAGATCGAATCAAAGAACTCGAAAGCGGTAGCAACAAGTTGTAATAAGTAGTCTCATGTTACAGGCGTGAAGATAATACATACAATAAGTAGACATGAAGATATACTCCGATGAACCGTTTTTAATTCTTAATTTAAAATATAAAAAATAAAATTCTAATATTCGAAGATATACCTGCGCTGGTAAGTAATCAAAGATCAAAAGAACCATAGATAATATAACAAAGACTTAATAGTACTTAGGAAAGGAATCAATTTTGATAAAACAATTAACATCATTTCCCTGAAGCTTAAATATTAAGCACCCGTTTATTTCTTAACGCATTTCAAAGGCAATATTTATTAACACTAAACATTTTACACAAAGGGAAAGTTAAACAATATCATTTATCTGATAAAAATTTGAAATGCTAATATTTTATAAAACTATATTTAAGATACCACAATGAGTAAGCTAAATGATTAGAACAAATTTGAAGCGATGGCACCCCCAGGCGTCTTTTAACAAGTTTCCTTTGGGTGAGGAGCGTTACTCCCAAACTTTTAATCGCCGATGGAACTCTGTAACATGCCGTGAAAGATACGGGTCTGCGCCGCTCAGTTTTAGTGGGAAGTATATTTAATTATCTTAAGCTGTATGAATGTCATCAGGTCGTCGCTTGCGAAGACGTGCGATGAGTGTAGAATTGTCATCATACTTAGGCAGAAACTTTGGACATTTCAATGGTTTTCATAACGCAAGTTGTATGGGCTGTATTGCTTAATGAATTACTTGTATTATATGAACTCCAATATATCTTTTTATATATTTACCTAATTTCGTTTACCTACCTAAATTTTGTTAACAGTACCAGATAAATCAAAATGTTGGTAGAGCTCGCCTCTTCTTTTCTTGTATAATTACAAGCCAGCGTGACATTCTATCGCCGCGGTATATAGGTGAGTTTTGAATTTATCATTGTTAAATTTAAATTAATGTGTTTTAAGAAAAAGCAATAGTAACTAATTATACTGTACCTTTCTTCTATGCTGCTTTTTAACGCCCTCTGATACGTTAATACATGATAACCCCATCGGATGCCTTTTTATATTTAGATGAATATTCGTGGGTAGAAGCTTTACACGTATTAAATGACTTTTGTAAAAAACCAAATGTGAAGTCATTCTATTATTTTATATATTTTTGTCCATTTTTCTAGCATAAGCAAGGAAATGTTAAGTGATGATTATTGATAGTATGTTTTGTATTCAGAAATTATATATTATGAAAACAAATCTTGTTCTGAAAATGTTTAATACTTGATAAATGATTCGAAAATGGTAGTAGATATAGCATTACCGCGATCAAATAAGTTATCGATTAATGGTAATGGTTTTGCCTACCGCATGTACACAACATCAAGTTTAAACATCAATCGTTCTATCATTACTCGTTAATTATCCGATTATTGGTGTCCACGTAAAAATAATCGATGTTTTATAACCATTTTTTGTTGGGATAAAGTGTTATATTTTTATTTGACCTCAATAACCCATTGACATATTATTTATGAATGGTCAAAAAAAATTAGTTTCAGCAAAGTATGTATTTAAAGACTTATCAAAATTATCTAGGGATGAAATAGTCATTTTATTGAAATATATAATTTTCCTTACCATGCCTGAAGTCTCTGCTAAGAAAAGGGCCACTTTAACCATTACTTAGATAAAAGTTCGTAAGAAAATTTCTCCAAGATTTGCAACTAGTAAATCATAAACTTAACCTAAATGCCTAGTTTTATAAAGCTTTTTAAGAGTAGTAAAAGTTTTTTAAGTCTACTTGTGTACTGTAATGTACTCGAGTTATTCATGAGTATTTCAATTTTTTGATGTCTAGTAGATAAATGCTCTTATTTCTTAAGATGAAATCTCTAGGGAAATATATAAATATTTCATTGTAAAGACGTGTGCTGGATAAAAATAAAAGTCACAAAGGTCTTTTATCTTACCGTTAGCTCTGGGGTCGTTGGAAAACCTCCCCAAATATAGATAAATTAAGTGAAATGACAACCATTAGAGCATTAAGGAGTGTCCACACTTGCAAACTGTGAAGTTGAAACTTTTATATATAGCTAAGAAATCACAAATAAAAACTGTGCTTCATAAAATGGTTTACATGGTTGACAGTCGCTAAGCAAATCACACACGATTTCAGGTAATTGTTACACCAGTAAATGGGTATAAAAATCCTCATTACAGTTTCCGCCTCTGCGTATTATTTTTTGGCTTGTTTTCCTACAATATAATTAAAATGAAAAATGTGCTCATTTTGAGGAACCTCCATAAGTTTTATTTCTTTAAACTTTAATTCCTTTTTAAAAAGTTTTATATTAAAAATTAAACACGAAAACTGAAAAAGCAAATCAAAATATGCGGATTCGGATTTATGGGTTTCAATTTTATGCCATAATTTGTTAAGATTATTTTTTAAAATTGTCATTATAATTCTCAACGCGGAAACTCCGGAAAAAGAAAGCAAAATATAACAACAACAACTAATCCATAATTATTATTCTATAACATTATGCATAAAAATTATATTGCGGAAAATTCACAAGAAAAGTTTACAATGCAAAATAATGCAAAGATTTCCTATTTAATCCTTAGTCTTGATTTAAAAGTATATTATATAAAACGCTTTATTCTATTGGTTCATTCGTCGTGTAGTTTGTTACTATGGCTTTAATATTGTGCTCATACTTATACATCTAAGTATAAATCTACGGTTCCAAAGTGGCTTTACACGGTCCCTAAGTGCAGATTGAAAGGGTTTTATTATGTCTATCACTTCGTTTTACGTGAAGAGTTTAACATTAATCTGAGCTTTGTCTTGTTTCAATAGATTTTATTTGGTTCGATCACTATTTATTATGTGCTTGGCACATGAATGGAGAGACTAAGAAAAATGAAGAAAAAAATTTTATAAAGTTTTTGCGTTTGTTCGAAGACTATTTGTGCCTTTCCAATTCTACACTCTGTATTATATTTACTATTTTTATTTTTTTTTAAATTTTGCACTCTTGCTTGATCCGGTAGCATTGTGCTATATTTAGATTTACATAACACAGTCAATGTACAAGACTATTTATTATCATCAGAATAGTGCTGATCTCTTCCGCGAGATTCTCCATTATGTTAATGTTAATGAAGCATACGCGAAACACCACTCGGGACCTAATTGATGAGTAAATTTACATGTTGACTCTATCTGCACTCGCGTAAACTGCAAACGGCAATTTTAACGTTGTAACGTTAATCACGTAGTTCATCAAGCAAATGATTCACATGATGGTTAATAGCTCTAAGGTCTTAATTTATACTAGCAAATATTCCGATCAAGCTGAAACAAAGCGAAATGCTTGAACGTAAATAGTTTAAAAGAATATTATGTTGTTTAATACACGTCGAACATTACCTTCCCACGTATAGTCCTTAAAACAGTATATTTTTTTGTTAATATCAAGCAAATGACTCGATTCCACCGGACGGTATGTCGAGTTCAAATAAAAAGGTGACTGTAAGAAGAAGAGAAAACATTTGCTGGCAAGAATTCCATTTCTTGATTGTGCGACATAGAAATGAGTTACCAAAATTCTTTAGACGTATAGGAATAGTCGCCAAAGTTTCTCATGTCGGCTTTAGATGGAAGAGAGAATACAGAAGTTCGCTAGATACTACAATATGGTTATCTAACGAGACTAACACCCTAAAAACCTTTAATCAAAAGAACTTTAACTTAGCAGCGTCACGGTTCAATATTACACGCTCCGCTTCGAATAGTATACTACAGAAGTCAATGACATATAAATCTCAAAAAGGTATTTCCGTTTATGATTCAATTAATAAAGAAAGGAATAAAATTCTGGTCATTTAGTTATGAATTAGTTTATTATCTTAATAATATGGATTTAGCTCGAAAAACTAATAAGAAATTCGTAAAGTACTCATAAAATGCACTATTTGGAAAAAATAGATAAAGTATTAATATTACACTAACATCACCCTAAAACAAGTCAAGTATTCAAAGAGCCGCGAGGGCATGTACTTATTTAAAACTAACTCGTATTTAGGGAGCCGCCCCAAATCTTCTCAAGACTCAATCTAATTGTTTTATAAACTTAAAACTTGTACAAATAAACTTGTACAACTTTAAAAGTAGCTTAAAATTTATTGAACTTAATCTTGACTCGACGTCCAATTGAAGTCAGATTTCAAAAATATAATTAAACGTCGTGGGCATTGCGTAGGTGAAATGACGAGAATGAAAATCAACTTTTTCCCATTTTAATTACTTAAACTTCGTGAAATAAATTCACGTCATTATGTCAATGCTAATAATGTGACGTTAACACTAATTTAAGGATGGAAAGCGGACCTAATGCAAAAATAATTCTGGATTAAAAGCTATCAATAGAGTAAAACCAGCTTATCGCTATTTGCAATGAATCTCCATTACGATACCCGATTTCTGCCCACGGAACTATAAAAATGGTTTTGTACCGCAACAATTGTTAATTCCGGATAGCGGACGAGCGATTATTTTGTACCCTGGTTACGTCCACGTTGTTTACGTGTTACGGTTTTATGCAAATATTGCAACTGATTGCGACCTGATGAATGTGTCCGCCCGGACCGACATTTACGCCGATTTAAACAAGCTACTTGCCTATAGGATATATACACAATTACCACGTGTAAAGTGTAAAGCAGTAACAGGGAGCTTGCTGATTTACCCCCTTGCTTTTATTAAATGATTATAAGTTAGGGTAATACTCTTACTTACTATTAGGTGTTAAAAGAGATAACGATGTGGCTTCCTTCGGTCCATCGATTTATAAGCTGGTAGTTTTGATTTGGATAAGCATTTTGAAAATAGAATATTTAAAAATCAGTTATGTCAAGTTTCCACATACATTTTGATTTTCGTTGGAAAGGCTCTATTTTATCTATTGTAACACATACTATAAAGGAAAGCATAATTTGGGATAAGAAACAATCATTACATCATCACCATCATCATAATCCCTCATCACTACCTATTTTATATCTGATTTGTGCATAAGCTTATTAATTTCCTTCTTATTGTTACAGTTCCTCACTCCTACCACTTTTTATGTCTCCCTACTTTGTATTACGTATTGTTGAAAAAACGCTAAGTCCCTCAGCGATATTTTTTATTACGTTGATTACACACAGAACTCACTCCCTAGCCAAGAAGGCACACTGTGACAAGCTACTGGCAGATTATGACGTACATGGCAGATTATCCGCTGGTACAGAATTCCGGTTACGTTTCTTATTAGTAGTGAAAAATTATAAACTATTCAACAACTGTTACACTGTCTCATTTTACTTGACATTAATTAATTTCTGTTGTAAGATATCTGTGGAAAAATAAATTAATTAAACTTAGGAAGACATGCATTATATAATAAATGTTTATAATAAATTTATTCTACAAAATTAAAACACCACCAAACAATAACAAAGTTCACGCAAACATAGCAATCATTAATGCAGACGTATATAAAAAACTTAAGTACGTATATATGTAGAGACTATGAAGGTGACACTTCGAAAAATTTCTAAGAAACTAAATTAAATTGTTCGTTATTAATTGGAAGCCAACTAACACATCGAATATTTTAACATTCTTGGTTTGAACCAAAAAGTTAAAATTTAAGTTATGAAAATATTTAATACAATTTACTTTAGTTATTCTTATATCGAGTACTGTGCAAAATGTTTCGCACCTTTCATGGCTATGAATGATCTTCTAGGACTATATTGATTTCAATACATTGTTCTGAATACCATTTTCTGGGTAGTTTCGTTTGAAATAATAATATATCAGTAATTTTACCCATAACTTTGTCAGTCGTGAAAGTCAATTAGTATATGAAACCATGCTTTTGCTGTAAGTTGAGTTAAATTGTTCATTAAATTATTGTTGATCCGAACTTCAATTATCAATTCAATGTACAGACAATCATTACAAAAACAATTTCTGTACTTCTATGTCATTGTTTCTATAATAATGACGTAGAAGTGCAGACATTGTACTTGTAATGACTACATGCATACAAGCGTTAAATAAGAATGTATATTTTAATCTAACCACCTGAATGACTTAGCAATGAGAAATATTTATTTATTATACTTGTACACTTTCATAATTAAGTTCCGTTTATTCTGTATATCGGTTAGATATTGTTTTTTATTCAGTAGATTATTATCAAAAACCCTGTAGTAAGATCTGAATAATCTTTGTCTTATATATTCAATTCATCATCATCATCATTTATTCAACATCACCCTTTTATACTGAATAAAAACCTCTTCCATTGGTTTCCAAGTATAGGAGTATACCTGAGCTGTATCCTTCAGCTCCTTTCATCCCATCTATTCCGCCTCTAAAGTAAGAAGGGGTTCTGACCTTATTTTAAGAAGAGTCACCGCATAACTTTTTACTGTTTCCACAGAATTTGATGATTTTTTAAAATTCGAAAGTGATCGCTTGTCATGTAAATCCATGTAAATTTGAGTGAGATTCAATGAGAAATTTTTGAGCTATCCTTAATAAGCGGATATGATAATCGGATATATCCCATACCATTGTATCAGTGGTCTCATGGATAACACTAAAAAGATACAAATTAATCAATTTAAGAAGTTATCCCATTTAAAATTTTTTTTTGGAGTTTCACCTTCTATTGTTTCTGGAAATAACTTAACACGAACTCCAATATACATTTTTTTTTGGATAATAACTAGGTATAAATAAAAAAAATAGGTAGTTACGTATTTAAGTCCGTTCTAGTTTTGTATACGTTTCTAAGGTCAAAGATAGATGGGTGACCGTCAGTACTGTCGGCTTGCTTGTCTGTTTGTCATAGGTTAAAATACTCATATCTATTCCTCAACGAACAAACAAGTAACCCGAAACAGACGTAAACTCCAAATCTACAAGAATACTATTTACAATCTACACAATACTGAAAGTAAAATAAATTTTGAGTAGTTTTACTTTCCACCTCGCTCACCGAACAAACTCGAAAGAATACTATTAAGGACCAATACGTGGATATTATATTTTAAGAACGAATCCCTAACTCCTAAAACTCAAGTTTATTAAATTATAATAAAAATTTGTACTAAGTGTGGATACTATTATCCACACTTAGTACAAATTTTTATTGTAGATTAGGCAAATTTCCATTACTTGGACTTGCCTTAATAGCATGTCCGAGTCATAATTTTTTATTTATAATTTAACCATAGGGCGTTACTAGAGTATAGACATTATTACTTCTTTTGTATGCTGATATCTCTTTGGAAAAATTTCAATAATGATTGCACCTTTGAGCATTTGGAATCTTCTTGAGTTTTTGGTAAGAACGAAAAACACGTGGTTTAACATTCATGATTTGCTTCCATTTTCCATCCAAATATCATTTTCATTAGCAATTCAAGAAAATTTGTGATATAATTTTGTTTAAATAAAGCATTTCAATATTTTTACTAAACGGTTTCATCCTTCAAATCATTAAGTATCGTGATGAGACAAAATATTGAAATGGCAATAATGACTTTGTTATAACTGAAAATATAATATCAATTTCTGGAAAATTATAATTTACCCTGAATCAAATTTTGTTAAACGAAACGAAAGATTAATGGGGCCCGTTGATGGAAGGGGCGAACAGATTAAATCAACAGTCTCAGATTGGCGCACCAATTGACGTTTTCGGTAACAAGACAATTAAAATTTCAAACATAGTGACATTTGTGGTTAAGTTACCATTAAACAACAGTTTAGAGTTATTGAGATAAACTGATTTTAAAAGAACGCTGATTCAATTATTTTCAACTCGGTTTTATTTACTTGCAAGGTAAAACTTATCGACAGAAATGATGACGCAGAAAACTTAAGTATCTATGTTTAAGCATATTAATAACAAACAAATAATTGCGTAAGTTTCCTTAGTTCGCGGACTTTGCGACTATTCTAGTCTAGAAATATAGTTAAGGGCAGAAAAATTAAAACTGGTTTGGCCTTTGGAACAAACTGAAAAAATCATTATGGCCCGAAGGCTTCAAAGTTTGGAGACCTATGGTCTATACAATACTTCATTACATAGTCATCATCGACAGCCCATACACGTGTATGGGCTGTCGATGGACACCCCAATGATGGGCACAGGGAAAAGTACATAAGTTGTTTGGATCATAACACCATCACGCTGGCCCGATGCGGCCAGGTGATAACATATATTAATTGACATATCCAGGAACCAATGGGGAAAGTTGTTTGGCTTTCATTATCGGAACCACAGCGATCGGAATACTATGTCAACGAGCTCATTACACATTGGTAGCATTATAATTAAACGCTTATAAAATAAACCACATTCTTGGCACCTATTGCCTACGATCTGTCTCTTTTACCCTGTAATTTTTATATTAAATGATTCATAAAATAGAAAAGTACTTATTAAAACGTAATAAGCCGAAATGAGAGCCAAGTTCCTAGCCAATGTAATAGAACTGCTGGCGTGCAGCCAAATTGCCAAGCTCTGGGTTATAGCGATGACACTTCATACCAAAAAGCTTCATGAAAATCTAAGAAATACTACTTCTTAATATAATCTTCTTTATGGGATATGGTGATATTAGAAGGATGGCCCTTAGCTTTAATTATAGTATTAACATAATATACTATATAAGGAAATTTACTTCAACAAGTGTACTCATTTGTACAATTTTTCAACATGAAAAAAGTATAAGTCAGTCTTTAACCTAAATATTTATCGCAATCAATAATATTAGGAAAAATGGCCTAAAAGCTAAAATTGTTATCATTATGGACCTTATCGGGCACAGCAAAGACACATAGCACATAGTAGAATTTAATCATTATTTTAATTTTTATTTATAACTTTACCATTCTGTAACCAATAACTGTGTAACCTTTGTTTCTTAATAAATAAATAAAATGTTAATGATAATAGGCCTTAAGGTAAGGACTTAAAGCTTTAATTTTAATATCGAGTGAAACGGCGACCTAAGAGAGTTGAGGGTTTAATATTAAAAAAGAATAATCAGAGAGGTTAACTGAAACTCGCTGTCCTCAAGAAGCTAGCGAAATTAGAATTCTTCAAGGCTAGAATGAATTACTTTGTACCTACTTTTAACGTAGCTTATGTCACGACAAGAGTGGACCAAATACTCTGTGGAAGATTTCCCTTATAAATATTTTGTGAGAAATTACCGACAACGTTAGTAAGCTCGATGCATATTTCTCATGGACATCTAATAAACAGACTGGATGTTATAGTAGTGCAATTAGATCGAAAGTGATATTTAATATTATTCAGAAACAGACGAATAACACTGTGTCCTTTCCATGAAACAAGACATACCAGAAGACGTTAGCTATTCTTTTAGCAATTTCAATATACAAAGGTCTTCTTTAGGCTTATCAATAAGGGACTGAAGTAATATTAGCTTTATATTAACTCTACCCTACTTTTGTTATTGGAAAGAAATAACTTCACTTTTGTTAAAGTAATAACGTGACCAATCAAAATAGAAAATTGAATAACCTATCCATTTGTGTGAAACCTTTTTGTAGAGACGGAACATTCGTAATAAATAGGCTGACATATTGGAAATAATTTTTTTTTTTAGATCCAACAATACTTACCTAAATTCTGACATCCTTCTAAAGTGCGTAATCAACACCAAAAGTCTTTTGTCATATTTATAATATTAACTAAGTGTATAAGATCGCAATCAGCGAAACCACAACCACGTCTAATGTTAACTGATAATATGGCTTACGGAAGGTTCGCTTCTATTCACTCTAGAAACTTAATGGTGCCTAAGTTGTTATATTTAGGAAACAGATGGGCAGGCAAGGTGTTCCTCATAGCAGTTCGCATGAGGAAAGGAAAACACACGAAGAGTTTGGGCCAAAACATTGCCAAACTAATCCAATGCGGATCGTTGAGCTAAAACAATTACACTTACAACCGTAATCAATATCTGAGTATTTATTTCAAAATGAGATGTTTCATTTTTTTGGGGTCGGAGAAACATCATGATCCGTCTTATCTTTCCGGGATAAAAGACGAAGTGAGGCCCCTGTCGTATCCTATATTTCGTAGTTAAAAGCAATCATAGGTAGAATACGAACCAATGTTTACTTTGTTTTCATATTCAAATCGAAGACAAAACACTCAAATAACCTTAGCGTTTATTGCTTCTGAAGTTATTTAAATGCACTTTGCACTGTGTGCATTAAGATAAAAGTAACAGTTTCACGGAGCAGTTTCAGACAAATTTTAGGTGTAAATTACTTTACACCTTCGCCCAGGGTGTATAATCTCCACTCCGCAGTATTCCCACTACTATAATTAAGAAGTCTCCAGAGGTCTGGTTTTGAAAAATGTTCCTTTAGAATAAATCCTTCCCAGAAAGAGAAGATTCTTTATTTTAACAAAGTCAAGATACCTTTTTCATTTTTTCGATATCCAAAGTTTGTATAGGTACATCGTTACTGCCTATAAATTCTCAGCAAGCCAAAATCCGGAGCAACCTGTATAATAAAGCAATAAAAAGTAAGTTGCGGCGTATACAGGATGCGTTAAACATGATTCCGCAACTTTGCCTATAAATACAGAGTGCATGAGTTATTCTGGTATTCTTTATTTCTTTTGTTTATCTTTATTGACACATTTTATTTTATAACTTATAAAATTTTTCTTAAGTAAAATTTTATTTATGATACTATCCGACATATACGAGTACTATTGTTATTTGTCTGTGACACAAAGTACTTAAGTGTCAACAAGTGTCAAGTAACGTAAACGTTAATCAATCACAATTTTGTCACATTATATCTCGATAACCATATTATAAAACATGTCATATACAGTTATAGCCTCTTCACTGCGCTATAAATTTACATTTCACTAAGGTTTAGAATTTATTTTCTTTTATCAAAGCCACAAAAAATTTCACAATTTACATAAAAAAAAATTCAATGGTATTGAGCAGATTATATCTGTGTTAACAAAAAACAAATAAAGTATCGTACATAATCAAATTAACATATTTTTTGTCAAATATATATATATATATATATATAAATCATATATATATATATATAATCTCTACACTTAAATTTCAAATATATAAAGTATGTGCAGTATTGAGCAAGGTACATAATTCTGTACACATTTTAAATCTCATATTGAAAAACTGCCTCTTAATGCCTTGCCCAATAATTATATAACTAAATGAAATTATAGGTAAAACTAGCTAACTTTCTATACGTAATGTATATTAGATTTAACAGATTTTCGAATAAAAGGGACGAGATGGTACAGCCTTCACAATGATACCTACCCACCAATAAAGATTATAAATCCTCGCTATACATACAATTGTTAAATCCTTCTCAAAATAGGAAAGTGCTACCGAGAAGGTATCATAAATATTTAGACGTATCGTTAAGCTAATGAGATAATTGATTTTGAGAAAGCAAAATAAATTTACTCCACGAAGGAACGGTCGCAAATACCTGGTGTTTTAAGACAATTGAATTTGAAATCAAGTATTCCCAAAACAAACATCATCTGAAAACACAAGTCCAATTCCAATAGAACTGTTTACTTCGATACCCATTTCGATTCAATTCTAGATAACCGTTGATTATCAAATATTTCAATATGTTGGTGTGTCATGCTGGGTATATTGGAGTGAATATGTCTTAATTGGTATCATGTCATATTATTAAAGAATAAGACTAATAAATATATGAGAATCTTGTTAGCGTAGTGGTTCATACGTTATGTCGTGGGAATATAGGCAGATATAATCAGAATCTAATCAATAACTATAAATATTAACTTACTTAACAATAAGTTTTACTGAAATGTAGAACCGAACAATTTGTTTTGTTTAATTGAAGACTGATCAACATTTGAATTTATTTCTGAATATGATTAAAATTATACAATTTTAAAACCAAATGCACAGTATAAATATAAGTTTAGTAAAAATATTGCATTGCAAGTAAAATTACCCTTAGGAGGAATGTAATATCTGAGATAGCTACGTTTCACGAACATAATGCCTACAATTTGAAATCGCAAATGCCTCCACGGGCAATTCGCGAATATTCTGAGTCGGTTAGCGGCATATAACGGATTTTTTATCATCCCTAACATTTTAGCATTCATAGTAGTAAACTGCTAGAAGCTAATATGCCGCAAGGCATGGAGGCCTGTCGTTCTTATATCCTGATATATTTAATATTTTTCAGTGAAAATGAACATCACAAAATATCACAAATATCTAATTAAAATGTCAGTTAGTATCAATATTTGAGATAACTAGTTTTTATGCTGTTCACTGTCGAACAAACAAGTAAATTTCAAGTTTATACAGCTTAATAAACTTAAGCTGTATAAAAAGATGCGGTCGTGGTTCAGTATAAAGAATGTTTTACAAAATATTTTTCTAATATAATTTTTACTATACTTGACTGGAAAAACATTAAGTACTTATCTTTAATTCATTTATAAAAAAGGAAACCACTTCACATAAAAATCGAATAGATAAATACAATACAAATTGACATTAAATATTTGTGCAACTCAATTTTAATAAAAAAAATCTCCAACAGAAGTATATTTTGACATAATAAAATTTGGAACCGCTTTTGTATTGACGCAGAAACAAAATTTTATGTTACAATAAAAATTCACTGTCCCGTTGTTTTATTTCCCTGCACGGAGCGGAATGTGATTGCACACAATATTTTAGCGTATGATTTTACTCATGCGCCAAAGGTAATCGGTCCTCTTTTGTTGTCTTCGCTATTATTCAAGGTGTAAAGACTTTTTGAACATAAAATGACTATAACATGACTTAAACATGACATAACAACATAAAATGTCATGACGTGTCATGACTATGACTTTTACATTCGTGTGAATTTTTTAATAAAATATATTTACTGATTAGATAAAATTGAGACAAGACAATCAAATTAGTTCTAAAGTAAAATTTTACATCTTAGCTAAGAATGCTGCTAAAAGAACTGTTTCCATAGCAAACATACAATGAAAACTTAGTATGGTTTTTACAAAGGTAAAAAAAGTTACAAAATATGAAAGTACAATTTAGATTTCTTCTCAAGTTTCCAACAAAAGCTAAAGCTTTCCTACAGGTTATTCGGACGTCACCGGACAGCACTCTCGTCCCACGCATCTACTTTGCTTGTTATGGCCGTTCTAAGTAATTTATAAGGGAACTTTTAAACTTCGCATATTTTGAATATCTCTGAAATATATCTCCATTAAAGGCAGTACATCTGTGTTAAAAATATTTTGTTCCAGTGAATCATCTTGGATTTAACTAGTTTTATAATACAGAACGGTCCTGTATTTATTTTTATTAAAAGTTCAGCAAATGATACTGCCAAATGGTAAGAGTAGAGGAGTCCAAGTGTGAAGATAACTAGTGTAAACTGCGCCACTACATTTACGACAAAAAAATGCCTTTTCACGCCGCTTTTGTAGGAACCCAATAAGGCTAAGACTGTCAGATTGTCTTAGTATAATCAAAAAACTGAGGCGAATAACGAAATAATGCGCGGTGGAATAAGAAAGACTAATAACGTAGCACGCGGCAGCCGCAGAAGAAGACCTTTTCTAAAATTAGTTTAATCTAAACATGTGCTCAAATTAAGCAGCTTCTGCTGTATGGTAGTTTTAGTGAGTCCAGTGGTTGCAAAACATTCAGTATTTGCAGATGAAATTGATTTCCCCTAGATGAAAATACCTATTGATCTACATTTTTTTTTTACCTTACTTGTTGTTGCAATAGTAGCAAGACCTAGGGCAATTATCCTACCCTTCAGAAGGTCTGTCATGATAACAATCTACAACGCATGCGATGTGTATAGCGCATAGTGGCATATATATCTGCCATCTAGTTAATATAAAAGCACAAATAATCTGTTTTGATATAATTAATTGCCCTTTTTATACGACCTGATAGTCGTTTTAGTGAAAACAATCAAAGTTAATTAATGAAATTCGAAATGGAATGAAATCTACCACTTACTCGCTTGTAAATCGCAATCTTGTAAACGTCGCACTAAAACGACGTTGTCAAAACAGCCGTCATACCAACAGAACAACTGACAGCTTATTTAACAATTATAAACAAGCGACTGGTACCTACGCCACCCGTACAAACAGTGGCACGGAGATTGGACCATTATATTAAATTGGAATAATATTTATTTTAGTATCTCTATCGATAGACATAGCAAGGAACGGTTTTCTTAATTTAATATCAGATAATTTACAATATTACTTATGATAACGTATTATTACTATGTATAATAATTAAAATTAGATAACTGATTAAATCTGTTTACTGTTTCTTGTCTGAGTTAAAAACGGACCAAGACAAAGTAGAACTCGCTCAAAAAATATTTAAGTTATTTATTAAATCTATATTCTTTATAGAAGCATTTGTTCATACAATTATACTCTGTACATCAAAAATCACATAGAAAAAAGATCAAATACTTATTGTACCGCGACCTCCTATACTATTTAAGATTTATTTTATAATTATATAAACCTTTCAACTTCGATTTAACTACCTAAAGGCAACTGAACCCATAGCATATGGAATCCAAAATTACCCCTAATAAAAAGCTAGTTATAGGATATGATTAGAATATACAGCATTAGTAGTAAAATCTTTTACATCTCTCTAAAACAATTTCATTGTAATAAGTGTGTATTTGTTTTAAAATGAAATTTTTTTTTAAGTCATTTTCACATCCCCTCATTTTATTTTGTGTTTATTCAACAAGTAATGGGCAATTTTCAATGCGATTTTGTTGTCTTTCAGTAAGTTAAGATAACAAATTACGGCATTTACTTTCCGCTTTATTTATCATTTCTATAATGGTTTGAGATGTTACTGCTCCAATTATCTTTGTCATTAATATCGACGAAATTCTCCGGTATATAAATAGAAAATTAAATTAAATTATATGCTTCATCCAGCATCTTTAACTTGACAGTGGCTTTGTTTAATTACGTGATATTCAAACACTGAAACTACGACATAGTCCGAGTTATCTATGTCTATTTTTTCAACTAGTTATACATATATAATTATAGTTCTTTTCTTTTCCAATAGGTATTGGAAACTCATAAATTTTTCTTTTGGCGTACATTTTTTCTAATACCTCGAGAATAGCTGTTCTCCAACCGTTTAGTGCAAATTGGTTCGGATAGAATATTGTTGAATCACTTTCCCCAAACGAACGACGCAAGAAATACCCCTGGGAAAATTATTAAATCTTTAAAGACGATGGAAAAAAATATTATTTTATAAGGATAAAGATGAGAAAACAATATTTAAAATTAATTTTATCAATTTTCCGACCTCCCGTAAGTGATCTTAATCTTACCTTATTGTAGCATTTTATAAGATAAGGAATGATTTTATAAATAATAAATTTTTTACGATGCCTTATGAAGTGATTATTAAACGGATATCTGATTAAAAGTCTTGTTTTGTAAGTGTTGACTTTTTATTCTTAAAACTGCCTTCTTTAATATGGTTGTGTTGCTAGCAAACAAAACCTTAATATTGCAATCCAATAGCGTTCTTTGTTTTTTTTTCTTTAGTTTATTTTATTCAATATAAGACAAGGGAAAAATAAAGTTCATAGATTGAAGGGTTTCAATTAAAAACTTCTTCTTTGTAAGGAAACGAAAACTTTTTTCATCAAAGAATAGGCGTTTCTGGGTATTATTATTTAACGAATATTAAAGAAAAACAAAATTTTTGTTTGCATTGTGTTAAAGTCCTTTATTAGGTTTTTTCTCAGCTTATTGTGTAGCTTATAATTAGTGAGACCCGTTTATCTAAGCATGTTTTTATCTAAGCATTCGCGCTTTAATACTATTAGAATAAAATATTCATTTCAATGACATCTATGATCTAGCCGAAATGTATACTAGATAATAGAAATTTCAAAAATTACTAGTTTTAGAGACTAGAATTATTGTTCCTAGAAATCGAGCAGTTTATATTATTATTTTTACAGTATATTTGAATTAATGTTCGATTTGTGTTATACAATCTGAACTGAACTTTCATTTTACAAATACTATATGGGATTTTAGTTGAAGAAGGTATTACTTTTTGAGTTTCGCGCTATGAATAAATTATTGCTTAATAAAATTAAAAGCTGTTTATCTGACATGACAAGTCAAAAGGACAAATCTTTTAGGGAGCTGGTGTTGGTTTACCTTAGGTTTGTGTTATTCTCATAGCCAGCTGTATGTGATATAAACGCGGGTCAGTAATGCATCTTCGCGGACACCTACTATAATATATTTTTGAATACGAAATATCGTTGAGCTACGTTTATTTTAAAAATAATAATCACAATAAAAAGGTTTTAACTTACCTACACCTAAAACTTTATCGCTGAAACTATGATCGTTTGTTTGAATGAGATACAAAAACATAAACCGTCATAACTATGAACTAGTTCAGAAAAATAGTGCTGTAGTAATATTTCTTGAACGACACCGCACACTAATAATTGTATCAGGGCAGCCGGCGACTTTATAACCAAGAAGAATGAGTTTTAATCTTAACTTTTTCGCCGATTTTCGTTTAAGAGTTCTTGTTTAACAAGATAGCACTGCTCTTTTGTAGTCGCTCGTAACTAAAGCTTGCTCCAAGCGGCGTCAAGCCAATTTGAACTTGTTTAATTTGAAAAGAATCGCTTCTTCTTGCAAATCAGCTGGCACGAGTTCTGAAGTTCTCTACGGAAATTTATAGTGTCAAATATCTAAGTCTTGAAAAAATGATTGCGGATAGAAAAAAAGAAAAGAAATTGGTACTAAACCCACTTAGACAGCTCTCTATCTCTGCCTTCTATCTTATTCTTCGTAATAAGGATACGTAAGATAGAAGGAAATAGTTAAAAGAGATTTTTGACCAAGGCGAGGAAATATTTTAAACGAAGTCGCATCATGGTGTTGAAACATTGGCAAAAATTGAACGTATTGGGGTATACTATCGACAAAAGCTTGGCTCTTAAGTAGGATAAAAATACCAATTTCTTTTATTTGTAACTGGAAAATTATTTAAGTGTATTGAAACGTTTTAGCTATTAATTAGTTATCATAGATAAATAACCTACTAACAACTTAATAAACAAACAAACTCAGGAACAACTGAGGTAATCTGTGCTTTCATTGATAGTGTTCATTTTATTTTCAAATCATACAAGTTCTTTTTCTATAATTCTTCATTTGATGAAAAGCTCATAGGCATAGTGGTTTGAGCCCTCTGGTTTCTACTAAAAAACAAAGCAACTGTAGCCGCATGTTTGAGTATGGAACAAGCTCAAACATGCAGCTTAGCAATGACAAAATTAAACATAAACTCATCGCGTAGTCAAGTCACATTTATACTAACAATTTATTTTTATCTTGTTAAGTATATACTCATTAGGACTTAAATGAACTGTTCAGATATTTAATAGTTCCGGAGTATTATTTACAATTACAGCATATCCTACTACTTCAGTATTAAGAAACAAAATGAAAATAACGTACGTACAATCCAATTAGGCTACTTACAAATTATGACATAGGAATTATAAGCCCTTCTATCGAACAATAACGAATACCATTTTTCACTTGCAAAACACCAACCGGCAGGCTGCAAAAGGTTTACCCAATAAGTTTATGTTAATAGCTATCGAAATTTGGATGAGATTCTCCTAAAGGCCACGGGCAGAAGGTTTAATGTGTATGCAGATATAAAAACGTAATAAACTACAATTTTATGCGCATGGACTTTATATAATAAATAAACAAACATGGTACTAATTACTGTAAAACTAAGAAATTATTCGGCGCCTTCTCAAAACTCATAATCTTTAAACTTCTCATAACCTTTACATCTGCAATATGAAAATATTGATTATTGATTCATTTAATAGTAAAGGATCTACATAGCTATCAGACATTATGTTATTAATTAAACCAACACTAATTTTAAATTGGAAAACTGCTCAAATTGAATTATTTTAACCTTTTTAGTGTTTTGAAGCCGGTTTTTAGTTTTTTAAAAGGTTTTTTACAATTTTGTATTGTTAGTTTTAAGGTCAAAATAAGATGGGTGACCGTCAGTATCGTTGACTTGAATCTCTGTTTATGGTTGGATAAAATACTTAATTATCTTCTGAAATAAAGTTTCGTGAAAATTACATCGTCCAAGTTAACAAAAATGTAAATACCTTAATGGTATCACGAGGGAAAGCTCGTTTCTCTACAACTAACATCACTGAACTAACCTAACCAAACATAGTAACTTAATACTTACCAAAACGATGTGTAATAAAATTTTGGTAAGCTTTGAAATTATTTAAGTTAATTAATAAAAACCGATCTTTATACATAATGCTATTTGAGATAATATTATATGGAGAGCCCTTCTCTTAATAAAGAACATGAATTTGGATAAAAGAAGAAATAATATCCCAAAGATTATGCCCCCTCGTGCTAGACTAGTCCTCAATTCAAAAAGGAATAGTCCTAAAGTTATTCGGTTTGTAAACGTGGAATCCTCTATTAGCATAACTGTTTCTCTCTCTTTCCTATGGCATAGGTATACACGAGGCGTGAAAACATGGATCAACATAGAAAAGTTGACGTAGCTGGAACCACTAAAGCCAGTTTGTTTTTCGCTACACTAGCTTGGGTGCGAATTTAAATTAAAATTTTTCGTAGTTGGTATGATGAATACGAGTATTTGTTCACCAGTGATGGACGTTTCTTCTTTCTAATTTATAACTGATATTTATATGTTTTACTATCAATATTTTATCGTATAATAGTCTATTTTTACCAATCCATGTCTTTTATGTTTTATAAAACTTGCAAAGCATCCAAATTTTACTGGTTTCTTAATGAAATAGATTTTTTGGAAACCTCGTTATATCCCTACAAATTGCAATGTATCTTTCTTGTCCGAGCTTCAGAAGAAATAAGCATCAATTGCTGACTCACTGAGTTGAAGCCACGGCCTAGTCTATTTCCCTGATTCTCTCATACGCAATGGAGTGCAATGGAGCGAACTATTGGTGAGGAATGGCCCCATAAAACTGCCCTTCTAATAAATTGCGTCCTTGATGACTACTTTCCTTTTACGACGTTCGGACTCATTCGTTCTACTGTGAAAATGTATTCGTTGGCACGCGTTAATTTTTTTCACAAATTAGGTTATTATCTGTGATTAATGAAGTATGCAGTGCGGTAATTTATTTGCGATTGGGCTAGGGATAACGAACAAAGATTTGATTTTTCCGCGGTTATATGAGAAAAATATATCAACATTAAATCAAAAACGTCTGCTCAATTAAATTAACAGTGCCTTATTTGTTAAGTATTTAACCATAACTTATTTGAAGAATTTTGATCTAGTAAAACAATGGTAATAATGTCATCATCAAGATTTCTTACTAATTAATCATCATATATCCACATACCACCCACATCCCACTACTGGGCATAGGTCTTCCTACATGGAAGAAATACACGTTGAAAACATTTGCCCTAACAAATAGAAACAACGGCTTAAAATGCCTTTCGAAGCATAGAGAAGCTCGAAATAGTAAATTTGATTGCCCATCCTGGAACCTACCACGATGAAAGCTTCTTTGTTTTTGTTATTGAAACGAGAGCACTCGAACCACTACGCCAACGATCTTCTGAAATAGTTATTAAATAATAACTGCATTAGTTTTGTAACATGTTCCACTTATTGCTAATATGGGTAATTTTATCTCCAAATTGTAACTATTCTGATTTCCACCTATCAAGCGATGCAATTGTATATGGACACAATTGTTTTTATCAGAATAGTAAAACATATTAAAAAGATAATAATATATACAGTAATATTATACCATGATTGCACAGTAAACCTATAAGTGAATCAAGGAGGTAAGTCTAAAACTATGTGAAATTTTATCATAGTCAAAAATCAGGGAGAAAGCCACAGCAACATGGGTTTTCAATTTTAAAACCACCTGCACAGAACGGATTAGGAATTATCCGTTCACACCGAATGCCACTTTCGGTTTAACGAGTCAACTTTACGACATTCCTGGTGAAACAAAATTGTATACTTAATACGCCGCGGTGGAAATGTCTTATGCAAGGTAAAATGTTTTTAGAGAGTTTTAAAAATCATCTTACAATATAATGTACTGTAAGTTAATTGAGTTAATGTAATAAAAATTAAATAATTATTTGACGAAAAATAAATATCCAACCTCACCAATTAATATATTCCAAAAGATTTGCAATGAAACAATAAAACGAATACTGACACTATTTTTGAAGTTCCCATTAGCCTAACGAAAGATTTTCTATTGTTATGGAGACACGGAGAGGCTGGTAAGGGACAATAGATATGCCTGTCGCTATCGGGTTCTGGTCCACTCATGTTCTCTTTATATATTCTTCAATAAAAATATTATATTTAGTCTTATATTTAAACATCGTCCCTCGTCATAACATTGTCCCTATATCGACTGCTGCATGGCACAGTATCAAATAAAATAGATGTATTAAATGCCTGTAAAATTGTAATCAAAATTTAATTGACCGCTAAGTAAAGTACAATTTGCTGGCAGCTTTTGAATTGTATAATTTTAACTATTATTATTAATAATAAGATAAGATACAGTACTTTTCAGTATTATTGTTGCGGACTGGCTAGTTTTCGTATAATTCTTTATTTCATATTTGTATTTTTTCTTTGTTTTTGAAATATACATTTTGTTTTACCGTCAATTTGAAAATTCACAACTATTATAATTATATTCTTCAATCTTGTCTTTCATGAGAGTTGTATGAACTTAGACTGAATAAATGTATTTTGAGTTTGACTTATGATAAAGCTGTTTTTGCTTAAAATATAGAGCCTTTTCTTAACCGATACCAGGACTTTTTGCTCCGCCTTATGAATATCTGGTTGCTTTTAATGAAATTTTATGAATTAAGAGAACCTATAATAACTTAACATAATGGATTTAATTCCGTAAATTTTTCGCCCGTTTAGATGGGCTGACTAAATAACAGATGTAATATAATAACAGATGGAGTTACACCCAAGTATACGATCTTGGGTGTAATGAAGTGAAGGGTAGGCCTTAATAATTAAATAGATAGATAGATAGTCTTTATTTCTATTTCTACATCACACACAATGGATTGTGTGTGATGTAGAAATGGAAATAAATTGATCTATTGAACCTATGTACTGTCTGGATGGATCCAGACAGTACATAGGTTAAAAGACAAACATAAAAACTTAAAACTTAAACCTTAACCTTAAAACTTTCTTCGCTTATTGCTTAGTGTTTCAATTTATTTTTTCGGTTCACATTTAATGAATCTTACTCGAGCGTAGTAAAATCTAAGCATTTTACTTTGCTAACTTATTTTTATTTCTTGCTAGGACTGGTAAATTTGGGATATGACTCAAATTATTCTTTATTAACTCAAATTGCAGTAGTATTTTTTTCATTTCAACACAAAGATCGCGTTGAGATTAAATAAGTATAAGAGCGCACTACAACACGTTGGAATAACTCATAGAAGGCATAAAGCTTTTGAATTCGCCTCAACTGTTTTGTGTAAATACATATTTTTCAACGATTGTCATTATACTCACTGCTCATATCGATTTGACGTTTTTATCCCTTAGAGATACAATTTATTTTTAGAGGAACATTGATTATCTTTATTTTATCTTCTTTAAAATGTACCTTTAGCTAATATTGAATATTATAATTGATAATTAATGACAAAATATAGTGAATAATATAAATAAGCTAAAAGATTTAAAACAAAAGCAAAACACAAGGATCATTCAATGGTAATGTTTATGGAAATATGAATGTTTAATTTTATGAAATTCTATTTCTTGATTGTGCGACAAAGAAATGAGTTTAATCTTTGCGCGCATAGGAACGGTCGTTCAACGTCGGTCGTCTTATGTACAAATAAAAAAATATATACAGTACCCCTAGAGTTAGTTTGAATCGTATCGTGCGCTTGCGATCGTAGTTGCGGTCAGCTGATAATTGCATATATAAAAAATCGTTTGCAAAACTGCAACAGAGGCGCTGCTATCGCTTTCATACAAAAAACACGTTTGAGACGTTTTAATTCGATTAACACTTATACTAGCGAAACAGGCATAAAGCCACGATCAATAGAGAGTAAATTTTGCATAGCTAGCAGATACCCTTCTGCCAGCGTGTTTGCACAACTATCACCGGCCTATGTAATTCGCCTATTGTGAAATTCATAACAAAAAGTTCTGTTCTAGAATCGCTAGAATTTTCGCATATTTACGTTTCTTGAAATACCTAAACCACTTATATTAGACCAACTGTCAGTTTATAATAAACCCTTTTTTGTGAAAGTTCACAGTGTGAATTAAATTGTTTTAAATTGACTAGTTATTTGTCAAACTAATAAATATTGTTATCATGTGCGGCACAAAACAGATTATTTTTAAAATATCCATAAATAAGACACTATTTCACTAGTTATGTTATTCTTGAGAAGTTAACAGGTTTTGTGGCTGGATAGGCACAAAAGGTATTGGCTGTGGAGACATCTTTCAGTTCATTTTATTTTCAATTCATTTCATTTTATTTTTATTTTAAATTAAAAATTAATAGGCGCTTTAATTTTGGTTTTAATGTGACCCTTTACCAAGTCCTTTTATTCATAACGATGAGTATAAATGTTTATCTGATTAAGTATCATAATAGCTCTTCTCGTTAATGCAAACTAAATGTAATCTAATTTACATCACTGTATAAGCAAACATACAATACAATCATTTACAATACAGACATTGACAGTGTCACGTAGTTAATGTTATTCATATGAAGCGATGACAGTATGCAAATTAAGCCAAATATCAATTTCACGAGGATGGTACTGCCGTGAAATATAAAAGTAATTTATTTTAGATACATCATCATCTTTTAAGATTATTGATATGAAACTCGAGCTGTCTAATTTAAAATATTGAAGACCCTTTCTTCTGAAATTTCACCTGTAATTTCGTCTGCATGGCTTTGAGAAATGGGTCTAAAGCTGTTGTAAGTACAAATCTCATTTTTTATGCAGGATATGGGTTATATGTGCATCAATTTGTAAATAAATCCCTTTTTGAATGTGCAGAAAACATACAAACTTTCGCATTTAAATACAATATTAGAAGATCTATAGAGTTAAAATTTCAAACATTAATTCATCAAAACGTTTAATAAATGTAAATAAATTTGCTTGACCAGAAATAATAGAGTTGATCTATATAATTTTCAATATAAAATTTGATAATATCGTTCAAATTCGGTACATTAATATCTAAATACATAGAGGGTAATGAAAATGATGTATGAAGTTCCTTATTCTGACAGAAAAAAACTGCATGCGTATGTCAATATGTGCAAGCTGTCTACAAAATACTATTACACTTTTTCTGTGCTTAAATTAACGGAAATTTAAATTTGAAGTTTTGAGAAGAAATGCTAGTGAGCCAGAATAGAGCATGATACATATACCTATACTGTAAAATTCAATTTCATGCTGACTAGTGACATTAGTGATTACGAGAGCTTTTCTGACAAATTAATTGTTAATATTTGCTTAAGGTATCTCACGAGAAGCTGTATCTTGATTAAATCGTTTAGAATTTTGAAAAGGCAGTTATCATTTGTAAGTTTATATTACAGATATTAATTGATTAAATCTTTATCATAGTTAAAATATACTATGATTACGTAAATATATATCAACAGATCAAGGCTGATTAATCTGTATTGTCCGTCACATTAATTATTTCCTGTACTATGTGTGGTCTTGCTGGCGGGCTGGTAAGAAATGAAAAGCTCAAGTCATGAAATGTAACTGCTATTTAGTAACAAAGGCATCAATTGAAAAATTCGTTAGCCATCTTATATTCGGCTAAAATGTAACACGTTCATATATATGTTCGCGTGCAAAAGATGCGCAAAAATAATGTTCATTCTTTCATTCAAATATATCCCGACGCTTTTTTATAAACGCGTTTTTACAGCAGAGTTTAATGTTCCAAGGCTGTTTATTTTTAATTATGTAACTGAGAACACTCAACAACATAAATACCTGAGAAAGCAATTTATATATATATATATATTTTAATCTGCTTCAATACTAAAAACAACCTTTATTCGAATTGAAAGCAGAAAACAAGTCATATAAAACAGGAAATTTTTGTTTTTACTAAATAAGTGTAAAATTGCACACCAAAGACAAGGTAGTTTGGGGGTAGTTTGCTTTAGGTAAAGTTAAAGTAGTAATCTATTTTCTACGATAGCATTAAAAAGTTGTATTATTTAGTCTTCTTCTGCTGATTCCAATCGAACAATGGTTTCAAAAAATGCATCCCAGAGCAACGATCGCTTAAATTAAAATTTCGAAAACCGTTTACAAAACTTGACCGCAGCTCTTCAAACTAGAAATAGTAGTCGCAACGAACTAATATCATTCACTTGTGGGAAATTAAGGGAAAATTATTGTGGGCGTTAAAAATTTAACAAATGAGATAAACTTCATATTCCGAATTACGAAGGACGAAGGTGAGATAGTTCCAACCCTATTTAAAACACACTTTTTGGAACAGTTAGTAGGTGGCACTACGAATGCATTATCTGGAAAAAACCAATATTAAATAATTATAACGGTGACCATATTATCTATATTATACTTAGCATCTGTTCTGTGATAGTACCCTTTTTTTAAGGTGTAAAATATCAGTTCCAGCTACTTTTTATATATATTATAGGTTAATATATGCAAATAAATAAATATGCAAACCCGTAAATACTCTCGCTGCTACCTACAAAAGAGAGAACTTTAGAATCATAAGAAACAGTGTTGCGCTTACTCAACTTATCTTTGCCAAATTTTTCATTTTTTATTCCTATATTTAATTTTATACGTTACATTTATGCAACTTTACCTTGTTTAAATTTTTGACATCGTCAGTGTTCGAAAACATTGTTTACGAGACCTATTTCCATTTACTTTCGCCTAAAAAAGTGACACGAGTAGATTTCATGTAAATTTTGTGATCATAAACAAAATCCTTTATAAACGTTGCGGTTTGATACAGAATTTTCTCAAATTGGACCTTTTTGAAGAGAGATTTTCCTAACATAAACATTATGGTCCGTATATAAATTATAAAATACAATAACTTATTTTGAAATTGTTGATGCTATACAGAAAGATACGTTTTAATCTGATTTTGTTGAGCGTGCTGCAATTGGGGCAAGCTTGTTAAGCTATAACGAATCGTATAACAAAAAATACATTCGTTTAATGTAATGATAGGCAGATACTGATATTCTAAATTTAACAAAAGAACGATCATATTTTTATTTAAATAATGTATGTACATGCGTTAATTTTCTGTTCAATCTTTTTTTAATGGTTTAAAGCAGGTTCCTTGTTGAAGCAACTATCACTGAATAAGACTTATGTAAATGGTTGAATTGAATTCATATACCAGTACGGGGTAGCTAGAAGAAAAATACCTTTAATAATTTCAAATTATTAAGAAGATCGTAAAAAGTAATTGCAAAAACAGCCTCTTGTTAGAAACTGAGTAGAATCGTACACTTCTGGCTATGAGTCCACTCCAAACATAGTTTCTGAAACATTCGGTAAGTTCTTGTCTAATGTTGAGCACAATCAAAAATTGTATAATAACTAAGTGCTTCTAACAATGCTTAAGAAACAGTTAAAGAAACTACCTACCTAGTTATTGAAACTGAATAAGCTGCAAGGAGTATTATTATAGAATCTGATTCAAAGAGCTAATATTGAACTTATCATTTATGTAAGTAAATTTATTTTTTTTATTTTACTAGAAGGTAGCAAAAACAATCTACGAAAATGTCTAACAAACTTAACATCTATATATAGTGGCCACTAATATAACGACCATTTTTCAAAGAAATTAAGAATTCACACTTGAAAAAATACAATTTAAGGTAACAGCTATGAGCATGATATAGTATTACTTAAAAATTTATATATTTAAAATCTTTAAAATTACTTACTTTTTAAATAAAACACCTTGGTACTAAGTGATATTTTATTACTTTAAATTAATAAAATGTATTTCATTTCAGCTACAAAATTCATTTTAAGTTTACATTAATAATTAATAAATATTTTACAAATTCTTAGTCGTTTTTTATTATTATATCAGTTATTTAAGTATCAAAAGATGAACACACACATTTACATAATACACATCTACGTATACCCTGAAGTCACTGGTGACTAGTCCAACTTCCAATCTAGTCAAATAAGTGTAAGCAGTAAAATATGCAAAATTGTATGTTCAATACATTAGTATACCTATGAATATCTACAACGATATGAAATATGAGCGCGTTCAGTGTCTTCTTGCAAGACGAAAACAACTTAATTATTGATATGATAATTCCTTTCTGAAATTTCAATATTTACATAAAATGGCTTAATACAATAATTACTTAGGTACTGTTAAGAGTAATAGTAGTATCCAGTTTTAAAATGTTTCACCTATATATTTTATCATCATGAGGAGGCATACTTATGAAGTAGGGAGCTGGAGGTGGTGGCGCTAAGTACCGTACTGAGCCTGGGCCAGACTGAATCTTATGTGGCAATGTCGCTGTAGATAAGGATGGTGGTGGAAGGGTAGCCGCATAACCAGGCCATGCTGCACCCCATAGAGGAGCACCTGCCGTTGCCGGACTGCTTGCCAACGGGCCGCCTCTATAAGACGTTGACGTCATACGTAATCGAACCACGCATATTACAATAATCAAAATAGCTATAAATGCTACAACTCCTCCTACTATTCCAATAATTAGATTATCGTCATTTGTGGACGATGCAATCCCGACTACAGGAGCGCCTTTTGGTTCACCAGCAACTTTTACTCGTTCATGTGAAGGAGCTACCGACCAAATAATGTCAGGCTCAGCTGACGTTCTATGTACAAGACGAGGAGGCAATGTCGTTGTGACCACATTCGAAGAAGATATTGTTGTTCTTCTTCTCGTGTCACAAGACAACTCATCGTCGCCTATTTCAACCAATAGAAATCCGGACAGATGTTCAGGTGAATCACATCGCACATCCTCTATGCCAACATTCGGTAGCCATCTCCTCAATGCCCGCGCATTACAGTCGCATTTAATTGGATTAGTATCCAAACCAAACATTGATAAATCAGCTCGCCGGTCATCAAGAGCCACCAACAGTTGTGGTTGTAAAGTACTTAACTGACTTCCTGCTACGTCTATTGTTATTTGAGAAGACCTTGGCAGAGGAAAAAGTAACGCTGGGGGGAGGTTCGTAATAGACGTGTTTCGGAATCGAACAGTGATTGACGGAGCTTTCAAACCTGCTAACACTCCAGACGATACTGTTTTCAGCCGTGATCCTCTAACACCTAACTCTTCAAGCCGTGGATGCAATATGGAATGCAACTGATCTGCACCGACATTGGTATCTTTCACCTCAACATCTAGTTTTTCAAGAGCTAATAAGTGTTGTAAAGTACCCTGAACATCAAAATATCCAAGTCTTGGATATCCGAAAGCCCAAAGCTCTACTAAATTAGGCAAAGATCTAAATGCATTCTTTTCGATTCTTGTACACTTTTCAAGAAACCTTATATCTAAAACTCTGAGAGATGATAAACCTTCGAAGTTACCATCTAAAATCATCACGACTGGATTACTTGAAATATTCAAATGCCTTAAATTCTTAAGTTTTGGCCAAGATATAGATAAGGCACTCGATATGTCTTTAATTTCATTATGAGACAGGTCTAAAGATTCCAACAAAGTTGTTCTTGCGAAGGTCTTTTCAGATAAGTGAGTTATATTATTAAATGATATATTTAAACTGTACAAAAATGGAGTCTCAAGTTGCCCAACCGACTTCAATCCAGTGCCAGCAAGATTTAATTCCCGTACTGTTTTTGGTTCTGTTAGGATATTATTTAGAGTTTTTTCTGACAGAGGATTAAATGAGAGATCTAACTTCTTTATATTAACCATTACACTATTTTCAGCAGGTATATCTACAATATTGTTGTGGGATAAGTCAACAGACGAAACAAAGAAGTATTGCTTCTGCAAAGCTTTCAAAGGAGCACTTTCGAACAAATTCCTGCTCAGTACTATTTTTTCGAGCATTTGTAACCTAGATCGTTCGAAAATATTATCAGGTAATTCCGATAGAGAATTTCCGGCCAAATTTAGGAGTTCCAACCTTACAAGACCTTCAAATAATCTATCACCAAGGCGATCTATCTTATTATCTGAAAGGTCTAAATATTGAATTTGTGTAGAGTTATGAAAAGCCATTTCACTTATTGTTTCAAGTTCATTTCTCGCTAGTAAAATTTTTCTTAATTGTGGGAGACGAGCAAAGTCGAGTTCATCTACGTTTTTCAAGGCGTTTCCAGATAAGTCCACTAATTCTAAATATTGTAGGGTGCTAATAAGTTCTGAAGGAAAGAAGTTAAACTTATTGTTTGTAAGAATAATTTCTCTCAAACGTGGGTGTATTTTGAATGAAGATGGGAATAAATAACTCAGTTGATTATCTGAAAGATCAATTACTTCCAAACTTGTACCGGTGTTAAAAAATTCTCCTTTAAACGCATTTAGCTGATTGCCTTTCAAAGATAAATATTGAATGGACATAACGTTTACAAATGCTTGTGTCCTAATATTAACTATATTATTGTAGGACAAATCAAGATACGTTAGATTTTTTAAATTTTTAAATGAGTTTTCGGATATTTCTTGTAACAAGTTATTTGACAAATAAATTTCTTCTATATTAGGAGTTTTCAAGAATAAATTTACAGGTAGGGCCTTTAATCCAACATGACTTATGTCTACGCTTAGAAGTGCTTGATTGTGATTAAATACATTTTGCGGCAACACACTAATGTGTGCATTATGACTTATATTTAGATGAGTTAAACTAGGAATAAATTCGAATGTGTTCACCGGAATTTCTGACAGTTGGTTGCCAGACAAATCTAGGAACCACAGACTCACGAATCTAAGTTGTTCACCTGTAAAGCCGAGGATTCTATTTTGGCTAAGTGATAGAAAACGTAGTGAAGACTCTAATCCATCGAATATCTCAGCTGCGACGGAATTTAATAAGTTTCCGGAAAGGTCTAAGTGGTGAAGCATTTTGAAATGATCAAATGCGGCTGGTGGTAGTTCTCTGATGACATTTCGTGACAATACTAATGATGTTACTCTGTCAGAAACTGCTCTAAGAATATCGTTGGATAAAGCAGTCACTCTGTTGAATCCTAAATGAACTGAGGATAAGTTTGGCAATCGGGATAGCGCAGTCGCTGGGATAAGGAGAATATTGTTATCACGCAGAAGCAAAGTTTGCAGACTTGTTAAACCATCGAAAGCATCGTCTTCGACCTGTAAAAAAATATAAATTGCATAACAACTATTCTTACGTATTAAATTTATTTTTTAAATTTCATCTATCATACTTTAGGCCTTTAGCTTATTAAAGTTCTATTATTGCTAAAATCAAACAAATGAGTATGTATTTGTCTTTGTCACAAACAAAGCTAAATAAATAAAATAAGCTTGATGAGTATTTATTTGCATTGATGTTTATTAATGAAAAAAATGGAAGTGCAATAAATATTATATTATATTTAGCTCCTAAAAATATACTTACTGTACGCAAAGAGTTGACACCGACGTCCAAATAGCGCAATTCTGTAAGCCCAACAAAAGTCCCCGGGGGCAGCTTCACTAAATTATTTCTACTCAGATCCAACACTTGTAATGACACCAGTGTGCTCAAGTGGCTATTATCAATGTTCTGAAAATAAAGAAAATAAAAATTTCAGAGATTAATAAATTTGTAGAATATCATAACTGATGGTAAGGTCTTAAAGTGATTCAATATAGGTTTACATTATATTTTAGAAAGAAAAAAATATCCAAAATCTGCGTGCATTTTTGACTCCCATCCTGAGGTGGGAGTCAAATACCCACCGTGATTGCTAAGACCGCTGAGATATCCAAGACTAGGTAGAACTCTAGCACAAATATCTGTCGATGGCCGTCTGGTCAGAGCTCAGTACCTATGTTTATTTAATCAGAGATTCGATTCCCAGAACGAAAAATAACGATAGATATGTGGGATAAATACGAATGTTTGTGCATGTGTCACGGATGTGTATTAGAGTAATTATCATATGTCTGATATTTATACTACTATCTATACTACTATTTATACTCTAAACTTCGCGGGTATTTAGTTTCCATAACCCAAGCTCGTGGATGCTTACCTAAATGTGTGTGTGTGTAAAAAATATTTTTATTTGTGACCCTATTCCCGCTAGTTTCCCTGCTTTTGTATCATAGATATCGTGGTAGACGTTACCACAAGAAGGTCTATAATGTTACAAAATTTTGAAATTGTTATTTAAAAAGAACTATACAACTTCAGCGTTCTATTAAAACAAAGTGAAAACGCTGTTCTTTAATCAATAAATCAAACGTCAGACATAATAAGGTTTTTGTTGTTTAAGGTCATATAAAAACTATGTCTAGCATTTAAACAACACTTTTTTTAAATGATGTTCAAAACCAACTTTAAACCATTTCCATACGAATCACAAATCCAAAGATTTACTTTCTCCATGGAGCTGATTCATAGAAAACTATTAACATTCAACCTTGACTTAAGTTGAATAAAAAATTCTCACCGTAATCATGTTACTTGAGAGATTCAGGTGGCGAAGCGTCACGAACGATTTGATCGCTACCGTCGGGAAATCTGCAATGAAGTTCTCGGACAAGTCTAACTTCTCCAAATTTTCGATGCCTTGAAACACGTCGCTGTTGAATTTGGAAAGCCTATTGCGGCCGAGATCGAGAGTTTGTAAATCAGAAAGGCCGATGAATGCGCCTCCCTCTATGGTGGATATCATATTACAGTGCAAGTCTATTTCTTCTAAAGTCTTCTGTGCAACAAATGAACCTTGCTGTATTAGGGCTGGAAATCAAAATTAAATATTATCAGCATATTTTTTTATTTGATTATAAGGATCAGTAACTTAAAGTATAAATTATAATTACGAAATATTCAACTAGTTTTTACATTTTCTGTTAAAGATAATAATAACAAAGTCATACCTTTTTGACTTTTATAGCTTTTATTATTGATTGTGGATCTTCAAATTTTTCAAACGATTCTTTATGACGTGTAAAGGTAAGGATAAATATTTGACTGTTCTTCTCAGATCAAGACTCCCCAGTAGGTAACGAACAAATTTAACTTAAGTTGACGTTCAATTATTTTTACTTTGAGAAAGAGACTTTAACGACTAAATCAAAGACTTCGAAGTCTTTTCCATATTTCGAAACACATCGTCCTATACCGCTGTACCTATTACGTACAAGATTGTAGCAACCACGTCAAATCAAAAATGTGACATTGTATAACCTGATACTTCAGAAAAGAACATTCAAAGAAATCAAAGACAACAAAAATTTACCTATTCTATTCTCCCTCAGTGAAAGAATACTCATAGCACGCGGCCCATTCAGCGATGATGAAGGCACCGAATTTATATTATTGCGGTCGAGGCGCAGCACCTGGAAGAAATGAGCTCTTAATATAAGGAGTCCTCCATTTTCGATACAGAATTGCGGATGAATTCTGTTTGACAAAAATATAATATGTGATCAGTACCTTAATAATAAAAATAAATTAAATATGTTTTATTAAAAACAAAATACGCAAAGACATTTTTTTCTACCTTTTGATTTATATCGATTGCGAACAAAATATGCTTTGAAATTCGAAGACATTTTTAAAATTTCTGGTGATATATTTATTACTTTTCCATATATAAAATCATCAATAGAATTAACGACTGACAAAATAAACACAAATATTTAAAAAAAATGTAATGTAATAGACATACTAATGTTATATAGGTCACGGCCAATCAACTTACTAGAATATCCGCTCTGCAAGCGATATGCTATGAATTTCAACTCAATACCAACATCTATTGAAATTTTATACCGAGACACTGAGAAATTTGATATCAAAATACTCTCCTTCATATTGTCTTATGAACAATTTGAGAAGAAAATTTTAATAAGGTTTGAGTAATTTTTATTTGAATATTTTGTTTTATTCTTCAATTAAATTGTTCTTTGTTTCTACAGCCACATTTTAACTTCTTTAGCAATCTCATTTGCTATTATATTTACGTTTATATCAAATTAATAATTATTCATTTAATACTTGCAATTATAGTAGGTACTTGTGGACTATTACAAGACGTGTAATCAAGAGTAGAAAGCGTATTTTTGCCATTAAACAATAGATTGGCATTGGCATCCAACTATTAGAAATAGGGAAGTTCCGAATCTTTTTTGCCTTCTAGAAATAAATATTATACAATATCGAGCACAGCTTCGTTAGGGAAAATATATTAATATAGATTTTAAAACTAACCTTGAGCACATCGCATCCAATCAGCAAGCCCTCTTCAATTCCTCGTATGCTATTCCCGCTAAGATCTAACTCTTCCAATGCAGGCAAATTGTGAAGCTCCGCAGTAGAAAATATAGGATTCAAGTTGTCTCCAAAAAGGTTGTCAGCGAAATCCAAACGAGTGATGTTTCCTTTTACTCCTGCTAACAGTCTGTCCGGGAGTCTCCGTAGACTGTTATGTGAAAAATCTAGCTCTTTCAGCGGCAAGCCATAAGTTGAGAATATCTGCAAAAGGAAACACACCATTCCAATTTTATACAATCTCTTCATTAAATCAAGACTCATGATATTCAAAGTTTAATTTGACTTTTTCCCATACAAAATTTAAATAATCATATTCATATCCTTCATAATTTTTGATTAGCTTTAATTTAAATTATTTTTGAGTACTGTAATAATACAATTGAATTTTTTTATAAAAAGCTCAGCAATTGACTCGACACCACATGATAATAAACAGTAGAGGAGTCCATAATATGTGAAGATAGCTAGTGCAGCATGCGACATACTGCCCTAGCCACCCTCACCTTGACGGCCCAAGTGCTTTTTCACGCCTCTCAAAGAAACCCATGTTGTATGAAGGAGGGAAATTAATATAATCATACTAATTTTATTTATAAATAATTGTCTAACTAAGAAAAAATGCATTTCTAGTATGGATGCAATTTTTAGTCTAAAATAAATGATTTTTATTTTTATTAATTTTTAACAACATTTTTAACAAACTTATTTAAAATAAATAGGCATATAGGTTAATCGTCTCATAACCGATAAATTAAAAAAGATTATTTACTTAAATATTAATTATAATTTTACTATTGTAATGTACAATTCTCTACTATTGTAGTACCTTTGTACAATTCTCTAATATTCTGTTGTATCCTTTTAATTGTCTTTGTTTGTACATAAATTGTTAAATAAATAAATATTAATTAAAATCAAACTAATTATTGTTGGCGATTGTCAAGGCGGTGGCAAACTTTAACTTTTTAAACAAAATCATATTAAAATTATATAATCATTGTTTATTAAAGTCTCGTCGGACGCATGATATTTGCCTACCTATATCTGCCTAGCTACCTGACCCGCTCTTTTCATTACGTTAACCCCCACCAATCAACAGTTCCTTCCCGACGCTTGACTGACTGACATAAGTTTCCGCGGTGTTCGCCACGTTGCCCTCGTTGTACTGTTTTCTGTGCCCATCAGTGCTTTCCTAGTGCCATCAGTGTTGTGCCTACCAAGTGAGACCCGGGATCCACCTACATACCTGTATCGGCGAGAGGGTAACGTACCTAGACATACCTAACTATAAAATAAACTAACTTAGCCCAGCACCTTCCCTAAACATTTTGGTAGCAGAGCGTGGTTTTAAAACGTCCTCTTTTTTGTAATTTAATTATTTTTAATATTAAGAAATATATATTTTGATATTTATTATCAAATACCTTTAAATTTTGGCCCACTTTTACTTAATTACCTATTAAAGTGTCAAAAATATTAATATTATCCCAAAATTATTCATTATAAACCCTTTCGTAATCATTTTAATGTTTAAAATCATTAATTCGCCTATTATTTAAAATTATATTAATTACGTAACTTGTTTACGAGTTAAGTGTTACCTAGCCGTCCGCTCGGAATTCTTTTGTTCTCTGAGCGACCCATCGCTGCGCCCGGCATCTAGTTAACGTATAGATTCCCGCGTGTTTACGAATTGCGAATTATTTCCTTTCCTTCCCTTTATTCGAAACCTAGTTTTTGTTAATTAGCTTTGTGAACATGTCGGTTGGAAACGATACCGTAAAGGCATTCCTATACACGGAAACAGCAGAGTACCGTGAAGCTATTGGTGTCGTTCGTTTTATAGGTCAGTGGATCGACGACACACACCAAGCCTTGGATACCTTTCCTCCTGCCAAGTTACGCATGCGTTTGGGTGACTTGAGCTCCCATCAGGCGCAGTTCAATGGTGCTTGTTCCCGTCTCCTAGGCGGTCTCGATCCTACTATTGACGAGCAAGATTACTGTTATGTTAAGCATAAAATGAGAACAGTACAAAACAAAATAGATGACCTCAAAGTGAAAGCGGACGAGTTGTTGCTCACTTTTCACCCTGAGCCGTCCGCCACTAGTACTCCTACTAAGACGCCTAGGACATCCCAATACACCTCCCCAACGAGTAAGCTTCCTGTCCTCCCTATCCCCCGGTTTGATGGTCGTCCTGATAGCTGGATCAGTTTTATCGACCAGTTTGACAGCGTTGTAGATAACCAACCTGACCTCACCCCTACTCTTAAGTTACACTACCTAGTAGGCGCGCTGTCAGACGAACCCAGGCGGCTGATCCAACACCTCAAAATTGAAGGTGGGAATTATACCACAGCCCGTGACCTCCTTAAGCGAAGGTATCACAACTTACGCGTCCTAGCCGATACCCACTTGGCCCAAATAATAAACCTTCCGAACATTAGTTCCAAATTGGGTGGCCTAAGGGTATCCTTCCTCAACCCACTCCTATCGTCATACCGGTGCTTAGAGCGTCTAGAACTACCCGTAACTCACTGGTCATACATGCTAGTTCACATTTGTCTGACTAAATTGCCTTCAGACCTAAAATCCCGATTTGAGCGCCGGTATGGAGACAATCCCGAGTCCCTTCCTACATTCGACCACCTAATTTCCTTCCTAGAGGACGAGTGTAGGCATTATGATAATGTAGGTAATGCCGACATTGTCGATAATTCCCTCCAGTCAACCCACACTGTTCGTCCAACACCTAAACCTAGACTTCGTTCCCCACCTACTCCTAGAGCATATGTGGTAGTAACTCCTACTCCTAATCCTACGTGCTATAAGTGCAACAGCACAAAACACTATCTGCGGGAGTGCCCCGACTTTCATCGCCTACCTGTTCGCGATAGAACCAGTTATGTAAGAGAGGCCCGCTTGTGTTATAGGTGTTTAGATAAGCACTCCTTATCTACCTGCCGTCGTAACTATCGTTGTGGTATATGCCATCGTTCCTCCCATCACACGATGTTGTGTTACGATAGCATTCCTTCCCCGTGTGAAAGAACTGTATCCTTTCGTGACGTAGTGACAAGGTCGTCACCTCCCCGTATGGGCGGGCGATATTCGCCTCCTCGTATGAATATGCGATCACCACCTCACACGAACTCACATGTCACCCAGCATCACTACGTCCATTCCCGTGACTCACCTCGTCCTACAACTCCTCCCCGCAGTAGACCCATGTACTCCCCCCCTCCTGTCCAAGTCCGAAGGACAAGTACGGCTGATGATAGGCCTCATCGCCGAGACTATAGCCCACGGACTAGTCGGAGTCCGAGACGTTGACTAGACTCCGACTCCCTCTCCCTCTCCCCGCCCGCTTCTACTAGAATTCCGTCAAACTCCCTAGTGCTTTTACCTACTGCCCTTATACATATCAGGACCTCCTATGGTTACTATGTAGAAGCGCGTGCATTATGTGACACGGGAGCCCAGGGCTGCCTCCTTACCACTGATTTAGTCGTTGATCAATTGAACCTCCCTGTCACCCCATCCTTTGTACCTGTACGCGGTATAGGTAATGTGCAGTCTGTACATTCCCGAGGTACCGTCTCCCTACATTTCAAGCCCGTTCATTCCTCCTATCCCGAGATCTCAACTACCGCAATGGTCGTGGATGTCATTGCTGGTACTCATCCTGAGATTGATCTACCCAAGTCCTTAGTTAATTCTACTGCACACTTACCTTTAGCGGATCCCTTATTTCACAGACCTGGTCCTATAAATGTCCTCCTGGGTGCCGATGTCATAGGATCCCTCTTAAAACCTGAGTTCCTTAAGTATCCTAGTGGTCTTACAGCCTTGTCTACCATCTTCGGTTTTGTATTCTCTGGTCCGATCTCAGGCCTCTCCCACCAGGTTGACGCACCCATGACTGGTGTATCCCTATCACAGATCGTGGAGAAGTTCTGGAAAACAGAGGAAGCCCCCCAGATAGACATACCTAACCCATTAGACCAAGACTGTGAGACAATCTTTCAAACCACTACTACTCGCGAGCGCGATGGTAGATTTATGGTTAGATTACCCTTCCTCCAGAATAGACCCTCCCTTGGTGATTCCCGAACCCGAGCCCTACAACGATTCTTCAACTTGGAGAAGCGTTTTAAGGCTAATCCTGACTTCCGTGATAAGTACGTGTCATTTATGCGTGAATATCTAGACCTCCAACACATGTCTTTGTCTACCTTTGACCCATCCCGAGAACATTATTATATTCCTCACCATGGTGTGTTCAAGAGTACCGGGGACAAGATACGTGTTGTGTTCGATGGTAGCAGCCCTACTTCCACTAGTGTTTCCCTTAACCAATGCCTACATACAGGTCCTAAACTCCAGCGTGACATCACCCATATCCTACTTAACTTCCGCAGACACGAAGTTGTGTTTGTAACCGACATCCGGATGATGTTCCGTATGACCTGGGTCCATCCTGATGACAGGCGGTACCAGCTAGTGCTCTGGCGTGAAGATCCTTCCTTCCCTCTCCTCACATATGAACTGAACACCAATACCTATGGACTCCGCTCTAGTCCCTTCGTTGCGATCCGTGCCCTCCTTGAGCTTGCCGAGAGAGAGAGAGCTTCCTTTCCCAACGCTGCGAGAGTTCTGGAAAGTGACGTCTACGTTGATGACTGCCTGACTGGAACCCACTCCATTGAGTCAGCTCACCTACTCAAAACTGAACTTGAGGGTATTATGGCATCTGGTGGGTATGAACTACGAAAGTGGATTACCAACAGACCTGAGCTCCTTAAAGACATGCCCCTAGAGCACCTGCAGCTTCCTTATTCTTTCCAAGACTCCTCAAACCCTCAAACCATTGCTGTCCTTGGTGTTCAGTACAACCCCAGTAGTGATTGTTTCTCATATAACCTTACCTTGAACGGCAAAGAAGAAGTGATTACCAAGCGAAAAGTCCTATCCTTAATCGCCCGAATATATGACCCCTGCGGCTGGATAGCTCCCGTAGTGTTTTCAGCTAAGGAGTTTATCCAGCGCCTATGGCTTTCTGGTCTATCCTGGGACGAACCCCTTAGTGATACCCTTAGAAATGAGTGGGCTACGTTTACTAGCGACCTTATACGTATTTCTGAAGTAGCCATTCCTCGCCTTATCCTACCTAGTGGTTCCACCTCCTTCTCCATCCATGGTTTCTGTGACGCCTCTGAAGCTGGCTATGCTGCTGCAGTTTATTTGCGCGCAGAACATCCTTCTGGCACGTGCTCCGTCCACCTTGCTATGGCCAAAACGAAAGTTGCCCCAGTTCGGACTCGATTAACAATTCCCAAGTTGGAATTGTTAGGAGCTACGCTCCTGTCAAAATTAGTCCACCACGTCGCTCTCTGTTTGAAGAGGTCGATAGTGGTGGCTTCAGTCAATACTTGGACGGATAGCATGATTGCCCTTGCCTGGATTAGGACGCCTCCTCACCACCTCCAAACCTATGAGGCAAACCGTGTCTCCCAAATTATTAACTCCGGAACAGTGTCCGAGTGGAGACACGTCCCTGGTCATATGAACCCGAGTGACTGTGCGTCCCGGGGCCTTCCTGTGTCCCGATTCATCAACCATGACCTTTGGTTTTCCCCTCGATGGTTGATGCAATCTCCTGACCTCTGGCCTGTAATTACAGAGCCGGATCCTGGTAGAGATCTCCCTGGACTTCGTTGCCTGGTAATGACTTCTGGCGTTCCCTCCCCTGATCCTTCGTTTTTATTAGAGCGTTACAGTTCATTGAATAAACTGATCAATGTTGTGTCCTATATCCGACGGTTTATTCATAACGCTAAAAACCCATCCAACCATAGATACCTTCCATACCATTCTCCTGAAGAACGTCGAGACTCCCTATTGTACTTAATAAAAATTGTACAATTTACCTCCTTTCCTAATGAGCTAGATCGCCTGCATCGCGGAGATCTAATCTCGAATTCCTTGAAGCGACTAAATCTATTTATTGATGATCAAGGTCTATTAAGAGTGGGTGGAAGACTAAGAAATTCTGAGCTTTCCTTTGATTCCCGCCATCCTCTTCTCCTTCCCAAAAACAGTCATTTCACCTCCCTTTTGATTTCCCACTACCACATAGAAAATTCTCATGCTGGAACCAATACCTTGCTCGCTATCCTCGGTCGAGAATTTTGGATTTTATCCGCTCGCCGCGCCATTCAGCATGTTATTTTCAAGTGCCTTCCTTGTTACCGCCTAAAAGCAGCTGTCTCCCAACCTCCAATGGGCGACCTACCCAAGGACCGTGTTACAGCTGCTCGTCCCTTCGATGGCGTCGGTACTGACTTTGCCGGACCGATTTACACGAAAGTTCAATCGTACCGTAACCGGAAATTGGTAAAGAGTTACCTGTGTGTGTTTGTTTGCCTATCTACCAAAGCTGTTCACCTTGAAGTTGTGTCTGACCTTACTACTGAAGCCTTTATCGCAACCTTTTCCCGCTTCGTATCGCGTCGTGGCCTGCCTAGCCTAATCCGATCCGACTGTGGCCGAAATTATATCGGTGCGAATAACTACCTAAAAGAATTAGAGTCCTTTTTGACACAAAATCAAGGAACTATAGGTTCCCAACTTTCGCGAAGAAACATTAACTGGGTTTTCGATCCTCCTGTTTACCCTCATTGGGGTGGTCTCTTTGAAGCTGCTGTCAAGTCAGCTAAGTCTCACCTCAAGCGGGTGATCGGTGAAACTCCCTTAACCTTTGAGGAATTAACGACTGTCTTCGCGAAAATCGAAGCAGTCTTAAACTCTCGTCCTCTTTCTCCTGTCTCCTCCGATCCTAATGACCTCGAGGTACTTACTCCTGGTCATTTCCTAATAGGCCAACCTTTAACTGCCCTTCCTGAGTACCCATTCCAAGATTCGAAAACTAGCCGTCTCAGTCGATTCCAGTTGGTGCAACAGATGACACAGCATTTTTGGTCTCGTTGGCACTCGGAATACCTCAATACCTTGCAGATGAGACAAAAGTGGACTACTCCTTCCAACCCTCCTCATATAGGCGAGCTAGTTCTTTTGAAAGACGACAACCTTCCTCCTTTACAATGGCGGCGTGGTCGTATTGTCGAAGTATACCCCGGAAAAGACCAAGTTGTTCGTGTGGTTGAAGTCCAGACTCCCACCGGAACCTTAAAGAGATCCGTAACGAAACTAGTTCGCCTTCCTATTGAATAAATCCCTAATATCTCCTACCTTTCCTTTACGTAAACATTAAGATGTTTAGGGCGGGCGATGTGTTTATTAAAGTCTCGTCGGACGCATGATATTTGCCTACCTATATCTGCCTAGCTACCTGACCCGCTCTTTTCATTACGTTAACCCCCACCAATCAACAGTTCCTTCCCGACGCTTGACTGACTGACATAAGTTTCCGCGGTGTTCGCCACGTTGCCCTCGTTGTACTGTTTTCTGTGCCCATCAGTGCTTTCCTAGTGCCATCAGTGTTGTGCCTACCAAGTGAGACCCGGGATCCACCTACATACCTGTATCGGCGAGAGGGTAACGTACCTAGACATACCTAACTATAAAATAAACTAACTTAGCCCAGCACCTTCCCTAAACAATCATTTCAAATAAGATATGCATCCAGCACATAGAACATCAAAAATATTGAATACTCCAAGGCTTAATCAACAGATTACTTTGAAAACCATTTTAAAGGAAAATAGCGAGCAAAATGAAAACACTCATTATATAGGGGAAGTTATTTTATTAGGTAGAGATAATGTACCCACACCATATATACAATTTTCCGGTAGTCTTTGACTGTTACAGAGCTTAAGGAATTACTTAATTAGTTCGAGTTATCCTATAAATACGATTTTTGACTTCTTACAATAGAACTTATGTAAATGAAACGTTCATTTTATGTATTATTTTTGAATTTGTACCGATTATTCCGTCATTTGGGGGTTTCTTTTAAAATACTCTTATACTTATACTGGTAGAGTATGCTTCTGAGGGTGTCCATCTTCGCCAAATCAGGATCTGATGATGGGATTCCAGGGAAATCGAGAGCAACGCCCAAATTTAAGTAAGAGCCATGTATGTAAACCAGAGACTAACTTATAGGCAAGTCGACAATACTGACGGCCACCCATCTAACGTTCACCTCAGACAGTCATCACTCAAAATTACGAAATAGAATTTAACAAAAATTGAAAACTTCACAAAAAAAATTCAGTGCTTATTTATAAAGTATTCTTAGTTCTTGTTGTTGTTTCCAGAAACAATAGAAGGTGAAACGTCGACTCCTCGAAAAAGACTTAAATATCATAAGTAAAATGAATTATTTACGCTCTCTTAAATTTTTAAAGTAAACTTTTAGTTATGTTTAAGCTAAAGACTGACTTTTGAAACATGCTTTTGAATATTTTTTACCTTTTAAGTGTTTTGAAGTCGGTTCTTATTTATATTTAAAACTTATTATTATCAATTTATTGCATTACATCTTTATTTCTATTAAATATCAGATCTTTCTATGTTAAAATAGGTGGTCTAGTCTAGAATGAACTATATATTATTGTATAAAAAATAAATATACATTATACTGAAACATATGGAAGTTATAATAGCTTCTGGTGTACTTAAGTATCCAGTAACAATTCAAAACAGATTTTGAATAAGCGCTTCGCCAATTCATCCCTCTTTCAATAAACTCAACATGAATAATGGCCTACAAATTCAAAACTGTTCAACCAATAAACGATTGGATACTTCTGATGGTTATAGTAGAGATGGAAGCAGTAATATGAAATTCATTTTATGTTTTTGACCACATAATTAGCCACCTAAACAAGCTAAGAGAAAGATTGTGACAAGACAGATTTTTCTTGGTGGTTAATAAGATGACACATTCTATACATGACTGTACATTCTATATAATATATTATATATGTATATATATTTAGTATTTGTATGTCATGTATGTATTCATTATAAATCACGATATAACTAAGTTTACCTGGAATTGATTAGGTCGCCTTTTGTACAAAATCGTTAATGTTTCTCTATGTGTTTATTTTTTGAATTGCTTAATGTACAATAAAGATATATTCTATTCTATTCTTAAGACTATAAGGCATAGCTAGAAAGACTCTAATTCTGACGTAATCAATTTAACGATTGGTTGTAATAAGCAAGTGATAAATGGACGGTTGCTGAGTTAAGATTTGAAACTAAGTACGTCTCAAACTATACGTATAGTGACATTTTGAATAAAATATTTAAATTAAGTGTAGATTGAAATTTACTTAGCTTCAAATTCTCAATCGAACCGAACAATATGATTCTTTAAAATACTCAAACTTCAAATATTATATATTATTTTAATTGTAACATTAAACAGGTTCATTAAAATACAAGCAGTGAGGCAATCATTGTGAGGATGGCAGCATTTTTGCTATGAAATTAGCAACGATCATTGTAACTTATAAACACATGTACAATCGGGAGTATACATAGTCTTTAAATATCAAATCGAATCAATCATTTATAACAAATATAGATATCTTTTTAAAATCTGAAAAAATAACGCAAATAAATTAACGCCGAGAAAAGGCCATTTATTAGTATGCTAAACCACTTCTCTGTTTAAATGTGATTTATATGCGCAACTTAAGCACTCCGGCCAACGTTATTACGTGCCTTACAAAACAAACACATAGGGATTGTATAAAATATTGCTTTACCGGGAGTCTCAATGTAGCAAAATAAAGTAAGTATATGAAAATCTCAAATTAATATTATGTTAATAAAAAGGAACGTAGCTTACTACCTCTGCAATGCTATATAATATATCGAACCACATTCATGTTCCATTTGAAAAGTATAGTCTGTTACAAGAACACAAAGGAACAAAAACAAAAAATAGTATGATGAAATTCAAATAATTATTATTATCATAAGAAGTCAAAACTACTGCATAAGTAAGTATTACGGAATATTTTATTTGTCATTATGTTGATTGGAGAATGTTTTTTCCAAATCCGTATTATATTAATATACACATACTATTATGCCACTGAACACATGTATGTGTTGCATATTCACTTAATATCTAATTACTAAAAATCTGGAGCTCACAAAAGTCTAGATGAAATTAAATTCATCTTTATTCTGAAAACTGTCCACTGTCCCAAGACTTTACTGCGCTATCTCTCAGTCATCAAAACTCGAACCGATTGTCAAACTTACTTGATCCCGTTTGAATGGCGAGTCCTTGAGTCTCAGAGGACTTTGCAAACTTATGATGTCGAATACATTATCTGATGCGCTTGAGACAATACCGCAAGTGATTGCTGCTGGAGGGTTCTTTGCTTTGAGTTTGTCCTTTGCCAGCTTTTGATGGAGTAACCCTCCAATAAAAACTTCTAGAACTAATTTAATTAAACTACAGCTAATTTAACGTAATAACTAACTTATGAATAATTAACAAACATTAAGTAATTAAACTGCTTGTTAAATTACTCAGATACAATTGAACTTGAAATAAAATTGAGAAACTGAAGATACAACTACAGAACGATTCATTCATAGTTTCATACAAAAATTCATTATTCTTATAAGTTTCTGTATTAGATAGATAATATAACATTACATCTTTCTCTTCTACCAAATCAGACCTCAATTATATTTTTGAGTCTTCTGTAAAACACCATTGTTAATATAATAGTTGTAACACAAGCTATTAAAAACGATAAAAATAATTTAAGTTTACCAAGAAAATAGAACAGCGCGTATGTTTATAGAATGTTTTCCATACTGTGAATTGTTTAAGCTTTTCTACATTTAACTTTATTTCTAAGAACAATGTAACGTAAACATTACATTATAATTATCTACTCAGTATATATTTCATTTTCAAAGAATTATGCTAAAAATAAATATTATTTACCAGTAATGAAAACAATATCGAAGGGCAAGTTATAGATTTTGAAATCGGCTTATTGCTAACTGCTAATTACGACTAATTTTAAGATAATTTTTAATAAAACAATTACTTTACAAAAAGTTGTGCTAACTTTTTCATTTTATCGTGCCAGGAGACTCATTGCAAGATCTGCAATATCCCCGACGAATAGCTCTCCCCTGTCGGTATAATAGGTTATAGTTCATAGTGCGTAAATGAAATACGTGGTCTGATACCATCCCCTTTTTTTATTTAGGAACATCAATAACACTAATTAATAGTCTCCTCAATGTTGTGAAATTTTTGTCGGGTATTAACCCCAGCTAAACCCAAAATAAACAAATTTTTATAAGGAGGAATCCGTTTACAGAGCTACCCGCCACTAGCTAAGCGGCGGACATGCCTCCGAGCGGCACTGGGAATACCCACTAACCTCCTGGGTAACTTAATTGCCCTTCACGAGGGTAACCTAGTTTCTGCCAAGCAACTCACAAGGTCACTCCCAGGCAGCCCAGCCAAACAACAGGGCTTCGCACCGATGGAGATTGCCTAGGGTTACTAGAGCAATTCCATGGGCTTACTGTAATTCGTGCATGGGAGCCACGGTTGCGTGTGTAGCCGCGCTTAGGGCGTCCACCCGTCTACACCGGGGAGGAATCCTCCGTCTCCCTCTACGCTACTTCATTCTGCAAGAGAACAGTCTCGCAGTAGGTCTCTCAAAAGCTCTCACTATCAACCATTACCATAGCCCCAATAAACCTACCGTCTTGCCTTTCATTTAAAATCCCCTTTCACTATCTCATCTGCTTACAATACTATACTGTTGTATATATTGCAATTACTTACAGTAAAACTCGAGTAATTACTGTAGGTTATTGAATACGAGCAGAGAAACTGTTTGGTATTCTTAGCTCACAATTGGGTCACAGGTTAACAAGGAATTCTCGTTATTTACACAGTGTAAGGTTTGCGCGTCTTGCGAATAAATTAGATGTAAATTACAGTGACACTGAGGAACTACCAACGTGATGCACCATAACAGAACTGTATATTAGCTAATATATTTTTACAATGTGATAAAAACAAAAATTAGTACCAACATTTTTCATACTTCGTGCATGGAGCTATGAAAAAAACGGTAACCAGTATCATAACAGGGCCCGGAAAGCATTATCATCCCTTGTGATGCTTACACACTTGTATTATCAAATGATTATACATTGCAATGGAGTCTTTTCATAGTTGCTATACAAATAAACAAGGTTTTCGCAGTCCAGTACCCTGAATACCGTTGCTGTTGCTGTAGACTACTCTTCCCTAATAGATTCATTTAGTTACAACGTTTAATAATGAACTTACGAATACAACGTTTAATAATACATAGCCCCAAACTACACGACTGCAAATAAATAGACCAGGTTAAACTACAAATAACCAAACTAAATAAACTGATAACCTGCAGTTGATTTAAAACAACTGAATTTAAACTGTCAGCAAATGTAAATAGTGTCTAATTTGAACACGTAATCAGTTCGAGCTCTAAATATTATTTGGCCACATTCAAATTAAATACACAATAAACTTTCGCTTGTGGTTTTCAATTAATTATTATTTATCGTGTTTCGGAACATTAACTAAGGTAATTAAACGAGGATTCATACGTTTGATAAATATATAGAAATATGGGAAAGTAATACGCTTCTGATTTATACTATAACTATCTTCACGACCGTCGTACTTCTTAAGTAGCTCTTATACTATATTTGATTATTTATGTAATTATTTATATCTCCAGGTATTCTTGCACACAACATGTTTTTTCTTATTTATTTAAATACTCTTACTCGAAGTAAACTGGAAAAGATTGCTAATCTTAACACAAAACTTAATTGAATAAAGATAAAAATAATGGACATCCGTAATTATAATTAAATGGCGGCAATCAAATCTTTTCATTCCAATCTAACGTTTAATATATTTTATTTTAATTTTTTTTCTATACAGCATAGAGATCAGTTACTACAGTACCTACTATATATAGTTATGCAGTAATGAATTTATATATAATTAATAAATAGTGGATATGTCAAAAGTAAAATTATTCCAAAAGCAACTGTAAATCCGCATATTTGAGGTCGTCTGAGGATATATAATAAAAATTCCTACGCTTAATGCGGGTAAAGTAATAGTAGGTATAAATTTTTAAATGAATTGTTTACTACTCAATTATCAATCCTATAATGTGCTAAACCTCATAATAACGTCGGCAGTTAATTAACTGGAAATCAGGGAATATTATCAGAAAGTATCAGGCTCCCAATTAAAGTTGCTAGGAAGACTCAAAACTGATTTCTTGAAAGATTTTTTTTCACAAAGGAACAAAGTTTTAATATTCATCACCTATTATGAAATTACAATAAAATGACAACGCCATCTATCGGTATAATGGTACAAATTAATAAATTTCAACACATGGCTTGCATTGATAAATGGTAGCTTAATACCATATTTTAAAGATATCTTAAATACATTATTTCGGAGTCATGCGAAGAAAAGAAATTAATTTTTATGATAAATTTGTACTTGTAGTCAACAACCCTATTTATTAATAATTTTGAAGGTATTATAATAATTCTATACGATAATTTTATTGGGAGACTTATAGACTTACTTAATAAACTTATTAATATTTATATACCGATGGATGCAATATCTTAGTGGTAGGTAGTTATAATAGAAATATGGTGGTCCCTTGTTCATTTAAGGATCTATAAAAAAACTAATACTAGCAGCAGCTCGAAGGAAAAGAAAGAAAATACAAGAAAGCCAAGCGTCTTTCAAGTAATAAGGGCAACTGAAATATGTCATGCTGAATTACAACATAAATATATATACTAGCAGCTATAACTTTCCTTTTAAAAACATGAAGCCAGCATGAAATTGAATTGGTATTTTGTGTAAAACAAAGACTAATGCCCGACTAAGCTCCTAGCTGGCTAACACAAACGGAATGCATAACTTGCCATCAAATATTCCCACTAACATAAACTACAGAATACTTTCCTTGTATAGGTTAACCTTAAAAATTATATGTGTAATACGATTACATCTAATCTATTATATAAAAAAGACGATAAGTATAAGTTTGATTGTTGCAGGCAATTGCCTAAACTACTTGTATGGTTTTTAAAGATCTGTCATCAAATATTAGGGCTGAAGTTTCAAAGGTATACTTATTATTCAAATACAGGGCAAGAATAATTCTAGAGTTTTTCGAGAAATCAACTGTTTTACTTCAAAAGCGAAGATTCACTTTTAGATAACGAAAAGTATTAATGGTGTTAGTTATTATTTAATCATTCAAACTTAAGATATGCTTTACTAGAATGCACAAAAATTGCTATAAACTTCAAGTTAATCAATCTTACCAATTACACTCAAAACACCTGTTTTTGTAGCATAAACGTATCCACTAAATAAATTCCTTTAAAAATGAAAATATTTAAAGAGTTATATTTATGAAACCTATTCAATAATACCTATTTAATATGATTAATATTGTAAAAGATTTAAAAATTTTACTATTCATAATACTGAATCATCATTCCACTGCAGGGTTTTGACCTTCGTACATAACAAATTTTATTTACATATTCAGGAACCAACCATGGTAAAACTTGTCGTGAAACCAAACCTCTCGAAGCCAACGAACTCCTTTTATACATTTTTAATTACATTTAATGAGATGGTGAGATGCTCATAAATTCTGATTATATTAATCTTAATATTAATTTATTAAAAATCTTATTATCTTTATCTTAAATTATAATCAATATCTTTTTTATACATCAAAATAAAATACAAACGTATAAACTAATAATAAAAACTACAAGAATAGTCTTCAAAAATACAATTCATGAACATCGCAATTGGTATTTTCGATTCAAATCGGAATTCGTCAAACTTCGGAAGGCGGCACATCGAGTACTAATATTGTCCACGCGTTTATTAGGTTATGAAAGATCGCGTGCAGACAGTTGAATAGAAATCTGTCACGCGTCAATACTTCTAGACCACTGACTTAATCAATTCGGAGTGAATGATGACTTGTATGCGAATAATAGAGAACAATTTTCATGAGCACAAAACTTTTGATATCATAAAAATATATAACTTTGTTGTAGGAGCCACTCTAAGTTTAAAAAATATAAAAGCAAATTTGTATACTCTCAATAAATCAACTGTACAATCAATATTCTATTCCTTGCTTATTAAATCATGAACTTATGTTCAGATTTTGGTAGACAAAACCAAATTTCTTGGGTCAAAATTAAATTATTTTAAGAATCTGTTTCTCTTTAAATTCTTAAATTAACCTTAACAAACACGAACTCAATCAAATCAAGTAACGTGCCTCGTGTAATATACTCGTGTATACCTCGCATGACTTACCTGGAAATAAATTATATCTAATAATAATATACCTCTTTGAAGGCAAGTTTATTTACAGTTCAAGGGCCTTTGAAATGAACTCTGTCTATTCTAATATTTATTTAAATGAAATTCCGTTGAACTTCGCAAAAATCATCACATTAGAGATTCAATTGTCGGTTCACTGCGCTAGCGAACTTTTTACGTACCACTACAATGAAGGTGGTGGGGAAAATGTAGGTGGATATTTTATTCGAGAGTGCGACATCCGACATAGCCCGAAATAAGAGGAAGCCTTTAAAAAGTCAACCACTCCAACAACAAACCTCAACTTCGCACACAAAGAGTGAGTCGTTCCTTTGTCCCACAGCCAGAGCGCGGAATTCCTTACTGGCACACGTATCGTTCATTTAATATGGGCTCCTTCAAAAGAGGCGTGAAAAGTCACTTTATACGCCGGTAACGGGGAGGTGATAGGACAGTACGTCGCTTGCTGTACTAGCTATCTTAGCTTAGGCAGTATCAAGTAATTTGTTATGTTTTTGTATGAACATTGAAGTAGCAAAAGTCAATATGCAAAAGCTTAATCTGAAACCAGGAACTACAGTGCTTTAATATAAATATTTTTATCGTTGAAACAACGTTTTTTCTAAATCTAAATATAGTATAGATCTAGTTTAGTTGTTATTTTTCAATTTTGAGAAAAGTAAATTGCTTTAAGCATTAAGTTTAAGGATGCAGTTTACTGTCTTACTGATTGAATCGTGATTGTATAAAGTCATAAACTTTATGGCAACATCTAGAAACTCATGTCCGTTAAATGAGATATAAATCGGAGTACCTACTTACAACGACAATAATAGGACTTTATCGTCATAATGGAATTTGGATAGGGCAAGCAAAATTTCAAAATTTCGTGGAGTTCGTTGATATAGTAGTGCAACTCCCTAGTTTTGTTTCGCTAATAAAAACAAAGCAATTTTCGCCATGATTGATCCCTGAATGGGTTAATCTAACTTTTTATCTTGACCTCCTCCGCGCTTCATCTGTTATGCCGTTAGTACGGGTTGTTCTGGCAACTACGGCTACTGTTTTTACCCACCAATTGCTAGCTATTGGTATAGCATGGTGGGTTTTTGGCCTAGGACTCCACATGTGTATCACCCATGTAAAAAGTCCTGAGCCCAGCAGGGTACGTATATTAGCTATTGACGATGATGTAAAACTGCTGCATTCGGTACTGCAACCACTTAAGCCATCCTTCCACGTTGAGCCATCGCGGTGGCGTTATGGCCCAAAAGCTTCTAATTTAATTCTCTCATGTAGGAAGTCTTGTACCCAGTAGTGGACCTCAAAACTATAGCTTCAGAACTAAGGGATTTTTTTTAGCAGACCCGTCTTCATGTTCATGTGGTAATATACCTACCACCACCTTCGGTCATAAATGAGACGGTATGAAGTGATTTTTGACACTGCTAATGTCTATGGACAATTGGTTCCCAATATGCCTTATTGAAAGTTTCTAGCATAAGTAAAAGTTATATTCATTCTCTACCACCAAGACTCCTCGTCCATTACTCTAAGAAAAAATTGCCAAAAAACTAACCTGTGTAGGCAAAGCTTGCTGCCCTGCCCATCGTTGACTAAAAGATATAATTGGCGCCCCATACGGCAGCGGAGGGTAATCCCCCCCAAAGACCACATGGTCACAGTTCATTAGTATCCTGAGCTGTAAGGTCCGGTCAACTTGAACCCGGCATCGACACGGGTACCGCAGGTCGTCATTTAAATCAGAGCAAGGCACCCACTGCTGCTGTCCCATCGCTGGTGCCATGAAGAGGAGTAGGAGAAGCCACATATTTATCTGAAAAGAAAAAATATGGAAATCAGGATTTATCAAAAGTTTAAGTAAACCTGTAGGCTAAATAGACAAAATTACATAATTACTGTTATGAACTATTAAAACCTGATATATATTATTTAACAAATCTACAATCAACTGCTCTATTTTTTACATTGTCTTGACTATAAAAGATAAAATCGCATTAAATTTAAAAGACTATTTTTTTTGCTTTTTTTTTAAAGAAAGCAGTTTCACATTATTTGCAAAGATTTTGCCACGGTGGTAATCTGTAGACATTTATGACATCGGGGATTGTTGGTGATCATGTTAACGTTGTTTTAATAAAGGTAGTCGCCGTGTGAGTTTAAGACTTAATTCGCAGGAATAAAGTATATTAAAAGCAGACAATGAAGTTTTAATACGTTTTAAAAAAATAATATCAATTGTTGCGTTCAACCTTCAACTGTACCTTTTGTTATTTGAACATAGATAATGAACGTTCAGTTTAAATTTCTTATGGCAATTTCTTATTGGAGTAGTAAAAAATGGACGTAACACAAAATTTTAAATTATTAGACTTCTTTTGTTGGAATTCATTTTTGTTCAATTTAAAATATTCTCAACAATATTAGCTTTTCTTTATGAAAAAGTTTCTTAACCTCGTCACTAAAGGTCTCAGCAACAAAGAGTCTGAAATGAATTTGGAAACTCATAAAATTTTCTTTCTTGTAGATATTACTATAAATATAAAGATTATCACTAACGAAGTCTGTATTCCTACTGTGGACATAGTGAAAAATAAAGGTGCTGCAATGTTTGAACATGTAGTAATAAAGTAATACTTTTATTTTATAAGCTAAATATACGAACATAAAATCTGTAAATAGGACCAACCACCAAGTCACTGGATTCTTCATTATTACCTTTATTGTGAATTACTGTGGTTTATTGACGATCCTATATTTAACTACTTCTATATCATCTCATTTTAAATACAATATTGATATATCAAAAATGCCTTGGTATTATTAGTCGGAGGAACACTGCCTTATCCGTCCACAGCGCAGTAGGTTATATAAAAGTAAAGTCAGCCACTGTTCCTTATTAGTTACTCAAGCGACTATACTCAATAGTTCGCTATACTCAGCTCTTTGTATGTCCGTCCACTAGAAGTCGATGTACGAATACCGAATGGGTAAATTATTAACGGAGCTCGATTTATGTGGAAAGTTGCCTCCGATCGCGTCCGAAACTAGCTTAGTTTGTTCCGAACTACGACAGACAATTCCCATCATCAGCTTCTCGTCTTGCCGAACTATGTTTTCGGTATCTATCATGAAATATAAATTTAGACAACCATCCAACAGCAGAAACTTTGTTTATCCTTCTCTGAGTAAAACATAGCTTCAATTTTTTTTGGGGGTCGATGTCTGTTTTATTTTGTATAGGACTACTCATTTTACTGGACACGGATTTCTCTACAAAAATCAGTGTCCAGTAAAATGAAGTAGTTTACTCTTTCTGTATTTAAAGAAACAGTATTTTCAGTTTTGTATAGAAATAAATTCTATCCTTTCTATGGCGTATTGAATATATATGTACTCCTTACTATGGATAACAAGCAGTTGAGTTAGAAAGCATATTCTAAGGTATAAATTATGAAAACTCAGCCTCCAAAGTACCTTCGTAAAACGTACTATTATTTAGTCATATTTATTGCAACTATGCAAGAGACCTAAATGTCATGTAACCTAATTATATTATTTTGTGATTATTTTAGAAATACATATGTCTTTGAAGTAACTAAAATGGCGACTTTAAAGCGAAATTGCCTAATTTAACGAACATCCAAAACATGACGCTTAAAACTAGTAAAAGGTATATGGATCGCCTCGTCAACTAACTTGACAATTCTAACAACCGAATTGAGAATCTCTTCCTTTTTTGATCATTATTTAAATGGTAATTACAGTTTCAACATACTAATACATTTTGGAACGGATAATTTTCTGCTTGGAAAAATTTTTTTTTGTTGACTCCAGGTCCCCAGACTTCTACCGCAAAGACATAAATTACCTTCGAATTAGATGGCAGAAATGTATAGACTATGAGGTAACTGGTTTTTATTTAATAATTATATTTAAAAGTTAAATAAAATAGTTGGAATCTTTCAGTAATAAATGGCAATTAAAATTTTTGGGCAACGCATGGGATTGACAAAAAACCTAAAAAAATCCATACTTGTATCAGAGTTAAAATCCAATTATGTATTATTACATTATATTTATAGCCTTATATTACCCAACTTTTTCATAAAAGGTGGAAATTTATTACGAATATTTTAAAAAATAAAATATTTGTTTGGGATAAAAAAAAACAAAGGGTGACCGTGTGAGTATAAACATGAAGAAATTATGGATGGGATTGTTGCGGATAGAAAGGGACTGGCCCCTTTTAAAGTTTCATCACAGAAGCGAACAAAATTATGGGCTGCGAGTTGCGACCCCGGACCAACACGTACAGGGCATTTTCGAAATAATTCCACATTCAAAAGGATAAACTGACTTAACGATTTTTTTGTTTCAACGTAATAAGTTTACGGATCGTCTGCCACGGTTTTCAGTAACCATAGCAGCTTCAAGCGGGAACTCATTTATTTTACGCCAATTATTTTTCTAAATTATGGATGATTTTCTAAATCGACGGAGCATATGTTACTGCAATAATTTTTCTTAACTTTGTTGCCTGTATATTATTATTTACCTATTATATTGAATAAAAAATAGTCACAAACAAGTTTTTTTTTACTTTAACACCAATTGATTGATAAATTTTAAATTAAGTCTGTTGTCTTTTCAATTGAATTTTGGTAATTAATGAGTTGGATTTTACGACATACCATCATTTTAATGAAGAATTAGTATTTCTAAATAAATTGATAAGAAGTAGATACCTACCGATGTGAGCAATACTTAAATAATCTAGTTAAATAATCTTCTTATGATTTAAAAAAAAATTATAACAACTGCATCGGGACAAAGCTTCGCTTGGTGACTATTATTGGTTTACGGAATCACACATTCACTGTTTTCACTTCTACTGTACGTACAAAGCGATTTGGTGACTATTCTGTGTTGCACAGTCAAATCGTGGAATTCCTTACCGGCCCACGCATTTATGAAGGATATTGATTCCTTCAAAAGACGCCTGATGGGATTTTAGGCCGGCAAGATAACTAGGTCAGTGTATCACATACCGCACTTACTTATCTTCAAATGTGGACTCCACACTCCTTATCGTCAAGCGGTGTCGACTCATATCATTATTATCATTAATTATTAATAATAGGTTTATTAATTTTGCTTTTCAAATATGTATTTGGAATATAAAAGATTCTCAGAACATGTTTTAGCTTAACCAGTGTAATGACAATTGTCATTTTTGAATTGAATCTTAATTATTTAAGTAGCTAACATAATATTATTAAGTCGAATCTTAATTAAATATGTGTCAATTATCGCTTAGAAATAATGAAATAACACTTAAAGTAACATAACAAAATTGATTTTTATTTGCCTTAGTCATTATGAAATATTTTACCTAAATTTAGAAAACTAAATGTATTTTTCATGAACTTGAAAGTAAATGTTGATCAAGATTTAGTAACTCTAAGAACGTTCAATATTGCCTTCTGCATCACAAAGACGGGTTCCACGTAAGACCAATCTCCAAAACTATAAGTCACATGCAGAGCTGATAAAGCTAAGCAGGAGTAATATAAGTGCAATGATCTGAACTTTGACAGGACATTCTAAACTGAAAAGCCAATTATTGAACTTGCAATTAAGCGATACTGATTTGTTTGTACTGGACAGAAACGTGAAATGCCAAAACACTTTCAATGTGACAGTAGACCTCTCACCTACAAACGTCTTTATCTAGGGAGACCCAAATGAAATTAAAACCCTCGAAATTGAAAGATTTTAACTAAAGTCTATGTTAAATAAATATCCAAATCAAGGGCAACTTTGATCTGGACACAATAGATCTTGCATGTCGCAATGAAAAGAAATCTCAAATCTGCATAAACACAAAATAAAAAATAAATAGATTCTATAGAATGCATTCTATCTATAGATAGATGATAAATATGTAATCAATTAATGTATCCGTAAACGAACTAAAGCTCTGCTTTGTCAACAATACAAGTATTCCTAACTCTTAGTGAGTTAGGAATACTCGTACTGTATTACCTTTTACATAGTATTTAGAGAACCACAATACACATATTGCGGATGTTTTCGGAACTTGGCTACCCTAAGCCTTGCAGGTGCAACAACTAATCAAATATTTTAATTTTTCAAAATATTTTCAAAACATTTTAATTTTTTTTATTTAATATCGTAATGTTTATCTATACCGCCACATGAGATACAAGCTAAATAATGCTGGGAAAGAGCCAAATTGCTGCATTCTGTTAATATTTGATAACACTACTGATATTACAAGGATAATCTGACATTAACGTCTACAGAATATTGAATAGTCGTATACAACATTTAAAAAAATATTTTTTATTTTATATTTACGAGTAGATACTAATTATTTTTATTTTAATGATGTAAAGCAAGTTGATTTTCCCAGATTAAAAAACCATAATTACCTTAGGTTTATGAACTCTATTTTTATCTTAAATAAAACACTTTTAAAATAATATCACAATAATATATAATGGCTAACGTGAGAACATAATTAACAGAGTATGATACAATTAAATAATTCGTATAGACCAAACCCTATCTATTAGAATCAAAGAGCATAATTACAAAAAAACGTAACACTTATCACCTATAACATAATAATGAGTGTAATGCCTTTATTCAATTTCGCATTTGAGACCTTTAGATGTGTCAGATAGGGTTGATTATTTCAAAATTACCCCCAAAATCACGTTATTTACACTCTTCTTAACTAAAAAATGAAAATAAACTGTTGATATTTCTTCAATGTACAAAAACTGGCGGCTAAAAAACAAGCAGGCGATTAGTAATCAAGTTATTATTTAATCGCCTGTTAAAGCGTGGTAAACCAGAAAACAGATTTCTTTAGCCTGCCGCGGTTTGTCACAACGCTTACTAAAACTTAATAATTAATTATTTAATATAAAACAATTTTCCTTAGTGACTAACCTAGAGCGCAACCAACGACGAGTTAAATAAATTATTTGTATCGATTTATAGCTAACCTGATAAAGTCATACTTACATTTAAAGAAGTATTATAGCGCCTGCCATACAAACAAGAAGCTTTTTAAGAAAGTACACAACACATATGTAACACTATGAGAACCGATATAGCTTTTCTATTCTTTATTGGTAGTAAAATTTCAAATATTTTGTTTTTTCTGTAATTTATCCGATCACTCAAAAACAGATTTTTCGTACAGACTTCGGAACAACCTTTTATCGAGTAACAAATTTGTAATTGGCAATAAAAATTAACACCTCAGGCAATTAACTATTCGTTTATTATATAACTTATTAATGGCTACCTCACCCTAATTAGCTAGGTACAGCATTATTGATGTACCTACCTATGTTCAAATGTTAGTTAAGTGGTAAATTGAGATACAGCTTAAGGAGAACGCAGTACGTTGTTATTTATATCCAAGCAACGGAAGGCCTGCTAACTTATACTTATGAATTTTGTTGTACAAAAATTTTATTTATTAACACTAAAAAATATATTTGAACTATAGAGGTACCTAACAATTAAACACGCAATTGAGTTACTTAACAATAAAAAATTACCTAACATTAAGTGTACTTAACAACAGACCAGATGGAGATAGTTAAGACAGTAAGACTCGAAATGCTGAAAGAAAAAACCTCTACATAAGATTGACAGTTCTGGTAAACTCATCCCTTATACCATGTTGTGTGGAGGCGAGGATGTGAAAATAATATAAAAAATTTTTTAATTTTAATTATATATCTTGGTTAATCTAGACACATTCTAATAACGCAAATAGATAGAAGTTTAAAGAACTTATGCACATAAAAATAAATAACACTTATAACGCATACAAATATTATATATTTCAAACATGAGGTACTGTTATAGTGTATGCCTATATTATATGCTATGCTACTAAAATCTATAGGCTAATTAGACATTAATTAACTGGTATTAATGGCAAGCTAGTTATATGCCCACGGGATCACAAGCCGACTTGTAAACGAGTTTAATCAATTGTGAAATAACTTAACATTGTCAAATGACAATATTATTTAGTCATATATACATGTGTCGAAATCATGAGTTATTGGGATGTACAGCGTGGAGACGAAAATATGTCAAAATTTAAATATCACTGTATTAGTGCATACAAATGTTACAAGTCAGTCAACACAGTTTTAGTTAGAATAATTGAATAGAATATATTTTTATTATATATCAAATAATTCAAAAACAAATACATAAATTTCAAAATTTATCTAACAACGAACTATCTAATTTTATGTGATATTGTATTCTTCACACTATATATGCCAATATAGAGGAGCCTAGGTAAATTAATAGATCAAACAAAATTTGGACGCATTAATCTTTCCTCGTTGCTATCATTAATTTAATTCTTAGGTATTATATAAAATCGACACAGTTGAGATTCTTTCTTATGATTATTATTGAGAACGTCCTTGTCATGTATTATACTTTACGAACGTTTTCCATTGGCCTTCTAATGTCTAATGTATTTTCCATTCCCTAAAAAATGTGTTTTGTACTAACATTTGTCATATCAGCGAGCAAAGATTTTTTTTAAATTATTTATTTATAAAGAGGACCTCAAAAAGTGACCTCCAATTACAAAAAAAAAATTATAATGTGTGTGAGTTACTTGTTTCGCGTGAAACATTTGTTGTAACATTCCGGAAGTAACCATTTAAACCTCAACGTAAGTAATTGGATGGTGCCCGTAGGGATATGACAAATTTATGTATTATTTCTCCCTATAGAAAGTATAGGAAGAAACAATATATGAGGACGAAGCGGTACCGGTCACGATGAGAAAAAAATTAATAATGCGGATGCAAAATGCACTCAAAATCTTCACGAAGTCTTCGAAGATGACGATGACTGAAATATGAAGAAGAAAATATTCATTTTTTTAAAGGTTCTAATAATTTGTTTACTACAAAAAAGCGTAAGGCAACTTAAGTCATCATGGTTCCACAAATGAATTTGCTTTTATATATGAAGCATTTTTGAAATTATTCCAACTAAGGTCAAATTGTCGTATGCTTTAAAGAAACAATGTTTGCATTTTAAACATTATATCCAGCTATATATGGAGCATAAAACTTTTATTGTGATAGCGTTCCCAGGCGTTAGTGTTTGTTGTTAGGAATAAATTCGTAGTATATTGACATTTTAGTGTATTTGATTAGGGAGAACAGTGACACTTGCTTGGAACTGGACTTTGAATATTTTTAATTGCAATTTATAATATTGTAACCATTATTTATGAAATATTTTCAGGCCCAAGTTAAAATATATTAGACAATACAAGAACGACTCGAATTACATATAATGATTATATATATAAAGACAATTTTGTCAAAATACTCGTGAAAGATAAGTGACTTATTTAATTGGCAATAAATGTAGACTACTATATAAATAAAATAAATTTAGGAATTATGTTTCAGATACATACAATATTTATTAACTGATAATACAATATTTATTAATTGTTAATGTATACACACAATATAGTTTTCTTTGCTCTGATTTATTATTATACTCGTATTGGCATTTGGATTTTTTGGATTAAATTTTTTTAATTATGGTATGTACTCGATAGGATTTTGAATTTTCTTTCTAGTAACTGGTAAATTACATAACAGAATTCAATCTAATCGGAATAGAACCCTAGTGTTTTTTTTTTAAATAATTAATTTAAAATTTTATTTTTTTTACATTGCAGTTTACCACTCGTACTGAGTATGCATCCTTTTCATGCGGCCTTATTAATACGAATTACTTAATATTCTTAACTCAAATTTTAGAAAAAAATTAAATAAATTTTTAAGGAGTTCAATAAAATATATCTATCCTTCCTATATCTTTGAAACGAAATTGCTGTTTCTTATATATGTGATGAAAATAATCCACAGACAACACTTTATTAAACTTACTTAAATCTCATGTTTTCCTAGATAACCAGATTTCATTTTCGATAAAAAGCATTATAATAAAAAGTTTAGTAAATAGCATCCATAAACGAGTAACACTTATGAAACCAGGCATACAAATAGTGATTTTTTTGACAAAACCATAATAAATTAAATTAGGATTCGAGGGTTATTACACAAATTTTCACCCTATTACCCAGTTTGATGACGCACAAACAGTTTGCTTGTCAACAGAATTTCCCAATCAATTGTTTGAAGAGTGTTTTGTCAATAGCTTCTGTTTGAGATTCATTACTGAAGTGGATGAAACGAAATTTAGCAACAACAGAGTGTACAGAACCTGTTTTCGTTTTTGTTTTATACTTCTCGAGAAACCCAATCATATTCTAATTACTAAAATAGCACGGTCGTGATAAAATTGGCACATAACGTTTTGTCAACAATGAACCTCATCTTCAAAGGACAACAAAATTAGTAATTTACCAAATTTTCACATCGGAACCTTCATATTTATGAAAGAAGAACGATAGAATATTTTAGTTCGTAACTTATTAAGAGAAACATCCTAGGATAATCATAATAATACTCACAATAATAGACATAGGCCTAGGCCCATGTCTATTGTTTAAAACTTATTTGACACTGCAACCTGTTAGATCTAATGAAGGTCATTGATTTCAGTGTTCCATAAATTTTGGAATTTTCCCGATCAAAAAATTTTATAATTATTATATTTGGTTTTATTGTGTCTCACCAGAACTGAAGCAGAAATGGCAGTGGGCCGACAAAACTGATGACCTGTGAATCAGAAAGTTCTAGAAAGAAGACCACATCTCGACAAACGTAGAGTAGGGCGTTCCTCTGCTAGATGCTCCTGGATTCGAAAAGCATAAAATCTTATTTTGTAGTGAAGCCTTGGAAAGACCGATGTAAGCTTCAATGGACTGCTATGATAATGATGACGCTTTATATCTCCCCTGATGAAAGTACATATAGCTTATGGATGCGATACATAGGGGTTTCACATTTTTTGTCCTACAAACATCAGAATCACTAATTTTTTGCTAATATTGTAAAGGCGAGTCAGTTTTCGTTTGTTACGCTTTGACCCCTAAATGCTGGACCGATTTGATTGTTTCGCGTGAAGATAAATAACACACTGAAGAAGGACATAGGTAAGGTAGGTACTTGTTATCTCACAAAATTTAAATATTCCCGAGAAATGAGATGAAGGCTTTATGTTCCAAATCAGAAGACAAGTTATAAATATTACAACCTATAGATTTAATCATATTTAAAACTAGAATAATATCAAATCTGTATAAGATAAATTACTATGGATTAAACAATGATTGTAAAATGTAGAAATAAATGGAATTGAAAACATTAAAAATAAAATAAATAAATTTGTCAGTGTCATTACAAACAAACATTACGTTCCACAGCTTTAAAAGCTGTGGAACTTCTTGCGCCGGTTCTTTTCCATATAAGTATTTGTCGAAGTGGTGACGGATTAATTATGGAGTTTTATTTATATAATGAGCTTTTTGTGTTCGAGGATTTGATACTAAATTAGCATCTATGTTGAAGTGGCCTCTGGGGCTCTTATTAAGTACAATTACTTACCGATCTTACTCCAGTAAAACTTTTTCAGCTTTTGAGTTCGTTACAGATACAATATTTTTTTCATTTCTTCCAATAATATGAAGAAAATCTTTGATGCGTATCCAATATGATTAGGTTATTATGAACGAGAATTGAATCAATAAAATAATGCCAAGATTTCATCTAAAAAGATTTACGTTACTCCAATAAAATTCTAATTTCACATGCCATATGAATTTGATCACATTTTTGATCTGATTGCAGGCTACGAACGATCCGTAATCATATTTTTAACTCAATGCTTAAAAAGAGCCGCAAACATTTGTGGCTGTTAACGCCAGTAACAGTATATCGTTACAATACAAAAACAACTTTAATAGGACTACCAGCGATTGATATTTGAGCATGAATGATGTATTTTAAACGCTCGACTCATTAATTTTCGAATCCCTATCACAAAATTTACAGTAGAATACTATTTGAAATTAAATGCTAGTATATTATATAATAATACCTTCCCCAAAAAAATATACATTGCAATAATTAAATCAAATACCAATCCGTTGTGGATGGATTTAAAGATAAATTCTTCTTATTTTGGTCTCGAGTACTTGATAGGATTTTAGAATAGAGAACTTTTTTGATATATCCTCCAAGAATGGCTCAATGAAAACGGTAAGCGGTTCTTTGCAAATGTGATTCAGAATTTTCTTAAAAAAACTTGAAAATGTATATTACAAGAACCGACTGAGTATCGACTAAGTTTTTATCTATAATAAAATCGATTTGTTTATTGCATATTAAATAAATAGATAAACGGAAAGTGATGTTTCAGTGCTTCTTTTAAATTTGATATAAATTAAATTAAAAAAGAAGCGTTGTTTTAATGGATAAAAATTATTATTATTTTAATCAACTACTTTCGTATCATATCATCTACCATGTCATTGTAAGGACTGTTACCAAGCAACATTCGTTGCACTTTGAAATTTGGTTCATTGAAATTGCTACCTACTTATTGTCTATGTAAATTAGATTTTTAACTGAAAAAAAAAATTATCTAACTCAACACACTGGTGTTGTGTTAAATATCAGTTTTCTTAATTTGAAGATTTAATTTCCCATAAAACGAGCACTTTTTTAGAGGCGTTATCACTTATAATTATGACCTATAAGGATTCAACGAGTAAGGGAAATCTTGTTACTATAGCCTATTCCTAAGAATTAAAATAAAAGTCTAAGGATTTGTGAAAGCAACAGTAACTCTTTCTTTATACACTGTTAAGTAAAATGAAAAAATCAAAAGAATTCAAGCAACGAAAAAATAGGGGCAGGAAACTAGTTCCACAGCAAAAGAAATACAAATTCGCTCCACGGATTCCACTCAAACAAATGTGCAAGCTACATTTGGCGAGCACGCGCGTCACGTAATGGATACCCGTCGCCCTTTGATTGAACTGCCAGTACTGCCAATGTCGCCAATATACGCCAAACTGAAGAAAAGCAATGTCGTTTGTGTATACGAGACACGTCAAGCGGAAACAATTTGATGAACCACCCAATTGTGTTGGCATAAGGTTTTTATTTGTGTGATGCTGTACGAGTTTAAGAGATATTTAGGTGATACAAACTAAAACGACGACTGATTTTATTAAGTGTAAGATTTACACTTCGGAAAACATTCCAATTAAGATTGGTTATGGGTAAAAATGCTAAATAGTTTATTTTAAAATATGTACCTAATGCAATTATAAGCAATATTCAAAATGTTACGGATTATCAATAACTAGAAAGTAAAAAGAAATCAAATTACCGAATTAGTATAATTACCAAAATATAACCAATTTTGATGTAGATTACCAGTATAATTTGACTTAACATTACTCGTAGGGTAAAACCAACATTTTCCTATTTTTGAACAGTTTATTGTTTAGAATAGCAAGACAATGAACATAAAACATGTGGTTTATCTCTTAAATAAATTTCTCTAAATTGGCCATAAGAAAGAGAAAAGTGTTCGGAGAAAATAGACAATACGCGCGTATTTGTCAGTACAACATGATCCATTTAAATATTTCCTAATTCTCTAAATACTTAATATAATAACGTAGTATATATTTTTATCAGATGATTTTAGTGAAAAGTTAGCAAAGTGAAATCTTCCCGGTGGATCAGATAATGTTTCTAAAATATTTATCAAACAAACCTGTATCCTATTCAAAGTTGAGATTATACAAAGAATCTAAACAAAAATAATCCTATTTTTATCACAATAGCACCAAAATCTATTTTTAAATAATTTCTGAACGCGACAGAATCCAAAGCTGTAATAAATTATACTGACCAAACGCAAAAGCGAAGTCGGAAAAAATTATACTCCTCACTTTTCAATAAGGTATTTTGTATGCTAGAACCGCTGATTTCAGTACTATCCGATTTCCTGAAGTACACTTTCCTAGCATCGTCTTTTTTATTTCAAAGACACGATTTGATAGTATTAAATAGAGTGCCATTCCATATTTCTAGTCATTTTATTCCATTCGATAACTGAAATTTTAAAATTGAACGTTACATTTAGTTCAATTTTAGATAAAACCAATATCAAAAGTATTGAGTATTTTTCGTCCCTACTAAAGAAAACATAGCAAAAAACTAAACAAAATCAGAATTATAAAGTATTTATTTACATTTAATTAATTTTAATTGAACTTATAACTACGTATAAAAGTGCTAAATAGTTGTTTGCTTTTGAATGAAATTCGGAAAGCTAGCCGTCTTATCACTTGCTGTATGATTCGTAGATACGCATAAGGTACATCGACTTGTACGAACATCGAACTATACTATAAAGAACAATGATTGGACGATTCATGTATAATTACAGAAAAATCATGGGCCATTTCGATGAAGGTTATCGTTGCATTTAATTGTTTAATTGTAGAACAGATAAAACTATTTTTATTTTTTATGTCAACGGAAAATCACTTATTCCATTGCTTGATTGTTAAAGTACCCATAGACTTGACACAATAGGTTTTTTATTGTTGAGAAGACGAGCTGCTTACGCACTTAAGAATTAATGTGAAAAATATCTCATATATATATTCATGGAATTGTGCTAACATACTATTTTCTTATTCAGTGTTAAAGGATCATCAGGGGCGACTGTAAAAAATTCATGTGTCAACAACATCCCTGTTTTACGGTTAATTAGTGAAAAGACACGAGTATGACATTAAGAACGAAATTCACTGAAAAAATAAACATTTTTATGTTTACGTATTAAGCAAATGGGTAAAGGATATACAAAACAATATGGATAACTGGCTAAACATTTATTAAAACGTTAATATTTAGTGTTTAAGTGATTGCAAGCTCGATTTGCCTTTCACAAAAGCAATAGTGACTTATTATTCCCTTGTGACGATTGGCCTTTGAGTGACCCAGCTAGTCTATTGATGAAACAGAAATCAAAGTGATTCGAAGCGCGTTGCGTCTAGTTCCATTGATAGAGAGAGTACAATATGGCATTATAACTATGTCAGATATTGCAATAACTAAATAAACTGTAGACCGCTCCTTTGACAGATATTAATAGTCTTTATGTTGCTCTAGTTGTAGCGGTTGAGTCTTTAACAAGTTGGGAAAGACTCGAATTTCAGTCCTTTGTTAAGAATAGACACATTATGGAGGCTTGTAATCAAAAATTTTGGGCGGAAGTCTTTCTGACCTTAATTAGTTCAAATGTGTGTAGTGTCCATAACTCCTTATAAATATTAATAACAGCAGACAACAGAGCTCGTTTTATTTTATCCAAATATTTAATACGAGAACTTGTAGGATTATAGTTCTTCGTAAAACTATTAAGTATTTCCTTGTTCATTTTTTGATGGCCTTTGGTAAATTTTTGTTGAGAGGGCGCTTAAATTGTTATCTTCTGTTTTGTTGTCTTCTATATAAATATATAAAAGGCAAAGGGTGACTGATCTATCAAACTATTGGACGGATCGAGCTGAAATTTGGCACATTAATAGTAATTACGACATGGACAGACGCAAAGGAAGATTTTTCGTAAATTAACCTTGCAAAGGGATCGAATAGGGACATGGAATTTACATAAAAACCTGTCAATTTTGAAGTTGTAATAATGAATGATATTTTTGATTGCGACTTATATCACTTATATCGATAAATGAATAGATTCCCGATAAAAATCTTTTTGAAAATTAAACCACAGGGGTTGAATGTAAATGAAAAAAAATTAAATCATGTATTCAACGCGGGCAAAAAGGTGGAAAGTTAGTGTCAATAAAAAAAAGTAATTAAAGGGGAAGGGGAACTAAAGTGTAGCATCGACTTTGGTGTAATTATTCTCACGACCTAAAAATTGTCATACAATGAGAATGTACATAATAGATAGGTATTGTATTAACTAACTCTTTAACTAATAAAATTTTCGACAGCAAAATGAGACGAGCCTATAGAGAAAATCCTCTTTCATTTCAGCCCTACAGACGGCTGTTAAATATTAATATTTAACAAGCAGAGAACAGTATTACGGTAAACTTCATTTTGCAAGAATACAAGATATGGCACGTTTGTGATTCTGTAAAACAATGTAAAAAATATTGATGAAAGAAATTACTCTGAAGATTATAATTTGTTAACACTTTTATTCATACTAACTGATCTTATGACATATTAAAACTCTTGTTCAGAAATATCAAAACTACATTTTAAGAATGGGTAGTCCCATAAAACTAAGGTGCCTTTAGATAATTGCTGAAATGTTCAATAATAGCTATTACTTTTGTCTAACATTTGCAATCGAAAGTTGTTATAGAGCTTATGACTTTTATACTTTTCTCACAGTGATTTGCTTTTGACTTAAACACAATAAATCATGTTTCTTCTTAAATTTGTGGGAGACTTGTGGGAAATTTGTGGGAGAGAAAACCTCTTGTAGGAGATTGTGAAAAAAGTGCCACGGTCGTATCTTGAACTATTTAGTTAGTAGAAAAAATAAATATTGATATATACCTACAACATAACTAAGACAAAACATTGACATTATTAAAACCGCAAGGGCTACGACCATGGTATATATTACATGTCTTAACTTTTTCGTGATGACCTCAATAACAATATTATTACACAAAGACAATTACTATTTGGCGGTCAACTTATTGTGTTTGTATTAACTTATTGTGTTTGCATTCTATTGACTAATCAAATGATTAGACCATTCTAGCTCCTCGATGTGTGGTCATTGAAAAGATAGAAAAAACCCCGGGGCTTGTAGTTATAGGGGACTGTTATTTAAAAAAAGATTTCCTGTATTCACGTCTACTGCATTAACGAGACATGTGCACATACATCTTGCCATATCACATTTCATCTTATTGTATCGGGGTTGCGATCGGCCCGCTTGTAGGTCAATGTGGCTGTTGAATCGCGAAAACAGATGAAAAGCTGTTTTAATGATTTTGTATTTTTATGAGGCTAAGTGTGTGTATGTTTATATAAATTCCGGTTAGACGTAATTTATGAATGTCAATTAAGAATTACATTTAACTTAACATTTTTTAACATTTTTTTAAACTAAATACTTAAAAATAAGTCAATTTAAGAAATTATGTCATCTTCAGTCATCTCATCACCATATTCAGACTTTACATTTATAAAAATACCAAAATTTATGACTCGTTGCCACCGATGAATCACTTCGCGCTTCGTTGAAAGATCCAATAGTTTGAAAGGTGAGAAGACTGGATTTTATTATGAAAAGTCACAGAGTCCATTCACTTAGAATTATAGGTCATAATGCAATTTTCGTTGACACGAATCTAAATCGCGGTGGGAATTACATAATGCATTCCCTATTTTCATTTATTTTCAAAATAGGCATATTTTCAACCATTTAATACGTACAGTCCACAAGATAATATATTTAGAATGAATCAATTATAACCGCTCGATAGAGGACCTCGGTGTCGTAGCATAGCGCTCGAGTATAGACTACAAACACAAAATATTAGCCGTGGTTGTTTCAGGATGGGTGAAATAAAAGAATAAGCTATCTCAGGCTCCTGTGTGCTTTGGAAAGCAAGTTTAGCCGTTTTTATCTTGATTGTTACTATAAATGCTTTGGTCCACTGAACCCGCAATGATTGGTTTTGATTTAATTTAAATTCCAATATAAGACGTATATTAATAATTATTTAATTTAAAACTCATTAGTTTAATACATTTTACACAGTCTAGGAAAAGTTAAAACAATGCCAATTCTTCTGGTGCTATACGATCAAATAAATCGATGTTATCATGACCAAGACGATTAGCTTTTAATACACCCGGCTATTTCCTGAATAATTTCACCTTGTTGTTTCCGCCGTGAATACCGAACCTGCTGGTAAAGTAAACAACCTCGGAGTACATCTCCAAGGTAATTTTAAAGCTATTTGCATACTTAGTGTTTTCAGAGAGCCGTGGCGCATCGCACCGATAACACCGATGGTAGAGGTTACAAACTTTTCAAATAACCTCCATTTGATCTATAAACTTTACTAAAAGTTACATTTCATATGATCGAGTGGTAACTTATCTTAAATGCCTATTCCAAACCACTAGTTATTCTTCAAGTACTAACCTATAACAAAGTTATGGGATTTGATGAAGAATTTCTGAAAAGAGCAAAAAATGACAAATTTTCTGGTTAACGAATAAAATGCAGAGACTAATAAAAAGTCTATCGCTGTGATTCAAAACTTTTGAAGGTGAACACAAACAAATGAAGAATGATCAATTTATATATATTATATATAGTCACATGATACTACAATTGAATCTCGAACTTACCAATATACTTTTTTGGATCAAGCGACAAAGCCAAAAACTAACAAAAACCCAAGTAAGCAATCCGGATGCCATCAGAAAAGCTATGAATCTAAATCAAGTGGCACCTCATCAAAGTTTTCCTGTGCCTGAAGGCAGTTCCAAACTCATTTTAATATTACGAGGAAAACGCGACAGTTGCTGGATTCAACGAAACTTAAATGGTGTTACTTTCGCGTCTGATTTATTTTTGAAACAGTCAACTTGTACAGCAAATTAAGATGTATTGTTCTTTGTATTATGTGAAAATGCTAAACATTTCCCCAATTCCCAAGTTTGGGGTAATACCTAACGGAACAGTGGTGCTCAATTTTCTAAACATTAGACGTAATATTTTATCACGTTTATCTAAGACGCAAACATCAAATCGAATGATACCAGTAACATTTGTTCAAAATATCACTGGAGCCGTTTTATTAGATGTGTTTTCAATTACAGTCGCAGAAAAGAATCTGGTAAATTAATGGGAATGATATCATAGGTAATAGAATTAATTTAAGAAAACGAATTTAACTCTAAACAAAATGAAATTCCCGAATTAAGATAAATTTAATTAATTATCGTTTAGCTCGTTTGACAGACAAAAGAATTGTTGCCAGCCTTTTAGCAAATATGACTAGAATTCCTCTTTATACGATTAAGAAAATAATTGTGATCCACGCCGTGATTACGCAAGTGACTCCTGAATATTTTATTACAGTTCCAATATAAGAGTTGATGTTTAAACATGTGACATCAGAAACATTAAAGTAGAAAATATTATAGTTTTACAATATATTCTCAGTTAAGAAATATCTTTGAAGTCGTAGTTACGTTATCGGTGAAATATGTTAGTTTTCAAAACAAAGGCCAAGGTTATAACGATGCAATTTGTATGTACATACAAATACAAGCAAAATATTATTGACGCCGATTATAATTTTTTCACATAATTTCTCAATCGCAATCATAATATCATCAATACTAGTATCATCATTATACAAAAGTATTTGCCTTTAATGACTTCCAAATTCAAATTCTTTATTGCGTGCCACATTAGTGTACAAAGTAAAACCATTAGTCAGTAGATATATAAGTTTTTGGTGTTAACGATGTATCGCCCTGTAAGGACACAGTAATTTCTGAGGGGCTATAAACAATTTTTATAATTATTCACTCAAAACAAAATTATATTAATAATCAAAATGTTATTTACCTTCCTACATGAAAAAAAAACATTTAGTGAGTAAAAACTTTTATAATGAGATAAGTCTTTAGCTTAAATGAGAGCTTATATGAGACTTCAGTCACAGTGAACAGCAGATCTTGAGAAATACAAATTAGATGATCCAATATGTTTTTCTGCATATTATGTGTTCAATATAACAATAGGATGAAGATGTCAGCAAATAATAACGTAACATCTTTATTACAGAGACTTCGCGTGAGGTTTGCCAAAAACGTAGCCACAATATGAAACATTAAAAAACCTTTTTTGTTTAACCCTAAGAATGCTTTATTCTTCATATAATACAAATACGGTAAGTATAACTTGAATCACTTCCTTTCTGGAGTGTAGTTCGTCAATGGTACAGACCTTTTCTTATTTGCATAAGAAAATTTTAAGGGTTTATTGGAATAAAGATTCCAGGACTTATTGAATTTCAGCCAATTCTGTACAATTGACCGGATTAACATCGAAGTCAATAAATTTCAGTGTCTGAACTTTCGTCAATACTGAATAGGCATTAACCCAATAAGTTTGACAGTTGCTATGATCGGAATCGAATAAGTGAGATGGCTCTTACCATACTGAACCCTTGAGATATCACTAAGCCGGCTTCTGTTAACTCTACAAGATGTTAGGCCAGCACTTAATACCTAAGTGGTGGATGTCTGTGGGAAATCTATCACTGAAGAGACCGAAGGGAATTCTATAATCAATGGTTTCTGTTGAATACTCCAGATAATACAAAAATTGATTGAAATAATACATGAATATCAAATACACAGATTACCAGCATGTCTCTAAATGTAACATTTAAATTGTTTTGGTTGAAAAAATATTTTCTTCATCTCATATGTACTCTTTGTTACATATATTAAGATGATAATTTTAGGAGGAGCAGAACCACCTACTACAGGCATTTCCATATATTTACTTTGATTGGCTTGGTTTATATTTTATGCAAAAGGTAAAAAGGTAAGGTAAGGAGGTTGTAAGTGTCCAGAATGGTCCTTCAAAATATTTTTAATTCGCATATTTTTTATAGTAATTTTAAGTTCTCATACAGAAATCGATATAAAAAAAATAATTTATGAAAATATGAAGATGTTATTATTTATGTTATTAAAAATGTTAATGTTTAAATGTTTATATTATTTAAAATATTTTAAAACAATAAATGTACTTGCTAATAAAAATCGTATTCTTTGGATGTATGATGACATTGACTCCATTGCCTCAGGGGAATAATCTGTGAAAACACTTCCTATTCCATTATTAACAGAATGTAAATTAACAGACATCGGTTGACATGACATAGATACCGAGTGTTGCCAGAAGCAATAATAAATTTTGGGTTGCTCTTAGATTTTCAAAGTGTTAATTATTTAAAAATTAATAACAATAAAACTGAGCTTTCATAAAAATATTCGAAAAGTAACCCAGTCTAAATACAAAAATATAAAATGTCTTTTATTATGATATCTATGTCTTTTACTATGATATCGACGAATCAAATCAATAAGAACAATTAAAACAAAAATTAGGAGTTATTACCGGAAAAGGCCCACAACCAGTTGCTTCTTAAGATTATGGTTAGTTATAACAGATTGCGATTAGTCACTACTTTTATATGTATCAACAATGACCAAACAGTATCTACTTTAATCGGAGTAACATAATTCCGCCGTTTAGCACGATTCTGATACGATCGACGATTTGTTGAATTGATATAATCAACAGAATAGATCACGTATAAAATGGTAGAAATCATCGAACTGAAATAAAATAAGAATATTGATTAAATAATTTGATTAAACCTTAATGAAATCAATACAATAAACAAATTTCTGTAATCTTATAAATCTTGAAGAGCTTCATCTGTTGGAAGATAATAAGTTTTATACAAATATCATGAAAACCTCATACCTAGTACATATTTCCTTTATCATATTTGCATCTAACGGAATCATTTCAAATTTCCCAAGACTTCATTAGTTCCTAGTATGCGGTAAGTAAACATTGTGATCCAAACTTTTAGACCTAAAATTTTATGTCACAACATAAAAACTTACCGTAGCACAACGCCTATGAAGTTGCACTAAATTTCGCATCTACTAGTGCCTTGGAGTTGTCGCATTTTTTATTTAGTCTATTCCACATTGCTAATTGGTAATACGTGTATATAAGGTATCAGGAATATAATGTAAAAATAAATTCATCTGCTTCTCATAGCACATGAACTATGAATCATAATTGGCAAAACATAATTATATAAATTAAATAAAAACGAGCTTAATGCAACGAATGCATCACTCTTGACCAGATTATCCCAAGCTAGTGAAGTGCAGTTTGATTGGCGTCGGTATCTCTACCACACACGCCTGCGCTATCTAGACGTACACGTTGGCGAACTGTAATATATATGCGTTTTAATTATCAAGTTTTGCATTCTAACATGTGGTCGTTTGAACTTGGTAATTTTAGCGGGACTTTAGCATCAATTTTTGAGTGATCGATCACTCGCCGTATATAATCAACCGTCAACCTTAAAACACTCAGATATTTGTAACAGAAAGAAATGCTAATTCAGTGTTGTCACCGACTAACTTAACGATTAGTTTTGTGAATTTCAATCAGCATAGGTACAAAATAAGAACAATCATATCAACCTACCTCACTTTATGGTATAATGAACATTTAGTACTACCTAAATAGTTCTATATGTAGATTAACCTGAAACACTACATCTTCTAATTTTATGGGACTGAGTAATGCTATTGACAGCAAATGGCCTTTACATTTACTAAATTTATTACGCGTTTGCGCTCGAGTTCTAATAGTATCATGTAATATAACATGTCAAACAATTAGACACCCTCAGATCACAGAAACTTGAATACTTTTGACTAGTGCTCTAAGCGTTACTCTCATAAAAAATTTCAAAGCTCAAACTTAGTCCCTGGAAATTAATTAGAGCCGTTATTGCTAACCAGTATAAAAATATAATAGTATAAAATGCTGGCTTAACACTAACGGTTGAATAGTGTATTTTATTTTAATATCCTGTTTTATTTAATTATAGGTTACCCAAAGGTTACTTGTATCACAATGTTGGTTTGCCACGTATGCCATCTATCAAAAGTAATCCAAAGAAGTTGTAAAATATATAACAAGTTTGAATGAGCTATACATTCAAATTACCAGTTTTCAATTATTATTTTTTTCTAAACTTGTTATTATTTTGTTTTAAACAACCTCTAATAAAAGGCGAACAAAACAAAAGATTTTATTCAAGGCAGTCAAACCGTTATTAAGTTTTTGCGAGTCTATCGAACAACTTTAAATTTTCAGTCCAAATAAATTGAAAAAACTTAAAAAAGACGCCTTCTTCGCTACGACAAAAAATAAAATAAAAGTCTTGTTACAAAGGAGTTCCGCACAGCGACTTCCGAAGTCATTTCCCAGAATAGGCTATGTCCTATGGGATCTGTAATAGATGCAGTGTCGGCATGTCGCGTCGATCGCTTTGTCGACGTCGTCGGTGTAAATGTCGTCGGCTTTCCTTGTTCTCCACGTCAGCAATACGGTGCTATGGGCGACGACGTTGCAAATTGAAAACTGAACGCGTTACGGAGGCTAACGTAGAATCGCTCGAGAAATTTCATTGATAATAAAAAGTTGAGTATCATCATCTTGTCTATTATACTAAATGAGTAAAGTAGCGGCTTCGACCCTAATGGTATAAAGTTTCCTGTGGTATTTATATTTTATCCATTGCTATATTAAGTAAATGTTTTAATTAGCCTTGTCGTGCAGCAATGGAAAGGCAATAATTTCAGATTAATCTCACGGAGTTTCGTAATAAGCTTGCAGTGCTTCATATATGTGTATTACGTCGTTAACCAAGGGTTATCTAAAGGGTACTCACCCTTTACAGAAAATATGATTCACAAAATACTTTATGACAATAAATATAAACTATTTGTTTCACTCGCACTCGGAGCTCAGATTTTATTCTATTTTCATTAAGTGTAAATTATTTTGAAATAATTATGCCAGACAAAATAAATTATTTTAACTAAATACACTTACTTGCACTAAAATCACAGGTTTTTGGCATCAAGTCAACTAGAATTAAATTCAATTAAAATCACATAAATGCACGTAAAGACGTCTTGACGAATACTAATATAGGTAATAGTTTCTTAGTCATTGTTTAGATGACTACTACTACTTACTACTTCTGGCATTCACGTTTTTATGCAAGTATAGAAAACGAAATGATACAAATATTCCTAAAACAGTATTAGACGTATACGTTTAAAAACAATCGCACTATCGAACAGTTCACGTATTGATTTTACATCTATGTTTGGGCAAATTATTCTCATACCGCTTCCAGCTCTTCGGTTTCAATAAGGCTATTCAGTGGCAAAGCCTATTGGTACAAAAATAAACGTTGCAATCCCCTTGGTGGTCTTGTTGCAGTTAGATACAAAATGTGACGGTGTTTCATGACAAAAGCCGGTGATATGCATTTGAGCTCTTTTGAAGTTATTGTACAAAGTAGGATTATTTCAGATTTCAAATATTAATCAATAGTTAACTTTTAAAACAAAAAAATATGTATTACCTAAAAAAAACGAAGTCGAAGTATTATATATGTTGTTGTTGTTTGTTGTTTAGTTAAATTATTATTAATGTCATTTAGAACTTACAACATTTATCTTACGGAAGCGGGTATTATACACTTTTATAACACAAAAAAGATTCTTACCTTCCCGGATGGAGTTTATATTGATTGACTCTATTAATATTTTGTTAAATAACAATTTCGTTTTTAAATTGTGACTAAGACGGTTTTAGAATATAGGACTGCCACTTTTGGCTTATCCTTTAACATAAATGAAAGAAAAGAAAAAGCCAGAAAACATAAATAATTAAATGCAAGAAAAAATAAATAATTATTACAGAATATCATTTCTTAAACCTTTAGAACTAATAAATAAATAATAATTTATATTCCTGGATGAATCTTATATTTTTAACAGTCAGCACTGGTTTCCTAACAAATACAATTTATATTTTACAATTTTCAACCAATTTCATTATAGACACAAAGTATTCCGTGAGAAATAATGTTTTGTACTGAGAAAGAAAATGTTGATGACAAACGCGCGATTGTTGATCAAAATTGTAACCATAGTTAAGACATAATATCATAGAACACAATGAAAGAAAATGTAATAGCAGTGTTACTCTCACGGCATTGTGTTTTGTAATCAGTTAAATTTAATTTAGTTTCATTTAAGATGTGTGTAATGGCTTTTATAGCTCTTACTTCGTAAAGAGACAAAAGAGAGCGCAACTTTCTGTAAAAACAATGAATGATTTCATTTTTGGTAATATTTATTCAACTTCCTTCGTGGGGAGGAATCTTATTATATTTTATTTATTTTTATATCATTAAATATCTACCTAAGTAAATACCAAATATTAAGAAGGTTCATTTTACTCGGTTTTCGGCTTGTGTGGTCAGGCACGTTTTTACAAGTCTTATATTAATACTATTACGTGCTATTTGACTATATCAGACAATCACACCTCCTAAAAGATTTCTGTTTAGAGCTCTCTAATGTAACATAAAGGATTTCTACCTTTTTCACAGATTATGGTTAGAGAATAGATACAATAAATATACAACTGGTATAGTAATATTGAGTATGTTAAATTTGTCTCCATCATTTCCCGTTTATATTATTACAAAATAATCAAATAGAAAAACTTTCAAGAGTATCACTATCATAATGGAGAGATATTATCCAATTTAGTATATTCGTTTGGATGTTATATGTACATGTACATATATTGTATCCTAATGATAAATTACTTCAAAATATATAGGTCATTGACATTACCCTCTCCTAAAAGTTTTCCGCAATCATGTAATAATTAACTACGTAATAAAAGTAAAAATACAAGGATGAATATATGTATCCAGACTACCTATAACAGAAGTGAAACCTATTAGGCCCAAGCCGGATATTGAATCGGTTGGGACCGGGTGACGTTCACACGCATCAACAGGCCCGGGTAAACAGCCGGGTGTTATCTGACACTATCGGGGGTTCATTGAGGCGTGATTAGCAGATTTGTTGGCTCATTAACAATAATACCTTAATATTCTAACCAGCTTCATCCGAAATGATTAAATTTGAAATAAAATGAAACGAAACTTTTGTTATGCCAACGTCATGTGGTAACACCATTAAAGTGGCTATCGTAAAACAGACTAGCTATCTGTGGACTACTGAGTAATTCCAACAATTATTGACGTCTATCAAATTTGACAAAAAGTATAAATTTAATCCATCTCTCGCTTAATGTAGGAGCAATAAATATCTAATTGAAAGTCACTGTTTTCGATGTTATTTTAATTTTTAAATATGTTGCCGGTCTATTTCAGTAATCCAAATGCAATTTCAAATGTACTTTAAATGAGGTACTGCTTATTTATGTATGTACTTTATATATGAATCCTAAATCTATCATAAAATGTACTATTGGAGATATTTCAGATTTAATTTCATATTGTTTTTATAGGGGCAATAATTTTTATGTTTTAACAAACCCTGGCCTGCTCAACACGATGATGTTATGTTTAAAAGTACTTAACCTAAATAAAATATATATCTAGTATAAATTCTATATCTAACTAAAATACCTCTCGGGCTCTCCATAAAGACGCAATATTCAAATATCAACAAATGACCCGGTTATTAATATAGCATTTATAAACTAATTTAAAAAGTTTCTGCTTAGTTATTGAATTCAAAAACTAAACAAAACGGAATAAAAGTAAGCACATAACATATCTGATATTAAACGAAACCCGTAAAAAAATAACAGCCTCGTAAGAGTTATCGAAAGCTCGTTCCGGTACACCGATAAACACTATCCATAAAATTGTAAATCACGGTAAACGCTTCTCGATAAAAGCGTTAAGTCCCAAAACAATTCCAAAAGCACTCTGCAGACCTTTCTATGTAAAAATAAAGCGCCATGGACGTCTACACGAATATTTTTAAATTTAGAATCGTTATCGTATCGAGCAAAGGGAATAGAACAGTAGTATTGTGAAACAAACGTCTTTTGATGAAATTTTAAGCGAGCGTCAAAGTTACGATTCTAATTGGAAATTTTAAAATGTTCGAAGAGAGATTTGAAGTGGGATTTTACTTTGCAAGGTTTACAAATAATGATGCAGCTATAAAGAATACCGTATCTCTTAAATTATGGGTATTACTCCCAAGCCCCGCTTACGCAGAAAATAAAGATATTTGCTTTAGCAGCCTGGGAGATAAGTCCACCTACTCCAAACACCAACAGCTTAATACCTATTTAAAAACTATTTTGTTGAAAATTTCCCAATCTGTAAGCATTCTTGTGATGATCTACCATTATGCTTTACCTTCATTAGCAAATTAAGAGATGTTAAAAATTATCATTAAAATACTTTAACTTTACAAAAAGGTAATGTTTATTGTTAAAAAGCTGTTTGCTTCACGTCTCATATTTTTCGAAAGGTAAGTTAACCTCCATCATTTCAGCAAACATTTTGATATTAATATTAAATTATATTATTTAGTTTCACAATATAGAAGAAAATTATAGCACATAGACTTGGCACGATAGAAAATATGATTTTATATATGAAATTGAGAAGGGTAAATAAATTACTCATTTTGAATCATTATTACGGTTTACTTGCTTAAAGTTCTCCAGTTTATATATGAAACAATATTTTCGGTAACAACAGTATTTTCGAGGAAAATTTAAATTAAAACGAGTAACATGATAAATTACGTTCTGCATTTATGAATAAGAATTTCATTAGCAAGTCTGATGCATAGACATAAATGTGTATTAAAGTATTATTAAATTCTTGTGAGACATTTTTAGAAATCAAAATTTTCAATGCCTCTCTTAATAATTTCACACTCGAAAAATTTACTGGTAAAAAAATTCATTTGTCTTAAACTCGCCTTTGTATATGACCTTGTAAACATTTATGTCTGTACTATAAAGAATCTAAGCTAAACAAATGACAAAGAAAAATGTAACCTTTGTTCTTGGCTAACGTTAAAGCAATTTTTCCGTTAATAAAGACAATCTCACATACAAAGACAATCTTATTAGCTCAATAGGTAAGCCTGAATTCTCATAACGTTCGCTTGACTGTACATTCGCTACTATAAAAGAAGTGAAATCCTAAAAAATCCTGTGGCAAAGAGAATTCAGCGATTAACCAAAACACGGAAATCCGTGACCAGATAAAATAAAGCCCAAAATTTTCATACGATTTTGTTTATTTTCCTGTGTCCACAATGTATTGTAAGGAGCTCTCCCGGTTCGTTACCCCGGCTACGCCAAAACGGATTGCAACTCAAATCTTGCGAAAACGAATTTATCTGTGAGCCTTTTGTCCTCTATTATGTTTCTTCAGTTGAATCGTCTCACACTTAGTTTGATTGAGTGCTTATTTTATAGCCTGTTGACGAATTGAGACAAATCATGATGACAATGACCCGTTAGAAAGGTATATAACAGCCACCTGCTTACGATTAACCTACTTGTAGAATTCTAATCACGTTCGCGAATTTTAGCGTTATATGCATTTTTCTAACCATTCAAAGTAGAACTGTTAATAATGAGTAAGAAACTCATTAAAATAATAATAATTACAAAGATTTCAAATTATTTTATAGGTATATTATACGTACTTAAGTTAAAATTAACGCAAATTTCATTGGTTATCCTAGAAAGGTTTCTCAAGGAACGCAAGGAACATTATATACACCTTCAAGGCAAATAATAATTAATTACTTTTAGAACAAGATATGTTCTTTTATTTCGTTTGACCTTGACGTTCCTTTGACGATAGACATTCAAAAACTAAAAAAAGTTATTAAAAGTGAAACTTTTACTATATACTATATTACAATAAATTTACAGAAGCTTCATCAAACCTACAAACTGGTTCCTTAAAAATGTCCTAATCGTGTTTGTTTTCTAAATAAACTAAAGCCATTCAGTACACAATGGGGATTTGTCTAACTCAACTTGTACTGGAAGTGTACGGCGGTTTCTATACTATGAAGGTAATAAAACTAATACGCAACCTCTTTAGAAACAGAATACTGAAAATATAATGCTCCACCCTCCCGAAAATAAAGGAGTTCTCATTTTTATGAGTAAATCTACGTCGTTTACGTAATTGGGCGTAAACATATTTGAGAAATAACGAAGTTCCTTATCTATAGGTATGTTTCCCACAGATTTGGGCTAAGTTCAAAGGAATGTTCTCTGAATGTATTATGAACCAAATATATGATCTTGCTAACTTTTTACACTAATTAAACATAGAATTTCTGAATAATTTAGCGTCTTTTCCACAGTTAAAATATACGATTGTAGATCGTTTAATAGTTTGATTTCTGTTACAAGTTGCCTATAAATGCTAGCTAACTAATTCATCACACGCTAAGACGTTGCTACCAATGTTTGAGCGCATGATAGAAATTAATTTATACTTATTAATATTTACTATTCAGAAATTAATCTATAAATATTAATCTATCTATCTATCTATTTATCTATCTATCTTTTTATTTATCTTATTTATTTAAATTTTTTTATGATATTTCATAAAGCTGAATTTTTAGTTTGGTTGATTGTGCTAAGCTAAAAAAAGATAGGTTACAATTAAACATTTAATCATTATTGCATAGGCTATATAAAATGTGTGACAGTCCGAAATACCGAGTGCGCAGCCACGGGTGTAGTTAATTCATTTTCATAATTACTTCAGTAAGAGTTGTGTTCATGTGCATAAATTGATAGAATAAATTAAAATATTTACAAAAAATTGTTCTGTACCTACTTATTAATCATATAAGTTCGATGACATGGAATAGAAATATACTTTGCAATGATTATTTTCTTAAAAATATTTCATATTTTTTAAATAAATATAATAAATATCTTGTTAAAAATAAAAAAATAAAAATGAATAATGTATAATAAATAATAAATCTGTACCGAATACAGAGAGTGACTGAAATTTCTATTTCGCGCAGTCCATTAGTAGATATACATGGAGCATGAAGTATAGACAATATGATCTGCAGACAAAGGGACCCCGAGCATTGTGTCATGGCCGAAGCCGGATCTAGCCGTGTTCCGGACAAATCCGCCGTAAATTGATATACCTCCTTTTATCTGGAGTAAAGATCGTATCCGTAATAGTATTGTACAAATGGGCACTTCGATTGGACGATGCAGTGAAGAAGCGGTGGCTTTTATTAACCGCAATACATCTATTACTTACGGTCAAACTCAATCACTAATGACCTCCTTTTCATATACTACTAACATTAAAGTTAAATTATAATTACACGTTTATTTTCATACTAGTTGACCCGGTGAACTTTGTATCACCAGCAAACTGCCACTAACGCCATCTATTAAAGGAAACCCGAAGTAGCGATAGAGAATAGACAGTTTTAATATTTAACAGGTCAGTTAGACGATTTCGTTAAGATTCTTTTAAGCTTTTCTTTACGAATGTCCCTGTTATTTTTATATATTCTACCTTTGAATTAAACCGAATAAAATATAATAAAAATTATTCAAATCGATCAAGTATTTTTTTAGTTTTAAAGAGACTAACGAATGATGATGTAGATGAAGATTAAGTTATTCCTATTTCACTTAACAACCTAAGTATTCACTGTGTAGAGTGACTACATAAGTTGTTAAGTTTGATGATAAATTAGAAATTTCAAACCACAAAAGAAATTCCCACGGAATAAAATAAACGTTACCAAAATATAAAAACTCATTACGGATCCTCCTTTATTTCACTCACCACCGGCGTCATGGAAATGAAGAAGTAAATTAACAAAAGCTGTCCTAGTTAATGATCGCCGTGACTTATGACAATAGGTTCTATGAAAAAATTATAATGAAACCAAATATTTTTAATTTACATTTGTAGTTCTTTAGAAAAGAAAGATTTTTAAAATCTGAACGTTATTGATCAGGAAAATTTTATTTTCACTCCAAGTACATTTCCTGTTATATTTTTAGAAGGCTGTAGAAGATTGTAGCTAGTTTAAATATTTATATCATGCAATTAATTATTAGCGACAAGTCTATTACAACTATACGCAATATTGTATTGTGCGTGAACAACTTGTCATAAAGAGATATGACAATATTCTCCTTGAGACAAGTTGTTCACACAATCTTTTGAACACAACTACAACCTCATTCTATTTAATAAATGTTAGACCAAACCTTTTTTTAATATAACTTCATAATATACAACACCCTGGCTGCATAGTTTATGACATATATTTTGTCTAATAATATTGTATTTTATTACTATGTCACATCTTTTTGGCTTGTCGAATTATACACTGCAATCTCTACTTTAGGAATTTCATTCCTTATTTTTAGAAATAAAAAGTAATCTTTATAAAAGCTCTTAAAGGAAAAACATTTATTATATTCGTAATTTCAAAGAACCCTTTGATTTGCTTATTTACAGTTTAAACAATTCTAAATTAAACGTATTTCTGGGCATAACTAACGTTATGTCATAAATGTTTTAATTGAAGGAATTCGAAAGATGTTTTGTAAACGTAGAAAAAAATACCTTTACAGAATATAAAATTAGTATTCAAACTAACAGTATTTTTCTCAAACGTTTACAAGCATATTATATTAAAGTATAAAAATTAATTCACCTTTTGATGTATCGTGTCAGCTGCACGATGATGAATGAATGACGATTTTTTCTGAAACAATAAAAACACAATGAAATCTTGTAATACCACGACCTTAATAATTTTTTGCTGTAAAATCATTATTTATGAATGAAGCTTTGATGAAGAAACAGTTACTATGTGGAATTTAGTTATTATAGCATTGCTCGAGGGGTCTCCTTGGGTTCGGGTCCTGGCCTGGGCAGATATTCCTGAGATAAACACGAATATTTGTATCCAAGTCAAGGTTATTAACATAATTTTTATAATATAGACTTTTAGAAGTTATACATTTAAATTTATATTATACTTTTCAATTTTTATTTCCATAAAAAATAAAAAGTTTAATTATATAACAAAATAATGATGAAGTCAAAAAGCTTTGTATAAACTAAAACCTCTGCACTAGTTAGCTCACTCCTCAGCCCGTCATGCGAACTACACTGCAGTAATCCAACTTACCTAGTTAAACAAATTAGTTCGCGTTGTGAGAACACTTTGTTGTAATATATGTCGCGGGTAATGCCAAAAGTAGACAATTTTGAGGTATTTCTGGGGACTGAAATGTCTGACTAGCGTTTAGAGTAAAGTCATATATATAGAAAATTTAAGCTCGGGTTTGCAGCAGCAGTCGTAAAAAGATATAGTATGGAAAATATGGAACTAAACAACACACTAACATAATGAAACAAATGAGATGTTGAAATCTATTTTAAATTAAATTAAGTTGGCTAAAACGATCGTGGCATATGTTAGAAATAATAAAAAACATGTATCATGTTTTGTTTTTCAAAAACATTCAGTATATGTCTAACAACTACTAATTTTCAATACGAATGTCATAAACTGGAGGGTTTCAATAATCCATCTACGAATGGTTTTCGTTACCTGGTTTCCTTAATTTACCGATAATACGTCAAAATTGAACGCCCCGTTAGCAAAACCATCGTAGATAGATTATTGAAACCCACAATTAGTCAAGAAAAGTCTCGACCCATCTAAATTCACACCGGCAGTAATTTATCTTTGCAGAATTAGGTCAAGATCACAATCTTTGACCATTTTATTAAAATTTAACGTATTAAATTCCTTTTAAGAGCACTTTTGTTCTAATTTTGCCATTATTTCAAAGAACTTTTTAATAAATACTTTCTGGCAATAGAGCTCCTTGATGTTCAAAAGATTCCCTTTAGGTGCTTGAACAACTCTATGTTTTAAATTTTTGTATTATAAAGAGTTTTCTTGATAGTACTGGCAGTTGGTTTTTTAAGGCTGAATAGTTAATTTAAATTTTAATACACATTGTAAATTTTTCACAAGATTAATTGGGAAACTACTGATAGCAGTTAAAATGATTTAACAAAATAAATTTCGTTTCTAATTATCAAATTCACTATTCTACTTCTAACTTATTGTTCTGCGAAGTAAGATACAAAAACTAATTTATCATAGCTCGTCGTCAGAACCAAATAAATATCAGCTTAGGATTAATCATTGAACACAATCACGTTGCACGTATTTATTAAGGAAAAACAGCAATTCAATAGATTCCTTAGCATTTAATACGAAGCTATCGAACTGGCTATATCTTTGTGACAGAAATTAATAGGGCTTTGCTGAAACCTGCGTGTTTGGACTACAAATCCCGTGATTAACACGATTAGTCCATTCAGATTTTAGCATTATTACTACCAAAAGTATGGTGGCCAAATTTACTAAGTTCTTTTTAGTACATTAGAATAAATAAAGTTTTCGCAACTGCTCTGAGAAAAAAATGTGCTAGTAATCTCTCAATTAGTTGCCATATTATGGTAGCCAAATTTAATTCTAGCCATCTTGAAACATTATTGAGTAGATGAATGATATCATAACGAAGATGATTTTGTATATTTTCGTTAATTGTGACATTAATCTATCTTAGTATTTAAAATTAATAAAAGTTATTATTTCGAGCAAAATCCTAGTCGTATTTTTCTGTGACTAATTCAAGAAGTCGTAACAAGTAATATTTGAGTGTTGTAAAATATGTTACGGTTTTACTAAAATTTGTTATGTTGGTATACCGGGAGAAGCTCTATGGCGGAAAGTTTGATTGCTCTTCTTACTAAATCGAACTCAAAACAACTTTTCCATGATTGGATCCATATTACGGGTGACCAAAAATCTTAAAGTACTTAAATACAAGTATAATAATAATAATAAAAAAATGCATTTATTTCAGTAATCTTAAATACAATACATTCCTGGGACTTCACAGTAAGTACTTAAAAGATACTTGTGTTAGGAATGACGTTTAAATATTGGCATGTTTCGTGTTTGTATTAGAAGGTAGCTATCTCATCATCATCATGTAGTATCGTCGCATGCAGCACTACTACTACTGCTTACCATCAGTGGGTTGAGAGTCATTTGCTGTGCTTATTTGTTACAATACTGAAACAACCTTTTTCAAAGGTAAATAAAAGATAAGATAGGTTAATTAAATATTAAATTACGCTACGCCGTCTTTATTTGCTAAATCGATATTGACATTTGCATTACAAAAGCATATAATATTAGGCATTACTACAAATAATGCAAAAATCATTTGTTATTCATTCTATCCAAGGATAGGTAATAACTAGTTTTTTATGGTTACACTTTCACACAAAACTAGGTACTTGCTTTAAGTGGTGGTTTCTAGAAATTTAATGTGCCATACATTTTAACGTTTATTTTTCATTAAGGTTGAAAAAACATTTGAAGCAAAAAGTTTCTACCAGACACCAACATTGTAGTCACCCTTGCGAAGGATTATAAAGGGTGAGGTTTGCAGGTAAAGTCTCATTTGGCTTAACGCGCTCTAGCGGAAAGGTGGAACATTCTCAATAGAAAAGAATGCGGCCTACCCTTATACAATCGAACGTTAATAACTATCGCTTTCCGTTTTTTTAGTTAACAAAGAACTTCTAAGTAATATTTATGGAGTTTTACTTAACGGTATACGATAATAATCTAACCAACAGAAATACAAATTGAACATCAAAACAACTTAAACTGTTATTTACAAAAACACATGTCATGATTACAGGTAACGCTAAATACTTGCGGTCCTTTTTCAAATATTATGAAACTATTTCGTTTCCCTTATTCATATGCTAAAAAAAGATAAACCTGTTTTAAATATCTTAATATTAAAAGAACTCTTTTACGTACGCCAACGCGTACCCCCAACGGCCGAAAGTTTTAGGTAACTGTATTAAATTTTAGCTGTCTCTCTATATATATATATATATTTATATATATATATCTCTCTCTCATTTTTAATTAAGGAGCGATTAGTAAAAATAAAAAAAATGTAAATCTTATGCTTTTAAATTGTGGTTTTTTGTTTCGACTAAAAGCCTGTTCTGATTGAACTGCTGCAATAAATAGGTTCTCAATTTTAAATTTCACATTTTGGAAAATAACAATTCCTTATTAAAAGCTACAGAAGAAAGGACAAAACATATGATTTTTTTTCATTATCATAATTCTCTCTGTGCGATAACTTTATCTTAAACAAAAAATCATAAAATCTTTATAAAAGCCATCAGAAATTCTAACTATTAACAATTTGGAAAGTTTACTATAAAAAGTTTGCTTCAGATTAACTCAATTTCAACTTTGATAAGGCACAGTTTATCTTGCTAGTTTAATTAATTTACACACAAAGATTGCCTTGACAGTTGAAGTGCTTAGAAAATTTGCATAAGTTGGTCAATATCTTTTACAAGCCGGCTTGTACCTTCTTATTTCAAAAATGTAGTGATTGTATATCACTCGAAAGTCTTTCTTTCTTACCTTTACCAAACCATTAAATTGTTGGATTCCCCACATGAAATAATTAATAATTTTCACGCCTTACCTACGTAATTATACTTTTATTCAAATGTGTAGTGTAACAACATCTACTATCAAAGTTTTATGGTCAAGTTCATAGTTTAATTTTTGTGAATTGTGATGCGTAAGCCTCAGGTTTAATAAAAAGACGAATATTTACTAATATAATATGGTATCAAAATTACATCTGACACAATTATCAGATGTAATTTTGATAATGTAAAATAACTATAAATATAAAAATAAACTATAAATGTAATGACACTCAAAAGTTACATTACATTTTACTCTTGTCGTAGAAAGTTACTGTTGTATGCATTTTTAATGCCAAAGCGAATTTCTGATACAAAACCTCTTTTGTAAAAATAAATCCTTTTGTCAAAATTTGCAGCAGTAACACTGTTTATTCTGTATCAGTTCTATTGATAAACAGGGTATTAAAATAAAACACTTTTGATGTGAAAACTGTCTAATATTTTTGAACTATTTAATTATTGTTGGAGCATCTTTTAAAGCGTAAATTTTACTTCAAACCATCTGTATTTATTTTGAAATGAAAAACAAGTTTCATTGTTATACATTCAATAAAGCATATCTTGATTCACTGAACAACACATCGCTAAAAGTTTGTTTATTTAATTTATAAATAAGCTCTAATAGCATTGATTTTATTTAGCTGTCGGATAAATTGAATTTCGAACGAACAAGATTTCGTCTATAAGAAATGGACTCAAGGTCAAACCTAATTCAGGCCAATTTAATAATTCACATCTGTTTCTGAGCTTAGGTATCGTTTTTGTAATATTGCTTTTTGAAACCTAGATAAGTATTTCTTATTTGTGAAAATGGAAGGAATTGAATATTAAAAAAGGCAAAGTGTGTGTTTTTTAAACTAATAATAAAGAAATATATAAAATAGCATTTTAATTTTAAAAATATCAGTTATACTAAACATATAAATGTGCTAGAATCTCATTCGTACTTTGTATTTAAAATTGCGCATAATTTAACACCAAGATAATTTCTGGATTCGCTGCATATAAATGTTCACAGATACATAAATAGTTACCGGTAATAGATGAGAATCAAACCTTTTTAATTACTATAATATATTTAGTCTTATTTATAATAAATATAGAAAGAAAACAAAGAAATATCAGTTGCTTATTCAAGAACATAAAGCTAAAAAAGACCCGTTTATATTAGTCCAGTATAGCTTGTCAACAATGTCACTTATTTTTAAATTTATTTCTTATATTCTGTTTTATATTAATTCGTCTCATCGCATTTTAATTTTGGAACATTATAGTAATAGACAAATAATATGCTTAATCAGTCAAAGTTCATAGATTATATTTATTTGTAGGTAGGTACAGAAGGCCTTCTTTTATCATTTGAAGAAAAATATTTTGCGACTAAACCGACTGTCAAATTATCAAGCCTCAATTTAATCTCTGAATATGCAACACGGAAATGATTCAGGAAATATAAAATGCGAAAATGGATTAACAACTACTCAATAGGTACCAGTATTACTTACTACATAAGTAGAAAACCATCACGCAAAGTTGGTTTGTAATTTAAGAAAAGGTTATTTATTAGTTAAAGTGTGTAATTACAAAGTAAGGGCCCCATTCACATCTTCTATCTATAGAATATCAACATACGAGCAATTTACATAATTCATAGATATTGCTGTGGCATGATGTCAATGGGGCTATAATTATCACTAGGTACCATTAGGTGTGATATACTTGTTTGGTAGATACATAAAGATAAATTTCGATGTTCCTCGCTGTAGAAAAAGTAATGCCTGATAATGGGCCAGATATAGGTAATAATAAATAATTATAATATTCGAAAACTAATCCTATACTACCCCATAAATATAGAAAAAAAATTAAATTTATAATAAGATCTTCATTATGGAAGTTGTGATTCACATCGCAGGTGACAAAAAACCAATAGGTATTAATCGCACCAAAAGTGTAATCGCAAAAAGCTCGCAGTCCGTTCAGTTAACAGGGGCAGAATATAAGAAGAAAAATGAACGGTATCTCCATTATAAGTGGCCTGTCCTTACGAGACATGCTCTTAAAAAGCTGTCCGCTATAGTCCCGTTACGACCTTCATCGCCCACTCGCGTACTTTGTAAGTTGGCTAGACATTCAATCATTAAGCGACTTACCGCTTGCAAATTGTACAATCAACAACATACATCGTGTATTAGTGTGTCATGTGCAATGCAAAAAGCACTTCTACGTCTAAATTGATTGTTTATTGCAGTAAATAAAAACTAAACAAAATATACGTAAGATATTTCATTATAACCCATTAATATTTTAAAAAAGCATCAAAACGATAGTTTTATTCGAAAAATAAATATTAAAATGAATAGACTTTCCAGGTAAAACAGTTAAAAATATATGCCTGTTATCACTTTAATTTAAAGTTGATTATTTGAATTCCTTGAAGCATTCCAGCATCTCCTCGAATGATTCCCGTTTTGTGTTTTGTGCAGTCTGCATCCCTTGATGTAAGACGTATATCACCATTCACAATAACATAATGGAAACCAGGACTTAAACAAATCATTGAAATTTCTGATTCTTTATAGAACTTCATGCCACCAATTTTATTTCTATTTTGTGGTAAATATACAAAAACATAAAAAATAATCTTTCGAATAAAACGTTTACCTTCGTCCATTCTTCATTTCCATCATTGGACAGCAAACAACCAATACGCAAATATTCGAAACCGATCCAGTGGTCGTTTTGATCATATTGTTTGTTTCACCTACATTCTGTTTTCAGTTTATTTCAAAAGACAATGGACCGAGTCTACGAGGATTTTTACCTTTTTTATTGGACGCCGTCCCATTGCGACGGCTAACGGTTTGTAAGTGACATTCTAACTAGAAAATGGAACTGATCTTTTTGCTTGGGATGAAAGTGCGAAAACACGACAGTTAAGTTTTACTTTTGATAACAGTCCACATAATTTCCATCGCAACTTATCGACAATCCTATACTTACTCAATTAGAAATATCCATTCTCTTCTAGTTATAACATCACACACAACAGACGCATAATTCTATTCCACATATCATTATCATTTATTTCATAACAGTATTAATGTTTCACCCTTTTCAAGCAAATCATGTGGCTGTCATTTCACATTTCTTCAGAAGTGTGAAATACCTCTGTATTCATCAGCTCAAACCGTAGAAATGTAGCCGTTTTCGAGTGGATAAAACGTGATAATATTGTATCTTTTTGTGTATAATTTTACATTTCCTTGTCTACTTTATTCGTTATACTTAACGTAATAGTTTTATACTTTTCAGGGCAATACATTTTTTAATAACTTGTCCTTAATTTAGAGCATAGTCATAAATAAGGCTTCAAAAACTTAAGTTGTTTGCTCCACAACGGTTTGCATAGCACCAACAATTAGACGTCTACAAACAAACCAATACTCTTCAAATCGAAATCAAGATCGATTCGTGATCAATCCATTCACTTGATCACTTATTGCACAGAGTTTTCCAATCTCCACATGTGAAAAGTAAATATTACTCGACAAAGTAAAAAAAATATAAAAACTATATCGCAAACCTTTCTTATGAACGGAAGAATACTTTAGTAAAATCAAAAAACAGTGACTATGAGCAATAGCGTTCTAAACATTCATCGGCGAAAGTATATAATGACATCGAAAATAAATGAGTCTAACGTTTTCGGTAACTTTGCAAATTGGGTGTTTGTCAGAGAATAATGAAAAGTGGCTATTTTATCGATCTTTATGTACAGTTCCCTTTGAATATTGAAAACTTTATACGGCTAAACTTGACAAAGGAGTATTTCTAGAAAAAAATCTATCAAAGTAAAATAGACTCAACTTTGGTAGGTACGAAAGTTTTAGTCCGAAAATTACATATTTCTTGTTGAATAATTTTCGTATTAAATATGATTAATGATAAATGATAAATGAATTTTCCAATAATTTACCCCTACTTTGTACTTCCAATGACAAGGTAAGCTTAATAACAATATTGTCAACTTCTGCGAGACGAAACTAGATATTATAATAATGTAATAGTAGAACGCCTATAAGTTTGCATAAACATCCAGCTAAACCCTTCACTATTTGAGTGATGGGCTTAACTGAATGACGGGCGATTCAAAAACTAAGAAGATGACAGCAACAGCTAATTTTTAATGAGATGATTTTCGGCACAATTTTAAATTAGATTATTCTAAGCAAATTAATCAACTGCTTCAAAGAAAGCATCTGAAATTGAGGAAAAATTTCATCTGATTTATAAATCTCAAGTCACTTTTGGACGAACAAGGCGTTTATTAAATATTATGAATAGTTATATTATGCTTCAACATTATCTCTATGGCCTTACTGATCAATTTTATTGCATAACAAAATTATAATTACGTTGTAGACTAAACTAAAATAAGAGAATACACCCGCTAGAGGTACTTTTACAATATTTTATATGAGTAGGTATTATTTGTATCTTATTAATGGCCTGTATAAGTGAAATCATCGTTGTCGTAAGGTCCATATTAGTCTAATTTGATTAAATCAAGAATACTTAGTAGTTCTTTTCGAATATTCTCAACAGGATTAATTAAGCTCTTGTTAAAACCATAAAAGTGAGAATGCTACGTCGTTGTAAATGAGAAGCTAAATAAATTGGAATAAAGCTGAATATTAACCTTTTTACTTACGTATTAAAAGATTTCTTATAAGTGGAAATGTCAGAAATGAATCCTGGAAATGAAAAATGTTTTCTATAGCAACATATAGAAGTAAGTAGGTACTTAATAACATGGTAAAGACTCATCTCAGGTGACATTGCCATTCAATACGGAACAGTTATTCCTACAAAAATTTTATTCTCCAATTAGAAAACGCACGTAATATAAATGACGAAGAATTGTTGTAAAGTAACGTCAATGACCAAGTCGTGCATGCTCGATACAGTTAAACAAACCGCATCGGTCGGTTTGCGTTACCGGTTAGGCCTGGTAATTACTCAAACAGAGTCACCGGTGTTAAGGATGACGCTTGATCTCAATTTTGAACATATCGATTATCGATATAATCGAAGTTATTTGATTACTAGTCACTCAGCAATTCATTTTCATTTAACTTTGTATGGTCTGTGGATACCTAAACAATAAATTAATGTGATCAATCCAATATTGATACTAGTATTAATAAATTATGCAGTATGTGACATTCTTCTAGTGACACGCGCCCACCCGTTTTTAAGGAGCCTGATTTATATTGATGAACAAATATACAAGAAAGGAATTTCTGGTGTGGCGATAAAGAAACAAGTAGTACAAGATTTTTTGTGCTTGATTTTGGTAGAGACATTGAATTTGAATTGATAACTCAGTAGATCAGCATGTGTGCTTCTGAGTAGGAAAGGAGAGGAAGGAATAAGGTTAAAAAGCTCTTCAGAGCACACACTCGATAGTAGACACTAAGCAACGCTCTATCATGACGCTAAATACTACGCATCATCAGTAAATTTATATTGCATAAGAAACACTTGAGTTGCTTTCGAAACACCAGCGTCAGGGCGTCCTTTGACACCTTGACACATGCTGAGTATGTGCCTCTTCAGTGAACCATTGTTAATTTTATTATTCACTCGTTGGTGAATTTCGTATCACCTACAAACTACCACTAACGCCATCTATTAACATAGTCCCAAAGTAGCTATGGAAGAAATGACAATGTTTAGCATTCCAGTTAGACGCATTTCCATACTAAATTACCAAGTTTAATTTATTCCCTTTTAGGCTTTTCTCGAATTTTGTCTTATTAAATGATTAAATTTATATTTTGTTAAATAATTTTAAATTGTAAGAATTATAGACAATGTCTGAAATATGATTTCAATTTAAATTTGAAGATTTTCCTTATTATTGTTGTTTTTAAACCATCCTTGAACAAAAGATAACAAAACAAAATCAGTTTAAGCTGTTTTTGGGTTTCAGCGAGACTAAGGAACAGCTATTCATTTTTATATTTTATAAAAGCTATGTAAAAAAATATTTTTTTTAACATTCTTTCACTTTCTTGCATCAAAATATCATAATATCTTCATAGTCTTCAAAGTAGTCTTTCTCTTATAAATTTGCAAACAATATATAAACCCTTTTTTTTTCAAGGTAAATTAAGATAAAGTCCGATACACAGTAATGTTATTTATCGATAAAATGACCACACTCGGCATCCCTACAGTGTGGTCTCTTGTCCTACATACACTGGGATAAGGCTTAGTTGAACAACCGTTTTCAAGTGCCGTTTAGGCGGTCAACCATATAGTTCTGCACGGTCGACTTTTGTTTTCGTTGGGGTCGCTTTGTAGCACGAGGATTTAGTCATAGAACTATTCGGATAAAAAATAGTAATAACTATAAGTTGAATTGGAAGTATTTGGTAAACATTACTTAATCACATTTTTCACCGAGTTTAATTATTCATACCTACATTTAATTTTTTGTGTGTGAGAATATTAATATACATTCCGATACGATCCACCAAAATAAGCGTCCTATCATCTCAAACACTCATACAAAAATGTATGCTGAAATAAAATAAATGAATACCAATTTATAATCCAGCAAGCTTTAAAGCTTCCTCAAAATATATAGAGTTATCCACTGCATAAAATCAATTAGCTATGCCAAGTTAAATAATGCATTAGCTTTCAGTTAAAATACGAACGCTGAGAGAATATTTTGCAAGCCAACTGTGTACACATTAGATAAAAGTTTTATTTTATTATACTTATCCCGCCGCATACAAAGTATTTTACAAAAGGCCATACGAAATCCAAATAGCTTTTGTATGCAAAATTGCGTTCAAAATGTGTCGTGTGCATAACACATAAAGTAAAATGTACGAAATATAGCACATCCCACTAAAAAGAAACTGACATCCATCAAAAATATACCATTAGAAGTTTGGTACTGCTTCTTGTGTTAATTAGTCAGTGCTTATGTTAAATAAAATACGTCACACTTTCAATGACCTTGAGAAATTTGTAAATTTACTTGCCTAATTTCACAATATTTTTAAGCATCTTTTCAAATATGTTATATACCAAACCACGAGTTATATAAAGTTGGCGTGGAACAAAAAACGAAATAATCATAACAAGTTATTTCTTTTATAGCGGTTTATTATGATACATCTCGTGTCTCTGTTGATATATCATGAATAAAAGAAATTACATAAAATAAATCAAGTTTTTCATAGGAAAATAAAAATCTACGCCGAAACAAAATAGGACTAAATTAATTATAAACTAATACTGATTTAAACTATTATAGCTTGCAGGTGTCAAATCATAGGATGAAGATAACTGTACAGGAATTATCAGAATGTTACCGAACGAGAATGAGTCGCGCCATTGAAACCTGGTCAAGTTTTGTATTGAGACCGGTTTGGGACCTTGCCGTCTGGGTTTGGCTGGGAAAGTAAATAACTTGTACGTCGCCATTTCTTTCGAGTTAGGGTTTGGTCGAGAAGGATTTTATTTAATCAACGAATCGACGACCAAGTCATGTTAACCTTTTGAAAGGAAGTCCTTTTGTGTAAATAAAAAACAATAATTATTAAATATTCAGTTTAGTGAAAAACCTGCAAATATTAATATGATTCTTATCAGGATAAAAATAAGACTGGATACTGCATCCAGCCTTATTCAGCCTTAGTCGCTGGATTGCGAGACCGATAGGGTGTGCGAAATATATGCTATCCTTGTTATTTATTACTGAAATAATAAATATTTTATTTTCGTTTACTTATTTCTAAAAATTATAATTGCCATGATATAGTATAATATGATACGAGTAAGCTCTGTTGTCCATTACACACGAAACACAGGTTGAAGCCCAAGTCATAAGCGAGAGCGTAATTCAGCCGAGTGCACTGCTATTAAGAGTTTCATTCGGCGTTTTGAACACATTTGTGAGGAAAAAATAAATAACAACACAGGGACAAAAATCATAAAAACACAGTATAGAAAATTATATGCGCCGAATCGAAGGTGAGTGAATAAACAGCCTACTTTAAACTTATTTAGTGATAAATGAAAAGTTTTAAAATTTAATAATGTTTTAAAAAAACATTAATTATGACAGAATTAAAACTTCAACAAAAAAAAATTTCAACGGCATACAACCACTTTTGTTGCCACTAAAAAATAACTGTATTTTATGGTTAAATGGAGATTGCTTGTAGTGCTTCACACGACAATGTTTGTATAGTTCTTCCAGTAAGTTATTAATTTAATTTTTTAGGGAAATTTTATATCGACACAATGTTTTTACACGCGTGCGTGTTATAGCTCAGTTTATAGGCCTAAAAGCTAATAAGGCCTTACGAGTGTGTATTGATAACTCTTATATACCTTATGACTCATTTTAAATTAACATTTCACTCTTAAAAAATTCGTTTGTCAACAATCAAACCGAAATTATTTCCACACTTTTAGACCAACTTTATCGTTCCACAAATCAGCTAACGAAAGACTCAATCATCTAACGTTCATTTTAATATATAAATATATTGAAAGGTCCCAAATATAGTCCCCCGAAGGACTTTATTCAACTCGAACGAACAGCTTTCGATATTTCCACGGAATTTATTGGCTGAGACCGGGGATTTACAGCTTTGACCGAAACGCTTACCCAGGGCGTTTTGTTAGCTTTTTATTGCCAATTTGTTACCTTGTGTATCTTTTTCGGACTCGTAGTCACACCCATAAATTGTACACTTGTCATCTTCCTTTGGTTACTTAAAGTTGAATTAGGTTAAAAAGAAAATAATTACAATGACAACATATCTTAAACATAATCATACCTTCTCATTTTTATGTAAGAAACACAGAAATAAAACAATAACATGTTTTCTTGTTTCGAAATTCAATAAAAGAAACATAATATTCCATTTTTAAATATGTGTACACTATGAAGAAACTCACTGTTTAACTATCATTTCCTAACCATATTAATGTAGTACTATGTACATATATATCAAGTATCTATTCGGGACTTTAATTAAATTAAAACCTCACTAAGCACCACGGATCTAAGCTAATTTAAGTTTAATGAAATTATATTTCACTACGTCCAAGTAACAAAAGACAGTTTGGTTTAAGTATCAATTAAAAGCATCTATGAAAATTACTAGGTATTGTAAATACCTACCCGTTGCCAACTTACCAACGTTTAAATATAAAAGAAAATCTATCTATAAAACTTTACAGATTTAGTAACATTATTTTTTCAATATCTTTTTCTTTATTTATCAAGCCTTTATTATCGATATATACCCTTATAAAAATGGTTTCCAAAAAAAGTTTTAGATTAGACTTGAATACTTTATGTTATTAATTGATGCATCAGTTATTCACAAAAAAAAATAATGAAAAATTACCAGTAGTATCTTGTCATGACTCCTGGCTAGTTTCTTACTCACTCAAAGACTATAAATATTATAATCATACAAATCGTGAAACTGGTTTTTCGTAAATTCGAGAATGAGAATCATCTTATATTATATTTAAAAAAAGTCTCCGTTAGCATATTGAAGGCTACAAAGCATTGTTGGGATCATTACAATATTAAATTTAAATTACCTCAACCAAATTTAAAGGGGGTATAAAATTTAATTTAATTGTTCCCTATCTTATAATATATTTAGGTTTAGTAACTACCCATTTAATATTATGGTATGAATATAAAGAAACAAATGAGTTACTGTAATTGGCTATAAACATTTTATTAGTAGTTATAATACTAAAAAGAATGCCGCAAAATGTTTTCTAATTAAATATATAATAAGGTCATAAGCAGAAAAATCTACTAAATAAACTAACATATATCCATGAATCTTTAACAAATACCATTCTCAGCATAAAAATACCAAACCCTGGACCTCTGGCTAAGTAGACAGTGGTACTTATCACTCGACCAGACAACCGTCAAATACTTCAAAGCACTTATAAAGCCAGCTCAGTAAGTTGGGTACAACATCTTCTGACGTTTTATGATTTACATAAAAATGTGAAACATATATTTTGTTGATATTATACACAAGGATTCTTTCTGAAATCTGTAAAGAAACCTTTCACGGTGATTGATGGGTTACTTACAATCCCCAAGGATTCAATACACGGTATGGTAATAGTATTTTTATACTAACTCCATTTACATACCGCTCCATGAAATAACTCCAAGTAGTTTCGCTGTTGAAAAGATGTCGATACTAAAATTAACTTTCACACTTTAAAGCCAGCTATTATTAAGTATGTCTTTGGAAGTCTATGACCTTCGTACTTCTCACAAAAAATACCAATTTACAATGGTTATTTTTTACTTTGTTGCTTGTTACTATATAAATTTAGTTTACAATTTACTTATATAATTTAGGTTTTCTCTATAAACTGTTTTAAAGAAAAATTTAAGTATATAAGTAAATTTTTAAACAATTATAAAATGTTTGGTGACACTGCTGCGTCATTTTAATATTAGCCTGCCGTTTTCGTTTATGATTTTCTTTCTTTTAATTCTCATCACATTAGAGTTTTATGTATAAACTAGGTGATAGACCCGCTGTAGGGTCATGTGGTTGGTACCTCAACCTGCCTTGTTTTTGGTATGAACGAAAATAAATGTAGATAGTATAATAACAGGGCGTGGGAGTCATAACATTAAGACTTCTATTTTTATATTTGTAAATTAATATAATATTACGCTACGTTATGAAATATCTGATTAGAAGCAGTCTATCGTGAACCGATATAGTAGAAAACACGCAGTGACTACATAACACCCACGGTTTTTAATTTGATTAATCTTTTAAGTAAAATATGAATTCGTTCAATTTTCCCAATATAATATAAGAAATTGAACTCACAACCTTGTTCCCGTGAGCACGTCTAAATTGTATTATTTTCAACTACGATAAATCCAAAAATAAAAATATTCTCACAATTTCGTTCTAGGCTTTACAAAGTAACAGGTACGCAGTATACAAGTACGATATTGCCATTATAATCTTTACAATGAATTAAAACTGAAGGTTACAAATAACTCTCTTATAACTCACTTTTATTACACAATCTCCCTTTTAACAGGGAAAAGCAAACAAGATAACAAAAACCATAGGTATTTATACGTTACTATGGCGGATTGAAAGTCAGCCACAATGATTTAATAATTTCGAATAAAATAAAACTGATACCATCTCCATTAAAAAAAAAGAACATATGAAGACCTAGCAGTAATCATATAGTATCCTGTTCTGATCTAAAAAATATCCAAAAATATTCTGAATACGATGATGTTTTCTTTGAACTCTACAACGATGCGGACGTTATGCCTTGTGTCGATAAAGCTTCGCAAATAAGCGATTTCTGAAAACTTGTTTTATCATTACTGACACGGAAAGCGCTTTGGAAAAACTTGTTATTTATAGGCAAAACGAAATGCCAACGAAAATATTCTTCGCAATAAATGTCAGAGACATTCTTCTGGTGAAGGTTTGTATTTACATAATATTTATTTAAACCAGTTTTAGTTTCTTTTTATTCTTCCTCTTCCATTATTATTAATTAAACTTTGCGAGATACGAGATATACATCCAATATAAAGGAGCGATGTAAAGCAAACTTTCACGATGATCTGTGTTCAGTCATTAACCAATTAATTAAATAAGTTAATTGTTGACGTATTTAAATAACTATAAGTAGAAACCTTAGCTTATATGAAATATAGATTAAGTCATTAATATTAAAAATAATAATGTTGTTTATTTCCCAATAAATAAATCAATAAAACTAATGGAGTGAATCCCACATCATGCTGGAGCATACTTATTTTTGCAAGCTTGCTAGGTAATCTCAATTCTTTGAACTTTTACTTTAAACCTATTTTGAAATTTATGAAAAATGCTAATGAATTATGAAACAGTTTTTCTAATTATTATTCTCGTTTCTTTAACGTATATAAAGGACGTAGAGTTTACACACATATCTTCTTCTTGACACGACATGATTTCCATCACAAGAGGCGTCAAATTGCATGTTTGAGGTTGGCTAAATGGAGGTGACTAGCATTGTTTATTTTATGCTGTACTAAATCAGCCATCAGGCAGCGTATGATTTGCTGTTCTGTTTATTAAGAAAAACCTAACTTGTTAGTTAACTGGCCTACTTGGTAGGTGCTATTGACTACGCTATAAAAGCCGTGTAAAAAGGGAGAGGCAGCAAATTAAAGTAGACGGAAGTTTTACCGGTCGTTTTAATGCAATTGACCTGTATGTATTTATAGTATCTTATTATTACAGTTGTCTTCAGAAATCTGAATCACAAAATATCACATATGAATATCCACATAATATCTAAGAAATATTTACTTAAAAACAATTACTTGACCTACAAATAACCTATGTATAGTTTTTCTACACGTAAAAACGATTCGCTAGAAGTATAGAATAATTAAATTTAATGAAAAGTTTTGATAGAGGATTAATTCTTTTACTTGTTTTGTAATAGGGAAAAAAGCCCTTGGGTTTTGTTGGTTTGAAATTGAACGATTCATTTGTAATAAGTGTCAAGGATTAAAACTTGCTACTTTAGTAAGTTTTTCACCGAAACTAACCCAATGCTGAACAACAACCGTATGCAAAGTGTATTAAGAATACAATTCGCACTACATTTTTTCTTAATACAGATTTATAGGAAACACAAAACTATACAAACCTTTACCTACTCATTACCAAATTAAAATTATCGCTGTGATCAATAATTGATTTTGACATTGTAGTCCCACTTGTTTGTGACAACTGCAATCTGTTATGGATAATAAAAAATGGAGAAATAAAGATAGTAATATATATATAAATATCAGAAATATACTACATAAATATACAAATTTTGGCTGGTCAACAAATGTTTGTACCAACCCTACACATATTTGAATCTAATACTTATTGATACTTGCATTGTTTGAAACATTTCTTTTATATTCGAACAATTTTAAAGTGACAAACTTTACCTCCATTAAAAACCGATGTTGATATTATTTTGTCCAGTTTACGAAGTTTGCCTATAATATTGATTTGTTTAAAAACTGATGGAACTTTTTCCAGTTACACATATTTCACGTTCACACACAGACACTTGGATCCGTTATCCCGATCCTCTTGAAAGCGTGAAAGATATCGAATTTCCAGGGAACGAGTGTCTAGACATAGATAGATCGAAGCGGGTCATCCCGACCTAAACTGAAAAATCGCCGATAAAATCTTACGTTCGCTGAGAAAACGATTTTAAAGAAAAAGTCATGTAATAACGAACTGAAATTGAATTGTTAGTCAAATGAAATATTAAGATAAAGGTTCTTCAATACTACTTTTATGAGAAATTCTTACTAAACATTAAATACGCATTCAAATTAAGAATTAAATTGACATTTTTGTGCCTACCCCTCCTCTACTATATTATTATTAGGATTTTCAGCAGAGACTTATTCTTTTAGTTTCATTCGCTTCTTCTATTGTCTTATAACTCTCTTTATTTATAATATGTTAATGTCGTATAATACTGTATATATCATATTGGTTATCGCTAGCATGGGCCCACCTGATGTTAATCTGTCAAAACATACAAATAAACCCTTAATGTATCAGTATCAGTTTAGAAAAATCAAAAGCTTTAAACTGTACACTTATTTTTTTGCTTAATGAGAATTTCTGAAAATTCATATTTTACACATCTATGAAATAATACTGTTTCAATTGCTATTCGTTTAGATAAAAGCAATATCGATGCTTACTGCAATCATAATATTACCTTCAAATCAGATTTGTTTTGAATTTCCAATCAAAAATGAGAACAAATCGAAGTAATCGGTTTTTGTGACTGCACGAATAAATGCAAGTTTTGACTGTCCAATCACAAGCGCGTATTGCTTTTGATTGATTGTATTTCATGCGATATCGGGATTTGATTGGGTGATTGCAAGCGGTGTATTATGAACTAGTGCCTCCATTCAATTGAATTACTGTATATATTCTGAAAGAACTTGAAATATTTTCTTGCTAATTAAGTACATTGTATAGCAAAATTAGATGAAGGCTAATCTGAATGATAATTCGTAAATTCGTTTACACCCCTTGTAGTTTACTAGTCTGCTTTGCACGTCTTTTTTCTTTATATATTAAGGTTGCCAGTAAAGTTACACAAGTTACTTATATAGATTTACAATTTTACCTTAATTACTCGATTAGGAGAAGGAAACTTAAATAAATAACTTAATAATCAAAATTAAATAACTATCTTGAATTTTGACATCACAGCCGATTAGATGCAGACACTGTTCTTGTAAGAAAGCAGTTCATAACGTATTTGTTTACATGTTTGGTTGAGTACTTCTTAAAGCGTGGAGTTCCATGGACTCAACATCACCTTTACAACTTATTATTATAGCCGTTAAATAATATCTATCTTGAGGAGCTATCTGCTCAAATGTAACTTTAACGGAACCAATAATTATTTAATCAATACAAACTGCTTCATTCTTAGACGATGAAAATAATTATTATTGTCTTATGTCATGCCTTGTTTGGATCTATGGAGTACTTAATTATTAGTAATATATAAGACACAATATTCTGTCTTCAATAGAAACAGTTTAAAGATACCTGCGACAAAAGATTGAAGAGAATAGTGCTAAAAAAACATTCTATTTTATTTTTAGCTTTTGGTACCTACTCCTTACTTCAATAAAGAAATAAATAGTGGCTCTACGAAAGTAGCAAGAAATATAATATATCTTTTTATTTTTGCTGACCCTTCTTTGGTATTCAAATGTGTTACGAATATTTTTAAATAACATACGTTTTCCCTGTAGTTTGGTAGCGTTTGCAGAATGTATTATGATATGTAAGGAAGTTATGGAGTGTGATGGCATAAGGTATAGTGTGTTTTGTTTTCATCAGTGACCTTTTATCTTTGGCTCGATTCTGAAGGCACCCGCTCAGGGAACACTTTATATTATCTAATAAGACCCGATTCTATAGTATAATTATTGGAACATGATACGGCGATCCAGTGCCACTCGATAGGTTATTCCTATTGTCGCGTTTAAAATACTTTTGAACTATCTTCATTTCTCTCACTCAGTCAGAGAAAAAAATTTTATTTAAAGTAGTAATAAGATTTTTTAAAATCATTTGACTAGGAAGTTAGATTCTATAACCATCCGATATGATGCAGTGTCCCAGTGAGAACTTGCATTTAGTGAATTTCTTCTTTGTTTTCTCGAGAAAAAAGTAGGTGCTATGAAAGTAATCGAAACACTTCAGTTCGCAACGCGTAAGTTGTGCCTTGTTCAATTATTAGTACCACAACCATTAAGAAACTGGTGAAAACATACCATCAGTTCAACACGCCTTACGATAATGAAAATCATGTAATGTCGCTAAATTGTATGCATTTTTACTACGCTAGGGTTTCCGTCTAATCCTATATATTGATCACTAAACGAATTCGATAGCAATTATCGAAAGGGATGTTACCTAGGCCCTCAGAGGCTCTGGTTAACTACTTACAATTCCTAATATGCCACTCTTATAAATAAAAATTGGTTACAAGTAGCCCCGTCCTCTCGTCCCTTGATACAAACGATCGCTGGCAGCTATGATGCGGCGCGCTGTTTACCAAGCAAAGATTGAGGGCCGTCCCGAAGCTTGTTGGCGGTGTAAACACTGTTGTGCATAATCGGCTTTCTTACTTTTTACTGGTTTGTTTACTTCCCAACGAACGTTCAGCTCTTGCGAATTAAGTAATGGTGAAAATTTAATAATATTTGTTTGGATATTGTTGTCGATAATTAGTTACTTACTTTTTAAGATACGCTTAAATTTTTTAAATGGGATTGAACCTCTGAACATTAGCAAGACATTTTTCAACTTCAATAATTTTAAGAAATTAGAATTATTAACGTGATATAGTTTTCTAATTTATATGTTGGTTAGCATGAAATTCATTTTCATTATTTTCATCTTATTTTATATATTTCTGTACTAACAGTAAATAATTGAGAAAAATGTTACGTGTCAAGTAAACCGCATTATACATCTTAATTTCCATCACAAGTATTGCAAGCTATCCCCACGACACATTTTATAGAGATGTTCAATTCTTTGGTTAATACAAAGATAAAACGATTCTTCACGTAATCTGAAATGTTTTACGTTGTACAAATTGTAGCAAAGAAATTGTCAAACACCGTTCAAAGAACACGAACACTGACTAATATCAGTTATTCGAGGATTGCGGGAACCAGCCGAACTTTTCCAATATCGCAAACGCAAACTCACAAAATACTTTGATAAGCGATTTATAATCATTTAAAGTTTCCTGAATTATACGGACGAGTATATATACCTGATCAAAATTACAGCACCGTTACAAAGAAAGCGAACCGCCCCGGGACAGACAGAATCTTGGGCTTAAAATCTTTATCTTCAAACTAGGCTCGTTTATAAGAAAGCGTAATGTTTTATTCACTCCCTCGAGGCTTAGATCATTAATATAAAATTTATTATTTTGGTGTCGTGATCCCGATAAATTAAGGATGCATTTTTCTTGTTTACTCACTCCGGTTTATTACTAAATTATTTTCTGCCAACTCTTGTAGATGATTATTTATTTTGAAATAAGGTTAATTGGATAAATCTCAACATATTGTTTAAACTAGCTTTTTAATAGATTTGTTTAAAAATAGACTTGTCCATGTGCTTTGCGTGCGGATAGTTATTCTTTTCTGTACTAGTGCATTTTGTACTTCCTACTGATTTACATTTTTATACGTAAAAATTTCCATAAAATGACTATCTCACAGCGTAAATACTATTAATATGTGGATTAAATTTAAAATAGCTCTAACGAATTGTCCAAACTGTAATATCAATTATTACTCGTCAATGGATTAAACTGTTCATTGATAAACTTTCGTTGTTTTATTTTTCGTTAATGTAATTAAGTTTGTTCGAAGCACGTGCATTGCATCTACTCAAATTGCATGCATGTTGACTTCAATTTTTCATTGAGTAACAACAACATAATATTTTATAGTATCTAATAAGGTAAGCCAGCGTTACTACAGCCAGAGCAAAGTGGTTTCCACTTTAACTAAGGTTTCAAAATAAGGCATACTTAACTTAAACTGTACTTTATTTGTATCATAGTGATACATAAGTGCCTAACCAAAACCCTTTTCAGATAAAGGTCTTATAATTAATAACCGCGTCAAATTAAATTTTAAGATTTCCCAATATTACTAACCAGCAATATCAAAAGATTATTTAGTACCACTGAATCGACATTATTCAGGAGGTAAGAGATGTTACTGCCTCCCATTTATTGTAATTACACTGGTTATTAAAGTTAGTTAGTTTACAAAAGTGGGTTGCAAGAAAGGTTTTGAATTTGAATTTGTCTTTAAGCGCAAAAATAGTAATACACCACACGATACCTTATGCCATCACACAATAATAGCGCGTCAAGCATTATTGTTCGATATAGAGTTAATACTTTCTTGACGCTGATTACAAAAATAGTTTTTAGTGGCAACGCAATAATTTCCAAGTAAAAGGTTGTATCATGACATCTACCTTAAAAGTAGGTTTTTTTTATAGAAAGTTCAAGCAAATGACTCCTTTTCACCTGATGATAAACAGAAGAAGAGTCCTAATAAAAAGTTTTCTAGTGCAAGTCAAACTATGCAGCCAACTTGATCTTGCCGACCTGCAAGATGCTTCTTTACGCCTCTTTTAAAAGATTGTAGGAAGGAGGGAAAACGTGTGGCAAAGAATTCCATTCCTGGATTTATGTTTTCCATTCCTTACTTATGTGTTGTTCCATTTTTCTTTGAATAACCAATTTAATATATTTTTATTATGAAACCGTTTATATTACACACAGCTGTCGAACTGAATTGCTCTGCAATGCATACAAAATGTCACGGCGTGACGTCATGCTGCATTACGTGTTTCTTAGGAGCAGTTTAAAAATGTGCTATACAAATTGTAATATCTACAGGAGTTTCCATCTTATCTGAACTATTATTTTACTAATATTAACGAACCAACAAATTGTTATCATGCCTTTTTTTAAATAGCAACAGTTTTTTTAATTGGTAGATCATTGAAACCTACGTACCTTAATAAAAATCTGCGATAAAAATATCCTTTAAATAATATAATCCTTAAAATATGAAATGAAGGTTCATTTAAGAATTTAAATTTTTTCAACTGCTTAGAGATTAAAGTTAACACTCATTAAATTTTACAAAATGTTTTATTAATTTTGAAGCTATTAATAAAAGCTCTTTATATTTAATTAAATGGCTCTTAGGGAAAACTGGCTAAAACTTTTACAAAAAAGAAGGATGGATTAATTTGTAACATCAGAATTTCTTTTTATAATTATTCTTATAAAAATTAACCACTAACGATATAATCCGATGTTCTAAAAATAACTTAATAGGCTATTCGATAATCACCTTTCTAACTATATATCTTCAGGTTGGTTAACTTTATCTCTGATGTCAAAGCATGTTTAAAGTACACACTAAAAACGATATAGAATTAAAAACGTCAAATATTGACTGTAAATGAAATTGCATGAAACAGAAAGACGAAATAAATTAATAATAATCGCCGTAATCGGCACAAAAGTATGATAGAGTGCAGGAATGGGTTTATTTACTGCAATATCCTTTGTCTTTCACTTGATAGTAATTAGGTTAGTTGATCAAAATATGTATATTGAATCTAAGAATGCTATAAGCAGTAATGGTAAGGCCACTTAATCATATAGATTCACACTAAATGATAAAATATGACCAAAGAATTTCATTGATGATACCAGTATTTTGAAGCTCTTGCGCTTTATAATACTGAAAGGCATTACTTAATTAATTGTCTTACTTAATTAATTGTCTTACTTAATTATACAGTCAAGAAATGCATTAACAAATTGTTGACAGCGAAGAGTATAAAAACGTCAAAGAAGTCAGAATCGTAAAAATGTAGTTATTGCTAACATCCGCATACTTATACCGATTACCTTCTCGTATGACAACTTTTTAATTACAAGGCTATTGACAAGCCTATTTGAAAGCATTTTAATATACAAACACACTCACATAGTGTATTTTAATGAAAGTCTAAAAATGATTTCAACAGGAGGAATATTTTCACTAAAATACAATACATATAATATGTGTCGGTGTGTGTTTGTGTATTAAAATTATTTCAAATAGCCTTTTTTGTCAACAGCCTTGTAATTAAAAAGTTTTCATACAATTCAGAAACTCTTTTTTAATTCCACATAATATTTATCAAGAGTACAACTTTGATGACTCGAGAAAAATAATTTTCACGTTTTGACAGTTTTTATTCACATAATGTAAATAAAATTCAAAAAGTAAAAATTATATTATAACTGTATGTGAATCTGATAACGAAAACCTCCAACTAATAATAAACTGTGATTTGTGAAACACTGTCCCAAATTACTAGTCACGGGATATTTCCAAAAAAGAGATAAAATTCGTCAATACAAAAGTAAGTAGTATCATAATTTGAGGTTCTCAAGTATTGATTTTAGTTTGTTTATGTATGTTTCAAACCATAGTTGAAATTAGAAAATACAGAACTTGCGAATTTAATGCTTCACCAATTATGAATTATAACTTACACCATTCTAAGTAAACGTCAGTAAATACTAATTTTACAATGACACAACAATTTCCACCGTAAATAACAGTGTACATTAGACAGTACCGTTAATTTCCCGTGCAATATGCTTATCATACGGTGCTAGAACATTCAAGCATGCGTACGCGCAATCAGCACCCATCCCTTTCCTTATCTGTCTTGTGACAAAGAAAAGTAGAATTTCACTGATAAATAATGTATTTAGAAACTGCTGTACATAGTTAGAACTAATTCATGCAATTCTCACTAAAGTCTAAATACTAACAATTCATTTTCTTTTATACAAATGTAGGTATCATCAATGTAATTAGTTTGTTCGTAAGATGTTCTACATGATTTTACAACACTTTAAATATCACTATCCTGCAGAGTCCACCAAAAATTACAAAAAACTTTTCCCATAGTTTTCAAAATCAAAAGTCAACACCCCAACATCCAGAGTATCTTTAATACTTATTAAAAAATAAAGTATATAATTATTACCTTAAAAAAAATTAAGAAAATGCTGTATTCATATATTCACGATTCAACTATTGATAAGTAGTGATCTGGTCTTGAAAAAATTTATCAGAACTCCGAGTCTCTCTTTCATTTTGTATACAAATTAAGTTTACTTAATTTAATCTAAGATCCGACTTTAACTCACCATAACTCTGTCCCCAACACCGATAATTACCTATTAGGAATATGGTTACAACGGTAAATCTCTGTAAACTCAGGAGTAAATAGTAAAACTTATCAACGATAAAAATAGTACAAGCTTCTTAAACACAATTGAAACTGTAAAAGGCAACCCCAAAACACGCTAATTAACTTGTCGCTGGCACGCATGTATGTGTATGGCTTTATGTAGCAATCGGACGCAACTTGCATATCGAACAGGTACTATGTGTGATGGAGCGAAACCAGTGTACGCTGCCCCTTATCTTTGCATGCATTATTGATCGTTGCAATTTACATTCACATACGACGTACATTAGTTTAATTTAAACTCGATTTTAACCGTAATTTACATTGACGAATAGTGCTACATCTACTTATGAAGGAACCCATATTGTAAGAAAGAGGGAAACATGTACCGGAAAATAAATCCCCATTCTAGCTATGCGATAGAGAAATGAGTAACGATATCTCTTTGTTCGTAAAGTTGGCGTGGCTTCAATGAAAGAGTTACTCCGTAGACAAGCACGCTTTCTCCTGAGTAGGAAAGGAGAAGGCGGGATAAGGACAAAGAGCTCTTCAGAGCACTTTCCTGCTCTGGTACAAACGGCAATAGGCACTAAGAGACGCTTTGTCGCGACACAATTGCAAAAGCTCTAGGGTGTTTGTTATCTCTGCATCACCAATAATACGCATAACGCGACGCTGCAATCTGTCCAGAGCAACGAGAGTACGAAGGTACTGAGCTAAGCCATCCCAAAGGTGCGAGCAAGACCAGACCTGGATTTTGTACAGCAGGCATAACTGGTTATATTCAACCATATCCCTTTTTTAAATTAATGATAAACCTTTCACATCTCGTGAAACACATACTAAAATTTTGGCTATATCTATATATCTTCTAAGTAAATAAATACTAATTCCAGGCGGAATTCTACTTTACGTACTTTATGTAGCATTGCTACATAAAGTGGTCATGTGAATCACGTATAAAACAAGATCGTCTTAATAGATGTATCATTTTCATGTAGTATGATTCCAATAAGACTAGATTTTCCAACGAAACCGTATAAAACGTATCTGTGCTTAATTAACTTACTGATAAATATTATGGCCGTACCTACAATCGGTTTATTCCACGTTCGTGGCCTTTAGTCTGAAACCCAAAACAAAAACAAATTTGCAAATCATATTCTTTTGTTTTCTTTTATTTATGAGATCATAAATAATATTTTATTATAAGATTTATGGCTTTGTTTCCCAGTTAAATTTGAACAAATTCAGTAAAGAGTTTGAAACGAGAAGATAAAACAAAAAAGTTTTTACGCACATTACAAAATTATTATTCGCTTGGACTTCATGGTATCAATTTCAAACAACCCAAATTAATTGAATCTTCGCTCAACGAAGCTCAGATCCGACTGCTCTATACTATTGTTTGAACACAAAGGAGTATTCGGGGTTATTGTTCAACGCCGCTTTATACAAAACAAGAGATGAAAAAAGGAAATGACTGCAAGGAAAATAATAGGAAATTTTCCGACCAAGTGCGCTATGGAGCGCGATACTTAGTAAGATTGCTACGTAAGTAGTATATTTTTTGCCTTCTCTTAATTTGATGAGAATGTAAAAACGGCGTTAGGTTATTTGGGGGGCGGAGAGGGCTGCGACCACGATTTATATCGCTCTGGATGATTATGATATGAAGGAGACGTGAACCATTAGAATTCCGGGAAATATTACTTTTGAGGCCCATTTCATAAAAAAACGAGCACATCAACGAAGCCTCAACGACTTAATACCCCACGTACGGTTTAGATTTTTTAAGAATGTCAACCTCTTTTATAAAAGACCTCTTGAGTCTTAGCTTTATAAAGAGATTACAATATTGTATTTTTAATACAATCTATTTATGATAAAGTAAATAGCATAATTTGGAAATACTTTGACAGTATCATATAAAGGATTTTCCAAGGTTCTGTATTCTAAAATTCAGCATTAAATTTTATCTATAAGTGTAAACAATGTGGATAAAACAATTACCTAGAACGACGCATGTAATCGTTGACATAAATGTTAAAAATATCGGAATTGAGATGAGAAGAAAATAGTTTTTTTAACAATGTTTCATTATCTTATGATGACACTATTTTCTATCAAATTATAATAAAATATGAGTATTGTACCTCTACCTATAGTGTAAGTTTCAATTCGTCTTGTTTGTCATCAGCAGTTAAATTGTATGTATGCAAACGACAGCAGCGCCGCTTATGAAGTGTTGAAAACAACTTTTAATATTTAATTCTCAGCTTAATGCAAATAAAGTGATACGACAAAAACTTATTTTCGGGGCAACTAATATATCAAGCAAAATACTTTTTTACACAAAAATGTTCAAAGAAAATTTAGAGCGGCATAGCCAATTGAAAATTAAAAACAGTTATTTTTTATGCAAATTTACACTCAAGATTTATAGTTTTACTAATAGTAGAATAACAATTAATACAAAAAGTAAAGTGACAAAATCATAAGTTTGGTTTTAAAAGCGTCAGGCAGCAATAACAATATCTACTTAACACTTATTATATTTATACTTATTTCCATGGAAGAAAAAATATTGCATATTTCTATGAATTAGTTTATACTTATAATATGAATACAGCCAAAAAACAATCTTGTTGGATACTCTTCTCATCTCCAGAAAACAAACAATTCTTTTATGGGACGATTTATACGATTTTACAACACGCTTCTAATTGATATAATGATATAAGAGAAATGAAGAAATTCAAAGGTTACTGTAAAATAAATTATTATCTTAATTATACTGAAGTATGATAGTAAAATACTCAAGGATAATTCGTCAGAAATAATTTAATCTTAAGAATATACACGTTGCATAAAAAGTTAGTAAATTTCATTACATAAAAGCGGTGATATATGTTTAATTTTGATAATTTAAAAGATCTAGATCAGATCAAAAAGATTTAGATCTTACACATAAAGCTTTTTGATTTTCACTGGTTTTATATGTGACCGGCGTTTGCATACAAACATCGGCAAACGAAAGGCTCCGTAGGATTACGGGACGTTAATCGCTAGACATTTACATACAAATTGGTGCCGTAGCCGACGGAAACATGCGTTTATTATACCTCCGGTGTAAACTTGACCATTAACAGCCAAGTACTAGTTTTGCCTTAACAGGATCCCAGCAATATATCTAATATTTAGTGTGTTTAAAAATATAATTATAATAAAGAATACAACGCAACTATTCAACACTATCCATTCCTCTAAAATTAAATTAAACTTCAGTTATAATTCATCATCATCTTTTAGTTATTTATTTATATTATAAATTATATTTTTTTCGGAATCGCTTCTTACATTGAATTATTTTTATCCTTTTAGTGTTTTAGAGTCGGTTTTTATTTTAGTTCCATTACATTTTTTTAAAATATTTAGTTCTCAAGTCTATCAACTATCAACATTCTATCTATCAACAGAAATTATAACTATGGCCTTTTGTATTAATCATATAATTTTGTCGCCAGTTATGTATAGAGATAAATTAGCAGAATTAAGTGACTTTCGTACTTCTATTACTATATAGTTTTGTAGTTTTGATTTGATCAATAACTTAAGGTTCCCCTTTATTAATATTTACATTGTAAACGAATTATGTTCAACGACTTCCATTGCTGACTGTTGTAGCGGTTCTTAGTAACTACGGCATTGTGCTAACGGGGCTCAGGTGTTTTATATGAAGATATGAAAACACTTGTGTGCTTAATAAAAGAAGGAAACATTTAAAAACTTTAATTAGACCGATTTTCTGTCACTTACAGTAAATTTGACTCTGAATAATATTACCAAACTACCCTTGTTCATAAGGAAGTTGGAAAACACCTCAACCATCTTTCGTAAAGATAGTTTCTCTACTAAAGTGCTATCAAGACAACAACAAGTAAACGAAATAAACTCCGACTTAGAAGCTCACAAAGTAAATTGTAACATGGTTCAGTCACGCGACTAATCGCTCGATGTGGCATTTTGAATGGAAATTACATTACTGCAGCAAGTCCAGTGACCGTTGGAAATTGCATAAATCTGCCCCAGCCGTAGGACGCTGTGTAATTTCATAAGTGAACAATGGTAATTTGAAGCTGGTTTAATATTCTACGTTTAAATGAGAGTAAGAAATTTAAATGTATTCGCGGAAACAGTTCAAATATTAGCTGTGCCCGCCTTAAGCACGTGGACATGAAACTTTGCAAACTAAAAAAATAACTATGTTCTTCTTATAAATATATATTATTTAGCAAGACTAAATAAAAACTCCTTAACCGATTTGAATAATATGTAAAGATTTGATCGGTTTAATTTTGGGGTGGTTTAAAATATTTAAAAAGGGAAAAATTATGTCATCGTTAATTTTGTACGGAAAATTTTCTTACTGACGTTATAATAATTAAAGTTTGTTTTTATAAAACTTAGAGCGCCCTATTAACGAAGAAAATCTTATATTGAATATCGCTCATCGTTATTCATTGTATAAAGGTTTTTTCTGTCTTACTCTGATTGGAATGCGGGTGAAGTTTCTAATGGTATGCAGTTGAATTTCTGTTACCGCCCATCCAATCCACGTAAGATAGAACGCCCTAAGATTTTATTCTACACTTGTTACAGCGAGCCTTTCTATATACACCATTTTAATAAGCCTTCAAGGCGATGACAACAGCACGGTGCAGTCAACGTCAAGCCTTAGAGTAATGATACTATACATTGATCAAATAACAGAAGGTTGATAATGGAGTGGTGAACATGCGAACAATCTAGTCGTTTATTGCCTAGACGTGAAATATTGGCACCATTCAATTATCAACTTACTGAATTAGAAAAAAAAAAGAAAAAAATATATAGAAAGGTCTGATATGGTTTGAATATTTAAAAATTGTAAATAAAAGAAATGCAACCGGAAAGCTTGAAGTAAAAACTATTACCATAGTGTTTACTATAGCACCAATCAATGCCAAATAAATGGAACCGATATTGCTTTTACAATTAGAAAAATTTTATTAATTAAAATAATTTATACTACATAAAACATACAAAAAAAACAATGAAACAAAACAATGTACATGTAGAAAACCATTTTATTAAAGAACTCTTAAATGAATTAAATATAATTCAAATTGAACAATTATGGTACTTGATCTTGAAATGTTTTAATGTTAAATTTTAAATGGTAAAAAAATAAAGAGAATATGTAATTTAAAAAAAATGTGTTAAATAAATCTTCGAAAGTGAATCCCACAACAAGCTTTCTTTGCTTTTTTAAGAAAAAGTGATTAATTTACGGATTTCAAATAATGTTTGCAGCTTTTAAATAAAAGCTTGTTTTAAAATATATTCTTTGTTTACAAATTTTTGTTAGGTAATTTATTCTTAGTTTTTTGGTATTGATTTGTTTGTTCATATTTTTTCAGCGAATTTGTTCATTTGACATACGTATCATGGGTGTGCATAAAAATAATAAGTCTGCCATCTTGAACCATCCGCCATATTGGATTAATAATGGCGTCACTTAGCTAACCATGCATTATCATCCATGATATCGGTTAAGGACATTTGCTAACATTGTTACCGCCATCTACTGTCATATGAAGAGACTTAACTATTGGAAGTTTAGTGCGCCAATTTACCACTTACGGCGCCACTGTTGCAATTATGATCGTGCAAAAATGACTGTATTGTATTGTCCCTTATACGAGTAAAAGCTAAAAATCGTTTACGAGAATTTAATTTATACGTTACCTCATCACAAGCGTTAACATATGGACCTTCGCTCCGAATACTAGTTCAAGATACTAATTAAAAGAAACTAGCCCTAAAGAAAAATAATCGAAACACCGAGATTGCTGCATCAGCAAGAAGTACCAGCATCGGCATATCAAGACCAGGTCGTATCCCTTCTGTGTCCTTTCCCGAATATTAGTTTGCGTTAAAACAGTGCTTTCTTTCCAGCTTCAAGAAAACAAGCATATATATTTCTGGATAATCGTGAGTACTTAACCTCTATTCTTTCCTACCTCCAAAATGAGCGCTGACGATAAAAAGTCTAGTTTGGAATTATTAAAATCGCCTCGAAAACTTAGCCTAAGTGATCTTAAACGTCTTCGTGGTACATTAAAAGGCCGTATTACTCTTTTAGAAAAGTATATAGTTAAAATTGATTGTGACACACTTACCCCTTTACAAAAAACTGAATTGCAAATTCGCCTACAAACTGCTAAAGATACATTTCAAGAATTTAACAATATTCAGAATAAAATAGAATTGATAGTCGAAGAAAATGAATTAGATGAACATTTAGAATATAGGGATATTTTTGAAACCTCATATTACAGTGTCTTAGCAGTAGCTCAGCAATTACTTAAATCTGAGGAAAGACCTAACAGCTCTGAGTGTGCCTCACAGCAGCAAAAAGCTATTTCTAACGTTAAGCTACCAGATATTAAATTACCATGTTTTGACGGTTCTTATGATCATTGGCTGGAGTTTAAAAATTCATATTTTTCGTTAATACATAAGCGTACTGATTTAGATTTCATACAAAAGTTTCATTATTTAAGGTCTTCATTGAGTGGCAGTGCTTTGCAAGTCATAAGTGCTTTGGAATTCACGGGTTCTAACTATGTTCATGCGTGGGAGTTGTTGGAAAGTAGATTCCATAACGAAAGACTTTTAATTCACAATCATGTTAAAGCACTCTTTAATATTAATTCTATTGCCAAAGAGTCACCGCGACAGATAAGAACATTAATTGATACTATATTGCGTAATTTACGATCATTACAAACGCTGCAAGAACCAACAGACAAATGGGATACATTGCTTATATATTTAATTGTTTCTAAACTCGATGTGTACACTGAACGCGAGTGGGAAAACCATAAAGGTTCGATTTTAAGCACTAGTTTAGAAACCAAGCTAAAATTGGACGATTTGTTGTCATTTTTACGTAACCGAGCCGATACTTTAGAAATGATTCATATTAATCACCCAAAATCTATGGTTCCAACAGTAAAAAATACGCAAGATAAATATCAATACGATTCTAAGCGTCAATCAACACAACATAATGTTCATAGTTACGTAACTACAAATAAAAATAAGTTTGAGAAACGTATTCGCAGTTGCTTAATGTGTCGCGGTAATCATGCACTTTACACTTGCACTGTTTTCCTTAATTTACCAGTAAAAGCCAGATCAAACTTTGTAGATGAACATAAACTTTGCCGGAACTGTTTGCGTGGAGTTCATCCTATCGGGGATTGCTTGTTTGGTCCATGCAAACAGTGTCAATCTAAGCACAATAGCTTATTACATACAGATACATTAAACAGCGATCATAACAAACAGGCGAATGGCGCAAGCGGTGGCAGCGGCACGTCTACTACAGCGCTCCATACCCACACAGACAGCGCTTTATACAACACGCACACGAATAACCTGAGACGCCTCCCTCAGGTATTATTGTCTACAGCGTTATTAGAAATAGCGGATGATCAAAAAGAATTTCATTCTGTACGGGCACTTCTGGATAACGGAAGTGAACATTGTATCATAACAGAGAAATTATGTAAACGTTTGAATGCTTCATTTATACAGTCCACAATTCGTGTCTCGGGTGTGGGACAGTCGGTCTCACAGTCGAATAATTTATGTAATATCCATATTCGTTCAAGGCTGAGTAATTATAATACGAATATTACTTGCCTAGTTTTACCAAATATTACCATGCGTTTACCCTCTAATTATATTAGTAGTGATTTTATACAATTACCGGACAATATTTCGTTAGCAGACCCAAACTTTAATGTACCTTCAGAGATCGAGCTCCTTATAGGTGCTGACAAATTTTGGGAATTAATATACGATAATAAAATACGTTTACCAAGCGGTCCCTACCTACAGAATAGCAAGTTAGGTTGGCTTGTATCAGGCCCCATTTACACAGATACTCTGCGCATTACAAAGCAGGTATCATGTAATATTTCTCAGGCCTTAGATTCCGAAATTCGTAGGTTTTGGGAGATTGAAAATGTCGCAAATGTAGGTCAGGTTTTCACTAAAGATGAAATCGATTGTGAGAACTTGTTTGTTAGTACAACTACACGCGACAAAAACGGTCGGTTCCAGGTTCGTATACCGTTTAAAGAACCCACTAACGTTCTTGGTGACTCATATACGATGGCTCACAATAGATTTTTATCTTTAGAGCGGAAATTAAGTAAGCTACCCCTATACAAAGAAATGTATTCTAATTTCATGCGTGAATATGAGGAATTAGGTCACATGACGCGGATAAATTCATACGATTCTCCTCATTATTTTCTTCCTCATCATGGCGTATATCGTGAGGATAGTTTAACTACAAAATTAAGGGTTGTTTTTGACGCAAGTGCCGTTACTACATCAAACAAGTCACTAAATGACATACAGTACGTGGGAGCGCCCCTTCAAAATGACATTTTTTCTATATTATTACGGTTTCGACAACATAGACATGTCGCGTGCGCTGATGTTGAAAAGATGTTTAGGCAAGTACAGGTACAGGCTGACATGAGACAATATCAGCTGATTCTTTGGAGGGAACAACCATCCGATACGTTAAATTGTTATCAGCTTAATACTGTCACATACGGCACTGCATCGGCACCGTACCTAAGTATGCGTTGCATACGGCAACTCGCTAACGAATGCGACGATGATAATATCAGTCGTATAATACGTAATGACTTTTTCGTTGATGATCTTATCACAGGTCATGATGATCCAATTGTGTTACAAAAAATATGTAAGAAGATATCTCAGATTCTTCAATCAGGTTGTTTTCCTTTGCGAAAATGGATGTTTAGTTGCGATGTTACACAAATTACAATGAAACAATTGTCTGTAGGTGAATATACCCAAAATAAAACGTTAGGGTTAGGCTGGTTTAATTCCACAGATGAATTATATTATACGACAAAAATAGATTTTAATAATTTAAACTTAACCAAACGTGGCATGTTGGCAACCATTGCTCAAATTTACGATCCTTTAGGCCTACTGACGCCTACGATTATAATTGCCAAAATATTGCTGCAAAGATTATGGCTACTTAAAACTGGGTGGGACGATCCCGTACCTGATGACGTGGTAAGCACTTGGACTAACTTCATGGTCGAATTGCAATCTTTATGCAAGTTACGCATACCACGGTTTGTACGCAGTGACTACGTGCGTACCGAACTGCACATATTTTCGGATGCATCGCAGCAGGCCTATGGTGCATGTGCTTATATAAGAACGTACAGTGATTCGGGAATTGTAGTTAAATTACTGTGTGCAAAGAGTAAGGTCGCCCCTTTAAAAGTAGTTACAATTCCTCGGCTTGAGCTATGTGGTGCAGTGATAGGAGCTAAATTATATAATAAAATAGTCGAATCGCTTTCATTAAAATTCGAAAGGGTAATTTTCTGGACAGATTCTACCATAGTTTTGGGTTGGCTTCGAATGTCCCCTCATTTATTAAAAACGTTTGTCCAGAACAGAGTAATAGAAATAAATGAGTTAACTGGAAATTCACAATGGTTACACATAAAAGGTAAGGACAACCCGGCAGACTTAGTGTCTAGAGGCCTTAACATGAACTCGCTTATCGATTCAAAACTGTGGTGGCGCGGTCCAGATTGTTTACACAAATACAATTATTTAGACTATAATTTAACAGATAAAAAATTAATTTCAACAAATAATTATGAACTTCCGGAATTAAATTTAAAAAAAGTTAGTTTTTGTGCCATTAAACAAATAGAATTAATTGATTTCAATAGATTTTCGTCTTTAACAAAATTGAAGCACGCAATTGCTTACGTTTTGCGTTTCATCAATAATATACGCGCAAGAAAGAGCGCGAGATATCAGCGACAAACGGGAGCATTATCCGTGAATGAGATAGATGCGTCGCATACGTCATTAGTTCGTATAGCACAGTCGCAGTCGTTTAAGGAAATACACAATAATTTGATTAAAAACTTATCGTTAAAATCTATCGAGAATAAAAAAATGTATAATAAAATCGCAAGTCTAAACGTATTTCTTGATGATTACGGATTGATTAGAGTTGGCGGTCGTTTGTGTAATTCTGAATTCGACTACAACAAAAAACATCCATTATTGTTGTGTTCAAAACATCGTTTTACAGTGTTGTTATTCGAGAGTGAACATAAAGTTTTGTTACATGCGGGCCCTCAGCTTTTGTTATCAACTTTGCGTGAACATTATTGGACACTCGGTGGTCGAAATTTGGCCAGAAATGTAGTGCATAGGTGTGTATGCTGTGCGCGTATTAAAGCAAAACCATTGACACCTATTATGGGTAATCTACCTAGTGCTCGCGTGAACCCTGGGTATCCATTTATGCGTTGTGGTGTTGACTATGCTGGGCCAGTGATGATATTGAACCGCAAAGGCAGAGGTGCTAAATTAACAAAAGGTTATATCTGTTTATTTATTTGTTTTGTTGTGCGTGCTATACATTTAGAGTTAGTTAGTAGTCTTTCCAGTAACGATTATATTAGGGGGTTGAATTAATTCTCGCCGTTTTTTGTAGTATTTTAAATTGAAAATAATTTTTTTTTATAAGTAAAGTTTTATTCAAAATATTACCCTTCTTTTTCAATTACTTTTGCCCATCTTTCAGGTAAAATCCTAATGCCTCTGTAAAAAAAAACCTTTTCTTTTGAAGCAATCCAATTTGTTACCCATAATTGAACTTCATGGTAACTACGGAAGAGTTCGCCAGATAGACCATGCTGCATAGACCGAAAAAGTTGGTAGTCTGATGGGGTGATGTCAGGGGAGTAGGGCGGGTGGGGTAAAACTTCCCAACCAAAAGAATTAAGCTGGTCTTTAACCACTTTAGCCACATGGGGCCTTGCGTTGTCGTGCTGAATAAGAATCGACTCATGTCTGCCTGCGTATTCTGGTCGTTTTTCTTCAATTGCTGCCTTTAACTTGATTAGTTGTTCCTTGTAGACAAAGATGCAGCAAGCTGGGCTAACGTTTGGCAAGGATCTTCCTCTACCAATTCCATCAATTTACTGTCGTCAAACTTTTTTGGCTGGCCAGTTCGTGGCTTGTCGTCTGTAGAAAAATTACCATTTGAAAATGCTTGAAACCACTCCCGACATGTTCTAGCAGACAATGCGTGTTCCCCATAAGCATTAGATGAGCAGCAGCAGCAGTTTTCTTGAGGTGGAAACAGAAAAGCAAGGCTTCCCGCAAGTTTTGTTTTGATGGTACAAAGTTTGACATATTGCAAGTCGAAAATATCGCCGTTTTGAAGGATTTGAGCAGTTGAACGTGCCACGTGGAGCTTGCACAGAACGGGAAATAATAAAACAAAAAAAACAGCAGTAAAAAATATTAAGATTACAATTATTTCTTTATTTTTTTAGAACGGCGAGAATTAATTCAACCCCCTTATATATTAGCGTTTAAGCGGTTTATTTCTAGACGCGGTAAACCGGTTGAAATGTACTCCGACAATGGAAAAAATTTCGTTGGTGCGGAGAAAGAACTTTCTACAGTTTTGGAGGATAATTCCATAACCATTTCAGATTATGTTACAAGTCATGGTATCCAATTTCATAGAATACCTATTTACGCAAGCCATTTTGGAGGTCTTTGGGAAGCGGGGGTGAAGTCTTGCAAATTCCATATTAAACGTGTAATAGGAAATGCAAATTTAAATTATGAGGAGTTCAGTACTGTTTTGACGCAAATTGAAGCCGTCCTGAATTCCCGACCCATGTCACCTTTATCCTCAGATCCGGACGACCTTTTACCACTGACTCCAGGTCACTTCCTCATTGGCCGATCGTTGACCTCGCCGGCTACACGTGACCTTACCAATGAGAGAACTAGTAGCCTTTCTCGCTATCAACGGGTTGAACAGCTTCGACAGCACTTTTGGCGAAGATGGTCAACTGAATATATCAGCGAACTTCAGATTAGAACGAAATGGAAGCAGCATGCCGAAGATGTCAAACTTCACAGTCTTGTTCTTATTAAGGAAGAGCACCTGCCACCACTACAATGGAGGTTGGGACGAGTTATACGTGTGTATATGGGTGGAGACGGCGTGTCGCGGGTCGCAGACATTCGCACAGCTTCAGGCGTAGTCCAGCGCGCTTTCTCCAAGATCTGTCCATTACCAGTGGAGCCTACCAGTGGAGACGACCACACTCAACCTACCACGACATTATTTACATCGCAGCATGTTCCTGTTGGAAATAGTGCTTCCAAGGCCGGGGGCATGTTACCGCCATCTACTGTCATATGAAGAGACTTAACTATTGGAAGTTTAGTGCGCCAATTTACCACTTACGGCGCCACTGTTGCAATTATGATCGTGCAAAAATGACTGTATTGTATTGTCCCTTATACGAGTAAAAGCTAAAAATCGTTTACGAGAATTTAATTTATACGTTACCTCATCACAAGCGTTAACAAACATAAATACTAAAATATCAACATATCAATATTGCGAATTAAATAAAACTTTTATTTAATAGGCGGCGACAGACAAAACCATCGCCCAATAGTATAAAATGTAGTATTAAATTCAACACACTAGCCTAAGCAAGCACTGAACTAAACAGGATACTTAAATCATTTCACAGCATATTCACTGAAATTTCCAATGTAAGTGTGCCTAAATAAACATTTTTAGGATTCTATTCTGCCAATGTCACCACTCCGAGCAAAGAAACCCAAAAACGGTGTCAAGCACTGTTCCAACATTGGAAAGAATACATTTGTCTATATTTGGCTAGCTATCTCGACTAAGTAAATAATGGAGGGACTTGGTCACTGACACACGAAAGCTTAACAGTGTTAGAGTTATTTGAGAATTCTAATTCCTTTGAGCTCTATACCACCTATTCTCAAAATAAAATTTATTCGGGTCATTTTTTGGCGTAATTTTTAGTGTGCGAGAGCACTATCATTTTTAATTCGTCCACCCAAAATGTTTATGCAAACAAGTCTCAGTTTAACCGTTGCTGAAACTACATCAATGACAAATGTTGGCTTTTTTAATCAAACTTTTGGTTCCATTTCTATTACATGCAGGCAAAAATGCTGCAGTTTACCGAGGTATAAATGTTTAAACGTTTGTAAAAGTTGCAGTTGTAGCTAATTTAACATACATTTTATTTTATTACAAACTAGTTGATCGGTAACAGATGATGCAATTATCATCTTGCAGAAGTTATCCGAAGTAGTGGATGAAATGATAGTATTGAATTAGACAACGTCAGGCAGATGATTTTCTGTACTAGATTTTCAACATTCACCTCAGTATTTTAAGGAATAAAATAAAATTTAAAATTCAAAAGTAGATATGTTCATTGTTTATTGGTCATATTGCATTTTCAAAGTATTTCAACGCTAAAGATTAAAATAAAATTAGGTAGGTATAAAACTAATTTGAAATCGTTAGTTGAAAAGTAAGCAAATATGTTTACAGAGAAGTACATATATTATGTCTTTTATTGTACACATAAAATACAAGAGTATAATTAAACAAGAAAGATACACATAAAAGTAAGCTTATCTCTAGCAAGAGATCCATTCCAGTCAAGCAACAATTAACGTCGTGACGGCGTTTGCGGGGTCACTAATTGAATGTACAAAAACCCTACATACTGTACGTGTAGATATTGTAAAGCTAGAAGAGTAAAATAAGAAGTTAGTACGTGTCTCGCACCTTTCTGTGGAATCCCATTTAGCGCAAGCAAACCGCCCTGAAATAAGATCTGTAACAAAATTTGATGCCATTCGAAGCCCTCCTTTAAAACCCGTTCAGCTTTTCTAAAGAAAATCCAATAATGACCGACGCCGTCGAAAAAAAGGTGAATTATCGGAAACGCCTTTTTACGTATTCGCGGTGAAATTTCTGAGGGTGTGAAAAAAGGCATTAAGTGCTGTAGATACGGGAATACGTGACAAGAAGGGGAATACCACTGTCAAATAAAAGAATAGAAAACACTTAAGAAATTTTAAACATACCAACATTGACAAAAAAATACAATAATACAGAATTTTAATTTGATTAACCTCATAATATATTAAACTATTACAAGTTACAAATAATTTTTTGTTAATGTTTTTTTTTAAATTATGTACAAACATAATTACCGGCTGATCGAACAATTAAATAAGATAATAAAAAAGGCTACTCATACATTTCTACCAGAATAGTTTATGTATGAGAAGTTGTGAACATGTTAAGTCCAGTCTTCCGCGAAACGTGTAACAGTAACTTCTCATAGGGGAAAGGGGGTCGATAAACCACAACAATACGTTTTAGTTCGCTAATGACGAACATCTTAAAACAAAAGAAGGAAATCAATAAGTTAACTTTATCTATTTCTTAATTTAACGGCCCTACTGAGACGTGTTTATTTAATAAATGCTTTATTGTCCGTCACTATTACAATGTTAAATCATTGCACAAAGATAGGCCTTATCTCTAAAATTGATCTCTTCCAGACAACCTTATGAAAACATTGAAACTATTTTAGTTGAAATGTTGGTGGGTTATCCATATTGTAAGTACCAGCCAGACACAATAGATTTTCTATTGTATATGAACGTCGGTGGATTGGTAAGAGAATAACTTGTTGATATAACCAACAGTATGATATAATTACAAACTTTTTTTTTACATAAAGCACAACAAATGACTCGACACCATCTAATGACAAGCAGTAGAGGAATCCATATGTGAAGATAGCTAGCATGCGACATACTGCCCTAGCCACCCTCACCTTGCCGGCCCAAAAAGTGCTTTTTCACGCCTCTTTTAAAAGCTTGTTTATGTTATAAGTAAGACAAGGTTAAAATCATGTACACCGAATCACATATACCAAAAACTGAATTTCTGCAACTTCAATTAAAATCTATAAACATACAAGTTTTACAATAGAATAAAAATCAGATTTTTTTATTCACTTTTCATACAAAAATAACATCTGATCAATTTAGTATGGCGTGTCCAAATTGTTTTGAAGAATTTCTCAGTCGTTGAACACAAGTTTGTTTAAAGGTTCTAAGACAATTACAAATAAACTTGTATAAGTGTTAGTTTATGCATTCGTTGGTTTAATTCGAAAGTCGATATTGCAATTCTAAAAAGAATAAAAATATGCTATTATCCAATCGATTTACTATGAAGAAACAAAATAAGAAATTGTAAAGAGCATGCGCATGACTTAACGAATTAAGGAATTTGTTCAAGTTTATATCTTGATGACCCGGATATAAGAGATTTGTCTTTTTTAGGCTTTAGTAACGCTTGGTATTAATTGCATAAACATAGACATTAAATCAATAAATTAATGTGGTCGGTACTACTAGTGTAAATTTTAATCATATCGAAATGTTAGTTGTGTTTAGCTGACAAATGCATATATAAGAAGTATTTTCAAATACTACACAACAGAGATGCTGCTCCCGTTTTCATACGATTTAAAGCTGAAGACAAACACGATAGAAACGGTTCTATTTGAATGAAATTACACTATTAATTACAAATTACACTACCTACTTTTTTGTACAAAACAAAGGTCTTGGACTGTAACCCCAAAATTTTCCATGTGCTTTATTAAATTTCATATGCTTAATAATCTTCATTAATGATTGTATATAGTATAATGTCTATCAATGAAATTAAACAAAGATAAAAAAAAAATCCAATCAAATCGAAAATTTGTAATCTCTGGTAAAAAGTGTAATCTGCTGAACACTGTAATCTGCAATATCTTTAGTTTTATAACACATTCGACAGCAGATCGAAGCGTATCTAGCCGAAACTGATAACACAAGCTCTCATTAAGAGCTTGTGTTATCCATACTTTTTAATCCCACACATATTTAATATTATACAAATTTTGTATTAGAATATAAGCAATACATAAAAACCATAAACATACATACATCAATACATAAAAAACCAGGACCTGAGTAAAATAATATTCGGGTTTATCACACTAACGTTGGCCTCATCAGCCCCGGCTAATACTCGAAAGCGGAAGGCCGAGTAGGCTGAAGCTAGGGATCCTGACCACTCGGGTAGACGGACGTCAATACAGTAATAAGATAGCAATAAATAAAAGCATAATTAAGTTCGTTTGATTTCCCTTGATTTTCCAATTGAGTCCCTACTACTTATACTAACTTAAAAAATCCTTATCATTAATCCTCTCCGATGACTGAGTGAGGGAACCTTCCCGCAATTTCAATACAAGGCTTTAGACATTCGGCTCTAATATATGTTATTATCTCAATTCTCACACTACAATTCATAGTGTACATACAAACAGTTTTGATTGATAGATTTTATCATACAACAATAGAATTACAACGTTTTTAGCTCTCAAGTGAAGGAAGATCGTAAATTTTAGTTATTACTTCATCTATATTGCATATAGATAATCATAATTACCATATAATAGAGACAATCATAATTACTATACATTTTAATTGTTTTACAACACCTATATACGTTTATATTTACAGATAAAATTTAATGATTTTTTCTTTTTTTTATTACAAGTACACAGTGTAAAAATCATGAAAGAAACACTCGATTTTTCAACACTCAAACCAGTACTACTTAAAAGTTTGCATTTTAAGTCTTACTGGACTTAAAATTCAAAATTTACTTAGCCTGCACTTTAATCTTAGACCGCAGCAGAATATTTTGTAATGTATTTCCTACGTTAAGTAAGTTACTACTCTATCAATATAACGCTTCCTCTTGATGCACAGAGTAGGTAATTTGTAAGTAGCATCCAAATTGCTTAGAATTTATATATAGGTGTCGATTCCCCTTTACCAACAGACAACCTGTACTATGTGGTCAAATAAAAATAGGAAATAATTGTCAACAAATTGTGATCTCATATACATGAATTTTTTTTTTATTCTGAACGGGTTAGCTCTAGGCCTTACTTAAATTGGCCTTATCAACTTCAATTCAGTCACTCTGCATGGTTAACCAAACAAGTAGCAAGAATATTAAACCATTTTTTTAGGTTTTTGCTTTTTATTGGACATTTTGAAATTGTTTTATTTTTTATAATACAAATACGGTACGTATTGATTGAATATTTGTTGTTTCTTATTTTGAACGCATAATATGCTTTTTGGACACATTGTAGTACACAAATAGCTTTGCTTCTAAATTAATATATAAATCGTTCCCTTTTTTGTAAGTAAAATTACATACACAAGTTTAATTTATTCTCATTTATAAAAAAAAGAACTAGGTTTATATTAATGTTAATTTTTCTTTTCTTTTTTTTTGTATATTTTAAAGTTAGTGTTAAAAAATATATATTAATATTATATATTATTATTATATATTATTTATAAAATTATAAATTACATTGACATTGACATGATATGCATGTGACACAGGTGCATAACATAGTGGGAGACTGGAGTCTGAACTAGGCAAGTATTTTGCCTGTATTTCAGTACGCCGGTAAATTATAGATATAATAGCGACTCTGAAACTACAGCCATATTTGTTATACAGAAAAGAGAGGGGTCTTTTCTAATACAGGTTTTCTTTAACTTAAAAGAAGAGATCCACACATTCTAAAAACCTACGTGTAGTAAATAAAGATATTTATGATTTTTTTTTTGATACAAGCATATTGTAGGTTCAAAGGTAAATACACCACATCTTGAGATGAGAGCTCCTTCATAAATTTGTCATTGTTCTAAGAAATTATGTACGGTGGGAATTTCAAAACAAACTTAGCGAAAGTGTCAAAACTGGAGTTATGTGTACGAAAATTAAATAAGAAAACATATTAATTATGCGTCGCGTTGGTGCCCGTCTGGCATTTGCGGTATTTTTAATTAACTTACGCGTGATATGATTCCTAACGTAATTTACGTAAGTTCATACATATTCAAGGCTGCGAGATCAGAACAAGAGCTAGCAGCTGTTTCTTGGAAATGAAGTATGCAAAGTTGTAAGTAATATTTAGCGTTTCATAATATTTATACATAGAAAATATTATATGTAGTAACCAACATTTAGCGCTCATTTACAGAGCTTATTATACTATATCTGTATCGCAGTTAATATATACAAATATATTTATTTAAAATGTAAGCTCTGATTTTTACATGAAGATATATATTTAAAAAATATTTTCTTTGACTGTATGTGAGGTGAAGATACGAACTGTCTCTTTTTTTGGTCCTGATGTACATTATAATAATTATTCCAATATGGTCGTATGGACAACGGTTTTGATCCGGTAAGCCCACGAAATGTAATTTTTTAAACGAATTTGCTAAAGATTAGAATTGATAAAGGTATTCAATTTACACCGTTTGAAACTCAAATGTAAATTACTAAAATCCTGCAACACCGAACGCCCATTTTTGTTTGTCTAGCATTTCAGGTTCAGCCTTGTATTAAGAAGTTTGAAAACTTTCGCTAACAAGGAAATCAATCAATGCAAGTTACCAATTACTACATTCCGCCCACTCAAGCATACTACGAGTATTATACTTGGTTTTATAATAAATACATTGATAAAAGAGGTTATTAAACTCTCGTTTATGGTTCTAACTTAGATTTATTATTTCATTATTCCTTTCCTTATTGAAATTAAAGTGAATGTAAATTAAATTACTTGAAATTTGACAGTAAATTTTGTAAAGATTTCATGACCATTCATTTTTACATTGTAGTAATAATATCAAGCATTAAAAGTTCGCAAACACAATTATATTAAAGTAAGTACATCTAAGCTCTATGTCTATATTTATCAAGCATACTAACTTTCCTACACGATTCTTAGAAAAAGTAAAAGCCCTCAACATCCGTAGAGATATTGAGTGGTAACCGGACACTATGAACAATTCGAAAGCAGCTGAAAGAAAACCTTTACCGAGAATATATTACTTATACACATATGTTTGGAGTTTTATTGTGTAAATATCTTTTTCTTTATAAAAGTAATTATAAAAGTAAATAGATTGCTCTAGAACTTAGTATGAAAAAAATCTCTTCTCATACCAGCAATCAATGGAAGTCGTTAGTGTGCTGTGATTCTGCGGCTTTTGTTGAACTATTTGTTTCATACCAGATATAATAACTACACTATATGTTTTGAACTATTTACAGAACATTGCGGAGACTATTTTATAACCGTATATAATAATAGCATAACATTTAATTCAACATGGCAAAGTCTTATTAATGTTTTCTTTTTATTTACATTATTCCATACAAAATTTGCTAAAATCTAGCAGTTTTGAGAAATTAATAAGAAAAAATGTAAAAGTCTTTTACTTCAGTAGTTGATTCTAGAACATTAATTTAGCTAAAGCATAAGACCAAATACATGAGAATAGACTAAGTTTATTCATTTTCTTTATTGCCACATAAATAAAAAATGAAAATAAGCTTTATCATTTGGGGATAACTGACTAGCACACAAGAATAGGACAAACAATTTGCTATGTTTTTGAGTCCGGTTTTTGGATAACAGCAACTTCCCTTTAAAAAACGTGTTTAAGTCACAAAAATACAAACTTTACATTATTTAATGAATGGATGAATGTTATTGGCCACAATCTATTTAATTGCGCCCTTCATACGCTTTTTATCCTCCATAGAGAACGTACTAAAATTAAGATAGACATAGAAAACCGACTGTTCTTATTCAAACCGTTCAACGGTGGATATTCCCAAAGTTGTAAGCAGTGGAAATACTTACTTGCTGAGTACTTGAAGGACCCTCAAGCAGAACTCGTAGTCGGACTCTCTTGGCTGCATCTACTTGCAATACGGCATATTACTAGACTAGGAGAGTCAGTAAGTCAACTGTCCTTTCACTACAAAAAACATATAACCCGCTATATGTATGAAAACATGTCAGAATCTCAATGCAAAAACGTTGACACATCCGTCACATCGTACTAAGATTACTGCAGTTTACCGGTGAATCATTCGCGGTGATCTTGGATCGTATGCTCTATTTTCTTTTGTTATCCTCGAATAATAAGAGAGTGCTCTAACCCAAATGATGAAAACGAATGGCCAAAACACTAGAATGTCCAACTGCACAAATGTTAAACATAAAAATGATAGTTACGTACCACGCCCCAGTAAAAAAACACTAACAATCGTGTAACAAAAAACTCAGCGTGACGATTTTTAGATTTCCATCTCACGAAGAACTGTTATCTCGTGTCACGTATTGTCTTGGTTATCTAGGACAGCAACCGTATTTACTAAAGTTTGGAATACTGTTTGGATTCGAAATTTACCGTCTCAATTCGACGCACCGGAATCAATAGTGACAGGTATAAAATCTCTTTAACTGAACCTTTCCAAAACCACAAAATTTGCTATAAACTCAAATACTTATCCAATATTATACTTAGGATGGTCCTTGAATGTTGTGTTGTAATAATCTCAATGAAATGGTCTTACGGGGCATTGTTTTTCATATAATATAATACATGTAAAGTATGTCCAAATGGACTGCAAGGATGTTGCCAGGTATTAACAAAAAAGGTCGTATTGCAACTGCTTGGAGTTAGGTTGTATACCAGACCCAAAATTTTGTACAAAAAATAAAAATTATATGAAAAATTGGTTAACTGCGTATAATATAAGCTTCTATAATATTAAATCTTATAATATTAAACATACTCCACGATTTTGTACAAAACGAAATGTTTTATTTTTATTGTATTTTATACTCACAACTATATACCGATAACGGTGCATGAGCTACAGCAACTTTTAAAGTTGAGCAAAAAAGACCACGGATTACGGAAATAGTAATAAGGTTCCGTTGGTACCCTTTCGATTTTTGAATTCTAGATCTCTCTGGGTTATGAAATTTCAATTCATAAAGCGATGTTGGAATAAAAGGAAATTCTTAAAAGCAAGAATACACTTAATGTTTACAGTCATCAAGTTTTGCTAATTATTTGTGAATTAATGAAGCAATGATATGAATAATATTTTGGAGTTATTATGAAACTGAGTATTTGTGGTTATTTGACATAAAATTTGTATTAAAAATGTATAAATAAGAAATAAAGAGTAAATTGGCATACCACTTTACATCTAAGAATAATAAGAACTTAAGAATACAAAATGATCTCGTTGATTCATATTTTATATCGATTAATTCAATTTCCTACACTGAATTATTTTCATAGCAAAATTACGTAATCAAAGCATTTTTTTGGAGTTACAAAATCTACTATGTTCAAAAAATATGAACAAAACTAAAGGCGAGAAAGTTAAAGGAGCAAGTTAGTTACTAGTTAATAATTAACATTTCTACAATTTTATTCAGTTATACTCCTTAGGAGCAGAACTGTTCTGATGTCACCACATTAGCAGAGACAACTCCGTATCATTTGTCAGCTAATTAGATACGGATATTAGAAAGCAGAAGCAGACCCAACATACGTTTGATCACGTAGAATTACATAAAACTAATGCAATGATATCTATAGAAAGAGAGAGAGTTGATGCTAGAGATTGCGTACAGTTGTGTAATGATAATAAAAAATAGGTTAATTGTTTTAAACGTAAATGCTGAAAAATTGATAAACGATCAATAATAATGATAAGGTAATTAAAAAGTCTTATAATAGTATTAGAGTATTATAATAAGGAATATTAAAAGTATTGAATAATATAGTACTATATCCTTTTTGTACATATAAAACTTGTTATTACTACTAGATAACGGAGAAATAAAGATATTTATATACATATAATTATCTTTATTTCTCCGTTATCTAGTAGTCATAACAAGCTCATAATGATACTTAATTTAGACTAGATAATAAGTTTAAGTATTATAAATATTATTATTATTTACATATCAAAAAAGGTATATAGTATACATATAGTGTTTTCTATAGACAAAAAATTATAATATAGATACAGATCAATTCAGAGTTCAGAATTTAAAAAAACAACGAACACAAAAATTAATTCAACTGTCCCTATTATTTTATTTGAGAATAAAATAAATGAAAACGATATTAACGATCTCCACAAGCCATTAAGTTGATTAGTTTTAAAATAAATTAACTTTAAAATAATTAACTCTCGAACTCTTCGCTTCCTATTTCAATAAAACAATATGTGCGTTTGTAAGTACTTTCTCCTAGACTATGTAAGTCAAAAAAGTAATTTATCTGGTGTTTCTATTCTAAATTTAAAGGAGTTAAGCTTTTTTCTCGCAGATATATATTTATATAACTCCTTTAAAATCAATACGCCAATAAAGGAATTAGTTAACAGCATATTTTGTTATCTCTCTTTCACTAGACGATGCTCATAAACTTTCACGTTAATTACATACAGCATCTCTAACATTCTTGTAATTTTATCGACTATCTTACGACGGACACTCACGCATTTTATTTCGTATAAAATTTTATTAAAATTAAAATGCTTTAAATTGACAGTAGAACTCAACGAAAACACAAACGAATTATTTCTTTCTTTAAAATGTAAATGTTTAGCAAATTTAATAGAATAACATTAATTTCCTTCTGCCTTGATGTACAAAATGTTATTGGAAATATTGTTTCGGTTATTATATGATGAGTATGATAATGTTACCGAAAAACCTAAACATGTATAGCTGCAAATCGACAAAGCCAGGTAAGCCATTATGGCTTTAGGCAAGTGAACAAAAATTATAGAAATTATTAAGATGTTTGGGCAAATAAGTTAAAAAAAATACTACATATACAAAAGCCTATGTAATTGCTCTTAATAAGTTCATATTATTTAGTGTCTCAATCACTATTTTTTATTTTAACTATAATGCGTCCCACATATACGAAGATCTTGAAGCCAAGTAGGTGTTTATGACATTAGATCTTAGAACTTAGATATATAATAATGTAGGTGTTAGCTCCTATTCCGGTGTGCGCGAACTAAATTAAATTTAAGGTATTTACATCTATTTCATTCCAATATAATATGAAAGGCATAAAATGAGTTTTAGGATCGTCAAGTTACTTGACACTTGGACGATCCACAGATTTTTTACTTATTCTAATCGGCTTAATTTTATACAAATATGCATCTAATATCGTCACCGGTAATTTGTATTTTTATAGACGTATTGTAATGAAGTAGTAGTAATCAGCTTAAAGTTAATTTAGTTGCGCACACAACGGAATAGCGCTCTACTTTTTTTTGTATTATACTAAAATTAATGACGACGATTTGCATTTATCATAGCCGTTTTTAAATAATATCTTCGCTCTATTTTTATCATTATTAGTTGTTGACTAGTATTATTGAATATGTAAGTACTTAAAGTTTTTTTATAACATATAATTTTATTAACCTATTCCGTGCAACTTTTGTAAGCCTTTTTAACCACGAATACCTGTCTATATAACATAATTATGATAGTGATTCGAATATCTTAGAAAATTACCGCGTTCTACTTAATAACTAGAAATTACAGTGTACGAGTTACGCTTTTTAATCTCTACAAAAGCGACGATGATTGGTAATTAGACTTGTGAGAAATATTAGCTAATATTGACTAAAGTAGAGATAATTATACATAGTTTAATGTGGATACAATAAAGATGTAAATTAAGATTTAATGAATAGACAATACTCTTACAATTCATTTAAGATTTTCATGATGAGGCATCAGACGACACAAAATAATAACGTAAAGTATTTTCTTTAAACTGTCTAAAATTTTAACATTAATAAATATAAATGAATCTAAAAATAAATAATGTAATAAGAATTGAATTTAGATATTTAAAAATTATAAAGTACAGGTTTGAAGTGAAAAAGTGTACATAGTTATAACTATTAATAATAATAAATTAAGTACAAAATAATTATAAATAATATGTTAGAATCTTGCCTTCTTCTCTCTGCCAGTCTTTGTAGGAAAATGGAAAATGTTATCTAACTACAAATAAAACCAACAGGACATAGTGTAGTAAATTAGTTTTAACTACTTTTATTTACTGTATAGGGTTCCACTAAGATAATACTAAAATCAGTCCGATATATATATATATATATATATCTGACTAAATTAAATATTATCTTACTGAAGACTATAGTCTTCAGCAGTATTTTTTTATATTCTATGCGATTATTTGTTTATAACAAGTCAAATAGAAGTAAGATTACTTGGCTTTTGATGTTAAATTAGAAATCCCTCATAAGACTGCGCGCGCGCATGCGTGGAAGCTATGCGGTGTTCGCTCATTGTTACGGCCGACTGCCGACGTGGAGTGTAGTTAATATATACAAACTTATTTTATGCCACTTCTTTAAGTATTTTTTACATAAAGGCACATAACTGATGAATTAACTACTTTCCTTAAATTTAGGCAGATGTACTTACCTTACTTTATTCTTGTGTCAAGTATAATATATTTAGTTTGTTATTTATAAATTGGTTTTCTGATCTCCAGTCTTGATACTTAAAAGCTTGAATGACAATTAAGTATATTTTTTTAATGAATTTAATATAAGAATACATATTCGACCAAATGTTTTGTATTGTTTGGCTGGCTGTCTGATAAATATGATTAAAGTCATTTTAAATATAGAGTTGCTGTTCCTTGTAAGAGTGAAGTTCGGTAACTTCTTTATTCTTTTAAATTAAGCACTGTATAGATATCGCTCAATTAATAGCCTGTATAGGTCCTAATGCTGGATACATGCCCTCCTACATGGAAGAAACACATGAGGAATTTAGACAAACACTACCAAACTATCCCGATGCGGACGGGTGTGTTCCCATCCAGGGATCAACCATAAGAAGATTACTTTGTTTCCGTAATCGAAACCAGAGCATTTGAATCACTACGACAACGAGCTCATCTAATATTGTCCTGCTTTGAAAGATTTAAGGAGAGATCTAAACATTTTAATTGAAATTTAATTTTAATAGTAATTATCACACTGACTCCTATTATCTTAGCCCAAAGTAGGCATTATTCAGATAAAAGTTTTTTTTTAATCTTACAGCCAAAAAGAACTTATTATTACTACGACGACTTCGTTCGCGTGATATCGAAAAAAGAACATGTCTTGGGTAAGTGAGTAGGCTATATGATTTTAATTGAGTATTTATTTGGTAAGGATTTAAAACATGTATATAACATATTTGATTACCAAAAAGGCAGGGCCCTTAAAATATAGACATATACAGCCGTAGACTTTTTTAGAACCTTTAAAGGAGAATCATGCCAGGTTACACGATTTCTGCGTTAGTTTAACTGTTAAAGCAGTACACTCAACTAAAGCTCTGAAAATTTATAGTTTTTTCCTATTTTTCCATTGATGCTCAGCTTCTATTGATCGAAGTGTAATATTATATAGTCTTCCTCTTCCTCTTCCTCTTCCTCGATAAATGAACTATCCAACATAAAAAAAATCGATTTTGAATCAGTGGTTCCTAATTTAATTTTTTTAAATTCTCTTACTTTTAAAATAATAATATTTGTGTGTATGCTGCAACTAGAAATGTTCTCTTTCCAACGTAATTTAAAATGAATGTGGAGATCAAATACTTAAGTGTTCTGTAATGACCGTCACTGTAAGTGCTATCATTTATAACGGTTCTTACGAGTTTTGCCAAATGACCCAAATGCGGTTACCATACCCACTCAATTTATGATTTGAATAATATCGATATCTTTTGTCGACATGTATACTTTAAGCAACCATTTTCAATGCTTTTAAATGGTTTTTTGTAAGAATGCCAAACAAGGAGATTTCTCAAATATTTATTGCAATCTATGATGTTACCAAACATGTTTTAAAGCTAAAAATATCATAATTATGGACCCAGATGGTTCGGAAAACATTCAAACAATTAAATCCTAAATACAATAAAATTAAAATAAAGTAATCAGTTCTCATTTTTTCAATTCCAATTTTAATATAATGTCAGATTTAGTTTTTTTATTTATTTTATACTTTTATTATTTTTATTATATCAACTATAGGTGTCATGATTTTTTTGAAGCAGACAGAACACGCCATTTTTATAAATTAATTATAAAGTTTAACGTCATAGTACTCCGTATTAATAAGTATTAACATTATATAATATATGCTTTTTCATTGAAAATATGTTTATATATTTTGTAAAGATCTGATTTAATGATTTTATGTTTTAGGCTATTTGGCAGTTTATTGTAATATGTTTTTACCATTACATTTATATTAGAGCTGTGCAATTTTAAATTAGAATGCTTCAGTATTGTTTTAGGTGTCTCAAGGGGTATCTTCTGGGCACGTTACTTTTAAATAAAAAAAATATTTTTGACACTTGGCGGTAAGTGATAACCATCACAAACACTAACAATATCAGGAAATAACTTCATTGTTCTTCGTTAATATTCAGGAAACATGATATCATGGAATTTTCTCATAATTAAACTGATAGGTTGAGTTTTATGGTAAAACTTTAAGGATGAACTTGCTTCCAGATAATTTTTGCACAGTAATTTAAACTAACGATAAGGACCTAGTTGGTATGGGCGGCTCCATAATGGGAAATATATATTTAGTTATTGGAGATCGGCGGCGATTGGCTGTTGGTTCCAAAAGTTTGTTTTTTATAGAATTGGCTCTTTGTTCCAAACAGCCAATTCTATAAAATGATGCTACAGCATTTTTCAACTTAATGCTGTAACGTTTTTTATCAAAATGGGCTTTAGAAATATTACTCAACTTCATAATACATATGTATTTAAATTTATCCAACAAACTGATGATATATTAATTAAAATGTTTGTATCAATGTTCGAGAAATTGAAACCATACATCTTGTTCAAGTTATCAAGCCTAGCCTCGCCATATATGTATACACATCCTCTAAGCACCATGTAAATTAACAGGTTTGGAGAAAGCAATTGGAAAAAGCAAACAAATATCTAACGTTACAGGTATTTCAACGTATTTTCTCTCTGTCTTGGTTAAGGAAAACTAACCGCAACACTTTTGCTTGAAAATTGGTGAGGCATTGTATCCTCTTGTCTCGTCGTTTTTGGGCGAAGCAAGGAACGTAGATTGGATTAACTGTTTAGTTACAAAAAAAAACAATTTTCACTTGTATACTTTAATTTTTTTTCGGTTTTTAGTTCTTTTTTTTTGCTTTTCTTTAGAATTATCATTCATTCCAGTTATTTATATTTTAAAGCCATCCTTGAATCAAACTGAATAAAATAATAACCTTCGAATAGAGAATACTAGACCTTGAAGTTTGGTTACTAACAACTTCTAAATCATCAAATATGGTAACTTGTTAATATCATCGTTATAGTTGTAGGCGTACTGTTAATGTTTGCAAAATATGCCATCATAATGGCATCATTATAATCTATTATACAACAAAGTCCTTGTGATCTTGCTTGAAATCACCTTTTTCATTATAAAATCAACGCAAGGTATAAATAGTGCTCAATTTTCCATTGCCCTTTTGAATTTGAAATACTTTTTATTGATATTTTTAAAATAGTTTAGAACAACTTAACCTTAAAAATCGTTTGAGTATTCAACCACATATCTAGTAAACTATTGAATATTATAATTTTTTGATGAATAAGCAGTAAGTAAAGACCTAGAGAGCCTACTCCAAAAAACTATGTTGACAGTCTTAATTAAACCTGTGTTCATAATTTGTTTTTCAGAGTATATTTTGGTTGATATAATGTGTATTTTACACGTTTGGTCATGAGTCATGATTTCTTTATTTATTTCATCTACCTTGATATATCTAACATATATATTATTTAATATATCTTCAGGGATAGTCATATAACTAGCATTGGATAAATTCCGCATGTCTGACAAAATGTAGCCAGTTGTAGAAAGAATACTACTAACTACTACTTAAAAATCAGAAACTTATCGAGTCCCAGCCTCCATGAGACTAGATTAAATGCAGATAAGCGATCTGTACATATGTTTATTTGCACTATTCCCCTTGTGGAATCCTCAAATCAAAACCCTCAACATTCCGAATATTCATACTTCAAATGATTTTGATTTTGGGATACTAATGTTAGCATAATTACATATCATTTTATTTTTCTTCAGTATATAATTCGGTCTCTTCAGCATTCAATCTTTTAACTTTGGACCACAGATAATAGTCAGCCGAAATGAGATCGTATTTATACTTAGTATATATGACTGCAGAATAAAATTCAAATCAGAAACATATACAGTAAAACTGCCTCTAATGCATAAACCTAGCTGCAGAGAGAAAAAAACTCCTCATTGCACATCAGTGTGAAAAAATATTAATTTTTATTTTTTCCAAAAATGCTTTTCAAACCTAAAATTAAGATAAAACCGAATGAAACCGAAATATTTAAGGACACCGCCAATAACGATGCGGACTACGATACACTGACTACGACTACGAAGCTGAACTGCGTAAAAAAGATTTAAACGAAGTCTTAATGATGAAACATTCTCTAGACTCGTGAGTTAAAAATAGCCGAAACATTCGTAATGTTGGTTCGTGAGAAGAAATCTAATTATCTAAATACAAAAAGTCTGTATATATATATCACTTTATGAATTCATCTTTCGCTGTGCCATATAAATAAATTGGAAAAGGTATAAAACATAAATATAAAAAGTAATCTACAAATCAACTAAACAGCGATTACCACCGCAAACGATGTTGCAAGATGAACAAATAGATAAGTTCAGTTTCATAATAGATTTCAGTACTTACAAGTAATTGATAAGTGATATAATTCTCTTATTGTACAAATAACTCCTGAGAAAACGTAAAATATAATATTGAATTTTCTAACAAATCCTATAAACAACTTCGATAGGTAGGTCTTCTCGATAGATACATTAAGCCCTTTGTCAAGACAATAATCACAAGGAGTTTCGCTTGGCCTGTCTGGAACTTGAGTACTGTATAAATAATGTATTTATTAAAACTATGTTCATCTGTAGAATCAGCAGACTTAGCAACAAACTTGCTAATTTTAAACTAATGTATTCTAAAGGAAACAAAAACATTGCATTCGATAGAAGTGAAAACCTGAAGACGTTTATTCATATTGTAAAGAGCCCATTTAAAATTCATAATGTTGGTTTAAAACTTACCTATTCTGAGTCGTTTCCTTAACTCGGTAGAGTGGTTCTTCTTCAATAATTCAACCAAACTTCCACTTCAGACATTACACAGTTAAAATTCACTTGAACAAGCTTACAAACTCCATATTCTGTTCACTTTACAACTCACAGACCATTCAGGTATTAAAAATAAGTAACACAGAGGATTCACTCAATAATTTGAAAAGACTCCCAGTTTTTTAGATGATTGGTGAGCGGTATGCGCGGACGCAGCGCGCGGTACAAGCAGTCGGGAGGGCAGGGACCTCAGAGCTGCGCAAGCGCCGGCGGCCGAGACACGAGTACCGTTGTGCTCACGCGAGAGTGGGAGCGAGGTCGCTTAGGTCTAACTTGACTTGTGCTTTGACATTTCTAAGTTATTTCGTTACTTAACAACGATCTCATGATTCCCCTTTGTTGTTACTAGCACAGTTTGTCTGACCGGATTTCTTACATTCTGCTATTTACCGAAACCTTGAACTCTCTTTGAATACGTGACATTTGTGTTTATATTTAAAACTTCATTCTTACAAATGGTCAGACTAAGCTATAATATTTCAATGAAATTAAGGTAGTAACGTAATGTAATAAAAAGGAAATTAAATCAATATGTTTTAATGCAGCAGATATACCGCTTTTCAAAATAATCCCATATATTAGATTAAGTTATCTTAGTGCAAATATATATTTTTTTAATAAAACGACTGAACTAAGTATAGTTGCATATATGTTACACAGTTGTTTGTTGAATCATTACTTAGTCTACTGATAGTAATGTTTTCTAGACTTAACAACTTATTACGGATAAACGACTTAATATTTTTGCTTTGAACCTTTTGTGTATTAAATCATACTGTTGCGGATAGAAACTTGTACATATTTTTGTCTATGACTACTTATAAAAATATTTTTTATTTTGATTGACATTGTGACTTTTGGTTTTGTTTCGGATTAAAATATATATAATTTTTCAATAAGTTTTTTGTTCTGAATATTTATTTAAGAATTGCAGCAACTTCTTACATATGGCGACCGTGACGGAAAAAACTATGGATAAACTACAATTAGAACGTACGTTAGCGCGGAGACGATTCTCGATTTGTGCCAATAAGTTGGAAGAATATTTACAGCAGAAAGAGATGTCTCATATATATGCGGAGTTCAAGAAGTTGAGTAAATATTATGATAATTTAGTAATTGTTCAGAACAAATATTTCAATTTATATTTAGAGAGTGAAAGTCGCGATGAAAAAGTTATAGAAAAAGATAGCGATAGTGCAGACGAGTATGAGTCAAAATGGTACTACTTAGAACAGAAAGTAAAGGAAGTTACAGAGGTCGTAGATAATTCAGTAAGTGGATCCAAAAAGACTATTAAAGAAGCTAGCAGCTTTACAGGCTATGGTGAGTCACCATACATGTCTCGTCACTTGCGCTTACCAAAATTAGAACTTCCGAAATTTAATGGCGAAATTAGTAAATGGCTTACATTTTGGGCTCAGTATAAGAAAATTGATTCAGATGAAAAAATTGATAATGAGGATAAGTTTCAATATTTGATTCAGAGCATGGAGGTAGGGACTAGTGCTAGAGAGCTAGTTGAGAGCTTCCCTCCGACCGCAGATAATTATCCAAAAGTCCTCGAGCAACTAAAACAAAGATTTGCACGCGATGATATTATTATTGAACACTATGTTCGGGAGTTACTGCAGTTAACACTCGCGCAATCTAAAGGGTCATCTAATGCTGCTATAGGACCACTATATGATAGAATAATAACTCAAATTTTAGCTTTGGAGTCCCTAGGCGTAACGCAGGACAAGTATGCTTCCTTCTTATACCCTATGGTTGAATCAGCGTTACCAGTTGATACTTTGCGGGCTTGGAGCAGATCTCATATGCAAACGGAAAAGGGTAGCCAACTGGCAAAATTGTTAAACTTCTTAAAGTTGGAAGTAGAGTCAGAGGAGAGGATACAATTAGCTAGGAACAAGTTTACCAAAGATTATTATGCAGGTCCGTCAGCATCGTGTTTCACAGCAACAAGCAAGAATGATAGAGGTAACAGGGATCAAACGTCAGTTGATGGCCGAACCGAGAAAATACAGCCATGCATATGGTGCGACAAAATTTCACACACAAGCTCCGAATGTACGCTATCTATTAAGATGACTTTGGATGAGCGACGAAGTTTTTTAAAACGGAAAAATGCTTGCTATATATGTTTAAAGATTGGCCACATGGCGAGTAAATGTAGGAAGCACGTTAGGTGTGTTGCATGTCAAAGAAGGCATTATCCTGTTATGTGCGAAAGTTTGATTAAATGTGAAACGATTAAGGCGAAGTCAGCTGATAAGATAAATGACGATCAAACAATGTTAAACCAGTCGGCATCTTCTAAAGCAGACACTGTACTATTACAGACGTTGATGGTAAATGTAGAGCAAGGAAATGATATTTGCACCGTAAGAGCTTTATTAGACTCAGGTGCTCAGCGTTCTTTTATTAAGAAAAGCATTGCGGAACAACTCAAAATGAGACCACTAAGGGAACAGGAAATGAGTCATACACTATTCGGTGGAGTAGTAACGAAGAAACAAATTCATAAGGTGTATGAAGTAAATGTTGCCAATTTAGATGGAAGCTACCGAATTAAAATTGATATGTTAGGGCAGGATAACATATGCGGTTATTTGCCAAAAATAAGACAGGGAAAGTTATTGTATAAGTTGCAGCAAAAAGGTATTCAAATAACTGATTGTGTAAATAATGTGAACGAGATAAGCTTGTTAATTGGGTCAGATGTTTTAGGTACAATCCTGACGGGACAATCAGTTCGAGTGGATGACAGTTTGCTGGCTATGAAGACTGGACTGGGTTGGACAGTTCAGGGCCCTGCGGTTGGTGTATACTGTTCTTCTAACGTGACTTCTTCGGTAAGTGCTTTATCTTGTTCTTTTGATATTGATGACCTCTGGAAGTTAGAAACTTTGGGGATTATGGACGACACTGAAGTAAAGGCGAAAAGTAGAGTACAGGACGAGGTAGTAAATTTTTTCGAGCGAACTATAAAAGTTAATAATGAAGGGAGGTATGAAGTTATGTTGCCAAGGAAACCTATGTTTGATAGCCTTTCTACTAATTATGTTATTGCAGAAAAAAGGCTTAGGTCTACTACTAAAAAGTTAGTTAAGCTAGGAATTTTAGAAGACTATAGTATTATTTTTCAAGAGTGGCTTGACAGTGGTATTATCGAAGAAGTTCTTGTTGATAATATAGATAAAGGACATTACATGCCACATCATGCCGTAGTGAAGGAGTCAAGTTTGACTACGAAGATAAGACCGGTGTTTGATGCATCTGCGTCTGAGAAAAATGGATTGTCACTCAATGACTGTCTTGAGAAAGGTGCCAATTTTATCGAAGTTATCCCTAAGTTGCTTATCAATTTTAGATTAGGTAAGATAGGCATTACGGCAGACATTAAGAAAGCTTTTTTACAAATATCGGTAAGTCCAGCTGACCGCGATTTTTTGAAATTTCTCTGGTGGCGTGATATAAACAACGTCGAGAAAGGTTCAAAAACTTATAGACATTGCCGCGTAGTATTTGGGGTGACAACTAGTCCGTTTTTGCTGTCAGCTACAATTTTGCACCACCTAAATAAGTATGACAATGAAGTAGCATTGAAATTGAGAAATGGGTTTTACGTCGATAATTGTGTGGTTAGTGTAAATAGTGAGGAAGAGATGAAACATTTTATAGAAGAAGCTAAAAAGGTGATGAAAGAAGGAAATTTTGAATTAAGATGTTGGGTGACCGGTCCAATTGTAACTGGTGGTGAAGAAAATTGTATCTCAGTTTTAGGAATGACATGGGATCCGGTTACTGACGAGTTATATTGTAAAGTACCTACCATTAATGATCTAGGTGAAATATCAAAAAGAAAGCTGTTATCGATTGCGCAGAGTATTTTCGACCCTCTGGGTCTGTTTTGTCCAGTAACGTTAGTGCCAAAACTGATTCTTCAGGAATGTTGGGTTAAAAAGTTGGATTGGGATTCAGCATTGCCTACGGAGTTGATGGAACGTATGAACAATTGGCTAAAATATTTAAATAATCTAAAAGATTGCAAAGTACCACGTGTTTGTCAGGCAAACATACTTTTCAGTGAAAATTCATTACATATTTTTAGCGACGCTAGCCAATCTGCTTATTCAGTGTGCATATTTCTAAGATCGAAATTGGGAGACTTTGTATCAGTACAATTATTAATGGCGAAGTCAAGAGTAACACCAACAAAGTCTATTACGATACCGAGGCTAGAATTGATTGCAGCTGTTTTGGGAACGAGGTTAGCTAGTGAGATTAAGAAAGAACTAAAGGTGAGCTATAAAGAATATTATTGGTCAGATTCAAGTATAGTACTAGCATAGATTAGGAGAAAAGTTAGCCTGAATGTTTTTGTTCATAATCGAGTGACTGAAATAGTACGGAGGACTAATATAGAAGATTGGCGTCACGTGCCAGGGGAAACTAATCCTGCTGATCTGCCATCCCGTGGGTGTAATGCATTACAACTGTTGAAATCGAGATGGTGGGAGGGTCCGGCATGGCTTAAGAAATCTCCTTCAGAGTGGCCAATTTCAGATCCGATGCCTAATGAAGAGGAAGTGGGTAAAGAAGTGAAGAAAAATATACTAACTGTTCAGGTAAATGAGAAATTTTCAGACCGTTTACATTATTTCGGAAAATATACTAAAATAGTGAGAATGGTTGCGTGGTGTTTTAGGTTTTTAAGGAACTGTCGAAGGAATAATTTAAAGAGAAGTGAAATATATTTAACTGGTAAAGAATATGAATATGCAGAGAAGAAAGTACTGGAGTTATTGCAAAAAGAGAACCAAGATATGCTAGATAAATTGAATATAAGAACAGTGCATAATAAAGAAGGCTTGTTGTGTGTTAAGACTAGATTGACTTTACGGGAAGACTCAGAAAACTTCAAGTATCCTGTTTTATTACCTAGTAGGGATATAATTGTGCACCGGCTTGTCATTTTCTGGCATCTGAAAAATCGTCACGCAGGCTCGCAGACTCTTATCAATAATATACGTGAAGATTATTGGATTATAGGGATTAGGAGATTAGCTAAAAAGACTGTACGGGAATGTGTGATTTGCCGACGTCATAGTGCAAAACCGTGTGGTGTACCTCCTTCTCCACTTCCATTAAATAGAATCACTTGTGGCAATGCTTTCGAGGTTAGCGGTGTTGACCTTGCTGGTCCGTTACAATTGCGAACAGGTGAAAAATGTTGGGTGGTTTTATTTACTTGTGCCACATATAGAGCTGTTCATCTAGAGATAACATTGTCACTGTCTACTGAAGATTTTTTACTAGCTTTAAAGAGATTTATAGCCAGAAGAGGTAATGTAAAAGTAATGTACAGTGACAATGGAACAAATTTCCGAGGGACCAAAAATGTATTAGATACAGTTGATTGGGAAGATGCTGCAGCTAAGACTAGTGCGGAAAAAATGGAATGGCGCTTTATACCACCCCAAGCGCCATGGTGGGGAGGGTTTTGGGAGCGTATTGTCGGGTTGATGAAGAACATTTTACGACGTATGTTGGGTAAAGCGAGTTTAAGTCAGATCGAGATGTATACTGCTTTATGTGAGGTAGAGGCAGTTATTAATGCTCGTCCAATTACTTACATATCAGATAGTACAGAAAATTTGAAACCGTTAACTCCGTCAATGTTTTTATGTAATAGGTTAGAAAGTAATAGTAATTTAGGTTTTTTAGATGCAAAGAGTTTAACTGTTCGTTGGCGCTATATTCAGAAGCTGCTTGATGATTTAAAAATTCGTTTTAGAAGTGAATATTTAGCGGCTTTAGTAGAAAAGAAGGGCGCAAATAGTTCTAGGGATGTAAATATAGGAGATCTTGTTTTGATTGGGTCGGACGGTTTAAAAAGGATTAATTGGCCTTTAGGATTAGTCATAAATATTTATAAGGGTGTTGATGGTTTATGTAGGGTTGCAAGACTTAAAACATCTAATGGGGAAATAGTAAGGCCACTACAGAGGTTGTTCCCACTTGAGGTCTCAGTGTCAAAGGAACAAGATACGGTTTTAGGATACGATTTTAGCCCTGGACTGTTCAAACCAAATGAAACAAAGGAGGAATGTTATGCCACTCGTTCTGGTCGTCCCATCAAGATTCCTGTAAGGTTGGATTTGTAAGTTTATTGCAGGTATCAATCTATACATGCAACGCCGGGAGTATGTTGCGGATAGAAACTTGTACATATTTTTGTCTATGACTACTTATAAAAATATTTTTTATTTTGATTGACATTGTGACTTTTGGTTTTGTTTCGGATTAAAATATATATAATTTTTCAATAAGTTTTTTGTTCTGAATATTTATTTAAGAATTGCAGCAACTTCTTACACATACCATACCATAATATTATCAGTTAAGTCAATTGACAACGAAATGAAATACAACATTTAAAAGAATCAAAAATAAGTCTTCATATTAATTATCGCAAAATAAAGTAAATCTTGCTAACACCTAGTAAACTTATTTTCACACGGTCATTAGTATTTCAATCACGCTCGTTGTTTTGCCTATGGGAATCGCGCTATAAAAAAAATTCACATGATTCATTCACACTAAAAAATATTCATACTATCATGAACTAAGAAAGTAATAATCTTATCGATTAAAAAATATACATTTTTAGAAAGCTTTTAATATAGTCAGCTCTCATAAATTCATCACTTGAGTTAGTCTGGAAAAGATAACTTTATGCAATTGTGTATTGTATTCAAAACAATATAAGTATTTATATATAACATATTTTTTTTTAAATTTGGTTGATTTTAGAAAGATAAATATTAATCAATATCAATAATATCAAAGTGTGGTCCTTAATAGGCAGCTACCGCCGATTTCTTTTTATAACATATGATTTGTTTGTAAGTATGTACTTCCAGAATATGATTTCCGTTTTATGCTCCAGCAAGTATTAAACCTTAGTACACAGTTGACATGGACCTAGCAAAATGTATTTCGTGAATTTATTCTCCCCAACTTGAGATGCCGTAGTAGTAAAGCGCGTTTCATTACGCGCAACGAATAAATTAAACCTTTGATAGCCATTCTAAATATTCTAATCGTAGTGGCTTAAAAGCTCTTGTAATATGTAGAGCAGAAACAATTCGGGACGATTCCAAGTTTTAATGTATATCTTGACTTGCTAATGAAGTAGTAATGAAGGCCAAGTTTTTATTATGTTGCGTCATATTCTTTTGAAAAATATACCTCCTCAACAATTTCAATATAACACATAATTGCCGAAGAATTCTAATTATATGAATATTGGGACTTTCCCATATTCACGTAACCAGGGTTTAAACAAAGTGATTACAAACTATACTTATAGAAATAATTTAAGCAATGCCAACTTTTCATAGAGTAGTTTTGTATATTCATCCACGACTCCGATTAATTCATTACACAAGGGATAGATATATATAGATATATGTATAGTAGTTACAAAAATTCACTTAGAGATAGAAAAATTTTCAATTTTATTGTCAAATTTTTCTTCTAAATCATTAGATTCTTGACAGTGATCGTGATCTTCAAAGCTGTGTTGGTAGCACGCCTCATAATTCAGTATTCATAATTAGGGCCATAACTATTATTTATTTATTTAGCACTTATTATTCGTATTTTTAGGTTTCGTTCAATACTTCTGCTTTAAGAAATATTTAAACCTCACACCCATTTTTGTTAATAAGGTGTCGCCTTATTATCATCTTTAGACGACTAGAGTAAGTCTACAAAAGGGCAACCACATAAAAGTGGATTAGTCCCTTTACGCATGTTACAAGAAAAACTTTATGTGCAGACAGTTTCGTCCACACGTCGTTCAAATTGTGCCATATAAGGATGTCTCCAAGATAGAATTGAGAAGTTATTAACGAGACCAAAACTTCATTGAAAGCTCTTTACAACCCAGTCATCTCAAAGGTTTCCCAATCTTGATTAGTTTCTGCATCACTTATTTATTTGTGCTAGAGTAATAGGTTTGAAATATTTCAAATGAATAGAAACTGTTTCATGCTTCGTAGAACAGAGTACATTTAACAAGCAGATTACTGCAACAGTTATATTTTGAAGTTTGATAAATGCTTAAAAACTCGAGTTTGCAAAATAGTTAGTAGCGCTCTTAGTTTTATAAATATTTCGACTGCGAACAGTTTAATTATATTTGGTCGTAAATTGAGGTAAAATCTGCATGAGATACCTTAAAGAATACAATTCTATTGTATAGTATGTATAGCTGAGTAGAATTAATTGTATATTTTTTGCAGAAGCCCGTGATTTGCCTCGAGTTTATTGAAAGTTATTGGCCAAACGCCAAAGTATTTATTATAGAGGAATTCTTCAAAGCAATTTTGACCACGGTTGATCCCCAGCCAGGACTTCGAAACCCGCGTGAAGCCGTTGGCTAGTTGTTGTTGTCGCTTTCGCCCACCCGAATTTGTCCAGCGTGGTGGTCTTTTGACCCAAATTATTCATCTGTTTCATCTATGTTAAGATGTCGCTGTTCAGCGGTAAGACATATATAGACATTTGATGATGATCTGGTGATAATGCATACTGGATTTATAAATAACACAGTGGCTACCACTTAAACTGTCAAGTAAGTAAGCGAATTAGACAACCGACCTAATCTATTAAACATTTATAAAATATTTTAGAAAAACATTATAAACAGTAAAAAATATTATTTATACCTAGATAGGTATGAAGGAGTGGCCGCGTGCATGGGTGGCTCCCGCGCATGCATTGCATAGGCCGCCACTTCTGAGATTGCCCAAGTAGCTGGATAATCTTCATTAGCGCGTAGCCCGGCCGTAAGGCGGGGCTGCCTGGGGATGACGACGTTTTCACCAGGTCAGTGAAAACTTTAAAAAGGTATTTTATTTATTATTGTACAAATTTATTTTAAATACCTTAATTCAGAATACCTTAATGCTGAATTTCATAATTTTACTACTTAATAATTAATAATGGGAGAGGTATTATTAATCATAGAGTTGATAATTATCATCTGCACACAAAAAACGTTTTTAAGTCACAACAAGCTCAAAGAAATACAGTAAATAAAATTTTAAAAAAAGATTACTTCTAGAAATTTTTCTGTTTCAAAATGATGGATTTGTATGCCCTGGTGCCTCTGACACTTTTTATTTCACACAATAACGTGAGCAAAAGCTGTAGGTACTTATATTCCCAAACGCTTTCATGTGTCATACAAGATTGATGAAGTCAACTTTACACTTTAATATTTTTTGTCGAAAAAATCAAATTGCAAGTATTTTTTGTTACAATAGAAAAATTGTATTTATAATTTGCTTAATAATATCTACGAAATAAACAGAATGGACCCGGCAAGTTAATAAGAGACAAAAATGTTAATAGATTGAAAAAAAGCCCTAACCTGATTGTATTAGTTAATCATCTCCTCGGTATCACGGTTATCTGTAAGATACAAAAAATGTAGAGATTGTTTAACTTCGGACCCTTATCAGTAGTTATTGCTGTTTTTTCATGATCGACATTCATTCACTCCCGCAACACAACCTTGCCAAGCATGTGGTGTTGACAGCCAGAAATCAAAGGAACATCTCCTATGTGAGTGCGAAGCCCTCGCTAGAATCACAATTTAATATTGAAAGTGGCAAATCCAAATTATGTCCTTTCTGCCGAGGAGCATAGTTAGGCTTATGGTAGTTATATTCTGGACACAAGAGGAGTTAAACAGAAGATCGAGTCATAAAAGATCCTCAGGGATCGAAGTGTAACAATGTTGAATAATGTATTCTTGACTTTCAGTGCACTGTGACGTTGTCATTTCTCCTTAAGGTAAGGTAACCGACTTAATCAATTATCTGATAAAATTCATTAATTTTATTGCTCCATGTGTTAAAGGATAGAACACCACAGTTAAGATCGTTCACAATATGATTTTTTAAAGTATTTCACAATATTTCTATAATACTTGTTTTGATCAACAAAATGTAAACAAGTCAGTGGGCGGATTTTAACGTTTTTGGTGTGATTGTGTACTAAATGTGACCGTGTGGTTAATCGAGGTTGATTGACCACTCTGGCCTTCAGACAGGGTCCATATGTGTGGCACACTGAGCGCTGGGCTGCGAGGAAGAAAACCTCAATAAAAAAATTACACATTCGGTGGTCAGACTTCGGTCAGTCACAATCACCGCGTCGTGGGCGCCCCTGGGTGTCTCCGTGTGGAAGAGGAGAAGAAGTTGAGGAGAAGCACAAGGAGACAGCCGTGACAGTTGCGTGGGTTGCGGTTCGGAGCTAGACGAAGACTTACGGACTGACAGCGCTATGTCTGGCGCACTGGACAGTGATGATTCGTTGCCGTCCGACGCTTCGACAGTGCGCACGCGAAGCTTGAACGAGAGGTTGGAGTTCGCCTGCTCAGGAGTGGAAGCAGAAAACGCTTACCGGCGGAGCCGCCCAGCATACGGGGAGGATTGCCAGAGGCGAAAGTCATTTCTAAAATAGTGTCGCGGCGTGCGTTGGCTCAACTAACCCCTTCAGCCCCATCGACTACAACAGCCACGTCGAACCCATCGGCCGCGTTAGATCTGTCGATTCCGTCGACGTCGACTTCAACAGCTCCGTCGAGCCTGCCAATGTCGCGACCTCCGAAGTACATCACGGTCCGGCAAAGATCCTCGGAGGAACGGGAGGCCCAGTTGAGCGGAGGCTTCCTGGCCACCCTCGACTCTGAGGAAGAAATATCAATAGAAGTCGTTGTCCGGGAGTCCCACATACCCCTCCCCAGTTTCCCCGAATCGAGCAGGAAATGCGTAAATGCATTCCCCTGCGGGAAAAAAAGGGTCCACATGTGTACTTAAAATGCTCAAAAAAGAGAATTAGATATCCTTTATATTTATTATACCAATAATTTATTACATATGTATTTATTAGAGCTTCACTGTCCTACTAGATACCTACTAGTGTTAAAAAAATTGTGAGGCTGACGGTACCGGAGAAGAATCATTTAATTTCATATTATAAAGCCCCTGAAGCCTACTAGTAAATTTCTACATCAGTGTTTTCGGCTGATAGAATGTTCATTAAAAATTTTAACAAATGCTTAACACCTACAAGTATTAGGTAAGTATTATTAACAAAATATTAAGGCTGCTAACAAATAAATAAGTCAAACAGGCCGCTTCGTAATTATTTACAAAGAACTGCGAGTCAACCATTTTTTGTAAATTTGATCCATAGGACCGTAAGAATAAGTCGAGCGCCGATGTCTAAAAGTAATGTAAAAAAGAAGAAATAATATTTCAAATCATAAAAACGACAAAAAACCAACATCACGCAGTGATCCCAGGCGATCACTCAAGTACTAACCGCACCTTAATTTCGGTGATCTGACGAGAGACGATGTTTTCAACGTAGTACGGACTTTGGCCGCAGAAAGTCAAGTACACACATTATAAAGAGTATGTCGTCAAGTACTCCTAATGCACTGAGCATATAAACACTACGTTCTAGTCCAAATTAAGAATTAGTTTGTTTGCTTTGTATCAAAACTTTACGAAAAATCTCTTCAGAATAAGTTGGCAAAGTAAGTGTAATCTATGAAGCCATATTATACGTGATTGAAGTATTTAAATCCTTAAAATGCCAATAATTGCGAATACTATAGTATCCTAATTGCACATATTTTTTGAAAACATATTTTTTTCTGCAAATTTCACCAATTTTGGAACCTTTTTATCACCTTAGCAGACAAAGAATTTTTTTATAATTCATATTTTTCAATCCATTGACTTCTGCACGAATTTAAAGGATTTATAAATCAAATATTAAGAAATCTAATGAAGAAAAGTTGAATGCTGTATATTTTATTTAGTATATTATGTTAATATTAAATTTTTGTTACAAAATTGGTTTGCAATATATGGAATACATCAATCAGCTTTGATTATTTGTAGATTGAGTTATCTTTAACATAACTTTTTTTTAATGTTATTCCTTTGATATTTTCAAAAATTTTTTTGGTAAGAATTTGACTAAATGGTGGGGCATACCTATCATTCGTCGCCAAAACATCTTGGGTAAAGGGGTACGTTACACTGATACGTGGCTGTATAGGCTTTAGCATCTTTTGTCTTAAATTTTACAAAAAAATCTAATGTCAATGTTATAACAAAACATTTTGGCAGATTGTTGTTTTTGTGATTTTTGTTTAGTGTGTGTTTTTAATAAAAACTGTTACACCTATATTATTAATTAATACTTATTGGTAAAATGATAAATAGTAACATAATTTCTTCCTATAGGTCTTAATTTACATTATAATTACATACATTTCATGTATTTTGAATGTTTGTGTTACATATTAAATATATAAGGAAAAGTTAAACTCGTTATCAGTTATTCACATTAAAACCCACAAAATGTCAGCGCTGTTAACTGCAGATTGGTTTCAGCTAGATTCTTTCTATAGGTGAGCTGCGTATGGTATAGGTTTATTTAATTAATATATCTAGTTACTACTCTTAAACATAATTTGTGCCTGAATCTATTAAATGCTTCAACAAATTAAATTAATTAACAGGTATTCATTGAATGTGATTTTACAGGAAATTTGACTTATATTCTATGAACTGGTCTATGGAAGAAGAGCTTGACAAAATGCTTGTAAGTGGAGCACCATATGGAGGACCTATTGCTATGGTACGAGACAGAAAGCAGTTGGTCCGAGTGGCTACTTCAACGAAACCTGTCATTACCATTTACAATTGTGTTGGTAATGTCATATCCAAAATTTTGGTAAGATTTAGTTTGGTGATTCATATACTTTGCAGTCAAAATTAGAATAGGACTACACTATTTACGAATTTTACTCCACAAACGAAAGTATAATAATTTGTGAAATTAAGCCTAGTTAGTGTAATAGAGACTCTCTTATGAATAAGTTATAGAAATTATTCAATTGCATTTTATATATTACAGTGGAATAGTGGTGTTTTACTACAGATAGGCTGGTCAGACAGTGAACAGCTACTCTGTGTACAAGATAGTGGGGATGTGCTCATATATGACATGTTTGGTGCTTATCAAAAGACATTCCACATGGGACAAGAAGTGCGAGATACTAAAGTGAGTTGTTAAAAAATTACACAAATAATTAGTTTACTTTATTAAAAATTATTAAAGAGTAGTGTTACTATTATAGCAAAATTAAAAAATGCAAATGTCCAGATCATATGAATGTGTAATCATTAAAGCTTTACAGACTTATGAGTTGATTTATTTTAAAAAGACAATTTTTATAAATAAACATAAATATATTTTTCATGTTTTAGCATGTCCATAACAGAGTAATCTCTGTAGCCTGTTATAGTTTTAAATCTATGTTACGGGTTGCAGTGACTGCCAAAAATTTAGATTTATAGTCTGTATAAGACTATGAATCTTGATAATAATAAAACATTAATGCCAAACAAGACGCAAAACAAAACTACCTTTGTAAACTAAGCAGCTATAATGTGATGTTTGTTACTCTTCTTGTTCCTTCCAGGTTAGCAAAGCACAATTTTTCCCAAACCCTCATGGAATTGGACTTGCTGTCATCACTTCTACAAACCGCATGTTTCTCCTTAGCAATGTCTCTGAACCAAAAGTTAGATCAGTTCCGGATTTACCTCGTAAGTTCGTTCTTAATTATTGTTACATCAATATTTGAAGAAAAGTATGAATTTATTTCATCTAATATCATTATAATACATGTGGTGTGGTGGTGGAATACTAATGTTTACATTTATTTTGTATTAATATTGAGTTCAATGAAGATTATATACAGTGTGTAAAGGAACCCCTGTCTGACCCTGCAAGGGCTTATCAAGTGTATAATCGTGTCTTTATGTTAATCACAAGAATTCTCTATTTAATTTTTACTGTCCATTAAATCTGAAGTAATAAATATTTAAACATATGGTACAAAATACCATAATTCCCTAAAACACCTTAATTTGGAAATATAACCAAAAAACAAGTTTTTGCAAATAAAGTTCGCACAAGGAGAACTTTATATGCACTTCACAAAATAGTTACTTAAAAGCACAAAAAAACCTGATAAGATAATGATTGTTTTTCTTCAAAATATGGTGTGCTCTAAGAAATACAAAAATATGAAATATTAGTTGTATTATTTTTATGTAAATAGTATTGAATGAACAAATATCATCCAAAAAAGATGATGAGGTATTATAAAACTCTTCACTGCTCATAATAAAAATACCTATGATCTTAATCATATGAAATTTGTATGAATTAACCAATCGTTAAGTCCTCATTAAACTTGATATGTCAACATTTATTTGACCCCTTCTCTTGAATACAACATTTTGTTTCAATTAATTATTTGTATCGATATTAACATTATTCTTCAAATACATGATAAAATATCAAAATTCACATAATTAAATTAGTCAATTTCACATTGCAAAAAACAGAGTTTAATGATATATCTTGTAATTGATCTCTAGCTAACTTTAACAATAGTAGTTATTTGTTACGAATTGCCATTGTGACGTCATATAAAGAATATAATAATTAATTTAGTAATAGCATTTGCCAACGTCCATACCACGTTGAAAACACCGGTTCTCGTCCGATCACCGAAGTCAAGCAACGTCGGGCGTGGTCAGTACTTGGATGGGTGACCGCCTGGGAACACCACGTGATGTTGGCTTTTTGCTGTTTTTAAAAGAATATATATTTGTCTCTTCATTTGGGAAACAAACATTTAGCAGAACTGAAGTAAAAATTATAAAAGTACATATTAACTGGCTTTCATTATAAGGATTTTGTCTTTGAGCTATTTCTATATTTTAAAATGTCCATTGTTCTTTCTCGAATAAGCTTTAGGATGCTGATGTAACTTCGTTCGGTATAATTTCTTTATTCATTGTGGATGACAATCATCAAACAGTTCCTGCAATATGTAGTCCATATATTCTGCTAATTTTACATCACAATACGACGCATACACACCCAGCCTTTGCCAGAAATACCCGCCAATATAACCAAAAACTTGTGAGAACTTTATTTGCACTTCACAAAATAGTTACTTAAAAGCACAAAAAAACCTGATAAGATAATGATTGTTTTTCTTCAAAATATAGTATGCTCTAAGAAATACAAAAATATGAAATATTAGTTGTATTACTGTTATATAAATAGTAATGAATGAACAAATACCATCCAAAAAAGATGATGAGGTATTATAAAACTCTTCACTGCTCATAATAAAAATACCTATGATCTTAATCATATGAAATTTGTATGAATTAACCAATCGTTAAGTCCTCGTTAAACTTGATATGTCAACATTTATTTGACCCGTTTTCTTGAATACAACATGAAGGGAATCTGTTAACTTGTAAATTATTTTTCTATAATGTATGACATAATTCACACTGATATCAGTAACTTTTAACTTATTGAAGTAAGTTTCGGCTTATATAAGATATAATTGACAATAAATCCCATTTCAGGGGCAAACGAACCAATATCGTCATGGTGTGTACTCAATTCATTATTACGAACATCTGCAGTTGTTGGATTCCTTGTATGCAGAGACAAGGAAATATACAAATGTCAACTTGGCGATTCTAGGGCAGTTATAATGGTATGTTTAAAAAATAAGATTGCTTCTGTATATTTTTGTTTTAAGCCTCATATTAATGATGCACTGTACATTGATTCATTTATATACATTTTTTATGTCGTAACACTCGGTGTGCCTTCTGGTGTGCAATAGCCTCCTCCAGAACCTTCCAATACCCACTGTCAAGAGTTGCCCTCCTCGTTGACCTACATTGCAATTTCTATGCTAACAAACTATTTCTATGAGAACATTAGTATTGGCCGCGCTACGTCTGTAGCTAGGTAACTCGTACGATATCGACCATATAAAAACAGCATCCTCTTTTGATGAAACCAATCAGCTACTTTTTTGTAAATAACTGTATAAACTTTCGCAAGGAGGTGCCTTACCTTCTTTTTCATGGCTATTGTATATTGATTTGTTCATATTATTAGTATTTTGCAAGCCATAAAATTTTCATCACATTTTCTACCAGTCAACCAATATAAAATGTAATTATTACATTTTAGCGCCCAGACATCAAGAACCAATACACCCAAATTCTGTCAATAGTCCCATCGCAGAATGGTCGACATGTTGCCCTATTTACAGACTCCAGTCATTTGTGGATTGGATCATCAGACTTCAAAAATAAATACTGCGAGATTGACACTGGATTTATAAAACAACCCAAGGAGCTAGTGTGGTAAGTTATAGATATGTAGTGTATATAGTTCTATTTTATTTATATCACCGCTAGGATAAGTCTTATGGAATTCCTTGCAAGTCATTCTTTATTTCTTCCATTGCCTTTACTCAAACCAGCCTCGTGTCATCAATCTTCCTCCTCCAGGGCCGAGCGGAGGTGCCATCTTCAAACATCCATTGCGTAGTGATCTTTGTCCCGCAATCGTTCATAACTCAGTGTTGTTTTGGGCACTCTGTCTGTTTGTTCTATCCCATTTCTATAAATGTTAGGAAAATGTCTTAAGTTGCCATAACAACCGAGATTAACGGCTTAACGTGCCTTCTAAAGCACGGAGGAACTCAAGATTGATTGACGCATCCAGGAACCAACTAAGGCAAAAGTTGCTTTGTTTTCGTTATCGAAACCAGAGCATTTGAACCATTACGCTAACGAGTTGCTCTTCATGTATCCCCAATTAATCATTTCATATTATGATTAATTTCAGTTCGCAAGTTCGCATACAGATTCTAAATAATGAAGAAACAAAGATGACAATATTTATTTAAATATAATATCTATGTAATAAACATCCTTAACATCCAGGAGTTGTGAACTAATATTCTGAACCCGGCACCTCTAGACTAGTAACCACTGAGCAGACATTATAATATTCATTAAAAACAACTTTATTTATATGGTTTTAGGTGCGGTTCTCAAGCTTTAGTAGCACATTGGGATGATGTAATGTGCATCTACGGTTTTAATGGAAAATCAATATCTTACCCTTACGACGGACCCTTCCATATCATACAGGTTTGATTATTCTATATAATGAAGCAATGCAATAGAAACTGAAATTTAAAATTATTTTTATATCAATAATTTCTGAATTGAAGTACATTAAAATTTCGAAAGTATTCTTAATGTGGAGTTGGAAAATCCTGTGTTACTCATCAATCATTTATTTGCAGGAAATGGACTGTGTTAGAATAATATCAGAATACAATCATGAACTAATACAAAAAGTTCCTGTAGAGGTGGATAAGATATTTAGGATCAACAGTACAGCACCAGGCTCCTATTTAGTAGACGCTTCTAAACTATTTCAGGTAAAAATTATGTTAAATTAGAATATTACAAAGAGTATTTATTCATTGCAAATAACTTATTCCAATAAAATGCATGCCAACGTCCATACCACGTTGTCGTTTGATCACCGAAGTCAAGCAACGTCAGGCGTGGTTAGTACTTGGATGGGTGACCGCTTGGGAACACCGAGTTATGTCGGTTTTTGTTAATTTTTGTGTTTCAATTAATTATTAGTATCGATATTAACATTATTCTTCAAATACATGATAAAATATCAAAATTTACATAATTAAATTAGTCGATTTCAAATTGCAATAAACAGAGTTTAATGATATATTTTGTAATTGATCTCCAGATAACTTTAACAATAGTAGGTATTTGTCAGAAATTGTCATAGTAAATTGCCATTGTGACGTCATATAAAGAACATAATAATTAATTTAATAGTAACATTTGCCAACGTCCATACCACGTTGAAAACACCGGTTCTCGTCCGATCACCGAAGTCAAGCAACGTCGGGCGTGGTCAGTACTTGGATGGGTGACCGCCTGGGAACACCACGTGATGTTAGCTTTTTAATTTATTTTTGTGTTCCCAAAGATTATTTGTACCGCTTTTAACATTTTTCTTTAAATACGTGTTAAAATATCAATATTTACAAAATTATATTAGTTATTTTCACATTGCAGAAAACAGAGATTAATGATATATTTTATAATTGGCTCCAGATAACTGTAACAATAGTAGGTATTTGTCAGAAACTGTCATAGTAAATTGCCATTGTGACGTCATATAAAGAATATAATAATTAATTTAGTAGTAGCATTTGCCAACGTCCATACCACGTTGAAAACACCGGTTCTCGTCCGATCACCGAAGTCAAGCAACGTCGGGCGTGGTCAGTACTTGGATGGGTGACCGCCTGGGAACACCACGTGATGTTGGCTTTTTGCTGTTTTTAAAAGAATATATATTTGTCTCTTCATTTGGGAAACAAACATTTAGCAGAACTGAAGTAAAAATTATAAAAGTACATAATAACTGGCTTTCATTATAAGGATTTTGTCTTTGAGCCATTTCTATATTTTAAAATGTCCATTGTTCTTTCTCGAATAAGCTTTAGGATGCTGATGTAACTTCGTTCGGTATAATTTCTTTAATCATTGGGTGTAACATATCCTACTACCTCTCGGAGTTCTTGGCGACAAATGCCGTTTTATGGAAGTCACAATCATCTAACAGTTACTGCAATATGAAGTCCATATATTCTGCGAATTTTACATCACAATACACTTCGACGCATAGCCTTTGCCAAAAATACCCGCCAAAAACTTAACTTTTTTTTTATTAGAAACGTAGCCACAGAGCAGATGAGTACATCAGACTTGTGAAGCCGGACCTCGCAAATGCAGTTCAGAACTGTATTGATGCTGCGGCATTCGAATTCAGTCCAGACATCCAGAAGATGTTGATCCGCGCTGCGCAGTTCGGAAAGGGGTTCATCACGGACCCGGTGCTTACCGACCACTATGTCAAGACCTGTAGATGGCTGAGGGTTCTAAACGCGGTACGCGATCCGAAAGTGGCCATACCACTCACATTCAGGCAGTATCCTTTTGTAACCACTGAATAATATTATTCATTAAATGTTTATCATTTTTTCTAGACTAATTATTATACATAGGCTTTGGATATTTGGACATTGGCAAATAACAAAATATTTAATGCGTTTAGCATTAAACAGCCAAACAAAATAAATTAAAAGTGTATGGATCGTTAAGTGTCGTCTAACTTGAGGTTCTTAACAGACATTTGTCCATTTCATATTGAATGATTTGAAATTAAACAGGCAAATAACTTAATTTTAGGTCAAGGAAATGCCAGTTGAATCAACACCAGTTGCAGTATGTTACGTCGCTCTGCTGACTATGTAGACATACGGTCCTTTATCCGGCTCATAATTCACAAGTACTTTGGCATCAGCCTTTACTTTCAAATAGACTTCCTTATCGTATGATTCAGAGTTGAAAATTTGGGAGAACGGGTATTACTGGACCGTCTTATTTGGCGCCGGCTGCACTGCTTGGCTGGCCATATCGCTGCCTACCTCCAAATGAAGGACGGCCGTACTAGGGTGTTGTCCCATTGGGCCTGCTATAAGGTTAATATAACCGGTCATTTATTTATTTATTAACAATTATTACACACTTAATAAAATTCCGGATAAATTGTACAAAGGTACTTGTTATTACCGGTACCCCTTATTTATCTATTAATTTATTCTTTGGGAAACAAACAATATATTTTTCATTGTTTTGGGTTGGTATTATCTTCCTTTTACAATGTCTAATATTCTCCTTTGTTGAATATACTTTGTGATACCGATGCAACGTATCCCGTTGCCTTGCGGAGTTTTTGACGACAAAAGTTAAGCGCCATAACTCGACAAAGATTCTCTCTCTTAACAACGAGGAACTTTGTAGTATTGCATTAGCTTTATTGCCTATGAGCCAGTCAAATTTCTTATTTGACACATCCTGAATATATCCAGGTAACGCAACCTCATTTGGACAACGAAAGTGCGGCGCGAGAAATAGGCGAAAAACTACGTAACGTGCCAGGGATATCCTACTCAACAATCGCTATGAAGGCGCACGAGAAGGGCAGAAAAGGACTCGCCATTAAGGTAAATAATACTTTCTATACAGGTTAAAATGATTGCAACTAAACCATCGCGCCAATTTGCTGACATATTTTGACAGCTATTTTAGTAACCACTGAGCATTATCAGGTATTTTCACGTTCACCCCTCATTATAAACATATACGGCTTTCCTATATGGTTTTCGTCCCATAATATTCATGTATTTCACTGCAAACCTGTAATGCGTTGTTTTTAACCGTGATATTTTTCTTGTAACAATAACTACAAAATTTTCCAAAAATAATAAATAGACAACATAAAATGCTAAACCATTCATAAGAAATCATGTGGTACATGTATATGGAGCAAGCCAAAAGGACATTTTACGAAGTGTGTATACAGTGCAATTTCATTAGACGCCGCACGCGTCTCTTGGACGGCGATCTGGATGGGTAGCCAATATACCTTACGTCAAACTTAATAAAGCTTATATCGGTTCGCCATAATAAATTAGTATTTGTATTTAACTTCATAGTTTGCTGTAGTTTTCTTATAGATAAAGTGAGTAATTTTTTATAAATTAGATTACATTATCCACGAGTACGACTTTTTTTATTAGACAGAAAAATATATTGAAAAAAAAAAGGATAATTAGTTTAATCCTACATCTATTAAGTCGCTGTTTTGTTTGAATATGAAATCCAGAAAATTCTCCAAGTATTGACTAAAGAACCTGTATTACCTATTCTATAATTGTATTCGTGGTCTGACAGTATTTGTTCATTTTATTAATAGATTCTAGAATACGAAAGCCGCAGCAAGCTCCAGGTTCCATTATTGCTGACGCTGGGAGAAGGACCCACGGCTCTGCTCAAGGCCACCGCCAGCGGAGACACGGACCTCGTGTACATCGTACTGCTGCACCTCAAGGAGAAAATGGGCAAACACGAATTTGAGGTAAGAATTTATTACACATGCTTTAATAACAGCTGAGAAAGAAAGTAGGTACTACTAATACAACACTAAAACAGAACACAAACACATTTTTAAAACCTACTATAAAATGTCAAAATTCAACGCTCCTAAAAAACCTTGTAGATTTTCCAGGTTCGCCAGAAAGATTTGTGCTAAGCAATAAGACCGCCGATTGTATTGTTTAAATTTTGTTATCGTTGTTAATTTTGTGCAAGCAATAGTAATAGATTTGTTTTGTTGAAATTATTCTTGTTATACTCTGGTATCGAACCGAATCTAAACAGTTACCGCTGGCACTTTATGGCATCTATTGATACAGTCAATGAAAATTAGTAATTTTCGAAATATAACTATCAAATCAATCCATTAAATCAATCGTATTAATTTTTATCTATACATAATCATGGAATAGAGTGGCGTGGAGTGAAGAAATCCTGAATAAAGATATAGGTAGTTTTTATCAAGGAAAATTAAAATGTTTCCGACGCGATTACGACTTGAAAGTAAAGGATGGAGCCGCAGGTACAAAGCTAGTTTCAAACCAAAAAAATTAAATGGCTTCTCATTGTCTTTCAGTTGACCATCCGCAGTTTTCCGCTCGCGCACGCCCTCTACCTGAAGTACTGCGCCTCTCACAACCGGGAGGCGCTACGCAAAGTATACGTACAAGAAGACGACTTCTCTGGACAAGCTGCTACACACATCCGCGATGCCGTTGAACAGAACAACCCTGGCAGCGTTGAAGCCTCGCTTATATCTGCTAGGGAATGCTACAAGAAGGGCAGGAATGATTTAGGTAAGTTCCATAGATAATATATAGATAGAATATTTAGATGCATAAAAATCTAAACAATTCAGAGATCAAACAAACACAGTTTGACAAAAAGGTGTTCGTATCGCAAAAACTGACGATAACAAAACTAACATAACGACTAAAAAGAACGCAGCTCAGACGAGAAATTGCAAAGTTTTATCTGCCGTCTGATTTTGTGCAACAGTAGTTTCACTATAGTTGACATTGTATTCTTCTTGTTTTTCACCTTTCAAATAAATAGTAGGCCTAATATTATGTCCTCGACATACACTACAATAAGTCTATATTTAAGTGCACTACGTCTCGTAGGTACTGCCAATAATAATTATTGCAAATTTTCAATCTTAATGAACGTCATAAATTTAGAAGGATATCCCATTTCACGAGAGATCTTCTAATTTTATATTAGTCTAATTTTGTGATTTATCTTTAAAGAATATAGAATAATAAATAAAGAAAAGTACTTGCATGTTTGGTCCCTGGTAGGTTCAATCGAATCAAAAGTGATCTCTACCTCCTCCGTGTTTGGAAGGCACGTAAAGCTGTTGGTTCCGAATGTAACGGCAACCGATTTGACTCCCAAGTCTCATTGGGCCAACTTAGTCGTGTTATGGCCTACACTCCGCCTTTGTAACTCCCATATAAGGAAGTCTATGCCCAAAATTTGTCCGTATAAAGGATATAATGATGATGATGATAAAGTATTTCTTATAAATAATTGTTGAAAGGTTTAAATCAAATAAAACTATTTATAAAATTTATTCAGTCTCTTAAATGAAGTAAGGTTCACTTCTATGACGTCACTTTATGCTGTTGAACCCATACTATTCTTAGAATAGCAAAGTATGCGTTTATGTATGTTATATGATTTTTTAAAGGTGTAGCAATATCCGAAGACGCTAGAAAACTATGCAAACAGCAATCAAGCCTACAAGAGACATACGGTGAGAGCTTCGTAGGACTGCCCCTCCATGACACAGTCCGAAAACTACTCCTGCAAGGAGAAGTCAAACTGGCGGACAAGCTACGCTCCGAATACAGAATGCCAGATAGGAGGTAATTACTAATAACCGTAATATTAAAAATATTTTTCATTAAAATCTACTATCTGGTCCAAAGCAAGTATTTTAAAAGTTTGTGTTAGAATACTATATAACAAAGAAATAAAGAATATTTGTTTTGCAGTTTAGTATATTTCTATTTTACACATTCTCTTTAATAGGGATGGCCAAGAGATCTATCCCCTATCATTCTACCTCAAAGTGGTGGATAACTGAAATAAGATACTCTCCGTCTTTGTCGCCACGTACACATTTATTGCAATGATTCTTTGTATTCTTTTTCAACGCATATTGTTTTTATAATACCCCAATCGCTTAACACAATTAGTACTCAAACAAAATTATGCAACATCAGTATAATAAATTTATTGACCGCTATACCACTTATTGATGACAAGAATTTAGTTATATTCTTTCGTATAATGTCAATAGAATCGTAGCTTTTTTAGAAATAGAAAAGTCGCAACAAATACGGCAAATTCTTCTTCATCAAGGTACTGGTGGCTCCGGATCACAACTCTGTGCGAGAAGGGCGACTGGACGGAGCTAGAACGGTTTAGTAAGTGGAAGAAATCTCCAGCCGGCTATGAGCCGTTCGTGGATGCGTGCCTGGCGTGCCGTAAGCCCGACGAGGCGCTGAGGTACCTGCCTCGCTGTCAAGATGATATGAAGGTCAAGTACTACGTCAAAGCTGGGTGAGCTCATACGTTTTCTCATCTCGTGGTCGCTATTTTCAAGACGTAAAAATGAATAAAAATATTAAATAAGATGTTGAAGTCTACGTTCTTTAAAAATCTTGTTTTTTTTTCTTAAAGATTCTACGAAGAAGCAGCACAGGTAGCTTTTGAACAAAAAGACGAAAGAGCACTCCTCTTCGTTCAGAACAAATGCCCCTTGCGAGAAACCACCAAACACGAGAAAATATCTGCCTTACTCGAACAGTTAGCCACTAGAAAGTAAATCTAAGCTATTTATTTATTTGTGTATACAAAGTAACTTTATTTAAACCTTTTGTGACTGAAATGTAATCACATAATCTAACCTTATTCCCGATTGTACTGTGTATAGATAGATTATATAATTAAATACCAAATAGTAAAATATTTAACATGTTTAATTGAATTTGTAAGCTGTATATTGTGAATAAAAAATAAATCGTTTGGTTGTAGTTTTTATTTGCGATATGAAAATGAAAGATTGTGACATCATCAGCTTAGTGTACCATATAAATTATACAGATCAGCGGTTCAGAAATATAAGATCACCATTATATGCTAATTAAAAAACATAATTCATTTTGTTCCATACAATTACAATATTGACAATTAGGGAATTCACACATTACTAATTTTGATTGAAACCTTCTGATATGTATCCAAAACTAATTTATAGGATTCAATTTCTTCTATTAGCATATCATCTTTGTGACAGATACCTATAACAGCAATTTTTTGATCGCGTAAAGTTGTGAAAAATATGAACAAAGTTTGGTACAATGTAACAAAGTATAATCTGTCCCAAATTATTATTTCTCAATAACTTTATGATGTAAGTTTAATTGTTTATACTCAAATACCTCGGTTTTATATAAACATAAACAAAGCCACTAACACCCGATCCTTTCTAATTGATGAGTATTTTATGTATCTTTCATTTCAGTTTTAATAATGTTAGTTCAGACATCTTTATTTATTCACAACCGTTTATTATTTTTTAAATATTAAAAGCTGAGGCTTTATATTAAATAAATATAGCATTAAGGTAAGTTATTATGTAAAGAGATATTCCACTTTCGGTACTAATTTGAATTAAATACTCCAAAATACAATTCTAATCAACATTAAAAATTGGTCAGTTTAATTGACGACAAACAAACATATTGAGGCTTTGTAATAAATCAAGGATAAATGTATTCCTTAAATAAAGCCAATATATTAACGTAAATAGATTTTTACATCACTTTTACATACCTCAATATTTCTAGAAATAGATACTGGTTGTTTTATGGGTATTTTAAAATTTGTCATTAAAATAACCATTAAAGATCACCTAGTACATAAAATGATCAGCGTAATCAATCGTTGTAGTCATGGGCAATATTTGTATTTAAGTAGAATTTTGTAACGCAGAGTTCCATGAAGAGTGTCACACATAAAACTATACAGTTAAAAATGTATTTATTGTCATTCTCCGAAACTAAATTTAAGTTGTCTAAATTTAACTCTAAAACCGACCTTGTATTTCTATTTTACATGACGTGATAGCGACTGTTTCTAATATAACATGAGAAACAGTGTCATTATTGAAACATGTAATATCACCATGTTTCATGAACTATTATAATGTGGACCAATCTATGAGGCAAACACATTTTTTGTAAAAACTTGTAATAAGAGGCATTTAGCGATTAGGAACATTCGTATTACGAATCTACTGTGCTTTCGACCATCAGATTATCTATTGATTGCTCATGACTACAAAAATTCGACTACTGCTTAGCTTTATAAGACATATATATGCATTCCTAATTATAAAACATCTAGTTTACACTTACAGTGAACATTTCTATCGCTTCACGATAACTGTTATTCATTTTAACACAAATCAGTACTGGAGGGTGTAAATCATCCCTTTGTGTTAAACTTTAAATTACGGTGAACATAATATAATAACTACATTAAAATTATTGTGAGCATACATGTCTTTGGGGTAATAAATAAATTAAATTCAACATTTATACATATCCCAACTATCAGTCTTAAATGATGACTATGCTTACGAGAATTCAAAGATGATCGTGAAATTAAGCTAGAAATACCTATAAATAAATATTATAATCAATACCTCAATATTTATAGTACAGTAACTGTAGGGACAAGAATAATAATTTCAGATAAAAACTCAATTGCACAAATATTGAGTAAGTAATAAATTACTATAATTGATAATAATTTCCAATCAACAATATTACAATAATATAACCAAATAAATAGTTTAATCGTTTTTGAAGGAAAACAAAAAAAATATTTGAATAAACTATTGAAAGTAAAAAAGTACGAACTCTAGACGATGTACAAAGAGACTCATACAAATTAAATAATTTCAAACAAAACCTATTGTTATTAATGTCTAACAAGTTTCATTTCTTATTACAAAAATAATCAAATACCACACTTTCAGCATTTCGTGTATATAAATACAGTTTATTAAATAAGTAATAGAGATTTATCACTGCAATGTTTAATAAGGCATAAACATAAGCGGATTACAAAACATACAAGACGATAGAGGCCGCGGAGAAACACTCGACAACAGTATTAACGGTACACATTTGCTAGACCTGACATTTTTCAAGCTTTATCATACAAGGTTAAGGCGTAAACAGACAATATGAATTTAAACTAATAACAAAGTTGCAGTGTGAATGCCAGTTTTGCGGAAATAATTTTTAGATAACTGCATCGAAATAAATTGCGCGCTTATTGCGATTGCAGTACAAACGTAGACTGCCTGGACAGACCCTAAATGTGAAAATGTGTTAAAAAAATAACGTAGATTAATAAATAAAAACAAAGATGTTACCTTCAGTTTGAAAAGGCTATTTCAAAATAGGATTTCTGCTGACTATTCTTTTAACATCTATAAAATATAACTTAATCGACGACAATTATTTTTGCAGATAAATCGATATCTTTTATCGTATAAATCTTATAATGTAAGTATTTATAATACGTATTACAGGGCAACGCACGTGATATAGGTAGGGCCCTCAAACTTTACACTTTAATATATGAAATATACACCGAACACGTAAGACAAGAAAATCAAACTCACAATCACTCTAACACGAAATATTATAAAGAAATATTACTAATTTCATAATGTAATTGAACTGTGAACAACGCAAATAGAACTCAGTTCAGTTCATATAAACTAATGCCCGCAAGATGTCGCTGTCATATATTAAATATTTTAATGATTATTTCGCATGTGCAAGCGAAGTGAATTTGCCCCTTTTGCATTTCATTTTTAGTGATATAAATTCTGCTTAAATGTCAATGGCCACGATTCTTTTAAATATTAAATTATTTTATCTGTCTGTCTTTCATCCTATTTCCAACTGTAAGGGATAGTACGACTTTTAATATTACTTGGCACTTAAACGATCCACGCATTTATTAATCGACTTTTTTTAAATGCGCGTTAAAATAAGGCAGAATTATACTTCAAATCAATATTTTAAAAATATGAAATGAGGTCACCAGTCGTCTGTGCTTTTCTTTCTATTGTAATGTAAGAGAAAACTGAACTTAATTTAATTAAGTCCACGCACAACATAATCAGGGCCAATATCTTTGGTAGACGCATAGCACTAGCCCAAACACCACACTTTTCTTGTTAAGCACCGTGACCGTTAAAATCTTTACAAATATTTGCCACCGTACATTTGACCCGAACGTAATACATAATGAATATTCTTAACTGGCGTCCTACGCTCCAAATCCCTTGTGATTAGCACCTCAATCAATTTTTATTTTTAGCTGCTCAATTCCACCAATCAGTCCATGCACTCAGTCTCATCATGATGCTCAGTTTTCAGTAAAAAGAAATTACTAGTCTAACCGCAGACCAGTGGTCATTAGATTTATTTATTCATTTTATTGACCATATTTTAATTTTTAAATTTCCATGAACAACAAATTGAGATCAAACATTTCTACTCAGTGCCGGGTAAGGGCCATACATAGTTTTCTTGGTATGTTAGGTAGTACCCACTGTAACAAGGTTGAAAAAATCAATGAAAACATGTTAACTTTGAGAAAAAAAAACCTTTCTTTTGAGCTATTCGTATAACAGACAAATTAGAATACTTTTACCTAAGTAGTCTATAAATTCTCTAAATAGAAAATGCATCTTCATCGCATCTGCTACGGACCCCGTACTGGTTTATAACCCGGCACCGAATCTACTAGTGCGCTTCATATTTTTCTTAATTGATTTTTATTACTAAGCCTAATAATATGACATGCTAAGTGTTCCAATATCTACATTAAAATTTTAGTGAAATTGGGCAGCAATATTCCAATTCTAATCTATGATGTCATACACAATACAAGCTCGTTACTTTTCGTATATTTTAAATAAATTCGCACTTGAAATAAGCAATTCGTGGTAATTCATAGTAACTATAAAAATTAATACATACAATGTAATACAAATTATAATTATTATATTCCGTGCATAAGAGAACCAAAGTTTTATACCAAAATACCATTTTGGGTCAACGCATTAGTCAATGTCAATATTCTACAGAAGTATAATTTATCTGGATAAATATTATGTAAGGTATGAAACGAACTGACCCATTCGCGCACTTAAATTAAAAATAATCAACAACGCCTCGAAACAATGCAAAAAGTGACCATTACGATCTTCCTTACATCTAACATTTAAATAAAACATTACAAGCATTTTTTTTACTTTTTCTAAGTGTTATTATCACATTTAAGAGTACATCATTATAACCTAGATCCATATACGACACTTAGGACATCAATTCTTTTTTTGTAATTTTTTTATCTTAATTATAAAATCTAACGTTTTGTAAATGTTCTTATGAACTTATGAACGATATAAATAATCCAATGAAGCGTTCTGTATGAAATGTATAATTATAATGATTAATTACACATTATGCTGAGGTTATTTCTGATAATATATATTATAATGGCGCAAAAGGAGGGTTTAAGAGAACATTCAAGACACCTATGACAGAGAAGCTTTACAAATAATATTGTGACCAAAACGTTTTATATACGTGGGATTACAATTCTTTTGTGACTTATATAAGTATAATAAGGGTGAATTGGAATAATAATGTATATATTTTTTTCTCAATGAAGTCGGCAAGAGCAGAGGCCTCTGGCTTCTTGTAGATTCAAATACAGCTGCTGCTGCACCGAAGCTCTCGTAATACAGTAATATCGTTGTAAGATTATTAGGAGATTGTATCTTACCTTAATTGAATGACGTGCAGTTATGAATAGTGATAAATTAGATAATAAAGTATTAATTACAAATCGAGTTTTATTCGGGAACAGAGTGTAATATGTTTCGGTCCAGAATTAGACCGAGGATTATTTTGTATGAACACATTATTTTTGACACTTTTCAATTAAAGTTAAATGTTTCAGTTAAAGCATCGATTGGGTACTATAATGAGATCAAATAACAAATTTAGTTTTTATATACTTCTAAATAAATAAATAAAAGCACTTCTCGCTATTTATATATTGGTCACATTTGAAAAAAGCAGTAACCAAAGACCAATGCTCCTGTCACCAAAACAGATTATTCAGAAGTCTCATTCTGAGCATAATGAATATCTAAGATTATAATTACCATCACCATTATAAACGCTAGGTAACAAAACTTAAAGAAAATAAATAAAATTAATCTGTCTAATACAAACAAAATGTCCATTTAAATGAAGGTGCAATATTAATATATATACACTTTGTGCAATGAGTTCTTTGTAAGCGTTACGAAGTGATTCATGACACCTCCATTTAATGGATGATAAAATATTGAAATATTATAACAAACTATAAATAGATGAGAATGAAGATTTTATTTAATCTTTTTAAAATAGGAACTGTAAGTTCTCGGACTTAACTAAAGATATTTAAATTCGTTTCGTGCAATCACACTCTATTTAACCAACGACCATTAAATGGGGAGTGCCAACCTTTTTTGTGAAGAATTTAATATTACGAAATTAATGACACTTGTTTCAATAGTGTATTAAAAAGAGACGCACAATTACAATTGATAGCCTTATTAATTAAAAAACATATATGTTTTGAAAAAGGCGGCAACTCCACTGAATTCTTATCTAATTAGACAAATCGTAAGGCGACATGAGGGAGACGGGGTGCTGCGTGTTCTGAACAGTTACCTTGGGCGTGACGAGCTTCAACCTGTCTTGGCCCGAGGCGAGGGTGGTTGGGAGAACTCCCAACGCGCTCAATTTATGCTTCTGGATGGTAAAAGAGGGTAGGTCTTTGGTAGTGAGTGCATCGTATATACGCACTAACTTGTTGTCGTCGATGGTGATTGGGCGAGCCGGCGCAGCAGTCACCACCACCGGAGTTCTTGACGGACTTATATGCTGAGAGAGCGAGTGAGTTTTAAGCCCTTGAGCCGTTTTGTAACTTTTGCCGCATTGGCATCTGTATGCCTTTTTTACCCTGAAAGTAATGAAAAAGCCGACAAATTAAATACTTGAAGATATTTTAAAGCTTCGTTCCTTATCAACTCGTCGGCGAAATTAATTTGCTACAGATAATTAGACGAATTATTTTGATTTGAGTTAAGGCTTCAAACACTTTTTGGAATGTAGTTGTATTTGTCGCTCAGACGACTACTTGTCGAAATACAAAAAAACTAACTAAATAATGGTGAAGCGTTGAGTCATCACGAGTACATAATCACACAACAATCAACATAATCTACTTGCTCTATCTACTACAACTTCATTCACAAATCCTACAAATCCATGACATATTTAAAAATGAGACTTTAATCTTATAAATATCCTAGTAAGTACTAATTTATTCTAACAATTTAAGTCTACTGTGTGTACAAGAACCAAAGATTTTCAAATACCCATTTCTTCCAAAAATACTCTTGTGTGGTCATACGCTTCCTGGGTCCCGGGATAAACTTTTTATTATATTGATCAGTGTTTGCCAATATAGGATATTTTCTATCAACAGGTAAAGGTCGTCTAAATAAAATTAAAGGAAACGTTTTATTTTCGAATGAATCAGTATTTGTATTGATAATAGTATTCTTAAATTGAAACATTAGACATTAGAAGAAACTCCACTTGCCATTCGAAGTATTCCATAAAGAGTTAACTGTAGACCTTGCTCTAATAGCGTAGAGTAGAAGTTCGAACGCTGTGGTTTCCATAGTGATAAAGCAATATCGCTATGGTTGATCCCTAGATGGGTTAAATTGCTTCGGAAAGCAAGTTAAGCCGTTGGTCCTGGTTCTTACGGCAAACGCTTTAACCCACCAACCCGAATTAGGCCCGCGTGATGGCCCAGCTCCTCACAGATGAGGAGGATGACAAACAGATTTCTCCCATATAGGAAGGCTTGTGCCCAGCAGCGGATCGTATATAGGCTGTAGATAATGATTTCTCTAATGTTACATTTGTCGTAAACTAAAAACGTGTGTTTAAAAATTTCAAACATTATTATCGTGATTTCAGTACTAAAAGGCCAATTTTTAAAATTTCTAACATCGACGCATGAGCACGACGGCACCGAAATAACATTCTGGTTAACTGAAGTATAAATTATTAATTTATTTTAGTGTAAGTACTCACTTTCCGTCTTTTTTATGACCATTTTTGGAGTGATACTTAATCCCGTTGACGTTCTTATAACGTTTCTTGCAACCTGGGACTGGACAAGCGAAAGGTTTCTCTTGAGCCGCTTGCCCAAGAGCTCCGGAAGAAGCGCAACTGTTCTGTCTGTAATTTTTAAAAATAATTTATTAGTTAACGTAGGTTTTTTATGATATTGATTTTATTTGGTGTTGACGATATATCACTGTACTTCTATCCAGTGTTAGTCAAAAGATATTATTAATTAAAAACGACGATAGACGATTAAAAAGTAATGAATATAAATCATTATTTATTTAAACATGTATGTGCATTAATTTATGTACTTCTGTACATAAATTATAAAAAGTAAACAGGACACAACATAACAGAATATAAAAATACTGCTTATTTCTATCATAAATAAACAGTACATTATTATCAAAAAAATTGACAAAGACTATTAATCATAAACATTAATCGTTTATTTTATAAACTAATAAAATGTTAAACAACGATAATAAAAAATAAAATTAAAAATAATTCAGTGTAATCAATAAGATTTTTTTTGTAGATTTTGAAATATTTATAAAAATGATTTAAGGAATCTGTCATTATATTTCATTCTTACTTTTACGTAGAATTGACTTTGCTGGAGATATTAGTTTATAAAAGTGAATTAATTAATTATTGTTTTATCTCAATTAAATCATTATTAATTTAATCTGATTAAAATAAATAAAACTAACTATTTAATTAATTTAAAAAATATTGATTAATTTTTACACTACAGTACGCCTTCGGTTTTTCTTTAATCTCAATATTTCTTAAATCGAGCTCTATTCTGGGCGTTCAGTCATACAAGCACCTCGGATGCATAGTGATCGAACAGAAAGTTCACAGCGTGCATAAAAATAGGAAACTTCTTAGCAACGATTAAATGATCCCGACTCAAAAATTTCATTGTCTTATACGGCATTGAAGCATGGCTAAAGGTATGCATGAAAGAAGTTTTCTGAGGATCTGGCTATCTTACCTCAACTGTAGTAAAGTTAACAATAGTGTTAACATTATTGTTATGGCGACAGACTTAGGTAAGATGTAGGTAATTAGCCAGATGGACTTAAAAAATTCCCTACTACCAAATTTCTGCCCCAATAGGAAGCCCGGACCTGCAGATCTGAAGACGATTGTTATACTCACTAGATCACAGAGACGGTTGGTTATAAAGAGATGTTATAAAAGGATGAAAATATCGTGGAATACCATAGAACATAATGAGAAGATTTTGAGGAGAATGAACATAAGGGAAATTGTATGTTGCATTATCTAAGCCACAATGCCAAATAAAATGTACGATCTACTGCAATAATTATTTACAGAAACAGATGGAAATCTGAAGGTTCAAGGTCAGGGCTATATGGAGGATGCATTAACACCTCCCAGCCAAACTCTTAATTTTTGCTAAGTCTCTAAAAATGTATGTGGTTTAGCGCTATCGTGAAGAAAGACAACGCCCTTTCTATTAATCAATTCCGGCCGCTTTCTATCAACTTCTTGCCATAATCTCATCAGTTGTTGGCAGTAAATATACTAATCGATGGTTCTGTTCGGCGGTAAAAGCTCATAAGGAACCACCACCTTATTGCGAGTTAACCCAGATTTTGCCACAGTCACATGCCACACAAAAATTTTAAATAATTACATATATAAGCCGTTTTATAAATAAATAAGTACTCAGGTTATACTTACTTAACACCATATCGTAGTATGTACTCAGAGCTATACTCTTCGACCGTAGTCCAAGAGTCGTTACTGTCTTCTGATGGACTCATCGCATCATCTTCATCCATTTCGCTTCCTATTTTAAATTAATAATAATTCAGTTATTATTAACATTGAAAATGTAATGATAAATGATAAATTCAACAAAAGGTTTATTATCCAAGAAAGTAATTAATTAAAAAAAAATTGACGACGAGCCTTTTACTTTATACTCTTCTTCGTTAAAAAAAAACCGATACAAAGGTTATTTACTGCCTCAAATTAAATCAACTATTATTATTGGCAAAATGAGTATATGGGTACTCGGTAAGCAAAAATAGTTATAAAAGTAAATAAAAAGCCCAGGATAATTATGTGCTTACGATGAGCTCTTGGCACATTTTGAAATTCATCTTATTATAAATGTTTCAAAAAACTGACTCCACGTTAGGGTAATTTCAGATAAAAATAAAAGGAAACATAACTTCACAGATAACACCAGTGCTAATGAGCGTCCTTTAAAATTTATTACTATTGAATTACTGCTGTTCGGGAAGAGCCACGTACGGTGTTCACAAATGCTCAGATTATAGTTCGTTCGTTGATGAGTTGACCAGGGCAGTAGCCGGCTTAGGCCTCACATATGCGACGGCGAGCGAGTATGCAGCGGCACGGCGATCTCAAAGTCAGCGGGTAGTTCGCACGGCTCTGGAGTGTCAGAGTAGTGTTATTTGAGATTTTTTTACGATCCCATTAACCGCAGGCACCACTTGACTGAAGTGCCTGGAGACCCCACGCTGCTTCGCGCCTCTGACACCCAAAGCCGTGGCAGCCCCGCTCGCCGCCCACTTCATGTGGACATGTGGTGGAGCTTCCCGCAACAACCACAATATTCACACAACTATTTTATTGAGAAGGACAAAGGTGTCACAAAGTTCTATGGGTTATTAATATACAATATACAAAATAATGGATTATTTTAAATAATTGTCTTAATGTGTAATTGACTTAATATATATTTATGATTAAATGCAGTCCATTACGAATACAGTGGTGTTATCTACCGCACGTTAGTAGATTAGTCCAGTAAGTTCGACGACACTTCATTTACTTAGAACGTAATTTTTTTCAAGAAAAATTTAGTAACATTAATCTTACCTTAAGGTTACAGAACATTGTACAATGCCCGCAGAGAAATTGGAAATGAATCTCATGGATTATTTTTTCAAAGGATCTCCTCTGTGATTAAACCTTATTAACTTACTACTTAATTTTAGAGCGTCGCCACTATTTCTATATAACAGTTGGAATTTCAGTTAAATAAAATTTTAAAAAATCATAAAATTAATTGAATAATATTAATTTATTTTTATTTATTATTATATTTTTATATTAATTATTTCAATTATACTACAGCTTCAGAATCAAGTACATGGTAGGCATAGATTGTAAGCATTAAGAAAAATTACATATGCACCTACCAGTAGGAGTACTACTCCGAACAGATGGCGTGTTTGGTGCGGATGTCAAGCGGCGGCGGACATCTGGAACTGGCGGGAGGTTGTGGATTTCTCGTTTCGAGGCTTCCGTGAAGAAACGCAGTACGTAGCTCAAAGGAATGCATGACGGCTGAGAGGCCTCTTTTTGTTCAACAACAGCGGGATCAAGATCTATATAGGAACAAAAAATATACGTAATTAATAATTGTTCCTACACATCTGTGAAGGTACAACAACAACAGCTCGAAGGATTAACAATTTGTATAGTGTTCCAAAAGAAAACAAGTTACGTTTTTAGTATCAACGTTTCCGTTATGGCAATTTCGGAAACCATGCTTCAGTACTGAAACTGCTGGCTTCAGTGTGAATGAAACTGCATTAATCCACTTGCAGTCAATCGAGAAAGTAAAAAGGTTGAAATGTTGGTACCTCATTAATTGAGGTAGCTTCGATTCAAATCACGCAGCACGCGTAGCAATTAAGCGTCGATTGCTGGACTGCTGGTGCTGTTACATTGCTCAAACGGAACATTATCTGTGACATTAAGCGTGGATTCTGCACGGTAATCAGAAGTACTTGTCGCTATGGCTGAACCCTGGACAACCAGCCAATTCCAGCCCCATTTTTTTGGGACTAACTAATGCTGTTGGCCGCAGATGGCCTTTACAGCGTTGCCTCAAGCCTCAAGTGGAAATTCACCTGTGGAAGATTTCTAACCGACAGGTGGCACTTCCAGGCGAGATGTCTGACTGTCTCTTAAGAGTCTCCAGGGCACTCGAGCCATGATGGAGCGGTAAACCTGAAGGTTCCTCGAAAACCTCGGCTCAGGTGAGTCGTGTCACGACGTGGAACGGAGAAGCGCCCGGGTACGTACTTGTACCTGATATGACGCGACTAGTGTAGACCAGGTTTTCGCACCCTTACACGACGAGTGCGGTGTAAAACAAAGACCTCCAGGCCACTGTAGCTTGGGGACAACGCTAGACTACACACCACTGCACAACAGACGGTAGTAAGCTGTAATAGAGGTGCGGCACCACAGCCGTACCGTCCTTGCTCCAACAGATTACCATTATTACCATAATTAGGAATAACATCGTACGAAGAAAAGTCATATCCGACGTGGCACCAGAACCGCCTACAGAAAGTTTATTGATCCTCGCCCCCATGGTTTATTTAGAAAAGGGATCAATGAATTACCTATGATATAGCAAAAATCGACATTATATTCCTCCCATACAAATAAAAATGAATTTCTGTTCATAATCTTCGCCAAAACTCAGGAAACACTTGAAAAAAAAATTAAAGTTGATATATAATAGTATGGATAATCGTCTGATGTAGGACGAAGTACAAAGTAAATTAAAGTCTTTATTTCTTACTTTTGATATATGGCGTTGGTGTACCTTTCGAACATAAACTGAGTTGCAATACAAAGGTCATAGGGTTAACTAGTAATTAATGTTACTATTACTTATGTTTTGCCTAGTCTATAACACTGAAGTTACCATTCTCGGCTATTTACACTAGCATTGGCTCTTGCACATTACAAAATATACATATTTGGCCTTATTTCATAATAATTTATGTATTATTTCATTGTTATGATTAACATTAAATACTTTCCTTAAGTTATCGACAACATAGCGGCTCAAACAATTTGTCCTCAAAAGGAAATTAAGAATAATACACTAACCAGCGGGATAAAGACACGAATTAAGGGGAATTACATAAAATATGGCTGTATGGGCTTAAGTTCTCTTGGCATTACCTTTCATAGTGACAACGCAAAATAAATATTTTTATTATAATTAAATAAATGGTTCATTCAAATTACTCTTTGGGTACATTTCATATCACGCTCATGAGCACTCACAGTAACAAAATTACCAAATTGAATGACTTTTAATTTTATGAACATTTTAGTACTTATAAAATACATATAACACGTACAAATGACTCCTGAATAAATATGTTGGTACTCATCAAAATATCGCATCATACCGGAATTAGAACCCTTGAATTCTGAGGGCCTAGACAATTACGCTCGATACCTAAGCGAGGGAGGACTATGTCAAATCCCATACATTTTTTATTAAGCGATTGCGTTAGCGATAATCTACAGGGATGTTGTCTAGGGGGGCTGGACATGGTTATTTGAGACCACTAACCACTCAACAAACCGACTGACGGCAATCAGTAACTGTATGTATTTGTTGACTTTCTCCATTACTTACTTTGTAGCCATGATATAAAAAAAATTGTAAATGGTAAATGAATGGTGAGTTTATAGGCTATGGCCAATAATTTAATTAATATTGGCACCTACCTCTGCTATCAATTGAAGTTACTCCCTCCCTTATAAATAAAAATTAGGGAAGAGAATAAGTGATTTAAATTTTTATTTTAGTTTAAAGTAAATCACCAATGTGAAGAATGTTAATAAATAAAAAATGCGAAATTATTTTGATATCTTCCCCGTCCATTTTAAAAAGTTGCAAAAATAGCCTCAATGTAGACAACATAACAGCGTTGATAAGACGTAGTACAATGCTATGGTATGATAGGGTCATTGATTACAACTACAAATCAATAGAAAGTATAGGTGTTTATTATTGAAACTACGAAACTTACCAATATGTTTGTCTTCAATATGCTCAATTAGTTCCGCTAATCTCGGAAATGTTATGCCACAACCGTTGAATTTACAGATGTTTATCATGAAGACGGCCATGTCGGACAATAATGTGGTATGAGTCAGTAAGGAGACCGTGCCAATCAATCTATTTAAATAATCATTAATTTATTATCCTTTGAAAAAAAATATGTTTTATTCGATAACATTTACTATAAATTAATTTAATATTTACTTATAGCTTATTAGCTCACTAATAGGGTGAAACTATACGTTTTGAATTTATAAAGTACGTAAATTGGATGTCGTTCGCGCAGATCAATCGATAGTTGGCTGCGCCGAACGGAAGATAGTTACGTTCCTACCAATAAGAAGCCAGAATTTGAGCTCTGCTTCACTTCACTACTGTCAGAAATTGAACATTCCAAAGGCCGGTCTCCTCCATTTCGGTGTTCTTTGGTAAGTGCTGTGAAATTTTGTGAATAAAACTAATCGTGAAAAAGTGCTAAAATTTGAAACCATCATTGAAAATTTAGTGATCCCAAACTTTCTTTTGGGTGTATAGTGTGTGATAGTGAGAATATTTATTAGTGAAACTGTAAGTTGTCACAGAAATAATAATGAAAATCTAAACTTAGGCGGCTCATTTATCGGCCATTTTCTGCCTCTGTATTTTACGTAACCAAATTAAAGTACTCATTCGGAAGTCAAAATTCGAATAGCAATGTTATTCTAGTTTGCAAACGCGCTATATAACTATATGTGAGTTCCTATATAACTATGTTACGTATTCTATAAATTACGTAACTCTTTTGATTCGTCGGTCAATCTGACAGATACCACATCTGGAAATCAAACACTGACCACCAGTCAGTACTTGACAGTTATCTGCTTAGTTCTGATCAGAGTTTCGGTTTGTTACAGTTGTCGCTCGTCGCACCTATATTAACAAAAAAATGCTGTCTGCCGCCAGACTGATCGCCCCTGCAGCCAGGTCTGCCGTAAGTACTCTCATAAAATATTATCCCATTTATTAGAACCTAACTTTAATATTAAATAAATTTTCAAATTACTGGTCTATATGAATCTAACTTGACTTCAAAATATATTGATTTTTTAATATTGAAGCTATTCACTTTATTATGATCAGTGTTGGAATTTATAACCTTTAACTTGTTTATTATATAATAAAATGAAATTTAGAAAAATTCATGAATTTTATAGCTTTTATTCTACTTACTATTCCATTCGTTTTAGATGTGTACACATATTAAGCAATATGAATATATAATGACTTATATGATTGATTACAGATCTTCAGCAACACAGCACTGGTCAGGCCACTGGCAGCAGTCCCTTCGCATACACAAATTGTGCCTGCTGCACCCACACAGCTATCTGCAGTGCGCTCGTTCCAGACCACTTCAGTCACCAAAGACATTGACTCTGCTGCCAAATTCATTGGTGCTGGTGCAGCGACAGTCGGAGTAGCTGGTTCCGGTGTGTTAATTTTCTATATTACCACACTGCATGATTATCATGATTTGGAGAAATGTTGTTCTAATGTCACCTTTCCTTCCCTCCTTTTACAGTTTCAATAAACCAAAAAATTCAAACTGCATTATTACATAACCTTGGTTTTCAACACAGATCTAATTGAATTTTAGTTCTCAGCAAATCTAAAAGCATTTAAGAGAACCAATGATTGCCAACAGTACTTGAATATGTAAATTGTATTCTTATCAATTATATAAATTTAAATGTTAAAACTTGTTATTCTTATGGTTATGTAATATTTTATTTTCTTTAACATACTTGATATGATAATTAGTGTTAAGATAATCATTTTCTTATATGATAAGTTAAAAATCTCTTGACATTTTTTTATCTTTATTACTTTTTGGTGATTTAATTATTATATCAAAAAGGAAATTGCCAATTTTCTCATTACCCTCTTCCTTAACCTATGTTGAATCCTAACTCTTTCCTATGTTCCTGCAGGAATTGGGATTGGTGTGGTATTTGGATGCTTGATCATTGGCTATGCACGCAACCCTTCACTGAAACAGCAAATATTTTCATATGCCATCTTGGGTTTTGCACTGTCTGAAGCTATGGGCCTGTTCTGTCTGATGATTGCATTTTTAATGTTGTTTGCCTTTTAGACTTTGTTTTGGAATGAAGATTTGTACAGTGTATATTAGTTATTGTGGATGCAACTTCTTTTTTATTTGCATATTTTTGTGTGCAATTTTATAATATCCTTAAATTTTGACTCGAAGAATGCTAACAGGTGAGAATTTGTAGTCACTGGTAGTTAGTATACTTTGTATGTATGTACGATAGAAATGTAGTGTAGGTAGTCAATTTAACATATAAAATGTCATAATCTCTGGTTTAAAATTTTTCTCATAATTTCCTTCATAGTTCCTAATAGTACAGGAATATGATTTTATTATACTAATATATATTTTCGACTTTCCAGGAGCGGGTATTGGAACAGTGTTCGGATCGTTGATCATCGGCTATGCCAGGAATCCCTCCCTTAAGCAGCAGCTCTTCTCATATGCCATCTTGGGCTTCGCTCTGTCTGAAGCCATGGGTCTCTTCTGTCTTATGATGGCCTTCCTGCTGCTGTTCGCTTTCTAAGCTCTTTACTTTTAAGAACACTACTGCCATCCAACATAATGAGGTTTCAGTGTTACGATCTGGAGTGGACGGCTATGGAATCATTAGAGAAACCTCACCCTCATAGTGATGCAAGGACTGATGTGTACAGTGTTACACTTACTAGTGGGTGTCATCTGGATTGCAATTTATTTAATTATGTAGTATAAAGAAAATCTGCAAATAAAATGTTGTATGTAAACATTATAAAATCTACAATCATTTATATTCCTGTATAGTAGATTGTTATCAAAATCATGTGACATGGTTTCAATGAAAAGTCTGTGGCAGTATTGATAAAGCCAGTGTTTGCGTAAATGCGTGTGTATTGTCATCGACTTTTACAGTGTAAACGTATACCCGTAAGTGTCGGCATCTGTAATGTACATTTTTAGGGCGATTAAATGATACAAACCAAATTCACAGCCTTTATTGTCAGTTGACCTAATCACTTTTTAGGAATGGCAGTTTTTTCGATACTTGTCTTATAAGATAATTTATGCTAAAAGATTCGTACATAAATAGTTCACTATATTTATATCGCAGAAGAGGAAATTCACTCTTTTGTGATTCAAATAGTTAATTATTATTCATTATTTTTTTAATTGTCTAGGCACCCGGGTGTTTTTTGCCGCTCAATGATATGTAATTATATTCTCGGAATTTATTTTAGTACCACCAATTAAAATTATTGTAGTGCCTTTTTAAAAATTAATGACCTCAATAGTACGTACTTAAATTAAATTACAAAAACGTTCCATTAAAAATGAAAGCAGTACATATATTATGGTTGTGAAATGATTACATTATTTTAAAATTTAATGCCACTGAGCCATGGAGATGACCAATCCCAACTACATAGTGTAATTTATTTATTTTATTATACACGCAAGCTTACAGACTTAAAATCCAACACTAGCATGCTATACATTAATCATTGATCTTTACAGAAATTTTTATGTTTTATAAAATTAAATTATCATATTTTATATAAATTATACTTATCAGATGAAGAAGATTACGAACTTAATCACAAGTGGTAAATGACCCGGAAGATTGATGTGTGTATATTAATAATACTTATATATTATTTAAAGTTCATTAAAATATACATAGTCCAGAAACTGACGTGTCCTAGCAATCAGATGCTCTAATTCATCTGCGAATAAACCGAATATTCAGTGGCCAAGTATGTCCCCGATCAGGCGCATTACGCTCATAGTAGGTAAGGGTTGGGTCGAAAAAAGAGGTACGGTCCTTGACAAGGTTCCAAGCTTAGATCTTTCGGTACACATTTGTGGAGTCAGTCTTATGGTACATAATTGGAAGGTAATGCACGAAGGATTTTCCTTCGCAATGCAAGTGTGTCAAGAACTATGCCCGACACATCCACCTATTGTCTGTGGTTCTGACTGTGGCCAGTGACTCCATTATTGTTTCAACACATTTTGCAATGAATCCATGAGCTGTTTGTGCTCTTAACTGTCTTCCTTTTTTATTTTAAGGGTACTCCTCTTCATTGTTGTTTGACAAGTTATTAGACTGGATTTATTAGTAAGCGCCCAAGTTTGGCATCCATAGGCTAGACATGGCAAGATCCATTACTATTTTTTAAGGGTTTAAGTTAAAATTTACTTTCAGTATTTCTTGAGACCCCCAATATTTTTTCAAGGTCGGGGCGTTTCTACGGTCTAATTCTTATGTAATGTTATCTGTACTAAATGATATCTGCTTGCCAAGGCTAAGGACTTTTGATTTTGAGCTGTTTGTCATAATTTTTGTTTTTGTAGTTTATGTCGAAATCAAATTTACTGTTTAGGGTATTTAACATTGTTTTTATGTCGTCAATATTTTCAGAGAAGTGCAATGTGGTTTGCTAATCTCAAATGGCTTAGATATCATAAAATACAGGTTTTTTTTCACATTTTACCGGATAGCTTCCCGGCTCAAGCTGGTGATTTTATAAAAATCTTTAAATGCAGTTTTTATAATTATCCATGATCTGTTCCATAGTATGAATGTGATTCCTAGTTGAAAATCCTGACGAGAAAACCAGCTTGCTCAACAGGTTGGCTTTTGTCGATATATATTGTGATTCTGCTTACAAGGAACACCTCCCAACCGCCCGTCGCCGATCTATATGTATATGGTATCATTTTAAAGGTCTTGGTGAACTGAATACAAATATATAAAAATCTCGTGCCAGTTTTGGGTTTTTCGACCAGAATTTTTTTCCAGTTTTTTTTAAAATAAAAATTATAAATCAGACACGCAATAAGAAAAATGTTTTTTTTTTATTTTTAAATAATAAAATCAAACAGCCGCTACAGAAATTTTTGAAAAAATGATTTTTTGCATGTGCGCTTATATTCTTAGGCCATTTTACCGACCGATATTCATTTGATACCCATATCATATGTGTTGGTTGGTTTTTAATTTTTCAACCAGTCGGTAAAATGGCCTGTAAAACCAACCACGCGCGCAAATCATGAATTATAGCGATATATGTATAGAGGCTGTTCGATCCTGTTTTTTTCATCAAAAAATTCATTTTTCTTATTTTGGGTTTCTTTATATTTTTAAAAAACAAAAAATCACACTGAAAAAGTTTTCAATTTTGAAAAAAAATTCTGGTCGAAAAACCCAATACTGGCACGAGATGTTTATATATTCGTGATCAGTTCATCAAGACCTTTAAAATGATACCATATACATATAGATCGGCGACAGGCGGTTGGGACGTGTTCCTTGTTAGTAGTAATAATGTCAATTGCTTACAGAGACTTTATAATAGACTTATTGGGCGTTAGTTTGCAATATGTTCAGGATATCCTTTTTTGTATATAAGAATTCTCTAATCTTTTAAAGCACTGTGCTTTGTCTTTATCATACTAGAGAAAAACATGACAAAATCTTTCTATTGCTGAGCATAATAGTCATATGACAAAATGAAACAATTTTTATCAACAAATTTTATTGCAAATATGTTTTAATGAAAAGCATTTAAGCGAATACCTCCAACAAAATAAGTTTGAAGTAGGAGATAAACTCTTAAATTTTGTTTTACAAATGTTTACTCGATATCCAGGCATTCTTAATGCTTTATTTTAGAATTTCCACTTATTGACTCGGTATGAAGGCAAAATGTATGCAACCCCTTTTTATTAGTTGATATGCACACATTTTGCAAATAAAATAGCGCACATTATTAAACAGTTTCTCAAAGAAATGTAAAAAATAAAATCATTCACACACTACATACAACATACCACACTTGTATAAAACGGTAAATATATCTACACCGACTATTTAAGAGGGCGTCGAAATATTTGGTGTTATAGTAGATATCACTTATGTCAAATAACTTGTACATACATAATTTCACTCGATATATCTAAATGTTAACTAAAACTAGTCAATCTGTAGTCAGGCACTATCACACGTTCGGTTGTAGGTACTGACCCAAATACTCTGTTACAAACAAAATAAATTATCCTAGGAATTTTACACTGTATTGTGAAACTATAAACTAATTCAACAAGGCACAACAAAATAAGATTAAATGTCTACACTTCCTTGAGAAGAGATACACTTTTATAAATATGTATATAATAAATCGTAACATAATAGGTACTTAATCATATTTTCTCTAGACGCATCAGTTGCGCACCAAAAATACACACATAATTTGGGATTCATAGGACAGTTAACAATATAATTACTATTTCATCTATTGGATAATTTAAACAATGATACGCTGTCAACAATAACTCATTTTATCAAATTATTGACAACTCTTGCTGGGTTTTTCGATATGAACATCGCCGATTGGTATGCGACGTGCACTATGAAACCGCAAAGTTGTTGGTAAACATTTATTAACTATCATGATTAAACCTACAGCAAAACAAAATAAGGCATTTTCTACAAGTCACGTTAATTGAACATAATTCCAGGTCAAGACTGTCACATTCGCTCGTGATTCGAGTCCAAAGAAACGGTATCTTCGTTAAACAATTTTTTTATATGAGATCAACACTCTTTATATTATTTGGTCCAAATATTTATGTTTAAAGTAATTGTTTCAGTGCACTCGAGTCATAAGGCCAACTTACACAATTATTTTTGGCTCCACCTAGTTCCATAAAATCTAATATTACAACTAACCTCACCAAATACTCTTTATAGCTCATCTGTTAAGAACTATTATCCTGATATTCTCTTTGTAAACATGTTCCATAAGTGCAGCAATAATAGCTTTGCTGTACTTAGGGAACATGAAATATTTTACAATATAAATAATAATAATTATGTAACATAATACTATTATCTAAATAGATTCAGTTTCAAACTGGTCGCCCTTACTAATTATGATAGGTCCATATGTTTCGTTTTGCTCTAATTTTAACACTTGATGCTTCTTGAGAACAAGTAAACTGTAGAATTTTTGTGCCACCTGTAAAATAAAAAGTTTAAAGTTATTTCCACTGCGCGTTTTTATATGCGATGGAAAATTACTCACGATTGTGGGAAGAATTTAGCATTTTTTCCATGTGGTTAATGTGAAAAAGGATAATTAATTATATATTTATTTTTAATGCTTATGAACACCAGCCATAATAATTAAGGACTATTTGCATGATTGAAAAGATTAATTTTGTGAAAATTATCAATACTATCTACAAATTTTAAAGCAAATAAAATTCTATTCTCTGTCATAACAAAAATGGTCACCTGTTTCCTGTTGTTGTGCGGCGGCGCCAGGTCGGCGAAGGCTAGCCGCAGCTGCACCGCCAACTTGGGCCGCATGGCGTGGAACAGCTGGGCCGCGCGCCGGTTTAGCACACGCTCCTCGAACTGCTCGTCCGTCTCGCCCGCCTCGCGGGACCCTTCCTCCGCCTGTGATCACACGTAAATACATTGCATAAACAAAAATGAGAATTAGAGCTTAGCGCATTTTACGGCACAGAAAGAAGATTAAGAGCCTTATCAAAGAAATATTGCGTTGGAGTGAGAGCTATATTGGGAGTTAGCTTACGCCTGAGTTTCATGTCGATCCGTTATACTGGGAAATTAACTGCTAAATAAGCCTGATAGTTCGACCTGCCTTTTAAAATCTCAATCCATATGCACATTATTAAAAATTTAGCTTAAATTTCGGTAGTTTATTATGTCTCTGTTAGTATGTCTAGACCTGGCAAGAAAGGAGTTACTTACATTTTCAGGAGTTGGAGGTAGATCGTAATCATGCTGTGGACTGTGGTGCCCGTGTTGGTCATCATATCCTAAGTTTGTCATACTCATGCCACTCTGTCAAATAAGTAGTAAGTATTTATTAATTTCATATTGTTTTAACCCAGTCTTTCATCATTATCAGCAACATTCTATATGCGTGCCACTGCTGGGAGCTGACCTTTTCAATAATTATATATTAATAGTAACCGTGACATACACGTTGAATCTATGAAAATAAAGAAGATATAGAATCTTATATATCTGTTTTGAAATAGTTGTGAAAAATCCGCCTTTATTTCCACTGGATAATTAAAAGATACATTACCTGGTAATCGGGGTGGTCATGCAGCGGATGCAGCATGGGGTCTGAAGGCATTGGTTGTGCCCGAAGCAGTGCCGGCTCCGAACCCAGCTGCGGCAGCATTGGCATCTGGTCCAGCCCATGCTGAAGTAACCCGCCGTGTTGTAACCCTGAGTAGATCATTCATTGAGATTAGGAAGCGATCTTATTTGGGCTGCTAGATATTCTGGCAAAGGTAATTATTTTTCGTTGTAGTGGGGGGAAATTAAATAAAATGGGGCCCCTTTTAATAACCAACCAACATGGTTTAAAAGAAGTCTTTTCAATCCAGCACACAATCTAATCAAATATTATAAATGTCAAATTTAAGTATATGGTTCATTATTATTTCTGTAATTTTTTGCTAATGTAAACAACTTATTAGATTATGTACGATAGTTATTTTCAAAATTGTGCGTTTTAGTGAGAATAGATTTCTCTTTACTTTATCGATTTATATACATAAAAAAGTTATTGATAAAATGTAAAGAAGAAGTTAATTCATAACTGGTTCAACAGAATTTGAAAAGAATATTTATTAAACAAATCATTAGCGCAAATAGTTTTGTTACTAACGTCTTTTACTTCTGTGGTATATATGAAGCACGCGTATTAAACCTTGAAGCTGCCATGACTAAGTTCAATAAAAAAGTGAATTAAAGTCGCGTAGCGATTGGTCGTAACTGCCGTATACGCGTTTCATATAGCACTTTTCACAAGCAATCAAATTTAGAATAAATTGTCAGCAAATAGAATATATTTTAGAAATTTAAAAGTCTGCCATTTAAGTAGGGGCTTGGAATATTAATTGGAATATTTTTAATGCCAGTTCTATTAGCTTTCATCGCGGGGTTTTTATACTTGTAAAACTTTTTTTTCTAGACATGTGCGTTTTTTTGAAAATACTACCACATATAAATACAACACAGACTATTGCTATAGTGAATCAAGAATGAATATGAAATAAATTTTTTTTAAATTAATATTATAAGTTTATGGTTAGGAAATCAGTGATGGAGCTAAATTACCCGATGGCGTCATGCCTCCATGCTGTAAGCCAGCAGGCGTCATGCCGCCGTGATGGAGTCCCGCCGGCGTCATACCACCGTGCTGCAGACCCGCTGGCGTCATGCCGCCATGTTGTAACCCCACTGGAGTCATACCGCCATGCTGTAGGCCGACAGGTGTCATGCCGCCATGGTGTAGGCCCACTGGCGTCATACCGCCATGCTGCAAATCAGCTGGCGTCATGCCGCCGTGGTCTAGACCACCTTTAGGATAAATTTTTTTTTTTTTTATTGAAATACTAATCAACTATACACATAGATACTCTCAAAAAATATTATATTTTAAACACGGTTGATATATTATCATTTTGATTGAATGCATTTGAGACATTAGATGCGCACAGAAGAATGTTTAATTAATGTTCAGTGTGTTACAATTTTAATTAAATTAAGACACAATTAAAAATTGTTTGGGCGAGAAAATCAATTATCAATTTATTGGAGAATAAAAGTCAGTTAAAATGGATAATATTTGCCAATTTCAATAAAGCAAAAATGAAGTCACTATCCTTCCATGGCCTTGTTATATTTTCAACACACTAACCTGGCGTCATCCCGCCGTGATGTAAGCCTGCTGGAGTCAGTCCTCCATGTCCAAGTCCACCGGGTGTCATACCGCTATCCAGGTCTAGTCCTGGCGTCATACCACCCGGCGTCATTCCTGACAAACCGTCATGTTAGTATAATACTATTTGTGAATATAAACACACAAGAAAACGATAGTTTATTTTTTGTAAGGAAAAAATGTACAGTTTGTTTTATTGCAGTGAGTAATTCTATCTATTTTAACAAATATTGCATTTGTTATTATACTTTTAATTGAAATAGTTTTTTAGTGTACTTTATTCAATAACAAGAATACATATCCAGCTTTCTCAAATCAGATTATTTTTGATTATAAATTTGTGAAGTACACATATCAATCATTTTCTATTTCGTTCTCCAGTGAGTTTCAGCTATCTGATAAGATGTAATTAAAAATAAAAAGACAAAGCCAGCTTGTATATGTTATCTCTTCTTTCAGCTTCATTAATATATGATTGCTATAAATCAGTAATGTACTCACCACCATGATGTAGCCCAGCAGGCGTCATCCCGCCGAGGTCGGATTGGTCTCCGTGTTGGAGTCCCGCTGGAGTCATACCACCATGCTGAAGTCCACCTGAACAGGAAGTCATGAATTGCGCCTACTCTTTCATTCAACGACAAACATAAATACTTCTGCTTTAGGACAATTGTATTTATTATTCTTATAAATACTAATAATATCAAACTAATAAAATACATATAAAATATTGTAATTGATTACATACATCTCAGATGATCAGTAAATAAAAGATCACACAATATTTGACAGATAAAGCAATGCTTGTTATTGTTTAAAAGTATATGTTTAAATAAATAAAAAATTAACATGGACCTTTAAAAATTACTTATTGACATTAATAATTATTAATTATCAATAAACTCTTTAGAATATAAAAAAAAGTAATATTCTATTCTATTCCATCTTCTCAACAAATTTTATTTATATATGTTAAATTTGAAGTATAAAAACTAAAAACTGAAAAAGAAAAACTTGTTACCTGTGAAGAGAGGCGTGTTATTGGCCTAGTGATATATTTAAATTTTTATATCTCTAAATAAGCCCCCATAAATAAATAAAATAAAAACTTATTGTGTGATATAAAAAAACATTGATGTCATAAACAAAAAAACAATAAAATTACTAGCTTATGTCCGCGGCTGCGTCCAAGTGGAGTTTGGTCCCTCACAAATTTTATATGGCCTTTACACAATCCCCTATACCAAGCTCACAACCTTTACCTCTTTATATATACGGAATATAGATTTTTACATATGGACACCCATGGTGGGCATGTACATTACCAACCTGGCGTCATGGAGGCGTGCAAGTGAGGTGTTATGCCGCCCTGCAGCAGTGTGCCAGGCGTCAGTGGGCCCAGACCACCCGGCGTCAGCGGGGGTCCCAGCGAGCTCAACATGCCTATCCAGACAAATGTACACGTTTATACAAAGCAGTACTGACTAATTTTAATTATTAATTGCCACCTCTAGAAATTAGTTAATCACAATTTCAATATTATTATTAAAAAAAAGATATATACTTTGCAACGGTTTAGTAAATATAAAAGAGGTCAGTACCCCTGTCTACTTAACCAGAAGTTCCGGGTTGGAATCCTGGTAGGGGCAGATAATTTTATGACGATTACGAATATATTTTCACAAGTCATGGATGTTTGATAATTTATTAATGTCTATAGTTTGAGAAACATTATTATTATTTCCTAATTATTTTTATCGTATCCTACCAACCCAGTACAACCGAGTTCGATCATCAGTATGTTACGGTTCACAAAGTTTCGACAGTTTACAATTTCGCGCGATATATTATAATCTACCGGCATTTACTATTTTCAGTCATATATACATAACTAGTAATTCAAGAATTAATTTAAATTATGTGCATACCATTTCCATCGATATGTGCAACCCTCACCTTGATTTTAACACTATGACTCGGTCTAGCGAAACGAGTCATAGTGTACTTGTGTGCAATGTATAGTATAAGTTTGGAATAAATACTTATAACATATAAATCGACATGATGGTAATTGTATCCTTGTCTTAAAGTGAGGAGCTTTTCCTCACTATGCATAGTATATTTAAAAATTTGTACATACACAAAAATTTGTGACCTTTATGGACCTAATGCAGTGTCAGTAAGAGTAACACAAACTTCGTTTAAGCGTTTTCAATCCGGGAATTTTGATGTCAAAGATACACCTCTCACTGGTCGCCCTGTTACGACTAAAATGGACGCTATTTTTTTTAAAGTGGAGCAAGATCGGATTATCAGGAGTTATGACATAGCTGAAGAAGAAGCTCGATATTTGGATGCCACACAAGCTCACTGAAATTTGAATGAATTTATTGAGACGTAATGAAACCGAACCGTTTTTGAGGAGATTGTAATCTGGTGTTGAAAAGTGGATCACGTATGACAAGAACGTGCGAATAAGGTCGATCAGGCTACACAGACTGGCAAAACCTGGTTTAACACGCAATAAGGTGATGCTGTGTTGTTCATTATGAGCTTTTACCGCCGAGCAGAACCATCGATTCGAATTTCTACTGCCAACAACTGATGAGATTAAAGCGCATCGCGATAGCGCTAAACCACATACATTTTTAGAGACTTAGCAAAAATTAAGAACGTTTGGCTGGGAGGTGTTAATGCATCCTCCATATAGCCCTGACCTTGAACTTTCAGATTTCCACCTGTTTCGGTCTCTTCAAAATTGTTTAGGCTTCTTTACAATAAAGTTAATTCTTTAAGTTAACATCAAGAAAGGATTGCTAAAACTACTTGCTGCGTTTCTTTGACCAGAAGTCCCTAAATTTCTACAGCAACGGAATCACGTCTTTACCTACAAGATGGCCAAAAGTCTACGAACAAATGGCACATATATACTGTAATTAAATGTAAATTAACTTATCTCAATCTGATATTTACGTTCACGCGTGGAAGAACACCGCCAGTCTCAATAGTTTCGAAGCCTTTGCCATATCGAACATAAAGACATACTTACTTAGTTACGAAGAAGATCGAAGCACATTAAATGGTTTGAGACAGATACTTTTTTCTCTAACGCTGGTTCAATCTATCCACAGATAATTTTGTAGGCCATCTTCAAAGAGAGTACAGAGACCCAGCAATTCCAATATCTAATCTAATCACTTTACCTTGTGACATAGTGACATTTGCTCACAAATAGCAACCTTAAGGTGATTAACATTTTAAAACCACGACTATATATATAGAAACGCATATGCATGTGAATGCAGAATGATATTTTACCTGGGGTGTGAGGCGGTTCGAGGTCGTCGTGTCGCGGGGTCTGCGGGTACCCAGCCGCGTCCGCCACTCGCTCTGATTCTAACCGTGCACCAATATGTTAAGTTAGTTCACCTTTAAGCGATCACTGTTACACATTTGCCACACTTAACTATCAAGAAATGTACTAAATAATTATCATATTTAGATATGCTAATTTCTTTCGTTTATTTTTCTATAAAAAGAAATCCCATCAAGAAAGTTACATAATAAGTAACATATTTTATTGAACTGTTTAAAATTATAGTACAGATTACTATTAAATTTAGATTTATTTGATTATTTGTTAAAAGGCTCAAATATTTAAATAACAAAAACTCCGCAGTAAATCACAACTTTTCGCTGATCATTTTGATTCTTTTGGTATTCAGTATCTTTGTACTATTATGACTAGTGAGTGTGGTAAACGTTTAAGAAAAGTGATTTGTGATATTATAATACAGTGATGTTATTATGCTATGTGAAAGTTAGAAGCAATTAAATTTTGCAGGTTAAAATGATGTAGGACTTTACAATAGTCATTCGCTATTAATTGTAAAACATATGGTTGTACCGTCAATTTTCAATGTATTTTCTATATCAGATAAGTAATTAAATCCATTGACGATAGTCCTTACAATGATTTCGTAATCGCTAGCAGTGTTATTCTTATTAAATATTTCACCGAGAATGTAGTTATTATACTTAAATAGAGGTAGTTACTACAATATAATAACATATACTTACCAACTGAAGGCTCATATTCTTGCGGCAAAGGAGTTGGAGGTTCCACTTCCGGCACAGGCGCCGGCGCAGGAGTCTCGGGCGGGTGGAGTGTCTAAACACAATCATAAAATAAATTTATATATTTTTAGGTTTTGGAAACTTGTTTTGGTTTTCGGTATTCGTTAGTTACCTCCTCGTGCCTTCGCTTGCGGCCGCCCCTTCGCACAGGCTCAGGATCCGGTGATCTCGCCTCTCCTTCTTCCGTTTCACTTCGTAACGTCATGTTACGTTGGTATTTCTGTTAACAAATACTAAATATTAATGCTGTTTAAAGCATTTATAATGAAATTATTTGAATTTTTTTTTTAATATTACATGTACATTTATTTATACTTGTAGATTCTTATTAATAAAAAAAATGTATCTAATTTTAATATCAATAATACGCTAACATGGGCCCTTTTATGCAAAATTTTTAAAAAATCTTTTATCAATTGATCTTCTCCACTTTCAGTCTACTTCATTAAGTTAGAATGACCTTTAGCAATGTAAAGTTAGTGGTGGATGTTACACTTTTTAGAAGGTAGTTAAAGTGAGGCAAAAATGTTTCAAAACTGCCTATTAGTTTAGTATTAAGGTAGATTTTAAGTTGTATTACCATCATAAGACTGATGGGGTGTCAATATAATTAATGTTACTATTTTACCTTGAACAGCACTCTAGAAGGAATCGGCCTGGCGGGCAACGTGAACAACTTCTCTACACCCCCAGTCTCTTTCCAGTGCATGAGCCGTCTCGTAGGCGGCGCTAAGTCCAACGTTGTCACTATGTCCGATGTGTTTGACAACTGGTTCTTCATCTCTTCACCTGTTATATTCTTGATTTCATCCACTATTAGCTTGCGTTTGCGTTTCGTTTTTGTTATACCTGTAAAAGTAATTATTGCGAAAAGTTTTACAATGTTATGAAAGGTACCTCCACCTTTCCATATAGCATTGCACCTGATTATGTGCTTAAATACACTCAAAATATAATTTAATGCAATACATCTTAAATAGAAAGTTGTCATATTGCAACATTTCCCTGCACACCTAAAATTGACAATTCAAAACGTTGACGGATCTCAATTGCTTACCCTTTTCTATGCGCATAGAAAAAAAGAAATATTCATTTTTATTGAGAGTACATAATATGTTACCTTTAAGTACAGTGGCGTCGACCGGCGCAAGCGCAAAGGACTCCTCATCATTATGCAACAACGTAGTATTGTCTGCCGGGGCGACTGCCGGAGACCCGGGTACAGGAGAACTTGGCCGTTCTGCGTCTCCTGCACCACCATCTACTTCCTGTAGAATGCAATGATGAAATCTAATGAAAATAGATTTAATAATTTCAAAGAAATTGTCTATAAGTAGTTCATATAAATTAAGTGCAGGCCGGCCGGGTGACATTTTTTCTTTACACCGAAACACAGAGAATTAATTTAAGGTGGACGCGCCAAATGTGTTCACGCCCTATTTTGTGAGTTGTAATAATTGGTATGGTTGCGAATTATTACAACTCCTCACAATTATGACAATATTTAATTATAAGTTGAGATCCATTTATTAAAGGATGGCGCTTCGCTTAGGTACATCGAGTTACCGTTGAATTCATTAATAATATTTAGGTCTAATTCAAACTTTAGTTCCGATTTACACTAGTAGATGGCGGTGTACATTTAAGTTTTTTTAGTTCAATACATACACCATTCAGATCAGGCTTCAATGTTGTAGTTGTTAATAGGTAGTAGTTTAAAATTTAGACAATAAACAAGGGTGATTCCGCTTACTAATTAATTAGCCAATACAAACACACCACTTAGCATATTCGCTTAGTAAGTGATGTGTGTGTATTGGCTAATGAATCTGCTAACTTATAGTAACAGTTGTGATGACCTCAGACCTATTTTTTAATCTACTATTATGGCTGCATATCGATATCTTGCCTTGTTACACAATAATTAATGGATTAATTTATTACATTGACTGACAAAATGAGTACAGGAAACACAAAACAACATTGTTATATGGTTATAGTTGTAACTGTTTACTGTTACATGTGTATATTGAAAAATAAATAGTAGCTATATACCATAGGTCTAACGGAAGGTGGTCTCGGTACAGCGGGCGGTGGCATCAGGTCTGCCGCGTCCTCCAACTCCCGCGCCACTGGCTCATGGGCAGGTGACCCGCCCCAACTAATAAAACATCGTACAATTTGAAATTTATACGTACAAATAGTGAAGAGCAAATATTATTTGAAATATTTTTATACATTATACATATAGAATAACATACTTGGGAAAATGTCTTCCCTCCCGTAATATAGTAATGATAGTAGGAAAAAAGGAATTTTCCACAAAACAAAGTCATTAAAATACTGTTATATTAATACACAACTAAATGCAAAATTTAAGTTAAGCAAGTTATACAAGATTTATTTTGCTTGTTTTTTTTACTTATATTCCTATTCTTATATATAATTAGGCTTTAGTACACTTTGGCTGAATTCAAGATATTTATTTATACTGAGTGAACAATCTGTGGAGATGCTTTGACTTAAAAAGAAGATATGATTCCATCCACATGTATTTAATATGCATAGTTTTTGTATAATTATGTCATGGTTGTTTCTACTGATAATTGATTGATTGTATGTGTGTAACTAATACAAATAAAATAATTTATCTATCTACGTATTTTTATTTGCTGTATTTTGTGTATTTTTATTACCTGTGGTGGGGTGAGTTTCCAGCGTCATAATGATCGCCCATATCGTCGTCTGAATCCGGGGCATCGGCTGCGGCCTCGCCAGCTTCCTCGCTCACTACACCAGCTGCGTCTATCTCCGCCTGTTCATAATATAAGAATGTATATTTCTAATATTCATTTAAAATTGGGAAATCTACATAAAATGGAGCTTCTTAAACGGAGTAAATCTTAATAAACTACAAGCGATCCTTTTTTTTATTGAAATTAAAACTTTACCTGCAGTGACTGTGGTTGTGCAGAAGTTCCAGGCATGCCGGGCGCCGTCGTAGTACTGCTTCCGGCCGTCACGTCTCCGAACAGATCACCCTCGAATAGACCTCCTGCATCTGTATTGATAATCAGTTGTTGTCCAAATATAAAATACTTGTAATCTTTGTACATTGAATGTTTATTATGAGTGCAAAAAAATTAGACCTTCAAAGTTTAGTCATCAAATAAATAGAAAGCCTAATGAAGGTTATTCAAAATGATAAAAATTAAGTTTTAAATTTTAGTTCTAAGCAACTAAAATTTAAACTTAATTTTTAATTTTAGTTGTTAGATTCCTGAAATTTTGTGAACCACTTATCGAAATAGTGTTAGTTGCTATCAACACAAGTATTGACATTTAACTTACGCCCAAAATCAGCGACATCACCAATAGTGCCACCGAAACCATCATCCATTGGTGTATGTGGCTCGACTTCCATTCGCCGGTCGTGCGAAGGTGCAGTCAGTGATGTTACTCCATCTGCGCTGGTACTAGCCACACCGGGATCTTTGTTAGCCAACTCTAGTGATGAACCATCAGCAAATAAGAGGTTACTCTGTAAGGACAATTATTATTCTTAAATAAGCAAAAGTTAGGAAGTAGATAAGTAATAGACATTGATTTGAAGAAACAAAGTTATGTTTATTTCTAGATAGATACAACCCATTGAAATTAAATTTTCTAATAACAGAGATTTCAGATCAAAACTTAAGTTTTAAACATATATACTCACTTAATTTTTAAGCATATAAATATCATGATGTAAGTGTTAAAGAGAGGTTGTTGATTGCAATATCATTCATGGATTGTACTTGGCATGAAAAACAGACAATTTTGTTATTTTTCTATCTTACAAGAGTCATCAAACATCACTCTTTTTTCATTCATTACCTGTTCAAGTCCTCCTTCAGTACCAATAGCTTCTCTCATTATATCTGGGTTATCAGTGTCAAAGCCCATATCACCAAAACCATCATCATGAGTCACTAAATTCAATGAGCCATAATCCTCTCGCATCGTGATTTCTTCTGCACGAGACTGGTTAAGGGAAAACTGAGCTTCTATGTCTACTTCACTGAAAAAAAAATTATGAATTGTACTTAAAATATCCAGATAGAAGATAGAATTTCTGGAGAATATTGATTTGTTGACCCTTAATAACTCAGGGGCACTACAAAACAAGTACAATTCGATTAAGTCTAGATTGTAGGATTTGTCAGGTTAAATATAATTTTAATGTAAAATTATACTCTTTACTACAAACTTCTGTGAACTTTCTATTTTCTACTGTAGATACACTCATGTGGCTAGTATCTACCTTCTTTGCTTATTTTTAAGATCATTAAATTGTTGTTATAGTTTAAGTTTTAATAAAATATTTTATTCTGCTTAACTTAATATTTTATATTCAATTTATAAGTCATTTATATGTAATATTATTTCACCACTTTTTCTTTGCACAAACACAAAACAGCTTAAGTGAATTTTCTAAATATCTTTAAGTATTAATCTTGTTGAGTTGTCACATATTTTTATACACATGAGATATTTATATAAAGCTTTGTGTAACAATACTGATATTGCAATATTTAAATGCAAATTGCTTATAACATAGGATTATATATAAATCATACTTTAATTCAGGCATAGCTGTGTCAAAGTCATGGAAAACCTCAGGCAATGTAATAGCATTCATTGCAGCTTCTCTGTGTTCCTCTGGCAAATCCACCATCCCAGGCCGGAATGCCATCTGAAAAACAAAAGATTTTTTGCTAAAATTCCTTATTAATAATTAATATAATTTATGATATCCATCATATTGGAAAACTATCTAATTTACTATTTAAAAGAAATATCCAGAAGTATTTACTGGTAATCTTTACATTTGCTTTTGCTTTACATGTATTACAAAATGGAACTACATTATTTCATCATGAATAGATAACACAAGAATTGTAAAACACTGATTGATGTAGGATGACTGGGGCATTTCCTATGTCTAACAGTATTTTGAGTGCTTTGAGACTTATTTGAATTTTTTCCTATGCTAAAATATCAATTCTTCAAAAATCCATTTTATACATTGTATTGTAGATTTCTTTCAATATTAGATTTTAATACTTCTGCTACATTAATAACTTACAAACCCTACTACAATATTCCAGCTGATATTATAAATTTATAAGTACTGCATATCCCCTTTTGTTAGATTTACCTTAATTTTAACAAAGGCTTCATTACAATCTTGTAGTAAATACTTTGCTTTCCTTGAGTATATTCTTACTACACCAAGCAACAGATGACCCGAAGTTCTGAGTGCCATTTTCACTTTAGGCTTCAAAATACCATCTACTGATTTCTCGATGTTAGTTTCAAATACATGAGCTTTAGTCAACTTCTTATCCCAATGAGCTGCTAACCAAATCTTGGCCAGTGGGCCTTTCTTGGCCAGCACAAAATGTGCGTAAAACATTATGATAGGTTGCTAAATACTCGTCCAAGGGTTACATCAAATCCTGTACTGAAATAAAAAATAAATTAATTGTTAGATATAGTTAAGTTCATTATTTTTTAAACAATACCATAATCAAAGGCATTTCAGTGTAACAAAATGACACAAAACAATATTATATGGACTGATAATTATGCCACAAAACTGTAACGACTACATGCAATTTGGCGCCTAATCTTGAGGATGTAATACACTACAGACTCACTATCTAAACTTATTTAATATTAACTGTAAACAAACACTCAAATTACAGATGATAAAATTATATCTAAAACACTTGAAAATTACCTAATTAGGCTAAATATAATCACAAATTTCACCTTTCCCACACAACGTAAACATGACAACAATTCCGCTTTCAAGATGGCGACGAGCGACATTCGACGAAATCATAGACAATAATAGTGTCGTACTATTTTTGTTATCATGGCTGAAGATATATAAGATAATATTCATTTGAAGTTTCATTTACTAAATTCAATATTTGACTTAAAGTGAATTAAAATAAATCCAAATATTTTTTCTGTGGTATGTATTAATATATGAATTTGCATGTATGTATTCATATATGTGTATGTGGTATATGTCATTTTTTATAATGAAATAAGAATCTAAAAATAATTAAATATATAATTACGAAAAGCACTAAATATTATTTGTGGAGATAATTTTCATGTAAGGACCTATTAGATCGAGCCACCTATTTCTGAATAATTTAGGTACCTATAAGGATATAAGTAGATTTACTCACATATTTGTTCAATTGAAATATGATGCGTAAATAAGTAATGATTAGCAATAATATTGCCTGATCAATGGTTGAAAATGATTAGAAAATTGGGGCTGAATTTTGACTACACTCATAAATTTATGATTCTTTTTGATATTTTTTTTAATTTATCGTCCCGCTCTCTCATTGTGAAATAAGAAATGACATCCTAGACAAGTGCATTTCGATAATCTCAAACGAATAACTAAATTAAAAATGTACAACAACATAACATTTCTCCATTATATAACATTTATTTCTATATTATAAACAGATGTACCTGAATTTTAATTTAGTGCAAAATATGGCTGTACGAGTTCTTTTCCTTTTGTCTATTGATTTCCGGCTATCAAAAGTGTCAATCTGACAATATAAATTATAAATTTTATTGTAGTCTTTTCCTGTCTCTTTGTGGTGTGTGCGAGACGTACGTTGTTTATTAATCTTACTGTATCTCGGTAATCCGCATTTTGTTTTATAAAATTAATATTCTTATAGCCGTATCACATTATAGGGACGAAATAAACTCAGTTATTAATATATTTTACTCATTCCAGTGTCTTATAATTTTTAAATATGACCGGTCGCTCGAATCGCTCTTGTGGCCAGACCTATGATGTGACTTCTGATCAATTTGTATTGATTTTGTTGCTAGGTCTGCCACATACTTCCCAAGATGGGCGCATACAGATATATACAGGAGTTATATCGTAAAAAGCTGAGCGATGTCATGCGATTTCTCTTGCGTGTCAGAGTATGGCAGTACCGCCAGTTGACTCGTATGCATCGTGCTCCCAGGCCTACCAGGCCCGATAAGGCGAGGAGATTGGGATACCGCGCTAAGCAAGGTAAAAACCGTGATAGTCATGTGTATTACTAAATTATGTTTCGTATTCTGTGTTCCATTAATCACCCTTTTTCAAATATTGCTAGGTTATGTTATCTTCAGAATTCGCGTACGCCGTGGTGGTCGTAAACGTCCAGTAGCGAAAGGTGCTACATACGGCAAACCAAAAAGCCATGGTGTCAACCAATTAAAACCCACGCGCAATCTGCAGTCAATTGCTGAGGTTAGAATACCACATGTTACTTGTTTTATAAAATATTCTATCGTTCGGTCTTTCATTAGAGCGTCTTAAAATTTATTGAATGTCAATTTTAGTCAGGTATAGCGTCGGTTTCTGAGTACCCACATACATACTCTTAGTGTGGGATTGAAAAGTTTATGCATAATAATGAACCTATATTGTATTGATATACCTGAAATACAACAATATTTGAACAACTTAATATTATAGTTTTCATCTTGTTATGAATATTATATTATGTCATTTCCATGAGTAATTATGTTCATAGGAGCGTGTTGGTCGCCGTTGCGGAGGTCTCCGTGTTCTTAACTCATACTGGGTTGCTCAAGACTCGTCATATAAATACTTTGAAGTTATCCTGATAGATCCCTCTCACAAGGTAATAAATTTATTTGTGTTTAAATCGGTTTTAGGTTCCTTATTTTTTCATATTAATGCTAAATTGAAATGATGAGTTTTATGTCATGCACCAATCTGAAAGGTTTTGCTGAAAAATCACCTACCAAAATATCTGATTCTATAAAATTAATGCATATCCTACAGAACTTTATTATTTCGTTTCTGAGAAAACTAATTTTGCAGGCTATCCGACGAGACCCCAAGATCAATTGGATAGTGAATGCTGTTCACAAACACCGTGAAATGCGCGGTCTTACATCAGCTGGTCGTAGTTCCAGAGGCCTGGGCAAGGGTCACCGTTTCTCACAAACCAAGGGAGGCTCCCGTCGCGCCGCCTGGATCCGCCGCAACACTTTGCAACTGCACCGCAAGCGTTAAAAATCCCACTAACTATCCCATTGACTTTCTATTTGCTTTTATTTCTTTATTATCAGATAGAAAGCCAGTGGCTAATAAAAGATTATTCATAAATTCAGATTTTTTTTATCTAAAAGTAATGATATAAAAAAAAGGAGGACAAAAATAGGAATATGTAAGTATTCATAACATCCAGCCTATTAAAAAACGAGATTAGAATTTGCATTTTTTTGTAACATAAACATTTACTAAAATTTTGAAAAATATTTCAATATTATGTCTGAGATGAGAAGCTTAAATTATGATTTGTTACATATTTGTATATATTAATCTCTTTTTTTGTACTACGCTGTATTTGCATAAATTGATGAATGAGTTTATATTACTTTACATGTTCTCTTCATTTCACAGGTTCATATTGCAAACAATAATGCCTCATAATCTTATATAATAGGTAACTATTAATTACTTTTTAATTGTTAAATATTAAAATAATTTTTAATTTTAATGTTTAAATATTTAATCTGCCACTCTATTAAATATATCATTAATTATGACTAAAATATAATACATGATGATAAAATGCTTTATGAATGTGCAAACCATGTTTACCACGCATTTTAAACTTCCTTGGATGGCTGACAATTATATTTTCAAATTGTTGCTGTTAAGTCTTATTAAATTGTAATCTAATAAAAATTACGTTTGTTCTAGGATATTGCTGCTGCAGATATTTTAAACATACTCAGGTAATTTCTCAAAAAATTCTGATTTCAAATCTTTGATTCCAAATTTATTTTAGATTGCTTGTTAATTATTTAGTAACAAGAAAATTTATTTGGACATATTACTTTCTTACCTTGGTGAGGTAATTGGAACTTATTTCCAGTATACCTCAATCCGGTCAGAAACATTTTTATTTTCTATTTCAGTTAATATCCACTTAAAGTTATCACTATTACCTTTAATTACATTTGTTTATTTTTTTGATACATATTCCCTGTTATGACGATTTAAAATAACTTAGTAAATGAGTCTTTAAATAAAGATAAATTGACTTTGACTTATTTGTAGTCTTAGCTTTTAGTTCTCAAAAAATATTTAACATACACTTCAAACGTTTGCTTTTTTATGACCTCTTAAATTAGACACTGAAAAAAGTAAACTGTATTCTACTGGAATTTAACAAAATCCTTATTTCCCTACGCTAGGCAAGGTAATGTAGGACTAAATGCCTATCTCTCCCTGTCTTTAAATGTCTTTCAAAAGAGATTTGGTCAGGGCATGGTGCATATTGACCAAAGTATTCGCAATAAAATTTTTGCTAATAGGTTGTTGGTGTTGTGCTTCACACACTTATCATGATTTACTGGATTATTAAAATTTGTTTTTCTTCTTTCAGGTATACCTATCATATCATAATATATTAGTATTATTATTAGACGTAATTGTTATATAATATTAAATTTAAATAAAATTTAAAGAACTACCTGTTGCTTGATTTATTTATCTCATACAAACATTAGTGCAATACTAATATTCTATGGATTAAATGGACATCAAACAAAACTTTACTAAATGTTTTTTAGTACCAAGAGGAGAAAAAGGTTGTCTGTTGGTATCTGATTGACTTTACTAGTCACTACCCTTTTGATTAATTCTCAACCAACAAGAAAACCTGGTTACCACAGAACCATCTTTGTCCAAGTAAAACTAGCTTTTATAATTAATTTAATACATCTTTATATTCTATAACTGGCACAATTTGTAAATAACCATTTAAAGTTATCCTTTAAATACATTGTTTATTTTTTCTCATATTCCCTGTTATGACAATTTAAAAGAACTGTAAATGAGTATTTAAATTAAAATATTTTGACTTGACATAAGGCGAAAGTACAAAGTGTCTAATGACCTCTTCTTTAAGATATTACGTATGGATTAGGAGCCATCCGTGTTTTTAAAAACGTCATTAGAAAATATTGTATCACATTCGGGATTTAACCTGCTAACTCATCACCATTTTGAATATGTTCATTGGCCGATTACAAGATTTTATGTGATCGGAATAATATATTCTTATATAGATTAAGAGCCTAAAAGTGTTGAATTTTCTTGAATTCTAGCACTGCTGAACCCACATTTTTACCTGGCACAGAACGCAATTACTGATAACTGAACAGGTTCGCGAGAATGTGAGAGCAATTTAACATCAGGTAGTTAGTCGCTTTCTAACAACAGGTGTCGATACTCCTAATTCTGACTAGCAACGCCGGATCTTCAGATCTACATGGAATTTCAATGTATTCTGCTTGCAAACAAGTCAACAGATGTTATTACACTAATGTCACACGTCGAGCGAAAACTGCAACATATAATGAGCAAATTTACAACAACTTTACGGTTTCTCGTTATGCGGCCCTCAATTAAGGACCTATCCCAAAGGCCGTCAGCCCTCTTGCAATAAGCCCTACCGCCTGCCCATTGCCATTCGCTCAAGCTAGTAAATCCTTGGCTTAGTTCTCTATCGGATCATGCATAATTCTATGATTACGGATAGAGATAACATCTCATATACGTCCCCACGGAGGGGCACACCATAAGCACACCATAAAATTGGGCGATTAGTGCAAGAAACCTATAATGAGACTAAGATTATTTATTACTAATGAATGATTGAAAATTTTATATCAGTAAACATTAAGGACATTACGCACTACTGAAGTGTAAAAAACCGAGTTTAGAAGCAGTGCGGATTACACAGCGTTTGTAACGAGTCGTACGGAGATAGTTTAATTGGCCAAATAAATAAAAAAGTTTATTATGTAAATGTTTTATTTGAATTTTCTAATATCTTAAAAAGTAAATAACAATAATAACCTTCGTTAATCAGCATCAAGAACTACACAGAAAAATTCTGAAAGCTAATAAAGATAAAATAATGAGAGGAAACTAATACAAGGCAATAGGTAATTATTAATTTAATATACAAATTGAAATACACTGACGAGCAATTATCTATGACAAAAAAAATAATTTTTTTAACATTGAAATTCGAGGATGTGCAGGTGTAGTAGTGGTACAAGGTAAAGTATTTCATAACCGATAGTCTATATTACTTCTCGTCAGTGTATATTATATTAGAAACCATTATCACAGATGCCCAAATCAATTTCTGTACAGATTTAAGGCCAATTTAAAGATTGTAATCAACAGTTTTACGTATTGGGAGTTTTAAGAGTAATCCAACTGACAAGTCAAATCAAACAATGTATAAAAAAACCTTTATTCTAATGTTATATACCTCTCGTAAAAATATCTAAACCCAAACATGAATTTTTCCAAAAAGTAAAAATTTCATTCGAGCAGACATGATAACGGGTTTGATGATTACGATTAAGTGAAACAATATTAAATAAAAATCGCACTTATGTCTATATAAATACAAAACATTAAGTATTAACCTATGACCAAATATGTACAATTGCAGAGACCATATTATTTACTTATCTACTGATGGTCATTCATGGTAGTGAGTTTTTTTTAATCTTTGAAAACTATATTATATTTTAATTGGGACGGCTGACTACAAGAACAAATTCAAATAGGTCTTGCATTCCAGTAAATTTATTTGTGCAAAATGATTTTCTGGGATCTTCTAACTTGTAACCTGACAAGTAAACGAAGCAAGTTGAGACTAGTAAAGATTTGGGATTAGAAGTGATGATTAATATTCCATCACAAAAATTTTGAGTTTCAATAATTTACGTACGAATAGTTTCTTACGAAGCTTTAATTTGAAATATTTTACACGTATATGCGTATAATATGTCAACACCTCGGCCTCGTAGGCAAATCCTTCGGTAGGTAGATTATTGAAACCCATAGTGACCCTTGCTCGAATGTCAACCGTATTAACATAAATACAATAAATAAATTTTAAAATGATCACAGTTAATAGCACGATTCAGACGGACTAAGTTAAAAACTTGGTCTATAATTGTCTTAATTCTGTTTCAAATTACGAATGCCAATCAAATGACTATGGTCTAACTGGCATGGTTACTATCATAATCTTCCCTGCATGACCTTCGTTTAGACACAGAAAAACGATACGAAAAATAAAATGTCCCCTAGAGGACATTTTACATAAAATGTCCCCTAGAGGACATTTTATTTTCCATATCCTCCCTCGAGTACATTCATTCCCAATGTAATTTACCTAGAAGCGTTCCATTAAAATTGGTTTAGATTTACATGCGAAAACGTCACATAAAGCCACCCACGTTCGCATTAATAATATTAGGATATCTTATGGTGTACACATCTCATATTATTGTATAAATATATGTTGCTTAAATGTCAAACGTGAGTTTTTATTGTTCTCATTATTGTATTTACAGGTTGGTTGGTTCATGTTTAACTTTTTATGACAAATCAAAATTAAAAACTACAAATATTAAAAAAAATCATCAAGTGGGAGGAATCTTTTAAATCTAGTAAATTCTCAGTCCACGACTGGGATTTTTGTTAAGAAGCATTTTTATAACCAAAAATAAAATACTTGAATTTGTAAAACTAGATATTTATGAAACATGTATGCCTATTTTAAGCTCCAAAACTATTTATGGGTCCGTTAATGTTGATTGAAAAAGAAACCTTACTGTGTTTAGCAGACATAAACAACGAGGATTGTATTTGGATTAAATTAAAAAACTCACAAATTATTCATCTAACACCCTTAAGAATCTTATGTTGTAAGATAATTAAATCAACCTATATTGTTTTCAAATAAATATATTGCCGTTCTTTGGAGTAATGTAGGTATCTCATATATTTTTAAAATTTTATATTTATCAGAGGGCCTAGACAACATATTATACTTTCAATAATCGCTAACGCAACCGCTTGGTAAAAAATGTGTGAGATTAGACAAAATTCCACTCGATTGCTAAGCAGAGCTTATGTCAAATCCCATATATTTTTACACTCATCGATTGGAGTGTGATTATCGTAATGCATATTGTCTAGTTTTTTCAGGCTTTTTCACTGATATAAGGAAATATGACATGTCATATGATCATAAAGGACATAATAATATCGAAAATTACTATGAGAGAGTTAGTATAAAAATATTTCGGTTATTTTCTGGAAAAGTCTGACTATTTTTAGTACCTATTATAACGTCGAACACTATATTATAAGCAGCGATGCCAGCATCACGCAATAAAGTTTATCTCTCTCTAAGCACAAAAACGATACACGATTTTTGTGGTAAAACAGATCGACAAGCCACTGATAATCTCTGTAATATTATATACCTAATATTAGAAGTTACGATTTGAAGTTCACAAGAATGCACCTTACGCAATATCTGTTAAGGTGTATTTTAGTTTGTAGGGACCGGTTGTGCTGGGCGTCTATCAAAGTGGAATGTATCTGAAAGGTAAAGGCCGAAGATGGCGATGCTGTAGAACACTGTCAAACCGAACAGCGCTACGCTGGCACTCGCAGTGAACATGTTAGAATATTCGCATCTGGAAATAAAAAGAAAACTATTTATCTATTTATATCTACATTGCTATAAACAAAAATAGATGATACGGCATTAGGGCTCAGCGTTTAATATTGTCGTGGAGTTCCACTATTACACTACTAATGTTTAGGGTGAGTGTTTCTATTGTCTGTTAATACTTTCCCCCTTTGCCTTTTTTATATGACAGTATGGCGAATAATTGATGATTGTCCATGACAGGGAGAGAGAAGAAAAAGTCAAGAGGCAGTTGGCTGGTAGCAGGGAGAACGGTTAGGAAAAATACTGAGTGCGCTTGTGAGACGTACGGGAAAGAAGGGAGTACCGACAGGATAGTCGGTTAGTCCAGTTTATAGTAATCTTCCTGTTTAATATTATGACAGATAGGTGTTTACGATTGTGATAAGAAAGGCTAAGAGGTTTATAGCCCATGAAGCAAGTGAAATGTTGGTTAATATGTTATTAACCAGTAAGACAGGCTTAGAGTCTGTGACCGATGATATGAGATGAATTACTTAAAGCATAATTGAGATTGTAATGGTCTATAATGGAGAGTCAGGGCTCGTTACTCCCCGTCGCCCCCCTCGAACCTTAACGATCGCTCTAGGCGTGCCCGTTGGCAGACTGTAAGGACTATGTACAGGTCGTACTCTTAACAGAAGATTGTATATAATTATTCAAATCAGTTACATTATTTAAATTGTGCATATAAATATAATAAATAAACGATATAAATAAAAATTACCATGACCTCAGAATAAGTCCTCTTGTGGGTCATTTTGGTAGCATTAGCAGACAGCTTAATGTAAGGTAACCATACAGTCAAGTGACACACATTTTTTATTAATTTCTTTATGAAAGTAAGCAAAGGGATATCGAGACTAGACTGCCAAATTAAGGTCATAGGTTTGTAGTCATGGTCAAAAGAGTCCCCCGAAGAAATGATTTGTAAAAAGAGATCACTTGCTTTGGCATTGTAAGTGCACGTCGTTGTGACCACTTTTGAGCGTCGAATTTAGACATCTTAGTTTTAAGTTGTGTGTGGAAATCAGTGGTAATTTCTCCCATTTTACTTACCTGAAAAACCAAACGATTGTTAAGGCAACCGAGACTAGTGTCATAAGAATATTCTCAAGATCCCAAGGTCGTTCTTGCTGCACTCCTTCTGTTAAGAGCTCATGGTTCACGGTACTCTCCTCCGAGTTATGTGTCTGTAATATAAGAGGAATTTCCTTAAATTACATGTGTTTGAACGTTGTTTTGTGATTATTGCAAAAGTTGAACATAAAGGTGGGTAATGTAATTAATAGGAGGATCCTCTAGCCGCCCCTCTCCGGCGTAGACGGGTGGGCGCAAGAAGGGGGGCGGCGGTGGTCACCCGACTTTCTACGCCCTAAGCGCGGCTCCACGCATGCTTTGCACAGGTCGTCACGTATGGGATTGTCCAAGTAACTCTGGATAATCTCCATCAGCGCTATGCCCGGCCGTAAGGTTGGGCAGCCTGAGGATTGCGTGAATTGCTTTCACAGAACCCAGGTCACCCTTGCAAGGGGCAAGGAGCAAGTTCTAGCATTGCTCACACAATAATCAATATATAAATCCAAAAAATTAGAATTAAATTTTACAGAAGAGTGAGGATGAAGGTAGTTATGATTAATAAAATTGACAACATACCTGTGTATTCCTCTTGGGATGTACGAGGCAATGTACGACGGCGCGATCGTGGAGACCGCAAGCGCGAAGCGTCGCCGCGTCATCTAACAACACGCGCCCGTTGAAGATCAGACGAACGCGACACTCGGACGATAGCTCTGTAGAGAAGTGACGTCTGGAAAGTTACAAAAATATTTTTTCATTCATACAATGTAAAGCGAAGCCTATAAGTATTCCCACATAATTATAGAAATCCTGTAACCAATCGGTATTCTATGCACAAATGAAGTCAGGAAAAAAGTAAGAATAAACAGCTGTTTAGTTTGAACGAAAACAGTTGAACTACTCTCTCTCAGAGCTTTTCTACGTAGATCAATCTCATATGGTTATGCAATGCATTGGCTTGATTTACTTACATACTTACAGGCTTAGGTTACATGCTTGATTCAATTTAAAAATGTTAACGAGACATACGGAAATGGAGCATTTGCGGCCTAATTCAACCAATCTCAAAACGGTTAGTAAAGATACCTATCTTATACTTATGTAATAAGAATCATAACATTAGTTAGATGACTCAATAGGAGTAAATGCTTAGGTTAAACATTGTGCATACATTTGAAATTTCCGTAAAAATTGGAAACGAAAAATTCTATTTTACTCACAATTTAAAATCCTTAAGAAGCTCATCGAGGCTACCCTCCACCTCCTTCAATGTATCATTCAGATACTTTAGTTTAATAAGTATTTTCCTCCTACTAATTTCCTCAGCAGTAGGGCTTGTGCTGTTCCCTTGATTATTGTTTTCTCTATTTACATAATTTTCTTCAGTTTCTTTTTTATTTATGTTAGAAGCTGTTGAAGGTATGTTATTATCCTTATTGTCGTCCTTTACAACTGATTTGTTGTTTGACATTGCGCCTGTATTGTTTTCTACAAACATACATACAAAAAACACTTACAGTGGAACACAGAACCTAGATACTCTATTTCTAAGAAGGTAATCTATTGATTATCTGAATTCTGAATGAAAGCAACTAATGTCATGACATTTTCAACAAGTTTGAATTAGCCTTTTATTCAATAATTAATTACTATTTTACAACTGCATCAAGTCTTAAAACATCGATTTTCGCTGCTTTCATGTACGTTAGACATAAAGCAAAAAATTATCAAGATCTCAAAAATTTTTAGTACAGCAAATAATTATTAGTACAGAACTCTGAATAATATCTAACTGAGATATTAACTATATACGCAATATTTAATATATTCACTGCAAAACCAATCTTTCTTTTTTAATTTGGAAATATATATTAGTGATTATTAGAAACAGGGTTAATAATGAGATTGGGTTTTACTGTATGAATTGTGCCAACTTTTATAAAACAAATAAAAGTTGGAAGAAGTCATACAGTAGAAAATCGATTAGAATAATTCTTACCTGCAGGCCTAGTAAAGAAGTCACAGCCAGTAGTGACGTCAGCCTCCATAGCACTGACGATGCTATCCATCTCCCTAATCTGGGCGTTGCTTGCTGGTTCTGTTTCCTCTTGAACTTCACTCTCATCACTTGTCGACTCGCCGGTGCCTTGTGTGTTTCCAGGGGCTGGGAATATTAAAGATTTAGCGTATATTTTATGTATTGTTCACTATACTTATTGATATTGAATAATATTCTTGCACTATTTCTTGCAGTTATTCTCATCTGTAGTGATCTGTATACAATGTGATGTGATTACGATACTGGCAGTGAATTAAAAAGAATGTTGATAATGATCTTGACAGATTGTCAAAAATGTCTTGCATGTAAAATATATTGTTTCAAGTTCACAGTCTCCAATTATTTCATTAATATAAATATAAATACAACAATTAATATAATAATTACAACATTTAATTGTTATATTATTGACTGCAGATTTTAGTATTTTTCAAACCATTCGTAATGACTTATAAGGGGCAAATCCTGCTGAGTTTCTCGCCTGTTCTCTCTCTCTCTCAGGGCATGATTAAGAACAAATAGCTTATATGTTCAAAAAGTTTATATGGTACGAATATTGAATAAATATTATATAACTTTGTCATGCAACAATAGATATTCAACAACTTCAGATGAAGCTCATCGCCATTATCATTGTAGCTACGCAATAAATAACCGAGCAGAAGATCAAAGACAAATCAAATATATCTAACCACATCTCACACTTAATCAATGGATACCTGCTTTAGAATAGCAATGCACCTTGATATTGCTGGTGATTACCATCAGATAAATCACCAGCTTATTTCGACGTACAAAATTAGTAAATAATCGGTTATTACACATTTTATTCTTTGAGCATTTATCAACTGTCCTTGATACAACTGGCACTGTCTGTATAAAAATATCAAAGCTATTCATGTCTTGTTATGTGTGTACGATATTTTATTTAAAAATTTTAGTGCAATGAGTTCTTTAACTTTTGCAAATAAGAAAGTTGTATATTAAATACATACAGTCAATCCTTCTGTAGAAATGTAGTCTATTATTGTCGAGCATGGCCATGTCGGCGTCTATGATGCTGTCCATCTCTTGCAGCGGTATTACTCGAGAACTGTCCCGGGTGTCTTCTACCGCGTCCGTCGTGCTTACCGCTGTGAGGTCAATTGAAATATCAATATTAATGTCTTTAGTTTTCACCGATTTATCATTAGATCTTGCAAGTTCTTTAATCAGAACTGTACTGAAAACTGATCTGTATGTATTTAATATTACTTTTTATTTATTTCTTGTTGATGAACTAAATACTAACAACGAAATGTTAAAGTGTACCTATGTCAAAATATGGTATTAAAATTTTTTTATGAAACTAATAAAAATGTTGACATATTTTCCCTTACTTCATTTTGAATACAAACACTCGCCCCTTACACAATGTATAACATAAATCTTTAAAATCTTATATTGGCTAAGTTGAATATCCTCAATAATTAAAGCAACAGTGGTAACATAATTACTAGTAACCATGTTCATGAAATAGAAGATTATGAATATTATGATTGTCATAACAAACCATATGCAACGGTACAAGCATAATTATAATCATTGCATGACCATAATTTAAGTATACAATGCTGTGTTTTTAGTCTCATCAAGACTCAGTGCCGATTGTTTTGTAAAAACATTCAAACAAGCTCGCGGCATACCCCCTTATATTTTATTTGTAACATTTAGGCAGATGAAAGATTGCAGGTCTTAGGTAGATTTAAATACACAAAGCATTATCATACTATGTTAACACAAGCAACAATCCATCATAAAAATGTTATGAAATTTTCAAATTTTCACTCAATTAATATTTGCAAAACTTGGCTAGACCTACTTCCACATTGTAAATAGCGAGTAGTTCAAAATATAAATAGTGAAATATTATTACATAGGGAGAGGAGGATTTTATTTGGTTATTCTCTCCTTCTGTATTTAGTATGGATGCATAGACTGTGTGAATGATGAATGATTTGAGAGGAGGTAGAATTGAGATCTTCAGTGAAAGAAACAACATTTTCAAAAAATTCATTTATAATAATCATATTTAATTTTATAATTTTCACCATATTAATCTTTTTGTGTTTTTCTTACCCAGCCTAGTGCTATCAATATATTGAGTACAATTCAGACTTTTTAATTTACTAAAACCTCAAGTCAAGAGACGGTTTCCTAAATAGACCTCAGCTTTCTTATTTCAGTAATGTAGAAGAATCAATGGTGAAAGATTCAAGGTTTATTATCCTGTACCCTGATCACACCCAGTTGTAGATAGATACATATAGATCAAGGAGTAAGTAATATGTAATATTTTCACAAATATTATAGCTAATTGAAGTATGTACAGTAGTTCATGCCATATATACTTAAATTTGCATAAATAACAATAATTTAGCATATCTGTCAAAATTAAGCCTATTGTAAAAAATAGACTAAAAGTCATTGAAATAAGGAAAACATCAAGTTATAAAAGGTTATAACTATAATATAGTCTCACAGGGGAATGTGCCCTGTGAGGCTATATTTGATGGTGATTTGCTTACTTTACCTATTAGATTTGCCATTTTGATTTTCCTTTAAGAAATAATAAAACAATAGCTTACCTATAGAGTCTGAAGTTACGACTGGACTCGAAGTACTTGCTTGGTTGTTGGTTAACATCAAGTTTGTCCCTACAAACAAGTCTATAATATATATTCAAAGCTTAGTTAATATGAAATTTGTTAAACTAATATACATTATGATGTAGTCATAAAGTAAACTACTGAAGAAATGTTGGTAGAGCCAACTGAACAAATAAAATGACAAATTTTTCATTATGAAATAATTATGACAGTTCATTATTAATATATTCAAGCAAGACAGAGAATTAGAAAACAAGTATTATTGCGAGTTAATTTAATGAATATAACTATTACTTGTTCGTATGCTGACTGTAACAGGGTGGTGTGGTCTTGATCGCATCACTACTACAGTACGATACCGTCCAGGACGAGCATTAGTAGACCACCAAGCTAATGCAGCCACAGCAAACACTAGAAGTACTCCAACAAATTGTACCACCTCATCACCTACTCCTTCTATCATAGTCATTTTGGCCTTCACCTTAAAATTATAAATTTAAAATAACATATAGTTATACACGTCTTCAATACACGTAAGCTGTTAAGATAAAATAACATTTCTAATTATGCAGTTGCTCTTAGACCCAACAATATCCCTTCAAGGTCAAGGCTATTAAGTGGTAAAAATATTGCACCTACCTGTTGATATGACTTTTATACAATTTTTGGTAACACTTAAAAGTATAATTACACCAAGGAATTGAAAGCAACTACCACAAGATAAAAATACATTACACTATCATTTTGGTATTATGTTCCACACTTTTTACATGTTACAGACTATCCATTTGGAATTAAGTACTATTCACATTTATTACTGAAGATTGTATTTTTACCTAAAAATAAAAAGGCAGATAAATTTAAGCTATAAGGGAAAATAAATTATAAAATAATTATTTGTCGTAAAATGATGACAAATATTGACAATTTGAATGCAAAGATTTTTTTAAATTTTTTGGCCTGGTAACTAAGACCTTTAAGCCATATCTTCATTAATGTAGTTTTTAACTTTATTTATGGCTCCAGGATACTGGTGCAATTTAGCCCTTTGCCCCATGGAGTTTTTGGCGACTAATGGTAGGCATCATCTAAATGTCAAGAAGTTTACATTTCCAAAACATATATCCTTTTCTTATCTTATCTTAGTTATAGTCGATTCCAGGAGATAGCCTAGACAAAATGTAATCGCTAAATGTAAACTCGCATAACTATCAAGCGTAATTGTCAAATCCTAATCATTTTTCATTTAACGATTCGAATGCTTTTATCAAAATGCATCTTGTCTTGTCTCGGCCCTCCGAGATTCTGAATCATACGAATGGCCAATTTACAGATATTTTTGTTATTCTTTCTAACCTGTGCTTTATAGTCTGTAATCTTTGCAGGAGATTTTGGCGCGTAATGGCGGGGAGCGGTTTGGTACTGTGTGTTTTATTTCATATATTGTGTTGTAGTGTTGTTTTTGTCATGAAATTGGTGTAGTTTTATGGCAAAAAGGATCGTTAATTCTTGCAATATATGAAATACATCATTCAGCGTTGATTAGTGACTTACGTGAGAATTTTCAGTGTTTAATTTCCATTTATTCATTTGTAGGGTAAGTTCATTTATTTAAAAACATTATACAATTTCATTCTCATTTACTTATCATTTCGTCGTAATCATTATCATAACATTCCATTTTCAAAAATTTTCTCGTAAGTCATTAACAAAATAGCGGGGCCTACCATTAGTCGCCAAAAAACTCCATGGGGCAAAGGGCTACATTGTACCAGTATCCTGGAGCCATAAATAAAGATAAAAACTACATTAATGAAGATATGGCTTAAAGGTCTCAGTTACCAGTCCAAATAATTGAAAAAGAAATCATTCCACAATGTTATGTTTTCATACTTTAAAATATTTTAAATTCAACATACAGTCCACTCATTGATTCCTTTTGACGACAATATACTGTGGGACAAAACATTCCTATTCCGAAACGGATACAGCAATGTTGGCAAATTTATAGGCAAGTATCAACATAAATCCTTCATGAAATAATACAGCCTTGTTTTAATTTAATCCCGTCTATATACTATTTAGTACTTATGAATGAACATGCCACGTCCTCACCTTCAACAAGTCTTTGATCACGTAACTTGTAAAATCTAGTCAGAAACACGCGTTACGTTTTTATTATCATATAAAAGACTAAGGGTCTTGTACGGTACAAAACACCGCACATTGTCGATGCAGCACTTTTCCGCCAATGCATCGAAACCGGAGCGCGGGCCGTCAGTCGTTCGCCAGCAACTCGCGACTCGCATACATATCATCATATATTAATGTGTGACAATAAAAGTATATCAGTAAAATTCTCAATATTTTCAATTATTCTGATGTAGCACCTTAACTCCTACATCAAATGGTCCTTCGAGCTTCCGTAGGCAGGACTAATTTCGTGTGATACGTTGTGAAAAGTGTAACCTTTGGACGCCACGTTGCCACGCGGAGTTACGTAAGTGATCAGCGCCAGCCTTCGGTGAGTTATATTTTTCTTTGATCCTCAAAATGGAAGAACTTCTAAAAACACAACATCAAATCATGGAAGCCATGAATACTCTTCTATGTAACTTCAAAAAAGACGGGTCCGATCGCAAAACTACATCTCATGTCAAAAAACGATTGAGCACGTTGGAAAGTTACTGGCAAGAATTTCAATGCAACCACATAAAGCTATGTGACTATGATGACAAGTCACATGATTATTTTATCACTAATGCATACAAAAGAACATCTGAATTTTACATTGATACACGAGCACACATACAAAAATATTTGTCCTCTGACACAAAACCGGAGGAAAAGCTGCTTCTGCGGCCGACAACTCCCTTAGGAATTGGGGGGCGAGCAACTACATCTCACGTCGACACAGAAGAACAACAACGAGCAGTAGATCAATCATCGCGTAACACCACTCTAGGAATCAGCAGCAAATTAGAGGAGATGCTACGAAAACAGAAGAGCAACTTCAAAGCATTTTCTAGAACGGTCAGTAGCATTAATCTCGAGAATATTTCCGACAAATGGGAACTCGAAGATGTATTGAGATCAGTGAAGGCCAGATGGTCTGTCGTCGATTCCCTACACTGGGAAATAGACAGTGAACTCTACGACGATAATTATGAGTATGAGCAAACTTTCAGCAACTATGAGCAACAATTCAATGACATCAAAAGAACCATAAACAACAAAATGTGGGATCATTGTCATCGAGAGAAATCCACAACACAGATGGATATTCCAATCTTCACCGGGAACTACCAACAGTGGGTGTCCTTTAGGGATTTATTCGTGGAGACGATACACAACAACCGCTCTCTATCGAACGCACAAAAACTACAGTTCCTCAAGAGTAAAGTTCGGGGCGAACCAGAAAGGTTGGTACAACATTTACCAATCAGTTCCGAAAATTACGAGATAAGCTGGGATATTCTTAATCGCAGGTACAATAATGATAAATTAATTTTCAACTGCCATGTGAGTACCCTCATGAACTTATCTCCAATGCAACAGCAATCGGCAGCAGCCATTAAAAAAATATTTGATACAACAAACGAGTGTCTTAACGCAATAAAAGCTCTCGGGGTAGACATTAGTACTTGGGATCCACTTATTGTGTATATTATATCGAATAAATTAGACGCTGATACACATATTGACTATGTAGAGTCATTAAAAAATCCTAGGCATCTACCAATTTTAGAGGATTTGTTATATTTCCTTGAAAATAAGTTTACGTCCTTGGAAGCATCTAGACGTAAACCAGAATCTGTCAAAATACAACAACTACAAGAAACATCAAGAAACAATTTCAAAAAAACTCATTCCTTCAAATCTTTTATTGGTCATCAAATTCCAATAAAATGGAAACATAACCATGGATTTAATCAAAAGATTGCTAAGTGCGCAGTGTGCAACAAAGACAGAGACCACGGAATCTACAATTGCGAAACATTTCTGGAAATGCAACCAAACAAAAGACAAGACATAGTGAAAAAGCTGTCGCTATGCAAAAATTGTCTTCATTTCCATCGCAACCGAAAATGCTACACTGACAAAAAATGTCGTGAGTGCGACGAAGACCACAATACACTGTTGCACGTATCTAACACTCCTGTTACTAAGACTAATCAAATTACACTGCCACAATATGACTCTTTTAAACAACAAGAACAATTAAAAACAAATGTATTACAATGCCATGTATTACATAACCATGAAATGTCGTCAGAGGACATACAATGCCTACAATTATACCAATCTACTACTGAACGCCAAGAAGACGGTAAATACGTGGTTCGGCTTCCACTACATTCGGACATTGAAGAGAAGCTGGGCCAATCTAAAACAAAAAGTGGAGTCATCAAAAGACCAGTCATTAAAGTCTCACCACTTCCCGTCACAAATCAGGAGCTGAAAACAAATTCGCCAGTGGAAGAAAGTGGAACACAACCAACCAAAAAGAAAACGACTAAATTTCTGACTTCATGCATTAACTTTATAACGACAATATTTTTATTATTTATGTTATGTGGCACAACAACAGCACAAAAATCATATGGTATTACGTCATTACAGAGTAGTAACAGCATTTATTTCGACAAAGTGTCAGACATACGTATTATACAAGACAAGTGGAAACTTATAGTTTATTACAATATGGAACCCTACTGGAAAGGAACAACATTACTCAACAAATATTATAAACACTTAGAATCATTATGTTCAAAGTTAGAAAGAAGATCACATTGTGATACAATAACACTCCAGCTACGTCATAGTTTCTCGGAACTAGAGTACTATGATATTATGTTACGAAACCCACGTGGAGATAAACTCTCACGCACGAAACGTGGCCTAATCAATGGAGTCGGCAATCTGGCAAACAACCTTTTCGGGGTATTAGATGACCATTTCGCTGAAAAGTATGAACGCGACATTACTAAGCTTAGAAGCAATCAAAATTATTTAGTATCACTTTGGAAGTCACAGACTTCTATCATTGAAGCCGAAAATAATTTAATACGGCGTGTTGAAAACGCAATGAATGCACAGCATAAAGTTTTTAGAGAACACTTAAACAATATCGAGAAAGCAGTAGGAACATTAAAACAGGAACTTGAGAATAATGATCTTCTTCACGAGTTCATGATGTCCAGCTTTATTGCAAATAATATTTTAAGCAATCTAAGAAGCATCCAAGATACTTTATTAGACACTTTAACCAATCCACAACATTTCAATATTCACATTTTGGCACCGGAGCAACTTCGCGATGAACTGAATATCATTTCCGGGCAGCTCTCCAAGGACACCTCACTACCCATAGACAACATTCAAACAAACCTAGCTAGAGTATATGAAATTCTCAAGGTTAACTCTCGTATGACAGCACAATATTTTCTTTTCGAGATTGAAATACCTCTAGTGAGCAGAGATAGTTTCGAATTATACAAGACTTATGCAATTCCACAAAAGTCGGAAAATGCTACTGTAAGGATCACACCTATAGCGGATTATGTAGCAATTAATTTACAAAAGGACACGTATATACCAGTCTTAACATCAGAATTGTCAAAATGTAGCGGTGTCTACAAAGAATCAATTTTATGTGAGCTTCAGAAGCCTATATATCATAGAGAATCGGATTACAATTTTTGTGTCAGAGATCAAGATCAAAACACGTGCTCTCAGTCAGCACATGCCAAGACACTTGGTCTGAACTTATCAATGTAAACACGTTCTTATTTAGCTGTTGCGATAAATGCAACATGAGATTTATATGTGGTAATCAAGTTGCTACGGAACAATTAAACGGTGCAAGCATTATTGTACTCGGAAGTAACTGTGTCATCAAGGGCGAGACCTTCACAATTACGTCACACAAACAACGTTCAAACGAATTAAATATTAAGCCAGACATAGTTTTAGCAGAAATCGCACCCGTCAACAAAATTATTAACATCTCAATTCCGATAACAACTTCATTGAAAGAAAGCAACTTCAATGAATCCTTCAATGAGATAGATAATCAGATACAGCAGATAAAAAAAGAGGAAGCTCAGATGGAGCAAGACTACAACATTTCTTCACACGATATCCATCAGTACGCCGCCATATACACAGTAGGTGGAATAGCGATAGCGTGTGCTCTGTTTGTGTGGTGGCGAATGCGTCATACTGCATACGCGAGCATCAACGAGCCTCCACAGCTGACTTTGGCCCGAGCACCGACACCGGCGACGGCGGGACCGCGCAGGGCAGCACGCGCTCGGCCGACGCCACTCTCCGCGCACGACAGTGAAAGTGAACAGTGTGATGTGCAAAATTGTGATCAGTGCAATGGGCAATCAAGTGTTTGTGAAAAATGTAGTGCATTAAACACAAAGCGTATATCAAAGGGCACATCGCCTATACTTAACAAAATTAGTTTTAATCGTAAATGATTGTCGGGGTCAACTTGTATTACTACTAATATTAAAAACTGTTAAATCATCTTGTACTCATGGCCTTGACTAACCTAATTATTCATTCACACATCAGTCATCTCATCTCGCGCCCGGAATATGTACGGTACAAAACACCGCACATTGTCGATGCAGCACTTTTCCGCCAATGCATCGAAACCGGAGCGCGGGCCGTCAGTCGTTCGCCAGCAACTCGCGACTCGCATACATATCATCATATATTAATGTGTGACAATAAAAGTATATCAGTAAAATTCTCAATATTTTCAATTATTCTGATGTAGCACCTTAACTCCTACAGTCTAGTTGGGTAATTTATGCAAAGAACAAGATATACGGAAAACCTTGTGTGGTTATCAAAAGATATTGTCTAATTTGAATTGATCGGAGACTTACTTAACTCTTCTCTTATTTTGACTTTTCTTAAATAATAATAGATTAACGTGTATAGTCGGCTGAACATCAAACATAGTTCTTATTACAATACTTTAAAGTACAACTTTTACTTTCACAAAGTTTTAAGAGTGTGTGGAACATGCAGCTCCAATTCAGCAGCATAAATTAAAAACAATTCTAGAGTCCTGGAATATTGAGATAAAAAGTATACATTGCAAGCACAAACCGTTAGCTCTCTACATATAGTGAAAATAATAAATACCTATAGCCATTAACTTTATAATAAGGAATAAGATATAATGTTGTTTTTTTTCTAATATATTATTATATCATAAGTATTTAACTTATGATATAATATTATTTTTTATAGAATGACGGTCGAAAGCATCTTTAATGATTTCATGTAGCTTAATATTGCGTCATACAAGAAGAAATATCTAGAAGAATATAGCTTTTGATCATAAGCTTGACTAACAAGAAAAAAAGAGTTGATCTGATTGTTTTTAAAGTATTAAAAAAATCTTTCAAGCTTTTATTACAAGTTTATACTGTAATTAGTGAAAAAAGTATTTTAAAAGTTACTACGGTGATTTTCAAGCAAGAAAAAGAGATAGGCTTATGATAAGCACAGGCTAAGAACAAAGACAGATATCAGACAGCTCTTACTACGTCACATGAAGAAATAATTATCGTTTTACGCAGTAACAAATTGTGAGAAACTAAAGTTTTACACCATATATTAAGTAATTTTTATTTAAATGAGAAATAAATTGCTAAAAATATATCTAATAGCGGTACTGAATGCAAAATTTTCGAATATACCTAAGTGTAACTTACATAGGCGGCAGCTATTTATTGATACAAATAGAAACGGAACGCGTGCATTGCGTCAGAAAGCGAGTTGTGAATAATTTCGTGGATAATCTGAACAAACTCGCGGCATTTCGAATTCCAAGTTCTAGCTGTTCAGTTGTTTATTAATGTGTTCTACAAAGTATTGTTTCAATATAATTTCGGGACGTCTCTGATGTGTTATAACAAATTCTTGAAGTATTTTAGGAGGCGTTTATGATTTGAGTACAGTCTGAGATTATTATCACAGTTCTAATTTAGTAAATTTTGGTCTTTATACCTAAGGTTAAAAGGCCCTCAAGGTGAATTTTTTAAATTTCTTCTGAGTAACTGAACCTAAGTGATAGAGTGATTTGGTCCTAAAGTGTTTAACATGATATACGGATATAACCAAGACAATAATCTGTTGGCTAAAAATTATTACGATTGTATGCATAAATTGACGCAGAATCATTTGAATTTGCGACGTATTAATTACTTTTGTCAGAGAAAAGACAAGATTAAGAAGTTTAAGACAGTGATTTTCAGAAGACACGTTGAAATGTAAGTAAAATTTTTTTTGTTATATTTTTGAGTAAGATTTAAGTATTTTATTGCGACATTATTTTCTTTTGCTGAGGAAGTTAAAAAAATGTACTTAATTACTTTTTTTAATAAAAGAAACGAACTTCTAAGTAAACCTGAAGTAAGCAAAATGCACAGCACGTGCAATGAGCGTACAATGAATACACAGATTAGAAAGAGTATGTGTGTTAATTGATATGGTGGGTGTTTTTCTGATTTCAATCTATTGTGCTTGGTAGTTTTGATAACGACTTCTAGATGGCACTGCACTAAAGCTTAAAACATGAATGTCTTTATTACACATGTGAACCGACAAATTATAATATGTACAGTCACGTCTAAAAATATATTAACACTCACAAGATCAAAATAAGTGAAAATTGACTCTATAGAAGTAGTATTTTGAACCCTTAAGTGGAAACATCTGTTTGACGTGGCCGTATTGCCCCCAAAATTACTTTCGGTAGAATCGTCGTGTAACAGTTTGACCTTGACCTCGTTCACCGTTCGTAAAAGGAGTCGATATCTTTTTCAAGATTTTCTGCGAGCGGGATACAATATTTAAAATACCAGACGAAAAGCATCCTTTCAACGATAATAATCTTTTGATTTTAACAATTTATTGAATACGATTTTATTTTTTTAAGATAATACTCTATTTTTCATTATGTCATTATAATATTAATTTTTCTCATCATATGCTATTATTTCTTTAATTATCGAATCTATTTTTATTTGAACTTTTGCCATGACTCACCATTTCTTATCTTATTATATATATATTTAAGGGCCGGGATTCTTTTATGCTACCCCTATCTTAATGTCTGCTTTCCAGGAATACTTCCAGGATGTACTTGGTAAGTATGTTTGGAGCAGCCTTATGATTTCAGGTGGGACACCAAAGAGACCCATTCTTTTACTAGCAAGAGCATCACAGTTAAATAGAACCATTGTGTTCCATTCGTTCAGTAGAAGTGATTCCACTAGCTTCATTTTGAATATCATGCTATCAGTCCTATAGTGGCCAGTAATTGCGCCACATAGCTTCGCAGCTTCTTTCACTGAAGGTTCCAAACAGGGCCGGATCATCCATAAGGCGGTTTAGGCAACTGCCTAGGGGCCCCGCATCGACTAGGGGCCCCGTGTACTCACAAAAAAAAGCATAACATTTCTTCACATTCACAAAAACATAGCAAAGTCTTTAGTTCCGAAAAAAAAAATTAAAAAAAAGCAGTTAGAAGAGTTGCAATTTTCACTTATATTTTTGCTATTGTAAGCATTGCATTTAACAAGTATTGTACTTTACAAAACTATTTTCTTTCTTTTATTGTATTTTATTTCATTTCACAAGATTAAATTTAAAATAATTGCGTTGCGTTTCATTTCTCTTTCCTGCTCCATCATGATACCTAGATCATCATTTATCTATATCTAAGCTATTCATTAAGATCATTTCGATGTAAGCAAAAAAAAGAAATGAGTCCGGCATGTGAGGTGATGCTGTAGCAACAAGTCAGGGTAACCATGTTGTTGCAATATTACATAAGTCTTTGAAGTAACAGGATACCAAAGGAGTCGATTTGACCGACTCCACTTTTGTAATAGAAAAAGTGTATTTTAAAAAGTAAGAAAAGGGGTCCGAGAATTGCATTGCCTAGGGGCCCTGGTAGGCTTAATGCGGCCCTGGTTCCAAATCGTAGGATCTCAAAATGGATATATAAATCTTTAGGAGTGTGCAAGAGAAGCAATCTTATCCCATCCTTCTGGATGTTTTTGAGCAATAACAGTTTGATAAATACATATTTTACTCTCATATTCAAAAATCTACATTTATTAAAAGTTTTTCTGTTCTTAAATCATAATATCAGATTTTTGCCTGGTGGTTGATTTTATAGATATTGTAGTAAAGATCTCAATTACAATAATCAATGATTCTCAATTACTTAAAGCTATAAACTTATTATAAAAGTACAAAATTTCAATCTAATGTTATATTATTTTTAATAGCAAGTTGTATAAAAAATATAAGGCTTGCTTAGCACTCATTATTTATTAAATGTGTTCTCAAATTTATATTGTATAAATATTTAATAAACATTTAATGTTTATTGATCTGATTATTTTTATTACGTTTGTAAAAAAGTAGATATAAAAAAGTCAGACAAATATTGCTAAAACCGAGAATTAATTTTATGGTTATATTGAAAACAGAAAGTTACTCAGCGAAATCTCTACCGTTTTCCTGTTTCGACAAAGGCAAATAATTATAGATTCCGAACACATCTCATTCTTACCGTTATATACTTGAAGGTGGACTCTGAACCTATGACGAAATTCGTATCCATGCCACTTATTTTGATAATTTCTATATTAAGCGAGTATTTGTTGCTTTGTATTCCATTTTCCATATTCTATCGAATCTCAAACTTTTTTAGAATAAGTATGGAGAAAATTTGCTGAAATTGTACATAACAGGTGTTGTTTCAAATAAACATTGAAAAGATGTAACTACCTTTAACGACAACATTTATTCAATACAACTGAAAAAACAACGATTGCATGTTGATTGAGTTCAAGACAGGTTTCAACAAGTCTCAACAAGACTCCATAGCGACTTTTTGAATCTCTCAACGATAGGTATTTTAGCTCCATCCAATCGACTGAGATATGGATAGAATAATTATTCTTTAAAACACCTTTTTATTGCTTCTTTATTACATTATAACTCAAGAGTTATTACTTCGTTGCTAATTCGAGGTAAATTTTGATAAAAAGCTCTTACCAAAAGTATTAAGACTATATCGCTATTTCCGAATGTATTCATATAAAATATAGCTTCTATATCTATGCTTTAATTATTTTTAAGTTAAGATGATTTTTTCGTTGTTAGCACAATTTTGTATGTGTTAGCACAATATTGTCAAGTCATCATAAAACCAATGAACTGGGATTTTCCGAGTCACAAGCCGGCCTGGGGCTCCGACTGGGTGAATAGATGACGTAACAGTGTGGTGATATTATATACTCATGCATGCTTGCATATTGTGTTAGCAACTGGCGTTGTGTTGGGGCAGCGGTAAAGGCCGTTCACATGAAATTGTATCAGATCGGGGATTTAAAGATTCGGAAATCTCGTCAAGTATATTGATTTATAAATCTAATATTTTAATTATTGGTTAAATTTTGACTAATATAGTCCATAGTTAATTAATAAGTTTAAATTCCCGCAGTTGTCAGTTTTAGTTTTGTTCGCACCTCTAGGATGGTTGCAAGTACCTACTCGATGCTTTGGATAAGTTGTAACGTCGCACGATCCGCATTATCGGCGACGCAGAGGTTACTTATCATCTTGAGCCTCTACAGTTGCGTCGCGATATTGCATCACATAGTGCGTTCTATCGTCTATATCTCCCTCCTTCCTCCTCCCATCTAAGAACTACGCGTGCTGACTGGTGTCACCGACAAATTGTGATGACCCTATTCCTACGCACACAAAGAAATTTGTTAATTCGTTTCTTTATCGCATAATCAAGAAATGGAATTCTTTGCAGCACACGTTCTCCCTCCTTTCTTCAATCTTAGGTCCTTTAAAAGAGGCGTGAAGAAGCACCTTGCATGTCGGCAACATCAAGGTCGCTAGTGCAGTGCATAGATTCACTTTCACTAGCCAACTTATATATTACTCGATATTTTTATAAAAAAATAAACATATAACACCATACCTAAAAAAAGAGGAACGGGTGTAAAGGATCCCGACTAATGCCACAGGAGACCAAGCCAACCTTATCTGTTTGCGTTTGCGTTCCATCCTGTCTATCGACAGACGAGGCGTGGGCGATCGACACCAACTGACACTCGGCCACCGTGGTGGGTGACAAGTAAACCCAAACCCCTCTAAAAATTATTAAGTAAAATAACAAAGCACTTTATAATAATATTTATTTATCCTCTTAAATTACTAAATAACACTAAGTAGCCGTTATTATTATCAAAACAAATGTTTCCGTATGAAGTCAGAGACGTTCTTGGAGACACATTTCATTAGCTTGGATAAGTTATATTGTATGGATAATAATTTATAAATGAAAAAAGAGGTGTCTTTCAAACATAGTTTTAGTAGGTTATTCAACTGATCAAAGGTACGTTCAAAGCCAGATATTACATGAACACGCTGTAAAACTGACTCACTATGATAACATAGCTATTATTCTAAGTAGATCCGAACAAATCAAACTGACTACTGAAATTACACGGTTTGTTTAATGCTTGCTCTAATATTAATGTTTGCTGGAATATATCATCTCAATCATTAGAAATTTTGATTTTCAAAATAATCTTATTGTCGTGATTTTATAGCAATAATTTAACCAAGCAAGCTGTATAGCCCAGACTCGTCTTTTTTAATTGTCTCGAGACCCCAAGGTGTTTACTGCTTTTCATAAAAAAGGGTTTTACTAGAAGCGCTGTGGAGTTCCCATTTCCATAATAATAATAGGTGGTTATTTCATAGTACAAATAATAACATAAAAACATTTTTAATTGTTCTGTGGTCTCGACAGTACGCAGAAATAAAATTTACAAGTTTTAAAAATGGAAAATTGAATTAAGTCATCGATAGAAATAATATAAAATGAGTACTGAAAAAAAAATTGTAAATGAAAAATTAGTTTTCTTCTACAGTAATAACGTTTCTACTAGAAATATATTAGTAAAATGTTTCTTATATAAAAGAAATATTTTGCAAAACTTATCCTACAAGTAGTAGTAGGATTATCAAGTAACTATAACCCTTCATAATATTGTTTTATAATTAATCTTGTTCTATAATCACATACACTTTAATAACCGCCTTCAATCCTGCTTATTTAGGGTAGTGACGTCAACGTTGATAAATCTAAACTGACGCAGGCACATTAGATACCATGTTAATTCTGTCAATATAACAGTGGAAGATTTTACCAAAAGAATATAAAAATATTCCACTCTGGGTGTAATTAGTGTCTGCGCATTGCATCACATATCATTAATCAAGTGATATTGAAATAATGCAGTATCAGTATGTTCGTAGATTTTATCTATGATCATAAAAAGTATGAATACGTCAAACAGAATCGCAGGACTATTATGGACACTTCATTTTTTATGAATCTACTTTATCGGTTAAAGATATAGTTTACAAGGATTAAGAACTTAAGCTGTAGCAAAAAAAATACTATAATAAAAATAAATTGCATGGAAAATCTTGTAACTCTTTTTTCGTTTTTTGTTTTCGATCGACTTTTTTGCACGTTCTTGTCATTCGTGAACCACTTTTCATCACCAGTTCAAAAACAAAAACGAAATCTCTTCAAAAACGGTTCGATTTCATTACATCTCAATATAGAATAGTAAATGAGTACACGGTTCATTAGTTTACTTTCAGTGAGTTCGTGGAGCACCCAAATATCGAGCTTTTTTGTGTACCCAGCTTTTTCCAAATGGGTCAAAACTGTTTTATGGTCAATTACAAATTCTTCAGCTATGTCGTAACGTCTGGTATGCCGATCTTGACCCCTGTTTCTAAAATAGTGTCCATTTTATCCGTAACAGGGCGACCATAGCGAGGTGCATCTTTGACATCAAAATTCCCGGATTGAAAACGCTTAAACCAAGTTTGCGCTACTCTTACTGACACTGCATTAGGTTCATAAACGTAACAAATTTTTTTCAGGGCTTGCGTTTCATTTTTTCCTTTTCTGACACGTCAATGTCAGTAAGAGTAGCACAAAGATGGTACTTTAAAAAAATACTTACGTATCTAATATCTTAATTCCATTCGCCCATTTTGACAGAAAGAAAAAACAAATGAAAATAGTGGTAAACAAAATTTTCCCAATTCGATTCTTTTTTGAAAAGTCACCTTTTTAATGTCATGAAAACCAGCCAGATACAGATAGTACAGCCAAAGATATTTTATTACAAGTTTATACATACTATATGCGAAAATACTTTCCACGACTTAATATGTGCATACTCGTAATAATTATTAAAATTTACTATTTGTCATCGGATCTTTGGCCTCATGATACCGAACGATACTAAAAAGGGGGTAGAACATACTACAACATTATGAATTAGTAATGATTCGCAGTTAAATTAAATTGACCTATCTCTGACAAGATTTAATTGTAGCTATGTTAAGTAAGAAATATTAATTTTCATATACTTCTATGATATGGCATTAGATCATTATTTTATATAATACTGAAAATCTAAACGCCAATGCTTCTTCTTTGTATATTTGCATGCATGACTCACAGCAAAGCATAAACTTAATTCGTCTTTCTTTTGAACGGCGTGAATCCCCGACTCTTTAGTTACAGATGTAGATAACCAAAGCGTGTATAGCAATCAATGTGAAAACTTTAGTCTCGTGACCTTTAGAGCGGTTTCCCACCATTGGTTGTTTCAGTTGACGTCATTTGTTTAGGCCAATCGGAGAGAAGCGTATTTATTTTTAGAACAGTCATGCCGAATAGTGGGGATTAAGGAAAACTCTAGAAGGTCCGCGGCGAAAATATTTCACAACATTTTCTGAACTCCCAAGTTTCAGACGCTTGTCGCGCTCTGTGAATTATTGTACTTAACCTTTTTTTCTTTGCGTACTAACATATTTGTTCCAAAAGTGCGTTAAGTGACCTACTATTTTACCAATTTATTAAGTATTTATTGTTACTCAGTTAGCAAGTTTTAACAATCAGCTGGAGGAGTTACAGTATTTGTTCGTAGCGAGGTGAGTTTAGAAAAGTTCATTTTCTTCCGCATTTCTGCTTTTATGTGATACATATCTTCCTAGATAAAGTCATTATGTAAGGAAATTTCTAAAAAATGATAAGGTACTTACAACTATTGCGCAATAATTTTGCCGTCACATAACAGGGACTTCACTTGAAAGGGAAATAATACTCCGAATCGAGTTATATGGATCTTAAATTACGAATAAAAGACTACTTACATCGAAATTCTATTTTGGTAAGATTGGTTATTTCCCAAAAACAAACTAGTTCTAACCTGTCAAGACATGAAATGCGCGTTTACAATTTAAGGAACTGGCTATACGAATGTCGACTCTATCGCTGTCTAATGAAACTTTCTTTTGCGTTTATCATGTATTGTCTGGGATCATTCCTTTCTCGCATTCATTAATCCTTTTAAATTCACCATGAGGGAGTAAGGGCTTCACTTATATATTTTTTTTATTATTTGGCAAGTTTATTGCGATTTATTCTTTAAAATGTTATCGGACCAAGGGACTTTGAATGGGTTCCTATTACGACGTAAAAAAACGATAGGACGTAAAAAGACGAATAATTAACTGGCTTTGAAATTAAAAATAGTTACAATTTGTTTGAAAAGTCATACCTAGTTATTTAACTTTAGTTATGGTAATCGTTCTGTTTATCACAAATGGCTGTCCCAATTTGACATACCTATAAGAGTTTTTTTTTTGCTCCCATTCCTTTGTAGTACTTATTGGATAATCATACCGTCACCTGCCCACCATAGTTTTTGTAAATAGGTCTACTCTTTTTCGTATATTTAATTATGCAAGTTGAAACGTTGAGTATTAATATAGGAATGTTTTGATGTTCGCGGGTATTAAAAAACCAATAGATTCATTTGTGTTATTGTTTCAGGCCTACAGTCGGGACAATTGGTTGGTTGGCTGCCTAAAGAGCTAAGATTTCATTAGGAGCTCAAGAAGAGTTCGAACAAGTAAGTAATTGCGTTCGCTCCTCCTTTAACTTTTTCTATTCGCAGGTTTGGTGATTAAGAAGTGAAAATTGAAGACAAGCTTTAACCACCATTCTTTTTGAAAGGACGATAGTGTTCATCTAGGTTTACTAAATCAAAATTCTTTCTTAAGGCTTAATTTAAATCTCGACATATTTTATTTTAACTTTAAAATTTAAATATACAAATAAAATAGCAATTAATAAATAAATATGAATTTAATGAATTACAAATGTTTTCCAGACTAATTTATCCGGCCAATATAAATCATCAATCTCTGTTTGTGTTTCGCATTATTTTGTTGTGTGGGCAGTGTAGTCTCCATTCTTGTATTGCATGTATAAAAACAAAAGTCATTTTATGTTACAACTAAACAGATCGAATTACAGAAGAAAGGTGGCTTTAATCAAGCTTCTCGCACTGTGTCGTCTGAAGATAACTATAAAAAATCATTAAAACGAACTGCACAAATGTGTAACATTAATTAGTTATACGAACGTCATAAAAATGGAAACGACTTCGTTTGGTAATACTGTAGGCTATTAGACATATTTAATTTTATTTAATTTCATTTAAATTACTGCTGAGTTTATTTTAATTATACTAATCATTAGTGTAAGTAACAAAATAATATAATTATCTAGGAAATTTGGCAGTGTTTAAAAAAGTCACAGCCAATGTCGATAATCTTCAGTACGAGCCGTGTCATCACTTTAAAATCATCTCTAATTATTATTTGTGTAATATGTATGTTTGAATTACATGTTCATATGGGTAAATTGTCAGAAAAATCGTTTTCATATTATCAGCCATGACTGAACCCAAGTGTTTGCGAATACTTTTGGTTTATGGTGCCATGATTGATCAGTCCATGGGCAGGTGACATTTAATATATATATATATATATATATATATATATATATATATATATATATTTAATATATGTAATCATTCCTCTTACGACTACGCATAATAACCCTACATTCATATTTCATACTCATTTATACAAGATAATACTCACCATATTTCCAAGGTATTTTCTGCAGGTTCATACTTTATAAATAATTTTCTATCGTTTTAGTTTTACGTATTTAAATCATTCATTAATTTCTGCAATCTTTCTGTCTTCTGTCTTCATCTATAATCTGAATGCATGCAATGTCATATTTCTGTGCCATTCACCTACCCATCAACAAGTCCGTACTCATCTCGCTTTATATGCTCTGCTCAGTTTGTTACGTCGTATCATTTCTTTTTGTAGTTCTATTCAAAATGGTACCTCAAAAGATCACCTGTCCGAGTCGGAGCGACGATATCGGAAATCTGTACATCAACTCAAACACCAAAAGATATGGTTTTTTCGCAAACGAGTCTCAAGACTCAGAGTATTTTGAAAGTGGTAGACATAGATCGTTTAAAGGGAAACAAGGATCAACAGGTGAACGGTCAAACCGGAGTGATTACCGGCGAAAACACGGAAATGATGCCATCTTGGCCTGCGCCCACCAACAGCAACTTATCAGAGGTAAGAGTTTCGTCGTGTCCGTGAGTACTTACATATGTAATTTATCAATTTTATATACTAAGCTTACTTTTAGTAACCGCTTTGACGTTTTATTTTATTAAAATGAGCCTATCTAATTTCAGGAATATCTGAAAGTGGAGCCTTCTTACGACAGCACAATGTTTCACGATACGGACTGCGAGTTCTTCCAAGATCTGGTGCAGTGGTGCTCAGATCCCGCCAAGGAAGAACCAGCACCGATCATTGGTAAGATTTCAAATATTAATATCAACAACTGCTGGGCACAGGCCAGGCCACAGGGAAGATGAAAATGTGATGGCCCAATGCGAGTCGGTGGGTGAGAGTTGCAATCACATCCGAGAACAACGGCTTCCGAAGTACGGTTAGCTTTTCTTATTCCATATAATTATGATTCCTATCCGTGATCTAAGTGTAAAAAGCGCTTATATCGCTACGCCAGGGTCCAGGGAGTTTAATTTGATATTGTTGTGGCTCTCTCATTCTACAGGGAAGTATTCATATCATTCACGAGAGTGATTTAGTCTGTATATATGTATTTTTAACTGTACTCAGTTACAAAATATCAACTTTGATAAGATAAACGTAATTAATGATATTCTTAATTTATCTTCAGAAATATTGCATTGAAATTCATATATTATGACATTTCTATAGTATGTGAAGTACAAAACAACATTACGGAAATAAATAAAAGAACTAAGTAGGCATCTATGACGACATGCATAATAGGTATATTTCGTCTTTCAGATTCCCAGAAAATAACTGAAGAAAGGGCACACAAAAACAACACTTACACACCAATCTCACCATATGGTTGGGAGGCATTTGACACTAATTCCCCAATTGCACAGTCTGGCATGAGTTGTATTACTCCAAACGACCCGCTGTCGCCAGCGGCAGGTGACTTCAGTCAGTTCCGAAAACTGCTGAGTCCCGGAGTACTTCACGATCCCAATAAGATGCAATATCAAGAACAATTTCTAGATTTCAATAACATGCCAGTTGTGTTCGGGGATTTAGGGTCAGATAAGACGCCTGATGTAGACGCCGTGCATACGGCAGGTCTGATCGGCTGGGATAATACAAACAACACTAACAACAACATTAACACAAACACACAAAACACAATGCCCTTCATTGAAACAGAAGACTCGTCGTTACTATCGGTAATACCTAGAGAAATGGACAATAATGATGTGATTATCACAGAAGTGATATTCGGACCTAGTGGAACAGAGGGCCCGAGTACGTCGGCTGCGGCTCGGGTCGGGACGGGGGTGATGCCGCAGCGGCGCCAAGGGCTGACTATCAATATCCCGGCGCGCGTCACTGGTTGGCCCCCCGACATCCTCAGCACGCCGGACATCGTTAGCTGTGTGGAGCAACTGGAGAATGATCCTGGCACACTCCTATCCTCCGTAAGTATTAAATATATGCTAGTACGCAGTGTGAACATGTCGAGCAATGCCAGTATTTATAGGACATATTTTGATTGCATATTAATAATGGGCATTCATATCAATAACGTATCACGCTAATTAGGAGACTATTTATACACTCATGTGAAAATCATGAAATCATCATTGATGACATGATTTTTTTAGTTTCAATATTATTTACTTCATGAATTGAATATTATTTACTTCATGAGTCTCAAAGTCATATTTGATAATAATATTCATGATAAATACTTTATATATTGTTTCGTTTACAGACAACAGATTGGCTGGCTGATGACACCGGATTTGTATCTACAGACGTGAAGACATCCCCAAAGATAGATTACGAGCCAGTAACACCAAAAAGTGAATCTCAAGTGGAATCTGACAATGAGGAAAAGTCGTACAGCAGCAGCAGGAAACGGCGATACGACAGTGAAGATTCCGATGCGACTTACATGCCTTATCAAGAGCCTACCACGCGAAGAAAGTACACCAGAAGGAAACCAAATGTTCCCATCCAGGAAATGATCAAAGCACTCGAGTGTTCACAACCAACCAAGAAGGCAAAACGGGGACGTCCACCGAAGCGAAGAGACAGCACAGTCTCATCAGTGTGTAGTATCGACGAGAACTCTATGACCACTGCAAGTGGTACACACGAATCTAAATATAGGGAATTAAGAGATAAAAATAACGAAGCATCCAAAAGGTCTAGAATGAATAGGAAACTCAAAGAGTTGCAAGTTGAACAATTAGCGTTAGAATTAGAAGAAAGAAATAAGAAATTACAAATTAAGGCGGATATTTTAGAAGATATGACAAAGCGCCTCAAAGAGGCTTTGATGACAGCTATTTTGCAAAAGAAATGAATGAGGCATAATTAGAGTATCGAGTCAAATTTTCACTTTGTGAGTTTTGTTTGTTCACACTGAGGAAATACAGTGTATGCTTTGTTAGGCGTGGTTTAACAATGTATTGAACGTTATGTGTGCCGTAAGCGTAAAACTAGTTTTGTTTAGTTTATACAAGCTGTTGTTCAATTAAAGATTTGAGATGCATTCGTAATTTTATCTTGGACATAATTTAATTGTAATAACATCTAACTTTAAGACAAATTTTTTTCGTATCCTAGATCTAAGCATTCATTGTTTGTATAAAGGCAAACTTAATTATTATAAAGTGCTGCTAAATATTTGTATAATTAAGAAGATATTTTAGTCAATCTGTTTTTATTTGAGCATTTGGATTGTAACAGCTAATGTTAAAAATATAATATTTATTATAAATGTTACAATTGGTAAAATTTTGCATGGTATTGAAATAAATTTTTGATTTTAAAAGAAATAAACATGATATTTTATAATTTTTTTCTTATTAAAAATAAACCCTTTCAATGCAGAAAAGGACTATTTTTGTTTTGACAAAAATCGTCGCCCAGGATTGGTACTACTACTTCAGTGATTTGACTGAGTTAATTACCATATTTTTTCATAAATAAATAGTTTTCAATAATAAAAAAAATGAGATTTTGGTACAAAAATTCCACAAGTGTGTGTACCTTTCAAGTCTTAACGTTTGAAGAAACAATCCTACTACTACTATACATAGAAGTTCAGTTTGTTAGATCTGTTTTCGTTTAAAATTGATACTTTCAAAACTAGGGATTCTTTTTTTAATTGGGATAATGAAATGGGGTAGCATTAGCTTATTACCTTCGTCTAACCTGATAAGTGAAAATCTAATTGAAGAAGGTACTCTCAGGCACGATTTCATAGTTTTACGAATACTGATTACATTTATAAAGTCCCGTAACCGTTATTAGACCCCATATTACTGGTAGGATGATCATGGAATTGATGTTCTAACGAAAATGGTAATTATTATATAAAAAAACGCTAGTTGTAAAAAAGGGTAATTTATTTATAATTCAAATTAGACAAGATGTACCGAAACAAAAAGAATCTTGTTAAATATTATAGTAGTCATATCAACAGTTCTGACCATAAATATCATTGTGACCAGGCCCTCATTGTTCCTGTAGCATTTAGGTACACATTAATTTCAATAATCATCTATTCTCTTTACGACAAAGGCATTTCACGCAATATGGATGATGCATACTTGCAAATAATAGTAAATATTGTGCCTTTAATATCATAGATCAGAATAACAAATTTGAGTGTAAAGATAAATAATACAATTAACATACTAACAATAATCTAAATTGACTAATATTTAACACAAGACATTCTAAAATAAAGGCATTAGATTCCTATGGTAGTAAAGTATAATAAGTATTACGAAATATTATATTCACAAAAAAATCGTATATGTTATTGGAGAGCAGCACCTGTACCAATGATCAATATGAAATGGAATTACAAGAATCATTTTCGATATTTGCTCTCGTCCTATATATTTTGCAACCATTCATACAGCACTATTTCGTAACAAACCCATAGAAAAATTTACACCAATCAGTACAATTTGGTCACAAACCTCGAGCCCCAGCCTTTACTGCAGCCTATAAGTAAATTGTGTGAAAGATAATGTGAACCAAATGGATGTATTTAATTGTGGTAAGCATCAGTAAAGACTGGGGCTGGCCTCGAAGCAGCGTTAGCATGTAGCGACCCTAATATACACGTTTATCCACACCACACTATGCTAACAGAGTCCTAATTCATAGCACAAATTCAAGATCGTCACAGTGCTCCAGTGAGTCCCGCACGTTACACTTGATACTCGTTAATTTACACTTAACACTCGAGTCTCTGTAAAATTGCAATATTTCGTCTCAGGTCTCTTGCTAATCAGACCCGCCGTCGTCGGCGTCTTCAAGGAAGCTGAATTTATTTGATGCTACAAAGTTCTGCAAAAGAAACAGATTTTTATTAGCGCTAAACATTTCTTTTAGTTCAATAAAACAGAATAATATAAAACGGGACACATACTTTGAACTGATTATATGAGTAATTGCAATATATGGTCTTGGGATCTGCAATGAATACTAGAGAAAATTCTAGAGAGAACAAAATAAATAATAATAAGGGTGGATGAGATGAATGATTTTATGTTTATGGTTCATTATTTTGATACTAATATCTGGTGTCATTTAATACATCAAGGATTGCATAGAAATCTGTATGGCATACACCTGGAACCACACATTTTGGACAAACTTGTACATTCTAAAATCATCATAAATTTATTAGATTAAAAGTTTGTTAGATCAACAAAGTTATGATGATTTTATCATCCGCTTCTTTTTGAAAGGAGGCCATTTCTAAAAGAGCGAGGACTTTGAAGACAAAAGCTATTTGAATCACCAAAATGCAATGCAGTGTCGAATTCTCTGAGACTAAGCTGTTTTTATTTTGCGTTCGTACTTTTATAGTTTTTCGTAGCTTGATCAGTTCGGATACCACCAATGGGATCGTCTGGTTACCAGCCTTGGGGGTAGTAGGATACAATGTATGAAAGTAAGTCCATCCGTAACAGACGGAACGCGATACACGACAGAACACGTGAGCGGTCCGTAACCAATGGGACGCGAAACACGAGAGAACTCGTGAGTAGTCTTTAATGTGGCATTTTCAAATAATGTGATTGCTTCTTTAAATTTTTGATAGTGGAAGTATCTTTTAAAGTTTGTTACACTTTACAATAGTGTCTTTACATTTTAAAACACTTCATGATTATTTGAGATTTTATTTGACCTGCCATATTGAAATCTAGCAAGTTCCGAAATTATGACCCCAGTGTTAAATCTGTCAATAAAATTACTTTTGTATACTGTAAGGTTACACAGAACACACAATGCACAAACAAACTAAATGCGATTTCTAATTGAAGCAATGATTACAAGTACAATGGGAAATATTACTAACCGGTTTCTCCTGCTCTTTCAACTTGGGCAACGGTTTGTCGTCGATTTCGTCGGTTCGGTCGCGCGATCGGCTCTGGCTGGAGCGACCGTTGCGATCGTTGCGGTCGTCGCGGTCCGAAGATCCGTTGCGCTCGACCGACCGTTCGCGCGATTGCCGCCGCGATCCAGACTTGTCACGTTTGTCGCGGTCATCATAGTTCCGGAGATCTTTGTCGTCATTCCTGAATTCATATGATTAACTTTGAATTAAAATCAGAAAAACAATATAATGCTTAAACAAAACTAAAAATAACAGTAGCATGTCGAAGACTTGTGTTTTAATAATTTATCTATCATAATTAAACACCTGGCAACTCAGTAATAACTTTTTTTTAAATATAAAGCACAGCAAATGACTCGACATCACCCGATGATAAGCAGTAGTCGAGTCCACATGTGAAGATAGCTAGTGAAGCATGTGATATACTGCCTTAGCCACCCTAACTTCGCCGGCCCAAAAAGTGCTTTTTCACGCCTCTTAAAGGAACACATGTTATAAGAAGGAAGGAATACGTGTGCTGGTAAGGAATTCCATCTATAATATATACTATAACTATCTATAATCTATTCATAATCATTTGTATGACGTAGTACTATCACGGCTAGTCATGGGAGATTTGTTTTATAAAGATATATTCTATTCTATCCTGACCTGTCGTTATCGTTGTTGACATCGCGCCTGTCTTTGTCATCTCTGTAATCACGCCTATCTCTATCATCCCTGAAGTCACGCCTGTCCCGGTCGTCCCTGTAGTCGCGCTTCTCCTTGTCGTCTTTGGAATAGTCGCGCCTGTCTCTGTCGTCCTTGGAGTAGTCACGTCTATCCCTGTCATCCTTTGAATAGTCACGCCTACGGTCATCGCGGGTGTCTTTATCGTCCTTGGAATAATCACGTTGATCTCTGTTGTAGCTTCGCGAGTCTCTGCCACGATCGTCTGGAAATCACAAATTGAGGATTAGGTTGAAATATCAAATATTTTGTTCAAAAATTGTATAGTATCTTCTTATTCCGTATCTTATTCCTTACATTATTTTAAAACTACTTACCACGTCTCGCACCACCACGACGGTCACCAGAATGATCGTTCTGTAAAAATAACAAATGTCACTAAAACAAAAATTTATTTATTCACATAGTCAGCCCTTTTTAGTTCATTAAAATTGTTTTATTTTGGCCTATAGTCAAAGGATTACTCATCAATGTACAGAGATAAAAATAAATTCAGGTTACTCCATAATATAGTAATAAAATATGTTTATGGACACTGCACTGCAACTAGATAACTGATATATGTATAATTGAATTCTTATCATAGGGCCATGAACAAGTAATACTACACTTTAAATTTAATGAATAATGCTCAATATTCTTCAGAAAAGGATGCAAAAAAGTTTTTATAGAGTTCTCTATGAAGTGGGCCTGATTACCACCTGTGTTTGAAATAAAACGTACCCTACGACCCCAACGCTCTTTTTCCTCAGCAGCGCGTCTCGACTCCTCCTCTTGTCTTAACAAACGTTCTTCAATTTCACGCTCTCTGTAAAAAATAAAATGAAACCATTGCTTAAGTATTCAAAAATAGCTTTTACACAAGAGACATATTCATATCTTTACAAAATATTTATGTTGGTATAAAGCGACCGAATCTCACATAATAAAGCAACATCCGGTGTCTAGTTAACCATTTTTATTCTAGCACATGTTCACAAAGTGATATAATACTCAAGTCATACTTACTGACCAGAATATTATTGAATGTGCTATACAAAGTTGAAAAGAACGAAATGTAAAAGAACAAAGAAAATACAAGGTAATAAATAACGGATTATACATTTTGAAGACACAAATTATGACAAAAATACACCAATAATTTGACTTAATACCATTTCATATTACCATATTTTTTTGTTTGTTTCTTGTAACTATTTAATTATAGATGCTACAAATCTGTTAAGAAAACCTAGCAATTATTATGTCCTTTCTTTTGTACTCAACTGGTACAAAGCAAAATTTATGTTGAGAAACTCTCAATACTTACTTATCTCTTTAATTCTCTACCATTTTTCAAAATATGGAGAAGGAAAAAAGTTAAAGAATATTTAAGTGCTGGTGGTTAAGAAAATGTTTCAGAAAAAAGCATGCTGTAGACAAAATATATATTCTCATATATTAAATACACTGCCTGCTTATGAATATTGAATGATTTTTGTTTAAGAAAGTACTCACTTCGCAGCAGTATCAACAGGCTTGGCGGCTCCGAATACCTTCTCCGCCGGCACGGGCTTAGGCGGCGCGGGCGCAGCATCCTGCTCAGCCTTAGCGTCCAGTAGAGCACCGTCCGCCGGTTTAGTGGGTACTTCTGGCTCTCTGGGCACCGTGCGAGGAAGCAGATTCAGCTTAGGCCGCTCACGGGGCTTTGACTCTATTATTACATTATTACAATTTAAAAAAAATTGTTTATGCATACAGTACAAAATAACAAAGCTACAAATCCAAAAAACAGCACAGTAGGTGACCACATATTATAATTTGTAAAGTCCACATATCAGACATTGTGGGGGCTTGCTTGTGGGCACTGGTATCTTTTGTACTGATTGAGCGAATAACCTTGTCCAGTATCTCAATACAACAGGTATTGAGATACTAGACAAGGTTAGTGTTACATTTTAAATATATTTTATTTATGGAAGTAATTATTTATAAATTAATTTGAAGTGTTAATTATTATTATGATTTGTATCTTAATCAATTAGAAAAACAATTTTTGTAGCCATTTGAAATAATGATACTAAAGCCTGCTTGCTAGCTTTGCTTGTAAGAATTTTTTTATGATTCCATAACTAATATTTAGTCCTAGAAAAAATAGATTATAATTAGTGAAAATGGGACCAAGACTGGAAGAGCCATTATGGTTAAGGTTATCTACAAGACAAGGAATAAACAAAAAAATATATTACCTTCTTTTGGAGGATCACGGTCGCGATCACCAAATCCTCTACTGCCGAATCCTCTACCTTCACGACTTCCGAAGCCTTCGCGGTCGGCGGCACGGAAACCTTCCCGACCTCCGAACCCACTGCGTTCTCTGCCACTACAAAAAGGAATATTATATTTATAAATTTCTACAGCTTACCGGAAGTTCTGAAAAAGGGCAATAACGATATTTTAAGTTTCAAAACATTTTCATTTTAAAAAGAAGAATGCCATTGAATACAATTTTAGTATTATTTTTTTGTTTTATAATCCTCAAAAAGACTTCCACCACTTGAAGTGGTTAAAATTGTTTTGAGGATTATTTTCAGAATTTAAGGCCCGCGCGCATAGTCGGGAAATTTCCACAAAGAAAAGAATTGATTTAGCTATGTACTTGCTAAAATTGATTTCAAATAAGGCCTGTTTATTTATTTTTCTTATAATTTCTGATTTGAATGTTTAAGCATAGAGCTATCTCTATCCTCTAAACAAAGCCCTCTTGGTCGCAATATTCAGACAAAATGTGTTGTTTCATTAATCAAAAGTTTCATGTGGGTCAACAAATAAAGAGTGACATATCTGATTTAGTTACCAAAAAAAAATGGATTAAAAATTGCAATTAAAAATTGGTTTGCGATTATAAGAGAAATGTAGTCCTTTATGACCTTTTAAAATCCCCCAATTTCATTCATGTATTGGCAAATTTTTGTCCTATTTCATTAGAGAAAAAATCCTTACCGATCTTCCCCAAAACGATCCCTGCCAAAGGAGTCTCGTCCCCCGTACGGAGTGCGCGCCGGCTCGGCTGCTGGCCGGTCGCCGTCGCGCCATCCACCCGGACGATTATCAGCGCTCGCTAAGTAAATAAATTATTAGTATTAAAATAGTCATAATTTCTGTACTTAATATAGTGATAATGGTGTTGCAAGTCACTCAGTTTAGGTAATTGTTTATAAGGCAAGCCACAGACTAGTCTGAATTGAGTTGTAGCCGCAGCTATGTCACATATTGAAATAAAAAAGCTGGTCGCAGTGGTTTCCAAAAGCTCACAGGGCAAAATCTTATCCAAATGGAGTCCCTGACAGAGCCCTGAAGCTCGAGTTTCTGGTGCCCTGCCACTGTTGTGAACAGTGCTGCCTTCTAGACAGTATGACCATAATGCAAAGAGACCTTTACTCAGACCTTCCCAAGGCGAAACGAGTGACATTATATACAACCAATCTCTTAACAAAGAAGCCTAAAATTTTAACTTCAAAAACCGTACCAACCCACAAGTGGGCGTGTGTCCCCAACCATATGTTGATCCTTCAGATAAAATTATTTTTGAATGTTTACCATTAATTTATTGTACACCCCCGAGGGGTTATAGACAGTAAAAAAAAAAAATTGTATCTGGACTATATGAATTAAGAAATCAAAAGCATCTCTGTGTTAGTGATATGATTCATTATAAAATTTGTAGTCACTACTGCACTCTGTATGTACGCCCTAATTGGACATTACAGCTTGCCCCCACAATTACCCTTATCATCATTGTGACATTGTTAAATAGTAATTTTATTAGGTCTATTATTTGTATATAATAGTGTGCATTGTAATTATTAAATAAAGAGTATCTTTTAAGTTAATCACCATAGTAATAAAAGAAATATTTCTTTTTACTACCTTGATTAATTTTGGCATAGACAAAAAATCGTTTTAGTCAACAATAAATGAAATGGAATCAGGAAATGTATATATATATTATATATATACATTTCCTGATTTTCCTTTTTTTATTTATGATGGAATGTGATCTAACAAAACTGAAAAGGCAAAAATTTGTCATCTCTTTCTTTGACCAATGTTGAATTAAACCGAATTTTAAGGCAACTAATGAGTCAGTAAAAGTCTGCTTATGTGCAAAACATTCTTATAATGGTAGGAGGCAACAGGTTTGTAATGTTTGGGCTGTTTCATCCTGTTTAATTTAAATTACTAACACAATTAGTTTAAGAGTTGTCCCATGATGTTGACATGGTAGCCTAAAGCATACTAAAGCCTCATAAAAAATGTTAGAATAAAAAAATAAAGACTGTCTTTTAATTTTAATCAATATAGTCATAAAAGAAATATGCTACCTTGATTATGGTCAAGATAAGAAACCTTTTTCTTCAACAATTGGGCATGTTCGTTTTATGCGTAAAGCTCAATTAAAATTGGAAAAATTAGAATTAAGTATAGTTTACTTTGCCTATTTGTTTATGTGAAGTATGTATTATGTACATATTATGGTGACAAAGGGCTAGACTCTTCAAAAATCTAAATTTACACTCAATATAATTAAAAAAGGATAGCTGTACTGGGCTGTACAACAATATAGAATTAGAACTTCATAATATGCATATAAGTTGGAGTGCACTCAGTCATTCCCTATTTCACCTATATTGCTCACATTAACAATGATGTCATTGAATACGACATTAATAGTGCCCACCGAGATAATTGTGAGCACGGTGCGATTAAACTTCAAAATTGTAAGGTTTTAAGCAAAACAGTAGGTCAAAATTATAACCAGTAAATTCCATTGCGAGAATAATTGCTTTGTGGAAAGGTTGATAGTTACATAGTGCTACTGCAATAATTTACGTCATCAATGACATGATAAGTTATAATGAAGTTAAATTTTGATTTAAAAAGTGGGGTGTTAACTGTTATATACTAACAGTCTCTCTCCTTCTCGCCGCGGTCCCTTTCCCTCATGTTCTCCCGGTCCATGTTGCGGCTGCGCGCCTGTTGCTCCGGCAGAGCACGCGGGCCTGATCGCCAGTCGCCACTTGTGCGCTCGGGGTCATATTCCCTATAGAGGAATAAAATTTTAGAATTAGACTATTTTCAGGAGAAACAAACAGTTTCAGTTTAGATATGATAAGGCTGATTTTGTGACTGTAAAAACAAAAATCACAATGCATGATGAATATGTAAGACAGATAAAAATAAAAAATAATGACAAAGTGATTTAAGTTTTTTCTTTAATAAAAGAATAGAAACAAAACAAGGTATCATTTATAAATTCATACAAAATTATAATGTTGCAATTACATCTGGATATATGCTTTCTGCAGTTAGAAATAAAAGCTTAATTTGCATAGTTATTGAAACAAGTGTCTCCTAATTAAGCAAATATACAAATAACAAAGAATGAAAATTATAACAAAATAAAAACTGTTTTGTTTACTCCAAAAGACCATGAGACCATTACTTGCTATTATTTTTATTTTCAAACTTAAAAACAATGTTATCTTTCTAGGTGTTGGTAATTATAAATAAAAAAAATGAAGTTCCCAGAGAACAGCATTATTTATCGCGTTATTTGGCAGATATTTGTTTTACAATAAACTATTACCTCTCTCTGTCGGATCGTCCTCCGCGGCCCATGCGGCGGTCACTCTCCTGAGTCGACACACATATTCTTATTCGGCGGCCACCTATTGTCTGCCAAACAAAACAACTATTTCACCATTGTATTTAACTTCAGTGACCCCTTTAAGCTATGGGTGTGTTCAACAATGAATATGGTAAAATGAAAAGCTTCTTTTCTCTTTATTGAATTGTTCATACCAAACTTTGCAGATAAAAAGCCTCCCATTGTTTAAGAATATTTTTTTTTAATAAATACCCAATGTCACTTTCTTTCATTATTGTATTATATAATACTGAGAGAACTACAATTTATTTGTGAACTTAGTTATTATGTAATGGTAGATATATATAAGTACTTACCAGGTCTGGCATATTCATAGCATTTATAAGACTATCTCTGTCTTCAAAATCAATGTATCCATATCCCTTAAGGCGATCACTTTCCCTTGGCAGCCTCAAGTTATTTATCTATAAAAAACAATGTTAATTAACATTAAATAAGACCTTGATTTATGAACATTTTAAACTGCTAAATGTACTTTAAAGGCCAGTAGATTGCTCAAATAGTTGATAAAATACATAATAAAATAAAAAAGAATATTCTTTCTAAATATCTTTTACCTATTTTTCAATATTTAAAATATTACTTAATTTTACCTTAAGTCCATCAAATAGCTCAGCGATAGCACTTTCATCAACATCATAGGGCAGGTTTGAAATGTGGGCGATGAATGGAGGTTTCTTAGGTATGGATTCATCATCAACTGCAAGGCCTCCTCGAGCAGCACGAGATGCCGAAGGAAGCACCACAGGGGCCCGTGGCCTTGAGTTGTATCCATAACTTTCAGCTAAAAGGCCAGTTATTATTAAAGTTATTAAGATGTTGCTAGCCAAATGCATCACATTGTCAATGCTAGTTACATAGCATCAATATTCAAATTCTGATATTAACCAAAATAATCAAATGTAAAAGTACAAGTGGATTAATTGAATTAGTTTATTTTTTTTACATTATGATATTGATATTAATATTTATATTTTCGATTTTGACTTTGGACAAGTAACTAAACAAAAAAACTGTTTAAAAATTGTTGAAGACTGATCAAATCATGAAACTAATTTAATTTTAATAAATATATGCTAAAATGTTTGTATAAAATTTTTATGACTGTTTAAAATAATGAAAATAAGGAACCCTCAGTGAAAAATGGGAGCAGGTCAATGAAAGACTAGTCTGAATTGAGTTATGACCGAAGTCATCTCGTAAATTGTGCTAAAATTGCGGATCACAGGAGTTTCCAACAGTAACAAAATCAACACCTTCTACTAACTCTATTAAGTTAGTGATCATCAGCTAGATATTGTACTGTATTTTCTGGTTCCCCCGCCTTCCCTTTCAGAGAAGCATCCGGCTAGAATGTAGTGGGGACACATAAGACCTTTTCTCAGACCTTCCCGGGGTGACGGGAGTGACAAGCACTCAGTTGGTGCACCCCAAGTACGAGATTAACATTGACCTGCCATTTCCCTTTCATATCATCATTGGGTTGGAAAAAACATATTTTTTAACTTGTTTTCTTTATGGCAACAAAACTCAGACAATTCCTACCAGTGTCATATAGAATTATTGGAGGAACTTAAAGTATAGCATAACTTTAAAATACGTACGTTCATCATCTCCTCCTTCTGCCCAGCTGTTTATCGTGGGGATTGTCGTCGGCTCGGCAATAATGTCTGTGATGTTGGCTCGAACCCATTTTGCTTTCTTTGATTTTTTGCCTGAAAATTATTTTAAATATAAGATCAGTTTCGTAGACCAATTAATGTTGATGAAGGACACCAGTCAAATTCAGCATTATTGAAGGATAATGACGCGGTGACGCATAGTAAAGTGAACGACCTACTCAGATTTAGGAAAGTGGTTATTTGTGGTCTTAAAGAAAGGACAATCAAACTCGTTGAACTTTGTTAACGCCTACTTCAAGAAACTAGTTGAAAAATACTTTAAATTCATCAACTTTTAGAAACGATGTGTTTTAAAACTTAAGATATGTGGCCACGCGGTAAATCCAAACGTCTGTAGAGGTGAAATGATGACACGTTAGCATTATTAGATAACAATATACAGCTTATAGAGAGCTTGAAAAACATGAAATATGCATGGACAAATAAATAAATATAAAGAAAACAATAAAATAATACTGAAATTCAATAAATTTAAAGGTTTTTTAAGTTATTAAAATTGGGAGAACTAACCTGTAGCGGCCATATTACACGGCTGGGGCCTGTGTTGCCACTAATTCGAAGCAGTAAGCTTCTAGAATACCATAGTTTTGGCAGAACTGCTACCACTCTTTTTGCTTACTTAGCAGTATGTATGTTTCATTGTTCGGACAACGTTTAATGTGAAAGGTTAATGAGATCATCTCATTTATTTATACAAAACTCTCTTTTAATTTGACTAGCATTAGTCTGCAGAAGAAGTTCTCTTTGAAATGTTGGTACGATACTTCTAGTAAAATTTTAAATCCTTATTAAATTATTAGATTACTCAAATACTTAATATATGTCAATAGCATTCATCTTAAATTACACCTATATTAGATAAATTCTGTTATAACTGCTGTATAGACCTCTACACTTATAATTCATTAAAAACTCTGGCTCCATTTCATTGTATTTATTAATTCAAATCTTCCATGCGATTTAATATGAAATAGGTTTATTACCATTTGGCTTCAAGGTTCTTTTTTAGATACAGTTCATAAGACAAACCATAAACCACTTAATGTTAACTACACGATAGATTTTCTAAATAGTACAAATCGTATTATAAAAGTGGTCACACATAAAACTGCCAAAATGCGCAATTTTACATGAAAAAGATAAGCAAAGAAATTTACAAAATGTACAGCCATATCTTTTTCTAAACGTCGATCGGTTAACTTTTAGAATGCCTTTTTCCTTTTCTAATTAAGTAAAAAGTCTTAAAAATATAACATACCTTAGTAGTTTAGTGATGTGCCTCGCCAACCGTTCATGTATTCCTGTACCATGTGCATGTCAAGGAGTCACATTTCGAAGTTTTATATGACAGTCGTTTCTACTTTGGTCTAATCACTATTTTAAACCAATTTTGAAAGTAATAAAAAAGTAAAGTTTAATTGATATAAAAGAATAAACATACAAACAACAGTAAAACCTTGAGCAGTAAATAACTGTAAATATTTAAAACATACTTTTAAATATTTACAGTTATTTACTGCTCAAGGTTTTACTGTTAAATAACATAGGAGATGATAATAGGTGTTACGGAGTATATAGAATTAGTTTTTTTTTTATTATTATTATAGCCTTTATTCAGATAACTTAGATCTACTACAATAAAAGTTAAACAAATGATAATTGTGTTATTTATCTGTGTGCCTCTCGGCAAAGGCCTCCCCCAGTCTCGTCCACTCTTCCCTATTACACGCTATCCTTGTCCAAGTCTTGCTCGCCACTTCTGTTATCTCGTCCTCCCAACGCCTGGACTGTCTTCCTCTGTTTCTCTTGCAACATCTTGGGTACCATGTTGTAATGGTCTTGCTCCATTTATCTGGTCCTCTCATTAGATGTCCTGCCCACTTCCATTTGAGTTGTTTCACTTTATATTTAACGTCTGTTACTCCAGTTTTATCCCTTAGTTTCTTATTAGTTATTTTGTCACTTCTTTTCTTATTTATCATGCTTCTCTCCATGGCTCGCTGTGTCACTTCCAGTCTGTTACTTTGTCCTTTGGTAAGTGCCCAAGTTTGGCAGCCATAAGTAAAAATTGGTAGGATACAGGTGTTGAACAGTTTCTTCTTTATACGGATGGATGTTTGGTTATTTTTCATTACTGTTTTTAAGGACCAATATCTTTTCCATGCATTTACTACTCTTCTATTGATTTCTTTGGCCATTGAGTCCTGTACAGATATTACTTGACCTAAGTATATATATTCTGTGACAAACTCTATTATATTATTATTTATGTTTATTGCCTCAGTAGCCTTCCCATTGGTCATTGCTTTAGTCTTCTGGGTATTCATCAACAGACCCACATCTCTACTTGCTACATCTAGTTCCTCGAGCATCATCTGCAGTTCTTCTTTGTTTTTAGCAAAGATTATTATGTCATCAGCAAATCTTAAATGTGTTAATTGTTCGCCGTTTATATTTAGGCCATATTTTGCCCAATCTAACCTACGAAAGACTTCCTCTAGCACTGCTGTGAAGAGCTTTGGTGACAGAGGATCACCTTGTCTCACCCCTCGTTGTATTTTTATTTCTGGGCCCTCTCTTTCTAGCTTAACTTTTGCTGTGGTATTGGCATATACATTTCTAATAATATTTATATATTTTTGCTCGACACCATGCTTCTTTAGAGCTTCCCATATTCTCTTGTGATCTAGCGTGTCGAATGCTTTACAGTAGTCCACAAAGCAGCAGTAGTAGGGAATGTTGTATTCTTTAAATTTTTCCATTATCTGTTTTACTGTATGCATGTGATCCGCTGTAGAATAGTTGACTCTAAAGCCTGTCTGTTCTCTCGGTTGGTTTTCATCTAAGGTGTTTGTGATGCGATTCAGAATGATTTTTGCAAATATTTTATATATATTAGACATCAAGCTTATGGGGCGGTAATTTCCAATGTCATTCCTGTTTCCTTTCTTGTACAAAAGTTTGATAGTTGATTCTGTCCACTGCTTTGGTATCTTTTCTGATTTTAGTATCATGTTGAAAACTTCTGTGAGTGCTGGTGTTATGAGCTCTTTTATTTCTAGTAGTGTTTCATTTGAGATGTTGTCGGGAGAATTAGTTAATAATTACCAATTAGTTTGATGGATCAACGGGGCACAATTTTAGGGTCTTCAGAGATCATATTTTCCATATACTATTAATTATGTCGTAATAATTTTGGCTTATGTCATAATAATTTTAATATTTTATTTCCAATTAATGTTTAATTGTCTAGTTCAAAATGCTGTGCCAGATGCATAGGCACTTGCAATCTTTGATGCTCATGATAATTGTATTTTGTTTTAAACAAAAGTAAAGTTTTGTTTCCAAAACTAAAATTTTTATTTACAGACTATTAATCAGTTACCAACCAAAGCATTGGATAATTCAAATATAATAAAAACAGTATTTTCGTTTTATCGAAGGTAGTTTGTTCAACGTCAGTCCAACGTCAATGCTGCCGACCTCCAGTGAGTGTATATAAATTTGCACATATAGAGTGTAAATGTGGTATAAAGTTCTCATACAAATTAATATACCTCGAAAAGATCTTCTTAGTTCTTTAACTTTTGTAGGTGGAGGTGCCAGTCTAAAAGCGTCAATCTTTTGATAGTCGTTTTCCAGGTTTGTCAGTAACATGGCACAGATATTCTATTTCACATTGAAAGAATGTGTACATTTATTCCATCTAAGAGCTAAGTAATGTTGAAATGACAGAGCCGTTGAAATCTCAAATAGCGTTCTGTTATTTGGTAACTGTATGTAAGCGACTTGAGGGTCTATTTGAAATTTTTTTACTTTTTAGTAAATTTTGTCGCAGTTGGTCAAATAGCAATATACCCGTTACACTTGACAACGTTGACTGTAGAGTAATCCATTCGACAGATGTAACATTTGGATCAACCTTTGATATTATATTTTGGTTAACCAAGCGTTCGAGCTCAATTTTGATCTTGCGCTTCATAGAAAACTTTATAGGACGTCGTTTGTTGTGCATATGTACATATTCACCTGGTAATTTCTTACTTTCGCAATGTTTACGTATTTTCTTTTTTTAAGCTTTTCATCAAAAAGCTTCGAGTATAAAGCCAAAACTTGTTTGAGGGTTTGGCTTTGCATGGAATAGACTGGTTCAGGAAATTTCATTTCAAATATTTCGCTTCAGCTTAATCTGAAGAGTATAGGGCTAGCCTTATCCATTTATATGACTGGTAAGATCTTTTCTTCCTCATAAGGCCGAACAGATACATCTACAATCCGTTTCAGTTACAATTTTGTATTTGCTATATGCATTAAGAGTTTTTTATTAGTGTTCCAATTTCCTTCCAAAAACGTGTGCTTATAATTAAATATACAGAGCTAGTATTCCAACCCATAGTACAGTGGTTCGTTGATCTACACATCGATATTATTGCTATTATTAATTATATAAATGATACTTCATTTTCTTAATCAGCTATATTTTCGGTTTTAGTTTCAACTCTTCATCTTGTTATTTATTTATTTTCTTTATACGACAACTCGACGACAGTTCTCGACCTAGTCATCAAAATAAAGTATAATCCATACAAATATTTATTTTTCGACGTTGTCTCCACCTAACTCAATGTATTTCTTCTATCTGTTTTCTAAAGCACCTATACCTGTTTTAAAAAAAGATTCTTCAAGCTCCTCAAAATAAGCTCTCCCTGATCAATTGCAACAACTGTCAAAATGACCGTCCTTATTGCATTCCCTGCTGCATAGGCCTGACTGGCTAGTTCACTAGATATGCTTTTAGCTAGAGTACGAAAAATATTTACAAGTTTAGTAGGCGATTCTTTGATTTTCTGACGAGAGTTGTCGACGTACAATATACGTTTACTTACAATATAATTATTATAAATTTAATAATGTAAATGTTTATGACGCGAAGTCTTATGTAGGTTGCAACATCGACAAAGAATTATATAAAAAGCATTTAATATAAGGAACCACCTTTTTAAAAAGCAAAAAGCTGTACAATTATATAATTACAATTTCAGATATCGAAATTGAAAGTAATGTCCGTTCTAGCTTGGTTCCGATGAAGTACCTCTGCTCTGCGAGGTAAAGTCCTCAGTAGGATATCTTCATAAACTGGTTATTGGACGGAAGTGTTTTCTTTCTTTAAGATTCCGATCTTTCTTAATACCTATTCCTAGCAAGGCATAACAAATAACATTTTGATAAATGTCATGTATCGTAATACATAGTATCAAGGAAATGATCTTCCCTATTTCTAATAGAGACCAACTTCTGATCTATTTCTTTTAGTTTTGTTTCTTACTGTATGAATATCAACTTGTGATCCTTTGCTTTACATTGTTCTCTATGATGCCTCTATTGTTATCCACAACATGTGCATTGGTTTGGGTGTAATGAAGGGGTAATGTACTTGATTTTTGTTTTTTGCTGTTTGTTCTTGCCTAAGAAGTAACCTTGTAAGTATTTGTAAGAGGGCCAGCTTCATTACGCTCCGTAAGTCCCCTTGCTTGTACCACTGTGAAATTTTATCCAAAAGTTACTTCTGTAAATATATTATTTTTTATTTCCTGCAAGTCTGGCCATTTCTGCTCAGGGTATATCTGTAAAAAAATTTCATAGTTGTATTTCTAATAGTAAGCGATTAGCATGTCTTTCCACACTTTCATTTTCTTCTCGTATATAATTCCAAAAATCTAACTTTTTAGTTTCAAATAGGTTCATCAATTTGTTTTTTATATCATCATATATAGAGGTATGAAAGTTTGGTGTAAGAGCTACTTTAATATTATGGATTATTTGCGGTGCTAAACAGTATATAATAAGTTTTTATTATATATAATATTTTTTTATTATATACGTGTTTATGTGTGTGTTTATTTTTTAATATCTCTACAGTCGCCAATAATGACACACTTTGTTTCGTAATATTCTAAAAAAAAATCAATATTGGTGGTTCCAGGGTAAAATTTTTCACAATGAAAATTTTTAAGAATTTTGCTTTTTTTATTCGGTTCGGTTGTTGTGTTTGATGTGTGGTACAGTATTACGCTTGTTTGTTGTTGCAATAATATTGTTAGCGAATGAATTATTATTTCCACCCAGCATAAACTTTTGAAAGGGGTTTTTTACATCATCACGTTCAGCTATAGTTATATATGGCAAGCAAAAGTATAGATAGTTGTGACATCTGTATACGATAGCATTGTAGTGCTCGTAATCGATTCGAAAGTTCAAAATAGCTTGCAAGAGCTTTCAAAGTTTCCATAAATTTATTATTTTTCTCAAACAATAGATACAAAAAATGTCAGATTATGTAGTCAAGTTTTAACTACTAACAGACACGATGATATCGTTTCTTAAACGAATTTTGACGATCTTACTCACCGCAAGAACATAAAGCATTCATGAGGGCTACTGTAGAAATTTAAGTTAATTATTTCAAGTTATTTGCATTAAATCTTCGGAAATCATCGTAGCATATTAATATTAAGACATATTAATAAATCTAGTCACTATCAAGTGTGTTCTAATTTTCATTATTTTGGATCATTTCTTCCTTGCTGATTTGACTTTAATAATATTCTATATCGCCAAAATCGATGTTGTGAGTTTACAAGTCGATTTGTTAAAAAATTAAAAGGAGTATGGATTGTAATTTAAGCTCATGGGTATTCAACTGAGGCCGCTGATGGTGGAGGTCCCGAGGCAGCGATGCAGCGGGTGGAGCGTGCCGCGGGCAGCCGCCCGGCTCCGGAGACTGAACTAGTCACTGGCTGGCATTCAGATTGCGCGCCGTTAACGCACGGACGTACGTCGGGCTCCGAGCGTGCTCACGACTATCAATTTCTATCGAAACGATTTTTTGTTCCATAGCTTTTTTATTTAGGCTAAGCCAGTCTTCAGGCGAGCGGTGGCAATAAAAAAATAAAACTTATCAGTTAGGGTGCGGAGTTGTTCCTTTCTATTTTGACTGGTGACCAATAAATTGAATTTTGTTACGAGGTGACGTAAAGCACGGTGCCGGTGATAACGGAAAGTGATGTGAGTTGTGTTGTGTTGCAATGTGTGTTGTTTAGTGGGGACGTGGGTTTATTATGGGGTATGCAGCGACGGGAGCGGGCCGGGCAGCCCACGAGGCGCTGCTAGCCCGGCAGGACGCCGAGCTGCGGCTCATGGAGGCAATGAAGCGCAGTCTGCAGGCCAAGATGAAGAGTGACAGGGAGTACGCCCTCGCGCTCTCAGCTGCCGCCGCACAGGGTCAGAAAATGGATAAATGCGAGGAACTTAACGGTTAGTTCTAACTTCACAAACAATAAGATCTGGCTGATGTCATGCAAAACTTAGAGCTTATTAGATTGATCGACTCACCTTGACCTTTATATAAAAATTTGGAAAAATCATTTTGTTTAGTAATTTTTAAATGACGTATTAGGATTATTTGAAACTACCTTCAAAGATTACTTGAAGAGCCTATTTTCCAGTGTTTCTGTGTGAATAAGATTATATTATATTTCTTTGGTTAGTTTGTGTTTTATTTTCACATTATGGGCACGTTTCTTTGTTGTATATCATCATTACGTTCCTAGCAGTGATCTTAAACTATGTTGATTATAATACTCTGATAACAGATAATAATAACAGCTGTTAGATATTAATTTGATCATAGTTATCAAAGTATGTAGATATTGAATTACAAAGTATTCTTTAAGTATACAATTAATTTCAAACAAAAGAGTCGAAGACAGCCCCGGTTCATTTGTTTTAAGTCTAGTTGCGTAGGCACAAAGGCGCTCGTTTCTTGGAAGCAGCTATATGCTTTTATGAATTGCCTTGCGCCGTTCTGTTTTTGTAATATAGATACTTTTTTAGCAGACACATTTTTCAAGATACCTAAAGAGGACAATTTTGGCTAAGTGATTTTCACTTTATAAATACATTTTGGGATTTTATATGACTTAATTCCCTAATTTATACAAATTTTATTATCTAACAATACATTTTTTAAGTATTTATATTAGGCGTAAGATTAATTTTAATGAATGACATGAATTTGAATAAAACACAATGGTTCGTTCTACCTCTCGTTTCCAATGATATCGTGAACATAAATAAAAATAAGTAGAATATTTTTATCATCCTCGATTTATAACTTTCCTTTAACATTTTGTTTATGGGGCTTTAAAATGTATATTAATATTTTTCTCGGTAAAATATTCGAAGGTTATTTTTATTAGCTCTGAAATGTAAATTATATGTATAACATAAATTATTTTGTCAAATTCTTATACGTGAGTTCGATGCCAATAATATTGCCGAGTAAGTAAATAAGTAAATGCCTAGTTACTTGACTCACAAATGTGTCTAATCAGCGAAGAGAATTCTCAGCAACAACATTCTTAACTAACGGAAAAGGGAAATTATAATTATTACAGCTGATACAGCAGTATGGTAGGTTAATGTGGTCTGTCATCTCACTAGAGAAAGTTTTAAAAGATAATTACGCAAAATACAAAGAGATTGGTGTAATTTAGTACCTACTTCACAATAGTATCTAATGATCAGAGAACATATTGACGACTTTAATTTATATACTTTTTTTAAATTTACTGTAATTTTACGTAAGTAAAAGTAGCGTCCAACTAATGTATCATACGTTCTTGTAAGATTGTATTGAAGAAGATTTTTACTTAAATATTTATATAATAATAGATTATATATTCTAAGGGAATATAGTAGTGCCTTATGTTACGTGATGCAGTTACTTTAATCATGTTGCATTAAATAGCCACGAAAGTTTCTTCGATGTCTTGTCTGTATGTACTCGATCTCTTTTTCCGCTTGTAATAATTAACAGCTGAAACTGCAAGCAATATGGTGGTGAATATTTTTTTTAAAATTTTGTTACATTTTAGTGATTTTTTCGCTTATCAAGTTAAGGTTCAATCAACATTGGTGTTATTTTGGTGTTATAAATTCAAATTAATTCAAAAGCTTTAGAACTTTTGTTTCGTTTACTTGACACAGAACACATCATATTATCACGTGTCACTAAAAAAATATTTATCTTTGACCAAAACGGTGTTATGGCACAACATCCTCATGTGTTTCTCCCATGTAAGAAGGCCTTGTAGTGAATGTAAATAGGTGGTAGATCATGATGACCAATACAATTGACTTACCTACGGATAGATTATATTTTGTATTTATAAGATTCTCCTGCTAAACTAAGAAAGATCGGTGGCATTCGAGGCTTTAAATCTAAACAGTTTCACTAGAGTACTAGTTAAAGCAAATTATTAGGGTATAATGCAAAAATAAGCACACAAAAAGCGCATGCCCAATCAAGTGGATGCACAAATACTGTTCAAAATGTGGGTTTAGATTCTAGATGAACTTAAAAAATATATCATTGTTGACCAAAATTCTTAGAAGAGAGAGAGAAAGAGAATTAAATTTATATTTCTTTGAATCAAAGGTGCACCTATAATTATTGTAAAATATCTTCTTACCTTACTTAAAATGTATGTTACTTCAGTGAATGACAAATACAACATTAAATTCTGAATTATTTACTTTTCTTATTTTGGAAACCAACTATTCCAATAGATTTTGTATTGCAACTAAGGCCCTTACCTATAGACGTAAGAAAGTGCATACCTAAGTACCTCTACAGATAACAATCTCTGGAAATCCTTATCTTTGTAAGTTACTTGTCTTATAGATCGTGATAAAAAAAACTTATTTTATTGACCTTATATTAAAATATGTAAGTACATATGCTTCGTATTAGGTATAAAGCAAAACGCCGCTAGATAACTGTATTAAAATGAGTTATTTTCGTGGAAGGACACGGGTTTGCATCCCGCATTACGACATGTCTTCTTTCTATTGTAGGAATATTCTGGAACAAACACCAAATTAAGGCAAATTGTCTCTAAGATATAATTAATACTCTTCACACAGAACAGTATTAAATATAAATATAAACTCCCATTTAAAAACTCTTTTCCTGCTGGATCAATAAGGAAAATATTAACCTATAAATAAGAAGTTAATTTTAGGGTATTGATAACGGTTTGACCAAAATCCATTAAATAATGATTCATTTAATTAAGGAAGGGAAAAATTGAAACCGAGGTATTTCGTTTCGGCAATGGTTTTCTTACCACAAAGGTAGAATTTGTCCTTTCCTTAGGGTATTATATATTTTTACATTGTCACTAAAATTTATGAAGTTCAGCTTTCAAAAGTCTTACGTTTTGTCTGCAGGTTCAGTGATAGCGTCTGCATGGCGAACCATGACCGAAGAGTGGGAGAGCACTAGTCGGCTGATCCGGTCTCACGCAGAGGCCCTGGAGGCCCGGGCGCTTGACCGGCTCACCACCCTAATGGCTGAGCGACGAAAGGCCAGAAAGGCCTATCAGGAGGACCACACAAAGATCTCTTCACAGTTTACTCAGGTATAATGACTTGAAACAATATTTTTTTATTCAAATGTGTCATCAAAAGTCAAAAGTTTATATGAAAAGTCAATAAATCTGTTGATCCACCCATTGATATATGGTACCTACCATCGCCTATTCACATCTTAAAAGACCTACCTTCATCAGAATCAATTCTGGGGGTGTGGGTATTATGAAAGTTTATTCTCATTCAGTTAATGCACAATGAACTTTATTAGTAAAAATATAGTCTTCATAATGTAACAAAAATAACCAATAACATAACTAAATGAAAAAGATTATAATACACCTATTTCTATATAGTGATAAATATAAGTATAGGATGATATCAGTTGCAACGCTACCCATCGCGCCACCGACGCTCAGTTTTCTAAAAGCTTTATCTTCAAAATAAATAGGCAGTGCTCGTATTTATTTAGTTAGTCGTAAATAGTCCTTCTTCTTATCTTTATGGTTTATTTCATACTTCCAGGTAAATGCTACCAATAATTACTATTTCTAGTTCCTTTGGAATTGGTTTACTTTATTATCGTACTAAGTCAAGTATCGCCGTATCGAATCACGTCCTGTCCGATAACGGCCACTGACTCATTTACATTGTCAAAGGCTCTTATTACACTATACTGATGATAAGCCACGTCCAGACCTCGACACAATACATAATGTGTCCTAATATTATCTTTCTCGACTAAACAAGCTTAGACCTTGAGAGTAAAAGAAATTAATGCATATTATTCTTCTGTTTTGATCTATATAGAATTTATAAGCAATTAAGCAGTATCTTATTCTTATTGTTTTTTAGTCAAGTTAGTTGCAGAGTATAGCATACACATCGAGTTTGTCAATTATATTGGAAGAACGGCTAGTATTGCCGTTACCACGACCGGTTCGTTCGGCGCCCAGTTCCTAGTTTGCTTCCTATCTGATCGTTTCCTTAGAGCCTACATAGTTAGGTCTCAAACGGTGCAGTGAAAGAACTGTGTCGGCTGCACCGAGGCCGGTTCCAACTAGATCATGCAGCTTTCCCTACGTTCAGTTATACCGTAAACGCTTTCTATGTGGGCTAATCGTTCTTGTTCCATGCATTATCGAATAATTTCGTAACTCCTCCTACCTGCGGTCAACGATACCATAGAACCTTAGAAGTTGCCATATAATCACTCATAACTACGCAAATCCAAATCTCTGTAACTCGAGTCGTGACGAAATGTGCTTAAAAAATAGATTTATTTTTCCAGTTTATCCGTCTGGTGAACCGTAAACCTGTTTATCTGCATTAGGACTCGAAACCGGTGGGTTATCGTAGCGGACGCCAACACGTTCATAGGATTGGGCCATTTGCCAATTTTTTACTTGTGATGTAAATAAAACAAGCGATATTAGCGCGGCCGTCACGTTGCGTTCGCATTAAAAATATTATCGGCATTTCAAAGTAGGTGGCTGCGTATAGTACTCATAGCAATTGGCTTTAGTTTAACTAAGCTTTAAATGACTAAGCACTTTAGAAAGTTTGTTGTTGCCGAGGTCGGTACCAGTTAAAACGGCAGGAAGGACATTTGTATGCGACGGAATGCATTTCGTCTAATGAATGATTAACCATAAGCTTCATCAGGAAACTTGGAAATCATTGTCGAAATCGGAGTAGTTTTGTGATAGGTACGTATACCTAGCCAGTTTTATACTATAGTCGATTCTTGAAATTGCTCTCCCGAGAAGTAAAGTTTTACCGTAATGAGTCCGTAACTAAAAAAGGAAAGCAATCTTTGAGATCAATCAGTAAACAAAGACTGCGCAAAGATTACCGTATGTTGGGTGAAGTGCAACACGTCGTGTCCTGGCAGGGCTCTCGCTCTGACGTGATACAGGGCTGTTAGAGTAGAAAAGGATGCAAGTCATAATTCAGTGATTTCTAACCCAGCCGCGTAAAGTGACGCTCTGCTCAGGGATTGGTGGCGGGCACCTGTCACCGTTCATTGGCCCTGCGCTCGCGCCACGGCGCGTGCACCTCTGATTTCTTGTCCAGCTTTTATCTTATTGCCATTATTTTCCCTACTATTAAAGATTATTTATCTTTGAAACCTTTTATACAATGTTAATATACATAACTACGTGATCTAAAAGCCCGGAAGTATAGTTTAAATCTGCTAAAATCTGAGAAATATAAATATAACATCATTAGAAGCTTGTGTGTATACTATAGATATTAAAAAACATATCTAATATTGTACATATATCTTATAAGAACATAAGTAATATACATACATTAATATATAAACAACCATGGCTCTGGAATAAATACTCAGTACTCGGCTCTGAGTCGTAAAATGGACCCCTGGCTAACTAAACTGTTAGGGGTTGACCATAAAATATAATGCACTTACTTCTGAACAATCTACTTAATTACTTTTTTAATATTAAATAAAAAGTTTTCAGTACCTACTTCGCCATGGCCCTTAGTCACTGGACTCTTTGAGAGCCTTATATCTTCAATCTTTGTTAAAAGTTATTAATAATTTTGGAAAATCCCTAATCTTTTCATAAAGACGTATTCAATGATGGCCTTCTTTATGTTTCGACATAAGACAAAGTACGGAAAAACCAATACTTTCGTAGTATTCAATGACATTCACATCTTTAAAACCGGAGGTGACCTAGTTAACATTACACTTGTGCGCTATTACAAGTTCCTATTTTGTTCGTCATAGAGGTTAGTATTGCAGAATATGTTTTGCTAGACACATCAAGGATTGAAAATCTAGAGTTTGGTACGCATTTGCGTGAGCGCAAATAAACATAAAACCAGGGCGAAAGATTCGCACGTGCAGATGTATCCGCGTTTGTTCCAAGCTGTTAATTCAAAGATCTAGTTCATGAGACTATTACATAAACGATATTTGTCTTATTTTTTTTAACATCATTCATATTTCTTGTTATTTATGTAGCATCAATTTGATAGTGCCCTTAAATTTATAGAACTCCTAAAATATTAAGGATTGATTAATTTTCGTTTGCTATAATTTGTTCAAAATATGACTTAATACTATTACAATTACTTAATAAAGAAACTTACTATATAAATTGTATGACTTTGACAATGCTTAAAATAGATGGCCCCAAATTTAAGAAGCTTTAGATTAATCGGTTATTAGCCCTTAAAAAATACACCCCAACATTCATATCATTAAAGGTGTCACACAACACCTTTAAAAAATTAAGTTATTTACAAAAAATAACTTAATTTTTTATTTCATGCGTTGATGTCTATTTAAGGTTCTTTTGATATTTATGTTAAAATTGGAACAAATTACAGTACTTGCATGTTTTAAACAACATTTTAAGGCGGATTTTCATAAAGCGTTGCTCGCTAGTTGTGCGCTGAAAATACATAGATTTGATTTAAACACTACACACATGTGCCATATTTATGTCATATTCTCAGTATTCATTAACATACTGTATTTCGGGATAGTGCAATATATATTTTTATGTCTAGTTACTTATTGATTGTATATTGAAATTTAATACAACATGTTGTATAATTTTCCATTTGCATAAAATACTGACTAATATTATTTACATTAATAATTCCGTAAATAAATTAATGAAGTATACATATATGGACACGATAGAATCAGTATCATGTATATGTATATCATGGTGCTGCAAAGATTAATTTTCTAATTGTTAAGCATTTTAAAGCCAAGAATTTTATAAGACTATTGTGTCATTTGCAATATCCTCGTCAAGCTCTTTCACTGCGTGATTTGGTTTTATGACACAAACCTATTTGGAACTGCGCCAGTGAGCACAATTTATTTCTTGGCATTTGCAAGTATTTCTACCACCTAACTTTTTAGTTAGAGCAGTTTACATTATCCTAGATAACAATTACGTATATTTTCTATTTCGGGAGAGATTTTAATTTTTTTTATATCTTGGGTCTAGATTTCAACCGCCTGTGTTGACAATCACTGGGGTTCTGCCCCATTATTTATAATAATTTGTCGATTATATATAAAAATGGTTTAATTGCACACATCGATAGGTTTTTGTATGTCTCTCATAGGTGTAAACTGCCGACGGTCCATGTTGGTGCAGTTCCGCCTAAAGTTAGTTGCTAAACACGCTGACAAATGTTATTAAGACATATTATTAGAAATACAGAGAACAATTCAAAGAACATCATTCGTATCAATATCTTTTAATTTTACAGATTTACATTCTGAATGGGGTAAAACTCCGTAGGTCACCATAAGTAGCACTATAATCAACACAATTATCATAAAAAAAGAAATGTATCCCACGTCTACTGTTGCGCAAGTACGTCGATCGTCTTATTAGTAAGTGAGAAAGTGAATTGATCAGTGAAAGTGCCCTCAGTTATCTAATTCAATGGCATATGATTATGACGTTTGACCACCTGCCGGACTAGTTTGGGTGTGTTTACAATCATGGCGTATAGTGTATGCTAACCAAGGCTAAACACGAATGCTTTTACGGCCGGTTTCAATATGTTATCTATAGATAGCGACAGGCCTACCTACGATAGGTTTTTTCTTATATACCGACAGATGGCGTTGTCATATGCATGAATTTCAGCTACAGACGATATGAAGAAAATAAACGTAAAATAATTATAATAATACCCCTCAGCCGTCTGGCCTCCCCTCTGGATTTAAATTCATTTGCTTCAATAATAATAATTCCTTCTCACTAAATGATGATATCAAAACGCATAAGTTTAGTTTACAAGCTGGTTGCCATACTATGCCATAAATTTTTTTATAAAAAATTGTCGTGAAACACAAATATACAGCTTATTCTCTGTATTTATTTGATGAATACTATAGTAAATTCACCACCTCCGTTCTACAACTATATTGTTACAAGTGTAAACGATAATTTTTATGATGTTCGTTTTTTTCATACAGGTAAATAAATATTTATTATCAATATAAACAATATTTGACCAGTACCAACATTTTTGGCGTACATCCAAAATATGTTAAATGGAAAATAAATAAATCTGAAGTTGTGACGCACTAAATTATAGGTGTAAAATATACCTATTATTATATCTGTATCTTATATAGCTTCCGCTTGGGTCTCTTGCTAATTTTAACAGTATTTTTCAATTCCAACCAGTACTTCCAGAGGTTAGCCTCTATAACCTCACAAACTTTACCTCTTTATAATATTATAAATATAGAGGAATATTTTTCGAAGAAAAAATACGTGATCCAAAACAGTGACGTTGAATTGTACAGATCATACCATGTGTTTCTAATTTTTTAGTACTTAGAATGAAAGTTTCAAAATGTTTATTTCCATTTTAATTTCCTTCTACGGGACGATATTCTTCTTCTTTGGGGAAGAATTACACATGTTCCTTGAGAAATATAACCATGTATTCCTGCAGTAAGTCACTACAGCCCATTGATAAGTCTTGTATTAGTAGCAGGGGAACTTTGTGTCCAAGTCACTAAGTGAATTTTGGCTTGAAATATCGAACGAAAGTAATAGACTCAATCTTTTCATATTTCTTAGGAGAGTATTGAAAAAAAATATACTTTCAACTTTGAAAATAAAATAATATCTCATATAACGTAGACTCTTATGTACTAAAGTTAATTTACCAAAACCATATAAAAACATATAAATTTAAGCAATGATAGTATTCATTAATGCTATAAAGTTATTTGATTTTATAAAGCATCTCGTAGGTTAATTCACAGCATCATGTAATTACAAAGGAATTCAAGATCGTAATGCATCAATGTGAGCCCAGTGGAGCACTGCCAATGGCGCGCGTTTCATAGAAAACATTTTTCATGGCGCTCGTAATGATTATATTTGCCTGTTGTAAGTTTAGCGGAAATTATGAAAACCCAGTTATAGTGGTAATTTAAATACCCAATAAATAATTATAAGATTTCAGTACTGTCATAATATGTTATTTTATATGAAGATAAAGTAGGAATAAGATAAGTAATATGAAGATAAAAGAAGAGCTAATTACCCACGGAAATTAGGTTTGTGCTGTATTTGAAAACATATCTTGGGATGACAGATATAGCTATAGTGTTCAGCGACAATATAATTGAGAACATAATAATGTTAACCTAGGTATGAACCTGGCCCGTTTTATTATGGCTAGCTTGGCTAGGCTGACTCTGGCTCGTTTTATCATGGCTGGCTTATTGATATATATCAATTCTTCTATAAGGTAAGTGTGCGAACGTCAACACGGGTGTGGGTGTGTAATTTTCTATATATTGTAATGTGTCAAGTCGTGTCAAGTAAGTGTGTGTGCTTACTCACATCATAATTTCTACGGCATTAATAATGGAGTAAATGGCTCCGGGATACCGGTGTAACGTATCCCTTTATGCTTCAAGAAGTTTTTGACGAGTTATTTTGCCATTTTGTACTTGCAAGATTTAAAAAAAAATGGAATGAAATGTAAGAGTTTGTGATACAATGATACGAAAATGGAATGGTGTGTTGAAACGATTACGATGAAATGGTAAGCAAATGGAAATAAAATAATAAAAAGACTTTAAATAAATGAACTTATGTTCAAATGAAACACTGAAACATAAGTCACTAAATTTAAAACAAAAAACTAAAACAGTGTATTTCATTTATACGAAATGAAATACACAGCACCCAACCGACCCCGCCATTAAGCGCCAAAACTCCTCCGAATTATATATCTAATAAAGCGGGTAAGATACAGTAATTATTAGAAAAATAAAGACAGCACTGAGCAGCTATTAAATATGAAATGAAATGATTTGCGAAGCGGTGGGTTTTGGAGTTTTAAGAACAAATGTGTAGTTATAAATAAAATGTCATGACATATCATAAATGCTATCATTCGATATATCTATAGCATAATATTTACTATAAATGAATAAAAAATCCCTGTGATAAGAACATTATCATTTTGATAAAGTGTTTAAATTTCTAAAATTTATATAATGTGCATCGATATTACATTTATTGAGAGTATGTAAATTACATATATTTAAAAAAGGTCCAATGTATCCTTGTTGGTCCTGTTACTAAAATTTGAATATAATAATAGATCTAGGTAAGATAGAGATTAGACAGATAGAATGCTAATAAATATTTTTTTTATATTGGTGAATATAAAAATATTGTTCTTTGTTTTACATATATGTTTATCTTTGCCGTTGTGAAATATATGAAAAAACACGTATATTCCTTGATTTCATTCAAAAACACTCTTTTTGCTCTGATTTTTATTATCAAGTTTTGACTTAGTCTATAAAAACTCACTATATTAATAATAAATAGCTCATTAATTACTTATTATTACAAATAACAGTTGATAAATAAAGTTTCACATAAAACTTTCTTGCAAATTTATGCTTATCGTTATTTAAATAATCACAGTATTCTCACCAACACCTTAGATATTATTCATTCTCTATATTTTCTTTGAAATGCCATATTGAAGATCCAATTGTCACATTCCTACTGTCCACTATAATATTTCTGGATGAGTCAATATTCAAAAACTTACACGTACCGATCACTTCCACTTTTCCAACATTTTCTTTTATGACTATGTTATAATTGTTGCCAACTAGCTGTATTTTGCCTTTGTTCCGAAATATTGTAACACAATTATTTTCGCCAATAATTTTCAGTCGCTTTTTGTTATCCTTTAGTTCTATTTTCAAGTTATCACCGGATAAGACATATGTTTTCATTTTCGGACAATCCACAGTGTTGCTGCTTCGACGGACATTTGAGTAATGCTATGATGATTTCGCACACAGTACCAACTCTTGTAAGTGTTAACAGCAAGGAAAGGTGCTGTAATTCCCCGATCAAGATAAATTACAATCAATATTTGCTGACCCGTTAGAAACACTGATGATGCAGTCGTTGGAGGTTAAGTCAACCTGTGTAATTTTAGTTAGTAATAATTCGGTATCAATGATTTACTTTCATAAGAACTATTATGGGTGAGCAATATCCTAATCATATTGACTTTTGACGTTAAAGAATGCCAAACAAGTAGATGTACCATTTGATGGTACATTATCAAGAAATCACTTGAAACTGTTGTTGCGTCGTCAATCTAGAGCAAGAGGTGTTAATCTTCCTTAACTTAAGATTTTTATGATTGATATGATTTTTATACTCGTATCTATTATGTGGTAGATTTTACTTGATAAAAAATGTATAATGTAATTATTATACTATTGAGTAATTAAACACTTTATATAATTCAAGAAGGTATGCATTGAAATTAATCAACTGTTTTTCCTTTATCGTTTTATGTTATTTCCATTTTACATAAATCTTATTTAATGGACATTAAATATATGTCCGTTTTCCGACAATCTGCTCGTAAGAAGCACTTCAATATGAAGCACTTCATTATCAGACCCAATATTTGTAATATAAATTTCTATTCCTAATTTTATGCATTTAACTAATATACTTTTAAATCTTATATTTCCGCATTACATATTTTAATTATATTTAAAAGTAAGGAATACCCTTAGATATCATCCACATAGATGTTGTTAAAATACCTATTTATTTAACTTCAATGATCTATTGTATTTTTACTTCTACCAGGCTACAGGTGTGTACAGGGACAGATGTGTCCATAATATACCTAATTTATATCTATAATTATTAAGTCATTGATAGATTGTTATAGATTTGTAGATAGCGATTGATATTTAAAGCAGGAGAAGCTGTTGGTAAACTTGATCGTAAGCAAGCATTTAGAAGATCACTTAGCAATATAAATGTTATATCCACGGCACATCGCCGGCGTCTGTTATAAATTGGCTTCCTTTCCACGTTGCCGCTATTTCATTTGGCTGAGAATAACCGTCTCGACTCCATTTCGCGAACTCCGACGATGATTAGGGTCGCCATGAGGATGGTTATATCATGTTTTTGATTTATTACTCATGTGTTGTTTAATGTGTCCTTCATTAAACAACTTTTTATATAGGTTGTTTTATATAAAGTGATAGAATATTCCAACATTCTAAATCCCTATGAATACGGAAATACTTACGGATACGTACAGAATATTGTGTGATTTAATGTAATTATTTTAAGTAAGAACAAAATTGTAAGCTCTTTTAAAACTTTTAACCAATTCTGAAAAATCTTATTTTACACGAGAAAATTTGCTCGTGTTATATTATTCGTTATTGTGTTAACCCTACAATGACCTGTTATTTGTGTCCAGCGGCTTGCTCGGTAACTTTAGCCGGCTCTTTCATCTCGCGTGAAATAACCCTCCGTTGCCGTCGCAGTTCAGTTTTCGACCAGTATTACTAGTGAACTTTTTGTTTTGACGGGCGGGCCCTATGGCCAAACAAGATCACAATCAATGAAGTCGGAGTAAATATATTATATTATTTAAATCATGTCTATTAGTAAATCTAGAATGTTCTATCTTAAAGCATAAAATAGGGATACTCCTTAACTAAAACCGTATCAACATATTTGTTTTCAAATATTTCCTCATAAAAGTTCTCTAACAGTTATGCAATGGTTGTCTATTGCTTCCATGGTCCCTCGTAATTGGCTTTTTATTTCAAAGAATGCCAAAAAAGTAGATGTACCACCGGTTAGTGGTGACCATGAGCCAAGACCTACCCTTTTACATATATACACTTATTGAACGTCAATCTAATTCGTCTAATTAATTCTCTGTTCTAAAATTTACTTGTCTTGTCCTGCATTCGCCTTATTTAGCATTTGTATCTTGGCAAATATTTTGCTCCTTTTGGTTTAATGAATAGAGTTTTTCAAAAACAAAATTTTGGTTTTCTATTTATCTATTGTTTTTTCTCTTCTCTTGTTTTCTCTCATATTCATTTATATTAGGAAAACAATAATAAAAAACATTTTATTAGAAACTACCGAATATAAGCTGTAGCTTTGTTCTGAGTTTGCCTTCTACCCGTGCTCATATCTCCAGAACAAATCTATTTATTAGCAATATTCATTTGATCTGCATAACAGAAATAGCTTGCAGTGCGCTTAAATGACGCATGTGCAGTGTCTGTTAATCTACATTAATTGTGCGGATTATTTGAAATGTTCCACTCGATATTATAATATGGTTCAATTATATTTAAGTTATACTTAAGTTATAATTATATTTAAATTATACGAGAAATAGAATAAGTATTTCCAACTGCTACCAACTGCTACTGCAAAATTAAGCATTTACCTTTTAACTATGCGGAAGGTAACAAATGAAAGAACGTAACGATCTTAGAAGTTACGCGGAAAACAATGATTTCTTTATTACAAATTGCTCCACTGTCAAATAACTATGGTTAATAACAAATATTTTTTTTTTATCGTATTAATTACTGAGTTAAAATGAAAAGGTAATAGTAATTAAACTTTTCTATTTATATTTGCTATCAGAGAAGAAGCTACGGTGTTGAATTTGCAATGTTAGTAAAGAAAAGACAAAGAAAGTTTCGAGAATGCAATAATATTTATTCAGTCTCAGTATTCAGTATCACGAAGAATAACATTCATTATTTTATTATTTTTATAAAATATACATATAAAGTATTCGTATTGCATCATCAGTTATTGTGTTAAAATTATCGATGATGCCTCAATTATGATCGTTAACGAATAATTTAATCTGATATTGCTATTATTCTAATATAAAGAAATACATTTCTGTTAATTCCGTCTTAACAAGTAACTTATTTACTTGAATAGTTAATTTATCAATACCTGTTAAGTTGAGTTATTTATTTATTTTTCTTAAACATTTTTAACAATCAAAATGTTAGAAAAACGTAAGAAATAGGTACTACACATCAAAACACATAAAAAACGTCATATTAAGGAACTAACTCAAAATAAAATAAGTTTCTACAAGGTTTTGAAATTGCTTTTACTCCAAGCAGCTGCCGGGCTTTACTTATTTATATATATATTTTTTGTAATTATTATTCTTATTTATTTCATATTTCGCCAGCCTGATGATATTCAGGTCCATACCCAGACGCAGACCATAAGGTACAGGCCGTGCCCACCTGTGGGACGGATATAGGCGGTTTATGATGATGATTATTATATTTTGCTTAAAAAATTAAGATTGGCTTTGATTATCTGCTATGTATAATACTGTTAAATAGTAAATTAATAATAACCGTGAATTACACATTTCATTGAAATTCATATAGGTAGTGGTTTTATACGAGCTAAAAATAAAGATAATTGCCTTGAAAATCGATAAAATTAGCTTATTGATTTATATTAACTGATTAGACTTACAGCAAAAACTGATTAGTGTGAACTCAGAAAAATATGTAATATATGTATTGTTATTATTTGCTTGTTGCTCGACCCGCTTAAATTATAAAGTGTTCATCATCTCTCACGGGACAAAAACAACCTTTATTATTGTCTTTCTCAGAATGTTATCTATCTCCATACCAAAGTGGTTTAGGTGTAAAAAGAATAATAATAAGTAAAAATATATAAGATATAAACTGTTATAATAGCGCGGGACACTCATCGATATATTAATTTTACATTTGAATGAGTAGATTATTTACTTATTTAATATTTTATATTTTATTGCAAACTGAATCATGAAAACTTCTGATCATTTAATTGATAAACGCATTTAATCACATTTATTTAAAATAATTATATCAGAGTTTAAAACCATAGTGAGCTGGCGCTCAGCCGAGACCAGTCCCGACACGACGCAGGCGCAGCATTTGTCCACTTCTCGGAATTGTGTCTCGCCTCAAATAGTTCGTTGCACTGTCCCCACGTTAGATAGCGACCTCACACGCATTAAATAGTCTCTGATCTTGCCGCAAAATATTAGGTAGGTAATAAATAATTAGATACCAATCCTGAAAAGACGACACTATTTTTTGCTACCACGGTTCTGTGTTCTAATGTCAATTTTTATTACAAGCAAAATAGTAAAGAAATGCATCTATTAATAAATTCTTGGCTACTTGAATTATATGCCAAATTTTGAATTTTATCAGGAATAGTTTAAATTTTTTAAATTAACCTATAAACTATTTTACCATGAGTTCCTGCAATAATAAAGAAGAATAATATATTGCGAATTTAACGGTAGTGAACGTGGCGTTAAAGATTAACTTGTTTACTTTAGACGACTGACTTCAAACGGGTTTTTGTAGTCTAGTCACGTTATATTTAATAGAATACAAACACGTATTACAGTTGTAACGTAATAAAATGGGAAACACCAATAAAAATATTAAAAAATACCCAGAATTATTATGAGATATATGATTTAGGTTATCATAATAAATACTATGACCTACCCACAGATAAGAGTAGCACAAATGGCCAGCCCTACCACATGTGGAAACCTCATTAGTGGATTGTGTAATTAAACAAGGTATCATGTCAGGCAGCCGGTTACCATATAGCACCTAAGGCTTCTAATTTCTACCGCATTATAGTTGCGCAACACACATGATTAACCTCAAAAACATATATAGGCATTAATTGAATTCGAACCATGTATAATTGACTTAATTGCATTGAGACTTTAATTGGGCTGAATAAGATGGAATACTTTTAATATAACTGTTACAGGTAATTATATTCCTTCATAAGACACCCAGAAAAATGTAGTACTCTATATGTATAGTGCAACGGATAAATTATATTTCGTCGCTTCATTCGAAGATATAACATTTACAACGTAGTCCCTTTACCTACAAGGCAACATCGCACGCTTTAGAGAAAAACATTTTTTTTTTTTTTTTTTTTAGTTTTTAAACTCACCGCCGCTTACCTTTGGTTACGTCATTCTTTTTCCGTGCGAGGCAACAAGCGTACGCGCTCCCGCGCTTTAGTTACTTCTTTTACGATTTCATATTAATAATTTTGTTAATTTTTAGTTTCAATAATGCCCAAGCGTAGTACAGGTGATAAAATCGAACGCTATCGTAAAAAAATTCGAAAACTAGAACAAAAGGAGGAGGAACAAAATGAACGTCGACGTTCTAGACCAATGATCGATACTTCATCGGAGGAGTCAGATGTCAATAACAATTCTGGTAGGTTGTAATTTATTGATATTATAAAGTGAAAGTGTTATATATTATGGTAATATAAAACATAGCCTGGGGGTTGACCGCGAGTTAACACGATGGCATAATGATTAGCTTGGGGGTTGACCGTGAGTCAACACGATAGCATAATGCAGAAAATAAGAACTTCCTGTTACTAGGAACAACTTTAACATTCTGCGAATTTTCATGAACCTGGGGGTTGACCGTGAGTCAACACGATGGTTAATATTAATAAGGACTTATCCTTCTATGATTTGTAGCTAAATCAATTACATTAAAAGGCAATGTGTGTTTTACATAATTACATAAATATTATGGACAAATTAGAATTAATTATTATGACATATTTATAACACATTTATAATTTATATAATATATAAAGCAATAATTAAAAGAATTAAATCAACTCATCTCCTTCGTTGCCCATAGACACTGAAGCAATACAAGCTCCTTTGCGGCCTAATTTAGTAACAAATAATAGTGTACCGCCTGAACAAATACCAGTGGTACCAGATACGGTTGATGAGTTGCAGAATATTCCGGAACTTGATCCGGATATTCTTTCAGCACTAGGAGAACCAATTGACGAGTCTCCGAAGTTTGGAGCACCTATTCATATAAATTTGGCACAGAGATGGGAAATTATTTTAAAGAAGGGTACCCCTAAAGAGAAAAGGGAGAAATTAATCAAGGATTATTCTATCCCAGAGAATTGTTCTCTACTTCAGGCACCCAAACTTAACGCAGAAATATCCGCTGCTATTTCCGATATTGCAAGGAATCGGGATAAGAAACTGGAAGCAGCCCAGCAACAATTAGGCGTGGGTTTAACAGCTATAAATAGAGCTTTATCTCTTCTCCTCACCAGTGATGATAAAATCCAGACTATTAAATTAATAAGTGATGGATGTCGCATATTAACGGACCTACACTTTATGAACTCAGTAGCTCGTACAAAAATATTAACACCCGGATTAGACAAATCCTTCTTAAATATTATAAAAGACACTGAGAGGGACGTACAATTATTCGGCTCTAATCTCTCAGAGAAAAAAAAAAGGCTTCTAAAGTAATAGAAAAGCAAGGGCTTCAGATAAAAAAGCCTTACGTTACTCCCAAGCCTACGGCCACACTAGCTGTATCATCGACGGTAACACGGCCCCGCTACCAGAAAAACTGGGCAGCCCCCTCACGCTACCCGTCGAACAGGGGGGGGCGCGGGGGGGCCAAGAAGCCGACCTTCACGAGCCGTCGAGCTCCGCTCAATCAACAGCACAAGACTTACACCAAAAACAAGCCTCATGCTCCTGGTCAACAGTAAACAAGGTACACAAACGTGCTGGCCGAATTCACCATTTTTTATCCTGCTGGCTCAAGGTTACTAATAATCATATTATTTTAGACTGGATCCGGAAAGGATTTCCTATAAATTTTAATAAAAAAAAATAAAAAATAAAAAAATTAAATATACCTTATAATTGTTCCTGGGTGCAATCAGGCCCTGTAGGAATCAATTTATCTCGAAAATTTTCGTAGCGCCTAAATCAAAAGGGTGGACAGAGATTCATTTTGAATTTGAAAGAGCTTAACAAGTTTGTAGTAAAATCTCAGTTCAAAATGGAAACCGCTTTTAAATTGAGACCTATAAATTGCTATATGGCCACAATAGATTTAAAAGAGGCTTATTTAACTATTCCAATCAGAAAAAATCATTCTAAATACTTACGTTTTGAATTCCAGGCTAATAACAAGGTCATTACATATGAATTCTCTTCCATGTCCTACGGTTTTTCGATTGCACCCATGACGTTCACAAAAATAATGAAAGAGGTTATAACACACCTACGAAACCGTGGTTTTAAATCAGTTCAATATTAAGATGACATACTTTGTATCGGGGATACATATCAGCAGTGTTATAATAATGTAAAGGAAACAGTGAAAATTCTAGAATGCTTAGGTTTTGTCATAAATTATGATAAAAATTGTTTACAAGTCCAACAAAAACGTAAATTCTTAGGTTTAATTTTTAATTTCGTAACTCAAACTATGTCTTTACCAGATAATAAACACAAACATATTACGCACTTAATTGATAAATTTTCACTACTTCCTTGTTGTACAATTAGAGAATATGCACAACTTATCGGAGTCCTTACTGCAGCGTGTCCTGAGGTCAAATATACTATAAATATATATATAAATATACTATAAATATATATATAAATATATATATAAATATATATATGGATATATATATAAATATATGTATATAAATATATATATGAATATATGGGTTTATACCAAGATCTTAGAGAGACAAAGATTTCTGGCTCTTCAAACCCATAAAAATTATAAAACAAAATAAACTCATAAGTCTACTTACAGAAGATCTGAACTGGAAATATATATATATATACCCTAACACCACTCCAGATTTAAAATTTCTCTGTGGAAATGTATACATATGCATCTAGAATAAATAGCGGGTGGAAGGATGATGAAATGACATTTCATATTAATTATTTAGAGCTGCTAGCAATTTTCTTGGCATTAAAATGTTTAGCTCGCGATTTTTTAAATTGCACCATATTATTAAGAGTTGATAATACAACCGCAATTAGTTATATCAATCGTATGGGACGAACTCAATTCTCACCTTTGAATAATTTAGCTCGATCAATCTGGCAATGGTGTGAGACACATATTTGGATATTTGCGTCTTACATAAATACGAAAGATAATAAGGAAGCCGAAATAGACTATTTGCTTCTCGAACTAATGCCAAAGGTAATAATTATTTGTCTTGGAAACCAGATCCACATGCAATTGCAGTAGACGCTTTTACGATAAGTTGAAAAAAAAAAAAAAAAAAAAAAAATGCAATCCCTCAAAAATAACTTTACAAAATTAATGCTAAACAAGCATCAGGTATTTTAGTTTTTCCAATTTGGCCTTCACAGGTTTGGTAACCAAAGATACAAAGTATGTTAATATCCCAAATTGTATACCTAACCCCTAACGAACATCTTTTACGGTCCTCTTACAGGACCCACCATCCACTCCACAAGAGGCTTACCCTGGGTGCCGCAGTACTCTCCAGCTCGCGTTCGCACACCGCGGTACGCCACCCAGCGCCTTGAACCTAATGTTAGCATCTTTGTCTACTAGTACCATGAAGCAATACGATATTACTTTCAAGCTATGGTGGACATTTTGTATAAAAAATAATATCGGCTTTTACGAAACTTCAACATCATCTGTAATTTCATTTTTGTCTGAACAATTTGATAAAGGGTCATCATATAGTTCTCTAAATAGTCATCGATCTGCCCTTTCTTTGATCTTAGGTAATAATATCGGGTCAGATGAGAATATAAAAAGGTTATTAAAAGGCGTTTTTAAAGTGAGACCAAGCTTACCAAAGTACACAAAGACCTGGGACCCCCAAAAAGTACTTAATGAGATTTCGAAATGGTCCCCAAATAGAGAACTATCTATAGAAAAGATAACAAAGAAACTAGTTATCCTACTAGCTTTGTGCACAGCTCACCGGGTCCAAACTCTTTCTTTAATTAAGATCAGTAATATACTATTTTCCTATACAGGGGTTGAAATTCCAATAACCGATATTATTAAAACATCTGCTCGTGGTCGCAGTCAACCCTTATTATTTCTTGCTTACTTTAAAGATAATCTCAGCATTTGTCCATCCACCGCGTTGGAAGATTATCTTTCTATGACAAAGCCACACAGAACTGAGGCAATGCCATATTTATTTTTAACCTTTCGTAGCCCATTCAGATGTGCTAGTAAACAATCTATAAGTAGATGGATTAAATATGTCCTAATCGTGAGTGGCGTAGATATTACAGTGTTTACCGCGCATAGCACACGCCATGCCGCTACATCGGCAGCTAGAGCAGGCGGTGTCTCAATAGACGTTATACGTAAGCGAGCTGGGTGGACCAGCACTTCCCAAACTTTTGCAAAGTTTTATGATCGATCAATTATTGTAGATGATAATTTTTCAAGGTCGATTTTTTTAGATAAATCAGTAACAAATAAATAAAAATAAAGAATTTTTTCATTGAAAATTGATATCAATATATATGTTGTAGCATTATCTAAAACCTTTGATTATTAAATAAATATCATGTGATTGTTAAAATACTGTTTTCACTAGTATCAATGGGTAACCAAAACTTCTTACTCTAAACATCTACGTTGTAAATGTTATATCTTCGAATGAAGCGACGAAATATAATATATGATCAAACGAACTTCCTAAGCGAAGTTCGATCGATATTATATGAGTCGCTTCATTCGAAGATATATTTTCCCCCCCACCCGTAGCCCGTTTATGAAGTTTTGTTCACATTAATACATTGTTATCTCTAAAAGAATGACGTAACCAAAGGTAAGCGGCGGTGAGTTTAAAAACTAAAAAAAAAAAAAAAAAAAAATGTTTTTCTCTAAAGCGTGCGATGTTGCCTTGTAGGTAAAGGGACTACGTTGTAAATGTTATATCTTCGAATGAAGCGACTCATATAATATCGATCGAACTTCGCTTAGGAAGTTCGTTTGATCATATATTAGCTGTAAAAATATTTATGACGTCACGAAGATTCGATTATTGCAATTCTAAGAGCGGCCATATCTTTGTTGTGAGTGCGGCAGATTAATATAATAATAAGTTCAAAAAATTTGACGTGAAAGAAAAGTAGGTATCCAGGTTTGTCATCGTTACTCATGAAATGATGATATAATATTATATTGTTTTAGAAAATTGTGTAAGTGCCGTGGGAACAATCGCTGTTTGGACTGTGAAGATGAGAACCACTTAGGTCAAAGTTTTAATTGTTCCTGATGTAACTAGGTACAGTACTTAATAACAGTCATGTTAATTAAATTTATATAAATTTGATCTTCTTTGCCTACAAATTTCCGTCGAGTAAAAATACATATTAATGATAGATTACATATTAATAAAAGAGTATGAAATTTGTAGCACTTGGGTGCTGCAAATTTCATACTCTTTTTGTTTATAATTTAATTAATAGGTAAATCAATATGTAGACCATAAAAAAACCATTACGTTTTTCTGTATATCTGCCTTTTTATTCTAATGCGATATAACGATGACAGTTATCAAATTATAATTACTTATTAGATAAGTGTTTCGGTGTTGACTTGCCTAATCTAAATTTCATACTCTTTTTGTTTTAGATAGTTCAGCATAAATAGAAGCGATATTACACAGATAGCAGAGCAATAACGCTCACTGGCTCGGCATCAATTTAGATGTCAACTGAAAGGTCAATTGCCAATTTCCTCGTGATTGTTTCTGTATAATTACTGCACTATAGTCTTGTTTTCGAGCTCACTTAAATCATGATTAAAGATGACGATAATGTGCTGTATTTGGCGCCAGGACGCCAGCTTAGATGTAGCACTTCATTGATGCTTGTACTTTGTAGGTTGTTGAGACGATTTTTATAAATCTATATTCGAACATCGACTTCAATAAAGGTTTTATTATCTTACCACCCTAACGGCAATTATACACAAAAAATCTATTGATTTGATTTTTGCAATGGGCTCTTCACAGAGCGACACCAGTTTCAATACCAATATCCCACCACCCGGTATCCCCGTGGTAAGATATAGGTGATGAAGCTGATGCTGCTATGTATATACAATAAACAAAAAAATGATGTTCATTTATTTAACACTTTATATAAAAAAAATAACAAGATCATTCGTGGTTTATTTAAAAATAAAGAAAGTATATAATAAAGAAAATAATCTTGTATTTTTTACACTAGCACATTGTCTGAAATTTGGCAAAAGCCACAATAAGAATCAACCCTAAACATATTTACCATTATAGATTAGGTAAGAAACATTATATTTTAAACGATTTATATCTATAAGGCTCTGTACCTCAATACCTAATCTGACAATTGGTCAAAGGTATTCATTGATATATTTTTATAATTTTGTATATTGACATAGGCAATCTTTTGCATTTTCTAAGAATTAATAATCTGTGGTTGTAGTTCAGGTTCATGATTCACTTCGTGACGAGAAAGTAATGCTGTTACGAGTTAATTTTAATTTATTTATGATACATAAGAGAATAAAAGAACACTTATAAGAAACAGAATAGATCATTGGCGGTTATGCATTTTTAACTCTGTTATATTTACAAAAATGTTTCAATCTGAATTTTTAATACTTTATTAAAAAATCCTTTATTATAATAAAACTTTTGGGTTTATTACTGTTCTTTAACAAGAACATGTGTCGCGTTAATCATAAACTTCTTGACCTAGCTTAGTAGGTATTTTTAATACTATAAATAAATAAGTAAATTATTGACTTGTACGCGTTCCAAAATCGTACACACATAGTAAATATCATAAATATAACTCAATTCGTGAGCAGCCATTGCCAGTTGTCGGTGGCCGGTTACGTATAAAATTTTATGTCTCATTGGTTATATTGATTGACTGAATTAATCACCTGTAAACATAAAAAATGTCTTATAGTTCAATAACAACGGAATGAGCTGTTGTATGAAGGCAAACAAAATATATTTATGTAGGCGTATAGATTTATGTGTACGTGATACGTCACGTACACAGAGATAACTTTATAATTTAATTAATAGGTAAATCAATATGTAGACCATAAAAAAACCATTACGTTTTTCTGTATATCTGCCTTTTTATTCTAATGCGATATAACGATGACAGTTATCAAATTATAATTACTTATTAGATAAGTGTTTCGGTGTTGACTTGCCTAATCTAAATATTAATACGTGATAAGCTGATTTCAAACGGATTTCTTAAAAAGGCCATAATTTTTATGGGCAATGTTATTGGTCGTTTGCTATATATTAAGTTTACGACTGAATAATATGATTAATAACTAAACATTATATCGTTTGTGTACGAATCATTACAATATGAAGGTAGACTCATAACTCTAGTTGTTTAAAAGGTGGCATGACTTTAAATTAATATTATAAATAAAGAAATTATCTATATAGAAGTCTCAAATTCTTTAACATAGCAATAGCCAAAAAAATTATTACGATTTTTAGCTTATTTCACGCCACTCGACCATCTGGGGGCGGGCGTTGGAATAATCTCTCAACGTAACAATAATAGCAGACGTCAGGTATCTAACTCAGAAACTATAAAAAATAAATGGTCAACCACGAGTCAATATTCTGAAAGAGAGATCCGTAGCTTCTTATCTAATCAAAGCGTAAATGCCAAGGTATTTGTTATAATGGTAACAGACGTTAAAATAACTTTGTTTTTTAAAGTTGTTTTAGTATTTATATATATTTTTAAACTTCTTTCTATATCCAAAGTATATAGCGAAACTTACATAAATTGAAATTAAAATTACATCAGGAAATTAGAAATGTAATTTAGGTGCTCCTGAATCCAAATTTCATTTACTGGCTCTGAATGGGTACCTTCAAGAATTTACGGATTTGCTTTTAGATCTATTGTAGCACAAAATTGTATCTTTGTGTTATATTATATTCAGAACTGAACCCTAAAAGAACCATACCGTCGTAATATATTAATGAAAAGATGGCGGACAAAACCCCCGGGAATTATTTAAATGGCGGCGCGCTCACAACAGTTACCAAAGTTTATTTTGTTTGACTGTTCAGAAAAGAAAACAAAAGTGGTAACGTTCTCTCCTATTTGCCTCTGACCTATTGACAATACCTGGCGGGATGAAATATGGCGTGCCTAACGAAAAACAGATTAGGTGGACGATATTCTGAAGGCATTGTCGGTGCGGCGTCTTTTGAGTCTGTTTGCCGTTTCGAACAGAGTCTTCGTTTGTTTCTTTTTATTTACCTGTTTAAATCATGGGAGTTATATCGAATGTGTTCTTAAGGCATTAAAATGTATTAAATACAGAGTGGAGAAAACAATATGATATGAAATAAAAACGCTGCACTAGTTTATAGAAATGTTTTGCAACAATCAAGCTAACTTCATAACATTTCTATTTACGAATGCAACCAATGTTCTAATTTAATGTCGTATTGTCAACTCCTATATAAGTAGGTAATTATTTAATTTTAACAGCAATATATTCACAACCCAATGTTGTCCATCAATATAGCATAGTATCGAAAATGTCTAGCGGTTAATTAATTACTAATATTTAACTATTGGTAAGAGATATAAAATGTGTCTTAAATACATTTATTAGTCACAAAGCATGGTAATTTTTAATTAACTTTATAATTTAATTATTTCAAACATTATCAATCGAATGAACCGACGATTTACATTATTCTTAAATATTCCAAATCCGATTCCAAAGTAATATTGTTTGATAGTTAACATGATTAACTAAAAAAAGACACTACTCTACGGTTAAATCAGATTAGTAATAAAACGCAATAAACCATTAAGGCCTTATTAGAAATCGACAGTTTATTTGGTTCATTAATAGTAAATGGCCAAGATTTAAAATTTTAGATACACGCTAACCCTTCAAAATATGTCATAATTATACTGTCAAAGCAAAACGGCAACAGCTTCGGCGTACAACGAGAGATGGCGAGTTGTCTCTTTCTATCATACTGTATTTTTTAGTTCAGTCTTCTTTATCATCCGCTCGCCATTTTTTATATAAATACAGTCATTTTTATAATGAAATAACTATAAAAATTACTGTATTTACAAATATAATTAAACAACTTTATTTGTAGCCTTAGAAATTATAGGTATCCTATCTGAAGGAAAGTATTTAAAATTCATAATATAAAAATAAAGTAATTATGGGAAATTGATGTGTAATATTGTGAAAACATAATCTGTATCAGGTGTGTAGGGCTAAGTAACACCACAAGCCGGGCAGGCAGACACAATAGCCGACCGTTCTCAGAACCGGTTGTTCCCCCGAATTTCGCGCCGACCACCCATCGGCGCCCGCGCCGCCGAACAGCGCACTGCTCTGCACCGCCTCGCTTGCTAAGGGCTGCCGTATTTAGATTTTAACTGTTCTTGTATTTTACTGGTCTATAAACACACACAGACAAATAATGTGAAATAAATAAAATCTTAAAATAAAATAACTTCTTCAATTTTAACAAAGCACCTCTGTGTTATATTAAGTACAGGCTGTTATTATGCTTACTAGGACAAAATATTTTTTTACTTGACCTTTGTTTTAAAACTGTAAGAAAAAATCCACCAGGAAAAGTTTGAAAAGGAGTCCATCTGCTTGTGTTGAGCGCAGAGAGGTTACTTAGAGAAACTTTGATTGATGAGAAATAGGTAATTTACTTACTGACTAAATTTTTTTGATTCCAAATGCAACCCTAAGACAGATACTTATCGAGCCTGTATTTATGACTAGAAACGCTATTACTGATACAGTCCTCAGGCGAGGGAATTGCAATAGGACCACACGTTGCACTCTTGACGGTGTTATAAATTTTGCCGCGAATTGGTCAACCGCACAATGCACTGATAAAAATATTAAAATACTTTTTTAGTTTGCAAATTGCAACCTATATTGGTATTTATTAAAATAGTTTGTAAAAACCGGTAAATCATGAGCTAGCTAAAGCTTCCGCTTGCAGTTATCTTAACTTTTAGTATTTTTGGTAATAAGATGTTTTAATTTGTGTAAAATATTATTACATTGAAAATCTTCCATATTTTATGTTGGTGGCGACGACAATGATGATGACCTGCGCGCTAACACATATCAATGTGTTAGCGCTAAAACGTTTAAACCAGTTGGTTACCCACATGAAAAACATCAAAATGATTTATAAAATTGCGATTGTGATGGGAATCACGTTGTTAGCCACTTTAATGCCCCGTTTTTAAGTTAACATGAACGAACCTATTTATAGTGTTCATTTCACTATCAAATCGATAAAATTATAATATAATGGAACATTTTTTATATAACAACTAAAAATTTATATTAGTTAACCCACAAGTTAGAAATAAAATGTATCGGAATAACATCGATTATAGATAATCGAAAATGAAAGATAGCGTAAAACAAAAGGCACGAAAAGAATGAAAGATTAATGAATGTGTTTGTGATATTTTTGTCCGCGGCTCTTGGTACTATAAATTAAAACAAAATAAGTTTCATTAGGCCAATCGTAAACAGTCAAAGTTGTTATTCCTGTCGTGGCCACATTATAAAAAGGTGACGCACCTACCGAAATATATTGGCAACGATTAGTATATCTAACAGACAGTTAACTAGACAATGATGTAGCCATCTCAATACAGAGATCAAAATCAATTAGTTGTCGCAAAACTTTCGCAAATCGTGCACAATTTACACTGTTACTTACATAAAAACTTTAATTAAACATATTTAGGTTAAAATACTCAAAGGTAAGCATAGCTCCCCTTTTCCACTACATTTATTATGCAGCTGTACAAAACATAATTGAATGATGTTTCAGTAGAAAGGTTTTAATACGTGTTTAGCAACCAACAGAATCATTTTTGTTTTTAAATCAGACTTGTACTATCATCAATATAAAATGTTGTAGAATTTTGGCATGATTTTTCGCAATCAAGTTCGCAAATGTTCAAATCACGCTGTTCGCATATTTAAGATTTTACGAGAGATCGATAATTCTTTGCTATATTGTACTTCATGATGTTAGCAAATAACGTGAGTAGAACGGCAATAAACGTAAAGATTAATGGCGTACGCCTGAGTGCTAGCCCCGATGTGATGTTAGTTAATTACTTTCAGTAATTATAGTAGAATAAGCGGCATTACCAGATTTCATTCATTTATTCTCGCGTGCTTAGTCTCTCATGACTTTTAACTTATGAAAAAGTTGCCAGTGATTTAAAATGTTTTTGCTAATGAAGTAATTACCAGAGCACTGATTTAGATGAGCATTGTGTAATTTACAATCAATCTTCCATCAATTATTTGATTGGAAGCGTCTGAAGTTACCTTGATTGTTTGTTCAACGACGCGGGGAAAGTGAAACTCTGAATACCGATCGATAAAAGTAAAAGTTTATCAGCTTTGCATATGTTTGAGAAAATGGTTATTCAATTTACGTAATATCATATAAATTTCTTAACATATACCTATGTTGAAATCTTTGGATTTATGTGTAAAATAAATAATATTTTCAATAAGTAATTAGTAGTCCAGTTCAGTAGTTATCTGTTGTACTGTTGTGTGATTTTTAATTATCTTTGTGTGCAATTGTCAATAGGATTTGCAAACTCATCTGTCTTTAGCAAAAAAAATGTTACTTACATGGAAATGGAAGAGAAAAATAGGTATTTATTCATTTGATTTAAATTAGGATTTGCTACAGTGTATGATTAGCCCTCTGTAAAACAGATTACTTATGGGTGTTATATAGACCGATAGCTGCTTAAAAATAATGTAATATGATTGCTGATCGAAGACATTTTAGTGAAACCATTTTGTTTGAGATAATTTTGTTATTTTTAGACATCATCCTTACGGATCCATACAATCCTCATTCAGTGTTGTGCTCTTCATCATTTCGTCTAGTTAATTGTCCCGCCAACATTTGCTTTTTTCTCGATATTTGAATACCCATGTCTTCTACCTTCGTTAGACAATTCATGCAAATGAAAATAAATGCACTACAATCACCTATTACTGTAATTAATAAGTATCTTTCTATTGGATATAAGGTTCAAGGTTATACAAGTTATCAATAACTTAGTTACCACTTCAACTTAACAATGTACGTTCGTACGTACAACGTACTACAAACAATTGCTGCAGTCAGATAGTACTGGCTAATATACAAAGGTAAATACCCGACCTACTTCGACGCGATATCTTCGTCAATGATTCCATTATTGTACAGTTTTTCTTACACTGACGCAACTTCATCAACACTTTAATTTAACCATTTCATAGAGATCCTTCGTAAAGTATAAAAACTCATTTCTTTTCTAGACTAATGTTGTTTAAGAGGGGACAGGGAAGATCTACGTAGTCCGGTTGATGATATCAACAATGTTTGCTTAGCTGTGCAAACACTCTGGTAGCACCGTGTGCCACAAGCGTGCTTTTACCAAGAATTACTCTTTTATTATTATTTGCATATTGTTATTGAAACACGTAGATTATGCTTATCTTAGTTACGCGATAATATGAAAAGTAATTAGTATTTAAAAGGAACCGCTATATATTTGATATAAAGATACATGATAATTTTTATTCCGATGAATTGTATTCTGAGAAATGATTTCAATAATCAAATTAATATAATTGAAATTTTATAATAAATCATTTAAAATGGATATGTTACATATCTTACCTTGTCAGAATGTAATTTATATTAATATACATCACATTACAGTAGCTACGAATTAATAATTATTTGTTGATTATTTATTAGCTCGAACGTTCCTCTTTGCGTAATAGAATTTTTGTGTTAGTTATGGGAATGAAGTTTTATTACACATTATAGGTCAATAAATGACCTAAATAAACAAGTGAGCCAATATGGTCTACAGTTTATTGAATACGTCTCACTGCTGGGCACAGATCTTCATAACACCACCACGCTGGCCCAATGCGTTAGTGGGTGAAAGCGCTAGCTATAACAACCGGGTCCAATGGTTTAACATGTTTTAAAAGTAAAATCGAATGATTATTAATTTTGAATCGAAGCTGTCCTATATGCACCTAAATTCTTTGTTCATTACAAGATTGATTAAAAATTTTCTTCTCTATCTTTTAATTTCAGTTTATTGAACAGATATAACAGATTTGTTCCAATGTTGTATGATTAATAATGTGGTTGAAGATGCTTTATATTTAATGTATCAAATTAGAATTCGCAAGTTGTTATTGAACGCTTTGACAAAATTGGTTTAATTAATTATTGTGGCTCTTGTAAAAATTTAAATAAAACTAATAATAGAAGGTATACTTACTGTGTAACACAGGGCCAGTAGAAGTGCGTTCACATTGCAGGACGCGTTGGTATGTCGCGGCTGACATGTCAACGTCCTTACCTACAGCGCACGACGTAGTGCTGTCGGCGACAATTCATTTCAGTACGACAATTTGTAGATTATTTGTTTTTATGTTGCATAATATAATAATATTTTTTGTATATTGCGGCTCTGTTAGCAGTCTTTGTGACTTCTATTGTAGGTGAGAGACTGTGGATCTCTCACCTACAATAGAAGTCACAAAGACTGCTAACAGAGCCGCAATATACAAAAAATATTCACATATGTGTAATCAAGTTTCACGCTCCTATCTTACAGTACCTTATGTTTGTAACATCAGAATTGCTAAGTTTCATTTTGAATATGTGATAACTTAGTTGCGGTGTCCTGCCAAAGCTCTAACCGTGACACTCAAGTTACTCCTGCTGAGCTTGATCAGTTCTTCAGTTCGCTGACCACAGTAGCCCTGACTTTTAGTGTATCAAATAAAACGTCTTTAGCCATAATTATCGATATCGCATGTATTTAAATTAGTATATTCGTCATATTCGACTTTGAACCATTTTAATAATTAACAATCGTTAGTATGTGATGTGAATTGACGCAAATAATGTAATAAAAGTACTAATTGTTTGTAATAAACTGACAATAATAATTGACTCACGACTTGGTGGTGCTATAACACACTCAGTCATTTTACTTTAAGATAGAGTGAGGGCGTTTCAAGCTTTAGTTTATTTTAAGATTATTATTTTTAATATATAATATAAATATATAATAAACATAAACAAATAAACTAAAGTACTGAAAAATTAAACAATGATTGTATATATTTATTTAATCGAAGTAATAGGAATTTAAATATGAAATTTCCGGTTAAACGTATTACGTCACAATTTGGTGCAAAATACCTTCATTTCTGTACTGGTTCAACAAGGTAGGGCAAATTTCAACGCGCGCTTCTTTTTGTGGTTTAGCCAAATCATAAGGCTCCCTTTTCATTTTTTTTTATTGTAACTGTCTGAAATTAATGGGTCAATAGTGAGGGTAAACCATGCCGCTAGCTCCTTGGTAGTTTGATACATTTCTACCATTGCTTTTAGGTCGTCGTTATTTACCTATTTTTGTTGTTGTTGTCGTTGTATCAGGTTTTCTTTGTATTTCATTCTTCAAGGTGCGTTCATTAGTCGTGTCCTCTTTGACAACAGCATTGATATTGCGAGCTTCTGCTTCATTAGTTCCACGTCGATGCTAGGATTCCTTTCCATTGTAATTTTTCTATGTATCCATCTTTACGTTTAAAGTCGAATGTAAAAACAATAGAAAGTCAACCAATTGATGTTAAATAACAATCAATTATTTAATTAAAAATCTTGTTTTTATCGTGTGAATAAAGATTTGCTTCTAAGTATCACGCTATAAAGGTTTACAAGTTTTAATTTTAATTCAAATTAGTCACGTACGTTAAAATGGCAATTTCATATTTATATACCTAATAAAATATATAATATGTGATATTTTAACATGTTACATTGATACATGTTAAGATACCTAATACTTATATAATTTTATATATTTCTTATAACTTAACTGATCCATTTTATAATATTGCCATATGATATGTTATATAAAGCTGACTTATGATTATAATATACGTAAACAAGGAAAAAACTTAAAGGAAGGTCTAACTTTCTCGTAAAAATTTAATATAAAGGATATAAATGATCGATGCGGTGTCTCGTCTGAATGGTTTATTTTAACAGCAATTGGCAGGCAGCGAGTCATGTATCGCAGGGCGTGGTGCATCTAATTGGCACAGCACAGCGGTTCGTGAGAAATGCCCGGAGGCGGGCGGCGCGGGCGCTTCGGTGGGATGGAACCCTCAATGAACGCCATCAAGAAATTTAGATGAATTATACCCATGGCTCCCTTCAGTAAAGGCTGTTTGTTAAAACCTACATCAGTTAGTTATAAAGCAAAAGACGATATATAGGGATATTGTTACTAAGGCACTTAACTAAACTCACTTATTGAAAACCACATAATTATATCCAGTTTAATCAGTATTTCAAATATAAAGTTTATTCTCTACAAATTTATTTTAGAGTGATATGTGACATTGTGGCCTATATTTATAAGAGCAAGGTCGAAGATTCATTTAATGGAATAGGAACTCATTATCTAGGTTATTCAAATATTATTAACATCTCTTGAGCTACTTTAGTTATATTTTTTTAGATTATACATAATATCGTTACAATATTCTACAATTATGAAAAATTTATTAGATTTTTAGATTAAGAAGAAGGAACTTTAGGAAGGATGCAAACCTCAGTTTCTATGATCTTAGTAGCAAACAAATGTAACATATACACACAATATATCATCAGTAAGCTTTTGATAATTGATTTTCATATTTAGTTCTATTACGTCTTAGTTCAGGAAACCCACAACTAAGGCAAAGGCTAATAAGGGGATTATTGATTTATTGGGGGATTTTTGTGCTCAGTGTGCGCTAATCAAACCTTTATATTTAGTATTTATTTTTCATAGCTTTTTTGATGATTTAAATTAAATCAGATGCAAAATAAAAATTGTGACATGACCGAAGAAAGTGACCTAGTTTATCTTCGTAACGAACAATAAATTCCTATGTGTCGTGCCAGTGCCAGGAAAAGGCATTAAATGTCTGTACATTTGCCAGATGTAATACAAAGTGCAAACGTCGTCTAGCCTTATTAATATTACTGCTTCAACATAATATATGACATCTATAATATATACCCTGGATAATGGCAACAGGTGGTTACCACCATCAGATAATCGTTAATTAAGCAGTGTTTAAACTGTGTCATTACTTCATTGTTCTTAATTGACGTCAGTTACCGCGTGTTCATCAAATATATTTTCTATCAGTGCATATAATTATAATTTCAAATGTTTAGTGTTCCCACCGTTATTGCGGTGGCGATGTTAAGCAATCTAAAATAATAATGCTTTATTTTCAAAGCACAGCAAGCACATTAAATAAATAATGCTGAATAAGATTTATTAAGAACCTACTATTATATACATATGCGTGGAATGATAATTGGAACAATTAAATAGTAAGTAACGAGATGCTCAACTCAAAGTTCTCCGTTATTCAGTTGTGTCCTTTTAATTGTCTTTGTGTGTACATAAATTGTTAAATAAATATAAAGATAAATAATTCTTTATTGCACACCAGTTTATTCACTTTTACTTTCTAACCGCCGTAATACAGGGTAGGCTCAAGCCCCTCGTTGGGTACTTATATGACCTGTTGATGATGACGATGACCTACATTTTCTATGAAATATAGTTTAGTATAGACAATAAAACTTCAAACGTATTAAAATAGCTATGAGATAAATTCAATAGCATCTATTTTTGTTAAAACATAATGAAAAAACCTGAAATCAATTTAGGATTCAAAAGAAAAAATAAAATAATACAAATTTAATAAATTCCTCAAAGAGTGTTTGAAGGTTGAATTATCAAAATATTGAATTTTACAGTGAAATTAAAAGAACTATTTTTATTCACTTTAATCGATCAATTTTCACAAATATTCCAATCTTGCAATGTGTTAGCATAAGAATCAGCATATGCTATAGAGTTTTTATTTTCTGTTTAAATGGTTTTATTTATCCACATGATTCTATTGATCAGTCAGTGGCACGTGTTGCGACGACCGTCTGGTGAAAGCCGACCAACAGACGAATGAGGTGCGGCAGTTATGTGCAGGCAAAGTTTGAAACAAAGTTTGAAAAAAACTCTTATCATAAGAGCAATTAGGTGTCTATGTAAAGAGTTATGCTGCATTTGAACCGGCTGGGTTTTCATGGCGTTTATTGCAAATACGGATGTACAGTAGAAACCTTTCAAGACACTTCAAAAATAATTTTACGAGCCTTTAGTTGATACCATTGATGATAATCTTATAGCAGAAGTAGTCATGTAGTATAATTTTAAATGCGTTTTTTCAGTAAACAGTACAGTGAACCTTTTTAAAAAATTAAACGATATTAAATTAAATAAACTAATCATAAATAGGTCCTACATAGTTATTCAACAGAACAAAACAGCAAAACTTTACGTCAACTTTTTATACTGAAATATATGTTGAGTTAAAAATAAAAAAGCTTAGGCCATTACGATGAAAATTGAATATGGGACGCGTATCAATTATTAAACGTCCCTACACACACAGGAGGGCGGGCCTCGGTACATACTATCTATGCTAACCTAAGATACCTACTTATCTATAAACAACATGAATGACACATCGAGAAAGCTTCTGGCTTTTTGACTTGACGTACTTATGTGAAGAATTACAGCATGCAGGTACACAATGTAAAAGTTTTACCGTTCGTAATTTTTAAAATGTACGATATATAACTGCTTTTTAACCAACTGCTTGTTGATTTAAACAGATAGCAATGTAATAATTTTCCATAAATATTTTTGGTTAATTACTGATAAAAAATATAGTTATTGAAGACAATACAACATATATATACATAAATTTATAGACTACATGCGATAAATTAAGCCTTAAGTTATTCGTATGCGATCAATCAGCTATATCAGAACTAAGTTATCAAGATGTTTATCATTTGTCACATCTACTATTTATCTTAACTGCAAGTACTTGCGACCTCTAGAGATTGTACTCAAATTACCCTTCAGAAAGCTCCCGGTGACTCACCGCCGATACTCAATTAAAATGTTACTTGAAAGACGTGTTCCATAACATAGTGTGATCGACATTCTTGTTTATAAAGTCACACAGTTTCCTGTTAAACACAGTCAGTACACGCAGTATCATTATCAGGTTTATTGTAAAAAGATCTTGTCGTTATGCGCCGAATGAGTGTAGTATTTTGTATGATCGTATTTTTTTTATGTAACTTGGGAATATACTGAAATGTGCATCCAATTTTTTTTATTATCATAATAATTTAACATGTATTCGTAATTATAAGTATTATAAAAGCGTGCAACTATTTCAAAGATAAAATTATATACCGTTTCTCTTGTGTATTTACTCCATAAAAATAAATAATATAACTATATTCGTCAGTAAGCTCATAAGCCATACAGAAAAGTCATTATATGAACGTAGGTGTTTGTTTTTGTTAACATAAATAATACATACATCATAACGGCCAGGCGTTGATAATTTCGGCACTATGTTCTAAATCCATATTATGTACATGAGTAGAAAGATTTTTTTTTAATTAAAAGTTCAGCAAATACTCGTCATTGCCTGATAGAGGAGTCCATATGCGAAGATAGCTAGTGCAGCATGTGACATACTGCCCAAGCCAACTCTACCCGTCCCAAAAGATGTCTTTAGTTTATCGATATGTATTTCTGCGCTGCCTAGTAGCAGCTCTTGTAAAGTTGTCAAAGTTTTACTACTTACGTTATTCAATAATAATTGCAATGAAAAGAGGTTTGAACGTTATAATCCTAGGATATATTGTTAAATAAATCTCAATTTTGTAATACAAATTATAAAAAGTATTCTCAATGATTTTTCTTTAACCAGAGCCCGACCCCCAAGTCCTCAACCACAAGTCACGGTCGAGTGCCGTTGAGTCAGTCTTCTGTATCGGTCCTTTGTCTATTTGTAAAATTGCACTTATCCGCTTGATTTTCTAAAGAGAGATCTGATAATTAATGCCAACTCTTGCATAAAGTTACATAAGCTCTTTACAAGCATTTCAAAACAGAATCGTTAAGTTTTTATTGGTTAAATCCGTTTCGTTATTCGATTGTTTTATTCGTCTTTATCTCCACTGAGTGTTAGTCCAAAACATGTTAACATCTTGTTTATTTACATATGGATATAAACATAAAGGCTATTTTTCTTCGAAAAACGCTTTCTCCGCAGGTAGCGGCGGCGTTCAAAGTGGCGTGTTAATGTCATGTCACCTCGCTGTATGTGGGCCACAGGGTCAATGTACGCACTGAAGTCTTCGATACTACAAAACATTTCTTTGTCACTAGCAAACTTGAGTAAAGTTTCGACTTTCTTACAAAAAAAATGTAGAATACATAGGTAACTTACAATTTTCATCAAAATAGTACGCCCGTTTAAATGTTAGTGTTAAATGTTAAGATATGTTTTTAAGCATTGTCTTAATTGTCAACTTCATTTATTGGTATACATAGGTAGGTAGGGCTTTTAGCTACTGTTGTCAGCGTTTTAATTTCATGACTATTTGAGTATAATAGAAAAAATGACCGTTTTATACCGAATAAATAAATTTGTACTTACATAACGATTAAAATTAAAACCAACAAGAAGGCAAAAAATAATAGAATGCTGTTCATGTCAATGACATCATAATAATATATTATAATTCGGCTGTCGTAATATCTGATACTGCGTTAGTCGAAGTTGTAAATTTACTGGTAGATATTTAGCTGAAGGTATGCGCGTGCGTCTACCTTTTTGCTATGTGGGTCACCGACTCACCGTTGACAATAGACTGTTTATAAATAGTAAATACTTAGTTTTCCTAATGGCAAGCATATCACTGTTTTGCTATAAACAAATAAATAAATGTATGATGTTTTATACTAATTACCTACCTATATTTAAAATAGAAATATAAAATATATTAAGCAGCTTGACATTAATACTTCCATACGTAAATTGTTACGTATACGTTCTATCAAATACTTTTCTTTTACCACTTTACCTACAATCACTTTACCTACAATTTTAAGCATCAGAAGTTTTTCATCAAGAAATTTGCTTTTAAGATAAATAATAATAAAAAAATATTTTATCTTATATATTTTTTATTATGAAATTGAATATGTTACATAATGCAATTACATTATTCAAGCACTCTTTCCTATCAATAAAATTGATATACTTCATTCGCCCAACCTTTTTAATAATAGAATAATAAACTTAAATCATTTATGGCTAGGTGTAATCAAGCCGATGTAAGAGCAAGAGTAACAAAGACCAATGAACTATGCGGTTTACCTCGGCATAATTCTGGGTCTCATCTCATGTCTTTTGCACTTTTCTTCGTTATAAAATTTCATTAGTAGTGTATTGAAACATTATTATTAGACGAATTTTTAGTAACAACAAAAATAATTAATTGGGAAAGACTACAAATATTGCAAATTACAGTAAATTAAATATTAATTTACATTTATGCTTTAGTTTCATCGAAAAGCTTTACCCGTATTGTATGAAATCGATAGTCAAGTTAACGATTGGATTTTTATACATTACTAAGTGAAGTGATTGATAAATTATTTCAAGTTTAAATATTTTTCGTGGGAAAATTTTCAAAATCTTTTGCTCAGATTTTCTGTTTTATCAATTCTCAATCATAGTTAATCTTAAGAGCAGTCAACAAACGCCTTCCTTTCGCTACGCAATAATAAAAGATTTCATTTAAAATAAGTTTTTATTCTACAGATTGAAACGATTGTAATAAACGAGTACGAAATGAAATGTAGTGAGTTGCAAGTTTAGATCTATGACTTACATTTTACTAGTGTATTCAAGGGCAAGAAACGGTACGCTTCAATTACTTATATCTATTTATAACAAATCCCTATCCTATTGATAAATCGTGATACAGGTAGGTACGATACTGTAATGGCCTATCCAGTTTCACCAGTCCTTATAAACGTGTAGTTTATTTTAAGTATTATTAAAGGCTATTTGCGAGATCTGTCTCATTCTGATATGTGTGTGGTCGAAATTTCTCACATTTCTTCGCAAGTTTTGGCGATACGACCAATTATAATTTAATGGTCTCGACTGATATGTCCCTCATATCATGTCCGTTCAAAATTTAGTATGCGCATGAGTTTGGGATACAGGAGATAATTTGATTGACAAAAGAAGACGGCTGATATTCTTCCCCCTATATATTTTAGGTGGATATTTACCATACTAAAATGTTATGTTATTAAGTTTTTCCTTTGTCTAAATGTCAATGTCAAGATAGAAGTATCTTATCCTTCGTTAAAAATACGCACTGGATTGCGCACTAACCTTGGACGAATGGGTTTTGTTGTTTGTTCATCTTATTGGGAACTTACGAAGGCGGAATGATATTACAATAAATTATTCAGCTACGTTTGTAATAATCAACGCGATTTAGTTAAATTCACATTACTCATTGATTTTTTTTATAATGGAAGGAAAGATAACTATTTTATCTTAATCTTTTTAAAAGGTGTTTACGTACAATCTTTTAAATTATATTTTGATATCTTTTAATATTTATTTTAATGTGTTTTTAATTCACCTTGCTATTCCGTTAGTACTTAAGTTCCGTACTTAATAATAGATTATGGTGTATTGAAAGATTAATAAGTAATATCATTAAGAGACTGAAGTGATTCAGCAGATGATTATTTTAACGGTCTAAAGTTGATATTAAAATGACTAGATACGTTTGAGTACAGTGCCATATTTGACACTTCAAATAATTAATTACACATAATATAATACATAACTCTATGTTTCTATTTTTGATAGAATTTTATAAAATTCATATTACATTGCAGAACTATCTATGCGTTATGGTTAACTATCTATATATGGGTTATGCCTATTTAAAATAATGAGTTCATTTATATTAATTTAATTTTGATTAAGATGCAATATAAGTAAAGTGGTTATGGATAGCACGATTGCGTGGTTTGCTGACGCGCCAGTGACGCTGTCGACTGGTCAGCGCGAGAATCCAAAATATTTCCGGAGGCACTTGAAAGTTGATGTTTGAGCATTGAGCGCTGATTACCACATTAGGCCGAGACAGCTTTTTGTTAACTCGACTCGCCTCGCGTGTAATCTTTGCTTTATTTTTCAGAAAAAGAATTAACATTTCCATTATTAAAACTTTTATCGTAGTCGTTTTACCAAAACGAATACGATAATATTTTAAAAAATATATCATTTTTAACACGACGCGTATATAACGTTTCTTTGTACTTTCCCTGTCGTGTTTTGTTCCTATGGTGTGTGAGGTAGAACTAGATACCGTAGAATCTTTGAACTGGTTGAAGAAGAAATACTTATATCGTATCGTCGTATGACATCAAAATAACAAATTCTTATTTCAATAACAGATGAAAATCACGGAAGCTTTATACTTTCCAAAACTAACTTATCATTCACCACCTAATTTTGCCTATCTATTAGTTAACTGGTTGTATTAAGAACGTAATATAGGTACTAAATACTTAATATATTTATTGAACTCCGTACTTCCACTTATGAGTTTCTACCATTTCGAATCTAAAACATAATATTGAGTAAAAGATATTTAATCAGTATTTTGAGAAATCAAAATGGTTTTATTTGCAACGAACTTGATTTTCATCATACTGAAGTATGGAAGTTTCAGATGTCGAATGTCTCATGCTAAGCATGCAAGTACATCAAAGTAAGGGATCGTCAATTAAACTATTTATTAGCCGAGAAAAACACGCTAAAGTATCATCAAGTCTTGGTAATACTTTAGCGTATTTTTGTTACGATAGTTCTATGAATTAAGACTGAGTAAACTTTAATAATGTAGTCTTGTCAATCATGTTTGTTACTCTTGATTACATTTCAAATTGAATTAAATATTACCGTACCCCTAGTGTGGGTTTCAATCGAATTGAACCGTCTCGTTTGTGTTTCCAATTTTTTATATATGCGATAATTAGCTGAAGGCAATTACGATCCAAACGTCTCGATACCATTGAAAACTAACACTAGGGTACAGAGGTTCCGTGGTGCCAAAAACGATGGATAGGTGTTTATTCAAATTAGGTGTAATTTTGAAATACAAACGAATGACTTGATAGATGCGCATTGTTATTTGTGCATCTAGGATAAATAATACACTCCAAATACAATATCCAATAATATAGATTATGAAGTAAGTTGTCTCAATTATCTTTGTTTTTTGTCTCTAGTTGTCCGAAGAAGTGCAGAGGAAACAGAGCGAGTACCAAAAGTGCCTCGAGTCGTACAAGCAGATGCGGACCAAGTTCGAGGAGAACTACCTTAAATGTAAGTGTAAGTCTATGTTTATGTTAACATTAGATTATTTCGTGTGAACAAAACATAAATACATAGTTACTAGTCATTTTCAATATTCTTTGGTTTGATACAAATTTAAACTCATAATATAGTACACAGTATTCGTTAGACAATTAAAACTGCTATACCTACAGTAAAGTCCCGTGAAAATAATATAGTAATTCAGTGCTATTGTGCTTCTTAACTGTATTTAGTATTTTGTTACCTCTCGGTTTTTAATCTCCTCAAAGATGTGTGTCAAGTATTTTTTTTAAATTTTACAATATCATGATATAACAAGAAATTATAAAAGAAGAAAGATGTGCCATTTTCGAGCAGTGCCATAAAATTACACCCATTGAGATGGTACTTGGTCTTGATTGGTACCTGTCTGATTTTATACAAGATAATAAAGAGTGCATCAGAAGCAGTATTAATTATTATATTTCGGTGCAAACAAAATACTAACAGTGAAATACAATTTGTTCAAATATTCGAAATTCATTTTTTCCAGGCCCAACAAGCCGAGGTAGCCGGAAGCTTGACGAAACACGTGATAAATACAAGAAGGCTTGCAGACGACTGCATCGAGCTCACAATGAGTACGTCCTGCTGCTGGCTGAGGCCACAGAGTGCGAGCGGGCGCTCAGAACTGCTGCCTTGCCGGCCCTGCTTGATCAACAACGGCGACAAGGAGAGGCTACTGCCACCTCATGGTCAGTTAATATATTTTTTATTCAAGCAGTTAATCAATACGTCTCACTAGCCGAGATTTGTCTCATCAGTCGCCTGTGGACATAAAGCGCACGTGAAGTAAATTGTAGATACAGTCGTTAAAAAATTAAAATTACTGACAAGACCTCCTCCCAAGAGGTCTGTTTACAGTTTAAATGAAATTAAATTGATTTCTATTTATTTATTTACATATATAACGGAATTTTTAAACATTTTTTAGTTATATTTAAAAAAAGAAATTTTTTGACTATTTATAGCATACGATAATATCTGTTTCAGTTAAATATAACACCCACACACCTTTTATAAAATTCTACGTTCTAAAACATTGAAAGAAAGAGAAATTTAAATTCGTCAAGTCAATCCACCACCGTGAGTGCCTTAAGCTCAGACGATGTTCTGTGGTTTAAAGGCTAATTTAAACCACAGAACTAGAAGAAGAAACACTAATTAAAACCACTAGTTTGCTGGAACATGACGTAATAGTCGTATAAACGTCTCGGAAGGGAAAAGTCTGAATTGTACTTGTATTTATTTCGTTAAATAGTAGTACAATCATCCAAAAACTGGAGCGTAACAATCAACTGATTTTATGCATAAATTACATCAAAAATAGAATGACCGTCTATAAGAATTATAGTTGGTTGAATCTAATTGATTGTTGATATTTAATTGCCCTGTCTCTCAATTAGTCTTGCTATTTATAGTGAAGAAGGGATGAATTAATTTTAAATTTTAATTATACTTGTTTCAAGTGGTTTGCATTTGTATTCAGAATATTATTAGTGTAATAAATAGGTACATGTAGTAGAAGGGGTCAAAATTATGTTTCGGGAATATCCGTAGCTCTACTGATAAGACTTTACGTTAAGGGGTACGGGCTGGGGAGCCTCCTCGCGTGCTGGGACCGTTGGAGGACCGCATAGTGCACTTGATGACCTCCCCAATCTGTGTAGTGGGCGGTCCATCAACGGAAAAGGCTCTTCTTAGGGCCACCTGGCGAGTCTCCAGGCACTTCTTCGGACAGTGGAGTGGGCTGGGAGATTGTAGTTTGTGGCTTAATTCCCGTGGTTGGTGGGGCCTATAGGCCAGTGGACAAGGTCCACGATTGGTTGTGGCGCTAGTCGCCTTTGGTGGTGTCAAGGGGGAAAGCGCTGCGGTGAAGATGCTAGATCCTGGTGCCCTTACGTTCACGATGGAGTACCCACCTAAGACGTGGGGCTTGCGGCGTGTCCGAGTGGCTTAGGCCTTTGATGGAGGGACAAAGCGTAGTCACAGCGTAGTCATATTTGTGCAGAGTTCCATCCAAGCTGCTCTTGACACTACCCGGGTGGCGTGGTGTGTAAAGGCCCTTTTTAGGGCCAGCGGAGCATTGCAATCGGTGGTGGCCGGTCTCCAATACAGGCGGTCCGTTGTCGATTTCGTTGACTGACTGACAGATACCTTACTTAGGTCAGTAGTCGGTCAACGAGTGTAAGATTTTACTATATCAGAGAATGTTGTATCCTGAGCGTGTTCTAACGTCAATCATTTGTTGAACAGGAAAGGAATTTTGCTAGAAGTGGTTCAACGATCCGACTTCAGCACGGAGAAGTTCAGGGAGATTTCGAGCAAGATTGAGACTACAGTACAAAACCTCAGGCCGCAGGACGAATACAAGGAGTTCTTGGAGAAGTATAAGTTAGTTGGAATTTTTTCATATTTTTTGTTTATATGATACAAAAATGACAATAAATATATGGTAATAGCATAGGTATGATTAATTAATAAAAATTCAAATACCCAGGTCAGCTTATGTCATAACGCATTTTCTTCTTCTTTTTCGTTAGGTGTAAATACAATATTAAAAATTGGCTTTTTATTGCAAATAAATTAAAAAACGATATTAAACAAAAAGTCTTTATCATGCAATAATAACCGCATTCAGGCAACATCATGTAAAAGTATTTAATGAAATACAACACGTAGTATTTCCGAACATATTTTGAATTGTGGAACAAATATTGAATTACCTAGGTTAGAATAAATAATATAATATGGTACCAGTAATTATTACGTAAACAGTTTATCAATTACCAACTTACCAACCAGTCAACAAGTACATTATAATGTTTTTCACAAGGCACTTAAATATTTTATTATTCCAGGTCACCTCCATCGACTCCAATTATCTTCACATTTGACGAAAGTCTCGTGGAAGACACAAGTGGTAAGCTCCAACCAAACCAGCTGACAGTGGATAACCTTACTGTAGAATGGCTGAAAGAGAAGCTGACAGAGTTGGAATCAACGTTACTAGACAACAGAGAGAAGCAGACAGCTTTGCAAGGTCCAGAGATAATAGGCAATGGAGTATGCAAGAATAACAACACAGGGCTTACGAATGGAGTTAATGGAATTGATAGGTACATTTCTATCGCACTTAAAACATGAAAATCGTGATATAGAATTAAGATTATTATTTAGATTAGAAACAATGGAAGGTCTATCCTAGTATAACAATAATCTTAAAATTAATAAATTTTATAGTAAGTCATCTATAGGAGAATGAGGAACGATATAATATTTTTTCTTCTGTTTTAAATGGGCACACTTACTTTTTAAATAATTAATATAACATGCAGCATGGGACATAATAATATAGTGATGATAACATGTACGAAAGCTCTTTTGAATCTAAATTTGGTGCCATGCAAATTATATATTCTTGCAGATTTTTGTAGTAATGATTTAAATATTTGTTTTTAGGCATTCGCCACCGCCAATACCAGTAACTACTTCAGAGCCTGTTAAATTACTGGAGCTCCGAGTAGCAGAGCGCAAATGTGCCAAACAAGCAGAAATGATCCGGTCTGCTTTAGCGGAACTGGGCTGCGAGGAGGCGCCCAGTGGATGCCCAGACTTGTCAGCGGAGACTGTTGGTGTGGACAGCTTAGACGGAAGTTCACCTGATCATCAGGTGCGGTTCATTATCTATCTATACCTACAGATTCAGATTTTAATGTACATATTTACTTTGCCATTAAGTTATAACTTCTTGGATATTTAAGATAATTCAATTATCAGGACCGAACATCGCTCGGGTCAAAAGCGTCGGTAGACGTTCTACGGTTACATCTACATTCGGTAATACCACCGAAGCCATTCTTCAGATTTTTCACACGACCCTTCCGGCGCAAATCTGTGCCTTCCAGCCCAGCGTTGCCACCTAAGACTTACAGAAGTAGTAGCGAAGGACCCGCCGATACGGTAAAAGTGTTGGCTCTCCCTAAGAGGCGAATCAAACTATTGAAGCGCCGCTTCCATAGGCGCATGGACATCTATGTGCATTGTCGTGTGAAAGGCCAAAGCGTTTTCAGAAAGAGACGCAAGAGTCGAATTGTCAAATGTCCTAACGGTGTGGTGAGTGCCATTAACCGCGTAGTAGCCACGCGCACGGCATGGGAACAGTGCATGAAGCTTCCATCTCCCACTGCGCGTCACCGTTCCTGCAATATTTGTTACAGCAACGTGTTAGTTAAATATAGGCACAGTACACCGCACGAACTTCGCTCCGGAATACGCTTTCGAGTAAAATTAAAATAGCACAGGCTCTCACTCAAACTCAGTTTCAAAATCAAGGTGAAGCAGTATGCGACGTTCCAGAAATGTATCACTGTTTACGCGCGCGGCGTTTGCGCGTGTATAGGTTGCGGTTTACATCAAGTTTATCCTGCTTTTTTATTTCGCGTCTTCCATTAAAAATAAAAGATAATATTGTACAGCAATTATGTTTGTCGCGGGTAGTGAGGTCGTTCGGAGGTGAGAAATGGATCCGTTTGCGATGTATATTATGCACTCAGAATTGCCACCACCAGTTATCGTTCCACGTAAGAAGAAGCGATTGAAACAATTGCAGCTCGAGTTGGAGAAGGAACTAGTATGTTATAATATGCTTTGTGTGTTGCAACTATTTAAACACCTAACACTATTTCCTTAATGTTTCCAGTGTCTCGACTATAGCACGTGGCATGAATATTTTGGAAATTTATTGTTGTTAGAAACCATTAAAAGTAGTGAATGTTTTTGTTGTCTTTGAAGTGTGTTGGATTCATCAATTATTAAGTTAATAATTTACTACTTTTTATTACAATAAAAAGTAGTAAATTATTTTTCTAACATCATAAACACTGAGTGGTAGTAAAATTACACACTTTAAGAATCATATTCCAAGAAACAGACGTTATCTACTAAAGTTTGTCTTTGTAATGTCCTTTCCTTAAGTATGACATAAAATTTAACTTTTATACTACCCTGAATACAATAAAATAGATTCTAGAAATTTTTACTTTCAAAAATTAATTCCTTTACTTAATGTTTAGGTGAACGTGAGTGAGACGGAACGTTCGTTGGTGGAGCAAGAATGGTTTCATGGTGTTCTTCCGAGAGAAGAGGTGGTGCGGCTCTTAAGAGCTGATGGCGACTACCTGGTGCGGGAAACTACCAGGAATCACGCGAGGCAACTAGTGCTCTCCGTGTGCTGGGGTCAGCACAAACACTTCATTGTTCAGACCACGCCTGAGGTAAAGACCAAGTTTTTTTTAAATTTTATTTTTGTTTACAGCTTTGGTTTCATTTTGGAGTTTAATTGCACCAATAACTTAAGTTCTATAGTTATTCTATACAAAAACATTCCAAACTGCTATCTAAGAGTTGTCATATCATGTCAAAGATCGATTAATTTTAATTGAAACTACAAGATAATTTGTTGAAATTAGTAACTTCAAAACATTTTCATCAACAAAAAGGATAGCTGAGTTCGTTACTGATTTTTTTTTATATCATTTATAATTTTTAATGACTTTTTAGCAAACACTAGGTGGAAATTCTATATACCCATTAAAAACTCAATGTAGGTAGGTGTTATTTCCACCACCCCCGCATCAATGTACTTTTCCAGAACACTGACGTCATAGGAAGAAATAGTCTGCTAAGTGTTTCGATTTGTGTAACTATAGTATGACGTAGGTTTCATGTATATGATCAGTAATCTTCATGAAAATCTCTAATATTTATATAACATTTATTAGCAATATGAAGAATGGGACCATTAAACTTAGTTGTTTTTTAAATGATTACATGATAAAGATTTCTTTGAGAATATGTCACCAAAATCTTGTGTTACACAGAAATCACTATCTTGAAAACTATTGGAGTGGTTTGTGAGGAATTGTTCTAAGAATATTCTAATAAAACTTCACAATCGCAAAACAAGATCAGGACTACTGGCTGCTATCCTAAGATAACAAACGTCGGTAATAAACAAAGCCAAATATCCGAATCTTATTGCGAATCTTCATGTTATGACTCCTGATCATAACACCAGTTATACCTCATATATTGTACATTTAAAACGGATCTTACGCGGCTATCGTGTTCTTTTGTGATCGATGTTTTGACCAGGTTAATGGTACCTACTAAGTCGCGTAAGGCCCGTTTAAAACGTTTAATAAATCATTATAATGTAAGGAAAGAGTTTAAAATCTTATTCTCCTTATAACTAAATTAAAGTATTTTGAAAATAATTATATTTTAATAATTAGCTTTTAGCGATAAGGTCGCACTTTGTACAAAATTAATTAAATATTTCCTGTGTATTTCTCTCTTGGAATTGGCTCATATACAATAAAGATATATTCTATTCTATTCTATTATTCATTTAAATACATTAAAAATTGTAAGATGAAAAAACAAAACCATTATAGGCTAGGCTGTGACATAATTTACACAAGGGTTAATCACACCATAATAAGAATAGAGATGCTCGTTGTTTGTTGCTCTGGTTGGTGTATAAATACTGGGGAAGCAAGTTCGGACAGTGGTGTCCTGTAAGTTGTTGTGCGTAGGTGCGATTTACCGTAAGGTAGACCATAAATGTGTTTGATACTCTTTAATATATAAAAAATATGTAGCACTGATATGAAAATAGATGCGAAATATTGGTTACCTACACAGGAGAGTAATTATATGTGTATATTATGCTTTCTCTTTGTATTTAAGTATCACTTTTGGAAAAATAGAGTGATAAACAATGAGAGGAACCATATTGACCTTTTATTTCTTATTGGTTTTCCAGGGACACTACCGCTTCGAAGGCGCGGCATTTCCGTCAGTGGCAGAGTTGATCGCGTGGCAGCGGACAAGCGGCGTGCCGGTAACAGCCCGCTCGGGGGCGCTCTTGCGCCGCGCAGTGCCCAGGGAGAACTGGGAACTCAACAACGATGACGTTCAGCTCCTAGACAAGATCGGACGGGTACATGCCACCCTATATTGATTTAACAGAGATTATATAAGTTTAAGGTTTAGTAATAATTTCTTCCCAAAATAAGAGCGAACTGGATTCCGGGCACAAATCCTATTCGAAAGCTTCGATTTCATCTTCCAACTTTCAAGTTCAATAAATAGAACAACAATACATAAAATAATACAATACAACCCTTCAATATGTTTTAGGGTAACTTCGGTGACGTTTATAAAGCACGGCTTAAGACGACGGGTCAAGAGGTGGCAGTGAAGACATGCCGAGTGGCGCTGCCAGAGGAACAGAAGAGGACGTTCTTACAAGAAGGACGCATACTCAAGCAGTACCAACACCCTAACATCGTTCGCCTCATCGGTATTGCTGTGCAGAAGCAGCCTATAATGATAGTAATGGAACTTGTTTCAGGTAACGATATTTTGGATAAAAGCATAGCCGTTTGAACAGATAATGACCTCATATTTATATACGATATTTGGTTCGCAAAATTCCTAAATTAATTGTGACGGGTTTGTAGAAATGGTTACTGACCCTGTCTGACCAAATGTTTCATAAACGCAAATATTAGTTCTCAAGTCACGGGTGTTTACACAGATGAATGCTTAAATTGTTTTCATATTTCTTTAACAGTAACAATGAAAATTACGAAAATAATTGATAAATTTTAAATGTATCATACGTTTTAGACAAGAAGAGAAGCTTTACATTTTTGGTATAAATATACCTTTAGAAAAAACCATAATCTTATAAACGGGGTTTAAATTAATATAAAGTCACCATATTTTGTTATGAGATCGCCTGCAGGTGGATGTTAGATAGTAACTAAGATATTTCATTTTCTGGTTTTAGGTGGCTCTCTCTTAACTTTTTTGCGCACTCGAGCGTCAAATCTCAGCTCTCGATCACTACTAGCAATGTGCCGCGATGCTGCCGCTGGCATGCGGTATCTTGAATCCAAGAACTGCATCCACCGGGACTTGGCAGCTCGCAACTGCCTCGTCGGAGAAGACAACATCGTCAAGATATCTGACTTCGGCATGTCAAGGGAGGAAGAAGAGTACATAGTGTCTGGCGGAATGAAGCAGATTCCAATCAAGTGGACTGCCCCCGAGGCGCTTAATTTTGGTAAAAGGAATAACTTTATAATATATATATATTTTTCACTTTCGGTTTAAACTTACATTGTAATAAGCTATACGTTGAACATCTTTTGCTAAGAATTAAAAATTTTATTTTCCAGGAAAATATACTTCACTATGTGATGTATGGAGCTACGGAGTGTTGATGTGGGAGATATTTTCCAAAGGAGACACCCCATACTCGGGGATGAGTAATTCTCGTGCCAGAGAGAAAATAGACGCTGGTATATATTATTTTGTTTTGTTAGTAGCATAGATATCGCATCGAATTCATTATTTTATTATCGTATTAATAAATGTTCTACGTATTTATATTTATAGATGTATTTTATCAGTATTATATAATATTTTAACGATTTTAATGTATTATTGCAGGTTATCGAATGCCAGCACCAGAAGGGTGCGCTGAAGACGTGTACGCGCTTATGCTGCGGTGTTGGGAGTACGAGCCAGAGAAGCGACCTCACTTCCACCAGGTTTACACTATCATAGACAACATTTATAACAGATAACGAACATTACGGGAAGAGGCTTAGGTTAAAGAATAATTTAAAAAAAATCATAATGTGTTACGTCTTGATAACCAACATATGACAAGACAATAATGAAAAATCATCGTAATTGTTTGAATATTGCAGTGAACCAACCCACTGCGGTCCTATTCTGTAAAATCAGTCACTTAATAACTCGTCAATTAGCGCAGATTGTATTCATTACACGCATAATTCTTGTGTGAATTCGTTAAAGCGTGCAGTGTTGCTAGTCGTAAAATGCTAGGCAACTTGTTCTAGTAAAGCCCATGCATCCAACGAATTGGTGAAGATGAAATATTAACAGGCCCTTTATACATTCAAGAACTGATTTAAACTAAATACATTATATATTATTTAAAAATTGTGTTTTTTTAAATATAAACTTATCTATATTTGTAATATTAATGTACTTTATTTAATTAAAATATCATGTATGAAAAATATTATACTTTTAATCATTTAATATTTTTTTAATAACAGTACACGAAATGTCGATTTATTTTGTTTATAAATTTTAAGATAACATATTTAAAAATGGATGTATGGAAATCTGTTAGTCAGTCTAAGTTAAAATATTCCTCTATTCTGATAAGTACAATCAATTGAACTTTTATGTATATGTATCAATAAAAACAAAGGAAAATGTATGAACTCATGTTCATGAATGAATCTTTGAATTTTTAATAAATTCAATATTAATTCTATTTTAACTGCCCAGAAAAAGATGTTAGGGTACAAAACTAAAATAAATTCTAGTCTATTGGCAGTAAATTATAAGCAGCAGATGACTTCTTAACATTACATCCATCTTTAAAGCAAAGTGAATATTGAAAATCCTAAGAATTCATTGTATTAAAAGTACAACGGTGACATCATGACCTACCTGTACTTAAGCAAGTTGAAATATAATTAAATGAAGTTAAAACAATAATAAAGTGTATATACATGATTAATTGGTCATATTGAGAGATTGTGAAATATGCATAAAATGTATAGTCTGATAGAATTGTTATTGTATCTAAATTTTTCGGTTTAAACTTATTATTTACTATTGTGTTAATTTTTGGAGTAATGTTGTTTTATTTTGTACGTAAACTTCGTGGCAATAAATACAACATGTGATAGTTATCATTTGTGCTTCCAGAAAAAATATATTATATTAAAAATTAAAAAATGTGTATGTAGGTATAATGTTTAATATAAGATTAGATGTAAATGTTATGGCCGGTATTTTTATATTATACAAAAAGGTGTAAATACACATTAGGGGTTTTCATTAAATTACTTTTAAAGCATACCAAGAGTCTTGAAAGGAGTGTCTCTTAGTTATTAAGGGACTAATACCAATATAAAGCTCACCCAATAGTCTCGTCAGAATTCGAACCAAATCATTGAGATCCACAAATAATGTGTTTACATTTTTTCACTTTTACATTGAAGAAATAGTTTGAAAGTGTTTTATAAACATAGAACCTTTTTTTTTCTTTGATTTTTTCACTTTATTGTGACCCAGTAAGTCCAACTCTGGCTCATTATCTTTGCGAATGTTCCTTTTTCGGTTGACATTTGGGTTTGTGCTGATTTATTATGTAGGTGTACGATTTGTATTTTTAATATTCGCCGGTGTAAATGATTCACCGTTTGTCTGATGCGGGCGTGCAGTTTTATTTTTGAACATAAGAAAAAGATATAGATAGTTGGATATTTGTAATTTGGTAAATAGCCCCTAGCACTTGCCTAAAGTTGGAGCGAAAATATAAATGTTATATTGACAAAATGTAACAGAAAGTGAGATATGAATACTAAAGTTAATTGAATGTGTAGTATTTTATTAATTTTAAGATAATAATATTAAAGCGACTGTAAATATTTTTTCGTGTAATATTCAATAAAGTGCCAGACAATTTTGGATTCAATTAAATGTGAAGTTTTTATTTACCTTAATGGCGTCAATCCAAAACAAAATCAACTAGAAGGAATAGTAATAGTAGATAGCAAAATTAAAACTCAATAATTTCTTAAAATATAAAAAAAATATTTTATTATAATATTTATAAATATAATTTAATTAGTTCGTCACTAACAGCGGAGGGAGTGAGTATTCCGAGATCTGTGAACAGTAATGTGATATATGCTGGGGGAGTGTAGTCAACTAGTGGGTGTTCTTTCTTCAGATCTTTACCGGACTTGAGGACGCTGGAGATATATTTAAATTCGTTCGGCAGGTCCTGCTGATTCAATGGATATATTCTCGAGAACTTGAAACTCTCTGTCAACACGTAAACGGGTTTCTTCAGTTCTAAAGCAGCCATTCCTAAGCCGTATGTGCCGATCTGTAAGTAATCAATGATATTGTTTTTATAAAAAGCTCAGCAAATAAATCGACACCACCTGAAGATAAGTAGTGGAGGAGTCCATATGTGAACATAGCCAGAGCAGCATGAACATACTGCCCTAGACACCCTCTCCTTACCGACCCAAAACGTGCTTTTTTAAAGGAACCCATGTTGTAAGAAGGAAGGAATACGTGTGCCGGTAAGGAATTCCACGCTCTAGCTGTGGGACAGAGAAAGGAGTCACGAAATCACCTGTTGAAGAAGATCACCCATTGACCGCTTCGGCCGATAACCGTAACTGTCGGTCATTTAGGACGGTAGTTGGATTTACGTATTATTATGTTTGTTTTACTTGTTAATTAAGTTTATAATTATAAATAAACTTTATAAATAAAACTATTTAAAATGAAAAATATTAAAATACAGTTTTCTTTTTATATCTTGGATAGGAAAATAAAAATATCATTAATAATGTTTTAAACATTTGCTATAGTCAAAGTCAAAAATAACTTTATTTAAATAGACTTATTTACTAAGCTCTTTTAAATCGTCACAACAGGGAATATGTATAAGAAAATAAATAAATATAATTATAAAGGCAATACTCATAATTTTACTGGGTATCAACCGGGCATTTACTAATTGTCCCAGTTATAGTATTTCAATATGTACTAAATAAATTGTTAGTTTTAATTTTAAAATAATACTTATTTTAAAATTAAAAATAACACTAGTATGCATATTCCCAATCAACCCTACTACCGCTTCGACGAATTAGTAGCTGCAGAGAAGAAGCGGCGCAAGAAACTCTCAGTATAATAATTGAATAATAATATAGTGAGAATTTTTTGAGATTAACAACCACCTAATATTTTTAGATTAATGATTAAGCCTAAAGGATTCGACAGTATTCGACCAAAGCGAAATATATTAACGATATTCTATATTGTCTCCCATTTTTAAAGAAATAAGAATTACGTCAAAAATTTCATTTTATTCAATAAAACAAACCTTATTAATGATTCCTCCACTTTCTGTCACTCCTTCAGCGCCTACCATGACAATGTCAATTTGCTCCATGATGTAACCCACAGCTGAATCCAAAATAAGTGTAGCATCTATACCAGCTGCTACCAGCTGCTTGTGCATTAATTTACTATAAAAATATTATTCATATAAGAAATAAAATTAAGCATTTAAATAATTAATAAGTAACGCCATATAAGAGTCAATATCATAGGAGCTTAAATGCAAAACTACATGTGAAGAGAACTTCACATAACAATATACAATATTGTTTCACTGTGATACTGGCCAAAATAAAATACCTTTAAATACTATCAGCTATACAGCCGTCATTTCAATTGTACCAACATATTTCCAAGTAACACCAAACAAAAAAACGAAAGTCAATCAATTTCTTTCATTGGCAAAGCTGTTACTTTATATCATTCTACACTACGTCATTTTACACTACGAGAAGCAGTAATACTTGGGGGCGATGCCGCGCAGGCGCAATGACTTATAAAAATTGCAATATTAATGCTAACATTTATGGGTTTCTATTTATATATCTATATATTCAAAACTTCTTAATAACTATGGACCCTAATTGTGTTAGCAATAAAGTATTGTATACATTTTTTTCCATAATTATTTAAGTATATATTTTTTTTAAATGACTACACTCCCAATGCACTCTCTTAATAACTAATATAAAATTTTCTGCTGTAATTGTAATACTTACCCACTACTATCTGGAGAAGACATTGTGACAAAAACTTCAAATCTTTTATTAGCCTTTGCCGCTTCGAGCATTGCTTGAAGGACCACCCTTGACCGAGAATGAGTTAATATTTTCTGTAAAAATGGTTTAATTTATGTAGCTAGAATATAATCCCAGAATAATTGAGACAATAAAAAAAATAGGTTAAAAAGTAATTTTATCTTGACATTATTATTGATTTGTGCATGCAGTAATTTGTGTAAAGTCAGTCAAACGGATTATGCTGTAAGAGATCAAGAGAAGATTAAGATTCAAAAGATAACACAATCAAGATTCAAATAGATTACATCCTATTATAATTTACTATTTTTGGAAAACATTTGAAAAAGAGAATTCCTTTTAAGCAAGATGGAATGTGCCTGTATAAATCAAATCCATTATTTTGAGAGTGTGATAAGCCACTAATTAATACATCAGTAAAGATTTTGAGTATACAATTCCATAAATTTTCACACAAATTTTTTTGTTATCAATTAAATTATTATCATAATAAACCTATGTGTCCAACAGAAGTAAAAGGGAATAGGCCTAAAATGAAAATTGTTGTTAATATAAATTTTCATCTATAATCATAATTTAATTTAATGTAGTCTATAAAAAAATTAGTAATAATATTGTTTATATTAATGTCCATTCCACAATCAACAAATAAATAATTGTATACTTACACATCCATCACTAATAAAAGGAAGAGCCTGTTTAGCAACTTTACCTCTCGCTTCAAGCAAAGTATCTAAAAATATTCTTCCTCGCTGCAACATTATTTGCTCACATTTTTCAAAGGACTGAAAAGTGATAAAATAGAATTTAATTGAATATTAAAATTATATTTCAAAGAATATTACAATTGATTTTGATATATCAGGTAGGCAAAATTGTCCAATAATACTTTGTAATTTTTAATACTTTGTATATTTAAAATATCAAAGTATCAATCTAAATCTCTTTTAATTTAAAAATGTTTACCTTAACATCTAATTTTGCGAAAGTTATGAATCTCATAAACAATTCACAGCCTGATGATATTGCTGTCACAGGTTGGTCACAGTGCCTCATTGCATCAACAGCTAATTGTAGATTCAAATCCAATTCTCTTACTGTTGCCACTGCAAAATGGTAACAAATTGTGAAACCAAGTAACAGTAACATTGATTATTGGAAAAGACTGTAGTAGCCTGTAACTTTATTTGAAAATTTTCGTCTTAGAATTTAAAAAGAAACAACATACCAAGATTGATTTTGACAGACTATGATACAAACTGCTTGAAAATTACCTTTATAATTTTCTATAACAGTTAAGAGAGTTTTGATTGCAGCTACCCCAGCTGAGACATCTTCTTCTTCTCTTAATATTTTAAGAAATATGTCTTGTACTTCTGTAATTGTAAATATAATGATTAACTGTAACAGTACTGTAAATTTAGTAAGAGGTTACGTATGAAATTCCACTAATTTACCTTCTTTCTTCATATTTATATAATTAAGACACCGTAATTTAGAGCGAGAGTAATTATTCACTTCGTTTTATAATTTAGTAAAAAGGATATTTATTTCCTGATTCTTAAATTTCTTGCTATTTATACAAAAAGTTTGAAACATGTAACATGCTGTCAATGTCATATTAAACATTAACATTTTAATTTCAAAGGAATCAAACACATACAGCCAATTCCGATTATTTTCATATTTCTGCAATGAATAATTCTACTAAAAATCTTTAACAAATTTTTGGTTACTTAACGAACATATTTTTCGACAATAACCCATTAACTTTTATTTTATATTATTTAAGGTAAAAATAATAAAAATCATTGCTATCGTGTGGTGCCAAATTAAACGGCAACGCGGCAAAATTCTAGTTTTGTGTTAAGTTCTCGAACGTCGGGGATAGCTCAAATCCAAGTAACTAGCATTGGATAATTCCGAATATTTGATAAAATGTAGTCAATTATAAAAAAAAATTAAAATCACTCGAAATACGAAATTTATGAAGTTATAAGCTTCCTCTATAAATAAGAATAAAAGTGCAAATATATGGCCTTACCTATCGTAGATACAAGGAAATTACACTATCTCAAACGCCATATTACAAGGAAAGCAAGGGGAATTAAAGTACATACAACCATCTCTTAGGTAGTTATTATTTTTATTTATAGGTCCAGGATACTAGCGTAACAATATAAGTCGTCAAAAACTATACTAGGTAGGACTTATAGTAGGTACCATCATTTTGTTGATGGAAAAGTCACCAATCGGCTGATACTTATTTTTTTGATTATTCAGCAGTTATTTCAAAAACACGATAGCAGCACCTTGCACACTTCTATAGTGCACTCACGCAGTATCTTTGTAATAATCAAGTGAAAAAGGAAACCACCACCTTCCACCCTGGATAATGCAAATAAAATGTTTTATGAATCATAAAAAGAGATAGGAATCTTCAAAAATCTATATAATAATCCTGTTCATCCTAAGGTTACCTGGAAGAGATAGCTTTTAACGATAAGGTCGCCCTTTGTACAAAATTAGTTAAATGTTTATTGTGTATTTCTCTTTTTTAAATTGGCTGATGTACAATAAAGATATGTTCTATTCTATTCTATATGTTGGCAGATTTTCAGCTCCAGCAAAAGATATTATGAGTTTATTTAAAAAGACAAAAACATAGGAACCCAGTTAATTATCTTTCCTTTCTTTAATCAAAAAAGTAATATAATATAAGTTTTAATAATCAATTTTTAAGTATTTTCGGTTCAAGTTGCCGTTGTATCGCGCCCGATATTTTCAGTTCAAAAAAAGCGGACAGCAAACTGAAATACATTTTTTTTAATTGTCTTGTCTAGCCATATAGGAAGGGTAAACGACACTATTTTCTTGGTGAATTATTTATAATACAACCTATATCATCAATGGCTGTTGAATCAATTAAATTAGGTGCACATTTAAAAATCTTTATCATCATTAAAAGCCTATATACATCTCATTGCTGGGCACATGCCTTCCTATATGAAAGAAATATTTGAGCTGTTTGGCATAACACCGGGGACCCAATGGGGCTTGGTGGGTGGAAGCGGTTGCCGGCCTTAATAATCGACTCTTACGACAATATAATATTTAATTGGAGTCCGAATCTACTCATGTAAGAAACTGACTTCACTGAAACAGCGACCGCCAGATACACAATAAAATGATAAGCGGATTTCTGACGACAATTAAATATACTAATTACGTAGTAGTAGTTTTCCTCCCTTCGCTTTCGCTATGGGCCCCGCGCCGGCTTAATCCGGCATTGTGCGTACAACGTTGTAAACATCACAGGTACCTATAGAAAGAATAAATGCAGAGCGCAATAGTTTGTATTTTTACACCATAAAATGTCATTTATGGATGAAAAGTTTAGGATCCTTATCTACAATTTAATTCCTTATGACATTTCCTTAGCAACGTTTGCAATTCGTAGTAAAATTGAAAAGCAAGAACAGAGAACAGTATTTGTTTTTTTTAATATAGTGTGTATACGTTTGGTAGCCGAACAGGCGGGTACATTCTTATGAAATGGTTTTTTTTGTTATCAACCCGACTAAAATGACTAGAAACTAGAATCTTCATGAAAACCAATCTAATAGGCTATACGGTTTCTAAATTAGTTACAGATATTAACCATTGCTCTACTCAAAACGGTGATTTAGTGGAAATTTCTAGTTTAATAAAAATAATATGTATATTCTACACAATTGTTTGGTGAGACGTGACTACAGTTAGACAACAGAATACGATATAGGTAGTTATACCTTATGTAGGTAATGAGTACATGGTTGGAATGACCTTTCAGGGAAATGATTAATATTGATTTTATTAACACCATTTGAATTTCATAGATCGAGTTATGGTTAAATAATGAAAATAATAATGGGTCATGTTTATCTTATAGTGGGGGCAATATTTTTAATAGTTGAGGAAATGACGCAAGTAACATTGCTTTAGGGAAAGTCATGGTCGTTTGGCGTTGAAGCACAGTGCACCTGTGCTAGGACAAAGTATCGTGGGTAGTCGACTAGTAAAGACGCGTCGATTGGAAAACTTGATAGGCACTGTGTCGCGAACAGTTTGTAAACTAACGAGTGTGTGGGTTGTGGGTCGGCGAGATGGGAAACTCCGCATCTGTTAAGTTGAATGAAAAGAGGCGATGGCAGTAAGTTCACTTGAATCGATTACTAAAAAGACGAACTAAAATATCATATTCCCTAATACTCAAGAATAATTTCTTTTTACAAAGTAGAAGGTAAATTAAGCAAATAACATGACTGATCCAGATTCGTACGTCCAATTAAGTTATTATTTTGCACTGATAATGGACACTACACTTATTGCTTTATTATAGTTACATATGAAGAGGTATATAAAGGACTTATAAAAAAATATTAATATCTAATTTGCAAGTAAAAGCCGTCAATGCTTATTGAAATTATATATGTACTTACCTATTTTTAAAATGAGTATTTATGTAATAGTGATGTACCTAATATAAAATATTTAAAGCAGAGAAAGAAGAATTCCGATGATTGCATTTAATATTACACATGCCCGGACTTTATACGTAATAACTCACTTTACTTGTAGTTGCTAGCAAAACGACTACGTTTGAGAAATTAACTGTGTTAAGAAACGGAGAACCACGTAACTTACTACATAGTAAGTACTTAAAATCATTTAAATTGTAATAGTTTCAACGTTTTGAAATATTTCTTACTGCGTGAAGAGAACCCACAAACAGTAAATGGCTACTCATTTTTAAAAAGTACCCACTTAAATGTTTAATCTGTGGAGCTGGATGGACCAACAAATCAAGTTATTCTATTTTTATTGTCGTATATTATGGGCAAGATCCAAAAAGATGATATAAGAGAAAAAGAATACGAAAGGTTGGAAAACTTCGCTTTTTCACGAGATGCTCAACCACCAAATTTCCGTAGATAGAAGAATCCAACCAATAAAAATATTTTGAAGATAAGTAACGGTTGATTTCTACAAAACTATTAATGAGTATGAGAGTCATTTAAAATTTGATTAATTTAGAAAACCATTAATTTGTGAAATACTGTTTTTACCGCACGCTTTAACGTACCAACGTAGTATCTAATTTACTGTCAGCTTTTCTTCATCACCTTAGTAGTGACACTGGCTTGAAGGTCAACTGCTAATACAGAGGGCAAAATAATTGTTTTATCTTGGGTATTAGTCATAATGATTTGGTAGGCACCTTTTTTGCTCCCCGACCTATTAGCTGAACCGAGACAGCATCCTTGGCATGGTCAGGTCATAGTAAAAATGTAACCAGACCGTTTTTATTATGACTTGAAAAAGTCTGTGTCTTGTAGATAAGTAGTTTTAATAAAATAAAACTTTTATAAAAAAAAGTACTTGCTGTTATTTGATAATTAAATATTAAAATACTGGCCCGCTAAATCAAAACAATTTTTTGTTATGGGTAACCAATGTTCTACAACTCAATTTTATTATATAGTTCGATAAAGATAGGCTTAAATTGTTTTATAGATAATACAGTTACTATTTAGATAACATTGATACTTTATTATATCTTCAAAGAGATTATAATCACTCCGCACAAATATCATCATCATATTACCCGAAAATAGGTCTAGTTAATAAAACTATTTGGATGTCCTGAAATTACCAAGCACGTGGTGATTTGTAATGAAATGACAACAGGGGTTAATGAGAAACTAAAGCTATTTAGAAAAATTTTGGCATAACATACTTAAAATTTATTAAATCAGGTAAATGATAAACATCAATTTCATTATCTTGGTGGTGCCTAATAACTATTATGTAGATAACAATACTTCTTATTAGGTACTTAGTCATTTAATTTTTAAGAAAACAAGTGATAATATATCTTAGTCAAAAGTAATATATATAGTAATATATATAGTCAATAGTAATATATACTTATAAACTGTTAGGTATGTTGTCTTTTTAGATTGTTTAGACTAAGTGTAAAACAAATATATTTTCGTAAGAGCCTTTTATAAAATAAAATAAATACATTCCATGAAAATAAAGATCATCGGAGATAGATAGAGAACGGTATCTCAACAACAACAGTCATTTCATATTTTAACCCATACAGAGAAGTCGACAATAACCAGCGTTATTGTCGACTTCTCTGTCTGTTAGTAGCGACTAACAGACGTATTCTACGATGACTCATACAACTTTGATCTTAGAGACCGACTGGAATACTGAAAAAAGACAAGAATAATTACTTATCGAATTTATATAATAACTCTTTATTTCGACCATCTTGGATCATACTACAATGAGCAAATACAATAATAATTATACGACAAGAGTGTCATACAGACGCACAATCAGTCAATCAATAAAGTATGGAGTTGCCAGCAAATTTTGATGTCATAGATGTCATAATAAAAATTGGGAAGTATATACTAAATACTTAAGGACTGAAGGTGGGACAGTCCTTTTCATATTGTGAGCGCGTAATGTTAACTGGGATCTTCTGTAAGAGTAAAACACTATGAATGAATTGCGATTTTTGAGGCGAAATAAGTTTTCGCGTGAATAGACGCGATTTTTTTCGTAGCGGGGTATTCGTGTTTTTCTTAGTTTACAAAACTTGCGATATTTTTCCGCAATAATTTTAATTGTAGTTCGCACCTAATCCCAATGTTTTACTAGAATATCTAGTTTTTGGTTTTTAATACTTCACATACCAATAGATAGAACTGGAGGGCGTATTGCCTTTTTTACATCTGCTTACAGATGGCATATCACGTCACTTATCACGTCAGTTTAAAAATTACTCTTATAACAGTGAATTAAGGTACCCACTCAAAGTGTTTATCTTGTATAGAGGTGGTATATCAACACGGTTGCCGCTAATCACCATAAAGTACCTGATGTTATTGATGTGTACAAATTAAAATTGAATTCTGAAATTGAAACAATTTTACATCTCCATAAGGGGAAATGACTGTATGCATTTAAATAACATTTCCACAAAAGCCAATGCTGATAACTAGGAAAAACATTTACTTCTGTTGGAAAACATCTGAAAATTTAAAGTGAATATTTGACTCGGTGTGATTTTTTATATCACCTTTTTATATCTTTCTTAATGTGTAATACACATATATCCACAGCGTTATTTATGTTTTCACATTCAGACTACCATAGTAGTTGTAACCTAATACTCTGTCTATTCACGGTAGCTTGCAAAGTTATCTCGTGTTGGTATGAGCCACCACCTTCAACTTTCGGTCTTGGTAATGGAGCAGATCTGGTAATAAGGTATGGGAGAAATCGATGGTTTTCATGTCATGATTATAACGTTCAATGTTTAGTGTCCTTTTGTTACTATCCCTTAATTGTAAATTAAGTTAGCTGTAGTAATAATACTTCTTACTTATTTTATTCTTTTTAAAAAGTGATTCTCCGAGAGCTTGTCAAGAGCTTGTCAATGTCTTGTCAATGGCTTGTGAGTTAAAATAAAATATGTTTTCAATTCAATGAATTATTTTTATTAATTATATAACATGGTGTCAGAAGTAAAAGACAAATTCAATTTAATTTATTAAAATATAATGGAGGCCAAGTTCAATGCGCCCAATTCAATGCCCAAGCCAAAAAGTTTTTCCGGAAATGTTGCACCGTTACAAGGTCATGGAAATTTTTCGGATAATTGGAAAAAATGGTACCAAACATTTAAAATTTATCTTCGTGCGTCTGGTCTCAACCAAGAGGACGACGAGCGCAAAGTAGCAGTTTTTCTTCATATGATCGGCGAGAAAGGGTTAGAAATTTTCAATTCATTAAATTTGGATGAAGATAATATTAAATACGATGCATTAATAAATAATTTCGAAAAACATTTTCAACTTAAAACTAATATTACATATGAAAGTCATAAATTCTTTACATATAAGCAGTCTCAAGACGAAAGCCTAGAAGAATTTATTACAAATTTGCGCAACAAAAGTCAATTATGCGAATTTGATACCTTACAAGATCGACTCATAAAAGATATTTTTATCTGTAATATGCATGAGAAATACCATTTTATTAGAGAAAAACTTCTATTAGAGCAGGATCTGACTCTCGATAAGGCTATTTCAATGAGTAAAACGCTTTTGATTTCTATGAACCAGGCAAACTTATTAAGAGGTCAGCAGGAAAATGCGATAATGTACACTAAGACTAATAATAAAAATTACAATTTTCGTTCACGGTCAAGTTCAAGATCAAAGTACGACACTCGAAATCAAGTTCAGCGATCTTCAAATAAACCTGTATGTGGAAGATGTGGACAGGTCCATAGATTTAAATGTCCAGCATACTGTAAAACGTGTCGAGCATGTGGTAAACGAAATCACTTTGATAAATTCTGTACGACAACTAAAAATATTAGAAATATTAAAGACGAGAATGAATCAGATGTTTCACAAAATTTGATCGTTGGAAGCATTCAAGGATCATCTACGTCAAATGATTTTTCAATTCCTGTCATAATCAATATGAAACACGTTGATTGCATTCTTGATACAGGAAGTGATGCAAATGTCATGTCATGGATCGTGTTTAAATCTCTTCAAGTGAAGTCGTCATTACATGATTGTCATCATAATGTTACGGCATATAATGGCAACAAGATACCAGTCGTCGGTGAAGCAGATATAGATGTTCATTTTCGTAATTTTAAAGCAAAATTAAATTTTATCATTGCAGATCTTAATTCACCAACTGTAATTGGTCGTATATCTTGTATAGAATTGGGACTAATTAAGCGAATTTATAATATTCATAATGTCATTACTGAAGATGTCAATTCAATAATTAATACTCATAAACAAGCTTTCGAAGGCTTAGGCTGTTTACCATTTGACATTTCCATTTCTATTGATAAAACAATTTCACCTAAAGTAGATCCACCTCGCAAAGTACCATTTTCACTCCATAATAGGTTGAAAAAAGAACTGGATGATATGGAAGACATAAAAGTAATCACAAAAGTGACAGAACCAACTAAATGGGTAAGTTCATTAGTTGTAGTTGAAAAGAAAAATGGTAAATTACGTATTTGTCTAGATCCAAGAAACTTAAATAAGGCTATACTTCGAGAACATTATCCTATTCCTACGGTAGACATGGTTCGATCAAAGCTTGCAGGTGCCAAATATTTCTCAACGTTAGATGCTAGTAGTGGATTCTGGATGTTAAAGCTAGATAATGATAGTTCATTCTTAACTACTTTCAACACACCTTTCGGCAGATACAGATTTTTGAGACTTCCATTCGGTATCAGTTGTGCATCTGAAATTTTCCATAGAGTCATGACTGAAACGTTTTCTGATATACCAGGTGTAATTGTTTACGTTGATGATATTTTAGTATGTGGCAACACAATGACTGAGCATAATGAGCGCCTAAATTTAGTATTTCAAAGAGCCATGCAATTCAATGTTCGATTCAATAAGGCAAAATGTAATTTTGCTAGGGAACAAGTCAAATACTTAGGTCATATTTTCACTGCAAATGGAATTATTCCAGATCCAGAAAAAATACGCGCCATTAAAGACATGCCTTCTCCAAAATGTGCAAAGGACGTTCAAAGATTTTTAGGACTTCTTAATTATTTAAGTCCATTCATCGATAACCTTGCATCCGAAGTCAGTCCATTGAGAGATTTAATAAAGAAATATTCATCTTTTCAATGGAACGCAACTTATGAATCAATTTTCTGTCATTTAAAAGAATTAATTTGCAAAGCTCCAGTTTTATTTCATTTTGATCCAAATAATCATAACATAACAGTCTCAGTAGATGCTAGTAGTACAGCAGTAGGTGCAGTGCTTTTGCAAAATGATCATCCAATTTATTACGCGTCAAAAACTTTAACCTCCTCTCAGCAAAAAATGGCACAAATCGAAAAAGAGTTGTATGCCATTGTATTTGGTTGCACCAAATTTCACCAATTCATTTATGGTCAGACAATACACGTAGAGACTGATCATAGACCTTTAGTTACGTTGTTTAATAAACCGTTAGCAGACGTTCCTACACGTTTACAAAGGATGATGCTGAGAATTCAAGCTTATGATCTACGTGTAGTATATAAAAAAGGATCTCAAATGTATTTAGCCGATACATTATCAAGAGCTGCACTTCCCGAATCAATACCTGATGACTTAGATGATGAAATAATGGTTCATGTAAATTTATTATTGAAATCTTTACCTATTTCTTCAGAACGACTTCGTTGGCTACAAGAAGCGACTAATAGTGATGAAAGTATGAAGATTTTAAAAGCATATTTTCAAAATGGATGGCCGTCATGTAAAACAAAAGTCAATTCATTGGTTCGTGAGTACTGGAATATTAAAGAAGAAATTCATACTGCAAATGACATTGTTTTCAAAGGTAATGCGATAATTATTCCTACAAAAATTCGACCAGATATTCTTAAAATTATACATAGCGGTCATCTAGGTATTCAAAGATCAAAAAGTTTTGCTCGTGGTGTTGTATATTGGCCATTTATGTCCGATCACATAAAAAATTTGGTTGAATCCTGTCATACATGTTTATCACATAGAAGTGCAAATAAATGTGAACCAATGATTCCTCATGAAATACCTAAACTACCATGGCAAAAGGTAGGAGTTGATATTTTTGAATTTGAACTAAAGAAATATGTCGTTGCTATTGATTATTATTCTAATTATATTGAGCTAGCAAGTATAAGTACAACTTCAGCCGCAGTAGTGATACCTGTATTGAAAAGCATTTTTAGTAGACATGGAATACCAGTTGAGTTAGTAAGTGACAATGGACCACCATTTAATAGTATAGAATTTAAGAACTTCATATTTGAATGGGGTATTGAACACACAACTTCTAGTCCATATTTGCCTCGATCTAATGGTCTAGCAGAGTCAGGAGTTAAGATTGCAAAGCGTATTCTTTCTAAATGCAAAGAATCTGGCATGGATTCATATCTGGCATTGCTGCAATATAGGACAACTCCAAGAGGAAATTTAGCCTCACCTTCACAATTGTTGATGTCTAGATCGTTAAGAACACAATTACCAACAGTGACGAAAAAACTCAAACCAAGTGTTGTTAAGTTTGAAGAACATTGTCAAAACAAACGGAAAAATATTAATAAAACCAAGGAATATTACGATAGGGGAACAAAGGTACTACCCAATTTAAATGAAGGAGAAAAGGTGATGTTTAAAAAGATTCCACTTAGTAATTGGTCACCAGGAGTCATAGGAATGAAATGTCAAGAACCAAGATCATTTATTGTTGAAACTCCAGATGGTTCATTTCGGCGAAACAGGCAGCACCTTATGAAGGTACCAAATTCAGATCACCAATCATTTACACCATCAACATCATCACCTGTTCCAACATCTCTTGTTTCATCTTCATCTTCATTGCAGACTGATACAAACGGTTCTGTTTACACCAGAAGTGGTAGAAAAGTTATACGACCAAATCGTTACATTTATGAATGTTAGAATTTCTTAGTTTTTATTTTCTTTAAAAAAGGGGCATGTAGTAATAATACTTCTTACTTATTTTATTCTTTTTAAAAAGTGATTCTCCGAGAGCTTGTCAAGAGCTTGTCAATGTCTTGTCAATGGCTTGTGAGTTAAAATAAAATATGTTTTCAATTCAATGAATTATTTTTATTAATTATATAACATTAGCCAATGTGAATGGTTCCTTAACATTTCAAACATTTAGCCTAACACTAGTTTTCATTTCATATCTTATTATAAGACCTCACCCTAATATTTAAAATATATGATTCCGTCAAAATATTATTAAACATTACAATTCTAAATTAATACCTCTGTAAAAACTGATATAATTTATTATCTTGTCATAATCGAAAAAAAATGATAAAAAATGTTGATAAGACTGTTAATATTGATATGTGATGTGCAATTGAAATTAGAAATGTCTAGAGCGTAAAAAATGATTTCAAATGCACAGGGATTAATTTTTTTTACCGGTGGCCGATAAAACAATTGATCAATAAGATAACTTCTCTTTATATGCATATGGAAGGATAAGGCAGCAGTCGAAAATATATCAAAATTTGACGGAAACTTTAACATTTTAATTAACTGTTTTAATTTAAAGAATATTTTGACAAGAAAGAAAAAGAGGAAAAAATATTTGCCGCCTCAAGGTATTATTTTATTTGTATCTTTCTTTAGTATGTAAAATGTTTATGTATGTGGCATTTTATTCTTTTTATAATTACTAACATATAAATAGAACTATACATTTTCGGGAATTCTTAGAAAACAAATTACATGGTAAATATAACGATAATTCTAATTTTTACAATAATACATATAACTAGCTTTTCCCCGCTACCTCACAGCGTGAATGTCGGTTGTCGCAGATGCTCACGAGGTTGCTGATAAAAAGTGGCCTTTATCCTTTCTTGGGGTTCAAGGTGTATCAATGTTGAAAATCCCTTGTTTTGTGAAAACAAAAATTCATCCCATGGGCACCGAACATTTTCCGGAATAAAAAGCAGCCTAAAGGCTATTCAGAATAGATTTATCATCATGCACAACCCATATACCTTCGACCCTCAGCTGGGCATAGGCATTCCTACAGGGAGGAACACGTGAGGAGTTTGGTTAATAACACCGACGCGCTAACGTAATTCGACTTGACTGGTGAAAGCGGTTTCCGTCACAATCGGGACTAACTGCTAAACTTCAAAATACCAATTTAAAAATATAAGCATTCAAGAGCGAACGTTGCTTTGTTCTTATAATTGAAACCTCTACGCCATCGAGCTCATTATACAATCTATTTCTGTGCATCTTATCAAGCTCATCTAAGCCCTTCCAGCTATTCTGACGTGATAGAGTAACTACGTAATATATTCATTTATAATATAAATTTTAATATGATACACATAATTAATATCTGCAATATACAAAAGCCAAAAGGCAAGCTTCAGAAGGTACCTAAACTTTCAGCTCGCCACCTTATTACGACAAGAGTTATATGAATTTTAATCACATTAAAAGTCTTTCATAAAAACGTTAAAACCATCAGGCGTCTAAAAAATAACAACACCGATTTATAAGTGTTCTATTTAAATATCATAATAATAATTTGTTTCCTAGTCCTAAGGCTTATTAAAATGTATATATTTAAAGGAATGATGGTACCTCATTTTAGATGGAAACGTTTATAAACCGCGGTTATCGACTTCGCTATCAGTAACTAACATTTTAATACTTTAGTTCTGGATGACGTATAGTCTACGTTGGTTTTATATTGGCACACCTATCATTATGTTAATACCTACTCTATTACTAAGAGATTGAAAAATACTTTGAAATAAAAATAATATGATATTTATTTTATATTATAAAAAGTTTGGCAATTGACTACACTGAAAATACAGAAAGTAAATAGGCTATTGAAACTAATACGATATACATTCAGCTTCTGGAACCATCCGTCGAGATTTCTCCAAGGTCTGCCCGGTGCTACAATGACCTGATGATGATGACAGAGGGATAAAAGAATACAATAACTTGGTATTTCCAAGGCCAGGGGTATTTTCAAAATCGGAGCAGGCATTCTTAGCTGCCGCCGAGACAGCTGAATATTTTACGATGGATATACTGCCCTAGCGACCTACAATCTCCATGCCGGTGCCTCGCAAATCAGGGAAAGAGGGAATACTTGTGCCGGTAAGGAATGCCGCGTTTCGGCTGTGCGGAAAAGGAATGAGTCATGAAATCTGTTTGTGTGTGATTCTCAATCAATCAAACAGACATTGATAACTCCGGACTGGCACTGGCATACGAAAGTGTTTACTTACACTGAGATAGGTAAGTATTGTGCCCGCTATATGTCGATATTTGTTGGAATAACAAGTCTTACATTGTATAGGATAAATGTGTTATCGCATTAACACGACTTTCTAATTAACAAATATCAGATAAACGGGACCTTTTATCTGTTGAAGCGATACCTGTTCTACGTGGCAAACTGTCGCTAAGAGTACCCCTGGCGTGTTCTTAAGCTATCACATGCATCTGGCAACTGGTCATATTCGCGCAATGATTTATCTATCACCACAACTAGTCATGAGTTTTACTTGCATACGAACAACAAATCATTTCGAGCGGAACAGATCGACGGTGATAACACCCAGTTCCAATTAATAGTGACTGATATGTGTGTTTATAATAAAATAAAAGATGGATAATATACCTTAACCTATTCCATAATTTCTTTGAATAATCTTCATAAAACAAGCTCATTATGTAATTGCATGTATCATACGTGTTTAGGTTTAAATTATGTTATTGACTATTAAATTCTATGTTCTAGAGCAAAATAGATTAATAATAATGCACGGGTCTTACAAGTAAATATTTTTATGTTAAATCAGAGAATTTATAGTTTCCCGGCTAATGCAACATGCGACTCTGCCCTAACCACCTATATATTGTAGACACAAATGTACATACAGAAGCTGAAACTATATTATATTATTTCTGAACTCAACAAGTTATTGAACTAAATTACAAAAATCAAAACTTATGTTTTATTGTTTAAATTGGATTAATTTAATCACACTGATAATGCTTGTTACTGCTGATATTAGCAGGATCGCAAGCTTCAGTAGTCATTAAGAGTTCCTACAGACTCTGTGGCACTGGAATAACCGTTTCTAATGACTCGAAATTGTAAAATGAGCGAAATTTTATTTTATTATTAAAACTAAAACTCTAGCATATAAGCTCATTAAAATTTATTATAAGGATGTGATATTATTTGATCTCTTTGATTCTTTATTTGTAACTGTATTTTTTTTCTAAAATGGCATTCCTTTCGCTCAGTGCCAAATCAACAAGTAGTCAGATTGACACTTGTCAAATGAATGGCGCTGGCGATTCTTACAAAAAGCGGTGAGTTTGTGAAGTGTGAATTGATAGTTGAAGTTTCGGCCTTTACTTATTATATTAATATATGCTTTTAGCAATATATTCCTCTTATACTAGGTTCTAATTTCTTCGACAAGACTCATACTTTACATATTTTTATATGAAGTTATATTCAATGCAATTTTTTTTTTGTAGTAATCTCTCAAGCAGTTAAAGCAATTATCACCAGGAGGAATTTGGGGTAATTGAATTTAAATTTGTAAGATTTAGTTATCATACAATCGTTTATTGTTGATATAATTTAGCCTTTTATACACTTATAATAATGCAATGAAATACTTACTTAATATAGTCTGTGGGTAGTTACTAAAATTTAACTGATAATATAGAATCTGTGTAGCGGCGACAGGGTAGAGCGCTTTTATTCAGTTTAGTTCCTTGAGGTCAAAGAATGCCAGGCTATTAGATAGTCCTGATCGTAATTTACTGCTTATATAGCCCTCCTATGAATAGTATATATGACAATTATTAAATTATTCACAATGTTAAAGAGGTAGTTGACAGAGTGATGAAGCTGTTCTGATTGTTAATCTGGAAGTTGATATTTTACGATTCAAAAATTTTGTGTCTCTTTTATTAACAGTCTTCTCTTTTCTTTTATTTGCAGTCCCTATTATTAACATAAAACTAATAACTCAATACTTTTCAGTATAATTATTATAGTCTTCAATCTTGACTTTCATGTGAGTATGTAATGTATGTAGTCCAGGTAAGACAATAATATGTACTTTGACTTCTAATTTTAAACTGATGCTGTATCTTTTTTTGGTTTAACTAATGTGAGTTACCTTTACTTCAAAATTAGTTTTAATTTTAGAAATGTGGTTCACACTCAAACACTTCTAATTTACGAATAAATTTTGTGTTTTGTTAAAAATATTTTTGGTTGAAATATTTAAAATAACCATCAATTTCGTAATTTCGAGAAGATTTAATGTGATTTTACATTAAGCAACGTAAAAGCATTTAAACTTTTAAATTATAGCATAAAGGAAGTAGATATTATGATCATTACTTGTAAAGTATGTATACTTCCAAATATCATACTTTCCAAATAATGGATTTCAAAGTAAACAAAAAATCGATAAAATGTAATAATTTTAATTCAAAATCGAAGATGCTGTTAAATGTGCAAACCTTTAAAATATAATTTTGAAATTTACAGGCAAAATCAGTTTCATGAGTTGTCCTTGCACAAAAGATGACATGGCATGTCCTGCGGTCTTGCTTAGGTAGGAGACCATCATGTCTTTTTGAATTAAATAGACTATTTACAGTTTTACCAAATGTGGTTCAACTTCAGATATCAATGGTAACGAACCTTATTGTAAATCCACCGAATAACTCCAACCCACTAATGATAGAAGATAGAAGGGTTCACACTCGGAGGCAGATAATAGTATGAATACTCTGCTCTACGCGCCTACGTCTCCTCTTTACACAGAACGTACTTTTGACGCTTTTTAAGAGGCGTTAAAAAGTACCTTCTTGTTATTTTTATACCCGTGTTATTGGAATCGGGAAGCATGTTCATGTACATGTTCTTTATACTTGGTTTTGAAGTGGAGATGAATCCTCATATTTATATAATATACTTCGAATCAGGCCTTTTACCATTACTATTTTGTTTACTTAATAAGAATGTTAATATAAACTGAGACTATCTTGTTTTATATAAGTACCAGCATCATTTTTGAATTACCTTAATCTTACTACGTTTTGCCATACCGCCCTTAGAGTTCACTTATATAGAAAACAGGTTGCCTTTACCTTTTAGTTGATTAATCCGTAAGCTTTCGAATTTATTTAGACGTACTGACGGCTTTTTAATTTACGCGCATTAAATTATAAGGACCAGAGGGTCTACTTCGAGCGAAAATAATTAAAAATTGTCATACATTCAGTTAATAGTGTTTTCTCAGCTCAAGTGAAAACGGTGAAGCAGATCTCAGTATCTTCTCTCTTCGTTTTCACCACTAAATGCGACGTATTTTGTATGGAAACGACGCACATAAAGATGTCTGGCCGTACAAAATATGTCGCAATGTGGTGCGACGTATATACCGCGCGGAGATGCGCCGACTCTGCTAAACTGTTCTCTTATCTCTTACACACAAAAATCTTAGACAGCATTGCATTGCTCAAGCTCAACTCTGCATTGTATGTTACACCGTTTGTAGCTTATGCAGATTTCCGCTCTTTATTTAAATGGAAATAAATTACATGCTAGGCTGCTCTTCTTATTCTTATAAATACAACCAACAGGCAATGAATATCCATGAGAGCATCCTTAACAGTGCCCTAAAAATGGAGAGTCTGGGTAAGCTAGGGGCGAGATGCACAGATTGGTGAATCATGAATAAAATTTCAAGTTTCGAATTTTCCGAGCACGTATTCCCCTCCCCTCTGTGCATCTCTCTACTCTGTTGAGTTATATTCGCTATATGTTAACGTATGTTATTCTCTAGGGTAAGTAAAATAATTAAAAAATTCGTTGAAGGGTAATGGGAATATTGTTTTCTATTATGTACATTGTAATAAGAACTTTAAGATTATGTGTCGTAGCAATTCGTAGCACTGTAGATTTCGTACATTTGTAGCCATCCTGTTTGAAATGTTTTCTTGAAGTTTCAAACTCAATTGGGTTACTTTTTGTAATATTTACACTGATTTTTTAAATAAAAATAAATATAACTTATTGTATTAATGTGAACATAGTTGCACTTAATAAAACCGCATTATGTAACTATTTATTTATAAACAAGTGCACAAAGTCGTGGTTTCATATAGAGTCAAGGACCTAACTTTATCTTTTTATCAGGCGACCACAACGGCATCGGTTTATATCGTATCCGTGATGCTGAAAAATTTTCCCGCTTTCCCAGGAGCGAGACCGCAATGAGTCCAGCGCCCCCCGCGCACCGAGACAAAAGTAACGCTGCGTTCGGCGCCGCCAAGCAGTCGCAAGCGGCCAGCGAAGGGAAGTGTACGTTTGACGTGATGGAGCGCGATCGTATCGGAGTGTGGGGCAGCGGCGACGGGCAGTCCGTCAGCCGCATCTCGGGCCTCGACCGCCTCAAGCACCCCGGCCTCAACAAGGTATGTAGCCCCTGTGCTCCTACAGATCGATGCCCGCCAATTCATAGGTCATGGATCCCAGCATCGCCGGCCGGAAGTTCACACAAATAATTCCATTGACCCATTTATTCAGCTGATGTTTATCATCAGCTTGCCCGTTGTTTTTTAGTATACTGTTTGATTTTCACATGAATTGTCGCTTCAAAGTTCACATGGGCTCAATTATACTATATAATAGTGTCAACAAACTCATATGTATGTATGAGTAATGTCAAATCTGTTCAAACGTTGGACGGTGTCCGATGACAGACGGATCATAGCGTGTATGAGGAAACTTACGATATTTCCGCAGTTTTATCGAATTTATTCCAAAATTAATAACTAATTCGCACTAACTTTTAATCTCTAAATAAGTAATTATATTATCCTAAATCGGAACAAAATGAGGTTTATAGATTTAGCATTAAAAAATTATCACAGGAATCATTATGCTATTAGGACAAAGTGAATCGTGCTTTTCTTATTATAAAAAGCATATAATATTAGTATGACGAGTTTAAACAATTAAGATTTGTTTATTTTTCAATAAAAATTAGATAAATATAATGGACGAAATCGTAAATATTATATGAGAGAACGTTCTATAAATATGTTCCTAAAAAAATTCATCTAATCTAAAATTTATCTAGACTGACATATATAGAATACACACTGGTGAGATTAACTACTCTACCGAAGCCCTTGACAGTAGAACAGGGCGCAGCCTAAATAGGTATAAAACTAAAACTAGGGTTGGTAAAAGTTTTTTTATTTTAGTAATTAACGTAGTTAAAAAGGGTATAACATAAAGTTCAAGCTTTTTTATATATTTTTTTTAAACAAGTAGCAAACCTCCGTTTAGTCGAACAGTTTAATGTAAAAACAAAGTAGGTTTTTAATGTAGTTCTTGCAAACTACCGACAACATGCCATTTGGTAATCAGTAGCATCATTTGATTGTGACTGTAAAATTCGTTCTATCAATACAATTAACTGAGTTTTAGGTCAAGTTCCGTGTAATCACGATTCCTTCGATAATCTTATAGAAACATTTCCTATTCAAAATATTCAACTATATTATTTATAGTAAACTGCAAATCCTTTTAATGATTACGTTTAAATGGGGTTGACCGGACGACATTGTACTCGCTCAACATAGACCCATCAACTAACATTGAATTTGGACCATGGCAATAATATATTAATTTGAAATAGCATTTGCTTTAGTTGTAAAAGCCGTTTTTTTAAGTAGAGAAATTGAGGTTTATGCAAGTTCAATCCATACGAAAAGAATTCATTGTACACTAAATAATAAATCTGCCTTGATTAAGACGTGCTTAATTTCAAATCCTAATACCAAAGTATAGTTAACAACTTTTTGGGGATAAAAGAGAAATAGTAGGCGTAAATGAGAGAGAAATATAGAAGAAATATTATATATTATAATGACGTAAAATACGTCATAATAATAGCGGAGTTTCTAACTAAGAAAAAAGTTTAAATTAGATGATATTAAAATAATCAAATTAAGCCTCATGTGATGACTAATTATGATTAATTGCTTTTAATGTAAAAAAATCTTACAGCAGCACCATTTAAATACTTAAGTTTACTTCTAAAATGTTTTAAATATTTTAGTTTTACTCTCCGTTTGCTTAACTATTTTCGTAATATTCGTCTATGTTCAACCTTATTCACTTTTATTGAATTAATTAAATATACCATGATACCAAGATACATACTTACATACATTCTTTCTTATGCCTGTCAGAATCAAAACCTAATATAAGCATTATTTTCTGTTGAGTTGTAATGCACTTATATTAATTATTCGGTATCTAAATTTACACACAGCTCAATCACAAACAACTAGACGTCTTGACTTCGTTGGTTTGTGCATTGCTTTGCTATGGACACTTGCCTCCCGACTATCGATTTTGCGAGGCGCTGTCTGTCGGAGTTCGCAGCTCGTGCGTAGCACTCCACTGAACCATTAAAACTTAAATCGAATAGGTTTTTACATGACTATATACTAAAGAATTATGATATTGTAGCTTTTTATTAATATTGAAAATGTACTCTTTGGAGAATAATGGGGATGAACAAATGTATTAATAATCCCATTTTAATTAGTTTCAAAAAAGGAGTTTCTATGTTCCTCTTTCGGTATTATTTTGTGAATGTCTATAGTGAACCGAACTCAATATTTATTATTCGATAGAGTTTACTCCTGAGATGGTCTCACTGCCTCCAGGTCATCAGGTGATAAGATCATGGGAACTTGTAAATTTAATGGAAACGTATTAAGAGTTTCATATTTTTTCCAAAGTTATTCCAGTATTTTAATCAGCAATATACAGTGGATAATACTGGTGCATCTAACTTTGACTTTCGGAACTTACCATGTAAAATTCTGAAAAAACAATACTAAAAACCTTCTTTAAAACATTAAAAAGGCGAAAATAATTCGTTTTAAGAACTTGATATGTGATAGATTTTTTTGTAGTTGGTGCTTCAGTACTTTTAAAATAAACATGCCCTTAAATTGAATTGTATAGTGTAATTATTTTGATCTTCTTGTTTCTGGTTGGTCGTTTTTACCTGTCAATTTAAACAGAATCTGTGAAATTAAGTTACAAATATGATTGAGGAAATAATTGTATAGTCGAAAATAATTAAAATTGTATGAGTAAGATTACTGAAGAATGACGGTACAATATACCTATATTTTGTCTACACCATGGAAAACAAATAATCGTAGAACTGGTTGTGAGATCGGAATAATACCCAAAGTAGTTAGTCACGTCAATATTTACGTCAATACTTCTATTATAATTGCTAGAAGACAATATTTTTTCAGTAGATGGTACTCTTAATATCTTAATCAAATCAAGTTTATGAACAACCACACATCGTGATTTTACCAGTAAAATAATATAAAAAAGATTCTGAAGAAGTTTTTAAAATAATAAAGAAACTATTAATATTCACAGCTAATAAAACTTAACTTTTTAAAAAGGAAAAATATGATTTAAAATAAAAATGGTCCCGATCCCGATTCAATTTCACGTGGCGTGTGTTTTTCCTAATAGAGGTTAAAATTACAACTTTTATTATCTCTTTCTTAGTTACTTCTATAAGATTAACTTTTCAATAACTAAAATTAGTAAGATAGACCTTTAAAAAACTACCTAATGTGCAATAAATAAAAAAACTAATAAATGTTCGATCCAACATTCAATTCAGTTTTTTGTTTTCTTTTTAATTTAACAAAAAGATAAATGATGACAGAGAACCATGACGGAGCACAAATCGATCAATTGTGGTGTTACCAATTATCTGGTCATTAACTATTTTTCCAGGTTAAGTTAGTATGAGTATGCTAATTGCATTGGTGCGATGAGTAATCAGTGCTTAGTAACAGCAGTAACATAACATAACAAGCAACAGTAACAAATTATCATTGTCAAGTCAAAAGCGATATTTAACAGATATCATCCCCGTACCCGATAAATTAAGGATAAGCCTGAAAAATAAAGTGTTAAATCTTACTACAGAAAACGTAAGTTACTAAACATAAAAAGAGGAGCTCTTTTATTTCAAAATATTATACATCGATAGGAAATTTTTCTTATATTCTACACTTTATTATTTAAATCCATAAATAACACAAACAAAACCGACAATCATAACATGTTTACGTTCGATTGCTTAAAATGTCAATTATGGTCCATGAGGTACAGGCAGATTCTTGTTATTTTCGTTTCTGCGTCTATTCGATTATGTGAATAAAAATGTTACTTTTGTTTTGATCAGTTTCACAAAAAATCATTTTTATTATTATATTTTGGTGTATATGTTCTAAAGAATATGGAAGAAGTAGAAAAAAGTGACATATACTTTTAAAATGTTTTTTTGTTTATGTAAAGCCATTTTGTTAGTCAACAGCAATACCTATGAGTAATCTTACTACCAAGGTAAACATAACCATAGAACAAACAAAAACAGCTCTACGTTGATAAGGTAAGCAAGATGTTAGTTCAGACTAGTTAGTCTGAACTAACATCTTTAATATTAGAATTTTTCATAAACAAAGTTATTATTTGTGTTATTTCTACTTTTATCTATGAACACATGATGATGACTTCTATTTTTCTTCTTATAGAAATTATACTTATCACTCAAGTAAGTGCACGGATAAAAGACTATCAAATAGAAAGCTGTTAAAAAACTATATTTTAAATAGATTGAATAATGCCAACTTCCTTATAGTATTTCGACATAATTTCCTTAAAAATTAAACGGTTGCTCTTTACTGTTGGTGGCCTCTACCTTGGTATAAAAAGTAGAGACTACTTATAGATACTAGTTGACTTTTCCGGTAATGTGTTTGTTTGTTGATTTAAATCTGTATAATTAGACAATATATATAATATAAAATATTATTAAAAGTATGCTTTTTCATAGCTTCCGAACTTTTGTACAAAAGTTGATTCAAATGTTGAAAGAGATGTATCATAAAAATTGAATATTGATACTTCTCGTTTTAATTATTCATCCAAGAATGCTTGTTTGTATGTGGTAAATTTTAAACAAAGGTAAACTCTTGTTTTAATTTAAAAATAAAATCAAATCAATCTTTACAAATTACAACTGCAAATGATACAAATTTGCAATATGTACTAGGAAAAACAAGTAAAGAGCAAGGAATTATTAATATTATATAATGGGCCTTTTTATAATGAAAGTGATTTAATATCAAATATATTATTTTGATTAATTATCAATTTAATCTCATAACATAGTAATATATAATGAATTTTGTTATGCATGCACAATCGCAGGTTTATATGCTAGAACGAAACAAATATAAGCAAATAAGCCGGAACTAGAACATGCATTAACATAAACTAGTTCCTCGGTGATAATACTACTGGAATTAATTTTATGAAGTTACATTTATTTAATATGGAACTATTCGTGTCGCACCAATGAAGTATTACTTATTGATTTCAATTGCCATTCGGGTTCCGGCATAATTGTGAATTTCCTAGCAACATAAAATAGCATTGATTTCGATTGTTTCGCTGTTTTCTAATTTATTTTGTAGCAGATTTATAAACAATAAGTATATATAACAAAAAAAATCCAAAAATTATTTCATAACTTTATTTAATTTCACAAAAAGTTTACTTTGTATCTTCTCAAAGGGATTTCTTTGTATGAAAATTATAAATTTTAAAATTCATTATTAATTTATTAATAAGTTAATTATAGAAGGATCTCATTTTTGAGAGAAGTCATAGTGGTATCTTATGCCATACAAAGTGTTGAGTTTAAGAAAATTTATCACCTATTAGGTAAAAAGCATTATTTTATCTTGATGTCTACTTTGTTTTGTTTGATTAATAAGAACATGCTATTTGATGATACCATTACCAGGAAATTAGATAGCTGGGATCTAAAAAGATTACCCATACAATTTCTGTAGCGTGCTTGTAAATGGCTAATAGCCAGTGTAATAAATAAACGTGGAATAGAACTCGGGGGACTTTCGCCGATTGAGCTTACATCTACATTGATATTTAATATGTGTTTCATTAAAGGTACTATACATTTAAAATATTTTAAGCAAAAGTTTTTGAGACAACATTATTTCTTTGTAAAAATTTTTTACATTTTGAATATTATACAAAGAAACACTACAAATGACTAAATTAGCAGCATTAAAATAGCAGGTCAAGAAATGTGGGTTTGATATTATTAAAACTCGTTCTGTGAGTATAGAATACATTGTAAAAACAATAGCTTAACTCTTTAGGATTACATTAGTGGTAAATGACGTTCGTGGATATGACCAATAATTATTAACCAACTTTATTATTACCTTATCCAGTTTTATTTGTATTTTAATATGTATTTAAGAGGAGCTCGTTGGCGTAGTGGTTCGAATGCTGTGGCTTCAATAACGCACACATACTTTGACCATGGTTGGTCCCTGGATAGGTTATCTCTAGCTCCACCGTGCTTCGGAAGGCAAGTTAAGCCATTGGTCCCGATTGTTACGGGGATATATACGTTGTAGATAATGATTTAAGTATGAATTAAAATAAATAAATAAATTTATTTTGTCTTTAATTAAAGATAAAATAAAACCGATTATTTTAATTTGATGATTCTTATCAAAACATTTTTTATGTTAATAATAGCTGTGTCTAGCTGTGTTTCATGGTTAAGGAAACCGATCTATTTTAGTTTGGAAATGTGTTAAAAATAATTATCAAAAAAATTTATAGATGAAATTTTTTTATAGTTTTTTAAGATGCATTAACTCAAACACCAATTAGAAAGTTAAGGAACAGAATTTTAATTATTTCTCGATGAAGGCTGAGATCACTGTCTACTAAGTTGATCGTAGATCATGGAGGCGGGGTCGCCGAGTATGGAGTAATAAAGCTTGAAGACCTTCGCCTTGACATTGCTCCATAAGTACTTATCTAGGTTAACACCAATATTAGCTCTCATAATCTCAATCGACGTTTAATTAATTCTCTATAATTACGATCTCAATAGCTATTATTAATGATCTTTTTTTAACTTAACGGGGTAACTCTTCATTTCATCTGATGGTAAATTATGATAAGGCCGAAGATGGAAGCTAACAACACCTGGATTCCTCAACCACAGGGGAACTGACTGTCTAATCTCTAACTGCCGAAACACAACAATTGTGTACAATTTATTGTTATGCCGACAGACTTAAGTAAGATGGGGGAAACTAGCTAGGTAGACTTAGAAAAAGCCACCAAACCGAGTAGAAAATTTCTAGCCCCACTGGGAATTGATTTCCGACCTTCACATCTGAAGTAGGTGGTTACGGGGTGACGTATAAAGTTTTCAACCTTTCGACCTTACCAGTCCACATGGTAAGGTCGAAAGGTTAAAATTATAGATTTGAATTTTCAATTATTGCTTAGGGATGTAAAAAATATTTTTAATTTTCTCTTTGTATTACAATGAATTAATGGTCGTTTACAGAGTAGCTAGCTTATATCAAGCATGTATACAAAGTCATCATCAAAGCAGTCTTACAAAAATACGGGATAACTTTTGACAGCTCCAAATCCCTTCTAATCATTAATAATAAATAATATTAATATTGGAGTACATTATAAACATTTGTATATATTTGTGACTTGTAATGAATTAAAGCCTAAATTTTATTAACATAACTATTATTCCTCAATGTAACGCACGGAGGCGTTTATCAAGTCTATAAATAAATCTCTCCTGACTTTAGGAAGTAGAACAGGTAAACTGTCATTTCAGAATAGTAAACATTGGGATTAAAGGGTGGATTACGGTTGCTGTGGCAACGCGATAACAGTTGAGGTACGACGCCTATTTAACTAGGACATAAAACGAAAACAGTTCAGCAACAAATTTATATCGACTCGCGTGTGGGTTAAAAAATAATCATTTTCTATAAATTAAATATTTATCTAGCGTAGTATAATTAAAAGTTTAACTGTAATATTATGTGAAGTGCTTGATTAATAAAATAATTGTGAAAACGTTTTTCGAACAAGTTTGTAATACGGTACACAAATAAAGAAATAATTATTGACTGAAATCAGTCTATTTAAATATATTGTTGGTATTACATTGTCAGGATATATACTCTGAGTCCCCAAAACACTGTAGTGTTATTTTTAAAATTAATTTTTAAACTTTTGATGTGCTTATATTTAATAAATTCACTTTTAATCATAGCCACACACAAGACCTCTATAGAGGTCAAAAAATATTGTGTGCAAATGTATTAAATACGCTTTATACCTTGATCCAAATAATCTAGAATAGAACTGCCGTCCTAGACCTTAGTTGTTTTTTTTATATACAATGTCATAACATAGAAGTCGTTTTTACCGGCATGATAAGTAATTTGTATTTATACACATTGGAATCGCGTCAATGTATATAAATTATCATTCTCTTCTAGTAGCAATTAAAATTTCTGTAACCATATGAATTGACCTACATTTTATAAATAGCACATTGCGGAATTTATTTCTTTAGGACTAAAAATGTAGAAAATGTAATGATTTTTCACGTTTCGACTGATTAAACAGTATTTTCTACAAAAAGCTTTTATCTGTAAAAGTATTTATTTGATTAAATATCTTTTGAGATGAAAGAACCCGTAAAAATTTCTTTTAGAATATTGGGAACGTCTTACAAGCATACATCCAAGTTTATATTATTGAAATGTTTTTCTGTACCCCTAAATGTCTTATTAAACATTATCAAGTTATGTAGAAAGTTCTGTATGTAGCAATTCTCTGCTGTAGGTTCCTTCTTTATTTTTGTTATCGACTATTACTTTACACAATATGTCAGTTTTATTACGTATCACACGTTCATGAGAAACTTTCTTTGGTATAAAGATACATTGTTTGACTCGTATGTATTTCATATTTTATTATGTAATATTCAACTTAGATGTAAGTAAGATACAAATAATCTATGTATATAGGTTCACTCCTTACATTGGGGAGTACATAGTTTAGTCCCTTTATAGTTTTACGTTTTATCCCCTATCAGTCCACCAATGTCATACAGTGGAAAGTTTATTGTGTATTATGTGAATTTTTGACAGGTCTCTCCATTACTTTTTGTTTTGAAGATTGATTATGAATTAGCATAAGCCAGCCAAAGTGTAGACAAAAAATAACGAATAAATTTTGTACTACTTACGTTACGCATTAATAAATCATGTAATATTTATAAGCGATACCCAATATCCAATATATGTACTTGACAAATTCAATCAGTAAATGAGAACCTTTTAAGAAGTGACAGGTGTCCTAAAATATTAATAATTTAATTCCAATCACGAAGCAATTTTGTGGTGCGAAGCATATCTTTGTTTCAACTTCAGAATTTTCGTTAATTACAGAGTTTATATAAGTATATGAAGCCTTTTTTATTCAGTTTTGATGACATTTAGCCTGATTGTCGTAATTTTAATTAATATTATTGATAAATTTTGTATCCTACCACACAAAGACAATTTGTAATCAAAGAGCTATAGTTCTTAATGCTAAAATTTAATTATTGATAATTTAATTTATTATAAATAATTTGATTACGTATTGATATTGATTCGTCATATGGCCTGTAAAGCCGAAATAGTCAAATTGCAAGACGGTGGCTTCTTTATATGGCAATACTAAAGGGGAACAGCCTCCAAATTTATTTTGTTTCTAACATGGGTATTACATCTACTGCTTACCTGTCAATTCAATTATTTAAAAGGTTTTACACTTAGTCTGTATCAACTTTAACTTTCTTTAATTTCAACTTTAACAATTCAATTGTATCAATCGATACCCATATTGCGGTTGCTTTGGCGTTTTCTAATAATTTTATAATATTATAATTTACTCGCGCTGTCCGCTGGTACACTGCAGTGCTTCTGTTGCATTACGTAAAGTATGTTGTCTTTGAAAATTAAAGCGAATTCTGTTATTAGGTTGTGTATAAACGTTAATAAATAAAAATTACATAAAAATTGTTTAGTATAGTATAATGAAAAATATTACGTCATAAAAATGTTTTAGACGAGTTTAAAGTTACATATATAGAAATACATATATATTTATATAGTCCTTTTAAATTTTGGTCGTTCTGAATAATCGACACTTTTCAGTTTTATTCAATAAACCAGGACCAATACTAATAATAATTTATCATATAAACAACATTCTTCTCTAAGATAATACAGGGCATATTTGATATGCCCTATACATAATAATAAAAAATACAATAATTTAAAATAAAAACACCTGTCGAAGACAAAACGCCTTCACAAGTATACAAATTAATATTCTTTTAACTCAAGAGTAAACTTAAGGTGTCTTCTCAACAAACTATTTTGCCTTTAGTATCTTGGAAGATCAACTTAATGACTTAAGTGGAAAATGGATCGAGATTGGTGGCAGCTTGTCCCTCGCAACGAGTCGTATTGTATACCGGAGTGTTTAGCGTCTGTGGATTCCAGGGTGCGTATAATACTGCATATGACGTAATACGTTATCAGACTACTTCGGTATTTTATTTGCTATCTATGCATTCGCTTATACGGTCGTTTTCATGTACTCACAATAGATTATATAAGTTATTAATTTTTCTAAATACGTTTTCCGAAGACTGGTGCCATTACCATTTATTATAGATATAGTGTAATTTTTTTTCATAGGCCCGCAGTTCATAACTTACAACAGCCTGGAAATCCAAAAATTTTGATACTCGGTTTTACGTGTTTTGTTTGTTTCTGTATGCTAATTACACCTAGGCACGCTGTTTTAGTATATTTATTAATATTAATATGTAATTTTGAGTGGTTTCAGTTTGTTATTACTTAACATTATTTTAATTTTTATATAAAGCTCCGCCAACAAATCAACAAATAAACTCCAACAAATATTTATTCTGCTGTCGTTGAACAGAAACAAATAGCATTGTTTGCTTTAAAACCTTGTTTTTATGCCTGGTAAAATTTAAATCCGTAGAGTACCTACTCTACCGGCTACCGAATGAGGCAAAGCCAACCAAGAAACAATATAGGTTGCCATGATAGTCGATTTATTAATTATAATATATATTTATATATTATATTAACAAGTAGGCGCACATAGTTTTACAATTTCCTCTTCGATTTTCGTAAAGTAGATCTATTCAAAAGCAGTTGTAATATTATTATGTTTGATATATTGCTATACCTACTTATTACAGAAAAGTTTATGTAAAACAAATTCGTCTTTTACTACTCGACCGAATACCTAAAGCGAAGAAGTCATAAAAGCGTGGGAGCGGCTTTAATACAATAGGTGAATCGTATTTTCATGTTTACACCGTAATAATATAAAACTAGCTGAGACTGGTGTGACAGATTGCGTATTATATCAGGCTTTTAAATACTGTAAACTTCGTTATTTCCGCTATCTATCCTACTAATACAGATATGTATATAGAAAGCTAACGTATTTACTTTTAATTTAATGAAATAAACCCAGATAGTAAATTTGAAAAATAAAAAAGTGTTCTACTTAGAACACTTTTTTATAGGAGTTTTATAGTTAGAGCTGCAATCATTCATAATGTATAGTTTGTCTTTTCTAAAGTTTTACAATGTGAAACAAGACAAATAAGACAAAAACTATTATGCAACAATTTAAGGATAAGTATTTTTATGTTTTACCAACTCACTTAAATAAACATTAATAGTTAATAATGTTTCACACCACAAGTTCCAAAGATCATAAGAAATTTCTAGACTAAGATTGCTTAACAAATTCAAGTCAAGCAAATTTGTTCTAGAATTTATCACAGAGTGACGTCACGGACACGCCTCCGAAACGTTACGTCCGTCAGTTGATGACGCTTAAGTAAACGTAAGTTACTAATCATGTCATGAGCGGTTATAAATTTGTATATTTTTCTTTTACTTTACAACAGAGGAATTCATTATCTTTTTTATTTTAAAATAAAAGTAATTATAACTCACACCTATTGAATAGTCCAAAGTAAGCATCATTAAGAGCAAGTGTTTAGGATATTAGATAAAGAAGATATAAAGATAGTAAAATATATATAAATATCAGAAATATACTAAATAAACCTACCAACAACTCTAGCTAATGTTATTCAAATGAATGTTTAGAAATTTTTAGTTTTAGCCAATCTTATCACTAGTCTAGTGGCTTATACCATCTGCTTCCTATCTGAAGGTCCGGGGTTCTATTCCCAGTGGTCCCAGAAATTTTCCGCTTGGTTTGGTTGGTGGTAGGGCTTTTATATGTCCGCCTTGCCAGCTACCACCATCTTACCATGAGGTGAGAACTACCTCTTTTCATGAACTACCCCATTAAGAAAAAAAACCCAAATAAATAAATTAAGAATAAATACCCTAAGATGTATGGAAAGAGACAAAAAATAACCACCCTTGTTAGAATTTAAACGTCGGTATCTTTGACTAGGATAAAAAATAAAAACTAATCCTAAAAACATGTACGTGTCCATTTTTAACAGTAGTAAGTATCTATATTTTTCTGTGAAGAAGTTAGACATTTATTTTTCCCTTATAAAACCACTTTATCGATATATCGAAGAATAGTTAGATTTTTATCTTAGCACAAAGTTCAAAACTCAATTGGATTATAAGTGCAAATACGATACGTTGTTGGCACCTAATAACGATTGCTGAAACTGGCATGTTTAAAAGAAAACAAGTCTTATGAGATAAGATTTAAGGTTAGATTTGTGCATTTGTGTGTAAGGTGGTTTCAAGGTCGCTGCGTCATACCCGCGGTCTGCAACTCAGCTGATCGCCGGTCACTGTTGTTTCGCGACTCATTTCCGGGCCGAATGACGCAACGCTTTGTTTTTTAGTTTTTTGGACTGTGGGAAACAGATATTAATCACCATCGCATAAAATCAAAAATAAAAATCTTAATTTTGAATTATGTTGTCATGAGAATTAAATAAATAATATCCATGCTCTTATTATCTAATCCTTCGTGTTTTTTACAGTCTCCATTGTTATTTTATTTAATTCTTAGGATTCTGTACAAAAGTTAACATGTTTAGGGCATGGCGTTCACGATCGAGGAGCGCCAGGTGCTGGGCATCCACGGACTGCTGCCAGCGAGGGTGAAAACACAGGAAGAGCAAGTGCAGATGTGTAAGCTGTCTATCGAACGCTACGAGGACCCTCTCAATAAATACATATACCTTATGGGCCTGTTGGTAAGTACATTGAATTTTACATACCACTAGGCGATTAATGTTGCGAATACTTGTCACAAATATGGTTTTTGTTTGATCATAATAAACTGAATAGATTTGACATTTTGAATAAATAGGTGTGTATCTAAAGATAAAAACTGCTAAAGGCCTAAAATTTTAAGCTGCTTTTATTGCTTAAATTTTAAGTAAAGCTCAGTTTATCGTTGCACGTTATCTTTTAACTATCGTAGTTATCAATACATATTGTTGACTTTGACAACACTAAAATTGTAAGAGCCAAAGCATCTTTCCAGTATTTGACTGGAAAGATGCTTCGTTCTTTAAAATTATCAAAAAATTTAATAAAAAAGTAAATGAATAATATCTCACTTAAATTCCTACCTCCATTTCCAGGACCGCAACGAACACTTGTTCTACCGCTTCGTAGGCGAGAATGTATCAGACATGATGCCTATAGTATACACGCCCACTGTAGGCCTGGCGTGCCAGAAATACGGGCTCGTGTACCGGCGCCCCAGAGGACTCTTTATCACTATACACGACAAGGGACACGTCTACGATGTGCTTAAAAACTGGTGAGTTTAATTTCACAATTAGGTCCACAACGGGACTAAAATGACTAAATGAATGGAACTAGTATGAGATTCTGAAAGATCTTACTATAAGTCAGGATTGTACAGCAAACATAACTGTTGCGATAACAAGTTACATGTAGAAATGTCTGTTTATTTTTCCAAGAAGCATCTCACTAAGGATTTTTAATTTGTCTTTAAAAAGCTTTCTAAATGAAAGACATTCAACATAAACATTTTATATAATTTTTTTAAAATTACGATGTAGCGTTTAAAAATATTAGCTCACGCCTAATATTTTTAAAGAGTACTATTTATATACTGAATTGTAAAATGATAGAAAAATAGAAATCAACTGACAGAAAAACAACAATCATTTTGAATACCAAAATAGATATACTGTCTAAAAAGTATAAACAGGTGCTGATGCCCGGTTTAAATAGTCAACAATAATTAAATTTAGATGCATACTATATTCGTAATCAGACTTAATATATTTTAAATTGGAGAGGAATATTAACATGCTAATAAATTCTCCATTAAAATTATATAAATGTCTTCAATTTAGGCCTGAGAGTGACGTCCGCGCAATCGTAGTGACGGACGGTGAGCGTATACTAGGTCTGGGTGACCTGGGCGCTTGCGGGATGGGAATACCTGTGGGGAAGTTGTCGCTATACACCGCGCTCGCCGGTATCAAGCCACACCAGTGCTTGCCTATCACGCTCGGTAAGTGCATGAACGGCCTGTACCGTGTTTCAGCTGTCAAATTGTATGGAAGCTAAAGCAGCGCCTTTGTTTTGAAACCAATTTTATATATGCGATTATCAGGTGAATCAGGTGAATTTGAAACTCACACTAGGGATATTATTCGGTTCGAAAGAACTTTTGCACAAAATTTCCATTAATCTCGACGCAATAAAAATGTAACTTTATTTGTCCAGGTTTTTAATGCAAAATTACCATATTTTAAAATTTAACAGACTTTAAAAATCATGTTCTAAACAGCTTGCCTTCTGGTATTGCGTTATTGGAATACTGCTGCTTACGTTTCTTTAACAATTTCTTTTTCCTCATACAGACGTAGGTACAAATAACGAGACGATGTTAGAAGACCCTCTGTACATCGGGTTACGACAAAGACGAGTTCGCGGCGCCTCGTACGACGAGTTCATCGAGGAATTCATGCAGGCTGTGGTGCGCCGTTTCGGACAGAATTGCCTCATTCAATTCGAGGACTTCGGTAACGCTAACGCCTTCAGGCTGCTTGAGAAATACCGTGGAAAGTGAGTTACAGGTCCCTATGGTGGCCTTTATAGTATTTCTATGAGACCACAGCCCACTATTTACAATGACAGTGCAGTGCATCTCGTTCTAAAAATTTGATTACAAAGAAACTGTCGTTTTTTCTCTTTTTAAAAAATTACAAAATATCTCTCCGTACATACTGTTACTGGTGTCGTCTTGTCACTGGTGACTACCAATCTCGACAATATTATTACTAATTTAGTTTTATTTATGATTTTTCCTATTACCGTTTTAACAGAACAAAAATTATTGAAATCGTTTAAGCCATTTTTTAGTGTTAGCTCGAACAACAATTAAATTTTATTTTTCATGACGTCATGTTTATTCAGATATATTGAACATCTTGCATGATCTTTTTATTGTTTGTTATATATATGGAGATGAATATTTAGATACTGCACGTTCAACGATGACATCCAGGGCACGGCCGCGGTGGCTGTGGCGGGCCTGCTCGCCAGTCTGCGGCTCACCAACAAGAAACTCTCGGACAATACCATCGTCTTCCAAGGCGCTGGAGAGGTATCCATACAACGGACATACTTCACATACTAAATTACATTTTGAGATGCAAAAGAAAATCAAAATCATGTCTGTCAACTAAAAAACTGACTTAAAAGGAATGTGGTTTTTGGCCTAAGGCAGTGTTATTGTAAAAATTTGCTGTGAACAAAATGTTATACCATTATAGCAACTTTATAGCAACTTTTTTGCAGCTAGCCGTGCAAATAAGTAAAAAATGGATTACAAACAATGAACGGTATCTTTTCGGTTATACGTTATCTTTTCAGGTTATATACTATCAAATCTAACTCAGCACAAATATGATGAACCTACCTCAGTTTAGTAAATTAATAATGAATGGACCACAATACTTTTGTTAGGTTACTTCTAACCGCGAGTAGAATATTAAATCTGGCCATGATACAGAACATGTTCAGTATTGGTAGAATCATCTATAAACTACAAATTTATATATTTTTAAAAAATTTGCTTTAAAATATTACTATTTTCAAAAGGCTTCGTTAGGCATTGCCGAACTATGCGTGATGGCGATGAAGGTAGAAGGCTCGAGTGAAGAGGATGCCCGCGGCCGAATATATATGGTGGACTCCAAGGGTCTCATCGTCAAGGACCGGCCGGAGGGCGGGCTCAACGAGCACAAGGCGAAGTTCGCCAAAGCGCACGCGCCTGTGCGGAAGCTGGAGGACGTCGTAGATATGTTCAAGCCCTCTGTACTCATCGGTAACACAACGTGTATATATTTGAGTAGTTCTTTAGCCTTATAAAGAGCTAAATAATAAAGTGTCTTAAACAACACACTAGTGCGAGAAGACAAATAGAACATAAATACAGACAAACTGATCTATGTATTCATGTTTCTATTCTAGCTTCAGCTGATAACAGAGATATATCCAATTAAAAGTTGGCCCTGTTTTGTAAAAAAAGTCATACTTATTGGAAATTATGTCGCATAGATATAAAATTAATATTCTAAGACTATTAAAAAGATACTTTTCACGTCTCTTTTGAAGGACCCTGGATTTTACACGTCCTGGATCACGTTTTCCATGACCACCTTGAAAACGTATGTTGACCAAGAATTCCATTTCTTGATTCAGTGACAAAGAAATATGTTACCAAATTTCTTTGTACGCGTAGGAATGGTCGTCGTTGTTAATCGGTGACACCGTAGGCCAACACGCGTAGTCCTTACATAGAAGGGAAAAGATGGGATAAGGGAGAAAAGGTCCTCAGAACACTTGAGTGATATAAAGAATATGAAAATATACAATTTTACTAAATTTAAATTATTGTTTGTTAGGTGCTGCTGCAATAGGCGGTGCCTTCACCCCGGCAATCCTGCGCAAGATGGGTGAGAATAACACTCGCCCGGTGATCTTTGCCCTGTCCAACCCCACCAGCAAAGCCGAGTGTACTGCTGAAGATGCCTATAGCAACACTGATGTGAGTACCAATTAATTAAATCATTTGTTAAGTAATATTTAGAGTTTGCCCCCCACCCAGGGTACTAGGGCCCCAGAGTGTCGATTCCGAGAGACTTGTATCTAACCACACGCAAAATAAATATGCTTGTCAGTTTATATTAATCGATTGGTTAAGATTGTTCTCTCCTGTAAATTATTCAGTACTTATTAATAGGCATTTTTTTCTGGCATAAAACTGATATTTAAGAATTGTTTGATAATTCAAAATCATTTGTAACTGGATATCTGGAGGATATACTTGGCTTCCGGTTTACATATTTGATGCGCAGTAAATTAAAAATAAAAACAATTAAACGTTCGAAATTTTTAAAATACATATATAAAGAAATGTAATTTTAATTTGGTTTTAAGGTCCTTTAACGTCAAAATAAGTAATATAGCTTAAATAATTATTAAAGATAATTTAAAAGGCAAAGATTTTCATATATAAGACTAATTAATAAAATTACAAAACAGTACAGTTATATAAGGTCTTTGTGCTTGATAAAAGTATCCTATTGTTTATATATCAAAAGCTGGATTGAATATTCTTAATATTATTATAAAACATCGAAAAAACTAAGTAGGGGTTTTTTACAATAAATACTATAATTTCCCAGGACCGAGCAATTTTTGCGTCAGGCTCTCCGTTCCCGGATTACCGAACCAAGGACGGACGGGTGCTGCGGCCGGGGCAAGGGAATAACGCGTACATCTTCCCGGGGCTGGCGCTCGGCATCATGTGTGCCGGCATCGTCGACATATCCGATGACTTTATGCTGCTGGCTGCCGAGGTAACTATGCTCTTAGCGACAGTCCGCGATCTGACGTGACGGCCGCAGTAAACTAACACCCTTAGTGAGTTGCAAGCAACAAATATGGTATAGAGTATTGGCCGAGTTCGAAAATGAAGACCCTATCCTAAAACTTGATATTTTTAATGTTTCTTTGGTTCCATTTTTTAACAGGCATACCCCGAAAAAATTCTTATAATTCACAGCAGAGGCGTTGTTATCATTTTCAAACAATTTTATAACTATAGTATAGAAGAATAGAAAAGAATATATCTTTATATTACATCAGGCAATTCAAGAAGAGAAGTATACAAAAAAACATTTACAATACACACATCTTTTTCAATTTTATTTAACTATACCCCTAGTGTAAGTTCTAATTGAATCCAGACATTTCGTTTGCAGTCATAGCCATATATTGTATTGACAAATTCATGTACCGGTTGTTTCAGAAGTTCGATATAAAATTTGTAAGTATGTTAATGTAATTTTAGGTACCTACAAAATTATATTTCGCACTTCTGAAACACTCGGTATAAAGAATAGTTTCGAATACATAATAATAGAGGCGCTGCTGTATTAATACGATTTAATTATAATTAGAACACGATCGAGACGGTTATAAACTTAAACTATAAACGTAACGCATACGATATCGTGGCTTTTCAATTCTAATTAACCTTTATTTTGTCGGCAGCACCTTTACATATTGAAAGATAATTACTTAAATTTACTCCATATTGTGATTCTAGTCATTGGCGGACATTGTGTCACAAGATCACCTGGACATGGGTAGCCTGTACCCTCCTCTAGAAGAAATACAGAACTGCTCTGTAAGAATCGCTAAAAAGATCGTCGAACATGCATACAAGATCGGTAAATATTGAATACTAAATAAATATTTTTCCACCTTATTTTATACCAATTTTTTTAAGAAATATTTCTACACTAAACTTGTAATTTGTAATAATCGTAATTTAAAAGTTATCAAATTGAGATTAATTGATCTAAAGTATACAGTATGATGCTAAAAGTGGCTTATTTTGACACTATTATTTTGCTATCTTCTAGGAAAATGTAAAAATTGACTTATATAAATCTTTAACTATGTGTCTTACAAATTCAACGTTAAGTACAATGAAAAAATATTAGATATATTTAAAGTATGAAAATAAATTTCGTCGTCTTTAAGTAATTTAATTTAACCGATTAATGGTAATTTCCATTAATATACATCCTTTTGACAGGTAAAGCAACAGTAATGCCCCAACCAATCGACGCAGAGAAATTTATTCGTGCACAAATGTACAATGTGTGTTATTCGGACGCCATTCCCCAAGTGTACTCCTGGCCAGCCAGCGGACCCAACGTCGACATGATCTAGCCAATGACCATGACGCCTTAAGCGTTGCCCTACAACTGACAGCATAACTAATGATAGAAACTATTTGAAACTTCAAGAAAACTTATTATACGAATTGCAGACCACAACAAACAATACGATTATGGCTTATTAAATATAGAAACTGTTTATAGTCAAAAAGTATTTAATGCTATATTTCATTATATTATTCTATTTCAAAAGACAGTGCAGGTAATATGTCCTCTTTCTAAGCATTTACTGTCATTGATGGTCTCGTTTCTTGATATTATTGTGTAACGAGTTTCAACTATGATAGCGGTTGTGGCAACCGTTACCATGTATAGAGGCCTAGTTTTAATATGAGAATGGTAATTTTTAAATAACAAGTGGTTGAGTCTTAATTCAAAGAAATTTCTTTGAAATAAAATTGTACTCATTACAAACTATAAAATAGTACTAAAATAACATTTTAAAAACCTTGTACCTTGTTGCTTTGTTTCATAGTCAGCGTTGTCAGGAATGAATTTTCTAATAAAACAACCAGGCGTATTATTCTGTAATTGTTCATATCTTTGTATATTATCACAATGATACTTTAAAATGTTTTATTTAAATCCAGGAATTGTATACAGAATTTTGGACTATTATTTAATATTGTCTTGTGGAAGGTGATGTCGACATTATGTTGCGCGCGCACCTATTGCTTTTTAAAATGTAGTCATATAACGAGCAATAACGACACAGACAGCAATATAATTACTTTAAGTCCATAATAGTCAGTATTTATATTAAATAATTGTTTGCTATCTGTACTGCGTGAGCCTCTGGCTCACAACCAAGTTTCAAATATTTAGTTCTCTACGGGCAAAATAAATAAAGTTTGTGATATAATTCTAAGGCCCTGTCTAAGGGCCTTATTAAGTATATTATTATTCAATAATAATGATGATTTGGTGAGTGGTGACGATCAAACAGAAAGAAATTCTCGATTTTCTTACGGAGTCATGATCGGTTTCATTTCGGTCCATGACTTTATTTTATTTAAATTCTTACATTCTACAGAAAATTACAAGAAATGAAGGAAGGTATTACATTACAGGAAATTAATTATTAGACTGTAATAACCACATAAAATTGTGGATATATTTCCCCTGTATAGTGCATATTTAGACAAATTTTCATATTCATTCCACATTCTTAGAACTACAATATGTAACGAATAATACTGTTTATGAGAAATTCCAGGGATGTGAATAGATTAATTTAAATTAATAATAATCTTAAAGTTGCAATTTGTATGAACTCGCTTTCAAATTTTTATGTAAATTTTGAATAAATATTTATGAAACGTGACCTATATTTTCATTACTTTTCTAGGCTGGACTAGACGAAAAGTGCTTGATTCAAATGGTTCAGTCAAATTGTATATAATAAAAAGGTATTAGAAAGATTTAAAAACTGGATTAGGAGAAATCCAGGTAAAGTTTATTTTCCGTAGCATTACCATGAATCAAACCTATTTTATTGATTTTAAAAAGTGGAAAAAATAAACGCTAAATACTTGATATGAATGATTGTCAAACAAGTTTATATAACAAATCGGATAGAAGACCGATAAAACGCTAAAAATACGTACACACTCAAATTAGGTAAGCTTATCGTTGTCGCTCTTAGATGGCGTTGCACGGCATAAAACTATTGTAACAGAATAATAGTTTAATAAAATTATTCAAATTCAATAAAACTACCTAATTATTCTGAATAGGAAGGCTAGTTTAAGTACTGTGCGTGAAAAATATCAACCAATTTATAATAACTAATACCAATTTATAACCGCCTAAGTAAGAACGGACGCGAGCCAATATATTAAGTTTAAAGAAAATTTCTGACTGAAGGCTAAACAATTTTACAATTTAAATGAATACTATAATTGTAGTTATCTTTAAAAATTGTAATGTTAATATTGTACGCCCGAAAATGGCAATCTGTTGTTACTTATGCATGTGATTGTAAGATCTATTTATTGTACACAGAATCACAATAAAAATGTATCTTATCTTATCTTATCTTCAAAATACTGCAGAGTGTCTATTCAGTCTAGCACACTTATCAACAAGCTAATGAGCTAGCGAATGTTAGAAAGAAAGTCGTCGCCATGACGAACAGTTCCAGAAATAAATGATGTTTCATAGCATTCTGAATTTGAATTTTTTATGTTTTTCCTTACCATTAATAGGTTAAGAAGATGATTCATAATTGCTATTAATGTCCATTGTTCAATGGACATTAATAGCAATTATGATAGCAATGAATTTGACATTACACCACATAACATTTTTAATGGATTTGACATTTTAAGGTGAAGTACGTCCCTACTTTCAAAAGAAAATGGGAAATTTTGGGTTTGGAATCCTTTGGTAGAATATTGAAACTGTTGAAAAAGTAAGTCATATGAATGTGAAATATGTAAACATTTCACTAAAGCGCAATAATACGAGTCAACGATCATTCTGTGCCGCTCTGAAATCACCACGATGATTTGAAATCATCACTATCTAATTTAATACTTTTATCACTTGAGCGCAATTCAATTGCATTTTCGTTGAAACTTCCCAATTAACGATGAACTTTATAGTAATGTTCTTATCCTCACATCGAGTCTAGAGTAACCGTTTTCTATCAGGTGGGTTCCTAAGATTATTTGTAGAAATTAATAAGAAAAAATCCTATCCTAATCGGCATCTCTATGGACTTCCTATCTTCTGAATAACGTACTTAGACTCGAGTAATCCAGCTCATCACCATCCGACGCAAAAAAAAGGCGCAAAAGCCATCGATTTGCGGAGCCGGACCGCCCTCACGATCAAAAAGAACGTACCTAAAGACGTAACGAGTGTTCTCTCACTACAAATACTAATATCTGTTGCATAAAACGATAAGATCCGTCAAAGTTAGTTCGTGTAATTGAATTTTAGTAGTATTCTACATAGCGGGAGGGCGGGATTTTTTATAAATTATCCGCATTTATCGGATATTCGGATCATTTATTTTCCAAAATGAAAACCAGATGAACATTTCAGACCGACAGTCTTTATTTCGAATAATTATTTATAAATACAAATTGAGAAGTACCGATTCACAACAAAGTATTACCTAGATTACAATGTTCGACAAAATATTTTATCACTTATCACTTCATAATAACTGTACAAGTTCCCACACGTCTCGCGCGGCGGGCCCGCTCAATTGACTATCACACTCGCCGGGCCGAGGCCTGGGTCGGGGCAGGGCCGGGACATCGGACCGGACCGGGCCGGGCCGGCTCAGTCAGCCCGGGCCGGGGCCGGCGGCGCTTCTTATGCCAGCCGGGCGCCTCACCTGCTTAGTGAGTGCGAGCGCTCTCGCGAACCAGAACTCTCACCATTCACTCGCGTACGGTCATTGCCTGTAATATAAAACATGAGATTGAGACATCCTATCGCAGGTACATCGTTCCAGTCCTCTGTTTTGTTTCAGACAGGATGTAAAGTATGATCAACAAATAAAACTTGTATTAGATAAGCTTAGCTGTTTGTTATGTCATCAAAAGGAAAATAGAAAATTATCCAATCGGAAGCAATGAACATAGGACTGGTAGATTTTATTATAATAGTGTAATTCAGTATCTATTTGGAAACAAATATTGACAAGACTCAATCTGCAATAAAATAATGAACAAGAACACAAATGTTATAAACAGTAACAAAAATAAGCAAAAAACAACTACACACTGACAAAACAGTAAAACGAATCAGAAATCATGTCACAGTATGTATTGCAATTAAATAAAAAGTAAGCTGTTTTAAGCATCTAACAGTGATAGAATAGGCCTGACCTAAGAAACGACGGCCTTGTAAACTGGTGTCCTATAACAAAACATTTACATCACAATAAAGTTGCGACACCAAGTCACATTTTAATCACATGTATTTTGGTTCTAGATCAAGTTTATTCTACGAATAATAAATTGCGATCAAAATAATGATACATTGTCTTCCCAAATATAATTTTCCTGTGTCGTGAAATTTCATCAGTTACAAATTGATATTTGTGTATGTTTTTTCATAATTTGTGATTTAATGTTCAGAATCTTCAGCACTGTAGTCACTGACTCAATCTAATTTAGCATCTTGATAATAAAACGTTCATTTCAGTGAACAGGTCAATCACTTTATGTGCTTAAAATCTTCAATAAAAACTTGGGCAATGTTCCAAATGTTTTTGGAAGATACAACTCTATTTAAGTTTTCTAGAATCGTAAAAAAAATAAACCCGATATATCGAGGTGATACAATGTAATTTGTTTTAATTCTATTTCTTTAAATTATTATTTAATTATATAGTTTTTGTACTTAGGACCTTATTTGTCACTGAATAGTTATCACATACACAATTTAAAACAATTTGACAAATTGTAATTTTGTGTTAAAAGTGAGAAGATGAATAAATTTCTGTATACCATAAACGTAAGAAGTTACATCGTCGCCGCACCAGAGCAATTAAAATATCGTAAGTCTTTATTCAGTTGTTATTAATACAAATTAAGTCTACCAACGTCAGATACTTCCTCTTGGTGATCGAGCTTTGACGTTGCTATCGCCTCTGCATTCGGCTGTCAAAAGGAAATGGCAGTGGGACTTTTTAATAATTTTATAGTATGTCTATACTTAATCGTTGTAGTTACGTTTGACGTGGATATCTGACTACTCTGTACGGCGAATGTACCTCGTGGTCATAGGACAGCGACCTTGTTCACTTTGACTTCCGTCTTCAAAATAGTGACGCTTATATTGGATATCTCAATTTAGTGACCCACATTTTTAGTGAATCTATTTTTGTTCCACAATTCCACAGCTTGTTGACTTTCTAGTTTGGGACATACGCTACTGTACTTACGTAAACGTATGATAACTTATATAACTCACTACACTTTATGGCAAATTTCGTTTATATGTATAAACCCATGAATAGAAGTCTTATTATAACATGACTACGCACCCGACTCGACGGCTAATTGATCCGAAGCATACTATGCTATCAAAATAGAAGATCGTTTTGTCTATGAAGTCACAATATAGCCAGCCGCATCTTCACTCAGTTGCTATTAGAGTAAGAATTACTGGCAGAAAATTATACAGTTGAATTTCATTTTTTCAAATTGGTCATGAACTTAAAAAATGACGAAGTTCCGTCCGTTCCGTCAATGGGCTGGTATTATTCATATTTTGATAGCGTATCAATTTGTAATATTATGTTTTTTAAAATGATTTCACTTGTGATATTTCTCAGACAAAGATTGTTATTTCACAATGACCAAAAGTACTACTGGTTACACATGTGGTGAAAGCTAGGAATCATTTACATCTTTTATGTTAATGTGATGCCCTGGAATGTACCAGAATTCTAAAATTGACTTATTGCTATATTTAAAGGGCAGAAAGAGTAGTTAGGGATTTAAGATTGTTATGGGTCAAAGTGCACCGTGACTTGGTCATAACCCCATGATGATAAGAGATAATTACAACTTGCCAAACGATCATTATTATTGATGTTGTAATGTCGTTATGTTCAAGTCCATTATTTGTTTGGTCGTTACATAGGGCGTGTTATCGAGGCGGCTGTAGTACCGAGGCGCTGGTGCGGCGCCAGCTTGTGGAAGAAGGGGTGCGCGAGCGCGTCCCGGAGCGTGATGCGTTGAGACGGCTCGTAGTCCAGCATGCGCGCGATTAGGTCGAACAGCTGTCGGTGCTCCTCGCTGGTGTTGGACAGGTACCTCTGCAACCAACCACGACATTATAATAATTATATTTTTAAACTCACACCTACTATAGTACTGAGTAATCATCGTGAAGAGCTTGTGTTGTGGATGCTATATAATGAAAACATGCATCCTAAATATTTTTGTGTTATGATATGAGAAATATTTAAATCAAAAAACAATATTAACCTGAGAACAAATATTCGTATAAAGCATTAAAAAAATTAATTTGTAGGGCACATAGTTACAGTATCAAAAGTTTTTTTTTTAAAAATACAGTGGATTTTAATTAATTAATAAATTTGTGATGCAATTTACACACCATTCCTAGAACCTGCGAAAGTACTATTTTAATATTTTTATCTGATTTCAATAGAGAACTATTTTGTAACACAGAAAATTATAAGCCCATATGTGTGTACACTAAAGGAAGTGGATAGTCGACCACTTTATGTAATAACTGCTTTTACTTTATCCCTATAGTCTATAAGCTGGCCGTATTTTAACTATCTACATTCGATAGACATGTGTATAATAAAAAAAGGGTGTACAAAGTTTAATCTTTTAAAATACATCAGCGAAATGTGCAAACAACTTTGACAGTTATGAATTTTAAATCTTATTTTATTACAGAAGACTTATTAAAAAATATTAAAAAAAGGGAATGAAATCGATTAATCACATTCACAAATATAATGAATGAACGCAACATATTTTCGCGCGATATTCATTAAAGTGTCCTTATAAGAATGCGCTTGTATCAGCACAGTAGAATGTCCCAATAAACCACCGTTTTCAGAGGAGTTCCGCGGTTATATTACTTGATAAGCATTCATGCACATAATAGCATTATTAAAATGAATACTTTTGTAATAACCGTGCAACACAGTATTATTATATAACTACTTATTAATTATTAGTAAGTAAAAAAATGGTCTCACCAAAAGGGGTTTACATTTTTCCCTAACATATCTGCCCGCTGACGATTTCTCGTCCCAGTCTAATTTGCCATGGTAGAAGTATTTTGTTCTCGTTTTCCGCGCCATTCTGTAATAACAAAACGTTCATATTACATTTGTTAACATGTGAAAATTTTATCACGATTCGTGATGACTCGTATTGAAAGAAGGGCAGCGTATCTCAATACACCAAAATATAAATTTACAGGAAATGTATTAACTATATTGTCATAGACAGTTTTAATTTACTTCTATTTACATACAGCATTTAGAGCAAAAGGCAAATAGGTACAATATGGAAGACGACGTTGAGAGGAATCTAATTTGTGGTTAGAGAATAAGATAACATTATGTGGACTTATAAAGCACAACTTGTTATTTTTTGCCACATTACGAATCTATAGACTTGCAATTAAAAAGCATTGCATAGCAAAATTAGATGTAAGAAATAAATTATAAATCCACAACTATTTGTGTCAGTTTAGTAACTGAAATTTTGGAAATTATGACCCATATTTAGTGTTTAGTTAAGAAAGATAACATCGAGGCATCTTAACTTCTTCTTTTTGTATCTTTCTGTAAAAAACTAAGAATAAATCTCTATTATTTAAGATTTATTCGCAGTTTGTTTAGGGCTTTTGGAGTTGCTCCCATAGAAATAAATAAGTGCCGCTAAAATTGTGTACTGAAGAAATAAGCTAATACGTGCAGTGACATGAAAAATGAATGATGAAAGTTGTTTGAACCTGTAAGGGATGGGCCCCAGAATCCTCTCCATCATGGCGAGATGCTCGCGGTTATCGTGAGTCTGGAACAATGTGATTCCCAGATGCAGCTCGAACATGATGCATCCGATGGACCAAACATCGCACGGCTGCGACCATCCCAGCTCTAGAAATATACAAAACAGAATGAGCTTTATTGACAATTTTAAATTGCAATATTGCAAAATGCAATTAATTCAATGTGTTCTTAGACGGGCTTTCCTTGTCATGATTAAAGTACATTCATAAATGTAGGGCAGTATATAATGTAGTCGCATGCTTCATTAGCATGCGACTACATTATATACTGCTACATTATATACTGCTATCTTCACACATGGACTCCTCTACTGCTTATCATCAGGCGGTGTTGTCATTTGCTGAGCTTAATATTAAAAAAAAATCGCTATTGCATATCAATAAATATAGATTACAAATAATAACATTGGTTTGGTTGTTTAATAGTATTTTTCGTAAATAGTAGGTTTTGAAGACTGAAGATCATTATCTCATTCACAATCATTAGATTTTCTTGTAAAAATATTATATTTATTTATTCTATATTGGTACTTCTGTTAAGCTATAGACCACAAAAGCATCGAATAAAAAACACAATTTCCTAGAAACCGGTAAATCTACAGACTATAATATTTCGTAACACACGAACACTAAATTGCATTAATTTGAATATCTAGCATTTAATACATAACTCCCTGAGACGGTGCGAATTTTCTCTAATAAATATTCAGTTACGCTCTATTAGTATATGCAACTGCAATTTAACCTACCTAATATGACCTCTGGGGCTCTGTAGTGCCTGGTGGACACTATGGTGCTGTGGTATTCGTGATCAAAGGTCGCGCTGCCAAAGTCTATCAGTCTGACGTCACTACGCTTCACTCGCAAGAGGTCATGGGTCTGAAATGTATAGATGGACATATATATTACTTTTTCTTGTTGATAGAATAATGGAACCGACCGTAATTAAATATTTCATTAAGTAATGTAATGTACCTTCTTAGAGCTACTGCTATAAACGTTAACCACTTCGTAGTCGCTATCGACGAATAGGATGTTTTCTGGTTTGAGATCAGTGTGCGTAAGCTTGTTATCATGCAGGAATAACACGCTGTATATGAGCTGGTATGAGATGTGCCGCACCTGGTCCAGGGGGTACGGCTGGTAATTATTATTTTCCTAGAAAACAAAAGAAATTAATTTTAACGATGTTAGTTACTTAGTAAGAGGGATATGTATAATAAAGACATATTTCTTTATCCGAATTACCGAAACTTATAGACTCATTTTGTATGAAGAGCAAAGACTATAAATATTTCATATGTAAGTATCCTAGAAAAATATATTAATAACATTATCAATGACGATGTTCTGTAATCATTTATAATTATATTACAACACAATTAGGTCAAGGGTTATCTTTTCTCGATTACCACTAGAAGGGAAGGAAAGATAGTTTTCGTTCTAATTGATTCATATTAAATATAATAATTTGTTTTCCTCGTTTTCGGACGTTATTAAAAAAAATGTCGTTGAATTAGTTTGGGATATTCCCTAAAATGACGGATATTGACAAGTTCAGTCACTCCTTTATTATTATTTAATAATGAAATGTGAAATGGTCCTAAGATTATCCGACCGGGATATCGACTGGCCATATTATGAATATAAAATTACCTCGTCTTTAAAACATCAAACAATATTACTCACCAGGAAGTCAAATACACTTTGTCCGAGCATTTCAAATGCGATACACATGTGGCCGTGGTATTCAAACCAGTCTAACATTTTCACACATAAGCTGCAAAGAAATAATAAGAAAACATTATTAATTTTCTATAGGGAACTGTTTTAAAATGGAAAATTAATTTAGACATGAAAATCAAGGACGGGCATTAGCATCAAGGGCGAAATGCGCCAGTATTGCTATTTAGAAGATTAGGGGCAAGATAGCAGCTGGTATTTTTATAGGTTTAGAGTTGACACGGCGGTCGCCGCCAGCGCTGGCGGGCTGCCAGCCGGAGCCGTAATGTCCCGAGAAAACGCGCAAGGTCAAATATTGTTACAGTGTCAGAAACGGACCGCGGCATCAACAAGTGTAGTGTACCCACTCAAACATTCTATTGAACATTTAAAATATCAATTACAACTCACTGTTTACAGTCCGGGTCAACTTCTGCTAACTTCTCTAATACGTTTATCTCTAGTTTTGCAGCCTCTCTGTATTTCTCAACATTCTTGATTATCTTTAGAGCCATTCTGTGTTCCCTGAAATTTTATAAATAGAATATTATAATTTCTCATACGCAAACAAAAAACGGAATTTTCTGGCAATAAGGACGGAAAGTACCTAGACGCCTAGTATAAACAAACTTAAATAGATTTTGAATAATTGTAGAGAAGGTATGTAGCCCCAATAGTGTGTCATCATCCGGCGACACTTGAGCTATGACGTTTTACATAATATTCAATTAAGCAATTATAAATAATAATATCACAACCAAACAAAGATTATCATTAAAATGCCATAAACAAAGAAAAATCCAGAGCAGACAAGTTGTGTTGACGTGTGTGCACAACATAAATTTATATGTAGGAATGAGAACACCAATATTTGTACTGTCCACAAACAGTTACATTCAATAATTTCCTAAAATTGAGAATTTTAGCTTGAATTTAACTGTAACTGATTCTTGTTACAACAGTGAACATATAAAAAATTGTACTGATAAATTGCATTGATACTCACATTTCTAAGTCCTTCACCTCGACCACCTTGCCGAAGGTGCCCTCACCTAGCGTGTCGATGATTTTGTCTGTAAAAAACCAAGGTAAACACAATTAGTGCATTAAATAGAAAAAAAAAGTCATGGTGGATTTCGCAATGGTTTGTACGCCCGTAAAATATAATAAAAAGAAAATTTATATAAAAATAATAAAAAAATGAGCAACTAAACCAATATCTACAGCTCCAACATGACTTTTCGAAACATTAAATTAAATACAAAAGTTGTTATTATTGCTGATTTAAATACTTGAATTCAATTTTTTTTAAAGATTTCGTGACTTTTTTTTAAATACGCGAATCACTAAACTGTAAATATAGGAATCTGGGTCATTCAAGCTAGTTCGGCTTCTTGAAATTCCTGTTGTCTTTAGTGTGTTTTTGATTAAGTTTCACTGAAATTTTTTATCCAAGTGTGTGAGTATAAAATATGTATGCAGATAAATGTATGTATGTAGTATGTAACATATTGGTTAAGTTATGGTGTGGACACGAACATCTTGCTCCCATGACATAGCCGGGCCAGTACACCAGATGCCCGTCCCTGTCGTCCTTGACGGAGGAGCGTGCTCGGGAGGTCTGCAGGGCGCCACCGCCGCGCCGCACGTAGTCGCCGCGAGCCGCGCGCCACACGCCGCCGACATCACGCCACACGCACCGATGCCACAAGCCACGGAGAGCGCCACACGATCGCCACGACCCGAGTAGTGTTGTACCCAACAATCAAACAATGGAACGGTTGCCCGTCAGACAAGCGACAATTGTATGGAGTGTCGTACATGCTGTTAAAGGGCGGACGGGTGGGCGCTGCGGAGCGGCGCTGGCGGACGCCCGAGTCGGGTCGTGACGAGCTCGGGTGCCCGCGCTGGGGCGTCGCTACCACGGGACGGGGACGGGGCCGGACGGGAGGGGCAGGAGCTCGCCGAGGAAGGGTACGGTTCTACGCAAACACTCAAGGCTCTCCCATAATCACCGTTCGAATTGGATATTTAGGATTATCAGTGACCACCCGATCCCACTAACAGATCATTTATAATAAAAATCAGTCATTATACTAACACTAGTCATCACATTAATACTAGAAGCGAATGAATCAATAGTAATTTTGAATACACGCTCGATGAAAGTTATTACATCATGCACTATCATTGTTGAGGTCTGAATTTGTTTTGAAATCAATATAAATCCAACATTACAATTCCTGTGCGATAAGTAACTAACCGTCACTACAATATTCTTTGTCTACCCTTCCACATTTTATAACTTTTTGACAGCTTCTATGGAGTAAAATACATGCATTCCGTTTTAAGAAGTTGTAATAACTACTATAAATATAAGTTTTAATATAATTTTTATTTTTATATACTTGGCCTTTGTGTACACAGACTAGGCATGTTATCTGTACATGTGATGCAGTTAATAATAATAAGCATGTCATTTGGGTCATCTAAATGTGTGTATATTGAAATAAACGGACCGGGATTATTGTTAGCGCGGCACACAGAGCGCAGGCGGTTAGCTTGTGCTTACGGGCGGCGTGATCGCGCGCCGAAGCAGGTGACGCGGCCGCTGCGGCCGGTGACGACTGCGCAGTTCAGGCGGCAGAGCCACCACATCCCCAACTCCGAGTGGCTCCGGTTTCTTCGTAGCGACTAAATCGTTTGTTACATTGTTGGCCTCTTTTTCACCGATGCGGCCGTATACTTCATCCAGGTGCGCGTATTTCATAATGAGGCTCTGTATTTCCTTACGCCTTGTTTCTCTCTCGTTAAGAATTCTATCACCGACTGGCGTTTTGTCATCATCATCTTCGTCGCTGGAAGGGAAATATATTTGTCTTTGTCTACCGACTTCTATAGATGGGGATGATGCTGGAGTTTTGGCAGTGTTTGTTTTAGCTTTGCTACTGTTGAGTGGAGAAATTAAATCACGACCTCCTGATTGTATATCTATATCGATTGGGCGTAACGATAATTTACCTTTTCTGTCATTAGTTTCACTTTTTTCCGGCTTATGGGACCTTCGGTGATGCCTTCTATAAATGCTGTCTCTATCTTTCCCAAAGTGTGGACGATCTTTGAGTGGAATATCATATCCATTTTTTAATTCTTCTTTATCCTTCATCCTCCGATCAGCTGTGTTTCTGAATGGTGTTTTATCTCGAGTTTTTTCACGTGAATAATTATTTCGTTTAAATGAATTTTCTCCGAACACAGCGGTAGTTAAGCTCCTCATTAGCCCACGCGTCAACGTTGTCTCCGGTTCTAATGTCTTATCTCGGTCGTCTTTTACTCTTCTTGCTCTTTCTTTTTTCTGTACAGCAATCCTGTCCAAAACTGATGAATATTTATCTTCTAATCGGCTCCGCGTACTACCCAATAGCATAGTGCTATCTATATTGTTTTTGGTTTCCTTAAGAGGATAATGTTTAGAGAATGGGGATAATTTATTATCTTTCATAATATTATGAGCTCTACGGAATGAGTCACTACGCCCAAGAGCACTAAGGCTGGAACTTGTATGTAAAACTGAAGAGTCGAATCGCGATTTAGGCGAGCTCAGGTAACCAGAGTACATACTCTGGTCTTCGTTTAATTTCCGTGAGGAATTCACACTTGGTATAATAGGTGCTAAGGGCGAAATATGTCTCGCGTTTTCATAACGTCTGACACTTGCTAAAGCACTGTTTTTATTCGTTAATAATTTATCATCATATCGGGTTCGTGTAGAATTCAACTTAGAATCAGATATATCAGACTTTTCGGATGGTCCTCGCCGGGTCAGCCGGTTGATGATGCTAGAATAGCCGTCAGACAGCAGCTGAGTCACGCTCGTAGTCGAGGAGCGACTATACCGATGACGCCTCGGGGTTGTTGTACCATTTCCGCTGGTACTTAATGTAGTCATGATGATAATATCGACTTTTTTGGTTAATTTCAATTACACTCACTTTAACCTGGATAAATTATGTAATATTCAAAAAACGTCATAATTTCACATAAAAAACAAATTACACATTTTTAATACAAATCTTTGAATGCCTCGGCACCTGGCATTAGACTGGGTCTATTCGAGATTGAGAGCGAACCTAAGTGCGAACGAATTTCAGAAAGATCACTAGCGCACCCGAGTGCGGCCGCCGGTGCCAAGTAATGGTCGCGGACTAAAAATATCGGCAACCCGTGGGAGCGCCCTCCCGCGCACTGCCGGTGTGCGCGTGAGTCGCGCATTTCTTCGCATTACACACTCTTTTATCTTGATGAGTTGCAATTTGTTTAATTAATAGGAGATTTATTGAAATTACGGTCTTTTGTATTTATCTTTTAAGTAATTATAATTTATTCGTATTTTTCAGTAAATCGAATTAGGTATTCGGTCAATTTGGGTGTAATAATTAAAGCTTATCTCTGTAGATATCTCATAAAAGTTTTTATAAGAATTTCATGAATTCTGTGTGTGATTGTTAATTAAAAAACATACTTCACGTATCATATTAAACTTTCATCTCAAAATTTTATAAAATTAAATGTTTGAAATTGAACAATGTTTTGGTCCAAATAAAACCAAATATGACAACCAGCCTAAGTAGGTTTATCAGATATTATTTTAGCAATCATTTAGATTAGATACACGCTTCAGTTTTGAAATTGTTCGATACATTTTTGAGATATCTTTCATCAATGTAATACCCATGCATATGCTCATTTAGGGTATGGGAATGATACAATGATACAAAAACTGGTACAAATTGTAGCTTTAAAAAAAAGTATCTAATTTATGCTGATTCAAAAAAATCTGTAATTATAATATAAGTACATCGGTCTCTAAACAGTGAGCTCGAACGCCAAGACAGTTCAGTCAATAAGGTAAGTAATTGGGTCAGTGGGACGTTTGTGAGTACCTAACAATGCCGCCTACGCATGAGGCCAACATGCAACATACATCTCGGAAAATAAACAATTATTATCCAATAGTTCGTTTCTTATCTTCTTTTCATTAAAATTATATTCAAAGCAAAGCTAAATCCGTGCGTTATCAATCCAATTCGACAAGATGTACGGTATGGAGTTAGTATCTTCAGACCGGGAATAACGGAAGCGGGCGATTCGATTAAAGGTCCACTGACACGAACGCTGTCCGTGTCTCACGCTTATCATTTTAGACACGCTGTGTCACACATTTATTTTTTATTTCTATAAAATAATGATATCATTATTTTTATTCAATAATTTTTGTTGTTTTCTAAATAATATATTTAATTTTTTAAGTAATTTAATTTTTTAAATCCAACTAACTTGTTACGTGCTGGCATTCTCAATACACATAAGTATTGGTGCAGCGGAAGCACTACGAAAATAACCATCATTCTATTAACCAACATACCATACAACATCGATACTAATCCAAAACCACTGTTGATAATTTAAATAACTATTATAAGATTATATCATAAACGGAATGCATGAGTCGCTGTCAATTAATTAATGTTTACACAGATGTATGCAAAAGGTAAACGTACCTTGGGAACAATGTTGTCGTTGAATAATAACGGATAACTGTATATAAAAATTTTTTGTAAGAGATACGAAATGTTAAAAGTCTTCATTTTTCGACTGGTTACAATATATATAGCAAACAAGAAAAACAACACTGATGCAACACATCCATCTGCACTGATGATGGAGCATAAGGTTAAACTAAAGATCATTTTAACAGAAGAACGGGCGTTTTATACGCAAACTGTCAAGAATAATGTGCCGCCGGTGTTGTCAATTCGGGGAAATATGAAGTATAATAATAAGAGCAGGTAAAAACTGCCGTGACGCTATTGGTTCGCATTGCATTGCACAGGGCAAGGGGAAGTATTGAATATAACTGTTTACTATCACTATAAATTTGAATAAATAATAAATAGTTGCCCATAGACGTTATACGTGCATAGCTTACTACTTAGGACTTCGAATATCAAATTGAAAGTTTTTATAAAAATAACTGACCTTGCCCACGAGACGACTACACGCACCATCTACATCAAAAAGGATCTCCGCTGCTACAGCGAGTAGTTTTGCAACATCATGCCACTTACACTTGTGTTCCTTGAGAAATCGCTTGTATAGTTCATAAAAGGAGGCTAGTCGTAAGGGCGCTCTCACGTTGTCATCGTGCTTTATAGATATCTCGGCCATTATTGAGTTGTACTATAGCATCCGATAACACAGAGCACATAGCAAGGCGCTGTGGAGTGTCTGCGGGCGAGTAAACCCAATGCCGGCTGGCTCACAACTATTCACTAGCGACACTCTTAGTTTTTTTTATCAAAAGAACTTGACACATGACAGACAAACGTATGACAACAACAACAAATCTTGCACTAAAGTAATAATAAATATTTAATAATAATAAATATTTTGCAATTTTATGATTCGATCTACACGGCGTCAGAGAGTGAACTGAGGCAAGAGCCGCTTAAGCAGTTTAATTAAAAACGTCCAACGTAAATGGATTTCAGTTGAAACAGGATAGATCCGCGACAAAGCAAGTCTTTGGTGTGTAAGTATTAATCATCAGTTTGAACGTTTCAATTTATACACTTACATCGTAGTTAATATTTTTATAATAAAAAGACTGTATTATATATAATTTATTTACTAAAAAGGGTTAATTATTATATAAAATTGTTGGTTATAAGGAAATCTAATAAGGGTGTAGTAATTAAATTAATACGTGTGTTTTCACAAAAATATATAGGAATTCCTTAGGAAAAGTAAAATGAAAGTATTCAATAAATGCTTTTTATAAAATTGGGTCCTCCATTTACAACACAGTTAATTAAGATTTCGAACGATAATTCAATATCTTAGTTCTTCAATTCAAATTAAACAATTTCAATCAAAGCTTATGTTTTGCTAAGCGTGGTGTCGGCATCGGCAAGGACGGCCGGAAGGAACTGGACATTACCAAATACATAGGTAGGCACAACGCCGGGCTTTCCAGCGCATTTATCAGACGATATCTCGCTGGTACAGTGTTAATGATACTTGGGACGCTATCCTCACTATCGCGGTCTTGACCTTACACGCCTCATGTTAAGTTAAACGCTTAATCGCTGTGACGTTACGTGACTAACGCTATACTGAATAACTCAAATAAAAATAAATATATATTATAATAATTTAGAATTAACAGTTACAAACTCTCATAACTGGTAATAATTTAGACATAAATTTCGTACTAGAAAACCAAATCTACAATAACTTCACGAAGTAAAGCGATTTATTCAAAATGAAATCCGAATCAGGCTGCCTTCAACAAGTTTCAATTTATAGATTCGGTACTGCAATTCAAAACAATTGAAGCACGCCTCTTGATGAACCTCGATTAGAGTAAGTGAGCGGCAAACGTGATCTGGTTATTTAGTAACGTTTATAATTGAAATGTATTTAAAAAAATATGTGTGTTAGAAGTGTATTTTTTGTCAAATGAAGTGATTTGGATATAATTCACATGTCAACTTTAAGACTTCTCGTTAATTTTTAAAGATTTATTATTATTTATTTACAATATACGCTCACATTAAAGAGCGGGCGTGAAATACAGTGTTTCGATATAATACACATCGCAACCGTCGTTTTCGCCTAGGTGAAGGTAATCATCATGGTACTATTTCGGTGCGCATGCGTGGTCTATACTATCAAAGAGCGAACACGTGGCGCCATCTACCGATTAGCAAATAAGATTTTCAGTCTGTGTAACTATTTCGTTCCGAAACTATTTTTGTTGAATAAAGTGATTTATAATTTTGAGGAAACGTTATGAATATACTTTGCTATAATAAGTACAGAAGGTTCATTTAGAATTATGATAAATTTCACGAACGAACAACATGCAGCACGAAAAAAATTAGCATAGAGAATGCAATTACAGGATTATATATTAAAATGTAGCTAAAAAACATTGAGAAGAAATTGAGATTTCTTCAAATCCAGAAACAAAATTTCTAATTCAAATATAAATTGCTTAAATAATGAAGGTTATTTATTAAATCCTTGACCTGATAGTATGACTTTAAAATAGATACGCATTGCTCTCAATATACACCCGTTGGCAAAGCATTGCGCAGTTACTTTGAATACTATATCCATCATATATCTATTTCATTTTGAAACAATGTTTTTGTTATTTTAAATTATAATAATGTCCAGCTGACCTCATCTTCCTTGGGTTGTAAATCGGGTTTAAGTTGGGATGTTGTTCCCTGCTGCGGCGGTGGTGCAAACGAACACGATGGTTGTGGATCCTCTGCCACCTTGTCATGGTCGTTAGTAGCAGGCGCTTTGGGGGAGAGCTTCGGAGTTTTTATAACTGCAATTGTCTGATCTTCAGAATTTTGAAGACATATTTGCGGAGTAGATTGTATTGTGTGATGTGAAATGTCAATAAAAGTTTTTTTAGGAGCTAACCATGAAGAAGGCACTGCAGGTGGTTGCGGAGGTTCCCGTAAGGGTTTAGTGTCGTGTAGTTTCACAATTTTAGGGATATTTTGCTCTGTCAATTGGCAATTAACTTTATTACTTGATGGTTTACTTATTTCAGGCACAGAGATATCCGTTGTTATAACAGTTAAAGGCTCATTTTCGGTTTGTTCTATGACTGCAATTCGATTTTTCGGTAATATAGTTGGTACTGGAGGTAGTTTTGTTGGTAATGTATCACGATGTGGAATGGATGGTAATTTGCAAAGAGGTAAACTGACTAAAGACGTATTTGTCTGTGTCAAATGAGATCCACTTATATCACTGTTTTCTTTTACAGTTTCACTTGTCACAATCGTGGTTTTAACTTTAGATATTTCAGGACTCACCGGCGATGTTTCATCTCTGCTTTGTGAATAGTCACTTTCACAACAGGATAATTCATCGAGACTATGTATTAAGTCTAAAGCAGAAGCTTCATGGTAATCCGTGGAGCAAGGGGAAGTATCATTACTAGTATTATCCGCGCCAATGCCCTGAGGTCTTTGAGGTGAATATTTACTACTGGGGATAAACGCTAAACTAGAAGTTACATCTATGGAAATATCTGCATTTAATGATTCCTCGCTATGTATTGATGTTTCTCTGTTATTTGAATCTAGTTTTGTCGCATTGTCATCTTCATTCAGTGCATTGTTTACAATAGACTCAGTTGACGAAACTTTTTCCTGAGGCAATAACTTGCATTTTTCAAGTGTACTAGTGTTTTCCAAATGTGTAAGTTTTTCTTTTGATGGACTTTTGTTATAATTTACAAGTGTTTCAATTTTACTTGATTCTTCTAATGGTAAGTTCATATATTGAGGAATTGCATAATCTAAATCAGTCAAAGGTATATATTGAATAGCATCTTGATCTACGATTGGCGTTTCAAAATGCGGAGTGTAGTAGCGAAAAGCAGAATTGTCTATCCCATACGTAGGCCACGGATCATTTGGTGATATCATTGATATTCCATCATAATATAGATCTGGATTGAAGTTTTCAGGTAAAAGTTTCGATTTATAATCGTACGTGGGCACAAATGAATCTTCGAAGGCTAAATAGTTTTCAGGCAGTACCACCATAGCACTATTTAGTTGTGTGGGATCCAAAGCATATGAACCATTGTAAAATGGATTATTTAGCACAAGTGGAGGGGGATGTAATGGTCCAAATGGTTCCACTGTTACTTCAGCTTCTACAAATAACGCATATTTTGATAGGTCAGGTTCAGATCTTCTTTGGCTAAAAACACTAGGGTCTACATTTGTAGACGATGTAAAGATATCGGAAATATCAAAACTATGGGTTCTACGCAGGTATGTTGCTGGCGGTATTTCGGGATCTGATATTATTATATCTTTATGTAAAGTATCTGGTTCCACCTGGTTTTTGTAAAAATTTTCGCATATAGGTACACCCACATTGTTTATTTCGTTTAAAGCATCTGCATATTTTGTTACTCTATGGGTCGCATATGAAGTATCGACAACGTTACAAAGATCACGATTATCACTTGGTAATAATAGCACGTGTGGTATGTCAGGTGGGGGGCCACTGAACAACAGATTATTAGGTGGCTGACGCGGCGGCTGAGCAGCCATGGCTCACGCGCTGCCCGCCCGCAGTCCGGCGCGGCGGGCTAGTATTTCGATGTGGCGATAAAGACGCGCCTGGCGGCCGGCCGAGATTTGCGACTGACTGAAGGCGTACAGAGTGACGAAGGCGAACACAAATAGAACGGGCGCAAGAGCGAGGAGGTCGCCGTCTCTCGCGCACATCTTCACGGGCGAAGGCGCACGCGCACGCGCAAGCCAAACCCGTCCCGCGTGTAGTCCCAAACAGGCACGCTGACGTTTATGCTTTATTCTGGTTCCGCACTTCGCCTACGACATCTCGCCTAAGGACTCAACTGAACGAATTGAAGACTGGTTTTCGGGTGGACACTTATAATGCGAGCGATGAGTTTGTTTTATAGCATTCCAACCTTTCACACTTTATTATTAAAAAGAAAATAAAAGGAAATTGTAAGACTCGCCTGTTCAGGGGGTGAACGTGGTGAAGATTCATCTCGATGGTGTCTCCTCCGTCTATGAGATGTAGGTGAACGCCGGTGATGTGATCGTTTAGAACGCTCATTCCTCCGCCGCCATGAGTGCTCCGAGCTGTGAAATCATCGTTCAGTAGACTGTAGGGTTAGTTAACATAACAACGTTTAGGCACCGTACAAAACATGTCTAGATGAGATATGAGTTTGCTAAAAGCGAATGAGATTACAGTTTTACTAACGTCAATGAACGTTCTTCGTAAGCGTAGTAAGGATATACTAGTTGCGCGAAATCGTCAATCGTAGGTAGGCAGCAAACATTAAGAATTGCACGAACGACGGACCGGCCGTAACCTTGTACCTAAACCTATGATTGATTTTATATTAAAATCTATAAAATTAACATCATAACTATTTAGGTTATATATGTTTCAATTTTAATTTAAACAAATAACAAATATTAAATTTCAAATGAGAGAACCGTATAGTAAGACACAAAAACGAATGCGATAATGAACATCTGTGTTGTGTAAATCTATGAGAATCAACAAAGACTAGCACGGGCTGCGGTCGCGAATACATTACTTGCTTTGATTCGTCATAAAATTGCTGTAGTGACGAGTCAATACGTATATAAAACGAACTCCACGGGTAGCGTCAAAGATGTGATATTCGCGTTATGGTGAGTTTTTTGTTATGATAGCAGTTTTGTTTAATTTAAGACTTTCTTAGCTTAAAGGAATTAACATAATTTCATTTCATTACTATTTTATAATAAAAAGTACGACAATAGAATTTTAGCAAATGTTATGTATACCTATTTTATAACGAACATTTATGTAGTGAAACCTGAATAAAATGTATAGTTGGAAGTGTTTTTTATGTATCGCTGTTGATGAACTATAATGAATAAATAATTATCACAAGCATTGTTATGCTATGCTTATTTTTGGTTACTACACAAACTACTTAGTGTGTGTGTAAATATTGTTATTATTGTGATAAATCAATTTTATTTTCCCAGTCCCTCGACGACTCGAGGGATGGGATAATATTATTCCTTGGCAGAGGAGGCCAGCAGGCTGAGGGTCAGAACGCCAAACAGGAGAATTAGCGGACAATCCTGGCGTAATTGACCGAGACCGCTCGCTGGAGTCTCGCGATCGTTACAGTTGGTCTGTCACGCTACCCCAATCTCTTCAGATGGTCGCAAAGAGAATTTGGGTCGAGGCCATTAGTTGAGACTATGACTAGTATGATCTCAGTGGACCAGTGATGAGGGTGACCACCACATATCGATAACCTCGTGTCCCGGATACTTGATCTTTTTATCTGATTATCATGGAACGAAATTGTAAAATTCACTAAGAACACACGTGATTCTACCCTGTAATTCAGTACGATTTCAGGCTATTACATAATACAGTCCTGTCCGTAATGATGGACCGGTCCTAATACAACCGAGCACGATAGTTTTCGAGCATCGGCTCTGACAAGCACTTATAATGAGGTACCTTTCACTTCTGAGGCCGAACTTATAGACTAAGTCGAGATGGAAAATTTTGGTTGCTTCGGAATTAGTTAGTACAGGATACCGTATAATAAAGGCTACTATTATTATAATGTTGGCAACCAGTTTAGCGCAGTGGCTTTTTATTATACTAATGATTGTTGATGAGACAGATATTTGTGCTGGGTTTGGGTGTTTATTATACTTTCGTGGTTTCTAAACGGCTATGGCAGAAGAGCAAATTTTAGTTCGGGTCAAGGACAATGTAGTATATAGTGAGGTATTATATTTAGTATTATGTTTAACAATTAGTGATGTCAAGACTAGCGGGACTTGCTGCAACACCAAAGCCAAGGCAGAACACAATACCAATGGTATCGACGCGAGACAAGTCGGTCTTTAGTCGTCTTGCATTTTGTCTATTCAAATTGCCTTTTTTCTTATTCCTTATATATTACAAAATCTCTGCATCAAATCCAGTTCATGGTGACTTAAAATGGGAAAACCTTGCAAATAACAGTATCAAAATCGACCAATAAATTAGTATGTAAAAAATACGATACAAATCGATAGTCATCAATTTACAGTAGGTTCAAATAGTTTCCGCGGCGAGATTGAGAAATCAGAGGGCTATACGTGGTAAAGCTTTGAAAAATATAAAGCTTTCACTTCTATCTGTTGTCAGATATATCATTTTTATATACAGTATTTTTAATATTTTTTAATGCTGTTTATTAACATCAAATAACTTGCATGCTATAAGTGCTATTAAAACAACAATCACATACGTTAAATAACATGAATCCTCATGTCTGCAGGAAACGCCGTAAGGTTTAATAGAATTAGAAACTGCGCATACATAATTAGTTTAACTAGGTTCTTTGACATTTTTATAATAGATAACGATCGCCACTTGCTTTATAGCATTATTATTCTAGATCTATGTAAGTTCCCTAATTGGTAAAACAAAACTCATAAAATACACACTAGCCACATTTCCATATGGAAAATGTTTTTGTTTTTATAAAGGCTTTCTATTACAGTTTAAAAATAAACAAAACTTTTATGTAATACCTGAAACGAACGAGCAACACCTCGAAGAGGTTTTGCCTTCGGCGAATGCGCGGGTGTTTCTATACATTATGACGGTCGTACGTTAAATTGTTCAAACAGATTGCCGAGAAGTTGAACTTGAGCACAAACATGACAGTATCTTTGCACAGTTTATCCTCAAACACCTGTTTTCTTGAAACTTTATTGTGCGTAAATTAAGTTAACAATCATTAAAAGATCAACTTATTTCATTTGTAATCCGTCCAACGAAAACCGATAACTTAATAAAAGTAATATGACAAACACGACCTCCACACATTCAAGTATCTAGGGTTCATAAAAAATCATAAAACTTCCTTTTATGACAGAACAACAATGTAAACATGAAATAATGGACTACGGTGATATATTATTATAGTTCGCATAATACGGCGCACGTATCTGATACGTAACGAAAAACGTTCACTTTCAACGACAGACGACATCGACACTATCGATGAGATGGCTGTTACGTGTCTCTTTTTCGGAAACTGGCTTTAAGAAAACTCAAACTAGCTAGATTACTCGTGGCTGCAGTAGCATGGCAAATTAAAGGAATAACTAGATTTACTTAAGTTTTTGTTGAATTTCTATACTTAAGGAAGGATTAATTCCATTCCCTAAAATTTAGTAGATTGTCAAAGGTGAAAGCGGAACTAGATGTATTTATTACACGTTCTCGCGTATGTTGTCAACGTATACTTTCCATTCCACAGTCCGATGGTAGAGTGTCCTGCGATAACAACACGCGTCAATATTGGTAGAAACTACGTAAGAAAGTTGTTTCTTTGTATAACATTATTATGCAATAATTGACGGAAACCAAAAAGTTTTACATTGACGTTTATTAATATTAACGGTTTTAAAAGAACTAAGTAATTAAGTCTACTTAAATAATTAATTCTTAGATTGAAGTCTATTTGATTGATGACTAAAATGAAAGGTTCTACAACGAGACTTTCAGTTTACACAAGATACCCAGAATAATACCTTATTATGTTCACATGAAATATATTTCTACCAAGATATTTAACTTATTCTTGTGCTCTTACTGAACGCACAAAACATGGAAACAATAATAATTTTAATGCGGTCAACGTTCAAGTAGCAACGGTATTATTACAACGGTGCTTTATATTTAGAAACACTAACACGTGTATTGTATTGAATCATCGTTTAGTGATGAGGAATTCCTGATTATGCATTTTATGTTTTTACTTTCATTCATCTTTTTAGGACGATTCCCTCCATAAAAGTAGATAACGGTTCGATATGAGGGATTTACTTATTTTGTTATTTGAAAAGTTCTTTTTCGACTAGATGTATTTAAATGGCGAATTCAAAGTCATTATTATAGTGGGTAGGCAAATCGCGAGGGTAGAACACCTAAGGCACAAGTTGATAAAGAGACCAGTGCATACTGCGGCTGAGTTACGAAACCGAAAGCCCATTTGCGTCATGACACACAAACTCTGCTCCGATCAAGGCAAAACTTAGTATTCGAAATACATAAATAAATATATTTTTAAAGATTAAAGTTTACCATAGTTAAATTATGTTTATAGTTTTATATAATCATAATTTAATCAAGACAAAGCAAGCCAAGCAGTTAAATCATAAACACAATGTGAAATAGACACTCTAACAAAGTTTTCTGAATATAGCTCGAATTTTTAGCAGCCTAACAAACATAAAAGTAAATAATACTTTTAAATAATATCATGAGAACGTGAAAGCGTCCGGTGGAACAAAATCACTTTAAAAACTAATGGAACATTATTTATTTTCCGGTCGAATGCTCATACATCCTGAGCACTTCGGTGGTAAAGCGGGTCATTTTTTGTGAGTGTTCGGGTGGTGATGTGATAGGGCAACCTGTGAACGGGCCGCCCGGTCTGCGGTTGTTCAGACAACAGACAAGGCCGCGCCGGATGAGCGATTACAGTGAACCGTGTCAGCGATGCAGCCGCGACTAATCGCACGCCCGCGCTCCTCGGGTCAATGACAAGCATGGATCTAAACAACTTTTATGGTTGTACTAAGTTATTCACTCCGCTTGATACGATTTGTATGTCTGAGACTCACTTTGGATTGATAAAATAAGTTTTGACTTAAATCTAAAACGCTCTTGAAGAACGTATTAGAGCTTTAGTAACTACTAATTCACAAACAGGAAGAAAAAGAAAATTAATTTTGATTATTTATAACAATAGTATTGTAAAATATTTACCGGTAAAGGGTAATATACTCATTTAATGGACTAATTATGACGACGATTTTTCACTGAAGAATAAATATATAAAGTATAGTGAATCAATTTAAGGAAATTATTAAAATTGTTTATAATTTCACATTAAATACGAATTGGTTTTTACGTCAGAGTCACAATATATCTACAAATTCTCTTATCAACAAATATGTTATATGGCACGAAATTAATATTGTAAAACTTGATTTTTATAAAATATTTAGAGACCTTGATTCCCCAAAAATTGTAATAATCCGAAGTAAGATAATTACGAAAGTGTTTATATAACCTAATGAAAAACGAGTTTAAAGTATAATTAAGCAATATAGTGTTGTTTAACAATATAAGAAGACCCAGCAAGTAGTGCAGCACGCGTGCGACAGCGAGACCAGTTCTAGTGAAAGTTATACAAACGTGTGTTGCAGCTTTGACATTTATTTTGAACGATTCATGACTTGTCTGGCAATATTCTCATTACTATTACTTACTACACTAGTTTATATATTTTATACATCTATATTAATCATTTATATCTCGTGAAATTAAATGTTCAAGTAATTTTCTATCTTTTCGTTTTTCCTCGTTAGCTTACAGTTGAAGAATCCTGTAACCTCCTGTAACACTTGATCCAATTTATAACCACCATATTGGTATTAGGTTAATAGCTTGTATCCAATACTTGTCTTTCTCTTGTCATACTAAGAGGCTTATAATGCTGATTATAAAAAGACTGCCAATTATTTTGAAATGGGATCTTAAACTTACTTTTACTTTACTTCAATTAAATATAAGTGTTTTGACAAGAATGCCGATGCCTGTTTTTTTAAAATTGATTTAGAAAATAAGAAACTCAAATATAATATCTACTTAAATATACTTTATCGTTATCGTCAGGATTTGAGTTTAGGCCATAACAACACCACTGGTCCTATGCGGCTTGGTGGGTGAAAGAGATAACAACACCAGAAGCCATATCAACCGGGACCAACAGCTTAACGTCCCTTCCGAAGCTCGAGAAATTTGATTAAACCACCCAGGACTAACCATAGCGTTAAATACTTTGTTCTCGTTATCAAAACCAAAGTATTTGAACCACTATGCCAACAAGCTCCTCTCTTCAACCTCACCGTAAATACACTTTCTCAACATCTGCGAACAAACGCTCAGGTAAAAGCGATAGGCTTTCGATGAACAGAAAAACAGCAGATATTCATTACGTCACAACGCCTATTAAGTTGACAAATCCTTTGCGAGCGTACAAACCAGGACGGGACCTTGAAACATTCACCGCAACACTAATACGACGAGTCTTTTGAGTATCGGCTGAGCCGGGCGCCCACGAATTGCATGTACGTTGGGTATATTACAAAACAACTATGCATCGATATCAAACAATAAAAATAATAGAGACTTTTTGCATTGATAGTCACTCACGTTAATCGATAGCAGTACACGGTTTAAAAACATCTAGAACGATTTAATTTTATTTAACAATACACTGTCGGGTAATTTTTATCATATCGAAGTTACGTTTCGATCACTAACAGTGGGTTTCTGTAATCTATCTATGTATTTACTATAGTTTTGTTTAAGAATTAACTTTGACATTTTATAACAAAATATAACAAGTTCAACACCTCGTTAGCAAAATTATCCATCCGCTGAAAGATTTTACAAATATGTCATAATTTTTGTTTTTATAATTTATGAACGTTGTTCAGTAAAAGTACGATAATGTATGAGCGAGGAGGTTAAGCAACCGCTAGAAGCAGCGGGGTGGAATAAAGCGCAATGATGGTGAGTCACGGCAACTGGTTGTGCAATGGTTTTGCACAACCAGTCTCAAACCCTCGCCGCTACTGTCAGCCTCTATGATTTCGGCCAAGCGACATAATGGCAATGAATGGGCCATACAGATTATATTCAGGGTCAAATTACAAAGTTTTCGTAGCGTATTTTTAAAGGATTCGTAAATTTAAATATATACCCGGCGGCGTCACTTAAACTTAAAAAAAACAGTTATATTTTTTAGATAAAACGGTATGATGAAAAGTAGCGTTTATGCATTATAAAAACAAAACTATATAGAATGAACTATCAAAGAATATGTCTACTATGTCGAAGTATCTGATTAACTAAATCAATAAATAATAATACTTATTAATTAAGGAAATTAAATCTTAAGGAACGTGTGCTTGCGATACTAAAGGTACAGTATAATTTTAAGGTAAATATGATAATCTCAAACGCTTATACAAATACTCAACACGAAAGAATTTAAGACGAATATCGGTGTTAATGTGTTAGTATGATGCGTCACGGCACTATAATACATACGATACACTCCACTCGTGCTGGCGCATGCTTTTCTGGAAAGCGTGCGACTTGGGAGTCCAGGAGTCGACACCGAGGTAGAGCGCGGGCAGCTCGGCCACCTTCACCTCGAGTCTTTCGACAAGCCTCTGCTCCACTACCGCTTTGGGCCCGCTCGTTAGGCCGCGCTGCTGCTCCATACCAGTGCGTCGTTCCAAACCACCATATCCGTTTATTTTCTCTCCGGTGCAAGACGTCACGCTTTTCGGACTATCTGTGCTAAGCAATTTACTCTTAACGGTGTCCGTCTTACCGTAACTTTTATATTGCATTGATTCTGTACCGTTCGCTGTTCGCGAATACTTCAAAGAATCATATAAGTCGCCATTCAGGCTATTATGTTCGACATTATTTAAGTTGTCGACGCGTTTCGTCGTCGCATCGTATCCATTTCGTTTAACGTACCGTTCCTCATGACTTTGTTTAAGAAAATTATTTTCAAAACTAGTTTTACATTTAGGAACATTATTTAGGTAGTCGCTATAGCTTAAATCTTTGTGTAACCCATTATCACAGCCCTTTTTTAGTGTTTCTTTAATATCTATGCCGTTTCCATTGACGCGGCTGTAGTTGAAGCACGAAGGCTGGTCATTGTTACCTCTGTTATCTATGGAATCAGTCCGTTCAGTATCCTTACTTTCGAATTCATGTTTAACGAGTGCAACCCTCGATAGGTCACCGTTCATACAGTTCTTATATTGGGGCTTGGCTGTGAAATCTGCTTCTGTAATGCCGACTCTATTATGTTCGTTGGGAACGGTCCACGTATCATGCTTCTTTTTGTCACAGCTTTTGGACGACCAGGCCTTAGCTAGCGCCGCCTTCAGCGCCTCTCTCCGCTCATGCACGCTCACCCTAGGGTACTCGTGTATGGGAACTATGGCAGGAGCGTACAAAGTTGACCGCGGTGTGGCTCTTGTGATACGGAAACTTCTGAACTCCCTGTTAAACTCCGAATTTAGGGAATAAGCTGGTATTCTCGAAGTAACCATTTTGAGAACAAAATTTCCACTGCAGTTTTAATTATGTTCACTAGCAAACATATATTTGCACCGGGCACACTGAACACATCGGTTCTACCTGAAGATGACGAAAAAAAATAAAAATGTGTTGAACTAAGCATTGTTTAGCAACTTTTAGTGAAGTGCTCCTATTAAAGATTGTGCGGATATGTCTATGAAATAAAAGCGGCGACCTTCGCGGTGGGTGGCGCAGAGCGGCAGGACAACACTGGTCAACGAACCGCCCCGACCGACGACGAGGTCTACCACTGCTACCAACTTGCATAAGACACTCTTCATTGTATCTTTCATACTCTTACAACATCGATGACATCGGTTATGGAAATTAAGCACATTAAGTAAAGAACACCGACAAGTTCCTGAACATTAGCCGGTGCTACATGTAAGACTTAAGAATGATAAAACGTCATTCAAGTGTCTTTTGTGGAGCAATTATGCCGTATAAGTGCAACAAGTGTCGCCTTGCAATTGGCCCTAATATGGCTCGTAGAGCCGCTGCCATATGGCCCGCGGCCGACACATCCTCGCCTATCTCCACTCCAGCTGCACTGATACAAACACATTACTGCTCAAATATCTTATCTGAGCTACCTCATACATTTAAATGTGATTTATATATTTCGTATATTCACACAAAGGTTTAAATTTTAATTGATTTTTATCAAATCAAGCTTAAGTTTCAAGTAATCTTGATCGATAAGGCCAATGTGTATTATTATGTATGAATGCATTAAGACATATGTATATACAATGTATATATAAATCATTTGAGATAACTCCGAGCCTAGATTATATAGGCATTAGATATTGTTCTATTTTCAAAATTATGAAGGAAAGCACTGTCAAATTGGCAAGTTCAACACATTTTGATATTAACTCGCAATCATCGTACACTTTTCATTTAGAAAACAGGCACTTAAATTTTGGTCACAACACTGACACTTGCGGTGGATATAATTCTCGCTAACGTACATTATTTCCTTGATCGAGATCGTAATGACCAAAACAATTAGTTAACATTTCGGTATGTACAACAAACGATAAGGTGAATGTGTATACACGGGCAGACAAAGGAGAGCATCCACCGGAAGCGAGTGCGTGAATGTTGTGGTGCGGCGACGATCCGTATGCGTGCATACCTTCTCGATGCGCGCGCGAGAACTGCGTGCGGTGTGCGTGCACCGCTGCGACTAAACTGAGGGAGGCAGCGCGCGGCTATCGCTGCGAGGACCCCACCGCTGCCACCGCCTCTTTCCTGCGATCTACCACTTGGGACTTTAACATTAGAGCGCTACGGGTGGATTCGGAAGCACACTGATCTTCGCTAGCCCAACTGCATGTCGTCGACTTGCGAGCTATGAGCCAGTTCGAGTGTTTGACTGTACCAACCAGAGTGCATTTTATTCTTTCATGTTTTCATTAGTTTCCGCAGTAGAACGTTCGAAAGTAGACAAAGCAAAACACCATTAATTTGAATATTCTGAATGATAAAAATTCTCCCGTAAATTTTCGTCCGTAAAAACATATGCGAGTACCAAAAATTGGAAACTATAAACGGAACATAGCTACGTTATGAAATTTCATGTTTTTACGAAAATCACTGAAAATATTAGTCTTGTTTCACTTCGTTTGTGTTCGTTTTCACTATGAGCAGAGATACATAAATTCCAAAACTAAAGTCGTGATCTCACCTTAAACATGTCTTGTACGGTAATTAAAACGGAAAAAATTTTTGATTACCTGAAACAAATTAAATTTCTTTTTAACAGAAATACAATAAACATTACATTATCAAAACAAAAAATATATTTTGTAGCTATATAATATTGGTGATAAATAAGAATATAAGCCAGCACGGTGTGTACTGAAGGTTGGCAGTGTCGAAATAATTACATTCAAAATATTTAATAAGCACCGACAGAAACAATTCACGATTTTGGTTGTAAATATTTGACTTAATTTTCAAACATTAAAAATACTTAATGATTATATTGCCTTATATGCCTTAGACCTTAACTGTACCTTAACCCGACACTTTTTTTTTAAATTTACATTATATATAGTACTGTAGTATTGTTGTATAAATAAAGGATTATCAAGGAAATAAAACGTCATAGACCTTTGTTATTGTACAAAAGAAGGACTAGTCAAACCTACATAGATAAAATGGTCAATGTTATTTAGCAACAAGAATCATATCTTTGAAAAATGTCTTCCGCAATATTTTCTACGGATTACTGAATCATTAACAACGCAAGTGAGTCAATCATAATTTAATAAAAATAATTAAAGCTTTGTTGCAATACTATTATTACTGTCTAAGAGGCCAGTTGTTGCTTCTTTTATTGTGGGCATTGCGCAGAGAAAGTACCAAACAGCTTTTTTGCCATGACGTTTGTCTGGCGTTCACGGGCATATATATTTATTATTTTATTCTCAAAAAAGTTTTAAGTATATTAGGTTAAGACTAAAGTAGTCTTTTTAATATGTGACACACTAATGCAGTATGCATTGTAAGGCGGCATTATTGTTAATCCAATGGCAATGTATGTCACTGGCAGCGATTTAGCGCTCATACGGTTTTATACCCACCCTCTAGGACTTTAAGATCGCAACCTATACTGGACTAATGTGGCATATTGATAGTAAAGCTAAAAACAACTTTGTTATAAACGCTCATGTCAATACCACCTCAATTGCAGTTTACCTCTATACTTAATGATCAAAGTTCGGCGTTACAAATATCACGATACCTATGCTACTGCATCAGGTAAATTTACATTCTGTAAAATATTTTCAATTTGCATTCTATGTTTGTTTTCACGGGACTTTATTATTATAAATAATGGGCGTAATGGTTATATGATGTACCGCCTTTTTTTGATCAGTTCCGTCTCGTACTCAAAGTAGATCAACGTCGAGGTCCAACAGTCCCAACACCGACCGATGATAGTCAAGTACCGATTCTGTGTCATTTCAAAGAACTTGTAATATTTCTTTGCTATTTTGTATGTAATATGAAAGTAAGTAAGAATATATAATGTATAATGACTAAATTAATTTTCATACTCAAACTTTCTGTGTAGAATAAATGTATTTCTACCTTTCACATTGCAAAATAAAGAAAAAGAGAAAAAGTAAAGATTCATGAATCTGCTATTGCACAATAATTTGTATTTTTATATACTTTCATATTAAATAAACCATTATTGTAACGTTCTATGACAACCAAGTTTACTCCAAAATTATTTAAAAAAATTAAACTCCGTTAAAGAAAGTCATTCATCATTATAGATCAGAGTTTTTGTGATGATTATTATGAGTATCAAAATTTTAAAAAATCCTAAGACCGATACGTACACTTAGCGTGCAGCCCACACGTTATTTTATAACCTGAACTCATACACAATTAAACAAGTAGAGTAAAACAGCAAAGATCATGAGGCATGTAGTAGGCTATCGCGACAAGACTATTCAATTGGCGGCACGTAAATGGCGGCAAAAAATAATGGTACCGGAGGCGGCGAACCGCCAACAAACGGCGAGGTCCAATGACCCAAATGGTTCATTACTAGGCCGATTAGACTAACGAAAGAAAAATCGGTCAGTGTCTAGCACACGCCATTAAACTCACCTCACTTAGCGAACATGCGCTTAGAGAAACTACCCGATTGTCAATTAGTGTCAATTGATTTATTATAGCTGTACCAGATGAAATGAGCACCAGGAAAAGCAGGCATTCGCATTAGACAGGTTATAGTGAAGAATATTAATGATTTCCGTAAATTAATATTGCTCCATATAAAGTACGCGTAAGTCACGAACAAATATTGAATATGAATATGGATTTTATTATATCGATAATATAGGATCGTGAAGATGGATGGATTTAAATGTAAGTCAATAAAGACTTAAAAAAAATAAAAAATACATATAAGTTAAACGATCTAAATTAGTGCTGTTATTATTCACACTCGACCAATGAACCAAGTGAATTAATCCTGTGCCATAAATGGTACTCCCACAGAAACCTGATCCGGCCAGTCAGTCCGACACAATCTAAACAATTTATCAAAATAGCGTCCGTACATGGACTTCCTGGAGCCCTGGGATTCCTCACGAACTAAATAGCTACAGCTTAGTTACAAACGTTTATTTTTTTACGAAACTACACTTCATCTATAATATTTCGCCAAAAGTGATTGTAATGAAACACTTGGGTTATTAAAAATCGGAATTCTAATTTTATATACTATTTATATATATTAGAATTTAAATGTAACACCTAATTAGCATATAAAAACTGGCAATAAATTTCGCTTTTTAACGTAAATTAAATATATAGTATTAAAATACATTACAAAGGTTTAAAAGTACATTATTATTACGCAATTTCTTTCTATGTTGTCTTGTATTTGTTATGAGATAAATTAAATCAGTAACTAATGGGTGTACTAAATATTTAATAAGTTGTAAGTTATTAAGTTGTATTAGTTTTTATATAATATTTTGTGTATGAATACGCGCTACTACTTGATAAAATAATTGTAGATTGGTAGAAAATGTGAAAATGACGATATTTCAAAAGGTAACGCAATAATAATCAAAATTATAAACTGAGTCAAATGTAACGGTATTGGTTAATCATTTAGGTCAAAATCACTCAAACAACTAACTCAACATACCTAACTTTGATATTGATAGCTAATGGCGTCATCATTTCACTTTATTTAATACAAAGTAATTTCTCCATGAAATCCGCTCTACGGCATAGTTAAGTATGATTCTAGCTCAAGTCTGTTTTGATTCTATCCCTGTTGCAAATAAAAGATCTTTAAAATAAAAGAAGAAAATTAGTGAATATTATCCGATAATAAACTAGCGTTGCGTCCACTTTACTCCAAATAAAAACTAATCGATGTAAAAGGTATGCTTAGTGAACTATGTTTTTAAGTCCATTTTTGTGCTGATTTCTAGCTGAATATTATCCGTGGTCATTTAAGTGATTTCCTGTTTACGACTTTACGTATAAATACTTTAGCTTTATGAAAATTTTAAGACAAAAACATTCGACGAAACAATCAGTTTCTTGTGAGTCAAATACTCTTTCCCTTAAAAAATGCACCTGAAGAAGACGCGGACGTTGAAAACAGTTAATCTAACGTATCAAATTAAAGAGAACGTTTAATTATTTTTTAAGATTGTAACATTGCTCAGGAGAAATCAGTCCGTCGACCTGCATTAAAAATACCTTTCCCACAAAGAAGTGCCCGTTGCGGTTCTCAGAAGCACAACAAAGATCCTGTACGTGTTTGTGACTCACACCTCTGGTAGAACCTTCCTCCAGACAACAAACAAACAAAAAACAAAGTATTTAAGATACGATGGATATAAAAAAGACAAATTATCTGGACATAAAAAAGACAAAATATGAATTAAGAAGCAGACGGTGATCCCAATTCATAAGTGTTATATAATTTTTGTTTTCCACAATTTATTTAGCATCCATTTGAAAGCGAATTTGTGTGCGAAATTATTTTGACTAGAACCATAATAGTATTAGATTTTCCTGCATTAAACGTGAACCAAGAACCAGTTTTATCCATGCGAGAAACAGGTAGCGAGCCATTTCATCCTTTAGGAAAGTAACACTAAAACTACCGTGTTGTAATTGGCAATGTTTATCAATTCTGTTGCAACGACGAAACAAACAGGTAAGCATGTGCCATTTGCTATTACTAGCTAGTTGTTGTTCTATATGTTTGTTGTAGCTTCATCATCATGTAATTTGTGCAGAAAGTTGTCAGAAAGTCGAATACAGTTCAATTCGTCGAAAGGGTGCGTAGGTGTCTCGCTCGCCATCCTTCATACACGAAATTGCTTGTTCCCATAATTTGTATTCGGGGTCGCCGTCACACTTATGATGTGCGATTAGAAAGGAGATGGCAATTGTGTTACAACGTTTAACTGATCCTCATGTGGGTGGGGATATTCGGCAGAGAAATGATTTACAAGTGTACAACTAAATTATTTAATACAAAGGTTAGGAACTCAAATATCAGATGATATTAGTTCTTTATGAATGAATTACATAACTACTTTGTAAATTACAGTTTTAGTTTTCAACAAATAAAAGTTGTAAAACTATACTTAAAAATAATAATTCTTAATAAAATACAATCGAAATTAGAGTAATCAAAATATCTTACTAGCCGCATTTGACAACCGCCAACCTAACCTATGTTGTGGCAGTGGCACAGACGCAAATCAAGGCCGTATTCAGTCCGCGACAAACTTCCAAAACGTATGAAAACAAAAGTGAGCACACTGTTTATGCGATATAAGAATACCTGATTGTGTAAACGAATTTGCAAGCTTCGACGACTTACTACGCTCAGATACTGATCCATAAATATAGGAAGACTAAAACAAACGTAGAAATTATAGTAATTAATAAGAGCTGCCATCCACGCAGGATCAAGATTAATTGCTCATTTTGAGAAGTCGATAGAAAGTGCAAGTATTTTTTTTGTGAATGATAAATGTAAAAATTATCACAATGGATTCTCTAGACATCTTAAAACACAAGTCGTGGGCTTGAATTTCTAAAGTATTAATTTATCAATAAAAGAACTATTACAATTCACCTATAGAGTCGTATATGTTACAAATTTTGAGTTAAAAGTAAATCGATTTACAGCGAACCAATGCCAGTTAAATACTTCCGTGATCGAACAAATTACCGAAAGATCGTTTGTAGTGTTTTAGTGCGACGCCTCCATCGATATCTGAACAATACGTGGGCGGCCGATGCATTGCCAATCCTTAAACGGAAACCTTGTTTACCTACTTGTCTTCCCTTTAGGATTGTCAATACCGATTCACCGCAAGGTTTCATCATATAGGAGTTCATGGAATGTCCAATTTAATAACGCGTACAATCTTTCAATCAGGTCGTCATTCGCGAATCCACCAGGTGACTGAATTTCCGTAATCGTGACCCGCGCCCGCCGATGATCCACACGGACTCACGAGTTCCATCACCATCATAATATATATTTTTTATAACTTCTAAAAAAGGCAATAAATACTTCTAATGAATCAGTTTTAACAAGTGTTTAGAACGTTATCAAATAACAATTATCCACCTTTATGTAGATGATGTATTTTTTATATGTTTTAACGTTTAAAGTATTTAGTTTTATATATTTAGTTTTAAGGTATAAAGATTGTCGTGTATAGCATCAGAATGTTATGGTCAATGTTAGTGCTACACATTGATAAACCTTGTAAACTAAGGGATAAGGGATAACCCTTAGTTTACAAGGTTTATCAATGTGTCAAACTTACACAAGATTTTGATTCATGCATTTATAAAGTTTTAAGTGTGACGCTAAATGGCACGTGCAATGCCTACACTATTTATTAGAAGTAAAATGCTGTATGAAGCATTTCTGTCGCTGCACCGTTAGTTTGTTTTATCACACGTTTAAATTTATTATCTTAAATGTAACGATAGATCAACAGAACAAAGCAATCTTTTCTGTAAAAAAAAACAATACCAAATACGCTGCTACACGTGCTTGAATGAAAGCAAATAAAGCAATCGAAAATAATTGTCATGAGTGTAGTTGTGCCCGACAATTTGGGTTAACGCGATCATTTGCTAGTGATGAGTCAGGATCGGATTAACTGTACAGTGATGACCTGACTGAAGGAAATTGTACACTACTTGTACGTACATTACTCCGTCGTCATCATCATTAAGTACATTACCAATCATTTTTCTTTCATAACAATTCAATTAACTGTTCTTGGGAAACAATAGCAATTCGGTAATTTTTATAGGCATTATAAAGAAATTTTAGAATTTCTAATAGACTGAAAAGTAAGCATTTAAGTAAGTAGTTTGAAAGTAAGTATGATGAGGGAAATAGAACAACGCAATAATATTTTTTTTCAGCAGTTGGCCTGAATGTACATTTAATGTTATCTACATGCCAAAATTTAGACCAATGTTAAAACTAAACGAACCCATCACTAAATGGCCAGGTGGCCTAATTCCCTACATCTTTTCATATCGCATTAAATTCAATTCTTAGTGTACACTCATTACGCTAGTCTTTTCAATGCCGCTTTTGTTCAAGTATTTTGGTCCGCTCGGTGTCAGTCACATTTGAAAGTAATTTCGAACAGTGAGACATATGTACTGACGAAAAATGGGGGCATCGTTTTAAATTTTGTCATCGTCTATGTATTTAATACACGTCAAATCATTTTTGTTGTAATGTTGTCGAAGGGTTACTTGATTTTATTTTACAGAACTTCATCGAGCTTAGATCAAATATACACATAAGATACAACACACAGCCACTTTTGATACACGGCTTCCTGAATGAGATTAATATTGTTTGTAAAACGCCGCAGGCATCGCTTCTCTGTGAGCAGATTGAAGATCGACTATTAAAACTATTTTTTCACTAATTCCGTAGGGAGAAAAACAGAGTTTCTCTCCCTACAGGGAGAGAAAACCACCATATTGCCTGAATACTGGTTGCTCGCTAAAGCGGTGGCCAACGGCTTAACCATAGGGAAATTACCGTTTAGTCCAAACCAGATCGCCAATAACTACGCCATCGCAAGCGGAATTCTTATCCTCGGCAAAGAAACGTCAATGAACAAGCCTCTTTACAACACGCCGGTGTTGAGAGATTAAGTCATGGCCAAAACTTTAAGGTATAAAGTTTATATTGTTATCTATTATCAATGCTTATGTTCTTCTTATATATATCTATCTATAAATAGTCATCCTTCTCGGTAATGTTAAAAAACGGCTTGACCGATTTGAATAATTTTTAACACACAATAAAAGTAGAGAGAAGTAATAAAAGTAAGTAATACAGATTTTTATTAATATTATATAATATTCAACAAACAATATCTAGTGCGTGAATATTATAAACGCTAATTTAGGTGCAGAAACTTTAATATTCTTAAAAGTATTTAATGTTGTCAATTATCATTGTTACCTACATTGTAATAAACATGTTTATTGTACTAAACACAATACCTCTGTTTGTTTTTTTTAAATTAAAAACTACCTTATATATTGTTTTTGAAGTTTGACATTTTTATTTATATTGGGAAAATACTTGACCCGGTGAAGTTTGTTTCATGTCAAACTACAATTAACGCCATCTATTAAAAGAAACCCGAAATAGCGATGGAAGAAATGACAGTTTTAATGTTTAGCATGTCAGTTAGATGATTAACTGACATGCTAAACATTAAAACTAAATGTGCGTTTATAATTTTCGCGCACCAGATATTTTTTAGATAAATATAAATAATATAATATCAATAAAAATCTGCATTACTTACTAATATTGTATGTATTTGTAAATCCAAATTTAATATTCCTACTTTAATCACAGGCTACCCACGGGTCGGTATAAACAATGGAGCATCACAGCCGTGTTTCAGCGAATAGCACACAAGTAACGGATTTATTGAGTATTTAACAAGTATATGCATATTTTATTAGTTATATTCGATTATCTCTCATATGAATACAATGAAGATCAATTATACGATACTCTTTCGACACATATTCTTATATAAAATCAGGCACAACCGTTAAACAAAACACTCATGTTATTAGTTTGTGTCATATCATCATAATCAATTCATTGTATTTTTATAAATATATTTGGCATTAAATATATAAAGTGTCTTCTAATAGATGTAATTAATTAATTAGATAATAAAAACATTATAAACTAGTCGTATTCGCTTTCACTTAGCGCCTCCGCCCACAGACGGGTAAGCCCGGCCTCCACTGACACAAGTCACATAAACTTGTAACACCTACAAAGATGTGTTAAATTTAAGTTAATTAGTCTCCTTTGATTGTGTTCCAGAATTTGATTGAGACGGCTATAGTAAAAGTGAAAACAGTCACGGATTATATTTTCGACGGCGAAAGCCATTATGGATAACTATGCGTCAAGAATTGTTTAACAATTAATTTAGTTATTCCGTGCCAATAGATATAATTTTCTGAAGTACTTTACTATACAGATGATCCACAGTAATACACATAAGTAATTACACATTTCATAGTATTATAACCGACTTCAAAAAGGAGGAGGTTCTCAATTCTACTGTATTTTTATGGGTGTAAAACTTCATAATAATTTTATATTCGAAAGCTTTTTCTTGTGTTTGGTAAATTTGAGCGAGATCTGACAAGTTGCTTTTAAGTAATCTCTAATAATGAATATTTCATAACTTCGAATAATATTATAATTTTATAAATTTTGATGTAAAACAGTGTATAAAAGAGGGTTTGTAAGAGCGTTGTAGTATTTCGAAGTGATCTGTTTCTAGTTTGGTGATGAAGAAAGAAGATGACATACAACGGATATCTTCAATAAATGACAAATGGGGTTGCATTCTCATATGTATTACTTACACAATTTAATATTAAGCCTGTTTTGTTCAGTACTCTGCGGTAAACCTTATAACGAGCCAAGGATTAAGAAATCATTAACACTTATTCTAAATTATGAAAAAAAAAAGTTTTAAATAGAACTCAATATGAGAAGTTATCCAATTTAAAATCATTTTTTGGAGTAGGTGCTAAGTTGTTTACAGAAACAATAGATAATGAAGCAAAATTCCAAAAATGATTTTACATAGGATAACTTCTTACAATGAATTAGTTATTGCTTTTGAACGTTTAAGTCAGTTTTTAGTTTTTCTTAGGTTAACATTACCAAAAAGTAATTATCTGAAATCCTAATCTTTTTTAAGAATTTTAAAATAAATTTTGAATCTCGAAAGTGGGGAATAGCAGGAGATAGTGTACACGTATTACTGCTTAAATTATAAAAGTTAATAGAAGCATAATTCATAATCTATTTCCCATTAGTTCTTTTAAGCTAGTTGGAGACAAAAGATACGCAGATAGAACAATAAAGTAGTCGTAGGAATTAAACGTTCCTGCATGCTTCCATCCAATACACATAAGTACTTACTTTCTAGAATGGGCTGCACGTTTTACAATGAACAATCACGTTATTACACTTTTTGTGTATATTAATAAAAGTAAACAGTGCCCGGCACTTTAGATTATTACATTCATCGTTTCAATATTAGACTGTAGAATATACTACTTAGTATATATTTATACTTATTGTGATATTGGTTTAATCACGCGCATATAAATACCCATTGGCCGTGAATCGATTTACAGAGATAAAGGTCACTCGTGTGCAACGGAGCTCGGCAAGGGGAAAGTGCAAAAATAACCCTCTTTTATCTTAAAATAATAATTAAACAGTTTAAATTTTAGGTTACAAGCCTACACACGCTTTCGTCTCCCAAAATGGCGATAGCAATAACTATGAGTAATGAATAGAGAGCTGCTTTAATTCGCACCGCTGCCTGCGCCCACGCACTCGGTACACCGCGCATCCACTCGGAACAATGCTTACTGGTTTACTTTCTCGATTGACTCATACTGATTCATTGCATATGTCTCAAGATTGGAATTAGATTAATGTTACCGGTCTAAATTATGATACGAGTCTCAAATTCGTCTTGTCGACGGATATCACTTTCGTTGACATACATAAAATAAATTAAAACAGGCCTCTGCTTAAAGGCAGTATTAAATATGAAGTATGTATGAACACATGTAAATTGGATAAAATTTACTGATTAAACTCGATACTAGACGTTAACAGTTAGTTTTTATTTTTGCATAAAAATAACACGAAGCAACTACTAACTTCAAAATTTGAATCATACTATAACTAACATTGCATCAATATTCTCCTTTTAGGGCTTTAAACTAACCAGGCAGGCAGGCAGGTAGCTGGAATATTTCAATAGTATTGGTTGTAAAACCATTTAAATACATTTGTGAAAATAAGGACAGGTTGGAAACCAAATATACAATCTTCCGTGATGGGGGTCTTGTACAGATTTCGGCTAGCAACCTTCAAGTAGTGGCTAGGTGTCATTTTCTAATAAAAGAAATTATCCTTTTGGTGTGCATTCACTTCAAGGTGTTTTTATATTGGTTCTGTCCATATGGATACATTCTTGGAATGCATATTTACATCCTGTGTGCACTGTAAGAACAAATGCGCAGGCGCATGAGTGCGCTAATGAACGCATGTCGCGCCGCTGACCCCCGACCCACACGAGTTCGACGCCCGACCGCACCTCTCGCGCCCCTCTCCACCTTCCTTACTCCTACTGAACCACTAGAGCCAGGACTATACTACCAGACAATTCTTTATCACGTTTTATCAATACCGCCTCTTGTTCAATCAATAATAATATTATATTGATTGGGCACATCCTGCATCTTCTTTTAAATTAGTTTGATAAGACCATTTATTACTTCAGGTTATATAATTGCTGAATTAAATTATATAGGCGTCTCCGTGAAGTATACTTTCCATCTTATATATTCGCATATGGATTCTATTATATTTAAATAAAAATAATCAATTAGATGTTTAATTTTACAAAACCTTTGAGATGTCATGAAACTAAGAAAAATTGTATTCACATCACACAGGAAATACGTTAGTATAAAAAAATAGAAATTTGATTAAACTGGTAGCATAAAATGTATAAAAATGGTGGCATAGGTGCGTGATTGGGGGTAAGTAAACAAAGAAGGTCTAGGGGGCATGCAAAAATTTTATCCTTATAAACACATCTGAATACCTACATAAAATTTTCGAATTCACACGTAGTACTTACTATTTTTAAACAAAAGTGAGATACAAGCATAACGCTAGAAAGCAGCGCTATTGAATAGAAAAATACACAATGAAAGGTACTGATTACGTTAATTCTATATTTTTGGACTATTTGTATAGTATATTACGATTACGATCCTAGGAGTATATATAATGCTAGACTACTTTATAATTATGATTTAACAGTCCTCCTCTGCCTTATATCTCAGCTTAACAACTACAGGTGTCTATTAAATAATAAATTATATAAAGTATTTCGTAACCATAGTAAATAAGCTTTGGAAAGTTTCTTGAGTAGCAAGTGATAGTTGACCATAATTTCCTTCGCTTAACATAGAAGTCTTCAGGTTGGCGTCGACGAAGCAAGACCGGTATTGAGAATTGAAAAAAAAACATGAATTTTTCTACAATTGTCACAAGCAGGTAAACTTGCGCGCACCTGCTACTAATTACACATGAGAGGACGTGTGCAGTTAAAACAACCAGATATTTGAAGAACCCGTCATTCATAAGCGGAGTGAAACTGAAGTGATATACAGTTCTCTTGTGATACCTTACAAGGCTAGTCTATACATACTAGATATAGTTTTTGAATAAGGCAAGTTAATAATCTTAGTTACCAATGGAACTGTTAGATAGACAAAAGATAGTTAGACAAAATCCTTGCTCTGAGCCGTACGGCAACCGGGTGTAGGGGAAGGGATAGTGTGCGATTGCGAGAAGTGCACAATTCGTGTCGGTAGGCGCAGGCAGTGGCCCTCGGGAGTCAACGTACTGCGGGGACCGGTTCACTAATCGATCCCGCACCGGCTTGCACTCCTGTCCGCACCTAAACATCAACTAACGGCTTCTCTTCAACCAGCCACTCCAGATATTGCAGTTTGGTGTAATTTCTGCATTGCTTTGACAGACCAGTTATTAAAATAAAACATGTTCCTATGCCGCTTCTTTGACATTTGCATAATTAGGAGGCGTCACCAACAAGCGTGGTGTTTGGTAAATTATACAATCTATACGTCCGATTAATTTCTTACCAAATTAAATTAAAAATAATAGCAATCACAAATAAGAGATGTATAAAAGAGTAAGGAAGTCACCAGCCACATAAGTAATACAGTAACAGACATTCAATTGTTTGAATGTTATGTAAAAGTAGTGCGACATTGAATGTCTGACTAGTCTAGTAGTGGAAGCAATGGTCGTTGTATGCGCTGTTTTCTCTAAATCGATCTAATCGAGCATAAAAGTTCGCTTGAGTCGCGCTGGACATTTTCCGCGAACGTGACAATAGGACCATTGTTTGAAACTTGGTGCCCCCTCAACGCCAGAAAAATGTGTATTGTCTCTGCCATTTTAAGAATAAGATGAAGTAAAGAACTTTAGTTAATACTGAAGTAAATACTATATTTGTCATCTGGCTATTAGTTTTCCCATAACATTAATTTATTAGATTTGACGATAACATACAAACCACATTTTGCATATCTATAATATCATGATTAAGAAACTCTCAATCAATTAAGCTATAAGTTAAAGTCCAAAGTCAAAATATCTTTATTTAAATAGACTCATTTACAAAGTTCATTTAAATCGTCATAACAGGTAATATATATCAAAAAATTAATAAATGTAATTAAAGGTAATAGTGATAAATTTAAGTGGTTATTAACCGGGTATTATAGGAGGCAGATAATAAAAATACAAGAAAAAAAGATAGCAAAAACCTTTGTGTGTACCTACTGTTCAGACAATTTTATTTAAAAATACGTGGACATAAAGTCGTGATACTATTTGTTTGTAATTTTAGACCAACAGTTTCTTAAATTTAGTCCCAAACTATTGAAATAGTTTGGGACTAAATGATAACACACTTTAGATCATATTGTAGTAAAAAAAGTAAGCTGTGCTAGAAAAAAATCTTCCTACAAATCTCAAAAATACTTTAATGCAATCTTTGTAGTGACAGTGGACAAATGAAGAACAAGCTACAGTTGGGAACCGTTTTGATTTTTGTTAGTATTAGTTCTAGATACGGCCCAAAGGACGCTTTTAAAACCAGTAGGTGTCATTCCCGTGATTATCAAATAAAAAAATTTAAGTTTCCAGAATCAAATCTGAATTGTGAATTGAAATACTCGACTTTATACTTTTCGTTAACATGAATGCCGTTATTGAGAGCAGATCAGATCGGATTTATTTCGAATATGAGACTATAACAGGAGTATCCCCATTTCCACGCCCTTTTTGAAGAACCACACGATGTACTTGTTTGTAAAACCTCCTCCATATAATGCATTAAACAACATGAACGTTACAGTGAGCGGAAGGAAGTTTCTCTGAACTTAATGATACCTACGGAACATAGTGATTTAAGTGAAGATGAGTTCCATCTCAATGGCGAACGATACGACTTGGCAAAGAGGCCTAAGATCTTCGTGTCAATCTATTCTTCTGAACACACTACCTATTTCCAGATCTACAACAATTTCTCTTTAGTATTATGGATTCAATATATAACTTCCAGCTTGGAATACCTTTCGCATATTTTTGGTTTTTCTCACATTCCATAATAAATACAGTCGAACTGGGTATCGAATAGCATAGAACAGATAACATCTGCTCTACCATTTTAGACTTCATGAACTCTATGATTACAATCACAAAACATACCTACCCAGTACTTATGAATATATGATAATAAGAGAATTTATAATCTGGTGATCAGCAGTCAAAATTTTTCTACTGTAATTAGATTACAGAAATGCAATCGACATGCGATTTGGCACAAATTTTAGAATATTATCTCTAATTTTGGCAACAAGTAGCTAGCTTTATTTTGAGTAGCATATCCGATACATACATACAATTAATATATACATATAATTAATACCGATACATATAATTAATACTGTTATAAATAACTATGTTTCTACTGACAAACAATCTAACAACTGAATTCGTCACAATAAATAGGACCTATATAGTAAAGACATCCCATTTGCAATCAATACACCGCGAAGGCACGCCACCGATTAGATGCGACATTGTCCTTTAAAAAATCATTTTTTTAAATTAACACTCGATCGTAACGTGATCTTATCTATCTGATGATCTGATATTATAGGGTTATTTTCAATTCGACACGATTAAGATGGAGAAGATTGGTATTCGTAAATCAATTTGTTACGTTCTTAGTATACTGTAACGCAACAAAAGTTTAATTAATGCAGAGGTGTAATCCTCCAGAAGATCGAGACGTGCGCACTGAGACCCTGGTGAGACCCTCGCTGCGAGATGACAACAAGGCCAGTCAATGGGCTATTGTTAAAATAACAGGATATGATGAGCAGCGACCTCGAGTCATCGTAATCCGATACCTTAGCACAGAAGGAAATCATTTTGTTACCTTGGACATTTATCAAAATTATAGTGTGACATATTCGAGAGGAAACATTGAAGGTAATTTTTCATTTGGAATAGGTCTATGAGTATTTCGTGTTTTTGTAAGTAACGCTTTAATTACTTTAAGCAGCTTTTTAGGTACCTTACGCTTAAGAATACATTCAATATTACAACACAAAGGAGAATTATCATGTTTTATTAAATGAGAATCGATTTGCTTACGTATATGTAATTTTTTTAATATTAAGCATAGGAAGGATTACGGCAGTTTACTTCATGGACAACGAAACGGTTTTGATTTTCGTTATCTACTATTTTATAATAATTTTACTTCATGTTTATTATTTTCCCAGAAGACCAGAAACTGTGAAAATATCATCCCAAAGCACTAGATATGATACTGTACTTGGATACGCTTCTCCTTTCAATATGCTTATAATAAGCTGGATAGCCACATTCAAAAAATGCCTGACAGCTAGTCAGGTGATCTATTATTTAGTAATGATTAATTGTTTAGATTATTATTTTTGTTGTTCAGGTTATTTAGAATGCGCGTTATAACGACACTGTAGTTAATGCTATGAACATTTATTTAGAATTACTGTCTTGTCTAAATTAGTTTCTAAGCTTAATTTTAAAACTTGAAATGACTAATCTGTTAATGTACTTTAATAAATAAATATTTATTGTCTTTGGAGCACAGCACCAGTGTATTATTGCTCACTCAATGCAGGTTTGGTTAGATTATTGTTCGTAGATAATTATATCTGAGGTTTTTGGAAACACAAGATAATTTATAATTTCGTTTTGTTTTCTTACTTGAATCATTTAAGTGATACAACAATAAACTATATAAACAACCGGTGATACTACTGTAAGATAAATCAATATTTTAATTCGAGTAATATCTTGTGTCTGTAGAAACGGAACCCGACCGTCGGGCATAGCAACACGGGCGGGCGAGTGGTGCGTTAGTGCAGGCTAACGAACGGACAACGGGCAAGCACATAAATCGGCGTCGAGCGACGTTCCGCCTCGCGACATGGAAAGCGTTTCTGGCCGCGATCTACGCAGATCACGCCAGATAAATCTTGCGCGTGCCATACCACTAGAGAACGCAGTGAAATCAAATGCTGCATAATCATAACAACACGATGTTTCATGCGCTTAAGCTAACGATGGATCAACAAGATTCGTCAAGATTTAAGTTACTAATACTAAGCCTCTACAGCACGTATACACCGGAAAAACAAATAAATAAATGTTAAAAATTCCATTTTAATAACGGTTTCAATTCCATAGGGAAACTAATAGTTATTTAACAGAAATGAGAACACATTGAAAGGAGAAATATACTGTACTCGATTCTAAAATAAATACTGTTAATTTAAGAGAAGCGCATTTGATTTGGCACGTCGTAAATGTAGGTTGACGAAGCATCTCTGTACATGCTTTAAAAAATTCTACAATTCCTTAGAAGCTGCATAATAAAAGTTATTTAACACTTCTAATTTTGTTTCATTTTTCTATAACAATGAGAGAATGGTATAGGTTGAATTTAAATTTAAATTTAGTGTGCTTCTTGATAATTTTTAATTTGGTTCACCTATGTATTAACGCATTTCAAAGTTTTAAATAAACTTTTTTAGCTATCAAACTAAAAGCTTACAATATTACAAATGAAATTATTATAACACAAAAGCTTTAATGTCATAACCACCAATTGCTTATCAAGAAAGTCAAGAATGTCTTGTATAATACAGATTTAGAACGCGTTTTGCCGAAGAGCAACAATGCCGTTCAAGACTTTAAAGTCCAGACTGGTTACAACCCGTAAATATCACTCGTTTGCAAAAAGCTCCGTGTGGGCTGCAGCTGCACCTACTGCACTTCTAGTTTTACTGTGTCAAGAACAACTCCTCTCGCCCCCTACCCTCCGCACCGTTCACGTCACCATTTGTCACTGCACAAACCGCGAAACACAGACAAGTTAACTTGCAAGATTCGAAGTACGCAATCGACATCTAAATACCGCTATAACTTTTCATTCACTTCGGCAACAAAAATTTTACAAGTTGCCTCAGTCGAGATAGAGCCACTATTTTGGAAACAATGATACACACACTTGTTGAAACAAGGCTCGCGTGAGAGCACGACGTGATATGCATAGATGTGTAATAAAGGGTGCCCACAGAAAAATTCACAAATTAATTTGACAAGGTGACGTGATATACCAGTTAAAAACCGAAATACGCTCAGTTTACCAAAAGATAACATAAAGATAGCAGCAATTGACATTTCGGAAATCCTTGGCACAATATTATTGCGAAAGACAAGAAAAAGAAAACACGACGACATATACACATTGTCATGTCATGTTGGTGATAATTCGGAGAAAAAATATTGTTCGGCCCTCGGGCCAAGGTACCTGATTATCAGAATAACCCTGTAAGTATGCCTGGATCAAGTCTTGATTGCTATAAATTACAGTTTAGCGTTAGCTTTGAATCATACTTCGTGGCATGATTAAAGCAATAATTTTCAGAACACGTACACAATTTACAAGCAATCGACAATTACTTTCGCAGACTCTTTGGTGCGAAATATTAATTTATAGCCGTGCCTATTGAATTAATTCGACGCTTATGAATTGAACCAAAAATTTTAAAGATGTACTAATTTTAATTTTATAATTTCATGAATTGTATTAAACCTTTCATCTCTTACCATGAGGGTTAGCTCCAAAGAAATAGAGAAAATAATTTGTGTTGTGTGTCTCATATGGATAGCTATTTTACACAGTAGGTTATCAATAGACAAAAAAAATATCTTTTATCTACTTTAGACCCTTTTATGAAACTCAAGATTGAAGAATATCAAGAATAAAATTGTAACACGGAAAAAGTAATGATTTACAAATTTAATATTAATAATATAACTTTATTCTATTCTATACTTCCAGCTAATCGTTCTATACTTAGCGGTCAAATAAATGTTTGATATATCTACACATATTATTATAAAGAGGGACATTTTTTCCGCTATTTATTAAATTTATTTAATTTCATACTGTGCCATACAGTGTAATAAACTATATTGTTTAATTATAGAATAAGAAAAATCTATAATCTTATGGCATATTATACACATAATATGTTAGAGTAATAGTTATCTTAGAAATATTGGTAAAAAACTGGTAATATTAATTTCTCTATACTAGAAACTGTTTCAAATTTTATCGTGAGAATCATTCAATTCATAATTGTTAGATCGATGATCAATTTATTGCTTATTCATCTATCGTGTGGACGAAAACAGTTTAAACATAAACTGTTTCAATTAAATATATTTGTTTAATACTTTGAAATTATTGGGACCGAATAAGGGGAAGTTTTTCGATATTTTAAAATTTTTAAGAAATTAACACAATAACCAATTGAGAGTTAGTATGTGACAACGTACCACTACAATAAAGGCACAATAGCTTTATGAATATTCTGGACAATTTAAATTTCTCATTATTATTATTAAGCAATTATAGTGAGAAATTTAGTGTCTATCCTCACTAACTACAGTTGTCAATCAAGTGGCAATAACAAAGAATGAAGCTTGTGTTCAAATCGAAATGGGAGAAACGAAAATGTACATAACTCTCACAAAGTGTACCACGCTATTGTGGTAAGTTAAAAAAAAATGTATCGTCCGTTCCCACGTTGCTATACCTCTGTCAAGCAAGATCGGGAAGGTCGCGGGCGGCGTTCTATACAGACTATACAGTTCAGCTTAAATAAGTGATTGAAGTCTCTTAACGAGTCAGAAAAAAATATTGTGCAGAACACATAAGAAATCCACCAACAAGCATATTTTAAGATAATGGCAGCTTTGTAACATAACTTATTTATCGCACCAACGAACACATAATTCACGGCGGCATCTTGAGTCAGATATTTTCGATTATTTGCAAGTGCAATAACATAGTTGACATTTTGCTTAAATACAATTTAAGCGTGAGTAAATGGTTGATTTGTTTTACGTGTGAGTAATTTTTTTGTTTTACAATAAAATTGTTAATGTCTTTACTTTGAAAATAAACAAAAATTTACCAGAAAACGAATTTGAATCCAAAAGTTTTTTAGTTAAATATCATATATATCAAAGAAATTGTAAATAATATTAGTTTTCATTATAAATTCTAATTCAAATTTTTTTTATCACGTCTATGTCTTCATAAGTAGATACATATTATACGTTCTACGTATTCATCATAAGATTAATAAGGGCTTATTATAAATCTAATTTATATTTTCGCGATTGTAAATGTCACGGCTAAATCGAAAACTACCACAAATCAACATGCCAATCAGATATTTTTCATCTTCACCGCAATCAGAGAATACATCGTGAAGTGAAGGTAAGGTCAGTTAGAGCACATAGAGAACTTCCCGCCTTGCTTCTGACCCCCGGAAGCCTAAGGGCAAGTCTACCGTTCGGTCGTTTACAGACTAGCTAAACGCAAAGTTAATGCATTTTATCTTCGCATCACAATGCCCACTTTTTATTATTTTTATTGTAGATTTTTTACAATTAAATATTTGACTTTTTTTTAACTATGTCATAAATAATTAATAAAAAGAATGATAAAAATTTAAACAAAATGGAATGGCAAATATCTTTCTACAAATAAAAACTAAAATATTTACTGTTACCCTGGCCTGAAATAATGAGAAATGTACACCGTAATTTGAAAAAGAAATATGCTATCTACACGAATATGGTACAACGAAACTGGTTAGAACTTAGGTAAAAATACATAAATCATTACACAACAATTCATCTTTATTTATTTTAACAGTGGGGTTAAATTAGATAGTAATTGGAATTAATAAATCCTTTCGCTAATCTATACTCGTACACTTTAATGTCAAGTGTCGCCATCTATGAAAACACGAGTAAATACATAAAAGCCACCTAGCGGAATTTTGAAGCACAAAGTTAGAGCCTTTTACAAAGGCATCACTGGTGTTTCTTATAGATGGCGTGTGTGATGTGTTGAACAAGAAAAATATTAAGAACACAAATATGGCTACAAAATATTATTTTAGCTAAGTTGCGTTACTTGTGATAAATTTGTATGATGTTAAAATAATCTGAAAAATATCTTAGTTGTTCGATAAAAGATTAGATGGCACTACTCTAGTTCTTAACAATTACTTAAGGCTAATTGATCAATCTTTAGATAATAAAGGTCATTCCAGAAAAGATAGTCTATGCTATGTAGATTCAATTTTAAATTGGGAATATAATCTACTGTAATATTTAACTTTAATTTTACTCGCACTTTTGTTTAGAATCCTATGATCAGTGCAAGTGCAAGAACTATAATGTGCTTGTGCTTGTTCATATTTATTTGCACACAGCTACACTCAAGATCTCGCGATCAAGTATTCTTGCAGAGGCTCATACACAAACATGATCTTACTGTAAGTGTAAGAGTAAAGAATTTAACATTTAAAAATGATCATAATTTTTTCTTCTATTTTAATTGGGAATTTTGTATATTTAATAAATGTCAGTAATGATAATAAAGCCAACCGTCAGGCTTCATACGTTAAATACTATATGTGAGATTTAATTCAAGTGTAATACAAACTTTGAAATCTTAGAAGCTTAATTTTGTATTTTTACTTTCATGGATAAGTTTTACTCTGCCAAGAGTAATAAGATATATGCAATATGTTATATTTTACAAGACTGTATGCATGGTTAGGTTTCATACAGAGATTCATAAATATTTATTTCGCAAATAAAGCTTACCTGTCATGATCTCTGCTTCTGCTTCTCTTTCTATAAGAGCCTTCTCTTGCTCCATCATCGAGGCGACGCCGCTTGGCCTCATAAGAGCGTGACCTCGACCTTGAGTGGGATGGATAATGCTTCCTACGGGTACGCGGCATCTGAAAATCACAAAAATAATTATTAAAGGTATAAACAGATTGCAAACAAACAAGAAAATATGGCATTAACTATCCTATATGTTAATTTATAGTTATATGCCAATTACTTCTTGAGTTTATCTCATAACTGAACGATGGTGGAATATGATGTACCATAACAATGGTTTTGCTGTATGCTGATAAAGCAAAATGGTTTGAAGCGGTAATCAATTTAAATTACCCATTCATATGTAGGTAGCAGCAATTGCAAAGGTGAAAGTATTATTTCTCCAAGTTAGTGTTAAGTATGAATTTTATTTCACTGAATTATTTAAATATGTATTTTTTACAAAACCTCTCTAATTAATAAATAACATAACATACACCTTATTACCATGACCCGGGATAAAACTAATGCCAGATCTATCTTTCATTATTACTAAATAAATGATTATCTGTTTTAAAAGTTAGATTTGTATAATTATTTGTAATAAAAGACAACAACATTCAACATTCTATACATCCTACATTCATACTATATCCAAAAGTATAAAATTAGGGTGTAGTTTAATAAAACTAACACACTAACTCAAGATTAACATAAAGATTTGTTTATAACATTAAATATTTAATCACATTCAATATTGAATCACATACAGCAGCATTTGATATTTAGGGTAGATTTTACAAACATCAGATAAAAATATAATCAATTATTGTATTAAAAATTTGTTAAATTATTAATTATGTTATTTTAAAAGCACCAGATATTATTCATCCAAGTGCTTATAGCCAAATACTCAAATACATCTTTAATTCATCACATTTTTGAGTATTCTGCCACCAGTCATTCAAATGAGGTTAACAATATCTTCTATAAGTAGTGTAAATATTAAGAAGCATGCCAATTATTAAAGATGACCTCTCATCATTTTTTTAACTTTTTATCATGTGTAACTCTTATTACAAAACCATTAGCACACTCAATTTGATCAATATGAAGTACTAAGTGATACACTTATATAGTGTCTATGTCAGAATGAACATCAAACAAACAATTCAATAAGTGCTTGTAAATTAATTTATAATTTTTAAAAAAGCATGTATATTAAAACTTCAGCATAAAGCGCTTTGCTCACACAACCATCATGCATGCATGTATAAACCCATCAAAAATGTTTACTGTTTACTGTCTGTTTTATACAAAATTTGTTTAAGAAAAAAGCTAGCAAACCACTATAAATCCTTAAATTATGTGTGTCAAATTCAAGGTAGGTAATCTTTAAATACTCTTATAATTTCAAGTTTTATAATTATTGCTATTGCCTTTTATTTTTATAAAAAAGACAAGTAGAGATTTATGAAAGGTTTGCACATACCTATATAGGAAAGTACTTCTGGTACTTCCACTTACCATAACAAGGATATCAAAACTCGTATCCAAGCAGTTTAAGCTGAAAAACATAAATAATTTAGTCCTTAGCCGGACGCATACTAAATGGGAGATACATATAAACTAAGACCACTTAATACACCCAAACATGCACTGGGAACATGTCATAGTAGTCTGACCGACCAAAACTTTGTATAAATTACAAGCATTACTATCTGATTACTACTATGGTATTGTATTAACAAGATGATAGGAATTATTTGGTAGAAGTATCTTATTTAGGAAGGATCATATTGCAATAGCATGCAAAAATATAGATATTTACTAAAAATACAAGGTCAGAATTTAAAAAAAAAGTATTTGACAAGCAGTGACTATAGGAAATATCGACAACATAACGTTTTAACCTTACTACTAACACCAGCTGTACAGAGTAACACGTAGATAATAGTAATACTATGCGTAGTTTAAGAATTTGCAAATACTACTTCCAACTATATCTAGTGCACTATTTAATAACAAAAACTGGCTATTTAATACTAGTGATTTTAGTTATTTATTAGACTGGATTAAATGTCAATAGTTATTTACATTTCACACGCTGACGCCATGTTGATTCTTTGGCTCACAGGAGCCCTAACACCCAAGATTTAACAACGGTAATACAAATAAATACACTTACCCTCAATTCACGTAAATATTTTAATTTACACCAAAGAAGTTGAGTAAAATTAGTAAGGCAATTCCAAGTACGCGATGCAGAACCCTGAAGAATGCTTCTTCGCATCAAAGGCCCAAACATCGATCCAAATCCAATACGCTTATTAGTTGGTTGGTTGTATTGCGATAGCGTAAACGGTGAAGTCAAACGTCGTTGCTGTCAAAAACTAACTGTTTACATAATTTATCATATATAAAGATTTATTTAATATTTTAGTTTTTGTACTACTCTATAAATAATTTTTTGCATATATTTTGGTAAACATATCCCGATATAATAAAAAAGAAGTTAAATAGTATGCAATATCATAGGAAATAGTTCCCTAGATTGCCATCTATCGAAAATTAGTTTAACTAAAGTAATCATTAATGCCAACATTAACATAAATACCGTGTGTTCGGATACACAAAAGATACAATATTTTTGATCATATCTTTAACCTGAGTCTGGCTAGACCATAAAATATCATGATGTGGTCAATGGTTTTAGACCAATTGATAAATTGGTTGGTAGCATCTTGAGGTTATCAATTTTAAGATCCGGCTACGATACATATATCGTACGATGTAGCAATTCATTTTGACATGAAAGTACAGCATTTTTAGCAGCAGCAAAAACATATAATTTATACATATTATACATACGAACAATACCTAACTGGCTAACATAGCTAGCCAAAATACTTTTCTTTATTGTTGAATTCACCTTATAAAAGGGAAGACAAGGGAAACTTATGAGTATACAGCCAAGTTTTATGTGTCTGTTTCTTTCTTTAAAACCACTTTGACAAACAAATTTTGTCAATAAATTCCACATTATTATTAATAACTATTAAGTAATCGGTGCCTGAACCCCATAGTGTACAATAAACTTGACCTGGAGATAATCAGTGTGCCGACGAGGACTCGGGTCTCAGTAGAATAGAATAAAATATACCTTTATTCTTTTTTTCAGTTCTGTTACGTTTCTCGATCCTGGCGCGCCATGCAAGCGCCACTCAGCCACGTTGGGCTGTAGAGCTCCCCTCCACTATACTCCAACTAGGAACTCTACGCTCGCAAATCTGCAGACTGATGATCGAGTTAGTGTCATAGAGACTGCCACTTTCTTCTAAATAAGGAACAATCAACTGGCTTATTGTCTCATCGACGCTCCGATTTCGGCTACTTAGGGGTATTCTAATGATTTTCGGTCTCTCCTCCAGAGGAATTCTACGGTGTTCGAGAACCACCTCTTCAAGTATCCCCCTGATCTGCTCAGTATCCTATGTGACTGCGTCATACACTACTCCCGATTTGAAAGAAGCTTGAGGACGATTATCTTATGCAATACTAGGGTCTAAAATCGTACTCCTCTTAGTGTTACTGCACCTTTCACTTCGCCTTCCAACTGCAAAAGTATATCTTGAAAGTATTCCAGACCAGAAGACACTAAAATAACGGAAGCACAAAAAATTTCATTGGGTCGAAGTGCTCCGGGTGTGAATCCCTCTTTTTACTAAGATATAAGGGTATTTAGGGAAGCTAAGAATCTTAAAATTTATATTTTGTTTGACATTTTTCCACAATAGTTTATAATTTTTAAAATTTGAATTAATATGTTGATTAAAGTATGCAGAATTCTCACTCATAATTGCTGTATTAACAGGACATTTTAAAATATTTTACAAACGTGTCTAGTTGTTTACTTTTATTATGTGCCCTATTTCGTAACTCTATCATTTCCTTGAAATTATATATCATATTCATATTAATGTATAATGGAGTGTGTATTATTTTATGATAAATATTTTGTCTAATTGTGTGATAAAACTCATACCCTGGACAGACATATTGTGGTATTACGTTAGGAAGATTTTTTTTTAAATTAATGTAACCAGTAATTAATTTAATATAGGCTGGCACTTCCAGTCTGCTGGAACATGAAGATGTTGTTAACATCATTGTTATGGCGATATTCTTAGGTAAGATGGTGCTAACTAACGTAACAGAATCCAAAAAATCCTTTTTTGTCGAAAAGATCTCGTATAGGACTCTGGGTAAAGGTAAAGCCCACACTGACCCTTGAGGGTAATGAACCCCGGATCTACAGATCTTAATCAGATGGACTCAATCACAACACCACAGAGGAGGTTAATTGGTGAAGATTAGTCGTTGTCTTATAGAAAGCTTTAATCTTCTTCTGTGGCTAACATTCAAAGTTGAAATAAAACTCTATTGTGCGCAAATTGTACACGTCGTACCCCAACATGTAATCTATCTAAAACCTTTACTTTCCGAATGACCCTTTCTTACCCCTCATTAGTTTGAACCCCTCGCTAGTCTTCTAACTTTACGGCTTGTGCATAGGATCTGTTATCGAGTATACCGCTTGGACATCGATTGATGAGGGTTTGTTCAAGATGTCTATCTTGGGCTGCATTGATGACGATAATAATAGTTCCGATAGAAACCTATCGGAATTAAAGTGTTCATGTAAGTGGGTTTTGGTACGCTGCGTTTCATTATACCCACGATTTCGCCGTTCGCGCTAGTGTCGGGTGTCCGCGCCCCATAAAGATAAAAATGAAAATAATAATATGAATTTTTTCAAATACATTCATATTAATTCATTCATATTAGTGAAAAATTAAAATATCATGTGTTTTGTATTCTTAATAAGCTAATTAAATTAATAATTATATTACAGTACTCTGTTCGCGAAATAGTAAAGCAGCGGTCCATGTCCGTGGTTCAGTTGGTTTAGTATTTCATGACGATGACAAGGCTACATGTGACACTGCATGACCTTACGCAACATACAACCACAAGAATCAGAAAAATCAGTTTAAACAGATTGTTAGCACAGTAAAACATTTTAAATTTCTATCCAAAAACAAAAATTTCATGTAAAAAGTTTACGTTATGCAATGCATCGTTCAAGTTTACACGTAAAAATTAAATGAAGCACGTGCGAAATCGAAAGAGACTTTCACGGGATGTGCGTTGATGCTGCTTAGTGAAAGTGCGATTCAAGGAAGGGCCGACCTTCTGGCGGGAAACAGCTGATCGGGTTTGCGCAGTGCGCAAATGTGCGGGGACCAGGGGCGGCAGTGGGGCGAGGGCGCCGCGCGGTCCCGGCAGTCGCGCGACCCGCGGCCGCGCGCCCTCGCGCCTAACCACCGCATATGTGATATTACCAACTCGCTGCTCGTTCGCTCCAGATCCGCGCCGGCCATGACACCGCTCCACGCACAGCTTCCAGCAGACGCGCTGCCATGAGAGACGTACCGACCGTACCTGATACCTGTACAAAAATGTTCGATATGTCAATTCAAGAAGTGAACGGTAAAGGGCCGAAAAAGAGAAAAAAGTCGTTAGAGCGTATCTGTGATAATGTGGGGCGAGAGTCAGGAACAGTGGGAGAGATGGGAGCGGCGGGAGCGGCGGGAGAGGCGGGAGCGGGCGTGCAGCTTCTGCACTGGCGAGACATGCCGCAGCACCTGCAGTTCAACCCTTACGTACTCACCGGTTACCGGCCGCTGCAGGGTTGGGCTGACTGTGTGCGCAGCCTCTTCTACTTCCACAATGAGACTATTAACATACTCACACATGGTAATTATCAAATTTGAACAAACTCTAACTAAAATTCTTGAATAAAACTAGGTAAACCGCAATTTGCTGGTGTGTTTGAATTGATGCCACAAACTTGCACGTCTTTTTGTCACAATTTTACAAATATATATTGCATTATATAAAAAGCGATCATCAAATTATTTTTATTGATAAATAACACAGACTAAAACGATTTTCAACCGTATAACTTACGGTAGTTGATTTATCAACGTAATGAAATAAGTAAACCATTACATCTTTTAACAAAACCAACAAAATAGTATTTGTAAGTATGTATTTGTTAATAATAAATAAGCATTCCACGAAAGAATAGTGATGAACATTCAAGAACAATTAACTATCTAGGATGATTGCAAAGCAGTCCCGAGCACGTTGCCTTCGTAGCGTCCGTCGAGGGTAACCGTAGACCGTAGCGCCCGCCCGAACTGTACCAATACAATACGTCCCGTATTTTAAATTGCATTGTACATGTATAGTCACGGAATGCGAACGGAAAACAACTTAATTAAAAGAATTGCTTATTCTTACTATTTATGAAAAAGATAACTATAATTTTGTTACTCAGTACCTTTCCGAATACCTAAACTTAAAAATTCTTATGTAAAAACTGTGACATAACAGTGAACGAACGTGAAATGAGTTTAACAATAATAACAATTGAAATGAAACTTAGTCAATTATTTAATAATGTTAATGAAACGAAGTATGTTTAAATTTAAATGACAATTTATATAGAATAAACTGTCTAGACTTTTTATGTTCTGACATCGATGTTATGACGTTATGACCATATATTCTGAGTTTTGTATCATCTCTTCAAAATTCTATTACATTTAAATAGTAGTTTTATTTTTCTATTGTGTGTCAGTACTGGCAGCAAGTTTGGGACGAAAGATTAACCGCAAATAAATGCCGTGATGAAGTTCATTATTATTAGAACTTGTAATGAATTTTACTTTTGATAGGGCTTTGTCAAAATATCTTTGGGGAGATATGTTTATTCTGCTTTATCAGAAATTAATGGGGAGGAATTCTGATAGATTGTATCCATAGGTAAGCCATCTTAACGTATGGGGTAATTTATTATTATTTAAATATGGTTTTGAGTAACGAATTATAAGAATTTAAGTGTTTAAAGTAAAATTTTATATTATTTATGAAAATTTTCGTAGCCAACAGCCTAAGGGATTGCCTTTTTCCTACCTCATATTATAACATAACAAGTGTATGTAGTTTAAAGCAGCCCATAGCCCGTTGCTATAAAAGCGATCTACCACCCTTTTAATAGTCCGCATAATATCGGAGAATGCGATCTACACCCATTTCTATATTCGAGCTTCCAATACCTACCTATTTAGGTATTCATACTGAAAGTACATTTTGTTATTACATTTGATATTAAGGGCCTAACTACTATGGTTTAAGCCTTGTATAGTTTTAATGTTTTGTCTCGTTCCTTCCAATGATATTTTAAATTCGAACAAAAGAGATAAACGTTTTATGACTGTACAAAGCTCGTACTATATTTTTTGAATGGTTAATAGCAAAATGATTGTACAGTAGTTATAGGTATGTTCCATACTGAATAATCCATACTATTTAATTGTATTTGAGTTCTCGTCTGAGCAAATTGTACAAATGGTACTACCGTATACATTTGGCAGGTTTGGATGATAAAGTGCATCATATAATATGTTTTGGTTTGAATCACGAAAGCTAAGCAACTTCACTTTGTATGGTCCCAGATAGTTGATATATTTATATGGGTTATCAGTACTCTCTTTTTCTGCCATTTTAAATGGGGTCTATGTCTAGCAGTGGAACGTTATGATATTGATAAAAAGGTACATCAATAAACATAAATGTGTTATTATTGATGGTTGCTTATATTAACTTGAGACACACACCCATGGTCTAAACAATGGCCAATGATAAACGTGATGATGACATGGTATTCTTTGCACATATAGTACAATTAGCCTGTGACGTGGATAACTTTGAAATGCGTATTTTCAGAAATCACTGAATATGATGAACTGTATTCCTTCTTGCAGATTATATTGCCATTGCGTGATTCGTGATCTAAAAGGTAACGGATCTTAAAATATGGACACGTAATTCACGATTAACCGACCGTCCGTTGTATCCACGAATTGACTAGTGACTAAAGCAATAAAAAAATCTTATGAAATATTACTAGCTTATAAGTGGAGATTTAAATAGTAACTGTAACAAACTATGCCCATATGTAAGAACCTAGACGTTTTATACTAGGTTCAAAAAACAGTTAGAGCAGATATTTATGAATATTTCTGTATGGCAGCAAAATCCTTACATTTCATACGGAAAATGCAATGACTCTCCTAGATAGAAATTTATCTATAATTACGTACAGTTTAAAATACAAATCATTATTTTGTATTATTATTTATTTATGTACTGACAGCTTTCTTTATTTATAATCTCACGAACCTGCACACCAGGTTGTTGGCAATGTTAATAAATTACGATATATTTATATGCAGGAATAAATAAGTAATTTTTAATTGTCACAGGAACGAATCACGGTTCAATGAATTAAAAATATTATAAATCAAATTTCTACGAAAATGGATTTATTTTCGTTTATATTTATACAGCTCGCTTATTGGCAGTCGAATATCATTAGCCCGGTAAGTTTATCCATTGCTTTACACATTTATTATTGTTAATCGGCTAACTATTTTTATATATATGTAATATATTATGAGATCTGTGTCACTAATAATTTTTGCTTTATATCACAAACAGTGTTACATTATTGATGATTTTTATTTTGGATCTCATTTGTATTTAATAATGAACATAGACAGTTTCATAACATTATTACTTTCTTGCAAAGCGCAATAATCATTTCGTTGTCTAAAAATAAATGAGTACGTAATAAGTAATATAGTAAAAAAATTGTATGTGAACAACAATTTGCGATTATTTTAATGCCAACAGATTCCTCCTACTCCAATCACATTATCTATGGGAAATACCTGAAATTGCATTTCAAAATCTCGCAACCAGTCAATTGAAAAATTGTGTTGATATTTTGTTACTTAAACAATACAATGGTGAAGATCGTCTATAGGCTAGTTAGTTACCACTTAGTCCGCTACCATAAGAAGACTGTATGTTAGTTTGCCAACTTCGATTTGAACATATCTAATTATTTAGTTAAATTTTTATGTCATCCTAATTTAATTTTCTTCAATAGAAAACACCACGGACAAAACGTCGCATAATTTTATAAGGTCCTTATATCATATTATTATTTCCTCTAGTTTAACAACGTGTTAAATTAATAAGTTTTAATAAGTTGGGTCAAGATTATTTTCTATGACCATTGAAGACTAATGAAACCCACGTTATGAAATTTTATTACGAAAAAATTTGTAGCATGTAATGTGTGGTATGCGGCGTTTTAGTGTGCGATATTTTGTCTGTGATGTTTTTTCGTGCGGCATTAATTTGTGCGGTGTTTTGTTTGCCGTGTTTTGGTCTACGGCATTATTGTTGCGACGTTTTGTCAGGGACTCTATTTTGTTTTTATTAGGAATGTTTTTAGGAAAGTTATATTTTATTTTATTTTTATTAGGAAAGCTTACAACCTAATTCACGATATAAATATAAGCCATATATATATATATATATATATATATATATATATATATATATATAGAAGCTTATAATAAGCCCTTACTATAGATTATACTACTTTATTTTTTTGCAAATAAAATAATAATACATTGTTAATAATAAAGTCATATCACGATCAGTAATTACAGATCGCTATGATTGTACTAGAAAAAGATACCACCGAACACTTTCAACTTAGGTGTCACTGTTCTGTCAATCTCCATTTTATATTCTTGTAATACTTGCCCGAAAACCTCATCACAACAGATATTGCCATTGTATTAATTAAGATATAAGGGGTTAAGTAAACAGCTCCGGTAATCCTTCGGCGCACGAACCTGACGGTTGAACTGCTGTTATGAAACTTTATTAAAGTAAATATTTGATTCATGTAGTTAGTATTGCGAGCACGCTAGTTTAATTAGAAAATGGGATCATGAGCACTTTGGAGGTTGGTAGTCGTTACTCTTTAATGAGAATTGCAATGAACAGCTTTAGTTTACCTGGCTGGATTGTAATTCTAGATGTTTTAATATTTCAATAGTTATTCATCATCATTAATAATTTATAATCTCTCGACTGCTAGCAAAACTATTTCTACATGAGAGAAAACACATGAGGAGTTTGGACCATAGTAACACCACGCTGGTAACACAAAGCGGTCGGTAAAATGCAGTGGCGGAACAACAAGAACCGCAGGCTAGTGTGCCTTTTACGCACAAAGGAGGAAAAAGACTTACTTTCAAAATCAATCTCGCTCAATCTTAACCGTAGATTTAGAAGTAACCGCGATTTTGACCAAAACCAGAAACAAAGGAATGCCATAATAAAGTAGGTGAGTCGACAAACAAATGTGATCTGACAGTGACCGATGGCGCGGGTGGGTTATGGCAATAAAGAGTCGGGATGACTAATAAGAAATTGAACATTATACTCTATTATCCAAAGTTATATAACTTGTATTACAGCGACTTATACTAACTTGTCTTAGTTTAATAACTTGTTTTAGTAACTGAGTGTTTTATTTCAAAATATCATAAAACAGAATGCGGAGTTTATGAAACTCAGTTTTATATTAATAAAGAGATTATATAGCTTTTATGTACACACTATTATTTAATATTAATGGAATTAAGTATCTGGTTGACTGGTAGGAATGTCTAATGTCATTATATCTATAAAGTACTAATAAATACTTCACGTTTAGCACAAGTATTTAATAGTCCATCTAAGAAATCTATTTTAAAAAAATGGTGTTCTCAAACAGGAAGGATAGAATTAACAATGATCCTTTTCCTTATAAAAGATCACAATAAGAAGAGCAAACTAGTATAAAGCTGGCTCAACTGTGGCTACGGGACGGCGACGTTTCTATAACGTTTTTATTTCTTCAGGGGCGTGAACCATGATTACATAGTGAAGCCTTCACCTAAAAAGCTTGATTGTGTAATACTTGGCTCTTTGCCAATTGATTTCCCTACTACGTAAATTTAATACTAGGGGTCACCTGAAAATAAGTAAATTGTTCCAGCTTTGAGTACATGTACAAAAATCTTATTAAATAAGTTATTGTTGTAGATGTACTCAAAGCTTTCTTTTAAATCGTACCGATTTAGACTAACCTTTTTTATTTTTAGTTATTACATACAATCAAATCTTATTGTGTTATGTACCTTTACCTTACCATGATCATTAATAGATCAAATACGGCCTCTTTGAGGGGCTCGAGCCTATCCTAAATTAGGGCGATTACGCCTTAGTCAACCACGCTGGCCAAGTACAGGTTAGTCGACTTCATACAACTTAAGAATTTCATCACAGGTGTGTACAGCTTTCCTCATGATGTTTTCCTTCAGAATAAAGCATCGAATAAACGTACAAATGAATTAAAAATTTGAAAACACCTTGGTACAAGGTGGGGTTCAACGAAAACGCTGCTTCCCGCATAGAAGGCTTTAAGACCTTACGCACTACACTAGCGACGTTTTAAATTTCCCTAAAATTATCGCTCGCAGTTATTCTTATGGTAAAGGAACCTCTGTAAAGTAGAAAGATTTTACTGAAAAATCATTCTCGCTATTTATTCAATTGCTATACCTTATTATGTCTACAAAGGCCTAGCTGTAGAATATTCAAGAGCAGCTCTATATAATCTTTCAAACATAGTAATGCCGATTCGTAGTAAGTTACGTGATATGTCAGGTCCCGTCGGTGAGACACATTTTCACCGCAGCCTATATTATTCAGACCTTTGAATACGATAGTTTAAATCAACATTCGAACTAATCGTAGTCATTACGGTTACATGCAACATGCCAATAAAGTTTATTCCAATAAACTTCAATCAGTAATATGAGGTGAATATCCAATTAACGTTGACTGTCGCTTAGTCACTATAAATGTGTGCTATTGCAACTAGAAAATATTATGGACAAACAAGTTCTATAATGAATAGATATGCAACTCTATAAGTTTGTAAATTTTCGACAGTATTGTCGACTAAACCATAAAAAAAGTAAATTCTTCAAGTCGACAAGGTACAAATGGAGGATAAAACTTAGAGGAGTAAGAACAATATAAACAACTCTCATTTTTTGTCGATTTGTGATAGTTGCCGGTAATCACCAAAAGCACACATATTTGATATTATTATTTCCAAAAAATAGATAAGTCACAGCTGAATCGAATTTTAAATTCTGTTTGCCAAGTAGAGTAAAGATTCTAAATTCAAATTAATATTTCATAATCAGTACGTAAAACCCACATCAAAGCGGTCGGACCCAGCGTCCATCATTTAGAGGCGGCAGCGGTCAGCCTATATTATTCATGGGTTAGCATAACCGAGGCATAGTATTAACAAGTACATTATCCGCCCAGAATGATGACATATTTGATATCGAATACAGCCGATCTAGTGATTATACTGAAAAACACTGAGCACTAAATGTAATAATTAATCATAATTATAATATTCCTACACCGGGGGGTGACATTTCAAAAAAGAATCAAATTAGGAAAAATTTTTTGCCCACTATTATTCATTTGATTTCTTTTTGACAGCAAAATGAATAAATCGAATGAAGAAATTAGAAACATTTTAAAATTTTACTAAAAAAATGCAACGTAAGCCGCGAAAGAAATATGTGACGTTTATTATCGACCTAATGCAGTGTCAGTAAGAGTAGCACATAGTTGGTTTGAGCGATTTCAATCGTATACACAACCCAGACGATAATCATTGTCACCTGTTTAAGATAAAAGGAAAAAAAACCAAAGTTTATGCTAGAGAATTTCCTTTGATTGGTGAATTTGAGAAAATGAATGAAATTTGTCAAGTTTGTACGAAAGTAACCTGTTTGTTTTGTGTGTGTATACATTAATAAAGGATAATAATACAAAACTAATAAGTGTATATACCAATACAAATATTAATATATAGAATTTAAATATAAATTTATAGATTATATATTTAATATCTTGGCACCGACTCGTTGTAGGTACAGATACTTTTTATTTCATACTAAAACGTTGTTTGTAAAAATAATTAAAGCTAGAGAGATGGACTGCAAGTGTTATGCACATGTCTACTAGTCGAAATAGAATCGGTTGTTGTTCATAGTCACTATGTATACTGTGAGTTATGTCTCCAAAGGTCTTCATCACTCTTTTTATTTTTATCCATTTCGAAATTCTATTTTAGCAGTAAATAAACAGCGCTGTTGTGGGCAGGTCACGAGGGGCGTGGTGTGCGGGTCTGGCTCACGGCTGGAGGCCACCGTTGCATAATTCAGTTCTCTGCATACATGAACAGCGACAGTTAGGACAGCGCCGTGTTAGGAGTTGTTACCACAGAAAATTCATCCACCTAAAATAATGCAAAACAGTTACAGTACATCCTTGGATAACAACCTATTATAATAATTATTAATGAACAATTTATTTCAGAAATCCGATATATTCCTGTGGGATTATTTTCGGAAAATTAAACTAATAATGCGTAAATTAAAAAGTTACATTTTATCCGTTTATCCAACCTGAAGGAATATCTTGATAATCAAGGATATATTACAATCCCCATAATAGGGATATATCAGAGGGGACCTCTGGAATAAATTGAGTGAACGTATTGCGCTGATCTCAAAAAATTCACAATTTTATGTAAGAAGGCTAATTTAGAAATTATCAAGATAAAATTAATTACGTAATTTACGTCGCTATTGTCTTATTTCAACCAACTGCATTTAATAATGACATGACATTTGCCTAGCTGAATTTTAATAATATAATCAATAAACAGACGTGGGAAAGAATATTGATATGTCACCTTTTTCCGACGTTTATTTATTCCGCAAGTACCTTATAATATTGTATCTTAAGTCTGTTCAGCAAAGAAATAGTATGTCATTATTTAAATTTATTGCTCGTAGAAGTGTCAACATTCTATGAGGAGTTTAATATGGTTAGAAAAAACTAGAGGTTTTACGATTTTGAATATATTATCAATCTGCAGGCGTGTCTACAATAAAGAATGCAGATTAATATTGGCTTTCTATAATCTATCTATTTTAATTTTCACAAACATCTAAATTTTTTTTATTTATTGATAGTATTTTACTGAATCTATTTTCCTCGTTATGAGACTAATTTATGAGAACAGTCATATAAGAGAATTCGTCTACATATAAAAGGTTCCTTTCCGATAATAATTAATGATATTATTAAACAAAGGTGTCAGTTTGGTTTGCCATTATACTTACATAACATGAGAAACACACGGTTTCCAAAAATTCAAGACGTTAAAACTGTAGAGGACATAAAACTCAAGTTGTTATAAACAAAAATATATCTATGCATGTCGTTTGTGTGTCGTCTGCATCACGCCCTTAATGTTTAATCAAAAAAATGAATAACCTTTAATAAAACCTTTTTTTTAAGTTTCGATATTACCTCACTACGGATTCAAAATAACGTAATTATATATGAAAAATATAGGTTCACATGATAAATTATAATATTCTTACTACAGAAAATCAAATAACGACCGAATGTTTTCCTTTATTAATAGTTTTGATGATAACAGTGATTAATTGATATAATTTAGTGTTGTTCCTTTAGCTGCCAGTCGAAACGCTGTTTCACTAGATTGATATGTGCGACCAGTAAATATTTAACTGTTTATGCTTTTGACAAATAGCAGATCTATGTTATTAATATTAATATTATTAGAAGTATAAACTATTAGATAACAGTTAATAGTTTTATTGGTGTTTGTGTCTTTAGAACAGTTGCGAATTTGCTATTTAAATACAAATTAATTAATCCATTTGTTGTATATATACCGAAGTAGATTTTTCCTTGTCACTATTAGGGTTACCGAAACGTACACGAGACTATACCAACCAGTTAGTTCATTAGAGCAAATTTGCTTTCAAAACATCAAAAATTTAGGACATTAGTTAATATGCAGCCCTTAGAGCACCCATTGTAATGAATGTCCAAAATGAGGAATAGCTTCTTAGTTGGAAGTTCACAAGTGACAAGTTATTAATAATTAAATTGACACTAAAATAAAATTTTCATTTATGTTTCGATCCAACAAATTTGAGCAAGCTATAACGCCATTTTGTTTTAGGGTACTTCAGAGAACCTTGAAACAATAAAAAAATGTTTTGCTTGACATAATGCTGATAAAGTTAACTTTCAACACACAAGACATCCACAAGTATATAATCTTATATCTCAATAAATAGCAAAAGAAATATTTATGAATCCAGTTTTTACTGGATCCTTTCCTTTTGGAAATAACGTATCGCAGAAAATTTCTTTCGGCAAATGTAATTTTGTTGTTGATTAAATTATTCGGTGTCTTTGAAAAGTTAATCTTTTTTGCCGTTTAGATCAGGCCAGGTAGCATTTTTTAGATATTTGGAATCATATTGCTTTCATAATTATGGAAATAAAACGAAATTCGTTTGATAATAAGTAATGATTATTTAAAAATAATTCTATTCACATCACATAGTTATACAGTGTTTCGTCTATACTAGGCTAATACAATTATTATTAGTAAGACCCTTAGTATTACTATTTTTTATCTGTTAAATGGTATTTCCTAAATTTTTTCAGTTCCTCATCAAAATTAAATAAGTTTAATAATATTATATAATATTTTTATTTATAATCAAATCACAAAAAAGACTCAAGGCAGGTCTCATGTCTGATAATAAATGATTAGATGTTACAATTGAAGCAATCAGCTCATCATGTAGTTACCGTACCTACCAAATTAAGAAAGCAAAAAATATCTATTGCAGTCCCTCAGACTTCAAATAGAATTAAAATTGAAAATTCCCATCTTGATAGCAGCGCTCCCACGGCAGCAATCCGGCCCGCCCCTGATTCGTCGATTTCCTCGCAATTACATCGTTGTATGTTCCAATTAATTGCCAGCTATGGATTATGGAGGCAAATAACTTGCGAAATTGACCGTGGACTTGTGCCTTGCGATACAAACCTTGAAGAGGGAAAGAGTTTCGGCTATAGCACACATGCTTTGTAATTCGATTCCCAGAGCGTTGTAAGCAAATATCTAAAAAACGGGAAGCTATTTCCAATGTTTCATTGAATATCTGATATTAATTGGATATTTAAATGTGTGGGTAAGATCTATACCTTAGAAACTTAAGCTGTTTTTGTGTTCTGGTACGTTAGTATGTTATTCTAAATGTGTGCCCATCTTTACATAGGATAAGGCTTTATCTATTTTCTCGGAGAACTTTTTAGTTCAAAGCGTTCATTAATCAGCCATCGATCATAAGCATCCGACAAAAACATTTGTGATTTACGACTACCGAAATTTATTCGACGTTTAGGAATTTAATAAATTAAATTTATTATAAGCGCAGCAATTTATTCTACTTACAATAAGTTTTCATTACCAGCATGTTAACATAATTATTTATATTCATTTGTAAAAGTTTTTAGTGGAACGTCGCAAGAATCACAAAAAACTGCTTCTATGTCAGTAAAGATTTTAACTTCAATCTTTGTTTCGTTTCTGATTGAGAAATATGCCTGTTCTTTTTAGGCAGATCAAAAATATATTATTGAAGAAAAATATTAGAAAACCTTGTGTAACGAATTTATTGATATTCGCTAATCAACAAGCATCTTTTCATAAACGAATTGATATTAAACTACTAAATATGACTCATATTCTTGTGCCCTCTGTTTTAAATCTATCAATAAAATTTGCCAGGCAGGACACACCACGTCCTGCCATGCAACAAATGCCGCCTAGCTCGCGTGCGCACCTATAATTTGCGCACCCTTAATAAGTAGATCAGCGCTAGTGATGTTTCCGTACTTTTTAAATATTGTATTTAAAATTTTTGATTACTTTTTTAATTCTAGCGTGTAAATTATACACACATACTACCTGACCCGCCAAACATGGTTTTGCCTTCTAAAAAGAAATTTCTGAAGAGGGGGTATAATAGTATACCTATTCTCAGACCTACTTTTAATTTCGTGTTTTGATTATACTTTACTGTTCACCTATGAAAAGGCAACAGGAATGCAGATATATTTTTTGTGTAATATAAAAATAGCATGTCCTAAATAAATACTTTGTAATAGTAGTATTAACCAAATTATATCCCAATTCGGAATATTCAACGATCGGTATTTTATACAAATGAGCTTATATGAATTGCCGAATTTACGTTTACAGCTCTTAACGTGCTAAAAAACAAAATATTTATTACCCACACGATATTTTATGATGTACATCCCTAGCCCCCTACCCTATTTTGGAACCATCGCGACACTCCACGCAGAGTCCACTCCCCACTACTTAAATATATTTCAGTAATTTTATTGCAGCAATTTTTATTTCACATTGACCAGGAAAACTCGAGTTTACATAAAAGACTTTTTCGATATAGTCAAGGATTTTTATTCGAATTAAAGTTTCAGTACTTACTTTTATTAAAATAACTTTTCTATACGTTTGAAATACGTAATCAAAAACAGTCCAATCATAGATTTACTTTTTGGATTTTATTGGCTCATGTTTCACCGAGTGAAACAATAAAATGACAGAATTATACGTAGTTTAAATATTTTACAAAGAAAGCAGGCGTTCGCCCGGGGCAAAGCGAACATGCACCGACTGCCTTGTCCAGTAATTTAAAGGGGTTGTCTGATACAATAACTAAAAATTTTACTTACAATTGAGTAACTGGATATAGTAAACATTTTTTGTTTGCACAACAACACAAGTATTTACTGTAGTCTAATACTACTTAAACTTTACTAAATTAAACATCAAAATAACAAAGTTTATAAAAGATATTTCGGCTTAGAACTTTGAAAAGTAAATTTTCAACACCAACAGTATTTCTTGTAATGAACATACTTCAAGTAAAGATATACTTAGGTACAATCCTAATCTCATTTTTTTTAAATTATTTGCTTCCGTTTTATTTTCCCTTTTAATTGTTTATTATCCTTATTACTTGATTTTGACTCTGAGTGGAGATGACAGACAACCAGTCAAGCCAATATGCGGCTTCTAGCCTGCAAGTTTGTTTCAAGCGTGAACCTCACATTTTATGTCAATTTAAAATGAATCAAGGTAATTGAGGTTTCGATTCAATTGGTAATTGAGAATACTTATACGTGAAACATATGTATTTTGGTACTCACAATCACGACCAACAACTCCTCGTCTTAACATGTCACGATATCGAAATAACACTGTAGCAGTTCTCCATTTACACGTAATAAAATATCCTGGTCGTACGAAACCAAAGTTATCCTCAAGGTTTTCATGATGGCTTTTGCTCCGCACTACCGAGTCTCTGTTGAACTGTTAAATCTCTGTTTTAATAGTGTCAGATTTTCTAATTAAAATCCAATCGATGTCCAGTACAAGGTCGAGAATCTATACCAATTTCTCTGGGAGAAGAAAAAAATTTGAGTGAATACAAGTGATTCTTTTGGTTTAACTCCTAATTTGTTTATGGTATAGGTGGTACGGACGGGTATAATGAAAATACACATATAATGTTTACACATGCAATGAAAAAAGTAGTTATAGTAAATATGAAATAAAATTGTTTAGATATTTTAAAAGAGTAACGAAATTATTTATTTCGTATTTACAAAATTCACTAAAAAAATTTGTACCATTGTTTACAAATCACATAAACTACATTTTTTGACTTATAATCTCACTCACGGGACAAATTTGCCTTAGAGGAATGTTTGCGCTGGTGGAAAATTAAATATATTATATCTGTAGTCGTCTTATCTTGATGTAGGGCCAGGATTATACCCGGAGCACGTAGACCCAATGGGATCTTTTGGTGCTTCCCTAATCCTAATGTCTGCTGTCCTTGAATACCTCCAAGATGTACTTACGGGTGTACTTAACCCGGAGTCAGCAGTCTTATATCTTCAGGGTTGGGATATCCCAGTCCAAGGAGACACATTCTTTTCCTGGCAAGAGCATGACAGTTACTTAGGATGAGTTCCATTTGTTCATTGTGCTCCCCACAGGCCCTACATAGAGGCGATTCAACCATTTTCTCAACTCAGTTTTTAAATAGCATGTTATTCGTTCTATGGTGACCAGTAATAGCACCATTATCCCACATAGCCTGCTACGCTGCATGATTCAAATCGCCTTCTTTGGGCCTCCAAATGGATACATGAATCGTTTGGAGTGAGCGAGAGAAGCAATCTTTAGCTATAGAATTATATACTAAGATTATGTCAGTAGTACGGCGTCTCTGTTTTCTTGAACATTCTTCAACGTCAAGCGCAAGACAAGGTCCTCGAAATAACCAACTGTGTGACTTATTCTACAATTGCCTTCGGGCTCGCCCCATTTCAGAATGTTCACTCACTGTTTAAGGCTTAAAGCTTTAAGCCTTTGTTTCAGTTGTCAAGTGACAAGATAAATATATATAGATCAAAGATTGTAGTCTATGCGTACAAAATTGTCTTGTATCATAGATACTTATGCACTTAAAAATATTCAGCACTAAAATAATACATGTCACCCTGAGAATTTATTTTAATGTCGAAGAGTTCTTCATCTTTGTGAGGTAAAATATAGAACACCTGGTAATCTGGACTCCATTTAATAATATAGTACGGGATGAAATGAACTAAGGAAGGAAATACATCACATAATCATTGACAGTTGGGGAACAGTGGGTAGTGCAGTTATGCGGATTGTTAAATGTTCCCAATGTTTTTTCTCTTTTTGAATTGGCTGACGTACAAAAAAGATATTCCATTCTATTCTTTTCTATTGTGAAAGTTCTGGATCTCGATTAGATATCTCAAATTAAAAAAAAAACAGAAATAAGAGCTGAGCACAAACTGAATTCTGGCAAAACCTATGATATTGCCTGAATCCAGTTTTAACCGCCAATAACCATGAGAAAAAAAATCATGAATATTTTTATAAACTAAATAAAATGTCTCGTAATTATGTGTCTAAGATAAAATAAACAATAACTTCAATAAATGTCTGTCATAATTAAGTACATACTACACACAATTTGCATGTGCTTTTTTTGCGTACGTCCAAGCAAGTGACTAGACTACGTTTAAATATTTATGTTTCTTCCAAAGGTTGCTTATTAATACCCAAAGTTAGCAGTAGCCTTCGTCTAGTTTAATATACAAATGTTAATTTACATTTAAATGTTCTAGATCTAAAATAATAATAATGAAACATTGTACTCGATACGCGTCTTATTATTTATATGATATATTTAGCCTTTGTAATATTTTATGATAATGATGTCAACTGGAAAAGATCTCAATATGAGATTCAAATTATAATGTCAAGCATACTTCATGTAAAGTATACTTAGACCCGGTTACACAGGTCACTTTAAAAGTGTTATATAAAATAAAAAAGATAATATTATTAATAAAAGTTAGCAGTAAATTGTCACTTTAGGAATGACAAATGTCGGAATGCGTCTTCCATCGTAATAACATGTCATTTAAATATTTAATTATATTATATTCCCATCTCTATTCCTAAATAATTTTTGAATTATCGCTTTAATATAATATATTAGTTAACAAGAAGTTATTATTAAATAAAAGCAATAATTTAAGAATTTTAATATCTTTACGCCTGGACCAGCTCCAGATCGTTAGTGTGATGCCGAATGTGTCTTTAATACGGCAATACAAACAACATAATCTTTGTCACAATATACTAAAATACAAACTTTATTGTATGTATAACAACATAGTATAATATTCCATAACTCACACAATTATCCTTATCATTACATATTGAACTTGGGTTATGGAATCCAGAATTCTAAATTCGATTCTTTGTAAAACTGAGTGCAGTTAATTCCAAAATAATAAATCTAGATACCTATTGCTTTTTTAATAAAGGTAAAACATTACGCTTCTAAAGATAAGTTACATGCGACAATAATAACTTATTTCTGATTTAAATGTTAATATATTGATATTTCTCAAGCTCTATGCCAGTCTATAAATTATCCAATATATGTATATATCATATATCATCGAACTTGTGTTAGTTTAAAAATTGGCATATAATTTTTTACTTTTATGTGGTACAGATTTTTATACCGGGATTGTACGTAGTAATTGTTTGTTGCAGGTGTGTCCCTAGTGTATATATTGGCGGTGCTGCCCGGGTTACTGCCATGGGGTGGTGGCGGCGCGTGGTTCCTCTCCATGTGCCACCTGCTGGGCGCGCTGGCGCCATGGTGCGGCTCATTCCTTTACCACCTGTTCATGAACCACGCGCACGGTGCCAGCCTCTACCACAGGCTGCTGCAACTCGACATGCTGGGCATATGGGTTAGCCAAAGTATAGGTCAGTTACACCTAAAGTCATTATTGTATAATAAAAAATGTAAATTTTACGATTTAAAAAAAAATTAATATATATAAAACTACTTACACTACTTACTTGTGATAAACAGTCAGCGATGGTAATTTGTTAAACAGGTACTCTAATTAAGCTTTAGAAGCTCGAAGGATATTTGAGTTTCAAGAGTAAGAGTTAGTTCGTTAAATATAATATGCACATATTTATCCTAAATAGTATTCTTTCAAGTTATTTCTGGGGGTGGGAAATACAACCATCTAACTTTGACCTTAGAAACGTACCACTAAAAATTGTTTTTAAGAAGTTATCCAATTTAAAATTATATTTTGGAGTTCGTGATAAGTTGTTTCCAGAAACAATAGAAAGTGAAGCTTAACTCCAAACAATAATTTTAAATGGGATAATTTCTTAAATTTAACTATTTTAGATTTTTTTAGTGTTTTGGGACGGTTTTTTGCAGTTGGTGTAGTGTTTCAATTGATTGCTAAGATTCGGATTAGGAAAACGGAGTACCTTGACCGGAGTTGGTTTTTTGAGGAATCAATCAAAATTTATAATCACAAGCACCTCCATTAGCCCGGTACAGTTAAGAAAACAAACTTTAAAGAAGCTGAGCTAATCCGTCCGAAATCGGACTGATTTTATTGGCAATTTTTATCTATTGGCAATTTTTATTATTAATACATTTTATATTATATTGATTACGGGACTTTTATCACCGATTTTGAGAAGGCCGCATTATCGCATACAATTCAAAATTTATTTTCTTCCGATAGCTTGCGTACGCTGATTTAATATACTTTTCTTTAATTATAGAACTGTAGGTGTGTCTAAATGACTGTAAGTGTGAATTTACATTACATTACAGTACATTAGTACTTTTCAATATTGAACTAAGTGTGTTTCATTTACATTCTTTAAAAATATAATATATTAATCTCATTTCTGCTCAATTCTTCCAAAAGATTTTTAATAATTCCTAAACACGCGAGTGTCTTATACGACTTCATAGGTTTTTTTCAACATGGAAGCGAACGCAAAACAAACAAAGCAAACGAAACGAATATACGACTCGCCTGGTGGTAGCATCAAAAGAAAAGACTAGACAAGCTACAAAATGGCTACAAACATCAAAGTGTCCTATTCTCTTTTTAAGCTAAATATTTCCTTTAATAATAATTTGTGTGTATGTTTGCGTGTTTTTACGTTTATTAGAATATAGAATAGAATTTCTTAATTATTTTTTGCTAATTTATTTTTCTACAATTATAAAAATGTTGAACTTTTTTTTATCAATATTATTTAAAGAGGCTTTTTCCTTTATAGGAAATGCTAGCCTCATAGCTTACAAAATATCAACATTTGTTGACTTTAAACGGACTTTATTTTGGTAAATATTTAGAAATATAAGTCATCATAAGTAGAATACTAAGAAAATTGGTACTCCTGACTAGTAGAAACGAAAAACGAAATCTAGATTTGCATATCATTTGAATAAGCTTTTATATAAAAGTCATATAGTTTGGTTTTTGTTTTATTGTCAATCATTTACAAATCCTCAAATCCTGAATACTGTTACAGTCATAATCTTTTGAAATGCAATCTTCATAGTATGATTTATTCATGAGGACCGTCGTCGAGCGAGGCAGGCTTAATGTTTCATTTAAAAATTCAAGTCGTTATTCAACCGCTCTACATGGTTATTTATTTTATTATTTATTATGTATTTAGTAAACAAACAATATTAATCAACAAATACAGATAAAAATAATATAAAGTAATCCATTTAAAGTGATAAAAATAGACACAAATTGATAATGCTATAAATGATATTACTAAATTGTCATAGTCACAAGTAAATCAAAGCCAAACTAAACTCATTTAATTAAATAGAGATAAAATACAAATAAAGTAATAATATAAAGCATAAGTAAAATTTATAAACAACACAATAATAATAAAAATCTCAAATTTAACACAATAACAAAAAGCATATGTTAAATTGAACTGAAATTAACAATAAAAACGTTTTTTAAGTCATATTTACTGTCAAATTCTTTGTATGATCTAAATATAAATGAATTCCTTGCATAATAAGTTTTAGTGAGGGGGAATTAAATATCAAGTTAAAATATTATACTTCTTTTGCCGTAGTTATGTAAAAATGGACTTACAACTCTAGATTGGATACATAATTGGTATTTTTTATGTTGTAAGAAAGGCTTCTGCAATCACTCCTTCAATTTATTCTATGATACACCCTCCTCCCTTTCCACTCTGTGTATAACATATTCATAAATTGACTCATACTCCAAAGGAAAAACCTTTTAGAATCACATTCATAAATAGCTTTCAATGATTCGAAAACTCTTGACTTTACGACTTGTAGAAATGGTTGTTCTGTAGTAACTTTGTTGCCCGTCGAGGCTACGACGTAACGGTTTCTCAGTTTATAATAAAGTAGTCAACAACAAAAATAATTAAATATTTGTTTAGAATAAAAATTGAGAGACGTTACAATTGTTTTTGAGAAGTATGAAAATTTACAATCCCGAGAGAAATTCAGAGAGGCAGAACTTAAGAAAAATACCGTACAGCTCACGCAGATGTGTGATCTGGCGTAAAAATATTTGTAGTCGGGCTCCGCTGGGAATTGTAGGATAAATTTTCTTCTCATAAACTATTAAAGCGTGTGATATGAAACAATACTTTTTTGTTTTATCTTTTATCGTAATAAAAATGAAAATGCATATTTGTAACTTGTCTAGTAACTGATAATGATCATAATCACACCAATAAGCGTCGTGAACTTTAAACAATTACATTTTACACGCGATCTAGTTATCAACAAAAAAAACGAAGTAATTTATGAAGTTAGTTTTCACTTTTGGTAGTCGATAATATTTGATGAGAATTATGTAATTATGCATGTTTTAATTTAATATATGTTGCATTAGTGCTGTGCTGTTCATATTGAGGTCACAACGCTCCTTCAAATAAAGATCAAGAGGATAAAGATCAACCCTTTTACCCAAATTACAATTTGTGCAAACGATACCAATCTCTATAGCCTAATGAATAAGATTTGAAAATGGCACGTAACATGTATGTGTGTATTTAATGAATCAAATGATCAAGATGAAACGATTCTGTGTACCGGATCCAAATACCAATTTAATCAAGACTATTTAAGCTATTGCTATCGACATAGTATAGACTCTTCAGATATTTATTAATAAAATGGTATAAAACCAATGTCCAATAAATCATGTTGTAAAATATCCCATTAGTATTTTTTGCTAATTGAATACTTTACTTAATTTTATTGAAGTGGCATATTAATCAATATGCCACTACAATGGCGGAACAAATGTAGTTTTGGAGTGGATATAAATCTGATTTGAGTAGGTTTTTGGATCATATTAATTTGATAAATCATCCAAGACCTGATAATATCTGACCTGACAAATGAAATCTCATGAAAACGATTTATTTTTTATAATGCGTTAATTGAATGTTTGTTGATTTTCGTTTGTAGAATAAAAATCGTCACTGATTCAGTCACATTTTTATTTTGACCCTACCCATGGTTATTAGGAAATGTCATAGATATTTATATTGACTAAGCTAGCGACATTGAAACTTTTTGGATTATATTCTTTACTTATATGACATGTTTATGTCTTATTTGTTCGAATTGATATAAACAAAAAACTATTAAATGCATGCAACTTAAAATAAAATTATTACATTTATTTTGAGAGTTTTTCTTTAATAATATACATCCTAGTAGTATTAAAAACGTAATTTTACAACTTTTTAATTGAAGTACTCTAATTAAATCAGCTAAATGAAAAAGTTATATTTAGTAAACACAAACCTCGTAGCAAGGAAGTTACAAGCATAATATTGATTGCAGCGATGTCGCTATAACTGATCAGCATAATTTATAACATTTCAAATGCTATTACAAGACTTGCAGGCTAAAAAGAACACGGCAATAAACTTTAGAATGACGTTCGTTAACGGATTAGTCATACTTAATAAAAGTTATTATAAATTTACCTAAAAAGGCAGCTTTGAAGCTACTAACTGCTGCTCCAAGTATGATGGCAAACATTTAAATAGCTGTGTTAAAATATGAACCAAGGTAAAAAACCTATATTCTTGCACAAAAATAGCGTGCAATCCGGCTATGGTAATTAAATGTAAGAAAGTAATATAGCGTGTATTATTAATATTAGATTTTGGTTGTATTATCACATGTTAGTTATTTTTCATATGATTTTATTTATAACTCGAAGGTGTGTTGACTAAGCAAAATAATATATTACACGTTATAAATACAGCAATATATTAAGGTATATGCAATATTTTATACCTTATTGAAATAACATATTTTAAACTCAATAAAAAATAGCATATTATAATATACTTCACATAACTAATCCATTTAACGCCATGAACAATAGACACATATCGAGTTGTGATACCGTCCTCTGGTATTTTTGATATTAGAAATAAAGGCACGGCTTTCATGGGTTAATGTCAATCTTAAATATCAAACTTCACATAATACGTGTAGCCTACGAGTTGACATACATATTATATCTTTCAATTTACTAATTTGAATTACTGTGCTTTTGTGTACAATTGACAAAATTTAAGAATAACATAATTGTCAGGAATATTGTCTCTTTATTATTCGATCAGTCGAACAATATTCCTTACAATTTACACTATTCTTAAATTGAATAGATTGTGTAAACAAGATTGTGCAGAATGTTCATTATAAGCTTAGCACACTTGTTCTTTACAAACACATATTAAAAATTATAATTTAAACGATAGTCTGATATATTTGCCCTTGATTAGAATTTCATGTCGGAGATCATCATTCACAAACAATACATAGTTTACATATTACAGGAAAATGCAATATAAATTATATATTGCAGTTTATGTACCGATAATATATTTTCGATATAGATAACGGCGTAATATTATCAAAAACATCGAGAACCTAAGGTAAATTTATGTATTTTGAGGCATTGTTTAAAAGATATAACTTTTGAATAATCTCCTGTAAAAAAATTATAAACAGTTCAAATACTTACATTACAAACCAAGGAAATCAAACCGTAATCTTTACATTTTCACTGGTTCGGTGGCTCGACAAAAGTCACCATTACTGTAAGTAAATCATCTTTTTTCAGAAAAGTTCTTGGTGTAGTAGCATTGAATTCCTTTTGAAATTTTTCAAAAACTTATATTTTTATTAATTCTTTATTGTTGAGAGACTAAATGCGTTTAGCATTCAAATGCTTACGAAATTTTTACAAAATATTAATTTGATAAGGATAAAGCTGTTGTAGTTGTTATGACACTTTGGTAATAATTTTAATACAAGTTCATAGTGATTAAAGTAGAGCGAAAGAAAACGAAAAAAATTATGAAAGTCGACCTTTAGGCATTGAGTCAAATAAAGCCCTCTTCACCCGCTGCCAGCAGCTCCACCCGGCTGCTATGGGAAACTCTGACAACAGTTCTCATAGAAATAGCAAGCGATAACGTTATTAAGTGAATTCAGTTTTTTAACCTTATTTTACCCATGTTACATTAAATTTTATAAAATGTATAAGATACTATATATATATAATGCGTATACATACACCGAACACAATACGCATTCGTATCATTTTCGTATGGCCAGAGTAGTTCATTTATAATGAAATTATGTCATTATCAACTTTACATTATTATATTAAATATCGTTACTATGTAGCATTATGTAGATGTAATCTAAAAAAGTAACAAATTAACTAAGTTAGTCAATTTTTATTCACCAAATACAATATATATAACTATACATATGGACACATATCTTCGCATATGGACTCCTCTATTGCTTTTCATCAGATCATTTCCTGCGCTTTTTATTAAAAAATATATGTATCAAGCCTTTTTCATTTTTGAACGCTGTAATATGTAGGTATACCCCGTAATGTCAGAAGGTTATTCTGAAAAGATAACAAAAAGGGTACGCATAATGTACATATTGCGTTTAGCGATATAAATCATCATTACGCTGCCTCAATTTGCCGAGACGACTGAAAGATATAAGTTCAAAGGTAATAGGATTACAAACGATGACTGTCTTGCCTTGGATTGTGACTCTTACTAACTCTGAAAGAAATTACCGAAATCTGTGCTGAGGATTTAATGTAACTATAGCTAAGTCAAAGTTAAATATAACATGAAAGTTAAATTCGCTTAAAGTTCTAAGTTATATTTATCTTAGTCGATAGAAAAACAGATTTAAAGTACTACGAAACGGAGAGCTTAATTTTATTTATAACTAAAGTAAACTTTGTTTGAGTGACTTAATAAACATCGAATATTTGAAATTTACGTTACAAGTGGCTTCAGATGTCGATTTAGAAAAACATTAATCAAGGATGTATGTTTACTTACTTAGCAATTAAATAGTTTTATTGGCCATTGCGATACATGCTTATACATATGTGTTAATATAAAAAAGAACTTTCATAAAACTCAAGTGACTGTGTGAAATCCAAATAACAGGTCTTCTACTTTGAGACTGCAGGCGTCATACTTATTGTTCAGAACCAAAGCTATGAAGAGAATTCTATGCAAGAGGCCCGAATATCTACTTATATTGCAACCAACGTAATTCAGCTTATTAAGTTTTATTTCACGTAATATCATTGTCAGACCCGTGTCTTGTCATGTTGACCGAAGTATTTGTTACAGTTCTTAAGCGAATAAAATATAAGGATATGTTATTCTTATAATATCTCCGTATTAAACTACTATTTATTACAACTTCATTTGCAATAAAATATAATAATTTAATAATATATTAATTATATAAAATTTTGTTTTTGAAAATGTTTTTCTTTTAAAAGCCTGTATTCGTTTTTTACGTATTAATCAAATCAAATATTTATTGGATTTATATAAATAAAAGTTGTATGAATTAAAAAATAAATGCACAAGAAAAAAAATAATGAAAAAATTTGAATATTAAAATTATAGAAACCAACAAATAGCGCCTTTAGAATTTGTTAGAAATGTCGAAGTGAGTAATTGCACTGGTGTTTAATAGTATGTCGCACTATTCAAGGTTGCGGTTGTATGGCCATGAACAAGGGATGACTGTTCCGCTTCAATTAATATTGGTATTGAATTACAGAAACAATGATAGGCAAAATTGGTTTTACGTAAATGCTTTGAGAGACGACCACGTAACACCGATGATATTAGATTATTTCCTATTTAAGTTTCTCACAGAATATTTTGGTTTTTTAATGTCTTATGTATTTCGGTTTTAGCATTGTTACCAAAATTTTGTTAATCCTAATTTTTATTTGCTGCCTTTTTATTTGCCGTAGATACACAATAACCTGGTATTAATAGTGGTTTGAAAAAGTTGGCTGCTGACAAAATTTTGGTCTTATATAACGATTTGCTGAGTACGAATGTCAATTAAACATGTTGACGAGGTGAATAATTATAAATTTAATAACTAATTCATTTACTTATGAAATTTATCATAAGAGAGTCTTATTAATGATTTCTTTCATAAATAAAAAAATCGTGATAGATTCTGAAAAAATATTTTGTATTGAATTCTAAAAAAAAATTTTTCTCCGTTCATTCTGAGTTAGATATGTATTGTGTTGTATTAAGATAGGTGGCCAGTTATCGCGTTACATAAACACAAAATAGCTTTTCTTTCTTAGAAGTTGGTTTAAATTATGTGCACTGCTTCTCGGGATTTATACACTTTGGGACGACGCTATATTATAGAAGCGCTAATTTCGGTGTGGGTATTTCATACATGAGCCGCGTACACTGCAGTCGAGACGGTGGTGCAGCACAGCCTGCATGTACGTTCCACTTCAAAGCCAACTGATTCTGAAGAAAGCTCTTCCTACTGACTTTCTATATATTTAACGAATCGATATTATACAAATCCAGTTGAGCCAATACTTTACGAAGCACAATGTATGAGGCCCAATCTTTTATTTGAGCAGTAGCCTTTTTTATTTTGGTAGACATTGACTATAAAAACTAGTATCTTAAGTATTTATAACAATGAATTTAAAAATGATACTATATCTCTATTGAAGGGAACCTTACTTATCATTTTGATCACATACAATTTATATGTTATTCATATAAAGTTGACCTCGGAACTTACCACTCAAAATTGTAAAAATAAATTTTATAAAGCTATAAAGCTAACTAAGCTAAACACCGATTTCAAAACACTAAAAAGACACAAAATTAATTCAAATCAAGTACTTAGATAATTTAAAAGTATTTTTTGGTGTTGGTGCTAAGTTGTTGCCCGAAGTACCGACTCCAAAAATATTCAATAATCTTAAATTGAATTATAATTACATTTAGAGTGTTGAAGTCGGTATTGATTTTATTTTTATTATTATATATTCTGAGCATCGAGAACACCATCTTCGTGAAAGCCAGCAATGGATTTCGTCAAGTTTCAATTAAACAGAAGCTTTATATAGATATACAAAAACACAGTCTTTCTTTAAATAAATTTTGGCATGTCAATTTTTCTAGAAATAAATTTTTAATTTTTTCGATGGAAGTGTGCTTAACTTTAGAAGAAAGTGACTTTCATTTTCTTTGTGCATTACGGGTCCATTGTCGGCGCACGCATTGTTTCAGCTGTACGTATTGTTTTTAGATTACTTTTGAAAACTGCCAAAAATAAAGGTCATCTTGAATGTGGAAAAAATTAAAGGAGTTTCATTCGAATTGTATATAACCTAATAAGTATTATTTTCCAGAGCTCATGCTTTGAAATATATGTCTTATGTTACCACATATTTAGGTATTTCAATGGGTATTAAATAAATTCTCTATGATTTGAGAACACAACTTTACGTCATTACTTACAACATCACTCCCATTGTTTATGACCGCTACTGTTCTGGTTTTATTTAGGAACAAAAACGTTGAAATTTGGAAAGAAAGATGGGATTGAATAATGCAATGAGAAGGTGAGGTAATATTGACATTCTAATAAACTTTAAATATCATAATTTGCCAAAAATTTGTACTTTTAATTTGTACTTAATTATGGCAATTATTATGCCATAATTAAGTACAAATTAAAACCACTGCCACATCTTTTGACCTAAAGGTCAAAAGAAGTGGCAGTGGGCAGGGCACTTTGCAATGAGGACTGGGCGGCCGTTGGGGCGGAAAGATCCTCGAATAGCGGCCACGTACCTGTAGACGCAGCGTTGGTAGGCCTCTCACAAGGTGGACTGACAATCTGATAAAGATCGCGGGAAGTCGCTAGATGCATTCAGTGCAGGGCCGAGCAGTTTGGAGATCCTTGGGGGAGGTCTATGTCCTGCAGTGAACGTCTCTCGGCTGGTATGATGATGATGAATAGTCAAAATAATGTATAATAAAGAATGTTAATAAAGGTTCATGAAATAAAGGTACCCAGAATCCATAGCTGGTATACCTCACTTTATTGTAGCAACGGTTCGGTTTAACTAATTCGGTAATTTTATAATTTCCGACTAGTCGTAGAACGATATTTAGAATAGCGCAATAATAGATGAAAAAATTAACTCGCTTCTCTTCATTGATAGTTTAAGTTTAACAAATGAAAAAAAATAAGTATATTAAAATTTTATTTAATTATCTGTAAGTATAGGAAATGTATTTCAAATAATATAAGCAATCTTCTTTAAAAAATTTTTCCTGGAGATTTTAAATTAGTCCTACTTCGTCCAGTCTCTCAAACTTTACCTCTTTATAATATTGGCGATAAAAAAGCAAAGGTTCGCTATTCCACTTTGGTGAACAGGCAACTTTAGGATGCATTATACAGTATCAATTGAGGGTACCGGAAGAGGTTGGCGAGGTAACACCCCGCTCAGCCGACAGGTGTAATCAACCACCTACAAAGCTTTTACGAAACTGATCGTTTCTCCTTTTTCTTTAGATATTAAATTTCACCTCGTATCTTGAATTAACATTAAGTACCTATCGAGTTAGGTTTTAATGTTCCAATAGAACTTGTTATAAAAATGCGACGCAAAATGTTTTAGTAAAAAAGGAATGAATATTTCATGATAGATCACCTTTTGAACTTATAATTTTTAATAGTAAAATATCGGAAAACTCATGTTATGGAGGAATGCAAGGTACAAAAAGGTACGTTTAGAAATATCTGCCAAAATCCATTAATCTGCGATATTCTATGAGGTGAATTAATTTCATTAGACAGTTCGCTATGCCATTGGGTTATAATAATCGTAATGTATGCCCACTCAATGTGTCCTCGCCGAAAAATACCTGAACCTTACTGTTCCTATCCAAATAATTGAAGTGCTTCCCAAATCCCACTGACTTTATATATAAAACTTGGCAAACAAGGTTGCTGCTATACTTGTACTCAATTTCCAAATTAATGTGGCCACATGCACCTATACAAAACCTCGTCAGTGCGGCATCAAACGGGCGCGACCTACTTTCTGCTTCTATACAAATACGCTTTTTACGAAGCTGAATAAAGGTTTTTAACAGAAAATATCATCTTTCCCTTTTATGTTATTGTTAATTTAATGGCTTTTAGAGTTGGAAGACAGAGGCTTGAAGTGTGGCAAAGTGTCGTACTGAGTGTCATTCGCCCTCGTGGAGCCCATCAAAGGCACTCATTGATTTCTACTAACCTCTCCGAGCGATGGCTCTCGGACAAATATTTATGAATGCCTGGGGTTTCGGTTGCCTAATATTCTTCATCGATTGGTCTGAAATTCAAATATAATGTTTAGACTAATAATAAAAATTATTCAGTACTAATTGATCTGGTGAATTTCGTATCGCTTTAAACCTGCCAAGAACGATAACCTGCCAATCGATAAAAAGTAAATTGAAGGAGCTCGATGAAGTCATTTTTGAATTTTGAACAGCACGTCGTCATGTCAATAAAACGATTTAACGATTATCCATACTGATCAACAAATTAACCATTACAATACATTTTTAGCTTTTCTTTTGGATTTTCCGACATATTTTTATTTTTAAACCACTTCTGATTTAAACCGAACAAAACACAATTAAAAATATCAAATTGGCCTAGCTATTTCTGAGTTTTCGCGATTTTAACGAGCAGCCATATAAATATAAGAAGAAGAAGAAGATTAAGAATAATTAATGATGGCGTAAGAATCGACACGAAACAAAGGTTAATATAAATACAAGGTTTTTGGATATTATTAAGTTTCTTGGTTTCAAATTTTTATTGAAATATCAGTGTACAACAGATCTTGTATTTACGCGGCATGACACGAAAAGATAAATTGAATATAATTATTTGAAAAGAACTCTTATATATTTTGATAACAATTTATATTATAACAATTTAAATAAAATTTTTAGATCTTATTAGATACAGTAGCATTTGTTCTTGAGTGCTGAGAAAAGTCATTTCTGGCTTTAAAGTAGGTGCGTGTATATTCTTTCTAGGTTTAATTATTCTATGGGTTACGGAAACTGCTTACAATCATACAGAATATGTGGTATAAATCGTTATTCAAACTTAATCATTACAACCATCCATGAAACTTGCTATTAATTTTCAAAGTCATGTTGCCGCTAAGATTTTAAGCTACAAGGCAATAATTGCTAAACTTTAGTAAGGTGAAGTTACAGGAACGGCTGCGTTGGACGCTCATGGAGACTTATCTGCCAGCGGTAAGCATAGGAACGAACAGTCGGCATGAACTCACGAAGCTAGTCGATTTGTTAGTTGATTGCGGTTTAGATCTCCAGTTATCGCTATGACCAAATGAATCTGTACAGATAACAAAAAGCGTACGTGCAAATATTTGCAGCCGTAAACTATCCGAGGCGTCTCGTAACGACCGAAGACGCTCCGGATCAAAGACTCGTACGGGTAGGTGACCTTCCTTCACTACAAAACTACGACAGTCTGACAGGTCCACAATTGATACCGTAGAAACGACTAGGTATATAATGTTTAATTAATTTTCCTTACAATGTGGCTATTCTATGATGTTTTCCATCCCGAATACATGATTCCGTACACCAATAAGTTTTAATTTATGAACGATCTAGTAGTCCATTGAGACTTAACGCTCTTAAGCGTACTAGTTGCTGATTGTGTTGCCAGTGTTACTTAGTTTATCGCTAAGAGGTGTGTGTGAGTTGGCAATATAGGGTGGGGATTCCGTGTACTGACTGTGACACATTTAATTCTTTTGTAATAATCTAAAAAATCTTGAAGCTTTATTTGACTATAAAAGTGAGTTTCAAACTATTGAGTTATTTTTAAAGTAAGAGGATATTAATATACCAGAAGTACAACGATACTAGATTTTGAAGTTAATTTGTTTTTTGCATAAAACATGGTTGAGTTTCAACTATATATATTAAAATTTTTAATATGTAGGTCGTGTATTTCTTGAATATATTAATATTCAAGTAATATATTCTGTTGACATACAAACACTTTTGCGTGGATCTACATAAGTCTAGAATACTTACAAAGTTTCGGATCCATTTTACATGAAACAGGCCTGTCATAATAGAGTAAAACCAAAATTAACATGCGAAATATTTTTATGAACATTTTGTCTACTTCAAAGTTATTATATTACAAACATAAATGTTACCCTATGGGCAGTAATAATGACTATTAAAATTAAAAATAACACAAATTCGTAAGATGAAACTTTTTAACTTTATTTTATGTCGGCTCAAAAGGTCTTCATTAAAATTTGTCGCGTCACATTGATGTGTCAACAACATTTTATACGTTGATTAAAGTGGATAATGCAGTGTATGCATTATCTACTTATCATTTCAAATGAAAAAGTATTTGTCAGCACGAAACATCTTTTATTTAGTTTCTAAGTGTGAAATTCATTGAAATCGCAAACTGTAACAAAAATTTTGTGGTTGAAGCGGGTGGGTATAAATGATTGTAATTGAGAATGCAATTAATACTCTAATGCAATCAATTTCAAATTTATGAATATTATAAATGCTAGATAAAAATAAACTACACGGGAGAGATTGATAATTTTTTTGTGAAGATCAATAATAAATTACACACATTGATATACAAATGGCTTCACTGCTAACACTTTTGAACATTACGAGAGAAAAAAATCTATTTTGTACCATATATTTTTGGTTGAATTTTTTTTACCATGTAACATTCAAAATAATAAAAAAAAGAACATATAAATATTATATAATCACATTTCATTTCATATAAAAAAATTCAAGTTGATACGATAATTGTCTAATACCACTATTTTTCAAATCCGGACTACTGTGTGACGGGTTAAATTATATAAGCACGTTTAAGTGTTGTGAACTCCAGCCTAAAGTCATTTGCCATTAATAATTGTTTCGTCTGACATACATTTCACTGTTGTTGATTGAAACCCTAATCTACGTTCATAAGTTTACAATGATTAATTATGTAGAGTCGTTCGCAAGTTCATTTCTAGAAAATTTCACCTGCATAATACAAGTTCACACCCAAAGTATACAATAAATACGAAACGAATGCATAGTTATGAAACTTTGCAACTACCTATTTCGGTCAATCGTCGAATATTCTGACATCTTGTCACAGACGATCGAGTGAATCTCCACAGAAAATACTTCTTTAGATAAGCTCGCTGGTACAGTTTTTATTACGAAAATAAATCTGCTTCGTCGAGGTTAATCCCTGATAGGTCAAACAATATAAAATAAAGAAAATAATATAAATAAAATATAATATAATATATATAATATCAAGAATTTCTATTTTTTACTTTGATATATATAAACATTAGGCCTGCGTGTAGGTGTTATTTCCTAAAATTCCTTATATGTATTCTCTGTGAAGGGAAGGCAGAGCACAGTAGGCCGTATATATTTACGCTATTGATTTGTACAAAATTTAAGTTAGTTGAGATGTTTTTATATAGTGACAACCTGATTATATTAATTTGAAACGCAGCCATATACAATATGATTCTTCATAATATGCACATTTAAATTTTATAAATTGGGAAACTATGCTTATCTTTTTTATACGATTATTTTAAACGATTGTAAATTTGTTCAATAAAGTCCTCAACTTTTTTGAAATTTTAGTTATTCTGCATTGTTATAATCATAAATAAAAAATTACAATATTTTCTATCAACAACAATAAAATAGGCTTAAGTACCCTTCTTAAGTACAGTACATGTTATCCGCCGATAAATTTAAAAAAAATCTTTTTTTTTAATGTACAGATTATGAAGAAACATTCTTTGTATAGCCTAAAATATCGCCCGTGATTGCCATGATATCGATCAACATATGCTTTGATGGAAATGGAAGCCCGTATAGCTATTATTTTATCGGTTGGTTATCACTTGATTTATCGTTCCTAAGGCGAGTTTACCCACACCGATGTGCGATGTGAAATATGTGTGACTATTGAAAATCGTAATTGTCTAGTAATATTCTTACTTATATGATATAATTTAGTAATAAGCTTACCTGGACATGTTGGGTGTATTGGCAAAATTAGGGCGCTAAACTGGCGTTAACGCTTACTTAATCTTTAGCTATATTAATCCAAAAAAAAAAAAAATTTTGGCATTTTGTGCGTGCATGAATTTTTTATTTTTTCATAAAAAATTCATTAATTCAATTAATTCAAAAAAAGTCTATACGTACCCAACCCCATGGCCTTTTCAACCCTTATGTTGACCTTAGCTCTGACCAATAAACTACAGAAAACTTAACTTAATTTAAGGGTTCAAGGCATTACATCAATAGTATTTCTTTTTGTATTATCTCAGTTGTATTGACAACTTCTTTCTATAATACACTAATTAACATTTAATAATCGAATATGAATGTCTAGATGTCATTATCCCCTTGGATATCAGATTATGTAGTTATAAGATTTATTATATTTATGTATCTAGTGAGTGGCCAAAATCACGGTAATCCCTAAGCCTTACCAAACTTTTGCAGAACCTTGAGCGAAGCAACATCCATTTTAATGATTGATGGTCACAGTACTTGTAGGTTTGACACACATTAATCATATTACTTTCATCAAACGTAAAGATTCAACTAAAAGGTATTTAGTTTCAAAGTCAAAATATCTTTATTTAAATAGACTCATTTACTAAGTTCTTTTAAATCGTCATAAAAGGAAATTATGCATTATCAAAAAAAAAAATTAAGTTAATAGTGATAACTTTAAGTGGTTATTAACCGGGTATTTATAAATTGTCCAAGTTATAGAATTTAATTATGTATTAAATAAATTATTATAAAATTGAAATTAACACTAGTATGCATATTCCCAATTAACCATACCACCGCTTCGATGAATTAGTAGCTGCAGAGAAGCGGCGTAAAAACTCTCAGTCTTTAGTATTTATGACATTTACAAATTACATATATCATTATGTATTAAAATTAAAAACATATTTTATGTTTTACAGTGCAATATTTTATACATACGTATCGTTATTTCTGATTTGATTAATTTCAATTCAGTTTGATTACAGTTTATGTTTATTTAAATTGCATTTTTAAATAGTCCATGCATTCTTATCGCCTAAATATTCCTGAACTTTGTAGTAGACTTTATTCATAAAATTTTGTCTTTAAATTTGTGTTACATTTGGCAGGATTTTGTTAATAAATGTGTCTACATTGCCCCATAAATGAGTACATAAAAATGTAGCCAAAAGATTGGAACAGCTGATTATCATTGAAGTTTATTTCAATGTCTAGTATTTAAGCAATGAGAATTTACGTTTTGAAAAGGTTTGTGGACATACAAGATATTATATATAGTTGCTAAAATTCGTGCTAAGCAAACTTTTATTTTAAATTTATTATATTTTTTTGTTCACTTATTTAAATAATTAAATAGGTTTACTCACGCGTTAACTACACCTAAATTGTCATCGTTCCAGTATGAAAAAGTCAATACACCTTTAAATTTTATTTAGTCGTCATAGAAGGTGCTGCTTGTTAGAGAATCGCATTTAAATTTTATCAACTAATAGAGATAATATACAGTTAGGTACTGAGTTAATCTTGATTCATTATGTTATCACAGCTCAGTCTAAAACTTAAAAACTTTTATTGTTGTTATTCGCAGGAGCGATCCCCATGGTGACCGCGACCGTGTACTGCGCGCCCGCGGCTCTGCGGTACACTGCACTCACTGTATACAGTCTTGGCAGCATACTTGGCCTTTATAAGGTTGGTTAAATCATTACAAGAAGTCTACTCTACAGTATACAGTGTCAATGTAAACATCTGTGTAGTTACTAAAGTACTTATCTCGTCAACAATCTGGTTTTACAAAATCAGTGAAATATTAATACATAACAATTAGTTCCTGGTGGATATTAAAAAAATAACTAGGTAATTACAAAAGACAGTATATTACAGTGAAGTCTTGACAGAAATCCCAAATATAAAATGTTATGTTAAGAATCTTTTTATTCAAATTTCTATCAATATTTACATACAAAAAGTTACTACATAAAAAAGTTTATTGAATAAACGTTATTTATGTAAATATTATTTAAGTTTTTTTTATATCTTTGGTCACATCAAGAGGGAGAAACAAATAAGTTTTAATTTTTTAAATCCTACACTTGTTTAATAAACGTCAATAAAGCTATTAGTTACCACATTATATAAGAAACCTGCCGTCGCAGTGGTCGGCAATATACCTCGGAATGGCTTCGAGCTCGGGGCGGGCAAACACGTCCATACTACGTAACGAAGCTAACTCAGCTATTATAATACTACGCCAAACCATTCGTTCGCCATTTTTAAAGGCACAAAAGTAATAAAAGAGCTGTGAAATTCAAAAGAATGGTTCAAGACTAGAATATGAAAACTAGTTTTAAATCTAGGAACTTAGCTGGAACATTAACGTAATTGATTACATTGGGCAAAAATGAATTTAGGACAATGATAATGCTAAAATATAGACTAATGTGTAATATATAATATATATGTATTTATCACAGTTTCAGTCAATGCAATAGAATTGTACAAGGACATGCGAAAGGTTTTATGTCAAATAATTTTGATAGGAAAATCGTGTAACTTTGAATAAAAACTATAAATACAGTTTCAAAAATATAAAATAATGTATTTTAACATTTGACACCGTTACACTTTTTTTTTTCAAATTATAGTATAACAAAAATTCAAATATTTTGTTCGTGGTGATGTATAGGCGATGCGTGCGTGGTCGCCTTGGGAACGACGGCTGTGTTTCGCAGCGCCTTTCTGCATGAGGCTTTTGCTGGCAGGCGCGCGTGCAGCCAGGCTCGGCGGCGGCGACCCGCATGCCATATTGCACGTCTTCCTACAGGTTTGTACAAATTTGAACAGATTTATAACATGACATTGAATATTTTCTGTCGTTTATAAAATAAAGAAGTATTTTTTGAAGATACTAACGGAATGCCTACTAGTAAAAGCTTCTTCTTACCTTTGAAGAAACTGTCGATGAAAATTTTCATCATAAATAAATAACTGGACATAAATATGCAATAGCCAGATATTAAATGTCTTTTTCTAAATGTGGTTAATGTTATAGAACTCAATGCATTCCATGGGTCCTTCAAGAGGCGTAAAAAAGCATCTAGAAGCAGTAGCCATCATGGCTAGTACATCGTAGTAGCATCGTGTTGTGGCTAGTGTAGGACGTACATAGTTTCACTCGCACTATCCACCTTTATATTTGGACTCTACTTCTGCTTATCATCAGATAGAATGGAGTAATTTGCTTGATCTCTCTATAAAAAAAATTCGACCACTTAGTTTTAAAATGTATGCTTAAAAAATGATTTTACTAAATTATAACTTATTCGTTTATTTATTCAACAACATTTCAATAGCACTAAATTAAATAAATATATAGCTAATCCATTGTGCTACTTAGACATATGGCAATTATAGAAAAAGATTATTCAATTATTATAATATCTAATGTTTTTTGGATAGGTACTTGAACCTGTAAATAACATTAACTACATATTGAGGTAAACCGATTGAATCAATATTTGTATGGGTGATTAGAAATAACGATGAAGGAAACGAGATAAGTGTATATTGATACCTATACATGTATAGTATTAAGCCACTGTACTAAATTAATGTAGCTTTGATAACTAATTAATAACAATAAGTTATCAAAGCTACATTAATTTAGTAACAAATGAACATAATTTACTGTTCAGAACGCAACGGTTGGGGGGAATTAATGTCCCGGGACTTGATCGGGTCGATTGGACCCGCGCCAAGAGGGGACACAAGCTTGGCCTTCTCGTCCCACGACCTACAAAAACGACAACACGGGCTTATTAAGAAAACTGGCTCTTAAACTTAGTACATATGCATGAATATTATGTCGTAGGAAACACAAAAAAAAGGCAAAAAGCTGGCAACCTGAGGAGTATTAAATAAACCTTACAAATTGTAAATTATAGATAGTGACACACGGTGAGAACTCCTGTTGGAATTGTTTTACAATTTATAAAATTTGTAAACTTATTATTACAATTGTGTACAATAAATTACTTTTCCATACGAATATGTAAATTATGGAGCATAAACATGGAGAATTGTACCCTGTTTCCACAATTTACAAGTTAAGCTTATTAAATAGAGCACTGCCATTTTTATCCATAAATAATCAGCCTGTTTCTGAACACATGCCTACTTTAAACGGTTATTTTCCTTTCCGACCGACGAAAAACTGTCAAAACTATAGACTGTTTTAAAAGGAATACAGGGACGTGTCCCAGCATTTTAACACGTTCATAAAAACGTCAAAAAATTTGACCATTTTGATTCGTCATGGCAAATTACGAATATATTACAATGATTTTTACTGCATTTTTATTTAGAAAAAGAGCTAAACTGTAGTTTTCATATTTAGCAATGGCTTACTCTGAAGTTTTCGCCGATAAATTGCCTATCCATAATGCGACGTATAGTAATAATTAGACATATATTATACATACATATATACATACACAGAACTCAGTAAACTAACCACTCAAAAAAGTTAATTAAGAACACCACACAAACTTAAACTTACACATAACTTACTTACTATTACTACTTAAACTTACGTAATTAACTTGAACTTATCATTTGCTACTTTCTATATTGTTCTTTGTTATACTGTTAACTTTATTAAAAAATAATATAGAATAAATAAACTCTCTTGAAACTAAGGACCAATACTGAAGTGGTAAGCTGAGATGGTCCTTATTTTTTTTGTATATCGACTCAGTGATACACTTTCATAACAAAAAGGCGTCAAATTGACTTTTCTACAACCACACTTCCAATTATATATTTGCTAAAAATATGCTTAGAACTAAGTGTCCGAATAGATATTTTTATCTCAATGTTAATCCATATTGGCAATACCTAGAAAATATTTTAATTATGATGAATGAAAATTTTTCAAAATTATTATGTTTGGATGGATTAGAAAATTCTGTTATTCCTATGTACCATGTCAAAAGTTTACCAAAAGACGATTATAAATATTACGTTGATTTAATCTTAGAAATAATGGTTCATTTTGCTCCTCGCCACCTGAATATCACGCGAGACCAATCCTGTCGAACGTTTTAATTAAAGTTTTAGTTATTGCAGATATAAACCGCCTCATGGCATTCTCTGAGGCAAATGGGGCAAATGGCTTTCTGGGTTTTAGAAATTATTGCGGACTCCATTTTTTTATTTTCCCCTAAACGATATTATTTACAGCTGTATCCAATTAAGGACTATTTTGAATAAAGTGGTCTCCAGTGTGTTCTTATCTCAATTAGACAAGGAAAAATAAACCGGATAAAATAGAATAGATTTCTTTTCCAAAGTCAAAAAGAGAGAGAGAGATTCACTTACTTTTAGCATTAGCAAAAAATATTATACTAAGGTTTAAAAGCAAAATTTTAATTACGAAAACAAAGCAACTTTCGCCATTATTTTTAGTGAATGAGTCAATCAAAATTGGTTATCTTAAGCTTCTACGTGCTTAGACAGCCACGTTCAGTCGCCCACCCGCATTGGGCGAGCGCGCTGGCATTATGGTCGAAACACCTCAAGTGTTTCTCCCCTAAGGAAGTCTGTCTCCAGGAGTGGAATGTACGCTCTTTTTGGTGACTATGATTTTATTTAATAAACATATATATTTTTTAAAAGAAAAAAGAGCTAACGTAACTTTACGCAAAGGTATAAAATAAGTAATAAAAATCAAAACGAATAAATGGCACTAGATATTATGAAGTTTTCAAACGTGCGGTATTAGTTGGTAATACAATATGCGTAAATGGATTTAATGGGCCAACAGCGAACGGAAGAAACTCCGATATTATGGGGCTTCGCCGTCCCTCGGCTAATGTGCAATTAGCGATCGCTGCTAGTGTGAGCACTAATAATAGCGTATAACGATTATTTACATAATATATGTTGCTATACTCAGATATTAGAGTTTGAAATTATAATGATAGTTTTTAACAGCCATAGATCGATAAGGGTTTTAAATCAATTATTTTGATTTTGCTATTGACGAAAATTACAATCAATACTTACACAATCTGAATATAATATATCCTCAAAAGTATCATTATGACTCTGCAGTTATCGAAAATTAGGTGCGTTACGAGCGTTAGTTAGTATGTATTCGCTTTGGAAACTATAAACAATTATGGGAGAAGCCGACTTTTGCGCAAGGTTCGTGCCTTACACCTTATTCTATCGACTAGTTTCCTTTCAATGACGCTACGAACATAAGCAAAGTATATCGTTCTAAGTAGTAATAGTTTGCTCAATTCATCATGATATCCTAACTTCGGAGTAATTTCTTAAAGTTTTAGAAGAATAATTATCCCAAACAGTCCAAAGTCAAACAACTTCAAAACTACTTGATCCCAGTTTATCTTAAAAGTAACATTTGTAAGACAAGAAGTCGATAATTGACGGAAACTGTTAATGGTTCTAGGATGCGGTGTCACTGGGTGGCGGCGTGATCGGCGCGCTGCATATCCCTGAGAAGTGGTTTCCAGGCACAGTAGACCGCTGCCTCAACTCCCACAACATCATGCACGTGCTTGTGGTCCTCGCTGTTTACTCTATGCACCAGGTAACATTGCACATAGTATACGGTCCTACTGATGGTAAACAGGTAAAGAAACCGCCTTAAAACTAACATTGGCGCTGCGTTGCATGTGAATTTTTAACTAGAGGAAAGAGGTTTATATTATTTTTAAGGAACTCAAAGTCACATAGCTAAGGGAAAACCATGATCATTTCATACGTTAGCCGATACGTTCACGGTGAACTTTTCACGGCCGAAAGAAAATGGCAAGCCAAGTCTACCGCCAACACTTCACGGATGTGTTATATTGATGATTTACAGGTGACGACGCGCGACCTGGCATGGATGTCGCGCGTTGAGTGCCGCGCTCCGCTACGTCAGCTCTGACGGCCGCCCGCCGCCCGCTCCGCCTGGCCTCCGCACCTATCAGCCGCGCTGCATCAGCTCTGGCAAACTCCGCATACCTAGCTCTAGCCTGCTTAGATAAGCGTCACTCTTATTGCGATTAACTTCAGGATTCCAGATTCACTAGGAAGCTAATGACTAGTTTACATCTTGCGAGTGATTTATTATAACGCTTCAAAATAACTCGCTTCAGAATCACTTGATGGCAGATATAGAAACGTTTCTTGAAGAGAACAAAGCTGATAACTATTTCCATTTTAATTCTACTCGAATGCCATGTGTAATAATAAGATACAGAATAACGCTACGTTCCTTAACACTCGTACAATATAAACCAGCTTTAAAACACTGTTAAATTTTAATGCTTGAGCATTCTCATATAATGGTTCACGTCCACAATTCGATATTGAACGAAATTATGCTTTGTGCGCATAATGTCCGCTTTATGCACTTTCTGAAATAATTATTTACCTATAATTGCAATAAGGGATGATGTGCATAGAATTACTAAGTGGACACGGTCGTGCCATTTTGTAATTACTTTAAAAGCAGGCAATTTCAGATTTAAATAGGTCATTTTTGGAGTAACAACTGTTTAATATACCAGGCCACTGACGAGCATCCATATTGAAGCGTTAACCAATCTAATGGGCGGTTTCTTGAAACTAATCAAGATCCTGATCGATTTGATTTGCTGTCAAATTGTATGTCACCGTGATTGGTTGTTGAATGAATTAAATAATATCCGTTTTTATAGATGAATGGACAGCAAATAAAATGATCAGTTATTTGAATATCCTTCGGAAAACTGTGATACTTAAATGATTGTTTTAATCAGCTAAATACTTAATCAATAAACATACAATATGAAAATTTTTGATTTACGTGCTATTAAAAGTACGTACAACTGTCAGGAACACCATATAGATTTAGTAAAATAACTTACTTACTTTAAAAGAACTCATGTGTCGAATATATCTTTGACAAACATATCTTTGACATCAGAATCTTATTCCCAGTCAATACTTTATTAAATTCTATCTGGGGTTAACGCGTACGAAGAAACGAAGAAACGAAATCTCTTTGAAACTCACACAATCGACAGTTGTTAAAAAGCGGTTACAATGTAAACCAGCTGAGATCGTGAATATCTTTGAGAAGTGAAATTTGTCGTTTTGTAAAAACAGTTTCGATGTCAAATTTTGTCAAACAATAGATCCATGCTGGCAAGGCAGATACTTATAATAAGTAATAAATATTAAAAAACATACCATTAAAATAATCAATGTATGCTCAGAAGCATTTAAAAGTAAAATTGTCTTGCTATTTCCATTACGAAGTAGGTAGTGTGACGGCACCGGTCCGTAACGTAAAGCAAACAACGTAATTAGGTAATAATTAAAGCAATCTTAGAAGACGGACGTTTCCCGTATTTCCCCTTTTAGGAATTATCATTCGATGATAAAAATGTAATATTTTTTTTAATTCTCGTAACATCTTTAATCATGTGGAATATTTTTATCGCATTTATTCGCGGTAATTATATCTTTGTGCCATAATTGAAATATTTTATAATTGGAGTTATTATTCGACGAGATAACATAAAAAATGTGATATAGAGAATTATGTAATTATTATACTAATGAAAGAACTAACTATACACATTACATAAATTAAATACCAACAGAAAGAATGACGTCGTAAACTGGTCATAAGGTCTAGTTATATAAAAACACTCATTTTTATTAAGCTATAACAACGACAGCATGATAAAATATTTCTGTATGAAACTATTTGAACTACTGTATGCACTTAATTCATTTACTTGCATCGTAGGTGGTATACTTTTCAAAGAAATGTTAACAATGCTAAATGTTCAAATTAAAAGCAGTTCATTATATCGACTGACTCAAAAATGAATATAAATATATAAATACTGAATATTATCTACTAGGAAATATAATAAAATACTTAGAGAGCTTTCGATTTGGAGTGGTTTGACTGTACATCAAAGATTTCCACTACCTACGAAGATAAAGATAAGTAGTAAAAGCCCTGTATCTGTACTAAAATATGTCTTTATATTATTTCAATTTCAAGTAAACTTAACAGTATGCAAACGGTATTGAGTACCTCTTTTGGCAAATATAAATAAATAGGCACACACTTTTCCTTTTTCTAGAGAGAAGTGATAACTTATATTCTTTAATTTTATTAATCAATATTCTTATTCATCGTAACATATATTTATTCGTCGAATAAAAATGACAATTAAAGCTACTCTTTTATAATTTTTGTTTGTTAAAATTAACTTGATAGTTTAACTGAAACTGTTTACATATAACGTGTGATTTAACGGTAGGAAGTAGAATACAGCAAGAAATAGTTAGTTGACAATTTAACGGCCTATAAACCTTAAATAGATTAGCCTACTACTACTTTAGAGTTTAAAAAATTAAGCTGGGCAGTTATGTGATGATTTACAAGTATGTGGAGCAATACACAGCTATCAATGAATTGGACTCAATCTCAAAGATTTCTACTTTCTTAAAACCAAACGACACAGTTATAAAATGATATTGACACAGTCTTTCACCTTTATTTTGTTTATTCAAGGATTACACTCCGGTCATTGAACGGCCAGTTCCAATTTTATATCTACAGATAGAAGTAAGCTTGCTGAAGTGTTGTTGCCTAAATTTTATTAATAAACTATATAATAAGCATGTTGCTAACTAAATTGCGTTAGACCTATCGTTCTTTGTAGTTGAACACTGAAACCGACCGTAAGTCTTCGCTGGCCAATCTATAACAAGAGTTAAGTCAAAAGAGGGTTAATAAGCACGACTCCTTACAATTGATAATATAATCATAGAATAAATTTTATAGACACAAAAAATTGTTAGCATTTCTTCAGAGACATATAATTACGCAGCCAAAAATCAACCCAAACTATCGCACTTTATGATATGTATACCCTCTATCTCTAACCTGTAATCGTTCCTTCTCTTGATGGAAAATTAAATTTTAATCTAATCGATTCTCTTTTACTTCCTCTTTCAAATTAATGTACTAAAAAAGTAACGTTAAATAGTATGGTTCCCAATGATCCCAACAATAATAATTAGGTTGTTAAACTAGTAAGCAGTTAATAATGACTAGTTTTAAATTAATAATAAGTATTCGAGTACAATTAATAGGCATACGTTACCTTGTCGAACGAGAACTAAAAGGTTTTAGTGGGCTTCAATAATTTAGCTATAGATTTACTTGTTATTACTCTCATTATGTCGTCCCGCTCAGTCTGTCCTCATTAGAATAGCGCAGACCTTAAAATTATTCCTTCTAGTTCATTAAATATACCTAGATACTAATAATAGAACTGTTCTATTCCCACATTTTTGTCGAGAATATTATTATTATTCTTCGAATGAATATTGTGATATAATTATGCCTACGTCATTAATTCGTAACGCTTGTAAGTACGATCTGTCATCAACATACTTTTCCCTTTCATCTAACAATTAGATATGGGTACACTAAAATGTACAGAAAATCATAATTGATTTTGCTTTCATTACATGGTATCTCTATGAAGGTTGCATTTTCTGTAATTTGAAATATGCAACATTAATAGAAACTTGTAAGTGTAAATTTGTTATTGAATGCACTTGGACGGTTCCGGAAAAGGCTTTACTTGCAATTGGAAATACGGCCTTAACTCAAGGCAATTACTTGATGATTAATACAAAATAGGTACTTGTACAAGGATAAATCCAAATATAAAATTTTCCAATACCAAGAAAACCTTTCTTCCTTTAGAACAGAAAAGAAAGTTTCCTTGGAAAAAGAGTTATTTTTATCGTGCGTTTTAAAGCACATAAAAAGTCAAATGTCAATAACTTATGCAGAAACTTATCATTCGTGATCATTGTGCTTTAATCATTAATCATACTTTTGTAAATGCTTCAAGAATTTGATTATAAGATATCAATTATAAATGTTATGTTCCGTTTATTTTCACAAGGTTTGATGTTATAGTAAACTATGTAAGAAACAAAAAATGCACTCTAATGCAAATAATGCAGATGCATTCGAGGAGTTCGCTATGTAGGTATATTTTTATGTCAAACTATGTAACATTCATTTGAAATGATAATTACTCAGCTAAATTATAAAAACAGAATAACTTTAAAAAATTAAACCATACTGCTAAATAGGTCATAAACAATTTGACATATTGGATTTACTTGGCGCATCATCAGTTAATTTTATTGTTTCTAGTCTTTAGGAGACAACTTGTACTTAATAAAAAATGTTCTATTGAATATGTAAAAACTCCGAAAACTCTTAATTTTACTAAAACACTGCGTAGCAGTATATTTAATGTTTATTTTTAATGTTAAATCAATGATACATTATAGTTTTCGAACGTTAATACTAATTACTTAACGTAAGTTCTTTCTCGCATTTGTATCATTACATCCTAAGTTACACCTGATCTTTGAGCATCACATTGCTCGGCTATGATCAAGTGGAATGTTTTTATACTATTTTGTCTAATTTGCTATAACAACGACATTGAGGAATAATTGTTATATTTTATATCTACGGTGCTCTGCGCTTCACGGCTTTTCCCAACCAAATAGCAGCTTGTGTTAACAACCAAATAGTTTCATAATTATGGCTAGTTGTTAAAGGCAATTTAGCCTCTACTAACAAAGTCGATTCTTTTGTTACTTAGTATCTCGATAGACCATATTATTTAATACTAGAACTAATAGTAGTTTGAGTAGCTAGGTAGATAACAAGCAATAAATAGATGAGAATTGTTACGAAGTTTGACAAAAGTAGTAACATGAACTGTCCACCAAGTGTCATTGAAATAAGGAGATGGAACAAATCAAATGGGGGCACCCATTTGAAACAAAGTGACAAGTTTAAAACATGATTTATCCATCCATCACCATCTTAAAAACTTGTAACCGAATGAAACTTGCGTTATTTTATTACCAAATAAAGTCAATAACAAGCTAAAATCAGTTTAAATTAATATATTTTTAAAATTAAATTTTACATTAGCTCAGAATCAAAGATTTGAACGATAACATTAGGAATAAATGTGAGGTCATACTCTCATGAGGATATTATAACATCATAAATATAAGTATGCACGTATTTTTTATTGAAAAGACAGAAAGTAACAAAATGAAAAAGGTATGAAGAGACTACATAACTACACTAAACAAGTGGGCTTATTTTGTTCGGTCTCCTTTGTACAGTTGTTAAAAATATTTTTAATTTTATTCTACTTTTGTCAAAGTTCTCTTGTTTTAATTAGTTGTTAATTGATAAATATGGTTTAAATATGATATATGAATGTGTAATTGAGGTTTTATACTAGTGGCGAGTGTGCGACAACCCGGGGGCGGGCTTGTCACACCGCCAGCTGCGGTCACCGGTATGATACCGTATGGAGGTTACTATTTGCTTTATGTATTTTTGGACAAAAAAATATGTTCAATGAGGTACATACATCATGTATTTACAATAGTGCATATTTTTTTTGAGAATTCATCAATTTAGATTAGCCTCATATTATATTTGAAAATAACACTGTACACACGTTGTTTCAATGTAGCCGGAAAATTAGTTTGTTTATAAAGTAAATATCATATTGTTTAAATACTATTGATTGTGACTCGCCTTTATATAGACAATTTAAACTGCTAAAATGAAATGACTCAATTAAGGTAACCAAGTCTTTACCACTATCTAAACTAACTAATTTAAAATTACCTACAGCTGTATTGTTTAATATATTTACTAATATTATTTGATTTTCTTTATATCATGATTTTGCAACAAAGCAATGTGTAGTGATAAATCAGAGCAATACATTTTTTTTATTAATACGGATATTAGTATTTAATTACTACAGAAAATTAGTTGCGTTTAAGTATGTTTGTGATAAATCCCACTCTTTGGCAGTTGGCGATACTTGGTCTAAGCCATCTGTAGACGTTGAAGAGAGTATTAAACTTTAATTTGAAATCCATTTTGTTTTATTTATGACCATATTACGATAACCAAGAAACAATATAACTCGAAAACATTGAAAAGACATGCATTATAAAATTATATCACTGCTCATTCCTTTACAGTCTATATAAAAAAATCGTAGGTATACCCCATTTTAATACAACCTTTCTATGAAAAAGGGACATACCTGTGTTTATATAGGCTGTGGTAAACTACATTAATTAAAAATAATCCTATCTTTATCGCACAGCTAGAGTGTGGAATTCCTTACCGCCATACGTATTCCCTCCTTCATGCAATATGGGTTCCTTTAAAAGAGGCGTGTAAAAGCACTTTTTGGGCCGGAAAGGTGGTTCACATATGGAGTCCTCTATTGCTTATCAGGTGGTGTCGAGTAATTAGCTGAGCTATTTATAATAAAAAATAATGTGAGATTTTTTCTTAACACCAAATACATATTTAAATAGGTAGATATAAATAACAACAATTATTCTGACAAAATAAGGAAAGAAGGGAGGAATTCATTAATAATAATAATACTACCATTTTCCTAATGATTATAAATATTAATTATTACATTACCTACCTATGAGTAATCATCTTTTTTCTTCAAATATGAGTTCAATTATTGTATTTTATAATTTTCAAATTCAATTAATCTAAACTAGAAGTTGAATTATTATTATAATGGCTTGAAGGAGTGTCTTAATGTTGTATGAGACAAAATAACATAATACAAATGTACCTTAGTTGGATAATAACCCGAATATAAGTACTTCACAGACCATATTGTTACAGTGAAGCTTGTATATAACTCATAAATAATAATAAAGTTAACAATAACATTTAATATGTAATAGGTAAAAAAACAAAAAAATATATAAAAATCTTTAAACGATACCTGAAGCGGGAAATGAGCCCATGTCATGTGAGTGTCATGGCACGGATAAAATGAACACTTTTTTTGAAAAAGTGGAGCAAGATCGACATATCAACAATTACGACATAGCTGCAGAACTGGGAATTCACAACAAATTAGTTTAGACCGATTTGAAAAAAGCTGGGTACACAAAAAAGCTCGATATTTGGGTGCCACGCGAGCTCACTGAAAGAAACCTAAAATTAACCGTGTACTCATTTAAGATTCTTTTGTTTTTGAGAGACTGATAACTAGTAATGAAAAGTGGATCACGCATGACACGTGTGAAAAAGGTCGATCAGGCTTCACAAACGTTGGCAAAACCTGGGTTGTCTCGCAATAAGGTATATGGTGGGATTGGTAGGGAATTGTTCATTATGAGCTTTTACCGCCGGACAGAACCAACGATTCGGATTTCTACTGCCAACAACTGATGAGATTTAAGCAAGAAGTTGAGAGAAAGTGGCTGGAATTGATTAATAGAGAGGGTGTGGGCTTTCATCACGATAACGCTAGATCACATACATATTTAGCCACTCAGCAAAAATTAAGAGAGTTGGGCTGGGCGGTGTTAATGCATCCGCCATATAGCCATGACCTTCAGATTTTCATGTTTCGGTCTCTTCAGAATTCTTTAGACAGTGTCAGGTTATGTTATATTGCTAAAGGTTAGTTAATATTTAATTTTTCCTTGCCTAACTAGGGAATCTATTGCCAAGTACAATATAATATTTAAATAATATAAGGAGCCTAAATTAGGCTTCAAACGTTAAAAATGGATTGTAAAATGTCATTAGTTCAAATACTATTATGACACCATAATGAACTGTTTATGTCATAGAATTAATATATTAATTATAATAAACATGCTAAATGTTACGACCAAATATAAATAAAAATTTTGCGTTATGAATTTTTTTTGATTCGATTATGCCATAATTTCCACGCTTCGCTTTCCATACCATACATACTTGGGAGAATTCGTTATATTTGATTAATTGTACGCAGAGAAGTAAAAATATATAACGCAATTACAGTTTAGTTAAAAACCGAAATCCTTATTTTTATATAAATTTATACTAAAGTATAAAATTATTTCAATGAAAGTATAAAAAAGTTTCTTTTTAGAAGTATTTTGTAAGATTTACGTAAAACAATGTTATTTGGTAGTACTTTCCATTTCCTAGAATAGACCTAGACTTTTTCAAAGCTTTGAACTTTCAGCCCATCCATAACAGTGAAACCAAAGCGAAAAAAATACATTCTACATTAAGTTTTCCGTGCTTACCATTATGAAAAAAGTACCTACGTATCAAGATTAAAATCTTTTCATTTTCATTTCATAGCGAAAAATATTTTTAAAAAATTTGCATATGTAAAATTTCAGTATTAAAATGCATTTAAGGACATTTCAGCAAACTAGTAGATAGTTCATTATCATCTATGATGATGAACTATTTGTCGAAGGGTCTATTTGAATGATTGGCATCTGGGCTACTGGGCGTCTCTCGCCTGATAATCATCTTAACCGGGAGACGCCCACTGCTTGACATAGTCCCAAGCAGCCTCTTGATCTTGTAAGGTCTCCAAACCGATCGGCCCTATACTGCCCGCATCCAGAGGCTTGCAGAGACCTTCACCAAATTTTGGGTTCATCTTGTAGGAGGCATACCAACGCTGAGTCTCGTGGTACGCAGCCGCCTCTTCACATAATATTCATTCAAATAGCTGTCGTCAATAATATGTAAGAATTTAGTTTGAACAGGTTTTGAGTATAATAAAGCTAACATACATATAATAATTTTTATTACCTATTTACTTATAAAGCGCTCAATAAACGTTTCCGATGTAATGAATTTAATGTAGGAAGACTGCCAATATGCATGCATATCACGATAATTAAACACTGCATCAATACGGGTGCGTTGACGCAATGCGTCACGTAGAACCTCTTTGACCTCGATGCAGTTAGATAAAAAAACGTTATTGACTTAATGATAGATCATTGCTTCTTTCACCCGAATCATTCCTTGAGAAGTATATCTACTTTATAAATAACCCATAGGATTTGTGACTGGTCTTGTCCAGTCTCTATATCATCACTTTTTAAATCTATCTTACGTAGTGTTTTCTATTAGAGTTCGAAATTATCCGATCGAGCAGCACCGACCTCCTGGCGGGCCGCACTGTTAAACAATTGTATCTACGTATAGTAACTCCGATTAAACGGTGGTTATAATTGGTATTAAATATGTTTGTAATAAGATTCTAAGCTACTTTTCTTTATCCTGTTTGCACAGTTTTCAACTATTATGTTATAAGTTTGCAAACGAAATATTTTGACTTTAAAAATACTTTAAATCGTTAAATATGCGGGACTTCATATGGTTATATACAATAATAAAATATGATCTATTTAGATGAATAGGTAGAGGGTCACCTAAAATTATTATCCATATATTAATCTTACAATCCGAAGTCTTAATAATAAATAAATATATTATTTATAAAACTCTATAAAGTGCAATAAATATAATTAATTATTAATTCTCAGAAATACAATTAAAACTTCTGCAGTTAATTAAACATACTTACCTATAAATGTACCTAAGGTTACCTGTAAACTTATAATGTTCAATTTAAAGTCAAAAGTTTGATACCATGACGACTGTACACAAAAAACCTTAAAAAATAAATACAGTGAAACCATCTCGATTAACAGAACAAAGAAAATGTACCGAAATAATTCAATCCATATTTTAACAATAAAAGTATAATTTTTAAATAATATTTTCAAAAAAACAGTCAATAAACTGTCCAAAATCTGCATTCATCTTACTACAATATTATATTATTATTTTATTGCAAAATGTGATAGACGCCTTGAGAAAACAATGCACAATACTACTAAATTGATGTCAAACAAACGTGAGTGTGAAGACAAACTTATCTTCAAGGTAAAAACAGGCGACAACGCAGGTTGAATGGACGTAACGGTTACGCATTAAATGCATGTCATAATACTATAAAAGTAGATAGTGGCCAGTTGCTACGGTCAAATCAATTGAGTGACCGATTGCTTTTTATGCTATATTTATAAGAAAATACAATTCCATTTTATTTGGCTCTTTTAATGCTCGTTGAATTAGTAATGGTAGGTACTGAAAATCCTAGAAACAGAAAACAAAAATCAACATCGCTCAGGACTCCTTTACAACCTTTATATAACGACTTCAATGACTGAAAAAGATGGTGACGAAGCCCTACTTTAATTTATTTCATTACTATAAATAACACAGTTTAACTAATTATATTTATTAAAGGCTTTATCAAGAAGATAAACAAAACATTCATTAAACTTTAAGAATAAGAAATGTATATTTATATGTATAATTAAAGAAGCAATCATATATCACGTTCGCAGTAACAATAATAAACTAGCTTGTTGGCGTATTACATGAATGAATTTATTTTCAAGTATCAAAAGTGATTTTTGTCCTCCATATTAGGAGGGAATAGAATAAAAAGAAAAATAATAGTATTTACTAGCCAAAGTTTGGATTGTTTGGAAAAAAGGACCACACAAACTTTGTCGCTGTTTTTCACGCCATTGGAGGTTGAATTTGACATTCTTAAGTTTTAACCAAGTAGCTAAATATCAATTTTTATCTTTCATCCCCTTAGAGGCAGAATTTCCAAAGATATTTTATTAGTGCTTGATCCATAATTTTACAAATTTATTATTAAAAATGGATTGATTATACATTAGGTACAATATTACTACGTAAAAGTCAGTATAATATCAGGCAAGAGACGTCCACTGTCGGACAAGCCTCCCCCAAGGATCTCCAAACCACTCGGTCCTGCGCTGAACACATCCAGCGGCTTCCCGCGACTTTTATCAGATCGTCAGATCGTCAGATCGTCAGATCGTCAGATCGTCAGATCGTCAGATCGTCAGATCGTCAGATCGTCAGATCGTCAGTCCACCTTGTGGAAGACCTAAAAACTTTGCGTCCCCCGGTACGTGCCGCCACTCGAGGACCTTACTGCCCCAACGGCCGTCAGTCTTACTTACAATATGCCCTACCCACTGCCACTTTAGGCTCACAATTCTTTGGGTTACGTCGGTGACCATAGTTCTCTTACGAATCTCATCGTTTCTGATTTGATCACGCAAAGAGATTCCGAGCATAGCCCTCTTCATTGCCCTTTGAGTGACTAAACAGCTAGTGCAGCTAGAAATATATATAACTCACCATGCGATATTAACTTACTGCCCTAGACACCATCTCCTTGCCGGCGCTTTCCACGCTTCTTTTGAAAGAACCTATGTTATTTAAAAGAAATACGTGTAAGTGCAAGGAATTTCATGCTCGGATTGCGTGTCAGTGAAACAAGACTAGAAATCAGTTTATGTGTGAAATTGTGGTGGAGACATTGAATGAATGACTCACTATATATGTATGCTCCTAAGTGGATAGGAGAGTGAGGAATAAGGTCAAAAAGCTCTTTAGAACAGTCATCCTGCTATGAGGCACTTAGCGATACTATGTTACGACGTAATTACAGAGACCCTAAAATACGCACAACACACCGTGGTAACCTGTCCAGAGCATCGTAAACACACTGAACAGAGTCATCTCAAAGGTCAGAATAATTTTAAGTAAGACCGGACTTGAGTTTTTTATATATATTTTTATACAACCTGATAATTATTAAATAATTCCACACAATATAAAATCAATTGAGTCTGTTTTAAATATGTTATAGTTCGCTAAATATTTAGTAAAAATTAGACAATCAGAAACTGATAAGTCGCAGCACCGATTCCAAGTAAATGAATTATAACCTAATTTAGGTTATAATAAAAGCATATAAAAAAGCATAAATAATTCAATTTGAATTATTTATGCTTTTTTTGTTTGTTTTGAAGTCAATGTTATTGAACCAATTTTTGTCGGGCTCATTATTAGAAACGCAAGTGCAAACCATTATCAATTACCCCATTATATAATTGACTGAATTGTTAGTTGGTTTTTGTTGAATTATGTGTAGGTATAACATTAATATCGCTAAGTCATTATGAATATGGTCGGAAAAACCAAGCTCATGTGGTGATAAGGCACACCTACACTGTAAATAAATATAAAAACTATTAAATTATTTATTTCACCTCCACTTTATTTATATGCAACCAGCTTATCTGAGACATTTTTTGCAACAAATTACAGCAATCGAACAAAATACTTTTCTTTTCATGTTTAAATAAATAAGTTTCTTCGCATTTTATATGAAAATTCAAAACAATTTTTTTCATAGTTAATTTACATTTAATTACAGTATATATGTGCCATTTTGTTAATGGACTTTCTACCATTTTGTAGGTAGAGAATGCCATTGCTGTAGAAATTTAAGTAGTTTTAGCAGTCCTCTTTTGATGTTAACCTGACACTGCCTAAAGAATTCTGAAGAGACCAAAACAAGTGAAAATTTGAAGGTGCATAGTCATGGCTATATGGCAGATGCATTAACACCGCCCAAACCAACTCTCTTATATTTTTCCGGCTTTCTCTCAACTTCTTGCTTTAATCCCATCAGTTGTTGGCAGTAAAGATCCGAATCGATGGTTCTGCGGTAAAATATCATAATGAACAATGCCCATCCAAACCCACAATAAAGCTATTTTCAAAAATAGCGTAAATTTTATCCGTTACAAGGTGACCAGAGCGAGGTGCATCTTTGACATCAAAATTCCTGCATTAGGTCCTTAAATCACACAATTTTTTTTTTTCGCAGCTTTTGTTGCATTTTTTCCTTTTGAGTAATAAAATTTTTAAATGTATCTAGCACATACATCATTGTGCCACTGGAATCAGAGGTATACAAATAGCTTATACTATTATGGAAATATTGCTAGACTTGGAAAATATGGACATCCAGTTAAGATTGCAATGGATTCCATCTCACGTTGGGATAAGGGGTAACGAGGAAGTTGATAGACTGGCAAAACGTGCTATTACTGAAGGGGTAGAATACTTTATAAATCCCTTTTATTCAGAAATATTAAGTAATTTAAGCAAATATGGTTTGAATTGTGGATTAAATATTTTGACAACAAGTCTACTGTTAAAGGCATTTGGTATAGAACGCTACAAGACAAACCTCCTGGTATACCCTGGTGGGACAACGTTAATATTAGCAGATCTCAAATTATAGTGCTCCATAGACTGCGTTCAGGTCATTTTCCATCAAATAAGTTTAGACATCTAATGAAAAAGTCTCCTAATTGTGATACATCGAAGATGTGTATCACTTATTGATGGAATGTCTGAGAAATCAAGCAGAGCGTCAAGCATTGATGATCGGTTTAAACTTAAAATCGTATAATGTTGGTGTTGTTCAGCAAATTTTGACAGAACCAACATCGAAAGCTGCTTTCAAAGTTTGCGAAATGATTAAGAAATTAGATTGTCAGTGACTGCCGCTCTGTGTTATTAACATTATCTACTATTTAAATATGTATTAAATTATGTGGATTAGGTTATGATGGAACTAACATATCTTTAAGATAAAAGTTCCTAATTAAAAATAGATATAAAAAAATGTATCTAATTTCTTTATTTGATTGACTGAAAGAAAAACAAATGAAAAAGTAGTGGAAAATTTGATTCTTTTTTTGAAATTTCACCTTTTTAATGTCATGAAAACCAGCCAGATACAAATAGTACAGCCAAAAATATTTTATTAGAAGCTTACTAAATGCGAAAAGAAATGGGAATAATATTTTTTTGCATATTAATGTATATTTTATTCAAATTACGTTCGAGCGCGTTTATATAATAAAATAAAAAAATTGAAATAAACGTGTTGCCGCGTTGGGGACCGCTTATTATTATATTTACATAAGTTTATAGAATAGACAAAACTTAAAAGTTTATAATTCACCAATCCGATATTATTCCACATCTAAATGAGTTGTTCGCTTGAAATACTTTATCATTGTCAATATTTTTTTTATTTGTATTTGGGTTTATTTTTATTTATTTAGCGTTCTCCAGAAGCGGCGACCTTCACCTTTAACATATTAATAGGCTCTTTTAAGTTAATAGCCCGAGAGGATATTTTTTATTACTTCATAGTTTTTTTTTGTGTCAAGGGTTTTTTAAATTTTTTTACATTCTTTTTAAATTACTCGTGGACCTTATCAATTGTTCAGGTAACTTGTTTGAGCTTCACCTAAATGTGGATTTTCTTTAGAACCCAATTATTAAGACAAGATCTATAAAATCAAACACGATACGTCTGCTATGAGTTGCTGAAGAGTTTTGTATCCCACATAGTGCATGAAACTTCAGCATCTGTTCAATGTTATATTTCGGAAATACTAAAAAAGCAAATCGGACTTATGAAATTAGTTCAGATCTTCAAACGTCTAAACAAACCTTCATTAATTGTAGCTAAGATGGACCATCAAAAAACCGCATCAAATCGGTCCATTCATTTAGGAGCTACGATGTCACAGGCCAACACACCGACATGCCATATTCATAACACACTCTTTTTGCATCTCAGGTTAAAAAGAAATTAAATGCAAGCATTGAATGCTTATATTTAACCGGATGTACGTTTTAAAAATACCAACTCAGATTATAGGTTACAACTACAACGTGATCCGTAGAAAAAAATTTAAATTTAATTTTTTTTTGGTGAATTACTGACTAAGCAAATACTTTATCAACAAAGTAATCACTTATTACGTAATGGAGAATATTTAATTATCTCTCATATATATTTCTAGTTTGCATTGAATTTCTGAATTCAATAACCCGTATGGTTGTGACGTGTTCAATGACGTCACATTCGAAGATTTGAAACAAAGCATAGTGTGCGCGGGGTTGTGTGCTCTTTATATAGTAGCCGGCGCAGTTTGCTCAGCGAGTAATCGCGCCATGCTCGCTCGCAGGCAGTTGTGTACGCTCGTTGTCGCCGCGCTCGTCGCGTGCGCACTCGCTAGGCCAGAATTAAATGTTGCAACTAAACCTAGTGAGTAAACAATAACTATTATAAGCTGAGTAACCTAAAATCAATTAGTTATCTTGAATTTTAAGTGTTACATCTATACAGATGTCCCTTCTAACCCTGTGGATTATTGTACTTAAGAATTTTAGAAAAAAAATATTTTTGTTTATATTCCCTACGTATAGACATCATCTTAATAACATATTGAAAAATCTGCCACATATAACAATATTAATAATATGCAAAATAGATATTCTTACTAAGTCCGCATTGTGAACATTTTTTGTCTGTGGGTATTTCCTCAAAATTACCTCCTAAGTATTATTGGTATAGTGTTAAAGGTTTTTTTATGATTTCCTGTTTGAAATAAACTGTGACGGATCCACAAGGTCGTATCATGCATGGACAACCTAATTTTACGATAATGACAGAAAAGTGAATCTTAAAAATCAAATAGATTTTTAAAGCAATCTATTGTGGATATTTATGTGGGAAAAATCTGGAACATGCTTTTTAAATTGCGTTTGTTTAATAATTATTAATCATACATAGTTTATTTCACGTGTTGTTAATGTAAATAGAGATCTGCTTGACGTCATCATTTTTATTGCAATTCTTAACTACCTAAATAGTAAACAAACGTACCTAATTTTCTCATTAGTTATATGGCTAAATATTTCTATTACTGCGTTTCCCATGGATGCTTTTTATTATTACACCAATAAGAATATTTTTCCACCTGAATGATTAGTCGGCCTTTAATTACCTAGTGTGTCATCAACTCGGCAACAATCGATTAACGATGATAATCTTGTAATACTGTCGTTTTAGTGATATCATTAAGTACCAAGATATTGTTTACCGTTAAATTACCTTCGACGAGGCAAATATTTGTATCTTTGAATTTCACATAGAAACGGAAATAAACATAAATAACACGATAAGCAATAATGAACCTTTGATCTAAGATATTTCTTGCGTATCTGTGATAGCTATATAGTTTCGCATTCTTCAAAGAGGGACAACAATAGGCGTTCTTTACAAATACATGCATATGATGAATATTATGAAAACCCTCATGTCAAAAAATAGTTCTGAATTGCTTACTCCGTTACGAACTTAAATGGTTAATATCTAACTTTATAATTATAGCCTTAATGTCGTCCTTATACCATAATAACTTATATATTTTAGAGATCATTTTCTACGTACAATCTACGTTATGTAGGCTCTTACCCACCATGTTTCTTCTAAGTTTCGCAGGTGGTTACTCTATTAAACCTAACGTTATTAAAACCAATCACCATTATTATATAATCTTTCCTCCTCCTGATATTATAAAAAACTGTACGTTCCTTTTTTTCTTAAAATGAAGATGGATTGATAATATAATGTCTTTAAAGAGTCTGTAGAATGTAAAATTTCTTTGATAACAAAAACCTGTGCTTGAATTGGCGGATGTACAATAAAGATATATTCTATTCTATTCTATGCGTTACCCAGATTATATAATTATTTTCTAGTCCACATGCCCCAGTCTAGTTTATATACAAATAAAGGTTTTGATACATAAGTAAAACCTGCCTATCTTCCTTTTCTTTATAACTCTTATATACGTACAACGGTACCACCTATAGCACGTATATAAATGTTATTGAAATTGTACCAAATTATATATTTCGTTTAGTTTCAGGCAATTTCCTTACAAAAAGTGTCAGACATGAAGTTGTAACACCAGAAAAAGAGCCTAAATCATTCCAGCCAAATAGCAATTCAGTGGCGGTTGTGGTATCTCCGGATGAGAACAATTTAGTCCCTGTATCTGTACCAGTGCAGCCCCAGGTGCAGCACACCCAACTCTTCCAGGATGTTTCCAAGCCAGTTAACCAGCGATTCCCCCACGCGGTCCTGTTCGGAGGAACTTGTGGAGGTACCATCATCAGCCCGAAGTGGGTCCTCACAGCTGGTCACTGGTAAGTGACTCATCTTTTATTCAATAACTAAGCATTGTGTTCTCTTCTGCTCCGACGGCTATCGCTCGTACGTTGTTGACCGTCTCAAGCGGTGGCGATGTTACTGATAACATTACACCACCATAAAATTTTTAGAATTTAATAGCAAAGATAATAGATACTATTAATTTCACATACAATAAACGAAACAACAAAAGCAAACTTTCAAATACTAAACAATACCGAGAATGGGTGCAGGATTAAAAGGAAAAAATAATATAAAAATGGTTCTTAATAAATGTGATAAAAATATGTTGTCAAAAATACATGATACATGATATAAATGGTAAACGGGATAATTGTAAGAAATGGGAAAGAATGTTTAGTTAAACCTTAGAAAAACTGGTAATTTTTTATACGATCAGTGCGAGGCATAAGTTTCCACAAAAGAATAATGATCTTGTATCTTGTGTAATCTCTGACACAGAGACGTATCCCGTGGTCATATAATTGTTTTTATTTCTATTAATTATTAATATAAGGAACGTTAATCACTGTGGGTTTTCCTTGTAGGTACACGGATAGCCTGCAAAACTGTTTTACTGGTAATAAAACGTGCATACATTATTACATGTCACTTGATATATTCAATTAAATCTAATATTTTGGATCTGTTACCCTACAAAAGATATATGTATTATGATAGGTTTTCTGCAAGAACACATTATTACAGTGAACAACAGGAAAGTACATATATTTGTCTAATTTAATCTATTTCTCTACCTACAACCAATTAAGCATCAGAAAGACACTATGATATTACTAGTTTACTAGATGACGAAAAACTAATCTAACTGCATAAAGATTGCGTATTTCTAAATAAACTAAAATATATTTTATTTATCATTATTTTAAATAAACCTCTCGTAACATTTTTTCAAAAATTAATGTCAAATAATCTTTGTTATGCAAAATTTTTAAAATGATTGAGAAAACCTTTGCACTGTTAGATTTCCTTCAAATATCGCCAATATGACACAATGAAAATGTTACTAAAAATATAATACATACCTTATTAACTAATGAATTGTTTTAAAACTTCACCAATTTTTCTACTGGTTATATAAAGAAAATGTAAGGAACATTTTAAATTATCAGTGTTACCATGACACGCGTGATAACCTCCACAGATAACATAATACCTAAGATCTGTTACATAATATACAAAAAGCTATTATTGTTAAGTTCAATTACCTAATTACCTACTTGATATACATCATACCTATGGCTATGTACTTAGAAAAAGCGCAGCAAGTAGTCAGGAAATCTTGTTTTAAATCTACCTGTTTTCTCAATCACTGTAAAATGGGTCGCATCATCGGGTCAGTCAGTTGCACCAAAACTGATATGGGTGAGTTTGATCGTTGACACCGAATTACGCTAGTTACTTATTTAGGTACATATTTATTAACTACAGTGGGTAATACTGATAATATTATTTATTTAAGCCGTATAATATTCTTTTTATGACAGAGAATGTTAAAAGAAATATCTACATCATAAGCAATTTTTTACATCTACATAAGCAATTCTTTAAATATCTACATCATAAGCAAAAGCTTACTGATAGTGAGCCCCCACCAGAAGCTTGTCCTTGTAGTACTAAACTACTCATCTCAGGAACTCATCACTATAAGCTAAAGATAAGAATCTATGATGGGTGAAGGTAAGTCTTCTTCCGGGTGCTAATTTTCATGTATACAACGAACTTTATTATTTTACAATTTATTTATTTTTCTAAAAAGATCAATTCCTCAAAAAAGTAACAATTACAGCTTTCATTCTAATGTTTTTTAAACTATCGAAACCCAATCAAGGCCTGCGAGCCGCGCCGCTATGCGCCATTGATCGGGGTACATTTATAAATCTATCGCCAAATTAGTTTCAACAGAACTAAGGCAATAGTTATTTTACTCTCCTGCTTATTTGATCTGGGTCAATTGTGATCGCGCAAACTCATTCAACAAATAACAAATTGAAAATCACTTTGGCAACAATCATAAACCAATACCCGTACCAAACGAGACTGGCATTGTTAGTCCGTCAATGAATACCACTATTGAAAGTTGACTTTTCACTTAAATTAAATATTAACTACTGCTTACAAACTATTCAAAGAAAAGCATCTACAAATATGTTACAAACAAAGCACATTAATCAAAGCACCGTGACTCAGGCCAACAGATTAGTTAAAAAGTTATTGATAAGTTGTTACTCGTATTGTATTTTATTTCACTCCATGCTCAGGCTAACTATTATAAAGTCTTTTCTTATTATATATAACCAATTAAAGTTATGTAACTATTACTAGTGCTATATCTTTAATTGCATTTATTTATCTTTCTCATACATATTCCCTGTTTTGACGATTCAAAAGAACTTAATAAATAAGTCTATTTAAATAAAGATATTTTGACTTTGACTTTGACCCGATTATTATTCTATACTTTACTCTGAGATTTGTCATGTATTTATGAACTGCAATGCAAAATGTAAATAAATAATTTAACAATATCTATTCAACTTCTCCACTGCTAAAAATGTTTGGATCACTATTTCTTTAGATAGATAAATTAAAACTTCACCAATATGCGCGTTATGCTCTTAGCGAGACTCCCTGCACTAAAAAGTAAAACCTTAATAATAATATATTTAAAAAATACTCTATTTATCTTAAATTGTCAAAATATTAATATTACAGATAATTATTTAAATTACTTAGCAGTAAATTCTTATACTAATTATATAATCCTCTTATATATAAAAATGAATTGATATTCGTTAGTCCCGATAAAACTACGCAACAGCTTGAACTATATAAATTATTCGATTTTATTTACGTGTTGCTTAAAAATAAAAATAATTGGGAAAATTCTAAAGAAAACCTTATAAATCTTCTGGTTTATTACGCTGTCCTTATGAATTCCGCCAGTATCGAGTTTTCTGCTGAAAAGCTTCTTTAATAATATACAACTGAATATCGGTTATTTCGCATGTAAAATCTTCAAAAGCTATTTATAACTGTAATTTCTTACATCTATTTCGAATATTTTTTGATAGATGGTGATAGTGGCAGTATTAGTGTTATAATGGTTACCGGGGCAACTAGTATGTCTTAGAATTACGTAAATACTTGACTAATTTTATAAAAATAACCGTAAACAGAGAATCCAACATATCCCCGCCAATAAATTGATCCATTTCTCTATTATTCTTATTTCGAAAGTACCTACGTAACATAAAATGTCAAGAACTACAAATAGACTGCGTAGTCATCAAATACAACATATATTTTATTATATATGGGTAGGTATATGCTAAGGAAAATTTTATATAATTTATATATAATTATAAAGAAAAGATATATTTTATAGTCAGTCATAATTAGTCACCGCGATAAGAGAAATATTTTCCACATGCCAAATAGCGCCATCGTGACAAAATGTGTTTTTGATTGACCTTAAATCGTTATTTCTTATCGAAACAGTTCATAGTTATCTCAACTTAGGTTATCGAGTGACTGTAATCACAAAGTACACGTATTAGTTACAATTAACACGATAATTTTCGAGGAAGAATCTAAAAAATTAAACCATTCTAGTTACATAAATAATCATGGGACTGAATAGCTTTGAGCTAAAGTCCCTAAAATAAACTGAAGATTTTAAAAATATGTAATTATTTCTAGAAAAAATGTGTCTGCCATAATGTAGAACATATGTAGTGATTTACTCACCTAAACGTCATTTTTTATAAAAATATACCACTATCCTTGGCTTATTGTAATTTTATTTAGAAGTTGCTTATAGTTGAACACTGGTCAAGTTTATTCCTCTCATTGATTATAGTGTCAAATTCAAAAGATAAACGTGTGTTAAACAATGATTTTATATGACGTTTTAATTATTTCACTTATCTTATCTTATTTTATCCGATCTAATGCAAATTTTCTCATTACCTTAAAATAACTTCAACAAACTTACAAACAATTTACAAAAAACTTTTTTACCTTCTTTTCAGTATAATGAAATCCGTGTTCACATGATTAAACACCATCACACACTCCAACTCACTATGAGTTGGAGTGTGTGATGGTGTTTAAGTGTGTGAAAAACACTTAACTAACACTGTAACTTACAAGAAAAGTTAATCGGTCAAAATCGTATCCTATCCTATTCCAACGGCAACAGTGCCTCGTTTTGAAGTATAGTAAAACCTTTCATTATATAAATATAGCATACTCATAATAATAATATAGCACATACGATAAAAGTGGTCTTTAATTATGATAATGGTGTAAACTCGTACTTGAAACATTGAACTATAATTAACCAATCCATTTATCAAATAAGTGCAGTGTAGTAGCAGTGAAGTCGCACAGAATAGTACTGGCGGCAGTAACTACTTTATGACCGTGTCATGTTTGTTATTTACAGTACCCTGTTCACGGGAGGTCGCTATATCTTGGCGGGTACCAACAATTCTGACGACGGGTCTGGCGTGACCAGACGGGTTAAGAAGCTACACATACATCCACTTTTCACCGTCGGACCCTATTGGCTGGACGCCAAACGGTACAACATCAAACAGGTACTAACTGTATTTCAAGTAGGTTTGTATTTCACTGATCAATATTATTACTAAAAAAGAGCAGAAAATATATGAAGTTAATAACAATAGTAGGCACGGAGTAATAACTACAAACCAGCAATCTAAAGATTTTCTAGTCCATTATAGATAGATATTTAATTTATTTGCATCATCATATATACACACATATTTAGGATACATAAAATTTACAACTTTAAAAACATTCTGACATAAATAAGTTGTGTAACCGCCGTGCAAACAAGCTAAAGCTCAGCTATGTATATGCCTAACTAAATGGTGACATTAAGCTTATGCCCAGATCACAAGTGCATGTGACCGACATAGATTATCTAATATCTCATGAACTAAAGTAAAGAATTGACGTTTACTTTAGTTGATAACTTTTACTTACTTATTTAATTTAGTTGATACAATATTTAATGCAAATTTCAAATAATTCATTCATTTTCCGTTATTGTCACTGACTATTTACATATGAAAGTTTGCGGTTATTTTTTCTCGTTTTCATTATATACTACATTCATAGGTCTCCAAACTTTGAAGCCTACGGGCCATAATGATTTTTCAGTTTGTTCCAAGGGCTAAACCAGTTTTAATTTTTTACATTCCACTCCCATAACTGAACACAGGCGAACATATAGGAGAAAATAAGAGGAGTTTGGGCCATGACACTACCAGGCTTGCCAAATGGTGGATGAGGGGATAAGCGTTGAACGCAAAAAAATAACGCCATTATGAATCATGAGTTTTCTTTCGTAGCATATAATGGTGGTAATCGATTACCGTAGCCTAAAACACTTGTACTATCACGTGTACTCTAAAAAAATAGCTCATAAGTCTACTTTTACAAATTTAAATGGAATTTTTGTTCAAACGTTGTTGGTAATTCCTCCCAGGTTGCAGCCAGGTGGGACTTCTTACTGGCGGAACTATCCGAACCTTTAGAGCTGGACGGTGTAAACATTGCCAAGGTGGAACTTGACGACCAATCAGAGACTCCCTCGAACACTATGGTCGGATACGCTGGCTATGGAACGGATCACCACGGGGTATGTTTTGAATTCAAATAGCTTATTTATTAATTAAAACCTTTAACAATTTTTTCATGACAGGAACTGTGCTTAATTCGATGTATCGATGTAGATATAAGGGTATTTCGAATTTAGCTTAGTAAGAAGGTAATTAAAGTCGAACAGTCGTTACACATCAATTATACAAAACCTGATTTTGAAAACAGGGCTTAGGAGCTCATATGCGCCCTATAATTGAAACCTATATTAGGTAGACAATATTACATAGAATCTAATAAGATATTACAATGCATTTATAACAAAATTAAATTGATTGTTACCTACTTAATAATTTTGTCTATTATAAAACGGACCGTTTTATAATAGACAAAATTGTTATTGCCAACTGAAGAAATTCAATAGACTAAATTTCTAGATTATGCTAACGAGCAACTTGGGTTTATTCCTGTTTTCAAATGTAACCAAAAGAGCAGAGCTAATAAAATGTATGTAATGAATTTTCCCTGTCGGTTCATAATACTTATCACCTTATACTTCGACATGAACAAAGACTGTATTACCTGTCATTGTTTAGTCAAAATTTATTAGAAAATAACAAAGCGACTTTGAAGTGATTAATATTAACAATTTGTAATAAGGAAACGATAAAATAAACACATCCTATTGATCTTGCATGAATAAACAAGTAACAGTACACGATGAATACAATATAAGGTAGCTCCAGTCATTACCTATGTGACTTGGCAACATTTACAAATTAACTGTTCCCAATTGTGGATCACTGACTTAGCTAATCCGACAGAAAATATATTGTTACTTGCTGCTAATGTCGAGGACAACCTAATAACTACCACAATAAATAACATGTACCTTAAAAAACTTATATTTACAACACCTAACGTAAGCATTGTAACTTTAAATATATTTTGCCCCGGCCGGAATATGTACTACCTCCTTTACTACGTATTAAACAATAACAAGTTGATGCCAACGGTACTACTTATTGTTGTCCAAACATTTATTAAATCGTATTTTAGATAAAGCATTGTCGAACTGTTATTTCTCTCTTAGTTTTCTTTATTATTTTGATGGTTATTATCCAACATGAAAAAGGAAAACAAGGGTTTTAAGCTAAAATAAAGCCGTTTTTTTCTAGACAGACTGACTACATTTCAATTGCTTTCCGACTACCAATACAGTATTCACGATGGAATGCAAATACTAATCAATTCGCAATCCCCGATATACAAGCAGTATTCAGCAACCTGATTAATTTTAATTGAATGCATTAATGTTTACAAACATTTTAAATCACAGGGCACCATGCGGTCAGAGATGCACGCTATGGACCTTCAAGTTCAGTCCAACGAAGTATGCAGAGAACTGGAGCAATATAACAGCGAAGACATGTTGTGCGCACGAGGCTATGCACCCAAATTCGACGCCGCGTGCAATGTGAGTACCAAATAAAAATTTACAAACAATTTAAACTAAATTATATAGTAACTATCTTATTTAATCTGTACTAAAGATCCGGATCTTAAGAACAAACTCGTGTATCTTGTTCTATAAATATAATTGCTAAGAGAATATCTACCATACCATATAGCATTTGAATGGTATTCAATTCAATTCATTATCGACATTAATGAACGACAGGTTTATAAGGCTCCACGTTTTCTTAATTTTCCATTTATCTGTTTAATCTATGTTGACTATTCCAATTATGTTTATGAAAAGGATAGCAATAAAAATTATATTAGATACTCTCAAAAATCTTGACATTTGTATGGTAATATTATATATTTATATTTGTAATATTATGCATTTGTATATTGATTTAAATTAATATTATGTATTAGTATAGTGTAAGTTAATATATATTAATATATGCTTTATTTTTCTACACTCAATTAGTCACCCTGCAAATGCTCTCTCGAAGTTCATTGTCGGTTGGTTGGAACCGACCTCTTGCTAGAGATAAATCCACTTTTGTGTTTTATATAGGTACAATAATATCATCATAATTTTATATATTTTATGTATTTAATGTATGTATACTAAGGTGCTTGTATAAACACTGATATTTGTATTGTTGTTGTACTTGTATATTATAAGTATTAACTTTCGCCTAAATAGTGTTCAGAATCTAAGTAACATAATATATTTTAATATTTATGTTGAAACTAGTCCCGCTACTGTTTACTCTATGCTAGACCTAATGCTTGACTTTAAACGATATTTATCACTAATTCTATATATTTATCTTCTAATATGTTCTATGGATATCAAAGTTTAAATAAATAAATAATGAGCAAATAAGATACTTATATAATTTGGAATACTATTACAATTTAAAATTAGTGACCCTAGAAGCAGGCTCTAGCTCAATATGTCATCAAGAAACAGTATTTTGTTGCGTTACAACTCGATAGTTACAACGACTATGTTATTAGTTAATCGCCACAATGACAAACATAATAATATATATTTCAACACAGTACAGTACATAGGTAAAATCATGAGCTTCCTATTGTGTATGTAACTTGCATTCACGTCGGTTAAACGTTATCACGTAGCGAACGAATCCGTTCCGAATAAGTAGGAATAATACTTGAACAAATTATTTGTATTTTGTAGGTACATACCTATATTTAAGTGCCTTAGCCAGCTAAGTGTATTCAATTTTCAATCTCAACTTTTGTATAATGGGCAAAAGTATTACACTACTTCATTAAATCATTTCATTTGATCAATAAAATCTAAAATTTATTAGAAGAAAATTTCCAACCTCAAGTAGATATAATATATACAATAGGGAAACTACAATACTATATATAATTAAAACATTACAATAAAACAGTCCTATAAAAGAGTATGTTTAGCCAAAAGTAGGCTGTATATTGTTTTCATATTATATAATTAATTATATTAATTTAAACATTCCATATTTGTATGAAATAATACAGTCAATGTTCTGATGTAGTGTACATATACTCATGTTGTTCACATAACAGAACAATCCCCGTAATATAAAAAAAATTATACAACTTACATATTTACAAAGTCTAAACTTACAATTCATCTCAAATATTTAGCTGAACCCTATGCGATATACATATTTAATTTAGTCATGAGGACTGCAAGAACAATATAGGAACCAGATATTGATGTCTATATATCAAAGTCGAGTATTGGTAAATGTTTTTAAATAAGACCATGTGTTTTCTTCATTGATAGTTAAACATGATACTTGAGAAAACTGCTTATAAACGTTCATTTTCTCGACCTGTTCACCAGATGAATCTAAAATACGGTCCTCCCACAACTCGCCTTGGGGAATTCTTAGTTAATACTTTTATTTATGAACTCGTTGACCCGGTGAACTTTGTTTCACTTACAAACTAACACTATTTCATACGATTTTTCATAATTTTAAAATAAAACTCAACATAGATTTTATTTAACACAAAGTTAAGGAAAATCCGTTATTAATTCCCCATGTAATAATTTCGTATACCTATAGCAAACGTTAAGTGGCCACTTTTATCACTAAATAATTTTTGCTAAAATACCTTTTTATCCTATTCTACACTATTCAGTTATACATTTCTCAAAAATAAAAACATTAATTGGATGGAGCTGCTTTATCATTTTCGGGTGTTCTCTACCTCAAGTAAATAATGAAAGTAAGGAATCTAGTGAACGACATGCACAAATACCTAGGCTTAATGTACAAACAGCTTCCCGCTGTGTTGCAATATTGGAAATCAGGTTACGATCGAGCTGAAATGTTTAGCAAATGGATTAAAAGTCTCTAAATTAAATAAAGATAAAAAATGTATAACCTTCACAAATAGGAGTGTCGCACTCAATTCCTCACTATAAGTAATACTTGAATGCGCTTGTAAGACTTTCAAACTTTCCATCGCTGTGTCCAAAATTATCATAATATCAACTGATTAATATTTTATAAATTGCAGGGCGACAGTGGAAGCGGGCTGGTGGGCAATGGGCGGCTAATGGGCATTGCGTCTTGGGTACAAAATGACGCCTTCGAGTGTCGCAACGGTAACATAGTAGTCTTCTCCAGGGTAGGGCGAGTACGCGACTGGATCAGACTAGTCACAGGCGTTTAGACCATAGCAATAGCGACGAGGCCGTTTATTAGAAAGACGCTAGTTACGATAGAAAGATCATTGCGTAAAAAAATTTAAATTGTTGCACAACAAAATTATACTCAATTTTACGCAACTTAGTTACCAATGAATGACAAAAAATGCAATAGTTTTCAAGTTATCGTTTTATATGCAAGTGTTTCAATTACAAACTCATTGGGCTAAGATATACCAACCCATCGCATCCCTGATAAACGATTCCTTAGACTTAAGAGAAAAATACAATAATGATTAGTTTTAAAATAATGTAATTATTGATACTTGGACATTTACAAAATAAAATAGTTACCATAGTAAAGATAAACTTACCCGTCTTTTTAAACTTATACTGATCACCAGTAGTTCCAATTAATAAGTATAAGTCAGCAAACTGGCTGGAAACATTGAAAAATCAGATTCTTTTTCGGTAGCAGATCAATAGTACAAAATAAAATTGTAATATTTCTTGAGATGTAAAATCTAGTCGTAGTCAACCTGTTACTAAAAACTACTTTCTTTCAAAATATTTTTGCCACTATTATCATATTTACGAACTTATTACCTATATTATTGTCAAATAAAAAAAATATATGTTTAACGTAAAGTAAGTTTTAATGTACGTTTATAATGATTTGTAATTAGTGTTAAAGAGAGTAAGCAGTCTCCTATAATGACGTCATGGAAATGAGCATCCTTTATTAATTAGGTACATGCTCTAGATCCCAGGCACAAACTAAAGTCAAAACGAATAAAAATTGTTGACTGGTTTTATAAACTACGTAGTAATCCTTGTCGCAGATTAAATTAAATAAGAACATTATATATTTTTATATTCACATATGAAGTAAGGTACTTAATTTATATATATTCACTTAAACCTTTTATAGACTGCCTTGTCAGGCGTATGTGATTTTATTGTTGTGAACACATATGAAGAACTAAGTTGTAAAACGCTGATCAATTCAAGACGTTAAGTGTTGATAATTGTATACCTTAAATAAAAAGTTAAAAATTATTTGAAGTGATTTATTTTATAAAAATTCTTTTTAACTCAAATGGAAGATATAAATATAACTTAAATTCTGTTATCTCATGGTAATGGTGTAAATTTAAGACCAATTTACAGTATAATAATTAATCAATGAATGGCTTGGAGAGGTCAGGTTGTTTACATCAGACCATTTTATTACAGTTAGTATATTCGTTGGGCTACGAGTTAGTAAAAACAAAAACTACTCTTATGTTCCTGAAAATTTAATGACTTTAATAGAAGAATAACTAAATTAAAACAGCAAGATAGAAGAAAAATCATTCATTATTAACATCATCTTTTATCTGATTATGTTCAAGCAAAAGACCAAAATTAATCAATGACCTAACAAAATATACAACAAAAGTCATTAAATAATTAAGTCCAACCAATCAGTTAGTTAACTGCGGCAACGATAGAACCAATACATTGTATTACTGATTCAACTCGACCATTAAAATGAACTAGTTACATAATACAACTTACAATTTTGAATAATATTGTGATTAAAAGAAAAAGCTAAATAATTCTTTCCTACTTATATAATGTGTAATAATATAAAGTGTCGACTACTTATAATATGTATAACTATCTTTAAATTTTCACACAAAGAGCAGAGCGCGAAAGACGCAGTCGACTGGGGTCTGGCGGCCCGTTCACGGCTGTGCGGCTGCCAGACGGCAACCGGACGTCAGTCGGACGAGAGTCCGGCGGAGGACTAACGGGCCCGAATCGGGTGCGTCTCTCCGCACGCTCGCCTTATGCCGATACACACCACAATCTCGCTAAACACTATGTCACTTATGCCGAATGTTAGACAAATAAGAAAGCGACGACTTCCCAAACCAAAATTACAGTACTAACAAATTTGGAGATGATGTTAATCGTTAGTTCCGGGCGCGCCGGCACTACTCTTGTCCAGCATAGTACGCCGTCGTCAACAAGTTCACTGCGTATCACAATGTCCACAGAACACGGCACACGAGTCAGTGAGCGGCGATACTTGTGTACAATTTACATTTAGGCGACGACACGAGACGCGGTCCTTGAGCTTCAGCTTACAATTGTTATCTCGATTGTGTTAAGCAGGCTATGCTCTCCCTTGGAATCGTAACAATGTAGCTTTTTTTGGAGTTTTATTTTTTTACAATATATTGGATTTGTTTCTATAATTAATTAAATCTAATATTTACAATGGAGGTGAATGGACAATATTCAAAACTCTACTTATAACCTCGAAAATTAATCCTGAAATTCCTACCCGAAACGAACATTATCTACAACTTTTAATAAAAATTTAAAAGTAAACTCTCGCCACAAATTAATCTAAATACTGTACAGATCGAGTTTGCGTATCGAATTCCGACTTATAAATCATTCGCCGAAGACGAACATGTCTCATGGTAATATTAATAATACGGGTTAAAAGAACGCGGCCGGTGGCTAGCAGGGAGATGACACGCACCGGTGTCAACGGTCAACAGCTAAACGTAAACAAGAAACACAGACTCGATCCAATATTTATTTAGAAATAATAATAATAGGTATGTATAGTGTATGCGTGCGTGAGAGGGCATGTGGCGGGCTCATATCTTGTGTATCTTCTGCGAGACGACGACGGGGTTGTTGCGGCGGATCTCCTGCGCGCCCAGCTCCCGGTAGTCGAATGAGCACTCGTGCTTGTCGCTGTACCGATGCACCGCGCAGAAGAGGCCTCCGCAGCGGCACTCGAACCCTGCGCATGCCACACAACATCATTTCACACCGGCTCTTAGTATACGCAGATATTCCACTCAGCTACGCCGCCGATATAACACATTAGTACTTAACACGTTAAGACGTTAATAATTGGGATGTTTTCTCAAAGACGGCGGGCAACGGGGCGGTGACACCTCTGTATAAACAGCAAGATCGCGGTTCTCCCATCCCGTTACATGCTGTCGCCCAGAACACGACCTTATCATTACAATGCTATAATACTATACATAGTGAAAAATTTATTGGACCGGCTAAGATCTTACTTAATACATTTAAAAAATATATTAAAAATGGAAAACTGCGATACATTTACCTATCCCTTAACACGCCGAACGAATGATTATGAACGAACTCTTCGTAAGTTTTATAAGGATAAAACCACACTTCTCTTTTGCGGACGCATTTAAAACGTGCGTACTTGTAAGTTACGTGGTTTTTAATATAAATATGCAACAAAATATGAAATTGTATTTGATAGCGTCTCTTTCATGTTTTGTAAGCAATTTTACAAGCTCAACAAAGTAAACAATTTTAAACGACTAATGAGTTATGACGTAGACTAATACTACGTCTATCGAGAATATTTGAACAAACGAGAAGTACGGAATATCGTTATTTCTTGTGGGACACAAATTAAGATTTTAACTCCACTTTATAAATACTTCCTTAAACCTAATAAAGGTCACGTATACATCGATTCATTCTACTATGGCATCGTGTAGAAAGGGGTATGGTAGATTTTTCATAAAAATAATTTTTGCTATCCAATGCATATAAATAAGGATTTATGAATTTCAATAATATTGTTTACATTTTTATTCTAACTTTATAAGTTGGGATGTAAGATTTTTAAAGTATCTGACAATTGTACTAAGATATCTTAGTGTATACACTTAGGATCGTCACCTAGTGTCATCCATAATATAAAACATGAGTTAATTGATAACATTACATAGACTTTGGGCATAATATTAAAATTTCGAAGAATATAAATAGCTGTATAACATGTTTTTATGCCTAAAAGAACTTTTGTTATTATAACGCTAAGCTAAAGTCGATAAGGTATGAAAATTAATAATAAATTTTGTCATTTTTGATTTAAAGCCTTTACTAAACTACTATAACTTATGCTTCATCCCCGCCAATGTGACGTTTCATATTCCTTTTAAGCATGCAACAGATGTTCAACACTACCACACTAACCTATGAGTAGACACGATAAAACTTACGTTATCTAGTTTGGATGAGTCTTAGATAAACGAATTATCATTTAAATTATCCAAACAATATACGAAGGTCGAATGCATCTTTCGGTTACCTTAGCCGTTCTTTTGTTCTTTTCCCCTGTTTATAGTAAATGTAATTCTTAACGTTAAATAAATGAAGGTATATACCAAAATCAATGATTTGGTATATACCCTAACGTATATACCAACCAAATGTTATTAATAGTAAGCTCAAATTTATTTTTAACACTACTAGGCATGTCCCGACATTACGTATACGCGATATTGACAACTAGTAGCGTATGTACAGTGAAATCCACCGACTTTGTCTATGAAGTCATTAACCAGACTTGTTATTCTATGGTGCAGTTATGCCAAACTTAAAAAATTGGTAGTACCATCGCAGATACAATATTAATGTGAATACCGGCGCACTGGTAGGGCTAAATATTCAACAGAAATCACAAAAAATTAACTAATTTGGAATCAAACATTAATAGGCAAATCGCCCAAAATGCTCCATATAAATGTTTCAAACATTGGACGTCGCTTGTGGCTATCTATGTATGGGACGCATCGACAAAACTAATATTCTCTATGTAATATGTACATGTACAGTTTGCAAAAAACAAATTGTCACGTAGAAAATATAATTTTTAAATGAATTATTTTATATTTATAGAGCCATTTTTTAATTTTTACACAAATATTTAGGCATCATACGAAAGCATAATACTTTTTACCGGTAATAAAGATGAAGAATACCTCTATATTTTAAACTAATTTTGGATTACCTACATTTTTATTTGCAGTTAACACCACTATTCCCGCGGTTATTATGTCTACAGATTTATATCAATATATATATTTTAGTCACGCTTATCATTCAAATCTGATACTTATTCCGAAAAAAAGGCAAATAATAGTCTTTCATTTGTAGCAATTAAAGTTAAATTGATCTTGAAGAGATAGCGTACTAAATATTTTTTGGTAAGGATAATATAACTTCTGTTTAATTCAATGTTAAAATGTACTAGGTAGTATGTACACAGCACTCTGAAACTCACCTGTGAGTCCAACCTTCTTGCGGCAAACGGCGCACCTATTCTTTTTCTTTTTGTCCTTGCTGGGGTCTTTGTCGTCGGCATCTGTGTCCGAGGTGCCTGTGCTCGTGCCACTGGTACCCGCTCCACTCTCCTCTTCCAATTTCTGAAAAATTACAAACATTTCTTATACAATCAATGGCAATAACACGGCATACAAAAAAATCTTAAGATATTTAAATAAATTTTCATCGTTCAATACGACACCGAAACCAATTAACACGATCAAATAAACAATATTATATTTTAGTATACTGGACGTTTAAAAGAAGAACGATTCTGACGTAACCAGCTGACTCATTGTAAAAGTAGAACAAAAACTAGCTCTTTATATTGAGGAAGCTTTTCATACCTTTTAAGCTTTATTTGGAACGCGATCGATTTAGGTCATGATAAAGAAACTAGAAACACGTTAACGAATGCAATAAAATCGCTCAAATATAAATATTATATGTCTATGTCATGGTAACCAACTTGTATGAAACCAACCCTCTTTAAACTTTTTTTGCTTGTGTCAGGTTCGCGTTCATTTGTTTTCTCAAGTCTTGGAGAATTTTTGGACTTGGTGCTGCCTTTGGACACATTAATTGTTTCTTCAAAAAACTCATTCTTATTTTCGTGTATTTCCACAACCTTTTTCAATTTAATCTCACGGATTGGTCCTTGTTGGTTTGGAAATAGTTTATCGTCTATTTTCAGTTTATGTCTGGAGTCCTGGTCGATCTTGTCTTTGGCTCCATCAGGCTTCGGCAGTGGCGTGCTATCATTTATTTCAATGGCTAGGTGCTTGTTCTCAAAGCTCTTCGAGCGTGATACACTGACGCTGGCTGAACTTTGACTGTTATTATTAGACGACTTGCTGTTTCGACGTATTGCTTTTTTTAGTATTCGTTTCCCTTTAGACTCTTTTTTACTTGGGTCATTGTCCATTATTGAGATTTTAATTCTTTCGGGTTGTGCATTTTGACTGTAAATAGATTTATTTTAATGTTTACCCTACCCACAATGCTTCGTCACTGGTCAAAGATTAGTCGAAAGTATGCCACTCGCTGAACCTTAGCACTTGTTACATGAATATAGTATTAGCCCCTCATCTCGAAGCACTGACTTGGAGACAAAAGGGAATAAAAATATTACATTTTAAAAGATAACATCATACAAAAGTATTCTATTAAATTGTGTTTTAAAATAGGTATATCAGTAAATAAGTAATTCAGAAATATTTTTTGTATTTTGACTATTGTATATAAAACGTCAAGGTGGCATTAGGTATCGTGTTTTAGTTGTTTTACGGCCAGCAAAATTATCATAAGGCAAATCGGATGCTAATCTCTTTATTAAAAACTATTTACGTTTCGTTCAAAATATGAAGAAATATATGTTTTTTATCTTTCATGACCACGAACCACCCTCCATCAAATCATCATAAAATATAAGTAATTTTTTCAATGAGATAAATATCGAAAATTATAATAGAAAATGTTCTACCCGTAAATGAATAGAGAATAAAAGAACTTAATCTAATAACTAGTCAATTGAAAATATTTAATTTTTAGGAAGAAAACTATGCCGCAGGAGATTATGAGTTGTTTTAAATTATTAATAAAGCTATTAAGTTCAAAAATTTGAAACTTTTTCTTTCAACATTGCCAATTAACAAGTTTTAGTTAACAAGTTTATAGTTAAATAATAAAAACAATGCCACTGACCTCCCACTGCTTTTCCAAATAATTATAAAAAGAAGTAAAAAGTTGTCTAACGTGACACTATCTCAAAAAAATTGTTTGAAATGTTCGTGGCCTTATTATTTAATTTATCTTAGGCGCCCTGTATAAATTCACATGAAAACTAGAATTCAATTTTACAATGTAAACAGAGTAATAATTTTAATAATAATTTTGTTATTTGAAGAGATGTGTTCAACTATACAGGAGTGTATTCATTAATTTAGTTAAGGACCTAATCTAATTTAGCTTTATAATAAATTTTTATCAAGGTCATATAGAGTTCATGATGTAGCTTTGAAATATCCAATCATAAATTTTGTAGAAATAAAGAGGCCTATACATACCAAATGCAAGAGATTTTCATGATCATACAAACGATGGAAGCCTAAAAGTGGTACTGATGCCTACATCAAGCAACACGAGTAATAACGGTAAAAAAGGTTTATAAACAAATCTATGAAGAGATAATCGTCAATAATAATATGTCTATCCTTCACACCTATATTTATGTTATAATTATAAAAGATTGGTATTAATGTATGTATGCTCGCACCATTTACATGTGTTAAAATAATAAAGTAGCAACTTATTAGTTTTCCGTGATTGTGAAAGAAAAATGTATATTTTGTAAAATAAAAAAGAATTTAAATATATTTCTTTGTTATTCTACTAACAAAATTGGTACATATGAATATATTGCTGTGGGTTGCTGCTGAAAGAGACCTTAAGTAGGAATTAAAGTTGTCAATTATACTAAAAAAGGTAAATATTTTGTAAACAAACTACAAATTTTACCATATTTATTTTTTATTCATGAATTTTTATTCATTAATATATTAATTAACTTATATCAAGTATGGTTGATAAAACTAAGGAATTAAGAGATCTTTTATGTAAAAATTAAATAATAATTCAATTTTACTGAAAGTGTGCTCGTCACTTAGTTCCATCCATATTTGTAAAATAGTCAGGAAAAATTAATTCTTAAATAATAAGTTCTAACGGAGATTATTAATTACTGAAACTTGGTATGGAGTTCAATAATTTAGTACGTGCACACAAAGGCACAGCAAAAACGTATACTCAGACTGACGAAGCCAATGTCATCGATTGTGCGCTGCGATGTGCGAAATAACCTTACCACGTCAGTTTCACGTGTAGCACGCGTACTGGGCGAGTCAAGCCGTATTTAGAGCCAGTGCCATCTGTTATATTAAATTATTTCATTGTAACGATGTCCGTATAAAGATGGTGCAATTACACACATTTATCACTCATTGCAACCAAAACAAGTCGTAATATGTTTGTTATTTGTTAAAATAGATAACTAACCAGGTAAAGTTCTCAGGTAACCAAAATGTTAAACATTCGTGTTAATTTGGCACATTTTTTTTTCGTGTGTGAATCGCATTTTGTTCAACTTCTCATTCATTTGTTTGAAAAAAAATTATTATGTGCAAGCACCTTTGAACTTAAGTGTTATAGCTCGGCTGCACAGTACAGTTTAAAAATCCTTGTACCTACTAGCTCGATGAATGCGTGGTTTTCCAAATCGACCTTCCGTTGCCCATAGCGAGCGGTACACGGCAGTGAAACCGGCGCGTGTCACAATCGGCTGCTCGGAAGTTACCTTATTAAAACTTCAGCTGTGTGTCTCGCTCCAACAACGGCACGGCTGATCTACTGCCCGTGAGACAATCAAGTTGGCACTCGTTCCTACTGTACTATTCCATTCAATATTATGATAACAAATTATTTTAATAGTTTCGAAGTATTTTAAATTCTATGAAATAGAAATAAAGTCTTTATACTCACAACAAACCAGGGATTTCGTCATATCCCCAAAAATGGAAAAATTGCCATTATATTTAAGTATTTTTGTGACTTTCGAATTTAAATGGGTGATAGAGAAATTGACCCTGCTTAGCTAAGTTCAAGATGTAGGTTCATGGTTTTTTTATAACCACGAAAAGGGGCCGTTCAAGTATTATGTAAGCACCTATTTATCTGTTTTGCTTATTTTGGATGACATGGAGGAGTAGGGGGGTCTAGATGATGATTACGTCATCGTTAGTTATTTACTTTTTTACACGAATGGCAACCCTCACATTGTCTATGCGTGAAAACGAAACGCATTCTCTGGGATTCCCGCAAATAATGCATATGTTTAGGCACTCGCTTTGAGAACCGATTGTCTAATTAATGCATGTACCAGTATTGTTTTGTTTGGATACTAAACGTATTGTAAGCATTGAAAGTTATCATTTGTGTTACCGTTGATGCAATTAGCCAAAGTTTAACGTTTTAATTATTTAAACATCTTATTAGAATGTCGTGTCATATAGACAAATCCAAGTTATACCAATATCTGTTTGAAAGTTTTAAAAAATCTCATACAGGGACGAAAGTACAAAATGTACAAAAGTTAGTTAACGAAGTTTGGCGAAATTATAAATTACAAGCAAAGTCAGACAAGGAACTAAATATTATTGTATCTAAGAAAATTGAAGAAGAATTGCAAGCGGCGACTAAAAATAAATCCAATCTGCTTAATTTTTTTCCAAGGTGAGTGAAATATGAGTAGTTTCTCTTTACGTTTTGTAACAATAGAAACGTTTTGGATTTTCCAATTTTTAAAATGACTATATAATAAAACATTTATAATATGGTAAGAAATCTGCTTACGTAATACTTGAACGGCCCTACAATAACCTAAAAGCGAAACCTACAATAAAAAGCAAATTCATCTTCCGGAACACAAATTCCCTGGTTTTCTTATTCCTTGTACTACACAAAAAAATAGCTATACAAGGGTAAGTAAATACTCCAAGCTAGAAATTGTCTTTATAATATGTAGGCAATGAATCATCAACCAACGAAGGTATTGGGGCCACAGAAAATGACACTTCACGTTATCTGTTCTATAACTGGCCTGGGAATGCCCACTAACCACTGCTCATGAATTACCACGCACGACATACGAGTTTGGTCAATATTTCCAAAGAAATCTTAATTTAATTCAATCCCAATTATATAACAGTAATAACTATTATTGTAAAATCTGTATGCGTAAGAACAGCAGCTGTATTTATGCGGACGGCGACAGACGAGGAAGCAAACTTCACTTGCTTTAAACATGTTGCTTTCTACATTCGCTGTAAAGGACGCACATAGCACACAGCCAGTAATTTTTTTTTATTAATCTACTACATAGGCATGTCTACCTTTATCATATACTCTGTAGTACCGCTACTACGTATTGAAAGCAGCCACAATCTATGGACTCTATGGTATCCCGTTACCATTAGAAGCGGTACGCTTGTTTGCCACATATTTTGATAGGAAAAAACAACGGTTTCAAACCGGAATAAAATACGCGACCACATCTACGTGTAGAAGCGTGATTATTTATAGACAAAGTAATGATTGGGCTCACATCTGTGTGCACTTGTGGTTGTGCGGGCAGGGAGGGCACGGTCGGAGCGGCGGCGGCGAGCGGCGTAGGCGCCGCGGGCACGAACGGCGCCGACACGGGCGACGGCGTCGTCGTAGGAGGCTGCTGTTTCTTCTTCAGCGCTTCCTGGAATCACCACAACAGGTAAGTGAGTTAAGTGTACAAAGATATAGTGTGATATAGTATAAGATTGTAAATTTAATACACTAAATTGTTGTTTCTTTGATTATCTTCTCAGTATACTTTATATTTAATGCCATAATTTAAATATGTAAAAGGCAAAGGTGAAGGTGACTGACTGACTGATCTATCAACGCACAGCTCAAACCACTGGACGGATCGAGCGGCAATTTCGGTACACTAATAATTATTATGACGCAGACTCCCACCCTGTAAGAAAGGATTATGGGAAATTCAACCCCTATAGGGATGAAATAGGTTTGAAATTTAAATAAAAGTTAATTATTAAGTTATAATCAACACACAGCTCAATGTATTGAACAGATCCATATAAAATCTGTTCATTACAAAAATCTTCCTTCACTGTGGCTTTAAATTCATTCGTTTCATTCTTTAATCGATTTCGTATGCTGTCGTCCACCCACGGGGGCCACGGGCCTCGTTTGTTGTGAGAAAATTTCCAGAACAGTAGCGATCAAATCAAAAACGCATGGCACTGTGCACTAGGCACCTGGTTGATACACGTCATTAATATTGTGTGCTGTTTGTGCAGCTTGGTCCCATCGCAGACAGAACTCATCGAAAAAAACAAACTAATACAAAGACTAAGATTTTTATGACAGAAGCAATGATACGTTTAAATAAATTGTTATAAATTATTGCAAGTCAGGTTATTAAAAATCCTTAATTAGGTAATATACGTTATATTTTGTTTGTGCATATGACACGTGAAAATAAATATTACAAAAGCAATAGTTTATACTCCATAGATTTAACTATTAGTTTGGGCTGCTGAAATCGTCGAAAAACGCTTCATTTAAAATTATGCCGAGTACAAATAGTCTTGAACAGTGAGTAACGGTCATCACATGGCAGGAATGGCTACCAAATAAATACCCATTATGTATGGGATCATGGACCAAAATAATGTTAACTCTGAAAATTACTTTACATATATTTGGATAGTAAAACTGTTCTTTTCGATATGAGAGACTAAAATATATTTCTATTCAAACAATTTTTTAACATATGATATTGATTTACCAATGATACATTTCGAAATAGTAATAAATCATAATATACGTATGTATATTATAATTTCAGTATTTAATACTGTATAGTAACAACGATAATTGCAGATTGTTTTATACTATCAAATAATAAAGAGGCTAGATTTAAAAATACAAGAACCAAATATTCTGCGTTATAAACGTTCAGATTTACATAAATAAATTAAAAATTTGAGATTCAAGACTTTTTCTGTGATTATAGAATAATATTTACTGCAGGAGACAACACAGACGTACTGTTTATATTATATACGAAGCAATGTAGCAATCGACAACAACGAACGCCTGACTCACACTCGTGTATTATTGCGTTCTTGTTTGTTGAACAAAGATCAGGAAACAATCGCCTTTTCACCGTGTTGTGCTAATACTACATTAACATTTTATTTTTATTTTATCAAATATTCCATAATATTTGTTTCATTAAAATATTACTTTGTTGTTATATTTCAAATCTAAAAATGCACACAAGTTTGATTTCAAGTGTTAATATTGTAGTTAGTTTTTATTGTAGTAGAGAGACATTTGACGCTAGTTAATCTTTCTACACACATTTTAAGGACTATATACCAGAACGTGTACCAAGCGTTTAAGTCTACTTTAAATTACCAGTTTTATCATGGCATCAACGATGCACAGTAGTATAGTAAGGAAATAAAGTAAACCTACTCAGACCCCATGCGAGCGATAATAACCTACTCATGTACGGATATCGCTTTTAATCCTCGTGGAGCCATGCGACGACACTCGCGGATTTTATTATGTAAGAAAAAGATACTATTGTGTTATTTCAATTGATATGATCACTCTCATTCATTCGGGCCATTATATAATTTATCTGGAATGCAAAAACATAAAATCAGGTTTGATTAATTTTATTTTGCATTAACAAATCTTATTTAATATTTTATTTTTCGATTCGCAGCCGAGTTGAAACTTTATTGAGGTGCCTAATACAAATGTCAATCACCATGAAAAATCTGTTAGTTGCCTTACCGTCCCCGAAAATACTTCAAAAATCAGGCACCACACTAAAATGACGATGACCGTAAACTGATTATTAGTAATGGCATTTGAATGTCGTTTGACGTGCAATACATCAAGACTACAAATAATATATACTACGAATAATATAAATAACAAATTATAATTATAATTTAAATTTAAAAAGAGCTAGAAAAATATCATGTCCTGAGGAGGGGGAGCCGTGATCTGGATTTACAAGATTCAGGTTCAAATACCGCTTATGACATGAATTTCTCCAGTCTGAAAATTTTTATTCAATATACAATTTAAGTTATTTTGGTTATTCAATGTAAGTTATTTTGGTATATGTTTTAATATCAATTTGTTGGTAGATGGGAAGATGAACTGCATGCCACATTAGGACCATTTTGGATGAGATTGGCTCTTCATAGGAATCATTGGAAAGAGTTTGACAATACCTCGGCATTCAGAGACACATGATATTATTTAGATTCTATATTGTATATAACAGAATAACTATAAATGGTGTAAGTTATTTCTGAAATAAAGGCAATTTGATTTATGAAGATTTTTTTTGCTGGAGCTTTGTAAAAAAAGACAACATAGTGGTCTTTGTCTGAATCGCTTCAAAACCAACAGCGGTCATCATTTAATGAGAGCCACATTCAGATAAAACTAGCCCTAAGAAAGAGTGAAATTGTCAACTCATTTAGCCCCATATACAACTGACAGCAATAAATTCCTGGAAAATCTATTCCATCTAAAATAATAAAAAAATTAAAAGAATTCTTTGAGTAGTTTAATGGAGGAGGTGTGTGAATTCACAAAACAATACATATAAAAATAACAGTCGTTGGTAATATTACTATTTTACTTACGCCTATCTAGTCCAAGACAATGGTTTTCAATGATCAAGTGAATAATCAACTTTTTTGACAAATTTTCTATTTAGGTACTGCCACAAATTTCTTTGAAATTATTTTTGTAAAGAAAGTCTGTGAGCCGGTTTTCATTACTCTAGTACCAATTTCAAATCTATAGGATTTTCTCTATTATATTAAACCCACCTGCAAAATAAGTAACAAAAATTTAAGGGCCAGTATAGGATTAGCTAATGTTATGTACAAGGTTTAACATCTAAATGGAAATGGGCAAGACATAAGAGAAGTAGAATTTCAATGTGGATTTGTTGTTTTAAATCTAAATCGATCAAACATGAAATGGACTGGTACGTAACAAGAAACATAATTTATTGTATCTTAAATAGAAATTCTTTTTATGTGAATACCTAGTTGATTCTCAAAATTTTATGATATGGATGTGCAATACTAATTTGATGCCTCTCAATCTTTCTATCCTGTTCTCATTGAATAAGAATGAAATGAGAAGCAGTGATTAATTTAAATTTAGATAACATAGTACAAAGTCACCAGCTTTGTACTACTTTCAACTAGAACAAAAAGTAAGCAGATGTCAAAGTAAGAAAATTTTAAGTAGTGTAGAATTGTATTATTGATAAGATTTTTTTAGATATTACCTTAAAGCATACTGAGCAGAGTCCATCCGTTGATGGGTTACCATAAAACCCACAGCCCGATCGGCACAACGCCTCCATAGGATTCGATTCACGCTCCATTGTTCCACAATAATTTCACTTTAATTTAATACAATAAGTGTAAACACTTCACTCGTAGTTAAAAGTACGATTGCACTAATTGTATATATTGCACTCGATTGTCGTAACACAGTCCACAATGATCACTATTCAATGTTCTTGGAACGATTTAATTTGGACGTGATTTATGTCTAGCTTGCTGTTAATCACGGCTAGTGGCTTTCCTTGCCAATGTACTCAAAGTCCGTCTGTGTCAGGATCGCTGAGGGCCCTGGAACAAGTAAAAATAAATTATATTAAATATTAGTAAGAATACAAGTGATTTCATAAATAAAGACATAAATAAATATTTCGGTAGTGTGATGAATATAAGCTCCAAGAAATATAATGATTGTATGACCTACTAAACTATTTTTCAGGTTAAATACCTAGTTCTTATTTCTAAAACCGAGGTTTTCCAGTGCATCATTTCGATTCAATAACCGAACGATTTCACCGTCAAAACTTAGATACACGAGTTTGCACGCGATTATTCCGATAGAAAGTGGAATCTAGGCGTGGAATACGATTTCGTTGAGGCTAAACATAATATGCATAACGACAGGTTTGCGTAACAAGAGAGAGCTTAATGCAAAAGTAGAACATGCCCGCGAAACAGAGCACCCGCGCTGACGCCCCGACCCAAGGTCGGTAAGCGCCTAAATACTTATAGAAAACAATGTCACAAGAAAACACATTCAACCTTTACCTTAATAACATTTCTTAATACACAAACATTTTGTTTGGGCTCAGGCTTCCCTAAATAACAAAAAATGAGGATTTAGGGTCGTAGCACCACCATGCTGGCCCAATGTTGGTGGTGTGTGAACGCATTCCACCTAATGGGAGTCCTGGCCTACCCAGTTTCCCAGTACGCGCCACCTTTCCTTTCTTTTCAAAACATACAACAGCTAAATAACAATTTTCTATTTAATTTCATTGAGTAAATAGCATAAACAAAATTTTAGGAATAGGTTTTTTTTTCTTGGCCTTCATCTCGTATGATAGTAAGAGAAGATAAGTCCGAAGATGGAAGCGAACTACACCCGGATTCCTCAAACACTGAGGATAAGTATTTCAATTTAGATTAGAAATAAAATTACTATGTTATCAGGATTTGAAAGGATGAATTCTACCTCACACTTCTAGCTTTCGATTATGGTATGTGCACCAACCAATGGTTGCAATTATGAATGTTGGGAGTGGAGAGCGTGCATCGATGAGGTCATTAGCACTGATCTCGGACTTCGGAGAGTCATCGACCGGGCAGCACGCAGGGGTGGCGCCCGGGAATATTCTAGTTATTACTACATACATCATTGGTGCGGTTCTTAGAAACAGAAAAACTTAAAGACAGAAGAAGAAAGAAAGAAGAAGTTTTTTTTAAACTTTTGATTATACTTGTGAAATGTATAAATAAAAATATAAATCCGATTTCATTGTCTGTGTCAGAAAGAATTCGCTAACTTTATATAACGTTTCATATTTAAGAATTAAAAAGTAAAGTTTTTAAGTTAACGAGTTCAAATCAAATAAATTTATGCTCCTATTGAAATAGTACCACTAAAATATATTTTCGTTTTTAAATATGATATTAATGTAATGAAATTATTTGCATAATTGCCAAAACTTAATTGAAATAAAAAAATAAAGTTTTGTTATTTATTAAATACATTGATCAAAACCTAATTACAATATTATTTATAATTTATTATCAACATTTAAACATTAAAGGCGAAGAAATTTACGCAAGTAATAGTATTTCTATTCTAAAACGGCAAATTCACGACCATGACGTTATACACTCAAGGAAATATTTATCGTGTGTTATTTGTGCCGGACATGACACATGCATGACGTTTGAATTTTACAAGAGGAACAGAATTTATCGCCTTTATTGGCGACCTCTCTCTAAAAAATCATTAAAGGCTACAAGTTAAGTACGTTAATCAAAATAAATAGCACCCGAATTTGAAATTTTTTTTTATAATATATTCACCAGACAATTTTTTGTCACTACTTCTTCAAATGCTATACTCAATATCTACTTTTTATCGAGTAAATATATAAATTTAGAAGCTCACAATATTGCAACTATTAAGTATGCCAAGGTAACTAATCCGCAAAGTGATGTTCAATTAAAAGTATTACTTTAATAGAAATAGGTTTATTCGTACTGGACACTGATAAAAATCAGATTTCATTATTTAAGTAACAAAGACTAATCATTGTGTATATACAAACGGTGGACACCTCTCCACATTAGGCTACGCATATATAATAATGAAAACGCTCGGTTGTGGCATTGGAAAAGTCAATTTAATACCAATCTGATGATTTTTACCAATATGCATTAACACTGAAAGACTTTCACAAGCATGAAATATATAATAGTAATCAACACCAAAATAGTATAACAAGAATAGAATAGAATATATATTTATTGTACATCAACCAATTCAAAAAGGGAAATACATACGGAACAGTTTACCGATTTTATACAAAGTAAACCAAACCTGCAAAACATACCTAACAAGGCATTTTCTACTAAATTTTGCACAATCTACAGTTTCCAACATAGTATCTTAACCAATACGTAAGAAAATGATAAACTCTATGATATCGGTCGTGTTTGTGGATACCGACGGGTACAGTCGGCGGTCGGCGTCATTTATGCGCCGTGGCCTCCTGACCCACTTGCCGAGTGTTCGCTACGCAATTCGAGCGCGACCCGCTTCGCCGCTGCACTGACTACTCACACCAATACAAATGACACATGTGCCAACCGTTGCACCCTTAGCAACACACGTGTACCGAGTACATCAAACTCGATACCCACTTACAGGTTTTTACACAACGTTGAAGAATTAATATACCCCACAGACATAACTAAAATAAAAAAAAAATACCAATAATGTTCAATAATGTTCATAACAACTACCTATATTTGCAGAATTTTTAATACTTTCTCTTAAAACAATTATATATAATATAAAACAAATAAATAACTATGAAAGAAAATGTTTCACGTCATAATTACAAAAAGGAATTGTGCTTAAAGATTTTAAGTTCTTATGAATCATCCCCACTTCGAAGTGTCATGAACATTTAATTTTGTAAATATATTGACTGATATTTAGGTCACACACGGACATTATGAAATTCAGGTCGAGACAACTAAGTGTAATAGAATACTCAGAAGATTAATCTAGCTGATAGCTGTATTTAGAACTAGTCTATTAAGGCTCATCTCAAACAAGAAGAATTGGTGCTTTATTTTTCCTATGTAAAATACAAGTAAAGCAAAATACAAGTCTGACCACTCGTTCAACGGTTATTGTAACGGTACACAACACAAAAATCGTGCGCAGAATACCCAAAAAAATAAAAGTAATTGGCTCTTCAACTAAAAACCAATCAAATAACTAATTAGCATGCCTATGCCTACAAATATTTGCTAAAGAACTGTTTGATGTTTAAGTAGTGAGTGCCCTTGCTGAATAGAGACAATTTTAAGCAGAAATACTGTTTTTTAATGGGCTCCATAGGTATGTGTGAGCGTGAAACATCTAATTTAGGCGTTTGATAGGAATACAATAGACTAATAATACGACACTAAGGACAGATTTTGAACACATTACATAAGTATTATTTATCTTGCGAATTTGACGTTTTATCATTTTTCTATAGAATAACTGTAAACTTGTTAAAGTTAGTAATTGGATGGAAATTATGAACCTAGAATAGAACGTTCGGCTCTAATTTATTTCAAAATTACACAAAATTACTAAGTTTACCTTGTTATCAAACAAATATATGCGTCAGATTACGAACTCATAGACCCAGCCATCGTGTGTACTAAAATCGAGGTCAAATATTTCCTTGGCAAGAGATTCAACCAATAACAATTACGGAGTACAATAAAAATAAATAATTCAAAACAAACGTATAGAAATAAAGACTACATCCTTGTCCATACCAACGTTAAGCGTTATTCTCCAAAAATAAGCTTATCCTGGGAATATTAGTGCATATGGATTATGCGATACTATGTGCATCGATTTAGATAGAACAGCTAGCTCGAACACAATATAACCCATACGAGAAGGACAATGACATTATCATTTGAAAGAAGGGCTTGCGTCACTGACGTGAACAATGACGCGACAATCAAACACGCATAGCAAAATGGCCGACCATAGCGTCAGCTGATTGCGCACACGCAGCGCAGCTGTGAAAACTGCTCGGGTATTGGTAGTCAAAGTCATGTATAGCTCTCTCTTTCGTTAACACAGAGGACGCACATAGTTCGAAATCGAAACAGAATGCAGATGATACTGGTGGCTTACAGAGTGTTAAGTATACATTTATCTCAGTAAAACTAAAAAAGATTGACTGCCAGTGAAACGTTCTGTTTGCAAATGAACAAATTTAATTTGGCTTGTATTAATACTAAAGTGATGGTTAAATGTAAGTTTCTAATATGTAATAATTAAGACTAACGAAAGATTAGGCCAATTATAGTTTAAATCTCATTAAGTAAAATCTGTTAAATTTACATTATGAGATTAGACACTTAAAAGTTCATGTTATTACCTTAATAGAGATAATATTAATGACAAATCACTGTCACCATTTCACTAAAGTTATACAAGGTTCAAGTAAGTTATATTGAAAGAGAAAATAAACAAAGTTAAACTGAATTAACTTAATTTATACTTAATAGTTACGTTATATAAAAAGATAAAATAGTAATTCAGCAGCTCCCAATTCTAACTGATAAGATGAACACGATTTTGAATTAAAAATGTTATTAACTCAATTGAAATAGTATTCCAATAGTACTTACATGTTACAAACGAAAATATTAATTAGTACATAACCGAATATAGGAAAAAGTTGCAGGTTCTAAGAGGAATTATGTTCAAAGTGAATAAAAGTTCTAAACACGTGAGGGGACGTTGACCTTCTGGCACCAAGGTCGAGTCGGCGGCCTTCAAACAGCCTAGTCTAGCTGGTCCACTGTCTCCTCTGATCAACACATCTCTCTAGACACAGACACACACACAAAAACACTCGCGAATGAATATTACCTTCGTATTGTAACGCGAGCCCATGGCCACGTTGAAACTACGCTTGAGAGCACCTCACACTTCACAGCACTAATGATATCACAGCCACATGTACGTAATGATATTTTATTATTTATACTAATTCGTACTATTATCTGGGCAGATAAGGTGTATTAGTCGCAACTGATGTCGGAAATGGCAAAGTGTAATCGCGATTTCGGCCTCGCAACGGCGAGCTCCGGCGCGCACGGCGTGCTGTCGGCAACTGACCGAGCCGAGGAGACTCCGAGTGCGAGCAGCAGGCGCGCGCCCGCTTGCAACTATTCGCGTCATTCCGTTTCACACGCGCACGCACTCACCAATACAAACAAACCACTCGATGCTCGCGCCCCGATAAACACAGCCATCTCGACATCACCCAAGAGAGCGCTGCTCCACACATATCACGCGCATTTGCATACACTGACCATTAACACTTTATCTTTGAACTTCTTCAAAATACCTATTCTACTACCAAACAACCATCTATATTCTTGTTCAATGGATATATAGAAACGCAGTAATTATTTTATGGAGAAAAATGATTCATTCCAATATTTCCTAATCAGATTCAATGCTGCGCGTTACACACTAGAAATACGACAGAATCATTTCGATGTACAAAAAATACAAAAGATCAGAATACACAGGTATATAAACTAGCTATATATAAAATATATTTTTTAAATTTCTTATTAAGTCCAATGAACTTGGGGATGAAAGTGAAAACTAAGGTCAATATTCCAATATCGAAGGCCATTCAACTTTGATTAACAAGCACATCTGCTATGTACGTAGGGACCCAATAAATAGGTCTGGTATGACCCATCACATTGGGAGTTCTATTTTTGAGATCCTGATAATTTGTGGAAGGTCATGCATAGCGGTAGTGTGGTGTGATAACAGCGTGCGGTAGACAAAGCATGAGCAGCGGCGGGAGTCGTCGCTCTCCCCCGAATTAGTCCTGGGCTGGGGCGCTGACCTCTCCGCGGCGCGCCGCCCGCCGCCGCGTCATGCCGCGCGATCTCGGCTCATATTCCTCACCTCACCCTTGCATCTACGCAGTAACGCACTACCGAGCACGATTCTCAACAATGAACTCTGAATTAGCACCTCTTATTTACAGCGGGGCCATGACTAATCAAAACTTGATAAGTGACGAACACATTGCAAACATCAGAAAGAACGCAATTCTTCGCAAATATGAAACAAACAAGAACAAAGAATTCCTTATCCTCGGAATATCTTTAATATAATTGTTTGCACTATTTGTCTTCATAATATTTATAATATAATGAAAGTCTGTAATTAAAGAACAGCACATAGTTATCCTACATTAAATCTTTAATGACATTTATGAAATCGCATTTTATTAATGACAAAGGAAACATTACGGAAATGATACATTTTAATGTTTTTGATATTTGTTATTAAATTTAAATAATATTTATTCGTTATCGTTTATTAGCCATAATTACAAATGGATCCTATCTTTAAAAAATTTTTTTTGGAAATTTATTGGTCCTGCTCTTTTCATACAAAAACCATGACGCGGAAGTTAACAACACAATAAAGTACCATTTCACTCTTTTGTTAGAAGGAGACAATTTCATATGATCAGGAGGTACATATGTGTACCGTGTGTATATATTTGTTGTTTATCATTGCTTTATTGAAATAAGGAAAAGTGCTCAAGAATAAGAGGTAACAGCCACAATTTTTACAAATGTAATCTCTTTTTTTAAACTTGTGAATAGAAATAAGAAATCTAATTTTGCCTTCCACTTAGAACAGAGAACTGACCTGATGTTGGAAAAGTGAATTCCGTACCAGACAAATGTCTTTCCAAGTGCGCAGGCCCTTCAGTTCACAACCAGGCGCAACCACGTCTGTGCAGTTGAGGTCAGCATCCACCGGCATCACAATGAGTAGTAACACTACCTATGGACAAATAGATATATTGGTTACTACAATAAAAACTGCAAATATTTTAATCATAGCAAAAAAATGTACTCCATTTACTCAATAAAAATTTTATGGTAAAATATTTTTGAATGGACATTAAAAACCACAAATATGCAATTCCTGGCAAATATTTTTTTTATATTATATAAATGGAATGCTTGTTAGTAATCCAATCGCTTTCCTACAAAATATGTTAGATTTTATGAATTTTGCTGTAGACATACATAGGATTTGTCACTGATGGTACTACATTTTTTTCATATAGCACCTCATAGGCATGGAAATCAATAATTTTAATGACAATATTGGATCTAGAATAGCTATTTTAATAAAAAAATGATCAAACTTGCTAATACTAATACATATTAATCAATGAATATTAATCCATGAATATTGAGCTCAATAATATCTAAGATGTTACACAAATATTATATTGTGTTATTACATTACCAAAATTGAAGTAAAGTACCTGTATAAATACAAAAAAGGACAAAGAAGATGCAGTTGCAGCAGATTATTCTCAGAAAGCATATAATGCTTTGTTTACTAATTTTAAACATGTTTCTGTTACTGTTTCCAGCATACAGGTCATAGACACCATGGACCACTAACAATTATAATAGGCTACCTGATCACATTATTGTATTTCATCAATAAATAGTGTCTCAATAACATAATACATTGAAGAATCATTAAATAGTTCATCTGAAATTAATATTTTCTAATGTGTAAGGCTAGAGAAATGCACCTTCAATGTGACATTACACACTAGAAAATGGCTACATATTGTATGGGCAAATGATCAAAATTAATGATATCTTTGTTATAATGTAAAAAAACTGTATGTAACAGTGAATAATAATTTTACAATGATTGAAAATTATTATGCCACATAATTTTAATATAATACAAATTGCACTGCAAAGCTTATCTGAGTATGACTGAGTATCACAATTTCGAAATAATAAAAACCTTCTTTTCATAATGATTTATAAAATAATTATCATTCATATAATAATCCCGATTCATTAATTTATACACTTAATATTTAATCATTATTAATAAAACTAACACTACTGGTTTAAAAACACAGACTGCTGAAAAATTATTTGGTTCAAATTTGTTGTTTTTTTTTTCAAACTATTCAATGCATGCTTTTTTTCTATAAAACACAAACACAGGCAATGTGTTAATAAAAATGATATAAATTCTCATATATTTAAATATTCACATATTTTTGAGAATTTATCATCATTTCTACTAGCAATGTGCCAGAGTTTAATAGTAAATCATATAAATTTCATATAAAACAAATAGATTTCCTATCATCTGAGAGTTCCGGTTGTTAAGAAAGTATCAAGTTAGTGACTTTTTTTGGGAGCCGAAAGTGGTGGAAAAGTGCTCCACAGTAGTTCATAATTCATTTAAATCTTATCCTATCAGCCTGCCTGGTCCTGCTGCATGTATTAAAAATTTAAAAAGAAACATACTATTGAAAAGAAAGATATCAAAATACCTCAAGAATTTAGTGTTAGCAACCAAAATATTTGATAATACATATTATAATATTATATTCCATCTTTTTGAGAGGAAAAGAGGTCCAAACAAAGCAATAATATGTAATAAGCTTTACTAGTAATATACTCTATTACTGGTAATAAGAAACTTATAAATATTTTCTATTAAGCTCTATTTTGTATAAGTGCCAGGGAGTTAATAAGCTATCATGTAAGTTTAATGTAGAATGAGTAATGTTTCTTTGGAACTCTTGGGGATTAATTTTACATTATCATGTTTTTCACAAGCTGGTGAAGAATTAGAAAATTGTCAAAGTTGATTCTGCAACAACATCTAACAATAATAAAATTGGTTGCAGTGGATAGTACCTCCAAAAATAAAATTTTAAAGACTTTAAATGTGAAAAAAATTAAATTTTTTGTCAAGGACTGATAGACAATTAAATAATTTAACAATAAAGTTCTTGCATAGCACAGTTTTTTATAATAATTAAAAATAATATATTTGTAGGTTTTCTTAGAAAAACAATATGGAACAGGGACTCCCAATATTTGGTGTGACCCTGCATACAAGTAGAGGTGTTACAAAAAGTGACATGAGTATTCAAAGGTACAGAGCTCTTATAGATACCAGATTATAGAAAAATTAATTAAATATTATAAATACTTTACTTCAATTAAAATATTTTCTTATGCATCAAATTCAATTACAAATAAAAATCAAACTGATTAAGATGTATAATAATAATGTTATTAGACCAGACGGTTATAATGGGAATTTTGAGAATATTTCGTTTTGAAATCAATTATCATATGACCAGATCTGTGCTTAAGCATATCTTACATAACCTTTTTTTTTTATAGGACTCAATAAACCTAAATTTAAATATAAGTTGTGAGTGTGATAATTATTCTAAATACTCATCACAGCAACACTAGGAAAGTACATTCAAACAAAGGTAACTACGTATTTTGAAACTAAATTCTATTCATATTATGAATCATATTCGATATTGTGTTTTTTCGTACGTATGAAATTAAATCAAGGTAGTGGTACCACATTTACATTATTATTTCATACCAATACAGGAACTGGAAGTACTTCTACAGACAGAAAAACTGTTGCCATCCAAAGATTATATACTTAATCAATTATGTTTACAGACGGTAATTGATGAAGTTAATGATATTTTATAACGTAATGTATTTTAGTATGTTTTATGATACTGAAATACTTTACGAGAAGTGAAATTAAGATGATACGCATTCAAGGTGGTGTCATACAAAAAATGCGTATTGAATAATTACATTGTGGTCTACAGAAACAGGTTAAATCCTACGTACATGTAAATGTCAACTTGAAATATTGCATCTAAATCTTGAATGCAATCCGTTTACTCGCTATGGTCCAGGAGATCAGCAGAAACAAAGAAAATATTGAAGAATTTAGTAATTGGCATTCACGAAGAAAATGGCGTCATATCACTAGTCACGGAACAAGGTACAATTTAGTAATTGATAACCACAACACTTAACCACATGAAAACATCACAAAAGTCGAGTAAATGCTCTTACAAATATTACTGTTTATAAAAGTACTCACTTTGAATAAAAATTCCAAAGAAAATCATCCAAAAACTCACAAGGACTGATGACAAGGCACTCCACTCACCGTTTGCAAAACCAGACTGAAATCACGTGACTATTTTTGTGTTGCCAAGAACAAAATAAGACTCCACCACACGACATACCTCACATGCCATTGCCAAACCATACCACAGGTGAAATATTTCAGGTGCTGCACTACTATCTTCGCATATGGACGTCTCCTACTGCTTACCCTCAAGTCTAATAATTTATAGTGCTTTTTAAAACAGTTATATACACGAATTGTCAAAAGGTGAGAATCAAATAAAGCTCGGCTCTAAATGGTAATGAAATCCCAAAATTTTTTATACATCGATGTAACGTGAAAGGCGTTGAAATTTTACCTCATTGAAATAGAATCATGTAGATTACTACTATTATATTTGGTAGCAAACTAAACTTTTAATTTTTTGACACTGGTACGAGAATTTTCTGTCTTTCATTTATTTCATAACATTGTATCATATCATTGACATTTGCTTATCATTTCATAGTAATAATTAATATAACATTCCATTTTCAAAAATTTTCACGATAGTTATTAACCAAATTGCGTGGTCTAGCATCTCTCCATGGAGCCAAGGAATAAAGTTACCTGGAGCCATAAATAAAGAAAAATCTACGTTAGTTATGTCTGTATGGGCTTGAGTTCCCTTTGTCTTCCCATTAGTAGGGAGAAATTTAACAAAAAAAGGGAGTTTGGCGCGTAATTGCGGGGTCGGTTGAGTAATATATATTGTATTTCGTATATTATGTTGTAGTGAAGTTTTTGTTTTGAAATTGATGTAGTTTCATGTCAAAAATGATAGTCATGTCATGCAATATATGAAATACATCATTCAGCGTTCATTAGTGACTTACATGAGATTGTTTCAAATGTTTCAAAGCAAATGGAAAAAAATACATTACACCGGTATCCTGGAGCTAGAAATAAAGAAATAATCACAGAAGATACGGCAGTAAGGCTTCAGTTCCCTTTGCTTTCTCTATAATAGGGAGAATTAAACAAAAAAAGGGAGATTTTGGCGCGTTCTGAAGTGATTCGGTACTGTATATTTTATTGCTTATATTGTGTTGTAGTAAAATATTTGTTATGATATTGGTGTAGTGTCATACTCAAAACGATCATTATATCGTGCAATATATGAAGTACGTCATTCAGCGTTCATTAATGACTTACGTGAGATTATTATTCAGTGCTTCATTTCCATTAATTCATTAATAGGATAAGTTCACTTACTTATCCTATCCTAGAGACAAAGTATCCAGGAGCCAGAAATAAATAATTACTTTTTCATTTCTGGCTCCTGGATACTGGTCTTTGCTTTCCCTAGAAAAAGGAGTTATAAAACAGAACAAAATAAAAAAGGAGTTTTTGGCGCGTAATGGTGGGATCGGTTGGGTGCTGTATATTTTTTTTCAAATATTGTGTTGTAGCGTAGTTTTATCACGAAATTGGTGTAATTTTATGAAAAAAGGATCGTTATATCGTGCAATAACAAGTCATGGCTGTATGTATTGAGTTACCTGTGCCCTTTTAAGTAGAGAGAGAACACAAAAAAACAAAACCCTATTGTGTTGTCTTGACATAGGTATAACCACAGATACAAACTAAATAGAGAACAAGTATAATAGGTATAACCACAGATTAGAAAGAGTATGTCTAAAGATATAACCTCAAAAATTTTACTTTGTAATTAAACCTTTTGTAAAACTATTTAGCAAATATTCCAAGTGTTTTTATAGGTTAAATATTTCTTTTATTTTGTTAAGGAAAAATGCCGACAATATCAATAAAACGTGATGCTTTATTCGCTGCACTTGGGAAAAAATACAGTATGTTGTATTTGAAGATTTCAATTAACTTGGACTCTTTATTAAATTATTATTACTTATTACTCAATTATTATCACTCAATATTGCTGCTTGTTTCCTAATTCCAGCTGATGAAGAATTTCAGGATTTGTGTTTCGAATTTGGACTTGAATTAGATGAAGTAGTAAGTATGTTTTGCAAATTTTTGTAAGGTATGTTGAGCATTTGACTAAGGAAGTACTTGCGGTGTTTCTTCTTCTTTTATAAATGTCAATGTGTCATTTCCTAACTGGATACCAAGTGCTGGCAGCACAATGTTTTGACTGCGCAAGCCAATTAAAGTTTCAATTGAATAGTATGAACAAGTATTGACTATTGTGATAACTATTATTACTGAACCAGTAACCTGTAAGCATTATTATTAGTTTAAAACAGATGGAAACCTGTTTTTCAAAGAGAGTATCGCAAGCACTGAGTGATGAGTATAGTTTAATGTTGTAAGTTATAATGAATTTTGTGAGGTTGTTAAATACATCTAGGTTAGGAAAAGCCAAAAGAGAACTTATAGTAATTTATAGGAATATTTTGTATTGCAAACTTGAAAATTAGTTGACTTTTTTCTGATACTTTAAATATATTGATATTTTTGATGATTGCTACAAATTAATTATTACTTATCAGCATGTATACCAGATAAATACTCTACCTTCAGATTCAATATCACCTATACTTTCTTAATATTATATAGAAGTTACTACAAAAAGTTTCTCAGACATATCAATTTTGAATTGTTCCTCAGTTATATTTATAATTGACTGAAGTAAACCAAATTAATGACAACGAAATATTTTATTAAATTTAAAGTATGTAAAAAAAAATATAACAAATTTGAAGGCAGTAAATATACAGTTGTCTTTTAATTAGTATAACCATACTCCACCTGCCTTTAAAACAACTATTGGACATTAATAGTATTTTGTTTTTTAACAGACTACTGAAAAACAAATGTTAATGAAAGAACAAGGTGACCAAGCAGGTGTGGGTGTGTCTGAAGATATCCTGTATCGTATTGACATTCCAGCAAATCGATATGACCTACTCTGCCTTGAAGGATTAGTGGATGGACTTTTAGTTTTTCAAGGAAAGTAAGTTAAATTTATGTATACTGTGTGTATAAGTATATATTATGTATACTGCAATAATGCTATTGAAATTAAGTTGTCAGCAAATCTTGACATCATAGACAACTAACTTCATTTCTTTGATTGCATTTTTTTGTCAAATCATTCAAACAGGTCAAATGCATTAACGCATTATCACTACAGTAAGGTGCCAACTGTAGCGGTATGTGTGTCTTGTGTATGTTCCGAAACTACCCAAAAACATCTCTCGGTTGTCGGCCAAGGCGCATGTTGGCGATGACTCGGGCTCGCGAGAACATTCCTCCAGGCCATCGCTTGCACATGCGTGCCCTACCATACACTCTTTAAAACATGTCTGTCACCAGAATCAACAATGTATAGCCGGTCTTAGAGACCACCTAGAACTGAGTGTGATGCCCTTCTGTCCCTATATCTTTTTAGCTTTATTTATTTTTCTAGTTTCTTCTAAGGCTCTTGCCTTAAACTTGTGCAAAATTAATATAAAAAAATAATGTGTATACATTAGGACCCATTTGTCACCTATAAATTTATTGTTGTCCTTTGATTGTGAATTGATTTAAGACAATGATTCATGTGTTGATAAAGAAATATTTTTTTATATATATAGAAAGATTTAAAATGTTTTTACAGTCTGGGTTTTTAGGATATAATATCAATAAATAATTTAAATATAATATTGCTTTATAAGTCTGAAAATTTATCATAGAAGAAGTTTTGAAGATATTTGACCTAATTGATACTTGTTGCAAACAAAACAGAAAATGTTTTACTACCCATCAAATATTTCATATTAATGTATTGCAGGAAAGAGCCACCACAATATCAACTTGTCAAATATGAAGACTGTTACTCATTACACCTGACACCAACTACTGCTCAAATCAGGCCATATGCAGTCGCAGCTGTTCTGAAAGACATCACTTTCACTAAAGAGTCCTATGAGAGTTTTATTGACTTGCAGGTACTAGGAGTTTTTTAAATTTAAAAAGAGCATATCAAATGCTTCTATACCACCTTTTGTTAACAAATAGGGAGTCAATTTGCGAAATACCTAAATCATCATGCTATATACTACTCTAGACACCTCCACCTTGCCTGTTTTAACTTTATAACTTGTCGCTACATAAATTATAGTAATACCACATAATGCACATATATAATATGATTTTGCCACCTGCAACAAAATTTAAAAAATCGATTTTATTAAGACTTAGCTTTGGTCGTCAGACCAGATTTATGCTGAAATAATATTTTAACTGCACTAAATTAAGAAATTGCTGCAAGAGGGCCTTAATATAATATGAACACGATTTACCGAATATTATTTTGTATATTTCCTTAATTTAGATTCGGGTTAATAGCTGCAATATAACACTACACAATTTGCTAAAATTATAAATATCTACTCATTATAATTCATATCATATTGCTGCTAGTTGGTAAATCAACCGCACGCGGTACGCGTAAACCAATACGCGTAAGATAGAAAACACGGTAAACGGTAATTTAGAAACAGTTCCTGTTTGACAGTTATTAGAATCAGTTAATGTGACAAAATTGTCACAAAATATAATACTTGAACCATAAAATTAATCAATGCGTGGACTTGTGTTAATTGTATCATATTATAATTTCAGGATAAACTGCATCAAAACATCTGCAGAAAGCGTACCCTGGTTGCAATTGGAACCCATGACTTAGATACTATACAGGGACCTTTTATATATGACGCTTTACCACCATCAGAGATCAAATTCAAAGCTCTAAACCAGCAGAAAGAGATGACTGGTACAGAACTGATGGAGTTATATTCGGTACGTTGTATCATTATATAGAAAAGTACCAACTGTATCATTGTATAGAACACATTATGATATAAACTTTTTATATAAAACCTTTTTTGCAACACATTTTTTCAGAAAATGCAATAATGTAGTCTGTTTACATCGTTCTAAAATTAAAAATTACGCACCATACCATATATATGTGCGGTAAACTAAAAAAAAATTACACTGAATTTCAATTAATGTTTTAATTTAACTATTAATATGCAAAAGATCTGTAATCTGTCATATTCTTTTTTCTATTCAAAATAGTGTAATTAAAAGCTTCTTTCGTTACTTACTTATTATACTGTTTTGTCGCAAATGTGTTGTATAACTATCTTAGACACACGTGCGGGGAAAGTGGTCTTTGCAAACTCGGAGACTATAGTCTACTCATATGTAAAAACCAACTTACAGCACTCTTATCATAAATAACGAGTTTATGAAATTGGTGGTGTACGTAAGCAAGTATACAGTCCGCCTGATGGTAAGGCATATGAAAGTTACCGTAGCTTATGATAGTACGGTTATATAAAATATACCAATAGTTTTCTGCATTCCTTCAGAAATAAAGACAGTCAAGATTAGGCTCAAATTTCCGCAAAAATCTTCCCACTTGTGCGAACGTTTTTTTGTGCGCAAGTATATCATTAATAGCACCTTCTCAATAAGGCTGTCTCCAAAAATGAGCGGGAGCTCCTTGCCTCCCTATAATTTTGAATTGATAGCCCACATAGCGTGTAATACATTTGCAGTCAAAATAAGAATGGGAACAATGACTAATCACTTCACAAAAGCTAGTCAAGAAACATTCAGTTAATACTGACAGTATTTGTATAATGAATAGTAAAACTTTTAAAGTTTTTTAAATGTAAAAAATAAGCTTTTTTAAAAATAAGTTGAAGACACATAAGTGAAGGCATCCAGTTTGTAGTGTTGTGCCGCTCGCTCGGAGACAGGTAACGGACAGTCAGCCGCTCATTTATTAACTAATCGCAAGAAGCTTCTGTAAAAAAAGAGACAGAGAAAATAGAAAACATCTATAAAGCGTAAATCATATGATATTATGTAATAATATAGTGATATAATTTGTACTAATAAAAACCCTATAATAATATAACGTCAATTGTTCCGACAGCACCACGCTCAGCTAAAGCAATACTTGCCCATAATACGAGATAGCGCCGTCTATCCTGTCATCAAAGACAAGAACGGTGTCGTGCTCTCAATGCCACCCATTATCAACGGGGACCACTCTAAGATTACTTTGGACACTAAAAATGTCTTTATCGAATGTACAGCCACCGACTTAACCAAAGTATGTATTACTATACCATTTCTTATAAGTTTTTTAACATTTTGTAATTTACGTTTGTATTTAAATTAATGCCATATGCTAGTTTCTAATAATTTATCTACAGATACTTAGTGTTGAATATGATTACAGATAAAATATGGAATCTGTAAAATTCTTTGACATCCCTTTTTTTTTAATCCTATGCAAGTTGATATATTGGAAGTAAAACCATTTCCAGGCCATAATAGTTCTAGATACGATCGTGTGCCTGTTCTCTAAATACTGCGGCAACACGTACGAGGTACAGCAGTGCAAAGTGTTCGCGCCAAACGGCACTTATGAGTTGTACCCGAAGATGGAATACCGCGAAGAGACCATCAACGTGAAAAAGACTAACAATTATATTGGAATTCAGTAAGTACATAGAGGAGCTCGTTGACATAGCGGTTTGACTTTCTGGTTTCTGGTATATAGGCAGTTGATAATGATAGTAAAAACACATTCCTATTCATTATAACTGGAAAATAGAGAAATTTGTTTCTCTAATCAACATATAACCTTATTCTGATCAGTGAAAACCTTGTGAATTATAGCTTGATTAATCTAACAGATGTCAAACTTCTTGATGCTATCGATGTCGCCTATTGGAAGCCACTTAAACTATCGCAACTTTACTATTTAAAATATTTCTTTAAGGTGGATGTATACTAGTTTTTAGCTATTCAACTACGTATTAAGAAATGCAGGAAAAAAATTTAAAAAATTAATTTTTAATACCTTTGGACAAGCTTTATCATGTATTACCTACTTTAAAAATTGCATTAAAATCAGTCCAAATGGTAAACATTATTAAGATCTCACTTCGTACAATCATCAGTATTTAAATTATCTGGAAACACGATTAATTTAAACTACTCCATTATTTATCCTAAACATCGTAGTATAGTGACAAAGTGTATTTCAATCAATAATCGCTTTCTTGCTATGGTCTTCGTGTTTTTCTTGTGTACATAATCTCGTTGAGCGCAATAAGATTTAATATTTCATCAATTCTTCTGCGCTCAACGGGAAAAGGCACAGAAGTAGTACTTTCTAGCCAATCTTATTTCACATTTTTTTTATATTATCCTGTACCATTACTACAATTGTTTGTCTTTATTTTAATTTGTTTTGTTGTCAACTAAAGTTATAGTAAATAATAGTTATATATAAGGTGTCCATGTACAGACGGTTTTGCGAACTTAAAGTAATTGTAAAAATATATTTTTTATGAAATTTCGTAATTATAAATGGATAAAATTCATACTATAAGAACCATTATCCATAATTTAAGCGATGATAATCTATCCGTATATTTTTTCTTTGTGTGTATCATTAAACTAAGTGACAAAATACAATAATGCATACGCCGTCACAAAGTTATATAACATTTATCGTTATTTGGCCTGGTAACTACGACCTTTAAGCCATATTAATGTAGTTTTTATCTTTATTTGTGGCTCCAGGATACTGGTGGAGTTTTTGGCGACTAATGGTAGGCACCTTCATTCTGTTAATGATTTAATGGTTTTTTTTTTTAATGGAATGCAATGTAAGCGAATATGATAAAATGATACGAAAATGGAATGTTATGATAATGATCACGATGAAATAATAATTAAATGAGAATTAAATCATAAAATGATGTTAAATGCAAATTAATGGTTGGAAATGAAACACTGAAAACTCTCACATAAGTCACTAATCAACACTGAATGATGTATTCTGTATATTGAACAATTTAACGACCCTTTTTTATCATAAAACTACACTAATTTCATGACTAAAACAACACTACAACACAATATATGAAATAAAATATACAGCACCAAGTATATCACATTTTTACTGATATCTGTCTGAGTAGACAAGCTATAATGAACAGATTTTTCTTAAACATCGAAATATACCTAGTTAAAAAATTTACAGAAATATCTTTCAAACAATTAAGTAAGTAGATAATAAAATTTGTAATTTTAGAATAAATTGAATAATAAAAAGTGAAATTATTTATCAAAAACAGAATATTGTAATAAAAAAAAATTATCATTATTTATGCGTGATACCAACCTCTACCAACAGATAAAGTGTTTAACTTTTCTCTCAATCCTTTTTCATCGGGTACTATAATTTTTAAAAGAATCCGGCGGTATTATATGGTATTTTAGGGAAAGCGGGGAGAACGTGTCGTTATTGCTGTCGCGTATGTGCCTAGTGTCGCGGTACGACGCGCGCGACGGCTCCGTCCGCGTGCGGGTCCCGCCCTCACGGCATGACGTCATCCACGCATGCGACCTCTACGAAGACGTCGCCATCGCTTACGGGTGAATATACGATATTTTGAACTAACTTAAAAAAGAGGTTTTCAATTCGACACGTATGTATGTAAATTATTGTTTTTGTATTGTATACACATATATAAATAAAATACAGGAGTTTCTTATGATGCTTACTATAGGTTAACTCCAAAATATTCACTATTGATAATCCATCAGAGATTCCAAGCATACATAAAAAATGGTATGGATATTGTAAAAACTGTAATTTAACAGCAACAAAGAAGGACGCTTGCAACAGTGCGAAGCGTGATTATGGAAGATACACTTCATAAGTTTAGCCGTCAGTGTTGAGATTATTTTAACAATGTTTTAGATACAATAAAATAAATCGACGTGCCCCACGCGTAGTGACCGCGGGAGGACAAGTCCCCATCAACAAGCTCACTGAACAACTCCGCAACGAGTGCGCACACGCTGGTTACACGGAAGCACTCACTTTTACACTGGTTAGTGTACAAAAAGCATTACGATAAAATGTACATTATTCTAGAATGATGGTATCAGTCACTAGGTGCGTCCCATTAGTGTGATTTGATAGTTGCGACTGCTTATAGAATTATATTTCTGCAGTATTGCTATTAGATAAAGTGAACAATGTTTCATTATTTTATGCTAAATCATTCTACTAAAAAGTATTTAACAGTGTTCCCGGGAAGATGTATCCACGAAACTAGGCGTGAGCATAGACCAAGTGCCTGCAGCCCACATCTCCAACCCGAAGACGCTGGAGTTCCAAGTAGTGAGGCCTGCGCTACTACCCGGCTTGCTCAAGACGTTAGCTGCAAACCGGAAGATGCCTTTGCCGCTTAAACTTTTCGAATTAAGCGACGTTGTGCTAAAGGATGATAAGGCTGGTTAGTGGAATCAATTATACAGTGCTTGATTGGAATTATATTAATTTTCTTGAGGGTCGTCGGCCAACAAGAATGTGTATAGCTTCACGCTCCTACCAGGAATACCATAGTGTGCTTGTCTAAAGATTTGATTATTTACTGTTGTAATGAGCAGCTACTTGCTGGAATATTTAAACAACAACAGATTATGGCAAAACAGGAACTTAGGCGAGAATATCTACTTCTATGTAATTTTTAAATTTAAAGCTATGGTAAATAGGAATAATATTTGTATTTTTAGCAAATGAGTTGAGTGTTTTTCCTCTACTACAGTTAACTACGATAAATGGTTGTAACAGTAAGGCGTAATGTTGTCGGTATCCGCCTTAATGGACTATTTATATGTTAGAGTGAGACTATCTCCTAAGCGAAGACAAGCCAGTCGTGAAAAGAATGAAAATGTCGTAGTCCTTGTACCTAAAGTCTCCAATTGAGTCATTTCTTAGCGTACACCGATTTGAATGTACTCTTCTAGAGATGGGTAGGTTACTGTTACTTTCATCTGTTATAATTAAATTATTGTTGTCAATTATGAATTTTATTAATATAAAAATGTATAATTTCAATCAAAACATATTTGTGTAGCAGCAAACGCCAGTTATTAAATAAATAAATTAATATAATCACATGTTGCATAAATTTTTCTTTATTAGTATTTTTGCTAATTTCTCATTGGCTGTACACAGAGCAAACGTCACTAAGAATAATAAGAAATGGTGGGGGCAGAATATTTAGTATGATTTTAAGAGACAACCACACCGCAATGATAGGCAGTCTGGTTCAAGACGTCGAACGATTAACATTATACTGTAGTTATAAACAAACTTTTATTGGGTCCCTGTTATGAAGAGCTATGCCTATTATATAAAGTTATCGCAAAGCATCTGCTGTTTTAATTCCAAACCCAGGGTTTTCAGAGTGATGATTTAGTATTCTTTTCACGTTTCTTTTTTTTCAAACAATTATTATTTTTTCCTTTAAAATCTTTAACTTCTAAAAGCTAGGAAGTAAATGAATAAGCTAATCCACCACGCGAGAGGTAGGAGAACGCATTGGCTCGGCTTCGAAAAATTTGGAATAATAATTGGTTTGAAGTAAATTGATAAGACTTTCTAACATCCCATTTAGATCATGATAGGATTTTCCTTATTGAGACGATGCCAATATTGAATTGGATTGCCTTGCGTGTTAATTGTCCGTAAATGTTGGGCACAGAGACAGGCGCGCGCAACGAGCGCCGACTGTGCGCGGTGCACTGCGGCAAGACGGCAGGCTTCCAGCTGGTGCACGGTCTGCTGGACAGGTTGTTAGCTCTGTTGCGGCAGCCGTGGAGCCGCCACCACGGTTACACCCTCCAGCCCGCTGAAGGTACAGCATAACATCACTTTGGATGTAACGTTAAAATTCTTTTTTATATATTACATTTAAAAAATAATTACAAATCTTTTTTTTGTTTTAAAATATAAAAATCAAAACATTAATTGACAGATCCTGCCTACTTCCCTGGCCGTTGCGCGGAGGTGATGCTGCGAAATGAAGTCATAGGTAAGATTGGGGTACTTCACCCTAATGTACTAGCAGCTTTTGACCTCACCAATCCATGCTCAGGGTTGGAGATAAATATTGAACAATTCGTGTGATAAAACAAAATATTTAAATATATATTTATTATACACAATAAATGTAAATACTGCAGACTAGTCTTTCATTGTTTACCCAATTGTCTTCAATGAATAGTCTCTAATTGGGCCAAAATCTAGATTTTATTCTAAACTTATGTTAGTCTGTCAATGTTTTATAAACATTTTATTCCCAAACATTAACGAGATTATAAGTATGTTTTTTGATCATGAAAGATAATTATTTTATTTATAAGCTGCTTTTACTTTCATATTGATGAGTGGCCTGGAAAAAATTCTGAAAAAATATTCAAACCCATCTTCTATCAGTAATCGGAACCATTTAAATTTTTTATTTATTAATACATGGCCCTCCAACACAATAACAATATTTGTTTGAAACTTTTTAATAGGTTCTTGAATTTTATCTCTTAACACTATAAGTATAAGTAATGTATCGAATAGACATTGTATATATGTAGAGAGTTTGTATCAAAATAGAGATCTTAGGGATATTTTAAAATCAAAAGTAAATAAAATATACTAAAATACTGTCTAAAATAAACATTTTTTAATGTCAAATTTATTGTGTATGTGATACTAATAGTTTAATACAAACAAATAATTATAACTAGAAAATCACATAATAATACATGTTCAATTAAGTAGGCAACACAAGCTTTTTTTTAATAATAGTAGAATTTTAAACCTGATAACATTATAATTTTAATAAATAACTCTTAAAATATACAGGTTTGAAAAGCACTCTAAATTTATAATTATATATTTACAAAATAAAACCATGAATACTTTAAAATATATCAATATTTCAATAATTTCATAGTAGTTAAGGCACTTTAAATTTAATTGACTGTCAATTAATAAAAGGCGGAAAAATCTATATTTCTTACAACTTCATTATACTCGAAATATACCAGTGCAAGAAAAAGCAAGATCTATTCACAAATAATGTATCATTAATTGAATCTGACATAGGTATGAATTTCCTGCACAAAACCCAACTTTTAGCTGACCTTTTCCTAAATACTGTTTGTTGTTACACTACTACATAAATTATTTAAAAATTTGTTAACACATCCATCACAACACAACCTACAAACTAAAATTGATTCAAATTGTATGGTTAATTGTAAAATAACTCACAATTTCTCTAAATCTAAGTCTATAATAAATATCCATTTCACAGAAATGTACTTGTTACTGTGTGATTCATATTTAGACTTATGTTATTTAGAAAGATATGACGGACAGTAGTCTAGTCTAAAACTTTAATCAAGTAACAGTTGTATATCAAACATTTTCTCTAACTCTGACCTATTAAAGTCTGGGGCTATTATAAATGGGCAAAGGTAAAATGAGAGCTCTTTTAGATTAGGTGCACTTGTTTTTACAGCTTTTGCAACCTGCATTGTGACATGGTGGCATCGCGATAGACTCAGATATATCAAATTATGGAATATGTTATTGGAAAAATAAGCAAGTAAAGCACTTGTTGAAAAATAAGAATGACGCAATTTCAAAGAATGCAGATTCTTTAATCTGTAAAGATGCAATAAACTGGAATCAAATAATGTCTTGCAGGTCATTATATGGAGAACCTGCAAACCTTTACAATTTGATATATACCGAATTATGTCATCATTCAATGTGTCTCCATAAATGTGTAATGCTCTTAAAGTACACTGTTTTGTTATGAGTAATGACTCCAGGAAATCTGCTGGTATATTTTTCATCTTCTCCATATTGATACTGATTAAATTTGGACATTGTGGCATGCTGTATAAACTATTATGAGTTAATGCAAAATTCGATAAAATAAGTGTCTCCAAAAATTTTAATTTCTCAAATGGCAGATGGTATACAAAATTACCATTTGCATTTTCAGGATTTTGTATTATAAGAGAATTTCGAAAACTTAAAAATTTTAAATTGGGCCAGTAGCCTAGATCATCAAATATACAACTGTCAACTTGTGATATACTTATTTCTAAGTGAGTCAGATTAGGGCAATAGCTAATAAGGGACACTCTCACTTGAGGATATAATTTAAAATACTGTAATTTTACATTTTTTAAATATTTTGCAACAAAAGGTACAATGCTCTCCCTTATGCTTACATAGTTCTTCATGCAGACTATTAGCCGTGTGTTGTCCCACACACATGGAGTCAGGCAGAGTTGTTGCCACCGCACACAAACTTTTGCAACAGAAAGAAGTGACTCGAAGTCAATCATTGAAAACAAATAAATAAGTATCTCATTCGGCAGATCATTTATAGTAAGAGTATTGCTGAATTGAACATCTGTCATCTCAAGGTGCACCATCCTCATAACAATATTTCCACACTTTTGAATGCCTGCAAAAATGTTATTTTAGCAATTAAAACAACAAATCAGACAAAAGTTAGGCATAACGAAAACTACATGATTACACACTAGTACTAAACTACTAAATATTAGTTAATCCGACAATAACAAGGTAGCAGACCTTGATCATGCATTATTCACAAACTCCATTTAGAAAAATTCTAGAATATGGTCTTTTACAAATATTATCCAGTACCTGAGCGAGATGAGCGAGTTTCTTGTCCGAGGATATTGTAATGATTTCATTAGTAAAATCATAATTAAGGAAAACTTATTTTGAAATAAATTTTACACTGTACTAAAACAAAAATACTTTTGAAAATAATACTTATTTTCCAAAGATAAATACATTATTCTGCTAAAATGCAGGTTTAATTTAAAATTCAATTTTTATAAGATTTAATAAAAATAACTTTCATCTTGGTGCTATTTTTGTTTGACGTTTACATTTTTGTTAAGACAGACAGTCAAATTTTTAATTATCACTTTAAACCAGAAGACAAAAGTATCTATCCCATACAGCCATGTCTTGGGTTATTTATTAAGTGTGAAGGTGTAGCTGTATTTCTTTTCTATAAAACAGTAAAAAAATGTTTTTATCAATAATAAGAATTATTTATTCTTTTATTGAGACAATCAAAGGCCAATGTATGTTTTATTATTTCTATTGTTATTATAATAATGCGAGTATTACATATTTCTATACATCTACGATGGCCGGCTGGTTGGGTGGTCTGTATTCCTATCTACTTTTCAGATGCCATTGTAGGCCTGACCGACAAGATGCAGTTCGATGCATTATCGCAATCTATTTATATTTCAGTGTTAACTAGTATCCGTACATCACAAGACATTTATGATGCTCGATTTGGACTACATAATAGATGTGAATGTGAGAAATATACCTTTCTGTATCCTGGAGGACTTTCAGGCCAAATATATAATGAAATAAGACAGTCCCAAATTATTTATTTAACATGCAATTAACAAATGAGTTTTTTTAACCCTGGCCCGACTGACGAAGTTGTGTGCGTTGCATATGTGGCAGGCCACCATAGGAGGTATTTTAAAGAGGTAACTGGGATTTCTGAAGGCAGCAGTTATGTAGTCTTATTTGCAAGACGGATGTTGGAGACTATTATAACTTTATTATTTTATTGTAAAGTCTGAAACTAAGTCTAAAGTCTAAAGTCTGAAGAAAGTCTAAAGTCTGTACTCAAATTATTACCTAGATTTCACTCGGTGTCAAACCTTGGGCCAAGCTCGAGAAACCACGATATTTTTTTCAATACAGGAATCGTTCTGATGAATCGTGTAATATTTTCTTTTCTTATTGAATTATTTATAATAAATTATATCATATGAATGATTGCATTTTAATTCATAAATTAAATTTGTAAAAATATGAGATACGATTGGTTCTTTTTAGAATATTACTTCAACCATTCATTTGACCGCTTAGATTATTTATATAATGCTTAATTATTCAAAAATAGGGAGTATATACGCATGGCATGTCCGTCTTGAGATGCTATAGTTAATATTCTAATTTCCTTAAATAAATCCATTAATGAATCACGTGGCTTGAGTCTGTAGATGGCACGCACTTGTTTTTATAAAATGTCAGCAGCTGTACCCTACAATAACAAACTATATGACTTAACAATGTGGAAATAATTAAACTAAACCAAACTTGCTGTTTCAACATCACAAAGACCTGAATTTTTGGCAGCATAAGCAGCTGAACTAAGTATTGATTGTAGCCTTGAATCTAACTTTATTCCTAAAAATACAGTTGAGTTGTCACATTCAATATTTTCTTCGTTAATTGTTATATGTGTGTTCTTTCGATAAAGAAAATTTATGCGCTTGTTTTTCTCACGCACGTTTTTTAACATTGGTGCACCCGGACACTCAGCCTTATTTATGACAACTTTCTTTCTTTCTGAATTCTATTACTCAAATATGACTTGATAATCTTTAAAGAATTTATTGATTCACCATAATGTTTTAATTTACCCAATAAAGTTTGGTGATCAATACAGTCAAACGCCTTAGACAATTCACAGAAGATACCTAGAAATGTATTTTTCATAAGCACAAACCCAGCATCTGTAGAATTTTTACCTTTTGTGAATCCGAACTGTCTATTATGAAATAATTCATTAATTGTAAAATGAGAAAGTATTAAGCATTATTTTTCCAAAAATTTTACTAAGAGCTGGTAAAATAGAGATTCGTGGAGTAACTATTATGTGCAGTTTTAAACAAAGGTATTAATTTACTAATTTTTATTTGGTCAGGAAACGCACCATTATTGAACCATTTATAAAATTTAGGAGATATCGCAGAAGATATAACATTCATAATTGAATTAATAATACTAACAGAAATACCCCACAAATCTTCAGTTTTTTTCATACTCAAAGATTCAAAAGCTCCTAAAACAGTGTTTATATTAATTTTATTGAAATCGTACGGAATATAGCGTTTATGAACCGTTGCTTCCAAGGAAGCATGTGGGCGTTTAAGACAAGAATTTAATACTTTAATAATAATAATAGGTACATCATCTCTCTTTATAATATTGCCATTGATATTTATCTATCAGCGAATTTCATTTGCCAGTTTTTTGATTTATTATTTTCCGAGACAGTACCAAACAGACATATATACACACATCAATATGTATTTACGCTCGAAAAACATTACCTTCCTTCTGGGGCAGTCGGTAAGGCAGTTGCTGTTTCTATTTTCATACCACCATTAAAATTATTGTCATTCACATCTCTGACGTAGGTAATCTAAATGTAATCTACATGGGTTGGAGAACATGTCTTAAAAGCTACCACCCAGTTTCTGATCATCTTCAACTTTCCTTTAATCCTTTTAATGTTATATGAATGCATAAGCTCATTGTGCAAACTATTAATAGTGTAAAGTTGGGTACAACAAGCAAGAAAATAGGGCATCTGACTATACTTACAAAAAAATATTACATCCTTTAAGTACAATTACGTCATCACATATAAAGTACCTACCCACTTAGCTATCAATCACCTTACCATCCAACTACGACTATTGCCACGCGAGGCGTGCAGTCGTGGCCTCGGGGGCAGTCCGTTGTCTGCAATCCGAGTGAAAGGCAACCATTTTGTTGTGTGATTTGAAACTGACTGAACCACTTACTCGTGTTATACGTGTACTTTATACGTCGCCTAATTGTGTGTATAAATTTGTATTTGGTATGTAATATGTATAGAAATTATATAATTTATAAACATAAAAAATTTCCAAATAAATATACCTGTAATTTCTTTAAATTTAAAAAAAAATACTATCATTCAGTTATTCGATATTATATTATGTGAAGCGCTTAAAATAAAAATAGGAACGCACCACTGTCCCTGCAAATGTTTTTGTTTTGTAAATCATATGTAAAGACAATGAAGTGAAATATGTATGAATATGTATATGTATTTTCTAGGAATTCAATCCTATTCTTATTTTGACCGCATACCACCCGCATCGACAAGAGCATACAGTATTTATAAATAAATCATATATCTTTTCTCTTACAAAAATCAATCAACTTCAATATGATGTATATGAATGTACATATTGCTTTAACCAAATAAACATACAAAGATCGAATAAACATACAAAGGTCGAAGCAAATGTTCGTACTCATCATAACTCGGGACCTCTGGCTAAGTTGACAGAGTCTAGCAGCGTGACAACTGAACTAAGCAGTAGCCTCAATAATAATATAAATTAATAAAATTATCCCGCGCGTATTGGGTTATTTATCAATTAAATGAGAGAAACACTTCGGTTTTTATTACCTATAAAATACCACTAACGCCATTTATTTAAAAAAATACCCCGAAGTAGCGATGTAAGAAATATATCCTTCACCAACGTAGATACGTTTTTTAATTATTGAGTCCCAAATGACTAAAATTGCCCATTGACCACGCTACCACAGGTTAGAGGTCTTTTATTTTTATTTATACTTCGCCTAACTAAAATGATCGTTTGAATAAGTTTAACAACAGTGGCAACTCAACTATATATTTTTCAGCAGCAGTATGGTTTTGAAACTATACGCTGTCTCCGATGGACCCCCGTCACTATCTGTACGTCAAGCACTAGCGCAGCTTGAGATACCATTCGAGTTGATCAGCGTCGATTATGGAGCTGGAGATCACATGACCCCTCAGTATGCTCAGGTCTGTTCATATTTCACTAGATAGGTATATTTTGTTGTGACTGTATCTTTTAGCTTCGTAGCAATTGCAATTGATTGTCATAATGTTTGGTTTGATCTGCAGCCAAGTGTACTGTACCCCTAGTGTGAGCATCGAAACTTTTCGATTGTACTTCCGTTCAGCTGATTATCACATATATAAAAATTGTTTCCAATACTTCACAACAGAGGCGCTGCTGTGTCTTTCATACAATTTGACAGCTGAGGACGAACACCATCGAGACGGATCAATTCGATTGATACTCACACTAGGGGTATTGAGTATCTAAACGTTTGGCAGTTTACGGTTAGCGACTAGTCTAACTTCCATAAAAATACTCAGTTTTACGTCATATTATCAACAAATAAAAATTACACGAACGCCTACTTGTTTGAGTGGGCAATATAATGACACAATAATGTTGATTTGCTCAGACGATAATTAGAGTAAATCTTAAAGGCTGTTCTATTATTTTATTTCGTCCGAATGGATAAAAAATAAATATTCTTGATCGATCTTGGTTTTTGAAAACTTAATGATTTTTTGATTTGATGCTTTCCAGATGAACCCTCAAAAAGAGATCCCTGTTTTGGACGACGACGGCTTTTTCTTGAGCGAAAGTAACGCAATTTTGCAGTACATATGTGACAAGTTTAAGCCTGGGACGCCGTTATATCCTCAGGACCCGAAAATAAGGTGTTAAAACAGATACTTAAATAAATAAATTACAAATATAGAACATAACTCCATCTCCATTAACTTAAAGAGTTTGTTCAGTAACACACCGTGGCCCCCAAATTATAGATAACTCCAATTATTTCAACTATAATAAGCTATTTGAAACAATTAGTAGTACAGAAAAATATAGAATATTATATATCGTTTTCTTTTTTCAAAAAGAGATCCATTATTACGTGTATTTTATAGCAATTTATTCTTCCATAGCTATTTCAAGTTTAAAAACTCATTTTTTTTTGTGATCATCTAATACAGCTATCATACAAATATAAATACAAAATTAAATAAAAGTGAATTTAAAAAAAGGTGGAAATTTTAATCGCTTAATGCAGTAAAACTGCATTGCTCATCAACAGCTTTTCATGGTGTCATAGAGTAAATTATTGAGACTTTATAGAATAAAAGGTTGACTATGTTTTGTAATCGAAAATTATAGAAATATTCCATCAGAATATTGAAATGTAATTTTCAGACGTTAAAACTTGAGAATGAGACTTTGTCGAGTGTAGTTGAGCTAGTTACATATAAAACTTTTAAGTTATTTACTTATATTAACGATATTACTTTTATTTTCAGAGCCTTAGTCAACCATCGGCTGTGCTTTAACCTGTCCACCTATTATGCTAATATTTCTGCGTACACCGTAAGTATATACAATGCTAAAATATATCCGATTACAAATTATTATCATGATTTACAAATTATCCATAGTTATTTGCTTTTAATAATTCTAAAAATGCAAACAATTGAACAACATATAAATTGTGTCCGGTTATTTACTCGATTCTAATCTGAATACATTGAATTTCTGAAATAAATATATAATATCGGCCCAGATATAATACATTTTGATTATATTTGAAATTTTTTGTAATCTTAAAGTTAGACTTGAGGCACTGTTCTTAGATTTGTTGGACGTTCTGTGTATGTGAATTTATGGTACTAATAATGAATTACAATTCCTTACTACTTAATTAATTATAATTTTTTAGACGTAAATCACTAAATCAATTAACAGAAGTGAAAAACAATAAGATAATCTTAATTAAAGCATAATTAGCTTGCGGTTCAAACTATCTTCTATTCGAACTCGAAATAATTATAATAATAGCCATTGATCCAGTGAGATTATGTCAGCTTTCTAATCGTATTTGTTCGATTATAGATGGCACCCATTTTCTATGACTACGAGCGAACCCCATTAGGGCTGAAGAAGGTACACATGGCGTTGCATGTGTTCGAAACATACCTGGATCGTTTGGGCACTAATTACGCCGCCGCCGATCATCTCACCATTGCAGACTTTCAGCTTTTTAACACCAACATGACTCTCGAGGCCATTGGCTTCGATTTCAGTAATTATAAAAGAGTAAGTAAAGTATTACTGTTTTGTTCGAAAAAACATGTCATCCGTCCTTATTTCTCCGAACCCAACCAAACTTTTAAAATTACTGTTTTATAATATTTATCTAACTATCTATGTTCATGGAGACTTTATTTGAAATTCTTTAAAATTTTGAAAACAATATTTAATGTTTCTAATGCACGTTTATTTTACAGATACAAAAATGGTATAACGATTTTAAAAATAATTATCCTGCTTTGTGGAAAATATCAGCAGATGCAATGAAAGAAATACAATATTTTGCTGCCAATCCACCTGATTTGTCGAAACTAAACCATCCTATTCATCCAGTTAAGAAAATTACAAAATAGATGGAAAAAATTCAATACAAGTAAATATTTTCAAGAACGTGGCGTAGTAATTTTTTACCAATACACTTTACAAGTTATTCGCTACATACGTACTAGAGCAGATAACTCAGGTAAAATCAATACGACTCTACGTACATTGTGGAATAATTGACTTTTGTCAAACAAAAAAATACAAACCTGAAGAGACTGGCAGCATCACAATCACACTATGTGGTGTGATTGTGGATCAGGCAATAAGATTTTTCTTTGCAGTGTCTGCTCTAGTTCGTGCATCATTATAATAACAATATCTTTTACATATCTTTTTATATATCAGGTCTTTCACTTTTTCAGCTAACCATACGCTATCCCGATACACATCTCTTTAAGAATCCCAGGCACGACTTTGAACAGCAGTCACTGTTATTCATGCACTGAAATTTAATACAAAACATTTTGTTACTGACCTATAAACTTTACTTATAACTTAAAACGAATTCATAAAGTGCATATGCTTAAAACTCGATAGATCCAGACACTCGGGTCAGAATTTTACATAGTCATTTGAAAAAGTTGGTAATGGAGCAAAGCTGAAGTATAAATTGGTAAAAAGATGAATAAATCTATAAATCCTCACCATGGGCTGGTTCCATTATCTATTTTAAAGTAATGAAACAGTACCGTTTTAGAAACGGTTGAATTAATCACGTTCACAAGGAATAGGCCACGAAATAAGAATTAGCGAATAATGGTCACGGATCATGGTCAAAGTATGATAACAAGATTTTACCACCGAACAAAACCATCGAATATGAAATGCTCTGCTCAGTGCAGCGCAGTATATGTAGGTACCTACGGTCCCGAAATTGAATCTATCGGCCATCCATGTAACCATATAATATATTTCTCACACAATAGAAAACATTCTAAAAGACCACCACAAATTTAATTAAAATTGTATTACAAGTTAAAATATGTTGGATTGTGTTGGTAATACTTACGAATTGTCCTACTGGCACACACTCATTATTTGAGACCTGGGTAGAAACTTCGACTGGAATAATATCTACAGTTTCAGCAGCAGATACTGGTTTAGTTGTCACATCATCATTATTTATTGGTAAAATTGCATTAGATTGAATACAAACAAAACAAAGATACAAAACAAATAAGCTCCAGGAAAAAGACATAGCGACTGAGTGATATCGACAACAATGACTAAGTTTATCGGCAGTCTTCCGTTATTATATGCGTACAAACGAAACACAGCTTTTACTATTCATACCTGCCTACTTTAATATACTCCACCACCATACCGGAGCTTCGTAATGTTTCTAGGTAGGTGGATGTTCGTTCGTTCGTATTAGACAAAATTAAAAATTGTGCTTTTACCTACCTTGTTATCAAAAGAAACATTCTGTGAAAGTCAATTCGTTCAATGTGTATCTCAATAACTTCGTATCTAACTGTATAAATATGTAAGTAATTCACAACTTCGTGTTAAGGATAACAATTGATCAGAATTTTGCTATAAACATTCAAGTCACATAGACCAACTAAGAAAGTTTCTTTTAGTTTGAATTAGGTAAGTGTATGGTAAATGCAATTTTTAGAAAGTAGGTACGTTTAACTTTATTTGCTTTTTTAATATTTGAGGTTGCATTGGATTTATCACTCGTACTAAATCATTTTACTAGTTGGATTTAACCATTAACTATTGATTTAATAACCTACATATAGTACATAACTAACACCACTAGTTTAATTGATACGGTATGAATTTTTAAAATGTTCCAAATCTTGAGAAACTGTATTTCGATTATTGTTAAAATGTGGGATAATTTTTTGCTCAAATGATTGAGATCCAAACTTTATAAAATAATTTAATAGGTTTATATTTTCTTTCGAGATTTTGAAGATTTCCTTCGGTTTTCCGTCATTTAATTTTACAAAAATTTTGATTCTTCCAACCGTTCTTAGAAATGATCGTCTTAAAGAATATCGTCGTTTTTTCCAGAACATTAATATGTTCTGGAAAAAACGACGTCAACAGCAGTGTGTCTTAGAAAAATATATTCTTTTATGTTTTAATAAACATAAAAGAATATATTTTTCTATGACACACTGTCAGTATGAAAATAAGTAAATAAAATAAAATATTTAAAATACCCATTTAATTCCTTACTGTTGTTAAGTAGGTTCCTGTATCAGCACAATGCAGTCAATTTTAATTTAACATATTTAGGAATAATAACATTTTTCAAGTACAAAATTAGTAATAAAAGCAATTTGAATATTAAGCCCCATTTTAGTAATCAATAGTTACTTCTTTTAAAATATTCATATCCTGGTCTTATTACTCCATTTTTGGACAGTACATTTCATTATAATTTTTCGCTTTTTGCAATAAGTGCTATATTTAGTAGGGGCTGCTGTAGTTATGCACCTTTATCCGCTCCCCGTCACACACCTCTTCATATATCCCAAGCAAGCGTTTGAACAGCATTCTCTGTGTGTCATACACTGCGAATCAGAGAATTGACAAAAATTAGATTACTGTATCTCTAGTGTTAGTGTAAGTTTCAATCGATTGGAACCACCGCAAACTTAAATAAATGAAAAATCATAACAAACGAAAGAAACGCGTCTATTGTGAAGTATTAGAAACCTCTTTAGATCTGTATTTGTCAGCTGAATGCAACTACGATCTAAATATATCATCAATACGATTGAAATTTACACTTGGGGATACAGATATACAGATGCGTGAAAACTGTTACAACTATGGAATTCTTTGTTTAGGTATATAAAAATTCAAACTATTTCTTATTTGACCACTATATATATATATATATTCGTTCAACCATAACATTGCCAAAAATATGTATTTTTCAATGTTCATTTGAACTATTTGTTAAAAACTATCCTTTGTCCAAAAAGACGAGTGTTGTGTGGACATTTGGGTGGAAGTAAGTTTTAATTTTTTGTAGGGTACAAATCATATTTATCTTGATTGTGATGTTGGTGCCACAGAGAAAGTTCTTCAGTTTGTCGGTCACCTCCTTAAAATTACTGCCCATCCAGTATCTCTCTCTCACAAAAAAAATTGTTCGTAAATAAAAAGAGCATTTGCTCCTGCAGTATTTCCTCACGATCGATAGACAATTTACTTATAAGTAAAATGAAAAGTTAGTAAAAACTTTCTACGGGTACTGAATTGAGATTAAAAAGCGATTAATTTTCTTTGATCTTGAAATAGCTTTTAGAAGCACAATCGGATTTGTTTTGGAATTTAGAGGTTTGTTTTATTTTATTTTATCCAAATCAAAAGGGGCACAATTTATCACTTTCACTATGGGAAATACTTGAAAAACAGAAAAAATCATTTTGTCTTGACAATCTATTTGTAGTAATATGTATGGAACACCTGTTTTTATTTCATGCTCGCTAAAATTCAGCTTGTAAAAACGAAACGGTATCGGCATAACAGTTTACGAATGTGTCATGCGACTCATTCGGTATGGAGAAAACACAAAAAATTTTCCACTCGCTATTTTAAATGACATCATTTCTAGGTTCAGAGTTGCGAAATATGATTGTAGCTTATACCAAGGATAACATAAGTGTATATTTCAGTACTTTAATATGCTAATACTTACAAACTGTCCTATCGGTACACAGTTGTCAGTATTGGACAACTCAGAAGCTACGTCGACTGGTATTACTGGGACACTTTCAACGGACTCCACCACCGGCACCGGTACTTTTTGAGTTTCTTCAGTATTTTTCGATATAATCACATTAGAATCAACATAAGCCACAATAGTACAAAAAGAAAAAATAAATATGCTCCTTGTGAAAGACATTGTGAAAGACTGATCTCTGTGACAATGCCGAGGTTCGCAGATATTCTTATGATATATGCTTGCACTGACACACCTTTTAGTATTGAAGCCTACTTAAACAATAAGACCCGCATACCGAAGCTTGATAACACTAAACCTATGTCATACAGAGGCTGATGTTTTATTTATCTAACTATCAATGACCACACAATAAATTTTAAAAGGCAATTGAGGACGGATAGAACGATTAAAAGAAATAAAGGAATTTAAGAAAACGCCTAAGGACTATGCAAGCGCTCCAATAGAGTGAATATGAGTTTGGGACAATGAAAATTTTAGCTTGCAACGGTAACAGTTTCCATATTACTTCATATACTATGACACCAAAGACTTTCCATCGAAAATGGCAACTTTAACGGTTTTAGAAATGATATTGGAGTTACTATGAAAAAATAGTGTAAGGTTGCACGTATTCTACATATAGATGGAACCTAGAAGAAATAACACTAGACACGAAATTATTAAAAATCAAATAACAAGGAAGCCTCGGCACAGGGTTGGTTGGTTGTGTTATTATTAGGTACGGCTATAACATTTCACCCATTTAGTGATTATAATATCAACAATGAGCCGTGAATATGTGCGTAGGAGTATTGATATATTTAATAATATATAGTTCCTATTTTATAAATTTTAATTTAAGCGCTGACCAAAAATTTATTTTAATCCATATTTTTCATCTTTGGTGTTATTGGTGGTTTGGTGTTATTGTATAGAAAATTGATAAATAAAATTAAACTTTTAGTTTTTAGTCTTCTTTATTTAATTAATTAACTTTACAAATAATGTAGATAAAAACTTACGAAAGCTTAAATTTAATTATTCCTTGGTATTAGTCATAAGCCCATTCTTCTAATCAATCAGGGCATTGATCGGACTCAAAAATAAATCATAAGACGTAGCGTAATCTGAGTAAATATGTCTATAAATAGCACTTTCAATTATATGAGCGGTTGACTGTGGATAAAAAAATTCACGCACCTTACGATTTTATTTTTAAATCTGATCAATTGATGAGGAAAGTTCTCTGACTAATATTACCTAGGTCTTATAATTTTTTTTTTGCTTTTCTGAATACTTTCTCTACAATATTTCGAAATGTGCATCCTGTATACGTTCTACAAATCCTTAATATTTGTTCGCATTAGTACAATATTTTAACCTTCCGATGTAGGTGTTGACATTAATTTCTGTACATACTGGATTTATTTGTTCTAAATATCGGCATTCTTTACGAAGTTTGCAAGTACTTAAGTATTGATTATGTATCAACTCAAATAATCAATTTAAGTATTAGTAAATACTCCGTATAATTATTGTAAACAACAGTACACTGAACTTTTCACTTTATCGAAACACACACACACAAAAAAGAAAGCATAGCAATAATTTTAAGATTGTTTGTCTCATAACAAACTTAATAGTAGGTATCTAATCACGCAGATTAAAATACTAATCATCGTAAAGTAATTTAAGATCATTCACAAACAAGGTAAGAAAAATATACATCATTCTGGAGAGTCAATAACAAGGGGATCAAGACCAACAGGGTTCAGTAACTAAGTTAAATGGCTTCAGGTTCTATGGACAAGTATAAAAATATAGGTTATATGCGTTTAACCAAAAAATAATTTTATTAAATAAAAATATATATTACCTGATTAGCTATCTTATTTTTTTATTAACCATTTTGTGACACTCGGGAATAGATCCTGTGACGGCTTGGGCAAAATATTTTGTGTTGGCTTCAAATTTGTTACTACAGGATTTAAAATTGATATCGGATTTAGTTCTGTGGGGATTGGCACCAGTTTTAATAAATTTTTGATTTCGTTCTGGCATAGTGAACTTGTTAGACGGTCCACCATATTACCCCAAAGACCCATTTGGCAGAATCTAAAATGAAGTAGGTAAGTATTAGCATAATATTAAGTTGCGATTCAATGTGAAAATTAATGTAAGTTATCAAAATACAGCGTTTATTGTAATAATAGTAGTTATATTACCTGAAATCTTTATCCACAGTTATATCGTCGCTGATTCTTATGTAAGAATTTTTGTCTTGAGATGCTGAAAACAAACTACTCCAAATAGACGAATTTTTCTTCCCAAGATTCAAATCATGTGCAAACTTCGATATAAGCCCTAAGAAGTTCTTACGTACTCGTGCATCCATTTGAGAAGGTTCATTCTCTTCTATTGAAGTACCATTGTCATTTAAAGGATCAAATATATAAGCTAACTCGTCTCCGTGAGCTGGACCTCTATTCTTGGATTTTTTTATAATATTATTGACACTATAATCCTCTAGAATAAAAAAAGGTAAATATATAAGTGAAGGAGTTTTAATTACGTTAACCGTTAGTTAAATTTTTATCAATTTACCTGCAAGGGGTAACCCAGGTAGAAAGTGCGAAGCTTTTGTGAGGTTTCCAGTAAACTCAAAACTATAAAGGTAAGCAGGTGCTGCTTGACCCCACTCCTGCACGATTTTAAAAGCAGGGAAGTTGAATAATGCATCACCTGCCAAATAAACATTTTATTACGCACTTATGTAAGTGGCGAATTAAAATATTATTATAATTCATTATTTACGCTTACCTAGTTTGATTTATAATTTAAATGACATATTAGGTCAGGGGAAAAGTCTTTTAGCAAATAGTATGTATAAAATTGGTATAAAATATTTTTGGCTGTACTATTTGTATCTGGCTGGTTTTCATGACTTTAAAAAAGTTGATATTTTAAAAAAGGAATCAAATAAAAAAAATTGTTTGCGAATCGAATGCTGAAATTACATTATAAAATTTTATTACAAAAAAGGAAATAATGTAACGCAAGCCGTTTTCATTAAGCGTTTTCATTTCGAGAATTTTGATGTCAGAAATGCACCTCGCTCTGGTTGTCCTATGGATAAAATTGACACTATTTTCGAAAAAGTGATGCAAGATCGGCATATCTGCAGTTACGACATAGCTAAAGAATTGGGAAATGACCACAAACAGTTTTGACGCATTTGAAAAAAGCTGGGTACACAAAAAAGCTCGATATTTGGGTGCCACACGAGCTCACTGAAAGAAACCTAATAACCGTGTAATCATTTGCTATTATTTATTAAGACGTAATGAAAATGAATAGTTTTTGAAGAGATCGATAACTGGTGATAAAAAGTGGATCACGTATGACAAGAACGTTCGAAAAAGGTCGTCAAAGGTCGGTCAGGCTCCACAGACTGCGGCAAAACCTAGATTAACTCGCAATAAGGTGATGCTATGTCTATGGTAGATTGGATTGTATTGTTCAATATTAGCTTTGACCGCCTAGCAGAACCATCGATTCGGATCTCTATTGCCAACAACTGATGAGATTAAAGCAAGAAGCCGAGAGAAAGCAGCCGGAATTGATTAATAGAATGGGTGTGGTATTTTAATGATAACACTAGACCACATACATTTGTAGTCACTCATCAGTTGGATGTCATGGATGTTTGTATATTTATTTATTATATTTCACTTCCAAGCTCTTTATGATGCGTAATTTTTATTACATTGCAAAGATAGCAATGGATTATCCAAGATAATGTACCCTATATAGGCGAAGTATAAAAATATATAGATTATAATAAGTAAATAACGAGAAATATCCCAAATATGTTATTTTAATTTATTGAGTCCCGAAATAGACAGATAGTTTCAGTATGCTTAAATACCTCCCGGGAAAAATTTAAAATAAATTGTATCTATATCGTTCACACATTACACAGGATTAGGAAAATACCCATATTTGTATTGGCTAGTTGGACAAATAAGACCTTAAACTCATGATAATTATAAGCTTCTTACATTAAATCCGTCATGGGTCGTACTGTAAACGACTTCATGGTCGATAAAAAAGAATGCAAAAATCAGCAAAACAATGCTGATATCTGGTCCCAACTAATAACAATTGTATAAATTTTGTATCTTTTACAGTGTTTTATCACCTCCATTCGATTGTCATTTGAAATTCGAACAAAAGAGATAATTTACTGTGTAAATTAAATACAAAGCGTACTGGAACAATTTTTCTTAGTACAGCCCATGTATGAACTCCTTAAACCAAAACACTTGTTTTTCAAGTGAAAAAACACGGTGAAAGAGGAAATTCAGTGTAACACATTAAATTCAAAAATCAAAATTAATGTGACGTGACATATAAGAAAAGGCCCAGAAACTCAAACTCATGATCATGAGCCCTAATCGGCAACAAATTCCGAATTTGCGTACCTATATTTTAAATTGTTTCATAAAACTTGATAAAACATCATTTTAAATCAAATCAATTAACTCGTTTTTCTATATCACCTGTAACTTCAGCGATAGCAGATAATCCCTGTATTGCATCTGCGCCGTTTTGAGCCAATCTGTTGTAATATTCTTCAAAATTGCCCAAGATTGGAATATTCTTTAAAGCAGCCTTTTTGATCTGCAAAAGTCCTTCGACACTTTCTACTGCACGGGTAAGACCTCCGATGATGTCTTTCTTTATAAAGTTGTTGATTTGTTGCAGTGAACTAACGAGGGTATTGGAATATTTTCCTGTAAGAATAAAATTAAACAAAAATAAAAAATACTAAAAAGAAACAAATATTTATAATGTGACAAATATTTATTACCAAATACAGCACGGACTGTTTCTGCAGTGTTAACCCCAGTAAGTATAGGAGCATTCTGCCTCTTTTTCTTGAGTGCTTCAGATGGCTGCTCGGTTATCAATGTTGGAAGGCCACGTTTGTCGTCTTGACCTTCAACCCGTGCCCCGGCTCCTAAATACATAACGAATACAAATACATACATAAGGATACAGTTAGTGAAAGCTTTAAAATGAGTAAATCAAATAAATATTTGTATAAAATAAAAGGCAGTACCAGTTCGTCCCGTAATGTCTTCCAAAAACTTTGCTGCATCCACCATACCTGTGCCACCATTATCGGCCTACAAAAAAATTATATACTTTCATAATAAACTTGCACTTTCTTGGAATAAATATATTTTAAAATTGTTACCATTATTATTTTCTCGACTGGTTGCATCCTCAAGCACAGAACTAGTCTTTCTACTGGACTTTCTGGGCAACCAGTACGCTTGGCGAGTTCCGACGTGTGTTTAGCTGGATCAGAACGAACAGCGCCCGGTGACAGTGCTGTGCCTGATAAAGCGACCACTCCATTGCTGTTGCGACCTTCTGATGAAAGCGCCATCAAAGAAGCTGCACTACCACCGGAGCCTTGTCCCATAACAGTAACTCGTGACGGATCACCGCCAAAGAATTCTATGTAGTCTTTTACCTAAAACCAGAAGGAATGACATTAAATATTATTTGGCTCTTTTCAAACCTAAAATGTTTAACATGCTGTATAATAAATAGTCTAATTTATTACCAAACATGAAAATATGCGGGCTAAATAAAAAAAATAAGTAGACTTCAGTCAATTTTTAATTATTATATAGATAATAGTTAACATATATTAGGATAGTTAACAGTAGCAATATACAAGATAAAGCTCTATAGCAATACTAAATGCCAGAAACAAGCTTTCACAAGCAGTAATGAATATAATCAGTACCTGCCTATTGAGATGAATACATATAAGCACTATATAAGCACTCTACATCCTATAAACATCCCACTTATGGGCAAAGGTCTTCCTTGATAGGATATTTGAGGCCTTTACTCCAACACTTTACTTTACACAACTGGGACCAACGGCTTAACCTTGGAACGTTGGAACGAAACGCCATTCTTGGTCCCTGGATGGATCCAGGGACCAAGAATGGCGTTTCGTTATCAAAACCAGAGCGTTCGAACTGCAACACCAACGAGCTTTACAAATTAATGCGTTGTCCGCATCCAGCGGCTTTCCGTATTTATTATTCTTACTTAGGTCTTAGATAAATGTTGACAAATAAAATGCCCTTTCACTTGGTTTTATAATTCCGTCACAAATAATTTAAGAATCATGTAAAAAGTTAAGAATATGTATCAAACTGTGGCAAACTAGGTTGCTTCTGCAATTTTAGACTATACCGTGTACAACCATTAATTTTGGATAATGATTTAAGAATCGATTGACTGAGACCAGGGATTGTCTTTCGTGATAGACATCCATCCAGCTTCAACAAAACTAACAAGATACACGGCATGCACATCGACCTGAAGTAGCTAGTCACACACCAGTACCACAGAAAATCGGTTGTGTGTAAGTCTTTTGTGTACCATTATTGATTTATTTTGTAAATTACTCACCCAAATAAGCGCAACATGCAAATCAAATAGACCTGCATTACCAGTAGCTTCTTTTTGCCCATTAGTAATAAACCCAAGAGACCCCAAACGGTACTGCGGGACCACTAAGATTGTATCCTGTTGAGTTAAGTGTTTTCCCTAAAACAAGAACCCACAATTAAAACTATAAAATAGAGCACTTTACTTGCCATATACAAAACCATCTTGTTACGTAATTCATTCTCACATATTCTCATAAAAATTAAAATCTGTGAAAAATACCTGTCATTGATAAATGATATCGTACTTGCAAAATAAAATGAGATTTGTGTTTCATTAACTACATAATAGGACCTCTGTTTAAAAGCATATTACTTACTCCATAAGGAGCAGCTGATCCTGTGCGATAATTGCCTCCATGAATGAAGAAGATCACAGGTGACCCTGAAGAAAAATTATAATAAATTACATTAATTTAATTAAAGGTATGTATGTGCAAATCAACCAGGATTAGGAGCAATTTAGAGTACAAAACTTCCAAAGAAAACGATCTATACGTCTTTTTGTAAACAAAATAATATTTTAACAAGTGCAAAAGTGATAGTTTTAGAATGTACTTGCATTTGCAACTACGATCTAAAAGTTTCGATAGTATTGAAACTTACAATAAGGGTACAGATTCACTGTTTTGTATGGTAACAACTGTATTCGTCACTTAGGTATTTCGATTGCATTACCACCTAATTAATACTTAATAGTTAATAAGTTATTATACTAATTGTAATAAGAATTTCATTTCATACCTCTCTCCTCGCCAGGCATCTTAGGAGAGAATAAATTAAGGCACAAACAGTCCTCCTGGCCAATCACCTGTTGCTGCGACTGAGGGTCTGGTTGTGGGCACTTAAAGCATGGTGTAGTTGCATTGAATTCCCCTGCCAGAATTCGACGAAGTGGCCGCTGGAATCTTCGATTGCCCACAGGTGGCTCAGCATATCTATTAAATTTTGGTTTTTATTTAGTAAGTAGTACGAGTAAAGCGAAGCGATTATCGATGGGTTCAAAACGGAACTCGTAATTTTTTGTTGTCCTAATTGACTTTTATATATAAATTTAAAGCATAATAATTTTTTTGAGCTAAAAACTTATTATTTCAATTTCATTTCGCCCGCGGTACCACAATCGCCCGGCGGTTTCTATGTGACATCAATGTTCCCGCTTCCTATATGAGAACCGCATAACCGACTAGTCACTATTTAAGAATTCACACAGAAACCACCACCGCCCGCGGGCGTTCTCAATATTATATATTAGCGAATTTTTTTATCATCCTCAGAAGGAAACACGGAAATTTATTCTTTAATGTTTTTAATAGTTGGGTTCAATCTTTTTGATGTCTGGTGAATGAGCTAGGTTATATTTGATATAATTCATTTTGACGGCCAATTGTTCCAGTGGTCAGTACCCCTGTCTACTTAGCCAGGTCCCGGATTCGAATAGGGGCAGATATTTGTTTGATGAATACGAATTACGAGTTATGTTTACAATTCACGAGACTATATGTTTAATATTTTTTCACATATTACTATCTATATCTCATTTCCATAACACAAGCTCTTAATGAAGCTTAGTTTGGGCTAGATAATAGTTGTGAGTGTAAGAAGTATTATATTATTATTATTGTGTTAAGTTTAGAAAATACTGAATTTCACGCAGACGTGTCGAGCAACAGCTTGTTTTATAATAAGTCTTATTTTATATTAGTGCGCTACAAATTAGAAAAAGTACTATTTTGATAAAAAATACCTAATTCCAAAAAATGAGTAGTAACCCAATCTGGTGTCCTTAATTCCCTCGATGCGGGCGCTCCTACCATGACGCTGCGTAAACACTACAGCGGCGTCAGGCTCTGGCGCTGACGCTGGGGCTCCGCCCACCACTGCTTCCACAGGGTCAGGAGCCAAGAAACACAGACCGAACACCAGGAAACCCCACGACCACAGTTCATGCATTTTTGCCAGAGAATAATAAGTTACTTGGTATTAAAATCTACATACCCAGACGGAAACAGCTTCCTGTGATACGCGTAATCTCTGTTAATGGATAATAGCTAAAACTGTTTATCAGAATTACAGAATAACAAAAAGATTGAAGGGCGTTCATTTTAACAAATCATCTCACATAAACCTACAGGCTATACTGTCAGTCATCATACCTTAGTTGAAGGTCTTGTTCAGTCACATTAAGCGAGTTTGTGGGGATAGTAAGCAATCACAGTCACGGATCTGAAAGTAATAGCAAGCTGCTGTGTGTGATATAGCATGGTAATGATAAGCTGTATTATTCCCTGCCATATTATTCATTCTGCGTGAGTTAATTTCATCGCAAGGGTTTATTCCGATCTGTCTCCCCGCTCTGTTATTTAGGGGATATTTAAGGGATATTATGAACCCACAAGGGTAACACAATAAGTTAACGACTAGTGGTTTTGATTTAGATCAACTTTGATAGTCACAATTTAACAAATCATAGTAGGTTATATGCATATTTATTTTCAATTTACTAACACTATGATTACCTCCTTTTACCATACAACTATATCACTTAATTAAACCATATACCGACGGTAAAAAGTCCGTGGTTAGAGGAAATGTACCTTAATATTTTTCTTTAAAAAATATTTTTAAAATCCATCAAGATTTTCATAAAATATTTTTGTACGAACCGATGAAATATGAAAAAAAACATTCTGTATTTTATGATACCAACCGAAAGAGTCATTCATAAGGATCAATTTCTTTTAAAAACATAGTATCATTCAATAAAAAAGACCAAGAAAAAATTGTTTTTTTTAATTTTAAAACTTAATCACTAAGGTATCTAATGAAAATAGTTCACTTAACTTATGAATTTACTAAAAATGAGACGAACTTTCACGTAGGTATGACTTTGCTACGTCCAAAAAAAATAAACACACAGGATGTAAATCTGTTTTACTCATGGAAAAAGCAAAATGACCGTTGCCACACACTTTCCTTGCCTTGGGAGCATATTATTGTACTCTACGATTTACAAACTATGAAAAAGTTTCTTATTGTAATAAGCGACATCTATTCGCGAGCTGAATATCACTATTGATATTTTTGATAAAAATAAAAGAAACAAATTTGAAAATAATAATGCTATTAAATATGTAATAAAAAGTTTTCGATTAAGAAGTACTAGTGACTTCTTGTGATGGATGTAATTGTTAATGATTGTAATTGTTTATTTATTTATTTCAATTTTATTTCTTTTTTTTAATATAATGATGTTTTAAATAAACATTTCTGTATTATTTACCTGTGAAGTTATAATGTAGAATCAAAAAAGTAATAAGCTTCACAGCTACGATATTTTTCAATATTAGACATTTCTATAATTGTTTATAATTAATTTATATAATTGTTTGCCTTACAATTAAACGTCCCATCATGTTAATTACGCCCCATTCCAAAACACAATGTACACCCATAATCATCAACATCCATTCTTCTTTCATCCTAGTTACACTGATGAAAACTCCCCATGAGTTTTTATTCAGTCAGTACAAGAGACTGCTGAAGTCCAAGTCGTCGTAGCTCCTCAGATTTCTCCTGTTTTTTATTTTTCTTAGAAGCCTCGTCAGCTGTTGCGGCAGAGGCGACGTTAGTAGCCACTGCTCATAGGGTTGCCAAAATAATATACAATATTTAAGGTCCGCATACTATATATTACTGGAGAAACATATAGTACGAAAAAATACCATATTTGTTTAAGGTTTTCCATATTTTTTAAATGTACTATATTTTTTAACTTCTTTTGAAAAATACTATATTTCGCCGATAAAATTTTGGCAGCCCTAGCTGCTCCCTCGGATGGTGCGGATCCAACACCAGATCTGGTATTGATGATTAATCGCGTATATTCACGCATTGGAGCGTTTTTGGGAACAGGCCGGGCCATTAAAGCTCCCAAGATGGTCCAGATGTATCTACCTATAAGAACACAGTAAACATAGGCTTATTTTTATTTAAAAAAAATGGAGGTCGCCGAAAGGCTTTAGTTCTAAACGAACAAGCGCGTTTGTCTTCTCGTATAGATATAGTTGCAATGATTAATCTATGATAAAAACCAATGCAAGTAATACAGATATTATCATTAAATAAATCATCAGAAAAAAATTGCTCCCCATACATGACACCCAGCATTAAAATAAATTCTTGTGGAGAATTTGCATAAAACTGAAGTAATTTTACTCTTACAACACTGAGGAATAGAGAGATGTTTTTCAATTATTAACTGTAAATACCTGAGAATAAAGATGATTTTATACTGTCTTAATGTTGGAACTGTTTGTCTCTATTGCTTTCTCTTTCTACCCTTATTTCCGAAGAGTGGATAATCGTGGGATATCGACGAACATTTTTAATTTTTTTAAGAAATCAATCATGGTCTAAGAACTGTAAGTAAAAAGAAATTAATTTATTATATTTACGATGGGGTACCTTACATCAAATCGAAAGTTGCTAAATCAAATGTCATAACAGCGTAAACATTACTTCGAACGTTTACTGATGTTACGTCATATTGATATTACGTTATATCGAAGAAAAAAAATCAGTTCAAAACATCGAGTGAAATTAATTGGATTCAGCGCGAGCGCTTTATCATGACGTCGAAAAGAATAATGAGTTACCGTCTCCGCAGACAAAGTACAATATTAATTGCAAAGACCAATTTCTTCATGAAAAAAATGTGATTTTAACGATTACTTCTCATATAACAGGTGCAAACAGATCAATATAATGCAAATCATATTACATAAATTTTTGAGGATTTTGTATTTTTTAAATATTCCATTTTTGATATATCTAATAGGTAATAATAAACAAAAAATTATAACAATTTTCAATGTTGCGTACCATCTTTTTATGTCTGTTACCTACGGAATCAATAAAATATGTATTTAATTTTCCAGAAAAATTTGGTATTGGCTATTATTTTATTCCCATCATTAAGCTTTCTTATCTCATTTCAGTTAATCAGTTAATTGTTAATCAAAAGATCATTGTTGATCCATGTGCAACAAACATTCGAAAGAATTAATTCATATATTGGACTATGCTGTTACAACCAAAGCTTGAAGGTATAAGTTGTTTGATCGAATTAAAATCACGGTTTTCATTAAACATGCATAAAGTTATATTTTTAATATGTGTATTAAATATTAAAATATAATTTAAATGTTGTTTTTTGGTAATAGCTCTTAGTTTATGTTAAAATCAATTTCATTTATTTTGTGCACTTTCTTGTCAGAGTATGGCCTTCGTGATGGCGTAGTACGCGTCGCGTTTGCGTCATCATATTGTGAACAGCACTCAAACGGGGAGGACGTGGGATGAAAGTGTGCAGTGCGTTAGAAACATACTTATATTTTTTCAAATGTTTCTAATATCGAAATCATAAAGTACAAACTTATTAGGATAAGAAGGTTGGTTGCTGAAGAGGTTACAAATAAATTCGGTTCTGCGTATATGTAGTTTCTTTGTATTTTATTAATTTTTGATAATCTATTTTCAGGTCCCTCATCGAGGCGCCGCCATCATGGCGTCGGACGAACAATTTTCATTATGTTGGAACAATTTCCATGCAAACATGTCAGCAGGCTTTCACGGCCTGCTGTCGCGTGGTGATTTAGTAGATGTAACGTTGGCTGCCGAAGGCAGATTATTACAAGCACACAAATTAGTTTTATCAGTATGTTCTCCCTATTTTCAAGAAATGTTCAAAATGAACCCTACTCAACATCCCATAGGTATGAATTATTAATTGCTCCTTTTTATATTTACCGTGATAACGTCTTGTGAAAAATACTAATTTAATGTTTTTTGTTTCAGTATTTTTAAAAGATGTTAGTCATTCTGCGTTAAGAGACTTATTACAGTTTATGTATCAAGGTGAAGTTAATGTTAAGCAAGAAGAGTTAGCATCCTTTATTAGTACAGCGGAACAGCTTCAAGTGAAAGGTTTAACCGGTAATCAAAATGAAGAAAGTTCCACGCCATCAAAACCAAAGCCGACCTCTAGGCCAGGCCCGAGGTCGTCACAACAAAGGCAATCTGTTATGACTAAGTTAGAGACTGATTTAGATTCTAAGCCCTCCTCAACTCCAGTAGCAATTAAGCGACCAAATAGGCCATCAATAGCATCAAATAATTCATCATCCTCACAAAGTGGACCGGCGAAAAGGAAATGTGTAGACCCCTTAGAAGCTGGACCTTCAGGATCCGCCAAAGAGGAATTTGTAACGATACCCGACGAAGATGAAAATAACGCTGTGGCACCGAAAATGGAACCGGAATTTGTTAACGAAAGTATGTGGGATGACGATGAAGAGGGTGCAAATAACGATGAAACGAATTTCGGTGAAGACGACTCTAATATGGATATGACTGGTATGTACAATTGTCCTTTATTTGGTAGGTACATAAACATGTTTGCGATAATTAAAACTATTTTATTTTAAAGGTTTTGATGGTTCTACTACTGGCGATGGCAATATCTCGGCAGGCGGGGAAGGTGGTGCTGTAGGGGATGCTCAAGGTAGGTTTACTCTTCGATTTCCAGGGTTATTTTATCATCTGTTAATTCAATGATGATAAGGTAAACCTTGTTAAGTTTTTTTACGCGTACATGATTCGTAGAACTATTATTGATCTTAATTTGAAGGAATCATGTCCGTGTTTTAGTCTGTAGTAATGAAATTTGTAAGTTTATCTAAGGTAGTGTAGAACAAAGTAGTTAGAATTTATATTAATTTCTGGACTTTTCCAGGTTGTGAAAGATAAAGCTATAATAGATTACTTTCTTTATAGCATTATCTTTGTTTAATTGATTACGTACTGGTAAAAGAAAAATGGTAGTAAAGGTAATAAAGTATTGGTATTATAAAGGTAAAGCAATGGTATGAACAGTAGGAGAAAAGGTATATATAAAATATATGTATGGTAATCTGGTTTTGAATTCTTCCGGTACTAGGTATGTTAGTTTTGCTGTCGAGTTATGAAATTTCGTATGCTTATGGTGAGTAAGTTTTCAGGTCTTGCTTTAATTTCTCTGGCCGCTGTGTTTCGCAGTGTTCCAGTGGAAGTTGGTATTTGTGTAAATGGGTACTTGCGAGCTGACCGGTAAATTTGTAACTTATAGTTATTCGAAGTATGGGTTACAGCCAAGTGATGTCTAATCTACCCTCTACTTAATGAGCCTGTATAGTAATTTGCGTTGCACGATCTCTGGTCTTTAAATGAAAAATTTGGAGCTATAGCAAGAGCTAGTGTCAAATCTTACATTTTAGATTTTGAGATCAGATTCCTAACCGCATGAAATAAGTTTGCTATGTGCTCTAATAACCTCGACTGTTGAATCCTTTTTAAGGTTTCATTCTGTTGAGAGGAATTAAGTTATTGAATAGAATATTTTGGGACGTTAGTAATTTGTAATCACCGTGCCGTGACCAAATTTGGTCACTGCACTGATTACTACATTCCAATTTCAATCTTTGCTGCTGGAATGTGGATTCTACATTTCAAAAGTAATTGGTGACATGATAAATTTGTTTGCATTGAATTTTTCATCTGTATTCCGTTACTTAAAATGGTTTTTTGTCATCGCCCGCATGTGCATCATAAACCGATAAAATAAGTTTCATTCCTTAGTCGGATATTTCTTAATTATATTGGTTTGATTGAGATGCGAATAACTAATTTAGTCTGAATACAACTGAATTTGGCACATCTCTACAATTTTTGCAGGTCGAATATTAAAGTGGAATAACATTCTCATAACTGCGTTTTTTGCCGCAATAGAAATTGGATTTAATTTTGAAAAATTGCTAGTGCCATTGTATCCATGGAATGGCTCGTGCCTATGGTCTGTGTGAATCCACTATTAGAATAAGAATAAATCACGGTCGAATCATAAAAAAAATCTTTAAATTATCACTAGTATCTTATTTATTCATCGACAACCTGGTGCCTACCATTTGTCATAATTCTGTAGCATTGGGATACGTTACGCCGATATCTCGAAGCCATGCACAAAAAAATGGCTATATGGACATATCCAGTTGTCTTTCCTTAAGTAGGAAGAAGTACATCAATAATGTAGTAAATAGAGTAATTTTGAAAAAAGCGTTGATTCTGTACTGTATATCTACATCTGCTGTTATCTCAAATATTGTGTAATCTTTTTGGATATTTGCATGGTTTCATAGGGTTAATTTTAAGGGTATTATTATTTCAAATGAACTAGTCTGCTATGTGGGCGAAGCGGTCCAATTAACAGTTAACTAAGCCAACCCACATTTTAAGAGCCAACCTAACCATAAAAAAGCGACTACATGGGCAAAATATTCACCAAGTCTGCAATACAACGAATAATAGGTAATAATAATATTCTGCTGCCTGTGCTAAGATAAGCTGATTTATTAATTAATACCCGAGTGCTTGTTGGACGTCTTCCTTTCAATAGATGTCGCTGCAGGGCGTTTCCATGAAAATGTTTATATAATTTATCACAGTAATTGCAATGAACAAATAGTATCATTAATGTTCATACAACTTTTTTCGTATAAAACTATCATTCCATGTCATTTGAAAAACAATGTTATTACAAAGGTAAGTAAACTTGTAAAACATCCTTTGATCTGCACCTCATCGCATCCTATTGTACTGAAATCCCGACTAGATGGCGCTACATGTTTAAAAAGTAAACTGGTATTAAAGATTTGATCATACTTAATGCAATAAAGATCATACTTAATAGACATATCACCGAAAAGATAAAAATTTCTCTTTTCCGTGATATGTCTAACTAAAGCTGAACGTGCAAATCATTATACTCGAGCTAACTGCAAGGCTATGAAAGCGTGTAGGCCGTATTCTATTTATTTTGACTGATTATATAACTTACACCAAACATCACTATTTTTTTAAAATTAGATGCAAACTGCAAAGAAGGAAATATTTATTAGACAGTATTTTTTGAATAAACTTCAATTCTCATTCCATATTTCGAACCATGGCTAGTGTTCTTATTTCGTCACGATGGCGTTGCCTGTTTTCACAAATTAGAGTTTCAAACTATTGAGTTTTGTAATATATTTAATCCTGGTAAAAAATCATAAAGCATAAGCATTTTACACATAAATCTAAAAGACTATGTAATGAAATCGTCTGTCTCGAAAAATTAACAATAATACGTTGCTTTAACCCGAATGTGACGAACATAATTTAAGATTTCAATAAAATCAACAAGTGATCAAAAAATCACATAGTTGAATTTTTTTTGGGGAAGACAAATTTTGCTATTATAGATGCCATCTGTATTTATAAAATTTAGTTTAGGCTGTAAAACTGCTGGTTCTAGTGACAAAATTTGGAGAATGTCATTGTGAAGTGCTGGTATCCAAAAAAAAGGTTTGAAGGTTTATGTCATTTATTCCATCTCTAAAGAGGGTGAATATGGGGTTTAATTTACAATGCAACCTTTATTTTATGGATTAATTGTGACTTGCAGTATTTTTAAAATCATCTGGCAGAGTCAAAAAGGGCTCAACACAGCATTATAGACTAGACAATGGTTGCAGGATGACCAAACGAGCGTTGCGTAGGTATATTTATCTTTAGGCTATAAGTATTTCCTGAATTAAGATTTTTCTGTGGTAGAGGTGACGTGGTAAATCCACGGGCAAAAGCTGGTTTCTCTGCGAACAGCGGCTAGACGTATAGCGTTCATATTTAAAATTCAAAATCTCATATTTTCTAAAAAAAACATCTTTGGTTAAATAACATTAAGTGAAAAAGGTTAAAAAATTACAAAATGTCAAACTACAATAATTGTGGCACAGCATTATTATTAAGCGTGGTAAAATTAATATCGAAACTATTTTTGGTCTACATAGTCAATTGTCATTGGTTAAGTTTTTACCGGATTGGTTCTTGGCATACATATTTCAAATTCTGTGTCACAGTTTTGTAAAGAATAAATTGTTTGATAGACTTTATGCCTGCAGATAGATGGCTATTTGTATGATAGATTTCGCCCGTGCATAATTATATTCCTTGCCTGTAGATAAATATGCTTTTACTTCAAATTTGAACATTTAATTTTTTTCTTACGGTATCTACTTAATAATACATTGTTTTTTACAAATGTTTCAATAACTTAAATGTAAAAATGTATGTATTAAAAATGTACAAAAGTATGTAGTAGAATAAGTGACTTCAGCGCCACCATTCTATTTTACAAAATATAATCCTCACCTGCCTTTTTTTAATCGTTGATAAAATTAAAATAGTTCCATAAACTTAGTTATTTAGATATTTTTTAAATGTTTTATTGTTAGTTGTAATTTTATTAAAAAATATAGGAACTTCTTATGCGTAATATGGAACTTAAATGAATCCGTTATTTGTGGTCGCTCGTCTTCACGCCGCCGTGAGATCTATGGTTGTAATTGTGTCAGTCAAGGATTGTTTACTATTTTCAGAAATAGCTGAAATGTGTACTAAATTCTTGGTTATATCAATATAGTTTTAATGTGAAAACATTATCAGTGTCGTGTTTTCCAACATTAGCCTATAAAATAATCATATATTTTTATCATTAGCAAGTTAAGGTGCTTTCAGTGGCGAACGTGTTTACGTCAAATGTTTTACACTATATTGTGATTATTTATGTTAAATGAGACAGTGCTTGTGAGTTTTGAAAGTGAGTTCATCGATGGAGACAACTTCTAGTGTTTAATATTGGTTTTACAAACGCTAAGCATCTGGTAAAGTAACACGACGGTACAACTGCTAGTTGTCAACGAGTGTAGAAGGTACTGTGCTTACATAAATGAACAGTTATTATTAGAAAACATAAAATATCAATATATTACACTTTTACAGATAACGTTTAATTCGATTAAGAATGCTATGGAAGAATCCTATTTTGTATATGTTGGTAGCTTGTAAACATAACCTACAAATTGTGCTGGTTTCACCATTGAACTCCACAGTTTCTGTGGAATTATTTCAGAGATATAATTTAGAACTACGTTGGTTGTGTATAACATGAAGTGTAGAAGAGAAAAGTTTGCAATTCTAAGCAGTGGTATTAGGTATTTCACAACATGAGATTATTTACATACAAATTGAATTATTATACAAATAATTGAATATTAATTATTATTTGTAATGAAAATAGTCAAAGACAAAAAATGCGTAAGATATACCCAACAAGAATAATTTTATTAATCTATCAATATTAGTTATGACGTACGATTGATTTGTAAAAATAAATTGAAAACGAATTAGCCTGTTCCGAACAGCCTAATTCGACAATAATATTGCAACTAATATCATTCTACTCAATAGTAGAATGATATTCGCTTTTACAATAATTTAACACATAGGCCTCAAACAAGCAGTAAATACTATTTCTATTTTCATGTTTTCTATGTAAATAGGAGTAGTCTGCTATACTTTTTAAGTTATCTGACTATTTCTTTGACTTCTTTGATTTCTTGACTTCTTTTCTGTTGCAATTGCTATGCAATTGAGTACTGATAAAATAAAAAATAATCTTATTAAAGCATTCATTTTTTCACAGGGAATTATTTAGGATATGTTAAAAACTATACTAATTCTGACAAATCTGACAAAACTAATAATCATTCACAAGCATTGAAGACAAAATAGATAGACATGATTACATGATATTTGAAAGAAGAATTTATGCTATTTAGATTCTCATGGAATTCTGAAAATTTTCTTTGCAAAATGATTTTGCCAGCTTATGTTTAAATAATTATTTTAATTTGGTCCATATAGTAATTCACTGTAGCTGTTTACTTCTTTGCATTAATGAGTTAAATAAGAGAGGTCATAAATTATTTCTTTTATACAAACAAGGCTCTCACTTTTGAGTATTGTAATTTACTTAGACTGATTTCTTATTATGAATAAACAAGTAGTCAAGTTACAACTGGCATATAAAAGTAAGTTGTGACCAATTTTGATTGTAACCAAGAGAGAAAGTAGAGATTACCTCACCCTAAATAAAATTTGCAATATTTTTGACTCTAAATTTATTACAGCTCTAAACAAACCTTACCAATAGAGATGTGCCTTTTTAAATCATATAAGTTGAATAAAATTAACCGAAAGTAACTCCTGACCTGGTTCATTGCTTCGGCAGAACCCAGGTCACCTGTGAAGGGAATTGAAGTTACCGAGGAGTTTTAGTGGGTTTTTCCAATGCAGCTTTAAATGAGGGACTGGGTGAGCCTCTAATAAACCCACTGCTAAACCAGTTGTGGGTAGGTTTATAAATGGATTCCTCCTCAATAAAATGATGATTAGTTTCTCAATAATTTCAAGACAGCTTTGGCGTAAGGAAAAACTGCTTAAGGCCAATAGGCCTTACACCAATCCCTTTAGAAATACCTAGACAGGCTAAATAATCAACAGTTTGGAGCGGAATCAATTCACTACTGGGAATGTTGCAGGAGTGGCAATTTTTGTAATATTACAGTTTCTACTAGTGTAACCAGTTTCAGAGTGACTGGTATTCTGGTTGTTACCTTAACCATTATAACCCACTAAGCCTCATTGAGCCAGCATGCCGGTGTTAAAACCCCTAAATCCATATAAGTGTGCTATTTATATAAGAAGGTGTGGTGAAGGTTGTGTTTTGTAGTGGGATATGGGCTGTTGATGATGATACAATTAGCAGTAATTGTATTCCCTTGTATTAATTAAAAACTCACTCGCCTTCAGAACAAATTTTCATGAGTATTCAGTAACATCTGCCCCAGTTGAGACAGGAACCATACATCCCTGAACAATATGTCCCGGGCATTTCGGTTCGTTTGTTCCAATTCCTAATTATTTTATTGGGAAAAATAATTTTGGTGTAACAATGGATATTACTGTCTTGCCAGTACCCTTAACTACCAGTTCTATTGACAAAAGTCAAGTTCTTGCAAGGGGAGATGTTTGTGTGAATAACAAGAATATTTTGTTCTGGGGTTTATGTTATATATATCTAATGTTAATTATTGTATGTGTATTTTGAATATTCTTATAATGTAATGAATAAAAATAACCTGTGTATCCTTATTAAGAATATGTATAAGACAATGTATCTTTAAATTTTCTCTTTATTGAGTTCTGTAAAATGGTAAGCCTGGTGTAGGTCTCTTCCAACTTCTTCCATTGATTCCTCTCTGCTGCTACTCTAGTCTAGAGTGGTTTCACAATCATTTGTAGGTTTATGTCATCCTCCCATATTCTTATTAGGTAACCTCCTTCATTTTCTCTTTGAGTTTTAGCTCCTATATGCTTTTGGCATTTTGAAAGTCTCTTTGGTGCTTGGTGAGTGCCCATTCATTGCTTTTCATTATTTATTTTATTGACCAGTTCTACTTCCATTTATTATAATGTTTTTTTTTCTATTTGATTTATCATAAGATCTTTTGAAAATATAGTCCCAGATATACATAATGAGTATGTGTTTCTGAGACTATATATTCTTTTGACACATTGTAATTTCTGCCTGGTGGTTGTTATATCCACAGCAACCAACTTTATCATCCCCTTTGTTTTTTTTTATTAATTTTTACAATCTAACTTGGTCTCTTTTATCTGCCAATTGTTCGATCATGTGTTTAAGTAATTAAGGATCCTTTTCTAAAACCACCAGATCATCTGCAATTTATGGCCGCATATCCAGGCCGAGATGCCAGTCCATTTTCCAAAATATTATAATATGTACAATATATAATTCAATCTATTAAAATATTATCAATAAATTTATTTATATTAATGATATATAAAATTAAATATAATGTAAAAAAATTCAGATATTGAATCAGATATAGATTAAAATTAGATATTCTACCACTCCACAATGCTTATACATCAAGGAGGGCTTTTTACCTATTAGGACGAAAAATTTGTCTACTGGAATGTGCCCTGAAAGTAATCTTAAAGCTTAAGTAAGCCGGGCCCTCGATAAATTGGAATGATCAAACCATGACACTGGAATTGGTCTACATTGAATGGTTTTCTACCAGAGACCAATACACTTTTCACCATGTTCTCCGAAATGATATTCCCACTTTTTATATATCTTTTCTTAATATTAGTAACGTTTTCACTAGAATAAGGTATTGAAACTAGTACAGAACCATCCACCACAGCTTCCTCTTCTTTAATGAATCTGCAACTTCATTACCATTAATTCCAACATAAGTGGAAGTTGGAGTTTTAAATGGATGTTCTTCCCCTGAATATTAATGAATCAACTGTAACGTTTCATAAGCTATAGGCATGCCGCGGTGTCTCGAGACACACCTCGCCAGATGCTGCAACGCACTTTTAGAGTCAGACAGAACAATTACCGATTTTGGACGCAGTTGAGACGTATATTCCAAGGATTCTTTGATAGCTGTTAATTCAGCTCTCATAATACAAACTTTGGTATTTAATTGCCACTTGAACGATTGGTAACACTGAGGGTCATACAAGGCGGCCCCCACTCCGTGTTGATCCTTAGAGCCATCCGTATACAACTTGTAATAATCACCAAATGATTCTGATAACGTTCTTAAAACGCAATTTTTTATTTCTGGCACTACGTATTTATGTTTTGGGTCATTCGCATTACAAGCTTATTAGCTGAAGATGTGTAGAAAAGAGCCGAATACCACGTTGTCACATTGGTTTCTGAGGTACATTGGTAGGTATGACATACGCTTGATGGTGTATGGGAGAAATGGACTCCCCATCTGCGAAGCATGTCTGCTTTAGCCACCTTATCCTAAAGGTGCTATTACACGCCTGATTTGAAGGAGTTCATGTTGTTTGGATTGAGGAGTCACACTAGAATTTAAAAACACTTTGCATTACAAATTTTGGATTTATCATCAATATAGATCACAAGTTGCCAATGTAAAGGTGGATCCTCAATCTAAACATCTGAAGTAAGCAGCTACCACGACATCGTTGTTAAAATTTTAGGTTCAGAGGAATACTTTCTTTTACTTACTCGCTACTGGCTAAGCGGCGGGCGTATGTGGGTGACTGATAAAAGCGGTACTGGGAATACCCACTAAAACAATCAGTAAAGGAATAAAGTAGTTATACAGAGTGAATTTGGTAAAAAAACGCATATAATGTGGCTCCTCAATCCTGATGTATTGTAAATAAAAAATTGACTATACCTACCTCACATCATAACGAAATCAAAAGTCAGGGTCACTAACATTTTTATTTTTACTGTTTTTAGCATGTCAGCTATACGATCTTTCATACGAAATTAACGACTTACTTTTACTTACTTTTCCTCTGGTGATTTTTTTTCCCAATGCCTTCTCTGATCTATTACATAAAAATAAATTTTAAAGCCACTTGTCCTAGATTTATTCATTTAATATAACCTTCACAGCGGTTCCATGACTAAATAAAGTGTGCAAGAAAGGCAAGAGGTTGGGCATTATACCCAGGAGTTTTTAACCTCACATCTGCGCTTTAGACAATCATTATTTTGCCATGGGTGATATATAAAAGTTCTGGAGATAATATTGTTAAAATACATCAGAGCTTTTAACTACTAATGTTATTATTATACTATTTGGTATAGAAATTAGTGGACCTATATTCAACATTATTTCAGTATTCTGTTGTAAAATATAAACTACTTGTAATGAAAAATGAATGGCAGAGACCCTTGTTAGTATAGACATTAAAAAATAAAATATTATTGAGGTTATTTCAGAAACTTAATGAGCTACACGTTTGAGCTGATACTTTTTTTGGGCGTAATGATTTCATCTATTAATTGAAACTAGTTTTTGAAGTGGCCGCAACCTAACCTATTTTGCCTATCCTCCTTTATTCTTCACTGTCTCTGGTCTAGTGGTTTAGATCACCTCTCTCAGATCTGGAGGTCTGGATCTGGTCACACTGGCGTCAGAAATTTACTGCTTGATTGGTAGTAGGTCTATTTCTAACTTCTTTAGTTAGCTGCCACCATCTTAATAAAGACTGCCTTAACAGTTATGTGAACGGCATTGTTGTGCTTCATTAGTTAGAGGTAAGATAGTCATATAGTGTTTTGTAGCTGAGGTATCCACGTGTAGTAGTATCCTACCATCGGTAGATTTTTTTATCATTATCCTTAACGGGATAGCTCTTGGTCTTTATCTACTTAGTAAGTGAAGATAAAGTCGTGAAGATAAAGAAGCGAACTACAGATACATTCCTGAATCACAGTGGAACGGTTACCTCCAACTGCCGTAACACAACAATGCTGTTAACATTATGTTTATGGCGGTAGACTTAGGCAAGATCGTAGTAGCTAGCCAGGCGGACGTAGAAAAAGCCCTACCATCAACCAAACCAATTTCAGCTTCCACTGCGAATTAAGCCCTGGACTTCCAGATCTGAAGAAGTTGGTCTCACCACGTGATAAGTGAAACCTGGCATTAGAGAAAATACATGATGGTGTAACAATTTTAGTCCACAAAATTCTTGGGAATTCGGTGAAGTTACAACCGGTACAATAAAGGGCGTCATATGCCACATGGAAAGAAAGTATCATTATTAATGTATAAAGTCAATTCACTTCGCGGGCTGTATTTCACTTTATCTTAATATACACTGTATTTCATTATATCAGCTAGAAAGAGCAAAATTCTAATTCCTACATAATAGATTGGGGAAAAGTTAATAAACTTTTTACTTACAGTATATATATTCTATTTTATTCGTAGACTTTCTGCCATCTTGTAGGAAATTTCGGGACTTGTGTCCAAAAAACGGAACAAGTAGTTTTGGCAGTCCTCTGTTGATGTTAATCTAACAATGCCTAAAGAATTCTGAAGAGACTTAAACAGGTGAAAATCTGAAGGTGCAAGGTCAGGGTTATATGGCGGATGCATTAACACCTCCCAGCCAAACTTTCTAAAGCGGTAAAAGCTCATACTGAACTATCCCACAATAGACACAGCATCACCTTATTGCGAGTTAACCCAGGTTCTGCCACAGTCTATGAAGCCTGACCGACTTTTGGCCACGACCTTTTACGCACGTACTGCGTACATGCGTAGTCCACTTTTCATTACCAGTTATCAATCTCTTCAAAAACGGTTCCGTATCATTACGTCATTACATATTGAATCGTCTTCGTCTTGACCTGAGAAGAAGAGAAGCTGGACGTAAATGGGCTGTTAATGATGATGATGAGATTATTCCAAAGTAACAATATCGCTTGATGGCTATAGCTGGGTTTGAATCAGGGGTAGATATTAAAATTTACATTATGTGGTCCAAAAGCCTTGAATGTTAGTAGTTTTATAATAATTCTTATACGTGAATTTACTAAAAATATTTTTATCTTTATTTCTTCTTTATCTAGTAGTTATAACCAAAATTCGCATTCATGCTTATTTGAGCTAGATGAGGTGGGTGTGAGAATATTTATTTATATGTGTCGGTGCTATTACCGCTTAAATCGGAAAATATGGGTATACTCTAAATTTTACTAATGGACTGATTCAACACAATTCGCTTATTTTGATGTCGGCGAACTTGATGTGATGAACGTCCGTGATCGCCAAACTCATCTCGAGTTTGACGATCATGGACGTTTAACGATCTCATGAAGTGACAGTAGCTTCTGCAACCTGACGTTTTTAAGAGAAAATACTGATTTCAGAGATGGTTAACGAATCGCTAATGTGTGGGGTTCATGTACATAATATATATAATATGTGTTGATCACAATTTTTATGGACCAAAAAGCCTGGGGGTAAAAACAAATATTAAGGTAAAACTAGAATATTAATAACAAAAAAGCAAAAATTAAGGAATGCATTTTAATGATCGGTGTATGCATGCGTGTGTGATATTAATAGCTGACGGAAATTGTGGGTGATAGGCATGAATTTTAAGCAACAAGATCTAGAAAGATTAATTTTAATATTTTATCCAATATCTACTATAATTTGAATGTGTAGCAAAATCCGATTGTCTATGTATGTACACAAATATAAAATTCTTAATACAATGACAATTTGGAATTGAATTATCGAAAATCGAAGATACTTAGACACAGTATGATCACAGGCTAGTCCAAATATAGAAGCCAAAATAATTTTTGGCTTCAAATCAGGGACTTCTTCTAGGCGTTATATACGTCTATGGTATAAACAAAGTAATTATTTGGTTTTTGTTAATTTTGTATTTTGTTAAAAGGTTACTCACTATTCGTTACAATTATTTGTTAAACTTTTAGGACTATTCTGCATGTGTAAAGTATAGCAGCGTTTTTATTGTGATGTATGAATTTTTCGATATTATTGTTAATTTGATGCGGCTTCAATGTTTAAATATTTGAGTAGCATTTTAATGCTGGAGATAGTGCTCTCCTAGGGCATAATTTATCCTTTCTGATATTGATTTTTAAATGGTTTTGTCAGTATTTATGGTTTTGTCCTGAGGTATTTTATTATGGTTAGTCAGTACTGTGTTTGTGGATGATATATTTGTAGTAAGCATTTTTTTTGCACGTGTAGAAGCAATGTATTGATTCTTTTTTTAAACCAATACCTAATTCAAAGTTTTAGTAGTGTAACAAAATAAGCTTTATTATTTATAATAAAAAGATCTCAAAGACCAAAGAAAAGACAATTCCATAAAAAATCTGCTCAATGAAAAAAAATATATGTATAATTATTGAAATTGTCAAATCTACCAGTATTTATGTCGCCCAAACTTGATTTTTAATCATGATCATATATATCACAACAATTATAAGAACTAATTATTGGTCCGCTGCTCAGTTTTTTTTCAGTTCTCAGCAGAACGTGCCCTCCTGTTTTTGTTGTAAGTGAATATCTGAAAATTATTACACATTTATAAGAGAAAAAATATGTCACAACTATAGTTCGAATACCTTATTTCGGTTATAATAAGATAATTTTATCTACCGCATTTATTTCGTGATTCTTAAACTCACTAGAGTAAATTATCATTATTATTATTATTTATTATTTTTAGTTTTATATATATAGTTATATTGTTATCTGTATTAAAGGTAAGTTTTTGTTAATTTGTAAATAGTTTTGAAATTTTAATAAAGGAAATTATTTTCAAATTTGAGTTTTATTAACGTACATATATATATATTAAATTTTAAAAAGTATAAATGTTTATGCACGATTATATTTCTAGTTGTTTAGATTACACAAAAAGGTTCACATATGTGTGGGTCATACCGCACTACAGTGTACTGGCCTTATGTTCATTCCATGCACATACGATTGCAATACGGTATTGTAACGCATACGGCTCACAAATAGGTCGTCATAAAAGCCGTCAAAGGTTTCAGTCAAAGCTTTGATGTTAGAAGCGTCTTATTGTGGTTACTGCTTGCCATAGTGATATTAAATACATGACATAATATTAAAAATTGGTTTTTCTTTAGTTGTAGGGCCAATAAACACAAATGTTAAAGGAGAACTACATTTTATTCAAACAAAAAGCGGCCATCTCCAGTTGATCTACGAACCTTACATATTTGTCACGGACAGTGTCCGCAGCGGAAGAACCTTCTGGCGATGCATGGAGTACGGCAAGCGCTGTCGGGCAAGGATCACCTCGAAGAATAACGTGTTGCGGGTGACCAACCCTGTGCATAATCACCTCGATAACCATATGACTAAAATTCTTCGAAAATACGAAGAAGGTGAAGTGGTCACGTGTCCCACCGTGTGACAAATTTATAGGAACTTTAAAGATATACTTACTATACTTAGATTTATATTTATGGGGGACGTTTTATTTCGCATAAACATTTTTGTGAAAATTTTCCTACACGTTTGTATTTTTTTTGTTTGCATTACTGCTTTTAGGTAGATATTTTATTACTTAGGCGTATTGGAATTTATCATTTTTAGTTCAGATATTGTAACAACTAGAAAAATGAAACCTCATTTCTAGATTTCAAGTGTATTATAGTTGACCATTTTCCATGCTCCAAAAGACTGCAGAGTCTCATGTCTTGACTTCCAGCTCTGATTTAATTTTCGTACAGGGCTTTTTACCTAAATGACTAGAAATTACTATTTTTTCAACAGGTACTTTATATACATTGTGTGAATTTGCTCTTTGGTAAAATTGTCTTTTATGATAAAAACTTGCCACTTTGAGAAGCCCTGCATGTGAAACAGTATTTGTGATATTTATTTGATGAAAATAGTTTTATGACGCGTTATCTATTGTATTTTTATGATGCGAACTTAAATATTACAATTAAATTAAATTTTTTTGAAGTGTAATAATGAATGAATCCGGGCGAAAGTGTCCGAAAAGATTTCTTTTATTTTATACTATTCACGATTTCTTTCTTAGTGTCACTCTTTGTTGTTGTACACACGTAAGAAGCTGTCAATTCGTCAGCGTGGCTATAATTTTTTTTATTTGATTGTTAACGTTCTGTTTCTAATCAAATTTGAAAAATTATCAAGAAAGCTGAGGTGTACTGCCTGAACTTTCTCGTTTAATACCAGACAGGAGTATGGTGATGCCAAGCTTATTTAAAAAAAATAGTTCTAGGCCAAACTTGGAAAATGTGAAACAGTTACCTTTGTCTATTAAAAATGTAATGATCAAGTAGTAATAATAATACATGTAACTAGATGTAAGGCTTCAATAAAGTAAGAACGAATAAATAATGTTTTTTATTAAAAGGTTTTTAATTGTATTGTAAAATCGCGTTAGTTTTCTGTTTACATATGAATGTAGAAAATGTTTTTGTATTCTTGGGGCTGCTTTTTGTTGAGGCAGACAGAAGAGCACCGGAGGTGAGATACACGGTAACACGGCGAGGTGCTCCGTCCTTACTAGTGGATGGGTATGCTTATCTGGCGCGTAAACGTCGTGGCACCCGCGTTTATTGGACATGCCGCAGCCGTGGGCTTAGCTGCACCGCGCGTGCGCTCACGCTCGACGGTAGACTGCTCGCGCGCGTTGCGCACCACAACCATCCGCCGCATGCAACCCTCATCGATGAACACACCCTAATCGAAAGACTTATTCAAGTTGAAATTCCAATCGCTAAATAAAAATTGTAATACATGTTTAATGCTATTATTTGCATGTGTGCATGAACTAGTTAAATGAATAAAACTATTTTGAAAAATTGTGAAGCTCTTCACTTCGCCTGTTTCTGTAAGATATATTCATTTATTCTGACTAAGGCAAATCAATGGTACCAGCGATGCATGTTATAAAATAATAAGTTATATAAAACCGATAGTAATGGGTCTAACATTTTGCAGTCGAGTTCGTGATATCGAATCGGGGCCGCCGTCATATGCGGCTCGGCGGGTTTTCTTTTTATGCCGAGAAAGTGTTTCCAGAGAAGAGTAAGGTGCGGTGGCGGTGCACGCGGCGGACTTGTCGGGCGTACGCGCACACACTCCACGACCAAATATTTGCTCTGGGAAATGTACACTCCCATGAGCCACCGGCACTACCGCCTCAGACGATTGTTGCCGCAGCTGCTTCTGCTGCGTCCGCAGCCGCCGCTGCTGCTCATCGTACTCTCACGCACCGCGCTTTCGCGCAAGCCGCGCAAACAAAAGCAATGCTAGACGAATAATGTCATCGTGCTGTCCTATTTTTATATAGTTAAGTTTTTAAAACGCTACCAGTATAAACAAGCAAAGTTATTGCATGCCACAGCCTATTCACATACAATATATTAAGATAACAATTTTATTAAACTTTAATAAGTTAAACGAAAAAAGGGTGTCAGAAGGAAGAAAGGGTTTTGGACTTATAGCAAAATTATTGTAAGTGTCAAATGAGCAGTAATGGATTGTAAATATTTCACAGTTCGTGCTTAGTGATTTGTAATAGTTGTAAAGACTTGTGTATTTAGAAAAATGTAAAAGGCACAAAATTAACGTATGAATGATTTCTAGATGCCCTCCCTCGTCCAGGGGTCATTAATTGAGCATTAGACGGATATAGGTTTGCTTAAATTTTAATTATAGAACTGAATCGATCTCTATTTATCTTGAAAATTTATAAGGGATTTTATCAAGTCCGTTTCATTAATAACCTTATGGTTACCATGTATTTATCATAAATGCTCACTGGGCGCCAATTTCTTACACTTACCAATGTGTACTTAGCACTTTACGTTACCTGCGTCTAAAATGTGAGTACTAAACAGTAAAAGTAGCAAGCAGGTTCAGCAGTGGTATTAAATGCGTGTTTGGATTTGGATTTAAAAACCTGTGTTGACATACAAAGTGTCACCTATGAAGCGTTTTTATAGTTATGCGTGTGATGTCATCATGTAGGAAATGCGTCGTGAGCATACGCTCTTAGTTTTAATTTATAATTATATTGAATTTTTTAAGAGTACTCAGGAATAGTATTTTTTATAAATTCAGTGGGAAAGCTTGTCGATAGTAGATAATATTTTAATGATATTAACATACGTCTAGTCAGAGAGTATTAAATTAATAATACCTACATACCCATAATAAATTATCCAATAAAGAATTAATAAATTTAAAAAAACTTATTTTGGGATAATAAAGAATAAGCAGCGCAGTGAATTGCCATAAATACTTCTGAATCAGAAACTATAATACATAATCTGCAATAAGAATTAAAACTAATGCATATAGTAAATGATATAAAATCTATGTATATGTATTTGGTATTTAATAATTTCATTTGTTTTGCAGAAAAAAATGTCCGGTTATGCGTGGGTCCAGGCGGAAGGCCACGTTTATGGGTGCGGGGACGTAGCTTTTATGCTGCTCATACGATGCGCTCAGGCGTGGTACGCTGGCGTTGTACTATGGGTGGTTGCGGGTGTAAGGCTTACACACAGAAAGGCACACTGCACAAGTTGGTCGGCGAGCACAACCACGCCGGGCGCTGCGGCCGCCGCTCGGTGCCCGCCAAGCAGCCGCCCGCCGGCACCATTCCTACACCCCTTCTACTTCCCCGCCTTCCTCGCTTAGACTTCGACAATTTTGACCCCAATGCTTGGATGGTCCGTTATTAAATGACAGTTCTATAACTTTCTTCCCCAATGGTTGCATATCAATGATTTTTCTTGTAACCCTAGCAAATATAAATATACCTGCATAGTGTTAATTATAAGTAATCAGGTTGTTTTTGCGCCAAAAATAATTATATATTTATTTTAATATGATGGTGGTCACGAAAATTAAGGAAAATGGAAAACAATATTAGCTCAACTAGATTTCCTAACATCTTGTGCCATAAGTAACTACTCAAAAACCTAGTCACAAATTAGTATTTATTTTCAATATATATTTTTATTCTAAAAATATTAATAATATACTTAGGTATAGGATAAGATCTCAGTTTACTTCCTAATAGTGTAAGTGCCAAAAGTTTAATTTTAAGATAGTGCGTTGTGTTGTATCTAGGTATTTGACTGTAAATATTATACTTCTATAATTATAAAAATAGGATACATTGATTATTAAAATCATCGAATGTTTTAAATTAAAACTTCAGACGAGTCTTCCTATAATTTCTTACTAATGTGTGATGTCCAATGTTGAGATTATTTATTATTGATGGACGCCAAATTATTTATTTACTGTAAAGTGCCAAAAAATTGCTCATCTCCATCTCATAGAGAAAAAAACATTCTTTACATTTTTTTTCAATGTAACTTTTGAATGTCGGAATCACGAGTTGTGTGTATGTGTAATTGTGAAAAGTAATAAATACGTAGAAAGAAAGAAAGGTGGTTATTTTATTGAACATATATTTGAAATTAAATTTTATTGATAGTGGTATTATTTGTAGTTTTATTAGCCCTCATGCTCTAATTTATAAAATTTCTGTCCTTTTGTCATCTTTGTTCGATTTTAGGCAAAATTTGTTAATACATAGTGTAATTAATTATTATTGTAGTAACATGTGTCTTATTACCATTTATTAACATATTATGTTTTGTTCAGCCCGATTCATCCGTGCCGGCAAGGGTCGCCTACTTCTTCACCGTGGCTATACATTTCGTCTGAAGAATAACTTGGCTCATGGTCGCAAGCAGTGGTACTGCTCTTCGCGTTTGACTTCGCGCTGCCTCGCCGACGTGAACACGGAAGGTCCTGAGGGGCACGAGCGCATCGTGCGCTCGCGTTACGCTCACAACCATGCACCGCCCAACGTGCGCAGATTTGCAGACGGCCGCTATGTAGTTCGCACACCGCACCAGAGTGGGCATCGCGCGCCCGCGCCTCTCGACCCCCATCACCAGCTGTTGCAACTGCAACACGCGCTTGCGCTATACGCTGCTACTGCGCACGCCACCGCTACGGCCAACGCTACTGCAGCTGTCACCGCCAATACCGGTCCGACGGCTCAAACCTCTCCCAATTCTCTACCTCCGGTATCCCACGCTTCTTCAGCCAAACCCCTCCTCGTAGATACTCCATGCAACGAGGAAGACTAATATGCTAAAAGCTTTCGAGTATGTTCACGATAGTATATTTTAACGATGCATAATATCTAGCATTTCTTATTACATTACGAATGCCTATTGGCCCATGAGTTGTAGCATAAATTATGAAGATTAAATTAATTATACTAGTTTAAGTTTAAAGGGGATAAGGTGTCGTTTAGGATTCAGAACGGCAATTGTTGGGTTATTATCGTCTGTAATGTGAATGTATGTTAACCAGTAAGTGAATGTTGTGGTGTTTTGGATGTTACGACGACCAGTGAGGGGAACAGAAGTACCAGTATATTACCAGTGGATACGTTGTACGCACGTACGTATGTTAGTAGCTTAAGAAGTATCGTCGAGGTATAATCCTTATAGGTGTGGGTAATTTATGATTGGTTAAGAATGTTAAACGTGTAAGAACTCTGTATGTATAATGGTGACATCTCGTGTCGATATCAGGTAAAGTCTATCTGATAAGCTATTGTTCTTGGTGGTTTTTTAAATATTCATAAACACTATTCCTTTATTCTTAAACATTTGACATATTATGTCAAGTGATGATATCATTTCAGTCGTACACAAGGAGTCGCCATGTTAATGAAATAAAAATTGGGAATGTATAAGACTGTTAACTTTGTCGGCAGGTTTTTTGTACAAAAAGTACAATAATTTATTAGATAGACTATGTAGATAGATGGTTATTATCCGGAATACGGCCGATTTTAGCGTTTGATTTAATATTGGCTCAGTCGATCCGTGCAGCATCCTATTGTCGCGCTAAGGAGGCCGAGGCAGGTACTAAGCAAGCTGGTCAATAGGTCAGGTCAGGTCAGGACGAGAACTGATGAGAACGTAGTGAAGTCCATTGTCGACAGTAATTGAGAGAGGCTGGTGGCTGTTGCCGCCGGCGACGAGTCGGTGACTGAATACGACAAACTCGGTTCGCTACAAGCAATATTAGGGCCCCAGACTGCTATTTAGAAATACTTAATTTATTTTGATATGATGACTTTACAAGTTTTCAAATATTGCTACTTAGACCATTAGATATCCGCCTCCTTATTCTATAAGAAATTTACATTAGCTATTGGTAATGTTGAAATATTACGAAGTACTTACCTTTGGTGATGAACGCTCAGCCTTTGTCAGGCGTGAGCGGATGCGCGTACTAAAGTGGATGTTGTTGTGCTCTTTAGGATTGATTTTAAGTACTTAAGCTCAATGAACTACCTCTTCACTTTTTATACGGGTTTTACAGATTAGTTTAATTATACAATTTTATATACATGATTGAATACTCAGAAGCTTTACTCGAGTAAGGTGTCATAAGTGTAAGCGTTAGGCTAGGTTAGGCTAGGCTTAGGGGCCGCGTCGGGGCGGGCAGCCGCGCAGGGTCCGGCGCGCCCAGTGTACTACCTCTAGTTATTATGGGAACTCAACTACCTCTTTACTTAGTTTTACTTGTATTCGATCGTTCACTGTTAGCGACTTTAATATGAATAGGCACTTTGAGACTGTTGTCTTCATATATAATTTTATTAATTGTTTTTTGTAATACTTAATTTGTTGCTCGTCAATTTAATAATATGATTAATATTGTGGTTCTGCTTTAACGTCTACCACTCTGATTTAAGTACAAATTTTTACTAATTTTAATTGTTATTTAGGTGTCTTGCTTAATTATTGTGGGTCTTGTGTGAATTTTTGGCACGATACTAATGAAAATGATCGTATATAAACGTGTTTTCATCTACCGATTGTGTGGAGAGTATTAGCGAGGGGAGGAATGTTATCGGCTGGGCCGAGCTTCAGCGCGGCATCAAGTGTTGTGTACCTACGCGTGAACACTGAAGCTGGCTCATCTGTAAACATTGCATTACCGATTATATTCGTAACGCGCGACCGTATGACCTCATTTTAATTCAATAAACGTTATAATGTCATTATAGCTTTCACCTAATCTATGAGTACCTGATCAATACTTTAGGCCAAAAATTATGATTTCTTTTTATGATGTTCTTTTATATAGCCGTGGCGATGGTCTTGTAAATGTAATACATTGAATTTAAAAGATATATTTGTAAGTTTAATTGTATATTATTATGATAAAATAAAATATTTTAAATTTAGAGCAATGACAATATAAGTCAATTATTTAAGATACGATTTATCATTTGAAGTATAATGCCTAAGATTTTCTTATCATGTTATGTAAATACTTAAGTATCATTTGATTCAAAGCAACAATGTTACGTCTCCCTCGCTTAGTAGGTATATTTATCAATGAATCTTAAATCCAGTTTAATCGAATATTTTGGTCTGAATTATTATCATAATATGCATGTAAAATTTTCTATATTTGCTCATATTGTTAACTTATTACGAATCTCTTAGGTAGTGCATGGTACGGTTTGTGTGTCGTTAGCCCTACCGCCACGGCTCCGACCTCACTAGACCCAGTTCGGCTCACGTGTATAACTATCTACCTCATTCACTGTTAACTACTCTTATACAAGTCTTAGCTGTAACGTAATTTTATTCTTATACTATTATACTATATTATAATCATAAGATTTTTTTGGTTCATATACGGGGTACGTTATGTGAAATCATATTAAATTGTACTTATAAATAATCGCTGGTTTCATTTAATCTGTTTCTAATTAGCCTTTGGTAAAAAAGGTTTATTTGAAGCTTTTATAAAATTCGTTTTTTACTGAACCCTGAATAATATATACTTAGAAAATATAAGAATTTTTTTTTCATTATTTCCTCACAATTAACTAACAACTTTATTTCCTGCAGGTATAAAATTTCATAAATCACGCCGTGGGAAGATAATAATGATGGTGAACACTTTTCCTTTCTGCGAGGAGTCAAAGCTGAGGGATAAAGTGATTTGGAGATGTACTTCGAAGAAGACCAATTGTAAGGCGCGTATTCATATGCTAGGGTCGAATGTAGTAGCGGTAAAGGGAATGCATAACCACCCGCCACGCGCGCTATGCATGCCCACGCGTCGCTCTAGCGCCCGCAAGCAGCTCGACGCTGACGCGCCCGCGCCACAGGTGCTGCCAGTTACATCCAGCGTAATGGACGCACTGTCTCTACAGTCATCTGAACTCAAATAGCACTAATATTTTTTTTGATTGACTTAGTGTTATAGTGGAAGAAAGGAGTCATATGCTGCCGTAGCAACCAGGGGGCAACGTTTGAGTAGTTAAATATTATAATGCATATATGGTAACGAAGTCACCACCTTGATAACATAAAGTGATATGTAATACTGTAATCGAGCTATTGTTCACATTCAAATTAATTTTGCCATTTCAACAAGATTCATTACTTTTGTTTTAATGTCTATGGCTGTCAATAAGCGCACTAAGTTAACCTTCAAAACTTACAACTAGCAAAATAGCTGGATAATTAATTAATTAAACCATCTTGCTTTGCTTAAAATATACTCAATTAAAACATAATGCAAATGATTGAAAAAATTTAATTTATTTGTTATGATACTTATTTTAAATTTTAATAAATTGGAAACAGACTATAGGATCTTTGTCCACTCAATCCTTTGGAAGCAATTTTAATGACAGTAGAGTTGCAGATTAGCAGGGCTCTTCAAGCTAGATTTTGATTTGTTTAATGTTCTTTATGATTTTCAATAGTTCCACTTACATTTGATTTATGGAAGGTAAGCAAATCAAACGTAGTATACGTATTTTGGCTTGTCATCTCACGACTAACTACAATTTATTTAAAAATTCAATATTTAGCATTGTACATGAATATAGTTAAACTACTTCTTGTATATGAAATTGAATATGAAAACGTTTAAATCTGGCAATACAAGTTGAATTGCGAACAAAGTCAGAATGAAAAGAACCGCTACAGCGGCGGGCATGTCGATACTTACTGCAATTTATTATACTTCAGTTATTGTGATGCATAAAAATAATATTAGCTTTAAGCGCAGAAGCGTTTGTCATTGTTATATTAGTACATAGTACGTGATTGTGCGTATATTGTTTTATTCTTTCACAATTTCATTCCATATTGAACTTATTAATCATATTGAACAAAAAATGTAGACAATAATTATCTTCATTTTTGGTTTAGTGGTGCTTACTAAAGAGGTTGAGTTAGTATAGTTTATATGAGAATATATTAGATTTATGAAAAGTAAAATTGTGAATTAAAAATTGCTCAACTGTTGACCACTATTTAAAGACGTTCAGATTGAAAGCTATCACACATTGAACATTGCAAACAATTTGACATTGTGATAAGTTGAGATGATTTGTCAGAATTACTAGCGTGTAAGTATTCTATTGTTAAAGATATTTTTAATTATAAATTTTTATACAGTACTTATGACATTAAAGTTGTAAAATGAATTATAGGGAAAAGTGTAACTAGTGCCTTGTTTGTATCTAAGGGACCATTGTCAATTAAATATATTGATGTATTAGACATTCCTTTTATAAGTATATTTATAAGCGTACTTTATTTTTCTATATAAATGTAAGTTATGATTTCATTTTGATATCTTTATAAGAATTTAAAAAGACGTTAAATTTATCAAAAGTATTAGATATACTTCATTAGATAAATTAAATAAGTCTCAACTTACCGTGGGTTTTTTTTATTATTATTTGATAATGTGATATTATTAACTCTTATACAGCTGTGTTGTTGTCTGTATTTAAGTAATAATTATTTTGATTACTATTTCAACAATAAGATTTTATTCAGATTGTCCCCGCAAAAAAGTGATGGAACAGTTCCGATTCAGCCGCATGCCCAAACAACAGGAACCGGTAATTTGCTGCGGTGCGTATTCTTTCATCAAAGACAAGGAGTTTCCTAATGGTCGCACCCGCTGGAAGTGCTCTCATAAGGGCGTGTGTCCGGCCAATATTTACACCATAGGCACGGACGTTGTTCTTTTTTACGATAAACATGAACACGACCTATAAAGTAAACAACGAATTGTTTACTTTATACAGGCTTTGTTTTAGTAGATTATTGTCATTTGTAATTTTATTCGCAATATGTATACAAAATTGGCTTCGACGAAAAGTTATAAGAAATATATGACATAATTTAAACTGGCGCATTAGTATAATCAATCAAAACCTACCTGCAATGCATAATAAATATGTAATTAATTAAAAAGCTCACTATTTAGTTATTGGTCAAATGTAGCTTGTGTCACAGAAACGTACAGACATTATATTCATTTTAGGTTTGTTTAAGGCAGCGTATGTGCCAACGGGCAAAGGCAAGTATAGTTTAATCTTAGATGGCTTTTCTTTTGCTGAGTCTGCGCCCACATATTGGGCTTGTTCTCGGAGGAAATCGTCTAAATGCTCTGCAACAGCACGCACTAACAACAAGCGTGAAGTAGTCGGTGTGAACAACATCCACAACCATCCCAGGCCTCGCTTCTATCAAAAGACCACACAGAAGATGATAAACATATAAAAGTCAAATGACACTCTTTTTTTCATTCATTTTATAATTTAAAATTATTTTAATTCGTGTCCTTTTTAAACTAAATAAATTTTCTGAGATTATGTGTACTTATTGACATCCTTGATATTTAGAATTGGTAATCCGTAAACACATGGACGGTCTATATAAATATTACATACAGCTAGTTCGTAAAACATAAATATATGTATTTATGATGAATACAAATATTGAAACTTACAGTGTTTTGTGTTTTCAGCGTTCTACTTGCCATCCAGAGCCGGGAAAAATGTGTTGATATTTCAGTATAACAAGTTTTGGGTGAATAATCAGTATAGGGACAAACTAAATTGGGCTTGTCGAGACAAGGATACGAAAGGCTGTCTCTGTCGAGTTCAAACAACGCTGGAAGGGAGGTTTGTTCGTGTCCGGGGTATTCACAATCACCAGCCCAACTTCACCCCTGACAACTTTGATGCTCCAGCTTTCCCGGATAAAATGTCAAATGGAATAATGCCTGCAAAGGGTAACCAATACTCTAAACCAAATAATCATGACAACAAATTCACGCAACAAGAAAATAACATAGTGATCACTTCGGTGACGTCCCAGTTATAGTCATAGTCTTTATGGTTTATTGGCTGTGATAGAATATTCAAAAACTCAACAAACATTCATTTAAGCAGAACGACCCAAGTTCTACTTTTTTGTGCATTCCTTATAATGATACTTTAAAGAATTCTCTAAGTTTTTGTGTGTTGTTTTGTGTTATTAAAGTTAGCCTATAAGTTTATTTTTTTAGTATTATAAAATTGAAAGTCACAAGGAAAACTACAATGCATTGCTTTAAGATTTTTGTGTCATATTTTGTACAGAAAATATTGGTTGATATATTATATACGACCCCTACGACTTTTATTATTAGGTTAATGTCACTTCAGATCTGCCTCTCATAAACAATAATGTTCGAGTCTTGCAGGTTGTAGTACATTAGTATTAAAAAATTAAAACAATCGACTTATATTTGTTTCTTGTATCTATAAAGTATGAATGTTCGAACATGTCATAAATAAATATATTTTTATAAGTATAACAGTTTTTGTCATCTTATACCTAAATAAAACAATCGTATATTTTCTTAAAATTCGTTGCTTATTTTTATCTAAACATTATTAAACCAATGGTGTCATTTTCTTTCAATAAATATACCCCTTGGTATATACCCTAAGAGAACCGAACCTACCCATCATGTCATTATAGTCGATTAAATACCAATGTGTTATGAACAAAATTGTCATATTAAGTTTAAATTTTTCATACTTACGTATTGTTTTCCTCGCCGAATAGTATGGAGAAATTTGAAATATGTTTTACATTTTTGACATTTTTAACATTAGTATTAATATTTTTATTAAATTAATATTGGTAGTTTAAGGCTTGATAAGATATTCACTAAATACCCTATGGATACTTGATATAAAAAAATAATTATTAACGGTGTTTTAAATATATTTTTTCAATATTACCAACATTTTGATTGTTTCTCTACGGTTATTGATTCTCTACGGTGTAATGCTGCAAATTTAGCTATCACTAAGTTAAATTCTAAGTGTCTAAATCATCAGATGCGCATAGGTTCCACATTTATGATTAAATAGGCTTTTACTATTTAATCAACAAATTCTTCGTTTGTGTAATTGGTGTATATGTTGCAGTGAATTGGAGTATGTCGCGATTCGGCAACCCGGTGCTTGTTATTGGTGGACATCGGTTTCGCAAGATGAATATAACGAATAAACATCAAATTACATGGCTTTGCATCAAGTCGGACTGGGGTTGCAACTGCTACGCTGTCACCTTGTTCAACAAGGTGATCGCCATGGGACATAGTCATGTCCACAATTACAAGAAACGCTTCCGCAAACCTAAACATAGCAATAGAATTAAATGGACCGATAATAAACTTAAGTCCCATTTCGGTATATCCATTGAAGAATCGTCGCTTGAACCTTTGTTTAATTCAATATTTTGTTAGGATTTCGGACGTCACTTAAGGGCTATCTAGAATAGTTTTGAATAAATCTTTTCCAAAATTTTCCCGTTGTTTTTTAAATTTCAAATGTTAAGTAGTAGGTAGGCAATCGTGCGTATTTACTAGGTAGCTATATAATAATATACTTCAAGGTCATTTTCAAATAATAAATTAAGATCCTGAAGTAAGATATACCTAGATGTAACAATATTTTTTTATTGATGTAAATTTAAAATCTAGAGGAGATATTGTTGTGAATCAAAAGAAAGGTGGTATTGGTGATGCAAGGGATATTGGACACGGCTTCTTCCCTTCATAACAGGGTTTGCGCGAGTGGAACCATACATAGATACTCTTTACTCGTGTCAATAGGACTATTGACACGAGTGCCTATGGGCTACATCAAGCGCTTATAAGGCAGGGTCAATAATTCTATGCCGTTTTTATAAGGACATAAAAATTCAAATATTGTATTCAAATAGACGTGGCTAGTGACTATGTGAGTAATTCAACTCTAGTCTTAAATATATATTTTATATAATGTCTTATAGTTTTATTTTGATACTAACAGTATACCTAACCTGTAACCTGGCTCTTGCTTGATAATTCCACTTACGTCTCTATCTGAGTTTGAATAAGACTCAGTTTTAATATATTCAATAAAAATTCTAGGCGATAACAGTTAGGCGAGTTACTCTTCACAATAATAATGCGTAATAATGCAGAGTGGGTTACGCTGGGTTTGCGTGGTAAAACGCGGTTTTCGACTGAATTGCGACATGATAACTATGACAAAAATTGGCAAGGTTAGAATTTTGACGTAAGACATTAAGATAAAATAGTATGGCGATTGTGACAATGTCCAAGTTAAGCTGTGTCGCAGTTCCGTCTGGTGCAGTAGTGATTATCGAATTTCAGTCCGAGACTCAGTCCCTCATATGTTTCTCCCATGTAGAGAGACCTGTGTACACCATTGGTACATATATGCCTGTTGCTGAACAATATTTTAACTGTCTCTTAATTTCATATAATTTAATGGACTGCCATTTGTAACTGTTATTAATCAGATTTGTTTTAGTTGCAGGCGGTGGAAACTCCGTTGATGCTCCGCCAACATTGGGTCTTCCGTTTCCATTCCCATGTTTTCCTGGACAATTCCGTTATTGTTTGAGCAAGCGAGGAAAGCCAGCGATCGAAGTTGGCGCTCACAGGTTCTGCTTTAACGGACGAGCTGCTAGTGGTAAGGTTTGGTGGCGATGCTCAAGGAATCCACGCTGCAGGGCGGCAGTCCATACTTTTGGTCTGCGTGTTGTGCAAATGAACAGCGCGCACACGTGTGGAGTACGTGCTACACCACTAAGACCTATGTTTTAATGTACTCTACAGTTATCTAGCATAATTACCCATTTATTCCCAGTACAAGTCAAAAATTAAGGAAGTCTCTGGAGGATTATAAGGCTTATATGTTTTAAATAAATGGGTAAATTTAAGTGTTAGATACAATAAGGATGTTATATCGGTGAAAATATTGGAAAGTCAAATTAATAACTGAAATGATCTGGTCATTTATGGCATAATATAGAAGTTAGAAAGATTTTAGTAATGGTACACTCATATACTTCGATAATAAAGTTCAATTAATGAGTTTGTTGGCATAAAACTCGGAAATATGGGCTTGTAGTCAATTTGACTATCATAGAGGATTTGAGTTTGCCACCGGCGAGTAAAACGTTGTTGGTATTGGCACAGGTTTTGATCTCCACAGAATGTTGGAATAGTAGTGTGTTTTAGATGGATTTAATTGTTCTTTTTGAATGGAATGTCTAATCTTGTTCTTGTGCCTTCTGCCGGTGGACCTCACACAACTCTAACAATTGATACGCTGGTATGTAACTATTTCAACTTTGCAAAAGATATATGCAAACATTAGTTTGCATATATACGACCTTTTTAGTAAGATATAATAACGATATTCTCCAAAGAGATTATTATTCAATCTATAGTAGACATTTGCGCTGTGTAAAGTATACGATTATTTTATAGGCTTTAGATTTAGGGCCGTTTGCATATAATATTTGAGACTGTTTGGTATATGATAGAAAAAAGATGTACAATTTGCTGAGTGATGATCTTATTAAGTTGACTATTAAAATAAAGTTAATATGAATTGATTAAGAAGTTATGTTACTGACACGAATAACTCAGTTTTTATTTTTTTAGTATCTTATTAATGAGTGCATTGTCTCTAAATAGATCTTCCGCACGCAAACGGCTTTAGTCGTAGTTGACTGTACAAAGTGATAGTTCTCTTATGATATCCAAGTATTTTTATACATTATTTTACATTATTTTTTTACGATTTTATTCGTGGATTTGTACATAAAGATAATGATTGTTGAAGCGGAGCAGGGGCTCCTGTATGGTAGGTTTCGTTGGCGAAAACAAAAATGATACGGTTATGTCGCAAGCCTGGGAGGCGTTGAAATAAAGTCATGTATACGATATAAGGTATGTAACGTAACGACTTGTTAAAGTAGAGAACGTGCATTTATTGAATGGACTTATAATAATACTCATTGTATACTTTGTAGTTTTAAGATTTTTATTTAGTGAGAACCTAGGTTTATAGTGAATAAATTACACAGTTTATCTTGATTGTTCAGAGTACTTAATGATTTATTTTTGTAATAGAATATTTTAGCCTCGGCTGTACTTACTCAAAGAATTATTAGAATTATGTTATATACCAAGTGATACACACCAGTTGATTTACCATGTATACAATCGTAGATATATTATGTTAAACTTCGGAGTATTATTTTAAAGTATTATTTTTTATTGTGATAAGATATTTTTTATTATTATTTTAACCCAGAAAGTATTATGGAATAAAGGTAGCTATGTAATCGGCTGGAGAATGTTAACGCTGTGTAGTGAGTACGGTAGATGGAGACATGTTCTCTTGTGTATAGGTACAAAGAAATGATTATATTGCGCTGATATAACGAGTGTTTTTTTACATACTTTACCTTCCTTTTTATTTACTACCTACCTAATACCAATTCAAGATCCGCATTTAAAATTTGGGAATTTTTAGTGTTCAGGACCTAAACCATCTAGTTATAATATTAAGTTCAATTCATTCGACCATCTAGATATTGATGTCAATGTATTTAGCTTGAAAATTTGAGGAATGCTCTAATGCTGATACCGGCTAGTCCGACTGCAATCAGGTATTTCTTTGATTATTTATCTTTAGTGTTCTTATACTTTATCTGTACTGGTTTTTATAGTATTAAGAAGCATATTATAAGAGGTAGCAAAATGTAACTATATAAACTTAATTTCAGGATGGTTCTACATTAGATCAGCGCGGGGTGGGCTGCATCTGGTTGCCGACGGGCATATATTCTATGAAGACGGTGGCTCACATCCTCGTCGAGTTACCTGGAGGTGTGCTAGATCGTACCAAAAAGCCGAACGGTGCCAAGTAGCGCTGTGCCTGAGAGACGGGCGACTTGTTTACTTCCGTGGGTCGCACAACCATCCAGCGACGTATAACCCTACCAAACATGATTCTAGAAAGTTTCAAGTGGATCCTATGGGCAAGTACAAAATTGTATCATGTCAGGCGCCGCGGCGGGTGCTCTCAGTGACGGCGCCCCCGGTACCGCCCGCACCCCACGCGGCCCTGTTTCTCTAGGCCTGGCGCGACCTCCTTGTGCGTGGCCTGCTGGATGGAAGCCACTGACCGCGTCGAGGAGAGTCGCTATGTAAGTTCATGTGGAACTCTTATAAAAGACAAGTTGTTTCAAAGAAACAAAACTCATTCAGTTTCTCCATGGTTACCAATTGTTGCTTTATACATTTGTTTATTTTTGCTTGTAAATTATTCACGTATAATCGATACGCATCGTTGAGTGTGTAAAAGTTGTTATTGCGTTGTATGTTTGGGTAAGTAATGATTTAGATGCATGGCAAGCGGAGCTAAATTCGAGTTTTGTATCTTTATTGAGGTATATTATTTACAAGAACATGTAAAATGACCAATGAACCAATTTTATACTTAATTTTACCTATTTATTGGAGTAGATATACCAAAGACTTAGAAATGAATCAATCGTGATTGAAATGTGTTTTAATAAAGCCAAATAAATCGTAATTGTAATACGATGAGTGAGCGTAGTGGCTTAACCCACAGCGCGGCTGTAGTGCGGGTGCGGTGCGGGCGGGACGGTAGCGTTAGGATGGATAGACATGAAATTTTGTTGATATGGCTTTAATACAATTCCCACTTCGAAAATAGGAACATTAGTTGGAAGTGGATTAACATGATAGGGTTCTTGAGACGCTTTATGGTCGCCTTGCACCAAATGCCTTAGTGGCTAATATATAAGTAAAACGAAATGACTAAATTATGAATCATTGTAATATGATCTGGATGTGCAATATTCTCTTACCAAATGTTTAGAAATTATGTATACAAACTGTATAGCTTTAAATATAGCGTAGCCGTCTTGTTAATGCTTTTTTATAAAATTCTATTTATTAACCGCGTTGTAGTGTGCGGACTGACTGATAGACGATGTTACGAAATACTCCAATATTTACGATCTGTATTTAGCCGTAGACGTAGTAGTATACTTAGGTAAAATGTTGTACCAGCTTATGAATAAAATTATACAAGCGATAGTTTTATAATAGAGCCTATATTATGACGATAAATAAGTAGATGGCCATTATTTGTACAGTAGTGCGAGCGAGGAACGCGTGTAGGTCACTATCTGTAACTATAAACGGTATGTTTAGTGTCGTGTGTGTATGAAATTATTGCGACACCCTAATTTACCTTTCAATCTGTCATGCAATTCAATCAGCGTTTTCATGTAATTAATAAGTTTATTGAATTTTGTTTGTGTATTGGTTCTACTTCAGCATTATACGAACCAGATTTTTTTTAAATTATTCCTTGTAATTACAGCAGTTATTTGTTAGTTTTTCTTGATAACCCTAACCTATTGTGTAAAAAAATGTTTAATTTCGTGCCTGTGTTCATGAAATATATTATTGATTATTTAAATACTTTTATATTTATCAACCAAAAAATATTCATCCTAATTCTCTCGTGATATATTCTTCCTCGCCATCTCGCCATCAAGTCCAAATAAACAACAATTGAAAACTTTGTGATTATTTAAATTACAGAATTTAAAGTTAATGTATTTAACAAGCTGTCGGCAGATAGTTTGTTTTTCCTTCAGAACAGTCGCATGCAGTTTGAAGTTGTTTAGCAGGATAATTGATTGATGTGTTGGTTTTGGTGGGCGGGCAGTAGCAAAGGAGCCACCGGAGGGGTCTCTGCTGAAGATGGGTGGCCACTGGTACAAGTTAGATGCGTGCTACAGCTCGAAGCGGCGCTGGGTGTGCGCACACGGCTGCGGGGCACGCATGCACACCGCAGGCAAGCGTGTCGTCTTCTCCATTACTAAGCATCACTGCAAAAACAACATCACCATTTGATATTCACATACAATTTGCTACATCTGATTATTGAATAAATAGTTAACACCATAACATTATTATAAAAATAGGACATTTTAAAAATAAAAAATTAATTATGAATTTACTTTAATGTCAGATAATTTTAAATAACCTTTTAACTGTTAATTTATCTGCAGAAAATATTCTGTGTTTTGTGAAAATTCCAATGTTCAGTACATAGGCACGTTAAAAAATAATCTATTTTATTTTAAAGTAAATCACTTTTAATAACGCTCTGTAACAGTTCCTTCAGTTGTCATTATTGCTATAACAATAATGATAACTGAAGTAACTTGTACTTTTTTGCATAAAGTTTATAAGTAGGTTATGTATTTTTAATTACTAAATACAGTATTCACTCCTATAACGCGGTACCCTTATAACGAGTTTTCATATTATGCGATTTCAATCCCACGTATAACACGGGCATTCCCCAATATAACGCGGGCATTAATGTCGTTATCTGTTCAAGAAGTCCTCGATATTAAACACCCGTTGGAAAATTACTAGTTTTATACGTAACGCGTTATACGTGGTAGTAAAAACGCGTTATACGGGAATACCCCTATAACGGAACCAATGTACCGCGTTTTGGGGGGTTACTGTATAAATACCAAAGTATTTACTAAAATGAACTTTTTATCTCCTTTGATATAGAAGTTAATAACCGACAATATACCTTATTTTGTTTGTAATTTATTTAGCTCAGTTTGGATAATAAAATTTAAATCTATCAAGAGTGTATATATAGTACAAATTGTTTTATTTCAATTACAAAATGGTACTTATACTGATGACTAACTTTTGAATTATATTTCAGTGCAAGTGATATACGGTCAGACGGGATATCCAAAGCTAATGTTGAATGGGTACATGTACCGGCCTCATAATGCGTATAGGAACCAGCCTAAGGTGCTGTGGTACTGCGCGGCGCGGAATAAGTTCCAATGTAACGCGACATTGAGGACATACAACCGCGAGGTGGTCGCGGTGGCTGGCTCGCACAATCACGAGCGCTGACTGGCGCGAGCGCGAGCGCCCGACACTCCGCGCCCGCGCATGCACCACCTGTCCATTTTGCACCTGCACGAAATATTCAGGTTGTACGGAGAGCGGCTCGCTTTGCGTGCCGCGACCAATGTGTCGACAGAAAGCACTGATCAGCCCTAACCGTTGAAAATTTCAGAGAACAAACAGACGGACGTATTGTACCTCAGCATTGAGTTGTTTTTAATTTAACAAACAGTGATGGATAAGATGCAAAATGTAAGGTAGTCTTTGGTAGAGTATGAAAAGCGGGAAATATACACAATCTAACAAGAATGTCAAGTTCCTACATAACTGCTTACTGTATATTGTAGTCGTACCCTAGGGGTTATAGTGTCTATTTGATAGGACATAAAATTATATGATTTATCTAATGCTCTGAGAACAGCATGTAAATAACAAACAAGTTTGTCATAAATTGATAGCTCTCTATTGTGATTTTTATAAGTTATATCTAATAATTGTGATCAATAAATTATTTAAACGAACTCACGTGCCAACATTTTATAAATTCTTTTCATTTATAGTAGAAAATAAATAGATAGTATTAGATGGTTTACGGTCGATAAAAAATCCGCTTGAATTGAATTCAAACGGGCATTTGGTCGACGCGGTCCGCCCTCATTGATGGTTTTGACGCAGCGCCAGCTGTGTACGTGCCTTCGAGGACGGGCAAGTCCCTGCTCCTCCACGATGGTTACACGTTCTACTTGAAGAACTTGCAAGCGCACGGCCGCAAGCAGTGGTACTGTTCGTCTCGTGACATGGCCGGGTGCCGTGCGGACGTCATCACCGCCCCAGCCTACTCTGGCGACGGCGACGTGCTGTTCCTCGTGCGGGGACGACACATTCACGGACCACCCAGCTACTACTTCACCCCTGACGGCAAATACGTTCGGCGGAAAGATGTCTACCATAGGTACAGGTAGCAAAGTAAACGCGTTCACCACTCATGATGTAAGTGATCATACAATAACTTTTAAAATTTTTTTTTGTAATTTTATTTTTTTGCATTTTTTTGAGCCAATTTCGAGTGGATTTTATCACTATCATGTATTTTTTTTATTGTTTTGTTTTTTTACGAATGTAATAGGTCGTAGGTAGACTTTGACGAATTTATAATTAATTATATAAAGTTCAATAGTGATTTTATATAATTGAGATGTTCCTAAAATGAAATTAATTGTTGCAAACATAGTTTGATCGACTGTCTATCTTTCTTGATAGTATCTAGTGCCTACATTATATTGACGTTACTTATAGGGCGCAAGTTCTTGTTTGACGTTGACTTTATATGAATGTATCTTATATTTGCCGTGTTCATAATTCAAGTTTTTAATAAAAACTTATCTTGATTAAAATTATATATTTCTTTCATCATATATTTATGTAATAGTTAAAAAATGTTACATGAATGACTGTATAAGTAAATTGGTTTCTAATTTTTCACTATGAAAGTGTTATTTGTTTGATGTAAATGCCTATTATATATATAAACATTCATTTAGTATCAACTTTATTTTACAAAAACATTTCATGTTAAGTTTTCTGACTGCCGAGAATACTCTTGTAATCGCCTGGAGTTTTATTAAAGGATTCAAACATTGTTGCGTTTCTTTGAAATTCACGTGGGCCGGGATCGTATCGTACGCTACGGTAGTAGCGGTACTTTCATTGATAGAACTGCGGCCAGTACACTTTGTGCCTTATCTTATCAACGCTACGGTAAAGAATCGTAACTCGCGTTTGTTTGTAGAGGCGGCCCGCGTGGGCGGTAGTACTACGTCAAACATAATACGCAATGGGATATTGTATCTAAGTTATTTTAATATTTTCCGTGAATTCAATGTTACAGAGTTATCTTAGCAAGTAGAGATAGCTATTTACCTAATATTGAGTAATTGTTTATGAGGTTAATTTTCATTTATTTTACTTGTTTTCTGAATAGCGCCTCGTAATGTTTATAAATAACTCTAGTTTTTTATACATGACTAATTCTTTAATAAAATTGAATTCCCTTATATAGATAGAGATACTATTTAATTAATAACTAATATATCTAATAGGTAAGTTTTATTTTTAGACCGTCTAAGGTAATTCATTGATTTTGAAAAATCAATACATATATTTATTTTGGTATTTAATCTTATAACATTACTCAGATATTGCGTTGCAATATCGGGTGTATTTGAAAGGACATGAATTGCGCAGTTGTGACGGATCAATACAACCTACAAAGTTATGAAAGAAGAAAGTTCGGCAGGGTACGGGATCGCATGGGCGTGCCCTGCCATCTCCGCGCTCAGCCTAGTTACGCCTTGTATGCCCTAATTTTGACGTACTACGCCGCGGCGCCCTTCGCGTGCGCCGCGGGGTAGTGTGCGTCGCGTTACACAGCGGCGGCGCAATATAAACCTTCGCTTCGAGGGCAGGCTAAAGTACGTCAACCCGCGGGCGGCGGGAACTTTAAAAAATCAATGGTTGGAAGCTCCTACGTACGTTTATATGACGCAGTGTGCAATTGTATAAATTTATGAATATGATATATGTACCTACTTATATGATTAGGGGGACGCATCGCGACGAGACTGACAACATGTGACCATGCTGATTTTGATTTTTATCTCTATGCTTAGCTATTACATTGTGTGAGGATAGGTATTTAATTAATTTTATAATTTTAAATGACAACAAGCTGTTTTTTTTCGAGCATCAATGTAATGTATTTTTATTAATAATTGTAATGTTTGAAGTGATATATTGTCACTTGATTGAAGTGATATATTGTAAATGTGTGAACGAAGGCATGGAAGTGAATGCACCACGCTACCGGTTGATCTGTACGTCGGTTGGTGGCAGCCGAGCGTGCCACGCCACGTCTCGTGCAAAGGCATGCGGTGGTGGCGCCCTACCGCGCTCCGCCCGTACGAGGCATGCGCGTCGCGCGCACTATGGTGATGGGACTCCCAATCGATAATGCCCCAGAATCTCACTCTAGCCCCTCTCACTCCACTCCCAATGCCCTAACTCCCCCAGAACCGATAAAATATACCATCTTATTTGAGTAATAAAGTCGTTTTTACAGTACACCCTTCTCTAATACATTTCCAGCGAGCTTAATGGCCTCCATAAAAGAACTTTTAACGTTGTCATTGCGTTGTTTTGAAGAGATTGATTTAAAAAGTTTACTACATTTTATGCATTTTTTAATTTTTTTTTGTAATCAGCCTTGGCATTGGTACCCAATTGGTAATTGGTTCTTTCAGTATAATTTTAACAGTTATTATAAAATTGAGTGTCATTTCAACTTTGCAACTGAAGTTTAAAAGATAATTTTAAAAATGTCTAGACTAGAAAAATACATGTCACCATAAGGCACAACGTACATCCAATGCAATTACTCGGATGGTTAAAGCGATCCGATTAATTGCTGCTAAAGAATATTCAAATTTCTTCTAGTCTTTCTTTTGAACATTTTGTTGCTGTTGTATACAATTAATCAATAATAATAATAAACTTATTACACATACAACAAATATGCGGCCTTATTCCTTTTAAGCAATCTCTTACAGGCAATTGCAACTATGGCAACCATTAATTGTTAGAATTCATCGCAATCATCTTAGTTAATATTATCATCGCCATCATCTTTAGACAATTGCTGGAGCTAGATGTTGGTGATTATAGCAGGAGCGAAGGAGTCGTGGTGCTGGCGGATGCAGGCGTGTTTGTTCATGTGGCGACAAGTGACTGTGGTCCTCGTGCATTCACCCTCCTGCCGCATCAGTATCCTCGAGAGGCGCTCTTGCAACTGTCTTCTAAGAAGCCCCGTCCCCCGGTTTCCCATAAACAACACATTTGAACATAATTGGTAACAATAATAAATGGGATTTTGTTACGAAACCGTCTACTATTAGCGGAATAAAATATTCTAAAATATATTATTAGGCAATATTAAATAAGGAAAAATACAAACTGTACAAGAGTACGTTCTATCTATCAAATAGATAATCTTATGTTTTGTAAGTAACAAATGTGTTTACATTGCTTAATATTTCTATTCTAGTAGTATATACCTATAACATCTTGCTATATATTTGGCTCACCTGTTCGTCGCTAGGTAATATTAGGGAGTTGCCCTGCAACCCGAACCCTCGAATTATTACCTACGGCAATACAGTAATTCGCAGTATTGATTAAGTACAAATATATGCACCCACTTAGTTGTATTCAATGCCTTGAATCACAATAGAGTTAAGTTCATATTTATTGAAATTTTTAACAATAAATGATATAGCAACAGAAATATTTTTTCTTTCAAGTTTTTATTCTTTTCGTGAGATTAGTCATCATAATACACTGACCAAAGTTTCGAATGAAGTGAAAGCATTCTAATCTCTGGTAGAAGCTTGGAATGATTACACTTATGACCGCAGAGAGCGGTCTTTGAACCTAGAATTAAGGTAAATTAAACCACAGAACTCAAACTTGTAGTTCAAGTTTATTTTAACCTGTTTCGCTGACTACTTAAATGTTTTGAATCACAATACCATGGTTCTGTTCCTCAAAACCCTTTTACATTAGTTTTTTAAAACCAAATCAAATTTTAATCCACATTAATACGCGATATTTACAGCAAATGTATTTCGAGAAATTTAGAATATGATTTTGATTTTTACCTGCCCATTCTGGGAATTCAAAAAAGAACGTCTAGACATCCTGCTTAAAAGCATTTTCTATTAAAAGTTTTTTTAAGCACTTTAAAGGTCTAGCATGGGCAGGTAGTCGAAACGCTTTTGTCCGTACGATCACTTAACTGTCTGGAATTAAGATACCTTTTATTCAGAGCCGGTCCAAAGCCATAGAAAGCTATAAGTGGTGTACCGTTTTTTCTAGGTTAGGCCCTCAATGTAGAAAGTATCTACAGGTAAAATTATAATGAATACAGGGGTCTCTTTGTAGTTTGAATTTGTTTAACATTGTTATTATTTTTTAATATAAAAGTATGCTACTGCATTATAATAATTGAAATAGCTTTAAGGTGTTGGGATAGGAATGCCGAATTTAAACTGGTAATAATGTACATTGACCCGTTTAGGTTGATCATACCTAACAGTCACTTACTTATTTGTATAACGAAGCTGACGCTTTATGAACAGCACACGATATTATTAGTATAATAAGCGTCATTAAAAATATTAGGTTCGTTTGGTGTCATGAAGTAGGGCGTTGTTGTAACCCTGCGTGCCTCGTGGGCACCTGCTGTAGTACCTACTCAGCCATTTTGCGTACCGTTACGGTGAACAAACTGCCTTTAATCATCGCCTAGTCTTCGAAAGTTGTACGTTTGAAAGTATTATATTTGTTTTTGTGAGATTTAAACTGAATACAACTTGTTCAGTTTAACAAGTTATTTGGTATTTTTGTGATGGTTGTGATTTTAAATTAAGAATTCCGTAGTAATAAATAACAGAGTCATAGTGTAAATATTCTATCACGTCTTTAAAAGCAATTTTTAGTCCTGATATTAAAATAATTTTATTCATTTTGGTTGGTGCTATGGTCTGGGGTCTCGGTTTTATAGTGTTTTTTTTTACTTTTTTTTGTGTCTTGATTTTGAAGTATTCTACTTTTCAATATATTATGCCATCACTATCTTTGTAGACATAACGTAAATTATGGCTAGTGACTAAAAATAACTGATTTTATTTCAGTCGAGTTGTCACGGTGGTTTCGAATTACAAATATCGCCACGGTTAAAGGTACTAAAATTATTCAAGCTAGCCATAGTAAAACTAGTTTGAGCATGATGTTATACAATTTCTTAGCTATAACTTAAAGTTCATCATGATTTTTGTACGTAATTAGAGCTCATTTCAATGATGTTCTTTCAGTGTTCTTAAAATACGTAACTGATATTAGGTAGGTACTGTTTCTATTTTTATCTTTTAGGTCAAAGGGAGCATCTGCTTTATGTTGTTCATAGAAATATATATAAACAAATTTATCTCTGGCACCGATAATGAATATTTTAAAATAAAAATAATATGCTGTTTGATCAACAATGTCCAGACAGCAATTGTAGGCACATGCCTTATGGTTCAAAATGCTGTATAAAGCTGTTTAATAAGAAAATAGTTTTAAGTCCTTGTCAATGGAATCGCATATAATTATTTTTTACTTTCTAGGTATCTTCTGCTGTGGGTTACAATATAACTTTGATTAATAATTGTAAAAATCTACATAACTTGTGAAGATATTTAAGTAAAACGAGTTATGACAATTCCTTGGTGCTGTAGCGGTTAACACAGTTTTCGTCTGGATGTTTTATTATGAAGAAAATGCATGCAAAACCAGTCGAGACGTGTGTATCGTTCCGTGAGAATGCCGACGAACTAATCTCGTTCACATCGAGGTCCGTTATCTAGAACTTATTGTTTTGTACTGCTACACACCCACTGCAACTGCTATGACTGCTAGCACTCGTGATACGATCACAGCTCAGCGAAAGCCTATAGTTTGTTTTAATTAGCATTTTATGGAATTTAAGTTTAATATCAAAAAAACCATCTGATTGATAAATACTGATAATGTATTACGCAGCATGCTTAGTAACTAGTAGTAAGATGGAAACCTTATCAATAGACTTCCTATCTCCAAGTTTTTATTATGTAGGTCACCTTACACGGCTATAGCCAATCTCAAATGATACACAAATGTGCGTATCTAAGAGGACAATATCACAACACAAGCCAAACATCGATTATATTTGTATCCGAAGCAATAAACAGGGAAGTTTCCTGTTATCGTAACATTCCTAACCACCAAAAGAGATCGAAGTTACTATAGCAACGGGGAACAGTTTCAATAATAATGTAGTACTCTACATTATTTTCAGACGAGTGGGTACATCGCAGTGAAAAAGCTATGAATGAAGTAACCGTAGCGCCACCGATCGTAACATGGATGTAAACTCGTTTCTTAAAACGCCTACTTAAAGCAGACTTTGTTTCTCTGTACAAATTTCGGTAGATGGCGCAAGGCTGATGTACTTTAGTAATTTTTGTTTTTCGAATTCTATTTTAAAATTCGGATTTCAAAAATTTGGGCACTTATAATAATTGTATTTTTTAATCCATTAGTAAATTTGATGTGCCCGCAATTTTTTTTAGCACAATATTGAAAAGTTACTTATTTTGTGAGTTTCATTCTTGTAACTATAAATATAAAAAGTAAATACTTGTAAATATAAAAAGGTAATATATAATAATTCAAGAATATGCAAGATCGTAAGTCCTTTTTAGAAAATAAAAAATAAAATTCATGTTAAATTTAATATAGGTAAAAATCACATTTATGACAAAAATTACAATACTCATTTAATTTATCTCATACTTAAATCTAAAACCAATATAAATATTAATTTATATATTTGAAGAGATACTTGCAATTAATTCTTCAAGTTGTTGAGAGATGGCAGCACTGGTATATTTTATAATACACTTGAATACCTCAGTTGTTTCTTTTTTATTTATTTTTGTTCTTCATCAATTACATTGAATTTCAGAGCCGGTATATGTAACATCACGTCGAGGGAATCCAATGATTATCTATGAAGGTATGAACTTTATTCGGGAAAGGATAGCAAACAGCTTAACTCGGAGGACTAGATGGGTTTGTGGAAGGAAAAGACGACTCAGGTGTATCGCAACGTTGACTACTGTCGACGGAGTGGTTATCAAGAAATATGGAAAACACAATCATAGTTAATTTGTAGGCAATATACGTGCAATAATATATGAATGGCGTCAAAGTACGTCTGAGACAAAAACAAGACAACAATTAAGCAATTGGTACCTATGATCCCTGTAGTCTTTGATAAAGGTAGAGGTACATTATGATAACATTATTTGTAGTCTATCGAACTAATGGGTTCGATAAGTTTTCAAAGTTGGAATTTTTTTAGTTTCTTGAAATTAAGAAATTGGAGTGGACGGCTCTTTAACTTTGAAACTCGTTTTACAATTTGCAAAAATATTAACTCACCAAATTCTTTGTACAAGAATCGTCAAAAGGAATTGGCTTTATTTTCTTTATTATAGTGAAAAAGATGTGTACTAACATAGTTTTATAACGTAGCATGGCGCTGTTTTGTAAACTTTGGCAAGGTAGGATAAAAAACTGCGACTGCACTTTTAGGTGTTGAAGTGATTTTTGGTATTTTAGTACTTATAAATTATAACGTACAATGTCTTGAATTAACTACCGGTAATACAGCGTTGATTTTATATTAATCCCCCAAGATTGCAAATTTTCACGCTTGATCAAGTAAATGTGATTTAAAACAGTAAAAAAAAAACACAAGCGGCAAAGTAAACACTTTGGACCAATTTTCCAACTAGGTAGATAATTTTTGGAGAAATTATGCAGATATAGATGTATATTTTTGTCAAATATTGTGAGAGTTGGGGATCTATTATCAGATTTAAATACAGATATTATAATAATAATGTTACTGAAAATTATTTTATATATTGAACAGTTAACAAAGCGTTCTAGTGGTCATGTTACACAAGTGCAACGTATTGTGGTAATGAAGAAATACCAGGTTGCATATGGAACTATAATAATTATGGGCTTTTTATATCAAAACTTTTTTATAGGTGTCCATGGAAAATGTATTTTGTCCTATCATAGTCGATAAGTGATGGATTTTATCATAAAGCTGAGACTATTTCATAATAGATAGCCAGCCATGTAGGAAGAAATTGGAGTTGAGGCTATATTTTTTCTCACCTTAATATAAGTATAATAAATTGTGATTAGTTATTGTTTCTCTCATGTGATTTTTCATAAAACACATCTTTCCATGGGTTATGATTAGCACTCTTATGAAATTGTTGACAAATGAATGAACAAAACACAGATCAAGTCGCAAAGTTACAACCTGTTCGTCGTCCGACAGAATGCGTCATAATATTTCTTCACTGCCATAGTGCTTTGTCGTATTGAATAATAGCAACAACACACTGTGCTGTGTGTGATGCCACAGCACAACGCATCATGGGCGTTTCTATTTTAAATGTTTTGGAGCGATTACATCGCGCTGTGAGCAGTCTTATTTGGTTCTGAACCTTAACACATATATTAAAAGATTGCTTTTAAAAAGTTATCCTACATTCCTCTTGACAGACTGATATAAATAAGAAATTGAAACCAGAAACCAAGTATCTAATATTTACTTGGTATTGTAAATATTAAATTCCAGTAATTTAATAATTTAATACATGGTAGTAACAAATCACAAGTAAGAGTTGTGTTTGGAGCAGGTATTCGTCTTGAATGCTGTGATTAATATTGTCAGCATGCAAGAAGAGTCTCCTGAATGCTAGGCAAAGAACTAAGAAACCTGCTGGTCTTATTAAATGAAACTATACAAAAATTCCCACCCCCGTAACGCCTACGGTACTGCCTTAGTGTGTTTTGCCTTAACATTAGTATTCTCTAGATTTTTAAAGGCAAGGGAAGGCATGGTAGTGCAAGGCGGACTGTGCGTTTGTTTTTTGCCACTGTTATTGTACTTATATAAAAAAAGTTACTGATGTAAATAATTTGTCTCTATTAAGCCTCAAATTACATAAGATATTTTAATATAGCTCGATTCGGTCAATTCACAGTTGCAGGGTAAATTAACAAAAAAATACTTATTGGCAACATTATCATGCATTCAATGATTTCTTTTAATTATAAAACTTGAATTTTGTGTAGCTCGGTATTAGTAACTTATATTTTGGTATTTCCTTCAAATAAGAAATGATATATTGTCGATAACGATTACTTATACGGGTTAGCCGATTTCGTACCTAGTTTTTACTTATGACCAGAACAAAGTAGGATTAATTTCTTGAGATTTTTTACTTAACATAAAATTGAGAGTTTAAGTACATCATAACTTCTAGTCTTTCCAATGCTAACAACGTTAAAACAATATTAACCACGTTACATAAATTAATAAAATATCTGTAAATCGAGAAGATTGAATTACTATCTTGATAATGTCTTATGTGATTATGGCTGTGATCAAAATTTCATAACAAAGATTTTGTAAAAATTTTGGTGCTGTAGTATTATATATATATATAATATAGATTAGGTTATATTATCATATTTTATTTATAATATGTATAATAAATATTATAAATTAAATATGAAGGTATACCTATTTACCTACAATTTGTTATCTTTAATTACTTGCTTAGAAATGTTATTAAAAATTCATTGTTATTAAAAATATATATGTAAATAATAGTTAATTGTTATGCAAATAAACAAGTCACAGATTATAGTTATTTTGTGTTACAGATATTTTTAAATATACATTTTTTATAAGAAAAATGAGAGTCTTTATCCCAAATATAATGTATCCTAGAGACAAACAGTACTATTAGTATATTTCTAAAGATAACTAACGATCCGCAATATACTATATTACCGATGTATTAGCATTCTTTATAGCTTATTCTGTTTGTGCAGTACGATCAGCTTCTTTCAACTGAAAAGAGCTACGTATTTTAAGTTGTAAGGTTCAATCGAATCTAGACGTTTCGATTGTAGTTGCATTCAGCTGGCAAATCACAATTGAGCCGTTGCTGTCTTTTTCATACGATTTGTCGGCTGACGAAAAACACTATCGAGACGATTCCATTCTATTGAAACTATAAATTTTGATGCTGTATCATCACGTTCATGTACACATTTATTACATTCGAATCGCTATTGTATCAAGTAATATACGAAAGCTTTTTTGAATGGCATTTGGTACAGGTAAGTACAAACAAAAATTGGAGAGTTATGAAATAACGTTTTGACAATTATTTGTCATTATTAATGGTCGTCAGGAAATTTTGTTGGAAGGGTTGAATTTTTCGCACTGTAAGTAGGGGTACAGTAAACTTTTTGTTTTAGCTTTCGCAATTGCTTATAAACATTCCAGTAATATTTTAAATTAATTAATTCATTTTCTCTTTTAATCTATTTGGAAATGTATAACATTGGATCATCAATGTAATGGATCAGCTATTCTTATTGCTGTTTCTAGGTTGAGATAGAAACTGCTATTAATTAGATAAACACATAATAATTAAGTATGGTACAAATTGTAAATTAGAATTTTATTTATACATAATAAAACAAAAATTAATATTTAATTTCAGGAGGAACAAAGCTTCTGATGACCAACGGAAGGGTGTATTCATTCTACGATCTAGAGATAGCTTTGCACCATTGTTCTAATGACTGACATTAACAATTCATCTAATGTCTTTTTTAAGAACGTTTTCTATGTTCATGAAATTTTTTAACCAACAAATGCTGTAATAACTCCCAGAATTACTTATACACATCACACTAAATGTCTAGCATTTACAACTCGTTGTAACTTACCAAAACTACCTAGTTCATGTAAAACAACTGCGCAAGAACTTTTAAGACAAAAAGGGCATAATGGAACTTTCAACTCATATTTGGAATACACAAAGACAGCAGGCGAAGCTTTCACCTTACAGAATATAGTAGCCAAATAGTAGTATTAAAGTGAGAAGTAGTACGGTGAGAAGGTCATCAAGGAAACGTTGGCTTGGAATCAGAGGGATTAGTGTTATATGTATTAAACACCTCTCCCTCTTGCTAAAATTAGCTTAATATTAATATTCTTATTAATTAATTAATTAATATTAATTATTATATATAATAATCTTATTATATATATTAATTAATAATCTTTTTTTTACTAAAATTAGCATCATGGTAGTTGTACCGTGAGTGAAATTATATCCCATTCTCAATAGATGCCAGCGTCACCAAAGACTACATATCAAAGCTGACACAGATCGGCTGGCTGGCCTTGTGGTGCTCCCAAGACCAAGCGGGCTGTCAAAAAGTTTAGAGTCTTTAGACTGGTTTCAAAGTAAATCCCGTTTAACAATGTTGATTTTCGAATATCACACTACACCAAACTTACATTAGCTTCTTGATTATTTATTTAGAAGTTTTAAGTGTCATGGTGTTTTGTGTGATTAGAAAGCCACAATATATTAGATAACCAAGGTTTCAGATTATGATGTCATTGAAGCGAACTTATCGACAGGTAGGTAGGTTTTAATGGAATGTTGGGAAAATATGATGCAATAAATGATAAGAAGCAGCAACTTAGATGAGACCATATCAATGATAAAAGGGTATTTAAATAAGCAAAAAAGAAGCTGATGATTCGGTCCTTGGAAAAAAAATCTCACCTTATTCATTCGCTGCGGGTTGTGATTGTGAAGCCAATGATAAATATTTAAATTTAATGAGGCTGTTTAGATTCATATCAATATTCGAAATATTGTATGAATAATTGAAGACAATATAATTATGTGCTTAATTATTAGGTTAGTTGATAATAGATACGGCTGTGAATGTTCTCGTAGAACTACAGCATTGCATGTTTAAGAGCCCTTTAATTAATAAGTAACACAAAATAATAATTTTTGGAGTAAAGTAACAATATTTCGAGTGCTAATGCCCAACAGCGTGTGTAAAGAATACACGATATTGATTTATGATGATTTTTCATTTAGCCAACACATTTTTACTAACAAATATTCAGTGTTTTTAGCTTAGTTGGTCTCTGATTGTTAAGAATGGTTCAAAATGTATACAAAGAATCTATTAGTAGCAGGCAATCCGTTATGTTAAAGTACACAATTAAAAATATTGTCTTAACTTTGTTATAGTAAGTGAAGGCTCATGCACTCGTCTACTTAGTGTGTCGATTACGCTGTGAAACCGATCCTATTACTCGTTTTAGTGACATATTTATAAATGCTCTATAATGTAATGATTTGAAAATAATGCTTTGAGCATTAAAATTTCCATTAAAACTCCCGTAGGTGAATGCAGCTCATAATCAGTAATTCCGCCAGTCGATGCAAAGTTAGTTATGACGTTACGTAAATTATGTCTTGTTGTTCCAGCCTGACTTCAGAATGAAATGATTGATGTACGAAAGATGATGATCAAATGCCAACTGGGAACCAATTCTAACAGCATCTGTATGTTTCATTCGGGATGGTCTTGTCTTCATCTAAATCTCGCGTTGAAACTAGTTCCTATAAGTGCTTTAGCTCAGAGTGGCTTAACTTTTATAAACTCGCCGGCCGGATTGTAAATTTAAAGATTCCACATATTTAGTACTTTTTCTATTTATTTTTAGCTTTCATGAACCTCCTAGGAGTCACCACAAGAATTCTTTATCATGCTATAAGTTTTAAAATTGTTTAAAAACTTAAGAATAATTGTGCCACATAGGTTAATCAGCCTTCATTTCTATATTTGTGTATATTTTTGTTGATTTTTATGTTTTATATGTTTATTTGTCATTGCTGTTTTGGGTCCTTATAATGAACTAAAGTTACACAAACATACTGTTGTATTATTTAATTTTTTCATATAGTTCTGATAAATATTTTAAAAATAATTTGACTACAACATTGGCTTATTGTCCTGACGCGGGTCTCAAACTCTAAAATCAAGCAATTTATAGGATTATCTCTAGTCTTATCAATTAATTTTATTTTAAATATGTATCATGTGTAGAATACTCTCTTTTGTTTTGTAGCGTGTCTATATCGCTCGCTGTATTTAGGCATTTAAATATATTATCATGTTCATTTTAAACTAGATACTTATTTTGCTTGTTTTACGTTTACAGGACAAAGCACAGAAAATCATTATTCCGAGGGTATTCTGATACCGACAAAGAGCGGCAAGAAATACTTGCTTATGTTAGACGGATACACATACTCACAAATCAATTATTCTGTGCATTGGGTTTGTTCATCTAAAGCGCAGGGATGCAATGCGCGCCTGCGCAGGTACAGGGATGGGACGTTAGTACGCGTTAGTATGGAGCACACACACTCGCCGCCTAAGTACGTTTTCAAGAATGGCTCTTATTACAAGCTTTAGTAGAAACGGTTTGAATAGGAAATTAAGCGCTGTTGAGAAAAATTAAATTATATCCGGCTCAAAAGAGCGGGGAGAATAGTAAGATAATGAAAACCAAATTTATTAATACAAATTAATTATTGTTGTACAGTCCAGTCGATATCAAATCATTTCACATTGAATAATAAAAAGTGCCCATTATGTGTGACATGTCATTAAAACAAAGCAACATGATTTTTATTATAGCCGTGTATTTTCACAAGACTCAAAAATAAACCAATTTCTGGCTTCACTTTAGACTGTACGCTTGATTTGAAACTAGCCATCTAGCCATTTATCCCTGTGGTTAATGTCTCTGATGATGGTTGATGTTAATGACGCTTTCTTTTATCCAGGGAAGGTTACAGGGGATGTGTGGGGCTCTCACCCATTAAAACCCACAGCGAAGCACTACCTGACCGCTTTTTGCTGATGCGCCATTATATTGTATGGTAACCTAGTATAAGTAATAGTCATCATAGTGGCTGAGAAACTCCCACTTAGCTAACTTAAGTAATTTGAAACGAACTCATAGCTATTTAAAATTTTTGTTAGATAATATTTTTTTTCGGTGTGTTATTGAAAGATAGCATGATTATAGAAATACTAGTGAAGTATTTTTGACATCACATTCCTAAACATATAATACACAGATATAATAATTTGAACGACAAATTTTTGACTCGTCAAAAAGGCTTCTAGGAAACGAGTATTGCAAATAATACATCACGTCACAGTACTTTGTAAGCATTGCGGAGCAACTCTGTTCGAAGACTATATTAAATATTTTGTTAATATTTTAAATGGTTTTATAATAAAAATCAAAAGAAATTGTAAAGTTTATACAACTATGTCTGTTTTTTAAATAACTTTAATTATTTTAAAACGGATGTGCCCATGGAAATTTGAATGACTATAAAACAAATAACACGTAAACTATTCATTGTTTCGTAGTCTTTTTTATCCTGAAGTTGAGGAGCGGATTGAAAGATATATATTTTTGCCCTACGGAGAATCTTTTCAACTAACAGCTGTCAAATTATAAAAGTAATACTAGTTCGATTTTCACATTTCTATTGAACCATGTTCCAAAATTTTATACGCCTACCTAATTACAGCGCGATGTATAATATAAATAACATAAAGTGAAGTATTAATTAAATAATGCTTTTGGTAAGAAGTAGCAACTATTATAATATAAGTACAATATTTAATTAAAATATATAACTATTCATTTATTTAAAAATTTATATACATGTACACAATAATGCAACACTATAACACAACTATTACAAATACTTTCAACTAATAATAAACCATTTATTTGTATAATATACTGTATATAATATTTTCTACTTTAGGTGAGAACGGCATTATGATTCCTACAAGAAGTGGTAAGAAATTCCTTTTAATGCTTGACGGGTATACTTACTCTCAAATAAACTATTCGCCGCGTTGGATCTGTTCTTCGACACGCACGCATAAGTGTCAGGCACGTGTGCGCAAGTTGGAAGATGGAACCGTGTTGCGCGTGCACACTGAACACACTCATGCGCCACCTACTTACGTCTGCAGTGATGGGAATTATATTAAATGTTAATATAAGGTACGATTTGTTATGAGTATGTGTAACTGACAAATTGGATAAAATTCAATCATAAATTAAATGTTATCCTAACTATCAACTGATTCTTATTTTCATAAAATAATGTTATGGTTTATATCTATGATTATAGAATTATCAATTTAATAATTACTGGTAAACGATTACTTCAAAAGTATAATACGCATCTTTAATATTTGAACTCCAACAACAGAGGCTTTCGCAGTACTATAATTGCTGCCTTATGTATATAACGTGGTGGTTACTATAGGTACTATGGAAATGGCTGACATTAGAAATAGATGCCATCATAGAAAAAGTTCAGCTTGACAGGCACGTAATTGTATTGCTGAAAGTCATGGCACTGATTAGAAAAAAAATAGGTAAACAATCGGATAAATTCTAATATAGTTCAGAATGATGGTGGCAAATTGGATGAAGAGAGTTCCATTCATCATTCTCGATGGATGCTACTAGTCTTATGGTAATATAATAGCTATGTAGACTTATTTTACTCTTTACGTGTTTCCCTAGTATCAAAAGACTGTAGTGCCTTGTGGGTCGTTTTATTTAAATGGCATGTAGCTGACAAGACGAATTTCATTAATGCAAACTAATCGAAATTTTCAGACATCCAGTTTATACCAACGGAGAAGGGGAAATATATTTTGGTGCTCAAAGGTTATACATATTCTCAAGTAGGAGGAAGATTTTTCTACTGTTCGTCAAAGCACACCGGATGCAGGGCGCGTGTCAGAATGATATCAGGGAAATTGGTGGCGTCAGGTGACGAGCATAATCATGCGCCGCCGTCGCACGCGCGATGTGGGAATGGTGCTTTTGTGCAGTTACGCCCGCGTAGCAATGTGCCATCCCTTTCACCGAACATATTTCCGCCTCCCCTCCCATCTCCTAGCGCAGCTGCATTAGCGCTTCACGCCTTAAGTTTCCCTAGATTACTCCCTAAAACAGACTTGTGGGTTCGATCTCCTAACCCTGAGTTAAAAAAAGAATTTTAATGCAATGATTAAGACATAATCGTAGTAAAAGCAGTGGAGTATATAGTTGACGACATTATGTATTTATAAAATACTATTTTGTTGTTCCTATAATATACCTATAGAACCATGTAGTTCATGACCGTTATGGCATACTGATTTAATTTATTTTGTACATGTTTCCATTATTATAGAATTAGGAACTGATCCCCATAACTTTGGTTTCATGATGTAAGTTTTTAAATAGACTGTTTTGCTTCGTTGTGTCGATGAGTAATAGTTATTATTTTAAATAAATCTGAAATGTCGCATTATGTATACCAACCTACTGTATGTTGTCAATTATGTACTACTCACTTCTATTCTATTCTTAAAACTAGGATATTATTGATAGTGGTTAATTAGATTTTTGAACAGCTTAAACTGTTGATCTCTTTGTATATTTCGATAACTATTCTCATTCTTAAAGCTTTGCTTGTGGTGATATATTAACGCGATACGTAATTTTGGTGATATATTAATTGTGAGCCTTATTGTATGTTAATTGTTAAGGAAATCCTACTTATGTTATGTTTGTAGATAAATATTTTTATATACATAGAATGCTCCATAAAATTATGAACTATACTATGCTTAATTTACTAAAAGCTTTTTATTGGCTATGCCGCTACCTGAAAAGTATTCACATATTAGTTTCAATAGAAATACTGTGTGATCGCCCCGGGCACGTAGTAAGGGAAGAAAGGTACAACTGTGCCTAAGTGTTTAGGTTAAATCGTAGATTTAATAAAAGTGATTTCTTGTAAATAGAACATGTTGCCTTGCAATTTTTTCGAACTCGTAAAGGCAACCGCTGTAGAACATTTAGTTTACACGTTTTATTTAAATTACCAAAGTCCATCGAGCATATCTTGGTCGTGCTACACCCGCGGCTGCAGACATGTGGAGACACTGTGGTCAATGTATCTGGTAATCATACAAACCATTAAAGTACTTTTTTATTCCCTTTGTGTGACTACAACGCATTTGTAATGCAGCGCAATCAATAGCTGACTCCAAAAGTTTAATCAGGGACCACACGTATAGGATATCATTGGTATTCTTTGTGTTGAAGCGGCCGAAAATCCTCAAATGGGCAGTAATTACTTTGCCAGTGCCCACTGGTAAATTTACTAACTTGGAACTGAATAACTAAATGCGTAGTTACAAATTATATTAGTAAAATATTAGTGTTAGTTAATTACCAGGAAAAAAGTAGTCCAAAAATTTCCTATTTTGACCGATAAGTAGTTCACTCATTTGGTGTAACGGAAATGGTAGCCGGTTTTGTCCATAGCCGATGGTCACCAGGTGGGCATACATGTACTTGTTTGGCATTATTTCACATAAAAAACTTGACAATTTATCTGGGAAGTTATTATTTTAAAACAAATACGAATAGACAACGTTTATTTAAGTTAGGTTAGTTATGAGTACTAATTTGAAATGGTTAAAGTACGCGTATTTACCGTGCATTCGCATACTCACATCAAAGTCACTTCGTCGCTGGCGCCGACTTTACTATTACGTGAAAAAATGCATGGAGATTCAAATTATACTGGTAAGCATTAGATATATCATAACTGTTTGTATTGTTTATGGTTTCTTTTTTGTTACAGGTGACTTACAATTTTTTCATACGACTAAAGGAACAACTGTAATTGTCCATAAAGGTCATAGGTTTTCGAGGAACTATCAGAATGGCGAACGTGTGTCTTGGAAGTGCAACAAGGCCGGGTGCATCGCGCGCATCAGCACTCTTGGTTCTACAGTAATTGCGTTCAAGAACGAACACAACCACAACCCAGCGTACAACATATAAATTGTAATATTTAATTCTAGTCATATGGAATGTGTTGATTTAGTGATAAATGCTTGTCAAAATTTACTGTTTTATTCCATCCTTGTGTTTCAAAGAATCATATCTACTCTTAAGGATTTGTACAAACAAGGTGAAACAACTCACTATTGGACTTGATTGAGCGGCATGTCACTCCTGGCTGATTGATTCATATAACAAGATGTTTGTGGTTCTAGAGCAATGGCAGATATTTAGTTGGAAACGTGTCTATTGAAACTAAGCATATCATAATGTACATTTATTTTATTATACTATTTGTTTATTTAAAGAAATCTTCATTTGGGTTAGATCATTAAGATCAGATTTAGAAGTACTTATCCTTTTTCTCATTAGATAATGATAATTAGATAATTCTAGAATAAAAAAAAATCATCTATAAGACAACGTGCCTTTTGTTAATCTGGATTGAATATTTTTAGTTATGTTCTTTTAAGACAAAAGCGCTTTATGTTACATTACTCCATTAAATTAATGAAGGTATTTTTTTGGATTTAGAGTGAGTATAAATGTTTCATTTAATAGGTAGTTTGTTTTTGATTATACCCAATTCTGTTTCAGATGTGGAGACGATGGACTATTACTTTGATAAAAGTAAATATGGTAATCCAGTGTTAGTTATGGGAAGTCATAGGTACAAGTTTATGAAGTCACGGGGTAACACACGCCGTTGGCTCTGCATCAAAACAGGCAATAAGTGCAGCGCCTTCGTAGTCACCGAGAATGAGGATATAGTCAGGATGAGCGTCACGCATACCCACTGATACAAATATACAAATTTCGTTAGATAGTTTTAATGCTCATCAGTTTTTACTAAAACAATATGATGAATTCTACTTTGGGCTTGTGCAATTGACTTGATCCTAATTTATTTTAATTGAACTACTTTATTAATTTATTAATTTGAACGATTTCTTTGAGTTCTCGTCAGAAAATCGCTCGTTTTATAGGATTCAATTCAATTTTCAATTAACCTTCATTAGTGTGTGTAACAATTTTGATCCTAGTGATTTGTCCAATAAATTATATTTTCTTTAACTAATTTTATTTCCTGTAAATCCTTTATCAGTGCAGCCTTCAAATATCAAATAACAGTAAACATCCTTCAATATTGACTCCACAGCACTTAATTACTATATAATTATGTTCTATGTTTTTCTTTTGCTTTCTATACTTTTGTGATCGTGATAATTAAAGTCGTGTTTTAATTGTACCGTTGAGATTATTTTCATACTTAGGATATATTTGTTATAAAACAAAATATATTGTTCTCAGTGGCGTCAGCAAATGCGATCAAATTCGAGACAACTAGATTTGGCAACCCTATAATCGCTTGGGGAAACTACAGGTTCATTAAGAAGTTCAATAGGCGTGACAAGACGTGGTGGGAGTGCACCGGCCGGAAGACCATCGGCTGCAAGTGCGTCGTGGTCACCGTTAATGATCGCCTTGTTAAGATGAACGGGTGGCACAGCCATTAGGGTAGCTTCATCCTCTAAAGATATAATTCAAGAATGTTATAGAATTAAATCTATCAGATATCAGATTTATTTTTAATTATGAACCAAGTAATTTTACATAAATATTTCCTAGTTAGATTATTTTAAAGAATATAATTAACATTTCTTTTACTAGTTAGTATTATAGAGATGGTTTAATTTTATTATTCCATAGACCTTACTTTAATGTAGATCTATTATTAGATTAATAAGGTATTGATATTATTACCACTACTACAGAGTCACATTTAAGAGTTCAGAATTAATAGGTCGGGGAAAAAGTTTCTTCGCATTTTATATGAAGAAATTTAAGTTAATTTAATTACAGTATATATGTGCCTCTTTGTTCGTAGACTTTTTGCCATCTTGTAGGTAGAGACATGATTCCGTTACTGTAGAAATTTTGGGACTTTGATCAAAAACGCAATAAGTTGTTTTGGCAGTCCTCTCTTGATATTAACCTGAAACTGCCTAAATAATTGTGAAGAGACCAAAACCGGTAGAAATCTGAAGGTCAGGGTTATATGGCGGATGCATTAACACCTCCCAGCCAAACTCTTAATATTTGCTGAGTGGCTAAAGATGTATGTAGTCTAGTGTTATCGTGATGAAAGATCACACCCTTTTTATAATCAACTCTGACCGCTTTCTCTCAACTTTTTGCTTTAATCTCATCAGTTGTTGGCAGTAGAAATCCGAATCGATGGTTCTTCCCGGTGGTAGAATCTCATAATGAACAATGCCCATCCAATCCCACGATAGACACAGCTATGACCATAGACACTAGTTCGGTCTTGTATGTAGTATTGCTCGCACCTTTGGGATGGCTCCGCTCAGTACCTCCTCGATGCTCTAGACAGCTTGCAGCGTCGCGCTATGCGTATTTTAGGCGATGCGAAGGTAACGAACACCCTAGAGCCTCCGTCGCTAAGTGCCTTTTATCGTTTGTACCATGGAGAGTGCTTTGAAGAGCTCTTCGACCTTATCCCTCCCTCTCCTTTCCTACTAAGGAGTACGCGTGCTGGTCTACGGAGTCACTCCTTCAGAGCTACCACGTCTACTTTGCGCACTAAGAGATTTTGTGACTACTTTCTCTGCCGCACAGCTAGAGCGTGGAGTTCCTTACCAGCACACGTATTCCCTCCTTCCTACAACATACATACATCCTTTAAAAGAGGCGTGAAAAAGCACTATTTGGGCCAGCAAGGTGAGGGTGGCTAGGGCAGTATGTCGCATGCTTCACTAGCTACCTTCCCATATGGACTCTTCTACTGCTTATCATCAGGTGGTGTCGAGTCATTTGCTGAGCTTTATATAAAAAAAGTACAAATTTATACATACTATATGCGAAAAGACTTCCCCGACCTAATATTTAAGGAGGCTTAAATCAAATTTGTGAAAAGATTTTAATTGTAATATGCTTGTTCCGAATTAACTTTGGTGTCAGTATAATTAACAAAATAGATAGTTAAGTTTTATTTACTGGGTGCGAAAATATATCAAGTATATCATTTTTTTTCTTTTTATTGATTTCTTTTATTATTTTAAAGAGTTTTTGTTTTAAGTTTCGTATTCGTAAGTAAACATAGCTGTGTTTTCTCTAGATAGTAACGAATAAGTAACTATGTATGCGATAAATCAAGGAAATTTCTTCAATTATTACATTTGTTATTAGTTATTAGTTCTTGAATTTGTCTCTTCATACTGGATTCTTTATGTAATGTCTCCTGTACGCTGCTTATGGTTGTATAAGGAAATTATAGACTTATGTACAAACCATTTCACTAGTTAACCAATGCTTTACTTATATTTTGGTTACTGACAAGTTTTTAGTAAATAAAGTGTTTAACCTATTACTAAATATAACTTATATGGCTAGATCGTATAATTATAATTAGACTTATTTTTTACGTATTATAATGACTACATATTGTATTGTGTTACTCAGAAGATTAAAATGATCGACGCATTATAATATTTTTATAAATTTATAATTTTTAAATCTATATATTAACATTGGAAAATATTTACCAGTCCTTTCCGTTATCGTACTTAAAGTAAGTATCATATTTTCTATATCAATCTAAGTGTACCTGCTACAAATGTATTTATGGAATTTAGTTCCAATAGTATAATAATAGTATTGTGCAAATATTAAAATGATTTAACTATTACGAATACTTATAACTTGTCTGTCGCATTCGGTAAATCCTGTAATGGTAGATTAAGTGTATTACAATAGATTATAATAAAATAAACATCTTGATTTTCTGACGCTTAAGGACCAAAATTAATATTATCAAAAAACCAATTTTTTAGATTCAAGAACAAATTAATTGTTATTATATTACATTTTCTATTGTTATGCAAGGTGTAAAAAACGTTATGATGGCTTTTATAAAACATTACTGAACGTGCTTATTAATAGAAAAACTTTTCCAAACATAATTACTAATAAAAGAATTGTCATAATTTGTGTATGTACTTAGAAATGTGTATAACTTAACCTTTAGTAACATAATTAAAAGTTTGATGCATACTTTTTATTATTTTGATCAATTTCTATATAAAGATATAGAGATGAATTGACATTCCTTTGTTCTAAATTTTTATTTTGTATAGTAAGACGAGCAGAAATTAACTGTATGGATTTTTCAGAGCCCAAATTCGGTCTGTCACAGCGAGGCAACTTAGTTGTTCAAATTGGAGAATGGCGATTTAACAAGCATGCTTGTTGGGGGTCCAAGGTACGCTGGACATGCATCAAAAAGAAGACTGGCTGTACCGCCTCCATCACCACTGTAGACAACGTCATTGTCAAGACGCTCGGGAAACATAATCATTGAACAATGTTAACTAATTTAAAAAAATCTGTAAAAGGCTACCCTTATTACCACGGGATATAAAATACTATCAAATCTCAGACCTATCAAATATAAACAAAAAAAAATGATAGAAATTGGTTAAGCCGTTTCGGAGGAGTTAGATAACAACACTGTGACACGAGATTTTTATATATTCGATTTAATTCGGTCGGACTCGAAATCGAAAAACAGTTATGCGATTGTAGCAAAGAGAAGAGAGTAAATTTTTGCAGATAATAAAAAATAAATAATATAAATGATTAGTAATGCGTAGTGTTTAGTTATAACTAAGGTTCTATGTATAAATAATATACTTCGTTTATAAGAGTCTTCTGGCTCCCACTTAGATTCAACCGCTGCCTTCACCAAAAGACGGGTGTGCCAAAGGACAAGTACTGCTTACCGAGCCACTCTTTAATACTACTCGGATTAATTAGAGAATCTCTTATTATACGACAAAAGCAAACTGGCAAGTTTTAATCCGAGTTGCATTTGAATAAAAAAATTAATGTTCTTAACATTCAATTGATTATTTCCGGTTAGCTCAAATTGTTTGAATAGCTAGTTGCTAGATAGAGTAAGAGTGATTAAATATACGAAACTGATTTTTATAACTACTCGCTGGCGATGGTTTTGTGATTTGACCGCTTTGATTTGTGTCAAACAAAATTTGTTAAGGCACGTTAAACTGTTGGCTCTGGTTTCTACGGCTCCTGCTTTCAGCCACCAACCTGTATTTGGCCAGCACGGTGAAGTATTCGCCCAAAAAATGTATCACTCCCATGTTGTAAGTTATTTACGAGTTCAGTTGTCAAATGGTATTAATGTAACAACGACGCCAATGGAAACGCCAATGAAATTCAGAGGCGTTTGTTACGTTTGAAAAAGGGCTGACCATATAGGTTAGTTTCTCATTACCTAAATTGAAAAAAGTACAAAAACGTTGATAATAATTCAATATTTATAGTAATGATTGCTTAATCGATACTTAATGTTGCAAACAATAGAGTTATTGAAATTTTATTCCTTTGAAAGTAAAAATTCTTACAATTAATTATTTTAAGTTATTATGTAAGTTCAAAGTAAAAAATCTCGAAAAATTCAAAAGATAATAGTTAATCATTGTAGAGGTTAATACGTAACGTTTACGATTGTATTCTGTAGTGTCCTTTACTTATTGCGAATTGTTACGGTAGTAGACATGTAAAGTGTTTGAATATAATGTTTATTCATTATAATTCATTTCGTGTTTTTATAACCTTTCCAAAAACGAAGTTCTTGAGCGCCTGTAATAAAAATCGATATTAATTATATTCATCTGGCAACAAGGCCTAAAACATCATAGAATCGAGAAATTATGATTCAAAATTGAAATTTATCTTTTCGATACCAAAGTTTTGAAGTTTTTTGGATATAATTCAGCGCGCGCAAGATACTTTAGTATTCCTGTTAGTTACTGTTTACAATTAACAGTTGTAAATTGATATATTTCATCACTTTTCAAAGATTTCAGTGTTGAAAAGCTAATAGGTTTTTGTTTATTGGTGAAATGTTATTGGTTCATTTTGCTGAAAAGCATAATGAATGAATATAATGAAGAGTTTCATAATAATATGACTGACTGTTTTTCTTCAATTTCTACAGTCTGGTTAAGCTATGAATGGAGAATTTCCTTTATACATTTCAGAAATTAACATTATAATTTTTTTTTCAGATCTAAACCCTGTTTTCGCACAATCACAGCGGGGTAATCCTGTGATCATGATTGGCCAATACCGTTTTAACCGTGTTAACAAGTATGGAAGCAGGACAAGATGGGTTTGTGTAAAAGCTAAAGCTGGCTGTCGAGCATCGCTCCACACTATGGACAATGCGATCGTCCGCGTCTGGGGCTTCCACGACCCCATGGCGCATACGAGCGCAAACCGTTTTTAAAATACCATCAACATTAGGAATATTGTACGAGGCTTTTGTGAGATGCTTAGGTAGATACAGATTAATATGAACTGTCAAGTAATTTGCGTTGCATATAATATTACTTATTTTTCTTCATTATTGGTCTATTGTATATTAGTTATAATTTTATTGTTTAGTTCTTTTGTGATTATGATTAAAGTATACTTTACGAGGTTTCTGTGAGATATTTCGGATACTTACTTAATATGTACAGATAAATGAGATAATAGTTTTTTCGAATCAATGTTCAATATTACTTTTGATCAAACTTTATTATGTTATCCTGTTAATTAAGGAACTATTTACTTACAATACTATATTTACTATTTCGTCGATAATGAATTAAAAGCGACTAAGTACCTAGGTACTTTTGTTTTATTTATTTTTACAAATTGTTATGCATATACATCTGTCGAGGGATGGATTACACGTCGCAATGTCTTCTCTTAGGAAAATTATATTTATATAAATATTGACGATGTAAATGAAATGAAATTTAATGATTTTTATACATTGATTTTTTCTTTTTATGTAAATGTACAAGTACGTATAGTGTGTCAAGTGTAAGTTGGCGCTTTAAAGATGGCATCACTGTGTATTGAAATGATATTTTTCCAATTTTCTCGAAAATAGATTTATTTTCCACTAATTAGATTCGGTACCTACGTATCATAACATATCATTGGCCAACTTATATTATACGCACTGTAAAGTGAAAATTACAACATTACAACGCGGAATTCTGTTATTATTAATTGGACTACAGTGTTCGCCCTACAACTTATCTCACATAAGTCTCAAAGAAGATATCAACTGTAATAATGAAATGATGAAATTGTAAATCTAAATATCGTTCCGGTCGTATGACATTTGCCCCGATTCTGTAGTGCACGAACTTAATTAAATTTAAGTTTAGTACTACTCTTTCAGTACAATACAACAAAAAAAAGTCATTTGAAGTTTCTAAAATAGCGACACTTAAGGGTTTTTGTCTTATTTTAAAGAGTATCGTAAAATATGCCTTTTAAAGTAAATCAAAAGGGTATGGATTGTCTAAATGTCAACTAACTTGACATTCCTTAAAGTAATTCTATCCTTTCTTAATGAATTGGTTTGAAAGAGATGCGAATAACTTAAATTTAATTTAGTCGGTGTACAATGAAATTGGGGTCATTGTTTCGCAGAAGATTGAAATTCTTCTAAATCTCCTTCGGTAATATTAAAACACGGTGCTTAGCGAATGATATTGTTTTTGCAAAAGTTCCATTGAAAATTGAAAGCTATTCGTTCCATGTAACATGCGAAAGTAATTATTGAAGAAAAATTATACATAGTGGTTTAAGTGATATTTTTATTGGTTTTAGGGTGGGTAGCAATTAAGTGTTACAACCTAGTTATAAGTTAAGAGTAGTGACTAATCTTTCATCAATTTATTATTATAATATAGCACTTTATGCACTTACAAAGTTACTAACTTAATAAATATTACTTAGGTTTTGGTGGTGGATAAAATAGTGAAATGCTTTTATTCAGTATTTAAATCATGAGTAATGTTTATCTCGACTCCATATTTTACTACTTACATCAAAGATAAACTCGTATTTATGGTTTTTATAATTCTTTGTTTTATTTCAATTTGATTGCCGTTCCACTCAAAACATTGCACAATACAGTGCAATAAAGGTTCATCGGTCATCAGAAGTTATTTTCAACTTTATTTGAACTTAGTGAGCTTCAGAATTCCTATAAATTCAAGGAATTCTCGTCTTTGCATGAAGATTGATTACCTATCACCTATTTATATTATAAAAATACTTCACGCAAAATAAAGCTAATCAAAGTTAGTCGTTAAAAGTAAATATTTTACGTTTGTTAATTTTTGTTAGGTTAACCCATTGTGGGTAGGTGAAAAATTGAAATATATGTAATAAACATAATAACATTTTATGATTCCAGGGTTATTATTGTCGAAATAAGGAATAATGATATTAAATTTTCAGTGATGAAGGTCTGGACTAAAAGAGGAACAATGATGCTTGAGGCCGAGGGTAGAAGATTCACCAAAGATCGAATACGAAAAGGTAAAATAAGATGGCGCTGCAGCACTAGATCCCGAACTAAATGTAAGGCAACCATCATAACATCAAATAGCGTTGTTTGTAAGATGAATCTCAAACATAATCATCATACAATTATGGAAACCGGATAAGGTAATATTTGTTGAAAATAAGCTATTCGCTTACTGAAATTGTATTAAAAGAAGAACTTATTTGAAGTAATTTTTGATTTTTTATTGTATTTCAAAGTTGAAGACACTTCAGTTACAAAACAATAAATTTCATTAGTTATTTCATCACTGTCTAAAACCAGGGGTTCCTGAACTTATTTTGTGTACTGCCCACGTTGAGAATAAATTATCTTCTAGCGCCCCCAATTTTTCGTCTACTTAAAAACCATTACAACTTCAAAATAAATTAATTAATTATTGTGAGCTATATTAGCGGAGATTAAACATTAATTCTAAACGAGACTTTTACTATAACTCGCAAGAGTTAATTTGAAACCCGAGCGCAGTAGGTAATACACAATGGCGCTCAGGTCTCAAGTTAACGTTTAAGGGCTTCATCTGCCACAGACAGAGTATCTTTTATTCAAAATAAAACAAGCATAATTGGTTCTTATATATATTTTGTGCATTATATATATATAAAAACTTGTTAAAACATGATTGCCCGTGGTCTATTATCTACAAAAATTACCTATCTAGTAGTACTAATAACTATTAAAATGCGAAAATATGTCTGTTGCCTTTTTGTTTGTTTGTGTTATTTGTTTATTTTTATTTTATATATTCAATAAAACAGGACAGTTATATGAACTACGCGGAGAGAATTATTGAACAGAGTTTGACCAATCTCTTAACTAATATTAGTTGATGTTTACAAGCTGTATTTGAGAATCGAGAGCTTCCTAGCTAAATGAAATTACAAATCACCCACCCCCCAAGCCTTTACACAATGCTCCAATTTTTTTCTGGGTCTCTTACCGCCCCCTTCAGGCCTGCAGCGCCCACAAGGGGGTGTTATCGCCCACTTTGAGAAAGGCTGGTCTAAACTAATAGCATCTTTGTCTTGAAAATTCATTTTCATTCATACATTTACCTTTTGATTTTTAAGGTTATTTCTGTTTCAGTAATGCTGTATATGACAGACAAAGGTAGAATAGCTTTGTTTGCCGCTGGATACCGCTATAACAAGCAAAACTGTCGCAGTGGTAAGACGAGGTGGCAGTGCACCAAGAAGACCCGTACCAGGTGCAAAGCTTTCATTACAACCATAAATGGTGATGTGGTCAAGTGTAATACGTACCATAATCATTGATGCTCAGATTTGCACGAGTCAATCTTCACTAAGATGAATGTAATCATTGAGGCTCCATAATGTAATGTAGTCAGGGCCAGAATCGCGGTTATTAAATAACTAAATTTGAATTTATCAGACTTTAAGGACCATGCCCTTGTCAATAGTTATATAATACACGTTGTTGTTGTCGTTGATTAAATGTGATTATACAATGGTTATAATATATGTTTTTTATGAAGTTATACTTTCTCTTTCTTTACAAATTTTTTTGCATCGATAGGCTCTTTTTCAGGTTAGAAATACTATTATGTGTCCAAATTATGTTTTATGTCGCGAACACTTTTACTCTTTATTTCAGTGGGTTGAGGAATCTACCCATAAATATAGAAGACTTTTTTTGTTTTACCCTAATAATTATGTAAAAAAATAAAATTGTTTTATTAACGTAGAGATAAGTTTTACAAATATATAGAGAAACATTTGAAAATGATGGATAAATGTAAATACATACTGGGGCAATGCGTAAATACGCATCATCGCTACAGTACGGCGTCAACGTATGTAGGTCTTGGGGTAAAGGCGTAAAGGCGACACTACCCACTCAATATCGTCCTGTTCGCCCGGTAACCGCCATGGCGAATGTAGGCGATAACGAGGGCTCGCCCGAGAACATTATCTGAATACTGCCGACAAATTTAAATAGAAAATTACAAAACTAAGTTAAAAGAGTTAAATAAATTTAAAAAAGTCAATTTTATTGCGTTCGTCCCGTGTGCACGATGCGTTTGCGTAGTAAAAGATACGTTTAATGATTAGAAAATAAAATATTACTGTAGTTTTAAACTACATAAACGCAGAATAATTAATGTACATACATCGTTGTTTTTTTATTTATGGTTTAAAAAAGCATATTCGATTTATTACGAATATATACGCGACTACGCTTTGTCCCCTCATTAAGGCCAAAGACACCCGGACACGCCGTATGCCCCGTCTTAGGTGGGGTCTCCAACGTGAATGTAAGGGCACCAATATCTAGCATCGTTACAGGTTACCGTCCTTGACACTACCAAAGGCGACTAGCGCCAAAAACAGTTGTGGACCTAGGAGACCCACAATTCCCGACCACAAAAGGGTGCACTGGCCCAGTAGATCCCGCCAACCACGGATATAATGCCATCAACTGCCTGCTTCCAGCACGCGAGGAGGCTCCGCTGCCGTATCCCTGGAGAAACATCCTGAGAAACAAAACCGTTCGCTTAAATATTTTAAACTACGCAACGGATTTTAATGTTGTTTTCAAAAGGTAGAGTGATTCAAGTTTAGACATTATTTGTAAATCGGTACGGAGTTGACCGAATCAGCTACATGTATAGATAATAAAATTTTTAAACTGTAATGTGTGTATCTATTGTGGCTAAATTTATTTTATATCAGTGCTATTATACCCCGTTCTGACAATGCTTATAAAATTTCCAGTAATGCAGCTGCACACATCCAGAGGTACTAATATGTTGATAGCTAGAGGACACAAGTTCTCCAGAGCATACAAGATCGGATTAAAGACCAGGTGGCAATGTACTACCAGGACCCGTACTAGGTGCAAAGCGTATCTTATTACTTATCAACAGACAATACTGAAAAGTGATCTTACTCACAACCATGACCCGTAACCATATTTGATATGACATTTTTAAGCTATGAGGATGAAAGGGCCTTAACCACTTTTACTGTGAGTGAGGTCGCCAAAACACACCGAAGTGACATGAAGAGGACCCATGCAACTCACGCACCATCCGATTTGAGCACGGGCTGGACAACGTGCGAGTTATTAGCGTTTAAGTGTACGATTGTAGCTATTCATCAGAAAAACTCAACATTTCACCTAAAAATAACTACTGAATCCTATATTAATAGAGCCTTTATACTATATTAGGGATAAATAAGGTCACTACGATATTACTTAAAAAAATTGACTTATTGATAATCGCCATTATCATGATTTTTAATTCTCTGACGCAAAAATAGGGGTGTTATAAATATTTTTATTTTTTAATGCAAGTATAATATTATCACAAAAATCGTGCTTTTTATTTGAAAGAAATAAAAAGCACGATTTTTGTGATGCATTTTAAAGATGCATTTGCCGTGATACATTTAAAGTTTTGTTTCATCGTAAGCAAATATACAATAATTTACTAATTTGATAACATTTATTTTATTTGCCACTGATTCGATGGAGAACTGGTAAACTCGCCCATGTCAAAAGCTTTATTTTTCATTTTTGATCATAGCTATTAATCAAACCCAAGCGTTCGGGATGTCTTTTACTTAAATCGTATTAGGAGTCAAAAAGATTGTTACTGAAGTTAAGTTAGAACTGTGACCACCAAGTGAAAAGTAGACCGAGTTTGTCAATGGGCGAGTTTGCCCTAACTCGATATGATGCAATAGCACGTGTAATAGTGATATAAAATATCATAATTACAATCTAATCTAAACAAAGTTTATTATCATTGTCCTAAGAATATGTGACTAGGAACTTGGTGGGGTGATAGTGACATTAATGTTCTGATTCCGATTTTCAATGGTACCGTGTAATGGAGGGTCATTAGAAGTTTTATTTCAGCTTATTTGAACTTAATGAACTAATATTCATTGAAAATAAATAATCAGCAAATTAGGAACCTTGCCTTTGCTATTTCGGTCTTGAAGCAGTTTACTGTGTTTCAGTGTGAAAAGAATGGCCCGTAACAACACTGGGGCTGATATCTCTTATCTCAAGAAAGTCAATGTATATGCAATCAATTTCCTATTGTCGTTAGTCTATAGTTTTCATTGCCTATTAGACAAATCACTTATTGTTAGACATTCTTTTACATAAAAATATAATATTTGATTAATTTATTAATTCATTTTAGTAAATCCTGTTTTTGGTACAACGTGGACAGGGAACCCCGTGATGCAAGTGGGTCAGTACCGTTTCAACCGCGTGAAAACCAGCACTTTTTGTCGCAAGGTCCGTTGGACGTGCATTAAAAAACCCCGCGGGTGCCGCTGTGTCCTCACAACCATCGACAATATTATTGTTAAAGTACATAATGACCATAATCATTAAAATTGAGTGGATTATATATATTGATTCATTTTCTGTGCTATGTAAAAATGAACTTTGAAATGATTTATTGGTATACAAAATTTTATTGTCATCATAGAGATGAAGACCAATCATAGAAATGACCCTAATAACGTTACTCTAATGAGAAACAAAGATTTAAAGCATTTGTGCCTTATTTTTTGCTTAAAACATTTATCAACAGAATGAAACGGGCATTTAAAAAAAATATTTCGTAAATTGTGATATATCAATAGTAAAGTATTATTATAGGATCAATTGACTGAACTCGATACTCTCTTTGATATATTGATATGTATTTCATAGTTTGTTTAGAATATTTATCTATGGAATGAATTTGACAATATTTTTTTTTATTTCGTTTACATAAATTCATAATATGACAATAGTAAATAAATATTACAAGGAGCAATAGTTTAATTACAATCATTTCTCATTTGTAGCCGGCATCCAAATTGAATGAGAAAACTCTAGTAATTGTTGGTTTACGAGTAAATTGTAATACACCTTTATCTTTATAAAAGTATTGGTGAATGACCAACATTTCTTTGACATGTGACCGGTTGTAAAGTCTGGTGAGTACTTAAGTTGGCACGGTGACCCAGCTGTATATATACGTTTTAGTGATGTAGAACTTTCTTCAAAGATATCACTCGCCACGGATGTCTTTGGTAAAAGTTCTTTTTAGAGTAAACTGATATAGCAAAAATACGTGTCATGATAAATCCAGTCATATTCACTTCTTATTCAAGGTGATCTATTTATATTTGTGGAGCATAAAAATTCTAATTCTAGTTCTTTCGGAAATCAAATACCAGTTTCGGTTTTAGGCAATTAGTTTCAAGATTACCCTTCGATATATGTTGAATCATTTTCCTAAATATATGTACCTATTTATTGACAAATTATTTTATGAGTAATCCCCTCTCGTTTTAATATTCCTGATGAAGTTAGCCAGTTTGACGGCCGTCTGATCGAGTGGTTAGTACCTCTGTCTACTAAGCCAGAGGTCCCGGTTTCGAATCCCAGTGGAGGCGGTTATTTGTATGATGAGTACAAATATTTGTTTACGAGTCTTAGTTAATATATAAATATACAAACTATGTTTATTGAGTACCTATATTTCTGATATTTATATACATATTGCTATCTATATTTCTCCGTTATTTAGTTAGTGTCCATAACACAAGCTTTTAATGATAATGATGCTTACTTTGGGTGATTACGAGAAATATTAGTATTTAGACAAGTTCTATCAACTTAGTGTGGTTTTTTGTTTATCTAATATTTTAATATTGCAGGATTAATAGAAGAATATAACACGGAGAAATATAGTGCCGGACTTTCTCTTAATACTGTGAGTCCGCTTCGGCTTACCAGTCGGCATTTTCCGTCGAAAATTCCAGCTACGGAAAAGAAAATTGGACCGACCCGGAAATGTCACGTCTGCTCGAATACAAAGATATTCATAAAGAGTAGAAGAGAAACAAGATATATGTGCTCACCGTGTAGTGTTGCATTATGCGTAGAGCCTTGTTTCGGCATCTACCACACTATGCTTATGTATTAATATATACTCGTATATTAATATTTTGATTTAATTCACTCATTCGCAAACGGCTAGCCTGAAAAAATAGCAAAATATCATCAATCATCACAAAAATAATCATAATAAAAATAAATAACCCTTATTACACTACATGAAATATTTAATTGTTGTTTTTTATATTGTTATCATGCTTCTTCGATCGAGAGGATTTATTGTCGAGAGTAAATACTATTTACCGAGACAAACCAGGTGATGGGACCTGGTGTGTTTGTAAATAAAAAGTTATTTAACAATATTTCCTCTGCGTCTTTAGGTATCAAAACGGTATTAAAACGACAGTAATATATATATGTGTTATAAGTAATATATGTGCTGGTGACAACCTGAAAATAGGTATTTAAATTCTTTGCCATATATTGTGTTATTCTTATGGCTTCTGATTTATATTATTGAGTAAAGCTCAATAAGTCATTGTTTTTGCGAGGTACTTAATATTTGATCACTGAAATATTTAGTATGGCATACAAGAACACACAACAGAAAGCGAAACTATTAATTACGTTACCGTTTATTAAGGCTCCATTTTTCAATCGTCGGATAACAATTATCTAGCGAATAATTTTGAGGTTTTGACATATATTAAATAGAAAAACTATCAACTTGTCAAACTTGACAGTGTGTTGTAAATCGGCTGGTAGCTCACGATTTTCTTATGTCTTAATGATAGTTTACAAGTTTCGTTGGACTTGTGTTAACAATAGTAACAAACACACACTAAACAAAACACAAGACAACACTTAAACACTCTAGATGCCGTTGTGCCGTTACGACCATTGAAAATATTATTGTTAAAGTACATCAAGATCATAAGCTTTAAAAATGAATTAAGAGGAAAGGGAGAAACAGAAAAGAATATTTACAGTTTAGCGTAAGAAGAAAAAGAAATTTCTTTGTGGTGGAAAGTATATTTGGCGAAATTATTTGTTTTCTTCGTCATATCATCATCAAAAATTAAATTAAATAATATAAGGCAAGTAAATGATTATCTGTTATTGTATGAACATGTAATAAAAAGTCCTCGGTCAAATATCGTAGTGGTATATTAATTACTATTACACTGTAGGTATATTTTAAATGTATAGATTTGTTGGCTTTTGTTGTGACAACCGGTGACATAATTTCTTACAAATTGTCATCATAAGCGTAAATTTTCCGATCTTACATTATTCTTTCAAAATATCATGCAAAAATGTAAAATTTCCTCTCTAATTACGTAATATTAGTATCTAATATTGTAGTTATTTACACATGTTTTGACAATTAAAAATTCATTTTCTTTTATTTTTTAGTTATATTTAAACTAACACGCTATGGAAATCCAGTTTTGGAGATAGGACCACATCGTTTCAATCTCCGTAGCGGCTGTAACGAAACTAGGCGTCGCTGGAGGTGTGTCAAAACTCCCAATGGATGCCGCGCTACTGTCATCACTTTTGATCAAGATGTCATCACAATGTTAAATCATCATAATCATCACATTTAAGATAGTAAAACAGTACTTCAATACTTTTATTTTACTTTGATCTTTTTTTTTTATTACCTAAAGTTAACTAACTTGTTAACAACTTAGGGTGCTAATTAAAAACGTTCTCTTTCTTCTTCAAGTTCAAGTTCAAGCACCATATTAGATTGTACCTATTGTTTCAGTGTCTCTTTGAATAGACACATAGAAAGTTAACTGGGTGATTAGATTCTTATTATTATGGTATTGGTCCAAATCACTCTTTTTTATTCAAAACGGGGTAACTCTTAGCCTTCATCTGGTGAGTGAAGGAAAGACCCATGACGAAAGATATGGTTTCTCGTGGTGGTAAGTGATAATGGGTGGCTATTCATGGAGAAGAGTATCTAACCTCAAATAATACATTTAACATTATTGGAGATCGTTTTTTATGAATTGTTGTATCAAATTGGCATTTAATGTTCCAGTGCCGGTTTTTGGTACGACGAAGAAAGGAAACCCGGTGATTCAAATAGGTTCGTACCGCTTCAACCGCGTGAACAGATGCAAGGGGCCGACTATCAGGTGGACCTGCATCAAGACGCCTGCTGGGTGCAGAGCGTCTATCACTACACTCGAAGACGTCATTATCAGAACACAAAATGAACATAATCATTAACATTTAAAATACAAGCTACAAACTATAACACATCACATTGCAGTGACTTTCAAACCATATTTAGAGCTTAAGTTGAATTGTTATATCGAATAAATGATAATAATTTGTGTGGCTCTATCGGATTCCGAAACTTAATTTTTTTCTCTCATTTATGCAGTATGATCTTTATTTAACTAATATTTAGATATCAAAACTTTTAAGTAATTACCACAGATATAATCACCATCTAGATATATATTCCGGAAGTTTGGAAAGCAGATAATTATCGCATAAATGATACGTCAAGGTATTCAAATTAGGCTCTATATTGAATCACTATCAGACTTCTTGATAAGAGTACTACACGTGAGCTGTTGCCTGTAGAAACCGAAATCCATTATTTTAAATCGTTCTGTATTAAAAGTATTCCAGCATACGACCGACTTTTGTGCGGATATTTTCATCAATTATAGATCGACTCGTGCGTTACATTATTGCAGTATTTGTTCATTTTCAGCGATAAAAAATTGGTTATATATTGTCGGTCGTATGCGGGCATGGCGTTCCTATTTCTTTTATTCGATTGACAATGCTAAAAGTGCATGTTGTTGTCCGTAAGAAGTCTACGATAAGATATTTTTGTGACTTTATTATAGATAATAAGTAATAACAATTAAATATTATATGACTTTGTTTATTATTTATATTTTGGGGATCTAAGCCTGGAAGATCTATTGTGATATGCCACCAATAGGTTAAAGTCATGATATTATCATAGATAATAAGTTATTGTACAATTAGTGTCTACATAGAGACTTATTTCCTAAAATAGATTAATGCCAGTAATTTAGATAATTGTATAAATATTGATTAACTGTCACATTACAATATTATATCAATAAGACCAGTAGATAAAAGTAAAGTAAAAAAAGTAGTTAGTTTTAACTACTTTACTTGACATTATAAATAATTTACTCATAATACAGTAGCATTTTTTTTGGCAGGCACCTAAAATTAATTGTTTTGTTGGGCATATTTGCTATTATTATTTATGTGATTAATTCTTGTTTAATGATAATATAAATAGAGGCCGTCTGTTCGAGTGGTCAGAACTGCTGTGTACTTCGCCAGAGGCCTCGGCTTCGAATCCCGCTATGGACAAATATTTTAATGATGAGTGTAAATATTTGTTCTCAGGTCACGGATGTGTGTGTATATATCTGAAATTTATATACATATTACGATATATATGTCTCTAATACATTGTATATAAAACAAACACTTAATGATTCTTAATTTGGGCTGTCTTATAGGCGTGAGATTGAGAAATCTTATTATTTTTTAAATATATGTATGTTTGTGTGTCTATTTCTTAATAGACACAGACAAACAACTGCGTTCTGTATGTACATTTCATCTGAACATTCCTAATAATCTTAAGGAAACTTAATTATGCCAATGTAACTCCTTTCACTCAGTGCAATGCATTTTGGTGGAGCTGAATAATAGTATTAATGTTCTTTGTATGCAAGTTGCTATACTATGTTGATAAAATAGTCGAGGCTATTTTTAGCTTTGTTCCTTTTTATATTAAATTAATTCTTTGATAGTTATTACATAATTAAGATCTTGTGAAACAACATGCAAATAATAATGTTCATCTTTATGAAATATTTTTGTATTATAAGAATGCTGTAGTCCGAATAAATAAATAGTTTTAAACAAAAAAACAACAATCTTATTAGTAACAATATTATTTTAATATGATTGAGAAACAATTTTAAGAGACGATTCGAAAAAAGCGATTAATGTAGAAAGAATAAATAATTTTAATCTATTGCCGTCAATTCTTTAGCGTCTCCTATTAACTGATTACCTGGTACTGACCGAGCCGTGTCTACGTAATGTTGTACTAAGAAAGTGCGCGTTGAAATCTTTTCGCAGACAATTTTTCTTTATATCTACACTACCAAAAACAACAAAGCATTTATAACAATTAGATGAAACGAAATTCAATAATTTAGGTTGCCTATAATACTTTAGTAAATTTTTATTTCCCGAAACAAATTGCCAAATTACTTCATTTGATAATATTTTTTACAGGTGTTGTGTTTGGCGTAACCCGTTTCGGGAACCCAGTAATTGATGTGGGTCCTTACCGGTTCAAAAGACAGTCGGTATCGAGTGATGGCCGAAGGAGGCGTTGGATTTGTTCCAAGGGAAAAAGTAGGGGCTGTCGAGCAGCCTTGATCACGCTTGATGACGTTATCATCAAGACTACCAATGAACATGAACATTAGTTTTGGTTGTTTGATATTTTCCTGAAATTAAATATTGATACTTTTATATTTTAGAGAAGATTTAGATGATCTTACCTGATACAAGCGTCTCGTAATCTGTAACAAACAAGCTCTTTACCGATTTAAGTTGTTGACTCTTCTATGAATGTAGAGTTTAAAATATAACATGTAATAAAAATATTGGCTATACTGATTTTCAAAAATACTCTTCAATATAAGTTTCTTCAACTAGGATATATTTGATAGATTCTAAACATTTCTTTAACTTGTATCCAGTATTTTAATATAATACAGTATTATAAGTAGGAAATTTGTATGTATTTAGACGTAAATTTTTGATATTAGTTTCTAGAAAAGTTAATTTTAAACTTCAAACGAACTACCGTCACTACAGTTCGTTAAGCCGTCCCTACAGTGTTTCAATTTATTTTTAGGGTTTTATTTATTATATGCCTAAGCATGTTTTTACTCCACTTCATTATCAGAATATATTGCTTTCTATTCAAAGTATGTATGATATAAGATTATTAACAAGTAAAGAGTTACTTGATTCCCGTTTTCATTTCTAGTAGATAGCAGTAGTTACTTTTTTGTGTTGGTTTTATTTTTATTCTTTGCATCTATTTTATGCCACATTGTTTCATTTAGTTGTGTGTTATTGCATGATTTATTTGTTTGACAATTATGATGTCGTATCCGTTTAATAAAAATGTAATGATTTATATTATTATAATAATTTAATTATTAATTAAATTTCAGTATGATCATATTTCTTATGAACAAAAACGAAAACGATTCGGCTCAAATTTTTAAGACAATCATTCATTTCAATATTTTTCATTATTTTCAATTCTTTTAACCGGATACGAGGTCATATCGCCTTTTCGTTTTATAGTATTTCTGTTTGGCAAGTTGTTCTGTATCCATTGCAGTGCCGGTATTCAGTCGAAATCGTCGAGGAAGACCAATTATCCAGGTCGGCAAGAACAAATTCTTAATGGGCAATTCGAAGTGTCGTAAAAGCGAAAAGAGTTGGCATTGCATGTTGCGGTATTGTAATGCTACTCTTTACACCAAAAACGATATAATAATAAAAACTTCTTGCGAACATAACCACTTGTAATTATTAGTATTGTGGCGGTCTGGATTATAGTCAAATCCTTTTTTTGTCTATGTTGCATTTCAATTTTTCCACAAATAATTATATTATTGAATTTGAAAAGCTTACTCTATTCTAAGTTTCTTCTATTCTATTCTATTCTCTTAAAATTCTAAAACTAAATTTTGTGTGAAATTCCATTTCCAAAATAAATAATGTGCATATCTAGTAGTTTCAACGCGATGAATATTTTGTTTTTAACTATTAGACCTTTAGATAAAACTTTGAAACTTTTTGCCCTATGCAGTCGCTTTTTATTTAATAAGTCATTTAATAATGGAAAATGTTTAGATGTCTTAGTAAGTAGGTACATGTTGTATATTTCATACATAAGTATTTTTGTTTTTGTTGATTTATAAATGACAAATATTAAAATTTGTTTGGTTAAGATACGATATATTTTCGTTGCAGTTTTGTTACATTTTTATTTTATTAGTAATTTAATATTTTAGATTTATAAAACAGTGCATTTTTGGTATAAGTAAATTTCAAGAGGCTTGAAAGCGCTCCAGTATAATGACTGAACTTTTTTGAAATCTTATCTTTGTTATTAAGTAGGTCTAAGAACTGTAACTTAAAAGACAGTGGAAATCACTTGTTCCTTAAACTCAATGGTTGTGAAATGCTCATAGTTTCTAGGAATAAAAAGCTAAATTGATTACTTCGATTGAACAGAACGGAATTAAGACTTCAATGAGATTGTTTTTAAGCCCATAAATAGTTGTGCAAGCTAAGCGCATATATTATAAATAAAAGATCAGGATATGTTTAATTAGTTTTTTATGATATTAAGGTCTCTCCATAAAAATATATGTTTTTTTTAAAGAATACATAGAAAGTTGTGTGTGACACAATATTTCCAAATAAAAAATAAAAACAAATATTAGAATTTAAGTATTGACTTCCTCATTCTAATAAGTGGTTGTGAACTTTTATAGAAATAAGTCAAGTTATATTAATCGTTATTATTACAGTTCATATTTTTATTACATTTGTTCATCGTAAGGGTATTTTGAAATAATAAAGTCATTATCTTTTGATTAAAAAGTTCTATCAAATATTAGTTGTTTTAGTTCAGTCCGTAGTTTAGATACCTATAAAATTGGAAACAATAAAAATAAGTCACACTTTATAGCTATTTTTAAAAAGATATAAGAACATATGAATAAAAACTTTTTTTATAAGTCATGAAACTACCTGCTGGTGATTTCCCAATAGACTACAGAATTGGATTCTTAAAGAAAGAAGTAAAAAAAAATCTACGGAATCGGTAACACCCTAGAAACGGCACCCATAGTGTGAGTTTCCATCGAATTGAACAGTCTCGATCGTATTTATCGTGAGCTGTCAAATTGTATGCAAAAAACAGCAGCACCTTTATTGTGAAGTATTGGAAACGATTTTTTATATATGCGATTATCAGATGAACGGTACGTCTCAATACTGAAACTACACAACTCACACACACTCAACTTTAACGTAGTACACGTAATATGATCCGGAATGAATAGAAACACAAAGACAATGTAACTGGAACTGGCATGATATATTACACAATAATATGAAATAAATATTAAATGATTAAACCTGTCTAGTGCAAAAAAATGTCCTAATTGAGTTATGAAGCTAGTATATAGTTTTGATATTCATAATATCCAGCTAATTTACAGAATATTCAGAGTAGTTACATTGGCTGTAACAAAGATATTATAGGTCCTTACATATGAAATTATATATAATTTCGATATATATAAAAAGTAAGAAGTTTAGAATAGAATTGTGATACACGTTGGAGTTGCAGTTTTCAGCATACCATTAACGAGGCTGAAATTACATGCTACCACGGCTCGTTCACCGAGTCCAACGTCTCTCAGACACAAGTAAAGAAACATGATTCTATGAGAGTAAATGGAAGAACTTGTAAACAGTGCTATAAGCATAACAAAATATACATGAGTCATAAAATGGCAAACATAGGTCACAAAAAGTGGTTTTTAGCGAAACTTCTCTGAAAAAAGCTTTCCTTCATTTGAAATGTTTTAATGAAATACATAGTTAAAACATTATTCAATAAGATTAATTTTGTATTAAACAACTATAACGGATATAATTTTCTAAAAAACTATTTCAAATTATTGTTTGTGATACTGGTCTCATAAGTTATTTATTGAAAAGAACTGTGTTTGTACATACCTAAAGGTATCATCAAGTTAACAAAAATAAAAATAGGTACTATTTTTATTTACTACGCTGAAATTTATCTATTACTACATTTTCAGTCTTGGATAACTGTAGAACTGACAAAATTATAGCTCCGATTTTAAATGTTTTGTGTAATATAACAAGATATATTTAGTAACATCGGTATGTTACTTTTTATTTATATGTTATATTTGTTTTGTAGAATTTATTATGAATGTGAATAAGGACCAGGCTTCATCGTTACCAGAAAGTTCTTCCGTGTATATTGGATTGACTAAAAGAGGTGGTCGTCTTCTACATCACAATGGTTATGACTACACGTGGAAAAGAAAAAATAAAGACCAAACGGAACTTTTTCGTTGTGCAAGGAAAGGAAGGTGTAATGCAACTATTAAACTCAGAGAGGATCCTTTAACAGTACTTAATGCTTCTTCGCATACTCATGAACCCAAAGAACTAGAAGATACTGTGATAAACAAAAAGAAGTTCAAATGCATAAATTTAGTCTAAATTTAAATTTACTTTTTTTTTCAAAGAATAATCAGATTACGTTGGAAAATGAGATGTCCACAATAAACATGAAGCATAAATAAACAATCACAAAGCTATTTATTATTGTACGAGTAAAAAAATATTTAGTATAAAACCAATTAATAAATTATTATAATTATCCCCTATAATTTTTAAATATTAAAAAGTAAAATTATTCAATAAAATAAAATTTATACCTGATGATTGGCAATAAGATTGGTTTGATGATAATTTGTTAAAAGAAAAACGCACTTTTCCGTTTAGTGATATTCTTATTAAGTTTAAATGTGTCGATAAAAAATTCACTAAAATTATATTGAATCAAGCCAGTTTTGAGAAACTAGATCTTAAAAGATTATATTAATTTAAAACCAATACGAAAAATGAAATACCAATAAGGAAAATATTCGAGTCAGTTTTTATGACTATTAAAAAACTATTTAAGACATTTTCTTTGTGAGCTTTATACGTATGCTTCACTTTTAAATTTATATAAAAGAAAATAAGTATAGAATTTGGTCCAAATGATTCTTCGTTTCAATAGATGGTTTTTTCATCAAAATCTAGAGGGATATAGTCCATAGTTTAATTATTATATTTAGCATTTCTAATCTCATAAGAAATCAAGTCGCAAAACGCAGTTAAACGTTTAAATTTTGTCAAAACTGTTGTGATAGGATTTGGGCATAAAATAGCCCAAAAAATCTACAGTAAAGTTTTAAAGACTGAATTTATATTTACTTACATGAGAATATTAAGTGTCTAAATGAGTGTTAATTGTCTTCTCATATGACATTTTTATTTACATTTGTATTTAACAAAAATATATATTACGTTACCTAAGAATTGCTTTCAATATTAATATTACATTTGTTTCTTTTATCAATGCTTAGAAATAGTTCTTCTTGTAGTTGTTCTTGTGGTTTTATAGTGGGAAAGACTCCGTAATAGTAAGACTAACAAGCAATGAAATGACAGTCCTGTAGCTATAAGCAATACAAAATTTGTTTGTCTAGTATAAGCGAGAATTCTTAACCTGTGTAACGATACGATACGATTTCTTCCAGATATTTTTTTTATTGAGACTTCGAATGATAGGAGAATATTATGTTTTGGTAAATATCGGTTCAGCAAACATAGCTCATCTAGAGGTCCTAAAGAACGATGGCTTTGTACTAGTAAAATGAGAGGCTGCCGAGCCACCATCGTTACATTTGAAGATACCATTATCAAAATGTTCAACCCGCACAATCACTGACACCTTAAAAGTATTACAGACATCAAAAAGAGTAATTGATCTGTAAATGTGGTATTATAATCTGTAATGTAGTTCTATAAAAAATGTTTTCTTTTTTATAAGCCACTATATTTGTCAATCTTAGAATCCATAATTTGTAAACGACTTTAAAAAGGAGGTTTTCTATTCGGTTGGAATCTTTTTTTATGTTAGCCAATTAAGCCAATTTCTGATCCAATACATGTGATTATTTTTTGTTTGTTGTGGTATAGTTCTATTTGTTCCAATAAAATTTAATTAAGTTTGGCTATGTAGTTTTTATTTTATGAGCATTTTTGTGAATTAGAACGATGTCATTTTCACGATACTTTGTTTTTATGTACACCGATAACTTAAAAATTTTGGATCCGGCTAACGTAATTTCTTTTTCTGTTTGATTTGAAATAATTGCTATTTGGTCCTATAAAAATTTAATTCAGTTCGGCGTAGAGGTTATCATTTTATAAGCGTTTTTGTTGATTACGACCAAGTTTTCACGAAACTTAAAAAGCTATTCGTGTATTTTTATCTGACGATAAAAATAAAGACAAGTCCAATAAATTGACGATCAAATTGTAAAAAAAAGTTATAAACAAAACTAAAAACAAAATTCTAAATATTAAATAGGCAAAAATAATTAAATTTAAGAAGTAATGGTACTAAAAATTTATTTGGAGACGGTAATTAATTTTGTATTGTTTATAGAAACAACTAACAAACAAAAAATTTTTTTAAAGGGATATCTTCTCTAATTGACTTATTTTGCACTTTTAGTTTTTTGAAGTTGGATTTAAAAAAAATACAAAAGTACATTCTTTATGAAACTTAAATATTATCTGTCCGAGGAGAATTATGTAAGGGTTGCAATTGTTCAAATGTATATTGTAAAAATGTAATTTGTAGGTGGTACGGTGAGTAAATTTGTTTCTATCAGTTCGTTACTATATGATTTTCCTTTCTCAAATTTCCTAGGTGTGTTTTACGAGGAGACGTACAGAGGGACGAGAGCACTGTGTATTGATAGGTTCCGGTACAATAAGCACAGCTCCAGTAAGGGTTCGAAGATCAGGTGGAACTGCGTTAGAGCTAAGTTCGGTTGTACTGCCACCGTAATCATGATTGATAACATTGTCGTGAAGACGAAGAACCACCACAACCATTGATTTTTTTAAATGTCCATTGTTTCAATTCCAATGTCCATTGTAACATACAGTTTGGAGACGACAATACTATATTAGGCCATTGGCTACATTAGTTCATAGAAATGTTTTGAAACTTTCTAATTAATAGGATTTCTTTGATTGTTGCTAGATATTTTTATAAACTAGAACAGAAAATATTTAAATTTAATGTCGTTTTGTTGTCTCCACTATACACAAAATATATTTACTAAGACCTAAAATATATTTTATCCACAAAATATATTTTAGATCTTTTAAATTGGTTAATGAAGTCGAAAAAATGCGATGTCACTAAGTATTCATGAAATCAAGTTTGAAATATCAGAACAATTTTGAAAAAGAAATGGTAAAAAATGTGATACGCTAATTCTAAAAGGGCTTTAATTAAGTAAAACGGATATATCGTAAATTTGGCTTAAACATTAGATTTAATCAATACTAACTTATAGTTTTGGTCATATTAGATACCAAATTTAAGTTGTTCCTTACCAACAAGAATATTTGTTTTTTATTTTAAAATTTTAAATAAAATAAAATAGAGAAACCTAATATATTTTAGAAAGGTCCACTCTCTGCCTCTGCCTGCCTCTAAAAATTTAGATGAAGTAATATAGTGCGTCCTCCTCGACATCAATAGTTACGAAATACTACTAGTCTTATTTGGATATGATGTATTGTGTGGTTTAAGAAACTTCCCCGGCGAGTTGTCTTCTATTCAACCGATATACAGACGTTCTTGCTTTTGTGAGATTAAAAAAAGACAAATTGAAAGCAATTATAAGTGTACTGTGTATTTGTGTGCAAATTTTATTATATATATCTTACCTCTGTATTGTATTAACTTCCTAAATATTTACATAATTTATAAAGATTCTGAAAGTAATTTATTAACAGCAATAAAATATGTTTCATTGCAGTGGCGATGTTTTCAACTACTCGTTTCGGCAACCCCGTTATCACCGTGGGTCGTTATCGTTACAACAAGTGGAGTGGCAGTAAGGGACCCCACATTCGTTGGACCTGCATCAAGAATCAGCAAGGATGTCGTGCTACCATCACAACTGTTGAGAATGTTATTATCAGATCTAAGAATGAACATACACACATGTGATATGCTACGATCTCGATGATCTGTTCCTTCTTTTTTTTTTGACTATAGGAAAGGGAATATACTTGTAGACATAGATATGCGTATGGTATTAGACATACACAGTTGAAAATGCTAAATTGAGAATTAGATACTGAAATTAGAGAATTATGCGCTTATGAATCTCAGATGGTTTTTTTGTAGTATAAACTTGTAATAAAATTATTGTCAAGCTTTTGAAACCTTTTTAAACAATGTAAGTGCATGAAAAAAGCCTTTAATATAACCTTTGAATAATATATGAGTGTTAGATTTACGGTTGCTTTTATATTTATGGGTAATAATGATATTTTAAATTGTAATTTTTTTTGAATTATGTTTAATTTTGTGATTATTCTTACGTATTGGTATTTTATATACTATTTTAATGAATGAAAAAAAAATGTTTATTCCGTATTGATTCTTTTATAAGCATTCATTGTATTTGTATTATACTTATGTGATAATTAAACATAATAATATGTCAGTATTATAAACTGTGTTATAAACAAGAAATATATATAATATAATTTTGGCTTCTTTACTGATGCTTCATAATCATTACAAGATGAATCTAATTTATTTGAATAAATATCAAAAAAATATTTAAATGATATTTATTTAAAGTTAATTCAACCGTGTTACTAAACACAACCGGATTCAATTCAGAATTCAATAACAGTAGGGATGTTAAATTGTTTTTATCTCTTATGTTATGTCTTAATCATATTTATTTTTCAGAAGATGTACTAGAAGCTATCTTCACTACCTCACGATATGGAAAACCTGTGATTCAGATCGGTAAACACAGATTTAATAAGTGGAGTGGCAGCCGGGGATCCAGGGCTAGATGGGTCTGTGCAAAGACCTGTTACGGCTGCAAGGCGAAGATCATCACAATTGATGATGTAATTGTACAACTGTATGGTGACCACAATCATTAGCCATAATTTAGGTGTTACATGTTAAGACACGGCTCCCTAAATATAATCGAGTTATCTAACGGTGGTAACTTCTTAAAGAAATATGACTTTCTATAGAAATCTGTCGTCGCAGCTTCAAGTTTCAATATCGCATACTCCGCTTCAAAAAATATAGCGCAGAAGTAAATCTCAAAACTATTATCATGGTCAATAAATTTAGAATTAAAGTTCTACTGTGTCTCCTCTCTGTACGAATTAATTATCTTTATAAAAAATCGTACACAAAAAATACGTTTTTGTTTTAGACAAATATTAGTCCAATATACAAAGAATCGTATTCTTAAATTCAACATGTATGTAGTGTGTGCAGGATTGAGTACACTTCTTGTAAACCTGAGTTGTATTTAGGGAGAGTCTTACCTATAACAGGTAGGAAAGGTCGTTCGTGTTCCAAGTGAAGGGCTACTTTGAATCAAAGTGGATAAAGTAATTAGAGCTGAAACTCGTTAAGTCTTATTGTAGAAGGAGCATAACTCCTTACTTCCTACTCTCGAGCTTGAAATGTGGTGGTCTTTATTGGTTAGGTTACGACCATGTGGTTTTTATATTAATCTTATTTTATTTGTTTTAAATCCTTTTAGAATATTGCATGATAATTTAGTTTCACTCTGAAGAAGTTTCGTAAAATTGAACGACGAATTTCTGGGACTGTCAAAGTCTTTTGATTATTAAATAGTTGATCAACGTGTAAATGAAGTTTAAACAAGATTCTCTAGTAGTTATGCTGTGGGGGAAATAGTGGCAGTGTACGTGTTATAAAAAAAGTGACTGCAATATTCTTGTCTCATGTCAATGGAATTTTGTGGATCAACAGATTAGATAACAATCGGATATAATATTTTTTCTGTTATAGCGAATTGTTTTCGATTGACTATAAATAATATTGTGTTATGTCTAAAGGAATTCGGTGAATCACTATCTGTGTACCTACCTATATAATATATGGATTTAAGTACTGCGATGGATGAGCTCCGGAAGGCTGGAACGGGATGAAAGGTGATCTGTTAGTTCACCTCCTTACCTCCACCTCCTATTAGTTCACTGTTCACCTCCTGGATTTTGGTTTTAGATAATTATAATTTGTATTTTATTTTATATTATATGAGCTCCATCGCAATTATGTATTCTGTCATATAAAAGCCATAAGAGTTATCCATTACTGGCTTAGTAAAGATTGTTGCCATAGTGATATTCAATTTAACAACTATGTATGTCAAATTTAAAAGTTAGCTATATCACTATATCATAGTTCGAAAATAGGAAGCCGATACTAAACTCGGTTTAAATCGAAGACTCAGATTCTACATAAATTGTCCAAATTTAGTAATTTGATAGCTCTAATATAAATTAAATGGGCAATGATATTTTTATTAAACTAAATTGAACCATTTTTGCACTGGCCACAAAATTCGATTTAAGTTTTAGTTCTGTATTAAGAGTCGGTTTATCTTATAAACGGTTAATAATACTATAAAAATGGAACGTTTCATTTGATAAAAGAGTGAGAAAATCAACATAGTTCGTTAGTGTTTCAACTTAACAAGCGTCTAGATTTAAGTATTTGAAGTATTTTTGTGTTATCTTAGGTTATGTATGAGCTCATTCAATAATATTAAGAATTAAAGATACTTTAGTTTTTAAATCAATTGTAGTGTTATTTTATCGGGTCCGGTATCTAATAATTGTGTGTAATTTTCATATATTCGGTTTTCTTTTATTAACAATAAATTGTCATGTTTTACGTACCAAAATAATTGTTTTATTTTCTTAGTTATTATTCATTCACTATAAATATTCAGATTTATTGACATTTTTTGTTTGAAAATACTAAAATGGAAAGAAAATGTAATGAAACAAATTAAAAAAAAAATTAGATTAGATTTCGATAGAATAAAATTTGTAATGGTACAGTATATTTAAAAAATAAAAATCTTGCGTCTGACATACCATACTAATATCTACTAGGATTCCATATTCTCAAACGTTTACTAAGCTTATGAGACCCTTTTTGAAATGTAACTCTATTTTTCTTTATTAGGTAGACTGAAATGACTTCCGGTAACACTTAAAGCTTTGGCATGCGTCAGAATGACCGATTTTTGTCGGAAGAGAAAGTATTATTTATTGTAATATTGAGAGGTACACGTCCTAAAAAGAGTCAATAAAAAAACTTTTAAACATAACTAAAAACAACAAAATACACTCAAAGACGTTATCAAGATTTTTTTGGACTCGATTCACTTTCTAATGTTTCTTTAAAAAACTTAAGTATTCCCAAAAATAATTTTAATTGGGATAATTTCTTATATACAATTTAGATGGTCAGTTTCTAAGGTCAAATCGATAATCGTCAGTATTGTTAACTTGCCTGTCTGTCGGGTGTTGGATAAAAATACTCGAATAGCTTATAAAACTATATCGTGAAAATTTCATCGGCTAAGTTGAATTAAATTCAAGTTGAATTAAATCAAACAAAGAAATATAAAATAAAATACCAACTGAAATGAGAACCTCCTCGTTTTGAAGTCCTTTAAAATTCGGTAAAAACAAGCACTAAGCGCAGACCGATGGACTGACGGCAAAATGACTAAAACACAGAAGATAACAATAATTACATTGTCGTTTTGTTGGAATAGAAAGACAGTCTTCTCCATCGTCTGTGCTCACCCTTATTCTCCCTAAGTATTATTTTTAATGACTATGCTTATTATTTCAGAAGCGATTTACACACTATCCGTTCGAGGCAAACCCGTAATACAAATGGGACGCTATAGGTTCAACAAGTGGAGTGGCAGCCGAGGGGTCAAGTGTCGGTGGATTTGCAATAAGGACCATAGTGGTTGTCGAGCCAAGATCACTACTATTGACGAAACGATCGTGAAGTGTTACAATGTGCATAACCACTGATGCTTGAAGATGAATCTAATTCTGCTAAATACCGAAGCAATCTTCGCAGGGATAGCAAAAAATAAAAAGGTTAAATTGGTAGATATATACCATTTTAAGATAAGAAGAAAGCAACCAAAAGATATATCCGAAATGAAGAAAGTAGGTTGCTCCTACCAAATTACTCTTTAATTATCAACATTCTTCAACTTTTGATTCTTTTGCAGTTTTAATACATGGACAATATAGTTTCTTACTTATTTTGTAAGTATTAATAAAATTGTTGAATGTTTACAATAAACATTTTTATTAATGACAAATTTTCAAGTATTTTTAGCTTTTGGTCTCACTCAAAATATATACGCTAAATATAACACAATGAACAATACAGTAAATAACGTTTTGAATATTTATGTATTCAAGTTTAAATGGTTAATTGAAACACTCTTCAGGTTGATATTTTTTTATAGTTTGAAATATGTATCTCTGACATTTAATTTATTTTTTTAAGTAACTTAGTTTGGCCTAAGATCCAACTGGAGGTTGGTTTTGCTCTGAATCATTATTGTATTGTAGATATACTTACTTAGCTATGAATTTGACTAAAACTTGTTTGATATAAAAAGAAAATATGAACATTTTTATTAGAGAGGTCCAGAATTTTAGAACAACAGAATGCAGGAACATTGGTACACCATGTAGGTACAGATGTTTTCATTTGATTACTCAATTAAAGAAATACTTAAATAAGTAAAATAAAAAGTAATACCTATAATTTATTATTCGCCCATTTAGCATTTTCCGAAATGGTTTCAGATTACCAATTTGTTATGTCGAGTCACGGTACTAGGATTTTGACAGCAGCTGGTTACCGGTACTATAGGGAGAAAGTGCGAGGAAGGCTCACGAGATGGCAATGCGCTGAAAAGCGCCGTAGGAAGTGCAAAGCATCACTAAAGTCGATAGATGACACGGTTGTCAAGTACACAGGCGATCACAACCATGACCCACGATCAACGGACCATTTCTTTACTTAAAATGAATCTGAAAGAACTTAAATTAAGTTATTACTTTGATCTCTGTCTGTTATGTTTTGATTTTAATTCAGTCAAAGTTAGTTATTTTTAGTTTTATTGGGTCAAAGTCAGAGCTTAAACCGTCATCGTCCATATGTGTTTGGTTCAACTTTTTGATTGCCAAATGGCTGTTAATAATTAAATAATGACATGGGGTAGTGTCATTCGGCATGATTATTTTCTCTTCTACTTTAAAATGGATTTTTCTCTAAATCTTATTATTGACAAATATTTAGTGTCTTTTTTCCTAAAATACATTATTAATAGTGATTGTTTTTTTGTTTCTTCATCTGAATTTTTACGTAATGGAACTCAAAGCTTAAGGTATAATATTACACTCTGTACCTTTGAATAGAATTATAATATTATTTTAATCTTGAAGGGAGTTATATTGACATAATATTTGATCAGTATTATTTGTTAAGATGAAATTGGCGATCAAAGCTATCAAATTTTTAACTCAAAATTATCTATAAATATATTCGATTAATTTTATTTAATAAAAAGAAATAACTTAAAAGCCGGCCTTTTGCATAGTTGAAATAAAAAAAATATTAATATATATTTTATTAGCAAATTGTTAAATCGTTTTCCATTATTTGTAAGTTGTTTGTGGACTGTTAATGTATAGTATTCTGTAATTGATGTTAAATTGTATAATTATGTAGTTATTGGTAATTTATATAAAGGTATATAATTATTTTTGTATGTTATTGAGTATATAATAAAATTAAAATATATTTATAAAACATGCAATTATTCGTTAGATGATTGGTTATATTGTCATATATACAAAAATATGAAAATTGTATATACAGACACAGTTTAAAAACCTTGAGTGTCATTCCCTCAGGTTAAAATTGACATACCTTGACTAAAGAAAAAATGCATTTCGATGTAGTTGTGTTCCCCATTGTGTCCTTCATTAAGGTGGGGCAGCGTTCGCTTCGCACGCATTCGAAAGATTGTGAATACACGTCACGTCTAAATACAGTCGATATTGAAGAAATTCAATATCGACTGTATTCAGATGTGACGTGAACACATGACAGTATTTTTAGATATTATTGCGTTCCTTGTTCAAGATGCAACGTCAAAGTAAACATAAATTGGTTTATGTCAGCTCTGCATACAATACAAAGAATTCTTTTAATATAATGCGTTACTGTATTTTTAAATCAACTTGCTAAAAACAGGTTGTAATAGAAACTTCAAAATTATTTTTTTGATATACTCTGTAAAACTTAATAAATCTGTTAGTGTAAATTTTAAAAATTACAATAAGTAAGTATTTCAATCCAAAAACAAAAAAGAAGAATTCCAATTCTTGGACCACGTGTTTCACTCACAGCCTGTTTGATTGATATGACACTGAAACAAATCTTCAGTTATTTAACTTTCTGACGATTTTCAGAGGCTGTTTTCACTACTTCAAGGTACGGCAGACCAGTCATCCTGATTGGTCGGCACCGGTTCAACATCAAAGACAGCTCGTCGGAGCGCGTGCGCTGGCATTGCGTTAAGCAACCCGCGTTCCGCTGCCAAGCTAGAATAGTCACCATTAACAATAGGATACATCTTTATCACGCTGTACATAATCATTAAATTTTCTTTAGGTAAAGGTAAGTAAGATACCTACTGTTGCTAGTCATTACTGCGTTATTGTGGCGATTTTAAACCGTCAAGAAATTGTGTAGTCTTCATGAATTAAGTAAAATGTACTTAAGCCTAAATAATATTATTTGGAGTGTGTTATATTTTTTTCTACATTTTTACCAGCATAATGCTCTCGGGTTATAATAATAATGCTTTGTTCACATCTATCAGTAAACAATAATACGTTAAACTATTCATTTTGCATTTCCGCATCACATACAGTGCAATTTGATATTGTGTAGCATAAAATATATGTATATTTAAATAAAACCATATTTCCAATTAATCTAAGAACATTATCTTTTCAATTCATGTTTAGTATGATCGGGCAATTGAGATGACTTTCAAATGTGGATAAATTACTAATTACGAAAATATTAGCAAACAACATAGGTATATTTTTGATGGATCAAAATAAAAAGGATGTGGCTAAGTTAATACTATTTGATTGGGGTATTCACTCTACTAGGTGGAAGTGTAACCACGAGCGATCAAAATTATGGAATTTAGTCGCCTTTTTTAAAATTACAATACAGAATTTTATGTAGTTAACGCAGTAATACAAATAAAAGATCGAATATAAAAAAAACTTGATATATGCATATTAATTATTGTGAGTTTATGTAGTTTAAAACTACAGTAATATTTTATTTTATAATCACTAAATGTATCCATTACTGCGCAAACGTATCGTGCACACGTGAATGCATTAAAATTGACTTTAATATTTTTAAATTTTGTTATGTAATTTTCTATTTTAATTTGTTGGTTAGTTCATAATAGGCAGTATTTAGATAATGTTCTCGGGCGAGGCCACTACGTCATCGACATGCGCCATGGCGGTAACCGGGCTAACATGAGGATGTTGTGTGGGTAGTGGCGTGACGCCTTAACCCTAGTCCCACATGCTCCTTCAGTTGGCGTCGTACTGTAGGGATGATGCGTAAATGCATTCGACCATTCCGACAAAAAGGCAGTATTAATTTTATAATATGGCTATAATTCTTCTATAATCTTTATAGATGTATGATAGTGCAGATCTGTGTGCATTTTCTGATAATGAGATAATAGGTACCTGTTATATAAAACTACAAGTTTACAATAAAAATTTTAATTGTCCAGTATGATATTATTTTTATTTGATAACCAGACAAAGAAACATAAGGATATTATTAGTTAGTGACTGTTTATATGACAGCGTATAACTATCAATAAATACTTATGAAATAGTCCTTCGAGCCGAATATTGATATTAACTTTGGGCAGGGTAATAGTTGTAACTGTAAGAAATTGAAAATAATAATAATATTTATTTATTTATACTTTATTTCACATACAAAAACAATGAGGATATAAAGTGGGATTGAAGGTCGAAACTCCGAAAAGAGTTTGTGAAATAACCGCTTGAAAGCCAATGAAAGCAAATGAAAGTATGTTCTTGCGTCGTATGGCATAAAATTAGAAAAGAAAGAGTATACAAATAGCTATCGATTTTTAATGAAAAATGTTGTCAAAAATTCCTAAGCACCTCTTAAAATTTCGTACGACGTAAAATGCTTTCAACTATCAATCAAACCTGCTTAATCAACTATTTTCAGAGCACAGCTTCATTCCATCTCGCTACGGCAAGCCTTTATTAGTTATCGGCCAGTATCGTTTCTACAAGAAAGGCGAATGTAAAGGAGGCTTGAAGGTGCGGTGGACATGCACCAAGGACTTTAAAGGCTGTAAGGCGAAGATCGTAATCTACGAGGAAAATATTATCTTCCATGAGGAGGAACATAACCATTGACACGAGTTTTTCGCATTATCTAGGAGACTAGGTTAGGTATGATCTAACGACAGTCGACCGACATACGTATTCCATCCGTATAGACAAATTTGATTGAAATAATTCTGAAACAAAACAAATATCGTGAGGTCTTCCATAAGGGTGAAAGGAACAGACGAGAGCGCATTGCTTGGAATGAAAACGAATTAAGCACAAAAATAATATTAAATTAATTTCTCACAAACACTTACGTTTATTGTAAAGTTGCTAGTCATCTCTTGGCTACATATTAAGTAACTTATTTATAATTTAACTTAATTATCGCTTAATCGCAATGATATAATAATAAAAAATATGAGTTGATCATAGTAAGTTTTCAAAAATATGTAAAATTTTGTAAAATTATCACAGAAACTCAGAAATATAATGATTTCACAAAATTATAACTTACAGTTTATTTGACTAGATTTGTTTTGACCATAATCATTTTGAGATTACCTATTTATTGTAGGCTACGTAAGCGAATGACAACCGAATCTTTACCATTATTTTCCAGAACCTGTGTTTACAACATCTCGTTATGGTTATCTGGTACTGTTAATAGGAGGCCAGCGGTATAACAAGAAGAAAACCTCTCGTGGACCTCGGGAACGTTGGTCTTGCGTTAAGGAGCGCTCTAAAAACTGCCCAGCTAGAATTATGACACTGGAGAGAGATGTAGTCTTCTATGTGAATCAGCATAATCATCAATAGACTAATTGTTTTTGTATATATACAAATGATAAAATTGCAGCGATTATAAAAAACAATAGCAAAGCTTTCATTCTACTATTGCAAGTAGCATTTATTGCAAGATTTGCATTTATGATATAAAAAATAAATGCATTATATAAATGAAACGCTATATTTCTAGCACATAAGAAGTGTTAGCTTTTCTAAGTGGGTAGTGATTGTGCACACAGCTTTGCCGGTCTTTTTATCCGAATAATTTTGTCGAAAGAATGCGCCCATAAGATTTTGTGAATAAGGCATAAGATTTAACCTGCTGTGCATCTTTTAGTCCTCTGCTGGAAGAAGTAGTCGTCTTTGACGGAATTCAATTCGACTAAAACTGACTCCTAAAAATTTAATATGTAATACACTGCTAAGTGGGTGATTCTACGAGTGCCTAAGCTAAAGCACTAATATGAGATATTTGTTGCGCAGGAGCTGTCCCATCGGCGGTGTTTAGTTCCTCAAGGTTTGGCCGACCAGTCATTGTGATGGGGGCTTACCGGTTTAACAAGCAGCACCAGGCTAGGCGAGGTCGCACAGCACTTTGGACTTGTTCCAAGTACCCAGAATGCAAGGCTACATTGAAAACCTATGACGACGAAATTATTAAAATCTTTCGAGGACATACACATTAAAATTATGAATGTTTTGACTTTGAAATATGTCCCTATCGTAACAGCCTGCCGGCGGGCTCACACGTAAAAACTGTATCTGATATTTGGATACTTCACAGAACAAGCAATCTTATATTTAAATTCGTATTAATTCGTTATGTCGGATAACTGTTTTAAAAATATTTATAAAGCTGTATACTTTAGCATCATTATTTATTTTTATCATGTAGAATGTTTTAAAAACTTCCTCCCATTCTTCTGTGCAACTTTATATTATAAAATAGATAGTCATAAATTACTTTTAATATAAACAAGATATCTTAAAATACCATTTAATTATAAGGTGACTGTATCCTATAGAATATTGTGTTTTGTATGAGATGGGATGACATGTGTTTCGATAAGATAAGGTAGATTAATCTTTAATTTTATCCTTTGCCTCTCTCATACTACACTTGCTTCATAACAGCACGCATGTTACCCCGGGTTTATAATTTTACTGTATCTGAGCACAAACATTTTATGGTTCGTGTTTGTTTGACGTACATGCTGAATATACAATTCTCCAACAACAGGTCATGTTCTCTTTTTCTTATGCCGTATTATGGATTTTTTAAGGCCTACATAGTTGAGGTAGCTCGGACTCTACACTCTCTTCGTATAAGGAATCATCTTATATAACTCGTGTAGCCAATTTGTATTAAAATAAAAAAAATATATTGCAATGATTCATAAGTACTATATAATAAATTAACGATCAAACAATATATTAAGCGTTTCTTTTAGGCTGCTTCTCAGCTTCTGATCCTTGTATTGTACTATAAATAAATAAAGTGATTGAGCTTTAGTCTACGTAAGGTCCAAAGTTAATTTTCTATGTTTGGTTTGAATAATTTATTAAATACTTTTTAGACCAACCAATATATTGCGTGTCGAGATACGGAAGACCTGTGATCAAGTTTGGAAAATATAGATTTAATAAATCCAATAGCTCTAACGGTGTTACCGGCCATTGGTATTGCAGCAAACTACCGAGATGCCGTGCTGCTTTGAAGACAATTGGTGATGAAATCGTCAAAGCCGATGTAGCCCATACACATTAGTATTGCTCGATTAATCCTCCATCACCTTTTTTATGATTGCATATATTATTATTAAGATTAGAACATTTTTCTGTTGATTAATATTATGATATATATTTATATAATAGATATGTTATTTAATATATAATAAGTTAATTAAGAAGTGTTTCAAAACATGCAATAGAAAGATGTTATTAATTTTACTGTTACAAACTTTCAATGTTTTAACCCCGAGATATGGCAAAAACAGTGCGGTTGATCTTAATAAATAAATAAACCCGAAAAGTCCAGAGTGCGATAGACTTGTGTTCTAATGCCGTAGGGTGTAATCGGGGCGGGGCTAGCTTTTCATGACAACATCGTTACGGTTATTGATTACCATAATAAATGTCGATGAGTATTTCTTCTGTACTATATAAGATTTAAGTGAATATTGTACTCGTTGCAGATGACGCAGAGTATATTATAGATGATTCGAAGAATATTCCAGGAGTCTCAAAGTGTATTCCATCTTTTACTACTACGGTACATGGCAACCCCGTAATGCTGTTAGGTAACCACAGATTCAACAAATACCACCGGAGCAAAGAGCCGAAGACTAGGTGGGTGTGCACCAAGAAGAAGTCCGGATGCAAGATCTCTATCACCACATTAGATAATGTCATTGTGAAAGTTACTAATGTACATAATCACTATTAAATTCTAATTGCTCAGCGTCCAATTGTTATTAGACCTCTGTTCGGTTTCTTATATTGTAATGTGTAATTAGATCGTCTTCGGATGATGATACAAGTACCTACCTACTGTTTGAAAAAAATGTATTTTAAGCCCTTGTTTAAACTTTTATTGGAAACTTAAGTATATACGTGTATATATGTTCTGTAGTCTGCCTGTTTTAGGTAATAAATGGCCAAACTTGTAAAAAACATTCGGAGTAAAACTGCCAGTATTTTTGTCAGCATTGGTAAAAATATTGATAATAAAATCAATTGAAATAAAATGAGTTCGTTATATTTATGAGTGTATCGGATTTATTCTGATGAACGATTTAGAATACAAATAGCCTTTTTGCATAGACTTATGTAATTCAAAAATAGTAAACTCCTGTTCTGATTTCGGTAGGCCAGTAGGAAGCACAGTCTAATTGATTCTTGTATAATAATTCCACGATAAGCTGTGGCCATGGAATTTCCATGAGCAGTGTCCAGTTTTTTTTATAGAAATACCAAGCAAATGACACCATTCCACCTAATGCTAAGCATTTTTAATCCAAATAAAAAGGATATAAAAGTTTAAAAAAGTAAAAAAAAATGAAAAGTCCAGTTAAAATGAATTGAGCTTTATTTTGTGAATTTGCATTCCTTACATTTATCGAGTTAGTGTTATTGCTGGATTTAATTACTTGAAGTATAAACTGATGCTATTAACATGCTAGCGTGAGTTCATAACTCAATAAAAAATGAGCTTTAAATTGATCTCGTCATCAAATTACAGTGATCGGTTCGGGTCAATATAAATTGGTTAATTATTTACTATGTGCTGAAGATGTAATACTGTATTTTATATTATAGAAAACGCTTTTTTGCACAACTTGTGTTTTGTGTGTAAGCTATTAATGTAAATATGCACTGAAATTTTAGTGTAAAAATGTTGTTAATCTAAGTCATCTATGAATGAATAAATTAAATGTACGTTGAAATGACGTTTTCATCTTACACCAATAGAGAATAAACAAGAAAATACAAAATATTTGCAACGGTTCTTGTTACAATTCATGCAGTTAATTGAACGTGATAGTTTTTAGTTGGGAGTAAGAAGTTGTAATAAAATAATCAAAGAGTCAGTAAAATAAAGAAGCCCGTAAGCATGTACTTAGAGACCCGTGTTTAACCGTAAGTTTGACCTTTCGTCAGTATTGTCGACCTGTCGGTTTCTCGTTCTTAAAAATACGAGAATAGCTTTACAAATAAATATGAAACACGTAACATTTCATTATGAATTTTGACGGTTGCCCTCCATTTTCCCGGGATTTCATCATTAGATTCTGACTTGGTCACACTGCGGACACGTCACGAGTATACTCTATAAAAAAAATGTGAAATAAGTGGTTCACAATTGGCTGAGAAATCGGTGAACATAAAGTGGAACGAAAAACCTCTTCCATTCAATTTTAAAGCCAAGCAAAAGGATTTGCATTGTTATCCTTATTAATTTTTGTGTGATTTTTCAAAATTATGTTTCCAAACACGACATACTAATTAAATGTAGTACGTTTTCAGATCTCGCCGTAACGTTTACAAATTCACGTTTCGGAAAGCCTGTTTTGCTCTTAGGGGGGTATAGATACAACAAGTATCATAGGTGCGAAGGTCCATTTGCCAGATGGAGCTGTACAAGGACGAAGCGAAAGTGCAGAGCTACGGTGAGAACGTTCGAAAATAAAGTTATTGCTATACTAAATGCTCACAACCATTTATAAAAATAACAACCAGAGACAGAGATAATCGACACTCTGTATAATATGTGCAAGGCAAGAATGTGCTACAGCTTAGACTACATGAAGAATTTGGTGCAAAGTGCCGCTGCCCTGGTCTAATGCGAGTTGGTTAATAAGATGGCAGTAATTAAAAGTCTGAAAACTAAAATTGACACTTGCGATGCTGAGCGGAATTTACTCAAAATAGATTTGTCCTGATTACATTTAATCGATATCAAAATGGCATATACCTTACCAGTCATCAGCAGAGGGAATCTATTGTTGTTTCTACATGCCTACATGCATTTGAGAATATCAAAAATGTTTTGAACTGCACGTCAGTTAAATAAAAAGTCTTACAATCAAAGAAATGAACAACTTTATTTTATTTCTGAAAATTAATACTAGGGTAAATTTATTTAATATAGTTCTGAAATACTTTGAACAATTTTAGAAATATATTCTGTGGTGTTAAAGGTTAATTAACGTGACTTTCGAAGTGCTGAGGAGCTCAAGATAAAAAAATTTGATTGACCTATTGACCATGGTGAAAGTTGTTTTTTTTCGTTATTGCTCAAACAACTATGTCAACGAGTTCCTCTTCATAGTTATATGATGATTTAATGACATAAACGCTGTAGGATTTTTGAAAAAAAATTCATAATATTTTTAAGACTGGTATCGGAAGTAATACGTTTTAACGCATTCTGCCGTATTATGCTAGTGATGATAGAACCTTTAGTTCGAGAAGCTGACATGAGCTTATAAATTGGCAACTCCAAGCTAACATTAATTTCTAATTCTTATGCATCCAATGTTTCCCATACATGTTTATTTGCAACATAACATTTAAATTTTTGTTGCAAGGAATTATTTTCACGACCTCACGATTCGGGAACCCGGTCCTGCAAATAGGAAATAAAAGATATAATAAGTACTTCAAGTGCCGAGATAAGGAGAAAGCCAGGTGGATATGTACAAGAACTGCAACTGGATGCAAAGCGACAGTGACCACCGAAAAAGATACAATTATTAGTATCAAAAATGATCACAATCATTTTTGATTTTAATAATTGCTTGGAGTCTGGTGCATGATTGGAGTTTAGTAAGAAATTTCATGAAAAAATTAAATAATTTATATATTTAATATATTACTTAGTTCTTACATTGATTCTATACATCTTGAGGATATTTTATGATAGTTTATTATATATACCTTCTCTTCGGTCCCAATGTTAACTTTCCTGTACAGAGTTTTTATGGATATTCTTATCTTTTAGATGCATTATTTAACTAATATTTATAGTACTTAGTAGATAAGTAATGTTATGAACGTTTGTATGTCCTTTATCAGATACTGAAGTAGTTCTAACTACGTCAAGATACGGGAAACCGGTGATGCAAATCGGAAGGAGGAGGTACAACAAGGCGACGACATGTGGAAGCAATGGCAAAGGAAGATGGGTGTGCACTAGGGTTAGTTTGGGTTGCAAGGCCACCGTGTATACTGTAGGAAATGTAATTATAAAGTACAAAGATAACCATAACCATGAATAACATTCTCGATTATATTAAGCCACTTCGGGCTTCATATTTGTATTAACTTGAACACAGTGATGTGATTTGCGAGTATTCCTATCTGATAAGTTCTTAACTTTAGGTATTATTTCATATTAACGGATTGTTTGTATTACTTTTGTAACTAATTAAATTAATTTAACAAAGACAAACAAAACATGTTTATTAGACTATCATCTGAATCCTTATTACTACTATATGTTATTAATAACCATTACTTATTTTTGATACTTTTACGATTATTTGAAATTGTCATATGACCTCTCAATACAATGTTCTTCATCTGTTTGACCCCATAAAGCTTTAGTTGTTCCTGATGGAAGCTTTTATTATTGAAGATACATTTTAATTTACTCGAGGACGGATTTATCTATCATCATGAGATTTATAAAAATAATATCTTGGACGAATTGACAGTTAATCTGTAATCTACAAAGCATAACATAGCGCAACCAAAGTGCAATTACCTACTTTTACATGACAATGTGTTACACTCTGCAGTAAAAAATAGCTATTGGTTAAAGGGTGCTCAGTATTGCAATGTTGTACTTTTTTGTCGGAGATGTGTTAAAGTTCGGTGCCAAATGTTAGGGCATGTTGAACTCGGTGTTAAGACGTTCCTCACTACCCATTCAACTTTCTCTCAAGCCCAAAGTCTCCCTGACACGCTGCAGCCCAGCACCAGGATATAGCATCGTCATTTCTGCGCTTCCCCCTTTCCTAACCTTAAAAGGCGACTACTGCCCCAACCATTCGGAGACCTAGAAGGCCCGCAATCCCCGACAACGAAATGGTCCACTGGCCCAGAGCTATCCACCAAGCCAACACTGCATGCTCTCAGCCAACACCGTAGACAGGAGTAGTTCTTGGAGATCCACCATGGAGCCCAAGAGCCTTTTTTGCTGGAGATTAGCCGAAAACCAATACCGGTACTATTCCGATATAGTACAGTTGTACACATAAGCCTCAGAAGTAGATTAACACATTTGGAAACATTTCACGTATATAGATAAATTAATAGTGTATTTATAATATTTATTTAGTTGAAAATTGTAATTCATGTTGTTACGTTACTCTTATCTTAGATGTTAAATTTTGTATAACACGCGCCTATATTTGTCTACATATTTCTTGATAAATAATAAAAGCACTACTTACTGCCCTTCCTTATTCCACGTCAACGTTTGATTATTCAAAAAGATTAAATCTAATTAAATGAGTTTAAATACACATTTTGCTATAAGTTTAATCATTTTTAAGTATCGTGAATGATGTTAAAGAAAGTATATTGATTTTGCCTTTAACGTTTGTTATAGAAGCAGAGGTAAAATTCACGACATCACGATTCGGAAACCCAGCGTTAACGTATGGCAAATATAGATTCAATAAAAGTGGTACCTACAAGGGCGACAGGAAGCGCTGGGTGTGCACCAAAATCGCCAACGGCTGTAAAGCTTACATCAACACGTTCAGAGAGTTTATCTTATCCATCCAAAATAATCATAACCATGAATAAATTAAGATAATTTTGAAATTATAACGAAAAATATTTATCTTCTATCAAATAATATAATATTAAGTATATATGAGTATTGTTGCGCATTTTTTCTTGCGTGTATTTTAGACTACTGCATCAGCGTTAATATTTTAAAAAGCTGTTATACACAGTAGAAGATATCTATGAGATAGAGATTTAAATATATTTATTTATTATGGTTTTCGTTAATTTGACTAAATGGTATCAAAAGGTGACAGGGCCAGAAAGAATATCAACACTTATTATTACTTTTATAAGTTGTTAGCTTTTATTTCGACCCTAAGGACTCCAGGACCAGGTGTTTATGCATTCACTGTAATACTAGACATAGGACTCTGCTCAGAAGCTATATAAAAAATTGACAAGATATTTATAAATCGGTATCTTACAAATAATAAATATTGTCATTAGGTACTCCAATGGGTTTTCAATTTGATTGCAAGTCATAAATGGTTACATTGTTCCCAGTTTTACTTATTACTTTTATTCAGAAGTTTACATTGGAGTTCTATAGATTTATTATTAAAGAATTTGACAAAGTTATAAGGTAAGAATCAATAGAAACTTCCATAGTAGCTACTCCAACTTTGATATCATGCGGAATATGACTTTACTGATCACTAATATGACAAATTCTGGCTTTTGCTAAATCAAAGTCAGTTTGAGTTGTGGATTAATTTCCGTACATTGTTTGCTAGCACACAGCACTGCACAAGGTGTAGCGTCTATGTTCATTGTATCCAAGGATATAAATCTATTAAAGTCAATGAAAACTGCATTTACCGTATTGGGAGTAGAAAATTAGACCTGAAAATCGTAATTAATGTTGAGAGGTTACTCTTAATGTTATGTTATTTTAAAAACGAGTTAAAAACGAGTCTTTGAAAACTGGTTTGTATCTTGTACTGAATGAGTCGTTCATCCTTAGATATATTTTGTAATTGTTTTTTTAACTATTGCAGTTTTTATATATATATAAACATGTATTATGTATAATAATTGGACTCTTTGCTGGTTTATGTAATATTTTTTTTCGATACTATTATTGAGATACTGTATTTTCCCACAATTGTACAAACAAATTCTATATATATATATTTATGGGACTTGGGTCCTGCGTTGGTATTTGCCTCAGCTATTTATATAATTTGTTCCGTGTTACTGACTATATTAATTTTTTGTGTTTTCCACGTCCACACTTGATCATTGAGAGTCCAAGTCAATTATAGATGATTAAGTTAAGTTGGACTCCATTAAGTACTTTTATAAATGAATTAAACTGCGTTTTGATATAAAATTAAAAAGTCATAAAATAAAAGTGTTGTAAAATGTGTTACAGGAAGTTAAAGATCAATTAAAATAAATAAGTTTAAATATGCATTTTGTTTGAAGTTTAACTTTATATCATTTTTAAGTATTGTGAATGATGATAAAGAAAGTATTAATTGATAAGTAAAAAAAAGTATTAAAGTATTTATTTATAAGTATTAGTTAATTTATTTTGTATTAATGTTTGTTATAGAAGCAGAGGTTACATTCACGACGTCTCGTTTCGGGAATCCAGCGTTAACGTATGGCAAATATAGGTTCAATAAAAGTGGTACCTACAAGGGTGACAGGAAGCGTTGGGTGTGCACCAAAGTGGCAAACGGCTGTAAAGCTTACATCAATACGTTCCGAGAGTTTATCCTATCCATCCATAATAATCATAACCATGAATAATCAAAAGGATTCTGTGTAGCCTTAAATTATGAATATAGTAGGTTAAGAGTGAATTTTGTAGCGCCGATTATTTTATTTTGTAACCGTCATGAATTTATCACGGATATACAAAAAGGTTTCCATCTTGTCATTCATCTTGTTAATCACACTTTTGAGACTTTTTAAAAGTATATATTTATATTTAGATTGCCTTGTATATGATATTATTTATAAATATATATTAATAAAAGATACTGAATAAAAAAAAGTTAAAAAATGATTTTCTTTATACATACTCAGATCGGTACTATCCCCGACGATAGGATAGTGCCAATGTGAATCCGTGTAATTATTCGTAGTTCATTTGTCCGTTAGTAAACTTTAAAAAGCTTACTTCTAAGTAAACCAACCCACATTGTGACCACGGGATGATGCTACGGCACAAACTCATGTGTTTTTTTCTGTATAGGAAGGCTTGTGCCCAGTAGAAGCATATATAGGATGTTGATTGATTTTAACTCTTATATCCGGCCGAATAAGCACAATGTTTACCGCTACCTATTAGACTAATCTAATAGGTAGCGGTAAGCATTATTAAGTTTATAACTTGTAGAATATCAGAAGGAAGTCATACTATCAGAAGGATATATAGCTACCTTAATACACAGTAAAAGTACGATCTTATTTAAGTTGTAGGTGCTGAACATATACAGCGCTCTTAAATGAAGTGAAATATACTACCTTGCTCTACCTCACAAAATTACTGTATAATTATTAATGTTATCCGAAAAATTAAAATTAAGTTTTATCAAAGTTTAGTTTCATAGACCGGCACACATTTTGCCACCTTCAAACAAGGAGATCGAATGGTGGCTAGGGCATTACGTCATACAGTACAGTATTAGTTACTAGTTATCTTCGCATATGGACTATCTAGTCATTTGCTGTGCTTTTTAAAAACAATAAGATTAAGTTGAGAAAATTATTCTGTATGGAATATTGGCTTTGATCCTATTGTGCATGGAGTCAATAAAATTTAAATTCAGTACTACTCTTAAATTACAAGTTACCACTTCTTAAATGGCGAATATTAAGCATATCCGCTATATTTTTACGGCCATCGTAAAACATGATTAAAATAAGTGTACTAATAGTGTCAACTAACTTGACGTTCCTAAAAGAAGTTTAGACATTCTATTTTTATTGAATTTTAATGAAATACAGTCTTATAACTAAATTTTAGTTTAAGTGAAAGCCAGAAAAACGACACCATTGTTTATAAGAACAATAAGAGAACAAATAAAAAACTATTTCTAATTTTTGAAATTTTTAATTATAAATTGACTCTTTTATAATTTTATGAAGTAAAAAAATTATAAATATGTTTTTTTTCCTGCTTTCTGGGTGTGAAACGGAAATATTTTTTTAGATAAATTTCACAATCATTCCTTTATACTTCTAGTAAAACACTGTTGTCATTTGCAGTTCTATAAATTTAAAAAATATATTGTGAATTTGAGAAACATTACAAAAAATTCATAATAAATATTAAGTAATCTCAAACATATTATTTCTTTTGTTCCCAATTGTATGTATTCCTTACACAAGTTTTTGCTACACATACATACTGTAAAATAATTTTTATTTATTTATTTTTATATTGTTTATAGTTATTAAATTATAAGAATACTAATAAAATTTGTCTATGTCTACTACAAGTCTTAAGTTAACAGCTTATGAGATAATCAGTTTTATTCTCTCCTAGTATAAATGAATTCATTGAATCCATTTAACAATTTTTGTTTTTTGAAAAAAGCAACTGAGATAAGTTTTTTTAAGTCTTTATTAGGTCATTAATTAAACTTGGTTGTGTTAGGTTTTTATTATATCCTAAGTTATTCTTCCTAGAAGTAGTAGAAGAGGCGGTTAAGGGGAATCTTCTGGACATACGGCAACATTTTTTATAATTTGATCAAAGTCCTAGCTAACCCTGAGCTATTAAGATAAATTAAAAAAAATCTTTTTAAGGTCTCCACATAAACTTGATAACGTTAGGGTGTGAGGAGAGGCTGGAGCAATAAGGCATCAAGTCACGTCACTGTATATTACCCGGATTAAAATTTAGGCAAACAGCTTAAAATGTTTTATCCCATACTGGATCAGTTACCCGAAGCCATTTTAATGTATTAATTATAGTAATTATTGTTGTGTTAATTTTAAATCACATTCATATTTCAATCAATATTAAATTTGCTATTTTTATAACTTATTCCATAAAATACACAGTGACGTGATTCGTGCCTTATTTACTCCACCCACTCCTCACACCGTAACGTTACAAGATTAGAACTGTGACCAGCAGAAAATAGTCGATAAAATAATTAGACAGTGAGTTTCCTTTTAAGCTGAAAATGTATAAGCACTGTGTCTGGTTGTGAGGTAACGTGTTCATGACTAAATTTCATGTAAAATTTTAACAAAATATGAGTTATTGTGATTATTTTGTTTTTCAGGACACAATATGTCATTTACGACGACAAGACATGGAAACCCAGTTTTGCTGTTAGGTGGACATAGGTACAACAAACATGTGCAGTATAAAGGCCCAAAGGAAAGATGGGTGTGCGTTAAGGTTGCTAAGGGTTGTAAGGCTACAGTCACCACTGTGATGGGTCACATCGTAGCCTTGAGGGGTAATCACGATCATGACTTCATATATTGATAAATAAGATTGCTGAACAAGTACGATAAACATATATTGTAAAGGTAAGCCGAATTTCATCATATTTGAATGAAAACTAAACAAACGAATTTCGTATTATTTATTAATAGAACAATATATCAATATTATCTGTCATGAAGGCTCCCTAAATATGGGTTTATTTGAAAGAAGTGTGTTCAATCCCGCACACATAATATATATGTCACATTTAAAATTACGGTTCTTTATATATTAGAAAAACTTAATAAATTTGTGCAAAATAACGGAACACGTCCAGTATATAGGTATCATGGATAGGATGCACGAATGTTGATCAAGACTGCTAAGCGACAGTCACCACCGTGAGAGGTAACACGGTTACTGTTAGGGGCCATCACGATCATTATATGAAATAGAAAATTTACTGTTAACAATACAATTTTTTAATACAATTTGGTATGTTTTTTATTTATAATAATTAAATCAACTAGTAAGATAGGTGACTGTAATAAGGCCACTTGCTTTTTCCTTATTTTACAAAACCAGCATTGTTGAAAAATTAAATATCATTACTTTGTTGCATTGTGACTTTTGTTCATCTGGTAAGTTAAGTGATAAATATTAATTGCGGTAGTTGTGTCTTGGGATGTTAAAATCGCGCTTCCTAGAGATTGCGGCAGTCCCGTTTTATTGGAAAAATTGTCTGTCGTCTAAATACCTAGAACTTAAATCGCATACTTGTATATTTTATATCCATAAAACACTGTTTATATAAACTCACTTTTAGTTACTCAATACATATGAGTGCCACGCTTGCAATGGCATATCCCCTCTCTTGGTACTACTTGTATACATCGCTATGCTTGGGCTAATCTTTAACCAGAAAGGGCGAAGTCTGGAATCGTTACGTACAAAGCTTTACGTACGTTGGCGATATAAGGGATTTATATATGTTACACTACCCGCGCAGTATGAAGTATAAATTCGCACGTTATGTTGGCAAAGGTCTTAGGTATCCGTTAGTCTAGTTAAACGGCAAATACTTTGGAATTTAAATTCGCACTCGAAAACTGTACGAGGGTTATCAAAACTATGAGTTCTTTTTAAAGAGACCTTTTTATTATTATTGTTGATACTTTTTGCAGGCTCACCCAAATTCGTCACGTCGACGCGCGGCAATCGTATGATCCATATAGGGAAATATCGCTTCAGTCGCCATAAACACTCTGTGAGAGGTCCCCAGAATAGATGGGTGTGTTGCAGTACCATCACAGGTTGCAGGGCTTCCATTACCACCTACAATGACGTCATCATCAAACATACCAATAACCACAATCATTGAATAACTTGTAGGTGTGATCTTCAGTTGAATTTCTTTAATTAAATAAGGTAGAAATTATTTTTTGGTTTTGCTTCGAAAAAATATGTTTGTGAAGATATGATGCTATAAATATTTGAGTGTTTTGTAACTGACAAAAATTAAGAGCTATGAAAAGGAAGTTTTTGACAAATCAGTTTGAAATTTTGACTTTTGAAAAAACAAAACTCATACAAAAGAAAATATCTGATATTTAGGTATAATACTGTTATACGAGACCAGACTATTCTGTATCCGTCAACAATAACTAATAATTGCTAATGGAAAATAATGTAAACAAATTATATTGGTTTTAACATTAATGTTGGTTTCTCATTTAGGTAGAGAATATGTCAAAAGCATAGCTTATTGATAAATGTCTCTTCAGCCCCATCAATAACTCGCCTGAGGCCTATATTTTTACATAGGAACAGTTAAATTTTGATAACTTTTTTCGAAACAGAGAGGTGCCCCACTCCAGTGTACATTAAATCAAATCGTGGTAACCTTGTCATGGACTGCAATGGTCATCGATATTACTTGAAGAATGAACCGACCAAAAATGGAAAGAAAAGATGGAGGTGCAAGGAATGGAAGAGAGGATGCAGATCTATAATAATTATTATTGAAGATGACATCATAGCGTTTAATATTGTACATACACATCATAGCTAGGAGCAATAGATTACTATTGTGAATAAGTAAGAGTAAGACCAGATCTATACCGCGGGCCACATTGTTAACCCATGTCAACACATATCAAGTATCAGCTTTGAAATCATCAGAATCAAAATGGAGTAATGTATTTATTGAGCTGCTAATTTAAGATTATTTTTAGTTATATTTTACTTTTATTTTTAGGGTACGCCTTACCAGTGTTTATACCATCAGGTCGTGGTAACACTATGATCGAATGCGGTGGTTATCGGTATAGTTTGAAGAGTGAATGGACAAAGTTTTCTAATAAGAAGAGATGGAGATGCAGCAAATGGCATAAAGGATGCAGATCTTTAATACTTACAGTTAATAATGAAGTTATTAGTTTCAACAAAGTACACTCGAATCATGACTGATATAATAATGTAATAAGAAAAATGTGCCTTTTATTTGCTGGTTATCATGAAGTTATTAACTTTATAGTAAAGTGGATCAGGAATCAATCAGATCAAAATAATTGTATGTTTGATTCTATGAAATTTAATAATAATGACCTTTTTTGTTAGGTCTAAATTTGCAGTACGATATTTCACAACGAGGCAAGACCTTAATGATTTGCAATGGGCACAGATACAGCTTAAAGAAACCAAGTAACTATAAAAAAACTTGGCGATGCACAAAATGGACTAGTGGATGTAGAGCTACTCTCGTTACCTTGGAAAATACTGTATTACAATACAGATTAGTGCATACTCATAAATAGCTTATTTGATGTGGTGCTGTAAAGTCGATGTAAAAAAACTTGTATTGATTGGTAATTAAATATATTATAATACATTATCACAATTCTCACTTTCTCGGCTCTGTGTAACAGGCATGAGAGGGATTAACATCTGTCTCCAGAATATCATCGTACCCGTATCCTCCCGTATCGTAAGTGAACCCCTTGGCATTTTATCTGATTGTTTTGTATACTTTGACATAATACAAATTATGTATCTGGTACTGGTTACACTACCTTCAAACTGTCGTGGCACATCACACGTACATGATAGTAGGTCATGGCTCTTATTACAATGGTTTAAGGTACCCACAATTGTAAGCATTTCATTTCATCTACAGGCGCGTGTACAAAGCAGAGACCTTTTATTTTTGAACTATAAATAAGTATGAGAACTTTTTAAGTAATGACTTAAAAAGTTCTCATACTCAAGTTCGCATAGATACAATGGTATTGAAACTGTCAAATTGATTTTTTTAAGAGTAAGGACAGTAACAAATTAATTACTATTTAGCAGTCCATACAAAGTGTGGAAACACTGTAAAATGAAATGAAAGCAATTTAAGAAAGATAATGTAAAGATTAATTTAATGTTATTTTCATGTCAAGCCAACTGCTTGTTCGAAGTCAGTTTATTAGTGTCTTAGGACGTTTCATAATTATTTTGACCATAAATATGTATTCTAATTTTCATAATTGCTGTTACAGAATTGAGACCTGTGTTCATGAGGTCTAGGAAAGGAAAAATGAACATTGCTATAGGACGATACCGATTTTATCAGAACAGGATACAAGGCAACAGGGGATATTGGTTTTGCGTAAGGTGGGGGAGTAGTTGTAGGTGTGAATTGGTGACTGAGAATAATATAGTAATTATGTTGAAAAATAGCCATAATCATTAATCTTAATTTTTAAATTAAAATATTGTGTTGTAGTATTAAGTGGCGAACGAATGTTACGTCTTGACAGTGAATGACAAGCTACACAACCGTTAACAGCTCAGCTTTACAAAGTTCTGGACAGTTTTTATTCTGAATTCACGGGTCTTTGGTCTACGAAGATATTAAACAGAACAACCTGTACTAACCACACCTTCTATAAAGGCCAGTGACAATATTCTCAGTAAAGACATTTCGTGCCGGGCGGGCTGCGCCTGCGCTGAATCATGATAGACAAGAAGCCACTGTCGCCCAACGGATGTTTATTTACGAGCGGTTACACTTGTGAAGTTTACGGCTGGCTCAACTAGTGTGTAACTGTAACTGCCTCTATTCAGACTATTACCTACAATATAGCTTCCGCGCGAAAACTATCGAAATAGACGATAATCTTAATTACGTCTTCGCTGAAACCACGGATCATAATATATATTATAAATACTGAAACTAAAACTGATTCTTATGATACATCTCGATTCTAGGTCAACCAGAAATGTTTATACCAGCTCCAATGCACCACAGAATTTGCTTTGATACCTCCACTCGTGCTTTAGAAATTAAATTTTTTTTAAGGCGATAACTTCAAGGTAAATTCAGTAGACAACAATGCTATTATGACTGAAGATGAATCTGTGTGGTGGCCACTAAGCGACATTTTCAGATAATTGTAACTGATCAAAGCGGCACTGGGAATACCACTAAAACTCCCCGATAGGTAGCTCCACTTTCGATTTTCGCTCCAGTTTCTGCCGAAGCTATTCACCAAGCTGCCCCAAGTGGTGTAACATCAGGTAAGCATTAGAAAAGGCCTTATGACCAACTAAAGGGAGCAGAAATATTATGGCCTCAGAAAGAATTTAGTCGGGGTTCGACTCATATATTGTAATGATTTGAATAGTTTACTGTATGATGTGTCTGATCTGCCAGAGAAGAGACCCCTAACCGGGATATACGAACTTTTTCTTGTAATTTTTTTATATTAAACATCCAGTGGTCTATTTGAAGACTGATTTCAATTAACATTAATCCCATATAATACAAAAATAACAAAAAGATAAGCTAATAACTGAGCACCATCAGATAACACAAAGATATCATGAGTCCATTCATACTATTAGTCATAGTAATGATTGTAACTAGATAACATTATAATTGGCTTTAGCTCATTCTAAAGGAATTTTCCCATGTGCTAAACAGTTTTAAATTTATAATAAACATGTACGAGCGTCTTAAAGGCGCGTGAGTAAACGCTATTATTTTAATTTTCTTCAAACTATTTTAATGGGCCTAAAGTACGCTAGTGTAACTAATCTTGTTCTTATAAAAATTAAGAATTAACTTTATTAATAACGGTATCGGTATAAAGGCCAAAACTTCGGAATACTATTCATGGTTGGCTTGCAAATTTCAAAGGCAAATTTAAATATTGTTATTGCAAATAACAGCAAAAACTCGTTGATGTATCGTTAATTATGTCAACTTAGAAGAATTAACATTTGATTTTACAACCGTGAATTATCTTTTGTATTTACCATTTTTAGTAAAGAAGCAGTCGAATTGCCTGATGAAACAGTTTTAACCTTAATAATCGCAGCACTGTCCATAACGTCCACCTGTCGTAATTACGCTAATTAAGTTTTTTTATCAATTAAACTCGGTCACAGCACGACGCACGCACATGAATTGATAGTATCTCTACAATTGCTAAGCTTCTCTTTAATTGAATGTACAGTCTCTTAATTTGATTTTAGGTTAAGTACGAAGAGCAATTACGAGGCAAATTGGTTCACGTCTTTCAGTAATAGGTATTTTCATTTTGACTCAGATTTAAAAGATTTTTGCATATTCTGATGTATCTTGAGTAACATCTTTAGAGCTTGGGTTGTAATCCGTTAAAATTTGTCAGACCCAAGGGTCATTACTTGTAATGTGACAGGCAATTATGACAAATCGTACCCATATTTCAGGACTTATATTTTCGGTGACCAGGTTTGGAAAACCTGTGGTCCTCTTGGGAAACTTTCGCTTCAACCTGCACAGCTCGAGCAGAGGAGACAGAAGATTCTTCGTATGTGTTAAAAGAAGTAACGGCTGTCGAGCCTCGATAACTACTCATTTGGATGAAATTATTCGTATTCATAACCATCATACGCATTATTAGGTGTCCTCTACTTTGATATATTTATATTATACATTTTTATGCTTTTGTTATTATTACTTTAACGACTAGTAATTTTATTTTATTTAAAATGAAATGTTAATTTAATTAGACGAAGATAACATATATTTTAAATGTTTTGTAGGTAATGAAATTTGTTGCCGTTGATTTGTTTTTTTTTAATATTTACTTTTAGATAATTTATTTATAAACTGTATATTTTACAATATTTCTTATTTCATACTCAAGAAAATTTTTTGTTTTGCAAATTGTCTACATTTCGGTTGAGTTACATTAAAGATATCGTCTTAGTTGTTGCGTTATATTTTATTTATTAACATTACCTTTGAAAACCTTATGTCTTTCTGAGATATAATATACTCTCTATCTCGTTATTAGTTTCAACCAGTAGAGCAGCAGCCACATGACTCCTGTCGTGTGGCTGCTGCTACAAAAATGCTGCTGAAAAAAAAGAATGAAAGCCATAAGCGTAACAAGACTATAGCTGGAGAAATGTAAGAAAAAGACAAGGAAAATATCATTGAAAGTAAGGAATAAAGAAATAAAAGCATGTTTTGATTTAAGAGAGATTAAATTTTGATTTTATTATATAAGACAACTATCGATCCATAATTTAATCGTTTTTGATTTAGCTAGTCAAGAAAGGTTTTGTTACTCGTTGCCTACATACTAACGGTAGACATGGGGCGTGTGAAGTAATAAGTTGTTTGACCACATTTACTGAATTGAAAGTATAGGATGGCGCTATAGAATAAAGTTTTTGTTCTCAAATGTGCACTACAAAATATCTTGATATATTTATGCAACTAAAAAGTATATTATAGAAGTAGTTCACTGATTTTATAGCGTATCGTCAAATGAGTTAACTTAATTTTTGATGTTAATGCTAATGTTGATAAATTTCAAAAATTAACTTATGTATAATTTAGAACAGTCGTTTGCTAAAATTTTATTATGTAATAAACATGAGTGTAACTAGTTCTTACAACTATAAAACTTTATTATCAGTTAATATTTGGATTAGAAAATACAAAGTTACAAAGAACCGAATGATGTTGATCCTCGGGAAATTGAGATTTGTATAAATATTGAGCAACATTATATCCAATTTTTACGTACCTAAAATTACGTATGTTTATACGTATTATAATACTATGTGCTTGGGTTGGTCTACTTGCATTTATTTATTTTTTATTTTAAAATCAAAGTAATTTTCGATCCTCAAAGTATTTCTTGAAAGCAAGTTACTGTCTTTATATGAAACATACCACCATATTGTTGTAATTATATTATTTTACTTTGTAGATATACAGTTCACATCATCCAAGTTCGGGCGCCCGGTCATGTTAATTGGTGGATATCGTTTTAATCAGTATAGCGACAACAACTCAAAAGCTGTATGGAGATGCGTTAAATGGCGGCAAGGCTGCAGAGGCAAGATTATAACCGTTGACAACTACGTCATAAGACAATATGACAGTCATAATCATATATTAAGATAAGGCAATTTCATTGCAAGTGAAAGTGTTGTTGTATATTGTTTTTATTTACTATATGTACTATAAACGTTGTAAACCTTACACGACATTCGATTACGGTGACTTTCTGAAATATTGAAAAAGCCAGTCAAAAGTTTATTTATTTGCCTGTGTGCCAATCATGCAGAGTTAAATTAGATTGGAAATAAATAATTGAAGCCATTTGAGATTTTTTTATATTACTGCTTAATAAAACTAATATTATATTATATTGTTATATTATATTAATAAAACTAATATTGTATTATTATATTAATTTTTTAATACAGGTTTTTCAGAAGTAAGAATTAAAATATTTCTGACTGAAACACCGGGTATAATTTTCTGTTCTAGTAATAACTATGTCTACCTCGAGAAAAGGGAAACCAATACTGCAACTAGGCAACAGACGATATTACAGACACGGAAGATTTAAGGAGGGCGATTTAAAGTGTCTTTGGGTCTGCGTTAAATGGTGTGCCGGATGTCGTAGTTCGATCACGACATATAAAGATGAAATTATTAAGATAAATAATAATCATACTCATATTTGATCTCATGACATTAAAAAGCCACTGATGTGTGATATATATTATCTCCCTTAATAACATGTTTGAACAACGCAGAACAATGCAATTGTTCTTAAGATAACTATTTCCGAGAAAGTGTATAACTTTATTAAATCGTGGAATTTATTTATATGACATTAAACAAAATTTTCTCATCTAAGAAGCCCTGCGTGCATGGATCACTTGATAAGCGAACTTTGTCGTTTTCACTCGACAAAAATTGATTTGTCGAGATATAATTTGAAATGTAATAATGTATGGAAGAAAATGTTATCGATGTCAGATGCCAGATGAATTAAATTATTGACAATCAAAGAATAGATATAGCAATATCAATAATAAAATGTTTTTGAATTGAAAGACTGTATCACCGTAAATGTATTAAAGTCAAAAGTTAAAAATTTATTTTTTCAGTCTACGTTACCTTACCTTACATACTCTTCTGGAAGCTATATAAGCTTAATATTAATATTTAAAGTTAAAATTAAACAATAAGAAAGCTTCTGACAAATTATTGTATACTTAAAGGTCAATACAATTTTAATTGTATGGTATATACATGCCATACACAAATTATAACAAGGAAGGATAATTTTACAGTCATTTAGTAGATTTATTTTATTTGATACTGTGTCATACAGCTGTCGATACAGTTATAATATTTTACATAAAGGTTATTACATTAGATTATTATTAGAATTAGGTTTTATTAGGTATTCATAAACTTGTAATGTCTATATGAGTAAATGATTTACAATATAAAGTTTCTTTTCCTTAAGATAGGTAGAACGACGCCCAGCTCACGTGATGGTGTAAGTATGCGGCATTAATTGCTACATTTCATGGTTAAAGTCTATCAGAAGCTGTTTGTAATAACAAATAATTGAACTAATAAGTAAGTGAAATGCTCTTAAAAAGAGTAAGACCGTAAGAGTGGTTATACAGGTAAAAACGCTCAAAAAGTAAAATTGTGGTAATCCTCATAAACTTTTTAGCAAAACATCAATAATGTTATTTCTTTTTTCTTTTTCTTCAGAAATAGTCATGACTGTGTCAAGACAGGGCAAGCCGATGTTAGCAATAGGACACTATCGGTATTACAGACATAGCAGCTTTAAGGAAGGGAATCCCAAGTGTTTGTGGGTCTGCGTGAAATGGTGCTCGGGGTGTCGAAGCTCCATCACCACCCTCGAAAACCAAATTTATAAGATGAATAATAACCATAGTCATCCGTAATTTTATTATGATATGAAATTACTTACATCACATTTTCATATGAATTCTCGATGATAGAAGATTATTAAAATATATCCTTAAATTTTGACCTATTTGAGGCGTGACATGGATGATAGTTGCCTAATATACGAAACCAGTAAGTATTTACAATTTTACCAGAAACATAACTATCTCCATATGTAACTGACTCAGTGTTAAGGTATCATTCTTTCTTTGGACGATTCTGTCCTGTCTTTGATTGTCCGAAACAGGGCTTGTGACTAACAATTTCCTTAACACTATTTTTTTGGATAATGAATCTCATTTTCTGTTCGTTTCTATGACGGGAAATGTGGGATTCCGTAAAGATTAGCCTCTCAGTATCACTGGTAATCGAAATATACTCAAAAATTTAAACTCATATTTTAAAGTCAAAAGCCTTTAATTTCAAAATGTACTGTAATGTAAATGTAAAACGAAAACTAAGATCTGTATGATTGATAGTCAATCGTATGTGAGTGAGATTTCTCTTTTATAGAGATTTGTTAAGAAGCTACGAAATTTGATCAAAAAGCGGGTTTTTGTAACAAATTGTAATTAAATGTTTAATGTTATTTACTAATGGTTTTATTAACTTTTCTTTTAAAAATAGTGCTATTTACAATTTGTTTTGTGATAATAATTAAGACTGTTTCTTTGAATAATATTTTAGTTAACTTAACAAAAAAATCGTATCCAGAATTATAAAATTTATTGAGTTTAGTAAAAACTTTATAGTTTGTTTTTAGTTTCGTCTTTATTTGTTTTGTTTTTCTTTTAGTTCCTATTGTTTTATTTTATTGTTCGTTTTTGTGGGGTTAAAGAAAATTGCTTTTTCAGAAGCTTGCTTGACTATGTCTAGACAAGGGAGGCCTGTGCTAGTTTACCGAGGCTATAGGTATAACAAGCATAGTCGATGCAAAGGTCCTAAGACCACGTGGCTCTGCAACAAATGGTACAACGGCTGTAGAACCTTCGTCACCACTATTGAAGAAAACATCATTAAGCTAACCAACTTGCATAATCATTGATTAAAGAAAGCCATCGACTGACATACAATCAAAAGATAATGCTTGGAAACTCGAAACTTTGGGTATGCTTCCAAAACAATAGTTTTAATTGGTTATTTTAAGAAACTCCAAAATCGTATGGTTCCGAGATTAAGAAATCTTGATTACAAAGATTTTATCATATTACAATAGATTATAGTACATCTCTCGGAGAGTAATTAATGATGGACTTATAAATAGGTACACTCTTATTTCTATAATATAGCTAAAATTTTAAAAAATAATCATGTTACAAATCGGAAAATATCAGTTCAACAATCGGAGAACAGTCAAGGGTCGAATGGATTTGCAATCGTTGGAACAAAATGCGATGTAGAGCATCCATCTATACTATTGGCGAACAAGTTATATTAAATAAAAAATTTCATAACCATTGAATCAAACAAATTGTAACGAAATTTAAATCCGCTTAATTCCGCCAGTAAATAAGTTGCAATTTCTTCAAGATATGGACTTAAGTCATAAAGTTTAAAGAAAAAGTCAAATTTGCTTTCTCACTCTATGCTACTGTCCCTTTCTCAACTGGTCTCATGACACAAGCACATTACCAATATTAAGCAAAAGTCTCTTTCTAATATTGTTGCCAGAATGACTACAAAAGTATTATGAGTGTCCCCTTCATCTTGTAATATATTATGTCTCGTAACTTCAGTACATTACCAATATAAATAAATTTATATGTTAATAAAGATGTCTTTATTTTGTGCATTGACCGTCAAATAATCATTTTACATTTAGGAGAAGCCGTAGACTTGCAAAATAAGAACAGCTGCTCTATTCAAATATCGTCACGGTATTACACAGTTGTATGAAACGTAATCTGTTTCATATAACTTAGTGATACGGCTCAGGCGGCATACGGCTTCTCCATAGATAAAAATAAACATTTTGATGGTCTCAATAGGACATTCAATATAAATTGATTGCATCACAAGGCAATTTGGTTCTTCTGGTGTTTATCTATTGCTTGTTTTTGCAATATTTTGAATTAGTGACGCAGCCATTTTCGGGGAATTAATTTAAGATTATATTTATTTAAGAAGAAGATAAATTTAAGACAGAAAAGTGAAAAGAAAACTTTTATTAATAAATTATTCTCAAATCGTTCGATTTTTATTCTCACCTCATAATTACCTTATCCCTGCAAATGCAAACAGTTTCATTAATGTGTTATTTTTTAGAACTGATGTACATTACTTCGAACCGGGGGACACTTATGATACAAATGGGAGCGTACAAATATCATCGTAGGTACTGCTATAGCGGTCCAAAGGTGCAGTGGGTGTGCAGCAAATGGGGCACTCTTTGTTGTCGCGCGGCCGTTTTTACAGTTGATGACAAATTTTATAAGATAAAAGGGATGCATAATCACTAGAACTTTACTAGCAGCATTAAATGTAATATTATAAATGATACAATAAAAGAATCTGGCAGAGTAGTGTATATTTCTCTAATGCTAGGGCCGCACTTGCGACTATCATTAAGAACCTGCATGCTATAAAACGTTACACGCAAATTTGACACGAACGTCATTTGGACTGCGGATGAGATATAAAGAGTTCTTATATTAGTGTTGTACGATGGAACTACCATTGTTCTTTTATACTGTAATTTTGGGACAGATTAGACGCTTGACACGTTAGTACCTACTCTTCGTTCTTAATTCATATCTTTGTGGGCCATTTTAGCTTTCAATGACTGCATTACTTAATCGTTGTACGATATACATATTAAAAGAAATAAGGTTCGTTCGTAGTTCGACTTCTGTTTTCGGTCTCAGTCATCTGGGACTATTGCACTATAATTCGTGAAAATATGAAGTCGCTAATAGGATCACCGCATAATCACGATAAATTTTTAGCACGCAAAATATGCGAAGTTAATAAATCTTCTTGACGATAGACGGAGGTGCAACCCTAGCATGAAATTTAGTTAAATGTTTTGAATATTATATACGTGTGACCTTGAATTCTTATTCTGGTTGAAAATATCTATCAAGAACATGGGCGATTTAGACGCGTTTCTGACTTTATTGTAGATATTATCCTTTTTTGTATCAAAGCTAGTTTATCAAAAATAATTGGTAATAAATTATACTTGATATCTTTCTTAGATTATGTTTTCATTGATTTGGATATGACGGTTAATGCTTACTCAGAATGTGATTGTTCACTCTCCTCTAGAAGAATCTATTCACTAGTTGCTCGACCCGCTTGCAGGGTGGACTAAGTATGGCGGTAGCCATACCTATTTTGGCATTGATGCAGCTCGCTGTGTGGCATCAAACACCAAAGTCGATAAAGGTAAGGTATAATTAGACTGGGAAGATTATGCAGGGTACCTGCAATATCTTTCTTGATATTGGTTCTGTCGCTAGGTGATAGTGATTTGACTTGGTTGAGTGATTAATACCCTTGTCTACTTAGTTCTGTCTGTCCCGTTTTTGAATCCTGGTAAGGGCAGATATTTTTATGAATATTTGTTCACGAGTCATGGATGTTTGTATGTTTATTTAGTATATTTATAATATTTTTAGTATATTTTTTATCATGTTCAAATTTATGTATTCCTGTAGTAGAGATATTAGATGTTATTGCTAAACCGCATCTCAAAAATCCTCCATCTTTTGGGGGGTACTTTATTGTTGCAGTGTTCGATCTGGAGTTAGCCTTTGCGTAGTTCGTTTATGATTATTTTTACAAGTTACAATGTAGTCCAAGTTTCTTGCATTTCTGTTCTTCATTAGGTGTGAATGGGTCAATATTGTGGGTAAACTAACGTCAAACCATGCCTTTAATTCCTTGGTAGTTTGCCATGTCTTTGCTTCTACTATAGCTTTCAACTCGTTATTTACCTAAGCAGCAGGGCTTCTTCGTGATTCATTCCCAAAGTCGAAGTTTCTATAATATTATGGAAGTGGATAACCAAAAACGTTCATTAGCGATATTTTCTCTGAACACAAACTTGATATTGCAAGCTGCATTACGTTGCGTTATTAATTTTCGTTATATCCATCTTTACGTTTAAGTCCATAGTAAAAACAATGGAAAGACATAAATTACTCTAATATTTTTATGTATATATATTTTTGTTTCAAAATACAAAGGTTTTATTTTAATTTCAAGGTGGCCAGTACTTTAAAACTGTAATTTCATATGTTTTATTATTATTCTCAGCTTTCTTCACTACCTCCAGGAATGGTCGACCGGTGATTCAAGTGGGTCAATATCGATACTATCAGAGCAGTCGCAACAATGGCTATAGAATACAGTGGCCTTGCATAAAATGGAGATTACTTGGGTGCAGAGCTTCATTATATACGGTCGAAGGGGAAATTATTATGCCACACAAGAGTCACAACCACTGACCATACCTAATTTATAGTTTCAATAATCTTCGCAATCTACGTCTTATACTTAATTCTGTAGATTATTATCTATTGAAGTCAAACATAAATCAATATTTTATTTAGCTAAATAGTTATTGTTATTTCCACCATCTGGAGTCAATGATGTTGCTAATGCAATGTATGTCGATTTTATTGCTTCTTTGAAGGTAATATGAACCTGGAACATTGTACATGTACGAGCTAGCGCGTACATCGTATCATTAGCATTTTAACTAACTACTAATCTAAATTCGTTGTTTATTAGAATTTATATTTTTACTAAAGCTTTCAATAAGCAAGCAATCAAATCGTCTCGTGTATGATTATTTCTTTATTATTTTATAGTTCATTTTATATCAAATTATACAACAGTTTTCTTCAATTATACCATTCTTCGGGTGCGATTTGCATTTGTTTTCAAAAGTTACGAATCTGTTATATTGAATTCAAGTCTATAGTAAAGTCTCTAGCTAGAGCATTTCCTACTTCTTCTTGATTTAATATTTTGTTTTTAGACAAAGCGTGGTTCACAATATCAATTCGTGGAAAACCTGTTCTGAACATGCACGGTCACCGGTACCATCCCCGCAGTAGGTGCAAGGGTCGGAAGGTCCAGTGGCTCTGCCAGCGATGGTTCGCCCGCGCGTGCAGAGTATCAGTCACTACAATCGACAACATTGTTGTTAAAATGAATGGTATTCATAATCACTTGTCATAATGGTCGATCTCAAAGATCATAATAAGAATAAAATGGAACTGCGTTAGAAAGCTTGTTGTTATCCGTATGAAACTAACATCACTTCGGTGAATTTAAGTTTTGCGTGCATAACTATATTCTTAATTTGGTTGCGTTTGGCCTTCAGTCAACTTGATGGTAAGTGATAGCAAGGTACTACACTTGCAAGGTACTACAGGAACTATACTTGGAGTCCTCGATAACGAAGGAAACGGCTATCTTACCCTTAACTGCCAGAACACAACAATGCTTTTAACATTATTTTGATAGCCGCAGACTAGGTAAGATGGTGGAAGCTAGAAACCCAACAGACAATTCCTGTCCCCACGGGGTATTGAACTCCGAACCTCTATCTAGGTGCTGTTTGACTACTAAGGCATTTATGTCATTGAAATAAAAAAAAATACTTTTTAAAAATTAAACTTTCACTTTATTTAAGTATCATACAGTTACAGATTACAATTTATATACATACATTTTTCTATTTATAGAATTCATTGTATGTTATAACTAATCTACTATATTTATATTAATAATATATTACTAAAAATAAAATCTAACCAACTCAATGGATACACTGATAAGATACAGTGATCTGAAAAAGATATAAACATTTGATTTCTTTTTATTTTTTGGAAAATATAAATACATTTTTATATTATTTTATTGTTCATAAATTTATTGTAACATTCATTATGATTTGAACCATTTTGTTATTACCCACTGACCTGGTGAAATGCTCCGCAGAACCCAGGTTACCCCCGTGAAGGGCAATGAAGTTACCGGGGAGTTTTAGTGGGTATTTTCAGTGCCGCTCTATGAGGTACTGAGTGAGCCCCACACACGCCCGTCGCTTAGCCAGTGGCGGGTAGGTCCATAAATGGATTCCTCCTCGAAAAAAAAATACCCACAGAGAAAATTGTCAATGCTGCGGATTTTTGTTAATGACTAATTAAGTTAGCCCCAATAAAAATTTTGCAGTTCGAAGTTTGCCAGTGGTTCCCCCGGGTTTTTTACAACAAAGTGGTATGAGTACAATGGTATGAGTCTGGGTTTAACATCTCTATGTTCTCTAGTTCCTACTAATTTAATAAATTAATGAATAACTAATTCATGTTTCGCAAGTTTGTATTGACGAGCAGCTAGTAATTAATTTATGAATTATATAAATTTATCTATAAGTCAGTACAGTTCCTTTGAATTTTTGTTTCTTTCTTCTTGTAAATAAATAGTTTAATGATTACGAAATAAAGCTTGTATTTTTTGTTAACAACAAAAAGGAAAATAAGCAAAATGTTTGTAAAAGCTAGATTATCTCATAACTAGCCAAGCTCTAAATTAAATGTATAATCACTTAGCTCCTACCAATTTCTAAATTTTTAAATTTATTTCAGTTAATATGTGGTACACAATGTCCAGCCGCAACAAGCCTGTACTCAACCTGCCCGGTCACCGGTTTCACTTCCATAGAAAATCAGGTCCGAAGGCGCAGTGGTTATGCCAGAAGTGGACGACCATAGGCTGCAGGGCTTCGCTATCCACGATCGATGAAGTCATTGTAAAAATTCACAATGTTCACAACCACTGACTGTGTATGCACATCTAACTTGTGTGTTATTATTGTGTCTGGGTCTTAGATTATATTTATATAGTTATATAATTGTAATATTATATATATTTAACAATAAATAAGAATATGTAAATTAAGTTTTGTATTAATTTTTATTTATTTAGTATGACAACAAAAGTTTGAATAGGTTTATTTAAAAATTGGTATAATGGGCACATAGATTAAGTAACTTCATAACATCTGAAACTTATTTTTCTTTTCCAGGAGCCGTGTTCACTACATCCAGGAGAGGTAAGCCTATCATACAGGTCGGTACGTACAGATATAGTCTGCACAGTGTTAAAGGTGTTAAAAAGGTCTGGCATTGTGGTCAATGGACAGCTACTGGTTGTAGGGCTGTTCTGACCACTATCGAAGATTATGTAGTAACTACTAAGAATAACCATAACCATTAGAATTGAATACAAATTTTTAATGCTTTTTTTTCCAATCGCATTGTAGGTGGTATTGGTTGTGAAGATATTTTTTTTTCTAGTTAGTCATTTTGCGTAATATATTTGTGTATATAGTTAAATTGTGAAATACAATGATAAAGTTTCATATTTTCAATGGTTTTCGTTTTGTAGGGAACATATCAAGATAATAAATGTAATGCCATTTCTACTAAATACTTCATTATCTCCTTATCCCTTTTTTTGACATGTTTTAGGTATTTTATTAAATTAAATGTAAAGAATCAAACAACATAGCTACGTAATAAACCCAAAAAACCTTACAAGTGCCGTTAATAATTAATGAGTTATCTCCAGATATTTGAAATATATTCACAATCTTATGTTCTGAAAGAAATATCATTGCATTTACTATGTTTTGTCATGTTGATATTTAATTTCAATTTTTTCTATTAATAAAAACCCACATATTTGATTTAATTCGTGGAATTGTTAATTTTGACAGTCTACAAAATTAGTCAATATTTAATAAAATTTCATTACGAAGTATCCGAAATGAGCTTATTATTATAACTTGTTGATTAAATAAATTATTTGTATTTCTTGTGTAGTATTTTATTTCAATCAATTCTCCCAAAAAGTCTTAGCAACCCATATTTGGTCATAGTGAATGATGTTATTAGTGTAAAAACGTGGTAAAAAAGTGTGTTATAAATCTTTTATGGCTAAATTTTTATGTATGAATGTGAATATAATATTTTTGTGGTTATAATAAAATAATATAAATTCAATAAATACATTTTGGTATTTAAGTGGTTTAACTGTTAATGTTGTTTGTTTAACTGACAATAGTTCCTATATTAATATAGAAACTATTGTCAGTAAAAAAAAAAAAACTATTGTTAGTAAAAGTAAGAATAAAAATTTTTGTGGTCAGATTTTATTTTTAAGATGCCATCGGTTTTTTCGGTACCTTCTAACCTATTCTAAAGTTATATGGCTTACTTTCATGCTACTTTTGTGAGATATATCCAAATCACATTTATTGGCAAATTTATTTTACAGCTTCTTGAAAAAGCCTTTTGTAAAATCTTTGAAATTTTCTACAGAACGGTGTAACAATGATATCTGTCCTGGATTTTATTTGAAATTAGTGCCTAATAGAATTTGGGTCAATTTCTAATAGTACATAAAATATTTGTTTTAAGTTTATCTTAGAATGTTAATAGTGTTATTAGTTATTTAATTCAGGAGTATTTTTATTATAATTTTTCAGAACTAGTTTTCAAAGTGTCCCGGTATGGAAAGCCGGTGGTAGAACTAGGTATTCATCGGTACAATCAGTACAAGTGGCGTCAGCATGGCATCAGCGTGTGGAGGTGTGTCAAGTGGGCTAGTTCAGGGTGTCGGGCGTCTCTGACTACTGAAGAAACCACCATTATCAAGATCAACAGATCTCATAATCATTAAAATTACAGACGTAAAATACTGCCAATAAAAATCTTTGCTTAAGATTATTTTAAAATTTGTACATAATCATACATTTGTTTCATAATCAAGAATACTGCTGGAGCGACCATTTTTCATCATTAAATACTTTTCTATATATCAATATGCTTGCTGTTACATGTCGCCCAAAAACCTGAATAATTTATTACTTGTAGTCAACCACCATGTTATTATAAAAGTGAGTCTTTGGGTTGGTTGGTTCCCTAGATTATTGTGAACTCTTAATACCATACTTTAATGAAAGAATGTGTTTCTATTGTACGATCAAACTACAATTTACATATATACAACTAAAATTTTATCTTCTATCTCTGTTGCACCGATTATTTAGCGATGATATAGACGTCTGTAATTATTTTAATAAGTAATTAATTTTTGGTATACCTAGAATGTGGATTAATGTAATAAATTATGTGTGAATAAATGAACCGTGTATAAATAATTTGATGGTTTTTTGACATAAAACAAAACTAAAGAAATTAACGTTAAGTCTGTAATTTAACTACCCTCTTATTGTGTGTTTCGATTGCGGCATACGGAGCTCAGTCGCTGTTGGTCGGACAATTTAGAAACGGGCTTGCAACTTTAATATTCACATGATGGTATCCTAATCGGATGGTAGACTCCAACCATCCTCTCTCATTAAATTCAGAACGTTGTTATTTTAAGCAGTAATTTTTAGGTTATAAAGCTTACTTTACAACCTAAAAATTACTGGACATATACATAGACCAGGGAAATAAAGAAGAGAAAATATTGGTTAATGAATAAACGTAGATATGGAAATCGTGTGGTTAACTTCATCAAACTTCGCATATCATAGCAAACCTTTATTTGATATTCACAGTCTAAAAGGATTCTTCTCGTCTTTTCCCTTAACTAACTTAACTTTTTTTTAACTTCTCCTGGTCACAATTAAAACTTGAACAAGAGAAGAAAACAAGGATCCAAAGAGCAACACTGCTTTCATTTCAGCACGGCTCCTTGTTTTACAATAAAAACGTAGCTAAATTGGCGTTCGTAGATTCTATGTCTTTTAGATCCATTAGTGCTTGAAAAACTCGCATTATGTATGTTTCACGGCATTTTATTAAGAGTTACTTCTAGGGCAATAAAAAAATTATTTAATTAAGTGTTTCATTTGAAAATAATTTTACTTTTAATTTACCTTTTTAAGCAAAATGTAATAGGAGTAAATTCTTAATTCTGATTAAGAAAATTGCAGTTTTAATAGTCCATTAATACTTATCATTGTTTACAGTTCCAATGTTCGCAACATCTCGTCTTGGTAAACGAGTTTTAGATTTTGGTGGTTATCGCTTCTATAAAAATAATCGCAGCACTGGCCCTAAAGCTGTTTGGTTCTGCAGCAAGCGGAGTATGGGATGCAAAGCGTCCGTCACAATCTGTCATGATATTATCGTCTACTGTAAGAACACTCACAGCCATGAGCCAATGGTGGATAAATATCGTACCTACATTAATGAAAACGAACAAATACATTAGATCAGCTCATTAGGATGATGGGCATTTTTATATGATAGCATCTAGTGTTATAAATACCCATATAAAAATGAATCTGATTGACATTTAAATTTCTCGCCAAGCGGTTTTCAAGGAAGCATCAAAATTTGATGCTCGTAATCGAGAGGAACTCGCATGAAAGTCACAAACTAAGAAATTTTATTTGATTATTGGATGGCTGAGTGGTCAGTTGCAGGCAAATTAGCCAGACTCAGATTTCCCGGGTTGGAATCCCGGCCGGGACAGATATTTGTATGATAAGCACGAACATTTGATTTTGGGTCACAGCTATTTATATATAAGGCGTAAAAGTATGAAATTGCCGTTTAGTGCTGAAGAATTCAGACAGTTTTTTAACGATTAAATATATTTATTTAATTGAAGTGTCTTCATTGTCTATAGACCTATTAGGATTTGACTGTGTGAAGCTATTTTGTACTGCTTCCTGGGAAGAAAATATGTTTCCATGCAGAAACTAGTTTCGGTTGGTGCTAAGTCTCGCGAGTGCAGAAGATGACGGATGTGCAGGATCATGGTTAGAAGTTCTGCACACACTATAATATTACCACCAAACAGCTACCATAACATTTTAGTGGGTAAGCCCCGCTTTAGGGAAATGTTGCGGCGTTTGTCCTGGGGGCAGTAGCGTATTACGTAGTTCGTTAGCGATTATTCTAGAGATATCGTTTTCACTCGTTAAACTTTACAATCTAGTCTATTATGGCTTAATTACTGGTTCAACAAGATAAGGCAATTTGTATCGCCCGCTTCTCTTTGTAGATCAATCAAATCATCACTTTTTTCAGTTATTTTTATTTTACCGTTTTGATGCAAATGTCATTGTCAATATTGAGAATAAGCTAACGTCTAACCATGCAGGGGCATGTCTTAGTAGTTGACATAGATCGGCTTCTATCATCGCATCTGATTCCTTATTTACCATAATAGCTGTAGCCTTCCTTATGGTTGATTCTTCAAGTCGAAGTTGTCAGAACGTCACTTCCTTTCAACTAAAACGTTACGTTGCGTTCAGTAACCGTATCCTCTCCAAACACAGCATTGATATTGCGAGCTATTTGTTTCTTTAGTTCCATTTCGGAACTTGTATTAAAAATCATTCTTATTTTCGATCTATTCATCTTAAGGTTTAAAGTCGAGTGTAAAAACGATTGAAAGTCTAAAAATCGAATGTCCAATTTTTTTTTATATATCTAATATTTTCTTTGTCGTGGATTTTTAAAAATTTGAAATATCATTTAATTCAAAGTAGCCGATACGTTAAAACGGCAATTTCATATTTAAACTCTCCTTTATAAATAGTATATGAATACTTATGCTCTAATATTATAATATAAAATATGTTTAATATTAAATATATTTTTCCGTTATCTAGTAGTCATAACACATGTTTTTACAGCGTAGTCAAAAAGAGGATAGTAGATAGCCAATTGTAACGTCACATATAACCTCATTTGATTGATGCCCGAAATGTTACAACAAAATTTAAAATTGTTAAATATGTTTTGATATTCATAAAACAACTACAGTAATTATTAATTGAATTTTTGTTGACCTTCCTTTGAAGATTGAATTTGGTTAGTATTGCGGTCCTAGTTTTAATTTGAGTGCTTGGTAATGATGCTTACTTTTGGCTGTAAGTATGAGTGTATATATAAGTGTGAGTGTAAGGAAATTGTTTTTCTTTTCCAGAGCCGAAATTCACGAAGAGTCGTTTCGGTAAACCAGTCTTAGAGTTGGATGGGTATCGGTTCCACAAAAATAATCGGAGCAACGGACCCAAAGCGACTTGGTTTTGCAGCAAAAGGAATTTAGATGGCTGTAAAGCTTCGGTCACAGTTTACGAAAACACCATTATTAACTTTAATAATTCTCACTGCCATGGACCAATTTCAAATAAACACTATATGTATTAAATTTAAAGACTAGAGAACATGTTTCTTGCTCTATTTTCTATAGACTAATTTGGATATTTGTCAGCGCACTGGTTGATGCGCCTATTGAAGACCTAATTTTTGAGTCTTTTATTTAAGAATTTAAATTTTTATTTAAGTGTTTATTTATAAATGTGAACTAAAAAAATATAGTAAAAGGTAGAATTAAAACTAATGAACAATTGTTTATACAGCTTAGAATATTAAAATTGTACGAAAGTGATTGGGACCAACCTATTTAGTATACGGAATACTTATGTTAGTAATTACCTGGTAATCTGTAATTAATGTATCCTACTGTATTTTGAAACTAAAAACCTTTGATCTAACTTTGTGCTACTCATACCTGAGTACCTGAATATCTTTTACTTTTTAAGAATAAAGTTTCTACACTGACTATGCTTTAAATGTTTCAAAACGGCTTCAACTTTATTATGTTTTTTAATATACTGGTCGTTGACATCCCAATATAAATATTTGGTCTATAAACATTTTTTGTGATTTATTCTTCCTTTTTTTACTTTTATTTCATTGACCCTCTAGACTAGAACATCACCACAGTCATAAATGTTGAATCATAAATAAATTTAACTTGCATAAATTTATTTCAATAAATTTAGCTTAGACAATAAATTTTATCCAACATTAGTTATTATTAATGGTAATCAAATTCCTTGTTTTACACTAATTAAAATTCTTTTTTTTTTCAGTACCAATATTTACAACAACTCGTTTTGGTAAACAAGTATTAGAAATAGGGAGGTATCGGTTCTATAAGAATAACCGAAGCAATGGGCCCAAAGCGACCTGGTTCTGCAGTGGGAAAATGAGAGGATGTAGAGCCTCCGTTGTTGTTTACGAGGATATGTGCATCAGTTATAAGAATAACCACTGTCACAAACCGCTGTCTAAATACTGAATACAGTAAACGCAATGAAACTCTTTGTTAGAGTAAAGAACTAGATTAGCGTAATCCGACAGGTACAAACAATATATGTGACTATATATATTAGATTACTACTTCATACAAGTATTCATATAAAATACGAAAGAACCCCTGCCGTATAATGTATATGGATACACAGTCATGAAACTTAATCAAATTGAGCTACAAATCCGTTATTTATGTTTGGGAAATTAGAGATAGGGTACATTGGTATTTTCTAATTGATTTTTTATATCAAAGTATGCTAAACGAGCAGATGGACCCACTTATTGGTAAATGGTTAAAATCGCCTATAGATACATGCATTATCGAAGACATTAATTCTACTACTTTGGATTGGGTTTATGCGGTGAGTTCAGTCTCCAGAGTTCACTGCAAAAATGTTATCCTGAAAGCATTAGGACTTGTGTCTTGAGATTTAAATCATTGGTTTAAATCTATATATAATAATAATTTATGTAATTGTGAAAGCACAAAAGCAATCAGCTCCAAGATTTTATTTATTTTATCCAAGAGACGTCGTAAAAATACAACCGTAAATTAACAATTTATATAATTATAATAAAAATTGTTACATTTAATGTACTTGTAGTACATTTTTTTTAAAGAATTTTGTAATCTTTATTTCGCCAGTATTTGAAAATTTTTAACTCCCTATTTCATCAACATTATAAATGAAAGAAAAACACTTTGAAAAAATGTTTTTAACAGTAAATAATATTCTCTAAGAACATGTCAAAAATTTATTCGCAATTCCGTTTCGATTATGTCTATTCATAATTTTGAATTGATGATTGGGCTATTGATATTTTAATATCAAAGATTATGTTCTTAAGACTGATTTTCGTACACTATGATCTCCATATTACGTAAGATATTTCAAGAATATACATTGATTGTAAAATATGTTAAAAATATTTGCAGATCTAATATTCAAGAAGACGCGTTCCGGTAAACCTATAGTCTTAGAAATGGAGGGCAATCGGTTTTACAAGAATAACCGTAGTAATGGCTTAAAGGCGACTTGGTACTGCAGTAAGAGGAAGAGAGGCTGTAGAGCTTCTGTCACTGTCTGCGATGACATAATTATCAGCTTCAACAAAGAACACAATCATTAGGCCTTTTGAAAACATCTTCGTCAAGCTGTTGTATATATACATGTAGAGACTACATAGATGCAATTGCATAGTGATTGATTATCAAAAATAGTTATCCTTGTATACATTATGCTATAAATGCGTGTTCGCTCATATTTTTTTTCAGGTTGAGTTTTCTCTTTATGATATCTCAGCCACTAAACTTATTTTTTCGCTGTGGGAAATCTAAAGCCTAACCTAAGTTTACATCTATGTTAAGCAGAATAGTAGGTGAATTTACTTCTAATACTATTCTATACTTATACCTCTAAAATTACAATATGATGCATGTAATCAGTATCTACATAAAGTATAATATTAGTACTTTTGATGGCAATGATGGGTAAAATTTTGCCTTTCAAAAAAGGCTGGGTGTTTTAATAATTTCAAAATACAAAATTACTTTTGTCATAAGAATTATTTCCAGTCCTAGTTTTGTTCACTGATCACCTCCCTAATTACGTGGCTATTGATAGGTAAACATAATTTTTTATTTTGCACATAAAAACGTAGAGATAAAACAATCAAAATAGGCGATTTAAAAAAGTTTCATGTACAAAATTACTCTTTAGATCATAGTCTTTTAATGGACCTTATCTGAAATATTGTAATTGATCCATTTTAAGGCAATGTATGTTATAGTCAAAAAGACAGTAGATTTACAACAAACTTCAGTTGAAGACAATTACAAGGTAAAAAGAGATTTTATATATCGTTTCTTTATCGCACAGCCGACGCGCGGAATTCCTTACCGGTACACTATTCCGAACTCGTTGGCGTTTTGACCGCTTTGGTTTCAATAACAGAAACAAAGAAACTTTCGCCATATTTAGTTTCAATAATCATTGATTGAAACTAAAAATGGGGAAAGTTGATTTGTTGATATCTCGAACTCCATCGTGACAACGCGGTAACTGCTTTCACACGCAAACGCATTGGGCCAGGGTGGTGGTGCTATAGCCCAAATGGAACGCATATAGGTTGTCGACGATGATGAGGATAAATATAATTTAGGTACAATAAGAGTAGTGAAAAGGCACACTTGATGCGGCAAGGCGGGGGTGGCTAGGGCAATATGTCCCAGTCTGTAACTGTAGCGCTAGCTTGTCGAGCCATAGGCCGTTCTTATTAATAAAAATGTTACTTATAAATTGTGTCTGGCCCTATAATTACATAACTGCATGTAACTATGAGGCCAGACTCAATTTAAATCAAAAATTCATAGATATAGTAAATTATAATAACTATTAAACTGCTTTTTTGTCTTTACATAGTTAATAAATTTACATTTACCATATATATTTTAATTCTAGATATTTAGAATTTACATTGTTTGTATGAAAAATATTTCATTTTCTTAGTGTCAAATACCAATTTTTTTATTTGTACAGGTAGTATTAAAATATGTTGTACCAAATATTGTTTTGAGGGCGGTTTTCAGTCTAATTTTCGATTTCAGTTGCAGAATTCACGACCTCTCGCTATGGTAAGCCAGCGATTCAAGTGGGCAAGTATCGATTTAATAAAAATAATCGTAGCACCGGTCCGAAAGTTCTCTGGGTGTGCAACCGAGCTAGCAACGGGTGTCGGGCCAACATAACCACTTTTAATGATATAATATTAAAAGAGAACACTGTTCATAATCATTAAAAATGACGTTCGTATTCACTATCGTATTCTCTTTTTACTCGTGTTTTTTTACTAAAAGATTTTTTAATAGACGCAAAGAAGGAAATACGCGAAGGACTTAATTCTCCTTAAAAATACTTTATTCTTCCCTTTTATTATCCCTTTTTTATTTAGATTTTACATATTGTGAACATTCTTGAGTAGAGTATACAAACTGAATTTTTATCGCTTTTATAAAATCTTTCATATCCTAACAGAAACTTCAAGTTTTTAAAAGATATTTTAGGCTGCGTTTCAACTATTATATAAGTATTGTTTCACATCTGTAAATAGACTATGCAACACATCCTAAGTGATAAGTATGAGTGGTTGAATCGCTCAATTTCAATTGAAAACTTAAAAGCGGGTTTTGTCATCTTTTCACATTAATAATTATTAATTATTTTTAATTTTAATCTGGAGCTCCTCAGTTTATTGGAGGGCGTGTTAACCTATTGGTCCCTTATGAACTTGGATGTTGATCCATCGGCTTATTCAATGAACAACTTTAAATCGCACCAAGTCTGATCTAACAAAATGAGGGCCGCCTTGATGATATATCCCAAACTCTTCATGATTTTCACCCATGTAGGTATGAATAACAATAAGTTACACCTTTTATTTATAACCTTTAATAATTACAATAATTAAAGCATTGTGTTACCTGATATCGTATTTTATGATATAAACCTAGCTTCTATGCGTGCTAGACAAGTGCAGTTTTGAAGAGTTCCAATTAAATAGGAGATATTAACTTAGCGGTGCCATGAGACGATGGCTTTTAGGATGTGACCATTAGAATAAAAGTAATATTCCTTTTATATATATACAAAGTTCACATATTATTTTGGTATTCGAGTTATTTTTAATCGAACAGAAACATGTTTTGTAAGTAGCTCGGTTCCTACAATATTGTATCGAGAATATTTGTTTAAAATGTAAATGTATTATTAAGTTATATGTGCAGATAGGTAAAATACTTATTTAAATAAACACTTTTTTCATTGTGCGGTATGTTTCTTCGTATCAAATACTGGGTTCATGCCAATACAGTTAATATCTATATTCCTTTTTTAAAATTATCTTACATAATAATAAAACTTAATATATTATGAATTAAGGTAGTAACTCCAAAATATATATATTGGCTTATTGTATTATTTTTCTTATATATCTTCTTTTAATTGGGGTGCGTTCAGAGAGTGCTTACACTCCGAGTCGTTCGTTTGAGTTAAACTAATACTGAAGACAAAAATATAAAAATATAAATAATGTGATGAATATTTTTTACTTTATACGGAACTATCGTAGTTATCGTTGTGTTGTTGTATAGCCAGTTCTTTAATTGTTTACCCATTGCTGCGGTACAAGGCAACTAGCTTTGTAACACAGCAATCAATCAGTAAGAAGTAATCAATTATCAGAAAAATAATAATGGATCTACAAACAACTCGGCGGTCATCAATTTTGCTGTAAAATTTTTATTAATTGCATATTTTCATATCACGTTAAAATATTGCACCGCTGGAGTGATGAATGGAAGACCACTTCTGGGAAAAACATGTTTTACTTTATTAGAAATGAGACATTTAATTGACTTTAAAACAAATACAATTACTCGATATGTGTGTTTTATTTTATAAATCATTCAGGACTGTAATTGACCCGAGTTAAGACAAATTTATAAAAGCTATCTAGCATGACATTAAACGTTTTAATTCGGTGACCGAGATAAAGCAAGCGCTCCTCTGGCACGCCTGCTCATAAGAGCGAATGCTCGCATCCGCTCTTACACACAGGTACAGATAATATTTAATATTGTTATGATAATGGATTAGATCTATCAAATAAATTATTTCTGTTACAGATCCAATATTCACGACGTCTCGCTTCGGAAGACCTGTGATTCAAATAGGCAAATTTAGATTTAACCGTTATCATCGGAGTAGAGGACCTAAAGGCACGTGGGTCTGCGTTAAGTCTACCTATGGATGCAGAGCGACCCTAACAACGCTAGATAATATTATAGTTAAAGTTAATCACAGACATAATCATTGAAAGGCTCGATATAATAGTCTAAATCGTTAATGTCGCTGTTAATACGAACTCTTCGAGAAATCGTTTTGATGGTATCAGGCTTGCCGCTCAAGCTACCAAACGCTTATTATTTATCCCCGTAAAAACGCGAATACATAATCATAACTGTTCTTAATTACATGTTATTTTTTAAGAAAAAACTGGTATACAAACTTACGGGTCGTATATTGACGCTAGTATTACTTCAAGCACTACTTGCAAAGGTTGTAGCTTAGTTGCCCTGCAGAAATCAAAGCAAAGCGTTATGTTTACTGCATTTAGCTGCAGCCATTTATAATGAGATCTAACTATATTAGTAGGGGACAAAAATTGCCATGTGTCCAAACACGACACATTTTTATATCTCATTTGTTAACCTAACTTTGTTGTGTATTGCATTGCCCTATTAGTGGTACTACATTTATAAAAAATACCTGACTCATGTGGGTCTTTTGATTCCTTTGGAGATCCTTGGGGGAGCCCTATGTCACTAGTAGGCACCTCTTGGCTGATATGATGACTTTCATCATTAGTAGTACCTAACAATATTCAAGTTTCTACTGTCTGTTGTCATTTTCATAAATACGGTATTTTAGTGGCTTATTTACAACAATATTTTTCTTTCTCTTGCTTATCTTCTATTAAAAATGCAGCTCATGTTTGACAGTCCGTATTTCATTCCGAATACTTTTATTTTTTAAATATATTAAGTTTCTGAGATGCATTGCGAAATTATAGTGATTAGTAATGATTCATACGTTTATGCTGTAGTAAATTAAGCTAAATTAATTAAATTTATTTTATTTTTTCCTCACCATAAACATCACATAACATAATATCCTGATATTAACAAAATGTTGGTATATGATTAATTGTAAATTATACAAGAGAACTATCCGGCACAATTTGTAGTTTATGGTGGGTTAATGCCTGAATTAGGAAGATTCCTGTTGTCCTGTTGTTGTTGTTCCAGTGTCTCAAGTTGCTAACCATCCACCCTATGAAAATTGTCACATTCTAATAATAACAAGAACAGTACCAGAATTCAACAACAGTATAATATGAGTAGATAGAAAGACTACATAAAAATTGTATGCATTGTCATTAATGCCATACATTTTGCAAATAAATTCTATGGTAATATTGGTAAAACACCGACAAGAGGCTTCTTTTGAACGCATTTCCCAATTTCAGCTTATTTAATTATTAATTAAAATTAAAAAAAAATAGTTATTAATAATAATAATTGTTTACCCGGCGTATATGCGAATACGTTTGATTTACAGTGCTACGATATCAAAAACTAAAGCGATACTATAAAGTTTTACCACAGTTTTAAATGCTAAATACAGTGTTAGTAGGAGGTCATTATCGGGTTGAAAAATTATGTTTCAGTGCCAGTTTTCACGATGTCTCGCTATGGAAATCCAGTGCTATGTCTAGGCCAGTACAGATTCAACCGTTATCATAGAAGCAAAGGACCAAAAGCTACCTGGGTCTGCGTGAAGTCTACCTATCATGTTCCCAGATGTAGAGCAACCATCACTACGTATGACAACGTGATAATCAAACTGAACAATGCCCATTCTCATTACTAAAAAAATAATAATAATAATAATTTGTTTACCAACTAAATTTGGTAAAGAAATAAAAACAGTAAACAAATTTTAAGAAACGTTTGACATTTTTTTATTATCTGTAAATCCTGTTCAAAAACCAAAACCATTTACTAAAGGTATATTTATTATCACTGTATTTATCAATTTATTTCAAAACTAGTCTTAAATTGGAAATTTGGAAAAAAATATAATAATAATGGATGAAAGTCAAGTTATTTGTATTTAAGGTATCAATAAAGCTTTGATTTGATTACGACTGAAAAGCATTTTCAATAGATAGCGATGTTGACTACAGTCAAAGTTTTTTTGTATTTATTTCAAAAATGAGATGAATAAGCTTTCCAAAGTATATTTATTTCCTCTGATGATCAGAAATTCGTCTGATATTATGTCAAATAAAAAGATTGGTCTAATTAAACTAGATGAGATAGTTTTAACGTAAGGAAGTATTTTTTAATACTCAGTAACACTCAGAGTTTTAAAGATACAAGGACATTAGTCCTAAAACATAAAAGGCCTCTAGAGGATTGCAAATTGACAGGCAGTCCCGCTGTTGACCAGGGCAGTCGAGCCATGAATGGTGTGGTCATCAAGATATCGTAGTATACTACCTGCAATAATTTCTATGGACTTTACGTCTCATCTGCAACTAAATTCTTCTTGTTCGAGAGTTTATAAAAACCAAACCCCTAAGCAAAAAGAGGGCTGTAATAAGTTTGTCGTGACTCACGGTGTGTAAGTATGTCGGTTTATCTGTAACATTGTAACTCTTAAACGAAATGACTTAATTTTATGCGTGTTCCCGTAAAATTCTTTAAAATTCTTTTTCAGGGTTTGTTATTCTCCAGACTAAGAAAGGCAGACCTCTCTTACAAATAAACGAGTTCAGGTACAATTGCAAGAGGACTGTGGGGTCAAAGGTGTACTGGTCGTGCAATAAGGCCCCGCAAGGGTGTAAGGTCTCCATCGTGACTTACGATGACATCATTATCAAAGAAAATAACGAGCATAATCATATGTAGTTCAATAAATTACATTCTTATCCACATACTATAGGTGAAATGTATTCATTGGGTTCATTTTAGGACCTGTGAACGTGTTTATTAAATGTCGTCTTTATAGTTGAAAATCATCTATAAATGTTAACAACGGAATATTACTTTAAGTATATTACTCGTATTCTTATATTGGTTGAATTGTCTTAAGTTTGCCTCCTTTTATACTTTCTTGATACTCAAACATATCTGAAATTATTTTTATTCTATTTTTCAAGGCGTTAAAAGCAATTATATCCAGCAGAAGCTATAGCAAGCACTAACAGATGTATTAAAGTAATTAGAAATTTTAATAATGGTAAATATATTTAACTTTTGGTAATCATATATTACCATAATTTAGAATTAGGTATGGTTGGTAATAACTCAACCTATAGTATTATACTGTTTAAATAGTTTAAGATAACTAAATAAACAAATGTTTAAAAAAAATTTAATAATTATAAATACATTTAGTTAATATTAGTCTGGTTAAGCAGTTGTTAGAATTAAATTAATGGTGAGTCGCGAGAGATCGAACTGTGAGATACTGAAACTGGTAGTAAGTTAGCAAATAATTATGTAAAGTTTTATTTGTAATTTTAGTAACGCTTTTTAGTGATTCATGACGTATTATTAGTATGTAATAGGAGCAAATAAGTATCTCATGATTTAGAGATGATTAGTATAAGTATTCTCTTAGTTATTTAAATAATTGGCACCCTCTACCGAAGATACCAAGGTTCGAAGTGAACTGTTCCCGTGTATACAACTCTACTATAGATGATCAAATGCTGTGCTTTCTATGCCACTAATGAATATTTTTTTATGTAGAACTCAAACGCATTTGAACATCTAGTGTTTCTGTTTGACTTTGTTTAACCCAGGATGAAATTGTACTGTATGTTTTGTGATATACAAACTATTATATTACTATTTAGAACGCACTTAAATAGTTTGTACCATTTTGGACAAGAACAGACTTTATAAACAAACTTTAAGTGAACAGTCCATTAAATATATTTCTTTTCGTTTATTTAAAAAAATATATACAATATAAATATACAATGTGAAATCCACAGTTTACTAAATAAATTTTCGTCAGTTTCTTCTAATACTGATAAATTATGATGATATTAATAATTTTTTACAGAGGCAGTAACAATTGAATTTTTGACGTCAGCTCATGGCAAACCTTTACTGGAAATCAACGGGTTTAGATTCAACTTGAAGTACAGAGGAGGGTATACAAGCTATTGGGCGTGTAACCGAGTGAGATATGGGTGTAAGGTCACTGCGAGTACATGCGCTGATGAGGTGGTCAAAGTGAGCAACTACCATAATCATTAATTTTGAGTGTATTTACATATAATAATAGAAACCATCAAAATCGGAAAATACTACAAAGGGATTGGTATTTATATGTTCTGCATTTTTTTGTATAAACTAAAAAATAATTAATTAAAATCGTTATCATTAACGTGCTCATAATTTCTAGAATGTTCAAGTATTTTAGATTCAAATATTTAAAATATTTTGACTCTTCTGTTTTCTGCTTGTCTGAAGTTATGTAATGTAACCTAATCCTAAATTATATTTATTTGTAAATTTAAATCAACACCATTAAACTCATAAATTTATTTAGTTTTATTTATTCAGGATTCACCTAATTCTAACCTATTTATTTATCAACTACCTATCAGACATAACTAATTGACTTGAATTGCAAAAAAGTTTTAAACAAAACTGTAAACATCCTTCAAAACACTAAAAAGGCAAAAATAGTTCAATTTAACAAGTTATCCAATTTTTTGGAGTCGCAGCTTAACTTTGTATTATTTCTGGAAATAAGTTGAGCCAACTCCAAAAAAATAATTTTAAATTGGATAAATTGAATTACTTTTGCTTTTGAAATGTTTTTGAAGACGTTTTTTAGTTTATATAACTTTTTTTACAGTTTTGAGTGGCAAGTTTTAGGGCTAAATTAGATGGGAATGTAGAATAGAATAGAATAGAACAGAATATATGTCTATATATATGTACTGCCGATTTATTGTCTACTTTGTTTGTCGTTGGTCGAAAATACTCGATTAGTTTTGAAAAAAGTATTAAAACAGGAAATACGTGCATAAAAAATTGTCCAAATCTTGAATTGGACTACCTTAGGAGTATACCTTACCGAATTTTAAAAATCGGTAAATTTACATAATAAAAATACATACAGTAGAACAAAGAACCTCCTCGTTTTAGTTACGAGACAATAACTGTTTTTTGTACATATACTTATACTCATCAGTTCTTTGTACTTTCAACTCAAATTTTACGCTTGAATTCTAAATAAAATCTACACAATCAATCCATACGTATTTTTCTAAGATACACTAAGAAAATTGTTTTTATTCTTAACTTTATTTTCGACGTTTGTATTTGATTTCAGTGTGAAGATATTGTATGGGTTAAGTTTTATTGTTCTATTATGATAATTTTTCCGTTGTTGTTATTTATATTTCAATAAAGTGTATATTATAATTCTCGTAATACATTTTCAAGTTATCAATTTCGAAAATTTCAGGAACATACTTTGAGAATTTAAACGGTCGCATGTACGTATGGCATAACGGTTACAAATACTCTAAAAACAAAGTATGTCAATACAAAACATGGTGGATATGCAGCCATAGACGGCGTATGAAGTGTAACGCGTCTTTAGTGTCTATGGATGATATTGTCATAAAGGTAAACGGTTTCCACAAACATTCTTAATCATCTTAATAAAAAAACACAGTTCCCTCGTTTTTTATTTAATAGAACCAAAGACAAATTCTCTCATCCACTTGATTAAGATAGGTAACATATTAATTAATTCACTATATGAACATATTTTGTTTATAATGAGCTCGTTGGCATAGTGGTTGGAGCGCTCTGGTGTTGATAACAAAAGCAAAGCCACTTATGTAATGGTTGGTCTCTTCAAAATTTGCTATCTAGAGTTCCTCCGGAATATTCGTTAAGCTGTTGATCGTGGTTTGCTTGTGTTCTCCCTGCCCTGTTGTGTGATGTACGTAAGCTGTAGATATAAATTGGATTTTTTTCTGGCATAAAACTAGGTATACATAGCCTATTTGTCAACTTCTTGTAGAAAATAATTGAGATTATTATATAGATAAAGTTTAAAAATGTGTCTGCATAACCTGCCCTCTTATTGGCTAACTCAGAATCTATGTCAATAGCTTTCATTTTGCCGTACACAATATTTCCATTGCTGCTTAACTATTTTTCTTTGTGAAGTTTCACTTTAGTAGGCGGTAATGGTTTTAAAGCAGAAAAATTGCGATAGATATTGATATTACGTTACATAGCATTGGACGTAATGAGGTAGAGCTGAGTTTTGCACTTTGAGGTTGTTATTGAATTACTTATGTATAGTAATATTTAAATAACGTAGCTAAACTCTTCAGATATGTTTTGTTTATCAAATGCAATATATAATACTGTTATGTTATGTTCATTATTAAAGTACCTTTATGTAATATAATATTTTTTACTTTTCTATATTATTATTATAAATACTTTTATCTACACTAGCATTTAGCCGCATAGGTACATTGTTTCATATTTATTCAATAATAACACATTTTCCCGCTTGGCTTGTAGACAGCTGAGAAATAACAAAAAAATGTGCTTTTTTTAATAAATAGACTACCAAAACACATCACCTTGAGTAACAAAATATTATTATTTTTATTGTTCATTCATTGTTTTCCAGTTGTGTACGATGTACGTGATGGCCGTGTCTACATGTGGTTCGAGGGCTATAGGTTCGCGAAGAATAAACAGCGAGGATCGAGAACATACTGGCGTTGTATTAAAAGATTATCAAAAAAATGTTCTGCTTCCCTGTATACAGTTGAAGGCGAGCTTATAAAGAAAAACCTATGTCACACCCATGATTGATGCAGCATGAGATATTTTCAAAAAAAGACTCTTATAACATTAAATTAAAGTTTGTTTTCAATAACGTCAGTTTAAATGATTCTTTACAAAATATTATTAACGATCGGTAACAACGAAATAAAATTTTATATGATTTTAAAATGTCTGTGATATACGTCTAAAAATAAATCCAGTTGCTAGTAATTGCTTTTTTATATATCTATAAATGAAGTTAAATTGTATGTCTGTACATAAATGATGTTGAAAAACTAATATGGATTTATTAAAGCCACAGAAGCGTAAAAAGAGTTAATAGAATTTTTGTTCATATTTTTTTACACGACTCACGCAAAAACAATGTACAGCATAGAATTGAAATGTTCTTGTTTCTAGAGATTTAATTTAATATATAGGCTCCGTTTTACGACATGAAAATATCTATATAAAATACTTTTTTCTAAATTATACGCGTACAGAAGCTAGTCATGGAATATTTACGTTAGGTTAATGGTAATAACTTTTAATAACCTTTTGCCAAAATTACTGAAAAATGAATTACTATTGTAATTCATCCTGTTTTAATGTATTTAACACAGATATTATTGCGATCGTTTATATCTAAAAATGCAATAACAATCAATATCACACAAACGTGTTATTCGGAATTGTTACCTGTGTCATACCTTGATAATGTAGAGTTTACCAATTTGAAGTTTATGTATACTTTTTATGAGTGCTCAATTTTAATTGTTATCCTACTTTTAATTTCATATTAAAATTACAAAAAATATTATATATGTTACTTAATGGATTTCGATTTTGTATAATAGGTTGGGGGAAAAGTTTCTTCGCGTTTTATATGAAAATTCAAGACATTTTTTTCAAAGTTAATTTACAATTAATTACAGTATATATGTGCCATTTTGTTCGTAGACTTTGTCGACCTTTTTCGCACGTTCTTGTTATACGTGATCTACTTTTCATTACCAGTTATCAATCTGTTCAAAAACGGTTTGGTTTAATTACGTCTAAATAAAGAATCACAACGTTTCATTCAGTGAGCTCGTGTGGAACCTAAATATCTAGCTTTTTCGTGTACCCAGCTTTTTTCAAATAGGTCAAAACCATTTTGTGGTCAATTCCCAGTTCTTCAGCTATGTCGTAACTGCTGATATGCTGATTTGGCTCCACTTTTTCACAAATAGCATAAATTTTATCCGTAACAGGTCGACCAGAGCGAGATGCATCTAGACTGGTTTAGACTGGTTATAATTACATGACAATTATTTAAATTTGATTTGGCTTATATTATATTTTATTTTGTTATTATATCTTTTTGAAGAAACGTTTTGTTAGTAATTTTATTTCAAATAACTTTTCAGGTTTTTAGCTAATAACCAATCTTTATAAAAACAGGGTCCGTACTAAAAAGTGAATACTTTTTTAAATCTTTACCATAAATAATAAAAAAGTTAAAATACAAATTGTTACATAAATAAAATAAAATAGTGTGGATAAAATATGTTACTTCTACTAGAAATTTATTTTTTATTTTTAAGTATTATGTATTAACAAAGATAACTTGAAATATTTATCACTACGAAATCTTTAGTCTTTTATAAACGTTACTACTACCTAAATATAACTTAAGTAGTTACATATAGGTACTAGTTAATATAATATAATTAAATTAAAGTATCCTTGTAATGCGATAAAATATTGTTTTGTGCCAAAAATATTCTTAATTATTTTAAAAGTTATTCATTTTTTATTGTTCCACTTTTTTTTTCAAATACATTTTAATAAATTAGAATAATAGAAATTTATACCAATAAAAATATTCCGTAAAATAATTGGTACTTTAAAATCGTATTTTGTTTTTGGTATCATAAATACCGAATGGGTTGTCATCTATAAAATCCAAGTACAATGTAGGTCGGTGAAGTTATATTTTGAATTTACCCTTATTTTTTCATTATAAGTATTTATAATTCTTTGATTTTCATTTTCTTACAATATTATTTATTTAACTATTTTATTTCATAATTTGTGTATATAAACATTAACATAAGAAATCAAAACAAGAAAAAGATCACAAAAGGTGTGGCTTAGTATATATTTTAAAGCGTATATAATGCTACCTTGTGGTATTATAATAATAAATTTATATTCGTGAGCGTATAGACTGTTGCTAGAGTAAGCAGTTGTTATTTGTAATACATATTAAGTTCAGCATAAAGTTTTACCTTTTAAATTTACCTATTAATTAAATAATTGCGATAATATCTATTTTACATATGCATAAAATGTATATATTGTTTATTTTTAATAAAATTGTTTGAATTAATTATTAAGACTATAAAAATGTTTAATACCAGTATGGAAGAAGCACTGTAGTCCGGTCAGTCAGGGGTTTTATAATTAGTGATAATAATTAGAAAAATTTAATACACCTCCAAATAGGCGTTGTAAAAGTTATCTCAAGCCTCTTTCATTCATAACTTTTCTTGGTTACACTTAAATACATGAGTTTTATTTTGAAATATGATTATTTTGACTGACAATTTAAAATAATTTGTTTCAACAAGAATTAAGGTTATTTGATTTTATTACAGAAGTACATTTTATAACAAAATTACCCCATAATGAAATCAGAAGGCGAAGGAAACGATGTGTCGTGTGCTCTAAGAGTGGGAAACGTGTTGATGTCATCACCCATTGTCCCAAGTGTCCAAAAGGACCAGGGCTATGTATCGGCGAATGCTTTTACAAGTACCACGCATACAAGAACAGATATAGAAGTAGAAAGCTGAGACGAGTGTATAGACAAGAATAATATTAGAACTTAGGTACAGATGACAGCATATGAAATGCAATACTTGCGCTACCAAAAACTGCCTATTTTCCTAACTGAGTGAGGGCGGTTACAAGTTCAAAATGTTTTGATTTATGTGTTTTCGACAATCATAGGAAAGTTTACTTTCATTTGTTTAAAATAACTTGTCGTTATTGTGATTATTACATATCCATTGTTAGAATTAGAAAAAAGGATAGTCATTATTGCTTAGTTGTTAAAATTATTTGTATCGTGCCTTATTTTTAGTACTTACAGGTACTAAATTTGAATACTACTTTATATATGATAAGGAAAATAAAGAGAAAGACATGGAAAACAAGCCTATTAATTTAATTTAAACAACTTTGGATTGCAAACCAAATTAAAAAAATTGCAAAACTACGTAGACGTCGAGTCTTTTTACAGTAATTTTTTTCACAAAAATGGATAAAATTTAATTTATTTAATTGTCTGTAGATTGCCTGGTATAACTATAACGTGGATAAACAAAAGATCTAATTGACCTATTGTTGTCTTAATACCTTTTGAAGTTTGTACACGATATGGTAGAATAATACGATCATTATGTATATTATTTATTGATATACAGTGTGGACACTACAATACGACTTAATTTAAACAACGGCTATATCAATGCAAAAAAAGTTATGAAACAATGATTTCTGATACCACAATATTTATCTGTAGTCAGATGTGTCTGTACTTTTAGATTGTAGTATAAAAATATTTGTACGGTTCCAATTGTTTAAATAAGTTTAGTCTGAGGTACTTACAATTAATCTGTTATGGTTTTCATTTATAAAACCCTAATTGCCTAGTTGTAATTACCTAAGATTGATGTTTTTTTTTACTAGAGCATGAATGTATTTTTTAGTTAGACATTAATTTTTCTATAAAAGTTTACCGAAGGCTTACATACTTCAACAACATCATGATATCTATTAACGCTAGAATTTTCATTTGCAGTAAAATTCTGCATGTCGCAGAAGGGTAATCCTGTGGTGATGGTGAACGGCGAAAGATTTAAGCGGACTTCTTATTACGGCTTCAAGTCCTGGTGGCACTGTATCAAGAGGAGCTCCAAAGGCTGCACAGCTAGCATCAGGCTCACCCAAGACCGCGTCGAGCGGCTTAACCTACAACACAATCATTGAAGTTCCTTAAAATTATTTGTACAGAAGTTATCCTTCAAAAGATTACTGATTCTTTTTATTTTGTTTAATTGTTAGAATAGTTTTAATTTGAAGGTGCTTTAAGAGCGAATTTCTGTGAAGTGAGCTAACTTAGCTAAGTTCTCGTTGACTGTTTAATGATTCAGTCCATAGCAAAGGTGATTGACCTAACCGAAAGAACTTGTTCTCTCATGTGAGTAATAATCGTTGGTGTTACCTTAGCCTTAGGCACTTGTAACTAACACCTATGGCTATAGACTTGACCTAATGGGGATGATAAATAACGACGTCAAATTGTCTTTGTCTAAATGTTTATGAACATTACATAAATAATAACATTGATGACAATGGAGGCCAAATAATTCTTAATTTGAAATTCGGAACTTCAAGCAATGTTTTGTTATTTAAGAGATGTTGTTGTTTCTCTTCCTGTTTAAGTACGAGTATTATACTGTTCCGCTGTCATATATCTACTGCTTGCAGTCTCGAATAAATGTGTATCGGTTTAACCAAGTTCTTTTAGTAGCATTTTGCTACTAAATGAATTAAGCAATTTTATGTTAGAGATACAAAAATTGAGTAGTTCTTGGAGTATTGTGTGAAAATGTTCTCTGTGACAAGTGGTTCGAAATGTCCCAATATTCTTTGTGTTTTTGACCGATTCTTTAAATTTCGACTATTGGTGAATTTTATTAACAATAATTACGTATAATTTAATATAAGGCTGCAATTATTTCTGGATCTTATTATCATAAAAGATCCAGAAATAATAGAGTTAGCAATAATATACCTACGAATAGTTCCTTGCTAAAAGTAAGAATAAAAAAATTTTGATACATTGATATATATATTTATGTTGCTAATACTTTTGTCAAACTTTGGTACGAGCATACATTTTTTACCCATATTTTATTATTTATGCTAGACAAAATTAAATACTGTAGTATATAAATGAATATGAATGAGTTTCAAATATGCGAGGGCCTTGGAAATACATACTTATTTTACGTATATATAATAATGTAATAATGATAAACTGATCAATAACAAAAGTATGCTAAGTTTGCAGATCTTGCTATCTTTTTATAAACTATTCAATTAAAATATGTATATACGTTATATAATACGCTATATAGGTATTGAATAGTAAATTCTAAAGAATAAAATACTTATAGTGTGTTTGAAAAATGTAATAAATATAATTATTGTTTCTAAGCTATTTACCCTACAATAATATAAATAATTAATAAAAAAGAAATTATGTGATTTAATTTCTAATTATGAAAATTGTTTAAAATAGATATTTTAACAGATACCTAATTGTTAACATTTAGAGTTTTTTAACAAAAACTTTTTTAATCCTATTTTTATTTACATTTTTGGAATATTAATTGGCTTCATATTTTATTTTAAGTTAGTTTCTTTAGGTTATATGTTTTAAGCGATATGTCTCAGTCGAGTCTAGTTATTGTTAACAGTTTTTGTGTGAAAACATTTATTTGTAAAACGTTTTAATTTAAATGCAACTAACTCACTTTTGTAATTGGTTTGCTATAACGAAATAAACTTATGATTTTAATAATATTCAATCAGTTCTATGCAAATACTTTTACATTATTATCCTTTTAATGGGTTCCGTTGATATTTTTTTTTACGTTTCAAGTACAAGTATACTGTAAAGGATGCTTTTGTTACGTCTAAGTCCTTTTTTCATTCCTGTTGAGTGTCGTAATATCGTCCCAGACCTATATCAGATACCCAGATATCTTTCCTCTATTCGCGTAGTAAAAACTTCTCATTTAATTAAAGATAAAAAGGGTAATTCTAGCAAATATTGTTGGTAAAAATAACGACAATGTTACTTATATTAGGTTTCAATTTTTTGTTGACATAAACAGGATATCTCTCACCAAAAACAGATCGACGTATGATTCATTTAAATGGAAAAAACACGTCACCTTGGTAATTTACTAGTCGTAGACTCGATGTTAACATGGCGTGTCGTGTCGTGTAGTTCCTATTATTAATTTGGTAACTGAAGATGACTTATTCTACGTGGTCAAGTTATATTTATTACTATTTATTAATCAAAAGAGTTTCACTTTAATTGGCTATGTCAAAATATTAAAGACTACAGAATTGTTGCAGACACTGATTAACGGTACTTTTGTATTAAATTGATTTTAAGAGGAAACACCAATGTCAATACAATTGAAAAGTAGGTATTATACATTTATATGTTGCGCTGTACCACAACAACCGAATTTTAATTAGTTTGCTTGTTGCTATAGGGACAGCTGCTGCTCGGATCGATTATGTCAAATAAAAATTGCTCTAGTAATTCAACTTTGGTTTTGTCTGCTTTTAAGTTACTAATATCTATTTTTATTGCAGAATTAATAATAGATAATGATGGAAGTCATATATGGCATCATGGCTATAAGTATACCAAGAACTGCGTGGCTGGAGCTAGAATCTGGTGGGTCTGCAGCAGGAGGAGGGCCATGAGGTGCTCAGCGTCCTTGACCACGTACGCTGGGGAATTAATCGAAACCAAAGGAACGCATACGCATAGAAATTTCTAGACGTATTGTAATTCTTTCAGGCACCTTTTGAAATCGATCTTTGGACTATATTTGATACAATGAACTACATGCATTTTTATGCTTAGGATGGCAGAAGGAAAACGGCTTACAGAAAGATTAAGAACAAATATCTAGTGTTGTTTTTTATTATCTTCGCTTAAGGTCCGATTTTTGAGTAGTCAGATAACAATTATCTAATAATGTATAATAATTTTCACGTTTTGACATGTTTTACATAGAAAAAGTTATCAGAGTATTGAAAAATCAGGCCTTAATCTAAGAGTGAATTAATAACAAAAATTGTAGAGAAATTTCTGTAAAAAACTTAAATTGGTAATCTTGGAACATCTGTCATGTGCTATACAAAACAGGATATTATTTTATTGCCACTTGGGATTACTTTTAAATTATAGCGTTTGCGTTAGTTATATGTAGTATTTAAATACAGTTTGGGTAGACTAATCGTCTAAGTTATGAGTAAAAAAAGTGAACAGATAGGTCATCAAATGACCCATCTGTTTACTTTATGACGCCACTTTCTGAATAACATTGCTTTACATTTAAAAAATAACAAAGTAACCTGACATCAATATAAATGTTTGTTTGCTATCTACCGTGTTCAAAGTGCTCGTACTAACGATTTCTTAATTATAATCGAGTGTAGCCTCACTTACTGTTATTGTCGCCATAACTTATTGTGATTATGAACTTATTGGTCGCATAAAATAAAAGTGCTTTTATTTGTTTGAATTTATTTATTTATCTTTATAAGAGATCGCAGCTAAACAACACTCCTAAGTATTGTTCTGTTACTGTGGTGAGTAAGGTCGCTAAAACTTATTATGATTTATGTTAGCGAAATATGTTTTATTTTGATTTTTACACGGCGGGCAATACGAAAGTACCTACTTACTGTCCAAGCTTAGATCAGATGTAAGTTTCTAGGTAGCCAAGGTAATAAGAGCCTATAGACCACAAAACTGCTTATCATTAATAGCGGCATCAGATGTCGATGCCGATACATGTATGTCGGATACTTTGGGTTTGCTGATATATTGGCATCGGAGGTTTTTATTGCCGATGCCAATATATCGGCAAATCGTGATAAAACAGAGTTTTGGCGGCTAAAATAAAATGAAACGCAATGTTTGATGCATGAACTATTCTCGAGAGAGCCCCACAATTTGTTCAGTACGTCACTACTTGACAAAACCCCGAGTTATATTCAGTACCGATGTTATATTGCCCGCTTTGCTGTAGCTCGTTCCTCTAGACACTGTGACCATCTCCACGAGTGAGAGAATCGCGACGATACTATCGCCGTGCTACGTATTTTTTATATATTTTCTAAGAACGTATCTACATACGACAATATTGTCGCGAACAGCGCGCTTGCTGCGAAACGTGGCCCTCTCGCAGCGAGAGTGCGGCGAGCGAGGTTTCAAACGCAGGCTACTGAATTCTTTCAAAATAAATACTGAACAATGCCACGTCGACGAAAAGCGACGCTTCCGTTACGAGTCGCGATGATATGCTGAAGGGATTGTCGTAATTATTCGTGGAGATTACCAGACGATAGAATTTTTTACCAGACGATTCGCTCGGTGTGAACCATCAACCAGCGAATCGTCTGGTAAAAAATTGCCCGCCTTGCCATATCCCATTCTTCTAGACAAGTAACCATACTTGTTTAGAAGAATGGGATATGGCAAGGCGGGCAATATAACAGGTACTGAATATAACTCGAGATTTGCTCGCGCGTAGTGTGATAAATCATATTTTTGCAATTTTTTTTGATTTAATTTAATATAACAATATATCACAACTTTAATTTATTTATTCTTAATTTTAATTCACTAAGCATAAGGTTAAATGAATTAAAACGGTATCGGTGTCGGCAATATAAAAGTTTTGGTATCGTACCGAATCTTTTAAAAGGCGACTACTTACCGTCAGTATGACCTACGCTCGTTTAACTCTTATTGAAAAATAATTATTAATTTTCACTTTTTAAATGTGAGGGAGATTGATTTGACTTTGATATATTATTATTGAGCAATCTTATCACTAACTAATACATTGCTGACAGAAATCCAATATGATGTGACGAAACGTGGCAATCCGGTGATTATCATCAATGAGTTTCGGTTCAGCAAGGAGCGGACACGAGGTATGAAGACCAGGTGGATTTGTGTCAAGAAGAATACGGCGCTAAGATGCACGGCTTCAATCATGACCCTGGCAGACGAAGGAGTCGTAATCAAAAGGACCGGTTTCCATAACCACTCTTAATTTATGCAACTATCCGTGAAGCGAAGATTTTTGAACTTGGTCCGTTAGCCATTTCGATTAAAAATTTTGATACTTACCGCCGAATACTGAGTATATCATGGATTTGTATGTTTATTGTTGAATATCAATAAAAAAAAATTTTTGCTTTCTGTTTATGTAGCACTGATGCAACGGTAGAACTCAAAAATATATTAATATAGCAATATTTTCCATTGTGCGATATGAATGATGCTAAATCAGGAAAACAAATGAATGTCGGTTTTCGAAACTCAAATGTCGGAATTCTTTACCGAAGAGAAAGATTAAAATGGCCAGCACGACAAAGCACCATAACTGTCCATAAAATATGAAAATACGACCTTAAATGAAAAGTTATTAAATTAAAAAGAAATGATGGATTTAAATAAACTAGTTATTATTAATAGCCGTTTTTTTTAATAATTGTTCTAACTACTGCTATAAACAGCGATTTCATAATAAATCAAATTCCTATTATCGACTAAAAAAATTTGTGTGGGTTTGATTTTTGATGATATTTTTGACCAAATTTTGTTTTACTTTCAACGTTCTCGTTTATTTTTACTAAGTCTATATGATGATTACTGCTGTGTCGATTGAACTGATATCTTTTTCATTACGTTTCATTTGGTATATAAAGTTTTTACCAAAGTTATTTTGGCTGAAATAACATTTGTTCGAAAGTATTATTTCGAAACACTAATTAAACCACTGATTTATAAACCATATTTGCATTTCAACAAATGTACTTTTACGTGTTTAAATTTGATTATTGCTTTTATTTTTTCTTTTTTGGTACTTTAATAAAACAGGAATGGCTTAGTGCTAGTTGAGGAATCGGTTACGGTAGTACAGCAGATCGAATCAAAGTAACAGTACTTTGTGACCCTATGATCCTGCGGCGGGAAAGGTCGCCACGAAGATAGGATTATGTTGGGAGCAAGCGGAATCGTCTCCTACGCTATCAAAATAACGTCTTTCAAAGATTCAAATCGTTAGACATTCACTGACACCTCAAAAATGTGTCATTATTTCATAGTCAATGCAGTAAGGTAACAGCTCCGAGGCAAATAGCCTGGCGACATAAGTGATATCGAGTTCTCTTTCTCTCTCAAACCTCATTTGTTTCCACATGTACACCATTTTTTGCAATATTCTATTAGTAGATATAATAGAATAAATTAAAATTAATTCTTTTATTTAAAGAAGAAATAAAAATAGTTGTAAATGCGGAACTTACTTCAAGTTGCATTTTGATTTATTATTTAATTACAATTTTCTAACCGGCATCGGCACTGTGTTGACGAAAGACTTTTGTTACCGTGCTACATGTATGGAACGTTACAGAGTACGTATTTGAAATTAGTGGAACTATGGCGAAGGCATATGTAATATTTAAAATATTTGATTTTTACACGGAAGACATACACCCACTCAGTGCCCAAGCATAAATTAGGTAATAGCTAATAAGCACTCTCGGTGCTAGGATCGTGTTTATATCTATAGACTACCTTTACTGCTTATATTATTATGAAGGGTACTTTACGCTTAGTCGACCTACCTGTTTCAAACGTTTCTAAATGAGAAGAGAGGTTCGCAAAAATATAATTATTTCTTATTTTCTGAGTGTAAGTAAAACGAAGACTTTAATAATAATAATGTGCAAGTTTATCACTCACTTATATATTGCTGACAGAAATCCAATATGATGTGTCGAAACGTGGCAATCCGGTTATTGTCATCAATGAGTTTCGGTTCTACAAGGAGCGGACACGAGGAAAGAAGACCAGGTGGATTTGTATCAAGAAGAACACGGCGCTAAAATGCACAGCTTCAATCATGACCCTGGCCGATGAAGGAGTCGTGATCAGAACGACAGGCTTCCATAACCACTCTTAATTTATGCAACCATCCGTGAAAGGAAAGAACCGTTAAAAGAAGCTTTTTGAACTTTGATCCGTTAGCCACTACGAGTAACAATTTTTATAGTTCCGACTTAATGCTCAAAAAAGAAGGATTTTAGGTTTTTTTAATAAACTGTTTATTAATAACTGTTTAACTGTTTATTAATTATTTAAAAATATTATTTACAAATGCTATGAGCTGCAATATAACAAAGTTTAACTCTAATTATAGACTTAAAAGCTTATTTGGACTACAATTAAAAGAACTTTTATTTTACAGAATTGCCGATACCCGAATTCAGCACAACTCGATTTGGCAATCCGTCGATGATAATCGACTGTTATCGATATAACAAGAGGAGTGATAGTCGAGGACCTACCATAAGCTGGGTGTGCATTAAAAAAGACAGGCAGTGTCGAGCCACCGCAGTTACTATAGGCAACAGATTGCTCAGATTAAAAAATGGTCACAACCATTAATTTAATCCTTTAAATTAATGGTTGTGACCATTTTAAGCTTTCTTCCAGGAAATGACGTATTCTCAATTTATAATAATGCCTGTAAAAAACATAGATTCGGCTCGAAGTACCAGAAAAAGTTAAATAAAAATAAAAATAAAAATTTAGATAATATTTAAAGGTTTACTAGCTACAGTCAACACAGAAACAAATTGATAGTACAGTAAAGTGACTAAAAAGCAAAAATGTTGGCGTTTTTAATAAATAATTTGGCTTATGCAGAATATTCTCAATGAATTGAAGATATTTTGTAACGTCAGGGTGCTTTGTTCTTATCCTGTTCAAATATTATTGCGATTTTGACTTTGGTAAATTCCTATCCTAATGTAAAGTCATAGTAAGAATATGTAAGGTAGATATCCTATTGGAGTCTTTAGGTGGATATAAAGATAAATAACCTTTCATTTCTAGTCATTATTAATAATTGTTAAATGGGGTTCAACCAAAATAATTTAATCCCGACGATTTAGTGCCTCTAGTACACCTTGACAATTTCAGATTTAAAAATGTTACTTAATTAATTGTATCATGCCATAAAATAATTAATATATTTTTAAAAATTTTCGAATTTTATAATTTTTTGTGTGATAATCTTTTAAATAATTTTTATATTTTGAGATACTATATTTTGAAATATTTCAATATTTTTATTTAATTCTAATTTTTATAAATGAAAATATTAAATGATTGTTGATTTTCTTTGTCATTCCAGAATTTACAAAATAAACGTTCTTTTTGTTTTATCTTTTTCATGTGATAATTTTTCTTTACACCAACTGTTTATTGCCCTGGGTACTACTGTCCAGGGCAAAAAAGCTAAAAATAAAAAAAGCTAAAAAAGCTAAAAATATATATAAAGATATAAAGCTTTTATTATGTAATGCTATCTTATCCTATTGTTACGGGGAACTTGATTTCGTTCAATCTTTAGGGATCTTATTCGCCTCTCTTGCTTAATAGCATTAGACATTAGATCTATTGTTAGTCTGTACTTTGCCAGCTTTGGGTGAGCCAATCCTAAAAGATGTTCTAGTCTATCCTTGTTCTAGTATAATATAATATCGACAATATTGACCTCCAGTTCTGTTGATAGCGACACTATATGCTAAGAAAGATGTGTTATGATGATGTGTATGTGAAAAATTAATTTCCAATGGAACGAAATTGACAAAAAGCATGTATAAGCATAAAAACATTACGAAAAGCAGTTACAATTCGTAAATTTGAATGGTGATATTTAATTAGTTTTTTTTTCAGAACTTAAACCTATTTTTGGGAAATCCATATTTGGTAAGCCAGTCATCGAACTCGGAGGTCATAGATACAATAAAAGGACCGACAGAAATGGTCTGCGTGTGACTTGGCGCTGCGTGAAACGACGCAGGTGGTTCTGCAATGCGCAACTGGTGACTGTCTGTAATGATGTTGTGGAGATACGTAACTGTCATAATCATACATAAGTTAAGATAGAAAGATAAAATATCGTATTAATTATGACATCAAAACTTTATGACATAACTTAGGAACAGAATTGTTTATTTCTTCACATGTACCTCCGCTCAGGTCAAGTGCTGATATTATTGAAAATTTGCTTATTTTTATGTCCGTACGAACTGAGACCCCACCAATTTATGCAGACAGCGTATGACCAACCTTCCTTAGGCAAAGTATTTTGTAATACCCCTCAGCAGAATCCAGGAAAGGAATTACGAATAAACGAAATTGTATGAGATAGTTTGTTATACGCTCACAGTCATTGTCCAAGGGTTTTTCCAGGAACTAGTACAAATGAAATGCATGAAATGAAATGAAATATTAAAGCATTTTCGACAAGAAGGTATTTCGGTCCTGTAATAACTTGCATCTTAACTATAAACAATATGAGCACTTGTTTTATACTGATATGTCAGTAGTTTCGTATTATTTTTCTATTTACAAACATGGTATAACAAAAAATAAACAGTCTTATTTAAGAATTTTACGTGGAACAAAATTATTTCTTTCGGGCTTTAATGTTGTATAGAAAACTTTATTGATGTGAAACTACTTGTCTTTGATAACTAATAACGCATATAACTAAATTTGTAACTAAATTGCGTAATAGATATTATAATGTGTATGTAAATTTTATAAATTATGATTAAAAACCGTGTCTAGTCCTTTTAGTCCGAAGGCATTTTTTATCGATATTGAATAAATTTGATCTCATTGACTCTAATAAATACTGAATATTATATATAATATTCCACTGGCAAAAACGAGACAGTATTAAAGTTTAATTACGCTTGAATTTAGATAGGTGGTATGAGATGTTTATTTTAATATAAGAAATCTACGTAGATTTTGTAAAAAATATTTTACTTGTAACTTTTTAGGATTAGTATTTATTTATATGGCGCCTGATCTCCAATTTAAGGAGCTAGGGGATTTCGTCTCGTCTTTCATTATGGCCCTTTCATATCACTGTATAGTTTATATTGTAATTATTGAATGTATTGTTTACCAAATAATTTTACATTTACGGTGTCTTAAAAAATTATTTACTATGATTTACTGAGTTATTTATAGTAACCGATATTAATTGATGTAGGTTCCAGTAATTACTGTTTATTGTTATGTTAATTATGTACCTACCTACACAAAAAAAATTGTCCCTATAATACGGTGCAAAATATAGTCGTATGTGGGTCTCTGGGTAAAGGCTTTCCCCCACTACCCACTAATAATAATTATTATTATTCTAGTTACTTTTGGGCCTTGTAGGCTATACTTCGACTTCGATCTTTTGTGGCAGCCCTTTAAAATTCATTACTTAACCTCGTTGATTCCAGAAATGTCTAAATTCTTAGGGCAGTGATATGTTGCACTGCCCAATAAACCTCCCCTCCAGGGTATGGCCGTCCGCCATATCACATGTCGGCGCTGACTCGGCGGGCTCCCTAGTATAAGTTTCAATTAAATGCTGGTAAATCTATTACAAAGTAGCTTTCTAAACTTGAGAACATAGACACTTCATATATAAGTATTTTATAGACTGCTGTCGTATTCATACGATTTTACAGCTGATGTCAAACACGATCGAGAGGGTTTAATTCAATTGGAACTTACATTGGGGGACTGAGGACTGTTTACTGAATACTGGTCTAGTATTAGATGATTGCATAGTTTTCTTATAAAATTATTATTGGGTGGTGTCGAGTCATTTGCTGGGCTTTATATAAAAAAAATTAAGTTTTTCTCTAATAAACATTATTTTACAAACCTTTTTTTATAATTCAGTGACCCTATTAATCTGTGCAATACTCGCAAACCAGAAACAACAACATTTAGGGTGGAGACCACAATATTTTATAAATTCGCTGTTAAAGTCCATAAAAGAGTATCGCAATTTGAAATAAATAATACAATATATAAGGAAAGAATTGATTGTTTTGAATGTTATTTCTATGCATTTATATTTAATGTCATATTTTTGACTCCACAAACACTATTTATTCTATTTTGAATCTTTTGCTGAGATGTTTGGCTGTAATTTGATTTAAGACTGTTTGTATTTTTTTAGAACTCAGACCTATTTTCTGTACTTCGGTATTCGGGAAGCCGGTTATCGAACTCGGGGGTCACAGATATAACAAGAGGACAGACAGAAACGGACAAAGAGTGACGTGGCGCTGTGTAAAACTTCGGAGAAACTTCTGCAATGCACAACTTATAACATACAACAATGAAGTTGTCCAGATAAAGAACTGTCACAATCATAACTAATTTCATAACTTACTTTGAGGTCTGTAACCTAAAGGTTTTAGAATACATTCCGTACATTTATATTTATTAAAGAATTTCTGTACATTCACACAACTATCTATGTATAATTGTTATTTTTGTTATATGTTATTTATTTGATTCCTGTTTCATATAATAGTGGTTAAAATATACAGTTAAATAGTGTTTTAACTATCTAAAATATTGCCGCATTGGGTGCTTTGTGGGTGAAACAGCTCAAACACAGCTCGAACAGCTCCAACTCCTGAATGGGTTTCTAACATGGAGGAAGTCCTGTGCCCATTTGCCCAGTTGTGGACAGTATATTTGGAATACTAACGAAGAATAAGTTCAACTGCTTACGCTGTTAAGAAAAGCAGGTCTATATGTAATGTTGAATCAGCAAGACTTGTATACTTTAACTATTTCCAAGACAAGTGTTATGTCATATGGCTTAATATTGTGGGGCACGGCTGCTGACGGCAATGTATGTGCATTTATAACAATATCCCTTCAAATATAACTGAAATACCAAACAAATATAATAATATTTTATAATTATTTAATAATAAATACATTAGTGTTAGTTTTAATTTTAAAATAATTTATTTAATACATAATTAAATTCCATATCTGGGATAATTTATCCCAGATATGGAATTTACATAGTAAATGAGTCTATTAAAAAAAAGATATTTTGACTTTGATATAGACTGATGATGACGAAGTTCAATGAATATCTTTAATATGCAAAGTATTTATAATTATTGTTGCTGTTTTTTATTTAATTATAGTTTTTTTCGATACAGTAATATAGATAATTGTTTAATTAGTCGGTACTTAATAATTTATATGTTCACACTTTTACCAATGATTATACCATTGTTAATTACGAATCACAACTTTAGTTTATAATAAATAAATACATTTTTAATTGTAAGTGTCAATGAAAAGTTAATGTAAATGCATTAAATTCATCTTCAGTGCAACAACAGTAGTTGTGTACTAAAATTAAAAATTGTTGTTTAAATATAAACTATTAAGGAAAGCACTTTAATGTAAATAAATTTGAAAAAATGGTAATAAGGTTCAGTGATAGGTTTGGTACATGCCTTATCAATCTTAATTGACCCACTTGACTAACCTACCCATGTTGAAATTTATATATTACAACAAATTTCAAATTAATTTATACATATAATAAAGTATTAAGTAAAAATATCCTAATATTTTTGGTAAATTTCAAATTTTTTGATTACATCTCAAACACGTTGCACCGCTGCATTCGATAATTTAGAGTTTTACAGTATACCTAATTTCACTACGAATAGGGCCTTCATAATTTGGTTTTTCCAGACCATTTAAATATGTAACTAGTGTTTTGGTTTCATGACTAGTCGTCTTTATTTAAACTAAAAGGTAATAATCAATTAATAAGATTTAAAGAAATATTATTTATCATGCATTGTATATTTCGAGCAAAAAATAATTCAACCGTCTTGTTGAAAAACTCATGCATCGAATCGAACCTACTTTTTGAAGATGAAAACTACTTGGTCGTGTGCTTATAATTCGTGTGTACCTAGTCATGTACGTATTTATAAAAGTAGTGACCTCAATATTGTGTAAAATGATGTTCTCAGAAATTATTAAATGCAGTATAAACAGATTTGAAATTGATTTATTCATTTAAAAATCTTAGTATCACTTCAAATACGTATAATTTAAACTACCATAGTTTTGAAATGAGAAGGTTGGATCCTGCTTTGATTGTATCTTTACATCGTATCGTTTATATTCATAAAGATAGTTTTTATTTTTGATTTCGAATACTTACCTATAAAAATATATAACTGTTCGGTAGTCTAGCTGATTCTCAAAATCGTCTTGACCGATTTGAATAATGTTTATTGTGTTTCGTTCGGTTTATTTTAGAGATGTTAATTTAAGATAGTTAATTTAGAGATGGTTTAACTAAACGGGAAACTTATAAAGAAAAACTAAAACATGGAAAATTTTCTGACATACTATTCAAAACTTCTTACATCTCTAATACACACATTTTTTGATAGTGGCAGATTAGTTTAAGTGTAACAAAGATTACAGGCTCAACTAGTTTACAATAATTTTTTACTAATAGGCTTCATAAGAAGTTAAAGTTTTCAGGATAGTTAAGAGGTTAATCGTAAACAGTGTTATAAATAATCCTTTCTGTTGTCGGTTCTTTTAATATTGCATCAAAAGATTTTGCATATCTTCAACTAGTAAACAAATTTTTCAATTAGATAAATATACATCCTCTAACTCACTTTGTTACTTATTTGCAGATGCTTATCTTATTCCTACACCCCGCGGGAGCTTGAAACTATTCGCAGACAGCTACTTGTTCATCCGAAATAAATCATGGAGGGATGGAGAGACCACCCACTGGGTCTGCAGTAAAAAACGAAGACACCATTGCAAAGTGACTGCTCTAACTAGGGATAAGGCTCTTATCAAAATAAATGGAAAACACAACCACGAAAGTGATTCTCTCAAATATGATGAAGATTGAAGTACGTAAGCTTGTAGATACTTAGGGCCTACCTAATTTATAAGCCTTGTATAGCTGTACAAGTCCTTACTTCAACCATTGCATACACTTTATAAAGGTTTTTGTCACGTTCGTTCGAATGACATTGAAATTAGAACAAATGTTATAAAATATTGTAAGGAAACAGGGCCATACAATGGCTATCAGTAAGGTCTACAGATTTATGTCACCTTCGTTCCAATGACATTTTAATTTCTGTGTAACTATACAAGTCTTATATAATAGTAAGCTTATAAGTGTCTAATGCATTGAGCCAAAACAGGATTATCATAAATTTTTAAATGAAATATGACTCCTTATTACGTATTCGTTTTAAGTTAACTATAATTTTTTATTTGTTGTTCCAAAAAGATCTTCTGTCATTCGATCGCAGTAGAATCACATTTTTTATAATAAATAATTTTCTTACATACCTCAGGACTCCTGATACCTACTAACAGAGGGGGCCTGCAGCTGATGTACGAAAATAATGTTTTCATGAGAAATAAAGTAACGGAAACTGGTAAATGTTACTGGGCGTGCACTAAGAAAGTCCACGGTTGCAAAGTTAGAGTTTTGACATATGAAGAGGCTGTTTTAAAAGTAAACGGCACACATAATCATTGATTACATTACAACACTAGACTAAGCCTATTTGTTTTTGTTTATTAATATATTTTCTTTCAATTTTAATGAATATAAGGAAAAAATAAAAATTTTATAATATTTTAGACTTGTCCTTTTTTGTCCACATCATTTTTAGTAGTACATGTCTTACAACATAATTTTTTGTGAATGAATTTAAACTTGCATCTCCCGACCACTTTGTGACTAGATTTTAGAATTGGATAATGGTTTGATAATGTTCTTTATCAAACTATATTTTAAATAACATATGTATAGATCAATTTGTTTAACGTTGTTAATAATAAAAAAACAACACTTTAATGTGGTTGTTATATTTGACAGTTGTGTAACATGAATTGAGGTAAGTTTTCATTATGACATTACCCTTCGTTTTGTTCCTTCATAGTATTTATTAATCGTCTACGCCGCCTCATGGTAAACCGTAGAAGGAGTCTATTTCCCAAGATAGCTAACGTAGCATGCAACATACCTTTCGGCCTAAAAGGGAATACGCGTGCTACTAATTCCAGACTTTGCTTTAAATTCATTTCAGGATTTATCTCACATGATGAGGATATGCGCCAACCATAACAGTTATACAAATAGACGAGTAGGTACTTTTCAATAAAATGGAGTTGGTAACTTCTGAATCTATATTTTACTGTATAAATTTAATATAATTGTTTATATTGTGATATTTTTTAAACCATACCTGAAGTATATAAAGTAGGTTTCACATCTATTCGACGAATCTATATTATTTTTATTTTGAACTAAAACGTACATCAAAATAAAGTCACATAAATTTTGTAAAGAGAATTTATGTGATTTGTAATCTCCATCAAATACTTAAATATTATTTACTTTTTCAGCGTTTTTTGGTTTCACTACATCAGGAAAACGGTGTCTCAACATTGGCAGGAATCGGTTTACCGTCCATCAGAACGAGGGTATAAAAGTTAGATGGCGATGTGTAAAGAAGAACTATGGCTGTCCAGCGTTTGTCATGACCATAGACAATGTCATTATTAGAGTGAGACAGCATCATAATCATGAGTTTTGAAGTTTATTTTTTGAGGTGGAATTTCATATTCTATGAATTTTATTACATTACCGTCTGTCTGGTCGAGTTGTCAGTTCGCCTGTCTAGTAAAGCAGGGGATAGTTTTTGTATGCTGTGTGCAAATATTTGTTCACAAGTCATGGATCTTGGTATCTTTATTTAGTGTATTTATAAAATGAATGTATTTCATATATTATATTATTTATAACATATACTTATTTAATATTGTATATAATATTGTATTAATTTTCCTAATTTTGTAGTAACTTAATGATGCTTAAATTAGACCAGATAATGTATATGAGTATGAGAATATAAATAACTAGCTTCCGCCCGTCGATGCACCCGAGTCTAGTTCAAAATGATTATACAGCCTATATCTACCCAGCCAGCCTTCCCCGAAAAATGGACTGTCCTACATATAACTATTTTTTTAATGCCTACCATTGATTCTAGGGATTACCCCCTACAACGTGTCAAACTAACAAACTTTACCTGTTTTATAATATTAGTACAGATGTGTGATATTAGACTCAACAATCGCGGCCATTATTAATATTCCTGGTGGTGTAAAAAGTCTTTACATAATATTTAATATTCCTTTAACCCTTTCGTCCCGGAATACTAAAACATGAAATTTATCAAAAAATTTATACACGTTACTGTGCACTAGCTATATAATAGATATTACATAATTATATAATATATAATTATATAATTATTTATAGATTTTTGTACATAACCTGAAAGCCAAACGCATAAACAACGGCCTGGTACAATTTCCACTGAAAACGAGTGATCATTTTAGGTTCCAGGGGTTTTCACACATTTGTGATACACATATGTACCATCCGGGACGAAAGGGTCGGGGAAAAGTTTCTTCGCATTTTATATGAAAATTCAAGTCATTTTTTTTTCAAAGTTAATTTACATTTTATTACAATATATATATGCTATTTTGTTCTAGCGTTATCGTGACGAAAGACCGCGCCCATGCCATTAATAAATTATGTCCGTTTTCTCTCAACTTCTTGCTTTAATCTCATCAGTTGTTGACAGTAGTATCTAGTTTCTTCATTCGATTCGCTCATTTTGACAGAAAGAAAAACAAATTAAAAATAGTTAATTTTCTTAATTTTGATTCTTATTTTGAAATGTTCACAAATAGTACAGCCAAAGATATTTTAATTCAAGTTTATACATACTAGATGCGAAAAGACTTTTCCCTGACCTAATAAGAACTAGGTAATTAAATAATCTTATCATTTTGAAAACAGGATTTTAACTTCGTCATTTCAACGAACAATTTAAATAGTTATATTATGTTCTTTAGTTATTCACAAAGTTCCTTAGGAAGAAACTATATTTGTTTTATTTTGTTTATGTTTTAACAAACACATTACAATTTTAGTGTTCGTCATAATGATGAACGTTTATAAGAATATCACCTAGACAATGTCGACTATTTAGGGTAACTATGATAAGTAACTTGGAAAACGGGTAAATAGATGTTCACATTGTCAGCTGTATAAACACAATTTTAATTTAAAATTGAACTTGTTGTAAACGTGATTGTTATATATTATTTATAAGACCAACTAAATGCATGTAAAATAAGTAATTTATTGTTAGGTATTCTTAATAGCAATTTGATCTTTATTAGTAGGAGTACTATTATTTATATGAGGTTAGCAACAAAAGAAACACTTTTGTGAATGGGTTATTTTTAAGTAACGGACTGTTTTGACAGTTTTTCAAAATAGTCCAACTTAAACGAGAGTTTAGACCTTTATTAACATTTTTTGGTATTTTATTGTTAAGTAATGCCACTATCTAATGGAAAAAGAGTGTAGCGAATATGAAATTCATAAATCGAATATTTGTGCCACTTTCAATGACAAAATTGTTTTGTTGTCTCTAGTCACTGCAACTTATCTGTTATAAAATAATGTTAGTTCATATCAATTTTGTGGCTGACATAATTAATACTTTTTGGTCAATGATTAAAAGAAATACAGAAAGATTAATTAAACTTAATAAATGTTAATATTACAATAAAATATTTTGTATGTTATTTAAATAGGTTGGCATTCTCTTACAGGGCATAATATCTTAGTTAATAAATAAAATGATAAATGTATTGTAAAAAACCCCAAAATATAACTTGCAACAAATGATCTGATTTAATATTTACAGATCAACCATACTTTCTTACTTCTTCCCGCGGGCAAAGGTTGGTTTATGACAAACAGGTATATTTTAGAGAAAGAAATTACGGACCAAAGGCAGAATGGAGGTGCCGTAAGCGTAAAGCAACTAAGTGTAAGGGAAGCATAGTGACCATAGACAATGCTATAGTTAAAATCAACCGTGGATATAATCATGATTGAAACCGGAAAAAGCTCCTGAAATATGGCCAAAGGTACCGGGTTTAATTCTGGTATTGGTCGTATTATTAGCACGATTAAAAGTTAAATGCAAATTATTGTATATTATATGTATACTTACCTGTTTGGGCGAGTCAATTTTACTTATAATATGAGTAAGCATATGATTGTCAATCTCAAATGAAAACAATAACAATCTTTATGGTGACGCAACATCAATAATTAAACAGTGTATAAATTATTTAGTTTACGTATAGAAAAGTATTGTGACACAACCTACTTATATAAAACGTTTGCTTCAGAATATAGCCGGTTTATGTGTTGTAATGATTTATGTATTATTTATTTTATCTGAAAGACTACAGTCATATCTTCATTAATGCAAACACATATAAATTGTACCTTATACCATAGACTATGGTATAAAGAACAATTTATAGTATATGAATCGACACATTCAGTTTTGTTTTACATCAGATAAATATTTCTATTTGTCTTAATATTTTAAAGATTATTAAAATGCTATTTGTAGGTGTCGTCATGGTTCATTGGAGGTATATCGTTATTTTATGTAATAATATTGTACAGTAAAATGAATGAATTTTGATTAATGATTTTTTCCCCTTCAACTTTAGAATCTATAAATATTGAAATATATTTACAGGTATCACCTTTACTCGATCACGGTGTGGCCACCTTCTGATGTTCATGGGGCGATATAAATTCCATAGAGACAACTACAGGGCCTTGGACGGGGTTCGGAATATCTGGAGGTGTTCCCAGAGGAAAATGGGCTGTAAATGCAACGTGATCACCATCGAAGGACAAGTTATGGCTTTTAATAATTCTCATAATCATTAAAATATTTGATACTGAGACAAAATCTTACGGCTAAAAAAACTTGTCATACAAGTTTTTTTAAAATTTGATATCTCAATTATTTTATATATTATAAAGTAATAAATAGTTCTTAAACCTTCACTTTTTTAAATGAAAATTTATTTACCACATTCTTGGTTTCAACATTTTTTTGAGAATTTCACCTTTTATTTATTGAGGAGGAATCTGTTTATGGACCTACCCGCCACTGGCTAAGCGGCGGGCGTGTGTGGGGCTCACCAGTTTTACATAAAATTGAACCTGGGAATACCCACTAACACTCCACGGTTACTCCATTGCCCTTCATAGGGGCGATGATTCGACTTCGCGCCGATGGAGATTGCCCAGAGTAACTTGGGTAATCCCAGACGTCCTATGCAATGCGTACGTGGGAGCCACCCACACATGTGGCCGTGCTTCTTCTTCGTCTTCTCGAGCCGTCACCCGTCTACGCCGGAGAAGAGCGACTAGAGGGTCGTTCTCCCGCTCCTTCTCCGCTTCCTCCTTCTGCGAGAGAATGGTTTTGCAAAAAGAGGCGACAGCCGCCTATACCCTCTCACTACCAACCATAGCCCTTACTATGGCTGGCAGTGAGAGATTGCCGCCGCCGAGCACCGCGCATTGTTGGCGGCACTCGCTTTGCCAGGCCGGGCATTCCACAAGGGTGTGCTCGGCCGTATCGTCGGGGGAGTTGCAGTGATGACACCGCGGCGTCTCCTCCCAACGGGATGAATTGTTCACCTGGTTTTATATTATGAGATATTTATGTTTATACAAATTAAGAGTGTATAATAATGTCGTATCAAAACAATGCATAAAATTTACAATAATAAAATATACGTTTATAGCACGACAAATGACTTGACTTCATATTATAATCAGAATAATATACGATGATTGATAGCCTGACAGACAGTTTCAATCGTATTATACGTAGTCGTAGTTGCGTTAGCTGATTATCGCATATGAATAAAATCGTTTCTAATACTTCACAACAGAGGCGTTGCTGTCGCTTCCGTACAATTTGACAGCTGCCTACAAACACAATCGAAACTTCAATTCGGTTGATACTCACACAAGGGGTACTGGTTTTGGCAGCCGTACTGTTCGGGCGTAACTAGCGTGGTAATTGGAGTAGAATTTGTGCTGCTTAAGGTTAAGAATATATTTTGGAATTATAACTTTGGTATAAGTTTAGAAATCCGTCACGGCGTTGTATAATTTCTGAGATATTCTATACAAATGATATTTGCACTCATACGATTATTTAAATCTTGAATCTACAGGTACCGCCTTTTTATTTCGGCTGTAAAACATTACGTATTTTGGTGTGAAGGGAAAGGTTGCTAATGTTATTACAGGACATGGCAAGTATTAACATTTATAATTTTCACAAAGTAAAAGCGTTAGAAAAATGAAGCAATTCTTTAAATGGCGTTAAATTAATAATTATCAGTCTTAAAACGTTAACTGCCAAAAACACACCTGTGCGTTGCCTCGCCTTACAAGCTTATTTAAAAAAATAATTCTTTTCATCGTTTTCTAAAATATTAATATTCTTTATGAAATAATAATAATAATATATTTTTATATAACTAGTTCAACTACTTTTATTTTATTCAACTAGTTTTTCAGTCCAATTAACTGAAAAACGCTTTCCGCTACTGGATTGGATCTTCATTTTTCGATCAGCAGCGAACTTGTCCAACACCATCAGAATTTTCTTGGTTTTTGAGAGCACGCGGCTTTAGTAAACATTGATGAATGCAATTATCAAAATGTAACATTATCGTAACGCAATCAAGTCTGGAAGAGTCAAACATAATAATCAAATTTTTCCTAATTGTTTCAGAATACTGTATAGTGAGGTCTAGCAGAGGCAAAGGCAACCCAGTCCTTTTGATAAATGGTCATAGGTTCAACAGAGATCGAGAGTGTCATAATAAGATATTCTGGCGATGTGGCAAACGTAATAACGGGTGCAAAGCCTCCGCTGTTACAGTTTATGATAGAATTGTGAAGCATAAGCTTCAGCACAATCATTAATATTTTTTATTAATTTATACTTTATCTTCACTTATTTTCATTTATCGATTTCATACTTCCTTTGTTACATTTTTTATTATTCTCATATCTATAAGAAATATAGATTTTTAAGCTTCTTTTGATGTTTTGAAAATTCTAGAAAAGAAACTGCTATGGATTTTCAACGCATCAGCAATGCTACGTGAGTTCTTAACATTGGAGGCGTTAAATGGTTACCGCTTACCATCAAATGGGCCATAGGTTTGTTAGGTATTATACTTAATATATTTTAAAATATTGGATAAGGATCAGCAGTGTCTGCGTACTTAGGTTTAAAAATATTTTAATGTAGTTATTTATTTCTGGATTTTATAACATTGTTCAAAATGTATTTTATGAGTATATAGGTCGTTTTGTTTTTTATTAAACTGAACTTTACGTCATTTGTAAAGATTTTTATTTGATCCTTGGTATTATTACTGGTATTATTAGTAAAAATTAACGCGTAATCATATGTTGGATTAGAAGATGGAGGAATACGTTTCTTCACTAACAATTCATACTAAAAACTCAACATTTAGCAGAATAACCATACGAGGATCTTCAGTATGGTTTGAGAGCTACGTACCCCTAGTGTGAGCTACAATCAAATTGAACCGTCGTCACCATCGTATTTGTCGTCAAATAGCATGAAAATGAAAGCATCAGTTGTGAAGTATTGGAAACCTTGTTTATATATGCATTTGTCAGCTAAACGCAACTACAATCGAAATGTTAAGATTACGGAAACCTTGCTAAGGTTAAAAAAATTGATGTAATAGGAATCGAACGAGTCTTTGTGACTCGTTTCTTAGTCGCACATCTACAGCGTGGAATATTCCTCATTTGAAAGGAGCTAGCCACGAGGAAGGATACTTAGTTTTCGGTATCGAAACCACTACGCTAATAAGCTCCTCAATAGACATTTCTACTGCTAAAATAAATTACAAGACAATCGAATCTTGTAAATTCCAGTTCCTGGGTGTCTCGAGAACCGTTATCTTCACCCATACAGGCCTGTAAATGAGACATTCCGATATAGGTAGGAATAGTCTTGATGACAAACATATGACAGCGATCTTCGAAGCATCTAATCTTCTTCGTCTATTTCTTCGGCCTAAGATTAAAATCAAGAATTTTCTAATTTTTCTTATACTTTTCAAAACGTGCTTTAAAGGGTTCTTAAGATTTTTTTTTATTGCAGACTACGGAGAACCAGTATTTCTCACTAATCGCATAGGAAATATTGTCTTGCTTCTTAATGGACATCGATTCAGTAAGGTTCATGAGTTCAAAGGAAAGACTTCTTGGCGTTGTATTAAGAGAAATAAGCGATGCACGTCAAGAGCATTAACATTTGATGCTGCAGTAATAAGAGTATCTCCTCACAATCATGTTTAATATTTTTTATACATATGCACAAGAAGTAGACTTTACCATGTTTGTTGAGCGGGCAGAAATTTATTCTGCATATAACATCCAAATGCATAAAGAGGGTTTTAATTCAAAAAGTTTTCTGTAGAAAATTCTCGTATGAAATGACTTATTTTCAGCTGGAAACTATTAATACAGAAATAATTGGCCATCCAAAACGTTTAATATAGCTCTCAACAATTGTTTAAACTGTAATACCAATTGTTACTTGTCCAAGGATTAAAGTATGACAGTAAAAATGTTTTATTTCGTTGTTTTATTTTTTCGCAAATTTATTAAAAAAACGTCGTTCGATGCATGTGCCGAATTGTTATTGCACTTGTATCGAATATACTATTAAAATGTCATGTTTTAAAGACAAGAGCTTGGATAGTTTTTGATAAATGTTTTATTGTTGTATCACTAATATTGCTTACTTTTTTAAATTAAAGTAAAATAGAACTGATTTAAATGAAAATTTATCAGAAAAATATTTATTGAGATACATCACTGCCATCATTCATTAATGTTCATATTTGTAAAACGTTAAGAAAGGATTATATATTAGGTAGTTATAAAAAATATTTTTCACTGGGAGTGGAATCACAAGATCTGAAATAGATGGCCTCAACCTAAAAAACGGTTGAATTTCATATTGTTAATCGAGAATACCTGTAAGAGAACATTTGCATTTAGTTCAATTCTAAAAGCAGCAGTCTTTTTTCTCGAATAAATAAAATAAAATCTGTTCAAACTGTTTTGATTCGAGTATTGACTTCCCACTTACACATATCGCGTCATTAAATGACAGGTAAATGACATAACGTCTTTACCGTATGCTATGATAATGTCAATAATGATTTCTAGATTTTATTTGTGCCAGAGTCCAATAAATCAGACTCAGGCTGGTGTTCATCAACACTTAAACAGTCGATTATTATTTAATCCTAGTTTTATGCCTTTTTACTGTATGGAAGAAATGGAAAATTAACAGTTAAATACTAATGGCTTTTAAGTGTCGATGAATACCAGCCTAAGTATCTTTATTGTTTTTTCCAGATTGTGAAACAATAATGACTATGTGGGAAGGATTAACCAGTAGGAAAAAAGGAATGAAATTGATAACTACTGAAAGGGGTAAAAAAGCTATTCTGAGAAATGGTTATAGATATAATTTTCAACGCCGAAACAAAAGCGGGGTATTAGTATGGAGATGTGTTAAAAGAAAAGAATGCAGGGTCTATTTGAATACCTTAGATGATTTTAGTGTCATTAAAGAAGTGGATCAAGATCATACATGTGACCCAGACCATGTAGAGCGTGAACGATATCATCTTAATATGGTAACTTAACGCGCTCAATCTTATCCAATAATCAAAACTCTATGGTAATACTTATTTTAATTATGTTTAATCTTGGCAACGAACTATAAGGATGATTGCTGAGATCAACATATCAAAACAAATTTAATGAAAATAAAGTCTAATAAACATGATTTATTCAAGCACTAGTTTTTTTTTGTAATAATTTTGAACGGATTATAGCAGTGACAGAGTTTTGTGATAGGACGGTTAGATATTGCGGATTTCAATAAGATTCAGTATTTTCGTTTTTAAATTTAGAACATTCTCGATATTTTATACAAAAGCATGTATGATACTAGAAACGATTACACTTCGTAAGTTTTGTTTATAGAAACTAGAGAGTCTGATCTACTACGACAGAAATACAAATACGAAAAGCTACATAGGAATACGAGTTCTAAGTACAGATAAACTTCAGATGTTCAGCGACAGGTCGAAATAAACGTGGCGTTATGATATTTGCCATCTCTGAAACAATTTCATTCTGTATTTGATTTGAAATCAAAACGGAAACAGAACTTCTATTTCGATAAAATAATTTAGGTTGTGTAAACGCCATCAGGCATTAAATGGAATACAAATATAAGGTGTTATTCACAACTCGCCTCTGTGGTCTGATTGTCAAGGTCCGTGGTTCGTGAGAAATCTTAAATCTACTCAATCACTACACTTATCAGATTTGTTGTCATCTTCCCAAGAAAGTTTTTAAAGAGTACCATGAGAACGAGACAAGAATGCTTCCCCATTCTTCTCTCGTCGTCGCTCTTCTGAAGGAGTAGAACAATAGTCTAAAATATTTCGTCTACATCGAAACGTCACTTTCTTCATATCTTTGTATGGGAGTTGAAGTTTAACCCGTGAAAAATGACATGACGGTGTAGACAAAATGTTTCTCGAGTTCCTTATGCTACGCGTGCTGGAGATGTTTTAGGAACTGGTTATATTTTGCAACATGCTCTATGAACTTGTCAATAAAGTTCATAGTATGACCACATATAATGTAGGTCGTAAAGTAAGTTAATGAGTTAACACATTATTGTACCAGATAGTGCCACCTAAGTTAGTGTATAAGCAATAACTTAAAGAAAACTAAAGGAAAGCGTCGTGTATTAAGTGGAATCTCCAAAAAATTTCAAAATTATGTTAATTATTAAATTATGTTAATTGGAAAAACATTGGTTCATGATTCGAACTATTGACCGAATCATGAACAAATGTTTTTCCTTTAAATGGACCAATTTTATTAATTTAAAAATTTAAGAAAGACTGTATTCGTATGTTTTGCTCTTTTGAAATATCGTCAAATTTGTTAGCTGCATGTCAGAGATCAGCAGAAATATCGGATTTTTTTAGGATTTTTGATGATTGATATCCCAGTTATAATGGATGAGAAAACGGAAAACAAACGGAGGACATCGTTTGTATAAAAAAAATGCACTCGTTTTTTACTCTTAAAACCTTTTAGGTAAGATGTAAATTTCTACTTTTGTATCAGACACTTTTAAAGCGATTAGCGCGATAGCTGTGTCATTTCAATATTTGTACGAAGTTGATGAATGAAATCTAGTCTCTCATTCTTTTACAATATAAAATGATTGAATGATAATTTTATATAAATCTAACTGAGATTTATTGCTACTTTATTCCGTAGTACAATTGTCAAATGTTTTTGAATAGTTATTTTTTTCATTTTCAGTTTTTGAGATACCGAGTCGTTACAAAAATGGCAGAAAGAAAATGTTAATGATCAACGGTTATACCTTCTCGGAGTACTTTCCTTGTTACTGGTATTGTACTAAGAAGAAACACGGCTGTCACGCAAAGGCTCGGACTAATACAGATGGAATTTTGGTGTCATTGCACGAGGAACATCATCATGAACCACCCACCTACACTAGAACTGCCAATGGTTCTTTTATAAAATTATTTTAAATTTTCTGTTGTCTGTATATTTTATAATTCCTATAAGCTCTTTTACTGAATAGAAAATTCTCAGCTATAATCCAATTTTCTTTGTTTGTTTTACATAATTATCTTTAATTAGTATTGTCCTTTTTAATATGTTTATTAAGCTATCTAATACAAAGTAATATGTTATCAATAAACAGTTATTATGTGAAGAAAGATATTTTGCCTGATGTATGGTTTATTAATGTGTTAAATTTTTTATTCACATCTCTTACTGAGTTTTGTTGCTTATGAGGGCAAATCTTGGAAGAACCTATTTCGGGATAATTGATGATTTTTATTATTATAAGCTCCACAATTTTATTAAATATCTTGTTTTTTGGTACCGTTTTTATTATTGTTAAAACGTTACACCTTAGTTTAATTAAAATAAACATTCTATATCTTTAATATTGAATTACTAAATAAATTCTGAAATATGTTGTTATTTAATTTATTAGGCTCCATATATTCACTGAAAATTATATTTTATTGAAATTTAATTGCTTCTGGACTCCACGGCTTAACAGTTTAATTATGTTGAAGGTTCGTAGAACCAAAGAGCAAAGAGTAAACGCCAGATTATATTTCAATTTTAAAATAAGCAATTAATCAAACAATATCTTCACAAGTAGATATAACTATTTAACGATCACTCTTCGGCATAAGTGTACGTAGTTCTTTTTAGTTATTTCAATCTATCTAGTATTTTGAAGTACAACCGCTATTTCATATTTAATTTAAAACATAAAATTAAGCTGATGAAATATGCGGCCTTACTTCCAAGATACCACGGCAAAGGTTTCAACCGTTAAGAACAGACGAGTGAGCTGATTTCAATGGTCATCAGAACTGAAACGGAATTTGTTGGTCCATTTATATTGTTATTGCTGACGGTGAAATTAACGGATGATTGCAGTCTTCTATCCCTGCTTATAGGAATATAATTCATATGTTGATTTATTAACGATTTTTAATAAGTGGTACGCTTTTAATTTCTTAAAAATTAGGAGAATTAGAATGTAATTTTCAATACAATTTTGTAATTTCAGACATCGTCACAGCGATAATGCGGGCTCGCTTCGCTAGAGAGTCCACGAACATTTATATTGGAGGTCACAAATACTTCAGACATTCACGATCTCTTATCGGCGATAGAATAAGGTGGACATGCTCTAAGAAACACAAGCACAAGTGCAAAGCTTCCGCTGTCACTATAGACGGTATAGTAGTGTCCACGACGGGTCTACATTCACATGCTTAAGGAAAACGCAGGAATTTAAACTGGAAGGAATATTCTGGACCTTATTATCCACCTTTGGTTGACAATGACGATAGTTTACACATCTGTGGTTGACAACAATAGTTGCATAACTAAAAAAAAATCAGTTTTCTTGTGGTTAGTTGAGATTTAACTGCTCTGTGTAGTGTTATTGCATTATTACTACATTATTGCTAACGTGCCTTCTAAACAGAGAGGGAATGGTATATTCTACGTTTTAATGCATATGGGCACATTTTTGTACGTTATACTTTGGATGAAGATTTGATCTTTTCCTAACTATATGTGATAAAGTTTTAAAAAGATATACACTTTCCAAAAAAAAATTAAGGATTTTGTAAGAAATGCGCCTTTTAATCGAAAGTGTTGTTGAGTTGGAATGGGAAATATTTGTTTCTTTGTATCCACTAATACATACAAATGTATTGAATTATGGCATTGGTTTAGCAACTTATCGTAAGTACAAAAATAATCAGAAAAGGCTGATATTTGTGTCTTTTATGGTACAAAATTTTATGAGAAAAAATAAGAAATCTAATTGGTCTTCATATTGGTCAACTAATTTTAGAAATAAAATAAGTATTATCGGAGAGAACCTCTCATATCCAATGTTTGCATCTTTACCCATTTACAATATTTACGATGATATCAGACCACGCACTTTTATCCCAAATGCAGTTGGGTTATCACCCGTTCGTGCTAATTTAGATAGCAATATATTGTCTATTGCGGAAATTATCGTTCTAGACAATTATGTGCAATATGTAATATGAAACTGAATTTCACTTTATATACAAATGAAGTGAGTGCTTTCTATCGGATACGATTTATAATATTTCTACACTAGCTTTAAAAATAATGTTTGGTATTTTTTGTTTATAATTATTTTAGTTTCTTGGAACAGGCAGGTCTTAGCTTAAATGGTGCAATGTGCATGTTCTATCTGAATTTTAAGTAGGTAAGGCTCAGTTTTAAGGTGCGACTAATAAGTATTGAAATATTCGTCTTGACGTTTTTTTTGTAGAAGTATACGTATACAGTTCTAAAGTATGTGTAAGAATTTCCTTCTAATATCACTAAAGACAAAGATTTAAAATCATCTATTATTAAAGTATTAAAATGGTTAGTTATGTAAAATTGTGTTGCGTTAAGTTTTTTATGATAGATTACTTATGGCGGAATATTTTATAAGAGTAATATATTTTTATACTATTTGATGTTAAAATGTAATATTAATATTAAGACATTCCACGCGATATACTTAGATATATAGTTTTGTTCTGAAAGCTAAAGGATTCCTAATTGACCTATAAAACAGAAGTTACACGTGAAGCAAATAAATACGAATAATTTTTGGTATTACAAAACCAAGCTTTTATTTTTCAATATAAACAAGTTGTGCTTTAGGTGGCAGCACGGAAAGCGTTACTAACCCCTCAGATATATATTCACAAAGTAATTTTACCAACCTGTCAAATGTTCATAAGAAATTAACAGCTGAAACCATTCCATTAAAATAAATATAACCAATAAAAGCTAAATGTAAGCAATTAATTATTTGCAGAAATTTCCCGTAAAAGAGTATTAATTTATTATTCAAATTATAACGCCTGAAAGGTGTGTACGCGCATGTTATTTCAATTCGAGAAATGAAGGCTTTTGGATTTTGTTTTCCTACTTGGCCGTCTTTATCAGCACTCAAGGCCAACTATAATTTTGACGAAGTATCATTGAACATTATATTTTATTCATTTAAATATCAAAATTAATAGTTTTATCCGTGTAATTGAAGTGCCACGAAATAGACGACCTGCACGCCTAAATGATTCAGTTTTATCTATTAGGTTATCATCATTATGTCAGCCGAGAGACGTCCACTGTTGGGTATAGGCCTCTCTTTAGGATCACCCATTCGATCGGTCCTGCGCTGTCATATACAGCGACTTTCCGTGCGCTTTAACAGATTGTCGGACCATCAAGTGGGACGTCTACCAATGAAGCGTCTTTCGCCACTCAAGGACCTTACAGCCCCAACAGTCGTCAGTCCTCCTTGCCATGTGCCCTGCCCTCTGTCACCTGAGGCTCGTTTTAATTAGTATCCCTCAATTCGGAATCCTGCAGTCGACCGACTTGATTATTAAAAGTTTTGTTATATCTTTGTAAAAAATATTTTTATTATTTTATTCTAAGTAATTATACCTACCAAAGGTTTATTCTCTTTTAGTTGCTTAAATAAATAAGGTGGTTTGGAATCAATTTTGGAACGAAATGTGATCAAAATTTTTAAAAGATTTAAATAAATTATATGTATATTATTATTAATAAAAACCTAGTTTATAAGTACTATTTGATAACATTAAAAATGTTCTCAATAGAATAATATACACTTTCACAATGTTTTGATTCTTTACACGTGTAATGGCTGACTTTAGTGGAACCAAAATAAATATTGATAATTTTCATTAAAATAATAAACTTGTACTTATTGCATTTCATATTTATTGTTATTGTGCTTTCATTCATAAAAATTTATAACGGAAACAAAACAAACAAGAAACAGACAGACAGAGTAAATTCATATTTAATTTTGTAACTATTAACATATATATTTGACATATATAAATGTTTACATGGGTCTATTTAAAAGGCCTATATTTGCTTAGTTATCAGACGCTGCAGTAATTAGTATTGTGTTAGTATTTAAAATTGATTATTTAGTATTTCTTATTATAGTATTTCTTATTATTTAGTATTTATTATATAGTATTTCTTCTATTATTTAGTAAATTTAATAACATTTCGACACTTTGTCTGATCATAAAAACGATCACAATAATATTTCTTACAAAATTATCGTTTTGAATAATGTGTTCTGTTGAAATTTAGATATCAGCATAAAAACACTGATTTGCTAACGTAAAGAACACAGAAAAGTTCACAGAAAATATCAAAAATATATATAGAAGGGTATAATTTATTTTCTATATGTAATCATAAATTATTAATTCTTTTTATTTATTCAAGTTATTTCTTTCAGCATGTCAAATAATTAAACTCTTCAACGGCGCAGATATTCTTCTTTGGAATGGCTACTCATATAACAGGAAAACATCCGCAAGGAATAATAGTCTGCGTTGGTACTGCAACAAATATCATCGCGGATGCAAGGCAACCTTAGTAACCACTCAAGATCTTGTAGCTCTACAGAGTTCTGGCGATCATAAACATGAACCTACTACGTATTTTAAACACGTAACAGGAATATATTTTCGAAAATAATTATACAATATTTTACTAATGATGATTACGTAATTAAGAATTTGCCTTTTTTTAGCATAAAGTGACTGATTTCTTGCTGTGCTACAGATTCGTTTTTGTATTTATATCGCGATTTCTGGAATCAATAAATAATTTCCAAAGCTAGTAAAGTATTTTATATTGGAAATAATTTAGTAACCTAAAAAATAGAGATCGATAACACATTTGTACAAACGCGGCAATCTATTTTCTTCCACAGTTTAATCATGTACTGCCTCAGGTTTGCCTGCACAGAAGGACTTCGTTAAAATTTAACAGTTTTCTAATCTAATCAACAATAAATAATGATGTGCATAAAAACCTCATTGCTCTAATATCTCATTGCTGTGCAATAAGTAATTTCGATGTGCAAGTAATTTCTTTTTTATTGTACTCAGCTCCTGGTGGTGAATTATGAACTCTTATATTCTTATTCAGTTTAAGACATACATATCATAGTGAACTTTATTAGCTAAGCAGTAGAGTTCAAAATCAAGCAAAAAATAAACAGTTATAAAACTAAACGAACTTAAGCGTTCAAGATAAATTATCTGATCAACCACAGTATTTCCAGGAGTCACACCACTCTATTCTACTTTTATTTCGAGGAGGATATATGGCTAACTAAGCGGCGGTCGTCACTAAAACTTTTCTGTAACTCCATTGCCCTAAGCGGGAGTGAATTGGTATCTGACGACGCAATTCACCAAAATAAGTCTCTTTATCTGTTCTACCTAACATAAGTGTTATTTCCAGAATGCCGTATGATCAAACTATACAATGGAGTCGACATTTTAATATGGCAAGGTCACTCATACAACAGAAAAAGACCTTCAAAACTGAACAGGTTCCGCTGGTACTGTATCAGATACCACCGTGGATGTAAAGCAACATTGGTAACGAGTCATCAGTTAGTCGCTTTGGAGAGCTCCGGAGAACATAACCACGAACCTTCATTGTACTTTCAAGGTGCAAAAGGAATTTATTTTAGAACAAAAGTCTGAGGTTATATAAATTAAAAGGTTGTATTCGTTTCAAAATATAATGAGCGTCTTAAATAATTATACTAATTGTGGGGTTTTATTTCAAAGTATGTAATATGTACGTAGTATACATATACAATATTAATTCGTCTTGAATTCAAGTATCTGTATATAAAAATAAATTAAATACGACTTTAATCATGCGAAGTGTTCCGGAGTCCAACCTCTATAGCTGCGTCTATGACCGACATGACATTCAACAAACGGCAAGAGAGAAACAGACATCAAATCTCGAATTGCCAGGACAATTTTTGCTTTTCTATTCTTAAATAGTCGTTTTTCTTCCTTCTTGATGACGAGGCCAAACACGAAGCTTCTTGACTAGCTTCATCGTCAACATAGATGACAGATTGGAAAATTTAAATGTTGAGTCCTAAAACCTTTCTCTTGAGATGAACTGAGGCTGAATCAGAAACCGTTTTCACTATTGATGCGAGTATTATTTATAACTGTCAAAATTTTCTAAGGATATAAATTCAATTATAAGATTACAGTCGCGAACGAATAACTAGTAATAGTTTAAATGTGATTCTTATATCATAAACAAGGTTTTTAGTGACTGAACTCTTAGTCAAGATAAACAGCGTAAAGACATGTGAAGTCAGATGCACTAATTTGAAAGTAAACAGTGTCATTACTGCAAATCTAAATCAGTCAGCATGCTGAATTTTGTCAAGTCTAAAGCAATTTAGACAGGAGTAATTAGAATAGGAATGCATTCAGTTATCTAGCCCAAAGCGCTGGCAGTGCTTCTCAGATCATGTGTATATCTATTTTTATTTATAACGTCACTGTTTAGTTGATTAGGATTTCTAGAAAATCTTTGAAAGTTGTGAAATTAAGACTCTTAAATAAATTCAATATTATAACTGGTTCTTTTTTTGGCTCACTACCTTACGCTTTATTTTTATAAAAGCTGTGCACAATAAACAAATTTATGCTCCAGGGGTAATAGTTAAAATGGCCAGAGGAAGCAATAGTTTGAAAGTTGGAGGGTATTTGTACAATAGACGACAGGCGGCACGAGGCAACAACTGGAGATGGCACTGCTGCATGTATCACAAGGGCTGTAAAGCAGGCGCCGTTACCACTAAAGACTATTTAGTCACCGGTTATTTCATGGAACATGACCATCCTCCTCCAAATATTTGCATTTCGTCTGAAGGAGTTTGTTATTATAATAAATTTAATGCATTCAGAGAAACAAGGAAATATTTGTAAAGTTCCATTGTATGGCTTTCCTTTCCTAGTATTTAGATAGCGTAAATAAATACTGCTAGTATTTTAGAAATAATCATGGTGATTATATTTGTATAGAAGATTTGTATTGACCTTATTATGAATAGCTGCTTAATCTGATTATGTCTGGAAATAGGTCCAGAATTATATTAGAAGTAGGTTAGGTTTTAAAATCCACAAATCGTGCTTGAATTAAAAATTATATCTCCTTATAATTGATATATTACATTTCTTTTGGAAAAATATTGAAAGTAAAATGGATTTATATGCATTAATAAATTTTTAAATTTTTTACTTTTTAGCTAACACAAGAATTAAAAATTTGATCAACGTTTTGTTTTCTAAACATAGTTTCTAAGATTTGCATACTTTTGTGTAGCTTAGATAGCATCTTTCAATAATTGTACTATATTTCTTGAAATGTTGTTTGTGTTATATATTTTTTAATATTTATTTATAGATTTATATATACGCAATAATTTCAAATAAAATATAATGTATGCAGAAAAATTAGTAAATAGGTACAGTTTAATTTTCAAGAATATATTTATTACATAACATAAATGCTTATTTCTGGTTTTATAACTTATTGTTGTTCTCTTTCTCATTATTACGATGTTTTTAGTGTCATTTGTGTACAACTCGCGTGGTAAACGCCTGGCGCTGGTCGGCGGGTACACATATTACTACTGCAGCAAGTTGGGATCTCATGGGTTGCCCGACGGAATGGGCATGTGGCGGTGCACCAGTGGGTATCCTTGCAAAGCCAGATTTAAGGCCTCCGGCAACGGTGAAATGATCAGAATCACAACTCTGTCACACACGCACGATCCACCGTCTGTCGCCATCAAAAATGGCTGCTTATTCAGAATATCCAAGAGGGGCTGTATCAATTACAACTAAATTATAGATTATATTAGTCATATTTTAGTCAACTTTACAAATAATGTCTTAATATAAATATAAATTATATAAATATAATTAAGTAAGCTTTAATTGTAATTATGTAAGTACTAATAAATTATTAGGCAGCATTATCGGAATTATTTTTTCTTTTCTAATTTTTCTTAATTATACAATTGTCTAAATTAAACAGTAGGAGCAATTGAGTGTCTACCTGCTAATCATTTTTTACTGGTTTTCAGTGAAATTCGTAAAGAATCATTTAGGGAAACCGTTGACAATTGTGCAAGGGTATACTTACTACTGTGGTATGAAAGGTGCAAAGAGAAACACTTGGAGGTGCACGAGTTGGGCTCGCTGCAGGGCCAGGTTCATCATAACAGTGGCGGGGAACGTAATTGTCGATGCATTTTTGAAGCATAACCACAGGCCACCCAAATTCTTGCTTAAGAACGAAGTTTACTACAAGATTTAACTGTAGTGTACCATTAATTAATAATAGTAAATACGACTTGAAGTCAGTATATTCTAATATTGAATTTTTAGTTTAATGAATCAAAAGCTCTGCATTCAGAGCTCAAATGTTGTTCTTTTGAATTGTCGTAATTTAACCCACCAGTGCTTCGACAAATACTTTAGCTAAGATGAAGTGGCGTAAGGAACTCCTTAACATTTCAATATTTATTCGTATCGATCGATTCTATCAGAATTTCAACAAAAATTGCATGGTAAAGATCCCATTTGTAATTCTAATTTTATATTAGTTACCATAAATGTATAAACATATATAAGGATTTTATGGGCTTAACGATTATTTTTGTTACTCTAGTAATATTAAATTTTTGATCGGGAGCTATATCCTACACAGATATCCGTTTGATTTTTGTATTATATTTATTAAAAGAATGATAGTCACGTGTAGATAACAGCGGATTCAATAATTATTTTACCAATTTTAGTCGACAAAAGAGTTATGATCCATAACAAAATCCACATGAAGTTACCGCTTACACATAATATATGTAACATAAATGTACATATGTAAAATATTATAATTTGTGTATTAATAAACTCGTTAACGAAATTTATTTTTTTATTTAAGGGAAAAACGTATTCCGAAAACGCATAGACACCAGGAATACGTAGTGTCTGGAATTTGGAGAGTTGTCTCTTATATAGTATATCCCTAACAAGCAACATGTGTATATTCACTGAAAAAGCCGACAACTTAAATAAACAAATGATGCCAGTTTTTAGGGTACTGCTGTTGGGATAAATAAAATGATTTTTATCGAAAAAAGAAACTCTTTCTCTTTGCTGGTACACACAAAGAAAAAATTTTTTAACCGTACAGTCCTGTGTAATTATTATTATTCTTTTGAAATAAATTGTACGTCTTCCCTCGACGGCTCGAGGGATGGGAGAATACCCATTGACAGAAGAGGCCAGAGGATCAAGACGACAGAGAGAGGAATCGGCGGACAATTCTTATTATTCTTTCTTTATTTATTATGCACGACTATGACTAATATGTCTACTGAAACTTTATAGACCTCTTTTTAGGAATGTAGCTTAAATTTTTTTATGGGTATGCGTTTTAGTTCTTTGGGATTGTAATATCGAATTTACTTGATCAAATTTAATTGTAGATGTTACTTGAATTTACTGTTGAATGTCAAAAGTGGTGAGGTAAATTGCGTGAGGTCTTCAATCACAGGGGAACTGCCTATCTTACTTCAAACTGCTGGAATATAATGCTGTTAAGACTATTGTTTTGGTGGTAGATATAGGTAAGATGGTGGTAGCTAATCAGGCGGACTTAGAAAAAGCTCTAGCACAAACCCTGCTGGGAATTTAACCTTTGATCAATTTCTTTATTTCAGTGACTTACGTCAAGAATTCGAAGGGGAAAATGATTTCAATTTGGCAAGGGCACACTTTCTACTTAGACGGTAGGAGGAAGAAAACCAATGTTTGGCAGTGTACTAGGACTGGAAAATGCAATGCTAGATTTATAACTACCAAGAAAGGAGAGATGATGCGGACATTCCCGGAACACTCACACCCACCACCGACATTTACTATAAATGACGGCCTGCTCTGTAAGATTTGAAAATCAGTTCCCGATTTAATTTTGGGAAGATTTTCATTAGAAAAATTAATTTATGAGTAGAATTGAAACTTCAATAGAACTGGCAGGAAATTTCCTAAACCTTGTCTGCTGTTTGTTATTCATTATATATGACTTCACGAAGTCGTATAAGAAATAAATAACAGTAGAAACTTTTCACAATCACTTTTTAATGAATAAGTATGTTATTAGTAAAATTTAGTATGACCTGTTTAACTACATTTAACCTATATAAAATAGCGTGAATTCTAGTCTTAAATATAAATAGTCTAATGTATATAGTGTAATATATATAAATAATTCTACTTGCACGTATATGTTATTAACATAATTGTTAATAACATATACGTGCAAGTAGAATTATTCAATTTAATTAATAAATATTTTCTTTCATCATTAGAAATAGCGCATTTATTATCTTGTAAAGCTACGTCAAAACGAACTCTCGCCGGAATATCGTGATTAATTATTATTTAATTCAGGACGTAAAATCGCTCCAATTTGGAACCTATATTAGGTTAGTGAGACGACCAATGAACAGGTGTAAGCGGGCTTAAAAGAACACATGTCAACGCTGTGGATTGGATCAAAGATCTTCTCCCTGGACGGAAGCCGCCAGACGCCCCCCATATCCTAATAGTGAGCTTATTGGGCTTGCCCTCAGAGAACCGACCTTCGGGTTTCAGTCGGATACTCTCACTTTCCAAGAAAGGCACTTGGTCCTCTATTATATCTTCTTCAAATTTTTGAAATACGTGTGAGTTTAAATGTTAAACTCTGTATCATTTTGGCGGGAAATAAAATGTCACAGATTTCTCTGACCCACCACCTTTTTACGTACTACCAATACGAAATAAATTTGGTTTCATTTGAACTTTCTTCACTTTTTATTAAAGTGTATAGGTCGAATTAATTGAATTTATTATTATGTTTTAAAAAGATAAATATTTCTGTTATTTAATTTCTCAGTTGAAAGGGCCACCACTATCAGAGGAAAAAATGTTTTGATAGTAAACGGTCACACCTTCTACTGCCAACGACAGCACTATGCCACAAATAACTGGGTCTGTTCAAGAGTTTCTCTCAAGTGTAGAGCACGATTGGTCACTACGAAAGACAACGAGATACTGCGGGCTTTCCTTGAGCACTGCCACAGTCCAGGAAAATATACTATTAAAAATGGTACATATTACAAAATCTAGGAGCTAAGTTAATTTTACCGAGTTGTTTCTGCACTGTCATTAAATGCCTATAGATGTATCACTGTTAGCCAATTGTATTTCCGTTTCTATTAAAGCAATTGCCATTATGGTTGATCTAAAATGAAGTCTCGAGTTCCCCTGTGCCTTTTAATAACCTCTTTCGATCTTTCATTGTGCTATAAGACCCGAATTTTATTTGTCACATGTAGACAGACCTACATAGTATTGCGATGCACGAAAAAAGGTGTAAATAGAATAAAACATTTATTTGTATTCAAAATAATACTGCGTGAATTTTATCGAATCGTTATTAATATTGTTAAGGATTTGAAATTGCTAAAGAAGGAGGTAGATAAGTTATTGTACTTTGAAAGAATTGTACTCAGACGTTATATAAAAAGTGACAGATTGGTTAATATGACAGTCTATGTATTCTATTATAAAAGGTTGGGGAAAAAGTTTCTTCGCATTTGATATGAATTGATTTAAAATAAGTAAAAAACTGATTTAAAATAAGAATTATAATGTCATATAAAATGAATTTTTATATTTACCGTAAAATAATTAAATTAAAATTCTATTGCTTTCGTTCAAATTCTTATCTCCTGTTGCAAGTGGGATGAAATGTTATTATATTAAAATATTCTAGTTAAACCATACTTTACTCGGTCTTTCTTAGCTTTTTAATATTCTCCACAAGCGATCACACAGTTCGTTCGCTCGCTACGCTGCGGCCGCGTCTTTTGTATTCACGCGAACCTTACCTTCGATCACATACTCATACTTTCTGTTTAACATCTTTGTCTTTTAATTAGTTTCGACACACAAGAGTAGTTTCCGGAAAATAATAATATTGATTTTTTCTTTCATCTCAAAGTTTGAATTGTTTAAATTTATTTTAGTGAAATAGATAAAACATTGTTGTTGTACCCGCATATGTTACATTATTTCTATTCTCATATAAAAATAGTGAATTGTGTTATGAAATTATTTCCTGTTTCACCGATCGCTTGAATCGAATACTCCTTTGATATTTCCAAGGGTTGGTAAGTCTGCATGTGTTATATGTAAAAATATAATAAATATTTTTAATTGTGAACTGTTTTTGCAGACAAATTGATGTAAGTATTTAAATTCACTTCACGTACAAATTTGTACACTTTTTTTTATTAAAAGAACATTAAGTTACATATTTTGTTGTATTATTTTTCTGTACAGCTGTCAAGATAAACTCAAATATGTCTAGATTACGTGTAAAAGTCAATCTTATGGTATTAATATAAGGTTGAATTATGATTAGGCATTACTTTTGACACAGGTAGGTAACCCCAGGCAGATGCAAGCTTGTGTTTGGGGTTGCAATAATCTGAACCGGTGCCGTGAGATGCGGTCTTCGAATAATATAATGTTTCGTCTATAATGTGACGGCTGGTTGTGCGTTTAAGTCATGTTTATTTTATAACACTAGAAAAGTAACAAAATTACATAAAATACTTCCATTCATACTTGTAATTTATAGAAATGACATGAAAGGTTCTTAATACCCTCCCGCCTTTGATTATTATCCTTGTATATTGTGCTTACGTTGTAAGTACCTACTTCGCAAATAATAATTAGTAAGTATTTTTAAATAGTATGGAGTTTAAGTAAAGTTTTGAACGAATTCTTATGTTTATTTAAACAAAGACCATTTTTATAGGAATTATGTGGTTATATAATACCTTCGGCAAACAACTAGCTGATATAAACAAATTTAGCTTCTATTGCAATAAAAAGAAAGGAGATATAAACGCCTATTGGCGGTGTACTGCCGGTCGTAAATGCAAAGCGTGTTTCTATATAAAACAAGAAATTGGGATAATCACATAGTCGAACTTTATCCATAACCTTTACCCTACGGATTTCATCATTGAAAATAATATTCTTTATAGATTATAAATAAAAAAAAAGTGTTGTGCACAGTTCTTTAAAAATAAAGATACAAATAACATACCTTTTAAGACTCCTTTTTCGATTAGTGATTTTGTGATTAGTAACTAGTTAGTAAATGCTACTAACGGCTATGCGCTACGTCATTGCGCTACATAGACAAATTAGTATTGAGTAACCGAGAATGGTTAACTAGCAAAAAGTTTTACTTATGATTATATTATTTCCAGGTGTACTACAAGTAATATTCGTAAGGAGGCCCTCTGGCAAGATTTTGGGACTAATGAATGGCTTCTCATACTATATGAGCAAAAGCAACGTGACTACCCAATCGTGGCGATGCACCAAAGCAGGCGCATGCAAAGCAAGATTCAATATTGATAATATTAGTGGTCGTATCTTGAAATCATTTTCCTTTCACAACCATGATCCACCGAATTTTTTTATCAAGGACGGTGTTTATATTAGGTTTTGACGTGATGATAAAAAAATATATAAAAGTATATAATATTATAGTGTTTATTACGACATTTTAAACATATGACTGTCATGTTGAAAGATCCACTTTGTATTTTGTATTAGCTTTTAAGTATATTTTTTAAACTTGGTAATATATCGAGTCTAACTAAACGAAAAATTTCTATATTATAGTCATTAAATAAAATATGACTAACGTGATAAATGTTGTTATTCCAACCGATAAATGAATTATCTATGTTTTGTTTATAATATTAAGAATTTCTTTATCATAAATGTATTTAAATTAACATGTTATTTGAATTTTTATTAACCTCATATTTACTTATGATGTCTATGGTACTTAAAATTATTTTCCAGTCTCATTAGAAACATAATTTACAGAATATTACCGCCTCTGTGGCTTACCTACTTACTACCTACTTCAGATCGAAGTTATGGGGTTCAACTCCCAATGGAGGCAGTTATTATAAATATAATATTTATATATATAAGTCAATATACATAACTCTTACTTCCACTAAGTCAGCCTGGTTACCTGCCACCATCTTACCTAAGTACCGCCATTACAATAGTATTAATTCCAACAATAGTATCGCTTCCATCTTCGGCCTTATCTTTATTTACGGTGAGATGAAAGTCAATAGCTACCATAGCGGTTATTTATTTATACCAATAAATAAATTATTTACAGAATCATTTAACGGTTAGATACTTACTTAATTCTAAATATAAGAAATTGCATTAATTTTTTGTCGTAAAAGATTAGAACCTTGAATTGTGCTTGAATGAATCGTTGCCATGGTTTTTTAATATTACAGTTCAGTGGGTGCTCAACAGAGCTGGCAGGAAGGTGGCCGTTATAAACGAGTTCACATATTACAAGGACAAGGTGGGAGCCAACAGCGAAATCTGGAGATGTACCAAAGGCTCTAAGTGCAAAGCTCGATTCACTATTGACAAAGAAATGAACATATTAATAAGTTACATGTTTCACACTCATAAACCTTTTAAATTTATCATTAATAACGGTGTGTTATTTAAAATATAAGCCACCAATATGTACAGGTAATTGATAAAAGAATTTCTTTTGTTATTTTAGTAAATGTAACATGTAACATTTCTATATAGTTGCAATGATGTCTGAACAAAGAAACAGCCAGATTTGTATGTATTAAAATATATAGCTTAAATATTGTATTGGTTCCTTTTTTATTATACCTATACAATTCCATCTTACAATGGTTTTAAGTTTTGAATTCTAAATCGCAGAGACTTGGTGATTCTTCATATTGAGTTTTGTATCAAAAGTCAACAAATTAATTGTAATATATTACTAATTTTACGTATTTTCTTTATTACTTACACATCTCATAATGTACATAGGCTAAAAGCTAAATTAAGAAGCTATATTTGCTTTAGCTTTAATTAAAAGCTATATTTTGTATGCAGTTCTTAATGGTGTCCTCCACTATTAGAGAACATTGTCACTCTATTCTGTATTGACTTTTGATCTGAAAACCCACGTGTTGTATCTTGACAATATCGTCGTATGGATTGTTATAGAATTCGAAGGAAGCGTCTAAAGAGGTTAACGTTACAAAGCGTAAATTGATTGCTGATAGTAACTACAAAGACATATTTATCATGCAGTTCAATAGGTACATGACCAGGCAGGCCGGCTGGTGGCAATTAATCACAACTTTACCTATCACAAGGCTAAGTGTCATTATCGTCATCGCCATTGACACTGAGTTGCACTAGAGGGTTCAAGTGCAAAGCTTGGTTCAACCTCGATAAGAATATGGATCTATTAGACTCCACACTCAACGTGAGCTAACTGATGATCATCATCACATGAAATTTTTAAATCAAACTAACACCCTTAGTTTATTTTGTATTCCCTCTTTTAATTTTGTATTTTAGAAAATTTATCTAACCTATAAAAGTATATCATTCTAAGGTAACATTTTTTTTTAATTTCAGTCCAATGGGTTTTAAACAAGTCAGGCAGGCAAGTGGCGGTTATAGACAATTTTACTTACTATTGCTTCAGACGCCAGCCCTTTTTTGATATCTGGAGGTGTACTACCTCATCAAGGTGTAAAGCTCGTTTCGTAGTCAGCAAAGATATGGAGATACTGAAGTTTTCGCTAGTTCATAATCATCCGGCTTCCGAATTCTATATCGAAAATGGGATTCTGATTAAATGTAAGCGTGGCAGAATAAGCTGATCGTACAATGATTGTTTATGTAAACAGGAAGATTTTTAATATTATTATATTATAATTATGTCTTAAGAATATTGTTCAAATTGTGTCAAGAAAACCACTCAAATTTTCCTGCCTCAGACTTGTTCTTGTTGAGATGGTCATGATTATTAATTATATTTTCGTGAATATGAAATCATTTTATAATTCATACACAATTTACAAAATTAGCTTTTAGCTAAGAAAAATTTACAAGTCATTTTATAAGAATCCATGTTAAGGCATTTTTTATATTTTTATAGAAAGATCGAGCAAATGACTCCATACCACCTGATGGTAAGCAGAAGTGGAGTCCAAATAAAAAGTTGACTAGTGCAAGTGAAACTATGCACTGCACTTTTTTCAATTATAAACCTGTTAAACTTAAATAATGATAATTACGAATATTAAAAAATATGTCTTTAAATTATAAGAAAGAATTTGGAACAAACTCTTTTGGAGTACAATTTTATTAATTTTCATTTATTTCATTTTGTTGTGAAAAGAAGAATTCAAAAAAATGAAGAATGCAGTCAAATATTATATATTTGTATTAAGATCTTGTTTCTTAAATGGTATCTAACAAATGTTTGAGTTTCAGATTAAATTAAGTTAGAGATCTATGTATTTTTTTTATTTTTATATGTTTTACGCCCGCGTACCACTCCCAAATATTGTATTTATAATTGTTCCACGTAATTCATTCGTCAGATATTTTAACGATGGAAATACTTCACATTATCTTTTTTTCCTTTAGGGATTGTTGCGTTACTTTGAAATATTCACTAAGGCCTGCTCATAGCAAAGTTCGTAAATCTCAACACCATCAAATCTAGATTTAGTGTAGTTCAAACTAGATTTTAGCTTTAATCTAGTTTTATGTCTAGGACTTTATCTAAATGTGATAAATTCGAGATTTTATTACATTTTGCCTTACACGTCTTACATAGATTTTGGCCAGTAATTTATGAATATAGGTTTAAAATAGTACGATAAATTTAGTTTGATGGTTGAACCTAAATCTCAACTATAAAATTGGAGATTTAATAAATTTGATGAAAGCGGCCCAAAATATAGAGATAGACGAACAATTTAACAGTAATTTTATAATAATCATAGGATATAAACGCTTAGAAACAGAGTATGCAAATTCATTTGAAAGTACTAAAACAGAAAAACTAATATTTTACAAACTAAAAATTGTCGAATAAATATTTCAATGTACTTACTATATCTTCTTTTTCAGTGAAATGGGTCGTTAATCAAAACGGGAAGAAGGTGGCAATTATTAATAACTATACCTATTATTTCGACCGATGCCAACAACATGGAGATATCTGGAGGTGCACCACATCCTCAAAATGCAAAGCCCGTATAGTGGTCTCGAAGCAGTTGGAGCTGCTGCAGACCTACACTGTACATTATCATCCACCACCCCCGTTCGTTATCAAAGATGGCGTCTTAATGAAGCCGAGGCGCCAACCGATTGGCGGCCCTAAAAAATAATAACCTCGATTAAGTTGTACGGAAACCTATTTTGCATATTTTTTTTACACTTTTTATCCTATATATCTAATTATTAATTATGTTAAGACATTTTATTTGTACTTACTTTTCAACTACTTTAAAAGATCTATAAAAATATTTCATAATTATTTCTTGAGCGACGTGGTTAAATGACTTCAGAATCAATTATTTTTGTCATTAATTTCATTACATTTTATTTACATTCGTATATTGACACTCATAAAAATATAAGAATTTTTTTTATAAATCTTAGTTATTCGATTCCAGTAAGTATGTATAAGTTTTTATCTTAATTTACTAATCTTTAAGACGTTAATGATCGTTATGATCCATAAATCGATATGAAGTTCTCTAATTTTCTTTAGTAGTTTAAGCTTAATTCCTACTACTTCCTATTACTTCTTATTACTTGCCTACTCGTATTAATTTTTTACCATGGCTTATTAGAAACGGTTCTAATTTTAATTTAAAATGACACAAATCCAATTAATCCATCAAGCATGTACAAGTCAGTATTAGATTTAATTGTGTGTGGCTGATGACTACCGTCAAGCCAGTACCGTTCGAAAGATTGAGGTAAGATCCTTTCTTTAGAGTCCGAAGTTGACTGGAAGGTGAATAACAAATGGTCCACCTTTGATCTGCCAGCCAGCTCTAATATAGCAGTTTGGATATTGCTTTGTTCAATTTAAATTTGCAATTTAAATAACAAGCGTACAAAAAATCGATCACTTCTGCCAGCTAGATCTTAAATAGCAATTTTAAAGAATATTAGGTCGTTACTACACTGAAACTGCAAACCGACTTTGCAGTTTACTTGCAGTAGGCGTGCTGTTTTTGTCCGTCGGGCTGAAAATAAGCTGTGTAACAATAGCCTGCATGGCGAGATAAATTTCGCGTAAAAATATTAATCAAAAAATCTTAAATTATAAAATACGCGCCAGCGACAAAGTTGGATTAACACATAAAAAAGGTAAGCCCTGGAACATGTCAGTTTTAAAAGTCACATCTTGGTGTACAATGTGAGTAATGTTTAAATTTAAATAATTTATTATCTTTCAAGGAGTTTTTTTAGTTTATGGTTTTAAAAATAAGTATTTATTATTTAGGCGATGGTATTGGATCAAATTCATTTAAGTTAATATTTTACGAATAAAAGATAAAAACTAGAATAAAAAATTAGAAAAAAAAATGTTTTACTTATTAGACAGTTACTTATAATATTTTCAATGTATTCTAGCTAAGTAGAATTTAGGCATGTATTCAAGACTAAAAATATAAAATAACAAAAAAATCAAATAATTTTAAATCAAAAAAATATGTTTTACAAATTTAAAACAATGATGTAGGTATTTATTAATTTTTTTAAGTTTAAATAAGTTTCCATTTCCTCTCTCATGTTTACAGACCTCATTCATACTCAAGCAACATAAAAGTATATAATTTGAAATAATCCATTCTCCCCACTGTCCGAAGTCTACTGTGACTACTGTTTTACTATATGACACTGGACACGGGTGTGCCTTGTTCATACATTGTAAAAAATCCAGGAGGAGAATAATATTTTGCGTTCAAATAACGTTGATAATGTAACTTAAAATTTAACTCCATAGCATAGTACGTAGACGAACAGAGTACTGCATAACAAGAGTAACACGTCAGTTCAAAAACACTATTTGTTACGATGGATTAAGCACCATACCACGTACATCAGAGTTGGCTTGAATCGCAAGCGAATGTACACTACATATATGAATTTCATTCTTTTCTATTATAAACGTTTAAAAATTGTGGTAAGATTATTTAAACCATGTTTATTTTTATGTAATTAAATGTATTAAATTGACATAACACCAGTTTTATATTGACCTAAAGTCGGCTAATAAATATGACTGTAGTTATAATCTCTGTTACCACATTGCATGCTGTGGTGTTAATTAGGAAAATATTTTATAATAATGTATGATAAGCAATTCGTGTATTTCACTTTATAATCCATTGTCAGTTCTTTATAAATAAATTAGGTTAAATAATTCGTTTATGTCAATAACCATACTTAACCCAACGCATGGCATGAAGTTACTTTGATTAAAAATAAAATTACCCGTACTATCCACAATTTTTTAAAGGAAAAATAATTTGGCAAAAAGAAAAATCATTGAATGTTCGCATCGGTAAAAAATACAAAACTAAACGTAAACAATTAGTATTACTATGTCACGAATGAAAAATATTACTAGAAATCAATTTAAAACTGTTCTTGTTGTTTCCCTGATTCTATCAACATAATCTCATGATTTTTATCGAACTGACCCAGAAGGAAATAATGTTTTAGTGCGACTGTATATATGTGGATTTTTTGTCTGTTCCATTATGACTTGGTTTAAAACCCAAGCTTTACTACAGTCAATTGGATTTTATGTTTTTTCTAAATTATTTTACTTGTTATAATGTCGGCAATTGGAGAGTAGTATCTCACTCATGGACTGTAGGCGACTGTAGGCTATAGAAAATTATAAAGCCAGACAATAAAATACTTTTTTTATTATTATTTTTAACAGGGTAGCTCTTGGCCTAAATTTCAGAGGAACTGGTAATCTTATCTCCAACATCCAAAAAACAAAAAAACAGAAATGAGAAAACCTAAACACCGCTGTGTCTCCCGGTTGTACCTAAACATGGAAAATAACTCCTTCATACAACATGGGTTCTTTTAAAAGAGGCGTGAAAAAGCACTTTTTGGTCCGGCAAGGTGAGGGTGGCTAATGCAGTATGTCGCAGACTGTACTAGTTATCAGGCGGTGTTGAGTCATTTGCTGAGGTTTTTATTAAAAAAAATCCTCATCGTAAATAATCAATTCCTAATTTACTAAATCTCTGTCAGCTGTAACTCAATAAGTGGAACTATTTTACAACAAAATAAGTCGTTTTTAATTTCTAGCCAGTTGTTAAATTATTTTAATTGTTTTCAGTGACATGGGTTCAGCATCGCAACGGAAAGCACGCGGTCATCGTCAACGGTTTCACTTATTACTGTAATAAGCAGGGCCATAAAACGGACATCTGGAGGTGTACCAACGGTTCCAACTGCAAGGCCAGGTTTACTATGTCCAAGATCGACTGGAAGATTATCAAAGGCAATTTGGATCACGATCACAAGCCGCCAAAGTACGTCGTGCAGGACGGTGTTTATTTTAAGATTTAAGCTTTCTGGCAACAAGAAAAAAGTATAAATGGAAATGTCCAAGTTGTTCGTTGAGTCGACTTCATAGTATAACGCAGTCAGATTAAGGAGGCCCATATTTACAGAACAGTAACAAAGTAGTGAGCCTAATAATGACTTACGCAACTAATTTGTTATGGAGAACTTAAATTCATCACTTATTACTTAATGTTCATAGTCACAATTGTAATATTGCGTCGACCTCCAATCATTTCAATTGACACAATATTTTAATGTGAATGGAAGTTGAGCAAATTGGTTCATGAGTCGATATACTTTCAATTCAATTCAACATTTGATATTTATTGCAAGCCACTGTGTACATTACCACAGATGGTAAAATGTGGATAATTATTATTAACTAAGGATTTAATGTATACATGTTGCGATGTAATTATTAATGTACTTAAATATTCTAATGCCGACTCATCGAACTATTGTAGCTGTCGTTACTGATTTTAACTATCACTGGTGTTTGTTGATCTTTAAAACCTAGTCTATCATCGGTTGTAAGGTATAGTCTCCGCCTTGTTCAAGTTTTGTCTGTTAGGCACTTTATGAACAAAAATAAAGGAAAATCTATTTATTACTTCCAGAATAGTATTATTATTTTTAATGTAAGTAATGTTAAATTCGTTTTATGACGACATAAAATCCAGATTATTTATTTCTTAGCTCAAACGTTCCATAATTGTGAAGGTCCCCGTGCATTGAATGTGTTCGATGATGAAATGACATGAGAATGAAATTTAATTCAGAATTCACTTCTATGCAATTTTAAAAAAAGTATATATTAATCAGCAAATTGTGCATAAAGACACGAAACTAACTTGAGTTTAGTGGAATTGCCTAAAGGTTGCCAACAAAGTTAAACTTCATCCAAATAAAATATTTTTTTAAATTAAGCATATTATTGTACGTTATGAACGTTCAACAAATGGCTTTGGCACTAGGATTCTGTCACTTAAATTTTAAAAAATGCTAGGTTCTAGAATCGTTCCGTATGCACAATAGCTATTCGCAGAGAACGTTCCATTGAGTTCTTTTGTAAATTTTGCTATCATTGATGAAATAAAATGCACTGAGAAATGCAATATAAAACAGTGAATCTCAATTGCTATTATATTATCATAAATTTTAATAAGAATTGTGTCTTACCACAATAGTCAATAATACTCGTTGACAGGTATTAGACTGAGAAAATAAATATTATAATTTATCTATTTATTTAAAATAAGTACAATGTTTTCTAGTCATTATTTATTGTGTGAAGTAAAGATTATTATGAGATTTATTGATTTTTATTCAGTCATGTGCCTCTCAATACGTTTTTAAGTAATGTAATTAATAAACAATATTTTTAAATAATAAATGCATATTTGGTTATATAAATATAATTTCTAATAAATTGTCAAGGTTATTTTATTTAATTACCATGTATTGGTTTGTTTGTTTATATCGTTTGTTTGTTTTATTTTTTTATAATGGATTTTGACATGAGTTCCAAAGGTTTCAATGTTGCACTATTGATAAAAGATGCCAGTTTTTAAAGTCACTATTCTCATAATGTCTAAATTATTTTATCTTAATATCCGAGCGATTAATTTCACAACTATGTTACTTCATAATGTAAAATCACAAAGTCTGAAAGGAATTTATAAGGTTATCACAAGTCATGTATAGCTTTTTTATCAGAGCAATCACTATAGTGGGACGTCGTGTGTACAATGCACGCCTTTGCATGAGGGTTTCCAGTTATTTTTTAATGTCAAGAAGCGCATTGTTAAATTTCTACTGCACTAGCCAACTGCAATCTTCAACTCTTCATTTTTCTTACCCCCAGATATTATTTCTGTATATAAAAGAACAGAAAATTAAATAATTGGTCTTTCTTACTTCATTTTTAAGATTAAAAGCTGTTGGGTTAAAAAGCTTTGCATTAAGCGTTTAATGTCAACAAAAATGGTATTTTTTGGTTAAATGTTAATGGTACTTTATCAACCACTGTAAGTTTCAGCATTAAAATGTCAAAATATCTGCCCGTAAATAAAATATTAATGCTTTAAAACTACGCAAAACTACACAGATTAAAAGAAGAATTATTTCTTCGGAATTTTATATAAAAGAAATCATATGATAACTGCTGAGTTAAAGTCTCAACTTTAGGTGTAAGTTTTTATAGTTTTTTATTTCAAAACGTTCTTTAATATTTAATTTAGACGGTTTATACCATACTATACACCATAGACTAAAGACTCCAAGGCATTTAGGAGATGTTTGTTATATAACTTACTTTAAAATACATATTTAAACGTCGCGAGATGCGACATTTGCCCTTTATATAAACTTATTGAAAGAATAATGTATAACTTTATTGACACTCAAAATATTTAATTATGTTCACAAACAAAATTGTAAAATTATATTTGAATAAAACTATTTATTACATATTAAATCATTTTGGTGTGGATACAGATGACATACTGTTAAACTAAGAATAGTATTTGAATCTCTTTCATACCAGCTCAATGTTAAAGAGATTTTAAGGTTCGTCAATTTAGTCGTCACATAGACGTCCTGGTCGGGTTATAATAAAGAGTTGCATTGACCTTATCAAGTTTATTTCATTTATTTCCTTCTATTATTCTTAAATGATACAATAACGAAATTTGATTAAAATTTAATTTCACCCTGCTGTAAATTATTGTTTGTTTCTGCAGTGTCTTTGGTCCAACATACGAACGGCAAACACTTGGCTATAGTCGACGGGTATACACATTACTTCGTCAGGAAGTACAATAGTCGAAGTACTTGGAGATGCACGAAGTGGTCCCGGTGCAGAGCACGTATTATACTGTCGGATAGTCTGGAGATAATAAATATAAACAAGGAACATAACCACCCGCCGCCGCCGCATGTTATACAAAACGGTTACTTTGTAAAGATTTAGTGAAAAACCCTTTCATTGACTTTCATTATGGTTGGTCTCGGGTGGGGCAAGTAAAATTATCCATCTCAAGTTTTTGTTACGGTAACCTTTCACCCACCGATCGGCGTTGGGGAATATATGTTGGCTGTTTAAGACTGTTTTACCAATTTCCTTATAATATCGCCTTTTTATTCTGTACGACACAACCTCACAGCTAATTTATATTGTTATCTATCCACTTGTTCAGTTCAAGGGAATAAATAAACGAATTAGTAATTCAAAACCATCTAATAGCAACTATCTATATAGATTTTGGACCGCTTACATACTTGTATAACAATTAGTTTAAAATTTATTATTCGATTTTCTTAATATATTAAAAACAGAATAAAAATAAATCTAATTTCCATGAAAAATGAAGTAATCAGGAAATGTGTGTGAGCGTTGCTGTCCCTTTAGTTCGGTGTACTTATAGATAAGTAAATAAATTGTTATAAGAAATATTTATAAACATGAAGTTGATATAAGAAATACGGTACAAAAATATGAGTCGGTTGCACTAATAAACAAGTTTTTATTGAATCTTGCTTTATTTATTATATAGCTTATCTTGAAAGAAAAATTATCTGACAATTTATTCAACGTTGAACGAAAAAGTCGATCCAACAAAAAAAGATCACTAAAGTCAGTCTAGGAATTGTTAATTAATAACTAGTGTTATTAAATTAAACCTAACCCCACCTAAAGACTTAATAAAGGTGAACTTACCCACAAATATATATTAAAATAGAATTATGGGAGTTATTTTACATTTCATCTTTCAGCCTCTGTCTCTCTCTCCTCTGACTTGTTCTTGGCCTTAATAAATATCTTAAGAGTCAAAGTTGTCAAGATTCATATTGCTGACTTTAATTATTTCTCTGCATAATAACATTTTGATATCAAGCTATTTCGATTTGAATCAAACAAGAGAGTATTGCCTCACATTCTGGCGAGTGTGGTCCTTGAACTTCCTATTTTTGCCCTCTTGATAAACTATAGAAACTTAAGTGTAGGGTCTTAAACTCATCCAGTAAATAACATTGTAATAATAATAAAGGAATTTGGATTTGATTTGAAGCTTATCAGGATATAAGGGTACCTAATATATGACTTGGTGAATTGCTCGGCAGAACCCAGGTTACCCCCGTGATAGGCAATGGAGTTTTAGTGGGTATTCCCAGTGCTGCACTATTGAGGTACTGGGTGACTCCACACGCCCGCCGCTTAGCCAGTGGCGGGTAGGTTGGTAAACGAATTCCTTTCGTAACAAAGGGTATTATGAGTATTTATAATCATAATCATTATATATACTCATAAAATTTATCATATGAGCATTGTCACCTTAAACGAACATAATAAATTTGCGGTAAAACAATTGAGACGACATTATCAATAGTGGATGCTCAGATATATATATTCTTCTTATGCCACATTAAAGAAAAATTCTTAAGATGAATATTTTGGTAGAAGAAATGCTCTTGTCCCTTTGTTGTATAACTTTTGTGAAAGAATTTTAAAAATGAAATATTTACTCAAGTTCCGGTGTTTTTGCAGTGCGATGGGTGAGAAATAAATATGGCAAAGACTTGGCTATCATCAATAACTACACCTACTATTGTGCCGTGAAGTCTACCACCACCAGGTTATGGAGATGTACCAGGGGAACACCTTGCCGGGCGCGCTTTATACTGAACGAACAGAACGTTACCTTAAAATCACACTTAGATCATTTACACCCACCGCCGAAGTTTTTCGTTAGAAATGGGATTTGTTTCAAGATCTAAAATAAGAATCTATTTATTTTTACTGTTTGCGGGAAGGCAAAAGCAAGTACTTACTGCTTATAATTGTTGAGAAGTTTAATTTGAATTTATAATTAATGGTGTTTTATAATAATAACATCACCAAAGAGTTCGAAACTGTTTTAACAATCAAAGATCTGAAGTAGATACTGAGAATTGCACTAGTAAGGATCGCTCTAATCGCGACTTCATATCTGGACGCGGACAGTCTAGTCCAAATAGTAATATTATGACATCTTAGCGTGCCTCCATTAATAAATCGTTGGAAAAAAATATTCGATTGTCTTTTAAAGCTTCTTCGATATATTAAGTATATCAAAGTTATTCCAAATATATTTTATCAACATCAGCAAATATGAACGACTAAAAATAATTTGAATAATTTAGGCGATCCCGTTTTGTCGCGCGCGCCGCAGTTTCGATATTCACTGCAACTAGCAAAGACATAATACAGACTGTCACTTAAAAACGCAACTATTACAAGATACAAATGAATAAAGAAATAGGCTGTTTGTTATATTAATATATAGATAAAAATTCCAAAAGATTTACTATTTAATTGTTATTTTATTTTTTAAAAGGGTTGATGTATATTTGGCTGAAGACATATGACTGGAGTCTTAAGTGCATTGTTCCCTATCTAATACTTTCTGAAAAGTTGATCTGGAATTTTTTTTTTCTTCTTATTTCGGACACAGACTTATTTCTACTTGACTTAAGGCTGATGCTGCCCCATAAACTTTATTAAATGTGTAATAATTTGGTTAAAATGATGGGTTTTTGTTATATTTCCTTAGTGTTAGATTTTTAAGAATCAATTAACATTATGTATCGTATTTAAAATAATTCGTAATCTAGTCGTAATATAGATTTAAGTGATAAGTAGAGGTTTTTATTATAATATCATATTTCAATAAACTTTTTATTTATAATCATTCATTGTATCTGCCTGAAGTGGTCAGATCTATGTCGCTTTACTATATACTTGAATACTATAGAACTTGAAGAGTAAGAAGTGAGATATCACGTGAGAGGTTCTCCAAATTAAAAAATTGATATTTAAAAAAATGGTGAAATAAATTACGAACAATAAATTAAAAACCTGTATAGTTACTTATTAGTTTATTCACATTAAATGACACAAATTTTATTTTGCCCATAAAGCACGTAAACAAATATATAAATAGTTTTGTCCATGCGCCCATAGGTTTTGGATGCAACTTCATTCCTTGTGTGTAACAACTCTTGTAACATATCGATACATCTCAGAAAATATTTATTGCAGCTATACGGTTGCTTCTGCAACATGTCTTTGTTATTGCCTTTTTATTTATTTATGAAAATTAAAACCCTTCTTTGTCTAGTAGTTCATAAAAACGTTTTATTATTTCAGTGACGTGGGTCCACAACAGATTCGGGAAGGAGATAGGCATAGTCAACGGTTATCCATTCTATTTTCATGTGAAATATTCTTTTACTAATAGATGGAGGTGTTCCAACTGCACATGTAAAAGTCGATTGGTCGTGTCCAATGATGCAAGACGTGAAGTACTAAAGGCAGTACTAACTCACGAGCATCCACCCCCAGTGTTTGTCATTGAAAATGGCATATATATCAGGTATTGAAATTAGTTTCAAAATATATTTTTAATTTGATTAAGTACGCTTCAAATTAGAATTGGGCCTCATTTGTTTTGTTTCACGGTTTTTTGAACTTAATTGTTTTTAATGTTTCACTGAAATTACAGTAACTACAGTATGTATAGAATCGAGCGTATGTGCATATATGTATCTATCTATAGGTGTAATATAAATTTCTAGTTCTACCAAAAATAGAGGTGTTATTTGTTTCTCAATAAAGAAAATAAATATACTTTGAAGTTTTATTGTAAAATCTGTAATAATAATAAGTAAATAAATTTATTAATATTCTCACCCTCGCCAAATGAACATCCCCAAAAGATGCAGATGACAGAAAATACGTTATGAGGCATGAACATACAAAATTAATGTACACATACAACAATGTAAAAATAAATATATTTTGAAAAGTATGATATATCTAAAGAAATTTCTGCCAGAATACTGTTTCTCCTTATAGCCATGACTTGTAATTATAAAATTCCGTTTTTAATATGAGTTTGTGTTTGTTTCAGTTATGTGGGTCCACAAGACTTGTGGCAAAGAACTAGCCGTTGTAAACGGATACCCTTTCTTTTGTCACAAGAAATTTTCGTTTACGAATATTTGGAGGTGTACGAATTGAAAATGTAAATGTAGACTCATAGTGTCCAATGACATAAGTCGTACAATATTAAAAGCCACGGTATCTCATGCACATCCCCCACCGATGTTTGTCATTAAAGAGGGCATATACACTAAGTTCGGAAATCAATACTACAGTAATTTTTAAGAGAAACTTTAAACTAGACAATTGACATTTAGAAGTATTGTGGGATTGAACCACGATGGCTGAACTCTACGGAGCTTTAAAAGCTTAATTTCTCTATGACAGATTTTGTGATCATTACAAATAAGTAATTAAAAATTATAAATTATTGCTAATTATTTAAGAAAAATTATGTCCTTTGTGCAGTTTTGAATTGCTAACTACTTTTTACCACAACGTTATTTGTATCAAAATTTCACGTAATGAATCGGAAAATATTGAAATGAGGAAAAATGTATGATACATATCTTTATTTAGAACAGTTTATTCGAGCTAGAAATAAATTGTATTATACATATATTTGTTTCAAATAGAGGCCTTTGTACAAATCTTTAGATAGTATAAGCATAATAAAAGAACTCAAAAATATGCGAATTATTTTTTACCTAAAACTCGAAAATATATTCTATAAACTAATATTTTATTTAATAGAGGTCAATGCGTCTATGATCTATGTCTATGTCTATGATACCATTGCTATTATTCTAAAATACTAATAAATTTACTATAAATTTACTGCATTATAATAATTTCGGTTTTATTTCAGTGAAATGGGTGCGCAAGTCTTGCGGTAAGGAACTGGCAATAGTCAATGGTTATCCATTTTATTGTCACAGGAAGCATACGTACACTAACACATGGTGCTGCACCAAATGTCGATGTCCTTGCCGTCTCATAGTGACTAATGACTCAAGGCGTATGGTACACAAGGCCGTCATAAATCATGCTCACCCACCCCCTATGTTTGTAATTAGAAACGGTATTTATATAAAGTATGCGAATCAATATTATAATACCCAAATTTAAAGTATTACTTCGTTTATTATTAAAACTACACATAAACATGGATATGTATATAGTTATGTATTAATTATTTTTGTCTATGTACATAACAATTCTAAACATTCTTTAAAGGTAATGTGAATATTGATATACTTTTTGGTTATATTTAATAGATAAATAAACGTACCTTTTTGTTTTAAAGAGCACTTTTTGGGCCGGCAAGGTAAGGGCTAGCCACGCAGTATGCTTCCTCCACTAGTTATCTTCACATATGGATATCCTCTACGGCTTATCATCAGGTGGTGTTGAGTCATTTGCTGAGCTTTTTATATAAAAAAAATATGGACCTATTTATTGTCTTAAAGTTGAAAGTATGTACTATGCTCCAAATAGTCCTGTTCATCCTGAGATAACATTGAAGTGATCGCTTGAAGCAATGACCCTTTTACGAACAATCTAGAGCTTAGAATAATAAATGGCCGTCATATTTTGATTTGTTGATGTTTAATAAGAATTAAAATTAATTTTTAAAAGTAATATTGTTTTCTCTTTGTGTTACATTACAGCCTATGTTAATAAATTGTAAATAATTATGCACAAGAATATTTAAAATTAGGCTGCAAGTAAATGGCTTGTTCAAATTCACATAGTGTGGTGCCTGTTTTGTATCAATTCAAAAAATAATATCCTTAAAACGAAAATACGACCCGCGACCCCGCACTATTTGGGCGAGTGGTCGGAGTCTTTGTAATTTTGATACTTATGTGTTTTTTTTTGTGAATTTTTGTAGCAAAAAGTTATCATGGCTTCATTTTATTCATTACTTTCATGTCATTTTGATATTATAATGTTTTTTGTGAAAGCAGTTTCTAACAATATTATTTCCTAATTCAAGTTCCAAAACAACATAAAACTATTTATTTAATTTTTTAATATTGAATTTAAACTGAATTTATTTTATTTTCCGATTTTGGTTTTGCAGTGAAATGGGTTCACAAGGCTAGCGGGAACGAAATAGTGATTGTCAACGGCTACCCCTTCTATTGTCACAGGAGGTACTCCTACACTCATACTTGGTGCTGCACTAAAAGCAGATGTCCCAGCCGAGTTATAGTGACCAATGACTCAAGTCGTACAGTAATTAGGTCCGTTCTTAATCACGCGCATCCACCCCCTCTGTTTGTTATTAAAAACGGTATATACCATAGGTATGGGAATCATCAATAAAACTGTTCTCTTATACATTGTTATTGTCTTTAATTTCATTTCTCAATAGTAATAGCTGCGTCTAATACTTAGACGCAATGTAATTAACCTGTGTACCATTAATAAATTTCAATTATAATATCCATTATATAAATTATGTGACTCTTTTACTAAAACAAATGCAAAATAATTGAAAATTAGTTATTGGCCCCGATTCCGTTGTGCACGCACGCAATTAAATTTAGTTATTTGCATTTCTTTCATTCTAGTTCTATATGAAAGGGATAGAATGACTTTAGGGAACGTCATGTTAGTAGACACTTAACCTTTTTCTGGTCGTTGTTTAATACATAGCTGTTTGTATATTTCTTATAAACATATAGGAAAATATTTATTATAATAAATATATTGCGTTATCTAGTATACATAACACAAGTTTTTTATCGTGCTAACTTTATACTAGATAATAGGTGTTAGTGAGAGAATAATATATTATTTTATTAATAAATGCATACATTTTGGATTTTATTCATATTTTGGATATTAATTTATTTACAGTTATGTGGGTTCGAAAATCATGTGGAAAAGAATTAGCAATTGTGAATGGTTATACATTTTATTTGCACAGAAGCACTTCGAAAACCTGTTCTTGGAGGTGTACCAACGGAAAGTGTAAAGGTTGCCTAACCATCACCAACGATATCCACAGATCTCTAATCAAATCCTGCTTGATTCATAACCATCTGCCTCCAAAGTACATCATTAATAAAGGACGTTATCTTAAATATTAGATTGCCCAAATAGTGAAATATAAGGATTTACCCAATAACCATAGAGCACCTATAATTATTCTTTTATTGATTTTGGTATCTTAATGCCATGCTTTCTTTATGTACTTTTATACCCATAATTGTATCAGATTTAATTCAAACCCGTCTGAATAGTGACATAAGTAATCTTTACATTATCGCAGATTACATGGTGAATTGCATAATTTCTATTTAATTTGCAGACAAACACATGTAAAGTGAAGGGAATAGATTCTGCAGTCCTCATTCATTTTCTTAGTAGTATTATTTTAAAAAAAAAAACTGTTTATTTCAAGATAAGATATGTATCACTTAGGACCCAAAGTAAACTTAATATTTAAGATTTTATATCTCTGGTGAAGTTACTGTTATTAGAAATTACACATTGGCACATTTGGTTATTATTTTTAAGTTTGATTTTACATACTACTCTATGCAGTTTCATGGAATGTAATAGTTTTTTAAAATAATATGGTTTATTGTTTAATTATTAATTACTATGAAGATATGACATTTTTTTATTTTTTTTTATTTTTAAAGCTTATACTCACTCTGTCTCTAACTTTGACACACACACAATAATAAGTGAGCTATAGATAGCATTACATCATTCGACAGTTGAAAATAATGGGGCTGATGCCACAAGGAATGCAGTTGGATTTCAATATTAGAGTTTTGATGTGGAAGGATGTGTAATATTCTAAGGTATCCTGACAGCAAAACGACACGCGCTGCATTTAAAATCTTTCTGGGACTTTGGGTATAAATACGCTACCAAACTTCATAGTTCCAGTTTTTGCTGTAGACTATATGTCTGTCCTGGGTTCGGAGAGAAAGATTTACTGGTATTTTAATTTTAACTGTGTTTGTTGTTTCAGTGACTTGGGTAAGGAAAACCAGCGGCAAGGAGTTGGCAATAGTAGATGGTTATACATTCTATTTACACAAGAGAAATGTTATGACCAATATTTGGAGGTGCACCAATGGAAGGTGCAAGGGTCGACTCACAACGACTATAGATGAACGACGCTCATTGGTCAGAGCCTGTTTACTACACTTGCATGCTCCTCCGTCATTTGTTATTGATAATGGACTATATTTAAGATGTTAATTTTTAGATTAGAAGGGCACCATTTTGATTTACGCTTTTTTAAATGTAACAATGTTGGCAATCATTAATACGGTGTACGTGCATTGTATTGCACTCTAAGAATTTAAAAGAAGCATTACATAGACAACATAACATAAAAACATTTTTGACTTAGTTTAATCGGCAGGTTTCATATGTGCGTTAAAATAACGCACATATGAAACCTGCTGTCTTTTTTTTTGTTGGCCTGTAAAGAAAGAACAGAATTAAAAAAATAGGTGCTTCTACTTGTATAATCTGCTTGTCTTCTAGCACTTCTTCTAGATTTCTAGAAGAAGTATTATACTGACTTCATAGATAAGTGTCTCAGTCTCAGCATTGAAAAGTGTCTAACCTATCTCAGCTTAATTCCCAGAATGCCACGCAACCGTGCTTCAATCAATATTATACGTTATAAAGTATTGAAGTAAGTGTTCGTTGAGTAATGGTTTTAAATTAGAGTTAGTCCTAAACTTTTGTTCGGAACTGTGACTTTATATTTAACCAAATATACGACAGTATTAATGCATATCGATCTTTTCGGATCGCGTCGTGAGAAAAAATCTAAAACCACTAATGTAATTAGGTTTAAATATTTATTAGACTTTTCAATTTTATTATTAGTAAAGACAACTTTATGTAGCACGTAATGTATGCAAGCATCACTGGTAACTATATTAAATTTAGATTCATTGAATTTCCATAATCAGAAAGAATAAGTTTTGTTATATAAATATGCTGTTACTTCATTGTTAATTCTATTTAAAGGGTTATTACAGTTTAAAAATGTAAAATCTTAATACTTAACGTTGTAAATCTACTTTAAAAATATTTCTAATCAAATATTATACACTTATATAAATTTTTTTTTGTCATGCAGAGTTATAAGTAAGTTAATATGTCATTGTCATCGTTAATGTAACTCTGGAAGTATGATAGAGCTCGAAATTTTTTTTTTATGCAAACTATTTTTATCTCGAATTTATAGTTGACAAGCAGTTAAGCCTATTTAATAATTAATTATTCAAAAATACTTTTTGGGCGGGCAAGGTGAAGGTGGCTAGGGCAGTATGCTATCTTCACATATGTACTCCTCTACTGCTTATTATTAGGTGGTGTCGTGTCATTTGCTGACCTTTTTATAAAAAAATCGTCCAATACTATAAGTTTCACAAGTAAAATCGCGTTCTATCTTAACACTATTAAATATTAAATACTCAATGAAGAAGTAGATAAGTAAAAATTAAATGTGGATACTAAATTGAATCAGGATTTTTTTTGTCCTGTCAAATTTCGAATCCTGTCAAACGAAAGTATTTTCTATCCACTTCGTATGTAACTTTAGAATAATTATTCTATTTAATATATAGTTATTCTGACCGCAAAATACTCTATTAAAAAGTACGATCTTATTTGTAGTTTTTTTTAGAATTTAACTAAGGCTAGTTAATCACAATCCTACTATATACGAAGAAAAATGTATTGAATATTAATTATTATTATAATTTTCGCTCAATTTGTTGAGGGAGAATTATAATAATCATTAATATTTCATTTCATTTCAATACTGGAAATAATAATAATTCATTAAAGTAAGTGTGTAAAGCAAATAATATTTTGCTTCAATCAATAAAAAATACAATAGCAATTGAAAACAAAACACAAGAAGAATGACTAAATATGTCAATATTATTTTTCATGACATATTCAGTATTGAATGAAGCAGCTAATATTTTATAAGCTCTGTACTTGTGATCCATATAAACCTCTTCAATATATACGCATAGCTCATATAGATAACAATATATAAATATAAAAATAGTTATCTACTTCCACAGAAATAATGGTTTGTATCTGCGTCTCGTTCACGTTGCTGGTAAGATCTGGCGGGATTAGTTTAGTTGCGAAATGAATTTTAAGTAACGGAAATTAAATTTCTTTCAGTGATAGTACTTGCGAAGTCTTGGCAATCAGGAAAACAACATGTCTTATACAAGGATTACAAGTACTTTTGCAGAGGACAAGGCAAGAAGAAATCGGGTAATTCCGTGTGGTACTGCTCGACTGACAATTCTAAAGGATGTAACGCTAAACTTAAACTCGATAAAAATTTCAAACTAATTTCTGCGGCGAACAAACACACTCACCCCCCTGCTAGATATTTTATCCATGAAGGACAATATATAAAAATATAGAATCTATATGATCTATGAAAATAAAATTGGCTATTTTCATAATATAATATTAAAAAAACAATTCTTAATTGTTACAGTAGAATTTGCTGGATGTTTTCAAATGGTTTAATTTGAACTATTTTTATTTCCTTTAATATTCACTTTCATTAAGGTACGTATAATCACATCAGCCAAAACTTTAAAAAAAACATGGGAGTTAAGAACAATATGTTTAATACAGAAGGATCGTTTAGTTGCCTCTTTTAAAGTAGAATTAAATAAATCTATAATTTTGTCACAGATTTCTTCCTATTAATATTAACTAATAATTGTTATTACGTCTTAAATATTTTTGTTGTAGTATTAGGCACTTATCCATTGTTATGTTTAGTTGTGTTTGTTTTTTTTATATTTTTAGTACAATAAAGAATATCTTTCATGTCGATGTTTAAAATCAGTGTTTGAAGACTAATATAATAAAAGATATATTGTTAGGGACGAATGTGAGAGAGAAGAATTGTGTTTCCTAATGAATTGAAAGGGCGGGAAAATTGGGTAAATCTAATAAAATAAGTTTCAAGAAAAAACGGTAGTACACAGCAGGTGAGGAATTGAACAAGAACTATATGAACAAAGTTATAAGGAAATATAGATATTTTTAAAATATACGTTTTTAAAAAGAGATCGCAACATATATTTTTAAATTATTTTGTCGGTAATTTTTTAATGTGATAACAACCAAATTAATTTGAATTTCAGTTATTGTTCTAGCGAAGTCTTGGCGGTCGGGAAAACAGCATGTTATATACAAGGATTACAAGTACTATTGTAAAAAACAGTGTAAAAATTCAATAATTTCACACTGGTATTGTTCTACACATAATTACAGAGGTTGTAATGCTAGGCTTAAATTAGATGACAAATTTAGATTAATCTCCACGGAGGACAACCACTGCCACCCTCCAGCTCAATATTATATTCATAATGGACAATATTTTAAAGTTTAAATTAACTCACGAGAGTCTAATAAATGTTTCAATTGATTTTTATTAATGGTTTAGAGTAAGTACTTTAAATATCAGTAGGGTTTTAAAATTTAAAATAAATATATAAATGTAGTTATAGGAGCTTAAAAAACGAACATTTCATGTTTTAGCGTATGTATTTTATTCTGCATCCCAATTGTAAAATTAAAAATATTACTATATAAAAAATATTAAGTATTGACTGTTAACTAGTATTTTTGTCCACAAATAATTTGTTTGTCACACCGAATATTTGTCGCAGAAATATTATTGATAGTTGTTGATTGGATTAAGTTGATTAGAAATTTAAGACTGAACATATTAAGATCAAGAAATCTCGCCAGGCCTCGTTTTCCCTCCTTGCAATCCTGGGTCCTTCAAAAGAGCCTAGCCCATCTTGCAGTGCATGGTTCACTCGCATTAACAACCTTTTTATTTGGACTCAACTTCTGTTTATAATCAGGTGGAATGGAGTCATTTGCTGGATCTTTCTATGAAAAAGACATTACAAATTCATTGAATTAACTTGATAATACGTATGCAATGTGCATTTACAAAAACCGTTTCTAGATAGTCCTACAACTAGAAAACATTAAAAATATATGTGTAGATTGCAACAAATACTAATCTTAGGTACTAATCTACCCACAAACTTTCACAATTTGAATGACTGAAAGTACATTGTTAAGGTAATAACCGAAATACTAATTTTACAAGGTTCTGTCGTGCATCACAGTTAAATATGACTTTTTTATACTAATATAAAATTAAGTAAAATTAAAGTGCAGTGGTAAAACAAATTTGTTTGCATTTCAGTGATTGTACTAGCGAAGTCCAGATATTCAGGAAAACATCTGGTGATGTTCAACGATTATACATATTATTGTAAAAAACAATGTAAAAATACGAAATATTACAATTGGTACTGCTCTACGCATAACAATAGGGGTTGTAATGCAAGACTTAAATTAGATGATAATTATAAGTTAATATCAATGGAGGAAAACCACTTCCACCCGCCGGCACAGTATTTTATTCATAATGGACAATATGTAAAAATTTAAGTTTCGTTCAGACATTTAGAGAAAATGAGTTATTTTTCAAGAAACTACTTAATATCTGAATTTATTAATGTAAATTTTATGATAGAATTTTATAGTTGTCTCACTACAAGCTTTGGTTTTGTTTCCGTTTTTTGGTTTAGTTAATAAAGTTTTGATAACTAATAATAATTAATCGGCTGAGTTTTCGTCTATTGGCATTTAGTCTGCAAAAATTACCTTAATACGTACAATAAAGTGTTTATAAATAAAATTAGTTTTTACTTCGCTTAGATCTATATTCTTTTCATATTCAGTTAAATTACGTCTATCATTCGTCTTCTTTGGCAGATACTTCAGTAAAAACATATATATATTATTTTATAGATACTTATTGAATAATATTTGAACTGTATTGTTAATTAAAGACAAAAAAATTAAAGATAATAATCGCCTTAATATATAATTTGATTGAACCAAATTGAGTCGCTATTTTTTTTGTGTTCGTCGAAGGAGGTACCAACGTGTGAAGCCGAGGCGGACAACTAGTATTGAATAAGATTTGAATCTTATAATTTTTAACTATATTCTCTTATAATTATTTGTGAATCATCAAATAATAACGGTATTTAAATAAAGTCTAGACAAGAAAGAAGATATTTCAACAGGTGGAATTTGAACTCAGAAGTTGAAAAAACTGTGTCTTAAAATAGAAAAAGTAATAGTTTTTATGGAAATATGATAAACTAAAAAATATTAATTTGTCTCTTTCTAGTCTTATAAATATTTGAATATCTATCAAACAATAAAATGAATTTTAATAAATTTACAAGTGCAGTGGTAAAACAAATTTGTTTGCATTTCAGTGATGGTACTAGCGAAGTCCCGATATTCAGGAAAACATCTGGTGATGTTCAACGATTACACGTACTATTGTAAAAAACAATGCAAGAAAACGAAATATTTCCATTGGTACTGCTCTACGCATAATTGTAGGGGTTGTAACGCAAAACTCAAGTTGGATGAGAATTTCGGAATAATCGGATTGGAGAACAATCACACGCATCCTCCGGCGAAATACTTAATCCATGATGGACAATATATGAAAATTTAATTTTTGAAACTGAACTATAATATCTTATCTAAAAATCACTTTTGGATCGAAATTAATGTGGTTTTTTTAACTTTAGAAAGAAATTCAATGATAATAAAAGGTTTACTCAAGAAACTCTACTGTAGAGTCTAATGAGATGAATACTGTAATAAAAATGTTTGCATGTTCTCTATTTATTACTTTGATGTAGAGGAGTTCATCACTTTTACGAATAGGTTAGTTAGTTATTTTAATTTAAAAAATTATAACGAGTGTATTCTTGAATATTTTATTAATAAACTTCTTCTGAAATACCTATTTATTTGTTTTACGATTGAAATTTTAAATATTATCGTATGCCCCATATATCCCAAGTTGATACCCAGTTCAAGGCATTTAAATAATAGGTGTCTGTAATTAAAATAAGTAAATAATTTTTATTTTAACGAAATGGGCAAGAGTCTCATATAATTTTTATTTTTCAGATTACTTTAAAAAACATTTTCGCACCGGAAAGCAAAGAAGATTGTGGAATGAGGAAAATATGATAAATGCAATAAAGGCTTTGAGGGAGCATAGGATGGGCTTAAAGAAAGCTGTGCAAATTTATTCCGTGCCAAAGACAACATTGAGGAGATTTGTGCACAGCGATCTAACACCAGAGGATGCTGTCAGGATATGCATGTCCAGAAAACCGACGTTCGTGCATAAATAGGGAACAATCATGCGAGAATTGGAAAAATAACTTTTTTGCAGTCTCATATGAAAATACGCTCTTTTCTACTTGTAAATGCGCATTGTAAACTATTACTTGTAAAACTTTTAAAACGATCTCTTTTTGTAAGCCAGAGCTTCACCCACACTAGCTGATTTCGGTTTTCTTTTGGTTTTTTTTGGAAATGATAATATTCCTAAACAATTCAAAGCTACCTACCCCTTTCGACGATATCGTGAAACAGTGTGTGCTTTAAAACCGCGTACGTTCTGTTCGTACGCCACTTCCTAAATAGTGTTTTCAATAAACTAGGTTTGTAAATGAAAACAAAACGCATTTATATGCAAAGCAGATAATGCATAGTTAATTATGAAAGTTTATAGTAGTTTATGTTTAATGAGTTATTTTAAGAATTTAAATATTTTCTATTAAAACATTAATTTAAGTTAAAGGTGTTTTCATGCTTAACTTAATTAAGTTCATTGATATTAGAAAAGTATAATTTGAAATATATAGAGATATTATAAAATTATTCGATCGCTGCCATCATTGCAACCTGAGGCTGCAACAATAATTTTTAAATTCTAAAAATATTTTTATAATTATCTAGATGGTATAGGTATACCATAATATACATTATCTGAAATCGGTATATCATAATTATATTAATAAAATCGTAAATATCTAGTATTAACGATTTTACTAAAATTTATATTTTGTTATGTATATACGGTACAGACTAACCCATATCAAGCGTAACACGTCAGCTGGAAAATGGCTCTTATTAAATTGACTAAAATGTATGTATCTATGGTTTGTGGATCAGCTCGAATTATAATAAATACTTATAAGTATCATTTTTTAAAAGATGGTATTAATAATTAAATTGAATAGTTGGTGTATCCCTTGTTTCAGGCGAATTTTTACCATTACCAAGTGGCAATCATTTGCTACGTATAGGTAACCATTCTTTTTCAACTAACTTGAAAACGTTAGATGGACGTGTCTCATGGTACTGCTCGAAAAGAATCAGCAAGAGATGTCCAGTGCGAGTCAAGATGTATAAGAGGAGAATCATAAATATCGTTGGAGATCACTCGCATAGAGATGTCTGATGAACGAGGAGTAGGGACAATAGGTAACTGCAGAGAATAAAAATGAAAACGAAATTTGATGCTTATTAATTATAAATGAAAACCACTGCCTTACGATTTAGGATAATGGCTGTTAAGTCTCGTTATACATTTATTGTGATATTGTTAGTCAAGTCGGTCAAGGTGTCGTCTTAAATGTATTTGAACTGTATACTTAAGTTTGACTTGTACAAAGTGTGGGCGGGATCTTTACAGCCAACTCGAATGAAGGGAGTCGTCTCTTAATTTGTAGTTACTTCGAGAGTCCACGTTGTATTAAAATATGTATAAAGTTATTTAAAGTAGACGAAATGTAGGTATATTGTGATCACTTATGCATGTATTTGCTTAACCTGTCAAGCCGTACCATCCAGAAACGATTATATTTTGATTTTGGCGATATTCCCGGAAGTATGTAACAGGTAAACAACTAAATATTTTTTCTATTCTTAAAATACAAATTATAACTTTGCAAGGTATATCTTATTCTAAGCATTTCGAAGTATTATTAAATATAAGATTCGTTTAATGTAGCAGAATCTCTTTGCCATGTCGTATAATAATTTATACAAAAAAGTGACATTTTACAAGTCAATAAATTTAATTAATCTTATAAAAACTTTGTTGTCATTGACTTGTACTTTCTTTATAGCTTTAGAATATTTTTCATCGATATTTCAAAAATATTTTGAAGAATTATTATCGATTTGAAAAAATAATGTTTTAAATATGTCTTCAGTTATAATATTTTTCAGATTCACACCTTTTATGTAAGCAGCTAGTCAATTAAACAATTAACTCCTTACTTCGGCGACATGCTGGACACATCCGAGCAATTGCCGGGTGCGTACGATTCGTGCAAAGAACTCGTAAGGCGAACGAACTGCGGCGTACCTGGGTCCCTTTTTTAATTAACCACGCTGAATTGAAAATAAGTATTGCGGCTAATGATATTAACACAAAACTTATCCTTTTTTCTCAGAAGTAATCTTTATTTACGCGGTAAAAACTTTAAAATGTAATTACCTAACCAACTTAATTAATTAATTAAACTTTCCATCCCGTAAAAATCAAAACATTTTTTATATTATTTTAAAATATTCTAACTATAATTTAATATTTTTCCAGCAGAATTCAAATTAATAGAATCTAGAACAGGTAAATCTCTTATATTATACAAGGGATACACATATTACCTGCAGTATAAAAAGAACAAGAATAATATAACACATTGGAGGTGTTCAACTCACGCGCACAAAGGCTGCCGCGGCCGTCTCGCTCTTTTTGATGACATGGAGATACTAAGAGCCAACCTAGATCATAATCATGAACAGTTATATTTTGCCGAACTGTCTGAGGATGCAAAGAAATGATTGAATCACTAAACCGTGTTTCTTTTAAATTTTTTTGGTGTTAGCAATATTTGTAGAAGTCATGAGTCATGATTTTTTATATTTTAAATTAGAAACGATTTTTATCTCATGGATGTATTGTCAATTGCACTGTGCCAATACCCTCCCTTATAGTTGTATATGCTGCGTATAGACACAGTAATTTGTCTAGTTCCTTCGAAAAACCTTTTGAATTATTTTGAGCCTATACAAGCTTTACTAATCTTATTTGTAAAACCATAAGAATAAAGCACTTACCAATTTCAACAAAAGTTAGTTCTGTTTTAAACTTAAGGGTGTTAATGAGACTGTATCGGCTTTTTTGCAATCCAATTTAGGCTATATAGGAGAAGGATTGTGATTTTTTGGATGTTTCATTTCTTTTTATATATGCTTGAACGAGAGAGACAGTATCTCGTCGAATACATTCCATAGTCTCATGTTGGCTAACAGCTAAGATCACGAGACTATGTCCTCTTTTTTAAAATTTACCTTATTGTATACACCACGTATTGTACTGAACATTTAAATTACAGTGTAAACTAATCACCATTAAGAATATATCTGGATATTTATTTTTATTATTGTTAAAATATCAAGTTTATTAATTGTTGCTTTATTTAATAATAGTCAAAATTAAGCTACAAAATAAATGCATAAATACATATTCAAATATTTTTCAGTGGATATTGTGCTTCTACCAAGCGGCGGTCATTTGCTCCGTATAGGCAACCAAACTTTCTCGACCTACTCTAAAAATTCCCCGATGACTGGTCGAATGACCTGGTACTGTTCCAGAAGAATTAGAAGGAAGTGTCAAGTCAAAGTGAAAATGTATGATGGTAATATCATAACTATATTGGGGGAGCATACGCACGGTGAAAACGATGGTCCTTATGGAATGTATAACGTGGTCGGTGGAAATACATAGTCCCATTTGGTTATAAACACAGCTTCTCATTGTTGGTAAAAGGTCCTTTGGGTTTTTTTATCATGGTAATTATTCGAGATGGAACAGACAAGCAGCAATGAATTCGGAACGGAAAATTATAAATGTTCCACTTTATAATATCAGCAGAAAATTATACGATTGTCTGAGCGACAAAGCATTTTTACTGCTTTGCAAATCCCATAAGGCTCAAAATAAATTGTAATTCTAGTATTGTTATTTTGATAATAAATCTCAATGTTTTTGTCGTAATGTTTCTTGTTACGTTCAAAGCATACCTAAATGTATGATACATGTTCTAAGTTTTAGTTAATTCAAGTGGCGATCATATCATCATGGAGTAGCACTTAGCCTCCATCCCAGTTGATGGTAAGTAAAAACATACGCGAGCTATACTCAGATTCCTCAACAACAGAGGAAAATCTTACATTGACTATGTCCTGAGTTGCAGAGTGAAGTTATTAACACACATTGTGTTAGTTACAGACACATGTATTTGTATAAAATTTAGCGAGAATATCAAAAAGATATAACTTAAAATCATATCCTACAACTCCTAAAATAAATAGTATTTTAAAGTAAATTGTAACAGAATAATACAAATACACGTACTTATTTCATCCGGGATAAAAAGTATTACTAGAAAATAGACTTCAATAAATAAAACTATTTAGCAGATATAATAATAATAATGATGAAGCTTATATTAATATAAGTAGTTATTAAAATTATGGTTTTCTTTGATTTATTATTCAAAGCTTCAGTCCAACCTTTTAAATTGTTTTAATTATTCATAAAATTGAAATGCTTTACAGAAACTCAAATCGTAACGTTACCTCGGGGAGGTTACTTGCTGTATCTAGATGGTCACACTTTTTCGACCAATTACAAGAAAATTGATGGCCGAACCACCTGGTACTGTTCGAAGAGGACAAGAAAACTCTGCAGAGCCTCCGTCAGAATGTTCAATCGTGTAGTTTTAAAACGTATCGGGGAACATTTACACGAATAGTTAAGTTACAGTAAGTTGAAGTCATAATCCGATAAAAACTTAAATTTTAATGTAAATAATCATTCTCAATCGTACAACGATTGCAAGAAACATTTTCATCTAGGAATAGTCTAAAAAGACATAAAAAGGGAGGTATTTTTAGGATTGGATGACATGTCAGATAGATAACTTTATTTTTAACATACGTACACACAAAGTAATACATCAAAAACAAACAACAAAAAATGTCGCGTATTGAAATTAGATTTTAAAGTTTTTTTTTAAATAGCGAGCGTGTGCAGATTGCAATTGACACCACAGTTTGAAACAAGCTCAGAACATGAATCACCGTAAAGAGCAACACTGATTTTGTCTTAATTTTCGCTTAGTAACTGCGAGTTACAAGATTTACCACTAAGTTACTTTACAGTGCAAATAAGTGTGACTTACACGCAGTTTTTAAGTCGCTTGTGTAAATAGTTGACAATAAAAACGCCAAAGTGTTCTTTCTCGAATTTTTTAAATAGTAGTAAAGATTGCAAAACAGAGTAATAAAGTAGATTCGGTTGTAGGGTCACTCGGTTGACAAGGTAGTAACCAATGCTCTTCCTAGGTCGGCAACAAAGCGGTTTCAGTTTCTTTATAAAGCTAGTTTCTCCGGACAGTCATTACTATTAAGTATTAATTATTCCATTCAATATTTTTATAATCTTAAGTCAATATAACTAGGATCAAAAATAATGGACTTACTATAAAAAAAGTTATGATATCTAATTGTGGCACGAACTCTTAAGGCAATTGAGGTTTATCTGAATTCAGATCCATAATTGTCGCATTCCTTTCCGCTGTGTTGGGAAAAAATAATTCCATCAATAATAGTTAATCATAAAAATTTAAGGTTTTTAATGTACTACAACTTTTGACTTTAACCCTACGTTCCTAAAAATTGATCAGACGCGATGCAGAGGTAACGAAAAAGAGGCTTTTTTGAGTCTATCTCTCTCTCTTCTCTCTTACGCAGGAACACGCACGCTGATCTACGGGGTCACTCATTCACTGTCTCCACTTTAACTTAGCGCACATAGAGATTTCCTGAATCATTTCTTTGTTACATAACTGGAGCGCGGAGTTCCTTCCTCCTTCATATAATATGGGTTCCTTCAAAAGTGACGTGAAAAGGTACTTTTGGGCCAGGAAGGTGGAGGTCGCTACGGCAGTGTGTCGTATGCTGGACTTCACAAATTTACACTTACTGCTTACCATCAGGCTATGTCATGTGCTGTGCTTTTTATATAAAACATCACTCCAGCTAATTTTTCTATGATTTAATTTTTGATATACTTTTCAGATGTAGAACTATTGCCCACAAGAAGTGGCAATTACATACTGCGGTATCAGAGCAACACATACTGGTGCAATTGGTACAAGATCACGACACCAAAAGACAACCCTACTAGGAGATGGTACTGTTCCAAAAGGAAGGTATTTAAATGTAAAGCCAGTTTGAAAACCCTTCATGATAAAGTTGTAGCAGTTTTCGGGGATCATAACCATTGAGGAATATTGTAGAAAGAAACGTAAAGAAAATAACATTTAATTTTTATTTTGTTCTGGCCTCAAACTCTTTATGTGTTTCTCCCATGTGCCACATAGGTCTGTGCCCAGTATAAGGGCGTTTAAAAGCTGTTGTTAATGATATTTTTTTTAAACATTTATATTTAGGGCTTGAGCGTTCCTTTTTATGGCCATGTAAAGGTTTAGTCAAATTCAATAATATGATCTCAAAAATGTCTTCCTTATATTTATCATAATATTTTTAATTTATTAAGTAATAAAGCTGGGTACGTATATTTTTAGGAATAACTGACTTTATTAGAAGTAAAGTTTTCATTTTGCTTCACTCACTATTATTTGAATAAGATTTTAATGCAGAAAATACAAAACTCATAAAAATCGGTAGTATTATTAAGTTTATATATTTGTTTGTAAAAGATTTTTTAGAGATGAGAACAAATGGTTTCTTTATTCAATTTTTGCAAATATATATTTAACAATCACGTGCCAAATACCAAAGATATGTAAAATTACTTAAGTTATATTTATGCCAAATATATTAATTATATAATATTATAAATGTGATCTAGGTTAAAAAAAATATTTATCTTAGTTGAAGTTCTATGTCCTCTTCCGTACGGGCGAAGCGCCTGTTTTGATAATTACTTCTTACTTATAGGGTTACGTAATCTGAAGGCAGATATCTGTTCATGCAACCCGTTAAATACATTTCAAACCTACTTTTAAATAAAAGCAAATGATTATTTTAATATATATTTTTGTGTTATTATACGTTTCTAGTCAGAATTATTTTAAAATCAATATAAAAACCAATTTACCTATATTAAAGTGATAATACTGAAAGTGGTATTTCATTCAACTAACGACCTTCTACGATGATGAGCCTACATCCATCTCCTGGTGGAGCAATTGAGTTATGATCTTGAACATTAATTTGAAGTTTTGTGACTGTAATATCTTTATTGTTTGCTGGAAATGAAATCAATATTTAGTATTTTTAGAAAAACCTATATATGCATAATTTTATATAGAAAAAAATGCTTATTGTCTAACTCTCGATCTATCGCTATCGCTTTCATTTTGACTTACGCTATAGTCCCGCAGTAATGATTTTAAAAACGATTGCCATCGGGATAGATATAAATTCAAGCAATGCCCTGGTTTAAACTGAGACTGTATTATTTTTGTCAACCAGCTTGATCTCTACGAGAAACGGAAATACAAAGCACGTTATATTAAAATAGAAATTTTTACGCGGACATTAAATTCTTATTTGATAATAGAACAGTGGTTAAGCTGATTTTATTCCAATACTTATGATGACAGAACTCAATTTCTATAATTATTGTCTTTTTAAGAACACAGTAGTTTTATTACACAGAAAAATTATATACTATAATATTGATAGAAGATTACAAAATTTTTATGTCAATTGCAGCGCAATTTCTGCCCACCGGCAGAGGTAATTATAAACTGCTCTACGGTGGCCACACGTTTTGGTGTGACAGATACCTGTTCAGCAAAAGGCAGAGCTGCAGATGGTACTGTTCTAAGAAGAAGAGCAAGCGGTGTACAGCCTCGGTGACAACGTTTGACTGCGAGGTCATTGCTATGATAGGACAACATAATCACGAACCATAAATGTCGGGAAGAATCGATGATATTGAACGCAATGAATTCATTTATTTTAAATAAATTTAAATAATATAAATATGACATTATTAACTTTAAAACGGCTTTAGATATAGTAACTATTTTGTTATTTTTATTATGGCCATATTAGCCGAGAGACATCCGGTGCTAAACATAGGCCTTCCCCAAGGATCTCCGAACCGATCGGTAATGCATTGTCCGTATATAGCGACATCCCGCGGGAAGTTCTCGACCTTTACCAGATCGTCTGTCCACCTTGTGGGAGGCCTACCAACGCGGCGTTTTTGGTATGTTATTGTTTTAGTATATGATATTAAACTGATAAAAATATGATGTTAGTTTGTATTCTTTTCTTATTTAAAGAGATTTCATTCAGTTACATGGTCTACTTATATCCATAGATTTATTAAACTTCAGCTTTAAAAGGTAGCCTACTTATAGAACGAATATAGGCTAATGATGAAACATGTGAACATTTTAAATATAAGAAGTCTAAAATAATGCGGTCGTGTTCTGCCAAAGGGCTTTTTATCCAATAGTCATCTGATTAACTTTTTTAAATTTCAGTGGAATTTCTGCCCACTGGCAGTGGTAATTTTAAACTGCGCTACGGTGGCCACACGTTTTGGTGTGACAGATATCTGTTCAGCAAAAGGCAGAGCTGCCGATGGTACTGTTCAAAGAAGAAAAGTAAGCGGTGTCCAGCTTCGGTTAAGACTTTTGACTGTGACGTCGTTGCTGTGCTCGGGGAACACAATCATGAACCGTAATTTTAGGGAATATTATGTTAGTTTTTAAAGCAATAAATAAGTTTAATTTATAATGCATTATTTCAATTCCTACTTTATATATATCAATACGATGGATTTCAATAAGGTACTTATAGATTCTTACATATAAATATGTCAAAATTCAACTACTCGTCAGCAAATCCATCCCTGGGTAGATTAGTGAAACTTATTCAGCGTATACATATGACTAGTTTTATTGTGGGTTTAACTTTTAAATCACTATTTTGAAAGTGACAGGGCGTCTCCGGTCGTCTGTCTTTTCCAGTCTTTATTACTTAAATTTAGTTTTAGTCTGTATACAACGCGTTTCGTTTATTTTTTGTTGTGTTCCTTTAAGCCTATGAATCATGAAATAAGTTTACTTTCGTAAAATCCTCGTAAGGTAATGTAATCAAATATTTACAATATTTCAGATCCAAGGTTCGTTATGAATGGAAAAGGTAGTTACAATCTGATGTACAATGGTGCTTCTTACTGGAAAGGATCGCGGGATAGAGAAGGGATCGATGGCCTGTGCAGATGGTACTGCTCCAAGCGATCCAGAACCAAATGCCGGGCTTCTATAAAGACTCTCGATGGAAATATTGTTAGCATTACAGGAGAACACGTGCATTAAGTAATTTTAACAAAATATCTGTAAGTGGAATATCCCTAGGCCAAATATTTTTTACTTTTAGACCATTATCTTGTGGTGATCATTAAGATAACTTTTTTATGCAATTTTGAGCGTGTGTCAGAAACTAGTGGTTTGAAATTTAATATTTTAATGGCGTTATAATGGCGGGACCAAGTTCTTAAATTTTTACATGTCTTTGAAGATATTCACTCTGAAACGAAGTCAACAATATATATATATATATATATGTTTTACCTAATATTAACACAATCAACAAGTATATAGATTTATAGATACGTATATGTTTAATATTGTTGGTTTTAAATTAGAGAATATAACATTATTTCAAATTTAGAAATGTGAACAAATGTTCGTATTCGTCATACAAACAGCTTCCCTAGTAACCTGAAATCTCTGATTTAAAGAGATTACTGTGTTCATGCTGAACACTTGACATCCATCAAAACTATTATATAAAATGATTTAATGTCAATATTCTACTGATAAAAGTTTTATTTTTACTGATAAAAACTGTTTTCATTTGAAAATATTGTTAAATAAATAAAATAAATAAATAGTTTTGCAACTTGTACTTAAATATTAAATGCAAAATTATTATATGATGATACAAGTGACTTAAGTTGCTAATTATAAGGAGATTGTGGGTTGCAATGAGAGCCAAAGGCGATTATTTGTGGGGGTATTTTTAATTAGAGAAACATGTAAAACTTGAAAAATAAAGTTGTTAAAAAGCTTTATCACTCCTCTGGTGTGGTCGTATAATCGTATATCGATAACGTATTTCTTCTGGGGTCTATGGCACTACCTTCGACTGCAGCTATTTTAGTGGCCATATTATTGGTCAATTACACTTTCATAACTATAATGTTGTCAAAACTTAATAGGAAAACTATTTTTCATTTGCTTTTAGAAGTTACTAGAAATGTATTTGTAATAAAATTTAAAATAGGTATTTTCCGTTTTGTATTTGCATATTAAATAAAAGTAATTCAAATACGTCGCATCCATGATGTTATTTAATATGTTTAAACATCCTAAAATTTAAATGAAAAGGCTATATTATTATTTTTGATCAATTGGACTTTAAGATACAGATACATTACGGGTTCATGCGCATGTTACACCACTACTAATTTTGATATTGTTTCAGCCGTTTACCTAACCTCATCAGCTGGGAGAGAACAAATGTGGTACAAGTCATGTAAATATTACAAACAAGTGGAGGGCGTTGGAAAGATCAGGTGGAGGTGCACCAAGAGAGGATGCAATGCCTATTATTACGTGGTGAAAGGCCTGATCACCAGAATGCAAGAGTTACATAACCATAAAAGCTGAACTATTCACGTTGTAGCTTTAATGATGCAAATCAGAAATGAACCTGTCGGCTTTAACTATTCTTTTGTTAAATTTCATATTTAATTGTCATATTGTTCATCGATTGTTCAGGTTTTGTAGAAATAAGAAAGAACATTTAATATTTTAAATTTAATAGTCTTGAAATTAATTGGATGTAATAATTTTTGTATATGGTGTTATGGTAGAATCACAATCATACCAATACAACAATAAAGATCAAAGATCAACTACCAAAAACAAGACAACAACAAACCAATAAATTTGCTTGTAATTCATTTAAGAAGGGAAATTAAATAAATCAGCGTATTTAAGTATTTATAAAAAGTTTGTAATAAAAGATCTACCTCAAACAGATCATGTTCTGAAATAAAGCCTAAATATACGTGTAATATAAATTATATAAAAAATATATCTGTACATGGTATTATCGTCTATTTTTAAATTGTTAAGTGACTTTTATTTATATCAGAATTATTAGGAATAAATTATCTAAATAAAATGAGAATTTTGTTAAATTAATTATACTAAGCCCATTTTGTGTAGTAAGACAAAACACACACTTACATGTACTTTCCAAGAAATAAGTAAGTTCAATGTCATTTTTAAAACAATTTATTTAAACAGTTTTAAATTGATTGAATAAAAACTGTGGTGAGTAAATACTCGACATTAAGGTATTATTTAATAATTACTTTACCTACAGTGTTACCTAATTGCATGTACAGAGAATCACAAACTTGTACATAATGCTATGAATGGTAACGGAAGGGAGGAAGATGCTGTGTCGGATGTTACAGGAAACTTATAAATTGCGGTAAATAGTTATGTTTTTTAGTTCAGAACAATAGCAATAGATTTTATAAATACATATTATTCAATTCTCTTGTTCGTGTCTTTTCTCTTAAAGACAATATGTAGTTTATACAAAAATGGAGATAAATCATTATGTCGAAATTAATCTTGATTATGTATTCCTTTCAGTGATTATAACCCCGAGAGGGTACAAGTTTCTATTTATGAATGGATACAAATATTGCAGAAATTTTGTGTCAAATAACAAAACAAGATGGAGGTGTTCCGTGCGGAAATGTTCAGCCAGGATACACACGATTGAAGAAAAAATTGTACTAGCGATTGAAGAACATTCACATCCACCGATTCTTGAAATGCCTTAATATTAGTTTAGTTTTTATTCTCGACGAGGTACATCATACTCCCAGAATACAACAACACTGTTAACATCATTGTTATCACTTAGGTAAGATAGAGGTAGCTTACCGCCTGGCCATAGACAACGCCCTACCACCAACCAAACTGAGAAGAAAGTTTACGCTCCCACTGGATATTGAAACCCGAACCACCAGATCTGAAGTAGTCCCATCACTAGACCACAGAGGCGGCTTATAATTACTGTTAATTCAGTAATTTGTTTGTCTGTTTCATACATAACATAAAAACGTCGAGTGAAGGAGGCTGAAGACCCATTAGCTAGTTCATCTGGGTGGAAGATCCTAGGGTAATCACTCTACCACCGTCTTTCCTATATGCGTCGTGAAGTAGTCTGCTGTTTTATTTCTGTCGTCTGTATTACTGTGTGAAGGGAAAGCTACCAGAGTGTTATAACAAGTTGTGGAGGCGTTAACATCGCTTGTCTCCAGAATATCAACTCATCTTCAATTTTGAGGGATTTCTTGTTATTACATATTTGGCATTTATTGAAAAACAAAACATTTGAACTGATTAAATTAAAATTTGCATGGAGTTATCCTATGCTTAGAGTAAACATCTGAGATATTAATATTCCCTAAAAACAAATACAATATAGATAGAAAGAATATTCTTTATTTCTAGGAAATACAGTAATGTATTTCCTATATAATATAATAAATACAATACCTTCCCAAATTAATAATACAGTACCTGTAGTGTGAGTTTTCATCGTTTCGATTGTAGTTGCGTTCAGCTGATGCGATTATATAAAACATCCTTTCCAATACTTCATAATAGAGTCGCTGTTGTCGCTACCATACAATTTGACAGCTGATGACAAACACGATCGAGACGGTTCAGTTTGATTGAAACTAACACTAGAGGTACAGAATCAAGGCTTATATTGGATATAAACGTGAAGCCTTATTACGTTATCGTTTGCTTAGTGTTAAATTTGTTAATAATCATTTATTATTTATTGTTTAGTAATTTAATCAAAGTTATATATTTTAATATTCTAGATTTTATGTAGGTTTAGTTTAAATAAGAATTTATTGAATGTTGATTAAGGAAATAATATTTTTATAGCAAATAAATGGATTATGAAATTTGTTGCATGTTTACTGAGTTGAGTTGACATTTGTAGCTAATTGAAATAACTATAAGAGTCGGGAGCATTGTGCTCATGGGCAGACATTTCTCATCGCCAACCATGATAAGAGTTATTGTTTTGTAGTAAAAAGATATGGGAGACGTAGCAGAAAGGGAGCGGGACGACCATTTTTTTAGTAACGTGATCGATATTGAAATCAATAAATCAAATCAAATATTTATTATGTTAATATTACTGAAACCGTACTTATGTAATCTATTTTAAAAAGAATTAAATTATCTTGTCTTCAACTAGCATATAACCATGTGGATTTTTAAAAGCTTCAGTCTTTTTTTCATTTTAATGAAAATTTAACGTTACAGGGCACCGGGGGCAAATTTATTTGACTTCGAAACGTTCACGAATTTTGGTGTTGGATGGAGTTAAGTACAGAGTGAACACGTCATCGGGAGACAAGGTCAGATGGAGATGTGCTTCTCATGAGAAATATGGTTGCAAGGCTAGATTACACACGGTGAAGGATGAAATCGTTCTCATAATGGATCAGCATACTACGAACAATTTAGAACGGCATATAATTTGGTAGGAACTCAAGAAAAATATGACATATTGATTGGTTGGCACACTGTGAAATCGATAAATATTGATAACTGGTTTATGCCTTGTACCAAGTTGTAAATTGTAAAATGACAGCGTCATGTGATTTTTATTACAAAAGTAAAACGGCCTTTAACGTTTCGGTTTAAGTTAGAATGTTCGTTCTAGAACCTAAGTTAAGAAAAACCATTTAGTGTAAGCGGCTTACGAAATGAGCTGTTAAAGATGCCTTATTTTAATATAAATCGCCTTTGTGTTTTAGTGGTTGAGAACATTCTTGAAGTTAGGTTTCTAGGGTTCTATTCCCAATTTACACTGGGAATGAGAATTTTATTGAAATCGTGTTAATTATGTTTTCTATAATTAAGGACACTGTCGGGAACAGCTTCAATGAATGGGGAGATATATATAAATTTAGTATATGATGGTGGAAAACAATATTATAAAATGTAATTTAGTTAAGCATTTAGTATTTTAAGTTCATTTGTTAAATTGTTGAGTTTAATTCTAAGGTTATTTGTTAAGTATATGACAAAATGAGTTTAATAAGTTAATATGCTTTAGGTGTTTTAATTATTTTGTAATCCATATCAATGTTGTTGCATTAAATGTGCAAAATATTGTATCAATAGCTATTTAAAGTTAGAATATCTTAATTTTATATTCTTTATGCTTATTTGAGTTATTTTATAAAGTAATTTATATGAAGCAACTTAATTTTTCACCTTACGTATTCGTGTTTCAGTGATTAAACCTGTTTGTGTGTGTGTGTGTGTTGTTCGGTACTCGTTAGTTATACTTTGAATTGGTAGCGATCTAATTAGAGATATAATTATAGTATTACAGTAAATATTATTACAAAAAATTTAAATGTATCATCTCGGTATAGATTAATGAACTTAATTTAATTTATTTTCAGCATGTGGACCAATATTCGTCGAAAATCAAAGAGGGAAATGTGTTCTTTTTTTGGACGGGTGCAGATACCGTCCCAATGGCGGAGTTGGAGATAAGAAGCGGTGGAGATGCACCAGCCATGCCAGGTTCGGGTGCAAAGCCACCGTCCACACTTTTCAACATGGCGTCGTATTTTATAGAAACGATCATACTACATCGGCTTCAAAATAAAAAGAAAAACATAAACAAGTACTGGGCTTATGAAAATTATTTATTACAAGGAGGAATGTTAAGAATCTTAAATAAGTCTCATTTATTTGAAAATAGTTTTTTATAGTCACAGAAAAATATACAAGTAGTCTTCAATGTCTTCAATGCAAATTCAATCTAAAGGCAAAGGCGTCTTTAACCGATTCAAAGGTGATTTCGAGTATAGTAAGAAATAATTTTAAAATGCTAGATTATGAACAATACTTTTTAAAATTAATTTAATAGATAATTGCATTTAAAAGTAATCATATCATGAAATAGTAACTTATTGCATTTTCCTGGAAACTGTATGCATACATGCAAAGATTTTCTTATTAAGTACATTTCAACTTTATTCTTTAATTTGATTTGCTTTATTTTATAAAAACGGCTTCAGCAGGTTTCTCAGTTAGATATTTTTGCAAAACTCGGTTATGAGAAACCATTCGCACATATTATAATTTATGTGCTATAAAGTACTACATAAGGACGTACATAACAAATGAAGCGTAACAATTTGACATTTTTGAAAATTATATTATCGTTGCAAGAATAGTAATTGACCAGATACACTTTTGAAGTGTCATTGTCATTTTAAACTCCAAAACCGGCCGAAACAATTGTCATATTGATGTGTCAGTATATTTTATAAAGTATATAGATCTTTTTAGAATTATTAATATGTACTTTATTTGAAATCTTTTGAATAAAGAATGTGTGTGATTTTTTGTTTTATTGAATGTCATATTTCACATTGTCACTAATTAAAAAAGTATTCTAGAGGAGAGTGAGGGAATTCAGACAAGATTATTAATTTGAATGAATCCTTTTCATATATTATATATCAATGAATCATTTTCATATAGTCATTGCATCATAATAAACAAAAGAGTTGATTATTTCATATTTCTCGATCACACTCAAGGTGTATGTACGTGCGTTACTTACTGCACAATTAGGGACTCTTTTTCTTTATAATGATGTAATTGGCCTCTTTTGAGTAGACATGTCAGTTCTAATTTGGATCTTAATTAATGCTACATTTCACGTTAAATAAGAATGAACTAAATAGTTTAATTGTTATGAACAATTACTTAATTTTTGTTTATTCATTAAATAGCCACATTTGAATTATACTAATTTAACCCCCCCCCTTACCCTACATATTAGAATAGAATATATCTTTGTTGTACATCAGCCAATTCAAAAAGAGCAATACATAGGTTACAGTAAGATATTAAATAAATACCGCAGAGAAAAAATAATAAAAATAATCTCTTACTTTACGTATCCATCTCCTCAAGATATTGTACTTTATTTTTGAGCACTATGGTATGTTTCACTTGATTTATGAACACTCCTCTTGGGAGTACGTCTATGTCCAGACTTCATGTTTTGTTTTTTTTTAGGTTGCAATGCAATGATTGTAACAAATGCTAGAGGGCGTAAGATATTGGTTGTAGATGATTGCAGCTTCCGTGTCAATGGGGAAGGAAGGAAAGGAGCCAAGGTCAGGTGGAGATGCACCTCCCATACTCGGTATAGGTGCAAGGCTGCTGTACACACCATTAATAATGAAATTGTCTATTATAAGAATGATCATACTGTTTCGGATATGTAAATTATCGTAGTAATTTATATCTTAATAGTGAAACTGTGTCCTGGTAATGCTTATGTTGGTGACGTCATACTCATAAGTATATACAGGAAGCCATATCCATACAAGTTTAGACAGTCTGTAAAGGCGGCGCTTGGGGCTTGAGGCCGGTTCCTTTACCCTCCTTAGTGTTATTGATAACTATGACTAAAAATTGAGCATCCAAGACCGGGTTTAGACGATGATAGAGAAGACTTGTAGGCCAAGCGCTGCTTCTAGGGTGGAACACATTTTGCATTATTATTTTATTGTTTGTTTTCCATTTGTTATTGTTCTTTCTTCGTCCTTACGTCGGCTTAGGAGTTCGATTGATATCATATACGGCAATCTCAAATAAAGCCAAACTAAATAATTTCTAGTCTAAAAAATGTATTATTACTTTAATCGTTAAGCATTCATTCATATACAGAGTAGCTGTAACTGTGCCATATGTCAAAACCGCTACCCCTTTAATTTCAAATTTTTTTCGATCACTGTTCTGACCAAACCTAACGAACGACGGCTTTTGGAATCATATAAGGTACTAAATTAAATTTTTCAGGTAAATTTTAAACGAACACAGGTTAGATTGAAGCGTCGGTTTAGTGTGCGTAAGGTTTATTTTTCCATGTGGGAGGCAGCGGTTCGAACATCTCCACTTACCAATGAGTTTTCAAATTTCGAAAAGAAAAAAGATGGCGAGGTTGACGACCTTTTTTTCTTATCGGTGTAGTTGTTAGCCTTAATATCACCTGATGGTAAGTGAGGATAAGGTCGAAGATGAAAGTGAATTATTATTCTTGACCACAGAAGAACTCCCCCTTACTTCTAGTATGGAACTAGCATAATTAGACAATTTATCTTTTACACACAATCTGCAGTTGTCTGTGTAAATGTTGTGCAGGTAAAGTAAATACTGTCTTAATTTGACCGCATATTAAGTAATACACTTTAAATTAATCTCTAATCTAACAAGAATAAGGACGTATGTAGGTGTTTTGCAATATGGGCACTTGACAGATTAAAGTGTTACGGCCTTCTTGGATAGGTACGCTAGCTTTACACGCCAACCACAAATCCATATTTTTCTATTACTATGAAAGGTTAGATAAATGAAACAAACCTGTTTTGTTGTAACTTTGAAAAAGTCACAAACTTATATGAACTTAATAAGACTTAAGGACTCCAATGACCGATGCGAATATTACGTTTGAGGTTTGAGGTTTTTACAGTTTCAAGGGCTTGAAGTTTTAAGGAGTTATCTAATATTAATTTCAAATCTATATCTTATCTTATCTTTGAGCCATGACAAACTTCACAGTGCAGTTAGACCCTTTGGGATCTTTTGTGCTTTCCCTGCTTTAACAATTCTTTTACCCAGAATATACCTATATTCTCGGCACCTGCCATAAGCTTCACTACAATATTTCTTCCTTTTATGTTACAGAACTCTAAACACGTTTAAGAAAAACTTCTGCGTTTGTTAATTTTCCCATTTATGAATGTATTTAAATTTATATTGAATAAATAATATAAGTAAAAGATACGGGACATGGCAAACATGGATAACCGGTTAATGTTTATTTTTGTGATTATGTTACAGGATATACACTGACAACATCACGAAGAGGGAAGCCCTTGCTTCTTATAAATGGCTACAGATTTTTCCAAAAAAGGAAAACTGATTGCAGATCTTGGTGGTTTTGCTCCAGCCTTAATTCAAAGGGGTGCAAAGCTTACTTACATATGGTAGATACGACATTTATCAAAGTTGATCTTAATCACAGCCACTGATCATACTATATTTGAAAAAAAAATTTGAATCATGTATCTACTGTCAAACTAATTAATCTTTACTTACCAGTATCTCATGATAAGTATATATTTTCTATATAGACCACCGTATCACAGCGTACTAACGTATCCTATAGGAAAACAGGATTCACTAAATCAAGCTGGTAATGAAACTGTATAGATAATACATGGTTACTTCCTATTAATGCTTAATGAATTCGATATTGTAAATTAAATTGATATTTATTTATTCATATTACGTATTTGGTATTTTATGAACTACGTACGTTTTTCAATGTCGGTTTTTTTGTTGGTTGTTCCTTGTTGGTAATTTTTGTTTTTACTCAATAACATATATCTTACAGTAAAATTAAATTATTGTCGGGAGTTGTACAAATCTACAATAGGTAATAGTCGCGTATTTACACTAAATGTAGTATCAATAGAGAAGGTTTTAACTTTATAAGTTTTTTATTTTAAAGGCTTTTAGGCTTTAAACAGAATTATACGCCGAAACGCATCTTTAACTTCATTATAGGCCAGATAAAAAACAGGACTAAAAGCATTCGGGTTTGTTTTTTTTATTAAATTCACAATTCATTATTTATTATTCAATTTACATAATTGGTGTTATTATTTTGTATTATGTTAGTATTTTGTACCTAAATGTGACAATCTGTGTTTATTTACGATGATACCGTAACAGGTGGGATCTCGATCAATCGTGTCGGTTGTTACCGTTTCCACTCACCAAAGCCACCACGCATTGAATTTGATTTAATTCCTCGCATGTTTCTCTCATATAGGAATCCCGGTACCTTAAGCAAGAGGTTCTGGCTGGACGTGACATTTTTCTCGAGTAAAATAACGAGTACAATAAAATGTATATAAAACTAAATAGAGTGGATATATCCATCCATGTGCACGGAAGTTATTTAGTAATGGTAATAAATACGCCTTGCCTTGTAGAGGATATGGCTTATGGTTTAAGATTTAGACTCATTACTAATATCACATCTATTATCTAGCCTAAAGTGAGCGTCATTAAAAGCTTTATACAAATATTCGTACTCATGATACAAATAACTGCCCCTACCGGGGTTTGATCCCGGGATCTCTGACTAAGTAGGCTAAGTAGGTCAGACTCCTGGGTCCTGACCACTTGACCAGACGACAGTCAATACATATAAATGCTTTACATTAAAAACTCATGACGATTACAATTATGACACATAATAATATCTGTTCTAGGTTATATTGTGATTTGAGAATTATCGATAAATTGTTTTAATCTATCGATCATTCTTTGATCACAATAATAGTCAAGTAGATGGCACTGCGTAACCTACTTTCTCATTACTTTAATTTAATTTTATTGGCGAATATATGTCGGACTTGTATGAAGTGCAATAACAAGTGCACACATACATATAATCAGACACATCTAAAGTGCATTTCAAATAAAAAAAATCCAATAATTATGTCTTTTACTTTTTTGAAATCTCCACCTTAGTACGTGGGTGTGTGTGTGTGTGCGCCTGTTGTTGCCAGTTGTACCTATAAAGCATGATTATGTATATATTACTTACCTATCTATTATATAGTTAAATCAAAAATAAGCCATTTTCAAATCATAAGGGCCACATTTTGCGCGAGATTGGTATATTGTTTGATAATTTTTACAGAATGTATACTAACGAAATCACGAAGAGGGAAGCCGTTGCTTGTGTTAGACAGCTATAGATTCTTCCAGAAAAAGAAAATAGGCCTTAAAAGCTGGTGGACCTGCTCTACGCATCATTCGAAAGGATGCCGAGCTAGGATATTCATGCTCGACGCTGAAATTTTAAAAGTCAATCAAAATCATAATCATACGCCCGTTGATTTAAAAAACTGTTTTGGAAAATATGATTTCAAGTAATATCAAAATGCACCTTCTCGTAGTTGCCTAAAATGTACTCTTTTTGATTTCGATGTATTTTGACGTCTTTTGTTTCTTAACTTGGTCCACTGTTTATTGAGTTTCTGTTTAAATTTCTTGACGCTGGTGTCTATAGTAGAATATTATTTATTGTTTATTTATTGAACGCTTAACACATAAATAGAACCTTCATTCAAAAAAAAGAGTAGTTTTTCTTTATATAGGAGGCTTTTTAAATAGTGTTTTCTTCACTCTTCAATTTACACCTTTATAAGCACCATGGGCCTGATACTTTAGTACACACTAAATTTCAATTAAAGTGCAGTTCATCTCGTTCTATCAGTATGATTACAAAAAGGACAGCTGGCACATCACGTGACATTTAGAAAAGAGTATTCAATTCTCGACTTGAATGAACGTATCAAAGTGCAGGTTTTAGGAAGTGCGTCTCTACATGCTTTTTAAAATTGTATAACCTCCGGTAATTTGACAGTTCATGCTAGCCTTTTGCTATAACAAAATGAGAGAGCGGGATATACTGAATTTAAATATAATTTTAGAGTGTGCCGTCAGAATTAGGCCCCATGACTTCTTTTCCTTATTAAACCCTTACTGTTCCACCGTGTGAAAATACACAAAAAATATATCTACATATAACAGCTCATTAAAAAATATGTATTTCCAGCAATTTATCTCTTATAAGTTAGTAGACATGATTAAAAAATCAAAAGTTTAATAGTTTTACTCCTTATAATTATCTCCCAAGAAACAAACTTCAAATGTACTAATGATTTCACAGATATGATAAAATAAAATAACACTTTCAATCTATGCCTTTGCTTTTCTATTATACGCATATACAGTAAACACTTCCCTCCTTTATAACACATAATACGAGACCATAAACAAATTGTATCCTTATTTCTGTATCGAACTTTCTTATTCTGTAACTAGCTGCCAGGATTTTTCCTCCTATCTACTAGATCGGTTCCTTTATGGCGTGAAGATACTTTATGAGACCATTTTTTTCTTAGCAACACGTCGGGTTGAGTACTTTGTAATGAATTACAATGTTGTGTGATTGATTTTTGTTTTATTACATAGAAATTTATAACCATCACTGAGATTAAATCCTTTTGTTGTTTTGCAGAATGTAGAATGGTGTTGTCGCAGCGAGGTAGACCGAACGTGTTGTTCAATGGATACCGGTACTCCAAGAAAAGACAGTTTGGTCTGAGGACTCAATGGGAATGCTCTACACATAACCGGAAGGGCTGCCGAGCTACCATCTATACTTTAGGAGGTGAAATCATCAGAGTTAATAAGCCACACAACCACTGAAAAGCCGTCGAAACTTTTCTTCTGATTCAAATTAAAACAAAATGATTCGTTCCCTTTCATTTGGGTTGCCGTATATGCGTGTATGTAGGGACTTAACAAGATTTGCGTAGAGCTGTCTTGTCAAAATCTTGGTGAGTCTGTGGTAATCCTTATTTATCTGCACTCGCTAGTGTGCAGAGGTCTTCCACTCGGTAAACTCCTCAGCGACTCATTTTCTTAACTGCTACCTGACGACGATGGGATGGTGCCCAGATACATATTTTTCAGCGATTTGTCACACTGCAATGGCTTTCTTTGTGGCCCCAAGACGGATTTCGTGCGGAGAAGAGTACTATTGACTCATCATTAGGGAACGGCCGGAGCGCAGTTGCTTTAGATAAAGTACTAGGTGATATTTATGAACTAGGTATAGGCATAATTTATTGATTTAGCTGCGATTCACTCCTAGAAACCTTGCGACGGATTGACAGGTTAAAAATCTTAACGTGATAGATACTTAGTGATTTTTGTGGTAATTTATCCGATTGATTAGAGGTTGATTACTTATCATGACGTTTAAAGTATTGAAAAAGACATTAGATATGTATTACCAGGTTTGCTATCAATAACTCATTTTCGTCAAAATTTTTATATTGTTAGTAACAATATTATTGGCTTGCAAAAGCTCTTATACAGGAATGATTAGAAAATTTACAGTGATTATTGTTTTTATTATTTAAATAAGTTATATACAGTTTGCTCCAGAATAGGACAACTGATCGTCAAGTGAACAACTATCTCACAATATTAAATAGCAAACTAAATTCAATTAGCTGTCTAAGCTTTAGAGCTTTCAATAATCTGCCTGTAGATATTTTGGCTTATGAATAATTTAAAATGTTAGATTTTTATAACTTTTATGACCAAATTCAAGTAAAATCGTTCTTAGATGGATTTTGAAACTCAGTATAGATCTAGATGTAATATGCTTCGTCTTTAAACTGTAGTAGTTAAATGTATATATCAATTTAATAAATTATATGTAATGAGCACCGTCTTTTTAACTAATATCCTTAGATGGTATACTGCTTGACCGCTACAGCGATGAACTTGTTTCAATTATAAATATTATAGCTATCCCTTTTCATAGTTTTTATTATGTTATTTAAATTACACTGCCATTTATTTTTGATTAATTATTAATTGAATTATTAAAGCTTGTGAAAAGTATTTTTCAATGCTTATATGATTCTCGGAACATTGGCTGTCTGCGTATTTTGTTTTCGTGCTATAATTAAATAGTTTCATCTTTACGTAAAATTTTACAGGGTTTAATGTGATTCTTATAATTATACTTTTAGGTCATAATAAGACTAAATTAATAATGTATTACACTGGTGTTGGTACCGAGGGGTTTTCCTAACTTCCGTAAATAAGATATAATTAAGGTTTACCAAAAAAAGATTAACATTAGCCAAGGAGATGTTTGTGGAACTAGGTACGTGTATGTTTTTTAAGTTTGAAACTAGATAATTCACAGCTACTACATCAAGACCCACAGAAAGATGAATTTGTTCCAGATAGCATTCTAGATTATATAAAGGCGTTTTGAGTTTGATTATTAGTATTATAAAATGAGGAAACGAACATAGTGGCAAATGCAAGGAAAAACATGACAACCCTTGATGAAAATTCGTTTAATAGTCAATATCTCCTGTATATTAATAAAATAATATTATTTAATGCACTCACACCTATTATCTAGAGGAAAATAAGCATAATAAAAGCTTGTGTCATGGATATAACGGCTAAATACAAAAGTAAAATGTAAATAAATTCAAAATGTAAAGTAAATAAATAAATAAAAATGCAAATACCCATGACTCGTAAACAAATATTCCTACTCATCATATAACATCTTCCTCTACCGGGATTTGAAACGAAGACCTCTGAGTTAGTAGACAGTGGTACTGACTATTCGACTCGACGGCAGAATGTTACTGATTGAAATTATACTTAGGCTACTGGAACCTGAAAATGTAGGATTTAAAATGTTTATAAATATGCATAAATCGATATAATGAGCTTACGGACCTTATTGTATGACTTCTTTTGTCTTTGAAATAATAACTGCACAATAAAGCGAAACGTCAACGATAAACAGTTATGCGACAGTAGAATATGGCTTACGTTAAAATGAAAGCGATAGCGACATATTCAGAGTTAGACAATAAGGGTACAGTTATTAAGGCAAATTTTAAATTTAAATTTGATATTATTTTTTTATGTTATCCAAGTCTATCATTATGTTTTGAGAAAAAGATAGCGTTTATTTTTGTTATTCTGTTTTTCTTTTATTACACTGTCAAAAAAATCTGGTAAGCTTTTTATTACCATTGCAAAGGTTCCTAGCCCAGAAAAGAATTCTTAAAAATCATTTTTGCATGCTTGGCACAGCGATATACAAATAAGCATTTAAGAACTAAATACGCAAATATCTGCCTCGATTTGAAACCTGGGATCTTTGGTTAAGTTAACTGTATTACTAGCTATTCATAGTCAACTACAAGGCCATGTACAAGGTAATTAATGCTACATTTGTAGTTGTTCTGTGGTGATTGAGAGATAAAGTTTCTTATAATCACATATAATTATTTTTCAGGACTTGAGTACAAAACGATTTTGTCTAGAAGAGGAAATTTGCAAATTCAAGTTGACGGCTACACATTCTATAAGAAAAACTCTAGAGGGCTGAAGACTAGGTGGGTCTGCTCCACGCATCACTGCAAAGGTTGCAAGGCTTATCTTTACACCGTGCAAGATGATGTGGTATTTATAAAGAACGAACACAACCATTATTAATAAGTAGAAGACTGATGACTGATGATCTGAATATTTTCCAAAGATCTTAACTATATATTATGTTATTATGCAGGTGATAAAATGTTATATATATTTGCCAATATGGCGGATTTCTTTTTTTTAATAAGCTGATGTAGTATTATTACGCAAAATTATCATGACAGCATCGTAATTAATTCATTATTTTTTATTTTCAAATAAATTGTTAATTATAGAAGAAATAATAAGTAATTAAAGCACGCCTGTACTCCTATTAAAAAACTATATCAGTATTTAACTAAAATTGAACAGCTAGTTACTCAAAAGTTTGTTAAATTTGCCATCAAAAATTAGGTAAGTATTCGACCTTCTTATTTTCAGGCGGTCTTTAGATGGCGATGACACCATTGGTAATAAAAACTTAACTGTCAAAAGTAAAAATTAATTAGCACAGAGGAATTATAAATTAGTTAAAGGATATATAACTTTTGACTTGTCTGTCCGTCCAGACGTTTATATTAAATCTATATCTAGTATATCTATATAACTAAATCTGGTACCTCCCAGTTCCAAATTTAAAAAAAATTAAAGTGTAAATGTAGTTATAGGATATATAACTTGAGTTGTCTGTCGGTCCAGACGTTTATATTACACATTATAACCTATACCTACTACCTTTCAATTCCAAATTTTATTGGGTTCAGTTTTTAAAGGAACTACGTAATGGCAGTATTATTTTGAATGTCTGAAATATATTAAGAAAATTATAGTTTAAATGTGACGAAATATGTTCCTAAGAAACACTTTATACGTAATTAACACGCAGCGGCATGCTCTTCTTAGCTTTTACTTTATTATTGTAACCTTTAATTCAATTTTAGCTACAATGAGAAACTCTTTTATATCTAGACTTATGTCTTTCCAACAGAGTTATGTTTGAAGTTTATGAAACTAGCTATATTTTGTGTATTACGTATTAAAAATATTTTTACATACTGTTTTGTTTTATTTTATTCTTATATTATTTTCCGCTATTTGAAAACAAAAATACCGTTATTACGTCGTGCAGTATCCACATAACAGATTAGCAGATTCTTTAAAGACAACTTTCAGTATTATCAACCTCTAAAGATATTATTTATTAAGTTTTTTATATGTATATAAAATTTTATAATTAAAAAAATAAACTTGTATTAATAATTTTTAAGCTAAAATAACTTTATTGATCCTTTGTAAACCGTATAAGACAGTATTTTTCGTCTTCGTTTTCGTAATCTTAAGTTTTATTTATAGTTGTAGGACCAATATTCGGAGTCACGGCTAGAGGGAAGACAGTGTTAATAGAAGGCGGTTTCAAGTACAGGGTTAACGGGAAACTAGGCAATAAAATAAGATGGCGGTGCTCGAGTCACGAAAAATTCCATTGTAAAGCTGTGTTACATACCATAGATCATATGATCATTTATAGAGCGAATGAACATACTACTAACGATGGAGACGAGATATGTGGTGTATAGAAATAATTTCAAGATATAAGGTGTATCACAGACGATTGGATTGAAGATTCGAAATGCATCATGAGAAAAAGTACCTACTACAATAATTGTAACGTGCCGGATAACAGTTTAATTAATTGCATAATAATTCTTTAAAAGGAATTATTGACCCTAAAATATAAATTGAATAAAAAATGTCTGAAACTGTTTTGAAAATAAAAAAAGTTATTATCCCTTTGCCACTTAGGAGGCAAAGGGATACGCGATATAACGTATCCGATATACTGAAGTCATAATGAAAGAAAGAAATACCTTTTTTCGGGTTTCAATTTACTCACGGACCACCCGCCACTGGCTAAGTGGCATTCGCGGGCGTGTGTTGAGCTCGCCAAATGCCTGATCATAAAGGCACAGGGCTGGTCCCAAATACACACCCCGGTAACTCCCATGTAACCCTGCTGTTTTTCGCGGATGTAAGCTGGGTTCTGCCGAAACTATTCACCAGACTACACCCGCAAGAAAGAAAGAAATATCCACAAAACATATGGCTGAATGGCCTTATTCCCCTTGCCTTCACTTTTAAATTTATAACTCAAAAATATATCAAATAATGACATCATTACCAAAATCTTACGAAATACCATGTAAAATAAATAATTTTAAAGGTATTTTAAAATTCACGTTCCAAACGCGCGAAAAGACTATTTCCAAGACAAAGGAATTTTTCATGGAAATAGCATGTTAATAACATTTTTATGTTTTTTAATAAGCAAAAACCTTTCCGACCGCTGCTCAAATGTGGGAATGTGAGTAATTTTAAATAATTTTAATTCCCCCAATAAAAACCTGATAAAATTAAAAAACATGACTGATCATCTTTATATTAGTTATTTAAAAAGTCCTCCATTAAGGTATTTTATATTTCCACATTGTCTTAATTGCTTTCAATTATTATTAATTTATACACTAACGATTAAAAACACTTAGGAATTATTCAGCAGTACTTGTATAAATGTGTTTATTTAAAAACATTGTAAAAATCGCACGTCTGTGATAATTACACTTTAAACAAAATTGTTATTGTAGTACATTAAACAAAAGTTTATTTATACAAATTATTCGTTGTTTAAAGGTTACAAATTACAAATATCTTTAAGAGATGTGCGTTAACACTTTATCACTGTTTTTATTACTAAAAAGAAATCACATATTGCCTCGTATATGATAAGCTTTGAATATGTATATTCATTAAGGCTAAGTTTTTTTTAAATATTAGTCTTTTTATGTAGTTATTAAAGTTTATTTAAAAATTACACTGGTTTTTAATTTTCAACTCTCAGAATACTCTCTGTATCACTAAAGACGTTTCAGTTTTCCTTCTGGCTAGTCATAGAGCCCCTTTGTAACAAAAGAGTATCTATTTTTTTTACTATCCTTAAATAAGGAATTAAATTTTAATTTCCTGTGACAATATATTTGTTTTACTCATGATTTTTGTTAAGTATTTTAGATAAAAATAAAATAATAATAACTAACGATAGGACCTGTTTTTGTTGACCTAAATTGCTTTAAAAATGGTCAACCTGTTTCGATATTTGTAGTACCTAAGCTCTCTGAGACTCAAGTGCGTTTACGTTTAAATATAAAGTTGTTATCACGTCTTCATTCAACTATTAAATATAATTTCTTGGGTGAATCATCTTCACACGTAAAAACTACAAGTAAGCTATTATAATTATCCAGACATTATTTATCTTAAAAAAGATTATTCTTTAAAAAAATCGATTATTGTATTTACTGTGTTCTTTTGTAATGATAACCCTTAAATTTGGTAAATTATTTAATGCTAATTACTAAATTACATTTATTTCAGTGATGATTGCAAAATCTCAGCGTGGCAAGCCACTGATCAGTATCAACGGTTTTACGTTTTGCAGCCAACGAATCTGTGGTATGAAGAGAAGATGGATATGTTCTACACATAATCATAAGCAGTGTCATGCCTACATATATACTGTCGACAAAGAAATCGTTAAGATAAATAACGTACATAATCATCTAAAAATTAATAGGTAGTTTTAACTAAAACTATTTTAAATGATTAAATATTTTGGGAATTAAGTTTATTCTCCACCATTTCATCGACACAGTGAGTTTCACGTCAAACCTTAATGACTAAGATGAAATGATGATCTTAATATAAAATTCTATACTTCTACAATAAAATAAAATTTCCTTATTAAAGGAGTTATGGTGATGCAACGTGATTTTCATCCGCTTCATTCGTCATAATTCACACTAGATTGTCAAAACGGCACGAAGTCATATCAAAAAGAACACAGGTTTATATCTTTACAGAAAAATTGATTCGTGGTTTTGTGGCCCGAAACTCGTGCTACTTCCAAGTAGGAAAGCCTGTGTGGCCCACAAGTGGGATGAGTAAAGGCTGTTTATGACAAAAAATCTACATATGGAAATATAATTTGTGTTAACCACTATTTCTTAGCTTAAGGTGTTATTTATAAATTTACGTCTTATTAATATTAGTTTAAGGCGTAGTTATTAAAGTTTTGCAACAAATGCAATTTTAGCCTAGATAATATATTAATGTTCAATAAAGATCCACGTAAAAGCAAAAGCAATAAGTTCAAGCATGCTTTTCTGAAAAGTTTATCTTTGCTGCTTTTTCTTATCTGCTTTTAGGTTTCAAATCACTTTTAGAGTTCTATTACTTAAACTTTTAAACGAAAACAGAGACAGATGTCTCATTTTGCATTTCCAAGTAATGGATGTTTTTGTATCGATTAGTCTGAAAACTTGTCAGGTCTTGCTGATAACTAGTATAAATTATGAGAGTGATTAAGCATAAAATGTCGCTCTTAAAATAAATTGTTTAAATATTCTATTGAAAAAGTATTTGTGAGATATGTATTTAATTTTACTATCAAAAAAATAGTTTTTTTTTTGAATTATTGAACTTAAATCTATTGTATCGAATTACATTAAGGGAGTACGTTGACAATGTAACATAAACGGTTAGAAGTAAGTTTTAAATAAAAAAGTATGAAAACTCTAAATTGGTATTTTTTAATGTAAATAATAATTATAGTGAATAGTTATTAGTTTCAGTAAAATAGTGAAGATTTTAAAGTCACGAAATAGCGATTTAGCAATAAAGCTACATGGAACTTTTATGAAACAAGACCAAATCTTGATATGGGAAATTCATCGTTATAAATTTTTAAGCAATTAATAGCGCATGATTTTTAAAATCCGACGTTTTAGGTCTGAAACATTTTTGAGCAATTAGTAATTAAGAAAAGCCGGTTTTTAAAAAAGAGAAATAGCATATACGCTGTTTTTAAGCAATAAATCACACCTATTAGTACAACAGATGTCTCTCTTACTAGCCAGTACATTAGTTCGTCTTCGAAATTTTTAAAATCATAGATATCTAGACTAGTATTTAAGACAAACAATTTCTCGAATCACAAACCTTTGGGGTACCTTGATTATGGCAAATGGTTAGATAGCAGACGAGACGTAACTCCTTTCATTTTACTTGTAGATTGAAAGCGTTAAATAGCGAAATTTAAATTAATAATTTAATTTTTTAAAAATTCCATTTCAGTCGAAGTTACGCAGTCGCAGCGCGGTAAACCTCAGATCAAGATTGATGGCTTCACCTTTTGTATTCAGTCTGTTTACGGTGCCAAAACCAGGTGGACGTGTACCACCCGAAATCTCAATTGCCGAGCTGTTATACATACTATTAATAACGAAATTGTTAAGATTAATAATGTGCATAGTCACGAAAGATCTAATAAACGATAAAATATTCGAATTTATATTTTTTCAATTGGTACGTATTCTACGCTTTTCATTAAATTTAGGAACAAAGGTCTATTGAGACCTCTGCGGAATTTGCTACCGCTGTGAATTAATGCGGTGTCCCCAAAGCCAAGACTGTGTCTTAAGATTTTTGAAGATTTTATATTGACCTGTAATCATTCTGATAAGTAGAAAGTAGATTATTATCAGTGCTTGTTTAATGCATAACTACTCGGATTTCTACCTACAGCGATAGCAAATAACGTGCTGGTCAGACTAGGCCCTTAAGAATTATCCTTTATTATATTACGATAGATTACTCCGGCTGACAATATTTTTTTTGTTTTTTCACTTGTACCTATATAACGCTGGGAGATGATATACTGCATTTATGTAAGACTTTTTGTATTAATATTTCGAAGAGTTTGATGGAAAATAAACGGTTATTTTTTATAGTTTAAGACCTGCGATGTATCAAATCTATTGTCAAATATTAACAACCACACAAAAGCAATACACACACATCAACTACACTGACTTATTAAGTTTCAATCTAAATGAGTTTCTAGGCTAAATGTTAAGTGTAAAATACGGTCAACAGTACTCACATAAATATATGCCTTGCCTATTACCTATCCATTCCTGTGTGATAAGTCTTATTAACACAACAACTTTATAGTAAAGCATCAATGAATTTCCAATAAACTTACAACGATATCCATTGTCATTATTTTTTTGAATTAACTAATATTTTATTTATTTATATTTCAGTGAAATTTGTCCAGTCGCGGCGCGGGAATCCCCTGATTAGTATCGACGGATTTACATTCTGCACACAGTCTGTTAACGGCGTTAAAACAAGATGGATTTGTTCTACCCATAATTATAAATGCCGCGCAGTAATACACACGATTGGCAATGAAATTGTTAGGATGAATAACGTCCATAATCATGACAAAGTTATCCGATACTAACACTCCTGGGCATTAAATGTTTAATTTAATCGTAAGATAATTAGGCTAAGTTTTTCATTAATCTTTATGTAGCGGCCGGTAATTAATTTGAAATAAGAATAGTTAATTTGAAAGTTTCTTCTCGAATTTCTTACATAATTATCGTTACAGAACATTTTATTCTGGGTAAAAATAAATATTTTCTTTTACTTAACGAATTAATTTTGGCGGGTATTTGAGATTATTAAAATGAACAGCTGATTATTTGAATCGAGATTTCAGCATTGTCTCCAAAGAATAAGATGAGATTTTGATAATCTTAAACAACTTTTAAACAATTCCTTAAACAATAAATTGTTAAACAATTCTTCAGGAGGTTTAAGACATAAAAAATACCCTTATTAAACATTTTTTCCACAAGACATATTAGTAAAAGATTTCAGTGATAATTAAATACCTCAAAGCAGCTCAAATTTTATAAAAATCAATCAATTCATATATTTTTTCAATCAAGTAAAATCCGGATGTATACTTACACGATTGAAATCATGCCATTAAGACATTTCAGAATTGTTCCTGGTATACAGGTTTATTGTTGTATAGTATAATTTATCTGAAGATGTGTAATGTTTTAGGTTAAGATGTTAATTAAGGTAAATCTAAGTTAATTAAATAACATGATGCAATGAGTGTTTTAATTTAATTTCAATATTAGTTACCCATATCTCTATTAGTGTCTATAACAGAAAATCGGGACATGGTTTTTGAAATAAATCCGTACCAACATAGTCATATATAAATAAGAAGGATTTATTAAAAATTCTTAAATTTGCAAAAGTTTTTGTCATTTGTTTGGCGAAATATTTTTGTAACGAGGTGGCGAACTATTTCTTAACGAAGGACCATTTTGACTACGGCGTAAGACAAATAAATTGATATATTTGTGCTGTTAGATAGTTTTGTTGTTTATCTACATACAATTAGCTTTGTATATTATTATTTTTCACTAATCTGACTAAGCATACTCCTATGCTAAGCGTGATACCTTTTAATTTGTTTTTAGTTTGTATATAACTGCCTGTACAAATTAAAAAAATTGATATTGAATTATTTACACAAATGAGTTCAGTCAAGCCAGATACAAATAACTATATCTATTATACACACACAATTTTAAATAAATTCAATTGTGTGATACAGCTTGTATTGAAATATTTACAGTATTATTGCTTTATTACAGGCTTCTTTGTGATGTCATCACGCCGTGGAAAGATTTTATTAAACGTAGAAGGATTTACATTTTATGGGCATGCTACGTATGGAAAGAAAAAAAGGTGGGCATGCTCCACAAAGAAAAATTGCCGTGCCGTCGTTCACACAGTTGAAAATGAAATTGTTAAGATGAATAATGTACATAATCATGATGTTGTGCCTCGATACAAACCGCTTTAAGCGACTTGTGCTTAACTCTTCACCTACTAACCTAACCACTGTTAAAAGGTGCACCAATTAATTATAGCTGTAAATCAGCCACCAAAAAACGCTTTTAATGTAATAAGCTTTTTTTGGTGGTATTTATTTATAGTATAAACATACTGCTCCCCATTACATTCTTTACATAAAAACTTAATTCAAAACAACTATTTCCGGTTTAATAAGAAATTTAAATGTGCTCGTTCGTATTTCGAAGTTACTCATTTCAGTAATTCCTTGTCTTATTTTGAAATCTTATATATTTGTAATACAATTACAAAAGGTATATATGCTTTCCGTATTCTACATATCGAAATCAAAACAATTTTTTTTATTACGATAAAAGTAATTGGCCAAACAGTTCTAGATGAAATGAATATTTGTGAAATTCTAGATTATTTATAATATATTCTTAAAATTGTTTTAAAATTAATTTTTAAAGTAATTATATATATAATATATAATTGTTTTTCTGTTAACCAAAATTAAAGAGAAAGACAATTTAAATGATGTTGATTAAACTAAGTTTTTTTATTATCTATGGAAGTGGTTTTAAATTTATCTCTTAGTTAAGTTTTGGAAGTTTAATGACTGAATATTCAAAAGGTCAAACAGTCTATCCTTAAAATCGTGTATTTAATTTAAGAGACCATTGGACAGGTTGACCGTTAATAAATTATTATAGACAAAACAATACATATTCGGTGGCCGGTAAAATTCAACTTTTGCACATCAAATATAACATACTAAAATTGTATAGAGATCTATGCAAAGCAGGACTATATGCCTATTAAAGATATGTTACTGACAATCCATAAAAAATAATTACTTAGTTAATTGTATATTTAAAAATAGTTTACCCTAATCTTATTTTGTATTTTTCAGTGATGTATGTGCAGTCTCGACGAGGAACGACATTAATAAGCGTCGGAGGATATACGTTCTGTAGTCACATTGTAAGCGGAGAAAAAAAGAGATGGGTATGTTCGACCCACAACTACAAGCAGTGCCGTGCCGTAATACACACTGTTAACAATGAAATTGTCAAAATGAATAACGTTCATAATCATGGTATTGTAAAACGATAATTACTCTATGAAGGTAACTGACGGATCGTAGATTCGATAATCAATTCTGTGGACCTTTGAGACGTCACGATAAAAATTGTCAATCATAGATTTCGTAATTCAATTGTCTTCCTGCATCTGTGAATAAGATCTTCTTGTATCTTCAGAATACCTCGTAATAGCTTATCCGAAATTTGAAACAAGCAAAGCAGGTTTGCTTTAAAAATTTCTGCCTGTGGTACCGCACGCCTTTTTTTAATTTTGGCACAGGTTTAAATTTTTATATTTTGATAGGTTAAGTGGGACTCCTTCTGAAACGTGATTTTTCTGGGTTAAAAAACCTACCTATGTTTTTCTTCAGATTGTAATCTATTTTGCGCCAAATTTCACTCAAATCGATTTAGCGGCTTAGTTTTGATCTGCACAAGACATCACGGACTCAAATTTTTCCGTCGCTCTAACCTTTTCTGTAACTCAGAACCGTCATTTGTTGAAGCGTCAGGAAAACACGACTACGAACTGCTTGATTGATTTCAACCTTTATGCATTAGAATATGATAAGCAGTCATTGTTACTTTTGCTTTGTAAATATTAGAATGAATCATTTCAATTCAGTTTACACATAGACTTTAACACAACAGTGGGTGTAGAACCAGATGTAGAACCATTTTTAGAAGAATGTTCCTTTAACCTTAACTTTATAGTTTAGTAGCAGCTAATTTGAATTATGTTACTTCATTGCATAAATAACATCTCTTTGAATAAGCGTCCATTTTCTGCATAAACACGAGGAACTCAACGCACTTTAACATGCCTGTAGAAAATAGAAATTTTAATAAATAAGATTTTATTACGACATATAATAATACACATTAATTAGTATCGTATTTCATGCGATGTCGTATGTCCGATTTTTGTAGGATTGGAAAATGAAACTTAAGTATAACTTAATGTACAAAATGTGTTGCGTGTGATGTTAATTGTAGGTACGTGTTTTTTTAAATAACTATTAGTGTGAATATGAATTAGATTAAAATAAAATTTATAAAACATAAAGGAAAGTTTAATTTACAATAATAAGTAAAGGTTATACGAATATATATAATGAATTCAGTTTTTTTATTGAATAAGATGATCCAATTTTGATTACAGGACTTTTTATAAAGTCTATAGAAGAAACACTACAATCTTTTAGCTTAACCGATTGGTGATATGACAGTTCCGAAGTTTGGCTAAGAGTCGGCTCCCTGTATACAATTAACTATATTGTAACAACGTATAACTGTGCTTAATTGCTCCGACTATTTATTTATAGTTTTTTTAACAACGTATGTAGGGAGCCGCTACTTAATAGCTTTATGACAAAACATCAAAAGAACTAGGTTGTAAATCATCTAGCTGGGTCATCTGGGTAGGTATAACCTTCTTTAGTATTTCAGTCGTGAAGCAGATCATATGGCTTAAGCGGTTTTAACATCTTCTTTTCTCTGTATAGCTAAATAGTTTTTTGTTTTATAATACCTACCGTAAATAAAATTACATCTTTCTGTATAACTAAGTATGTTTATTACATAGATATAAAGTAACATGCAATTTGTATATAGTTGTTGTTATTATTATAATTTTTCTTGATGTCTTTAAATACCTTATATAAATTACATATTACTATAGCTAAGTCGTAAAAAAAATCAGTATATGTAGCTTAGATAATGTTGATATAAGTAATGCCTTTTCATGGAATCATCGCTACAATTATTCATATTTTTTTTATACGTTCCAGTTAAATTTATTCAGTCCCGTCGTGGGAAGATCTTAATCAACATTGATGGCTTCAAATTTTGCAGTCAAATAGTAAAAGGTATAAGAACTAGATGGATTTGTACTACTCGTAAGTACCGATGTCGAGCGGCTGTACATACTATCAATAATGAAATTGTCAAGATGAATAACGTGCACAATCATGACAGACCACAACATCCGTAATTATACTTACAGCAGCAGTGGAGACTCTTAATCGATGTTGCCGCTTATTAAGATAAATCTATAGTGATATTGCAACACAGCAAGATGGAGTTTTAAATCCATAGACGTAAAATTAATTTCACTTAAAATACTTTAAAAATGTGTTTGTTATTAATAATACGTATACTGTTAGTACCTGGTGATTATAAATAAAACCATGTAACATTTGACGTCTATATTCCAACATCTATATAACAACTAAAAACAGTAGAATATTTAAAAATATAAAAATTACGAATTCAAAAATATTACATAGAATTCTATAAAACCAGCCAGTCTGGCACAGAACAAAAGTTATAACCAATCCATTATTTGTTGATCTTGCTTTCCAAAGTAAAATTAATCAGTGGTGCTTTTCTAGTCTTATTTTAGTCGCTTAGTTAGTTCCTGTTAGTTACTTACTGTCGTTAAAACGATGATTAGTGAAGTAAGCCTTAAATCTAATTATGATGGTTCTGATTATACAACAATAAAGAATTCAAACTCATAAATAATTATAAGAAATTGGTTTACCTGATTTTCGATCTCATAAGTAATTTTTTTAATGTTTGCTTTGATTTTATTTATTTGATTACTGGTATTCAAATAAATACTAGACGTTTATTGAATCTTTTGTAATAATTTTTCTTATTTCATTTAACTGTCGGATGTTAATTTAAGAATATATATATAGGTGTGATTTTTTTTGTATTATTTTATCAAGATTCTATTATTTAATAACTTTTTTCATGTTGTAATAATTACTTACGTCATTATTATAATAGAAACGTTTTAAAGTTGAATCCTATTTTGAAAATTTTCGAGTAAGTAAATTTCATTCGATATGTCTTTCCTAGTGCAATAAAAATAAATAGATGTAAGTAATCATTATTTATTTAATTAATCTTGCTTGTATACCTACTTGGATACTATCCTTATATTTTCCTCATTTGAAAATATACAATCTGTCAACAGTTTTTTCTATTTTTAAAAATCGTTAAGAATCGTTTATTTGCGACACGCCAACTTATTGACATGTTGTAGGGGTAACTTGACATTTGACAAACTAACAAAATGCGTCGAATATTTATATATAGCATATATAACTGACGTTGCCAACGAGTTGCCGTGTCGTGAAAACTTGATGCGCGTCATTATTAACATCTGCAGAACCGATTCCTTATATATTTTTTTCCAATCATATTAAAATACATTTATTTTTAATTTTATGTTCAATAAAGATATGATTTTACAATTGATAGTAGTTTTGTTTTATTTCTTATATTTGGTGTTACCTCTATCTTAATAGCCAAAGGAACGGGGTGTAATTTTCGTTAGGCGGGGATATTTACCATTATATTTATGAGTCATTGATGTTTGTATGTATATTTAGTATATTAATTTTTTATATTACAATCTATATTTCCACGTTATCTAATATCAATAACACAAGCTCTTACTGATGCTAAATTTGGACTAGATCTTAACTTAGAGCCACAGATTATCATTATATATTGTTTATAAAAGTAAAAAGCCGAAAGATTCCCAGTTCTAGTGTTTGTATTTCACGTCCAGTTTTCAATTAGTTTTGTATCTGTTTGAACTTTTATCCAAATGCACTTGCAATGCCTAATTAAAGCCAAAAAACGCAATAAAAATTATTCAAGTCAATTTTGTGTTTATTGAGACTAAACTTATTATTTTTATGTATAATAAAGATAAGGTAATATTAACATTGGTTCATCTATCTACAGTAATATTATATTTAATGTTTTCTATTGTAACATGTGTAATGTTTGTTTCAGTGATATATCTACAGTCACGCCGTGGTAAAACGTTGATCAGTGTTGACGGGTTTACTTTTTGTACACAAATCGTCAGCGGTGTTAAAACTAGATGGATTTGCTCTACTCACAACCACAAGCAGTGCCGGGCGGTGATACACACCATTTACAATGAAATTGTCAAGATCAGTAACGTACATAATCATAAGAAAACTGACTTTAAACGTCCATAGATTAGATAGTTTATCCATTACAAAATCAGTATTTTGTTTTTGTTGTAAAAAAAAGTTCAAAAGTTGTTCCTTCAAAAAAAGCATCTTGCAGGTCGGCAAGTTCAAGATGGCTAGTGCAGTTCCACTTGCACTGCGATGCCGTGCGATGGTACACACTGTTATCAATGTATTTGGTAAGAACAACATTTAATAAAACCATTGCAGATTAGAGATGGATTTTAATGGTATGATTTAATTATTTTCTAGTTTTAATCCTGTTATTAATACACGTTTTGAATGTTATAATCTTTTCCACATTTTTTTTTAAATTAATACAAAACATTTAGAGCTGGCTACTGGCCACGATTATTTCTTCTTACATTGTACTTTAATTAGTAAGGGATATTATAAACTTTATTAATAGAATAGAATAGAATATATCTTTATTGTACATCAGCCAATTCAAAAAGAGAATCACACAAAACAAACTTAACTAATTTGTACAAAGGGCGACCTTATCGCTAAAAAGGTAACCTTAGGATGGGCAGGATTCAAGATAAAGTACTTGAGGGAAGTTGGCGACGTATAAAATGATAAAACTGTCAATTTAGTTCATCTTTTGACGATCAATACACTTGTGACCGATTTTGAACGACTAGTTCTTACATGTTCGGAGAATTTGGGGTGAATAATGCTAAATTCTTTTCAATCGTCATTTAAAAATTTAAAATGATGAGTTGCACTGAAATTAAATTTAATCGTAGTCACAACAGAATCAGAGTCACTAGCCTCTTTTGCATTGAGAGCCCGTCTTCGTCCCAAAAAAGGTATGCGCTATGTTACAATAACCTATCTACAAATGGTTTTGATTACGAGGCGTTGAATTTTGACATATTTCGCATGGATATCTAATATTGATATATAATTATCAATGTTAGATATGTTATATTATAACACACACACACACACACACATATATATATATATATATATATATATATATATATATATATATATATATATATATATATATACACACATATATATATATATATTGTAAGAATGTTTCTTCAGATTTTACTTACGAGGCGTTGAAATAACATTCAACATGTGGGACACGACCTCATATGTTACAGCTGTAGGCTGTAACTCTACTAATGTGTAAACAGCATGTATGAAAACGTTAGGCAACATAATAAGTTGATGATAGAAGACACTACATTAAATTACAATAAAAAAATACCGTAATATTTTTACATATATTACATATATGTGGTATACATACATATTTTACATATATGATGCTAAAGATAAAGTAATTTTAGGATAACACTCCGTCTTGACGAGTAGTAGAAATGTCTGGACATGACATTTCGATCGGAATTGCTGTCAACTGATTATCACATATATAAAAAATCGCTTCCAACACTTCACGATAGAGGCGCTGCTGTCTCTTCCTTACAATTTGACAATTGATGTCAAGAACGATCGAGACGAGTTTGAATCGATTGAAACTCATTCTAGGGGTAGAGTCTACTTACGATACGAATACCAAGCTTCTTGTACAAATACTAATATAAATCACATTTTTAACACAATAATTTCACGTTATTATTTCACGAGTCTTAGATGTTTGTATATTTATTTACTATATTTCTGATATTTTACATAAATATTAATTATGCTAAATTGATCTAGATAATAGGTAACAGTTAACAAATTATATTATTCTTATTATATATTAACATTAAGCGAAATAATTTGTCTTCCCTAGGTAGAATTTATAATAGAATCCCAGTTTAATTGTTGTACATCTAGCTAGGATAATTAAATAATTATTATATTATTATAATAATTAGCATATTATTTTTCAGCAAAATTCGTGACATCCCGAAGAGGTACTACTTTGATCAGTATCGATGGGTTTACGTTTAGCAAGCAGTCAGTGAAAGGTATAAAAACCAGATGGGTTTGCTCCACACACAGTAATAAGCAATGTCGTGCGGTGATTCACACCATTAACGATGCTATTGTTATGATTAAAAATGTACATGTTCATGCTAAATATTAGTGTTCTGATTAAACGTTTGTACATAAATCAGTGTTTGAATCGATCGATTATTAAGTATGAGTTCGTAGCCAATTACAGACAGTAGCCAACGTTACATCACGCTATGTCGCAGCGACACGTCAACGTGGCGTCATGTCGTCGCAGTAATGATAATGCATTTATATTTAGAAGCAATTAATCAAATAAGTGCTCAACTAGCCTTCTGAATTCAGACAAATGTCTTCCAACTAAAAAAATACCCATAGTAACTCTTCGGTCTTCGCACGATAGAAGTATCGTTAATCTGGACGCCTGAAAAGCGTTTTTAGAAATGCTTTTTTAGAGTTTTAGCTTAGAATTACGTGTGTTTCGTATTCTTGAATAAATGACGAATTGAATTGAATACGACTTACTTTTTTCATTCAACTTAACCAAATTAACTTCATCGCAGTTTTATAAATAAATGTTTTCATCGTACGGTAACTGAAATTAAAATATGATTTCTGCTTAATTTCAACGCGGTACTCAAATGTAAATTCTTTCAGTGGATTAAGTACAATCCTGACGTTCAACATACAGTAAGCAGAGTCATGCAGTGATACACATATACTCTATCACCAGAAACATAGATAACATATAAGTTTCGTAACTATCTACGGTCATCTTTTAGAACCTTTTCGAAATTTCAAAACTATGGCTGAAAAAGGTGACCGTAGAGAGCTATGAGACCTTTTCCGTCATGATGTAATCGATCCAATTTAGATAGTAAATTGAATTATTTTTTAGGTTGTACTAATATCACTTGTATAATATTACTTTAGGTTGTACTAATTTGTACCTTGAAATATCCTAAGCAATTCTTACATATATGGCAGCGATTTAGTCGCAAATATTGATTTCATTCATTTGTAAAATTTCATAGGAACAACACTGCATTGCAAATCTAGAATTAAAAGGAGAATCAAAAATTGCGTTTGATTCAATTAAATTTTCTCGGTATTAAGTACCGTACCGTACTCTCTGGCTACCTTGATATAACTTGTCAGAGATTGTATGACCCATGTAGCTACCCTATCAAAACAAAACATTCTAATATAACTAAGCAATCAGAAGCTTTAGGGTTACATTCTTATGATTTGTATCTCTAGAATGCATGCAGTATTTTTTGATTCTGATTGCAGTTTATTTATATTTGTATTTCAGTGAAGTTTGTGCAATCTCGACGAGGGAAAAGCTTGCTCAGTGTCGATGGGTTTACGTTTAGTGCGAAATGCGATGGTAGTTTTAAAACCAGGTGGGTCTGTTCAACACATAATAACAGGAAATGTCGTGCTATGGCTATGACTGTTGGGAATGAGGTCATCAAGATCAAGAATGTACATAATCATAGCAGAATAAATGTGTTAAGAAAATTAATTTGATTTGTACATACGAGTCATTTTTTACATTGGCATTGGCAGCCATATTTATAGTTTCTATGTCCTTGTTACAAAATCAGTGTTTTATATGTATTTATTGTGTGTGACTATTTGGAGAATAATATAATACTGAATTTAAAATTCGTATATCAATTTGAAACCTACCCAAGTCTGTGAGTTAAAAAGCCTTAAGCTGGATTTCTATAAGCCATCGGCGAATAGTTTTGCTTAATAGTGTTGTAGTTTGGCATCGCATACATTTGAAATGTGTATTAGTAAGCGATACCGTTGGATGTTAGTTTATTGAGACCCAGCATTAGAGAAGGATTCTTAGTTTCATTAAAGTCTTCACATGTTTTTAAAATTACAAGCAGTTTGTAAATTTTGAGTTCTACCCGAATTAAGTGATCAGGAAAATGTATCGAAACATTCACAGCTTCTTGTTGTACTCATCAAACAAAATATTCGACGTACAATTTTGCTTCAGTAATCAAATTTTTCTATTTTTAGTGACGTTTGTCCCGTCCCGTATCCGAGGGAAAACTTTGATGATTGTCGACGGTTTTACATTTTGTGCAAAAAGTGTAAGCGGTTTGAAAACCAGATGGGTCTGTTCCTCTCACAACCATAAGCATTGTCGTGCTTTAGTACATACTATTGAAAATATGATTGTTAAGATCAATAATGTACACAATCATAACAAAACTACTAACTATAGCTATAATTTAAATGCAGAAACAAATGCAGAGACTTTAAATCGCCAATTTTACTGATGTTTTGTATGAAACTACCGATATAGAATCATTTGTTAAGTTAAAGCCTTAGAATAAACATTTTAAATTTTCAATATCATAGCGAGTAATAATACGTTATCTTTATATGAATTTCCAATCAGAGATTACAAATATGAAGTTTAATGAAATTTAAACAGTAAAGTGCTTTTCTATTTCGAATTTTAAAAATGTTTGTTCTATAGCTATGAGTTTGCTTCTTTTAATTTTCAAATACAGCATACAATTTATTGTTATGTATCTTTGTAAAATAACTGTTTGTCAAATAAAACGCACTTTTTTGTGATTTCAATGCGAGTTTCACTATGGCATCAATAAAAGCGAACAAGAATTAATGCAATGTGCAATGTTGACTTAGGTAAAGTTATGCATATATAATTTTCTGTTAATTACTAGTTTATATTATATCAACGAAATTAACGACGAAATGAAATAGGACATATTTAGCATAATTTTTAAAATTTCCATCTTGAAAAAATCAATTCCATTATAGTGTTGTGTATCTGTAATAAAGGCAGGTGTAAAGTTGTGTTTGTCAGTGAAATCATAAATTACTTATTGATAAGGCGTTTTTAAAAAATTAATTGATATTTACGCCCCACTAATAGTGTTATATGTTTCAGTGTCATTTGTACAGTCCCGCCGTGGCAAGATATTGCTCAGCATTAACGGGTTTACGTTTTGTACGCAAGCTGTGAACGGCATGAAGACCAGATGGGTGTGCTCCACCCACAACCACAAGCACTGCCGTGCAGTTGTCCATACTGTTGGCACAGAAATTACTAAGATCACCAATATCCACAATCATACCAATAAAAAAGATTTGTTTCGACTATAGCTTCTTCTTTTGTTCGTTTGTAGTTAATTTTTGGTATCTATGTATTTTATTAATAAAAAATATTTTTGAAAATATTCATTTTTATTTTTTTAGCGACTTCAATAAAATGTTAGCGTTTTATAATTTAGTTTATTGAAAAGATTTTTTAGAACATTGTCTAATTGTAATTAGTAAGTCAAAATGCAATTAAACTTAGGTTATTTTTAATACTTGTATACATTTTAGTATCTAATTTGTTAAGTTGTAAAATAAAATAATTATTACTAAACATTGCCAGATTTTCCTTTATACAAGACTTTCCGAATAGTTTTTGAAGACAATTAAATATGTTCAATAATTATGTAGCTTGTACATATCATTGACTGCATCGTAAGTTTTGAATAACATCTGTATGTAATTGGTATTTTTATATTAAACACTCGTCATTAATGTTGTAGCTATAATTGTTTTCATATATTTACATCGGGTCTATAAATCCTATTGTAAATATTTAAAAATATACATTTTAACCGTATACAATTTCAGTATCCATTATTCTTTACTTTACATTAATCAATGAAATTTTTTAATACTATATGTAGCATTTATTATTGTATTATTTACAGTAAGAGGTAAACTTTAAATTAAAATAATAAAATTACATGTCAATCTTTACCTTGCGTCAGTCAACACAGACTGCTGACCTTTGTATTTCTAATGGTGATAATTTATATCTACTTAATATTGCAAATTAAAAATGTTCTAAGAATAGCTCTTTGGCGTTATAGTTCAAGCGTTCTGATTTCGATTATGAAAGCAAAACAACTTTTGATCTGATGGGTCAAACAAAACTTGTTCGAGTTCGACCGTTCTTAAGGAAAGTTAAGCAGTTGGTCCTGATTGTTACGACAATATCATTCACAAACACCATTAGGCCAGCACAGTGGTATTACTACCGAATACCTCTTATGTGCTTCTCCATGTAGAAAGGCGTGTGCCCAACTGTGCGATGTATATAGGCCGGTGATGACGAAAATATTCTAATTTAATTTCAAAGGTAGATTTAAAAGATCTTGTTTTGTCATCGTTTTTTAAGAGTGTACAGTTTTTAATTCAAATTATTTATGACGATGACGTTCTTATTTATTGCCGATAAATTATTCTTTCCAGATTATCAATTCATTTTGTCCAGAAGAGGTAATAGGCAGCTCCTCTGCAACGGTTACACATTCAGTGCTAAAGTCAAGAACGGCTGGAAGATACGCTGGGTATGCTCCACTCACTGCTTTAAAGGATGTAAAGCCTTCATGACAACGGTCAACGACGCTATTGTTAAGGGTTGCAATGCACACAATCATTAGGACTCAGATTATTAGCCGAAAGTTGGTCATAACTGTGATCATTTTAAAGAAACAACAACAGTTAACTACGTGATATTACCGAAGAAAACATTCCAGAAACTAAAAGTCACAAACTTATGGATACAATTTGGATCATAAGAATAATAGATAAGATTGAAAATGAACGGAGGATAAGAATTTTTGATAGATAGCATATCTTGACTGATAAGGTCGTTAATTTAATTAATTTAAAGCTGTAAATAGTGTATATCAAGAAAATAATATATTACACACACACATATACTATAATTACAGTACTAAATTTAACATATTATTTTATTATAACCATCTACCTTCTTAAACTATTAGATGTTTAAATAAACAATATTTTTATTTTAAATGTAATAGATGGTTTATTTTTTCTCTCGACAAAGTAAGTTAAAGTATTTAGCAGATTAATAATTATCAGAAAAAGGTTAATAATGGTGCAATAAGTTTTTTTCCTTTAACTTAAACCGTTGGTACTTACGGAAGTTACTGCCGCTAAAGTAAAAGTAAGTTCAAAACTAAAAAAGCCTGTTCTTGTCAGAATAGATAGCCAGTTTCCACGTGGTTGAAGAAACCGTGTGTAGTTCTCTTCCATTTTAGGTCTTATCTTCACTTACAACCAGGTGAGATAAAGGCTAAGAGCTACCACCTTAAGAATTTTACAAAATAACGAAGATTGTAAAACAAATATTTCCTAAGATAATATTAATCAGTCATCACATGAAGAACTTTAATGTTTCTATATTCGTGGATTGTATGATCAGGTAATATCTTTTACGGTGGAAGGCCAGTTTGAGGGTATTATTATCTAATACTATATGGTTTTCGTGAACGTAATGTTCTATCACAATATTTTCTTTAAACAACATACATTCTTGTTTGAGAATTTTATATTCTTCATTAAGAAAAAATAGGGTAACGTGTAATATAATTATAATAAATATCTGTAGACTTGATGGTCGACTATATCATTATATTTGTCATTCCTCGGAGAGTGAAAATAAATTTGATTAGGAATACATAATGCAACTTAATAATCCGTTTTATATTCAAACGAAGAAAAAGGTTTAAACAAAAAAGGGAATAATAATTCTAGTAAGTAAAGTTATCCAATTCTCCAAAAAATATTTTATATATATATTGAAATGTATATAATCACAGACTACTAAGGAGATACTACGTATTATATAATGATGATGATTATGTTGCAATTGGCATCGGCATATATTGCTATGAAAAATCTGACTTTGAGTTTTGTCTTATAAAAAATATTTAAAGTCTAGTCACAAAAATGGGTGTTTAAAGTGGTCAAAAACTTTCTCGTGTTCTTTGATTTTAGAGAATTACGAACGCGCAGACGCAACTTAACTTGTATAGTAAATTTAGATTACAGATCCTGAAAAATAACTTTACTAATAAAATTTACTAATTTACTTTGGTGTTTTTAGTACAATGGCAGTACTTAGAATCAAAGAAAAGGGGGAAGTATCTCATAAAAATAGAAGACTATATTTTCTGTCAGAGGACATCGAGTGGACCTAAGAAGAGATGGGTGTGCTCCACTCACTGTTTCAAAGGATGCAAGGCTATTCTGTATACTGTAGGCGATGAGATCGTGAGGCTCAGTAATACCCATAATCATTAAAAGGCATAAGCAGAATTCCAATTAAATATTGGTTTAAACCTTAAAAATGCAAAAACAAGGCAATATTAAACATCCTATATAGATAAGACAATTTATTTAAATTATTTACTTTTATTAAAATTTCTTCTAAAGAAGATAAAAGTTGGTCTTGAGACACTGGAAAAGTTTTTACCTGCCATCATAATGATGAAATTACGCTCCAAACTCATACGAAAGTGTCCACTTTCATGACATGTTCGACCAAGCGTGGTTGATACACGTTCAATATAACTTTCTTCAACATAGAGCAACGCTCGGCAGAAGAAGTTTGTATCGCTACAGCCTGAGCAAAATATTTTAGCAGATTCTGTGATATAGCGTACTTAAATTTTGTGTATTTCCTAAAATGTTCTAGCAATTTTAAAATTGCAAGAATAACCAATGTAATTAGATTTAAAATCTTGCTATAAGAATCACCAAACATTTCATGAACCTAGTGTAAAATAAGTACAAATTTCTAGTTAAAAAATGATGGAGGTCAGGTCTACATTGACGTATTATTTCTACAAAGTTCAAGAAAATATAAATTACAAATGAGTCTTTAAGTGCTTTTATTTTTAATACCTCTGATTTGATTTATCTAAAGCCATATCTTATTGTTTTGTTACATTAATTTGGATAAAGTTAAGAGAGAACTTTTTTAGCAGTGCCCACTGCTAAAAAAGGTTGAAGGTTGATAGTTAATTATATAAGTATAAATAAATAAATATAATCCTACGCAACGCTACGAAGCGACTCGGATTGATAAAGGCCCTATTACGGTTGTGAAGAATTTCACTGATATCAGTGTGATGAGAACGTATAATAACAGGGCATGGAAGGCATTACCATATTTTGTGTCAATAATATCACAACAAATACATACCTATCTCTAGTTCGATTCTCGTCAGAGCGTGTCTTTTTCTATTGTATTGACTATGTACATCCGCAAACTTAGTCCGTTTAAAGATGCATTTTATTTTAATAATTAAAATTTTACTATCTGATCTTCAGGCCATTATTTGAGCGTTGTTGATGCTTCAAGAAAATATCTATAATACAATATAATTTTTTGTGTCTATTTTTTTTTACTTACAGTACAATTTGTGACATCTCAAAAAGGAAAAACATTACTAGTATATGATGGCAACACTTATAGAAAAAGCTTTTACCAAGGAAGTGATAAAGTGAGATGGGTATGCTCCAAGAAGCAGAATTGTCCAGCCAAAATATTCAGCTACGATGACAATATCGTCTTAAAGGGACAACATAATCATGGTCCGGGAAAATAATTGAATATTACAGAGTTTAATTGGAATAAAGATAATTAAAAAGAATTAAAAGTATTATACATTTAAATAATTTTTATTAAATGCTCTTTTTGAAGACACGAGAATTATTGTTAATTACTAGTAAGGTAACGCAAAAGCTTCAAATATTAAAGAGGAAATCATATTATGGATCAATTGCTGTGAAATTCCAGAAATAAACCTATTTCCATTCGGGCCCTTTCTTTGTTTTATTTTTCGTGACAAATTGGACTCCATTTTATGACAAGAACGATTTTGTTTGTGTGGGACAAAGCGAGAAATACATTGAATATATTTATGGAGTTTTTTATTATAAGTGTTGCTGAAGGTTAAGAAATAACAATACCGTTTCTTCCTAAATACATAAAAAAATGTATTTATAATTATTATGTAAATTAATGTTCATATATTGGTAATATTGAAAATATCAAAAATATAGAATAGAATAGAATATATCTTTATTGTACATCAGCCAATTCAAAAAGAGAAACACACAAAAAAAACTTAAATAATTTTGTACAAAGGGCGACCTTATCGCTAAAAGCGAAAATATAAATTCAGTTTTGTCAATTAGAGTTCAAAAATTTTGAATTTGTTTTTCATTTTCAGTACAATTCGTGTCATCTAAAAGAGGAAAAACACTTCTGGTATTTGAAGGCAAGACTTACAGAAAAAGTTTTTATCAAGGAAGTGATAGAGTTAGATGGGTGTGCTCCAAGAAGAAAGACTGCCCAGCCAGGGTCTTCAGCTATGATGATGATAAAATTGAACTAAAGGGTGAGCATAATCACGGGCCGGGCAATTAATTAGTAAGTTTTATTTGGATTAACATTAACATGTTAATATTAACATTAACATTAACACGCGTAAAAAAAGTATTCAAAGACAACAGGCTCACAGGTCTTGAGATATAAAATTACATTTATAATAGATTAATATTTGAAAGACGCGTAAATTGGTTATCATTAAATAGTTTGTAAAGCAAAAGCGTCAAATTTTAAATAAGAAAACATATTTTTAGATCACAATATGGTGTCGGGTGTTTCGTGATATATAAATGTATTTATTGTATTAACTTTTTGTAACGTGATTTAGTCTTTATAACGTAAAGCTTAAAGTGTTAAATATAAAAACATATTTTTACAACGATTGCTGAAAATCTACAAAAACACTTTAAAAAAATTCTAGTTGTAACTTTTCTGCTATCCTGGCAATGTGTTATTATTTTAACTTTTTTTATATTTTATAAATGAATAGATTTATCAATAACAAAGAAATATTTGAAGATGAAAATCTGCTATTAATAGTTTCTAAGACATCGATACGGTCGAGGAGCTAATATATTTAAGTGACGACATTTCCCTGTACCTGGCTATCATAAATGGATGCATGCACAAATAAATGATATCTTTGTCATTTATGCGCTTAAATGAAAAGTTAGAGCCAAATGTTTAAAACTAATTGTTTTATCTTTATTACATCATAGTTTGAAAACTTCAACACAAGTTTGGAATTGTACGAGAGAAATATACTTTGCGAAGGTTTTTTCATTAAAAATATCTCATATTTTTGAAATATATTACGGCAATGACGCTGTTGTGTCGAGATGAATAGATTAACAAAATATTTATAATTATTGCCAAAGAAAATTATGGCAGTTATTAGTAACAATGTTAATTATTGTTCAAACAGTACTCATTGTACTATATTAATTAATAAGAAATTATATTTTCTTTTGTTGATGATAAATTAATCTACAGAAGAAAGTCCCTGCCATGTACTAATGTGATTTATCCCATTTCATTTTCATATAATTTTTGTCTGTTGTAGGGTAGGTATATTGATGATGTCACAGTTATAACCTTATTTGACGCTATCAAAAAATTTGAATGTTCACCCTAGTGTAAGTTTCAATTGAATTTAAACTCTTGATCGTGTTCGTTCTTCGTTGTCGAGAATTATTGAAAACGATTTTTATATATACGATAATCAGCTGAACGCAACTATAATCGATACGTCTCGATACGATTGAAAGTCACACCAGGGATATTGATTACTTTAGTTTAAAAAAACAATTATAAACAATTATTTTTTCATCTGTACCTTTGAGCAAATGTAAATAATTAATGTTTCTCTTTTTACTGTTAGTATTGTGGGATTTAATTCTTAGTAAATCTTACATGTCTACATTAATTTTTGAAATTAAGTGAGTTTATATTTTACATCTGTTGTCCAGTAATAAAATCTTTAAATTTTATTGTTTAAGTCATTTATTTTAATTAGTTGAGACGATTGAGAGTAGTTTTTGAAAAACCAAAGTTTGGTTTTGTATGAAGAGTAACCTAAAAGTCCATTGCTATGTATGCTATATATTACGAGACACTTATTAAAAAAACTGTTTTTTAAAAAGCATCTCTTGCTTACCGTTAACTTCAATAACCGTAAAAATTCAATCAAATGATTATAATAAAATTTTATATTAATTCTTTTTCAGTTCAATTCACATTGTCAAAGCGTGGAAAGCCTGTGTGTATATACAAAGGGTATAAATACAGAAAGCACTTCGCCTCATCGAAAGGCGTTAGATGGGCGTGCTCCAGCCACAAACATTGCACTGCTTGCTTACACACTAATGGCAATCTTGTCGTTAGAATAGGAGGACTACATTTTCATTAAACTTCTGATGTGTATAAACTAATTAAATATTTTAATATATCCTATATATTAAAAAGTTTCGAGCTGTTCCTTGTGTTGTGCTAAGGATCTAACTATCACGAAAATAAATCTGTAGGTGGACTGTATTTATAAACTGGTATAATAAAATAACAAAAGGATAGCCCGACAATAAATGCGTATGTGCAACGCGGCTGCGATGGAGAAGGGCCGGCGCGCGGGGTTTGCGCTGACGCATATATCGGACCTCTCAGGCCCCTCGTCCCGCGCTTACCCCTACAGCGGCTCGTATAGTGTTATACGCATCACTGAGTCTACATAAGTAATGTTAATGTATTGAAAGATTCACTATGTTTGATGATAACATTACTTATTCCAAAAGACCTAACTATCATTTTCTCGTCAAATGTATATTAGATTACATTTACGGAAATGTAACTTTGTTGTGGAGCGGAGCCATCACTAGGACATTTAATCAAATCTGCTCAGTGTCGGTTAAAAAATAAAATCACAATTACGAGGTAAAATTTCCTCGATTATTTTTTAATTAAAATACCAATATTTTTAAAGGGCAACCCTTACCATATGAAGGAAGTTAAGTAATAAAATTCTATTTAATATTACATTATGTTATTTCAATTTTGTATTAGGTACCTTAATATTTATGTGATGTTGGTAGCTCTTAATTAGTTTTATTCGAAACTGAAAAATAATTGGTTACAAGAGTTGGACAGAAAACCTATTTTCAAACCTAGTAACTTTTATTATATAAAGTGATTTTACGTTAATTTGTCCAATAAAACTGTAATTTTAAATATTGTTTCAGTAAAAAGGGATCTTATGAAAGTGGAACCAGTTTTCAGTCAGTCTAAAAAAGGCAATCCAGTTCTCAACATGGGCAGATATAAGTTTTACACGTGCAATCACAATGTAAAAAATAATGAGGTAAAATGGGTGTGCCTCAAGGGTTTGAGGCTTGGGTGCAGAGCATCAGTCGTCACATATAAAGACCAAGTGATTGCGTGTATCAATGATCATAATCATGACCCATGAAATTTATATCAATTTCTATTGCTATTAAAACGCCAGAATATTCATAATGTTTTTAAGTTTGAAACTCACATATTTGCCAACTATTTTCATAAATAATAAAGGATACGTGATAGATTTATCACGCCTCTACTTTCGCAGAAGGTTTTCTATTTGCCGCCATAAATTATATTTGTACTTTATGTAAGTATATTTTGTAATGTTTAATTAATGCTTCAAACTATTAATAGTAGGTAAACTTATTACTGAATGTGTTATATCGTATCTCAGATAATATTTTTTAATAAATAACGTTATGAATCATTTCTGTAACAATATAAATAAAAGTCCTTCTAATAGAAGATAAAGATTAATGATTGGTAACTGGCTCAGAAAATTTGTTAAATATATTTTTTAATTAATAATTTAAACGCAAAACAGTTTTGTGTATAACATCACTTACCATACTTACCACTTTACATCAATTACCACGGCTGTACGATATAGAACCTTTAAGCTGTCATAGTAGGGCTCTATTTATAACGTATTGTTTTTGAGCCGTCTTTTGAAGTATTTAGGTTTTCTGTTCAAAACAAATACTATGTTGTATTAAAGTTAACATAGATCCTTAAATCTTGTTTATTTTTAATAGTATTGCGCTACCCCATGCTATATCACTGAAACCAAAACTTACCAGCACTACACCAGATTACGTAATTAAAATAATTATATTACAATCTTAACATATTACCTTTTCCCTACATTTTTTAGTTCTTCATATTCTATTTTCTGTTTTAGTAACGTTAATTAAAACAAAAAAGGGTAAATGGAATATAAAGGTGGGAGGGCACGTGTTTTACAATAAGCCTGGTAATAACAAATCTGTCAAGAGGAGGTGGAGTTGTACTCAGAACAAATACTGTAAGGCGTGTATACACGTCGTTGACAACAAAATCGTGGCTATATACAACGAGCATAACCACGAGAAGAAATAGCTACAAATTTGATTGCAATATTGTGATACATTTGGGATGGCTGGTCACAAAGGAATGAAGACTTTATTTGTAAAAGACATAGCGTTGTTTATAGCATAATGTAGTTTTTACCAACCAATCAAGTACTATACGGTCAAGAACAAAAATAAATATGTACAACCGTTAACTTATTTATTTATTAGACTTGCGAACAATCATGAAAAATAATTTATATCCAGTTACACTGAAACCCTGGATGCATATTAAATATAAATATATAGAAAAACATACTATCTCAGGAAGTGTAATGATTTTAATAGTTCTCGTGTAAGTTTTCCTGTTCATTAAACTTTCACTATCACGTCTGGGTTCCGCTGTGAAACCACCTTTCAGCATGTTTTTTATTACTTTAAGTTAATTTAAAGATAAATTTTTAGTAATTTTATACGTATATTATAGTCCGCTTTTTAGAACAATAGGAAAATAAATAAATAAGTATGTATCGAGAACTTTACAAATGTCTTGTCTAATACAAGACATTCGTAAGTAATTCCGAGAAAACCGTTCAACATAAATAAAATCATTATAGCTTCATAGATCATGTCATGATATTGAAGCCCTCAAATTTTTTTGTGTCATCATAAGCAATAGCTATATTGACAAAATTTACAATTACTATATGTCTGACATTAACTAATGTCTAATATTTCAGTTATAAAGGGTATCATTCATGATAAATAATTCTTTTATTCACAGCCGTATTTGTTACATCTCAGCGTGGGAAAACAATGATATGCCTTGGAGGTTTCACCTTTTATTACAAAAAGACCGATAAAGTCCGCCGTCTATCGGCAAAGAAGAGATGGGTGTGCAGTACTAACTTCGCCAAAGGCTGTAAAGCTGTCGTATACACTGTGGACGACAAAATTGTTACAATAAAAAATTATCATAATCATGATCCTTCATTTATTAACAAAAATGATTTTTTATCATAAACCAAATTGTAAAGTATTATTCGTAAACTTGACTTTAAAAAGAATATGACAAAGTTAATGAACATAAAAAATTCGCTAGCAGCCAAAAGTAAACATAGCCATAATTTCAACAGTTATGTTTTAAAATGATAAAATAAGATCTGACAGGTATGTTTTGATACGATGTTATGTGCCATCATAGGTTTATAATCGTCAGGTTTGACCTCATTGGAAAAAACATCCGCTGTGATTTAGCGACAGTTCGTTTAACGATTAATTTATGAATTAAATGAATAATTATATCTCTAGATTATTTCGTTGTGTTTCGAATTAACTAAATTATTGTTATCCAAAGTTTTATTCGTAGTAATCTGACGATGCATATTTTATAATATAAATATGAAATATAAAAAGTTAATCTACTGTCTATTAATATAACTGAGCTATTTTCGAAAATAGTGTTTATTTTATTTCTTCTAGACTTCCTTAGTACAAATTTTTACATTAATTATCATTCAATACTTACAGAAGCGGCCAGTATCGTCTTTTCCAAGAGAGGCAATAAAATGATAATGTTGGATGGATATACATTCTCTTTGATGAAAGATAAAAGAAGAAGCAGTATAAAGCAGAGATGGGTGTGCAGTACTCATTGCTCCAAAGGGTGCAGAGCATCTATTTATACATTAGACGACACTATCATTACGTATAAAAATGATCATAACCATATAAGTCAAACCTGGTCAAAGAAATGTGAAATACAAATAAGAACAGAATAAATTAAATATTTCATTGAAAATATTATCTCCACTGCGTTGTTACTTATATAAACTTTGGTATTTACTAAAGTTTGAAAGCAGGAAACGTATTATATGACTCCGATCATTATCATCATAAAAACGCAGCGTTGTTTAATCTACAAGCAACTATCTATATATCAACAGCCTTAGGTCTAATACTACACCTGTTGCGATAATGTTGAAATGCTACAGTTGCATGCTCAATATTATGAAATGAAACACTCTTTTGACTTACCCATACAGTGACAAGCTAAATGAGTTTTCGGTCATTAACATTTTTTTGTTAAGTTCTCGCTATTACAGAGAAAGCAAGAGGAACTAAAGCCCCATGTTATATATTTTATTTATTTTTGATTGGAACGCCGATGTAAAATATACATTTGCCTCTCCAATGGGCATTTTGACGACTAATGATAGCTACTATGTTAATGTCTCACGAGAAAAATATTTTACAAATGGAATGCAAATAATGCGATGTTAGCGATAATAATGCTGACGATAATGCTAAGAATGAACTTAACCTGTAAATGCATCATTATAAACGAAACACTGAAAAATCTCACGTAACATAATTAGTTATTGAATGGTGACCATTCAATACCTAATTATGTATTCCATATATTGTATATTTGACATCAACTTCACCTTTTTAAACCAAAAATTATACTTAAACACAATATACGATTAATATATACAGCACCCAACCGACACCGCCATTACGCGCCAAAACCTACAATTTTTTTTAGATGCTTTACTGGCCTGGATGCAAGTCCTTTAGACCATAAAACTACAGTCATTGACAGTTTGGGTTGTTTTTTTACTTTAGTAGCCTGAGATGTCATTTATATGTATTTGGGTAAATAAAGGATGTAGTCTCTCAGTTTTGAATATACTCGCTACTGAGGCCTCTGTAAAAGATTTTAACGCGGTTACCTCAATGGCATCTAACAATTTAGTTGGTTAGTTTACAGACAGGGGCAAAGTAAAAGAAGTACTTATATAAATTTTAACGAGGTAGCAAATTTATTTTGTTGAGAAGGATAATTGATGAAAGATAAAAGAAGTGTAATGAAACATGTGCTACTATTTACACTATACGCTATGCTATTGTCACGTCGACGTAAACGATAATGCCCTGCCCTGGATAAGGAAATATATGGTAATTTATGAAATGAGTGTAACAAACTTTATTGATACTTATTAATACGAGTAACATGACTTTTAAAATGTTACTTTTCTACATTTAATACTGTTTACACAAGAAATTCGTATGATTTCAGTTCTCTCTACTAAGTTTCTCTCACAATCACAAATTTTTACCATCTTGTCTGCAGAATCTTCGACAATAGTTGACATAGACCTAGTGATTTGACACATGTACTCTTTTGAAGATTCACTTAAGCATGTTAAATAATAATTTTTGTCTTTATTTAAATACAAAAATAGCACTTTCAAAATCCCTTAACTATTTTCTTGTTTTTAAATTACAGATACCGCCAGTATCATTCTATCTAGTCGTGGTAACCAAATGATAGTGTTAGATGGATACAAATTTTCGTTTAAGAACGATAAAAGGAAAAAGGACACGAAAAAGAGATGGGTGTGCAGCACCCATTACTCCAGAGGGTGTAAAGCGACCATTTACACATTAGATGATATTATTGTTATGGCGAAAAACGAACACAATCACGAGCATGGTGACTGGTCTAGCAAATTCTACAAATATTATGTTTAATGAGAAAGTCTTTGTTTAGTAAATCATCAAAAACGGCTAAGAAAACTCTTTATTTTACATTATTTTGATTTTCATTGTGATTAATAGTGATTGTTTTTATAACAACATGTGACATAGTTTTGTTTTATGATATTCGATGTTTGTCGTCTTGTAAATTATTGTCACTAATCGGGTTTTCTGAAAGTTCTAAATCCTTTTGTGCATTCCCATATACTTTTATATCATCCATATGTAATTAATATGTTATTGCAATATCTTTAATAAATAATTTGTGCCGTGATGTTGACCTGCAGTTTCAGCAGTCTACCCGTAATTCGAAATATTTCGATTACACGTTGAATATCTCGTTTATATATCTAATTTTAGGCAATATTAATAATATGATAGCGTTTTCTGGAAAACCATAAAGTTCTATATTTATTAGTAAGTTTCCCTGGATAAACCCTAATATATTATATTTGTAGTTTTATTTATTATATCATTTAGTCAAGTTAGGAATTTTTAAGTTTATATTTCAAGTAACTACTAATGGAATCGATAGTATTTCACAGTTTATGACAAGTAAATGTATATTTTTGTTGTTGTAAACTAATCCCGTAGCTAAGAACTGCATCTAAAGTGGATTGTTTTTTGCATCCTCTATCATTCTGTATACTTATCTCTTGTTTTCCGTCTACAATATAATTGGATTCATTTTTATGTTATTCAGCATTACAAATATATAATATATTGCATTCTTTCATTGGTTGATCTGTGTACGAATGGGTAAATGGGTAATTACTTTATAATGTTTTACTACTGCTTATTACTAAAGACTTATTAAATTTCTTTTTCGTTTGCTACGAAAACAGTGTTATATTTTCCTTAATACTTTTTAAGAACTAACTTATAAAAAATGTATAATTAAAAAAAAAATTATCAAAGGAGATTCTTATTGTGTTCCTTTAATTCTTAATTCAAATTATTTTCTACTAAATTTATATGTCTTTTAAAAGTTTCCGTCTCACATTTGGTCCTCTGCTGTTTATAAATTATATCAGTAATTACTTAAAGTTAGGATAATTATAAAGTTAGGAAATAGGAAGAAAAATATGTGAATATTCTTATATATAACCTACAGATTCTGCCAGTATCGTTCTATCTCGTCGAGGTAATCAAATGATATTGAAGGATTTAAATTCTTTTTTAAGAACGACAAAAGGAAAAAGGACATGAAAAAAAGATGGGTGTGCAGTACCCATTTCTCCAAAGGGTGTAAAGCGGCCATTTACACTTTAGACGATGTTATTGATATGTTAAAAAACAAACACAACCACCAGCAAGTTGGCTGGTGTAAGAAATTCGACAAATATAAGGAAGTTATTTTTTTTTTAATATTTAAAAATCACGACGACATTCGACGTCATTCGCAGAGCTCTTGTCGCTGTCAATGTGCCATCAGTCCTAGAGCCTAACGGCATCTTCCGTGACGATGGCAGGAGACCTGACGGGATGACGCTCATTCCCTGGAAGCAGGGTCGTCCTCTTGTGTGGGACGCGACTTGTGCGGATACACTTGCACCGTCCCATATAGGTAGTACTTCACTTGCTGCAGGTGCGGCGGCGACTTCTGCTGAGTGTTCCAAGCGGCGCAAATATTCAGCTCTCAATGAGAGCTATATATTTGTGCCATTTGGAGTTGAAACTATGGGCCCATGGGGTCCAAGTGCTCGTTCCTATTTTAAAGAAATATCCAAGAGACTCACCGAGGTGTCTGGTGACCGAAAGGCTGGCAGCTATCTTGGTCAACGGATCAGCCTTGCCATCCAACGTGGCAATGCTGCTAGCCTTTTAGGCACCATTCCTGACGGCAGCCCTGGGGCTGATATATTTTTTAACTTATAATTTAAAAAAAATATTTGTTTAGGATTAATTGTTTGTTAATCATTCTGTATATATTTAAATGTTAACATCATTAATTCTCGATTATTCTAAAACAGCTAGTGTCAAATATTTATACTTCTTTTATTAATTTCCAGCTGTTAATCTACTCTTATTTTAAAGCAATACTTAGATACTATCTTTTTTAGTCAATAATTTAGTCGGTGCGATACATTCACTGTCAACATGTCAAAGGTATTATCTAGATGAACGTTACTTTTAAAAATTAGTTGCGTGAGCATTTATTTAATTCATTTTAGTTGGCTTGGTAAAATTATTGAAATTTCATGAAGGGTTTTTATTAAATATTTGTATTTTTTATAGAATAGAATATATTTTTAATTTTTCCTTCTTAGCTTTCCTACATTTTTATCTGCTTTTATGCTTTTATTTATTTTTATCTGTATGTATGTGTAATTATATATGTTTATTTTATGACAGTATATTTTGTGTATAATGTATTTTACAGTATATTTTGTTATGTACCGTTTTCAGAGATCTCTATTGAGACTCTGGTTAAGTGGTGGTAAATGCGGTTAGGCGTTAAGTTCGTTTTCTATGCTTTGGTGTGGAATAAATAAAATTTGAATACTTTATAAGCTCGACAAAATTCTAAATGGTCACCAAACTATTTTTGCTAGATGGATTTAGATTTTCGTGTTACAACGAGAAATAGGATGTGTGCAGTACCCATTACAGCAGAGTGTGAAAAACATTTATAAATTAAAAGATATTTTATACGAGAAATAAACACAACTATGGACGTCCTGATCCAACGACGTTTGTAAGTCTCGTTTCGTCTACCCCAACCAAGAAATGTGTAATTACCATGGGAAAAATAATTAAGAAGTAAACAATAAACTTTAAATCAGTTCCAAGTGTGGTAGTATATTTTAATAATCCTTTATTGTGAAAAAATTGATAGTTATATCTTAATTCATTGCGCTTTTTAAAAGAGTGTTATATTATAGTTATAAAGAAGAGTATTTGGGTACCAATTTATATGTGTAACAATGAGTAATGTCGTTGAACATTTTCAGGTACACCCGCAATTTTTGTTCGTTCTAGGCGAGGCAACTTAATGCTGTTATTAGATGGTCGCACATACACAAACATAAAGGACAAAAGGAGTTCCGAGTGGAAAAAGAGATGGGTGTGCAGCTCCCATTTCTCTAAAGGTTGTAAAGCGGTGGTCTATACGACTGAAGGATCGGTTGTTAGAGCGAAAACTGACCACAACCACTGATTCTGATATTTAATGAAATACCTTTAATGTAAATAAATAGCACGAATTTATGTAATTATATTTTAAAATAATATATATATATATATATATATTTGATTCTAAATTATTACAATTGGTTTTTAAAGAAAATGTAATTAGTACACTGATATTTCGTTTATGAAAAGAGATTTATAAAGAAGGAATCATCATCATATCAATCGAGAGACGTTCATTGCTGGACGTAGGTATCCCCCAAGAATCTACAAACCGCTCTGTCCTGCGCTTACCGCATCCAGAGGCTTCCCACGACCTTAATCAGGTCGTCAGACGACTCTGTGGGAGGCGTACCAACGCTGCGTTTCCTAGTACACAGTTGCCAATCGAGGACCTTCCCGCCCCAACAGCCGTCAGTCCTCCACAATGTGCCCTGCCAGTGAGCAACGAAAATGTGGAAAGTGGTGAAGTAATGCCAAAAGAAAATATGACTCCCAGATACCTTACGTTACAAAGAATTAATTTTGATATGATATTTATATTTTTCATTATATTTTTACAGCCACGCCTATCATCTAATCCAAACAGTAAGGATGATTAGCATTTGGTTATGTTTACTAAACACCTTATAACAAAATAAAAATAAGAAATATACATAAATAAGTATATATCGCTTTTAGCGATAAGGTCGCTCTTTGTACAAAATTAGTTAAATGTTATTTGTATATTTCTTCTCTTGAATTGGCTGATGTACAATAAAGATATATTCTATTTTATTCTAAATAGTCATGACCCGAATGCAAATGTTTTTACCACACAAACATCTGCTCCGGTCAGAACTCGATACCGGGAACTTGAGTCACTTGTACTAGTTACAAGTTTCAAATTACAATGGTACTGTTTACATGGTTGTCAAATTATTAATTCAATTATTACGTACTGGTGTGATAATTCACTAACTTTTTATTTCTTATCTTAGAATTTCCACCGTATGAGATCCGTCGTTCGACGAGGGGGAAACAGATACTTCTCGTCCAAGGATTCCGATTTTTCATAGCGACTAAGTACAAGAATGGTAAAATAAGGTGGCGATGTTCAACGCATAGTAGCCACGGTTGCAAAGCCTTCTTGCACACCCTAGAGGACAAAATCATTGTATTTAGAAACCAGCATACTCATTTGCCGAAACGATTATACGGAAAATTAAGCGAAAGTGTTAAATATTTACAAGTGTAAAATTTCGTGCGTGACACTGACAAAACAATACCTTTTAATTCTCTTTACTAGTTAGCTCTTGGCCCTTATTTCATCTTATAGTAAGCGAAGATACGGCTAAAGATGGAAGCAACCTACACCCGGATTCCTCAATCTCAGGACTGGCTAATAATTGTAACATGATTGTTATGGAGGCAGACTTAGGTGGTATCTAGCCAGGCGTAGTTAGAAAAATCCCTACGACTAACCAAACCAAGCAAAAAATTCTTGGTTCACTATTGATCCCAGAAACCTCCAGATCTGAAGTAGGTCATTTCAGCCATTAGACCACAGAGGCGGTTAAACTTGAGACGTTACTTTGTGCTTAATTGCTATATTAAATACTTACTTTTTATATCTGTAGGTATAACAGGATCAGCCTTAGTACCTGACCCTGTTAAAAAAATGATAATATAAAGATTTGATACTAACACCCCATTCATACGTATTACGATGTTTTATGGACGCATATTTTTCAGACTGACCATAGACGTACCAAAATATCAATTACATTAACAACAAATTTCAACATGAATACAAAGTTTGATTTCTAGTTGATTCGCTATTCACCTTTGATCCAGTCATTTTAATATTTTGTTAATAATTTATATTTTATTTTTATTTAATATTTTGATAATTTCGGAAATATAGCTACTTAAATTATAAGTTTAAAGTACAAAATCCAATTGAGGACTTTATCGCTACAACACAGCAGACTTTTTGCGCTCTGAATTTTGTTTAATTATGGATGTGAGATGAAAAGATGTTCTGCTTTCGTAATTGTGGTTAAAGAACTTCGGACCTCAAAATAATTTTAAAATTCACTGACATGAGTTTTTCACTTAATTTATAACTTATTGTTTGGGCTGTACATACATACATATATTAACTAATAAAATGCCCCGTAATAGTAATTGAAACGAAGTGTTCAACATCGACTAAACAGTTGCTTGAATAAATAAAGATACTGGAACCCTAGTGAAGCGTCAATCTAATTTAACCATCTCGATTGAGTTTGTTAAGAAGTAAGAGTCTTCAGCTCACTTTTATTTTGCCAGTGTATGGTTGTTTTCTCATGTAAGTGAATTTAATTCTAATGAGAATTAAAGTTTTTTAACCAGAAGTCTAAGTCCGCCTGGATAGCTACCACTATCTTACCTAAGTTCGCCGCCATTACAATAATTTTAAAAGCATTGTTGTGTTTTGGCAGCTGGAAGTAAGACAGGCAGTTCCTATGTTTTTAGGAATCCCCGAGTAGTTCGCTTCTTTCTTAGGCCTTGTCTTCACGTTAAGGAAAAAAAGTATATTTTGTACAAAAAAAACAATATTAAAAACTAATGAATTCCTTCAAAATTCACTCATATATTGTACTTTAATTGCATGTAAAAGCTAGTGTTGACATATTCATAGCTCACTATAATAATTCAAACAATGCAAGTTGCTTGATATTAGATTAATTATAAAGAAAATTTGATGTGATTTGCCTTTATTTATAAATAGACTATCATTCATATGTAACGTAATTAACTAGTCACAAATTAATAATTTTAGATATATAGTAAAATCGTTATAATGTGGATTTTGAACATTTGTTATTTATTAATAATGCCAGCAGTAAATTGAATTCGGAATCTAGAACTAGTTTTTATTTCATATTTCAAAAGGAAATGAAGATATGATTAGATTCATTCAAATAAACTCACCCTACGATTTACAAAAATAAAAACTTTATGTCATGTAAATTTCTAACTAATATTGTTAACGCTGCAAAATTTAAATAATTATTTCTAAGACAATTATTACGAATTGGGTAAGTAAGTATGCAGCAATAACATTTCCAGGTTAGCAAAATAAAATAGAATTTACATAAAAAAATTTTTCAACTAGACTTATAAAAGCAACAATTTTCATAAAATATACCTTGGTGTAAATTACATTTTTTAAAGCTAATAACAATTTCTCTTCTTCATCATGAATTTTGGCTTGTAGCCAATCTTGTACAGTTTCTTACAATGGCCTTGATGATAATTCTTAAACCGTAATTATTCTTATATCATTACCCGTAGTTGAAATATTAATGATATGTCTGTTACTTTATTAATGCTAATACTCATACCTTTTATCTAAAGTTAACATTATTAAGAGCTTGTGTTACGTACATTAGATAACTTAATTAATATTATACATATTTTCTTATTAGAAATATGAGATCAAATATTCGTGTTTATTACACAAGCATCCCGAATCTCGGGTACGGACAAAACTTCCAGCCAGTCTTTATTTGATAAAGATTAACCTTGTCTTGTAGGGCTATACTAACATAATTTTTTGTTTCAGGTATTCGTTACGAGTTCACTGAATCTTTGAGGGGAGGTCGAATCATCTTGATCGAAGGTTACCGTTTCGCAATTAAAAACAAGAGCAAGGCCAACGCTCCGACGAAGAAAATCCAATGGAACTGTTCCACTCACGGCAAACATGGATGCAAAGCTTCAATCTTCACAAGCCGGGATGAAATCATCTTTCTTGAAAACAATCACACGCACCCCCCGCAGATGGACGAGAACCAGAACAAGTATTTCCTCCCTATTTCTAGAGTGAAGATGTTCTATCGTAGATTCTAGATGATCTGAATACGATATTAAAATGATCACTGTGGACTTCTGTCTCGATTTTGTCAAGTTTCTCTGAAGACATTTATATGGTTTGATAAGCAGTTTTTAGATGATACTGGATGGTAGACCCGTCTGCAGGGTTGTCTGAGTAGGTTCCAAAACTTTTTATTTGGGCCTTGAAGCAGTTTCTTGTGTTTCGTATTGAACATGAGAAGGGGAAGTCACATGGGACGCCTTAACTTCTCTTTCCTCCAGAATATCAACATTGTAAACGTTGACAATCTCGAGACATATGTATACTTCTGTGTTAAAAAAAATCACTTGATACTACTGAGTATAAGTGATTTTTTTTTTAAATTCTATTTTATATTAGAAGTTCTAGTAATTAAATGTGCCAGTATTTATGTTCATCATAAAGCGTTAAAGTTCAGAATATAACTCAATAAAGCAATTTAAATGATACTTTAATATCATGATTATATGTTAGGTATGGCCAAGGCCATTATTTAATGTCTGATTATAAAGTTCTATCTATTAGAAAAATATGTATTAAAAGAGATTTAAGAAAATCTTCTACGTTATATTTCTTTGTGTACCTTACTGAATATGTTGTCTACAGTATTGTCGATATTTTGTAACCCACCGAAAGTTGTAGAATGAGATGTATTGGAAAACCTCTAGTGAAATGATTTATGTTATTGTTGTATCTTAAAGTTACTTTTATTTATTATCTAAGTGAAAATAATAAGACCTGATTTCTAGTCAAAAGATAATTTAATTTGAATTATTATTATATTATTTATTTATTTTATTTTATTTTATTTTATTTATTTTAAGGGCAGCCAACAAAAACACATACTAACAAAAATATTAAACAGTAGCGTTGACATTAAATTAAGTATAGTTTTTAATTACAGACAGCCACGGCATGCAATGTGGACTAACATCTATTTCATAGATATTTGCTAATATATCCAAAATATGTGTGTTTTAATAAAGACTGTTCAAAAAGCATCAAAAATATTAATGTTATATATTTTAAAATTCAACCCAGAATTGGAAAGTTTTGATCAGGTGAGTATATTCCTATAATCTTACTGTTTCTCAAAATATATACATGCGCAATTTTTATTACGATTTCCAAAAGTTGATTTATAAAGGAGAACTTACACATCTTAATCTATATGTACTTATTAAAAATCACGGTGTGTAAAATAAATGAATCAATAATTAATTTTTCATCTTCCTTTCCCCAACCTATCGATAGCATTAGATAAAATTTAACCCATGTTGCCATACACATACTTAGATTATAATTAAGATATCGATTGAAAAAGAATGATTATATTTAGAAGCTATTATATTCGGGTACTATATTCATTAATTTGTTCGTTTGAAATGGATAATAATTTAATTCAAGCAATGTACAAGAAAGTTTTCGAAAGCCCGAGTCTAAAATGATATGGTAAATACTGTTTTTAACTAGAACAAAAAATTTGGGTGTCGTATGGTTAAGTGTTATTAATACAAAATATCAAAATAAATAATATTTAAATAGACATAGATAACTATATAAATAACCATAACTTTTCATTTCATTTCATAGAGTTTCCACCGTACGAGATCCGTCGTTCCACAAGGGGGAAACAGATACTTCTTGTCGAAGGATTTCGCTTTGCCATGGCGGTTAAGTACAAGTGTGGTAAAGTTAGGTGGCGATGTTCAACGCATAGTGGCCATGGTTGCAAAGCTTTCTTGCACACTCTAGAGGACAATATCCTTGTATTTAAAAACCAGCATAATCATTTGCCAACAAAATTGTACGAAAAATTAAGTGAAAATTTTCATAAAAAATTGGGTAAAAAATATTACAAAAAATTAGGCGAATGAGTACTTTAATTAGTTCGAGACACAAATAAAAATATTCCAGCTTAACTCGTTTTAACGTCTAACGTAACTTAATGTAACGAGATGCTACATATACATTATACATCATATTTATATTAGTATATGAATTTATATGTTGTCAGTATTTATCAATACATGACGTAGATATCTATTATAATCCTAAACTAAACTATGTCAGGTATTGTATCGATATGAACCAACCGAAAGATAATTTTGATCATTTGTTAATTAAATTATAAATTTGTAACTTATTTCCAATCTTGAAAATAAAATTTTCAAAACCGTGTGTCACTTTATTTTCTATTCTTTATCCTAATTCATTAGCATTAAATAAAATATTAATCGGCTTTGAGTTTTAACTCTCACTCTTTTGGAAAGAAATCTCGTAGGGCAGTACTAACCACTAAGTTTTTGTTTCAGGTATTCGTTATGAGTTCACTGAATCCTTGAGAGGAGCTCGCATCATCTTGATCGAAGGATACCGTTTCGCAATTAAAAATAAGAGCAAAGCCAATGCGCCCACGAAGAAAATCCAATGGAACTGTTCCACTCACGGCAAACATGGATGCAAAGCTTCAATCTTCACAAGCCGGGATGAAATCATCTTTCTTGAAAACAATCACACGCACCCCCCGCAGATGGACGAGAACCAGAACAAATATTTCCTTCCTATTTCCAGAGTGAAAATGTTCTATCGTAGATTCTAGATGATCTTAATACGATACTAAATATATGCAGTAAAATATAGAAACCCCGTTTTCGAATTATGGTTTCGGAATTCGGTTAAAAAGACCACTGCAATTTTGTCTGTTCGCTGTGTTTTGGTCTGTAGGGAAAGGTAATTACAGGGCATTGAAGGTCTTAAGATTAGACTTGACTCCAGAATATCAACGTAACAGTTGTATCAAGTAATTTTTTGATAGTGCTAGTGTCTATATACGATGACTTCCCCTTATTTTAAGATGGACAATCTGCTTGTCATTCTCGAACATGAAAAATGTATTTCTTAATATTCTAGTAGTCTTAGTCTAGTGTCGGTATCTACTATCCATCATTAAGCATTTAAAGTCTGAATATAAAATAACAAAGTAATTAAATGTTACTTATACTATCTGGTGGATTTCGAACGCAGTTTTTCATAAAAAATGTACATTAATTGAACGCTTCAATAACTATTCATATCCTACCCACATACTACCCGCACATTTTTTTTCTTTCCCACTTGGGGGTACCAAAAAATCTGTCTTCCGATACGTCACTTGGTCGAGCACGATGTCTGCTCCCTATAAAATTACCGATCGTCGAAGACAAACACCTAAATCAGCCACATTATTCATTTCATATGTGTATCGTACATATAAACTCTTTTGGTGACAAGTTCTAAAATAAACGTGAAGGTGAATCGCGTCTACAACATCCAGCTCGCCGTGAACCAGGTTAGCCCCCAATCCCCTTTTGATTTCTTTATTTACTCGCCATTCCACTATCAAAATGTATTATTATGATTAGTCATTTCTAAAGCTAGCATTAAATATCTATCAATTTCTTGAGTTATCAATAAACCTGTGTCCAATATAAAAATATGTTAATTCAAATATTATATGAGACTCACATTTGATGTTCATTTTTTGTTGATTTTATTTTAGCCTTATTTCTTAATTTGATGTTTCAAAATTCTCGATATTTTAAAACCCGCTGAATATTTTGGAATCAAATCTGTTATAAAAGCTTAAGTGCAATAATTTATCGTATATCGTATATTTTAATTATTTCTAGTCAAGTGATAAATGAATGAACTAATATTATTTTGTATATTTTACAATTGTACCTATTTTAATTTATATATCTTAAACAAATGCCTTGTCAATAAAGGCTGATCATTTTAGGATTGAGAATAGCCTCTTAAAAACTGCGATTTTTTTGGATTTCACAGTTAGCCCCAAGTAATATACTCGTACATAGGGCTTAATCTGAAATGCAAAATATGCAAACTAAAAAACGGAATTTGACAGTTTTTAACGTAAATTGATTGTAAACTGTAAAAATGAGATACCTCATTTGCATTTTTCGTTTTTCGAAACGGACCCTCAAGTCATAAATAATGTGGCGAGTATCGTAAAAGTGAAGTCTCTTTTGAAACTCAAAGACGAATAAATAAATATCAAAATAACTTAATATTTATATGTGTTAGAGAAGTATTACGTGTCTATGTTATGAAATATTCGTGTAGAATTTGACATTTAACATTATAATTGTATCAAATCTGGATGTCTTTCATGTAACCAAACCATTGCAGAACAGTATTAGAATTTCAAAAATAATAAAACTGAGTGTTATTTAACCAAATAAAATTATGTTAAATGGATTAAAAAATTTAATATCCGCATATTCATTTATAATTGTTAGCGAAAAATGACGGCATGTATTTTTAATTTATTTAAGAGTTGTACGTGATAAGTTTTCTGTGGGTTAGTACTATCGATAGTATTAATGCTATAATCGATAGCTCAGAACGAGACGGTAATATTGGCGAAGTGCCAATCATTAGTATCATTAGTTCTAAACTTCTTGGTAATATAATATATTATTTAAAATTAACGTTTTTATCAATACTATTTAGAGTTTCTTGTATAAATAAATTAATATTTATTGGTCAAAATGGTTTCGAATATGACAATTACTCAATATCGATAGTACTATTCGATGTTCATACTACCAGTGGCTTAATATATTTATACATTTGTGCTATCTATGGCTTTATTTGTGGAATGAATTTTATTTATAGTACAATTTTAACTATTAATTTTGTTTCAGGTATTCGTTATGAGTTCACAGAATCCTTGAGAGGAGCTCGCATCATCTTGATCGAAGGATACCGTTTCGCAATTAAAAATAAGAGCAAAGCTAACGCTCCGACGAAGAAAATCCAATGGAACTGTTCCACTCACGGCAAACATGGATGCAAAGCTTCAATCTTCACAAGCCGGGATGAAATCATCTTTCTTGAAAACAATCACACGCACCCCCCGCAGATGGACGAGAACCAGAACAAATATTTCCTTCCTATTTCCAGAGTGAAAATGTTCTATCGTAGATTCTAGATTATTTGCATAACCACAAAATATTTTGTCCGTAATGATATCAACATGTTTCTTCTGATGAAACCTACTTTAGAATGGACAGATTTGAAAGCTTCGAAAATAGGCATATTACACCTTATCGTTACGGAATAGAGTTCATATTGGCATATTTCGAATCTTCGATTTTGTACATATTTTGAGACTTGAATGTTCTGAAAAAATATTTCTTAAATTGTAGTTGTATCATCACTTAGTCATGTTTAATGATAGCATTTAATGTCTAATTATAGATATTTGGATATATCGATGTACCTCTGTGTCATAAACATTGATGTACTTATATGATGGTCTTAGATATAGCTTAACACTACTGTACCATGTCGAGACAAAACGTGTGTTTCTGTAGGATGGTGACTACTACTGATATTTAATATTTGGTATGAAATAGTACTAAAGCGTTAATCTTCTTCTCAGGCCAACTGAACCTAGTTTGATAAAAATACGACCGAATACCCACGCAAAAAAATGTGATGAAACCTGGGACTGACCAATAATTCGTTAACAATAGTAAGGAAAATGTCAAAATGCGATGTGAAACGCGTTTCAGTATTTGGCAATTAGATATTAAGAATTGAAGGAGCTTCTAATCAATAAAATTTGGACTCATCTGAAGTAAGATTTTGAGTTTGGATTGAAAGAAGGGTAATAGATTTTTTATATTTAAATTTTTAAAATTATCACCGTGCAAATAATGAGACTTAAATTCTAGTCAATCGAATTACTAATTTATAGAATTTATTTTGTTTAAGTTCGCGTAGCCATATATTTACAATATCATTGTAAATGTATCCAAAAATGCCTTGTTTATGAAAGATAGGAATCACGGAGAGGCTTAATTAATATTTGGTGCTAAATTATAGAAGTCGAGGTGAATACAGTTTGAAATATGAATCTCAATCTCTTTAAAACTGTGATGGATTATAATTTGAGTTATGAAACATTTTTATTTAGTAATATTTTTTTTGGATTAACTTTTAATTGTATTATTTGCTTTATCTTAAAATAATGTAAGGAACGACCAGAATGGACCAGAAAAACTGAAATGTATATTTATACTGATTGCGAAAATACTTTAAGAATTCCTTTGAATTAAAGATATCAATACCATCTCATTATTTTGTTAGAGTATATAATATAGAAGGTAAGTAAATAATATATATATGTAATTGTAACATTTTGTTTGTAAATACTACACTAGTATAACGACGGCTTATTGTTTCACTATGTTAGCGATAGTAATAAGTTTAAACTTGACATTCATTGTTGTTGCAATTAGTGCAATTATGACAATGATCTTTACTAGATCAGCTATGGATTAAGGGCCAGCACACACTGCAAAATCTCGCCGCACGCATTATGCAATACCTGGGAATTGTATGAAACTGCACACGTTTTCAAAAATAATGTCACAACCGCTTCTGTACTTCACCCACCCCGTTGTGAAGCGACTTAAATTAGTACGAAAGTTTCGGACACTAAAACTGGCTAGAACCTAACAAAAATTACGCAAAATATTGGATTATAAATAACCTGAATAAAAATCGCGCGGTAGGATTTTGCAGTGCGGAATTAGCCTTTAACTAATTGACAAATTTGACTTATATGAAAAGAGGTTGTATTTACATAATACACCCAGAGGTACCCGCTGGTTAGTTTCAACATATGCTATTTCAGCCAACAAAATATTTTAAGAGTGGTTTAAAATTTAAAAATTAGTTTACACTTTTAATATTTCCTAGTTATAGGAATTCTCATAATCATGCATGTCGTGTTTAAAATAGGGATTAACATCTTTATATCTTTAAAATGTTGAAAGATAAGCATTAACATAAAATAGGTATGTACGTAATATTATGTTAAGATCTGTAGAAGAGTAGATAATGTAGTGTTACTTTATATGGAATATGCGTTAATGTAATTAGACTTGTAATGGCATACAATTAAAGAGTCGAAGTGACAAAAAGGATTTCAATCGAATTATGTTGATTCATAATAAGGGACTTATATATATTAATATATAATATCTGTCGTGATTGTACAGGTTTCGTATTTATCTAATACTATTTAATTCAAATTCTAAAAAACTTAATTACTTTCATATATCTCAATGAATAATACCTATATAACCACTAACCTTAGAATAAATAAATTTTAAAATATTTATACCATATTCGATATTAAGGCATCACTAAATAATGTGTTCGATGTACTTATCTATCAGTAGAATATAAATTTGAGTCATTTAAACTATTATTTATTAATTTAAAGTTATTTTACTTAATCAGGCGTTCATTATATTTTTTACAGGCAACAAATATGTTTTCTGGTTTTTTTATTTATAATAAATGCTTATTTTCTTATATACAGTTGTAAGATTAATATAATGGTGTCCTGGAAGTTTCATTATCAATATTAATTACTTAGATTTACTTTTAATGGAATTCTAGTTAGTACATATTACACTAGACATGTATGATGTAATTTATATTTTATTTATTTCGATTAATAAAGAATTATCAAAGACAACATGAAATATGTTTAAATATAAATTTTTGTGTTAATTTCTTTGATTATATCATCACTCATTTACAATTGCTTGATTTTTTAAGTAAACACTCTTCTGATTTTTTATGAAGCATTTTGTTTAATTGGCATTTAGATTTTTTTATTTCATGTTTGTTTTATTGAATTAATATAATTAACTGAAAAAAAAAGATTAATGTGCAAATCGTAGAATCAGTTATGGCAGGTTTATCGTGACTATATATTCGTAACTCGTGGCACTTGATGCACAGAGACTCCTGCTTCTTATCTAACTACATTTTTGTACAGCACGTAAGTATCTCCACAAGGAAATTCTTAAATCAATCTAACCTTGATCTTGAAAGTAAGCGAAAGTAATGAAGAGGGAATGCATCTATGACTCAGAAATACTGTAATGTATAGTATTAATTGTAATATCTTGTCGAAGTTTTACTTTAGTAGACAGTATCTTCTGTTTAATCAAAGATTGCAAGTGTGTGTAAATGTTACCTCAAACTTCCGGAGCACAACAATGCTATACGTTTTATTTTTATAGTGGTAGACATAGGTAAGATGGTTACAGCTATCCACTATATGTAGGTATTTCAATTCCGGAAGATCTGGAAATAACTATTGGAAAGAAATAACTTTACAAACAGTTATGTGAATACACTAAAATATTTAAGAATACTAGAGTGAATTTTAATTATTAAATAATTTTAATTTACTTTTCTAGATCTCCAAAACGTCGTTTACGTGTTTGGAAAGTCCAGTAAAGGAAATCCAACGCTTGTTATAGAAGGATATAAGTTTTCCAGAAAAAACTATAATGACAGGAAGATGGCTTCGATCCTTTGGAGATGTTCTACTCATAGCAGCAGGGGGTGTTCAGCGAGAGTCCGTACGGTGGGAGAGGAAATAGTTTATTTACAAAACGTTCATAACCATGAACTACGAAAATGCAATCCTAGACACCATAAATTCTAAAACGCTCCTTAAACGCATACAAAATGTAGTGCGATTTCTAAACAATATAAAAGAATGTTCCCTAGTACTTTTATTGATATATGCACGAATGCATGCAAGCGACGATGAATATTTTTGTTAAATTATTATAAAGATAGATTTAATAAATTATATTTTTAGTATACATATTTTAATATGTTTTTATCACTTCTTCATATGGAGGTTGTAATTAAAATTGTAAGGTCACATGCAATTATATTATATTAATAAAAGTACATATGGCCTCTCGATTACCGCTAGCATTGCTATTGATAATAATATTTTTAAAATATCATCTTTTATTTAATCATAATTAAGCTTCATTAAGAGCTTGTTTTATGGATACCTAAAAAATATATTTATACTCGAAAATTCCCATAAACCGTCATAAAAAATTCTTATCGAATTACTGATAAAATTGCTTGATAGAGATCGGAACTGACCTATTGAGCACTATTAGCTTAGCTTAGCTTAACCTATATTATTTATTGCCTTTCATTCATTTAATGTTATTTTTCCAGGTGAAATTTTTTACACTTCTTCCCGAAAAGGCACAAGGCTCCTGCACTTTTCAGGCTATACATACGGACTAAAATACACCAATGACGTAAAGAGTGTGTGGCGTTGCTCCACTCACAACTCCAAAGGATGTTTGTCCTTCGTCCACATTGTTGGCGATAGAGTCGTCAGGATAACTAACTCGCATAATCACGAAAAAACATGTTGGACCTCGATGTGAAAGTAATGATTGTCAGTGGTTCATTGTAAGGATTCGTAGAGGTGATGTGAATGGAGATGTAGTGAATTCAGGATTTTTTCCAACTCTACATATAGGGTAACTTTGTTAAAAAAAAAAAACTTATTTTTTAGTAAATGATACGTAAAAGAACTACTGAATCGTATTTTTTTTTATATTTTTTGAGTTACATGTTTTCCTAACTCAATCAATAGATATGGCAATCATTCATAAGAAATCTCAGAAGCGACCTAGTAGGACTATTCTCTGTGCAGCGCCGCCGCGCCCGGCTTACCGTTTGTGCAAACGCACCTATATAACTTATATTTAACTTCATGTTTCATCGCATTTTTCTTATAAAATAACGTGCGTATTCTATGAATGAGATTGAATTATTCGCGCGTTTTTCAATCGGACAGAGAAATTATGAAAAAATATTATTTGTTTTATCGTAGATTGATTGGGTTGAGTTGAAATTAGTAACTCCAGAATTTAGTAAGTTTGAGCAAAGTGACCCTGTATTTTAAAATTTTATGTATGTTTTGACATTCAATGTAATTTTATATTTTACACTCAACAAAACACTCACACAAATTGAAAAAATATTGATTATATTTTATTTAGTTATGCAGTATATTGCTTCTTTTCTAGTTGAAACTGTTCTGTTGATATGCAGTAAGAATTTATTAAATTAATGTTGTTATAAAAAAATATTTTTATGTTATTTTTAAGTTGAGAAATAAAACATATTATTTGTTGTTGTGTTTCTAATTTTAAGAGTAAAACCACGGTAAAACCACCTCCAGAATTGCCTGGGTATTATTGCTTGTCTTGTTTAGATTGTGAAGCAGTTTAATGTGGGTCTGGAAAGGTAGCCAATTAAAATGGATGGTACAAACTCTTGTTTCCAGATAATGACACACTAGCAATACCAAGTGGTTACATCGATATTTAGTCTTATGTTAGTATTTATTTAGCGATAACCGATAACGATAAAGAAGAATATTTGAAAGGCTGATAACTTAATCTAAAATTTAGAGAGTGCCAAAGTGTCGTTGACAATATTAAATATTAGTACTTTTTATTAAATAAATGACCAAATTCATCATTATCTATAGCACCCACTGCTGGGCATAGGTTTTCCTGCATACGACGAGTTTGCTCCGTAAAACCACCACGCTAGCCCTGCGCGGCTTGGTAGATGTGGTTGCCGTTACAACCGGGATGATCGGAACCTTCTGAAGCACGGAGGAACTCGAGCTACCAAATTTACTTGACCTATGCCGGCACCGAAAATGGCGAAATGGCTATATTGTATATAATTATATTGTACGTTGTACTTGCTGTATTTACAAGGGTTTGATCATTTCAGCTGTATTAACTACTTCGAGACGAGGTGCACCACTCATTGCTTTACATGGTTACACTTACTCTATAAAGAAAGTGATGTATATTAAAAGTTCTAAGAAAAAAAGATGGTACTGTTCCACGCATCATTCCAGAGGTTGCCATGTGGTCATATATACTGATAATAATACAATCACCAAAGTGGTTTGGAATCATAACCATAGCCCTGTACGAATGTCATAGACCACTATGGTTTGTTAGAATGAAAAAAATCAGGTTCAATTTTTTTTAAATTGAACTTGAGATATTTGTATAACTTACTCGGGCGAGGTGTATATAGCTTCTACGTTTAAACAGCAGTTATTACTACACTTGTAATTTATAACACTTTTTATTACATGTGAACTTACAGGAAAAAGGCATTTGACGTAAAAGTATGATAAGCTATCGCTTAATATTTCTTAATGAATTCTCTTCCAGCACCGACAGTCCAGTAAGACTATTGTAAAATGAATTTACCATGGTCAAAACACAGATAAAAGATAATCATAAGTCAAGAATAAGATAAGGTCGATTTGGCGTGTCAGTTTGCTTAAAGCAATATAATTAATAATAATATTAAATTTAATATTTATATTATTTATTATTAATTATACAACTAATTATTAAATATGATGTCTGATTTTATAATTTTGAAAACTATACTGAATCGTGTATCAATTTTATAATATTATTTTAAGTGTCTTAATAATTGTATGTTACCCAAAGAATAAAGAAAGAAATAAAATTAAAACGTCAAACAACAAACCAAATACGATAAACGATACAAGTAATTAATGAAACCCAGGGCGGATACCCAGCTTTGGCTCGCGTTTTGAACAGAGATAAAGTTAAGCAGTTGCGGTCAGAAGGTGGCAGGGAATTCCACACACGAATAGATAATGTAGTGGAAACTGAGTATGCAGATATCCCGACTATAACAGATGATAAGCAAGAGTAAAGAAGTAAAAGATATCTTCTTGATAATTAAAAATTTTATTAGAACACTTTAAAGGAAATTAACTTTTTTGTAAGAGAAATATGGATTATACAAACATATTCAACTCTGATTTCTGATCTTAATGTGATACCTGTATCTTATAAATCAAATCCCTGTTTCATGAGTGTAGTTTATTGTGTGTTAATGAATGTGTGCATTATTGCGTGTACATGGGGAATTGTGTATATGGTGTGATAGAATAATCTATAACCTAAGGGTATACGTTAGGTTGTAGATTGTAGATAGTAGTAGTTTTCTTGTAGTCTAAACTAACTAAACTTTTTCTATTGCATTCAAGTAGAAAGGTTTCAACTTGAAATCGAAGTTTTTCAAGTACTTATATATTAATATGTTTTCTTACAGCCTGTTATGTGTCCTCAATTCGTGGCAACCCGCTCGTTTTGCTCTCCGGTTACAAGTACTCCCTTAAACAAACTAGGAAGATCGGGAATAATTTATACAAAAAAATGTGGCATTGCTCAACGCATAATGGGAGAGGATGCAGAGCTTTTGTTTATACCTTAAATGAAATTATAGTCAAGATAAAGTCAACACATAACCATGATCCTGTTCATACAGAGAATTAATGATGTACAGTCGTCGCTATATCAAACGTAACAGTTAATTGTTGAGATTGTCGAGGTGGTTTTGTACTGCATTTAGACAATTAATTTGCTGTTTTATCAGTACAATGGAAGAGTTCAAAGTGCAATTTCGGAAACGAGTTTATTAAGGAATAAGCTTTTAATGATTTTCTTCAAAAGGTTTTAATATGTTACTGTAGTTAGTAATTATTCGATAGTTAAATCGAAAAATAATAAAATTAAAGAAATAAAATCTAGAACATCAGATTTTTTCTTGAGATTGTTGACATTTTAGTTTTAAACTGCTTTGTGTTTGATTTAAATTTATTACTTATTCGTTTGTGTTACGTTGCTTTCAAATCTGTTTTATTTTACTCTAATATGTAAATTTTAATTTAAAAATTAAATTCAGTAACTTTTATTTCGATGCATAAATGCAAAAAATCATTTGGACATGGGTGCTTATTGAAACGTTTATTTAAATAAAAATGGACCGGTATCTGTGTACTAAACATGTATCGAAAAACTTTTGTCAATAATAAAAATAGTTGCAGTGCTGTCCTTTACACTATGAATAATGAAATATTACTATGTAAACAGGATCACACCCATCCTGCTAATGAAGAATATATATACAACTAACGTCTAATGTATACAACTGACATGTATTAATATTATCATCCAAGTAGAAACGTCAAAATAATAACTTTAAACTCCTTCATAGATAAAACCGTTTTGATATTCATACTCCGTCTCGCTTTGATGTATTTAAATATAAGAAACGGGTATCGTTTTCTTATTTAATAATTGTGTTTACATAGCGGATTTTATAGTTTAAATGTCAAAGTTTGATGATGTGCCAATCCACGTTTAGCCATATCATCAACTCTATGGTTTTTTCACTTTGCTTTTTAATAAATAAAAATATCAATATTACATATTTGTGATTGTTTTCCGAACTTTCTCCTCAGTTCTCGTTAGTTTTTTGTTCTTTTAATTTGGATGTTTTCCAATTACTGAGTTACAAGGCATGTATGTGGTAGTTTCTATATTTTATGAGATCCTCAGGCTAAACTAAGGCACAGGAAAAAAGTGGAAGAAATCTTCTTGATATTCGGTACTTGATACTTTTAAATTATACGAGAGGATTTGAATTGTTGATACGTAAACGATTATTAACTAGTTCTAATCAAATCTTTTTTATAAATGGAAGACCTTCGTAAATTTGGCGCCTCGATTTGCGCTGTGGTTAAGGAATAATAATAAATAGTGAGGAATAAATATTCCATCATTCGATTGTTTTTATTTATCAATTTGAATGTCGTACTACAAAAGTGAAAGTGGGGAATTCTCTTCTTGATATTCGTGTTTCATTCGTAAGTCAATTTTTTATGTTATGTAGATAATAATTTTTATTCACATGTTTCTTTTCAGCTTATTATGTATCTTCGAGACGTGGCAATCCGCTCGTTTTGCTTTCCGGTTACAAGTACTCCCTTAAACAAACTAGGAAGATCGGGAATAATTTATATAAAAAAATGTGGCATTGCTCGACGCATAATGGGAGAGGATGCAGAGCTTTTGTTTATACATTAAACGAAAGTTTAGTAAAGATAAAGTCAACACATAACCATGATCCTGTTGAAATAGGCCATTAATGATGTACAGTCGACAGCATATTAAGTGTAACAGTTTTACCAATAAGACGGATGTTGTATATTCATTACACTTGATTTATTCTCGTCTGTAACAGATCAAAGATTGTGAAAATTGAGATTAGTACCTAAATAAAAAGTTTTACCATAGATAAGATTTCAATTTGTCTTTATAATAATAAAGAAACAAGCTGTGTTATATCTTGCAACTATATAATTTGAATTTGATTTTTTTCAAAATTATTTTATTGTAATTTGTTTCATATTTGGTCATTTTCTGAGTGTTATACAAAAAAGTGAAATATTTATTTAATTTTAGTACAGTTCAGTACACATGTCTCTTTCTCAAATATGTACTTATATGAAAAACATAGTAAAGAGCTATCAAATTACTTCAATAAGTATAATTTTTAATATACTATAGGGAGGGATGTGAGAGATCCGTATTCAAATTTGAAATGAATGTTTAAATAATTAAAAATTCATTTCAAATTTGAATACGGCTCTCTCCATGAAAAATCTATCATTAATGTTCTTTTGATCTGAAAGTGAACGGAAAAAATTACTATTTACAATGCAACACGAAAATCTATACTCTAACACAAAATACTCTAATAAGTTTCCATTTCAGATGGTCCTATATTCATGCAAAGCAAAAGAGGTAACCTTATATTAAAAATGGGTGGGTATTTGTATACTAAGCATGTGTCCAAGATCTTCTGTGGAAATGACTATGACCGATAAGCAGGGAAAGGTCCCTGCTTATCTGCAATTCCTGTTTCAACTGGACCACTATCATAACTTGTTTCATTGTTCTAGGCTTTGTTTTGTTTTTTAAATCTTATTAAATTTTCTTACTGGATGCTTGGATACCACAGGAAAACTGCAATTTTTTATTTATTTATTATCAAGCATTTAATTATATACAAGTAGCTCAAATACACTTAAACTAAACTTTGTAAGTGATAAGTTTTTTTGATAAAGTTCGTATGTGCGGTGGTTTTTTGTTTGTATATGTTTTGGTTTTCAAAGATTGTTGAATGAATATGGCATTAGTAGTCATAGAATTTTGGAAAAAGTTATTGATCCTGTCCATTGTCCAGGAAGAAAACAGGAGACTCCGCTTGGATGGAAAAATTGTTGTAGAGTTTCCCCTTAACTCTATTGGCTGTAAAATCCAACTGGACTTCAACGTTTAGATTCAGCTTTCGAATTATCAATATTATAATGATGTACGTCTCTAAATTTCAGGTTTCCCAACGTTTTTGTACAACAAAAGAGGACATCGTGTTTTGAAGATGAACGGGCATTTATTCACGATACACATTTCAAGAATGATTGGCGATAGGGTTGTGAAGATCAGGTGGCGTTGTTTGACCAATTACATGAAACAGTGTAAAGCTGTTATTTATACAATTGATGATGTCATAACTATGGCGAAACTTGATCATAATCATCATTAAGTATAATAAATAAATGATAGTAAAAAAGATTTTAAAACTACAAACTTTAGCAATAAAAACTCTTTATTTGAATCGTATATTTGACATAGACCTGCTGATGAGTTCTTACCTAAGTAACTTATGGTTACCATCACCTATAAAAGACTCCTAAACTATCAAGAAATGACAATACTGTATGCCACAAACTGAACATACTTTTGTCCAATTGGTAAAACCGTTGTTCCTACTTGTTGCTTTCGTGAAGAAGTAATGTTTTACCTCTTAAAGTCTATGTAACTTAGTATATTCTCGTTCAACAGCCGTAGAGCATGGGAGTGGCTCAAAATCAGTGCTATCTAAGACACTATTCTTAAGGCTGCACAAGCTGAATTATCTTCTTTTGTTTCCTATCATACTAAGCTGTAGTAGCTTCAAGAAAAGGGGCAATAAACGAATTTTTATTTATTTATTGATTTGGCCCGGCGACCTTTAAAAATATATTTTATGGTATAAGCTTCTGACGATTCAATACGACCATTGTGTTCCAGAAAGACCAGAATTCGCGTACAATAAACGAGGAGGTCGCTTGATAAAGCTGCAGAATTACTACTACTCTTTGCATTTAGTTAGGAAGTTGGATAATGACATTACTAAGGTTCGCTGGTACTGCCGCACTCATCGTTCACGAGGGTGTAAGGCTGTGGTTTACACAGTAAATGATGTCGTAGTATCTTGTAAAACTAATCATAACCATGAGCTGGCCGTTTAAAAAACAATATATCCATAAGATTTAAAACGTCTAGTTATAATAAAACCTAAATATGAGTAGGTAAATATAAATGGCGACCATTAGAGGAGTAACGTAGAATCGAACGAAGTGTGTACACTAAGTTCTATGTTATTATAGGAGAGGCTGCGCATTGCCTTCCTGTTAGTGGTCAGGGGATGCAGGAAGCATTTTACAAGAGTTGGTTGTCAAATGCCATTGCTGTAAAGGGTGTTAGAAACGTACTGTTGGGAGCAGAGAAAATTGACACGATAAAAATGGTTGTGATTCTATTTTGTGTCGGAAACTCTTAATAATTTTGTTTTTGGGCCTGATTGTACTAAATGTTTCAAAAAGACGAGGGCCATTTTTTAGTTTTCTTAGGAGTGTATCCATTGTAATTAATAATAATAGATTTTATTTATAAATATTATCTATTTTTAGATTAAGCATTGATGAAAAAATGTTCAATTGAGATGCATTATAATTTTAAACATGATATAATTAAAATTGATCAACAACATTGTTTACCATTGTAATTTTTTAAATTATTGAAATTTCGAATATTTATTCCAAATTAAAATCTATTTAACATCTTGGAATCTGTATGTTACATTAATTTATAATGTCACCATACACTTACTTAAGGCATGCTTCGCTTGATGTGTTTGTCTCTCAGCGACTGACATAGATTTATTTTTTAGCTGTAAAGAAAAATATAAAATAAAAACCGTAGCAAATTTTATTACAAATAAATATTTCATCAATAAATTTTCTCTTTTTTTTAGAGAGCGTACCATCAAGCGCACCTGGGATGAGAAAAATCAAAGAAGTGTGGGAAAATTTCTTTTCGGATGTAAACCAACATGAAGATGCTGTTGATAAGCCAAAAGAATCAGACGTCACGACTACAGTCAAATCTTATCCGAGTCCAATTACTATGAAATTACGTCGCGGTCGTAAAAACATAAACTGGACCAGTAGCATCACTCCTCTTCGTACGAAATTTAGAAAGCTTCGCAAAACACTGCAGAACACTAAACGAAGTGTTGCTGTTAATAAAAAATCCCTCGGCGAACCTTGCTTTTGTCAAAGACAATGCGAAACTAAGCTGACATCAGAAGAAAGGATGCAAATGTTTAATGAATTTTGGAAGTTGGGTGATTTGGAAAAAAGACGCCTGCATATCATAAACCATACAGTCAAACAAAAAAAGCGAACAGGTCTAATGGGGTCCTCAAGGCGTTCATATACATACAAATATTTCTTACCAAAGAATTCATCAGAAACCCCAAGAGTAGAGGTTTGTAAAAAGATGTTTCTGAATACGTATTCTATTCCGGAACATCAGTTGAGGTTGGCTTGGGATAAATTTGAAGATGAGGCATCTAATACTAAACATGATGATAGCGCTACAACCACACATTAAGCAGTGGCGGGCGGCAAGTTCGTATCGTGAGTTTTCTGAAAGCTTTGTAAGAAATTAAAGCATATAAAATTATATTTCATCCCTCATAAAAAAACTTACGTATTACCTACGAAACCTAGTAATTAAATGATACTAGTAGGTAAACCTTATTCCATTTACTAATATATTTATTAAAATGCGCTTAAACAGTTAATATAATTTAATCTAGTCAAATTCAATATTCATCAATAAATTATCTTAATAGTTAAGAATAGCATCTTAATTAGCTAATATTAATTAGAAATACTTTTATGAACCATACCAAAATATTAAAAGCCAAACGTGATTTTAATCTTGAATAGTGTTAGTTCTTGAGAAAGTAATAATGCATTAGATTCACGCTGCTTACTCGACTAATTAATAATGTAGCGGTAATGTATAACGATATTAATATAACTATAGAAATTTCATTACATTTATTCTCTATGTGTAACTTTATTATTTAAACGACTTGATGTCAAATTCATGTTTATATAATCGATTTCTTATAGATGAATTATAAGAAATATAATGTCTAAGGTTAAACCAATCACTTCGTATTTCAAATATTATTTATTAACTCTAGCTTTATATTCATTCCAAACCAAAAATAAATAATATGATGTATATTTAAATATATAACACAGTGTAACTGTAAATTAGATAATTGTTATTACTAGTATCTACCTACATTAAATGTAGTTATTTCTTCCTCTGCTCGAGCATAAATGGCGCTACCCTTTCAGAGCATTACATCTTAAAAGTTAAATGTCTTAAGATTCACCTGTATGTTGTATTATTATGTACACCTATGTGTCTAATAAAAGATTTGAATTCAAAGGTTTTAAATTTCTATCTAAACAAATATTCTACATCTGGGAGGTTACTCTGCCATGACTTCTGGAATTTTTATTTGACATTTTATAGAGTCATTTTATATTATTTTTATTGGAATATAAGAACGAAAGTACAATGAACATCATTACTGGGGTTAGAAATATATGCTTAATAATTATTAATCCTTTTCAGACAACACATCATAATACGTCATGTGGAAAAAGTTCTTGCCGGATTGTATTCCGTGCAGTAAAAAATAATGACTTAAAGATATACAGGTTGATGTTATATTATTATGTACACCAATTTATTTAATAATAAATTTGAGTTCAAATATTTGTTCATGTTTAAAATGAAAAACTATATCTATTTTTAATTTTCCATATAAAAAATTTATCTACATCATTATTAACTGTACCAAACTTTAATAAGGTATAAAGTTCCACACAAGAAATAAAGTGGGACAAATATTAGAATTAAAAGATTTTTTAATGTTCTGTAACACTTAAAATAATATTATTAATAACATTTGGCGAAATTAAGATCTTTTATTATAATTACCATGTTTCTAAATAAATTCACATTTACCACAAGTTGATCAATTACTGCTTAATGGAGATGGTACGTTTCTCTAACCTAGAATTAATTTTCTGTCTTCAGATTCACCGTATTACAAAACATCGAAGCGAGGTAGAAAGAATTTATATTGTAATGGTTTCAAATATTCCATGTGGCCGCGGTATGCAGACAAACTGGTGCAGCATTGGTATTGTTCTTCGCATCACACGAGAGGCTGCAAGTCCGCAGTAAAAACGATAAATGATGAGATCGTTGTATTAAACGAAATACATAATCATGACTCCTCTCATCAGAGTATGCTCCCTTAAGCACGATGATTTTAATTAGGGAAGTTTAAAGCCGCAAAACAAATGTAACATTAAATAATATGATTATTAATCTGACAAAGATACCAAGTCGTTATTTATTTGAGGTTTACCACTAATTTTAGAAAATAATAAAACGTCAGATTTATTTTCTCCAAATTGTTTGAATTTTGCTCCGTCGTTGGTGGATCCCATCTCCTTCCTAACCAGGTTAATGTTTGTGTTTTTCTATAAACACTTGACATTAATATCGTTAATTTAGTAAAATTTGTATTCCCACTTTTAACTTATTTATTGTTTTTGTTCCTAGCTGTAAGTTCAAAGGTATGAATATTTTTTGGTTGTTTCAAAATCGGTGATAATGGCAACATCGGGTTTTGTTACGTCCACAATAACTATCAGTCCATGCTACAGTTTCAGCTCATAAGTATCGTTAGCCGTCAACGATAGATCACTTTTGTATAAACCTTATTACATAAGTGATAAGACTCATGAACTGACAAAAGTGATAACTATTTTTCTGATGACTATACAGACGACTTAACACTTACACTACCTTGCTACCTATTTTTTTTTACGAGACCCGCCACTGGCGAAGCGACGGGCGTGAAAACTCCCCGGTAACTCCATTGCCTTTTACGAGGGTAACCTGGGTTCTGCGGAGCATTTCACCAGGTCAAACAAATGATCATAATAAATATTTGGTGTATATTACAGTATTATTATGCATAACATGGCTTTTGTTTTTAAAATTTGTTAGCTTATCAATTTAATTTTGTCCAATGTTTCACTTAACTTCTTCTATCAGACGTACAATGAATAGTGTTCTAAAGTGTTTTCCCTTATCGCTCCTTCTCCTTCTTACTTCTTACTCGGGACTGATTAGTCTATGAAGTCCCCACTTCACATAATGCGTCATTCATCACAAATAAAGTATTAAATCAATACACAGTTTCTACCTCGTCACGTATGTCCACGTAGTGAGATTTAAAGAATCGTTTCTTCCTTGCACGGCCATGGGCTAATTTTAAAAGGTGGATATATTTATAGATAAGTAATAATATTTTAGAATGATTCAGTGTCGATATTACATTCTGTCTCAGTAATATAGTAATACTTTATGTGCCTTTATTAAATATAGTCATATTAGTTGAAAACATGCGCAATGTTTCTTGTTATATTGTATTAAAGTGTATTTATATGTGGCTTCTTTAGTGTTACGTTATTATTTCTGGAGACGATATTGCCTCTGATTTTCAAGGCTACGATAACACAATACCAAATATCGATATATCAACACAAATTTGGTGAAAATATAAGTCTCATATTTGATAAATTTGCGGCACTCAATAAAGATATCAACGTGCACAGATGTTAATAAAAATCGAATAACTGTTTTCTAACATCTGTATCTTAACGACTAAGTAACCAGAATATTTAATTTTCAGTGGAATACGTTTGGTCTCAGAGAGGAAAAAAATTGATACGCTACAACGGCTACACTTTCTCTTCTTTAGCCGTGAGTGGAAGCAAGGTGCGTTGGCGCTGTTCCAGTAACGCCATTAACCGATGCCATGCATCTATACACACGATTGATGACGTGATAGTTCTCTTGAGGGAAGACCACAATCACCCTCCACCGAAACCAAAAAAAAGAATTAACCTTTTGTCCTCTGACTGAATATTTTGTAGTTTGTGTACAGATAAAATTTTTGAGTTAGAGTATCATTAAAATTCGTTTCATTTCTCACCGTAAGTAGAGTTATGTTATGACCGCTGTCTTTAAGGACTACGCAGTGCGGAGACATTATGACATTATAGTTGAACTTTTACAGTAGTTTTAAATGTTCTTAATTTATCAATATATTAAAATTAATCAAAAGGTTCTATGTTCTTCATAGAAATATCTATGAATAGAGCAGTCACCATTTATGTATGTTGTATTTTTTCTTTTATCTTTATAAACAATCATACCTTTCATGCTGACGAAGTAGCTCATTGGTTTCCTGTGTCTAAAAATTTCACTTTAAACGAATAAACAAAGGCAAACGAGGATAATTTAACTATCCAAAATCACCATATATCATATTATATGCCTGTATGACACACCATTTTTTAGATTTCCCTGAATTTCATAGCTTATGTTAATTGGAGCAGTAGTTCGAGAGCTCTAGTTTAAATTACGATAACCGAGCAACTTGCACCATGCTTGGTTCCTAGATGGGTCAATATAATTTCTAAATCCAGCTTCTTATAGCGCCTTCAACGCGCATTGGGTTAATTATGGCGGAAAGTCAGAAATTCCTTTCATTTGGAAGTCCTATGTCCAGTAATGGAATGTGGAAAAGCTGTTAATAAAGACCTCTTTTGTTAAGGTGTGAAAGAATATTTTTTTTAGTGTCTTGATTTCTTGCTACCTTGACCTTATCAAGAAATGGGAACCTACTTCTCATCCTCAATGGATATACCTGGTCCGTATACTCTAAAGACTTGAAACGATGTATCTTCTCGAAACATAATGGTTCTTACTGCCCAGTTTCAGTTTATTCTGTGGGAGAGAAATTATTGTATATAATGAGAAACATAATCATTAGTTATCATTTTTCCTTTTTTTTCGCAAAAGGTCTTCTGCCTATTTAACTTTAGAAAGAGATTGCTAACCCGTTCCGAGCGCTGCTAAGAAACCTTCCAGGACCATTACACAACCTGAAGCCTTTTTGAGTCTATCAGAATGGACCTGGAAGTAAGACAATCAGTAGAACTCCGAGAGCATATGAGTGGCTTCTTCTATCATTAGGTGTTGCATAGAAGTTTGGGTATGATACCTATAACAGATGCCTGATATAGAAGCTATGAACTACGGAAACAACTCCAATCTAGGGGGCACCTTTACAATATCATTTCATCTATACAGGACTAAATTCGTTTAAATGGACTAAAAATTATTTTATAATAATGTTTTAGCCTTTCTTTGACTATCATTAGCTAAGTATTATATTATCTGTTGAGAAATCATATTTATTATTGTTTAATCATCATCTAATTATTTATTTAATTTACCTAAAAATAGACTTAAAAGACTTCATTCAGTTGTCATAATTTATTTTGTATTTCCAGTAGCGCTATTAGTCATACCGTCTATAATTATGACTTTTAGTGAATTTAATTAAGTTTTATATTTTTTATTTAGACTTCACAGTCTATTCTGTTATTATTAGACTTTACATTCTTGTTGACTTTGACAGTTAATGAATCAAATAAAAACAAAATAAAATATTATGGGCATGACCCGTAATATTTTATTTTGTTTTTATTTAGAGAAATTTAATCAATCCTCGCTTTTCTGAAGTAATAATAATTCTCTGTTAGTACTCAGAAAAGCGAGGATTGATTAAAATAAGTGATAGCCATTAAATTATGGATATAATTTTTACTTAAAACAATTACAAAACAAAACTTATTTACGATTGAAACTCATTATTTTGTTCATCTAGATAATGTTATTGACGTTCAATTCAATTTAAGGGTTTATGTGATTTTCAGTGGAATATATGATCTCGAAGAAAGGTAAAACGTTACTTCTGTACAAAGACTTCACGTTCTACATCGCTCAGAAGATGTTTGATAACAGGGTAAAGTGGAGATGTTCAACACACAATGCTAAAGGCTGCTCTGCGAACGTGTGGACCATCAATGACTACATAATTCGAGCTAACAACACACACAACCATGAGGCAGTGAAACGTTTGTAAAAATGTTTTATGTTAATGAAAATAATTATATATTTTAAAAAAAATTAAATAAAGGAATCTATTATGGAAATTTCAAAGTACAACTTAATAAAACTATTGGTTTACTTAAGAAATGAAAAGAAGATAAAGACGAGGGAAGGTTTAGAAGAGTTCAAGATAATTTTGCACATGTAATTAAGCTAATATAAATTAAATCGCAGGATTTATGTCTCAAAAAAGATTCAATCATTTAACAACTTTAAAATAAATTAACACAGATAAATTGTATTTCTAACATCCGATCATAGCTGCCACCATTGAATAGTTGTGCTCGCTATTATTCGGGAAGAATTTATTATTTGACAGTAGTTTTCTCAATACCAGGCTGTACTTAGAAACAAAAACTAACTACAGAAATATCTTTAAAATACGAAAGTAATAAGTGTTATGTAAGATTCATGAAACTATGATTGTCTATTCAAACATTGTACGTAAGAGCTCCCTGTACTGTTCTCGTGTTATAACAAGTTCTCGTGTTAGTCCAAAAAGTACAATAACTTTAATAAATGTAATAAAGTATTAATAAAATTGTTAAATTAAATTTTAGAAAACATGATCATCCAAAGCGTTTAATTTTGATATATTTTCGTTTCATATTTCGACCGCAATAGCACCTTTATGTTATACTTTTTGTCGTGAAAGACAAAAATTCTCACTGATGTCTTAAATATTTAATAAAATATAGAAAACATCGATGCTGTGAGTAAGGATGCTGCTTTCAATTACGGCTTCGGAGCAGTAATGAGCAGCGACCTAGAGGTCCTTACTCATTCCTCGGGACGCGATTATTTTTTCTCATATCTATGTATGAATAGAATGATCTGTGCTGTTCTTTATATACTATAATATTATAGTTATAACGGTACTAATTATCTATATCAAATATTTACTATCGATACAGATGAAGGTTCATCGAGTTTGGAAATGTTTTTTTTTTCAACGAGTTTGGTTTTGCATGGAGGTGCTTTATGTTTCGAATCTATGATGTAATAAACTCTTGCAAAATCAAAGATTTTGTAAGTAAGAAGATATGAATTTTAAAATAAAGCAAGTGCTTTGTAGTAGGCACAACACTTCATAGAATCGCGTTAATTTGTTGGAAAAACTATTTTATTTGATTTGATGGAAAGAAAATTTTATATTACGAATATACAATGTTTTCTTTATCGAATTCCCATAGCTTTGAGATACAATTCATCTGTTTTAAAAGGGAACTATTATATATACAAGGATGGTTGCGTCTTAACTTAGGTTACTTATTACCTATAGTTTATTATAATTACAGTGGAATATGTACGATCAAGAAAAGGGAATCGCCTATTAAAACTGAACAATTACACGTTCTACCTCAGTCGCTCCAGTGGAGCTAAGTCACAGTGGGCGTGCTCTACACACAAGCGTTGTAGAGCCAGAGTCCATATTGTCGATGATGTTATTGTGTCTATGGTTAACTATCATACTCATCACCCGCCAATCACCGCTCAAGAATCGTTTTGGACATAACAAGTTCCTAGTCGCTATAAAATGATGTCATAAGTTTATAATAATACAAGTCAATAATAAAATAATATGTAGAGTACAATAATAGAGCATATGTTGCCATGATTAATATTTAATAAATTTTTATTATGAACACATTTTGCTTATAAAAAAGTTTGAAAAAGACAGATATTTCTAATTTTAATCTTTAAGGTTAGGTATCTAGTATTGATTCTCCATTATCTAGATTTACCTTGGATAAACAGTATAGCCTTTTCTTTGTTACATGTAGAATTAAAGAAATTACAAAGACTTACTAGTATTTCTTTTTACATATAAATAAACATCTGTTTACTACAAAACATAGAACGGCGCACGCAGATACAATTCGGCGAGCAAGGCTTTGCGCGCGTCGCTTTTGCCAGACTGCTTCATGTTCCATGGTTCTATGAGAATATGTGCTAGTAATTCTATATATTAGCAATAATGACTACGTTTTTAATTCTCTGTGAATTTTGTCGCACTGACTGTAGCCGTTGGGGTTGGGCTTTGCTGGTATACCTACTTCATTTTTAGCCACTTTTTTTGCATCCGAATGTTGGTTATGAAGGGTTAACGTAACCTTGAACATTATCGCCGCTTCACGCAAGACGCGTTCGAATTTCAGCGCATGAGCGAACCGAACCTTGGGGAACAAAATGCTTCATCATATTCGTACATACGCAGCTTTATTTGGGCAAAAAAATTCTCTGGAACATGGACTTACCTATGTTAATCTACTTTTTTTTAAATCTATGCATTTATTAAAGATGAAATAAAATACAAAATTCAAAGTTACAAACACGGTTTCAAATTATGTTTTTTTGTTACAGCTGAATTCGTGACATCAAAGAAGGGGCGCAAACTCATTAAATATTTAGGATATACGTACTATTTCCAAACTATGACGGGTCAGAAGAGGCGGTGGCTCTGTTCCACGCATCAAAATGGGTCATGCAAAGCGAAAATTCATACATACGGAGATTTCATAGTTGCAGTGAAAGGTGAACATAATCACCCATCTCTTCAATCCAATTAATCTTTCTACCAATGGTTTCAATACTAATGAGGATAGTTAAAACCATGGAAGGTATTGTAAAAGCCAATATTTAAATTAGCTTCATAAGTTATTTGTATAAAATTGTATATTAATATAGTGTCGGTTTAACTCTCTTAAATTGAATTCATAAATTAAAGAATAATTGAAATAATTTACTATTTTACAATTTTTATGTTTAAACGAAAATGTGTTTTTCTAGGGTACTGTTGCAGTTCGCTTAAGGTACAATTCGGTGTATCCCAGAAAAACCAACGCCTATTATTATATAATGGATATAAACATGGAAAAAGTGGAAAATTTGGAATAAAACAGCGATGGACGTGCTCCACTAATCGTGGTGCAGGTTGTAAAATTGCAATTTGTACTATAGAAGATGAAATTGTAAAAATTGTGAATTGTCACAATCATTGATCTCAATCTTTTTACTACTGGTTAGTCGATAGGTCACAAGTCCGGGTGGGGGCAGATGTTTATATTATGGGTATGAATATTTTGTTCACGTGTTTAGTATTTCGAGGTAAGTATATGTTAAAACTTTTTGAACTAAATGTATAAATTATTAATAATTAATTGTTTAGAAGTGAGCGAATATTTTAGTTTTAATATTCAGTCATTTAAAAATTGGTGTGAAAGTTATAAATATGCTTAAATTTATGAACAATAAAGATTTTAAATCCCATATATTTCGTAGCGTTTTGATAATCTTTACTTCCTAAAAAATCATGTGAGTCTATGGAATGAACGAGTGAAACATTAAAGTGGCGTGAAGGTTTTTTATTCCTAACGGGGTAGCCTTAGCCTGTACCTCATGTGATCGTAAATGAAGTTAAGGTTGGATCGAAGGTACACCCGGATTCCTCAACCACAGAGGAACTGTCTCTCTTACCTCCAAGCGCTTGAACAAGAAAAAGCTGGCAGTATTATTGTTATGGCGGCAGAGTTAGGTAAGATTGTGATATCAAAAAAGAAGCCCCACCAAACAGAACAGGAAATTTTTACCCCAATTGTTTAATTCCTATTGAACTTCGGACAGCCAGCTACTAAACCACAGAGGCGAAGTCAAAGTCAAAGTCAAAAATAACTTTATTTAAATAGACTTATTTACTAAGCTCTTTTAAATCGTCACAACAGGGAATATGTATGAGAAAACAAATAAATATAATTATAAAGGCTATAGTCATAATTTTAACTGGGTATCAACCGGGCATTTACTAATTGTCCCATTTATAGTATTTAAATATGTACTAAATAAATTGTTAGTTTTAATTTTAAAATAATATTTATTTTAAATTCTAATGATGGCGATAAACACTATGATATAATCTATGCCAGATTAACCTACAATATTCAACCTATATAATGCAATAACTTTCGTAGGATATAACGGACATTTAAAGAATTTTCGCTGCACTCTTATAATATAACATTTGGGTGATGTATACTTCATACGTGTCTTATTACATCTTACAACTCATGAGGCAAATAATTTTTGTGGTGATATATTTACTCAAAGTTTTATTCCCCTATTGCTATCTTTTTCTCATATTTATTTCCTGACCTTACTCTCTATTATCTTACAAGTTCTACAAAGGTATCCTTAAGGTCTAAAGGGTATGTTCCACTGCCTATTATTTCTTAATTAATTTATATTGGTAATGTGTTGAAGAATAAAACATTTTTTTTAAATTACACAGATTTCTAATGACGATCTTTCAGTAAGCGTCGTTAATTAAGATCAACTAAGGAAGGTTACTGAAAGATCGTAACCGATAATCCTCTATATAATACCTCTACTACTCTATATAATACTCTCTACTACTCTCTACGATAATACCTCTCAGTAGAGATGTGCTCCGGTTGTAAATTACCATAATTTCAATGGAACTATTTTATTCTATGTTGTAAACATTACAGTGATAAACGGCCGCATAGAATACAAAAGAATAATTGTTTACGGACACGGTGGTTAAAACTTTTTTGAGTTTAGCAATAAATATATCTTTTCAGTTTTTTATCATTGCCCAATGCCGGCAAAATATGGTTTATCAAAAAGGAAACAACCTTTACTGTTATTGAATGGATACCCACATGGAATGAGCGGTAAATATGGAGACAAACAGCGGTGGAGGTGTACCATCAATCGCAAGGGAGGATGTAAAGCGTGTATTTATACTGTAGAAGATAAAATCGTAAAAATTGTAAATTTACATAATCATTAGACTTTATTTAACTTTATTGGTTGTAAGTATTTGTAGTTATAAATGAATGTTACATAAAATTATAAATAAGCAAAATCTGTTTCCTTTGTTTGGGATTTACCTGAGAATCTACAATGATTATCAGCTTTCACGATTTAAATCGCAAGGTTTATTGAGTCAAAGTGATTCATAAGGGCCTCGTCCACCACTAGGCGTTAACAAAATTTTGATCCTTCTGTACCCTGTTGACTAATAGCGACGCCATGGTCCTTACGCGTCTTTTCGCCTCTAGCTCGGCTATTCACGGTTCCAATTTTTCTCTTAGATCTTTGCACTTTCTAGACAATGTTATGCTGTGTCACAACTGTAGCAAGTAATGAATATAATTTTTCTATATCAATGAGAACACTAAATAATTATATAAAACATCTTTGTATACGAAAGAACGTAACAGAGCATATTAAATATTAATAAATATATGCGTATGTGACGAATTACAAATTATACCACAATAATAAATAAAAATGATAATAGAGAACGATATTACAATTTTAGATTGTATTTTGACATTACAAATACTTTTTGAATTATCTTGAGACTGATTTATAAATTCCAAGAAGTTAAGTAAACGCCGCGCAAGCGCACTTATTAGCGATTAAAGTTCAAATTTGGCAGTTAAGAAATTGTATAACATACTGTATGTAACAATGTTTATATAAACTGAATAGTGCAGTAAAGAAACGATAGTGATTTTATACAGTATAAAATATTATATCTTAAATTCACCGCTACTTATACAAATCAAATGGCAGCGCTAATAGATAAAATAATTATCAATTACCAATTTGAATGACCCTGCTGGCTTACAGTACATGGGAGAAATGACTGAGTTTTCTTCTTCCCGTAGGATTAAATATTAAAACAATTTTATTACATTGATGGGTTGGGTTTAGCTTCTTATTGTTAACTTATCATCAAAAATTACTTATTCAAGCCAAAGGGCTTAAATCTGGAGTTCCATAATGGATGCTAGTATATATGTTTTACTTTCGGATTGTGATGAAAAAAAGAACTTACAAATAATTTAATATGTAATTTGAATTCAGGGCTATGCTTATTTTTACAAAGTATTTCGATTATATTTCAGATGATAAGTCATTTTGTATGATAAATAAAAAAGAACTTAGAAAACGGCGCATCTGCGGGTACTGCAGTTATAAGAAACGGCGTATGACGAAATCATCATGTTGCAAATGCAAAAAGCCTGTATGCGGTGAACACAAAGTCGATGTTTGTTTGAAGTGTATTTAGCGTTACCATTGAACACTATTTTAAATTTAAATAAGAAACGAATTTACAGTTTGTTCATTGTAAATTTTATTAATGATTATCAAAGTAAAATGGCTTTGAACGCAAACCTGTATTACAATAATTGGTTTGATTCAAAAGTAAACAAAGATAACGATATTTTTCTCAATTTAAAATCTTTTGTGTCCTACTTAAAGTGTTCATAGTTTTTACGCGCCAAAAATTGTTTCCTTTTTTCTTGTTACCTAATGTGTAATTAATAATTTAAATGACTTTAAAACAGTACATTTAACATTCTTAAGGTTATCATGGGTAGGCAAAATGTAGTCCTCAAAGGCGATTTCACACAGTGGTTGTAAAATAACCAAATTAAAAACATATAGTAAAGGAAAAGCAGATCATTTGAATCTTACCTCAGAATGATTATGATCTAAATGTTGCCACTATTCGCTGCTATTTCAAGTTAAATCTACAAAAACGTTATGTTTAAACATTTAAGAAAGGTGGTTTAATAGTTTTTTTCTTGAAAATTTGAAGGATTTTTCTTAAGAAATATTGTCGATGCAATTGCAATATTTGCTTGTAGGCCGTGGTTACCACTCATTAAACTATTACTTACTGACAGCTTTATTTGAAATAAATCTAAAATATTTTAAGACTAAAATACAACTGAGCGGAATAACATAGATAAACAATTGGTAAACTTTATTAATTACCTTTTACCATTGGTAACTGTTGCCACGGAGCACGACGAACACGAAAACATTTCGTCTACATCGAAACTTCGCTTTTCACAGGTCATTGTATGGGACTTGAAAAATTACACGTTGACAAAACGTTTCTCGAGTTCCTTGACACGTTTCTATTACTAGTCATTAACTTATATTAAATAATATTGAAAGAATTTTTTTAAACATACAATTCAATTTTCCGGGAAAATTATTAAAATTGATATTTTCTTTCAGGTGCGGTATTTGGTATCTCCAACAGGGGAGCAAAAATTATCATCCTATCCGGATACGAATTCACCAAACATAGAACCCAAGGCGTTAAAACTCGGTGGTATTGCAGAACCCACTACAAGAAAGCTTGTTCGGCAGTTATATTCACTTACTTTGATAGAATTTTAACTGTTAGAAACACCCATAACCATCCACCGCCGGGTACGAATTTTGGGTTCTGAAATGCAAGAAAAATATCCTTTATTTATACTCTATCTCGTGTAAACAAACTTAGTGACTCCTTTGTTTCTCGTGTAACTAAAACATGGATTCAAAGGTATGAAAAGACACTACGGTAATAAGGACATAACGACATAAGTGAGTTAGTTTGTAGTAGTTAGGTATCATTCATCGTGCTTTTTGAAAAATTAACAGCAATAATCAGAGTCAAATATATAAACAAATAAAAATAATTTTTGTAATGAACTAGAATTACCATTTTTTAATTTTTGAACGTAATATTGTAATTGTTAGATGATAAGAGATATTTATTTTTCAGTCTAGTATTTTTAAATAAATGAAAAGGTTTTTAGTAAATTTTTTACGTCATTCCGGTGACGTTACAGTGGCAAACGCCCTTTATATTATATAGAGTTGTTAATTTTCACATACAAATTTGCACGTAAAATCAAAACTTATCGACAACAATTTGTCTTCTGAAGAGAGATAAAATATCTTGTACCTAAGATAATTAGTAATTAGGAAAGTCTTGATTATTTCATCGCAATTATCTTTAAGTAGCATTGTTATATATTATTGACCTTATCAGTAACTGCTAGTGGTTATAAGTTAGTCATTTTATAAGCTTTATATACAGTGTAGTATCTATTTTGTTCTATTTCAAAATCCAACTCGAACAAATGTGACAAAACATTATATAATTATATCAGGCTTATACAACCGTTACTAGTAAAACCATAAGTATTCTTCACACCTTAAGAGTCGGAATGAAAAAGCCCAAACACTGTACAAATGACGTTAAACCTTTATAAATCTGCATTGACAATTGCTTTCATCAAATAGATTTAGAAAACATGATTGTAAATATTTTAGCCAAACGCATTTGTCAATTATTATAAATGGTTAACGTAGGTGCATGTTTTTTTAACAAAATTGTTTCTCCTCTCCATAATTATAGGACAAGTATCTTCTAATTAAGTAAAATTATAAGTATACAGTAAAATTTAATGAAATATAAATCAGAGCTCAATTTACAACATTTGTTTTGTTCCTCGTTTAGACCAGGCGGTTCGAAAGTGGTCGATTTCATCTCCTACAACTTTTTACTTTTCTACGACTTTTTACTTTTTACTTTTTTATTTGCATACGAGGTTTTAACATTTTTTATCGTCTTCATAATCTCAACGAAACAGTATTATTCAGAGATATTTTTTTACATCGCTAATGGTTATAGACGCTGGTTGCCACAAACTATCTAGTGGCTTTTACACACACTGATCTCAGAAAGACAGAATATAATATTTTTCACACTGACATTTATTATCTAGCCCAAAATAAGTATCTTTAAGAGCTTGTGTTATTGATACTAGATAACGGAATAAAATAGATAGTAATGCGTATATAAATATCAGAAATATATTAAATAAACATACTAGCATCCATGACTCGTGGATAAATATTCGTACTCATCATAAAAATATTTGCCCCTAACGGGATACTAATCCGGGTCCACTGGCTTAGTAGGCAGGGGTACTGAGTCGTTTTTTGTCGGAGAGGTCGAATGCGTTTACGCATCATCCCTACAGTACAGTAGCAACTGGAAACATTTCACCGACAACGGACCGCCGGTCTTTAGACCACCGAGTGCTCCGTTAGCCCTAAAAAGGCATTTCCTCGCCAGTCCTCCCGGGAAGTATCAAAAGTGGTTTGGATGGAACCTGCGCAAAAATTAAGCCCACGAGACTACGTTTCGTCCTCCCATCAAAGGTCTAAACTACCCGAACTCGCCGCAAGCCCCACGTTGGGTACTCCAACATTAACGTAAGGGCACCAGGGTCTTGCATCGTCACGGCTGCGTTTCCCCCCTTGACACCACCAAAGGTGACTAGCGCCACACCCAGTCATGGACCTAGGAGGCCCACAATCCCCGACCACAAAAGGGTACTGGCCTATAGGCCCCACCAACCACGGCAATGAAGCCACAAACTATAAGCTCCCAGCTCATTCCGCAGTCCGGAAAAGTGCCTGGAGATCCGCCTGAAGGTGGCCACCTCTAGCAAAATCTGACGGAGGTTTAACAAGTATGCCTTTAAAAGTGATGAAATCCAAACGATTTAATTGTTTAAACATTATTAGTTGCTGTCTTTCATTCCTAGAACACTTCAGATATAAATATTTGTAGTTCAGAGGACTAACAGCAATATTTATTATATTTTTCAGATAGCGTGGAATACGTTTATTCGAAACGGGGAAACCGAATGATCCTGCTGTCCGGCTACACTTTCTACCAACAGACGGTGTATAAGAATTCTAAGATCCGCTGGCTTTGTGCGACTCACCACAGCAAGGGATGCACTGCCACCGTCCACACTTACAAACACGAAATACTGCTGGCAGTTAGAAACAGACACAACCATTTGCCGAAGCTTAACTATACTACTGATATTATTAATTAGGTATGTTAATAAGCGGAAAAAATATTCTTGGAAATTAAATTAAAATTTCTTCGCAATAGCCTACTATTAGATTCGTATGTAGATTTAAAAAATAATGGATATCGAATCACTATTAAAGATGAATAAGATGTCAACAAAAATCTTGATGATTCGCTCATTTATGTAAAATAAAATAATTTGTACAGGGTAATCTACTAGTAGGTCTGGTAGAACTAACATTACCCACCGTACTTTCAAATTTATTTTATAATAAAACCATTGAAACTGAAAGAAGCATAAGCCCGTACTGCGCTGAAGCATATTTTGATAACAAGTATTATTTTTCACATTTATATTACGTATATTTTATTTCTAAGAACCAAATCTATACACGCAACTTTGCATATAGAATGTTTGTATAATTTATTTCATATGAACTTTATTTAAACATTTAAACTTTATTGTAAGACTGATTGAAGATAGAAGGATTACTAGATGCAGTTTTACATGTCACAATCTAGACAAATACTAGTCAATTATGTATAATTAGAATGTAAAGCAAGTATGCTATTTATATAATAAGAATTAATAAATGAAACTGGTCATATGGTGGTATGGCTACAGTTAACTTATTCACTGTTATCTTTCGTTATCATAAAATCTTTTTCTTTTTCTCCATCGAACTGATCAACTTAAAATTGTAGGAAGGAGAGAGAGAGGTTGAGATTATTAAACCTCTCCCTCACAAAAGTGCTATTGCTTTAACAAAAAACTTAGAAATGCATTTCCAATAGAATCAAAGAGTGCATATCTTCCGACATAGACAATTTACTAGACATGAACAAAAAGAATAATATACGAATTTTAAAATTAAGTGTTGTGAGTTCACAACACTGAAACTAGGTAGAGATTGTACACCAGGTTTTGAAGCATATGAGCAAAGAGTATATGTAAGCCATAGACTATGATTATCACAGAAATGGATTCTGAATTTAAAACTATACAAATTAAGTTCACTAATTAAATCTCGTTTTAACTCGTTAAACTAGGGGCAACTGTAATCAAACTAGGCTGGAATAATTATTATCTATTGGTTTTTACAATTTATTGGTTTTTTGTGACATATATTTGTAAAGGATTGTGATGACACTATTATTCCATAAAAAAATAATACATTACTTCACATCTTGAAATTTAACTATGTACTTGGTTTTAAACTTACTGTTATTTGATTTAGAATTCGAAGTTTTTAGCAGATAAGATCCCAAATTAAGTTTGAGACTACATATAATACTGGCCGAGGATGCAAGCATGCATGGAGAGCAAGTAAAGCGGATAATTTTGTTTTTGTATTTCATAATTAAAATTAACGTAATTTACATGAGGCAATTAAAGTCAAAATATCTTTATTTAAATTGACTGATGTACTAAGTTCTTTTAAATCGTCATAACAGGGAATATGTATGAGGAAATTAAATAAATATAATTAAAGGTATAGCACTAGTAATAGTGATAACTATAAATGGTTGTGTACTACAGGGTATTTGCAAATTGTCTCAGGTTTTAAAATTAAATTTAGTATTACATTAATAATTTTAAAATTAAATCTAACAATGATGCATATTCCCAATCAACCCTACCACTTCGACGAATTAGTGAAAGATCACAAAGTGTTATAGAGCAACAATAAAAACTGTGTTAGATGCCTCCACTCCGCAAATATTTGGAGGATGCTTTAAATTACCAGAACTCCGTGATGCTCGTCCAACGACATTAATTAATATAGGGCTTCGTATCCCTGTACCGGATAGCAAAATTGCTACCCGAATAATGAACGAATAGCACTCCCTTCTCTTCTTCTCTCTCACTAAAGTATGCTGGTGATTTCCCTGATTTAAATTATTGTGATTGATGGATGGTATTGCATGTTGCGTTGCGTTTGACAGCTTTTATCCATTAAGAATAAAATATTGGTATTGCTAAATATGTATTTCTAATTTCAAGCGTAAAAAGTTCTAAGATATAAAATTATATCCTTTGTTACTGTCAAGTATGCGCTGTATGTGCTGTCTAATAATGTATTTGTGATTTAATTAAAGTGAATATCTCGCAATGTCGTTAGTCTTGTAATTATTTTTGACGTTAATGAAAGGTGATAGTTATCCTTTTTCTTTAATTTTTTTATTTATTAAATCTTCTTAATAAATAAATTTGTGATCTCTTCCAGATTCTTCTTTGATTCCAAATGTATAAGTTACATTGGCTCGACTCATGCTTATTTCGTTACTATACCATTAGTATTCAAGATGGGATTGAAATATTCAATTTTAAAAAGAGAAATTATAACATCGTAGTTTTAATTTCTCTCTCTCTCTCAATGTCAGTTCTACCTCTATAACTCTATCACCATAATGTTTTGATATCAATTATATAAAAAGTTAGTATCTTAAGTAATATTTTTTTAAATATAATTTCCAGGAATTAAATACGCGACAACACTCAGAGGTGCACGTATCCTCATAATGTCAGGTTATGAGTTCTCAAAACATAGAGTCAACCACGATACTATCAGGTGGCACTGCAAGACACATTACAGAAAAGGCTGCTCTGCTGTAGTATTCACGTGTGAGAACTACATCGTTAAATATAACGATGTGCACACGCATGCCTCTATTCGAACGCCGTATTCGAAGATAAAAAGTTTCGGTAGCCAATTAATGCTGAGGAAATGACGCTGACTACCTACCTTCTTAGTAATGCTGAATTTTACTCGAAGAACTAAAAAGAAAACCGATTTAGCAAATCAAGGCAAAAAAAAATCTATTTAATTCCTTTTATTTGATAATTTTCTTTTGTTTCTTAAAGCAACTTAGCACGGTCCCGGTTTAAGCCATGTAAGAAAGACCTGTGCCGCTGATTTCATCATTGACTCCCTGATATTAGTTTATTCAGATATGTATTTTAATTATTTTTAAATCTTTATTTAAAGACATGCTTTTTATTTTGTAAAATTTTATCATAATAAAATATAATTTGACCACGACTGACTATATAAAATATAAGTCAGTCGAGGTCAAAACATTTTATTAAGCTTTGGTACATTTATATGTAGATCAATCTTGAAGAACAGGTATGACACTCAGCAAGATTAGTCCCTCCCTTTATCTACATAACGTTACAAAAAATAACAAAACTAAAAATGTAAAAGAAGGAAGAGGGAAAAAAAATAAAATTATTGTGATTTTTTACATTTATAATAAAATGTCTTATGATATACCATAAAATTTTTAAATTGTCAATAAAAATCATTTTCAATTTGTTACGCATTCTTATCATTTGATATTCCTTAACCTTATAATATAGCCTTTTTTAATAAAATTTTATTTCAAACATAGACTTTAAATGCGTTTAAAGCAATTTCGCGGACTTTTTTATATGTGTATCTTAGCAGTATTTTTCATAAGGCTTAACAAGCCTTAGCCTTAGCCTTTTTTTTCTAGCTTTACTAATGTAATTTGATTTTTCAGACGAACTACAATTCATAACTTCGACCAAGGGAAGAACACTGCTATGTTACCAAGACTATACCTACCATTTGAAAGTATGTAATGAAGTTAAGCGTGTTTGGAGATGCACTCAACATACTTCACGACACTGTAAAGCGTCCTTAATTACTTTATTTGACAAAGTACTCTCTACCAGATACGAGCACTGTCACCCCCCGAATTTATGCAACCGCTTGTATTAAGTACTTTTGTATCCTAGATAAACGTTAAAATTATTGAATCATCAAGTAACTCACTCAACAGTATTAAATTAAGATACACTGCTTTTCCAATTTTGCCCGTGAAGCAATTAGCGGTGTTTCGAAGTGATGAGAAAGCTTGTGCAGTAAAAAGTTATAAGAAGTTTCCACTAGGTTCATTACATAGCTTTTGTTCAGTTCACAACGTTAAAGGTTGCAATAGAGTTAACTAGCTATTAAAATATTTTAATAACTTCTAATATTCTAGTATTTTAGGGGTATCAAGTGCATGGTGCATATTCAGTTATTTTACGGCTTATTACAAAACGTGGTTTAAAGATAGTCCTTGTTTAGCACTCAGGCTATCTAATATTGTTATTTAAGGTAGATAGAGACAGAATGCTTTTTAAACCAGATTTAATATCCGCGTTTTGTAATAAGGCAGTTTAAATTCATCGCCTACAAAATATTTAGATTGCTTAAATAATTATTTAAAAATAATTTCCCCATTTTTTGTAAACGAAACGGCCTTAAATTTTAACACAATGATATATTATATATTAATAATATATAATGATATATTATATGTTCTACAAGTCTTTTGCTTGTTATATGTTTATTTTTAAGACTAATCTGATGTAGTATGTTTTCGAAGTAAATAAGGATATTTTTTGTACTAATTATTTTAACTAATTCTTAATAAACATTATTTAAAAAAACATCTTATATTTTTAATTGTGTGGTAACTTTATTTTTTATAATAAGACGTAGGAAATAGGTACCAGAAATAAAGTCTTTATTTTACGAGATCATATTAAAATTGGTTATTCCACCAAAGTTATCATGGTCTCTAGTCATTGTTGTATAGACACAATGGCCGAAATTAAGACAAAATTATATGTATTGTAAAATAACTGACGAATAAATAAATTTCACTCATCCTAGCTATTCAAGTCAATTAGATTCTAGCTAGTCAAGGAGGCTTGATTCTTAAACATTTAAATTAGATTTCATTGTAAATGTTAACCGTTCAGGAATATTTGCAACTCCAACAATATTATATATATCCGTGTGTTCGTTGTATTCATTTTAGTTCTTATACATATGAATTGTTTATTTTTATTGCTAAATCTGGTGTTTTTTCAGGACCATTTTTCGCTTCAACATCTAGAGGAGCCCGTATTATCATAATATCGGATTACGCGTTCTCGAAGCACCGATATGTTGGTCCAAAGATCAGGTGGCGCTGTAAAACACATTATAAAAGGGGTTGTTCAGCTGTCATATTTACTCTTGAAAATTTTATAATCAAATGTAATAATATCCATACCCATATGCCAATTCGAACGCCTTTATCTAGTCGTAGCAAACTCTCTACAATTGATTTTCTAAACTATGAATAAAAACGAACCACGCCCGACATGCTTTGTCCTTCAACGGTAAAGGTAAATAAATATTATAAATTTGACTTTGACATCGTTATTATTATCGACCTACTGTATGCTCGTCCACTGCTGAACAGGTCTGCCCTAATATACGCTACTGCTTCTTATTTCTGTCAACCTTTCAACTCTCATGCAGCTCACTTCAGCCAGCCTTAGGATATCGTCATCCTAGCAGACTAACCCACTTTGTTTTCCGAGTCCTCGATCTCCACTCAACTATACTAAAATTTGACGTATTACAACATCTTTTATTATTTTATTTATCTAAGAATTTATAGTAACAATATATACATTTTCGCTTTTACTCGGATTCAAGGTTGTGTAAATTAGTCTATAATCCTGTATTTGTAAACTAATTCACACAAGCTTTTATAGACATTCACTTATAGCTAATTATGTAATAGATATCGATCTAGATATCTTCAGCGATAGTACTTTGAATTTCACTTCTTTAATTCTAATTCTTTCTGGTATTCGTCAACGATACCTTTAGTACATTTTTTTATATTAAGCTCAGCAAATGACTCGACACCACCTAATGATAAGCAGTTGAGGAGTCCAGAGGAGTCCATATGTGAAGATAGCTAGTGAAGCATGTGACATACTGCCCTAGCCACACTCACCTTGCCGGCCCAAAAAGTACTTTTTAAGGAACTAACTCCTCTTTTAAAGGAACTACACTTCTTTTCTCTCAGTAAAGTTATTCAACTCTCTTCATTGCAACTATTGTATTAATTCCGATTCCATTTCAGCGCCACTTTTCGCGACAACGTCTAGAGGTGCCCGTATTATCATTATGTCGGGATATGAGTTCATGAAACACAGAGGCAAGGGAGCGAGGGTCAGGTGGCACTGTAAGACACATTACAACAAAGGCTGCCCAGCTGCCGTGTTCACGATAGATAACAATATAATAAGATATAAAATAAACCACACTCATTTGCCAATACGAACACCACCATCAAATCTAAGCGGTTTTGAAATTATAAATTTTATTGATTATTAGGTGCTTTAATGGTAAATATTTGGTATTGGTCATGAAATAAAGACGAAGCCTAGCTTCCAATTTCATTACTATTCCCTTATTTCAATAAACTAATGTGAGACTATCTTTAATCTAAGTCCAATTGCCTATTTAATATAATGTACACCGAATGACTTTATTTACAAGGAATTACATATTTGTCAATAGGGTGCCGCCAGAATTTTGTAACTATTGAACGTTTTGAATTGTTTAAATAATAATATTTTATATCATTAAGTTTGTTGACTATATTGTAATTTATTCAATATAGTTTATTTTCATATTTTAACTATACAAATAAATTATTAATTGTTTTCTACTTGTTTTATCAATCATTCAAAATGGCTTATTAGATAATATTTTAGTATAACCACAAGTTACAATTAATAAAAAATGCACGATTTCAGCTGTCTTCAAGACCACATGGAGAGGCGCTAAGATTATCATCATGTCCAACTACGAATTTGCAAGACACAGATTTCAAGCTGGGAAGACGAGGTGGTACTGTAGAACTCACTACAACAAAGGCTGTTCTGCAGTTATATTTACAATAGACGATCATATCGTTAGCTATAGTAACTTGCATAATCATTTGCCGAAGCCTAGAAAGTTCTAACCCTATAGCACGTGAGAATAGATTATAGAATATAGAAGACTTTAAGATTCGCAGATCAAGGAATAGGAATCTTATTTAAATTAAAAATAAAACATTTTCTTATCATCTTTGTAATGCGAGGGAGTATAGACATGAACTATCGAAAGTGATAAATTTGCCACCCAAATATAAGTTTCTTAAAAACGTAAAAATCTCGTATATTTTAAAATAATGGATTGTTTTTTTTTCATTTTAGAAAAATTTACGAAAAAACATATGTAATATTGCATAAACATCAGAATATTATAATTTATACATTTCTATGAAGTTCTGATCTCATTAGCATAAATTGATATCTTCTTTTATTCAATATACATGGTGTTTAGAACATAAATAAAGTAACTATTAAAGGGTAATAGCATAGCGTAGCCGTTTAAAAGAGTAACCGGCCCTGTATTTTATCATACTTATATAAATTCAAATTTCATCATACAAATTAAAGTACAAACTCTGAAAATGTATTAAATTTATTGTTATTACATCTTTTTAGACTTGACTGTACATAAATAAATGATTTTCTTTTATTTTCACTTGCTATATATAATTACATATTATGTAATGGTTATTTTTAACAGTGGCATCAAGAAATCAATATAAATTCTGATTGTAATATTCAGATTTTAGTATTAATCTAGTTCAGTATTGTTGATAGTCACGTAAATATATACCAACACTGAGTATGGAGGGATTTTTATATACATTTTTAGTATAAAAATATAGATTATGTACTTAAAAATTCAGGGATTTAAATAAGTAACCTTGTAGAGTTCGAACAAGGTACAGGTTCCAGAAATAAATGATATTTTTTCGGAAAGCTTTGATTCGCATTAGAATTGATTTATGACTGAAAATACGTAAAAGCAGCTGAATGTATTATTATATACTTGAAGATAAAGAACTCAATTCAGAAAAAGAATAACATTATTTGTAATTGCTTATAAAACCTTAAAAAAATAATGATATGTTATTAATTAATTTATTAACTCAGAGCTTGAATAATCAAACCTGTCCAAATTCCCGCCATGTCCTAGATTCGGGACATATTTGTGTAAATAAACTTTTATGCAGCATGCTGTATCAAGATTCCGCCAGATAAACCCGATTTTAATTGTTAGTATTAATTTACTCTGTTACACACACTATTCTGTTCTTTCATCTTAGAAACATTATCATTAACAACATAGGTATAGATATATATATATAACCGTTTTCAACGTTATATATATATACATTATATACATGGGAAAAACGCATGAGAAGATTGGACCATTGCACCGTCACCCAATGCGGTGGGTTGAAAACGGTTATTTAACGGCTTAGCGTATCTTCCGAAGTACAAAGTAACTTGTGGATAATCTAACTAATTTAATTAACTGGATATTTATATTTGCTGGTGATCAAATATATCTATGGTCACTCATGGAATAGACTACATCTTAAAAATTAGGTAATTTAGAATTCTCGCCATAATCCATTTTCATAAACCAGGAATCAGTTGTGATGATTAATTAAAAACCAAATAGTGGCATCTTAGTGTTAGAATAGGCTAGATTTCAGATCCAATAATTATGTTTGAATTTGTATTTACGAGTTCAAAGCTGGACCGTATTTAATAAATTTAAAAATTGTAGACACAAGCCACTTTAACAAGAATCTTCTTTATAATTTACATATTTCGAGGAAAAACATCGTTTGTCAAACTCAACAAATTTGTGTGTGCACCTATGAACATTTCAGTTATAGTATAAAATCTACCAATTACTATGTTTATTAAATAGGGACACAGATTACAGATGAATATTTAAAATCTGCTTAAATTATCGTTTGACATTAAAACGTGAAAATGAACAAATATTAATAATTCTGTCTATTTGTGTACATTAAAAAAAATCTTATTAAGTTATGCAATTCTTAGATGCTAATAATTTGTTATGAATAAAATATTCTTCAGTAATGGTTATTTATAATTAACATCTTAATTAGTAACGAGTTATTCGAAAGGTAAATCAATAAACAGGTCAATAAATAAACAGGCTAATTTAAAAATACAATAATAGTAATAATTATTCTAGATGCAGTATTCGCAATGACGTTCCGAGGAGCACGAATCATCATAATGGCTAATTATGAATACAGTAAACACAGAACACGACTTGGAAGAACTCGATGGTATTGTCGGACTCACTACAACAAAGGCTGTCCTGCCGTTATATTTACAATAGAAGATACTATTGTTAGCTACATATCTGGTCATAATCATATGCCAAGGCATACGGAATTGAATACGTCATTTGAGCCTTATAGACTAAAGTCCAACTTGGGATCAACTAAAGTGCGTGGGCATGCTTTGCATACTCACTCGATAACTTAAGAGTTTTGCTCGAAGTCGTTAATCATCATCATATTAGCTGAAAGACGTCCACTGGTGGACATAGGCGTCACCCGAGGATCTCCAAACCAATTGGTCTTGCGTGTCTGAAACAAGCGGCTTCCGGAAACTTTTACCTTATCGTCAGTCGACCTTGTAGGAGGCCTACCAACATTTAACATCTGTAAAAAACATCAGTTAAACTGATGTTAACACATTTTTGGTTATAATGAGATTGAGATAACATCAGGGTTAACACAGATCTAATGTTAGACTCAAAAGACTGCCTTTATCATGTTATCGTAGTTCATTGTTTATTTAGCTTTGTCTGCTTAATGTACAGGTAACAAATATTCAGATGACGAATTTCGATTAGTAATTTAATGCCCGCAAAGTAACTTTTGATTGACTGTATATATCTGTTTATGTTTGTAGAATAAAAACATCAAAATAGGAATGATGACTGATTTTTTATTCCGTGTGTGTCCACTGCATTGTTATAGAAACATTGCTAAAATTGATTTTTTCTATAGTATGAAACTCTCCATGACAACATTTATTATAAATCCATTTACATTAAAAAAGTGTTTAATACAACACTTTTTTAATGTAAATGGATTTATAATAAAAGTTTATAGAGATTGTATGGGTTATCCAATGATATTGTTTTTATTGAATTTATTTATTTTAAAATGGATTTGCCGACTGAACTTATATTTACATTAAAACTAATAACATATAAGCTATCAATGTAATTCCTGCATAAACTTTTTATTTGTATATTGTTATGATAATAAATAATTATTACAATCTGTTCACCTTGTCATAATCCTTATTGTAAACAAAGGTAAGTGGTACCGTGTTTACAATTATTAATTTTCATTTTTTTATGAAAAAAAAATCTAAGCGAAAAACGAATATAATAACAGGAACAAAGTAGATATGAAAGATTTTTCTAGCAACGAATCATATTATTTTGAGTTCATTAAAACTTGTAATGACGAAATCTTATAGCAGTATTACTATCCATAAAATTACAATGCGATTAAACGTGTTTTCCATTTCAGATTCCTCTCCAGCTTGCGTACTATTACATGGAAGATTAGTTGTGAATGGGTATACGTATTCTAAGCACCGTAAAAATGGACCAAAGACACGCTGGCATTGCAGCAAGCAGAAACAAAAATGTAGAGCTGCCCTTTTCACGGTCGATGACGTCATAGTTAAAACTACGTTTGATCATAACCATCCACCATGTCTTCTTTTAGAGGCAGATCCCTAAATAAGTGTTGGTTTAAAAGAAATGTTCTCTGTTCCGCTCCTTTATAGAAGTGAAATTTGAGTGTACGGTTCTTTGTATGTTTGACCAAAATTTGTCTAAAACAAAAATATGATTCATTGAATTATTTACGACATTTAGTTTTTCCGAAAGGGTACGTTTTTGTGAGAATATTATGTATTTATTTTTTTGTTACCATTATAATATAGGTATAAACAACGAAAAGTTTTGTGACTTAAGTCATTTACTTCTATGCGATATGGTGTTGAACGGGTTACGTGATATTGAACATTGAAGCTGAAGGATAACGTTCTATATATATAGAACGTTATCCTTCAGCTTCAATGTAAAACTCCGGCTATATAGCCGGAGTTTTGTTGGGGAGTTAGGCCCATGAGAGCCATCAAATAAAGAAAGATATACTTATTTAGTCTACAGAATTTGGACTAAAGCTTTTTAAAACAGTTTAAATATCAATAATTTTATAACTCTTAATGTTACTGAATAATTATAATTATAAAAAGCTAATTTTTGCCTCATTGTTTCATTTTATGCTTTCCATTTCCATAACAGTTTTTAAAATCTCTAGCCAAAATATCTATTGAAGTACGACCTCAACCATTTCAGTATTTTTTCTTTCAGCCATATACTCAACTTCCCGATACGGCAAGCCTATGCTCATTCTTAATGGATATCAGTTCAGCAGACAACGTCAAATAGGTTATAGGATACGATGGCAATGCTCCTCAAATGCTAGCAGAGGCTGTCATGCCTTTGTCTACACCAGCATCTACAATCAAATCCTCAGATATAGAAATATACATAACCATATTAACAACAAGCGACAGCTAAATACTAATAATTCACCATCTTCTAGAGATGGCGAGGGATTATAATAGGCTTCATTATAAAAATCACACTTTATTTCCAAATTAAGGGTGCAACTCGTCCTTTCAATCTTAATCCATTAAGCATCATAGTTTTATTATAATTAGAATATACCAAAATGTCTACATTTTCTTTAAAACTGTCTACATTATTTTTAGCCTTAGTTTTAATTACAATTCTATTTTTTATATTCTTCTGGAGAAAGGCATATACTAATTTAAATTTACATTCATAGTGAGTTTTCAGAATCGGGTCGATTGTTTTTAGAGCTTACAAAGCCTTTGGTATCATAATCGTCATGAACTTTTATTTTATACAGGTTGATCTGCAGTTATAAAATATTTTATCATAAGTACTTATAGTTAAATTCTTCTTTAATATTTTCCTACTTAGTGAAAATAGATTGTATTTATCCTATTTACTTTTAAGGTCATTTCATTTTGTAGGCATTATTATTCAGTAAATTGCTTGAAATTTAACAGACTATTTACTTCCATAAAAGCGTAGGTAAATCCACCTAAACGGGCTATCAATGTTCAGTCAGTGCCGAATATTTTTACACTGATCTAAGTTTCGAATTGTATAAGTCAGATATGATCATAATTATAAAAGACGTTCTCTTAAAGTTTAATGTTAAACTTTCATAGAATGCTTTTAATTTTTTGCAAGTTATGAATTTAATACCGGCCTTGCACAAGAGTAGGATCTGGACCAATTGAAGCATAATCCGTCAACGTCAGTTTCGCAAATTACCAGAACCTTTGTTCGAGATTTGTCGTTTGCGTTTATACGAGTTTAACGTTTCTTCTTATTTATAATGTTACCATCTTCAGTTACTTCGGTGTTTAAAGCATCTATAGGTGGCAACCGCTTACCATAAGGTGTGTGGTAAATAAATTGGATATTAAAAATTCACCTTGAGAGGAGTGTATAACGTCATTAACAAATTGGCATAAATTTTAATTATATATGATTTTTGTTTTTTTTAAGGCACCCGTGTTCATCGCATTGAGGTTCGGTGAAATTTTATTATATTTAGATGGATTCACATTTTGTAAAAATAGAGAGATATTTTTTTAAAGAAAAGAAGGCTATGTACTGAACATAACAACGTGAAATGTATCGCATTTGTTTATACTGTAGAAGATAAAATAATAATTAAATGCAAAAACATCCATACTCACGGTAGAAAAAGAAATAAATAATGATCAAAAATATATAATCGACTTTTTTGAATAACTTCTGCTGCCAAAACATTAGTCGTTAACATCTTGTGTTATTATTCTCTTTCTTCTAGTTACTACCAGGTGAAAGTGTACTACCGAGTGGGATTTGTTGGTTTTAGTTTTCGTGTATGTTATTCATTAAATCTTATTACAGTTTAATTTTAAGATTGTTTTTTTTATATAAAGAGAGATATATAAAGAGAGATAATTCTTTTAATTAAGTAGTTATTGAGTGTCATTACTTAATAATTGCTGTAATGTCTCTCTGCAACGCGTTCTTTTTAATAGCTAATATATTCATAACTTCTACAGTAATCAATTTGAAATATTTATATGTTACTCTGATGGTGATGGTGATGATGGACTTGTAACTAATACCAGTCGAAAACCCCATTAATTCTTCATTTATTTCTTTTTCAGGACCTTTGTTCTTCCCTTCGCGATCCGGTGGAATGATGTTATTTATTGATGGGTTTTTATTTTGTAAACATAGAGAAATGAAATTAAAAAAACGTTGGCAATGCACAGAATATGGATGTAACGAATTTGTGTATACAGCATCAGATAAAGAAATAATAAAGTGCAAAAATATCCATAATCACGAAAGAAAATTTCTGAAACCGACATTTCATATTTTTTTTTATAAAAATCTCAGCAAATGACTCGACACCACCTGATGATAAGCAGTAGACGAGTCCCCATGTGAAGACAGCTAGTGAAGCATGTGATATACTGCCCTAGCCACCCTCACCTTGCCGGGCCAAAAAGTGATTTTCACGCCTCTTTTAAAGGAACCCATGTTATAAGAAGGAGGGAATACGTGTGCTGGTAAGGAATTCCATGCTCTAGTTGTGCGACAGAGAAAGGAGTCACTAAATCTCTTAGTTCGTAAAGTAGACGTCGCTACAGTAAAGGGTAGTAGGAAAGGAGAGGGAGGGATAAGGTCGAAGAGCTCTTCAGAGCACTCTCCATGGTACAAACGATAAAAGGCACTAAGCGACGCTAATAAATAAAATAAAAAAAATATCAAAAAATACTATTCTCTAGCACATGCAACTACTCAGTATTCAGATTATCACAATATATATTCAACAATATGTCAGCTGCTTTAACTAGATATAGCCCAGCATATGAACATTACAGTAAACATAGACTATGTTGGCGTGCAAAAACTTTTGCAGAACGGCTAGAAGATGCTAGAAAGTTTTACTAGTGCATCCTCCTGCTTTTGACTTAATGAGCCAAAAAAGGGATCCTTACAAGAGACATTTCTTTCCAATACACTTATGGTCTAGTCATACATGGTACTAACTGGCTTATATTAATGTCTGCCCTGGAACCATTAGTAAATTAAAGCTGTAAATGTATATAATGATATTCTTAAGGAAATTTATAAATGAAACAAAGACGTAATTCTTTGTTTTATTTATATATTTCTCTGTAAAGACAAAAGCTTTATTAAAGATACTTTTATGCAACATTAATATCAAAATAACTATAATAAACATAAATTCACTCACCTGCGAAGACAAAAGAAACATCATTTAAAGCCTTTATTCCAGGGTTCTCATATTATAATATTTAACAAATATTTTTGCTTTTAATAATTATCTTAATATAGAAGAGTAAAATTAAGTTAAATCTTATTAAAATTCCCAATCAATAAATTAATATCTGACAATTGTCAATTTACACACTTAGTAGGCTGCGCCGAACGCAACCAGTACTAAATTAAGAAAAGAGGTTTTATATCAATAAAACAAACTATTTTCTTTACATGTATCTTCACCAATGTCCATGTAGCGCAATTTTAGTAATTCCACTTTTCTTCTTTTAGCATTATCTGAGTATTCTGAAAGTAGTTGAATTAAGTACCAACGCTATATTTATTACAACGCCCCTGTCCATCCCATCATAATACGGCGGAATTTTGTAGATGGGTTTTTATTTGGAAAAAATAAGCAAAGCGCTTATAAAACAAGATGGAATTGTGCAACTAATAACAACAGAGGCTGTAAAGCTTCCATCTTTACTATTGAATACGGAAAAATAATACAATGTAACAAAAATCACTATCACCCAAGGACCGACAAACAAAAAGCATGTTTAAATTCTTAGTAAAAGGCCCCTTACAAAGAAAGAACGTTATCGAATAAGTGTGTATATATCAATATTTTCTATTGTAGTGGTCATTGTGAGTGTGTTTCGTTTTTACTCACGAAATGTGCCAATAATTACTAAAATATCTATATCTTCGCCTTCATAAGTGGTCAATCATATTAGAACGAAATTTTGGCGAAATATTTTCCCACCGGTTCCTTTGCTTGCTTACTGGAACAGTCTAGTATTGTTGACTGCAGACAGCCTTTCGAGGCGAGAAACTTAAGCATCAGCCAGGCATCATCTTCCACCAGGAAAATTATGTCGTTTAGTCTCCTTCCTGATGTTAGGTGCCTATATGGTCGACGGTATTGGGCTTGCTTATAATGAATATTCCTATTCACATTTGCTATCGCTTAGAAGATCTTCTAGTTATATCGCTCGTAACATCGGATGGAAGCGAATCCACTCCTTAACTGGATGATGAGACAAATAAACAAACAAATCTACGCATTGTTAAACACGGTTAACGTTTAGTGTGAGTTTTGGAATCTAGTATTTTCACCGTAAGGGTGATAGGTCAATTACCGTTTGGTTCCTCAATGGTAGAATGGGGCAGATGAAATCTTACCATCTGATTCAATCTTTTTCTAGCATTATGCAGATCCATCCCAAAAGTAACATACGCCATAGTTGTTTGGACTTGCGCTGAATTCATATTTACTAACTTATTTTAAATTTACGCGACTTAGTGCTTTGTCAACTGATCTTTATTCTCCCTTCAAATTTTCTTTCAGGTTTTACATTCGTCCCTTCAAAATATGGTGGAGTCATGTTATCTTATGACGGGTATTTGTATTGCAAACATAGAAAAAACAATATTAAAACACGTTGGCAATGCGCAACCAACAAAGGTTGTAAAGCCTTCGTTTACACAATTTACGATGAAGAAATCTACAAATGTAGGGCTAATCACAGTGTAACATTCCCCCCCTCATAAGAAAACTCTCAGACAAGCCTACTCTACTCTCAACCCCAAATAATATCACATACTCCTCCCAGTCTACCTAAATACCTAATATACATATCTCTATATCAAATAATACCTATGTTAAGCCGTACCAGAATATCAGACTGTGTACTTTTATTTAATTTTATATTTATATACTAAAATTGGCCAAGCTAGTGATCATCTAGTAATGGTAGGACTCTAGTTGTGACGCAGATAACCCAAGTTCTTTTATGAGGTATGTGAAGCTTACTTTAGTAACTGAATGGGCATGTAAGATAAAGATAAATTAAATGAATTACATAATAAAAGATATAAGGTATTTAGAAAAGTTCAATAAGAAATAGTTAAAGTTAAGATAATTTAAATTTAGATATTCCTATAGAATGACATGTATGGGAATCTAGTAATAGTGATTGATTATAAAGGAGGAGATTAGGATATATAATTGAAAGCTACTGTTGTCTCCGCAACCATACTTGGATATTATGGGTCAGTACTACAAAACTATCCTTTAGTTGCGGGTGCCTTACGAGCTCCAACCGCCGCCCCAAGGCGAGTGAAGGCCAACCATAGATTGCCTTCCCCTGAAGTAATATTTATGTTTTGGAATTTGAAGCGCCCGAAGGCTCGTATGCAACAGAGTATCTCTGAGCACAAAAGTAGGTCAATTAGTACATGAATGTAACCGCACTCTAAGTATCCAGATTTGTTTATAATAAGCTTTCCTAATGATGTTGCTGATAAGCATAGCTAGAAATACATTAGCAAACATGCCACCAATACAATAGTATCAATACTAATATGCTAAGGGTGGATCAACTTCTGTACCTCTACGTGGGATATTTATCCAGAGGTTTCTACGCATTCAGAGTAAATCAGACCCAATAGCCAAATTAGTATAACCGATGATAATTGTAGCCCTACCTAAATCCTTATGGTAGTGATCAATGTCAATAAGCCAATGAGTGGTCCAACTTTGAACCTCCGTTTGAGATATTTATCCAGGGTTTCCACGCATTCCGTAAGTTTATCAGATCCTGTCAATAAGCCAATGAGTGGTCCAACTTTGAACCTCCGTGTGAGATATTTATCCAGGGTTTCCACGCATTTAGTAAGTGATTCAGACGCATCAGTCAGATTAACGTTGATAAACAGTAGAACGTATAAGTGAGGGTGTTCCTTACACCGGCGCATTCACGTTTATAAATATGTCGGCAAGGTTAGCATCACTAACCGGCAGACAGAATAACGTTGTGTTTTGTTGGTTGGTAGATTGTAGAATATCAGTGTGCATGATTTCAAATGTAAGTCAGCAGTCCTTATCATGCTGTTATATAGCAATTTGACGTAAGTATGAATTATCTATTATTATTATGTATTATCTGGTACTTATTGTAGGCCATCCATAGGACAGGGATATAACTTGTTTTTACCTTGCAAATATATTGGGAGGGAAATATAACCTTAATTATGGTAATTTATTGGTAACTTGGTGTTTAATTCACCAAATGATTTTGTAATATTGTGCAACCATTATTTCGGTGCTTTCGTATGAAAATAATATATGGAATAATCACACCCTTATATCCGCATACCTAAGTTCACTAACATCATTCTAGTCAATAGCTCGCAAAATGTTTTAAAATAAGTAAGTAAGTAACGGGAAATAAGTTAATTATAGAAGTAAATTATTTGTAAATATTGGTTACGTAATTAGAAGTTATTACTTAGCTGTTAAAAAAAATACAATTAATAATAATAATTAATAATGATTAAGTTTAAGTTAATGTTAACACTTTACACAACTCCATCTGCAATTCCTGGAAGACAAGACACATGACAAATTATATTTTAAACTGACAGTCTGTAACCGACCGTAGCCCGACTGCCGGTAATGACGCATTACTTATAATTTCTGAAAGAGGAACCAGGTTAGAACACAATACATCTTAAACTGCCTTATCCTGCTACACGGCTCCACCTGATGTGTCCTCTCCTAACAAATACCTGGTTAGAGAAACAATTGCGACGGAGAATCCGATGCTCGCGCTCGACGCCATCGCTCCCCGTCCGTGCCCAAGCCAAAGTGTCGCCCCCGAAACATCTCGAATCTTCGCCGCCAGAGCTCATTACGTTTCACTTCCTGATATTAACCGACCAAATACGAAATTAGAACCAAAGCCGTTTTTAGTATGAAGTCATTTGATTTTACTCATGTTTGAAAATCTTCTTCATTGTTTCTTCTCATGGTTCCAAACCTTGACACTAGACGGCGCCCTCTACTCCTATCTCCTCCCTCTGTATGAGCAATCGATTATACTAAATAATCGAATATATTGTAATAAAAAAGAACAAATAAATTAAATAAATGTGACATTAATTTTGTTGTTATTTTTACATAATAATAATAATTATATTATGATTCATTTATTTTCCTTAAACTATATAACATCGGAGATCTCTCCAATATGACAATGCTTTATTTCTGAAGAAGCTCCCAACGACGAAACTAGTTGGCATCGACGCGCTTCCACTCCTATATATATATAGGGAATTAAATACAAATATTGAAAATAATGTTTCGATTATGAATCAAATAAATTTCCTTTTTCTTTTTTTTTAATTATTTTCCTGAGCGTAGACCTCCGTTCCGTCACAACAGTCATCCGAGGATCAAATGAAATTTCAATAAGTAAGATTGTATATAAATAATAAGACTGTAAGAATTGTAATAGTAAGATTGTATATAGAAAATATTTTTAAAATATGTCAATCGAAAATCGTTACTTTTCTGTTTCAAAGATGTTCACCAAAGAATTACGTTACTTGTACGATGTAAATATCTTAAGTGGTTCAAAATAGTCCAAACTGTCTATATTCTACGAGCTATAAACATGTTTTAGCATAGTTGATACTTTATGAAACAAACTGTACAAATTACGGTTCATTCGAAGTAGCGGGCACAACTAATTGTTTGTAAAATGTTTTTATCTAGAAGTCCTAACAATATTTATTTATTTTGAAAGTAAATTCTGATTTATAAGTCCGGGTTTGTTATCAACCCACTTATGCAGATGTGTTACCACTAGATATTCCAGCAACGTCTTAGTAAAGTTGTAGTGTGCAAATAACTAGGTGGTTATTACTTTAGATTGTTTAAATATATTAGTTGAAACTGCAAAAATCATCTTAATTAGTCTTGTAATATAGTTATGCCTAATGTGATAGATAGGTTCTCATTATGAATGAAACTAGAATTAAGTTTTTAGTTAGTGTTTAATTAAATTGCAATGTTGATTATATCTTAGTGTATATTTTCTCCCATTATTTACAGGACCTGTATTAAGGGTATCTTCTCGAGGTCGTACCGTTCTCAACTACATGAGTTTCAGATATAGTAAACACAGAAATATAGGCGGAAAAATTCGTTGGAGATGTGCATCTCATAGCTCTCGAGGATGCAACGCTTTTATTTACACCCTTCTCAACGAGTTTAATTTCCATGATATATTTATTCTTAAACATAAATATACTCACACCCATTTTGAAGTATTAGTTTCAAAATAATGACGTAACGTTATTTCAAATATGAATTTTGTTCATTTGCACGTGCAGTAATTTCAATGATTTATCATATTATAGACTTGAACTTTAGTTCAAAACTTAATTCGTATTAATTTTATCTTCAAATTAATAAAAAGTAACTCTCATTAGTTACAATCTAGAATTTGCTAATCCATTGGTAGAACGGTATACGATATTATTAGTCGACCTGGTTGTGCAGGTGTAGTTATCAATGATGAGCTGTGATTCTCTTGTTACCATACTATTGGCTACTAGACCTTTATACACAATTGAATCAATACTATCAATACTTATAATAAAATTATTGGCAGTATTGCTTTTCTTAGTATTGCTCTACGCCAATAGTATTGTCCAGTTCTCAGCTGTCGATACTATTCGATAATCATACTGTCGTCAGCTATCGATACGCTGTTGTTTTTCTAATTTTTTTCGACTTTGATCAGCATCGCTAACACTAGGAACTACTATGGCTGGGTAACGTATTTCATTTTTGCTAGAACTGCCCAGTGACTAAATGGTCTATAATTTTAGCCTTAGCTAGTTCAAGGCTCGTTTTCAGTATAATTATAATATTTCACCCATTATTTATTATTGCTGGATACAAATTACGTATTTTAGATCCTAATAGTAAACAGTGACGGTGATTTCGAAATTCAATTCGAATTTCGGAATTCGAAAAAGTAGACCAACTGTCTAAAAAGATTAGCGGAACTTTTTAACTTGTTTTTCTTTTTAATAGCGTCATAATTATGGTTTGGTTTGCGAGTTTTGTGCGAGTGTTTGGAATTATGCAAATTAGCACTTCATTATTTCTTTTGGACAGTTTATTATTTACTTCAGTCATCTTGGATAGTATTGTATACACACATAAGGACATCAAACTAATCGACCAACAGACACTAAAGATAATTGCCGTTAAAATACCTATTTTAATAGTTCCTTGTATATGACAATTTTTAAAGAGATACTTCAACCGAATATTTTGTATTTTATAATATCTACACGTCTTTTAAACCTCAAGATATATTTCTGCTATTTTTTTGAAATTTTCAACTATTCATATGCGTTTATTGATATACAACATAATTGGCAAAATTAGCCATTTTGGTGTCTACAATAGAGAAATCAATGTCAATTTTTGAGATAACATTAATTTCTCATTCATTAATTACTATAGAAACCAGTGTATTGATACTTAATATTAACTTTGTAGTTAACTGTTTAACGCGATCTGCAATTCCTTTTGATCGAAGTTTGTATTTAAAAATTTAATTGATATAATAAACAAATAATTTATTTTTATAGATATAAAGTATCATATCTATCATTTGTTTGTACGCAAATTGAGATTAAGTAAAGCAAATTCCTTTAGATTTTACATTTAAAAAATACTTTTTAATTAACTAATAACTAGACCAATTCATAAACAATTTTTTTCTTCTCTATTAAAACAGAATGAGACGGACAGGAACATATATTTATTTAAAGACAATACAAAATCAGTAACTACACTTTCAAAAACAGTGAAATTACAACTAAATGTTTCTTCATTTAATATACACTCTTACGAACTGTTTATTTTGTTTGGCCAAACAATAAATTAATCTTAAATCTATGATTAAAATTGTGTTAAAATAAATTAATAGATTTGTTGGTGGTATCTTGTTTACAGGCGCAGTTTTCAAAAGATCAGTCCGTGGGTACGAGCAACTTTTACTACATGGGTTTAAATACAGCAGACACGTGATCAAAGGTCGGCAGTTAGGGCACCTCACAAGATGGCGCTGCTCAACCCACCATCATCGTGGTTGCAAAGCTGTCGTCCATACAATGATTGGAACCAACGAGATTTTGAAATATTTGAACATTCACAATCATCCCCAACCCATCAAACATTTTTACTCATGAAAGCGAAAATTTGCAGCGTCTATTGTCTTAATATTATTTTAAGCAAAGCATTCAACTGTTTGTTAATCTTGTTCGATGTTTTTATATATTTTACTTATCTTGAAGGCGAGGAGATAGATGTCAAGTCTTTGGTCTTTTATATTATGTTCTCCCATGTAGAATATGTATGTATCATAATCAATTATGTTAAAATTAAACATACTTCTGCGACAGTCTGATTGGCGTTCTAAATTGTTATATCATATTGCATTTTGGCTATAAAAACTCAGTTAGAAATGTAATATGTCAACAAAGTATTGATGTGAGAAATAGATAAAATATTTCGATAATAAATCAATCTCGTGAATAACTCCCATCCATAAATCGCAAGTATGCTGTTCAAAGTAAAATTTAAGAATAAGTTTCATTTCCTGTCAAACAGTGAAAACATCAGCAGCTTATTTAAATACGTCTCATTGCTGGACACACCACTTACTGCATGGGAGAAACATATGAAGAGGTTTGGCGATATCACCACCACTACGATTACCACCATCAGCTGGTCTTTTGCTGTTACATCTGGGACCAACGGCTTAACATGCCTTCCGAAGCTAGAGATCATAAAATTTTGAATATCTCGCAATAGATGGTTCCTGAATAGCCAGGAACTAACTATCTCAAGGTTGTATGAAGTACATTGCGCCACAATAAATTAAAACTTAATTGGTTTAATTCAGCTGATATTTACACGAAAATTACTGCAGGGTAATGTTTTAGAATAATAAATTAAGAAAAATAATTGTAATTATCTATTTAGAATAAGGTTGATTTTGGGTTGGTAAATAATAAAATATTTTTTATTTTGTTTGACCTCTTTCATCACCGTCATCTCAAGCTTCAAGTACATTAAATGTAACTGATGAATTATTTAGCTTGTACAATTTTACGAATTAAGAAGAGAAGAAGAAGAAAAAGAAGAAGAAGTTGGAAATAAGAAGATTCTCTTCTTAATTCTAACTAATAATTAACTAACATTTTACTAAAAGACGGGGGAATGGGCTCTTAAAATATTAAGTAACAATTTCCATTTTAAAGACAAAAATGTTTCTTTATACATTTTTTCAAAAGGGTGAAATAGAATATCGCATTTGATGCTGTTAAAAACTTAATTTATTTGTTTCAGTGTCACAATATTCGACGTCTCGTAGAGGTGGTGTCATCATGACAGTCAATGGATTCAGATACACCAAGCACATAGAAAGTTCTGCGAGGACCAGATGGCGATGTGCCACAAAACACAGTAAAGGCTGCAAGGCCGTAGCCTTTACCTTCCATAACAACTATGGCATTGCTTACTTCAAGAATCATCATAACCATTCCAAATAAGGCACGAAATGTTAAGAAGATGATTCCATAGTAACTAAAAATATATTTAAATTTCGAAACTTAGTTGTATCGTTAACGATCCAGTGCTCTATCTTCTTTCAATTGTATCGAGACGTTTTGATCGTAGTTACGTTTTACTGACAAATGCGTAAATTGGAAATATTAGAAACCACTTTTTAGTGTTTCCAATATTTCATAACAGACGTTTTGCTACGATCGAAGCGGTCCAACTCGATTGAAACTTACACTATTCATACTTATGTGTTCAACATTTGACAGCTTGTTCCTGATCACGTCTGAAATATGCTATCAAATTGTAATGGTATAACAAACGCCTAAGTTAGCACTAGAACCTCATGGCGCAGTAAACGAAATTTACAGAAAACCATAGTAGCTAAGGCTTGCATTAATAACTAGTTTTAGTCGTAAAAGTGTAGAATGATCGCTACGGGATATTTAGTTAAGGATAGTTTGTATATACGTCTTATATTATCTAATAGTATGTTTTTGTAATGTGGGTTTGATTCGATTATACTCGTTAAGGTAAATCACAAATGTTATATTTATACCGGCCAGGTGCACGATGACTTTTATCCACTCTTAGTGTAATACGATTTTTTAACAGTGCTGTGTGTCAATCTGGGACACTGAAGGAATTGCTAAATAAAATAGCACATTTCGATAGAAGTTTTTAAAGTATGTAAATACTGCACATGCATCTAACGACTTTTTTAAAACATTTGGGAAAAATTAAAAAACGAAATTAATGATAATTAGTTCAATCCATGGACAAGTTATGATTGATATTACAGTTTGAACAATTGTTAACTGTTATATGAAAAGTTAATTTTTAATTTAATTCCTGCATTTATTAGTATTAACGCTATAAAATGGTCATTTCATTCAAAAAAAATTAAAGAATACTTTTCGATTAAAAACCTCCTTCATACATTTAAATGTTATATGCGGAAAACAGAAAGCACTAGTGCAGAAAAAAGTACTTTCCGCACGCTTAACACACGTGGGAAAGTACTTTTTGAGCAAATGAATTTAAAAAATTATATTGTGTAATGTATTAAAAATATATAGTAAGGATGGGCTGTAATGCGCATAATAAGAAAGATTCCTTTCTTATATTCAGCATTACAGTACATCCGTATTATATATTTTATTATATACGTAATATAATTTAAACTTATTGCTGTTAGAGCCTTTTCAGATAATAAAGTGGACTTATTATTTTAAATTAGACTAAAATATTTTATAAAAATACAATGTCACACACGCAAACCGAAGAATGTCAAAGAAAAACAAAAGGAAAGCACTAAAATCGCAATTTTCGATAGCAGTCTAAGTAGTTTGGAAATTTCAGGCTTCTGTTCACTAACTCTTTAGCCAGTGATTAAAACAGTATCGATAGTTATGAATTACTGTTCGGATCGGCGTGAAAGACCCACGTGTGCCACATATGCATAGTAAAGATCTCTCTTAGTAGTAACATAGTTATTTATTAGTGTATTTTATAATTTTTCATCATAAACATTATTAAAATATAATAACAAACATATTGTATCTACTAATCATTTATTAACTAATAAGGTATTACTCAAAATTAAAAATGCTTTCAAAATTAAAGTATTTTTTTTTACTTTGTATCAATTATATTATGTTATAAATAAATCGGAAATTATAATAGAGATGATGCTGATTAGACTTTGTACTAGCTTCAACGGGAAGTTTCCATCAATCTAAGTTGCAGAATCATTAAGATCTCAATATCATAAGAAATTTTAAAATATTTTGATAAAAGATTTCTATTTTTTATGAACTAACCAACATAATTTGGAATAAATCATAAATCATTAGTCGCGCCAACTATAGCAGATCAGTTATTTTACCAGGCATGGACAGACATAAAAGTCATGTTTAAGGATTGATATTGAATCACGATTGCCTGTACTAAATTTGACAATAACCTTTATTATATCAACGGGTAGAACCATGTCAATATTGGGGCTTTAAATTTATTAGAACTTTATTATTATTATTATATTTAGTTATTTTTTTCTTAACTAACTTAGGTGTGGAATTCGAAACATCAGAACGTCGTGCACGTAGAATCAACATCAAAGGTTTCAAATATCATAAACATAAGAGCTATAGTGGAAAAACCCGATGGCGGTGTACGCGACACAACACGGGATGCAAAGCGGCAGTGATCACTCTTGAAGGCTCCGAAATAGTATTAATGGTTAAAAATGTTCATAACCATTCGGAATTATCGAACTAATTATATATTTTTTACTTTGTATATTTGAGTTTTTATGAACAGTTTTACGAGGATTACGAAGAGGTTGGAGTTTCTTAATGCCTCATCCACAATTGGATGTCCTGGACCATTTAAATGTTGAAAGACTACGAAGAAATGTAATGAAATGAAATGAAATGAATCAGAATAATAATTTGTATTTTCTTTTGTTACTTTTATTTAAATGTTGTTACAACAAATAAAGTTCAATGAGTTTTGGAGGTTTAGTATCTTTAAGGAGGTTTAATTCTCTTTATATATATCTCTTTATATATATATATATATATATATATATATATATATATATATATATATATATATATATATATATTACATAATTTATTTAAATCTTTCATTATTTTAAGTAATTCTTTTTCATATTTACCTTTACTTACCTTTAGATGAACGCTTACCAGCATTTGTACGGCAGAAATTTATAGCAACTATTTTGTGCTTCTTGCGGTAGTGTGCCCTAGATGATACTTGATTGTTCAACCTATTATTTAAATCTACACTGCCATTTTTCCATGTGTACATAAAAACATACAAGTATAAGACGCCTAGCCCTAAGATTATTTTATTTGTAATTCTCTAGTAGTAATTTGTATGATAATCCTTAGATGTGGAATTCGAAACATCAAGACGTGGTGCAATTATAATCAATATAAGAGGTTTTAAATACAACAAACAAAAGAGTTATGGTGGGAAGACCAGATGGCAATGTCTGCAGCACAAAAAGGGATGCACAGCAGCAGTGTACACCCTCGAAGACACCAAAACAGTACTCTGGGTTAAAAATTTACATAATCATCCTAATTTTTCATGGCCTGTTTAACCAATGTTGGTTTTATGGTATTGTGACTAGATTTGGCAATATTCAGAGATTTAAATATTGGAAATGCCAAGTCTTATACGTTTTCATATTGTTGTGATACAAATTGTGACCCTGACAAAGTTTTTGTTGCGTCTATGTCAACGAATTATTAAAAACATTTGATGCTATTAAAATATATTAAAACATATATCTTTTGTTTATATAAGCTATGAATTCTTTAATGTGCTGGCTAAAGCTTACTCAACCAGCACATTAGACAATGTCAGAAAGCTTGTACGTAGTCGTGGGACGTTGTGCGTTAAAATAAAAAGAACTTACAGATCTCTGAATAAAATTGCAATTGAATGAAATTTAAACATAATACTCAATTTCAGAGTTGTTTTTTTATTAACACTTACGTGATTGCAACTTCTTTCAATTAGTAACTGGATTTGGAACAGGCTTTTGAACAGAGATTCACTTTTATTTTATATCTCACCTGATATTTTTTTCTCTTTAGCGCCAATTTTGTTGAAATCACAACGCGGTAATCCAATTCTGTATCTGAATGGATTCAAGTTTAGCAGACATTCTGTCGGGATTATAAAGACACGTTGGCATTGCTCCACACACCACAGCAAAGGGTGTGCCGCCGTCATCTTCACGATCAACGACACCAATGAAGTATTGAAATGTAATAATATTCATATTCATCCTACGGTCACTAAATTTTGAAAAAACTGTTTCACACCAATCCGAGTTCACGAGAAGGATCGACAGTTTTATATCAAATATTTCTATGAATCTTTATGGAAAGAGTTTACGATATTTCCATCAGAATTGGTGCAGCATTCCAAATCTAAAGCGAAATAAAATCAAATAGAATGAACTGTAATTTTCATTTGACGTCTCATGATGAAATAAATACACCAGCCCTCTAAATATAAAATTTCTCCTGAACAGATCTAGCCCGTGTCCTAGCAACGGTATCGACATAACATAATATAGTAGTCTCCCTTCCTCTCCAGAGTCAAGGTATTAATTTATCTCTAGTACAAGGCTAATTATATATTTTGTGGAAATGATTGGCGTGTGCATGTAGTGTACGGCCGGATACACTTTTCGACTATGAAAAGTTTAGGAGTACTATTTCGTCACTTTTTTCTTTATATCAATGCTGATTCCAATACGATATTGAATTGTAACTTTGAAAAACAGTCTATTCTATTTGATTTGTTTTGATTCCAAACGACTTTTACATTCTTTATAATTCTGTTTACTCAGTTATTACTACCTATTGGATGCTTGGATATCACCATGCTAACAAAAGACGACTCCAAGCTAAAAAATTGTACCATAAAATCGTATTCTGCAAATTTCTATCATCATTATCAAGTACTGTTGGTATTATAAATTTTGTTAGCAGAGCTATCATTTCTTGATTAATAAAATTTCTTTAAAAAAATGTTTTTTTATTATAATCCGCTTTTAATTTTCTGATAGAACACAAACTAAGAGAACGTTGACCACAAAAGGTTTCGATCACAAGACCCAATACAGACACAAGCAAGGCGATCAAATCAAATGAAATGGTAAATACATTTTTTGGGTTCGATTTGAGATTACCGTGTGCGCGTGCGTTTTGCCTCGTTAATCATTCGTTCTCATCTATTTTGTTAATGTTAAAGGAGTTGGTTGGAGTTAAATCATATACTTAACTTCGATAGACTTTGCTCAACGACATTACATTTACTTTATAAATACTTATAAAATATAAAAAGCATATCCACACGATCTATCCTATCACAGCTACGTCGCTTCCGTGTTTACGGAAACACAAGCATCTGTGGGAGCAAAATATTTTTTATAGTTATCTCGAATGTTTTAAGGTCAGTTCTTTTGTAAATATTTTAGGCGCAGAATTCATCCAGACGGCAAGAGGAGCAACGGTTATAGTTCTCGGGGGATACAAGTTTTATCGTCACAGGATGAGCGAATACAAAACCAGATGGTTTTGCGCTACGCATCACCACAAGGGCTGCCGCGCCGTACTATTTACATTGGGCGATGATACTATCATAAAATGTGTAAATGTTCATAATCACCCTTCTATCCAAAATAAAGGACACAGGTCTTAAAACACTTATATGAAAAATCTCGCGACTATAGTTCGTATCAAGAACCAAAATCAACACAGCAACAGATTGCTACCGCTACATTTCAAGGAAAGAATGGCGTCGTGTCTTTACTATACGTTTAACGTTAAAGATAGCGCTTTCTAAAAGCTAAAAGCTCTAAAATTTAAGACCAAGGTCATTTGTCCTTAAAGCATTCCTTAATTATGTTAGTACAATATAAAACGTTCCAATTTAAAAAAAATTCTTTAGGAGCTCATTGATGAAATGTGATCGTATTAACGTATATATAATTATCATTACGATTATTTAACAAAATAAAGAAACGTTAAATTTTATAACACATTTCCTGTAGTGAGAACATGTCACACCCAAACTTCTAATGTATGTCTCCCGTGCGACTCGTGTCCAACGGTTCCCACCGTAATTACCGTTACCGTTCCCACTGAAAAACCATTCACATAATTTACCAAAATACCTTCTTACATTAAATTCCACCGCAATTTGAATAGAAGTTATGTATCAAACGGAATTGATTGTAGCCACAACAGGCCAAGTGAAAATGCTGTAACACACGCTGTATTGGGCACCGTAGCTTGATAAGGAGCCACGCGTGAAGTTAGTCCTGCACCTGATATACCACAGAATATACCAACAATAATTTTACAGTATCTTGGATACGCTATGCCCAAACAAAACTAAACACCGACTTCAAAACAATCAATTCAAGAATTTAAAATTAATTCTTGAATTGATTTTAAGTTGGAGCTAAGTTCTTTCCATAAACAGTAGAATGTGTTGAAGTCGGTTTTCAGTTTTGCTTAAATCTTTTATTTTCACAATTTTGAGTGGTAAGTTACTAAAGATGAAGTTGACCGCTAGTATAGTCTACTTTCCTATCTGTCGTTGGTTAAAAACACTCAAATAGCTTTCGAAAAAAATACGAAACAATTCTATAAAATTTGAAGGTTGCCTCCTCTACTCCGAAAGGTTTCTACAAGACAAGATGTGGCGAGTGGTCAGGTCCTTTCCCATCACCAACCGATCGTGAATATGGCTGCTACACTAAACCTTATCTATTTTTAGTCTTAATGCAAGGCTATCTCTTGCTCTTATCCTACAAAATCAAGGTCTTATAAAAATAGATCCAAGACCAAGATCGTTTTTAGGCAACACTAAACTACATCGATTTCTTCTCTTAATAGAATACTTGTACCTCACTTAAACAACAAGGTCTTCGATTAACAGAGTTAGATCGATCAATTTTGTACAATACCCTAGTATTGTACAAGCCCTAGCTTATATTCTCGTACTTTATTTAATTGTCTTTCAAATGTTTTAGGTGCAGAATTCATTCAAACTTCCCGAGGAGCCACGGTCATTCGCATCGCGGGATACAAATTTTTCCGGCATCTGAAGTCTGGTTTTAAAACGAGATGGTACTGCGCCACTCACCACCACAGGGGCTGTCGAGCCGTAATTTACACTTTATACGATAATACAATCATAAAATGCAATAATCTCCATAATCATTCTCAAGATGAGAGAGGCTTTTGTTCTTTCAACGGTGGAAAATGTTGATTATGTTTAAAAGGTAGCTTTGCTGGAAGGGCTTGTAAAGGTAATGGTTCGAGCGCTCTGGCAAAAGCAACGTTCATAGTGGTCCCTATCCCATGATCATAATTTAATAAATATTCTCGATTCTTAGTGCTTCAGATGGCACGATAGACCGTCGGCTCCGGTTGTCATGGCAACTGCTTTCACGCACCATACTGCATTGAGCCAGCGTAGTGTTATTATGGCCGGAGCTCCTCATGTGTTTCTCCCATTGTGCCGATGCCCAGCAGTGCCAGTGTGACTTAAATATAGGTTGATGATTAAATAATGTTGGGTCACGTTGGGTGAATGCTGGTTCGTTGTTCGACCTGTTTTAAGGGTATTCACAGTGTATAGATTAGCGTCCTTTAATTAATCAACATTTCAACGTTCTAGTTAAGTCAATATTTAAGTTCAGTATTAATGAACATGACTCTGAAGGTACATTCTACAGCTAAATTTAAGTTCACTATATCTCGTTCTCTTATTTCTCGATGCTAAAACTGGAATCTGCTGTGGTGACCCTCTTCTTCGATCACTTTGCCTTCCAGTAGACGCTTCTAATACGTCAATACAATAAGGGACACAATAAAACTAACATGTGACATTGTCTGGTTTAGTCCGGCATTTAATTATAATAATACTCTAAGACTACTATGCAGCGTTGTTTTGACATTAGTTATTTTGACTTTGTGCCTCCAATAGAGACACAGAAGAGATATGTAAGCTGTATAAAATATTGTATTCGGCACTGCTTAGTGATTTAATTTTTTTTTGACGAATTCAGTATGTGTCGTATTCTTTAACAATAAAATAAGTTCTAAATAAGTGCTTTCATAAATAAGTAATTTAGCAATAAAGTATGGAAAAAAGTTTAAGCATTTTATTCTTAAACTATGCACACTATTTGGTATTTTATATATATGTCTTCACTTCTTCAAACGTATTTTTACTAGTTTTTCAGATCGGTATATACTTCATACTTCGGAACATGTATGTATGGTCCTATGAGCCGGATTTGACACAGAAAATATAGAATTAAATATAAGTATTTTCACAATTCCAGATCTCTCTTTCAAGTTTATAGAGTCTCCAAAATACAAGAGACCGTTACTAATGCTGCAAAACTATACTTTTGCTCAGACGACAAGCGACCAACGCTACTGGAACTGTAGTAAAAAGAAATCATGCTCATGCCCTGCGAAACTTCGCTTTAAGCCTGATGGTGAACTGATCAACTACTATTTGACTCACAACCACGACCCTCCGGAGTACATCTTAACGAAAGACGGGAAATATCTTAAAATTTAGAAAATATTTCTGTTATCGATATTGGCAGTAAGACTGGCGATATAAAGATATACAACACCTTGTTTGCAATACAATTTCTTATTTCTATTCTAATTATAAGAAAACTGTTAATGGTAATTATGTTGGTTTTCATTATTCCCAAACCAGTTACATTTCTAATCGAATCCACATAAAATGACTGTCGATTTCGAAACTTGGAAATCGATAATATTAGAGTGGAGTGAATCAATCCATGTTATAAAAATTCATCTGGCTGTTCAATCTACTAAAATCTATTAATATTTTGTGCGAAGTATGTTTCACTTTGATTTTCGTCTCATTTTTCCTAATTTACCAGCTGTAGTTTTTTTAAGCATATAATGATTATTTTTATTGGTATAAGGTATTCTTCTTAGATATGTTTGGGACTATCGTTCATCAAATTTGTCCGTAGGCAATCATAATTATGCAGGATTTGCGAAAAAAGTCAACAATGCAAATAGAGAGAAACTGATATATTTATAAACGTAGCTATTTATTAAATAATTATCCAACCAACTCTCGAAATATGGGAACTTACCTAAATTTCACAATGAAACAAATTAGAGTTCCATTACTAACACTGAAAAATTTTCAGGTCTAGATTTTAAATACATCGAATCTCCTAAACACAAGAAACCGTTGCTGATGCTGCAAGACTACACCTTCGCTCAGACTACATGCGACAGACGCTATTGGAACTGTAGCAAAAAGTTTTCCTCCAGATGCCCTGCAAAACTGCGCTTCAATTATGATGGCCAGCTAGTCAGCTACCACTTAAGTCATAACCACAGCCCCCCACAGTATATTCAAACTAAAGACGGCAAATATGTTAAAATTTAGAATATTCCCATATATGTAATACTCGTATGTGTGTCTCGTATGGTATTGCGAACAATTAGAGTCGCTTATTATCCCTCAATTGGTGTCCCTTAGCTAGAAAATATTTAAATTTCGAACTGTAATCATACCAAAAAGTTAGTGATGTGATTACTATTCTAAATTCAAATATTTCGTACCAGTTAAGTGTCTAGTAAGAGAAATTAAATTTAGAAGTAAAAATCTGAGACGACCTTTTCTTTATATAATTTAAATATAGTGTTAGATCTTTAACTACTAAAATATCTGTAACATAATATTTTAATATAGATATTTATTGTGCTATGCAAATAATAAAATATTATTTTTAACATAAAGCTTATAATATTTGGTTACATTATTCATAGAAATTATTTACCTTAAATTCTTATGACGATTATAAATGATAATTAATTATTCTCCACTTATCGTTTAAATATGAATCTTCATGCTAATATTTGTATTTTATTGATGTATAATGGCTGTATTGTATATTTTAATGAAATAAAATGTGTGCAGTCTTTTACGTATTTAATAAAGTAGAATTCTTAATGTATTAGATAAAGAAAAAGATATCAATATTTTTTAAGGTTTTAATTATTTCTTTACTTTTCCCCGCATAAGCAGAACACTATTGGCTATTGAATATTTAAAAAAATAACTTGCATATTAATAAAACAAAATATATAAGATTCGAATATCTCAGCGATCGAATAATGAAATTAAGTGAGACGCCACAGACAAATAAAACAATTAACTTCTCAAAGGTTTCATTGGTGCTAATGATGGTTTTTGTTCACAGCTAATGGTCTATCTCGCAATAGTGTTCAGTTCATCAAGCATCCGCAGAATCGATGATAGCAGTGCAACTACGCAAAGGAAACAAATGAATTACACTGTCAAAATTTATTTGAAAGCAATAATCAAATTAATTCTCAAACATATTTTTAGTTCTCAGAGCACATAATCTCGAATAAAACGAAATGAAAGGTTAAAAACATATTTCTTAAAGTGGCACCATGGTTTAAAATCTTAGAATTGTAATAAGGTAATTTTTTATTAATGTGTTTTTGTTTGTTTTCAGGTATTTTCATGTTACTAGGTAGAGTATAGCATTTATTTAGAAATAAAATTATTTATGTAGAAATAAATTGAGGGTGTGTACCATCATGTGTAAGGCTATGTAGGCTATGTATGTAAAAGAAAGCTCTAATTATTAATTTTGTGATATTAAGAGTTTTCCATCGATATAGAAAACTCTTAATAATGCACGTTATTATTTTTGAATAGTAGACTATCTATTTTGTTGATAAACCGTCGAAGAGTTTGTACTAGCAAAGTACACTACGCTTCATTGGCTGTTTTGAAATACTACAATGATTTAGAAGTGTCTTTTTTAGGATGTTAATCGTTGTTACGATTAACATGTTAACATGTTTGTTAGATAGGTATTAGATAGAAAGACTTTTAACACTCCAAGTAGCACCGGCCACCAGAGGCATAGATCTATAAACTAATTTAGTCTGTTTTGTGTGTTATTAACAGAGTACTTAGTGCTCATATTGTTGTATTACTTCCTTTGTAGGTCCACACGGCGCTAGGTGATGAATATTGGATGAACAATTTTCATGCGAGACAACCTACTTCTGTCGGTACTGCATCAACATGCACCGACAGTAAACACCTAGAGACATACAAATGACAAATCATGTGATATATAAATAACAAAAAATCGCATTTCAAACAACACTTTAACTGTTGAGTAACTTCTAGAGTTCTACTTGAGTAACTCCCGGCCCTAGCAAGGCTACAGCCTGTGCCCAATTATTAAAATAAAAATAATGTTACTAGCTAGTTAAGGTGGTTAGATAAAAACGAAATGATAGGTATTGTAATTAAATTACTTTATATGCACTAACATTCAAACTAAATTACTCTGTTTTTTGAGGATTAGTGTAATAGTAATTTATAAACAATTAATTACTGTAGCATTGTTATACCGCTTCTGGGACAACGCTCTGGAGCTTTCTAGTAAACTTCCCTAGTGGACTTACACCCTTAGTACAACATCCCCATAATGAAATTGCGGGATTCGGAGCCTATGGTATAAACATTCAACAATAATGTATTACTCTATTCTTGTATAGTCATTAATAAGTACTTAGGTGGCAGACGTAAGTGGCCTGTTCTAATGATCTATATTACACACACCTATTCACACATTCTCACTCACATACACATACACGCTAAGGTACAAGAAAAACCAACAGAAATAATTACGCCTCCATTCACACAAATTGTTTATAAACATTACATAAAAGTAATGTTTTTTATCGCTTAAGCTATATCTACCATAGATAATCTAAGATGTATAAATACTTGATGTATCATAAGAACTAATTTCTTTTGGTTATCAGGGTTGGAGGCCTGGAGTTCTTAAACACGATCTTGAATGATTTTGTCGTTTTTATGTGTAAAAAACGATTATGCATTATTATTTATAGCTTTACTTACCATTTACCTAAACTCCTTATGTCAATTATTTGACTTAAAAATACCATAGTTGCATATATTTTGTGTAAGCCTTGCCCTTATAATTTTATTTGTTTCTGGTTTCAGAAGCTTATTTCACTCAATCCGCACGTGGTGGTAAAATACTTCATTTTGATGGGTACAAGTTCTTCAAACATCGGGACGCTGGAGGCAAAACTCGCTGGTTCTGTGGAACACATCAACATAAGGGCTGCAAGGCTGTCATATACACTATAAAACTAACTGATGAAATTGTTAAAATTAAAAATGAACATTGCCATCCAAAAATGTCTACGTTTGACCAGAATAGTACTGTACTTATGGGAAATTACCCGCTTTGATGCGGTCATAGACAGTTGATAGGCAAGCAAGTCGTAATATGATGTTTTCTACGGTTTTGCACATTTCACATCGGAACCAGGGCAGAATGGTCTAATCTCATCTCCTCGCCATCAAAGCAACACATATATCACCGAAACTGAGGTACTTTCGAGCTAGCTTATGACTTCCTTTCGTCGAAGTGGGACGATGCAACTAGAATAATACTTTAATGTAACGTAAGAGAGACCAAACTGCAAAGTAACAGAAACTATGACGTAACAAAAGAGTTTTCGGCACAGCATAACAGAAGCTACTTGGTCGAGAGCAAATAAAAACAATATATTTTATATTGTTACTACTATGAATTAATGTTAATTTTTAATGAATAGTTTAATAAACTTGAAATTTAATCAACATAAAACTTCCTTAGATTTAGCTTAACGAAATAAGCTCGTAAATGATGACGTCATGGCAAAAAATATGACGCTGCTGACTTTACAACAAGAAGCATGTAACACTGCTTTGTATGAGTGTCTTTGTTCTTGCTTCAATATTATTATTTTTCCAGCATCAATTTTCGAAAACTCGATAAGTGTAACGTAATAAGGGTATTACTATTATAACGTTACTTGGTTATGGGTTTATGCCACACAGAAACTATAAATTAAAAACGAGATGGTTTTGCCGTTCTAGGGAATGACAGGCCGTTGTCTGTACAATGGGAAATGTTCTTGTTCAGGAATAACTATACCTCTTCACCTGGTTAATGCAACATGATTATTAAAAATATTTATTGTTGTTTGACTTTTAAATTCGACACTGTGCAGTCCTTGACATTTTTCAACTGAGTTTTATAGTTTTAGTTTATCTCGAGAACGAGATTCGGAACAAAGTGTTAAAAAAGAGACGTCGTTTTTGCCTAACAGTTGGCAAGTCGTCAAAAAGGGATTAGCGTTACTGAAATAAGTTCTGTTAATGTAATAGCAGCTTTTGTAGTTCTCTGGACACAGTACAACTGGTACTTGCTTGCAATCAGTGTTATCAATTGATGACATCAAAGCCAACGATCTAAGTAATTATTTATTATTATGAAAGTTTTTTTTTATTTTTCCAGCACCGTGTTTTTCAGTTACGAAAAGAGGATACCCTTTGCTAACGTTATTCGGTTACGAATTTTTAAGACACAAAAGCTATGACTTCAAAACTAGGTGGTGGTGCCGTTCCAGAGGATGCAAGGCCGTGGTCTTCACTGTGGAAGATCAAGTTGTTTCGTACAAAAATAAACATAACCATCCTTCTCCACAATCCAGTTAAAAGAAGGTTGGAACAGTTGAAGCATTTTGTATGTACACATTAGCATTCGACTTCCCTCTTTTATTAAAAACTATATATTTTTTCTGTTTATTTTGGTACAAACAGTCTGATAATATAATAGAATTTATTTCTAACAATTTGCAGACTGATGCATAGTTTCAGTACTCTTTTTGGGTACATGCTTCGGCAGTACATATAAGGTTCTCGCCTCCTTAAAACCCCGGTAACGCTGTAAAGGCCATCTGCTGCCAACAGCATTAAGTCAAAAAAAAGTACTCTTTTAGTAGATAGTTATTAATGGCAGACAGGGACATCAGCAAGACACTTCAGACCACGTTCGGTAAAAACGCTGTAATAGTCACCTAAAAGGTTGAATGCAGTAAGATTACTTGAAATTGAAGTTCTGATCTTCTTGTATACATTATATAACTATGTACAGTACTATTACTTTGCTGAAGACTGTACAAATAGTAAGTATTTCAACACAATTGAGACGATTTTTTTTATCTGTTGTTATTATTTTTTACAGAACCAATTTTTTCAAAGACAAAAAGAGGGTACCCTTTGCTGACGTTATTTGGTTTCGAGTTTCTCCGGCACAGAAGCCTTGATTTCAAAACTAGATGGTGGTGCCGAACCAGAGGATGCAAAGCTGTGGTCTTCACTGTAGAAGATCAAATTGTTTCGTACAAGAACAAACATAACCATCCGTTTCCTCATCTTAGTAAATCATAGGAAGCTTCACTTATTAAAACAAATGTTGTTTAAATTCTTTTATTTGTTATTGTCCAGTGAATGCCATAAATCTTAAAATTGCATGAAAATTTCCATGCAAAACAGAACACAATTGTATTCTGTTTTGGGAATCTAAAAGATTAGATAAGACAATAAGCACATTAAGTCTTGAGTTAACAAGAATTAGTACGAAAACGAAATACGGCCAATTGGCAATGGCCTGTCGTAATAACCACTAAAAAGGTTGTTAACTAGTAGTTATTAAGACAGCACATATCGTGGTAGCCGGTGGAAGTCGGGTAAACATTAAGAATATGGTGACTCTAAATACGATGTCGATTTGAGATATCATATCAAAACTACACATCAAAAACTTTACCAGCAGTATTAAACGATTCATAATTTTCAAATAAATATGATTGAAACTATTAAACTATTTCAAAAATAGTTTTTAAGTACTTAAGAATTTTGAATTTCTTTTAACGGCTATGAAAATATTGACACCCAGTCAATATTTAATAGTCATTAAAATTAAATGTTTTTTTATAAACGAGGAAATTAATGATAAAATATACAGCCAATCCCTCGTAGCGAAGCTTTTAAATATCTTTTGTTTTATTTCTCAGAACCATTCTTCACTACATCCTCTAGAGGTGCCAAGATCATCTCATTAGCCGGTTACAAGTTTCTTAAGCAATACACGAGAGGCTCGAAAACTCGATGGTGGTGTGGCACTCACTACATGCGAGGCTGTCGAGCTGTCATCTACACCTTTGACGACGAGATAGTGAAATGCAAGAATGAACACAATCATCCGCCTCCAGTGAAATTCTGAAGAGTATTTGATAAATATTTGACTTTCAGCTGTAGCTGGTAGCAAGAATTATTTTGTACAATTATGTACAAAATAATTCTTGCTACCAGCTTATTGTGTGTACACACAAAATAATTTGTGTTCTGCTAATAACTGCTAAAAACTACAAAAACTTTTCTATTTACAATTTAATTCGTGACTATTTAAATTGTGAGATTTATCTATGGTATCTAGATTAGCTTTAGGTTTAACAATGCTTAATGTTTCTGTAGCAGGAAGTTAGTAATATTTTTTTCTTGGATATTAATAATAATTAGCAAAACATGTAGAATAGTCACACATGGACATTCTTTGTTTCAAATAAATGAGTATCATTAAAATTGCATTTGTTTGTTCATTACTTTCGTTACACACTTAACTGTAAGCCTGTAACAGATTTCTACTCATACGTCCAAACTGATTGAGATTTCATTCTTCTGAATTCAATTAAAAAGTTTTACGTACAATTTTAAAATCAACGTCCAGTTTTTTCAATGACGGTTTGTTCTCAGATCGGCCATCGTTCTTCACGTCGAAAATTGGGGCAAGAATCATGCAGCTTCGTGGGTACCACTACACTCGTCGCTCTGTCTGCTCTTCCAAAGTCCGATGGCTCTGCACCGAGAGTAGGGACAGGAACTGCCACGCTGTAGTCGTCACCATCGGGCATACCATTATCGACCGTCACAATAAACACAACCATCCTCCTAAATAACAATGCGCTATACCGCTTCGGACTTAATTCGAAACGGTATAAATCAAATGATCTCCTTTCTTTTTATAATATAATAAAATGTAGTCCTTTGTAGTAAGTAAGATTTATTCGATTTATTCATCATTATTTTAAAAATAGTTCCCCAAAATTGCTAATTATATAAATTGTTTTGTTTTTAGTAATATTATGGTAATTGTTTATGAATAAGATTACAAATGAGGTCTGTTAACAATTTCAACAGATTCTACCCAATACTCAGGAAGTTACGCTGCATATCTCGATAATCGAATACTTTAGATAGGTACTTATTAAATCGAATAATATGTAACGAATTATTTCATTTAATGCGGATGATACGAAAATCGTATCACGATATGCATAATTAGGTTTAATCTACTAGAATTTTTTGACTGAGAGAATACTAGTCTCTTAATTTGTTAAATTGTTGCTTGATATGATAAAATGTCATTTATACCTTGACTATTTGGAGCAGATTATGAGGAGGTCGATTATAGTTGCTTAACCTTTTTTAAGTTTTCAGTTATCACGTCTTCTTGTTAGCTGTAATGGTCTTTCGGACGTGTTTGATGAATCTGAGTTATCCTTTCTACCTTTATTTTTAGGCTTTTAATGATGTAAATATTCATATACTTTTAAAGTTATCATTAGACTGTGAAACATTTCTAGCCGGAGAATTCTTGCAAATTGAATAGCATCTGAAAAGAAAGACAGTGACTTTTGCTACATTTATCATAATGCATATCACCTTGGATCAATACTAACAGACAATTTCTGATAAGCTAATGCTTAAATATTATGCTAGTTCCTTCATAATATAGATGTTTCATTACGTTTTGAATTTTACGACAATACTCGAGAGTTCTTAGTTGCAAAATATTGTTTATTAGTTACGCCTGTAATAACAAATTTGTTATACTTTATTTTCTCAAAATCTTTTCCTTCCTTTTTATCTATATTGTTTCTTCTTCGAGTTTCAAAACAGTTCTGAACTGTCAAATCCTAATTTATTCCTATGTAAGTGTGATTATCATGTGATATGTAAGTAGTAATTAAAGACATGTTATTATGATAAAAATATATTAATCCCGAAAAATCTTTTGGATTTATTTTACAAGCATTGACTTTATAATGAATGTTCTCATATTATTTTTTTATTTAATGTTTAAAGTAACACTTTGCTTGATATTATTTAAACCCGGTCCCATAATTTGAAATTTTTTGAAAGGCTTTGAATGCCTCATATTAGAATCAACCAATCAATGTCATTTATTTACACACAAAGACCCATATAATGTAACCTTAACGTACAGCGAAACCTTTCCTTTTCTTATTATAAAATAATTTAACAGCGACTGTTTATTTTATGATCACGGTGATGTTTCGAGCTAAGTTAGATGCTAACAACTACTAATACTGGATTCAAAATGGATGCACGTTCATAGTTTCTTAAGTTATTATACAAAGATTTATGCAATATTTTGTTATTTAAATCGTGTTCTTAAATATTTAAATGAGCGTGCCTTTTGTGTCTATGTTATCGCAAATCAACTATGCCGAGTTACTGTACAAATTTCAATTTTTATATAAAAATATAGATACGTACAAAGAACTGTTTTAAATTCACTTCTTCTCATAATAAAAATATATTGACCGATTGTTTCTCATTTTATAAAAACATTTTCTTTTATAATTACCCACACAGCTTAGTGAGCGCTAATAAGAACTAATGGACTTACTTTGCTGATACTCGTCGCCAGTATAATGTTATATATTTTATCAATGTAATATAACATATGGAGTTTGTGTGTCTTTCTAAAAATACTTTAGGCTAGTTTTAAACTCAATAAAAATGACAAGACAACTAAATGTATTTCTGTTTTCAGATGAACCCGAAATATCAATAAGGAATTTCCGTGGCCTGCACGAGGTACTAACCTGGCAAGGACAAACTTACGGGGTGCACAGCAAGGGCAGGAACGGTCAAACAAGATGGAGGTGTGTCAAGCATGCCAGAGGCTGCAAAGCGTTCATTATCACAATTGAAGGCGCTATTATAAGGATGATGTTGACCCATAGCCACTTTACGTAAATTATTTTTATATATGTATATTACACGGCGATCTGTTTCCGTAAGTTCTTAAATGATTACAGTTAGTTATTTTTTTTTATTTAGTCGTTGTAAGTATCAACATGACGTCACCACCAGATCCCCGTTATAGACAAGAGCTCTCTTCTCTTAAATTTGCTCGTTCAGTGCACCAATATCCACAGTTGTATAAAATAAGAATTTTTAAGACTTGGGCAGCAGTATCAGCGGCAACGTTGCAATTATGACAATATTAAAATGAGAAAGCCCACCGGTATCAAATATCTAAGATTGTTCCACATCACGCGTACGTAATACACGCTTCCTTATAAACAAACGAATGAGGAATCCTCTATTCCAGTTAAGTTAATTTATAATTTTAAATATACACATCAAAGCGAGACGGAATGGGACATTCCAAAAAAACACTACCAGAGGTTATTTTCTCATGATGCGATTAGAATCGTGCTATATCGCAGTTAGTATATTATAAAATTAGACGTGTTCAAATAGAATTGGTGAGAAATTTGACTTAGTTCACTGATTTTTAAAATATTGCTGGTATTGAAGTGGTGATATCGTTCTTTTCTAACCGCGTCATGAGGAAATACCCTTAAAGATAAGAGGAAATGAGACTGCGTATCCACAGTAAACAATGTGGTCCTGTGAAGTACCATGCAGTCACTTCACTTCAGCTGAATTTATGTAAAATTAAACCTATAGCTATCAATTTTAGATATTGTATTGACCTCTATACAATTAGAACGTGTGTTAAGTATTTTGATGAATAACAACTTTTATTATAACGATTATATTATCTATATTTTTGTATGATTGGTAAGATACAGGTTTTGAATAAGTAAAGTTAAGTATATCACATAATCAGGTTATTAAAAAACCGTAATCCTAGGTATCTAATATAATACTCAGTATCGGATTCAATTCGGTAATATGCTTATTGTCAATACGTACTTATCCATCGATGTAATTAATGTGTAAATAAAATCTTCTTTTTTAAATTTCAATATTATTATTTTTATTATTGCACTTATTTTCAAAGCTGTCTTCCACAAAATCCTATTATAAATAAAATGCAAACTGTAATCTGTGCATAAAGTGCTGCAGCAAAACAGACCTTACACAGAATGAAAACAACACTAAAAACCGACTTCAAACACAAAAAAAAGCAATTAAATTATAAAATTATACAAATGAAAATTATTTTTTGGAGTCGAGGCTTCTTTATCTATTGTTACTGGAAATAACTGAGCACCAACTCCAAAAAATACAATCAGTACTGTCTACAGGCTTGTCTGTTTGTCGTTGGTTAAAATAATCGTATCTGTTCCACATCAAACAAGCAAGTAACACGAACTAATGAAAACTCCTCAACAATCTGAGTGATTTACTATACTATATACTTAAAGAATTTTTTCCTTACTCTTTGAGAAATTATACTTTCCAGCTCACCGATACAGCTTGAATGAATACCACTAGGAATCAGTACGTGCATATAATATTTAAAAAACTAACTCCTAACTCCTAAAATTTAAGAATCATTCCATCATTAGCACAGCTTTGTGGAAGAATCCTTAAGCTGATGGATGTCTACCGGACGCAATTACCTGAATAGATTCAAAAGAAACATGAAACACACACAACAATTAAAGGGTTTTCGTCGATTTTTTCTAGGATTCCATCATCAGATACTGACTTTGTGATAATGGGAAAACTTGGGAGGGTAACCCTTTAAAACTAAAAAATAATTTAGCAAATCGAATTTTATGTCTTCGAGTAATCGGCGAATATACATATAAAATACAACGAATTAAAAACAACCTCCTTATTTGAAGTCCTTTAAAAATAGATAATTATGAACCATATTTGTCTTGACTGCAGGTGATTCTTTGTCTCACCTAGTTTTCATCTTTCAGAGCTCCCAGTAATAATAACTTCAAAAACTCGACGTGGTACACACGACATGTTGATTTATAAAGGATGTAAATATGGAGTACACAGCAAAAGCAAGGTTGGTCAAACAAGATGGAGATGTGGCAAGCATGCCAGTGGCTGCCGAGCGTTTATCTTCACTTTCCAAGGGGAAATTGTAAGGGAAATGTTGCAGCATTACCACCCCTTTAATTAAAAACACTAGAAATAACTATATCATATATTCCTTAATATTTCCTTAATTCATTAGAATAGTTATGATATTATAGTAAACCCATGATAGAGCAAATTCATGCAGGTATACAAAAACCTCAGAAAGAAGTATTGTGGATTTAGGTATCTTAATATTATATAGTAATCTATTTCGCGTAAGCTTCAAAAGAGCACAAGGAGCTATACTTGAAGTCAGCACATTCCGCCTATTCGTTTTCTGCCAGTGTGTATATATTTTATCCGTCTGCCAGCTATTTATTTTACTAACAGTAACATAGCTTATTATCTAACTCCATATAACCACAGTACTAACGATCCAAAGACGAGCTGATCTTGTTTGCTCCTTTGAGTCGTTTCGCACAGTATAATCCTAAAAATTCTTCTGCTTTCTTGGTAGTTTTCTGTACAATAAAATAAATCGCTTTCATCTATTTACTTTGATATAATTTGATATTTAGTATCATGTATATTGTAAAAAAACTGCAAGAGACTGTGTAAACGGCAAAACTTATGATGAAACAGATTATAATTGTAATGTAGGTCAAGGTAAGTAAGTAAAAATTATTGCTAGAATAATTATAGTTTTAAATATAGATTATATATTTATTTTGCAAATGTGCAAATATTATTACAATTTGTGAAATACAGCAATAACACTGACCTACAATTAGAATTAAAATTCAGACACAATCAATAAATTTTACTTAATTCAGGTAATATATTAATATATTACAATTAATATACTCAGAAATAATTATTTAAATTTTGCAGTGTTAACAATATTAGTTAGTTTGTAATTAAATGTATTTGTATTTGTGTTTGTGTTTGTATTTTTTTTTATCAAATTTTTATTTTTGTATATTTAGGCTAAGTTTACATGAGTAAATTTTATGTTTTAATATGAACTCTACCATAACCAAGTCGAATCCTGTTAAAGAAGCGTGTGGCCTAATACAGGAGTGTAATAACTGGAATCATAAGGCAGCGTGTGCATCGTAGTTACCGTATCTTTCACGCATTGTGCATTTAAACTATGATAAACTCTTACAAGAACTCGTTAGGAGGCTAAGAATTAGGATTAGCTCTTCATCTTATTAAATTATGCTGTAAATCTTTTAACAAAATGATCGGCAGACTTGTACATGATTTGCAATTTCCTGAATTAAATAAAGAAATGTTATATTTTAATAGAAGGTTTTAATTGTGACCATAAAAAGAACTGTCTTACGTCCACTTTCTAGAATCAAAGTGTCCAAAGCATATTTGGTTTTGGTTTTGTTTGTTTACCTACCCAATAAAAATCAATCACAGACGAGTCCTGGTCCTAAATATGATTATAGTGTATTTTGCGGCTTTTATCATGATACAAGTCTTCGTCATTCATACAAGATCATCGATAAGACGAGAAAGTTCCTTTTAATCTTCACTCAGATTTATTTCTAAAATTTACCTTACTCCATAAATCTAGGAATTCTGTAATAGCTTACTTGTACTTATACCAACATTATCATCAACAGCGTGTCCCGCTATGTCTCGCTGATGGACACAAGCACATGAAGCACTTTGCGGCCATTAATGACTAGGCAATACGGGTTGTTATCTTAATGAAATAACAAAAGTACTTAATTCAATTTAAGGTAAAACAGCTCACTCAATAGATTGATCTTTTTGTTACAGAATACAAGATCGTACTCACACAGAAAGGAACCAGAATGCTTTTATTTGACGGCTTCAGGTTCGGTTTCCGTAAGACGGTCGGCATCAGGACCTGGTGGAGGTGCGTCCGACATTCCCTGAAGTGCAAAGCTATGGCGATGACAATAGAAAACCAATTAGTCCGCGTGAAGGAGCACAACCACTCCAACCATATCCATAAAATGTCGATAGAAAAAACCGTTCTTGCTACTGGAACATTTTAAACGGTGTCTTAGAGACAGTATTTCTGAGTTGAGAATTAAAATATAAGGACAACTCTCACGTCGTTTTGACCACAAATTAAATAAATAATATTTCTACACCCTCTGATCAAGTGGTTCGCTTTATAGTTTTTTATATTCCCATTCAGACATTCAGATATATAATATACTTTCATGAGTACATTAACATAATCTAAACGAAACTAGACATACAAAGTAAAACTAATTAACTTATACTCGTAGTAGGGTAGATTTATAATTTGTCGAGATAGGCACAACAATCACAAGATTTAGTGTTTTAAAACTGCGGTCAAAGTTATAAGATGACTTCCTTTTGAATCGACGATTTGTTATGACCACTTTCCTTAAGATCTAGAGTTCTTAGTGGTGTAATTTGTGGTAGGGGTTTATCTAAACCTGCCTGATGAGTTACCGCCGTCTTACCTAATATTGCCGCCATAAAAAGAACGTGTACAACAGTTATAGTTGACAACAGATAACCAGTTCCTCAGAGGTTTAGGACTCCGGGTCGAACTCGGTTTTAAATAATATTACTATGTTTTAAATAATACAACTATAATACTATGAATGTAAAAACAGATAAATTAATGTGGTTTTTATAACAGAAATGTAAAAAAAGGTATAATAAAAATTGTCAATATAAAAATCTATTTTAATTTGTGTGGGAACAAATTATTATCCTCTTAATATTCCTGAACCTTTGGCGGGATTTTTTTATAAATGTGTATCCCTGTGAAAGAGTGACATGTCATGTGAAGTTATAGTTTGGAACAGCGAGTTTGTTTTTATTCCTATTGTTATGAGAATCTATGGCACATATGCTGAAAAAGTGGAAAATGGTGGCAAATGTCCACCCTGTTTATGTTATTACTTTTTTCTTGGTGATGCATTATTAACGATCACTCACACATATATACAAGCTCTACAAACGACCAACTTAGCAACTGGTAACACAGCTGCAATATAGAATCTTAATAGAGTGGCCAACAATGGACTGTACTAATGGTTGCAAATACAAATCTTATAAACTTTGGGACACCTTGCATGTGTTAATACTAACTCGTTCTCAGCACTAGCCCTTCGCAATAAATTTCAGGATAGCTCATTGATCGTAAGCCTGAAAGGTGGTTTAAGGCTTACGATCCATATCTAACACACTTACGAAGAGTAGAGAGAATAGTTTTTATCTCAAGAATTAGCCATTCAGCCTAACCAGTACTTATTTGAAAACGATTACAGCTAAATTACTGTGCCAGAAATATTTAATTTACGTTCCTAATTTACAAGTACGTCTCCAAGAACACTTTTTCAGTATTATACATGATGCCCTTTGAAACCCCTTACTATCAGGCAAGCTGTATGCTCGTTTGTTTTAAATAAATCAGCTTCGTCGCATGGAGCAGAAGCCAATTAATTATTCACTAGTGGTCTTGTTTATTCTACTTTTATATAAAACATTAAAAACTAAATTATGCAGCTAACGAAAATAAGATTCGCCTTTACACTACTTCAACACAATAAGTACGTTTTACTTGGTATTTTGCAAAACGCAAATACGATCGAAACAGCAAGATAAGATTGAATCTTACACTAGCGGTATAGATCTTCGCGTTCTACAACAGAATGTTCTCCGGTCTTCATATCTTCAAGCAAGAGAGAGTTCAAAACCTTCTGACTGGGCGTGCTGTACTCGGTGGTAAAATAATGACTGATTAACTCCTCAAATGCTAAGTGAATGTGAATCTAACTATCCATCTACAAAATACAAAATATTACTACTTAATTTGCCTTTGCTTACAGCTTTTTTACTGACAAGTAATTCATCCAGACACATAATGATGGAAGGCTTCAAATTCAGTCTGCAGCGCCTTTGCAACGGTAGAGGTCGATGGAGATGCGTGAAACAGAGGAAAAGGTGCACAGCAGTCGTTTATACAATGAACGATGTTATATGTGAAGTTAAAAACGAGCATAACCATGACCCGGACTTCAGTTCAATACTTGAATGTTCTTTGTGAAAGTTTATACTCAGTCATCCAAAGTACTCAAAAAAGTAAATATAATTGTTGGCCCCGATTTTGAAAGCACACTCTCAATATAATTTTAAAATGTATCTTTCACTCTGTATAGGACAAAAATAGTGAACATTTAGAACTGTCCTTTAGAAATTTATATACCGAGATGTTTCCTGAAACTTTCATTTTAAAAAATTTAAGTCGAAAATCAACTAACCTTTCTAAAAGTCGTATGTTACGTGACACCTGTCATACAAATATGATTTTTAACTAACTGAATTGCAATTTAGATTTAGACATTGTTCAGAATTAAGCGTAGTTGTTCCTAGGAATCCATATTTTAATTTAAAATAATGTTGTTAGTTATTTACTTCGACAGACTTTTTTATATTGGTTACATTTTACGATGATTGTTGATAAAATATCGTATATCGTTATTGATGCGTAATTTTTGAGTGGACAAATAGATTACTTATTGATACGCCTAAATGTTTTAGTAATTAATTTCAGTATTAGAAATCTATAAATATTTAAATGCTTTTAAACCAATAATATACTTTTTGTGTTCTTATGACAATTTGAGGAGCTCACTGACGTAGTGATTCGAGTTCTCTGGTATATATAAAGCAACATTCGTGTGGTTGGTACTTCCTCTATGCTTCGGAAGGCACGTAAAGCCGTTGGCATAAGTTGTTACGGGAATCGCTTTCACCAACCAACCCGCATTGAGCTAGCTGTTATGGTCAAACTCATCATACGTTTCTTCCATGTAGGATGGTTTGTGCTCAACAGTGTGACGTGTATAAGGTTTAGATGTTGTAATGTTATCAGGACTTTTGTCTATAATAACACGAATTTTTTGGCAACTGAGACTGAAGATAAAGGTAACCAGAATAACATTATGGATGTTAATGTTGTCGCCACTAAATCTGAACTGTATTTTGATTCAGAGAATTGAGCTACAAAATCCTTATGTTAAAAGATATGAAAATTTTGTGTAGATGTAGATTCTCTTCCCCTTTCAAGAGACTTCTTTGGAAGTAAGCATCTCTTAACAATTCCTGACTAAGTACAGACATCAGAAAAACTGATACATTACCATTGACAGTTCATAGGTATTTTTGGTTTCACGTCTCTCTGTTGACAAAGAGATGTTAAATCAAAATGAAAAAAGTATTTTGAAAGACTACAGAAACATATCCAGTGTCAGATTCAGACAATTTCGAATTTTTGACGTAAAGGTACTATTCCGAGTTTGGTGCTCAATGGACGAGTTTTTTTCGGAAAATGGGCTTGTTAATATTTTATTAATATTTTGATTTATGAAATTCAACTATCCTTTGAAATTATTATTGTTTAGCATCTTAAATAATGACTCTTCAAAGCCAGTTTAGGTACCGCATGATAGTGTGTTGCTTGTGGGTACTAGTAAGTATTGTACTCAGTAATATGTTACGAAGGAACTAAAATGTCAATAAACTATGAAGCATTTACCCACACTACAGTCTAAAAGTTAAGACGCATGAAAGCATGGACTAACGTGGTATCAACGTTTTGGCGGTACTACCAACATGCGAGTTGTATGAATAACATAAAGGGCACGCGCACATTTTATTAATTACTTACATAATTAATTACGTCTTGTGACTACCTATTAAACCTTTTCAGGCCGGCGAACGCATTTTTGATTTATGTGTCTTAAAAAAATAACAAAAATCAGTTATTAATAAAAAAAGGTTTATTTCTTAGAAAAATTTATTAACCTTATTATTCACAAGTAATGCACACCGGACCTTAAGGTCCGCCCGGCCTGAAAAGGGTTAAACTCAACTGTCAAACTTGAACTCGAAAACTATTCGTATATGAAATTAGCTTTTAGTATAACTATATAATTGTTAAATCCAATGTGATAAATACTATTTTCATTAATTATTATTAGAAAATAATGAAATATGAGTTGTTAATAAAATTCTATAGAAAATAGACCCTGAAATCGTAGTAAGACATATAATATGTCGTGTAACTGTTTAAAATAAAAAGAACAAAGCTGCCAACAGGAAAGCAGCTTTGTAGAAAACATGACAATAAACACATTTGAATGTACATTCAGGTGTCGAAAGTGTAAAAAATAATTGTAAGAAGTTCCAAAAACACTATTTGTCTACGTAAAAACTAGGCACAATAGATATTATATTGTCCTGTGGATCGGCACTAGTGGGGTAGTAAGGGTCAAAATGTTATGACGCTTTTTACGATAACAAAATAAAATGTGATTTTATAACTACTTTTAGGTCCTACCCTCGCCAAAATCCCGTATTTTAAATTGTGATAATGGAAAAAACATATAAAGGATTTTATCTTTATTCTTTAAAAAGCAATTTTAATGTGAAGTTTGAAATGTTATATATCTACATATACTTAATTTTAAGTTAAATTTTTACTATTGTCACTCATCTGAATAAACGAAAATTGTGTTATTGGAACTGTAAATGAATTAAAAGACTTTTTTAATTGTAATAAAGCTTTTTATTTATATATTTAACATTAGTTTCTTTTAACTTATGTCTAAAATAAGTTCAGTACGCGCAGTCAAAAGAACTAGTCCATCTTTGATCTTGTTTACACTGATCTTAAAAAGTTTTATATTTTAAAACTTATTTTCGAATGAAAAACTATATCGCTAAATGGTAACAACTGTACAAAGAAAATGTAAGCAAAAAGAAGTATGTATATAAAATTATAAAGATGGCTACATGACTTTGGGTGCGTCACATCTGTCATAAAGTTAGTTTTGGGAGAAAACATGCAAAACTATATATTTTTCCAGTAGTCACTTTTTATGAAAAAAATATATGTATAGATATAGATATTAATGAGAATATAATCGAATACATATTTTTTTACTTAGCTTTAGGTTCTATACTACACTGTCAAAGCGAAGCTTTCTGCTATCATAAACTGCATCAAATTTTTATATTTATATCAAATCGGAATATGCAACAATTCGTGATATTACTAATTCTTCTTCCTCAATGTACATGATATAATATTGTCAATATACGATTGACATATAAATTAACAATAATAGTCTGATACTTAATAAGGTAGGTGATTGAGTGATGTTTTAAAAAACTAATTAATAACCACACAATATCGAAGAAACTTCACATATTGTAAAAAATAAACATTTTTATATTATTGCTGAATAAATAATATTTCTCTTTTATAGAAACAATAGGTAAATATAAATTATTTAACGTCACTTAGTTTTCAACAGGCACTACCCTTGTCTTTAATATTCACTGGAACGTTCTATTGAAATACAAACAGATAAACAAATATTTACTTAAAAATACTTACCTATTTAGAGAGTATTTATGTTAAAAGAAATAAAACACTTTTTGGAATGTAATTATGACTTTTATTTGGTATCTAGGTCTGCTTACTCTATTAAGTTGTAATTATGAACATGTACAAAAATTGTAAAATCTTTATTAATAAAACTTAAGTAGTATTAGGGCACGTACGTTCACGGACCTCATTAGAAGCAAAACAAGAACGCATTTTACCTTCTGTTTTTCAACTTATTATGTCAAATTGTGATCTTGAGTACTGGTAAAGTTGGCGCTTTACCAGTACTCAAGATCACAATATGACATAATAAGGTACTCATGTCTAGGTATATCCGACCAGAATGAATGCCATACCTCTTAATTAAAAGAAACTATAAATATATACCAACATAGCTTTAAAAGTTATATTGTTGTTAACAAAAATAGATTTTATGATCTGGAAATAAATACCAAAGACCAAAAATATTTGCACGAATGTGTAAGACACATCTTGTATAACAAAAATGAGCAATATTTTTTAAATTTCAAACCATTGTCGCAAGTAAATCGACTAACAATACGATTCAAAAATTTTAATAAGTTCGTGCTTGATGTAGGTACTGTATTGGAACTTCATGCACGTGTGTGCGTGTTTTATGTGGATATTGAATCTGTTACAAATGCGGCCACTGTCCTGTACCTTATCTTTGTTGTAATAAGAGTCATTATAAATTTAATATTATTAAAATATTCCTAGGTACTGAAGTTAAATATTTAATAGATTGTACGGCTTGGCAGGTGAAAACATACGTATAAACCTTTAAGACATTTTTATAATAAACAAATAAGGATTTAAATAACTTTTTAATTAAGTCCAAATTCGACTTCAGCCTAAATTAATCGAATAATATCGAGAATTTAATAATTGTACTGCAAGCGGGCTATAGTCAAATTTATATAAGTCATAAAAATATTGATTCTGAATTAATAATTTAAGGTCAGAGTAAAAATAAATTATTTACATAATGCTCATTTCGTTTTATGTACTCATAACTTCATTAGATCGTACGTAACAAAATCAGGTTTATAATACAGGGAAAATAGTAAAGTCAGTAATTACAAATACGAATAATATAAATAATAAAAAACATACCTTGTTAATATGTAATAAGACACAATTTAAAGACAATGTGTTACTGTTCTTAAAGGAACAAATGTCGTACTACTTAACTATAATCGCTCTGAAGTACAAATAACGATACAAGCTCTTAAATGATGGATTGGACGGTTTAGTTTAATATATGCACTTTGAGTACCTATAGATACCTAGACTACTATAGAATAAAAAATTACATGGATTGGTATGTACAAATTAAAATTTTAAAAACTAAGAGCATATACAATTGTTAAAGGTCAACGATGAATAACATGATATTTTGATTAATTACATATAGTACAAAATTGTATACCATTTCCTCAAATAAAATCTTCATAACATTTATTCTATGCAACGGTTTTTAGAAATCACCATACAAAATAAATTTAAGGTCAAAGTAAATTCTAAATGTATATTCGTGATGCAAGTAGAAGAAAAACATTAATTTAAATCGGGAATTCTCAAAATAGTCGATATCGACCCCCCTAATGTAGAAATCGTTTTCGCAGTGGTTGTCATATATGAAAACTGATTAAGTTTTAAAATTGGCGAGTAAAATACGCACTAATTTTAGCAATAGGTAAAAAAATATTTTTTTTAAGTAATTTGGCTGGGGTCTGAGTTATCAGTACATTTTAGAAAAGCTGTTTCATGCCCAAAATATTTTGAGAATGCCTGATTTTAATACCTAATCATGTTTTGTCATATAAATATAATCTAGATGCTATATGTCAATTGTCATAATCTTTGGAATAAACAATTTAGAATTATAAAAAACTATAACTAAAGCCTCGAATCATTTCGCTTTTCTAATGCCATCATGAGCATGAACATTGTACATCTTAATGATGGCGTCGTTCAAAGTAGTAAGCTTCGCTTTGCAACCTTTGTCACTTTTATTGCATACCCAGTGCGTCTCTTGTTTCTGGTTGATGTGTCTAGATCGTTTCTTGAAGCGGTATTCACCTAGTAGAATGATCGCGTTGCCAGCCCGAGACCAGCTGTAGCGAGGGACCTCGAGACCTGGAGATAGAACATAATATTGAAACCATTTCTAATACATTTAGTTAAGGAAGAGAAAAAACTTTACTGTCTCTGTGACGTAAATATCGTTTATCCGAAGAACGGGGGGTAATTTACATGTCAATGAACATTCGATGTTTGTTAAGTGAATTAAAAAAATAAATTACGGGCGTGACACTAGATCTATGGAAAAAAAATCGTAGTTTTGTTTTAAATAATAGATAATTCGATTCAAATATATCTAAACCTATCTAAGTAGGCGCATATAACTCAACCAAAACTCTTTTGAATTTAAATTAACAAAACTATCTTATGACTTCATTTTTTAACGTAAGTAATCAATTTATGGATAGAAATTAAAACTTTACATAAAATTGTATTGATTTATTGAAAACATAGTTATAGTTATTTAAGTACAAAATAAAACGAAACATAAATCTATTATTATCGTATGAATGATCTGTCCACGTGGAATAGATCCTTTTTATAAATGTATAGCCTAAAAACATATTTCTATTATTATTAATATTCATAAATAAAAATATTAAGTAATGTACGTTGGTATAAAATTATTACTTACATACCTACAATAGATTAGATTTTATTTACATAAAATGTAGGTTTATTTTTACACATTTATAAATAATATTTTCAAAAATTGAGTACGAAATAGCCGTAATTAGTTTAATTGCATAACTTCACAATTGTGATTTTTTATGTAAGTGTATACAAAGTTGACACGGGAAGTCAATATAATTGATGACTATTTTATTCCTGTTAAAAGTAGGATATTGAAATAAATTTAGTAACATATAAAAACATACAATATTGTGTCATAGATAATTTAAACACTCGGTTCCTAAAATTCTTCTGCATAGTAATTAACTAACGAACAGTCATCATCAGAAACAATCAATGGAATTTTATTTCGAATAACCTGAGAAGTTGAAAATAAAATTCATTCCTAACATGTAAACAGTGCTCATAAAGATTAACATTTAGTAATAAAAATAATTACATACTTAATAGTATCGTATCCCATAAAATAAAACTATTACGTTTACTATAATTTTTGCACTAGACACAAACAAGAATACTATAATAAATCAATCATTGTAAGTTTTGCTAAATTAATTCTATTGGAAACGAAATAATTACACAACCCCATAAAATTAACAAGTTGTGTAAGATTAATACCTCAATTTTTTTACAAAATACTACCAGTTCCATACAGAAATAATTCTTTAACAACTCTGCTCAGTGTTGCCAAATTTAAATAGTCTAATCCCGAAAGCGACACATTTGCAAATTTTCACAGTAGTATTTCACCTATTATTAAAATGGAATTGTACAATCGCAATGTTATAATTATTTATACGTAATCTGTAATTACCTTAACGAAAAACAATAAATGGTTCATTTTCACCATTTCACGAAGATTTCGTTTGAAACCACTCTCAAACAGCTTATATATCCGTTGCTGTTTGTCTTCGTCACATAGCTCATATTCACAATTACTTTTTTAATATACCAGCAGTCGATTTAAAATAACTTCAAATTAAGTAAGAATAAGAATAAGTAATATAACTAACCAAAGCTATGGATTTTATTATTCTAAATCAATTTACGCTCTAAAATGACTCAAGTGATATATAATCAGCACTAGAACATTGTATAGTACTCAATTACTAAAGATCTGACCATGAGAGATATGATCTATTAGTTTTTAGACCAATGTAATGTGTACTGTCCATTTTATGAATGGACAAGGTATAGAAATTAATATCCATTTTATAGAAAGTAAATGAGGCGTAATAATACTGCTGTACCACGCAGGTAACATAAATATTTATTTAGGATTGTTTTAAATTTCTAAATAATATTTTTTTCTTCCCTTCAAAAATGCCCCTTTATTTAATATTGCTTTAAACTGGGTTACTTTCAATCATCAATAATATTTAATTATACACATTGAAGGTGAAATATTTGATATCGAAAAAACTTCTTTTATTGTTTTCAAGCGATCGTCATTAAGGAAAAATCGGACTAGCAACGCAAAGCTAATGTTAGATTAGCTTTGCGTTGCCAACCCTATTGTGAGGCCGATACAATAAGTATTAGTAGTGAAGGCCAGTTTCAAAGGGACTACTTACTACTCCCATTGACGAAATAATGAATCTATCGTGTGCCGATTTATTGTCAAACATTGCTCATAACGCTTCTGAATTAATAATTTAATTTTGTAACAGTCTTCAAATAGGTAAATATTCATATAAATTTTAGTATTATTCATTATTAAGCCTTATATATAGGTATAAACCTATAGTTCCTATTTATGTATAAAAATATTATTATAATCCAATCTTGCAATTGTACAATTATTGCTGTCCTATGAAGCAGAATACCGATTTTTCAATCCTTAACTATATCCAGAGAAAAACCTGAAAAGGTTCCAAGCGAATCGCTGGATATATTTAAGATTGAAATGTTGCCTGAGTAAGAGATAGAATGAATATTATTTATTGCACACTCAGTTAATCACATTAATAGATAAAGAAAGTAATAACAAAGACATGTACAATGGGCTGTCTTGTCGTCACTATATTATCGATCTCTTCCAGAGATCCAACAATATTCAAGTAGGACAAATTTACGTATAAATCAGTGCTTCATTTCCTATTACACGGGGATTAACCATTCGACGAAATACTCGTCTTGCGTAGCCGGAGCGAACTACCTGTTCACTCATACGCTAAATAAGCGACCGCCCCCCACCACAAGCGCATGAGTCACGGCGCGAATATGTAAAAGTGGCATAAATATATTTTTACTATAAACCAACGGCAGTCGAAAACGGCGTAATTATGCTGCTTGTACTATATTAAAATAGACCTCTACCTCAAACAATTTGCAAATACTAATCCCAAGTTACCGATATTGATTACTTTTGAAAGTACGATGTCTTTTAACCATAATTTGCCGCATACCTACGCGGATGCACTTGTTAAACCTGCAATATCTGCACCAACAACGAGACAACATGTTGATTTCACAGGAACCGTTGAGGTCCTTGCAGACATATGAAGCATTCCTGTTGTCCTGAACTGTTCTTTTGAAGAAAAGCTTGCAAGACTCGCATGTTTTGACACCATAATGCACACCAGAGATAATATCACCACAGACGGGACAATTACCTGTAAAATATTTATTCATTAATATACAAATAAAAGCCTGGTGTTACTTGTTATATAAAAACTAGGAATATCAACTTTGAAAGCGTGACGCGCTTCATCCCCTAAAGGCTATTTGGAGTGTGTGACCACAGAACCACAGAACCGGTTTCAGAACCACATACGCACAGTTATAGAAACTAATCAAAATCAGAAGCAGACATAATTGTATTGAGTATCATACTGAATACTGAAAACATTTTTGTACACATACCTAGAGAATCGTCTAAATTTGTGAGGTCCTAGCACAAAATTAATTTTAGATCTGCATACACAGTCCGTCTGGTCTGAAATGGTTTTTTCTTATAATGTAACTGGCTTCCAAATAAACTGTCTAAAATTTAGACCATACATTTATTACCTTTGCCCCTGTAACAGATGTAACCTCAAATGATCCACTAATGATCCACTTCTGATATACACGAAGCATTTAGTCACCTTAACGTTCGGAACTCAATTGTATGAACAGTTTTGTAACTATAACACCTTGATGTTATAGCAACTCCTTCCACCATTTCATTAATACTGGCAATATTCCAATATTCAAAATCTCGACACAATTTTCATTGTTTCGGTTTCATCTCTATAACTATTGATAATACTTTTGGTCGCCTACGGAGACGTTTCTCCATACTATAGTTACCTGACTCCATTTTATAATTTTAGTTATTTATTGTTGACTATACTTAAATCAAAGTTCATATTTCATTTAATCTTAAAATTCTTATTATAATCAAGGCAAGTTATTCATAAGGTTTTTTAAATTAGTTCCCAGCCAGTATTCAGTTTTATATTACTTTGTGTTTTGTTATAGTAAACCTTTACTTTACCAAATACCTCGCCTCACATAGTAACGTTTCAGCTTTGTGACATTCATCGGATTTTTTATTTATTTATTTTTCTCTTTATTTCAGTTTAAATTAACATTATAAGATTAAGTTACAAGCCTTTAGCAAGGATGTGCGTAAAACTTTATATTCAAATAGAAAAGGTAATATGTAAAAGATATACAATTATTAAGTTCAATTTTGCGTATCCTTAAAGTTATTTAAAAAAGTTTTTAAGTTTTTTAAAGCAAATCGGTTGGCACTCACGTCTCTGTCTTAGCAATGCGAACGTGACAATGTGTGATAAGTGCGAATCTAACCATTTTTGCTAATTGTATATCACGATATCTACTGCTAATTCGGAAGGAGAACCTTCTCATATTCTAAATAAAACTCAAAAGGTAAAATAATATTTTTTAGATAATTTTAATACCATTTATTAGATAAATTTCCCATTAAATAGTTTTGTAGGCATAGTATCAATTACAAAATATTTATACGTATACTTAGATAAAACTCACACTTAATCAAAAACACTTTGTGACAGTTATGAAAAATCCTACTTAACATCCGACTGCAGGAAAAATACATACATAAATTTCAAAAATTAAGGAGAAAAAAGGATTTCGCATTACATCTTGCTTGAAGCGAAGTATCACCATTATAATAATTTATTCAAACCTAAAATACTTTTTATATATATTATAGACTTATTTGACTAGAAGAGGACAATTTTAGTCGTTAGGTTTGGTTTAAAAATGACAAAAAATAATATGTCAAATAATATATTTTATGATTATCTAACAGACAGAAAATTATGGCACACTGAGTTTGAAAATAATTAACAAAATATATATAATAATTTTACACAATTTAAGTAACATACTTTATCTACTTATCTATAATGAACACATTAACCCTTAACATAAGTATATAAAAGTTATTAACGAGTTATTAAGTATACACATAGTTATTAACGAACACATTTGAGTTTACATTCTCTAACCTTTGAATTTTGTTAGTAGAATACAAAGAAATATATTTAAACGATTTATTATTGTACAAAATATAAATTTGCTTTGACAATAACAAAAAAAACCACAGACAACTTCATAGGCACGAAAAACTAAAAAGTTTTTACTTTATTATTTTAACAAAAGCCCAAATTTTTTTTATCATGTAGCACAAAAGATTCCATTGAGTTGAAAGTGCTCTGGGAGTGAATCCTGACCCTTTACTAAGATGGAATTATATAACGAGTATAGAACTTTTGAATAACAATCAAGTAATAAAACTCTTACATAAAGTAAAAAAAAGTTGAGTTATAGGAGAGAAGTCTATACAATTTCACTGGAGTCGGTACCATAACATATAACATTATAACACACTACTTACTGGTCATATAACATTTGTCGATATGAATAAATGTATTATAGCGAAGAACTATATAACTTTGTACCTCTATTAAGTAAGTTTATGTTATGCGGAAATCTTTTAATATTAAATCAAATTTCGACAATAAACATATATTCCTCTATCAATTTGTGCCTCAGCGGACAATATATATTTTTGTAATAATAATTCAACCTCCCGCATGAAACTCGAATTTTCTTTTGATTCTTCTCTACCTTACGTCCTCGTTTTCTCATATTTGGGGACTATTTGATTATTTTAAAAAATGGAATTAAGTTTTACCACTTAATCTGTCTTTAGCTTTATCTATTAAACTCTCCGAACTCGTGCGAAATGTAAAGTTAACAGTCAGGACAGATTAAAGACCCCCTAATTTGATGTTTTTTTGCATACAAAGACATCACTACATCATTATTTATCTACTGCTGTTTTCTAACAACATTGTGATATCTAGCCTTCTGACGGCGCAATAGATAGGTACGATGACTTTCCTAAAGAACACACTTATTAGATTTATTACTACTGAGTGCTAAGTATATAGATGACTTTATCCATCCATAAAAATTGCTGAGAAAAGACTTCTACAAAAGACGGCGAAAAACATCTATTTTCAATCGTTAAAAGCATAAGGTATTACTTTTACACAAGTTCTATTATCAAACTTTTTTTAATTTACTGTGTAAGCAATTTAGTTGAATTGAATTGTAATAGTTGGCATTTTATTGATTGCTTAATTGTGTAATTTTTACCCAGATTCATCCATTTTTACTTAAAAAGGCACTACGACTTACTAATCCAACCGGCAATACAACAGTCTTTCGATTTTTATACATATTTTATTTTCTAAAATATTAAAATTATATCCATGCAATAAGTGTCTACACTAGGTATCACACAGAATGAATCAGTCAAGATTTAACATTAAGAACGACTCACATTGAAATCTCAGTAATAGATCAAGTTATATTCACAAAGCTAGAACACTACCCTATTCATAAAAATATGCTGACTGATGTAATTTTGGATAGACAAGCCCCTCAGTGGGGACCTATATGAGCTGTAGATGTTGATGACAACACATGACAGCCAAGGGTAAAAGCATTGCCATTGTAGTATATATTTTGAAACCATTTCAGTGCACATAATTAAAAAACTTCGATTGAGGATATTATTCAGACAAATTTCATCAGTTTTTTCGCGTTCACAAACAATATTCCTTGAGTATAATTACATAGTCTTAACAATCTTGCTGCTTTTCCCTAGATAATGCTTAGATCGACCTCCTCTCTCACCATAAAGCCTTACCAGCCCCGGCTGCATACCAGCCATTAAGCATTTCTGAAACCTGCAATACTGACATCTGGACCTGGTATGTGGTCTAATGATACAAGTACGGGAGTTGTTGCACACGAAATTAGGGTGCTTCTTCAAGCTGATGGCTCGTTTGAAGAAGTGCTTGCAAGATTCACAGGTGTACACTCCATAATGGATGCCGTTCATGAAATCGCCACAGATGGGGCAACCGGTGTCTGAAAAGTAAATTATGTTAAAAATAAAAATGTAAGTCAAGTAATTTTAAGACAATAACAAACATTCATGCAAATATACAAAAAGCATTGATTACTTACTCATTCTCTCTCTCTCTCTGGAATCACAAGACTGTTTGAATGAAAGTAAAATATTATGATAAAGAAATTTAATTTTTAATATAGATAATAGTGTCGTTAAAATTATTATAATAAACTTAATTAATTATGATTACTTAGCTTATATTATGATATTTATATGTCTACAAATTACTTTACAGTTATTAAATGGGGCAGACGTTCTGTAGATACACATCTTAAAGGATGATATTAACACAATGAATTTATTTATCTTCTAATGTCTTAAATAGTATAAAAATATTTTTATATTATATAAAAAAATGGTGGTTGAGAAGAGAATAGTCTCATCTCGCCACAGTGTTTCCCTTTTAACCGTAAATTTGCTAAAATAAATTAGTTGAATAATGACAAATCAAAATATCATGTTAACTAAAAAAAACAATTGATCTAGTTTTTATTTTATAGAAGATGGGTTTAAACAATATGATCTATGCCGAGGAACCAGACATTGATTGTAGGTAGAGTTGGCCTCAGAAGTAGCTAAAAAAAGTGACAATAAATGAACTTCTGTGACGCTGTTGTGACATGGTGCTAAAGTGGTAAGCTACTTCTGAGGCTGACCTATTACATCTTAGCGTATTAAACGTTTCGCCAGATCCTGGTACAGGGCTTTATGAACTCGAGTCTATCACTGTCCATAGAGTAGAATTTTTTACCAAATACTCTTATTTAAATTTAAAATTCATAATCGAAAGTGCAAAATCTTATCACAAGATTTTCTTATTACAAAAAATGTGAATGAATTTATTTAGAAAAATTAAATTTTAGGCAGATTTCATTTTACACTAGTTGATCCGATGAACTTCATATTACCGGTAAACTGGCTTAACGATTTGGTTCATACTTGATTAACGATTTGTTATGATTATTTTTATCAGCTTTTCTTAATGATTTTCGTCGTAATTTTTATTTTTAAAACACACCTGAATTGAGGTGAAACAATTAATTATAATCATAGAAAAAACAAAATAGAACTCGGAAAATAAACATCATATTTCAATAATTTTAATATGAATTCTCACACGTAAAAAGTCTTAAAAAGTCCATAGTATAAGTTCATGAAAATAAAGATTAAAATATGGAAAATATATGTATACATATTGACAAGTTTTATAGTAATATAGTATTTTGATTAGTTATAACGTCACCTATTGGAAAACTATATACCCTGGTTAACTGTATCTATTATTTGATACGTACAACCAACACATGTGCAGTACAATATTTGAGTAAACCTATCTTGTCTTATTTTCAACACTTATTCAATAAGAGAACCTTCACCCTACTATATTTAAATCAATAGATAATCATCACGGGATAATTCATCTTCATTAATATTGTTCTGCCTTATTCCCATTGGAATTCGAATCGGCGAAATATATCTCAATTAATTTCGCTCTATCATTTGCCATTGTAATGTTCTCTCCTATATTATTTACGCGGTATATTAAACTTTTCTTCTATGTCACCTTCTTCGTCACAAACAGCTAATCTTTAATTGGATCAAGGTTCGTGATTGTGTTCTGTGTTGCTGTACTGAGTTTCTCCTTTATACAAGCGTATTACTGCTTTGCAACCGAAGTAGCTTCTCCGACTACACTCCCATCGTTCTTTCTCGTTTCGGGAATAGTGTAGAGAAAACTTGTACCCTCCAACCACCATCAAGGGCCTCTTGTTCCTAGACATGGCGAATGTCACTGAAACAGTAATGTAAATATGAACACAGCACAAAATGAAGTCAGGAACAATTTACACCAGCGGACGGTCTGTTGTCCGAATGTCCTGAGCACAAATAATAGAGCTCTTTAGACTGTGTATTATGCTTGTTTAGTTTGCGTGGCCTGAGCCGTGATTAAATGACTAATTCAACTCTTCAAAAGAATGACCTAATAAGTAAATACTAACTTAGGTCTCTTTCACAAAAGACACTAAGCTCTGAAAGCTGCTGAAGTGAATACACAATAAAATAAAATCATAATCACGACTGAATATGATTAAAATGTCTATTGTGACAGAGACTAGTGCAGGACCAGTCTTGTAGTAGGGAGATATGGACTAGTGAGAATAACTAATCTCTGCAAAGAAAAGATAACATAACAATACCATCACCTGAGCCATCACATTTTCTACTTATTCAAAAGCTTCAGTTAATTTATGTATATTTTTAATTTTTAATTCTTCAAAGTACCCTCTTTTATATTTTATCCTTTCCTTTTAAATACCTACAAATTTCGGTACTTCCACAATAAAATGAAATCCAATACAGTTCAATAAAATAATATATTCTGAATAATTATAATACAGAATGGTGTCGAAAAACGCGTTTCAATTGAAATATTTTTGAATTATGAAATGACTAGGACTTATTTAATACTATCAAAACATTACTTTGAACAAGTCGACTTCAAAGTTCTCTACTGTACACTTTTTGGGAGCGATAGTATTGTCATAGACTTAAAAATAATGAATACTTAATTTTCTGCTTATTCTTGCATATTTTTTAACTGCAGTTTTTTAAACACTATATTAAGCTTAACTCTTGTACGCTTGTCTTTTTAAGCATATTAAGAAGAAAAAATAATAATTGTATATTCAAGTTTTTAATAAATAATTCACGTATTACTATACAATTATGATAGGTATGTATACTCTTGACACAATTTTAATAATAATTCTTTATTGCTTTACGATATTGCGGAAAATTTAATTGATTTTATACAATAATTATACAAAGTTTAATAGTAATAAAAATTACTTAATTCTAAATGATGTTGATTTAAAAGTTCCAAACTTTGTCATTGCTATATTTTTATTATCCTTACAAATAAGATTATATCAATATGGTTTTCATTGAACTCATTGTAGGTATTAGTAGTCCAACTAATATCATTTCCACGTGAAATATTTACCCATTTACGTGTACAAAATCATTGAGCAATAAACATTATGAATACCTATTACAGTCTTGAAATTATTATAAACACAACCAAAAATGTACAGCGTTACACGCAAAGGCATAGTAAAAATAATATAATTTATATATTTCTCACCTGTTGACTACAAAGGTGTACCAGACACTTGTATTCAAGGAAATTTACAACCATAAGGTACATTTAATCAAGTATTATCGAGAAGTTTGAAAATCCAATTGCTATTCAGCTAACTACCGGTTCCAATAATTCTATATACAGATATAGTTAGGTCTACCACAGCCATGTTAACAAGTAACCTTTGATATTTTTAGTGTATTAAATTATATATTAATAATTTAATATGTTTAAGAAGGTTAGACAACTAAAACTGTAGTAAGCTTACTTTTATCTGAGGATAGTACATTAGAATAAGCCGGATGTTAACTGATATACAACATGGACTTCCATTATTTTTAAATACGTAACTTTATTGAATTTGACCTTAAATGTTTGTCATAGAACTTCATACCAAGAGTAAAATATAAAATAAAAATATATCCTTGATTCATCAGCGTACGGCTCAAATAAATAACATTAGTAAAACAAAACTAAATATCTTATAATACACAAAAAAGAGATCATGAGAATCGCCACAAAAAATCTAGATAATGCCTTGGTCTCCGCAAGTTTTCACCAGTATTTGTTCTGATAGAGAGAGATCGTATATGGGCTTTCCCCTGTTAATCAGGAGTTCCGAAGCGTCGTGGTTGTGTATTCCCTTAACCTCTATGATATGACGGCCAGATGTCTTCACCACAGCCTTGCAACACTTATAGGAATGTGTTGAGCAAGTCCATCTGATGATTCCATTTCTAAATGAGTGCCTACAGTAAGTATATTTGTTATATACTATTAAAGGTTTCCCTCTGAGAGATTGGGTGAAAAATGCTTCTGCACCTGTGGAAGACAGTGGTTTTATCAGTAAAACAGATTGGTAGTTCATAGTTTCTATCTCATTCAGTAATCGATACTTTATTGCATTCCGTAATATACATTTAGATGGTAATTGGAGTAGAATGAGAAAAAATTATGGACCCTGGCAGGCACAGCATAAATTAATTGGCAATTTCTCGATAAGACTCAAAAAATAGGTATTGCTTAAAATTAAAAAATATAATTTTGTAACAGGATTTTTGAGACTAGAATTAACGCCATTTTCTTTGTGCCTGATATTCAGTAAATAGCTGTAAATTGAATAATTTTTAAATAATTTTTGATATTGAGTACTTATTTGCAAACTTATTTCGTTAATAAATTTATAAAGCGATGCCGTTCTTATGTTTTTTTATAAATTAATTATTGTTAGATCCACAAACGTAATATAGGCTACCAAACAAGTACTGGAAATGTGTAGAAAATAAAATTTCCAATTGGTTCATATTAATTTATATTCTATAAAATGTAGAGAGCATTCGAACACAAGTGCATTAATACTGAGAATATAACTACCTACTATCTACATATTCGACTATATAGTATGTACCTACAATGAATTACTTACTTACTCAAAAAGTGCAAGGCAAGAATTTGAAGTATTAAGAGATCACAATAATTATCTATATATATTTCATATCACATGTATGTAGCACCTAAGTTTAAACGACATTCTTATTTCTTGGGAACTTAATTCTATAATTAAATATCTCGAAATAAGTAAGTTTCATTCGTTTTATAATAAATTTTAACTATCTAATAATAAATATGACACATGAAATAAAATCTTTATAATTATTATATATGAATACTTAGATATTATTTACATTAGTTTCTTTTCGCTTCTAAACAAATTTACAAAAAAGATTGGTAGGTATTTTCTTTAAAACAATTTAATTCTAATAATTATTAAAACATATAGGTAACCAAATAAAGTCAATAATTACTTTTTTACTTAATTACATTTTTACTAAAACTTAATATATTCTAAACGGGGTAGCTCTAAGCTTTCATCTGACCTGATGGTAAGCGAAGATAAGGCCGAAGTTGGAAGCAAACTACACCCAGATTCCTCAACCACAGAGGAACTATCTATCTTACCTCTAACTACTGCAACAGTAGCTAGCCAGGTGGACTTACAGAATTAACTTAACAGTAAGTTTGTAAGAAGTTTACTAACAAGTTAACTAACAAACAATTTCACTACCTAGTTAAAGATTCCGAATTAATTTTACTGCTGACATTATTAATAAAGAACAAATGCTCAAAATCCACATTATTACGGTTTTATTCTATATCTAAAATTATTTATTTCAGACTAGTGAACTACAATTGAAATACATAAAAATGTTAAATGATATATGAACATACGAATGATAGTATATTGATAAATAAAGGCTATTCACATTTAATTTGAAGAACGGTGCTAAAATAACTTTAGTTCTTCTTATTTACAATCTTTTATAATTAATATAATATCAAGCAACCTGTATTGTTTGGATTATTATAGTAAGTTATAATAATGCATTATGTCAACACTAGCTTTTACGTACAATTACAGTATTCGTAAATTTTTAAGAAATTCATTAGTTTTTATTATTATTATTTTTGTACAAAATCTACTTTTTTTTATTCTTAACGGGGTAGTTCTTGGCCTTCATCTCAACTGATAGTAAGTGAATATAAGGCCTAAGATAGAAGCGAACTACACCCGGATTCCTCAACCATAGAGGAACTGGCTGTCTTACCTCAAACTGCCGAAACACAATAATGCTGTTAAAATTATTGTTAGCGCGGCGAAATTAGGTAAAATGGTAGTAGTTAGCCGGGCGGATTTGACGGAAAAAGCCATACCAGCAACCAAACTAAGCAGAAAATTTCTGCACCCACTGGGAGTTGAGCCTCGTACCTCCAGATCTGTAGTAAGTGGCCATCATGCTATTGAATTCGCATGTATTACAGGCATACCTATCTTCATTGCATACGTTACTGGTGGTGGATGATAATAATGAGGTATAGTAAGTACAGTAAGTAATTCGGCACTTGTCATAGCACACCATCTCAGAGAGGAGCTGATTGAGCAACTAGGTGTAGTTCTCTAGTAACAAGAAACAAATGTATTATTAAAATAGTTTAATCTGTCGGTGCGCTATGAATGCGATGAGAGATTACTTGAATCCGTCGCTGTATGACAAACTCGAGCCAAGTTTTATACACTGTAGCTACGCACCTAAAACTTGACACATGTGTGGTCTGATGAAGATAGTACCTACTGTGTCCTGCGAGTTACGTGGTTTCAGTCATTTTAACTGGTTTAGAGTTAAACTTCCATTATTGCCCGAGAAATGCGACTTTCCGATGTAAACCGAATATTCGTAGTTCTATGCCATACAAAGCAAATATCTTTCAGCGAGTGTCACTCAGCGATTCATGCTCAGCGAGTGTGACTGCCAATAAACCTCATGCGACCTTCATTATTAATGTATTTTACTTTTTTTATTTACATAGAATTATTTTTTAATTGAAAGTTTCTTGAGGTTGAGTGCAACCTGACCTTGTATTGACCATTAATTCAGAAGATTACTTATCGGAGTTAGGATAAGTGCCGTTATTATGTACAAGTATAATACAATACAAATACAAGTTTTATAAACTTAATAAAGTATAAATTATTCCTGAACAGATAGCTCAAACGACTAAAATCAAATCGACTAGTAGCATTCGGTATACACTTTAAAACATATTATTATATATAGAATTGGATCGCCATATATCCCCCCCCCCCCCCCCCCCCTACTGAAATAAATATTTTATTTCAATCTTTCGCAATATAGAAACAATGCGTAGTCATTTTTATAAGCATTAGTAAAATTATCGTATTTTCAACGTTTATAAAACTGTCACCTACTTCCGAATTTGTTTAATTAAAAACCACTTTCATAGATATAACAATTAGGTACGTAGATTTTGTATAAACACAGTTTTGAAGTACATTTACGAATTCTAACGTTATTATTTGGATGCTTGTGAGCATTGAACATTATAATTTCATTGATGTATAGTTGTAGCAAACATATTCTATCATAGCAATATGGAAAAAAATTAATGACAATTCTCGGAATAGATTCATTGGTAATTAAAATAAGATCAGTGATTGTCATTCAGTATCTTTTCCAGGAAGTATTATACCTACTTTTAATTGTACTTATCATTTTGACTTCAAATAATGCAGCTTTATTCATTATTTTGAAAAAGTCATTTATCCTTAACACTGTCTACCGCCAAACAAAAATGTGTGGGTTGAGACTCGTGTTTGATAAGTTTGTCGAAGTCGTGTGTCCTACACTCATTTAAATAGTCAAAAGGAACGTTGTTGTACCAAAAATGTTAAATCCCATAGTTTACTTAATTACTTATTTATCGATAGCAAAAGAAATGATCAAGGGCCATGAGATTTTTTGGTACTTAAAAAGTGAATGAGATTCGACATTTTCAATTAAATAATTCATTAAAAACTGCTGTTCAATAATTTAACTAAACCTTATATGTTAAGGATGGTGATTATCAAACATTGTCTGGATTGCCTTATTCGACATTCTATCCTTAGATAAACCTACTAAAGTTTTATTGTCTAGCAATTTTTATTAATGTACTAAAAATAACAAAGGCTGCTTAGAAACTAAAGCATGATAGGTTCTATCTATCTGTAGATAGAATATTGAAAATGACCGTAAAAGGACTTTGTACTTCTACTTTGTACATCAAATGTCATACAAAAAATTCTGTCGGCGGATGATTGTGAAGATTCCTCGCGTAAATCAGTCGGCCATGTTCGGTGTACGCGGTAGCACCGCACCCAAGGCTGTCGTGGGTGTAGCAGGACCAGTAACAGTTCTCGCTTTGGTAGAAACTCCTTAAAAATGTGTAGTCTCCAAGCTTCATCAATCTCTCCCCATTACAGGAAAGCATGAACTTAACTGAAAATTATATACGTGTAATTAAAAGATATGACGAATCAATCATCAATCAATGAGAGAATGGATCTGATGATCAACCAAACTCTTTCTTAGATACAATTTTAACATTGGCCACTATTGGGTTGTGCACAAACTAGTACTAGAACTTAGTAAATGAGTCTATTTAAATAAAGTTATTTTGACTTTTGACTTGACTACTATTTCATTAAAATCCGCCCAGAAAAAGACAGATGACGCTGAAGTCATCAGACGCATAGAAAATGGCGGCATTTAAGAATATTTGCATTAATATTAGTATAAAACCCGAATGAAAGTGGCACTAATTATTACTCTAACTAGTTATAAAAACACTTGCCTTAAATACAGAATTACTATTATGAAGCCAATTAAAAACAAATACTTGCAGTAGGAAAATTACATACCTGAACTTCATAATTATCAATAATGCTCTCTTTCAAAATCGAATATACACACTTGTAAATTAATTTATTGTAGTGGCTTTAGTTTATGAAAATTTCGTTTCTTATTAGTAGTAGGTACTGGTAACCCTGTACAGGGTAGGAAATTGAGCTTTACAGATAATATAGCTTGTTATATAAAAAACAAAATTGAAAATTGCCACTTCATCTGTTACCTTTATATTAATAGCTGTTGGGAACCTTATAATTCAAAATTACTTACTTCTGTTTTCTAATGCTTAAAAGCTTAATTAAATATGTAGGTACACAATATTAGGATGTATTACTACAATAATGGAAGACTTATACTTAAATATTTTAATAATTTTTATTGAAATATATAAAACCTAACCACTAATAACAAAGATAATATTCAACACAATACTAGTACAATATCACTAGACGTGAACGAAAGTGACAAGGCAGATGTTATTGTAAATTCTTAATTGTTAAATTATAAATAATTGGTAAATTCTAGTCAGACTTGTACACACTCACGTAAATAAAAATGAATGAAATGAAAATGAATGAATGAATAATGTTATGAAACTTAATATTATGATAATTACAATTACAGCAATAGAAACTTATTTGTAGTATTAATTATTTTTGTCAAACACGTATCTTTGTGTTAACTTATATACTCTTTATTACAAATTTTACAGCAACTCAGATATATTTTTATTACTTCTTTAGAAATATTACAATATTTTGTCTTGATCTCTGAATCCATAACATCCTTGTCAGCATGTTGAAAGAGTAAATGCATTGTATGTAAAACACCAAACAATTCATCGGTTGCTATGTAAAACTTTACAGTGGGGTTTGCCTCATCCTTGGGTTTCACAAGACGTTCCCTCCCATTAAATTCAACAATATCATAATTAGCTAACATTTTGTAATCATCAAAATCTTTTTTGTATTTATTTTTAATCATCTTTATTTCCTTAATAAAATCTTCATACCTTGATTTATTGATAAAATATGCACTATTACTCTTCTTACGTTTCAATAATTTTTCTAGTTTTTCATTAAATTCTGTCTTCATGGTTGCAATAACATTCTGTGCAAATAATTTAACACCTGCAATAAATATGCAATCTTCAATTTACACATAGCTATCAAGGTAATATAAAAACTTAAATAATAAATTGGTGGTTGGGAAAAAAAAAAAACACATGGTTCTTAAATTTTATTTATTAAGGATCATTGATAATTAATGTATGTTAATAATTTAAAAAATAAACTTTAACACCAAGTTGAAATTTTATATACAATAATTAATGGCAACTACAATAGGTCATACTGACTATTCTTGCTTTACTTATTTAAATATAGTTAATAAACTTATTGTAGGTTACAAATGTTTGCAGATTTATTCTAAGTGACAATGAAATTCAAAATGAACAAGAATTTATATCTGATACATTATTTAAATTATTTATATATTTCACTCATTATGTTTTTTATACATATTCTTATATCTAACAAAACATAGTTTTAAATTCAATTTTACACAAAAAATATTGAGAAACATTTACAACAACGTTATATCATCAGCACCTAAACATCAATACTAATGGAATGACTATCACAAACATTAATATAATAAATATGTAAACTTCATAGACTATACTGCCCTTATTTGTAACAATAAATTAAGAAATCAGACATTTAAAGAGCTATTTCTACTACTCACCAATTAAGTGATGATTGGATGTTTAACTGATACAATTATTAACTCACAAGACACTTTTTATTAACCATATTTGACTTAATATTGATATAGTAACACGCTTTAGGTTATGTTACACATACTTCTTACACAAACATTGAGTTAAGTTTATAGGCTTAAACTATAAGAGTATCTTGGTTTTTTCTTAAATTTGAAAATAATAAATTAATTACGGTATTTTTAAACAATTTTTACAAAAGAATTCTTTTTGTAGGAACGTCAATCCAACTCAGTGGAATCACCTGTCACTGTCAAACCGCGTTTTGTTACTGCTAAGCTCGTAGACAAAAATATGACACGTTTCGTTCCAAATATTTTCTAGCAAACCTTACAATCAGGTAGTGGCCCCAATTCCGTTGTACACGGATTAAATGAAATTTAAGTTTTCTCATCTCATTCCAAGCCATTAATTACGAAGTGATAGAATAAGTTTCATGAAAGTACATACACATACATGTCCATACACTTTTGACTTATTAAATAAGTAATAGGCATGTTTTAAATATTTTTGCCTTGTTTTAATGTGTATCATAAACACACTCTTGTGTGTCTTTTATTGGTAGTATTGTAATGAAAGAGCCAAACTCAAATTTAATTTCGTTCGTACACTACGGAATCGGGGCCATTATTTTCTTATATTACAATCTGGTCATTAGTTTGATAATATGATTAGCAGTTACTATATTGGAGTTTACACGCTGCCTGCTAAACATTAGAACTGCTGAATATCTCTATAATTGTTTATCATCGTTATCATAACCATATCAGCCGAGAGAAATCCAGGACAGCACATAGGCCTCCTCCAAGGATCTCCAAACCGATCGGACCTGCACTATCCGCTTCCAGCAGCTTCCCGCGACCTTTATCCATGCAACTATAGGAGGCCTATCAACGCTACATCTCCTGGTACGCAAGGGACTCAAGGAACTTTCCACCCTAACAGCCTTCAGTCCTCCTTGCAAAGAGCACTAACCACTGCCACTTCAGGCTTGCAATTCTTCTTTGAGCGTAGTTCTCTTGCGGATCTTATAATTTCTGAATCAGTCACGCAGAGAGACTTCAAACATAGCTCGTTCCATTGCTTTGTGTGGCCTTCTTATGAGGCCTATTTTAAGCCGTCACATTTCTGTTTTGTCGCTCATCACTGGCAATAAACACGTATTAAACATATATAAACACATATTGATTGTCTTTCGTCTTGAGACACTGCGGCAGATGAGCTGGAAATATGCTACAAAGCTCCCCGAACGCTGCCCAGCCGGGTTGGATTCGTCGATTGACGTCTTTCTGGAAATTGGACTGTCTCACACCTCTCTGAAGTGGTATTAGGTTTCGAGTTCTGGTCCTAAAGGCGGACTAACATAGATACATTTTTATACAGTGTCTGCAACACTTGGATGTAACGATAGTCTATTTGGCTCCTGAACTGACTGAATCATGGCACAGATCTCAATAGAAACGAAGGCTTTTTCATAATCCACAGACGAGAAGAAGACAAAGACACGACAGAAGGGTTTTTTTATGAAAGGTAGTTAAAAGTTAATTTGTCAAAGACCTGTAATCTGGATTGCAGGTCTTTAAGTATTCAGAGCTCTTCAGCTTAGCCTGCAGGATACTTAACGACCATTAGGACTTGCCCTGAAAGTTCAAACCTCTGTTCGTACGAGTCATGTCCTGTAGGTAACGGATCCAGAAGGTTGAATGACGTAAACGGGCAACCTTTGCACGATTATCATTAAATTAAATCTTTATGTATTTTCCATCTTTAGTAACATGATATCTTGGTGGTGGATGATTATGCTCGAGAGAGAGAGCTGTGAACCCGTAGTTGTCCTCTCTTATTTTCGCTGTACACATAGTATTGGAATGGCGGTTGGTACATATCCATCCCTTTCCATTGGTGCCACTTTTGTAGAATGTATAGTTCTGGATTAGCACAAGGCGGCCACCTCTGCTTGATACTATATATTTGTAATCGATACCTGAAGATAAAGAAATAAAGGTTTTAATACATTCCCATAGTACAACATTATAGTGTACAATAGGTTGGTACAGTCAACGTTATATATGCAGGTACTTAACGGCTGAGACCTCAATGTTTAATTTTGTGGCTTGACAGTTTAAAGAAAGAAAAGTTTAAATGTCAAATTGAGCTCCTCTTGAAATTCTGTTCTTAACTTAAAAAATGAGTATTCGGCCATAAGCCCTTTTTCTCTGAACCCATCAAAAGCATCAATAAATAAATAAAAAACAATTTAAACCTTTTCTAGAATATAATCACGTGTTAAAGTGGCAACTAAAAACTGATGACATAACCTATATAATTAAACCGCCACCTTAATCTATGGTTGAGTGGTCACCTGAAGAGATTTTGTGCTTGATTTTTTCTAAATCCGCCTGACTGACTAGCTATAATTATTTCGCTGAAGTCAGCCGAAACAATTAACCACTTGCCGTGGTTGAGGAACCTGGGTATAACTCACTTTCATCTTCAGTCTTATCATCTACTACCAGGTGAGATGAATGAATATCAAGAGCTACCCCTTTAAAAATAACATTAAAAACACTTGTAGGTCTTGTATTTATTGGCTTACAATATACAACAGAAATCAGGTGCTTGTAATATTCAACAGAAATCAGGTGCAATAAATTTACAAATTCTTAAAGCTAGGTAGTTTTGAACATTAGCGTTTGAGTTCCACGTGTGTTTATGTGGAAATGAAAGTCACGTAATTAATTTCACTGAAATTTTAGTTTGAATTCTAAGCAATTTAACCTAGTAATTTACTTTACAAACACCAAATAACACAACCACAGAAATTTACACTCAATATACCTAGAAATCAGAGTAATTTTTTTTGCAACTTCTTTTGTGATCTTTTTTTATAATAATTATTTACTAAAGAAATATACACTTTTTAATTCTAATATAGAATAGAATAGAATAGAATATATCTTTATTGTACATCAGCCAATTCAAAAAGAGAAACACACAAAAAAACTTAACTATTACCATTTCTTGATTAAATGTGTTCATTATCATTAATAAGTTACATTAGAAGTACATTATCATTATAAGTTGATAATATGAAATGTAGGTATGCAGCGTAACACTTTGATATTAGTTCTGTCTATCTTATTACGTCCAAATAAGAGTCATTTTCCAACTGTTACGCTTAAAGTGCGGCAATTGGCATCGCATACGTCTCGATACGATTGAAACTCACACTAGAGGTATTGAACTTGAAAGTTTTTACACTTCTATATGGAAACTTGTTATTATATTCTTTATTAAAGGGTATAAATATAGAATATATTCTTTGTGAATGTTTCCGTAATCTTTCCAAATAAAACAAAAATTTTACGTTATTTAAATAGGTCAGTTTAGATTTTAACATATTTTCCTTCCTTAGTGACATGGAATTTAGGGGGAGCATGATTGTGCTGAAGAGAGATAAATTTGAATCTGTCTTTATCTTCTGTAATTTTGGCTTGACAAAAACTGGAATATCTGTTTGTACATATCCATATCTTCCCTTTTTTGCAAGATTTGTGGAATGTAAAGTCTTTGACAAGCACAAGTCGACCACCTGCTCTGCTCGAATTTATATATTTGTACTCACAATATACATCTGTAAAATGAAAATGAAAACTGTTGATGAAAACTATACCTTCCTGCCTTGTCTTAACAAGCTAAATAATATATGGTTCAGATTCAGTTATCATTCTTTATAATTGAAAATAAATCTACTGCGTCCTATTCTTTCTACTTCTATACGAAAGAGATAGAATAACTAATATACTAAAATTTTATTGCTACAAAGTAACAAAACTTTATATTTTTAGAATTAAATAAATAAAAAGTACTAATTCTTTCTACATTTATTAAATTAACAGAGATTTCTTAAAAAAATATCGAATTCGGCCGATAGCAGGTCAGCACTCACTCGGATGACCTCGCGCGCTACCACTTTTAGTACTCTGAAGACAGAATATTTCATATAGGAATGTTAATGAGAAATAACACATCACATAATTATGTTAAAGTTTACTTTTCATTGTTTTTTTTCTACTACAATAGAACCAAACTTCAATATTTCAAATGTCTTAACAAAACTATTATCTTATTAATATAGGTACAATCAAAATATATGAGTATAAAATCCAATGACTGCTGCGCCAAACACAACTCACCACGATCATACGAATGTTGGATGTCGGGAAGAACAATCATTATCATAGAAAATCATATCATATCTTATCATTATCCTTAGTATGAAATTTATAAGCCAGTAGAGACTTGTGAACTACGTCTTATTTTACAAGACACATTTTTTTATAACCTCACTTATTTTTACATTACTAAATTTAAATTTTATTTCTGTATATCCCATTCTCTCATTAAGTTTAGGAAAAGTATAGCAAAATTTCAGAACATTTAGACAGGTCGTAGACAATTTAAGGCATGTAGGGATGCTTATATTTTAATACGTTCAATAAATTCGAGAGTGGAATATACCATTCTATGTAAAGTTCACGTGATTTAACAGATGTCATAAATGTAATCATCTGCATTTAAATTTAACTAGATTTATGCTGCGTTGCATTTGCCTAAGTGTGCCTAAGGTTCAAGGCCACTGTGATGTTTCATAAACGTCAATAAAACTATTTTAAAGATATTCAAACAAAAATAATTTTCAATGTACAATTACTACATTACTACTTAGGTATTGTATTATATTTATCGAACACTTTGTGGACCTAGCTTCGATGATTATTATGACAGCGGGATAATTCACTTACGAAAGTTAAAAGTATTATCGCTGAGTTAATTGAACCCATTGCTGCGTTACAAGGTAATATATTACAACGACAGCTGTAAATTGTAACAAGAGTATAGGATTATTATTACTATGGAATAATACTCGATCATCATCACTGGTTGTCAAATTAAGTAGATGGATGATCTAGGTAACTGATTGTGATTAATATTATTGACTTTCACATGTGTACGTTCATGATCGTATGTTACGTGATTGACAAAATGTGTATGTTTCTGCTTGATGTTCAATTCTATTGCTAGATGTTACTTATGTGATTGGGAATACATTATTTTATGTTTTATATATGCCAGGATATATGTTACCAATGCTCCAGCATGACAGAAACATTAGATCCTTATATATTGTCCTTCTTTAGTAACATGGAATTTAGGGGGAGGATGATTATGCCTAAGACAAATAGCCTGCAGGGTATCTTTATGCTCTTTAAGTTTGGCTTTACACTTATTATTGTATGTGTTCGTACATATCCATGAGTTAGCAATTTTGTTGGGCTTGTAAAATGTATAGTCTTCTGCCAGCACTAAAAGTCCACCTCTGCTAGAATTTATATATTTGTATTCGAAATTAGCACCTGCAAAATTAAGATGATTACTACCAAATTCTGTATAAGAAGTATTTTATTAATTATTAAGATGTTTTTAACGGATCTTACTCAAGAACTGCGATCGTTTACCTGGATGGAGCTTCATGACCCCGAAATTCTGTCCACTGATCGTCAATACCACGCGAAAGACTACTTTCGCGTGGTATTTGCTTAATGCGTGGTAATTGCTTCTCGTACTAACGAGAAGCAATTAAATGAAATTAAATTTAAAAATATAAAAAAATAAAAATATGAAATTAAATTTAAAAATATAAAAAAATTAATCGGGAGGATTTTAAATCTAAGTATAATGCCCAACCCTTATCCCAACCCCGGACACTGTTATAAAAAATAAATAAATATATATATATATATATATATATATATATATATATATATATATGTAAAAAATTGTAGGATGTATGGAATAATAGGATGAAGAGCAATCGATGACAGCAGACGTGGACGCCGCGCTTCAGTCTGCTCCACACCTGGCCGAAATAATGACTTCTTAAGGGACACAACAGTCGCGTTAGTCCGGTTTAAAACGTTTAATTTATCATTTTAATGCAAACTTTCCAAAAAATCTTTTAAGGCGAAGCAATGTTAGCAAAATAAATAAATGCCTATATTCCTATGTTACAACAAAATACCATAGATAGAAACAAAAATGCATTGCAGCCAAATTGTATTTTGAATAAACCCTATCCATGTTTAAGTGTAGGTATAATTAAAATAAAGCTTTGTATACAATGTTTATTAGACTTGTAAGTAATGATAATAGCTATTTGAAAACATAAGAAAGGTCTACCGACATTTAATGAAATAATTCGTTGCTTTTGTATTTCATTATTTCTTTCAGCGTTTATTATTTCAACAATCAATATATAATTTCTGGTAACCTCCTAGGCAAGCACGAACAATCAGCGAATATTTTGTTTTATTTTGCTTATATCTCTTTAATATGTTACGAAATAACCTAGATACGTCGAAAGATATATTCTATTTTATACGTCCCATCAGACAGGGTACAGGCCTTTCTTATAATTCTACCACACTGGGTCTAAGCGGTTGCCGTAAGAACTGGATCCAACGACTCAAAATAACCATGGCTAAAGTTTTTGATTTCATTATCGAAACCAGAGCGCACGATCCGACGAGGCAGAATAGCACTTCAGTCGGTTCCTAATTAACGCTTATAAGATGTAGGTAAGGTTAGTAACATCTACAATCAATCTCGATCAAATCTAGTGCATACCTTAGTAGCCAATTGAAGAATTGGTTGAGGTTCAAATCTATAATACGAACGTTTTCTTCATCTACTTAAATACGAGTACGTTAAATCTTAATATATTTTCCATCTTTAGTTATATGGAATTTCGGTGGAAGGTGATTATGCTGGAGAAAAAGTGGCAGAAAAGTGTCTTTATATTCTCTTATTTTGGCTTCACACATATTATTATGATTGTATCTGTTCGTGCATATCCACACCTTTGCCGACTTGTTCGACTTATAAAACGTATAGTTCTGGACCACCACAAGTCGTCCACCTCTGTTCGAATTTACGCATCTGAACTCAAAATCACCTGCAAAAACAAAAATATACTTTATCTTACAAAACTGTCTCTAATGTTGTTAGCATATCGTTCCCGTTACTAATAATAGTGATAATTTATAAACAGAAATATTATAATGACAGATCTGCTAGCTTATTTCGTATCTCCAATAATTAGGGCTACAGATGGAGATAACTAACAGATGAAATCTATAGCCATTACCAGTTACGTCCTTATTACTATTGAATATTATAAAAATAATTCAAGAGGCATGGCATAACGCTGACAGGGACGGTAAATAACACATTGCATGAAACCAAAACAAATTAATAATTACGATAATTTTCTTAATAACCTTCAAACAATTACATTTATTATGCCGTCTAGAATAAGTCCTTAGCTATAGGTACATAATTATAAATGTTCACTACTAAAATTATATTATTTTAATAAAAAACAGCAAATAACTGAAAGAATCAAACTAACGTCTGTTATACAACTAAATAGGTATGTCTCTCAAAAATTGGTGTCCAGAATAAAATAATAGATACTTTCCATTTTGAGCTTAATTACTTAGGGCCTTACTCATAACCACTGTATGGTTTATACACGTTTTGTTCCTATTGAAAATGTCAATAGAACGGACATAACAACTAAATTTTAAGATCATGTTGACAATTACAAATTAGTTTCCTAAATTATCGAACTCAAACTACAATGCAAAATTAACGTAGATTAACCACAGACAATCACTTTATAATTAGACTTATTGGATAATATTTATAGTTAAATTCACCTCTTTATAATCCAGTATTTTCTTTTGCTTTAGATTAAACCTTAATATATTTACCTTCTTTTGTGACATGGAATCGAGGGGGTGGGTGATTATGCTGGAGAGAAAGTGACCGAAAAATGTCTTTGTATTCTCTAATTTTGGCTTCACAGATATTATTTCGATTATATCTATTCGTACACAGCCACACCTTTGTGGATTTGTTAGATTTATAAAACGTATAGTTCTGGACCAGTACAAGTCGTCCACCTCTGTTAGAATTTATAAACTTGTGCTCAAGATCGCCTGCAAAAGAAATAAAACATCAGTACTCGAAGTAATTATACTAATTTTCTAACATACCTAGATTAGTAAGGCATGGGTAATATTATTTTTATATTTGCAATAAAGAATAAAATATTTAACATACCTTTTAAAATCTTTATTGACGAAAATTTGTAACTGAAACAAAATATCATAATACTGCTATTTCAGTTTATCATCATAATCAGCAGCTTATTTACAACCTACTGTTTGGCACAAGCCACTCTCGCTGTCCCATTGCGAGTCTGTGCGGCGGTTGTCATAAGGACTAGCGTCAACGGTAACGTACCTTCCAAAGCGGCTCAGAGAACTCGATATAATACATGGCAAAATTGGCTCAAATCAATACGCCAACGTGCTTCAATAATTTTCGCTAATTCGATTATGGCTGTATTCATCCTTAACAGCTGATATACCTCCCCATGGAGCTACAGCCTACCCCAAATTAGTGCGATTAGGGCTTAGTCAACCATACTGGCAAGTGCGGGTTGGTCGACTTCACACACAACCTAATAATTTCTTCAAAGGTGTGTGAAATTTTCTTCACGATGTTTTCCTGTACCGTAAAATCGTCGAATAAACGTACAGGCGAATTAAAAATTGGAAAACACGGCGAGTGCGAACCGCTGCCTCCCGCAATTATATTATTATTTTTTAAACCTCGTAGTATATATGCATCGTAAGATAGTAGTTGATATGAAAACATCAAAGTTTTTTACGATCTTTATTGTAATTTACATTAGTAAGTACATAATAATGAGGTAGAACGTGATTATGATTTTCATATCTATCTTATCTCTGTGAAAGTGTTGTACATATTCTAATTTTCCGTAGACGAAAATCCACATTAACAGACGCTCTGTCAATTGAACATCATTTATTTATAAAATGTTCTATATTTGAAAAATATATATGAACGAAAATAATTCTGGCGAGTCAATGTTTTATTTTTCACTTTAGCTACATTTGTAAAAGTAGTCATGGACTCTTCCTACCCTTCATAGAGATGAGTGTGAAATAATAATTTAAAATCACAACCACCTTACCTTTCCTATTTACAATGTATGTTTCATATGGTTTTGTATGGTTACCGATATCTAATATTTATATAAAAAAGTTATATTTATTAGCATATTGTATACAAATAAATAGCTCTATGTAGTTACACAAGAAATACTAGGATTAATGAAAATTATTCTATCGAAGTCATCAATCGGAGAATTGTACTATAACTTCAAAAGAAAGACCCACTCCTATTCCCATAATATAAACTATATTAATGATCATTAATAAATTAATTCAACTTGTTTCTTCTAATCTAAGAACCGAAGTTGCACCCATAATCAAACTTCCATCGATAAGACCACAAATAAATGGTATATTTTTTTATTTTAAACGATCTTTATATATGTTCCATCTTTGGTAACATAATATTGAGGCGGACAGTGATTATGAGTTAGGTATAGCGCCTTAAATATGTCATTTTCAAGTCTAATTTTAGCGTCACACTTATTTGAATATCTGCTCGTACATATCCATACTTTCCCCTTCGTGCCACATTTGTAAAACGTATAATCCTCCACCATGGCGAGACGACCACCTTTTCTAGATTTAATCCATTTGTATTCCAAGGCTGCGAATGAAAAAAAAAACAGTTTTACTATCCAAATCAATTATAAAAAGAACCTTAAATAATTTTTGTGTATCTTTCAAATAACTTAATTAGTTTATTCCTTATAGATACTCGTGCGCATTGTGAGTGAAAAAAGAGTCGTATATAGATAAATACTTCTTGTTGGTATTTTAGTCACTTACTGAAACTTTAGATGAATTCAACTGACACCAACTCTTTTTTTTTAGCTTTTAGTCTCAATTAAAATTTCGATCCTATATTGTAACAAAGAATCAGCACCATTGGTTAGTTTACATGTCCATGTGCTCTCGACGCAATGCCTACTTGAAGAGTACTGGTTACCTCATAGGAACACAGGAACAGGAACAATAGGCACAAGAAAACAAAGTAATTCATTGGTTAACACATAAGTAAAAAACTATAATAGATAATCAAAGTAATTGATTATAATGTATTAGTTGAAAAATAACAAAATTACCATAATTACTAAAATAGAATTAACAATATTAGGCCTAAAAAGCACAACGGACACCTACTGCTTAGCATGCAAAAAAACCCCCTTTGTGGGCAAAAAACTGCCTTTTCACGCATCTTCTAAAGGAGCTCGTGTTATATGAAATACATGCGCTGCTATGCAATGCCACGCTCTGGCTGTGCGACAAAGAAACGAATCATAAAATCTGTTCGGCCATAAATTTGAGGAAGTATTGAATCCGAAAACCGAAAACCGGCAAACTTTTTCCTGACTAAAAAAAGAATACGAGAGAAAATGATACTAAGGACTTAAATATAACGCTCACTTCACTAACATCGATTACAAATTCTGTAGTAAAATCGTTATGTGCTGGTACACTTAGTCATTGGCGTGTTTTGCCTTTTTTATAACCAATCTGGCAGGTAAGTAGCATTTACAGCCTCACATAGAGTCCACTTTGAGTGACATGATATTTAGGCCGTGGGTGGTTATGTTCAAAAATTTGTATGGCATTATTCTTAGAGTCTATTTTAACTTTGGACACGCACTTATCTTTATATCTGCTTGAACATATCCAAATATTGTTAGTTTTTTTAGAGTAAGTGTAGCCGTTGACCATGGCGAGTCTTCCTCGATGAGAATCTATGAATGTGCAGCCGGTATCTGTAAATATAAATGATTAATAATTATATAGCCTAATGGAATCGCAACTAAAACTCAGTTATGACTTTTATTTATTTTAAAGTTTTTTGTTCTTTCTTTATTTCAATTATTTCCAATTAACAGTACTAATTTATTATAATCGAAGTGAATGACGGCATTCACAAGTACATAAAATGTCAGATTTTTAGTCTATTCACTTCACAAACACTTTCAATTCGGTCAATGCGCTTTAATGAATCGGTGTTGGGTTTACTTTGAACAGTACGGTTGGTGTGAAACTATTCTTCTATATTTTATTACATTATATGTCTAAGGAAAAAATGAAAGTCAAAAATTTATTCACAATTTTTTTTAACTAAATAACAAAATAAACAATGATTTTAGCTATACATTTGGTGGAAGAGTGATAATATTATATATTATGATTATTCACATAAATTTTCTTTTGAATATTTGTACAGTTAAATAAATTTACTCAAAAATGGCGAATAATATTCTAACCTTTTTATACCCGAATAATTAAGCAATATATTATTGTAAATAAATAAAATAAGTTTAAATGTTTTGGATTTTATTTGGTATATATTTAGTTATAGTGTGTAACTAAATCGAAGAAATATGTACTAGGAAACATCCTAGAAGCTTATGCTCGTAGTTTCTTGAAATTTTTTTTTTTAAATTAATACATATAAAGTAATACTGACATGTATACTTGTAAACAAAATAACTCACAATTAAATTCACTAACATATTTCATTCATATTTCATACATAAAACACACAAATACACCACTCGTAAAAACCAGTTTGAATTGTCTTGTATAAGAACAAATTACGGTAAAAATAATTTTCATTTTCTAGAACACAGTTTTACAACCATCTTCTAAATTATATACAAGATGCAATTACCCTAATTACTTTAAATAAAAAATTAAGCCGTTTAAAGTTAAAATTATACAATCAATAACCCCTTATAACTTTTGTCTGGGAATGTAATGTTTATATGGAGTCACTCATCAAGAGTTTATAATTAAGTTAAAAGTAGTAAAACTATATAATTCATTTTACAAAAACAAATATCAACAAAATAATAAACTTATTTCTGTGTAAAACAGTAAATTGTGAGTCGAGAACATCCATATTTGAACATTAAATTTTATTTTAGAAATATGTCAAGAAAACAATTGAAAATGCGTGGATTTGAATCTCACCCTAACATAATACTTTTTAAGAATATATACATTTTACTTATATTTCAATTATCTGGACGTTGATGCCTCTCATTAACTTTTAAGTACTTTCCATCCTGAGTCACGTGCAGTCCAGGTGGACCGTGGTTGTGCTGTAAAGTGCTTTCCACGACAGTGCCAATTTTACTCATTTTCACTTTCGCTTCACACCTGGTTGAAGACCTGCTAGAGCAGATCCATACCCTGCACTTCCTATTAGACCTGGTATAAGTATACCCTTGAACGAGGAGTAACTGGATCCCACGAATGGTCTCAATGAATTCGAATTCTACCTCTGAAACAAAACAGAAATTATCACTAATATTAATATTAGGAGTTCAATAATTTTGATACTTAATCAAAATGGCAAACTAGAATGATCCACATTGTTTAGTTGAGTAAACTTGCGTATGTTTCATTGATTTAGGTAAGCAGTCATTTTAAACTGAGCGGCAGGAAAAAAGTTAGTCATCGGATCATACGGGTGGTCATGAGGAGACATACAAGTACTATTTATCTTGATTCAATTGTATTCAAGCTCATTTTGTATAGTTTACGTATAATGCACGTTGAGCGAAAAGGTCTATTGAATAAAAGTCAAAATAATACACTATTTTAAATGCAAAGACATATATTTTAAATTACTATAAAAGTAAAATCTAAATGCATTAAAATCTTTATAAAATTAAGCTTACTCACTCCAGGACTATAAAGATACTCTATTTGTTTCGTTAGCGCCCGCCGGCGGGTTAGTTAGGGATAAATATTAAGAAATACAAATTAAGTTTTCTATACAAAGTTAGTGGTCAAAGTGGAAGTAGGACAAAAGTTAGATTTGTAACGATATTGATAATGATCAGATCTATGAAACAGAAAGGGTGGAGTGATCCTCGTCAGCGTAAATGGATGGTCAGGACTCTTAGTATTGAGAGGTCTACCTTAAAGGCATGAACAAGACATACAAGCAATGAACCACTAATACAAACAATAAAACTACTTCTGACAGTTTTATTGTCTAATTCTTTGTCACAATTTTAGTGCTGTTCATCTCGTGGTCACTAGTGTGTGTTAGTTTGACTTTTAAAATAGTTTATTTTACTTTTGGCCAGAATTATAGTAATAATTTAGGGTATAAAAACTATTTACCAACACTATTCTATTCATGTTTAACCTCAATGAATCATAGTCAACAGCCGACTGCGCGTAACTACCCCGAAATCTATACATCATAATTATCTCATGACATATCTATATTTACCTAACACAGCTTTACGTAGACTCCTTTTTGAGTGATATGATATTTTGGTGGTGGGTGATTGTGTTCTAAGATATGATTGATATTATTTGTAAGGTCCATTTTAATTTTGGCTTGGCATCTATACTTAAATCGGCTTGAACACGTCCAAGTAAAACAGTGCTTGTTAATTCTAGAATAAGTGAAGCCGTTGACCATGGCAAGTGTGCCTCGAGGAGATTTTATGAAGGTACATTTGCTATCTGTAAACAAAAATGGTCTCTATGTACATTTACACAAGGTCATTGCAGACAAGATTGCGTAGGGAATGATAACAAGACAATACCGATAACAATCCATAGTTGGTGGCCCAGCCACGTGTAAGTATATTTAAACCAATCAGTGAATAAAAAATAATATTTTATTTTCTCAAAGACAATATTCGTGAATCATCATCACCCCGACCTTCTTTGCTATCCACACAATTAAAAAATATCCAGCTATTATTAATAATATACAGATTAATCACATTAGCCCTAACATATAAATATATTAATTAACTGACATAACAAGGAGAACATAAGAGTTTTTGTAAGAATAAAAAGGTAGCAAATATATAAATATCACAAGGAACTGCTTACCATTATGCGAGCGAACTGTGAGTTTACCACTCTTGTTAAATTAAATATAAAATGACAGACATTTTTATTTAATTTTTTTAGTAAAATCGAAGTTTTTTAACTACAGAATGTAAAACAAATTAACAGTTATACTTAAGGGGGTGAATGAGACCAAACTGAAAAACTTTCTCTATGATAACGTCACTGAACTCGCGAAAATAATCAATGCTTACTTGACCCAACTGTATGGGACAGCGGTTTTTTTCGTGATTGCGATATTGGCCCAATAGAGAGGGTTATGCAGTCTTATTCGTCTCCTTAAGTATGAGTTCTCATAGATTTCACGCTCTGTATATGTAAAGTTAAATAAAAACACGAGTTCCCTCTTCGCTGATGTAAGATTTAGGGGGCGTATGTTTGTGAACAAGACACAATGGGATGAGGTTATTAGAATTATCTAGTTTGAACTTGGCTTCACATTTACTTCTTTTAGTTTTTGAACACGTCCAGGTATTTGATGTCTTGTTGGTTCTGGAGAAAGTGTAGCCATTGTACAAAATTAGTTTTCCACGAGAGGAATTTATGAAACATATATCTGTAAGAAAAACAACGGTATTTATATGAAATAGAACATCATGATTTAACACGGTAATAATTTTAAATAGGTAATGTAATCTTATTAATTGAGAATATAAGAAAAAGTTAAATATACTATAATATATAAATATAATATAAATGTATAAATGTAATATAAATAAACAATTTTTTACTTACCAATTTTACATTCCTTCAAATTTATAAATAATAGTGAATCGCCGAAATTTATTTACGCGCATAACGCAACCGATTATTAATTCTCTTTTGTTGCGGTTAGAAGCAAAGTGAGTAATACAGAAGATCTTCAAGATTATGACTAAACACTCGAATTACAATTAAAAAGCAAAGAGAAAGCGTCTAATTAATTTCTTTTGATTTTACTTGTACCATCAGCCGCACGCTGGTTTCTAAGCCATGTCATAAAAAATAATTATTTCATTCACATCATAGCAGCCGGGAGATATTCTAGACTAAGGCAAAAGGACTTATAAACAGATCGGTTCGCATCCAGCCGCTACCTGGGACCTTAATCAGATCATATTCAGATTCATAAATATTTTGACTTTACTTTGTAACGAGGTGCAATAACACCGTGATGTCATTGCAACTCTCAATACTGCTGGCAATAATTAAAACCAACCATCATTTGAATTCAAATTCTTGACACATTTCTCATTGTTTCGGTTTCATCTCTAAACTATTCATTATACTGTTGGCCGTCGACGGATGCGTTTCTCCGTTTCTCCTTGTAATCGGTTACCCGACGCCATTTTGTCTCTTAATTAATTTTAGTTATTTCAAATCATTTATTGCATGTCACGCGTGTTAAAAGTGTTATAACTAATTATGAGTTTATATGTGACGCCCATGGCAATATCATAGAGTAGTTGGAAATTTATTCAGTTTAGCAATTTTAATGATTATATTTTGTACGATATTAATTTTTCAACTGTTTATGTTATTTACATATAAGTTTGTTTATGTGTATATTTATATATTATATATATTTAAATCAAAGTTTGGTCACAATGTATTTCAAATTCCTAGATTTCAAGGCACTTTTGTCAGTTTTATATTGTTTTGTGTTTTGTTACAGTGTGCCTTTACTTTAGTAAAAAATGTAAAGTGAAATGAATCAGTACCTTTTTCCTCATACCGTAACGACACAACTCAAACTAGATAGGAAGTAGTTCTTGTTACTACGGTAAGTAAGTTTCACACACTATTTTATGCGCTACTGAAATGAAACTATTATATACTTATTTTTATTAAAGTTTAATGTAAGTCCCATTATCACTTACATAATAATTAGGTTTTGGATGATTGTGGGTTAGAGAGTAAGAAGTCAATGTTAGCAGGTTATTCAGACTCAATTTAGCCTTGCATTTTTTGGAAATTTTACTAGAGCAGTACCAATTTCTGGAGAACTTGTTCATCCTTGCGAAAGTATAACCCTGAAGCATTGCAATGTGGCCTCCACGAGAACTTTTTATGAATCGTACAGAGAGATCTGTAAATATGTAACATGCGATTAAACTTAATCTCAATTAATTTGTACATATAACAGCATATTAAAAAATAAATTAAATTAATTACACATAATTAACTAATTCATGACATACCAAGCTATTTGAAATTATAATAGCACTTACGATATGTCATCTTTAAATAATCATGATTGAATTAAAATTAATTGCAGGAGTATTAACTTTATATTTTGCGTTAAAAAAATAAAAAAATTCAACTGATGTGTATATTTATTATAAAATTATTTAAAACTTATCAACATCTTTATTTACTACAACGTTTGAAATATTTACATAATATTTTATGTGTTATCTAAATTCCAATGAAATTTTAATAGGTAAGTTTTAATTTATAATAATGATTATCATTTTAATTTGTAAAATCTCTTAAGGAACTCCTGATGCAACAAATATACCTTTCGAACGCAAGCAAATATACCTTTGAGACCTGTTATAGGCTATTATGTTCGTAGCTTAAATTACCCTTAAAAGTATTTTACGCATTATTATTATCATCATTTTGTACCCCTAGTGTAACCTGAGAAATGCATATATTAAGTTGTTTCCAATACTTCACAACATTGGAACTGTTGTCGTTTTCAAAGACTTGGGGTCGTTTTCAATATTTTTAGCAGGCGACAAACACAATGAAGACGGTTCAATTCGATTGAACTTTTCTAGGGGTACTGTCCGTACATATTACTCGAGCTGCCTAGTGATAACATTTCTTGATCCAGACTGGCAGGAGATATTTTTGATCGAAGTCCTTAATCAATAAATTTATTGTCCCCATCTCAACATCAAGCTCATGACGCGTTTCTAAATCGCACTTTCATAGCGTAGCCAGTTAAATTAATTATATCTTTGATAATAAGCAGGTTATAATAATGACATCACAATATGTCCTCAGGCGCCACTAATTCGTACTAATTTTAATAAATGATCCCGTTTTCGTCATATGATAGCGTGGCGCAGGGTGATTATGGAAAGGTTCGTATAAAACTACCTTATTGCTAGAATCCAAGTTCAATTTCGCTTTGCACTTTTTGGATAACTTGCTAGAGCAATAAAAATTTCTTGAATACTTATTGGTACGAGCGAATGTAAAGCCTTCTACCATAATGATGTGACCTCCTCTGGGCGTGTTGATGAAATTAACTTCTATATCTGAAAGATTTTATTTATAAATCAGATTTTTTGAATGTATAACATTAAACCACTTTTACAAAAAAGTGGCGTACTAGTTACTATCTAATATGAAAAACGTTCCTCGTGTACATCATCAGCATTATATTTTGAGAGTACATTTTATTTTTATTTTATTTAAATTTTAAATTTTATCCTTGTACCATAGAATAAATAAACAGTGATTTAATAAAAAAAATATTGGCATATATACTTCTCAATACAGTTTAATTTATACTTTTATAAAAGCAAAAATTATATTCAATACATAATTTGGATAGAAAGCTTGTCTTTTGTAACATCCGCTTTTTGAAAGTGGAAATTTTGATATTTTTTGGCTCTTTGTGTATTTCCGTATTCCTTCACCGCAAATTTCGATCGTCAGGAAGGGTTAAAGTAAATTTAAAAAATTGTAAGCATAAACGTGCTTACAATTGAGAAGCATTTCATTGTTGAGTATTTTGAGAACCTTTTATTTTATCATTAGTAAAAAAAAATTACAAAATAATGCAATACATATTTATATAGTTAACAAATAATTCAAATGAAAATTAAACTAAATTCATTACTTATAAATTGATTCGACTTTTATTAAACTAAGTTCTACTTACAATTAAAGTACTAAACTTTAAATAATAGTAAACGAAAGGGTTATCAGAAAACTTATGATAAACCTTACCTAATTAATATTTAATTTAAATAATGAGATGTAGATGTCTGATTTGGCGTTCATTCTAGTATTTAATAAGAAAAGGAAAGAAAACAAATTCCTAAAAAGTAATTCTTTTTATAAAAGCGACATCAAACCAAGGTCTCAGCTGAATAGTATCAGAAACTACTCCTAATAAATAGAGTCGCGATCGAATCTTCTTTAGAAGCGTGCTGATGTATTTTTCAGTTACCTGGTAATAATAATATACTAAACAGTCTACTTCCGAAGATTTACAGATTGCTCTGTTTTTCTGACATGCCTAGGTCTGTTATCACCGATCTGGTTTATAATACTTAAAAGGCTCATTAATTACTTTGAACTCGACTGCCCGACGGGATCCAGTAATTATAAATATGTTTGGTTTTTCAGAAGAGGTGTGAAAGGCACTTTTTAGGCCGGCAGGTTGGAGGTAGTAAGGGATGTCGCTTATTTCACATATAGAGTCCTACTTCTTAACATCATGCCGTGTATTCATTTCCTGTGCTATTTATAAAAAAAATATGAGTAAAGGTTTCTCAAGACACCGTTCTTTTACTTAAAACTTACATAATCAGGTAAGAGTGGTTTTACAAATAATTGTATTTCTGTCAATTGTCTAAGACCCTTCTAGTGTTAAACAAAGTCCCATCACTACACCTATGAAGATATGTACGTGGATGATTGTGCTCCAAATCGACACTAGCAATTATCTGCTGAGAATTGAGACAAACTCTAGCTCTGCAACCTTTGTTAGCCTTCTTCGAGCAATAGAAGGTATTCGGGTTTCCTCCTTGAACAGAAAAGGTGTGGCCATCAATTACTATCAGGTGCTTCTTGCCCTTCTTTGACGGTACGACTTCATATGATATAAGATCTGTAAGAATAAAAATTATACCTCATTAAGAACATTACTGATGAAAACATTTATTACTTGCTCAATTGCATGTTCGCTTACTTGATTGATCGATGTAACAGATTTAAATTTAATCTAAATGGTAAACCAATAAGGTTTTAACATTCGATATTACTATACATATTTTTATTAATTTTATATTACATTATATTAGGGTTTCACAATAGTCAGACAGCTATTACGACAGTCTTGTTTAAGTATAATTAATTAAGATTATCACTAAGAATTTTTCTAGTTATTGCCATACAATAAGTTACGTCCACCGACTTTCTAAGATCTGTTAGAGGCTTTACCTTTGGGAGAGATATTTATGTCATCAGTAGAACATTATAAGTTTCTCGTTGAGTATATTTTTTTTGATAATTTAACCCCTACAAATCCCTAAATCACCTCACTCCACTACTGACATTAATTAGCTCTATGAGTACAATCCTCCAAATACATTGGATTAGGCCAAGACCAGTGAGCACGAATTCATATCTCCCTGCGTTGAATTTATAGCAATGCAGCTAAAGTTCAGAGTTTTGGACCCAAATATTGGTGGTGGATGCACCGGCACATCGACCAAACTAATGTTGGAGGGATGAATTGTAAAACACTCTCTCATTCTATTAAGTAGAGGATTGCTACTAACGAACCAAGACGCCTTGCAGACAAGCGGTAGTTATAGACTCGTCGTATTGCCGATGTGAAAAACCGAGTTTCTTATAGGGAATTAAGGGGGCTTCTAACTTGCTTCTCTTCTTCCTAAAAAAGAGAGGGTAGCGCGTAAGGGGATTCCCCTTACAGAAAAGAGTGCCAAAAATTGGACAATTTAATTTTTGGCCCATATTGTTTTTATATTTCGTGGTTCAGGCCTAACACGTGTTAAAATTAAAGTAGAAATTTGTTCCATTTTTATTTTTTATTTCATTTTCAACGCGTATCAGAACAACGTACTCGCACTACTGCAATATCGATTAATAAGCTAAATTTTAACATAGTGCCCATCTGATGTCTTAAAGAAATTAGGAGGTGGATGATTATGTGTCCCATGCGCCAATTGTATTTGCATTTGATCGTCTAGTTTAAGTTTTGCATTACATTGCAATACTCGTTTCCTTGAGCAGTACCAATACTTATTTGAAGATTTGGGTCCTTGCTTCGAATACGTAAAACTCTTGAACATAATCAGCTTTTTGTTGCCTATAGTTATGTATTGATATTCTCCTGTAAAAAATATTAAAGTGAAATATTAACAACATTTCAGAAATTACACCAATACACGAGAACTACCTATTGCTGAGCAATCAATGATATTCATATGTGATTTTTTCTACTTCTAGGTATGTAAATAACAGCACAAAAGATACAATAGTTTAACTGAAATTTTACCGATACAATTAAGCAATAACTACCATCTAAAGTTCAAACCAACACATGTCACATTTTGAGAGCTAAAATATTTTTTAACTGTGTTTTTGTTTAGTTGTAGTTATTATTAGGAATTTTAGGTTTTGGAATAAATACGTAAGAATTTTATAATGAAGTGACGTGACAGGTATTTATATATAAAAACAAAAAATAAAGAAAGAAGTTTGTCAATTCACAATGAAACTTCTATTAGAAACTTCTTCCTCTTAAGTAATTCTTTTCCTGTCTGCTTTCTCTTTATTAGTCCTTTAAATTATATTACACATAATATTAAATTTATGTAACTTTTGTACATATAAATGGGAAATATATTTGTCTTTTATAAGAATCGCTAAATACATATATTTATTAAATAACTAATAATTCATATTTACTTATAAAGTAGCAATATATATTTTATAATAGTATTAACAAATTTTAACAGTAATAACCCGGTATAGTTCCTAGCCTTTTTTTTACGTTGGAAAATCTTTTATGGATACCCATGTGGTGAATGGGGCTGCCACATGGATTATGTGAGAGTCTCCGGTGGGTTAGGGCTCCGGCATACTCACTAAAAACAAACGTATTCATCGAGGTCACGGCTTTAGCGCACGGCAGGGTACTTGTCGCAATCACTGCCATGCGCCGAAGACGGTGCGACCGATGCCCGCATCCGGGCCCACCGGGGATAGTGCCTAGCCTAGCGGTAGAAGTGGCTAGCCAATAGTGTTTGATGTCGCTATTACGTGACCGGCATCCATATGACCTAACATGGCATAACTATACTACAATTAATTTTCTTCAAAATTAACGCCTGCTGTCGTATTATTTTCGTGGTGTGGTTGTAATACGTGTGATTTTATTCTAAATCTAAATTTAATGAAAGTACACCGAATTCTCTGAATACGCTCCGCTTTTATAGGTATTATCAGCATTGTCTATCTATAGTTTATCTCAGTATAGTCAAATAGTCAACAATATATATATATTTACTCTTGACAGGATATCTCCTTTATCTCACCTTATAATAAGTAAAGATAAAACCGAAGATGGAGTGAACTACACCCGAATTCCGCAACCATAGAGGAACTGTCTATTGCTAGAACACAGATAGAACACAATAATGCTGTAAACATTTTTTTATGGCGGCAGACATAGGTAAGCTTGTGGTAGCTCACAATAAACACTTAGAAAATATCTACCACCAACTAAACCGAGAACCTAAAACGAAATTGAAATATCAACAATATCAACCTAATATATCTTGTTATGCTCCCGTTACTGAAATTACTTGTATGTGCGAATTCGCATAATCTAATTTAACGATCTATTGACGAAGACTTGTCGAAGAGCTCCTCTTTGAGCAAAGTTTAAATTTAAGCGGTTGCTAATTGAGGGTTTCTAATCATTTGGTGCGGCGGTGAACGAATCATCATGTTTCTCTGTACCGTAGTAAACTTAAGTCTTAAACTTCCAATCCGTCTTCAAATAACTCCGTCTTCAAAAAAGTCCGTCGAATTTTCGTTTTAATAAAGTAATGAATTGAAGTTTTCGGTAGTAGTAATATGCCTCTCAATTTTGAAAGGACGTGGTCATATGGATAGATTTTAAAGGCTGTTCTTTTAATCTTAAAAACTTATTGTAATAATTTTCTTTCTGCTTTTTTCCTATGATATCTGTCTCGTTCTTTTCTTCTTAATTCTTCTCCTAATATTAAATTGCTTTTGATTCTTCTTTTCCTTTCGCGTTCAGCTAATCTTTTTCTTTCGAGTAGTTCTTCCCTTGTAAGTTTTCTTTTCCGACGTCCTATAATTTAAAATTACACATATTTATATGAAATAAAAAATAGCTACTTAACTATCAATGAAGAAGATCGCTATAAGCCATAACTAACTCTGAAAATAACTATATTTCCAAAGTTATGATTTGTTAATAAATAAAACCATCTGTGGTAAGTAGGTACATCGTTATTAACGGTCCTCAATTAACCTTAAGTTGGTCTTTTTCTTTGACGAATTTGTATTCTTTCCAGTAAGCAATCTGTGATTGATTGACAAATGACTGCTAAGCATGTTTGTAATTTTCATTTGGATTACATTTTCTAAAATAAATAGATAAGTTTCCATTCCTCCATTTCCATATTGCGCAAATCAAACATAATGGAGAAATTTTATATTATAAATCTATAATTTTTATTCTATTCTATTTAATAGATATACTAAAATGGTTTTGTTACAGTTTTACCATTTACCTGATACGATAAACTCACGGGCACGGTTCTGTAACTGTGTATTCAGCTAAACGCGTATGAAAGTATAAATCTACTCAAATAAATGGTATCACCATAATAAGACCGGACCTGAGTCGATCCATTGATATGATTGGATAATAGTGGCACTACTTGATAAATATTTATTACAAACTTATATTTCATTCAATAGATAATTATTAATACAAATTTCTTACATACCTTACATACCTGTTTCTCTGATGTTATTCAGTTATTGACTTTAACTTAAAACATAATAATGTACTTACGTACGAAGTAGACTTTTCCAAGATTGTTTAGCATTCGGAAGGTTTTTCGTTTCCGCACTAGTGATTTTTCTTATCCTCCTGCATATATACGCATTGAAATAGTCTAAATCGAACGTTAAACGTTTAATATAACGATCAACGATTGTTCCAACTGTATTATCAATTATTACTTGGTCAAGGATTAAACTGTTTTCATTCTTTTCACTGTTTTATTTATTTCGCAAATGTATTAAAAAACGTCGTTTGATACACGTGCAGAATTGTCATTCAAAGTCAAAGTCAAAATATCTTTATTTAAAAAGACTAATTTACTAATTTCATTTAAATCGTCATAACAGGGAATATGTATGAAAAACAAACAAATGTAATTAAATGCAATAGTATCAACCGGGCATTTACAAATTGTCCCAGTTATAGAATTTAAATATGTACTGAATAATTTCCTCTCGCCCCTATTCTAATGAGTGGAAATGACATACTTTCCGCACTTCTGTCGAAATTTAATATTTAAATTCTTATATAAACACCATTTTTAGTCACGTGATAAGTTGGAGGCAGATGACTATCATTGGTCAACTTTGTAGAATGTTACCGTTTATATACATTTTCAATTTTGCTTCACATTTAGCGCTGTTCTTCTGGGAACATCGAAGAAAACCATTCCCTTTGTGGTGGAATGTGAACTGTTCAAACATCACAAAGGTTTTTCCTTTGTCGATGTGTATAATTGTGTAAGGATAATCTATAATAAAATTATAAATCTTGTTAGTGTCTTATAGAGTATATTTATATATTACTAGCTGAACCAATAAACTTTATTTTGCGATATAAATGAATTGTAAAAAATATCTACTACCTTTTCTCAAACCTACCAAATATACCCAAAAAATCTTTAAAATTAGTAAAATAGGTCAAACCTTTCGGAGCAGTTCGATAACAAACACTGTGATATCGTAAAATTTAAATAGCATAATTTATTATTAATAACCAACAGCCCAATAGTTCAAAGCGTAATAATGTGATATCGACAAATTCTAGTAATTTCTTAACAACAAATCGGTCACATCATTATTTATTTTATTAATAATCATAATAAAGTCAACAAGAATAATGATATTTACATAAGCTCCCAATATATATTAAATAGTTCACGAACCATGTAAGCCATAAGTCATTTTCTAAGAAAATAATTAATTATCTATGAAATATAAAAATGATTACTTATACCTGTATACATATTGAACATTGTAAACTAATTTTACCCTCATAATCCGTTTGAAATATTTCCTAAGTTTGACTCTCGCGGGAATAAACGAATTATATAAATATTAAATTTCAATTCAAAACGAATCAAATCGTTTCATTTTGTTTCTTAATGAGTTTCAACTTATCGAATAGAGTACTCTTCGGTATACAATACATAAGGGAAGCTCGGCGGAGGCTGATTTCTTTAGAGAGAATCTTGTTAAGTGCTAGGGCAAGGTTGATTTGATAGTTCTTACATTTCTTGCTACAGCGCTCGAAACCTGTTAATCAAACATTATTCAGTTCCAATAATACCAAACAAAATGAAAATTGTCTTCAATTTTATGTATGAAAATAGAAAGTGCTGTAATAATACAATAAGAACACATTCGAAAAAAGTTGGAATTTGTATTGCTAAATGTTGATGAAGATAACCGAAAGTCCTACTCAGAATGTTTTGTAATGTGTCTAATGTGTATTAAAAACCTATGAAGTATTGGTTTCACAACACATATGTTTAACTGATGGAACACAACAGATCGAATCAAATACCAAATACTAAGTAAAGTCGCCTTTTTCTCCGAAGCATAAAGTTCTTTATGACTTTTTATGACACGTTATTTATAATGATATGACATTTTCATTTCACAGCTTTATTTTATAAAATGAAGCAAGTAACGGGAACAATCAAACCAACTCCTCTTCTATATCGCCATTCTATTGCCAGTGTAGAATAAATATGCTTCGACAATGTTACGGTGTTAACTTTAAATAATAAATATGTGATAAGCTAAGCCGAAACTTATACCTGCTAAGAATTGAGTCACGGTTTACTATCTGAACTATGATCATACTTACATATTATTAGGGCGTAAATTTTAACGACACCTTTCTATATTGAAAATGCCCTTGCTTGTACCTGAACAATGTAATCTGAGTCTCAGAACATTTAACATCAAATATACCTGACACGTAACACTGTATCAACTGCGCGTTATTATTAATCCATTTATACAAATAAAATTCTCTTGTAAAGCAGTCAAAAATATATAGCGGACAAGCTGCTGCGTCCAAGACACGGAATGACAACGTTATGATCGTTCATAGTTGATGACTACCCACAAAAATTGGAGAACCGTTATTGTGGATGGTATAATCAAAAACAATAATGCTATAATCATCGTACTGGGCCAACCAACCTGATCGTAGGAACATGTATAATTTATACAGATACGTTACAACTGTTCTGTACTTAGATAACGAAATAATATAGCGAACCTCATACTTAACAGTCACATTATATGTAAATCCCACAGTTAAAAGAGTTCAGAGAAACCTGACAAGGCTCCTGTTGGAAAACTGTCACAAGTACATTAATAAGGAATCTAAAAGAACTTTTTTATAAATAATAACTAAACAGTGTACGTCAAATAAATTGTAAAATAAAACAAATAGTGCTTCCGTTTAATTTTTTCTGAAAACAAGAAATCGTTTTCCATGTTTATATGAGATTATTTCTACGGTACTCGTAGAATCGACATCTTGTTTTATAAAAATGAACCGTTAAATTTAAATAATATTAAAAGCAGTGTATGAAGAGGCAAACAACATGAAAATGCATTCGTTCTTAGTTTCTTTAAAGGTATCTTTAATTCAAAATATGTAACTGTAAGAATAAAAATGAAATGCTATAAGATTCACAATTACAATAATATAGGGTAACGCTTCTAAAGACTTTGATCGCCGTTTAGCAATATCGAAAAGTCAGGACACTGTAGAATAACCTATTACTATTCAGATATTTGTGTTAAGCAAGTTAACATTTAAATTAAAATTTAACTTAAAAGTTACAACATAATACGTAACGGTGTAAGTACAAAATATTTCAAGAAAAACTATATTGCTGTTAGATATATTTCTGCGACAATACGTTTTATTTTTCCCATCGGATTATCACATAATTAAATAGTGGTAAAAGGGACTAACTATCTTTAGAAATGTATTCTACAGTCATTAGCATGAAATACATATAAATTTATAATAAATGATAATTAATTTTCATACCTTATAGTCATATCAAAATATGTTTTTCGACAGAATATGCTAGTAACTCTTTGCACAACATCCTGTGTAATATTTTTTGCAAATAAACTATAATTATATTATTATTATAGAAGTAAAACTTCCAGTTACGGTTTCTTCTTTCGTTTCCATATACCTATCTTAATTTAATATATAATCCATCAGAAGTCTTATGAAGTTGAGGTCTTGCGTGGTTATGTTCCCCTTCCGCTTGCTGTATAAATACTCCACTACTATCCATCTTGAGTCTAACTCTGCATTTCTTACTGAGGGAACTCGAGCAAACGAGAGAACGCTTCCCATTTCTATATGAGAATGTATACCCTTTATATATAACAATCGATAGTCCGCTCGGTGCTGGCAGAAATGACACCTTTTCTTCTAAAAATAAACCGTTTAATTTCAATAATCGAATCAAATCAATTTTGTTGCAATTAGTGGCCAGTATTACATGCCAGTATTTAATGTTAGTCCGAACTACTCAACTAACAAGCTCAAAAATGTATTAGAAACATTTAATAAAGTATACAGCATTGAGATACACACCTGGTAATTATTATTAATTATTACATAATATATAATAATATAATAATGATAAAACGTAAATATCCGTATATAATCTAAACTATACGTGGCCTGTTATTAAATCAAAATAGACAGAGAGAGAGAGCAATATTTAGGTCAGTACCTTACAGAAAGTATAAGTTAGTAAATACATGTTTAAAACAAACTATTGAATTCCTAGTTGTTTATTAGGAGTGATTGTTATAAGATATATAGACTCAATTACTAGTTTTTTCTTTTTATCTATGTTTTTTTACAGAATTTTAATAAATAGTCCATCGGCAGTCTTATGAAAACGTGGTGGTGTGTGGTTGTGCTCCCCCTCCGTGTGCAGTATAAACAGTCCAGTGCTGTCCATCCTGAGTTTTACTTTGCAATTCTTACTTTGTTCACTCGAGCAAACCAATGAAGTTTTTTTATTCCTATATGAGTAAGTATACCCTTTATACATCACAATAGTTGTCCCTCGAGGTGTTGGCAAAAATGACACTTGTTCTAAAAAGAAATGTTATATTTGAAAATCTGTGACAGAAAGGGTCAACATGTTTAATAGCCTCATTTTTAATTATAAGGAAAATTACTGATAAATTCAAATATTGATAAATGATTTATTCCTGTCAAATGAGGCATTTGTAATTAATTTTTAAAAGGAAGACTAACTTTTAGAGGAATATTCATCGAAATAGCTAGTTCGAGGAAGTTCAACGAAATACATAATTCTTTTTATAACCAAGCACTCTTTATTTGCACTTCTTTATGACTTCTCCTTTACTAAAATCTTATACAAAAGTGTACTAACGTATTTTATTTCTTAGAAAAAAAAGAAGAAATCTCTTGACAGTATTAGACTCTAGTATTATCTAAAACATACCATAGGCGCCATACCAACTCTAACACTAAGTTTGAAGGGTAACCATAATCTCCTTAGAGGCATTATGTGTACATAAAAATAAACATAACGTGTAACATCTACCAACGGAATAGTAACTTATGTGATAGACTTTTGTATTAATTATGTGCCCAATCGTTAAATTTAGACGATTGAGATCTGCTTCAGTAAATCACGATTCACTAATACGGCATTACTTTATTTGGCCAAATGTAAAATTTGGCCGATCGATAATAACAATCTATTTGAAAATAGCGACAGCTAGTCACTTCGTTATTATCTTGATAAACCTAGGCGCATCGTAAACAAAATATGGCACTCTCGTGTGAAATCGCAAAAAGTTTAATAAAATTAATTGTATCAAAAGCGCTTTGCAAGTTTATTTCGAACGTTAGTTACAGAGTTTTCGTAGAAGTCAATTAAAATTCAACGCACAATAGGTCTGATTCTTTATCAGTGCTCACTCAAAATAAAAGTTTTTAAAATGAGTGTATGTCTCTCAATATGATTTTAAAGGGGATAGCTTCACGGGTCATTTCGAAAGAATGTGTTCAATCTCGAACATAAATTACTTATTAAAACACAAGTTTTAGGAAATATCTCCGTAAATGCCATATCAAATTGTTTATGACGTTTAATTTATTTTATAGTTTTATGACAGTTCTCAATTGTTGCTATAATTTTTCTTAACATTATGAAATTATTTCGATTTAGAATGTTTCGTTAGATTCAGGCGCAATATTTGAATTCCTAAGATACATTTTAATAGGTGGATAACATAATTATCATATAAACTTTAGTTAATTTGTTTGTAATTTAGTTAGTGAAGAGACGATTTTCCCAGCCACAATTAAGAAGCTAAAAACGATATAGCGGATATTAGACAGCGAAGTCAAGAAATGCCGGCTGATCGTGATTTGTTGCTAGATCTCGACATGTATAATAACAATGCGGGTGTAGCTGTTTATCTTAATTTAATATATAATCCATCAGAAGTCTTATGGAGTTTAGGTCTTGTGTGGTTATGTTCCCCTTCCGCTTGTAGTATAAATACTCCACTAGTATCCATCCTAAGTTTTGCTTTGCATTGCTTGCTGAGTAAACTCGAGCATACTAGAAATCGTTTCCCATGCCTATACGAGAACGTATACCCTTCATACATGACGATTGGAGGTCCATTCGGTGCTGGCAGAAATGACACCTTGTGTTCTAAAAATAACATAATTTTTGAATTTTAAAAAAGGTAATTTAATACTAATAGAAAATATTATATCTAATATTCATTATATTTAATTATGACTAATATTGAACCTCAAACACAGTTACATTGATCACAATTTTATTTTTAAATTCAGCTGATAAATAAATGTATTTCTCTATTTTTACTCTATATAATAAAATACTATGTTATTTTAAAGGCAAGAAACTATACTATTTTTATCGCTTATTTTGAAAAATAAATAAGGCCGTCAATAATTACAATTTCATTATTTTTAATGTTTTACATATAACCCATCAGCAGTTTTGTAGAAACGAGGTGGTGTGTGATTATGCTGCACCTCTGCGTGTTGTATAAACACTCCAGTGCTATCCATTCTTAGTTTAGCCTTGCAATTCTTGCTTTGCATACTCGAGCAGTAAAGGATACGTTTTCCATTCCTATATGAGTAAGTATAGTCTTTATACATCACAATATTAGTACCCCGTGGTGTTGGCAGAAACGTGACCTGTTCTAAACAATAATAAGTAAAAATGAGAATCATGAAAAAAAGAAGGAATAGAAATTAAGTTTCATTGATATCAAAAATCGATATCTTTCTTTGTCTCTGTGAAGCTTTCGAAACGCCAAATATTTGTATCAATGAATTAATAAAACTTTAACTGTCATAAAATAATACACATATATTTTAAATATAGAAATAGTTTCAAGGCCGAATATAAGGTAATAATTTACCGAAGAAACATAATAAACATTAAGGACGTAAAGACGGTGAACCCAAAAACAAAGTCATCTATCAAAGAAAGGAAAATTCAAAATAACTGATCACGAAAATATTAAGGACTGATTCGAAATAAAGGAGAAAAGGTGGAAGTAAGATATCTTTAGAATACGCAATAAAAATAAGGGTTTTATATCTCAATAAATAAAATCAATTTTCAAGCACTCAAAAGCATAAAAAGTCATTCAAAAATGTAATTCAGTGTGAGTGAAGTAATAAAGATTTAGATTTATTATTTCAAAAAGACGCTTATCTCAAAATAAAACATTAGTGTTCTTTCTTCAGTAAACTCGGTTTTTCTTTAATTAGGGCATCTTTTGCAGCCATTAAGATGTGAAACAGACCACATTCCAGTCTACTACAAATACATAACTATAGTACAAACTACTTAAGGTTACTGAATTATAGCTTATGCGAGTACTAAGGCGTAATAAATTTATTGCACCTGTGTTATGACAAATAAGTCATTATGATTACGATTATAATCTCAAATTTTAATACTGCTTAGAAAATAATCGATATCTTGTTGGTAGTCAGACAAAGTTATTATTAGTGTTGTTAGAAAATTTAATTACAAATAAATAATTATGTTTTAACGTACATTTAGAAAAACTTATCAACATTACGATAAAACGTTAAATTTACCTTACCAGTTGTAAGGTATTCAACCTTAAGCCGCTCGGTGGAACGTCGAGACAAGAAGTAAAAGTAATCTTTATTGTAACGCTTGACGGGCATCCTAAGTTTGAACTTGAATTTCTTGCTTCGCGGAAAAATAAGGCACATTCGCTTCATACATCAAAAAATCCCGTTCGGTGTTAGCAGAAAATTGGCCGCGTTTTTGAAAGATCGCTGTTTTTAAATATTTTAGTTTTGAATTAATTTTTGGGTCGCGAACTGCTGTGACCGTATAATGTAAGGAAATTCAGTTTACTCAAATTAAAATAATAAAAATACGAAAACAGTACAAAACATTATACTTTTATTTATCTATCAACTATTATATCCTAGTGAAAATATAATAACTGTATTCAAATCAAATTAAATAAAACATAAAACATTATTCAATTTTCTTTAAATCTTTTGTAAGGGACAAAACCAGCGTTATCACTGCAATATAATATTTATTTCTTCTAATTTGTAAATTTGAATTATTTTTTATAGGATTTCTTCTCCTTCATCGTCCAATTGAAGGTCTTTTTTCTTATTAATGCACGTCTCACAAACATTTAAGTAAGCCATCACTATCTCTCCTGTTATATTTTTGAATCGAGGTTTAATTTGCTCCCTCATTTTATCGCGCCTTCCGTGTTGTATAGAGATGTGAATACCGTGTAATATATCGAACACTTCTTCAAGATATGTAAAGAAAATAACCGGACCGTGTTTCTTTACTGGAACAATTAGTTTATCTGCATCGTTAAATCTTAGTATATCGAATTTCGTGCACCTTCTATAATCCGCCGATGTTTTATGGCTGGTCTTCTTTTTGCTAATCCGAACTTTCTCGATCAGTGAATCGTATTCAGTTTTTGATAGCAGCTGTGAAGTTTTTCCTTTGTCCATTTTTATTGAGTTGACTTTCTCGTAAAATTTTCTCTTCATCTCGGCTAATTTTTCGTCTAGAAATAAAAGTTTGTCACATAAGATATGAGAATACGCAACTTACATAGTTTGTTTGTAGACCGACTGCTATACTCACTTAAATAAAATCAAGAAAGAAAATTTTCACTAAACATATTTCACGGACAAAACAACTGACGACGGTTTACTATACAATTGGTAATAGTATCGTAAACATTGAAGTGGGTAAGGTAAAATCTGAAACTACCACACGAGCTTAAGTATCTCTTTTCTTGGATCAATGAAAAAAAACCTTTTTACAATTTAAAAAATATCTAGAGTCCACATTCCGTAAAAAAGATTGTTCAGCATAATTTGCTTTTGTGGTAAAAAGTTGTGTGAGGAATTTTTTTTTAAATTGATAATGTTAAAAAGTTTGCTTAAAGACAAAGAAATTATATTTCATAATTTTTATTCATTATAAGACTACGCTATTCTTAATTTTAATTTTAGAATCAGGTTATTAATAATCGACCGTTTGAGCTTATTAATTAAGACTTAAATGACATATGATTACCTTTGCGGAAAGCGATAAGAATTTTTGTCATCGATATTAGCTAAGATTGCGTCGATTTTTATAGGACATTATTTATTTTCGTTTTTGAACAAGCATACTAAGAATATTGCTGACTCGATCAGCTGGGTTCCTGTGTGCACTGACTTCATCATTATCAAATCTTCTAATTTCAAACCGTTCAGGGTTTAGTTGTCTGTAACGTTTGTAATATTGAAAGAATTCTGGCATGTCATCTCTTCCTGGAATGCATATTAGATTACTAAGTTGAGATAGTCCTTAATATCGCTATACACGATTTCGTAGGTATACAATATTCAAAATAAAATCAAAACTAAAATTAAACTTATAATCATTTATTTATTTATAATCAATACGTAAAAATAATTTTATTAATGTTAACGACATTATTTATTTTGCAAATGAGTTACAAAAACTAAACATTATAACTGTTTCAACTACAAACAATAGTGTTAGTGACCTTGACAGTTAAGCCTATGGTACAAAAAAGTACTTAGTACGTAATAACCGTGGTACGCTCTAGCAAACGAAGGTATATAGCAGTGCTGGTCCAAAACACGAACGACACGTTTGACAAAATAAAATCTAGAAAAACCACCAATTTTATATAAACTTATTATTATTAGCGAACAAAAATTTTACGCGATATAAAATATTTAAGTGACAAGTCGTGTTAAAGGCCTCTAAGACTTTATTTGCGAGAGCATTCCCCGTTGTTCTAAACCATATGTGAAAAACCGACACTTTCACTTGTAGGCAACAACCTATGGTGTCAACTTTACTATCAGTTCACTCTATAGAGCTGTCCACTAGCGTCCCGATATAACTTTGGCGGGAGGTGGTTGTGATCATAAATTTCATCACCGTAAACTTGATTATCTATAATCAAAAGCTTCACCTTACATCCAGATGCCTTCTTCGAACAGTACCAGCGGTTCCTATTGCCCATATTGGCAAAAGTAAACCCGTTGTATACTAAAATTTTCCCTTTGCCGCGCATGCTCGGTATAAACTCTAAAGTGCCTGAAAAATAGTTCTCAGCTTAAGCATTATTTAAATTTTGTTTACCTTTTCACCTATGAGGCGGAACTTATAGGCTAACTCAAGATGGTTTTTTTATTATTATTACTATTACTGATTGAATTTTGACATTCAACAAGAAAATTCTTAAAGACGTGTAAAGAGTAGGATTGATCTAAGTTTTTAAGTGTTCCTCTCAGGCTAAGACCTCCTAATAGATTTACGAACAAATGCCATTAATTAACGTACATATACGTAAATATATATTAAGGTTGAATTTTCTAACCCGACAACGGTGAACTCCAAAAAGAGAGTTATTTAACCAACACCGTGTTTTCTTAGTAATAAGTTGGTAATTATATCAATTAATTAAATGAGAATTTTTTTTATTTTATTTCATAACCTTCATATATTTTTAATATATGAAGGTTATGGTTAAGGTTATATTTGAATTGTTAAACAAACAATTCAAATATACATATGTACAACACACAAGTGACATCAAACAAATCAGTGAAGTTACATAATACTGTCTGTATTAAGAAAATTATATATTACATAATTTTTCTAGTTTTAAGACGAAAATAATGTCCCGAGTTAGTGATATGGTATTGTGGAGGCTCATGATAGTGGACATTATTAGCTAAAATAATATTTTCCCTATCATCCATTTTTACTCGAGCCTTGCAACCCATTCCCTTTTTGGAGCAGTACCACAATTTATTGTTTCTCTGGGCAAAAGTAAAACCTCCCATCATTAGCATTTTCTTCTTGAGCCCAGTTGGTATGAACTTATATTCTGAAATTAACAACGCTAGATAAATACAAGAGTTATTTCGGATTATCTTGTTACTAATTGGCAGGACGTTTGAAGCTCAAGACAAGTTTTGTCTACATCGAAATATGACCTTCCACTTGGTTACTATCATACTGAAATATAATATATAAAGAGATAGCTAAATAATGACATTTCTATTTAAACAAATCTTTCTGGGATCTGTTATACTATCATTGCTGGAGTTCTGTTCATCTGAAATTTAAGTATTTTTTGTTACGTTTTTTTATACACAAAAATATTTAATAAAATTTAAAATAATACACACGTTTATTATGGGCATATATTTATTTACCATAGAACTTTAGAACCTGCAATTTCACTTCTGTAAATTGTAAACATTACAAAAATTATTCACTGTATATCAATAAACTGTGCACGTACACCCAAGATTAATATGAAATCAAAATCAATTAATTGTAGCATGTCGTTCTCGGACTCTAGTTTCCATTTATTAAGTAGAGTAGACCCTGGAGGAAAATAAAACTTACTAAGTATTCCAGCACTTCGATTCGTTATGAATAAGATTTTATTCAAAATTTCAAATAACGTTTTTACCACTTATTGCTGTGATATTTATAATTTCTAAATTAAATCAAGGGTGGTGCAGATTTTACCTTTCCCTCTCAATATTACATACTGCCCTGTTTTAGTTACATGAATATCAGGTGGATTGTAATTATGTACAATATTAACTTCTTCAATTGTGTCTTGTTCTGACAATTTCACTTTGGCTTTACATGAATATTTCTTCCTCGAACAATACCACAATCTCTTTCCACTACTTTGAGCAAACGTAAACCCTCCAAGAACAAGTAGTTTATTTTTATAGCCAGATGGAATGAAGTAAACACCTGTAACAATTTTTTATTCTTAGGTGCTTGCGGCGGTAATACTATTTTTAAGTTAAGTTTTTTTTAGTAAATGCAATACAAATAATAAAATACAAAATAGTATTGACATTATTATTATCATTAATATCACAGTTTTTAAAAATTTTTGATTAATTTTAAATATGCCTTTATGCCTAGATCCTATATGATAAAAAAACACAAGATAAAAGTTAAAAGAAGTACAGAAAGGTAGAGAACACACTTTTATTTAATAAATAAAAATAAATATACATTATTATCAGATTATATCCAAAGATACATTTTTAACAAGATAAGGAGAATACTCAAAATTATTAAGTTGAAGAACTAAATAATTATAGCTACATAATCCCAAAGGCAGTCGATAGGTACTTCATAGAAATTTAAGCATAAACGTTTTCAACAAGTTTTTGATATAAAAACTTCTTAATGTCTGTATAGAGATAATAATAATAAATATTTTATTTCAACAAGTAGGATTTAAAGAATCAATAATTATTTTTATAGCATACAATATTTTAAATTACACTTAGTACAGTTAGTTGGTTGTTTATTATATTTATTTTATTACTTTTAGATGTATACACACTGAACTATTTCAAACATCGTGACATAATAAAAAAAAATACTTTATCTAATATTCGGTTACACTTTCCTCGATCTTAGTAGAATATATTGTCCTCCATCCGTAACATGATACTGGGGCGGATCGTGGGAATGTTTATTCCTTGCTTCGATGATCTCGTCATCATCAGTCATCTTAACCCTGGCTTTGCAACCAATGGCCTTTTGAGAGCAATACCATAAACGTTTCGTTTTACTTTGGGAAAATGTGTAGCCACCCAACATAAGTAATTGTTTCTTTTGTCCAGGCAAGAAAAATGGTTCTGAAATTATGTTTATGGTTTGTGTAGATCTATTTTAAGATATTAGTCTTCTTGTATACTTATTAGTTAACTACTATAATTGAGATGTGAGAATCACTAATTTCGAGCATCAGTAGTAGCGGTTTTCAGTTTTTTGCACTCATGGAATAGGTTGTGGGTAGATAAGTTGTACGTTGTTGTTGTAGATTGATTGGTGGCTATTTAAACCACTACAAAAAAGTTCACTCGACGAACACTTTAGTTCTCATAATGAGTTAGTGCATACGCAGCTTCAGGCTCTATTTTGATCAGTAAAGGATCGAAAAGTTATTTGAGGTTTGTATGAATGTACACTTATTCTAATAGCAATAGCTTTATGAAGAGTAATATGAATGAATGAATAAAAGTTTATTTCTAAAATTAAATAAAAGTTACAAAAATACAACAAAGGAATCAAAAAATACCCCGCTCATTATGGCGAGGCACAGACTGCTTCGACGCTGGTATTCTGTGGTTACTACAATATTATTCCAACGAGCGGCTTTTCTTTCAATATCAGTGTGAATAAATGAATACAAAAATACCATAATTATTAAAATACAATGACGAATACATGACTACTAAATAAATGCATGCATACTATAATAAATACTATAACGAATTTATTATTTTAATTAATTAACATAAAGACAGCTACAAGTCCGTTATAATTGCATAAAGCTTGTGTGTTACATAGGGTCATGTCTCTTTTGTTCAAGTTTTAAATTATGTTAGAAAGAAGGTGACCAACCACTATAAAAGGCTTATACAATGGTTATTATTAATCACATAAAGTTAAATAATACATTATACGTGATATAATAGACAAATATAGTAGAATATAGTTTTTTCTCGAGTTTTCTGCAAAACAGCAGAAAATCTGGCATTTTTTTTAGTTTTAATAAAAATATATAAAAACATACGGTCTTGAAAATGGTGCCAATGAAACATGGAATAAAACATAGCTATAGTGGCATTATCCATGCAGGAAACCAGGGACTAAGTTTGTATGGAAAAATGTAATAGTGTTTCATCTAAGAGCATTTACTTTGCTGAAGTACAGACGTATAGCCCCAAGGAAGTTTTGAAGTACACTGGCGCTGGATGATTATGTGAATCGATTATTTGTATCACGTTCTCTTCGGCATCAATCTTCAAGCGTACCTTACAATTGCCTCTCAAGTATCGAGAGCAGCGCAGACTTTTCTTTGTGTGGAAAGAGAAAGTATAATCCTCGAACATTATGATTGACTTTCCGTTCGACAATGGTAGATATTCCAGTTTGCTACATCCTAGAAACAGATATTACGATTACAGTTTAGAATAATCATTAAATTTACCTTTACGAATAACAAAGTCACTCACTTTAAGTTAGTCTTAATAATCTAGCTCTAGTTTTGATTACGAGGCGTTGAATTTATAACATTAAATTATATTATATACTAGACATATTTCACATGTATAACCATCCGTAGATAGATTATTGAAACCCAGCATTTGAAATAGGGAAGGAAACCCAATGCTACAGAAGCTATCTATTTAAATTTGAACCGGTTATTTTATTTACCCGTAATTACGGGTCTAACGTTTTATGTCCCACTGGCATCAACGCTGTTTGAAAAAGGTCAAACGTTTATATACCATTTTAGTGTAGTAAGTTCGTAAGCTGTTAAGGAACATTATATATCTTTTGTGTGGGAGCCCCTTTGATCATTTATTAATGAGCTGGAGGACAAAATGCTATTTACTAACAATATTAATATATTGTACCACAGAGAATAAGAAGAAAATGACAAATAAAAATATGGAATATATTTTAAAAACAGAACATAAAACAAATGAATGCAAAAAAACTATATTTTACAAATTTCACAAAGGTTGCTTGTCAACAACAAATTGATTTTTAAACTTTACAATACAACCCTGAATCTAAATGAAGATACACTGGTGGTGCGTGGTTATGATCAGTCTGCGCATAAACAACAGTTCCTTCGTTACATAACCTAATCTTAGCTGGACAGCCCCCTCTTCTGTATCTAGTGCAGCGAAGGTATCCCTTACCACAACGCGAATAGCTGTACTTTTTATACATATGAATTTTGTTCCCGTTAACTAAACGTAACATCACAGGAGTACCTGTCAAAAAAGAAATGACATTAAAATTTCTTGGCCTTTAGATGCCCATCACGTTTAAATCACCACACCTTCCCGAATAAGTTTCTTAAACGAGTTTTTATTGTGTATGTATTTCTCACAAACAATATCCGTTTCATACATATACCAGAGTCAGATTTATTTAGACATCTCAATTTTCATTTCATTTTACTTCCTCCAATTATCAATCGTCAAACAACAATACAATTATACAACGATTACGTTATTTGTAAGTTTGTGTGTAGATGCAACATTGAAAAATCTCATTCAATCTTGAAAAGATTTCTGTCACGAATATTTAGATAATATAGACTGATGAAGGCGCACTATAAATCAAAATTTATATTTAGCATATTTAATTACATTATTTTACAGAAAACTCAAACGTCTGTTACTTTGCAATAATTTATTTTTAGAAAACGCATATTAAAAAATAATAATAATAAAAAATATAAAGGCACAGTAATTCTAAGTTACATTGATAGTACTTTGTATGTAGCTACATTCTGACTAAGAAGATAAAATAGATACATATATTTTTTTAAAGATACTAAATAAATTAAAAAAAATATCACGACATTAGCTGACGCGGTAAACATTATTTTACCAAATAAAAAATTTAAAAAAAATCTGGACAGGGCCACCCTTATCTAGGGTATAAAAATAGCCTATTTACTATTCTATTGGTAATTACACCCCATAAACACAACAAAGCCATAAAAATCGGTTAAGCCGTTTCAGAGGAGTACGATTACAAACTCTGTGACACGAGATTTTTCTATATGTCTAACATTATTTTTTCAGATTTAATATCATCCAATAACATCTATTCTGTCAATCCTTCGCTATTATATTGGTTGTCAATGTCAAACCTAAGTACCTTATATATTATATCTTATTATTAACTATATATTTGAGTTAAGAATATTTTTGAACAGTATTTTTATTATTACACCGTTATCGGTGTAATAATAAAAATACTGTTCAAAAATTCTAAGTAATTCTTCATTCAAAACAATATTATTATTGTTTTGAATGAAGAATTACAACATACAGTCGATACATTTGTTGTAAATTTAGCTTAGCTCATTTTTGAGATTGTGATGCAAATCGTACTCAAGACCGTCAACATTATAGGTACGCCGCACGCACACGTCGTAATTACGCGCTACTATTCAAATCCGTACGCGGAATTTCATAGAATTCAGCATTCTGTCTCTGATAAGTGAATAATATATTGCAATAATGTTAGTAATGTAATGCACTTATCTTGTGAGAATCTATTGTAAAATCGGTAATGTTGAGAATACTATTTCAACGCTTAGGGTGTACAGTGAGACAGGGACAAGGCTACACTAAGCATGGTTTTGTGTTTAGTAAGACCTGTCACCCAGATTGAGAAATGTCGTAAATACCATTCTTTTTTTCATACATTTGAAATATATATATATATTTAAAATATTAAATAAAATTATAGAAAATATTTCAAAAATGATTTAAAAATTAATATATATTTTATTTTACGTGGAATAAAACCTTGCTTTCTTTCTACGATATTGATTTTTTGTGCTAAAAAGATGAGTATTATAAAAAATGCGTTTTAATTTTGAAAGCAGAGTTGGTTTTGATTTTGTAAGAAACCTAGGACAGGTGGTGGATGTATGTGTTCAACAAAACTAAAGACGATCTCGTAGTTATCAGACATTCTGATACGCGCTTTACAGCCGATCTTCTTCTTGGAACAGTACCAGTGTCTTCTGCTGTGCTGCTGAGAGAAGGTATATCCTCCATAAAGAAGAATATCATTCTTTCCCTTTCCCTCTCTATGGATGAACGAAAACTCTGAAGTGAAATAATCACAAAATTAAAAAGAAAAGAAGTGAACGATTAATTAGTAAATAACGAATGAGGAATGAATTAAAACAAGTCAATATAAGCAAAAGTAGGATTTATATAAAATATTCAACTTGTGTTCAAATGTCAAAGATAGTAGAAGATAGATAGATAGTAGAAGGTAGTTAGTGTATTTAAAAAATTACATCTCTGAAGATTTTGCTGCTGAATCTTAAAATTACTGTTATTGTTTATAATTATCTAAACACAGAAATTTTAGGATTGTGTCATAATTTCCAAAGTAAAGTTAGAGTTATGTTTCTCATTTTAATTCCACATATATCAATTAGAAAAGATTTGTCAAATTTATTTCTCACGCCCGCTGGTCAAGAACAAAGGGACGCTTGATATCATATCACTTTCCAACGATAATTATGAAAGTATCTATGCACTAGCTAAATCATGAAGCAGTGATAAACTCGACAAAGTCAAACTTGACACACCTTTAATTTTTAAAAAGCGTGGACCAAAGATAGTCCTGGCTTTGAATTAATACCATCTTTCACTAAGATAAGACCAACATTAGTCAAAGTTTTATTACAAGGCAATATAAGTACAAGTAATATAACCGGCACGTTGGATTGCATCAGAACTAGTCATAATACAGGGGATCTTAATACACTACATTTCAGTATTTCATCATTCTAATAGAATAATAAGTTATGTCTAATTCTCCATCTTACAGGGTGTTGCTTTAACTACAGAATTTCTTAAACGATCCATCACTTCTTTGCACATAAACCGGCGGCTTATGGTTATGTTCAACGAAGCTGAAAACAACTTCCGTTTCTTCCTGGTTCAAGAAAATCCTCGCCTTGCAACCTTTGTACTTCTTTGAGCAATAGAAGTGCCTGGGGGTAGTCGGCGCATAAGTATATTTGTTGGCCATCAACAATCGTTTATTTCTATCCAATTTTATAAATTTTATGTCATCTGTAAATAATCATTTTCCATTCGTACGTTAATTATAAAGAAAATAATATTACGATGCAACAGCTTCAAATAGTGATTGAAATAATTGGTAGTGTTGGATTTTGATAAATACATTTAATTATGAAATTATTTTAAGTTTCTAGCTCATGTAGGACCCATTTCTTAAGATGAAGTGTTAATTTATTTTGAAATGTCATTGTATAAATTCAAACTCTCTGTAGGTCATTTTTGTGTTTAATTGAAGCCAGATTAGAATTAAATCATTCTAGAGTCTTGGCGGTGAATCCTTTAGAGAATTGAAACATCATTTTATTTGGAACTTCTTTATAAGCTCATTTTCAATCAATTTTAGGTGTCTTCGCGAATTATAATCAGAAATAGCAGTACTAAAATGACAGTCATGGTTCTTAAGATGAGTTCGCAGAACTGATTACCATTACCTACGTTACAAAAAGTCTTTGATAAAATAAATCAAATTAATACAAACGTCAATAAAAGTAAGAACGTAAGTACATTATCAATTATCCGGTTAATTAATAATAAAATTTTCAACTATCGACTTTACTAAAGAAGCCAAATTTGGTTTGCACATAAACTGGCGGGTTATGGTTATGTTCAACAAAACTAAAAACCACTTCTGTTTCATCCTGATTCAAGAAGATTCTTGCCTTGCATCCCTTTTTCTTCTTGGAACAATAGAAGTGCCTGGGGGTAGTCGGCGCATAAGTATATTTGTTAGCCATCAACAAACGTTTATTTCCAGCCAATTTTATAAATTTTATTTCATCTGTAAATATGAAATGTTTTTTAATTCTGTGGTAGGTTTGGATACAAGTTTAACTGTTGAATAGATAGTGCAATAATCAATCAGCCAATAATTTTGATACACCCAAATTCTAGATCCACAACAATAAAACGCTAAACTGGTTACATACAATAAAATCCTTTTTTTTCACCACTAGATTGTAGATAAACCAGCGGCTTATGGTTATTGTCAAGGAAATTAAAGAGTACTTCTGTCTCATCCAAGTTCAGAAAGGACCGCGCCTTGCAATCTTTCTGGTTTATGAAAAATAAAAGTCCCTTGGGGATGTCAATTAATATATTAGTTGGTCATTAACAAACGAATTTCTTTTCCAACTAATGTTATCAATTTTATATCATCTGGAAGAATAAACATACACCATAGAACATTTTAAAGAAATAATACGAAAAGCCCATAATGATCTGGATACTTTACGAGATTTGAACAGGTCAATCCTCTTGCACAAAAGCCAACTCAGTGAGGAGACAGGATTTACTAACACATCAAATATGTCTTTCTACAAAACTTTACAAAACGAAACAGAACGAGAGGCCTCTCACGACATCGCAATAAGAAATTGATAATAAAAGTATAAATATATAAATGTCGTGTGAGTCGTCATATTTTGCCGGTGATTTGCTTTTCAAACTTACAAGTACAAAGGAAACAATAAAACGCACTTCTTAATTAAAACCTACTGTTTATTAAAAGTATTAACCTAAGAATCCTGACCTTGATTCCATAGCTTTAAATCCAATATTTTAAAAAATATAGTAATATTAATTAGATGCTGAAATAGATGTAATGCTTCTTTATAACAAACAAAAATTGCTTAAATCAAAAACTCAATACTGAAGTTCTAAAGGGTCGCAACTCAATGACTGATCGAATCAAACACATTCAGCTAGTACTTACATAAAGAAATTAAAATAGATTGATAAAATTAGGAAATTAATTAGAAACAATGAAAAAGTAGATTTTTGTAATATGATATCTGATACAATTTAATAGTATTGATAATTATAAAAGTGCCCATATTTATAAGTGACAAGTTTAGTTAGTAGTATTATGTACAATTAGGTTAAAAGAACAATATTGAGAACGTAATTTATAAGTTCTCATTAAAAGTACAAGCCTTTTTAAACTTATATAGTTCCATCTCCCTAGTCTTAAACACATTCAATGAATACATTGTTTATTTTCTCTCAAATTTTCGCAAAAAGAAAAAAGATTTTAATTTGCTATCTTTATTTATTTTCACTTATATACAGCACTACAAACTATAAAAACAACTTTTATGTTCGTATCCATTTGATTCGAAACAACATATATTTTTATATTATGTTCACGTCACGGGCTATATACGGGGTATATTATGTTCATTTTAGTTTGTAAATAATTTCTTTATTTCGTTTGAACTCATCGAGAAAAAAGTAGACAGTACAGAAAAATACGTGAGATCAATTAAAATAATCGAATGGAAAAGCATAATGTCAAACTTACACACAGTTACAGAAACAGATTTATACGTATGACGCATTGATAATGAATGCATCTTGATTACATAAGTATTACACAATATAATGGATATTAAATCCATAACCAAAGAACAAGTTTTGCTTAACAAAATTCAAACATGCCTATTCATTGACAGGTTTTCAAATGTATTGGAAATGACCTTAGTTTTTAACTTCTTAGCTTGATATAATGTCCTGAGCTTGTTTTCTCATAAATCGGGGGTTCGTGATTATGTTCGCGATCGTATAATTTAATTTGCGATTCATCTTTGCTAAGGAACACCTTAGCTTTACACCCTTTACTCCTCTTTGAACAATACCATCGACCAGGCGACGTGTGACTGAAGGTATAATTGTCACCCATTAACAGCCTCTTCTGGTTATGCAACATTATGAAGTAGATACCTGTAAAAAGACTTAAAATAAATGGACATTGATTTAAGAGGCTACAAAAATATAAAAGTATTATAACTATATTTTTGCTTGATAAAATTGCTTGTTTCTAAATGAAAATTGTTTATATTAAATTATGTGCGTACCATATACATACAATGTAGACATAAGTGCACAAAATTAACATATTCAAATGCTAAATTTAAATGCTAATTTAAAAGTTAAAGGGTCTCTTAGTAACAAATAATTTTTTGGGATTTTTTTTCAAACTACTACTATTTTTATAAATTATTAACTTAATATTTAAGATTTTCTCCTCGCTACTTATAGTTTTTATGAAGACTGAATCCCTGTTCGATCGTAAAATGTAGTCGGCCGCCGAGTTTAAAGATATAAAAAGCTTTTATTTTTTTTATCTTTAAGTCCCCTTTGAAAACCCTTGAATCAGTGTAGATAATATATAAAGCAATATATTCTGAATAAACCTGAAACTTTATTTATTCAGGAACTTATACCACACTGTCACATTCGCATTTTTAAATGTAAATTACTTTTTTTGATTTTTTGTTGGAAATGTCATTTACTATAATTTTAAGAGTTATTTATATATTATCAAAAATACAAATGACTATAACAATTTACTACCAGGAAATAACATTGTGACAGAGTAGTAAAGGATGTGATATGGTTGTTATTCTTTGATCCATCTGGCTGCGTTTTGTGATAAAACAAGTTTATTTATTTCGAATCATTTACTAATGAATGATTAACAGTCTTAAACTGTTTTTAAATAAATTGAGAAACATCTATAACAAATGAAATCATATTTGAGATCTCTTAAAATAAGAGATTTTTTTGAAAAAAGAAAATTTTGGAAATTTGGCTTGCCTCAATTAATTTAAAAACTAAAACATTTATCTAACTTGAGTCAAGTTAGTACTAATATATTAATATAACTAATATATTTTTTTAATATATAAAATAATCATCATTGACAGTTATCATCAAACCTTTTTTTTGTCTTATTTCTCACTAGTAGTGCATCTTCGTACAAAGATTTTTCCTTTAAGGACAACTTTAGGAGCAGATAAAAATTGCCGTTTGAAATGGCACATGCGTCAAGACATTCTCCATCAACTTAAATAGTTTTCCACTATCATCAACTATTTCACCAAACATTCAAGATAGAAAACTTTTAAACTTTACGTTAGTGATGCTTAGAACACTATGCGGGCCGGTGTAGGGGTAAGCGCGGGACGAGGGGCCTGAGAGGTTCGATATATGCGTCAGAGCAGACCCCGTGCCCGTCTGCCCCGTTCGATATATGCGTCTTATTCAGTTAGCTCAGTTTCATATTTAGTCGGATCTCAACCGAAGAAAATGTTTAGATGTTTTCGTGTTGGTTGGATTCATTAACCTGGATCGCAAATCCATGTTGTATTAAGTACAGAACAACCATACCATGTGGCCTAATTAATAGGCGAGTGCGTGTTAACACCCAATCTCAATAACAGTAGCATTAAAAGTGAAATACACGATGCTTTGATAATAAACACTGTGGCAATAGGAAATACGTGGACTTGATAGATTTTAGAATTAAAACTGTTTGAGACAAATAAATGTATTCAAATTACAGTAACTAATATTTCAAATAGTTCTCGCATATATTTGATGATTTCGATAAACGGGATAGAAAGTACAGTCATTTTAGTACCTCATTCCATATTAATTAAAAGAATCTCATTTTAGTATCAATTATACAATATTAGTACAATACAGGGTTTTAAATTTAGAAGACAAATTGACTAATTATTAAAATAACTTCGCACAATAGAATCAGAAAACACACAAAAGGCGAACTTATTTCAAACAATAAATTACATGAATTCTTTCTTGGTGACCTTTCTTATCAATCTAATACTCTTTCACGGGAGCGTCTTTTTTAACTACTCAACTTAATATAATGTCCTTGGGACGTCATCCTATAAATAGGAGGTTCGTGATTGTGTTCGCGAGAATAAACTTTGATTTGCGATTCGTCATTGCTGAGTGAGATCTTCGCTTTGCATCCCTTAGATCTCTTGGAGCAATACCAGTGTCCAGGCGCAGTATGGTTGAAGGTATAACCATCAGCCATTAGCAGTCTTTTTTGGTTGTACAGTGTTATAAAATGGATACCTTTAAAAAAGAAAAAACGTCAGAGAAAAGTATCGTTAACGAGACCTACATGGTTTTATATAATATCATAGAAAAGGAATAATTCTCTACGTGGATAATTCTATGCAAATATATTTCCTTATTTAAAAGCACAAGTTTGTGTTCTATACTAATACTATAGAGCTTAATTTGAGAGGTTGTCTGGGGTAATCTCTGGAACTACTAGTTTGAATTGAATATTGGATAGTCCATTTATCAAGAAAGGTTATTAAAGGCTTTATTTTAACTATTTGTGAGTGACAGAATTCCACGCAGAGGCAGCCACAGACGGAAGCTAGTTTCTGAGAAAGAAATAAAGACTGCTCACGATTCAATTTATGTCACTTACTTAAAGTATAGTGTAGTTAATAGGATGCTATTTAAGATAGATAAATATTATTAAGGGGATTCAAATAGGAAATCGATTATAACAACAATACTGTTTTAATCACAGCATTAACAATAACTAAAGGGGTTATTGTTGATGCTGTGTTAAATAATTCTATATATTCAAAACAAATAAATTAATCTTATCCAACATTTTTATAAAACATTTTTATACAATAAACCAACACAATTTAACATTATTATTAAGTGATTGGATACAAGATTTTTTTTAAATATTTCAAATAAAATATTTTAAAATTCAAATGTAAAAAAAATATTGCGAAAAAGTTTATGTACGAAAATTATGAAATTCGAGTAAGTTGGCGTGACATAACTACGATTTTTACCTAAATGATGTACTAACCGAAAGACCGAAGCAAGTTTAGACACTTTCTTACGAATAGACAATTAACAAGTATTTTTAATTACGTAGCGTGGACAAATAATTAATATGAATAATCAATATATAATATTATAATATTAATTATCTTCCTACGTTGCTCTTTCTCTGTTTTAGTAAATCCAGTCCATCATTAAGGTTGCACGGAAGACATCGCTCTTAGCGATAAAGGCGTCCATTTTACAAAAATTGTCTACTGTATATACTGAATATAGATAGCATTCCTTACACTCGACGTCACATGACTAGGTATCATAGACCTAAAAGAGCACCAATAAGAGCTGCATAGATGCACCATAATGGAGAAAAACATATAGTGAAGAAACACGTATGAAGAAAAATACATGAAGTAATGATAAATAAATAGTAATATGTATAAACATACAAACATATCTTGACAATTAGTGCCCCACAATAACGGAAGACTTTAAACTACGCGAGAAACCAATTTAACATTACAGGACGTACACTTAGAAATCATCCGTCATCCTCCGTACTCGCCGGACTTAGCTCCAACCGACTACCATTTTTCAGCGATATAAAAAACCCTTTTCTTCTCAGGGAGCAGTACAAAATTACCTTCACTCAGTTTTTAGAGTCCAGATCCTTAGAATTCAAAAGTATAAATGACCTTCCAATGAGGTGTCTATATATATAGACAAGAGTATGACAATAAATATAACTGGAATTTCATATTTAACTCCCAATATAGTATGAAGTTAATTGTAAGTAATTATTTTTTATTTAGACTATTTAAGACTGGTCCGAATGTATGATTCATCGGTAGCAATAGAATATCGCCGTCCAGGGTGAGGATGCAGGTTATTAATACTAGTTATGTTTCCATCGGCGTCAAGTCTCTTGGCTTTACATTTTGGTTTTTACGTAGAACAAATCCATACATTTTGCTATCTCAGATATATGGCAAACTTTTGCGTCTCTGTGACTTCACCATCTCATACTTATAATCTGTATAGAACAAAAAGGGGAAACAAGTGCTAATAAAGTGGTATATCAGAGTTATAATCTGAAAACCAGCAATTATCTTCAAATGCGAAAGCTTCCTGTCGGTTGGTTCAAGCCACCATTCCTTCGCTAGCAACCGTAGAAAACCGTTTATAACCGGATAATAAGGATACAGCAGTTATATAATATTATAGAACATTGTATATTAATTAAATATATAACATAGCATAAGTTATACGTCTATAAGCTGTATAACTTTCAGTCATAATTTTAAGCCACAAATCACGTCTTAATATAAGAAATTATAGTTTTCATCCCGCTATCACCCAGCGGGGCATAAAGCTAGTGTGGGAGGAGAGATTTTTTGTAATTACTATTCAAATCGTAATTATAGTCAGCCCAATATGCAATCCTTCCGTCTTATGACCTCCTAGTTTTTACAAATCAGAGCCTTATGGTATTAACTATAGAACATCTAAAATATATAACATTCGCTATTATATTGCAGCAACATTGTTACATAATGTAATCGTGTTATACAATATTATATAACTTTATATTACTACTGAATACGTGAACGTACAGACAATGTCTTAAAACTGTTGCTGTTGTATTTATTTATTAACAACAAACTGATCTTGCCAGAACATAACAGGTAGTAAAGAAAGACTTGTTAAGCCCGGACGTATGTTCCATCTTTTGACTTAAAGTATCTCCGTCCAGGATGTGGATGCTCGTTTTTAATCCTCATTATTCTTCCTTGAGAGTCAAGTCGAATCTTAGCTTTGCAATTTGGATTTCTTGTAGAGCATATCCATGTATATTGACTTCCCCCCATCATGCAAAACGTGTAACCTCCAATAAAAAGCAAACTCTTTCCTCTCTGTGACTTCACTATCTCATACTCGTAATCTGTATGACAATAAGCATTACAATCAATGTTCATGAATTAAGTTAAATAAGTAATTTGGTGAGTAGAAAAACAAAAGTAAAGTACACTTTAAAATGTAAAGTATACATTTTAGTCATAATAGAATATAATGGAATATATCTTAATTGTACATCATCTGATTCAAAAAATAAATTAATAGGGAACAGTTAACTAATTTTGAACAAAGGGCGACCTTATCGCTCAAAGCGGTCTATTTCAGGTAACCTTATTATGGACAGGATTAAAAATAAAGTACTCGAGGGAAGTTGGCGACGTATAACGAATATATATATGATAAATATTATAACATACAGTTACTAAATTTGAATCCGTTCACTGTTCTTATCAAACCTAATCAATTGAAATATGCAGGATTATTTTTAATTACCCTTTATATAACACTGATAAAATTGTTCATTTTAAATTAATAATGTGACCAGAAAGACAATGAAAGTACTGTGACCTTGAAATTAGGCAGGTTGCCACTTAAGCCTTGTTGATGTAGTAATCATTTGAATCTCATGTAATATGAATATTACGTGTCCAAAACAATATTAATATGATATAGGAAGTACGTAAATATAAACACGATAAAAATTTAACAACTGATTTATTAATAAATAATCTTTTAACCCGATAGTATAAACTCACATTTTATAATTCATTAACATGAAATAAAGTATCTTTACATAAAAAAAATACAGAAATGATGGTATTTATCATCTCTATTGGTAGTAAAGATCTAATTCTTCATTCCAATAAAAAAGCGAAAAGATAAATATCAACTGACGACATCACACGGTTCCTATTTAAACGTTCGTATATGACTAGAGACATGTCAGCTAAATTATACGAGAGCCCTGAAAACGTTTCGTTATAAAATACATAAAGCTCAGTAATGTACACTGTGGCGCTAAAAATGTGAAAATAAATAAATAAGTACTTATTAGAGTTATTTTAACACCGCTTACCTGTAAAAACGTTCTGAGTTACTATAGAAACTACACATGGGCAGGTGTGTGTAGGTAACAAAGGCCGGTGTTGGTTTTAGTTGAACTTTGCATAACGTCAAGTCTATGAACGTTTTTAAAAAAAGAACATTAAAATTTTCGGCTATGACGATGAATATTTGTGGATCTTAATTCGTTGTAATAAGAGTAAATAGCTGGCAGTTTATTAATAAAACCCGATAATATTCCGTACGAACGGTTAATCCGTTGAAATAGCGCGATAAGGGTCTATTTTGTTGAATTAAAATGAAAAAGAAGACTGAATTTAACTTCAGTATTAGGTTACTTATTACAAAATCAGCATCGATATTGTCCGGAGTCTTAGGAATTCTTAAAAATGTTGACCTAACAAACTCTTCCGGATATAGCCACCTAATTCCATCTTCATATATTTAGAAGAATGACTGTGATCGTTAAGAATGTACTCGACATTGCCCTGACTATCCAGTTTCAGTCTGGCTTTGCAGGAATTGGACCTAGCAGAACATTTCCAATAATTTTTCTTGACATGAGAAAACCCGAAACCATCCACCACTATCAGCTGTTTACCTCGTTGTGACATCACTACCTCGTAATCCACAGCTGAAACATACGTTGAACATTTCATTTTAAGAGAAACACACATAACAAATGATGTTTAACAAGCAGCTGTCCACCTGGTGCCATTGTTAAGAGGCGGATCCCAAAATATGAGTTTAAAACAAGTGTTCGCAATACACTCTATACAAATTAAATCTAAGTATACGGTTCTTTGCATATTTGACTAAATTTCTGTAAAGCAAAAAGTAATTTATAGGATTATACACGATACATTCTTTCTTTTCAAAGTGGTGGTTTATTGTGAAAGTATAGGTTATAATTTAGCCGTAGTCTCTCGAGCAATATGCATAAAATACTTCAAATAGATAATTAATAACTAGCTATGCAACATTTTAATATTCTATTTAATAATCAAATTATAAACTAAAATGAGTAGTATGGCCTGTTTCATTTACTTCTGTACTGTACAATAGAACCTTCAATCTGCGATAGGAGTTCTATAGATAGCCGACTTTTAAAAGGGGTAGGCACCGTCAGATATCTGGATTATATTTTAGAAAGCTCTAAACCGTACATAGGTAGCAGAATCACATTTATACAGTAACAGCCTGTGCCTTGGAAGAATCGTTATACTCTAAAGAAAGCGTCGTACTTCTTGATCATATATTCTAAGTAACTGCAAAGCTGAACGTCACGATAGATGTTGATTTGGACACCAACCAGTACTATGGAGCCGCCAATACGTTACCTTTTTTACTAGAATTTTCTATTACGTACTTCTATATATTAAGAAACACAGAGATTGAAACGCACAGGTGCTCTTGCCCCAAGAGGTTTTGTTTGGAACCAAGGGCACAGATAGTCCTGTGTGGGATATTATTGCCTTTATTAAGTCTCTATAGTTAGAACTTATTTACTATAGAAGTTTATTTGTGTATTAAGTCAAAATGGAGGGTATGAAAAATTTAAATATATTTTGCTTATTTAAATATATTTATACTTATTATTGTAATTATTGCAAATTAGAAACTAAAAGCGTTAATCAAAAAACATTGTTTATCAACGAATTAAGCAAAACAAAACTAAATAGATTTCAAAAATATGTAGTAAAAAATTGGATATTGACGAAAACTCCTTAGCATTATATTATGAAAAATAGACTGTCAAATAGACTATCCCGCGTCGTGTCATATTTATTTCTTAGTATACCTCAAAAATTAAGCTCAGGTCGTAATTTTCAACCGTTGTTTTTATTTGGCGTTTCCCTATACTTTGTCGGTTTATTTTTACTAAAATCAATAAAGAGTTGAATGCTATTGATTTTAGTAAACTACCCTACCGTGTAGCTCTCTTATAAACATCGCCTCTAGTGAAAATACTTGCAAAATAAACAATTTAAATCATCGGTCTATAGTTTTCTAACCTACCAACCCCATTATTGTTCACTATTATGATAACCGATAGTACTACCCATGTAAAGTACTAAAACTCTCTTGGCTCGCCATATAACTCGTTAGTTAATATTGGCACGCTAAAAAGTTTCCCCGACCCTGATCTACGTCATGTTAGTCGATAACTGTAAAATTTTGTATAACAGTAACAATAAATAGTTACTTTTGCTAATCTCTTATTTTTCTAGGATCATAAGGAGTTATGTTGTGTTTTTTTAGAAGTGTAATAAAAATTTACAGCTTTTACACTGATATAATTTACTCATAATGTGTAGAATGACTGTTGAACGTTAATCAACTACAGCACAAAACAAAACAGCAACCATTTATGACTTCCCTGCTCCTCCTCAAGTTGGAATTTTGACCATAGCACCACTTTTCAGGCGATGATACTTATATTTCAATATGTGGGAATGATTATCATCTAACATTAATATTTTCCCATCAACATCCAACCGAAGGCGAGCTCTGCAATGGCATCTCCCACTTTTAGCGGAGCATATCCAAGTGTTCCCAGATTTGCCTCCTTTGGAGTACGTAAAGCCATCTATTAGGATCATTTTGGTGCCCTTTTGAGATGTCACTACCTCGTAGACTCGTCCTAGGACAAAAAAGATACAATTAATGATACCTACTTTATGGTATATAAGGTATAAACACAGAATCATCTTAAATGCTGTGTTCAAAACCTTAATCGACGCCAAGGTATTGACGAAAATTACCTCATCCACAAAGTTTTTATGGAAAGTGCAAAACGAGTCAGCATGGAAAATTCCAGTCTAGTACTGGATAAAACGGTTGGATCCAGGCTGGCCCAGTCCTAAGCTCACAGTCAAGTACAGTATCAGTTCAGATTAAAGTCCAGTACTAGCAAAAACAGTTCAGAAAAATATTACCTACTAGTAATCGTGACCTCATCGTTTTTCTTTTGCTACTGCTGTGAATGAAATACGGTTGGTGGCATCCAGCGGGCTACTAAGGAACAAACTGTCCAAAAAGATGTAGTATTTGAGATCTAAAAAGCCAATAATTTTCAATTCAGAAAAAAATCATAAGTGCCAAGAACCATCTGTGACCATGACGTTGCCCTCGCGCAAATCTTTAATTTAAAGTTAATTTAAGTTTAATTAAAAGTTTGTACTCAACATGTACAAGCCAAAATACCACATACCAACAAATAAATGTTTTATCACCTATATTTTTAAGTAAGGTAAATTTCTAATATATCATCTACATTTCTTTATTTATAAAATAAAAATAATGAAATACATAAAAAGTAACACTAAGATTTTTGAAATAAATATGTGAACAAACCAGATTATAGCTATGCTAAAAAGCTAATAATTCCATTATTCTTAAATTTAACTTTAATTGTATTCGATATTTACAACGTGTTTGGTACATTATCTTATTAAGCAGAATTCTACTAATGTCAAAATAGTAGTTAAAAGACTACCTAGTACTCTTTGGTTTAAAACTAAGAAGTTATTGAAACTTTATTACAAAATTGTAAAATAAGTTTTTATATTACCCATATTCTTTATTTAACCGCCGGAAAGAAGTTTAAAGGTAAATAAATTTAATATAAAATTAGGAATTTTTGATAAAATCTTAGTATTAAAAAATGGCTTTGTCATCACGGGCCGGTTTTATTCTTGATAGGGTATGTCCCAAACACCTTGTATATTTATTTAGCTAGACTATAAAAAGGTGTCTCCTAAGGAATCGAAGAAAGGTCAAACTTCACAATTGGAATGACTGTTACGGGTGACGTATGTGATGAGTGAGAAAGAGTAATCAAGCGGATTGTATTTATATTACATCCAGGAATTTTTCTAATCCATTTTTTTTATATTCTTAAGTAGATTTTTTGGTAGATTAAATTTCTTCTACATTAACTTATGATAACCCATTTACCACGAAAGCTCTATCATAGCAAGTATATCACTGCAAGTGATATAATTACTACATGATATTTACTAAATATTCCTAGCAATATTGTCGTCTTCTTTCTTCTTTGATCGAAAGAGACAGAGAGATTTCTATAAGTTTTACCTTCATAACTACACATAAATCTATTTCCATATATATTTTAATAAGTTTTTGAATTTATGATTGGAATCTTCACCAACATGCCGTTTTTCATTCTCTGATAAGTATATTTCAAGGGATGCGAATGATTTTCATCTAACATTGATATTCTTCCGTCATCATCTAACCGAAGACGAGCTTTGCAAATGCATCTCAGACTTCTGACGGAGCATATCCAAGTATTTCCACGTCTACTGACTTTGGAGTACGTAAATCCATTGACGAGGAGTAGTTTGCAGCCCTTCTGAGAAGTCACCACCTCGTAGCTTACTCCTGGTAAAAAGAATACCTTTTTAATCAAATACATACAAGAAATAGTAAAAAATAAATAGTTTTCACTGTTCAAATAAATGGAGCATGGCATAAATGGAAATGACACGAATAATAGCTATTTGTAAATTTTTTAGAATTCGCTCTGAATCTTTAACTTGGTCATCTATGAATAAGTATTTATCTGTCTCTATCTCTACAGGTCAAGGAGAAAAAGAAAGAGATTTAATTCATTTAATTCTATTGACAACTACACATTCAGAAAAGCACGCGGTATTATTTTCAAGTTAAATGGTATATATTTATTTATAAATTATTGATTAGCCAATTTGACTCAAATTCATATATGTTTCTTCTTGCGTGATAATGTTCCTTTGGCGCCAGGACAATTCTTCCAATACCATCTAAAACAATTTTTTCTTTACAAGCTGGATAGTGAGAGGAACAAACCCACTTGTAATTACTCGACTTAGCATACGTGTAGCCTTGTAAGTAGATTAATTGGTGTCCTCTCTGTGATTTTACGAAACGATATTGCTTATCTGAAACAGTGCATTGTAATGAAATTTTGAATACATTAATCACAGTCAGTGTCAATGTAATTTCTGTTCGGAAGGGAAGTTTCTGAAAACGAAAATCCAACAAAAAGGCTGAAGCTTAATTCGTCAGTCTGTAACTAATGGGAAACAGAGACAAATTCACTTAAGTAAATCAAACCACGATTTCTTTATTCTTTATTTTTTCTTGATTTTTTTATTATAATTTTTTTATTTTTTTCTTATCTTTTTTCATTATTCGTTTAAATGCGTCAATCAATAATCTCTTAACGATCCTCTCTGTAACTTCAGAACTTTTGCTGAGATATTATAGATTGATAAAGTTTAAATTAAGGTTACATAAATATAAACGAATTATCATTATACCAAGGGGTCGTTGTAAAACTAGCAAAAGAGTATTCCTCGAATCTGAGATGCCTTTTTCATTTAATCTACCTGACTAGCCAATGTGTGTCTTTTTAGAAGAATGGTCATTATACCTGATAATATGTGACCAACATTAAACGCAGAAAAAAAATTAAAAGCCGGCAAACTTTCACATGAAAAAAATGTTATTAATATTAATGAGGTCATCTATCAAGAAAGTCATTTATGTTTGTCTCATTCAATTGGTATAAGAGAAAGAGACATTAGATTTTTACACATGCCATAGGTATCCCGCACGTAAATATAACACGATTTTGAATCTTTTGAGTCTTTGCAGTTTCAGTTAGTTCCACAGAGATCGCTTATCCTTATTATATATTATCCTTATCTCCTTATTCAGCACATGGGTATATTCCATCTATCCGGTCTCTTTGACGAGCACATCCATGTTCTTCCATCACAATAACCTATATAAGTCCCACCGCTGGGCACTTACCTTCCTGCATAGGAGCAAGACATGAGACAATTAGGTCATAACCACCACGACCCACGCATTCAAGTCGGTGGATGGAATCGTATGACGCCGAGACCAAAGCACGGAGGAACTCAGATATTTTATTTGACCCATACATACATGGAAACATCCAAGGCGAAATATCAACAAGAAGCGAACTACTCAAAACACGAGCTCTATCAACTTTTACATACCTTTATTTTATTTAATAAAAGTTTATTAAATTTTCACTCAGGAACAGTAAAAAGCACAATCAAACTATTAAAACCACCTTATATACACACGCCCGTGTCAAGTGTCCGTGTTTTCTAAGTAAAACTTTCAATCCCATTATATCTTGATAGGCGGTTCTTATTAACTGTTTTGTAAGATAATAAAACTATTGTAACTTTACAAGCAGTTACATTATTTACATATAGTTGAGCACGATAAATGAATTAAACAACAGTAAAATTATGTGAAATGATTTACAAATTACGCGGCGTCATGAGACTGACAAAAAAGGTTTTAATAAACACGTAACAAATCTTCCTTATAAACAAATCTTCATAAAAAAAACTTACATGCTGTTTTAAGGACTTCATTTAAATATTTCCATACTCTTTTAAATAACTTTTTAGAAAAGTAGTGTTTTTAAGTAAATTTTAAAATATAACTAATTAACGTAATTTGAACTTTAATTTAACAATTTCTTTGAATTCCAAAGTACATAGGAAGCATAACCGCTAGTGGCGGCTACTTATTTGAAAGTATAAATTCTTATTATCTTTGCAATAGGAGCTAGTTCAGATTTGAAGTTAAGCACGTCTCAAACTATTCATTATGTGGTATTTGTAAGAAATGTATTCATTGAGTATAGATTGAATTGGGTTTAACTCCAAATTCTCAATTCAGATACCGGCCAATACTATATACTCGAGTAGTGAGTATCCTTAGTAGTATCTGTAGAAGGCTGAACAGCAACAGATGTGAATAGACTAATAAAAATACCAACAGAATTGAGAAGTCCTGTCCTCCCATATATAGGTATATCGCGTACCCCGCCCCACCCCATTGTAAAACAACAGTTTATGAAAAAAAATTGAAAAAAAGTTTTGTGACTTACCAGTCACAAAACTTTTTTTCAATTTTTTTTTTGGAATTTGATAATAAATAAACATAAGTTTGCTTAACAGTACAGAAAATTGAAAAAAAGTTTTGTGACTTACCAGTCACAAAACTTTTTTTCAATTTTTTTTTTGGAATTTGATAATAAATAAACATAAGTTTGCTTAACAGTACAGAAAATCTTGCAATTATTAGTGTTGATTTTAGATTTATATCACTTTTAACATAGGTAAATGGCCATAGTGGCCATAACATATTGAAAAAAAAATAGAGCCATTATTCAGGTAGTAAACAGAGTACTATTTGTATATAAAAAGCCCCCGTGTTTCCTCCTAAGCCTTAATTATATTGCACAAAGTCACTTGTGCTTATCGGGTCGTGGTTATGAATATCTAGAATTTTTGTAATTATTCCGTTGCGCAATGTCAACCTAGCCTTACAATGTTCTCTATATTTTTTAGTACAAGTCCAAACGTATCCTTGATATTTACTTCCATACGTGTAACCTCCAACGACAATAAGATCTCGTCCTCTCTGTGATCTTATGGTGTAATAATTAAAATCTGGAAGAAAACATATTTCTTCGTCCATTAAATGGGTCAATTACAAACTTTGTAATGGGCAAAACAGAGAAGAAGATATTCCGCCTAACAGCAGTTAAAGGATTACCATAAACTTCAGTAAGCGTTTGTGGGACTAGTAGGTTTTTAAATATAAAAAGTGTCTACTCTCGCATTGTACAAACATAATGAGTAGTTTGCCTTTTTTAAATTTGGTTGCATTACTTCCCTCTAGTTTTTAGTGTTCCAAACTTTGTTATTCAGTGGCCCCAGTTTCAAATAATATAACTCATCCTATATTATTCGTATTATGAACTGTCTAGGTCGTATTTGCGTTAATTGTAAAAATATAATAACGATAACAGTGCCTCTACTGTGAAGTATTGGAAACTACTTTTAATATACCCATTTGTCAGCTGAACGTAACTACGATCGAACTAAACACTAGAGGTACAGATCCGGCCACGCACACTAATTAAATCTTTAGACATTTCTTGCTGCTCGTTACTTACACAATATTGATTCCTTTAAGGTTAATTACGAAATATCACGATAAAAGAAAAACATAAGTTTATTTATCATTATTTTTATGAATTTAAGACTTTTCGCAAGTTTACTTAAATATTGAATTCTCAGCCATAATAATGATTAATTTCTTTCGGTTCATGGTTATGACAATCTATGATTTTTGTAATTTTGCCATTTATCAAAGTCAATCTCGCCTTACATTTGTTATGTCTTTGAGTACAAGCCCAAGTAAACCCTTGGTAAACATACAAATATGTATAACCTCCTATAGCAATTAAATCCCTCCCTCGTTGTGATTTTACGATCTGATATTTTAAATCTGAAAGAAAGGACATCGTAAGTACAAATTAAGAACTCCAACAATCGCTAATCCAATCTCATGTTCCGTAAAATTACCTGTATTTTATACAATAAAAACTAGTATTTAAATAACAATTCCTATATTACATTTTTATTTATTAAACATAGAGATAGTATATAATTGTATTACATAATATGATTCTGCATATTAATAACTATTAGTGAAAAAAAATTAAAAAATACTTTCATATGATATTCCATTAGAGTGTATTGTTCAAAATAATCAGAATAATTTAAAATATTAATAAAGTGCCTTTTCTAATATAACCAATATTTTCATAATGATTTCTATGGCCACGGAAAAATAAAATCGATACATATTTTTGATATTTTTAAAGAACAGACTTTATAAGATAATTGACTGAGTTCAGTTGTAAACGGACTAAATAAAATTTTAGTTATATTCCTCTCTTTCAAACCAATTCAATAAAGGAGTAGAATGATTGTATGGAATGTCAAGTCAGTTGACACTTATACGATCCATTCTCTTTTGACTTATTTTAATCGGAATGTTTAAAATAAGTCAAAAACTCCATTTTAGAAACGTCCAATGACGTCACCGGTAAACTGTTTTTTTTTGTTATATTGTAATTCTAAGCAAAATACTCGATACTGGCGGAATCTATTTAGAAAGCGCCATAAAACCCCAAAGAAGAAGAAGAAAAAGAAGAAGAAATTTAATGTAGTCCGTACACTACGGAATATGGCCTATTGCAGATGTACGTAGGAATTCTAGGCTAAGCGATCCTATAATGGTACCAAAAAAAAACAAAAATTATCGACATATTTATCAATTCCTCGTGTTAGTTTCGATTTCGCTGTTTTTAATCTCTTTTCACAATGATATAATCCATTTCGGTCTTGTCTACTTGATACATTAGAACCTGTTCTGGGTGTTGGTCTTGGATATGGTTGAAAAGCTCAATGTGATCATCTGAACTCAAAGTTTGGTTACATTGCTTGCACAAGTACGATTCATCTTCTTGCTCCACGAAATAGGACTTCAAAAAAGATTCAGTGGACGCTAAAAAATAAATTATGAAAATTTTTACTCAAAATCAATTTTACGAAACTTATTACCTAATGAGATTTAATATTAAATAAATTAAAGCTTGGTAAAAAAAAGTATATGCCATTCTCTCATTACTTTATGATAGGAAAAGGATAGCATAATTAGAGATAGCTTTAGCGACAGCGTTAAGAGGACAAAAGGATTGTAGTTTTTCCATGTAAATGTAGTTCAACATTTTTGTATCCTGGATGATGCCAATAGAGCCCGAATAATTTTTAAATTTATTTTATAATATTACCTGAGTGCACAACCTTTTTCGTCTTGTTCGGCAGATTTTTGTGTAACGTATCTACACTGGACGCGTATTTACAAATCAACTCAAACTCTTCGTTGTGTCGAAGGACTAAATGCCTTCGTAAATTGGAGATACTCCCAGGGAATATCGATATATTATTTTCACAGAACATACACTTGTATTTATTTGTGCCTTCTATGGCTTCGAAGAAGTTCCATACACATGTTTTATTTGCCCCTTAAAACGAGAGTCAAAATTATTATAAGTCTAATGATATGAAACTATGTAAAAACAGCATTATGAAAATGTTTGAAGCCCCTAATCTATTCCATAAATCATAAAGTCGGGGCCATAAGTAAGAACAAATACTTGTCTAAAACGACTTTTAAATAAAATCGTAGTTAAATTTAATATTTCGTATTTAACAAAATTTCAGTGACTTTTATCGTATATTAAGGCTGCCCAATTACTTCAGACAACTTGTGACCAGTGACGTTATGTTGAAGAAAAATATTTGAATGTACTCACATTTACCAGCAACCATTTTGTTACATAGTTGTTTGATCATTTTTTCTTTAGGACTAAGATTATCGATAAACTCTGTTGTTTCAACAGACTTGCTATATTTTTTGTCATATGTTTTATTAGTCTCGTCTACATTACTTTCTGATGCAATATCTTCATCCTGATCATTGCTTTGATCTTTAACAATACTCTCTCCTTGCTCTAATTCATCTGAACTATTGCAACTTTCAATGTATTCTACGATATATTCTGTCTCGGTGTCACCTTGTGAAAGTAATTGTAAAGTTACCACTTCTTTACTATAAATATCGGGATGAATGGCCCTGATATGCCGTTTCATATTGCTATTTGTTGTTGGCGACATTCTCAAGACATTCTTACAAATTGTACATTGGTACTCTAGTTCATTTAATTTTTTACAATATTTTTTTACCCAGCCACGTTTGAGAGGAATATCTTCAAAAAACAAATATTATTGGATAGATTTCATTTTGGATGAATGTTCAGAAACTAAGTTAGAATACCTACCTTTTGTTTTTTTATTCTTCTTCTTCTTGGATGCTTTTGGGTGATTTATTTTCATGTGAGTTTCAATGTCATCGAAAACTTCATCACAAAATTTACAACAACCATCTTCAGTTGTCTCTGACTCCAAAGCGATGGTAATTTCTTAAACAACAAGTATATAACGTTTAGTTATATCATTAACGGTTACATCTATATTGATTTAATAGATATTAAAATAAAACAATAATATATTTACTTAATTTCTTTTTATTTTATTAAGAATACATTTATTTTGTCTTTTCTATTCTATACACAAAATATGAATAAATAAAATAGTAAATATTTTAAAAAACTCATTTATCTTGGTAAATTGTGTATTTCATTAGATTTAAAAATGACTCTCAATGCTCAAATTTAGCTTTTTGCATCGTTTCGGGCATTTTCTTGCTACGACTTAATTTTAAATTAATTTGGTTGACAAGCACACTTGTTGCTTTCGGCTGACCTATCTTTCACTCTAGAACCTTTTAAACTTGTGTTGATAGGTACCACCGAATAATAATTTTTCACCATTTCTTTAATCATTACTACTTTACCCATATAATATATTTGTATGGGAATCACATTAAAAAGGTAAGTTATACTTTCACATACTGCCCCGCAGCCGTCAGAACGTACTTTGGACGATCATGTGTGTGCAAATAGCAAGAATCCTTTATACCACCATTTTCATTCAATATGACTTTCGCTTTACAGCCAACCTCTCTCTTGGAACAGTAGAATCTTCTGGAATCGTTTTTTTGAGAATACGTATAGCCATCCAGCATGAGTAGATACCTGCCTTTCAGCGTCGGTATCCAAGTATAGGTAATATCACCTGCAATGCATAATAGTATCGTTAACCCAAAGTTTATAAGGTCTATAATGTTCAATTTTTTATGTTACTTAGGAGATATGATACTAACGAACCATTTTACGTTAGGCTGTTACTGTGGTGGTCTTATATACATAAATTGACAATCTCCAATCCATGTAAATATTCTGCTGGCTGTTGCTTATAATAATAATAAATAAACTTATATTATACATGTAAAAAACTTTACAGACAAAGCTAAAATACAAATCAGTAGAAATGGGCGGAATGCAGATGATACAAAGAAAACAGAGCAAGCTTGAAAGGAAATAATAAAATAAAAATGTATATTATATAAACTCATATAAAACAATAAAATAGAATGATAGATAGTATTTACTGTTATAAAACTACATAATATAAAACCTTGCAAGAAATTGTCTTTACCTTGAACTCCGGAAGAGAATTCCAAAGTCCATCTGCCCGCACGGAAAAGAAAATGGCGAGAAAGTCAGTGGAGGACGAAGGAGTATCCAGGGCAAGATTAAAAGAACATACTTTAGAAGAGGAATGAAAGGGAAAACAGGGAAAGGGGCAGGAAGGAATAGATCAGTATAAAGTAGAACCGGACCGGAAGTTAGGAACGATATAAAGGAATGTGGTCATATTTCGTGATATGTTATTTGCCTCTTAATTTATATTTCTTTAAACATTGGAACAACTTTCTACCAACCTTAAGACTATAACATATACTTGAAAACATAACTAATTGGTAGTTATGGAACGAATATTAAAAATTTTGAACCATTATCACGTATCACGTCCGCTTTTGTAAAAAACCTTAATTCAGTACGATTATGATGAGAAAATAAAAAATCATACTTACTAAAGGCATAGGTTATGAAAAATTGTACAAGTAATAAAACATGGAATAAATAACGAAAAACTAATTTAATTTAAAATAAATAATTATATACAAATATAATATAACAACCTGCATCTGCAACCTTCTTTTAATCATAATCTTATTTAAATAATTAATAAATATATAAATTTTAAATTAATTACAAAAACAAAGACATAACAATTTTATAAAATGTATATATAAGAAGTTGCTGATGAGTTTAGCTGTTTGTAGATTTGTTTTTAACAATTATCAAGACAATAAAAAAAAAATATTTTATGGCGGTTCATCGAAGAGCGACGCTTCTTTATTGAAACCAAATGCCCGTTTCTTAAAGCTTTACTTAATTCATATTTCTTCGAAGGTACATCGGAAAATAATATAAAGCATAGTAAATTAAAGAGATGCCATCAAAATAAAACCTCTCATAACATGATAAAGCTTGTCCTTACAGTCTTTTGTTTTAACTTTTGTCTTCTTTTTGACGCTTATTGTACCTACTTGTACCTACTATAATGATTCAGTTTTCTAACCAAAAGCATTTAGGTCTTAAGGTAAAGTATATTTTATTAATGGGAAATCCAATACACATCCAATTTTCATGCCACCAAGATTTTGCTACTCAAAACGCTGTCTACAATATAACTACCAAGTGCCATCTTTTGAGTAGTCCTGAAGACCACACCAATTCAGTATAGATGGTATATTTCTTTCATATATGTACCTACACACTCAACAGAATAAAATGATCCTTACATATACAATATATGAGGTTCAAACCATTTATTTAAGCTTGAAATAATTTGGATCATGCGTATGTACACTATGTGCGTGTTGTATAGAACCGTCTATGTTTAGGGTAACTATAGCTGTACAACCGGCGACTTTCTTACAACAGTAGTAAGTGCGAGAATAATAGTTCTGGGAGTAGTATGTGTAGCCGTTGAGCGCTAGCATGAACCTCCCTTTTGCTGTAGGAATTAGTTTATACGGTGGATTACCTGAAAACAAAATTGTAATTCCACAGTGAGTAGTCTTAAATTTTTTGAAAGAACATTCTCTGGTATATACTGTGAACCAGAATGGAAGAAACGAATATAAATAACCTGCTTAATAAATTATAATTCATATTATATTTATATTCATAGGGATAATTTAATAGAATTTATTAAGCATTACTTACGTGTATGTGGACCTAAACAAGAACCTTAAAAACGGATATGGATTGAAACTAACCTACACCCACATAAAAAAAATTTCTTAAATAAGTATGATCATATAACCAATATTTTTTCAATTTCGACCTTTCATTCTTCTTCAATTCTCATTGAAGAAGAGTGAAAGGTCGAAATAAAAAATAATAATAAAATAAAAGAATATAAGAAATTTTTTTTTTAATAAATATATAAGATACGTTAAAATAGATATTTATGAGATATTTTGCTCCACCAAGTGACACTGAAATATTCAAAGCTAGTTGTGGCAGATTGCACACGTCCTGCATGTGTTAACTACAAGTTCAGCGAGAAAAAAGGTCTTATGATGAAACAGAAGCGTTATATGATCATAAGACATGTGTAGGAACTACAATTCTGTTTATCACTAGGCGTCATTTATGATCATTAATATTTGAATATCTTTGGCATAATATTTATGTAAAAAAATCTAAAGCCCCACCAGGGATGAAATTTGACCACTTTGTTGAGGCTCTAATGTTCTTTTGTGGGTAAAAAAAAAAGTAATACCAATATATTTGTTACACGTCTGATGAAACAGAACCTAAACTACACTGACACGAAACTGCTTCACTTCAGTGACTTTGCGTCTTCTTTACGAATGGTTTGTCAACAACTAATGTTTTTTTAAATCATTTTTTTTTGTTTTAATAAATATGTTCTTGAATTGTTTTACTACTTACATTATAAGTACGATATGTTCTTGCATCACCAATGACTTGTTGTTGACTTTCTTTTGCGGAGTGAAGTTAGCCAGTTATACGATACAGTTCTTAAGACTGAACGCATAAGACCTACTTTTCTGTCTGTTTTAAAATATATATAACCTTGTTATATATATTATACCTTAGTACTATTGTTATTACAGTTCGCTCCTACAAACAATGCCACTGACGGAGGAAGCGATATTTAGTACCTGTGCTGTGCTTTTTTATTGTCATACATATATTCTATGTAAACACACAGTTGGTCCACCAAAAAGTAAGTGATGAACTTCGCCTAAAGATACCTGTAATATCAAAACACTTGATACCATTGGTACGTTGAGAAGAGAATAGAAGTGTTACTATCTTCCATGTGCTGAAAATACACTGCCTACCTTTCCAATGAGATAAAGCAACAAATGCCGAGATCCAGCAGACGGTGTAATTGCACCTAGTTCTGTGCATCTATGGCTAAAAGATACTAATTCAGTATTGACAGAAAATTATTTTTCAGCCTCTTATCAATATTAAACTCACAATAATATTGGAAATTTTAATTCTTATAAATATAATAATTTCCAAGTTCATAAAAAACTAATTATCTAGTACTTTGTAAAATTTTACTTCTACATTTCACACATTAATTAGTAAAAATTATGTATCAACTAACTTTTTTTTTACACTTTATATTGTAGATAATGCGGTAAATATTACCCAATTTTAACGTACTCCCCAGAGGAAAGCTTGTAATAATTTGGCGGGTTATGTGTATGGTTCTTATTTCTGTCTTTTATAGAACCATCGTGATTGAGAGCAACTTTTGCCTTACAACCGGAATCTTTCTTCGAGCAGTAGTAGATGCGACTATTATTGCTTTGCGAGTATGTAAACCCATGGAGCATTAGGAGATATTTTCCTTTCTTCGATGGGATGAACTCATATGGAAATTTACCTGCAAGCATAAGGTCAAAGAAAATCAATATCGAACAATAATAAAACAACATTATTTACTTTTTTACTTAGATTAATAAGTTTTGAACTTAAAATAAAAATGCTTACAAATTATTATATTTTTATTGAACTGAAAATAATTATCTAATAGGTACAAGATATTAAAAATACACTTGAAAAAGACAATAAATACAATATTTTATTAACATATTCACTAGAATTGTTATTGGTATGATGTAGACACCAATCGTCAAAATATGTCCCACAACTGGGCACAGATTTTCCTACATGGTAGAAACACACGAGGAATATGGGTCAACACACCACACTAGCTCAATGGAGATTGGCGGGTTAAAGCGATTGCCGTAACAACCAAGAATAACGGCTTATCTTGCCTTTCTAAGCACCACGAAGCCTGCTTTTGATTGAATTTGAAGAACGATAAATATATTTATGTAATCATTATTATATATTGGAGATAAAAACTATCTAATATGATTAAAGCAATAACTTTTATCTGTCGTAAATGATTGATAAATTTCTGTGAAAATAATAAAAATAACTAAGAATAACGTAGCACAATTATGTGTCACTCTAAGCAACCTATAATACCCATTTAAGTGTTTCTCATTTATAATTTCATTTTAATACTTCTTCTGACAATGCCAGAGCATTACTTACTACTCGAAACGAAGCGGATATTGACGATATAACTTATGTGAAGTCATTCACATAAGTTATATCGTTAATATCCTATAGACGTCCCACAGGTGGATACAGGTCTTCCGTTATGGGGATACACATAATGAGCCCACAACACCAAATATAAGTTGACATCAGGTAAAGTTGACTTAGTTAACGAAATTAGCTTACATCAAAGATCAGATTCCTGAGCCATACCCATTTTAATAGTTAGTCTCACAAGAAAATAAGCTAAAACAGCACGCTCGCATACATTTATTAATTTTACTCTCAAGGAGCAACTTTCACAAACTTTCCTGAAGAGAGCTTCATATATTTTGGTGGATCATGAAAATGTTTGCCATCAGCCACTTTTATCGAGCCATCATGATTCAGGCTAACTTTAGCTTTGCAGCCGGTGTCTTTGCGCGAACAGTAGTAGGTACGAGAGTAATGGTTTTGGGAATACGTGTACCCGTTCAGCATTAACAGATGTTTCCCCTTCAGTGTCGGTATGAAATCGTACTGTAAACTAGCTGAAACCAAAATTAAAGTAAGTATTGCATTAAGAACCTATTAAATAATGTATTAATTTCTCTTTGTTGTCGTCATCTATAGCCTGTATACGACACACGTAAGGAGTTTAAGACATAATACCACTGCGTGGCGATACCTGGACAAATTACGGTGTGATGAGTTAAAGCGGTTGCCATAACAACCGAAATTAATATCTTAAAGTACCTACAGTACTATGATGGAGCCCAAGATACAAAATTTGGATTGACCCATCTATGAACAAAGTAATTAAGATTCTCGTTTACGAAAAAATCAAAATGTTACTGTGTTTAAGTTACTTTAAATTTAAAATCTAGTTATACGTAGTAATAATTAATAAAAAATAGTTTGAGTTAAAGATAGAAGATATTATTATATCTTTAGCACACAGAAGACTTACAGCTACAACGTACACTTTGCCAGAGTACAAAAGTAAATCTTTATAACCTACCATATTTTAAGTAAACTAAAATCAAGTCGAATGATCTTTCACGCAAGTTCGTATGAGTTTATGTGAATGTGGAAGGAAGTGAATTTGGAAGGCAAACCATTGTTACAGCCGTCCTGAATCAAGGACACTAGTGTTTCTAGAAGCATTTAGTAGTTACAAGATTACTACTTTGTTCATAAGTCTTCTGAAGAAATAATTATTTAGCGATGGTTCTAAAGCAGTATAAATAAAATGTGTCATAATTTTAAAAAGTAATATGTTATGTATAAATTATGAGTTTTTTTTCTAATTTAAGTAAAAACCGTTATATTCCAAAAAGTTTTATTCATAAGTTTCATAATAACTATTATAAAGACAGATAGGTAATAATTATTAATATTCACATCTAAATTGATAAGTACCAAATGGTCCCTAAACTAGAAATTTAAAATGCTACATACAACATACAATTTGATTAATATTAAACATACGTACGGTTTAACTTACAAACGCCGATTACACTAATTAAGATGAATGAATCACCATTAAACATTTTTGCCTATTTCTTATTTTTTATTGTGTTTGTCTACATGAGAAAAGTTAAAAGTACAAAGCCTATTCTATCAATAGTCTAAAAAAAAATATTTAAATAAAAATGAATAAGTCAGGCGGAAATTATTAATATGCAATATAATTAGATAAATGAACGGTCCTACTCAACCGAAGATCATTCATTACTTAAGTACCGTATTACAGCCACTATAAGCTCAAAAGAGTATGAATGCAAATATATGTATATGATGTGTCATGGTCATGGAACTAAAATGGTAATCTACTTTTGAGCGCGACTGTAATTAGGTAACTCTTTCTTCCAAAGTAGTAGCACTATTCAATATAAATATCTATTTATAGAGGAATAAAATAACATCACGGTATTCACTAAAGTGCTGGACTTTGCAAGGGAAATAGCACTTATTATACAAATAAGCTGCAGTGTAAAAATAATAAATTAGTATCTATATTTAGGTCATAATATTAAGTATATAAATTACTTGGTACGTACATACCCTACAAGCCGAAACCTATCCAAGTTAACATATTCATATAAATACTATAATGATATAAAAAACTCTAAATTATAAAATTTATTTTGATGTTTCCATACATTTTATTTTACTGATCGAAATATTTGTATGGCGACATTTGAAAATAATTTTACAATTCAGAATTTTTGATATCAGCATTGTATTTATATGACTTTAACATGGGTACGTTTCGGCATCTACAGGTGTTTAGTACAAAGCCTAGTATGTACCAACACCCTGTATACGAACATCAAAACACATACTCAATAATTTTCAACAGCAATTTTACTATAGATTCCTTTTCTATTTTCCAACCTTATGCAGTCTAAGGAGAGAAAACGGCATACCGCGGATAGGAATCTGCAGAGAGGATATCGACTTCTCACATCGAGTATTTATAAGCTCAACCTACATTACATAAAAATCTGTTTAGCATGTGGAACTCGAGAAAGATTTTGCCTAAATCGATATGTTATTTTTCTCTGGTTGAGAAATTGATTCCCACAGTGTTTGTCGTCTAAGTGTGCAAAATATTTCACTATTCTATTCAGATACTTTTTATTTTGATAGCTTATTCGCCACCTGGGTCGAAATTAGTGCCATTTACAAATTTTTAAAATTAACATTTAAGGGAGTAACAAAACTCGTTATTGCTTTACATTGCAGGATTTAAGATCAGATGACAATAGATTTTAACGTCAACATTAGTACAGATGTTTAATGCGTTAGGTTTATGGGAGGCTGTCGGATCTTTATCACATTTTTATACATCCACCCCCCGAAAGCCTAAAATAATTTGGTCGTTCATGGGAATGGGTTGACACTGCACTTTTGATGGAACCATCTCTATTGAGAGTAACTTTTGCATGGCAAGTTTTCTTTGAACAGTAGTAATAGCGACTTGAATTTTTTTGCCAAAATGTGTAGCCGTTGAGCATAAGAAGATGCTTTCCCCTTGGTGTTGGAATGAATTGGTACTGTAAGACACCTGGAAATATAAAAAACAGCTGTTAGTATTGACATAAATATAGATCTAGTGTATGTTTAAAGATAGCAGTTTTAAATGTATAGAAATGAAAATATAGGTAACAAACAACTCGCTACTTCTGCTATCTGAGGAAACAGCAGAAGTCAGTGAGCCTACTCCGAATTGCAAAATACGAAAACGAAAGAAATGAATTTGACAGTTTTGTTTAAAAATATCAAAATGTGATCTTCGTTTCTGTCTTTTGTTATTCAGAGAGGCCTTAAGAAATATTTCAAAAAAGCCGCAACTCTAAATTGAAGAAAATACTGCGGTACAACTCGTGCTATTTAAATATTAAGAGCCAATAGATATTTTTAAATAATAAGACAGTAAAAAATGTGTTCAAGATAATGTTTAATTATTAATTACATCTTATTAAAATACTTAAACACTAATTATACACAAATCAAATATAACTCCAGTTACATTTTCCTCTCGAACGTGAATTATGGAATGGAAATAATGCAGTAACCTACATGTAGTCGCGTACGACTTCTAAAGAGGCAGCCTCGTATCAAGCTTGGATTGACCAGCTCTGATTGGTACGCGGTTTTTTATACACCTGAATGTTCTTAAATTTCTTAAAGTTCTTTAATTTCAACAACAAACTAACAAGACATGTAATTTTGAATATTATGTAGATTAAAAGTACCTAAAAATATGATTTCTGAAAAAAAATATTTATGAAGAAAAAATTTTGACTTCCCGAATCGATCATTGACTTTTGTTGCTAACAGTACATTTACCTACTTTCCCTCTGTACTCTACTATTAAGATTACGTCGTCTCAAAAAACCTGCCGGTTTAAATAACTTACATCTAATAAAAAAAATAAAAAGAGATTCCTCACAATTAATTATGGTTTAAATTGGAAACGTAAGTGTAAAAGTAAGAGGTGAAATAGAATCGCAAGGACATATACACATATGTTAAACTACGACGCTAAAAGGTTGCTATATATTGTTCTGTGGAGGTAGGTAGGTAGGAATCTACCTATATTGAGAAGTTAGTAGACTCTATTCCGTTGTGAATTAAACAACTGAACTAAAACTAAATTTATGTGCTATACTTTCATTACAACCCCATCAGAAAAGTGTCGATCACTGGTGACGTCATTATATCGTTTTCGTGTTCAAAGAAGAATAAAAGACAGGCATATAACATATTTTAGTTGGAATTAGAAGCGCCACCACTATAAAATTTATTCGAAGTGGAATAACATCACAAAATTTTTAAAAATACCTTAGCGTTTTGTAATTCATTAAATCTTTTGCACATACTTTCGGATACAAAAAAATACAGTTACAAGAAATAGAAACGCCAAAATTTTCAAATTATTCTAAATTCTATGTACCAAAATTAAGACTGATTTTTCAACCTCCATGTTTCTTGGTAGAAAGTTATACAGCATTCTCTGTAAACGCGAATTGTAGTTATATCCTCAACCGAACATACTTTCCCGAGGAAGTAACAGCATAATTAGGAGGACCATGGGAATGTTCGCACTCGGCTTGCAAGATGTCTCCTTCCGTAGACAATTTTACCCTGGCACGACATCCAAATCGTCTCTGGGAGCAATAAAAGTTGCGACTCTTGTTGTCTTTAGCGTAAGTGTAGCGATTTATCATGATGAGATGGTTGCCTTTTCTGGTCGGTATCACAGTATACTTCAACGGTGCTGAAACAGATAGAGATACCATTGATTGGGTGCACAAACATACCTATACTCGATGTATATAGACAATCATAGAAAAGGCGATTCATAATCATCCTTCGGTCAACGTCCTAAAAAAATAATGTAGTATTCTAATTTATTCACAATATGAGGATAGCCAAACCTTGCTTTATACATGAGCGTCGTATCGGCTCTTCCCGTATAGTTGGTATAGCGTTAAAAGTATCGTTGATTTCTTAGGAGAGTATCTATAACTTTATAATAGCAAGGTGTTGCCAGATTCCCTAGTACAAGTTTTATCATTCAAAAACGTTACTATGCGTCTCCACAGCTGTAGAAACTAGACTTAAATATGTATTCGTGTGTAACTCATATTAAAAGCAACAACATAGATAACATTTATTTCATGTATATGATCTTTTAATTCGATTCACTTGTTTGGATATAATAAACAAATATAATAAAAATCTAGCAAATTATTGCAAGAGCGGTTTTTATATAGAAATGTATTCTATATAGAAATGTATTACAAAGTACCATAAACTACTTAATAAGATTACGTTATAACGATATTTGATATGTACAATACAAAACGACAATACATTCATCTGCAGCCAATAAGCCGGAGTTTGTGGAGACTAATCAAAATGTACAAAATCATCAATTTATACTTTGATTTAATTTTAATAGATTTACTTTACATCAAACACAATACATAACTTTCATCTGAATATTTTTGCTTCTATAGTTCAATTTACTGAACTGGCACAAATCAAAGGGTGTACAGTTAACATCATCGTAGCACGAAATGAGCGAACCGTCAATACTGTAGATAGACACGCTACATAAGTTAAACTACTCTGAGGGCCTAGACAATATGCCTTCTAATAATAGCTAAAGTAATAATCACTTAAAAACATGGGATTATACATGGGATAGCGAAAGCTATCGAAAATAATTGTCAAAACCATACATTTTTCATTGCCTTTACGATTATCAAAAGTCATGTTCTAGAGGGGCTGAGGTACACTTTCGTATCTTTGGTAAACACCTCTTATATCTCAAACATTTTTTCTTTTTTAACTTATGTATACCAAATTTGTCATAATTGTTAAAAGAAAGATAAAGCACCAGCTTTTGTTAATATCATGCTTAGTTACTAATTCGTTATTAATTTGGACAACCAAATTAGTAGCAGTTTCAATTCAACATTTAATATAGCGGCCTGATGGAGTCTTTATATAATTAGGAGGAGCGTGTTCATGTAACAAAAAGGATTTAACTACTTTTCCATCAACGCTCAATTTCAGACGCGCCTTGCATCCTAGTCCTTGTTTCTTGGAGCAGTAATAATTCAAGGTTTTGTTATCCTTCCAAAATGTAAAGTTATTCAACATCACCATATGATTTCCTTTACGAGTAGGAATCAATTCATACTGAAGATCTTCTGAAATATAATAATGTAGTAGTTATTATATTGACGACTTTAACTTCAAAACCTATGAAACATTATCAAAAAATAAAGAAGTTCGGTGTGTGAAAAATCTTAGGATATACTTTATAAAATGTCAAAAATCAAATTAAACGATATCGTTATCTTTGGTCCTTTATGCCGAAATGAACGTAAGTAAGCGAAACCACTGAGCATTGCGCATGCAACTAAAATTGTTAACTTGTAACTAAAAAAAAATTCTTAGTACTGTCGACACTGTTACTGGAAGATTAGGATACGACACTACAATAAAGCGTATTAGGCGACAAATATTCTGTAAGTTATCTTTATTTAATTCCCATGAGTGTATATGGCATTTTGTAATTATATGTATAACTTTTAAAATAGTCCCAGGTAATTAACGTCATTGAGGTTAGCATATTTATTACTCTGGTATAATCTCTAAGACAAAAAATGTTTATACATAAAAGTATTTTCAACTCTCACATTAGGAAGGAATGGCAAGCTTTATTTCACACACATTTTTTTAGGCAGATATTACCAATCAGCTTATTAATAAATAAGTAATCTATTAAAATATTTAATAAATAATTATTTTTCTACAATTTGATATAATTCCCATTGTTAGTCAGTACGTATCTTGGTGGGTCATGCCCATGTGTCAAAAAAGACTTTATTATTCGTCCCTGAGGGCATAATTTCAGACGCGCCTTGCATCCTTGTTGTCTTTTTGAGCAGTAATAATTTAAGTGTTTAGTGCTTTTCCAAAAAGTGTAACTGTTCAACATAATCAAATGATTTCCTTTTCTAGTAGGAATAATTTGATACTGGAGATAATCTGAAAAAAAAAACTTAAATATTACAAAGACTGAAGTATTTATACGGTGTAGCGGGATAATTATAATCCACTACCTAAGCTGTTAGCATGCACTTAAAACTGATTCTGAGCGGTTACCGTGACGTAATAAAAATACAAATAATATACAGTCGATTTCAGAATTGCTTCAAAATATAAAGTATTATGATTTCAGACAAAGAGGAAATTAATTAAAAACTATGTTTGGTTCAACCTTAGTTAAACAAAAAACAGAAACTATGTTTTACAGTCATAATATTTACCTTCAACAACCTATGGCCTTCATGACAATGGCCTTCTAGGGAACAAAAAACCTGAGTATGATAGGAGAAGGAATGGACCAAGCTCTGCTCGGTCAGTTCATAAAAATACATATTTTAGTGCGCAGTCCGAGTGGAGGACACTTGTAAAGTTGTAGCTAGTAGGTAGGTTTCTTTAAATCAAATTACTTATCATAGGTTAAGGATTTTTTGTAGATAACACTTAAGACATTCAAAACCTTGAAATGATGGGATATGCATCGGGACTGAGTCCAGAAGGTACACTTTTAAGTGAAGGTAGATACTGTCCGATATGTTGGTCACTCAATCCAGATATTTTGCGAACGGGCTATGGGATGATTCTCAGTGAACAAACTATCTGTTTTAATAATCTTTCATTTAATTCAAACTTCTTAACATAACTATTAAAATAAATGAGGTGGGTTGGCAAAATGACAAATGACTATTTCAATATAAAATTTTCGCCGTCTACGCAAATTATTTTGCACTGTGTATGTAAACTGAATTCCAACTCTCTACACTTATGATAACGTTGATTTAACAAATTTGTGTATGTTTACATCATTTAGGAAGTATAATTGTACTCAAACACGGTTCCATATTGCTTCGTAAAATGTGGAGATATTATTGAATTTTTGTGATTGCATATCTATGAAGCTTTATATGGCCACTTAATTATTAAACGAATAGTGGTTACAAATATATAAAATGATGTTGATGAATCGAGAACATATATTTTTGGAGTAACACCATACATACATATTTTTGAACGTGAATGTACGTACTTTGGAAAACACGTTTGAAACGTATCTGCAGAAATTATATAAAAACATAATATGAAAAAAACATACATGAATACATTGTTTGGCATTCACTGACAAATAATAAACAACAAAAATAATTCACATTAAATATATTTGAGTATTCACATGAGAAAGTTTAACTATTTCCATTGAAGATTATCCACCTATCTTATAAATGCTAATAAACCAATTTTCCTCAAAGCATTATTTCGCTCATTCATTTGGTATATGAGCGAACAAAACACAGTTTAACAATAATGGCTCCGATTCTGTTGTGCATGGACAAAAATAACTTACAAAAAATTAACTTCACTCTTTCATTTGACGATTCTAAAATGACAATTTTTTAGCATGTTTGCCTTATTTTACTTGAAATTTCTAAAAGTGAATCTATAGCTTTCAAATGGAATTGGTATCAAGGTGAGTTAAATAACATGATTTTAGCTTAAGTTATTGCTAGCAGAATCGACACCAATAGGCCTGACTAAATTTTAGTTCAGTGCATCGCGTTCTTTCATTATGATTGCAAATAGGACAGCTGTCATTTTACATAAAGAAAGGCGTATTTTATTTTCGAACTTAATAAAAGTCATCACATATCCTAGCTTTGGGAAGTCTTCAAATTTAAGTTATTTGATAGTTCTAAATTTATACTATCCTTTTCCTATTCAAAATGATAAAATAGGATATTATGTGCCTCCTGGAAAACACAGCATCGCATTATGAAGAAGCAGTGTGAACTCACCTTAAAAGTTTACTTACTACCGTGTGTAACAAGGCCTTAGACTGGCTCCTAGTTATCATCTGTACCTCTTTGTCATCTGTGGTCTGTCACCGCAAGGAGGGAACCGGCTTGTCAGTGTCATTGCGTGTGTTACTCGCTACCACTAAACAATTGTTAAGTTTTTGTTTTGAAGTTTCAATAGTTTTTGTGAGTTAATTGTTTTTTATTCGTGATGAATAGTGATGCGGAATCCGCCCCTCATATAGGGGATACTAATCCAAGCGTTGCGGCTGCAAACGAGAGCGAATCCGACTCCGATTCGTCAACATCATCACGATCAGAAAGTGGCAGACCTCCTTTTAAAAGGAGGGATGCTGTTGAGGATCCACGCCTGGAGGCATTAATAAACCAGGTAGGATTCCTTTCCAACCTATATATGCAGAGTATTGGAAACAATCAGTTTATTAACAACGATAAGACAGTCAGTGCTTCATCTTCAAACGAGCCCTTTTTATCTATTCCGAAACATACACAGTCCTCTGTTATTGACTTAGGTCAGATAGCTATTAACATAGACCAGTCTAAGTTAGTCAAACCAGCCCTTCCGGAAAGGGTGGAGAAGATTAAATCTCTCCAACATTTTGGTTTACCTACATGGCAGAATGTTAGGTATTCTAAGGTTTTGCAGTCATTTGTAGCCACACCTGGCTTTACTGAGTTAAGGGTTAATGACGAATTAAGTCATCTTAGCAAGTCTAAAGATTATTTAGCAGGTACTGAAAATATTATGGCAGCCTTAGTTAATGCAATGTTTGAATCAAATGATTTACTCCGCTCTGGCTTACAGTCAGTAGTAGACTGGGCTTTTAATTCTCCGGAGGAATTAAAGGCATCAACCCTTGTTGAAAAGATTATTTCTGCTGTTGGTACAGGATCTTCATTTTATAAAAATTCTGAAAATATTTTACAAGTTTTATGTGGTAAGAGATCTGAATGCATAGAAACTAGAAGGGAACGGCTCATTAAGGAAATTCCTAATAAATGTATTCAGTTGGCTCTTAGGAATATTCCTCCATCGGAATTACATTTATTTGATCAATCTCGACTTAACACCTTAATTCAGAATTTTGGTGGTCCGCAACAATGGATCAATTCATTGGGGAATAAAGAATCTAAATATCCAAGTTCTCTTAAAAGAAAAGGAACAGATCCTTCTTTTTACTCTTCTACCAGCGCAGCTCCTAAAAGGTCAAAGAATGAATTTCCTCGGAGGAACTTTACTTATCAGAATAATAATAATAATAACTCTAAAAGTAGGGGTAAAGGTAAGGGAATAGGTAAGAGGTCTTCCTTTCGCCCCTCTGAGAAGTACAAGCAATGACTCCAGGCAGGGGTTCAGGGGGAGGCAATTGGAACATTACATAAAAAGATGGAAAGAGCTCGGAGCAACCCCATTTATACTAAGAACTATATCAGGCTCTCGGATTCCTTTTGCTCAAAAGCCTCCCTTGGTATACCCCTCACGAACTGTAGTTCGGAACTACACTACAAAAACATCAGTGCAGATGTCTATACAAATTCAAGAGCTAAAGAAACTCGGAGTTTTAGAAACAATTTCTTCTTTGACCCCCGGTTTCTTCTCCCGGATGTTTCTAGTAAAAAAGAGCGATGGTGGAGTCAGACCTATTTTCGACCTTCGAGAATTGAACAAATTTGTGAAGGTAAAACACTTTCGCCTCATAAGCCATGCCACAGTCCCAGAATTCCTTCAGCCAGGAGACTGGTTGATAAAGATAGACATTTCACAAGCCTACTTCCACTTGCCCATTGCAACGTCTCACAGACCCTTTTTGCGACTTTTTTACAACCAAGAAATGCTTCAGATGACTTCTCTTCCATTTGGCCTGTCTTCAGCCCCAAGACTTTTCTCTGCAATTACTTGCTGGGTTGCGGAGACTCTACGCAAGAGAGGTATGCGAGTCCTGGTTTACCTCGACGATTTTCTGCTAGCAAACCAGGACTCCTCCAAGCTAGCATCACAGGCCACGGAGGCTGTGATGATTTTAGAGTCCCTTGGATGGAATGTCAACCGAACGAAGTCAATACTGACTCCAACAAAGTCGTTGGAGTTTCTAGGTATCACTTGGGATACGGAAAAAAATGTAATTTCATTACCTCCCAAAAAGCAGACCTCAATTTACAGGGCCTTGACAAAAATGTTGATAACAGAAGGCTGCAACGTTCGGACTCTGCAATGCCTACTGGGACAATTAAATTTTGCATGTTTCGTAATACCGAGAGGGCGCCTTCATTGTCGCCACTTACAGATCACTCTTGGGCAATTCCCTTGGTCTCAGGCAAGGGCAAAGATATCCATCCCTCGGAGGGCGATGAGAGATTTAGAATGGTGGCGCGGAGCCCTTTCTTCGACAGCACCGATTCACCCTATGAGCATAACACATTTTCTGACCACCGACGCTTCCGACCTCGGATGGGGTGCTGTACTAGACAAGAGAACCATGTCAGGGTCTTGGGCTCCTCATCAGAAGCTTTGGCATTGCAACAAAAAAGAGATGTTTGCCGTTATCTCCGGCATAAAGAATTATGCGAAGAGTCTCAGGGACTCACACGTACTTCTGCAGACAGACAACAAAACCGTCTTGGCTTATATTCGCAGGGAGGGAGGCACTCGGTCCATAGGGTTGCTATCTCTGACGATTCATCTTCTAAGACTGCTAGACAGGTGGAACATCACACTTTCAGCCCAATATCTCCCAGGCAGATACAATATCATGGCAGACCGACTGTCTCGGAGGCGTCTGGTTCCAGAATGGCATTTATTGCCTCAAGCAACCGCGAAGATATTCAGGCGATGGGGAGAACCCGATATAGACCTCTTCGCGTCAGAAAGGTCCGCTGTAGTGCGAGAGTACGTTACAATAGATTCGCGAGACAATTCCGCAGTGTTTGTAGACGCCTTCTCAAGAGATTGGAATTATCAGTTGGGGTGGGTTTTCCCTCCTCCAAACTTGATTCCAAGAGTCCTCTCACATCTAAACAGGGCGAGGGGAACATACCTGTTAGTAACACCGGATTGGGAGCAACCATTTTGGCGAGCGGATCTTCAAGCACGAACACTGGACGATCCAATACTTGTAGCCAACTTGCCGAGAGTTTTGGTGGACCTAACAACCGGAAAATCACCCCCAAAGGTGGACCGCTTAACCCTATTAGTCTGGAAGATTGGGGGTGGGGAGACAAACTAGCCTCGTGGTCCCAAGCTGAAAAGGATCTCCTTCGGCGAAGTTGGCGCCAGTCTACATTAAACACTTACCAACCAGCCCTAAAGAGATGGATTACTTGGTGCAGTACTAAAGAAGTTGATCCTAAATCGCCTAAACCTGACGAAGTCGCCCAATTTCTTGCTGATCTCTTTTTAAAAGAGGGTTTTGCTTATAATACAATGCTAGTACAGAAATCGGCAGTCGCAACCTTCTGTAGACAGAGTGATGAAATTTCCTCGAATTTTATGGTGAAACAGGTGTTAAAAGCCATCCAAAATTCTAAACCTCCAAGTTATAAACCACCAGTTTGGGATGTTAGACAGGTAGTTGACTGGCTTAGGCAAGAACCAGAGGAAAAATCATTATTTGAAATTGCTCGGAGAACTGCAACAATCTTACTGTTAACATCTGGCCGTAGAATACATGACTTGACGTTATTAAGGATTTCCAAATCACATTTTGATGATAAGGGACAGGAGATAATTCTATGGCCAGTTTTTGGAGCTAAAACTGATAATGGTTTAAGGCGCCAGTCTGGTTGGCGGCTCCTCCCAAATCAGGAGAAGAGTATATGCCCAATAAGATGGGTTAGACTCATGATCCAGGCAACCAAGGAAAGAAGAGACGGTGAAGTGGGTAAATACTTGTTCATCTCAATTAGGGGCACACCCAGGCCAGCTTCGAGAGCCTTAATTGGAGGATGGGTGCGCTCAGTTTTAAAGGATGCAGGAATAGATGCCTCCCCTGGTTCATGTCGTTCAGCAGTAGCATCCTTAGCCTGGCTTGAAAAGCGACCAATTGATGAGATTTTAAATAGAGGTAATTGGACAGCAGTTCAGACAATGAAGAAATATTATTGCCGAGAGATAAATAAGGCACAGGAATGCGATACTGATAATAATTTGTTTGATAATTTTCAAGCTATTTGACTTGTTACAAATTGATTAAAGTTGATCTCATAGTTATAATTGTTATACCTGAATATTTAAGATTTGATTATTTTTAATTCTAAGGTAAAAGATTTTAATTAAAATTGTTGTATCCAATCGGTATCTAAGATTAAAATTGTTTTTTGTTACTTATGAGAAATTAAATTGCTTAGGGCTCATAGCAAACTTATTCTTTTAGTTAATCCTACTTAGATCATACTACTATCTATTACAATTCCATTTCTAAATCAACATTGCGTGTGTCTTTTTATGGTCACCAGCAGATATCAAACACGTCTTCATAATGCGATGCTGTGTTTTCCAGGAGGCACATAATATAAACGTTTTACACAACAATAAAACGGTTATTATGTGCCGAAAGAAAACACAGCATCGCAGGAAGGTTCTTCCTGGTGAAGACTTCAATGACACTGACAAGCCGGTTCCCTCCTTGCGGTGACAGACCACAGATGACAAAGAGGTACAGATGATAACTAGGAGCCAGTCTAAGGCCTTGTTACACACGGTAGTAAGTAAACTTTTAAGGTGAGTTCACACTGCTTCTTCATAATGCGATGCTGTGTTTTCTTTCGGCACATAATAACCGTTTTATTGTTGTGTAAAACGTTTATAATATACTGAACTTAAATTAAGTCATTGTTTAACTAAAAAGTGTATAATGGGCACTTACAAGTACCCAACTAAGACTTTAAATGACTCATCGCCAACATCCGGGGATCCCCGGGGATTGCGGTAGGAAAACATACAAAAATTACAATTTAATATACTGCCCTGATGCAGTCCTCATATATCTAGGTGGATCATGTTCGTGTTTCAAAGTAGACTTAATCACTTCTCCATCAACGCTCAATTTTAAACGCGCTTTGCATCCCAATTGCTTCTGAGAACAGTAATAGTTTAAGCTTTTGTTGTCCTTCGCAAAAGTATAATTATTCAACATGATCAGATGATTTCCTTTTCTAGTAGGTATAGTATGATACACGAGGTTATCTGAAATAGATCAAAATGTCCTCATTTAATGAAATTCAAAAGAAATTAATTTTAATTCAAAAGATTGGTTACAACTAAATAATGTATTGACTCCGATCTTATGTTTTGGTAACAAATAGAAGAAGAAAGTAATAAGTAGATATAATGCTTCACACATAATTACAAAGGTTAACTATCATTTGTAGTAAAAATTCACTAAAAAAAGTCTCCGCTCGTTATAACGCTTATAAAGAGAGAGAGAGAACAACTTTATAGAAAAATGTTACAAACAATAACTAAGATTCAAAACTAATAGTAACAGAAAAAAAAGAAACAAAGAGTTTATACTATAACATGCACTTAGCCTAAAATTAATATATTATCCAATAGTATACCTATTCGAAATCTAATCAGGGCATCCAGGAAAAAGGAAAAAGGCAACAGGGACAGACACTGTTAATGTTCCTGACTCCCCTTGTCGCCCCAACCAGGAACCAGGACGGAACCAGGAAAGAAACCAGGTCATAGAAGAAGTAAGAATGAGTCTGATAGTAGGAGTATCAATCGTCGCAAACTTTAATGAAAGTGGTTAATATATATTTAAAGGTTACACCAAATAAACGTACACTAAATAATCACAAAAGAAATTATGTGTATCATTAAGTGTGCCAACGACATGCAATATATTAAAAAGATGACCAACATATATAATATATACCAAGAATCTATTATATTACAAAACAATTACTTAAATTATTAATTAAATACAAATGTAAAAAAGCACTCTCTAATGGTTAAACGTTGTTTTGTCATATAAATAATGTCTAAAAAATCTGGAGTTGTTGGATCTTCTACCAACAGAAGCAGCAGTCTGCCCGTGATCGCATACAACTGCGATAAAATATCGGAAACTTATTAAGAACAAGTAATATGAGCAAAACCGGAACATAAAAACGATAGATGTGTAAAGATAGGTATATTTAACGATTGATATTATCACATGGCCGTATGACAAGCGTAGCACATCATTCTGATTACTTTCTGATACTGCACCCACAAATGTCAAGGGTTTCTGTTTGAACTCCAAGCGTGTAAACACACAGAACAGTTCCAATAATTTTAAATACTAAATCCACTTAATGTAGCTGTTCAGCTTTTAATTTTCATGTAATCGCCTGATTTAGTAACTATATAAATCGGTTTAGGATGAGTATGAGTCAAGTAACTCCGTTCGATGTTCCCATCTGAATCCATTTTGAAACGAGCACTGCAACCATAATTTTTCTTCGAGCAGTAAAAGTTACTTGTCTTACAATGTTTGTTAAACGTATACCCATCCAACATCAGTAAAGATGAGCCTCTTGTGTTATTGATGTAAGTGAATTTTTCGAAAGCAACTGAAAATTAAACATTTTTATATTTTAGTTATTCATTGCTCGAGGTTAAGTGTCGTTTTTAACAATGAAGTCACTTTTATTTACTTCAAACAGATCGATTTTGATTAAATACTTATTACAGATAATATAAAATTATTCGAATTTGTGTTGAGTTTGAGCCTGATTCTAAAACACACACTCTTAAATCTCATTTTAAGTGCAAACCATCGTTCTTTCAGTATATTTGCAAAAAGACAGCAATCATATCACGAGATCCTTAATAAGATGCGTTAAATTTTCGACCAATGCTATTTAAAGTTGTCATTTTTATTTATTATTGTCAAAATATAAGGTAAGTACTTAACAATTCTAAATTTCTTTTTCTTTTGCTCACTATGATTATTAGGCATACTGAAAACCAAATCTTAATTTTTTACCTTCAGAATCGATCCAGTTTTCTGTTAGATCTAGTTAATTTTATTATTATTTAATCAGGAATTTAAAAAGTAAATCAATATTGTACATTGATATGGCTATTTTTATTTTGTGAATGAATATGAGATGTATCAAAAGAAGTGCAAAAGCCAAAATATACCCATACTGCTTTAAAATAAAATAAATATGGTCTTATTAAAATCACTGTACGTCACACATAAATGTACAACGTTATTGTTTCCGTTTTTACTCAAATAATTCACAGAAAGGGTAAAGTATTCGTTACGTATTGGTTGTGGGTTGGTGTTCACAAACGGTACTTATTATTTCTCCAAATTCATCTATTGTTACACGAACTTTGCTTTCAATCTGCACCTGGTATTGATAATACAGTAGGATTTTGGTATCTGGAGATACCAAAATCTAACTGGCAAACTGATACATACCTGACTGTGTTTTTAATAGGAATGCCTTAAAGTAATACAATGGCACAAATAATTCAAGACAAATTTGGTATCCGTAGTATAAAAGACAAATTTATTAAATTACAACAATATCATCAATATCATACGTAAGTAAGACCTATAATACCTACGTATAATTTACAATATTATGATTTTATTGTATTTAATATTGTTTTTGTTTGAAAGAGTCATTCAGCTCTTTATTTTCATATAAGCGCCTGATTTAGTCACTATATAAGTGGGTTTAGGATGAGTGTGGGTCAAATGGCTCCGTTCGATGTTGCCATCCTTATCCATTTTAAAACGAGCACTGCAACCAGTATATTTCTTGGAGCAGTAAAAGTTACTTGTCTTACAATGTTTGTTAAAGGTATACCCATCCAGCATCAGTAATGATGAGCCTTTGGCGTCACTTATGTACTTATAATCTACAAGAGCATCTGAAAAAATGTATTTTATAATAGAGTAATTCATAGGACGAGTGAAAATATCAATAAAAATTTATTTCAGAACAAGTAAATAATTGTCAATAAGGTAAAAAAAGATGCTGGGTTACTCGGTATATGTCACGTTTATTATCTCAATAAGATATGCAAAAATAATCATTATTAAATGAGTATTAACTGTTACTCAATCATAAACATTGCTATGGTTTTATTTTGTAATTTTAATAAAAATGACTAGTTTTTTTCTGTCATAAGGTAACTATCAAAGCAAAATCTCTTCGAAGTTTCACATTAAATCGTTTCAATTAATTATTTCTTTACTTTTTTTATATTAAAATCTCGATTATATTAAATCTAACTCCGATCCATCTAGTTACCCGTCTAGTTCTCCGTTAGAATAAGCGATTCAGCTTATTATTTTCATATAAGTGCCTGATTTAGTCGCCATATAAGTCGGTTTAGCATGAGTGTGGGTCAAGTGGCTCCATTCGACGTTCCCATCTTTATCCAATTTGACACGTGCACTACAACCAGTATATTTCTTTGAGCAGTAAAAAATACTTGTCTTAGACGGTTTGTAAAACGTGTACCCATCCACCATCAGTAATTTTGAACCTTTTGAAACTCTGATGTACTTATAGTCTACAATAGCAACTGAAAAAAAATATAATGAAGTAAGTCATAGAGTGAGTTAGGATATTAATATTCAGATCAAGTGAGTTATTGTCAATCAGATACCAAGATAACAATAGCACAAAAATAATATCTGGGTATGCAAAAATATTAATTATTAAATAAGTATGAAAAGTAGGTTACTCAATAACAAACATTTCTATAGTGTTAACACATTATGAGCGGGTAGCCTACCATATGAAACTATGCTGCGTAGCGGGCATAATTTGCGAGATAAGCAAAAATTGTGCGATACAAAAAAAAATTTGCAAAAGTAATGGTTAGATTTTAATAAAATTTGGTAATATAGTACTTACCACTATACTTTATTTTCTTTTATTAAAAGTTTTGTACTAAAACGTAACCTAACCTATCTGAATACCTTCCAAAATGTCAACTACAATGATAAATTTACATAAATAAATAGATATTTTGTACAAAAATGTTGTATTGTCTTTTAAACCTATATAATACTTTTGCATTGTGGTAGTTTAAAAAAACAATCATTTTTATGAAGAAGTAGTTTGTGAAATTCACAGATATAACAACCTAAAGTAATGTATTTATTTTATGTCTTTTCTTTAAAACTATTAATATAAACTATTTAAATTTATTAAAATGTATAAGTTATCTTATTGTTTATGAAAAATATTTTCTAACACTAATATTTTTTAAATGTGTGATATTTAAAAAAACATTCTCCCTTATGAAGCGGCACGTCGCAAAACTGACACATAAAACAGGTTAAACTCTTCTTCTTGTGCGTAGCACAAACACGGCATTGTTTCTGGGGGTTCTTTTTTTTGCCACCCGTAAATATTTTTATAATTTTATGTTTTTTGGCATCCAATAATCTGTTTGGAACATCGCGAAAATGTTTATCTAAAAAAGAAATGTTTATGTAAACAAAAGTGTTAAACGTTCGAGTTTCGTTTGTATATACATTTAAATTATGCGTGCTCTGCATGGAAACTAATTTATGGATCCTTTATTATGTAAACAAACGTTGATAAAATAAAATTTATGAAAATAAATTAATTGTACGAGATAACTCTTTTAGTTTTATATGTAAACCCATCGGGTAAAAACACCCTGTCCCGCTATTAAAGTACCTACATTCAAAAGGTAAAAATACCCGCCCCGCTAATGGCCAGCTGTTCTCGCGACGGGTAATTTTACCCAGCCCGCTTATAATGTGTTTGAAGATATTATAATACGGAGTAGTTATTTGTCATTAGAACATAAAAATCAAATCTAAAACCTCGCATTGATGATATTTTGAATCAGAATTGTCAGCAACATTATTAAAAGAAATTTGATTATTTTAAATCAAGCAAAGTAAATTAGATATAAGCTATAATTTTAGTGTCATTTAAATTAAACTAAACAACAATAATAAAAGGCAAATTTAGTATATATAAACATTAATATCACACATACATTATGGAGTCTGGGAAATAGAATTCATAGGTGTGACGCAATGTTCAATTGTAGGTCCGTTTTTGTTTTTAATATGAATAAAAAAGAGTTGCTCTACTATGTAAGGGCAAATCATGGGATTGCATTATTCGTTAATTAGCCCTATAAAATTTCATATAAATATTCAACTTTGACGAAGTAAACCATACACTTTCAAAATTTTACATAGGTCATTTGCTAAGCTTAATATAAAAACAACATAGGTTAATTGATATCAATTTATAATTCAGTGTAAATAAAAATTAATTAATTAAGTTGATTCCACTCCATTATGTAATAAATTTTGCAAGAAAATGGTATTGTATTGACTCATACTCGGCCAGCAGTTTTCTTAGGCATAATGTTGGACCATTTTGTATTTGATGTCTTTGTATTACGTACATATTGTTTTCCGTCAGAATAAGCTGTTCAGCTTTTTATTTTCATATAAGCGCCTGATTTAGTCACCATATAGGTCGGTTTAGCATGAGTGTGGATCAAGTAGCTCCGTTCGATGTTGCCACCTTTATCCATTTTGACACGCGCACTACATCCAGTATATTTCTTCGAGCAGTAAAAGTTACTTGTCTTAGAATGCTTGTAAAACGTATACCCATTCAGCATCAGTAATGATGAACCTTTTGAGTCACTAATGTACTTATAGTCTAGAAAAGCAACTGAAAAAAAAGTTATATAATATTAAGTAAAGTATTTAAGTTAAGTACAAGAGTATACAAGAGTTAGTACGTCAATATAAAAGTTTAACTTCAGTCCAAATGTGAAATCGACAAACAAGTCACTACCGAAAAGTAAAAAACACCCTTGATTACTTCATATAAGTGATGTTTATTATCTGAATCAGATCGATAGCGAGTACAAAGATAATATCTAAGTATGCAAATATAATCATAATGAGGATAAAAGGTTTTAACTCAATAATGAATATTGCTATGGTGTTATTTTGTAGATTATAGTTTTTTTATCATTCGATTATAACAATCAAAGCAAAAGCCTTGTATTGACAAAATTTGAAATAGGCGTTTATTTATTTATTTTTTACAGGAATTATCTTTAAAATATTTCCAGCATCGTAGAGATTTTTATTTGACTAAATGTTATTATTATTCTACTAATATTTTTCTATCTGACAACTTTTTTAAGCCTGTTTGTAGCTAATTATTTAAAATAATGATTTTGGTACAGACATCAAAACTAGATTCAGCCTTAAATCGAGTTATAAATATTGTAAATCTTAATTTTTAAATTGACACAAGTGAGCCATAAAGGATAAGTATTACACGGACGAAGAAGTCTCATATGTACCCTTAGTTATAGAAGGAACAATGCAAAAAAAACTAAAATTTATAGGTATCAATATCTACGTCTCTTAGACCCGCTTGCAGCAAAATCTTTAAATCTGTTATTAAATTTTAAGCCCCAAATAAGTGCTGAAATCGAGTTTTAATATCACTTAATCCAATTTCAAGACATTGCAGTGTTCCTTAGAAATATAAATCTATTACTAGATTTTGCTGCTTGATCCGTGTGAATGTCTATTTTCTGTATATAGTTGGCTGATCATTTTTCGTAAATAAAAAGTAGCCCGTGTGCCTATCCGTGTGTGTCTATCCGTTCAGCCAACATCCAACCAAACTGTCCCATTTATAAATAGTACAATCGAATTTGGACCACTGTACGTCATTAGTACAAAAATTATACAGGACGTTTTTTATTCAACTTTTATGAAAATGTGACGGGAGGCCCCCTATAAATATTGGTTGTGAGTGCTGATGCTCATAATTAGCACTTATTATTTGTCCATATTCGTCTAACTTCACCCGAGCCTTGCAATTAGCTGACTGTTTCTTAGAACAATAGTAGTTGTTTGTTAGATTCATTTGCGAGTAAGTATAACCCTTTAACAGCAGTAGTTTTTTTCCACGCTTAGTTGGAATTAATTTATAATCGGCACCTGGAATTAATAACACAGTAGGCATGTAGATCTATAGTTACCATATACCTAACTGGCAAATTTATACATAAAATGCGGTTAACTACTTAAACTATATAATAATAATAAAAGCCAAAATTCGCACTTATCTGTCAATCAGAAAGAGATGATTTTTACAATAATACCATAAACTAGTTATGTTGTGTAAAATATATGACACAAACTCTTAATGATGCTTAATAACGACTAAATAGTTGCTGTGAGTGTTTAAATATTATCATTATTATGCGCTGATTACTAATACCAATTAACTTCCTATAATTAGTAAAATTTAGTGCTACTATCTTATAGATTTTTATAGAGTTGCGTTATTCTATAGCATAGTTTTCCATCTTATCAACAAAAAATATATTTGTGATATGTACCTAAATACAAATACATGGGAAAACCTTAGGTAGGCACTATATCATCATCATATCAGCCAAGAGACGTCTACTTCAGTACAAAGGCATCCTGCAACGATCTCCAAGCCGATAAGTCGTACCGTCCGCATCCCCGCGACCTTCACCAGATCCACCTTGTGGGCGCCCTACGATCACTGCATCTAGGGATACGCGGCTGGTACTCGAGGACTTTTCCATATAAATAGCCATTAGTCCTTATTGAAATGTGCCCTGTCTACGGTCACTTCAGCTCACAATTCTTTGGGTTTCGTCAGCAAACTTTCTCAACAAAGTTACAGACAGCAGGAAGAATATTGGGTTTAGTTAAAAAATCAAAGCAGTAGAAAGATATAACAACTGGCTCTAACTTTGTAATTTTTAATTAATTATTGATCACATGAAGTGTTTGAGAACAAGATATTAAGCTACCACAAAATATTTACGTACTTCATTTTTACTTTACAAAGGTAGTTTTATAGACACTTAGCCTAATCATTTAACCCTATAATATTGTCCAGAAGGGGTCTTCACGTACGTCGGAGGTGGATGTGGATGGTCATAATTGGCACTAACTATTTTTCCTTTTTCGTCCAATTTCACCCGAGCTTTGCAATTAGCCGTTTGCTTCTTAGAACAATAGTAATTGTTCGATAGATTCATTTGTGAGTAAGTATGGCCTTTTAACAAGAGTAAATGTTTCCCACGCTGAGTCGGGATAAAAGTATAACTATCACCTGAAATCGATTAAAAGTTTTTTTTTAATATCGGTTTTTTTATAACGACAAACAAAATTGATGGTGCACCTTATGATAATTGGTGATTATCACTGATAAAATGCTAAGCTGGGAAGGAAAGGAAAAAGAAATGAATTAGTTTTGGCTGGTTTGACATCCTGAAGGCAAATCATTTACTATAAAGTTAATGCTTCTCTTGCCTTGTACTGCTATGCCATGCCCTGGCATGTTATACTGTACCATTTTTACCTACCAAAAGCAACCTACACGATCTGATTACCTAATCAGATGACTGTGGTCCTCTACGAAGACCACAGTCTAACGTATCAAACTTCGTCTCGACTCAAATTCTTTATTCGTCAAGAGACATTAATTTCTAAGACAGTAAAATTATTTTGTTCAACATCATGCATTTTCCATTGCTTCGCAATTCTTTAAAAAGAGTCAAACATAGGACTTGTTCCCGTGAATGTAAAGAGTTAAAAAAACAAAGGCAAGTTTAAAGATATTTAGTTTAGTTCATTTTATAAAATAAGTATTTTACTGTAATAAGATTAGATTTCAAATTCTATTAAAAGAAATTAAAATTACGTTTCTCATTTCGAGAACCGAAAGATAGTAAAAAATGAAGGGATCGTGACTGTCAAAACTTTCAGTTGTAGCATTAGGATTAGTTTTCGCTCCTCCGTGTCCGACTTTGAACCTATGTATCTTCATTTTTATTGAATTTTATAAGGTTAAGCTTACTGAACGAATACCCGTCTTAAAGAAATATTATCACCATTCCATATTTCACAAAAGTGACTCTCTCTGTAATAAATGGTAATAAGTAAAAAAAATAAAACACAACTATTATTTATTTTCATTATACGGTTATTCACGCAAACATACATGGGTGGTTGGCATCCATGATATATTTTTCATACGTTACAAGTTACAATAAGAGATCGAAAAGGTTCCTAGAATACCGTTACGGAACCGATATTTATCCGGAACCTAAACTAGAAATTTTCTACAAAAATGCACTGAAAACAAAACCATATCGTAACTCAACTGCAGCTTTTTCGATCGATGCTATTTTTTTATTTGAATTGTCTTAGAAACGTTGTAGAATGGCTTTATTAGGTAAGTATTTCATTGACGGTATGCATGGTGCATACGGTACGTGTATTTACGGTATGCATTTTTTATTATTGTAGGTAGGTATTAACAAGCCTAATATTTTTTCTTAAAATATTTAACTTTATAACTATAACCTATTATGGATTTAGTCATATAAGGTCACCGCTAGAGGAAAAGTACAACTCCTCACGCTCGTGTGTATGGATCAACGTCACACCTGCCACATACTGTCCATCATCAGATAGCTTCACCCTGGCCTTGCAGTCCGAAGAAAAACGCCTTGAACAGTACCAGTTTAGTCTGCTAGACCTGCTGAATGTATAACCGTCATAAAGAAGTACTGTTCCTCTTGTATTCCTCACAAATAAAGCTTTTACTTTTTCATCCACTAAAACAGAAGGGGACAATAAAATAAACATCTCTTATTTTATATAAGTTTCAATTATTTTAAACATTAATTTATACTTTTTAGATGGTATTGCTGAAAAATTATGTATGGTCAAAATCAAATAAGCTGTTGGAATGTTCGTGAATAGGGTTCAAATTATGCTTTCTCAATTCATATGTGATTTTGATAAAAGTTAATTAATCTCTACTACTATGAAAAACTTACTCTAAAAATAGCATCTTAAAACCATAAGAGATTCTCATTGCATCATTTATAGATATTAGAAAAACAAACAATACATCTTAGAATGACCACAGAATATACTGGAAAAAATAAATTTTTGTTAATGTCAGTGTATTTTTCCTTGGCAGATATCTTCAAAATATTTTTTACTGTGATTGTGAGACATTGAAACAACTGATACGTTTGCATAGTCACAAGTAATTTTAACATAAGCCAAGCAACCTTTATACATTTTCAAACAGTGCCAAATAATAATGTGTTTTTTTCTCGCATCTTATCCAATATGTGTAACCATCCAGTTGAAGCAAATAACTTTTCTTTGTATGTATAAATTGAAGTCAATTGAAGTTTTCAGCTGTAACTAAACACTCATTAGACACAAAGCCTCATTATAACAGTTATAATTATAATATTTACTAAAGTTAAGTTTATAAAAATTTTGAAAGTTACTTTGGGTATGAAAATGTTAAACCTTATGACACGCAACAATTTCCTCGGTTCATTAAAATCAATTTGTTTGAGCAGATCTGTACAATCCAACTACCATACAACAGCTTGTATAAAAAATATATCTATACCTATATCCATGTTACGACATGAAATGCAAGCTCATGGGTCTCGCAAACACTCTTATAGTAATTCAGAAGTGTGTACTTACATCCATCACATTTTGTGCAGATTCAAACTGATTTAACTGCAGACTTAATAAAATTTAGTTTGATGATGAAATATGATTACAGTCGAAAAAAATACATGGCCATTCATAAAAAATTTAGTCATTTCGATTATTTAAGTTAAATATAACTAAACTCATTAGTAGTAGTAATCTTTCGAATATTGGTACGACAATAGTTACCTCCCTACATCTCATAAATATGTTAGTAATTATAGAAAAAAAAACAACATGCCACACAGTCATGACAGAAATACATCAAGATATGTCCAGAAAAATCACGATTAATGATGCATATTAGACTTTTAAAAAGGCACTATTTTAATAGTTTAGTGACATGAAATTGTCAAATATGATAAGACTATATAGCTCAATAAACTGCATCTTTTAATATAATTATATACTATTAATTCAATAAATCTTAGTTTGATAGTCAGATAATTTTCTAAGCTCTGAAAATGTAACCAACTTCTCATTGTTGTGGTCACTGGACAGTCAGTCTTGTTTAAATAAAAAATTACTTACCTTCGCGCCAGTTTACAGCTGTTAGAAGCTTCTAATTCAACAAACACTTCACTTCGAATAACACAATATCATCCAACACTTCATTAACCACTTTGATTATAATGAAAACAATAAATTTGCACGAATTCACAAGCACTTTTAGGTTATAGTAGTATCACAACAAAACATTATCCAAGGCAGCACTATGGTTATATTTTAATTACATTCCTCATACAAATCTATTTCTTTGGCACGAATTAGTTTTATGAATCAATCATTACAAAATGAAACAAATTCAAGAAAATTAGTTAACAAATTTTGACATAAGCAGAGTGTTTACAACTAAAGTTTAGAAAGCAAGCGTTTCATTTCATGCTGTGTGAGCTAACGATCGTCGGGACTTGATTCCAGTTCGCATTTACAACCAAGTAATTATAAACGCTAGTTTATATTCTTTCTTCATAATGAATTAAAGCGAACAAGCAAAATCATATCAAAATGGAGGTGGACAACATTGACCAAAGATGGACCACCAAAGACCTCAAAAAATGTAACCGATCACAAAGTTTTAAACAAAACCTTAAATTACTCTTTGTTTTCATCTATAATTTGGGTGTAATCAGAAGTCAGGGGGTTAATACATGACCAGAAGTTGCATAAAGTATCTTATTAATGAAATAAAATTATAATTTGGATGAATTCCTCTATTCGATAAAAATTTTCATTTTCCCTCTATTTTGAATTGCATTGTACCATGTTACATTGTGTTGTTGTACTTAACTGGTGTAGTAAAATAGTATATAACAGCAATATTTAAGTCATAATTTTAATTACAGTACCTTGATGAGTGTTATGTATATTAAATGCATATAACAAATATTTTAGTGGTGATTTGTAATGCAGACATCTTGCATTGAATGTTTAAGCTATCAAAATTAATTATGGAAAAAAATTGTAAAATCGCATGTCACAAATAATGGTAATATAATCACGGAAAGCATTTAATGGCGAAGGCCGTACTTTTAGGTATAAAAATGGGATGGAGTGGATGTGTACTCTCTAAGTATCTTACATTTGCGTAACACACATTTTTAAGTATCAAATTTGAATACAAGGCTGTGGGGAATATTGTGAATCGCGACTTGTATAATTCCTCACATTGAAAAAAGAAGATTTCTTTGAAACCTAAATATTTAATCTTCTTTAAATAATAATTTTGGAAATAAAACGTATGAATTATTTTACATTTTTCTTGTTATTTTCGTTACCATGACAATACATAAAAACTTAAAATATCATAAACAATATTCTCAACACACTCCAGACGCGAAAGAAAATGCTAACCAACTAGCGCAACTCAATAAAACCAAAATAAAATTCATAAGTAACGAGCAGGCAATTTTACATTTCGGCCGCAACGCGTTGTTCTCGTCTCCTTCTCACCACCTGTAAAAGATGAACATAAATCGGAACAATCTACATTTTCTGATGAGTCATCTACCGTCTCCTCAGCTCGTTGCATGATGTCAGAGTCACATGTAATCTCAAGCGGATATAATCTCTGACATGGTCTTAATCTTTCACCTTTTAGTGTCTTAACTCTAGCCAACCGAGTAATACCATCAGTCCCCGTAATTAGATCGGTGATTAGTCCTATGGGCCAAAATAACCTCTTTTCATCTGTTTCTACCAGGACTATGTCTCCCTTTTTCATTTCTCTAGTCTTCTCCTTCCATCGAAACTTTAAATACTCCCGATCTCTCTCCAAAACTAGTATTTGCAAGAATGCTTGCCTTGTATCAGAAGTAACGCCATACATACCTTTTCTAAAGTTAATCAATAATTTAGGAATTAACTCTATAAGATTTGCACCAGATTCACTGCAGTTATTCAAAGATAGACCTCGAGAGTCCTTGCACGATGCATCGAATACTGGACGTATTTTCGTTGTAGCTCTAGACATTTTAATAACAACGTGATGAGGAATGAAATGTCCTACTGCTGTGTTGTTTTCCGTATGTTCTATAATATCTTGAACTAACCAATTCTGAAAAACATCATTATAGCTTAGTAAATGACCAATCCTTTCTAACTTCCTAGTTGTCGATAAGAGTCTTTTATAGGCTACATTGTAATTACTGACTATTTCTGGATATCCATCTTTCCATAAAAACCCTACTTCATAACGACTGTCTTTGAAATGAATATTCTCTTTAAATTGACTTAGAATCTCTTCTTTTTTCTTATCTTTACATATTTGTTCATGTGGCTCCAAAATTCCTAATATCTCCAAGTCCCACAGATCCGAAACTTTATTCTCAGCATGACAATTGAAAGTCATTGAGCACTGTGCAGCACTATAATAGTTTGGACCCTGCAATACCCACCCTAGTTTAGTTTTTATTGCTACTAAGGATCCATCTAATTGTACAATATTGCCCGTACAAATTGCTCCTAAGTAGTCAGCTCCTATTAACATATCTACATCGCTAATATCACATTCACTGTCGTAAATACTTATATTCAGTGACCTTAATTTAGCTTTTAGTTTAGGATCGTCTGCTTTGGGAAGATAGCCACAGATATCTTCGAGTTCTAGGCTAATACATTTTGTAGAGAAGGAAGAATCTAGGCTACTTATATTCACTTCAATAAGTTTGTGGTTTTCCGCTGGCTTAGTCACACCACTAAATAGTGAATAACCTAAACACTCTGTACCTACTACCTTAAGGCCTAACTCTTTCACTATGTTTTTCCTGATATAAGTTCTTTGAGACCCAGTATCACACAAGACACGTATTGTTTTCTTATTGCCTTTATGTGAAACTTCAACTATTAATATCTGTAACATAATGTTTACACCTTTCTTAGAAAAAAGTGCTGTCGCTTCTTTGGGTTCTTTTTGCCTATCTTTATGAAGATCCGGACAAAATATTACCACATGACGTTTACCGCAAGCCATACATTTTAAAAACGTCTTGCAGTGTTTAGCAATGTGACCTTTTCGTAAGCAAATATAACACCCTCCCTTATCTTTGACAGCGGCTTTCTTTTCATCTAAAGACATTTTTAGCCCTTTGTTACATTGAAGAATAGAATGCGACATATTATCACAAAAATAGCAAAAGTTATCATTACCTGCTTTTCCGGCCTTTTTCTCCTCTTTTGAAACGATACAAGCTGCTGTCGGCGGCGCATCTATACTGCTGGAAGAACTATAAGGATCAAAATGAGCGCGAGTTAATTTAGTGCGTTCCTCAGCCTCAGCTTCCCGTTTTAGAAAATCTAAAAGTTGCGTTAATTGACCAACATCGCTTACAATTTTAGTACGGTTCCAAACAATTAAAATATTTTCAGGTAAAGCTGATTCCACCAATGGATACAACATCGCTTCGTACTTTTCTTTTGTTACTTTAAGTGATTCTAAAGCGTACAAATGCGTCATCAACTGGTCGTAAAGCGATCTTATATCCATTATATTACCTCTAGCCTGACACAATACAAGACCTAGCAGCTCTCTTATATACGTCTCTATGAGAATTTCCTCCCTTGCAAATCGTCCTTTTAGTTGCTCCAGCGCTCTCGTGTAATTCTCGCCAGATGGAGGGTAGCTGGTTATGAGCTCTTTCGCTTTTGATCCCTCCTTCATAGCCTGTATGAGATACTGAAACTTATCTTCTGGTTCAAGAGTCTCGTCTTCGTGTATCTTCTTAAACTGTCCCCAGAAAGATAACCACGTTTTTGGATTGTCATCAAATTTTATGAGCTCTATATTCGGTAACTTTATATTTCTCTTTGTACGTGATCCATTGCTAGCCGCTAAAGGCGTATTTGCTCTCTCGAATTCCTTGCATAGTTTGTCTACCTTAACTTTTACTGTGTAAAATTTTTTCAAATACGATTCGCATTCTTCAAATTCTTCTTCAAATTGCTCATCCGTACAAGTATCAATAGTCAGATTTTTTATTTGGCTGTCAAGTTCTTTCAAATCTTCTAACTTTTCTACGAGATATTGAAATTCAACAGTCATCTTATCTAAATCTTTTGACTCTTCTATTTCTCGTACTGATCTGCTGAATACTCGACGTGTGTATGCACGTTTGCGCCTCATAGCATCGAGTTCGAACTTTGCAGATCCATCCGCTTTCACGGTCGCCATTATGTGGGGAATATTGTGAATCGCGACTTGTATAATTCCTCACATTGAAAAAAGAAGATTTCTTTGAAACCTAAATATTTAATCTTCTTTAAATAATAATTTTGGAAATAAAACGTATGAATTATTTTACATTTTTCTTGTTATTTTCGTTACCATGACAATACATAAAAACTTAAAATATCATAAACAATATTCTCAACACAAGGCTGTACAGGCTATATACCTTTGCCTTCCAGTATAGGCAAAATATTTGAGAAAATTTAATGACGCTTATCCTAACCTAAAATTTTGTTTATTTAGTTTTAATTAATTTAAAACTTTTCCCATTTAGACTAAATAAATGCAAATAATAAGCTTGTGCAGTGACAAAAATATTTTGTTTTTTATCGGATAAAGTTAACGTAATTGGTACTAAATACCAAGTAATATTATAAATAGTACTAAGTGTTTGGTTCTTGTTTTTGACTAAACGGTACAATATAACGAATTGGTGTTGTATAGTGAATACAGTGTTTTAATATTTAGTGTAAAGAAATCTCATGAAATTCCCTACGTCAATTTCAAACCAGGTAAAAAGCAGAGTTTTGTATGTTAATATCACGAAAATTGGACATTACTAAAAATATTATCTGCCTGTATTGAAACTGTTTTTCAGAATTATAAATGTAATATATGTAATATACTAATGTCATAACAAATATTGCCATTGGTATTGATATTGGAATTGGTAAGGTGTATGCAAGGATGCAGACCCAACTTAAGAAATAGAAATTGCCTACTTATGTTGTGCAATAGCTTCTTTATTTCTATGAATAATACATACATGATTTACAAAGTTTTTATTTATAAATATTGCTAGGTTGTTCTGTGATATATCAGTCTTCAAAGTTTTTCAATTCCACCACCTTCTTAGATTATACAAGAAAAACCAGCATATAGCTTGCCTGATAGAAAGCTGCTACTTTAGTCTATAGGTGTCTATAGACAAGAGTAGAGTTGAAGGCACTACTCATGAGTTGTGAAGCTTTTTTTAAGTATGTGGATTGATAGTAAATAATAAAAACTGAGTATAAAGCCTATTTAAACATTTACTCTCATAGAACCCATTCAGATACTTCTACTCCAGTATGTGTGGTGATATGCCAAGCCACAGCAAATAGGTTCCTTTGAATTCTATTTACATTTAGTTTGTTGAAAAACACTCTTGGTGATATTTAATAAAAAATTTACCATCTTATTTTATAAAAAAATACTATTTATTAATTTTACCGATTCCAGGTAAGTAACTTTGGCGAGAAATTTTTGGTAAGTGCAATTGTACTTTATGATAATACTAAAATTTTTTATGAATATAAACCTTTTTCTATTTATCTTTTGTACAGTAAAATTCATAGATTTTAATTTTTTTATGGCCAGTGACCATATCAGTTCAATTGTGCTGTACTTTGTTTCTAATGATATTGTTATTATTTTTCAACCTGATCTTCTGTCATTTGTATAAACATTATAATATGTGAATTAAATAAATTTGCAACACCTTTGACTTTGTTTATTTTCCCGATGATGTTGAAAACAAAGAATAGTTCATAATATCACAATGCCAAGTATCTATTTGTTTGCCCTACAGTTTTGTGATTTCCCCTTAAAAAAATGAGGCTGATTCTTCATAAATTTTATTCTTGTTTCATGAAGTTTATGTTTTGTTATTTTTTGTATACATACAAAAATACTTAGCAATGTTCAGAGTTCTTTTTTTTTCATATTTCGTGGTTAACGATGGTTCGGCCTCAATGTTAATTTAATATAATTTCTGTTAAATTTCATACAGCCCTCAGTTTGTTTGTAAAACACCAGTTTTGTTTACAGCTAGATATGTCACAAGCGCACGCGGAGCCAATCTTTTAGTGTTTTGTAACTATATTTACCGAGTGCAATGCAAGCCGTCGAAAGAAGGCCATAAGACTTGGTACTGTGTTATGTACAGTGCATGTCAGTGCCCCTCCGTTCTTACCACTGACAAAAAGGAGCATATTATCCAGATTAGAGGAATGCACAACCACCCACCGCCAAAGCTGTTTTCAACTGAAAGCGGAGTAGTTTATAAACACGAAAAGAAAAGGAAAATTTTGCCGATACAGTCGTGCGAGGTAGAAATATTACCTTAGGTAATTCGTAAATATACTGTCCTGTACCTGTAGTGTAATTTACAATGAAATTGAACCGTTTCTATCGTGATTGTCGTCAGCTGTCCATTTGTATGAAAACGATAGCAACAAGGCACTGAAGTTAATACTTCACAAGCAGTGCCTCGCTGTTATCTAAACTACGTTTTTTGTATCCATTTGTTAAACGCAGGTAAAATCGAAATGTATTTATACTATTGAAACTTTCACTAGGGGTAATTAATGTATAGATGGAAGATATTTTTAGTAGGGAGTAATGACGTGTCGTTTTGTGTTAAATCATAATAGAAAGAATTATAGCATTTATCTTATCTTATTCAGTCCCGGAGCACTTCAACCGAATGGAATCTTAAGTGCTTCCCTTATCCTAGTGTCTGCTGTCCTGGAATACTTCCAAGATGTGCTTATTCAGTACACTTAAAGTCAGCAGCCTTGTTTTCAAGAGTGGGATAGTCCAGACTTTTTCAGAGACCCATTAATTTCAAGCAATAGCATCACAGTTATACAGATGTGTTCCATTTGTTCAGTGTGTTCGCCACAGGCCCTACATAGACGCATTTTCACTAACTCCATTTTAATAGTATGATATTAGTGCTATAAGTGGCGCCTTTACTGGCCACTATAGCCACGCAGCTTGCTACTTTGTAAGTTCCAAATCGCCTTCTTAGGGCCTCCAAATAGGTACTAATCCCGTCCCATTCTTCTGAATGCCTCATATCCGTATAATTTCTGAATACTATTCGCACCGTACTGGATGGGATTCCAACGTAGGGTTCTGGTCCAATTGCTTTTTCCCCTGACTGTTTCGATGCAAGCTCGTCTGCATTTTTATTGCTAATGACACTTATATGTCCAGGCACCCAGATTAGGCTTACCCTGATATGCTAGTCAAGCCTGTTCAGCTTATTATAGCATTTATAACTGTAGGTAGTTATGATTTGATGCTGCGGTCATGCCATGTCTATGTTTTTACATAAAGAGAAAGAGAAGTGGTCTCACGGTGTAGGTTCCAAAAATATTTCAAGTCATCGTAGAGTAATATAATATAGTAGAACAAGATGTAATATATATAGTAGTTAATTTGATGAAATTAACAATATCTGTATAATAATTATAAATGAAGATGTCCTTCAAAATCAATCGATCAAGCCATCACAGATTCCCTCCTTTCAAACAATACTCTTAAAACGTAACAGATTGGTACCGATACCATACTATTGGCACTAAATCGGTGGTATTTCCATTTAATTTGCGACTTATGTGTATTCAGCGTCAATTCTACAAGCATTAATTATAATACATACCGTTTTATATATAATTTTTCGGTTCTTCAATAAAAAATAATCAAAAATGGGTAGAGTCGTTATTTTAGTCACATTATTTATTTGATTAGCTAAAAGCTTAATTAATAGCATGAATATGCTATGTGCTATATATCGTTAAGTGTATCACAACACAAACTATTTATTTTATAATTATTGTGAATATTAAATATTCAGGTCATTTAATGAATTATTATATAATAATAATAATAATAGCCAAATATTAAACATGTTAAATATTTTAAGTAGGCTGTATTTCTTTGATACCTAAGATTTACTTTCTCAAAATACTAATCAAGGACCAATATCAGTCTTGACTTCTATTAAATAACTTTAGAAGTAGCAATTAGGTTCTAGCTACAGAGATCCCTTATAAAGAAGTTTATATATCATGTCCAGAGCGTCAGTCTTGTTGTGGATTACTTTGGGTGAAGCTACGCGGTCACTATGTTGTTAACTATACAAAATAACACTTCCTGCACTTCTAAATCGTGTACCTTACTTGCTTTATCTGTAATCACAGAGATCTCTAAACTATTTTATGATGTTAAAATCGAAAATTCTAAAAAATAATTTCCATAACTCACCATCGGAAATCAAAGTGAAGAATGGAAGTTGTTTATTAGTATTATATACCAATATTTACATTTTTTTAAGAATTTACGCATGTGTTTTTAATTTTCATCGCAGTTATACATATTATGTTATTCTTATTTTAATCAATGTGAGTCAATATTTTTGTAGGTAAATCTATTTAATAACAAACTTTGTTCTTATTATTTCTAACATAGATATCATACGTTGTATTTTATTGAATAAAATAAAAAGTGTATTGATATTAAAATATTGACTATTGTTTTATTTATGGACCCTGAACAATGTTCCCGCAAATTCATTAGCTAAAGGAAGTCAAGGTACGAACAAACTAGTAATCAAATATGTATTTTATACATCTATGGATATAAAATTATTTTAAGTATAAATTAATTTATAATTATATTCTTAAAACAATACTAATAGATTTCAAAATTGATCTTTAATTAATCTTGTTATTTTCTGTCCGTAAGTGTATCAATATTGCAAGCTATTTAAAAATTATTGAAATTTTGTGTTTTCTTTCAGAGGCTTTCATTGTACCATCAAGGTATAATAAAGGCGTTGGAATGTTGCTTCTCAATGAATATACGTATTCTTTAAGGAATAGAAGGAGGAATGGTGGTTACTGGACGTGTTCTAGCCATCATAAGAAAGGGTGTTCCGCCAGTGTGACTACGGATGAATCCAAAACACCGTTCACAATAACGCACGTGTCACCATTCCATAACCACCGGCCATCGGGAAAGACAACCCTCCCGGCTGACGTTGTATTTGTGGAATAGTTAAGAACTCTATATGAAATCTCTATTGTTGTTGATTCAAGAAGCCATTAACTTTACAAGAGACACAAAGAGTCACAATTATCTTAAGTATTAGTTAAACAATTTTCTCTAACTTCTTTTGATAAATAAAGCGAATATCATGTAGTACTTAATTTGAAAGCCATTTAAAATATAAAAAAAATATTAAAAATAATTTCAATTTGTCCATGCATTTTTAATTAATTTCATGAAGCTGTAGTTTGTTTAACACATACTTTAAATTTGTGTAATGGCAGTTCAGTTCTATTTAAATGATCTTTGTTGTGAACAAAACTATGCTTTAAAAATAATTATATAATTAAATATAGAAGTCAGTCAGGGTATTAAATTAAGTAGTTTTAGGTATTGTTATTTAAAATTTATTTTAGAATAATAAGAGTATTATGTTAGCAAAAATAATATTAAAAGTCAAAAGTCAAAAGTCAAAAATAACTTTATTTAAATAGACTTATTTACTAAGCTCTTTTAAATCGTCACAACAGGGAATATGTATAAGAAAATAAATAAATATAATTATAAAGGCAATACTCATAATTTTACTGGGTATCAACCGGGCATTTACTAATTGTCCCAGTTATAGTATTTCAATATGTACTAAATAAATTGTTAATTTAAAAATAATACTTATTTTAAAATTAAAAATAACAATAGTATGCATATTCCCAATCAACCCTACTACCGCTTCGACGAATTAGTAGCTGCAGAGAAGAAGCGGCGCAAGAAACTCTCAGCCTTTAGTATTTATAACGACATTTACAAATCAATTATGTCATTATGTATTAGTATTCTAAACATATACATGTTTTGTTTTACAGTGCATTAAAAAATATATTTTTAAATATTGCAAAATATAATAAATAAGTGCAGAGAAGCAAATTATAGTGGCCACAAATTTTTATCTTTAAAATAATCTTCTACCTTGTAATACCCCTTTTTCATCAAACAACTTTTAATAGTTGACTTAAATTTATGCAGAGGCAATTCAATAAAACTTTGTGGTATCATATTGTACATTTTTATACTTATTTCTATAAAACAATTACCGGTCTTATGCAGTCTGTGGCTTGGAAAGGCGAGCTTATGCTTATTTCTGGTGTTGAAGCTATGGCAGTCTGAATTTCTAAGAAAAGAACCACTGTATTTACGTACATACATAATACAATCAAAAATGTATTGAGACGCCACGGTTAGTATGTTAATTTCCTTAAATAATTCTTTTAGCGAGTCACGTGGTCTAAGGTTGTATATTGCACGAATGGCTCTCTTTTGAAGTACAAAGATCGTCTGTATGTCAGCAGCGGAGCCCCACAACAGTAGACCATACGACATTAAGCTGTGAAAATAGCTGAAATAAACTAATCTCGCCGTTTCCACATCAGTAAGCCGTCTTATTTTTCGAACTGCATGCGCAGCTGAACTTAATCTTCCTGCCAGAGCCGTAATATGTGGTTTTTTTATAAAAGAGTACTCCTGTTAAATTGACAAATACTGTTTGGTCTCTTTTTATTTCATTATATTTCAAGAAACATTTGGTGCGTTAAAATATTAGAGTACCTATAAGTTCAGAAGTTCTATATTGTAATGTTTTTAGATAAACTTAAGTTTTTGCAATCGTTATCATTTTAATAATCCCGGATTTTAAATCTACTAAGGTGGAATAGATTTTTCAAAATGTATTTCATGTGATATTTTTAAATTGTCTATTAGGTACAGAAATCCACTTCATTTCATCCAAAAAGGGTAATGAGTTGTTGGTGTATGAGCAGTATACATACGCCAGGAATAGTCGTAACAGTCGTAAAAACAAGGTCACCTGGGCGTGTTCCTCAAGGTGCTCTAAGAAATGCTGCGCCTTATTGACTCTAACTGATAAAGAGCTCGTGGTCGTCAACAATAAACACAGTCATCCACCGCCTATATTCTACGTCAACAACAAGGGAGATTACACCAGGGTTTCTACTAAAAGATTAAGAGAATTGAACACAAATGACGAAGCCAATTTTTGAGGATCGTAAACAGATGTAGAAAATCATCTGCATCTGCAAATGTTGCAGTATCATCTACAGCATAATATTTGAAATATTTACACTATGGCATATGCCAGAAATTATATATTGTTGGTATAGTGTAAAATTTAGTTAAAAGTTAGCTACTTACAACATGCTTTTAATTGTAACGATGCATTTAATTCAACACTTTCATTCGCGTTTTTATACTATTTTAATGATTAGTGTAATTTTTACAAAGAATCAAATCATGTGAATGAAACTTAAGAGGTAATCGTTTGCACACTTGGAAACAATAATAGAAAAATATCCATTTTTATTCAAACTGGTCTCATATAATGGCAATACTACGTCGAAATTTTTATTAATAATTTTATCTATATACAAAAAGTTACAAACAGTGGAATATAGAACCACGTCCTTTTTAGAAATAAGTCTTTAAAAATTAAGTGTATTGATTGATTAATTTTAGTTACCATCGATTTGTATGGTCTCATCTGTGATTAATTTTGCATGTTTCGCATATATTTGTTATTAGACATGACATGATGGTGATCGGTAAGAAGAAACCACTTTCGCAGATAGGTATTACTATATTTGCTTTATATTCACCACATGATATGAAGAACTTAGTACTATATATGTATGTTTAATCATTTATATTTTTTGAAGATATAAATTATTAAATACTCGTAAGGACTGTACTAGATATATTAAAATATGCGTTAAAATAAATCTTTTCGCAAAAACAGAAGTTTGATTAATATTATTATAGAATTTCGTACCTTATTACTGAAGATTAAGTCTTCTACTTTAGTGAAATAAAATCTATTGTTAAAAAGTTGATAATATCACAATGGGCAGTATAACCTAAAAAGTTTTACTTGTAATTCAAAGCTACAAATAAGATATATATACCTTGCATAGTTCAAATTTTATCTTGTCCTTGAATTGGCAATTACTATATTTGCTACGCATCAAACCAAAAATAATAGAATGTAATTATTTTTATAACTAATATATTATAAGATACTATAAGATAATTGGGAAAATATTTTAGTACGTTGGCTCGTTCGATTCTATTTTGGACACTAACGAACTTGATTAAACTTCACATAGTAATCTAGGTTATGGTTGGTACATTACAATTATTATACAACAATTACATTATTATTATTACATAATTATATATATTATTATTTATTATTACATTATTACAATTATTATTTAGGTACCTTATTTATTTTTACACTTCTATCATCTAATCGAAATTAATTTTTGTACGCAGGTCCAGTAATTATAAAAGCGAACAAAGGCCGATATAGACTTCTTTACGAGAACTACACGTACTCGAGATCTGCAAAATCCAAGAAGGGTACTGTCTGGAAGTGCTCGATGAGCAAGTTGGAAGAGTGTAAGGCAACTATCACAACTGACGACAATTTAAATGTCGTGCTGACGAAGAAGAGTCACAATCACGGACATACTCCAGATACCCCTAAACCTAAGCACGTGTACTTTTCTGTATGATAATACATTAAATCAGAACCACGAAAAGATTAGGAGACATTTGACGCTGTCAAAATGAACAGCCTCTTTTCGTGGAGAGCAACCCATATAAAAATGTAACACAAGTTTTTCATAGACGATATTTGTAATAAATAGTTAATTTTTTGCGATTTCAGAGTTGCTCTCATAAAAGTTGTCGCTTTCGACCTCCAACCTCTATTATTAAGATTTATATGCTAAATCTAATTGATATAATGTTCAGTACAAATGACACTATTGCTAAGACAGAGAAAGTTATTTTAAAATCTCTTCGTTTTATAATCAAGTGAATGTGCCATTGGAATTAATGAATTAGTGTTAAGCTTATAATTTTAGGTTAATATAAGTATGTAGAATAGAATAGAATAGAATATATCTTTATTGTACATCAGCCAATTCAAGCCATTTCAATTCAATTATGTAAGTCATTTACTATCGATTATCATGAAAAAATATTTATCTTAAGCAAACAATAAAAGCTTCGAAGGAAAGGAATACTAGGGTGATCGTGTGAAAAGTGCTGCGTTATCCTTTTTGCCTTTACCTATACCTCCCTCTCTCTTCCTCAGAGGCACACGTGCCAGTCATTTCCTCCACCACAACGTTACGAACAAGATATTTAATGCCCGGTTTTGGTTGCACATCCATGGAAGCGTGGTGTGTGGAATTCTTTACCGATACACATACGTCCTTTGTGCATCATACCTTTTGTCGTATGCTGTACTAGGTACTTTTCGTACTGCGTACCATCAGGTGTAAAGCCATTTACAATGCCCTGTATTTTAAATAAACTAGACCAACCATGGATGATATTACATATTTTAAACCGTTGGGTCTGCATTACCTACATGGTAAGGTACTTAAAAAAGGGTCGTTGCTTAGCAATATGAAATATGATTAGGTAATTATATATTTAACTTTGATTTTTATACATACTAATAGCAAAAAGCTATATCTAATTCTTAGATATATTATTAAACTACTGGGTTAGATTAAATAAGTAATTATTATGACATGTTTAATATTTGACCTAAGATTTATTATTTTAAAGTTTTATTTTGTCGTCAACTTATTAATCATCTGTTAGAATAAAGATTTCTAAGACTACGGGTTTATTACAATTAAGAATCGACGCAATAATGCGAGTTTATTTCTAATCTCTTAAGTACATCTATATTTTAATTTTGAATATTATTAGACAGCTATGAATTTGACATGTGTGTGTTAATATTAGACTTCTAAATACATTATAAACATTTAATAGATATTAAATTTTGTTTCATTTTCGGTTTAATCATTTGAAAATACTTATTGAAGAGAAAGAAATAAAAAAAATATGAAAAATCCACACTCGTAGCATTACGTTCTCGAGGTTTTATCGACATAATAATGAAAGATTGAAGTCTCAACGAGAAAAATTACACTTTTTGATTTATAGTGCTCTGACGGTAAAATTAAAAAGATTGAAAAGAACTTGGCATGAACACGTTTTTGTTGTCACACACACTTGAGTTGGAACCATTCGTTGTTGATTGAAGATAAATATCTTTTCACCATAGATTTCCATTACAGGTCCCGCTTACCTAGTCAACTCAAGACGCGGGCACCCGCTATTGATGCACCAGCAACATACATACTGGAAGCACCACACAACCCTCAAGAAGATATGTTGGTACTGCTCGTTGAATCGACGCTTGCTGTGCAAAGCGAGAGTGTACACTGACCACGAAAACAGGTTCTTAGCGAAAAAGTATCACCACTGTCATACGCCAACACCGTCTGCCAATGTGGTACCTTTTGTTTCGTCGAATTATGTAAATCCAATAGCATTTATTTGAAGGCTTTTACATATCAGTTGCTGGTGTGTACGTTACGTTACTGTGGTTGTAGTTACCCCATTACAAGGTATACCTTGTAAATCCAACAAACTTCTGTTTGAGGTTTCATCAATATCATTGGATTTACGTAATTAGGGGCAGCGGTTACCAAGGTGGTTAGGTAAACTGCTGGTAATTGTGATAGACTTTATTTTACTTAAATGCGTCTAATAAATGTGATGGGGTGTACAATATGTTTACCAATCGAATGTTAGTCGGCTGTGGGTACCTGAAAATTACCCATCTAAACACATTCATACCGATGCTGGATAATCGACTATTATTTTATAGGCCGATTACCGGAATACAGTGGTGCAACAATTTATTATAACTGACGTAGAGCTCGTCAGAGAGACAGTAAATAATACTATATCTGTTTCACAACCGTGGAGACGTACAAGGCATTATCACTATTTATTATGGTGAGATATTTGTTCCTTGAAGTAAAAACTGACGTACTTAAATGGGCATTTTATTCGTTTTATTTAAGTGCAATCTGCATCTCAAATATTCTGTATGTGTTTACTGTTAATAAAAATATTATGAGTCTAGTCAACAGTGAATTAAGTTACATTATGTTATTGTAAAGTATTAGTAACTTAATTGCTTATTAAAAGAAAGTTATTTATTGTCACGGTAATATAAGATTTTATTTTAATACCCAATAAAAAAATCACGAACTTTTTGAGTTTTTAAATGCCTAGTGAATTTTATACAGTGTAATAAAGTTGTATCAGCAAACCTTGCTTAGATAATGTTTATATTGTATGTCTCATCCCTCTGAGTTACCTCCTTAGCCCCGACTGGCTTTGACATGTTCACATGATGATAAGTGAAGACCAAGACCTACCCCGTTAAGAATTTAAAAAATCCACAAAAACAGTTACGAAAGCTGTCTTTGACACAGATTTGTATCCAGAAAAGTATTAGCATTCGGGTACTGTTTGTGAAAAAAATCTTATGACATTATTTCTAACCATATTTTTTTTAAAACCTGTTTTTGTTATTCACGCTTGATCTAACGGCTTGCGTTCTTGCTTTTTCTTTATCTTTACAGTGACAGTTGTCACGGCTGTCAACGGTGCAACCCTCCTCATGTTAAACGGATATTCCTTTTCCAATCCCTCTCCGATTTCTGGAGGCGAGAGGTGGTATTGTTCTGGGAGGACCAGATGGAAATGCAAAGTTTGTCTCCACGTCAACGACGATTATGAATTGGTGTGTATATCCCATGAACACTCGCATCTTCCGCCGGTATATGTGAAGACAGCTGATGGGTTGTATGCTGAGAAGACATCATGAACTATTGTTACTTCTAATACAAGTAGAGTGAATGGTTGATGGTTTTGGTTGAGTATAGCTTTATTTTCGACTGGCTGTGATCTTATCCTTTCTTATTCAAATCTGTTCTCTTCTAGTAATTATTATTTTTTATATCTATGTTACTGCATTTAGCTATTATTCGAAAAGCCAGTTCATGTGGTACAATTCATTATGCTTACCATGTAGTTCTAACTATGTGCTATCTGAATCAGAATTATTTTCTGTATATATATAACCATACATATATATATATACCATTTCCACTACTTGTTCATTTATCTTTAAAATAATATATACCACGACTATAGAGACCATTCTCCATTCTTCTCTTTTCGAAATATGTGCCTATAATATTCTTATTAGAAAACAAAGAAGAGGTTTTATTCTTTATAAATTTGGTTAACTATTATGAATATATAAAATAGGTATGGTATATGATAGTAAGTTTCACATTTAAATTATTGTATACTTGCAAGCCTGATTAGTTAAATATTTTAATAGAATGAATGAAATGAAATTGAATGCTCCGATAGAAATAAAATATAAAATCGGCATCACTCAGTAGCCACTACCTTAAGTTCAAAAGAAAAAGTATAGAAGTTTCCATCAAGAGTACTACTTACTCTTATTTTTTATAAGATTAATTGTGTTTAGGGAAAAGTACAAAAAGCCGCCTAAGACCAGAAAACACCTGTAAATATTAAGGGTTTTGCTAAAAGATTAAGTTATATTCTATAAAAAGGTTTTTACACATCACAATCTCGTGTTTTTTGGGTATATTGCATTATATATTGCATTATATTCATAACATAGTTCCCGAATATTTAATACATAATTACATATTATCCTGATAAAAATACCTGTAAATAGGAATACGACGAAGTAGGTATAAGTCGATATTTGTTAATGTTTCGATACTTTTAATATGTAGTTATAATTAGGTGTCTATTTATGATACGTTTTTATGCAGGGTATGTTTTGTATAAATGTTAATGTATATTATCAAAGAAAATTGTCTTATTATCTCTTTAACACTTACAAAGGTTATATAATAGCACCTAAGACTTAAGTTATATTGATTTAATTTATATTGATAATTAATTTACACTGTGAGTCTATATCTAAAGAAAATTATCAATAGGAATATTAAAAAAGTAATTAAGTTTTTTATTCAAAGATTTTGGAAATTATTACATTATCATTGAATTAGTGTAAAATTTTATTTCGACTAGTAAGTAGGTATGTATTCTTTTATTCTAAATTAATTTTTATAATTTATTTTTTAATTATTTAGTTTCATGTTCAACACAAATATCATAGTAATTATATAGATTAATTCGAAGAAGACTTATTGCATAGACCACAATCACTTCATGATATTTATGACCAATGAGGCCACGAAACATACACGACACTAATCTAAGAATGGTCTAGTACTTTATCAGTTATCACGGTTTAGTTTCATTACCATAAGAATTGAATTGCTGCTGTTACCTAAATTTTAAAGACTGCGTCCGTTCAATTTGATTAAGTATTTCAAATTTAGGTTAGAATTAATAACTATTTATATAGGTACCTATTTGTTCAAATTATTAGTAGCTAAGATAAATGGTTTATTATAAATCTTTTGGTTTTTCAAAGGTAGTTTTGTATTAAAAATCACAAAAGGTATTAAAATAATAATATAATTTTATCGCAAACAATCTTTAATTTGTTAAAATGGCAAAATGAAATCAAAGCTTAGTTATTAAGAAAGCAGCTAAAATTTTGATACCTACCTACATCAATCAAATCAACTAGGTACTTATATAGGTACCTGCAGGGATCTAGTTCGAGCTTGTAAGCCATTCATAAAATTTTCATTGAGATTCATAAAACTATTAAAAATATTATCCGTTTGAGGACAGTGTTTAATGACCTAAATTTTGTAGAAGCGCGTTTGAATTATGAATAATTCAGGGCTATAAAGTCTAATCGTGTTCACATTTATACTATAAGACTATGAAATTCACTATGAATTTCTTGATAATATTTTATCAAAGTGAGATCGTTGAATAGGTTGATACGTATTTACTCGTTTTTGATACATATTTTTAGAATTAGCACGATTTAAAAGTAATAGCCCAATATAAATTAGTGTTTTTAGATGGCAGGTAAGTTCCCCAGTATGTAGTAATAAATATTCTCGTACTATCTTCTTAAACCTTATGAAAACAACATAAAGTTTAAGATTCGAGCCTATCTAAATCATTAAGTGATTCATGAAGATTTAGTTTCAGATGTTGACAGTTGATTCCATCCTGCAAAAGCATCGTCTTGATGATTGAGGGTCATTCATTCTACCACGTGATGAAGGACACACGTTATTGGACTTGTTCGAAAAGAACGTCGAACGTGATATTTTCCTGACTATATAGTCAGGAAAATATCACGTTCGACGTAAAATAATAAATATCTACCCAATAACATAATTTACTCGCACGATATGAAATAGTTGTAACCCTATTAGAGTATTATTTAAGCATTGTTATTTAATTATATCAGTTACTAGACCCATGTTATACAAAATATGTACTAAACCATCAAATTGTTAATATTAATTTCATCTTGGCGACATTACAAAGATTCAAACTGACTGAACAATCAGACTATAATTGTATGTTAAATTAAAATTTTAATTTAATAGTTAACAATAAAAATATACGAAATTGTCGTATAAAAAATCACTAAGTAGGTATGCTTTTTTTAAATATTTTCACGAAATAATGTTTTTCTTTTCAGGGTTAATATGCAAGTTCATCCCTTCCAGAGTGGGCAAACACCCTATTCTCATGATAGGTGACTACACTTATAGTCAAATCAAAACCAACGGCCGATACTGGATGTGCTCAAAAAGAATGTCTGCTAAATGCAAGGCCAGGGTGAGGTTAGACGACGACAGGAATGTCATAATGTACGACCGTATACACACACATGGACCTGAAAATATTATGCATGTTAATGGAAAATACTATAAGGTATAGTTTGTTTTTATACATAGCTAGACAAAGGCATATGATGGTAAGCAATAGTGCCGTTGAAACTGGCGTGGAGCCTGTAGCAGATGCGAAGAATAGGCCTTTGATTTCGTATGATCATTTCAAAAGCTACTTGAGTAAATGGTAGGTATTATACTAGGGATGGTTTAACATACCACGAAAAACCATGAGGACTTGGGCGCAGTGCACACCACGGCGCAAGACCGTAGCTTAAGCTTTCTTACCATATGGATAAACTGTCACTGATAAACCGTAAGAAGAGTCGACATGAGAAGATAGCAATGCAGCTCGAACACACATGCCGCCTTCACCTTGCTGGATCATATGGTTTTTCACGATCCTTTAACAGGAAAACGTGTTATAGAAAGGAGGAAACACGAGTACGGGTAAAGAATTTCAAATGTTGGCCATATGAGAAAAAAAACTGGTTATGTACTAAATTTCTTTCGCCTGATGTGGTGCGCACTGTACATGGATGATTGGGAAGTCCATCACGCGTGTTTTTGATTAGAAAAGGCGAAGATGAGATAACGGCGACAAATTTGAAATTCTATTTTCTAAGGCCGATGATTAAAAAGAATCTCGAATAATATCGATTGTAAATTGTAATATTGAGAAGCTGGTTGTACTTAATAAAGCTATTTTTAATTTTGAACAAAATATATGCTGGAAATTAAGTTTGTATAAAATAAGAACTAATTACTATAGAGTATTTATATCTAAATAAGATAAGATATCTAACTAAAATAAGGTTTATGTAAAATAAACTAGACAGTAAAAATGCAGAATAGATAGGGCCTATAAGAATGAAATAACCGGTATAAATGAAAGAACGTTACAAATTTTTCATGTTAAGTATTTCATATATAGGTAACATTTGTTTAAACGTAAAGAATATTTATGAATAATCAACATTGGAATATAAAATATAGTTTACACCTAACAAGACCATCGAAAGTAGCTACTCGAAATAATAAAAAATAATACCAGTTAAAGTAATACCCAATAATAAGCAAGATTTCATATTACCCTAAATAAGAATATACTTAAGTATTTGCTCTCAATATAGCTGGAAAAAAGGATAGCAGTATAGTATAAGCGGATAGCAGGATAGGATTTCACGTTTAGAATGGGTTGTTCAATTGAAGAAAGCAGCTATCCTCATTGTTTGAAAATGTCTGTAAACTTTTACATAAAAAAATCATCGTTAGTACATTGTTATCAATGTAATAAGTTTTTACCGATAATCCGATTTTGGATCAGATCTCTTTAATTACAAATGTTCTGGAAATGTCTACAATACGATAAATGTTTCTTTAGTTCATAAATACTTGTTATAATTTACATAGAATTTAATGTACAAAGCTGAAGTTATCACGTAAATTATAGAATAAATATCATATAGGAAACATTATGCATTAGTAGAAAACCAGTGACGGTAAAACTATGTTAATAGAAGGTAAATAGATATAAAATAAATAATAGTAAGTGCTAATGTGCGATGTCAAAATAAAGTGCCCCTGCATTGAACCAATTGAGCAGTATTCAGTCAGCTTAGATAAAAGTTTGAACTTAATACTAGTCGAGAATACACAGTCACCAACCAATACTGTTTCAGGGAATACCCGAAAAAGTATTGGATGATGACGTGGACAGAATCATGTAGCCGATTAAAATGAAATCTGTAGATGTCCTGTTGTGTATTTATTAAGACCCATGTCAGTCCATGTCTATAAATTGTGAAAAATGATCTCATTATTTGATTCCAATATTAAACCTGACAAAAATAAAATAATTGACTGTTATTATGGTTATTTCATTTAATGTGTAAAATTAGTGCCCTAAGTAAAAATATTGAATTTCTATATAAAAATAATAGTTATTTTCTACAGAAGAAGAATTTGTAGAAGAGTATCTCGATGCAGATGAAGTAGGACCGACTGTCACGATGAAGAAAAAAGAGGAAGATAAATACAACGACGACAGCGATGAAGAGGCAATGTTTTTAATGTCTAGAAAAGGCAGAACTATTCTACAGTATAAAGGACAACGATACAGAAAAAGTTATGTGACCAAAAATGGAATTAGATGGATTTGTTCGGTCGACAAATCCTGTACAGCATCCGTTTACTTAAATGAAGAAAATGAAATCATAGTGGCAGATTTGGACCATGCACATTCGCCTCCGGCAAGAATAGATTACGTGGATGAAAAACAGGAAGGTAATTTCACTAATTACTTCCAATTTAAATTTCTTTTCTCCATTTGTAATCGGACCAGATACTGAATTAAATACAACTACACACAACACACTTAATATCAAAATTTAAGTGCAATGACTTGGTTTGATTGACTCAAGTATTATTTCACATATAATTTATCAAAGTTAGCCCAATTTTAGAGCTAAACGTTATGAAACACCCTTTTTCGAAAAACCACTTAAATGGATATATAAATTTGATTTGAATTTCTTAACCACAGAGTAGCTTGTTACTTGTGATATTAAATTCACTTTTGCGTGTCGCTCATGAAATTCTCTTCGAGTTATACAAAAATTGTAGGCGGAATCTTGCGTATAATTAAAACCGATATGGAGATTCCTCTTGAGATAGTGCTCGTCGTGTGGTGTCGATTCGTGCAGATGAAAGTGCAGTGAAACTCAAACTAGTCCCGTGTCAAATTGAGTATATTTTCTATTTTTACAGACTCAGCGGTTATTCTAACGTCACGTAAAGGTAAAGAAATATTACTATTTCGACAACACACCTACAGAAAGCAGTACACGAAAGGCTCAAGGTGCAGATGGGTATGTTCTAATTTGAAGAATTGCCGTGGCGTTGTCTTTACCGATGAGAACAATTTAATCGTCTCAGTGTTCGACGAACATTGTCATCCACCACCTAAGTATTATTTGAACCCTGATAACGTTTTAAATGCATTGAGAGAACCGCTAGTAAGCAATTAAGACCGATAATTGGTATGAGTGCAAGGTTAATGTAAGTAAGAAATTATTTTATTAATTTAATTTTAGATAATATTTCTAGGTTCTCTTTTTTATTTTTTTATTTTTGAAATATCACTGTATTAAAGCGAACTAAACATAAAAACAATTACTTATTCAAATCGGTCAAGCCGTTCTTTAGTTTAATAATTAATAGTAATTGAGTTGTCAGAAAAAATATTTATTTAATTATAAGATATAATATTATATTTTAAGTTTTGTATGAGTATATTGGGTTTGGTTCATCAGTTAGGGTTAACTGTTAAAGTATGAGACAGTTTTCGTACCCTTGCAACTTTTGTGATTAGTTGACTGAAATATTTTAATGGCTGTTAAAAATAAAAGCTTTTGTGCTAGTAATTTAGGTACGCTTCATAGAGTATACACTTGATACTGATTACACACGGTAGGTTATCTATAACTGTTTTTTAACTATGTTTTAAAATGTTACGAAAAGTAAAACAAAATTGGACCCATCAAATAACTAAAAAAAACATTTTAATTATTTAACAGGAAAAGCTTTCATTTTACAAAAAAAAAAGAATTTAGTTTTAGTATAGAAAGTAACTCATAATTAGGTTTACTCATACCAAATATATACTTCATAACTTTTATATATAAATACATATGAATAAACAATAGGTAACTACTCATATAAAAAAACATTAAAATAATAATATTTTATGCAAATTCTAGTAGATATTTTCTTGGATTTAGTGATGTAACACTTCTTGTATAACTTTCAATAGGTCCTAAATATGTCGCACTATACAGCTGTGCTTTCGCATTCAAATAAAGAGAACGTGGTGCAATATATTGCACTTAATTTTAGATTAGATGTTATTGTGCCTATGACGTAGACGTACTTCAGATGGACCCGAATCTGAAGTAAATTCAAAAGGAGCACATATTCTATTGATTGTAAATTAATTTCAGTAATTTGTGCCGAATAAGGTTTCCGTGTTTCTAGACAATAAGTTTAATATTAGATGATTGTTATATATAATGAAATGTAATAATATAATGCTGTAAATATGTGTAATAAGTGTATTCTTTTATCAATTAAATATTACAGATATTTAAAATTATTTTTTCATAGGTGTTCTATTTTTCCTCGAAGTTGATAAGACCTTAATTAAGAAAAGGCCCTTCACATGCTAGTAAAACAACTAAAAATTTAGAAACTATGTGTCTACATTTTTAAAAATAATTGAGTCACCATTATCATCGTTCATCCACTTAAAACAAACGTCTTAAAGGATAGCTCAATAATCAACAGTTGAAATCGGATGCGAAGAAACGAATTCTTTGAACTGTATTCACCACTGCCATCTAGCGGCAGCTGGAGGCAACAGAAACGAACTGATTTAAACCATCTTTTATCTTACCTTCTCATGACCGTCAAATTGGTGACTTCAGAAACTAGGCTAAGTTCTTAAATTTGTGGACAAGGTTTCTTTGTCACTCACTATAGTTATTGGCACAAATTTTATAACCATACAATATTTTATATTATTGGGTTTATAGAGATTCGGAATATAGTGAGTATTAAAAAATGTTGAAGATTCCTTATATAATCCTGATAATAACCCTAAAATGACTATTTTAGGGTTATAATGACTATTTACTTATTATTAAATAACCCTAAAATGACTATTTTAGGGTTATTTAGGTAAATAGTAAAGCATAATTATTTTATTAACTTTTAAAAGTTAAAAAAATAATTACCTTTTTCTAGACACTAACTCCGCGACAAAAAGTAGCACATACAGACGGTCAGTTCGATGGGAAGAATCTACAAGGCACATAAAAGATAAGGAATAATAATAATCCTGTGCCTTTTTGGTGTTTTGAAGTCGGTTTTTTTGAGCCGCCTCAAGAGCATACTCTATGGAATTAATTTTGAAAATCCGTTCATAAGTTTCAGTTATAAACGGAACTGTGTATAACGTTTAAAATGAATTTATATATATATCATAGAAAATATTTTTTACCATGTTTTAACAGGCAGCATAATAGTTAGCACGACTTAAACACTATCAATAATATTTTTCCTCTTTAATAAATTAAGTTTTATAAATTTGTGTATTACTTATAACAGAATTAAAGGAAAAACAAAAAATAAACTTGTTGTTTATTTCAAAAAGTCACAGTTTATAAAGTTTTGGAGAAGTTCTTACACTAATTATTTTAAAAATACATAATTAAATTCACAGTAAAATTTTATATGTAGGAAAATTATTACTATTAGATAAACGTCTCCGAATAACATCTTTTTTACCCTTTTTTCATTTAATTTAATGAACAACATAAAAATTGAGCATTAGAATTTGTAATCAGTCTTATAAGATTATTGGTACGTTGCTATAAATACATGCATTACAATTTATTTAATCTAGGTATACAAAAAGTAAGTATAAAATAATTTGCAACCTAATAATCACTTATATGCTATCAGTCAAAGTTTGTACCATTGTTATTATAAAGTATACTTAATACTAGACTGTACTCTACTAGATTAAAAATGAGGTAGATTGTTCCTGTTTAGTTTATGCTTATTTAAGAAGCGACTCCCAAAATACAATTCAGAATTCCATAATAAAACAGGGAATGTGATGACACATACCCTGCTTCATAACCATATAGCTCAGAAGTGTATTGATGTAAGTTACAAAAATTATTTTCATGTATCTATTGGAAATATTTTTATTGATATAGTTCGGTAAAGTAAGGAGAATTTGGTTATATTCTCACAAAAATGTACATTTTCCAATCTAAAAATTTTACTAAAAATGGAAAGAACTATTTTTTTAATGTCACTTGTATAGAGAGTGTGCTGGATTTAATATACTTCTTTAAACTAATTTGTATTTAGGAAACCACTGTAAATTAATAAGTCATCAGACAACCTTAAATGATCCATCATTTCTCCGATAAAATCCAGGTGCAGGATGATTGTGGGTGTTACGAACCCTCTTGATCATGTTACCTTGCCGATGAACAGCTGTTGTAACATCAACATGGCATCCAGTCTTGGTCCTTGATGTACAATACCACTGCTTCTTTCCATAAGCCAATTTGTTTTTAAGTCGAAATGCAAAGCCATTATGTACAAGTAACAGACTGCCTTTTCTTGTTGGAATGAAATTTGCCACTGAAATAACATGACAATATTTAGGCAATGTAAAAAAGAAATCAATAAAATAAATCGGCACACAAATACAAATGAAAACACTTTTTCAAGGAGTATCTTTTAAACATTTTTTATTAACTCTTACTATTTAGTTTTAAGAATACATTATGTCTAGCTACCATTATAAATCCACATAAGTGTGAAAATTGTTTCATGCTTAAAACTAAGTCTAACATACTTTACTTCTTTATATTACCCATAAAATATAATATATAATAACCAAGAAATTGGTACACCAATCTAGTTATTCATCTAGATCATGAAATAATATCTATTGTATCAACGAAAGAGATGCATGCATAATCATTCCAGAAATGGTTACTATACTTTTTTGGATAATAAACTTCAAAAATTTTAAAAAACTCGTAAAACATTATCTGAACAAACTATTGTAAAATGGTATCTTTCGGAAAGTAGTTTCAAATTACAATAAAAAAATACAATAAAATATACATATTTTGCAAATGACAGTCAATAAGCCAACCAATTTATGCTTTTGAGCGATAATCATAACAACAGGGTACAATATCTAAACATTCCTAACACAAGATACAAATGAAAATAACATTGCTCTATTGAAAACCTATTAGAAAAGTTACAATCAATTACATAATTATTGTAGCTTTACAATAAAATAAGATATATTATAACGTAATAGATTAAAAAAACATAAGTGAAGGAACTTCTATCCGATGTAAAAAATAAACTATAAAAAATTAATAAAGTTATGTAGTAATACGGAGCTAGTTATTATAAAACATTAAGTAACAAATTATATAACAATCATATTAACAATACGATTACAAATTATGAAAATTAGCAATATATTATGTATTCACCCAAATACTGTTTTTTTCCATAAAAAAATCAGTTTAAGCATATCAAACAACTTTTTGGTTCAATTCTCCTATTACAGGGAAAGCAAAGGGAACTGAAGCCAATAAGTCCATGTCTTATTTTGTTATTTCTTTGTTAATGGCATCAAGATACTGGTGTTATGTATCCCTTTACCACATATACGTAATAAATATGAAAATGAAATTTTATATTAATGATTACGAAGAAATGATAAGTAGCTTAGAAAGAAATGATAAAAAATTAACCAACCCTTCAAATACATGAATAAAAATGAAATACTACAAAATTTCACGTTAGTCACCAATCCATACTGAATTATGTATTCCATATATTGCACGATGTATCGGTCTATTTTGGTGTGAAACTACACTATTATCAAACAAAAAATTTCACTGAAACACAAACAACAGCACCCTACCGTAGTAATGGTAAGCGCCGCCTTTATGTTGATAACTCAACAAAAAATATGAAAATGAAATATAACTTTAACAATTAAACGGTGAAATAATACAATCATTAGAATGTATTAATACACTAATGTAAAAAAAATATCAAAACCTACAAATGAATTAATGCAAATCGAGTACTAAAAATCACACGTAAGTTACCAATCAATACTGAATTATGAATTCCAAATATTGCATGATATCTCGATTTTTTTTGGAATTAAACTATACCATGTTCACAAAAAAAATACCCTATAAAACATTATATGAAATAAACATATTCTATACAATCGACCACATCATCAGCGCTAAAAACTTGTTAAGTTCTCTCACTATTACAAGGAAGGCAAAAGGAAATTTAAGACCATACAGCCATGTCCTTATCAAATTTATTTTCCTTTATTTCTGGTTCTAGTGTACATGTGTAGCGTATCCCTATCCCTGTACTTGCGAGAAAAATGATTTCAAAGTATTCAAGAAAGAATAAAGTCTTGTTTTCTAATAAATATTTTCAAGAGATAAGAATGAATATTGTATGAAGTTAATACTGCTCCAAGTTCTTTGAAGCCAAACCAAAATTATAAAAAAAATAATGTCATTGTCAAATTTAACGTTCTATGTATCATAATTATCGCATGTTTGTCAAAGTAGTTCATAATCGTAAATGAAAAAATCTGATTTGAAGTATTGTTATATATTATATACTATTACTAACAAATTAATAATATGTCTATGACTGAAACATTACTGTTATGTAAAAAATATTTATTTACTGTGAAAGAGTGCTGTATGAATAGTTATCAAAGAACTTCAAACTTGGTGAATGTGATACTTTTGTAGATTGAATATATCTACACAGCGTGATTTTATCCAAAAAATGATTAATTTCGGTTTAATACTAATGCACGTTTGTTATTTAAAATAAATGCGCCACAGTACCGACTAAGTAACTTTTTATTAGTTCTTTAGTAATTTCTGGTTATATTAATCGAGGTTACAATTGTTGTACAACAACTGTAGTAAAAGAAAATGAACGTGCTTATATATTTCCATTTAAATTTGTAAAATAACCAAGAAAAATTTTAAAAACTTCTAATAAGTTACTGGTGATACCCATTGTTTATTTTGTTAGGTAGTTTAATTATTTTTCCTATACTACCTACCTATATAATTATTATTGTATAGGTAGTAGCTGTTGAGTATGTTTAATTAATATTATTGATGTTCTTAAAATATATAGTAATTTGTAACTCCTGTCACTCTTGATATTCCTATCAAAAATATGCTCAAGTATACCAAAATACTTTTGTGATTAAATGATTTTTAATTGTAAGTTGTTTTATTTTATAACCTCGTATTTAAATGCAGTACCTAATTAGTTGTTAATTTAATCTTTGTCATAAATTGAGCTTATATCATTTTTGATTTATTTTCAGGTATATTTATTAATACAAGAGGTAATTCTAAACTTTTTATATATCAAAACCATACATTCAGGTTCATGTACAAAAAGGCATATGGCAGTCAGCTTTGGTATTGCTGGTATTTCTTCAGTCGATGTTGTCCAGCTAAATTAAGAATAAACAATGCTGGAATAGTGACAGAAACCATAGGAAGACACAACCATGATCCTCCTACATGTTGGATGACACCAGACGGGAAATCATATAGTTTGCCTCCACTACCCGATAAAAACACTCCATAGTTTAGTTTTGTATGACAATTAAAAAGTATTTCAAAGCAATATCTGTTTCACTGCCTTTTATTTAGTTGTGAATAAACGACCTAGTTGTAAAAATGAGATTGTATTTTGCAATTTTATTGCATAATTTTAATAATTCGTGTGAATTCTGATGATTAACTAAAACCTTTCCTTAAAGAATTTGATATACTAATTTTAATAAGTTTTTGTTAGGCATCAGAATTAGCATCTGTGTTAGTATTTTATTTATCACTTCTTAATAAAGGATTATTAGATAATATAAAATATTACATAGCTCATAAGATAAGTATACAATGTTGATAAATATAACAAAGATTTTAGCTATGTGTTACATTTATTTGTTTCATAATTTAAAATGAGGCAGAAATACATGTATAACTTGTTGACATTTAGAACTGCATGTTTTAACCAAATATTTATTGTGCATTTTGTAGTGTATTTATTTTCTAAGATAAGAATGATTGTTTTATGTATGTACCTACAATCGCAAGCAATAATTTGTTATTAAAAGTTGATGACTTATTCTAAAGTTCTATTGCCATGAAAGGTAGGATAGATGTTAGAATAATGTTTTGTTATAGATATTAATTTTTAACAACATTTCCTATGTATTTTTAAGTAGTTTTATGTACAATGACAAATGATAATGATTAAAAAACATTTTTTATGTCAGCACATGGTATAAGTTCATTTATTACATATGTGTGTATGTGTGTGTGTATAAAATATATATAGATATTTTATTTATTGTCAAAGTTGATTGATAATTGAAAATTAAGTTGTTGATTGATAAGTGATTTAAAATGACACTGAAATTATTGTATATAATGATATACAATAATTTCAGTGTCATTTTAAATCACTTGGCAAATCATAGTGTCACAATCTTCAGATTTTGTTGGAACATCTATTTAATTTAAAAGAAAAAAGGAACTGATTTTTCTTTTGGTTATATGTCATAAACTCTCATTTTGCATCGCGGTACCTAAGACCCGCACCGCACTCACTGTACCTACTTAATACATATACATATTGATGGATCTTTTTGCACTGTTTATGTCAACTTTTTTTCCACAATGGATGTGTTAGAATAGTCTTGTCTCTGAAAAACGATAGTTCTGGATCGTAAAACGGCTGGTTTGCATAATTTACAGTCTCCTCTAACTCGCATGGTTCATAGGTAGCTCTAGTGTAGTTATTAAATAATACACCAGAGGTTCCAACGTAATAAATTTCATCCGTATCGAAACGTTTCGATTATGGTATCGTTTACATGACAAATGGTATCCTAAACTTCATAACAGAGACGCTGTTTTTGTTTTATATCATTTAGCATCTAACCACAAACACAATCGAGACGGTTCAATTACATTGAAATATTTGTAAGGAGTAGGTTCTGTGAAAAATAATATTGGTGCAAAGGTCAGCTTAAGAAGTAGATTTTCACTTTAGTAGAATGTACCAATTATTGAGTTTGTTAGTATAGTTATTAATGCATACTTAATGGTTGGTCTGACATAGTAACAAAGTTGTAATCTACTTCTGCAACGACTACATTTAGCCTATATCTCTCCGAGTATACCTACCAAAACAAAATGGAGACATCACTAGAATAAACTTTGAAGTTACAAACTTGGACGAACTCAGATTCTATGAACATTAACAAAATAAGGCTTCTATTGCTAGTAATAACATACATTGAAAATCTTTTCTGCTTGTTATTATTATGTTCTCTAGAGGTAAATTTATACAGAAAGAATAGGCACACTACATTTAGATAGATTAAACATAGAGACGAAGATAGAGAACTGGTTCCTAAAACTATACATGTATGGTTTAACTATACACCTTATGTTTTTATAAGTTGCCAATCATATTGAGATATTAGAATATAATAAAACTTTATTCAGTACGAATTGAAACCGAATAGATCTCCGCTCAGTATTAGGTAACCTTTGCCATGACACTGGTTTTCTACGGATACTGGTGCATTGGTAGTACACCAATGCACCAGGTTAATCAAATGAAATTAAATTTCATAAAAATACAAAGGGCTTACTTATTACGATTCTTCCAAATACACTAGAAGGACGTTACCTACTCTATACACATGTTTAAAGATGACTGATGACATTATTTAAGGTTTATAAAATAGCAACTTTTAAACTTTTTTGCTTTACTTTAACACGCGTCAGAAACAACAAGTTAAAAGAGTATGAATCGTCTTAGTGTTAACGTACTTGACATTTGAAATTGGAATGAAAAATAAACATATCACCTACATTTTTTTAAAGAGAATACCAAGAGAATCGCCGCCAATGACCCTAATATAGAGTGCACAGGTAAATTAGTCCCAATGGAAAGTCTGTATCTATAATGCAATAATGGGTTTAGTAAGTAAGTAAAAATTTATGACATAAGACTAACACAGTAGATAACAAGTACCTATTAATCGCGATAAAATCAATGATAACCATCTTCAGTCAGGTATTGTATGTTGGAATTTCCCAGAAACAAGTGATAGTAAAAAGTAAGTACATTTACTTGTATACATTCACTATGTATTTTATTAACTGCGTAGAATTTTCCAAGGGAATAAATCTATAATAATGTATCAATTACTTAAATTAATCACATGTTTTTTAAACTATCCAAACATAATAGCTACATTCTGATCATGATTCTAATTTGGTTAGCATTAAAATTATTGGTAAGCATTTGGCCTTTTTTAATGGAATAAAATTATTTATTGCACAAACTGTGTAAAAAATATTGCGGTTTAGTTTATATACTAATAAGTTATTTTTTGTCCAAAGCTTTCAAATATGTAGGTAGATGATTAAATAATTTGAACACTTTTATACCTGTGAAAAATCCACTTTTACAATACAAAAATTATACATAGTTATATTAGTTTCACACGTTTGAACTAGCATTCGATTTTTACAGTCGTTCTTTACAAAAACTGATTACTCTAATATACAAATACGAGTCGGTGTCAAATAACACTAAATACGACATTATGACTTGCGAAGGAGTATCCATGTGCTGTATACATTTTTTAGTAGTAGAATAAATGTTTGTTGTTATATTACGGAGTTGCCCACAACAATATCCATTAAAATTTGAGGTATTAAACATGAAGTCGATTTACCTATGTTGCCAATAGAATAAAATAAGATAATTATTACTCAAAGGTATATACGAATCTGCATTAAAGTAATAATGCTTAATATAAACATCGGTGAATCCACTTAGTTATCTGTCTGTAAATTCACAGGAGAAAGGAGCGTTTTAATTTTTTTGCTTCCATTATACTATACAAGGTATCATATACACAGTACTTGTGAACTGGAAACATCCCAACACGTGCTTATTTAAGTGTTTTTGTTTTCGGAGCAAAGGTAAGGTTAAGTTGCAATAGAAAATTTAAACTTTATTTATGCCCTCATAAGAACGTTGAGTTTAAAGTTGCGCAATGCGCGAATCTTTGGTTTTGCAATACTATTAGCTTTTGATATCCAGATGTACAAAATCTTGATAAGTTTATGAACAGACGAATAGAAATAGGTTCTACAGGATTTCTCCCCTTCCGAGCAGAGAATTCGTATAAGCTTTCAATCGTCGACAATAATAAAAGCTTTCTGAAAACTATGGATAACTTCATGATACTCGTTAAGTTGGACACTGTGATAGCGGAGAGTTCACTATCTAATAATTAAGAATTTTAATTATTAGATAATGATTATATCATTTACTGTCTGCTCACAGTTAAGTTACAATCACGATAGTTATTACCATAATCCTACACGTGGCGCGCCCAAACTTGAAACGTAAATGTGCCAAGGTTAGGCGTGTTTAATTCGCTAACTCGGACTTTGTTCTGTTTGTTTTTTGTTCCGCGATAGTTGAAATAGATATCATTATTTTGAGTGGTTTGGAACTGATATGGTTGTAAATAAAAATATTTTAGTAATTATTCTGCCTACTAATTATTTTACACGTATATATTCTTAGATGCTATCAATTTATATTATAATACCTTCTTTAAGTAGCTAATGGTGTGCTTAAAGCACCAAACTGATATTAATTTTTAGCGGTAATGGGAGTTTAGAAATATCCTGACTATTAACTGCAAATGATAGCTTACACATTTTAATATTTGCGACCTCACAGATGTTAAATGCAAGAATCTAGTGGAGTAAGCTGGTCAGAACAGCTTTCGACACATATCAGTCCGCCTTACACCTCACACTTAACGATATACCAAAATAAACTTTTGATTAGCAGAGCACCAGTAATTATAAATATGCTGGAAAATTATATCACTTCGAGGAAGGACATAATATTTGGCTTTGTTTGGTTATTTCGACTTTATATCCATAGATTTTTGAAGAGGTTGAATAGACTTTTGCTTGAACACGTGTGATACGTATATTATTTATATTAAATAATAATATTTATTACAGCATTAGTTAAAATACTCAATGGCTAAAGTTTGTTACATTATCGTATTGCAAATTAATTCGACCGATTAGATAAATCTAAAAATTAATGTCAGCGCAAAGTTCATGGTTGATGCGAACCTTATCAGGAGACCAGTTTTTTTTAACGTAGCTAGTTGTTGTTCGTGGAATTCGAATTTAGTATGCATATATTTACGAGAAATCTTGCGTGATTTGCATGCTACGTTTTAGATGAAAATGCGATAAATCAGGTTTTCGCAAACATTCAAAACATATGACATTTACAGGCTGTTCCTCGTTCGTTCGGTTACTTACTGCTGAGCGTCGTAATGACCCACACCGGGTTACCGGGTTTTAAGGAGATGATCGAAAACCTTGGTGAATCTTAAAGCCATTGGAAATGAAGAGATAGACCTTAAATCCCTTATTAGCGGTGTTGTAGAGGATCGACCTATTTTCACACAATGTGTCTTTCTAAAAGTCTCGAAACAGCGTTATCTCTCCGTATTCGTGTTTTCACCTATTTATTATTTACACATTTTAATTCTGTGCAAAGTTTGAGACATGGTCTTACTTTCGGAAACTGTATATGAATTGGGCTAGATTTTGGCTTCTCCAGCTTATAAAGGTATATCTGAAATGTTTAACATAAACATTAAAAAACATTTTAGACATAAAACATTAAAACATTTTAGATACAATAATTTAACAATGTTTATCGGTATCAGAAACAATGGTATACCATTATTTAATTGGCTTATCCGTAAATATAATATATGTAACAACATCATGCATCAACAAAGAAAGAAACAAAACCAGGAATTTTCATTAATCAAGTACCAGACATCTGCTAGATCTATTTCATTTCAAAAAATGAAAATAGGTTCTTAATAACATAAAGCTTAAAATAACAAAATACTACTACTATTTGTATCACTTAAAAAGATAATGACAATTAATCGTTTCAACCTATAAATAAAATAATGAAACATAAAAATATAGAACATATTTATTCTTTCCTCTGCGGTTTCTACAGTCTACGTTAACCGTTTACCGAGTTACGTTAATCGGGTAGCTGATCGATCAGCTTCAACTCTTCGTCACTGCCAGCCTGCGGGCGTTCACAGTCAATAGATTCTCAGATGGATAACTACTTTACAGATTAATACATAATAAGTATTTAAGTCTTATTATATTATTAACAAATATATGTAAAAATGTGTACGCCTTATGGTACAAAGCTGCACATTGTTAATAAATTATAATTATGACATCTTGTATTTACCTTTGTTCCAAATAAATGAATGAGTACCGGAAAACTCAGAGTTTTCCAGTGACCGGGTCAGTGGCAATGACGTCACAGATAATGATACAAATGATACACCGCAATCTAAAGTCCATAGGGCGATTCGACATCAACAAACAAAACGTCAGTGTCAACTAGGTACTATTTGTTTTTATAAATAGTGATACCAGGGATATAGAGTGAGTGTTTGTTACCTACATAGGTTTAGGATAAGAATTGAAAGGAGCCTTAGCCTAATTCTGGTAGCTAACTCTTAAATCTAAATGTTCAGTGCAAGTGACGAACCTATTAGTTTTAAGACATTTAACTGTCAATAGAATTTATAATTCTAACTAACATTGGCAACAAAAGTAGTTTAGTTTCTGGATGGATGGGAAAATTTTAATAAACACAGCTAAATACTGTGTTTATTAAAATCTTTATTAAATTTAAGGACATAGAGACGTATAGGTACCTATACGTCTTATTGTGGTACACAATTTACGTTACACATAATCGCAGACGAAAGGACGCTGACGCAGGAGCAAATACCACCATTTTGCAACCAATACTTCCTCAGGTCGTCCTCAGCGAACGTGCAAGAATGATAGACTAATTGGATATCTATTATTTTATTATACAGTACTTTCAATAGAAATTTGTAGTTTTGTTTATAATACCAATAAGGCAAACTATGATTACTGATTCAGGTAGGCAATAAAATAAGTTCCAAATCAATTTAGATACTTCTTGCATAAAAAATACCCTCGAATAACCTTATTTAAGTAGCAATTAAAAGCTAATTTTTAATGGGTAGATATTATAAGGTAATTGGTGCATACCTTATCCCTATCAAGCCGAAATCCATAGTTATATAAGTTAATATGTACTGAGAAGTTATCAAACATTATTTTAAAAATTTGAAAATAATCGGTTGGGGATTTTTTTTTCACAGTTTATATGAAAATTCAAGACATTTTTTGTCAAATTAATTTATATTGATGGTAAGATACAAAGTTAATTTACAGTTACAAGTACACGGTTCTGTGTGAGCTCGTGTGGCACCCAAATATCAAGCTTTTTTGTGTACCCAGCCTTTTTTCAAATGGGTCATAACTGATTTGTGGTCAATTTCCAATTTTTCAATTTTGTTACTGCTGGAATGCCGACTTCACTCCATTTTTTCAAAATAGCGCCCATTTTACCTGTAACAGGGCGACCAGAGCGAGGTGAATCTTTGACATCAAAATTCCTGGAATGCAAACGCTTAAACCAGTTTTGTGCTTCTCTTACTGACACTACATCAGATTCATAAACGTGTCAATTATTTTTCCCGGCTAGCGTTGCATTATTTCCTTTTTTTTAAATAAAAATTTAAAATATGTCTAATTTCTTCATTCGATTCGCTCATTTTGACAGAAAGAAAACCAAATGAAAAATAGTGTGAAACAAAATTTTTATAATTTCATTGTTTGTTCGAAATGTTACCTTTTTAATGTCATAAAAACCAACCAGATACAAATAGTATAGCCAAAGATATTTTATTACAAGTTTTTACATACTATGTGCGAAAAGAATTTCCCCGACAGTAATCATTGTCCCGACCTAATATATTTCAAATTTCTCCTTGCAAATAGTTCGGTCGCTATACAAAATGTATGGTAGATTTTAAAATCTTATAATTTTGAATTAAGGTATATAGCTATGTTTACATCGGTAGATTAATGTTTTTGTACCAAATATACAGATTATTGTGCTACAGATTTATTGGTACAACTAACGACATCTATTAGAAGCAAGTAGCAACGTCAAAAATCAATGGTGAAATTGGCAATGGGCCCGATTCTGAAGGTACAATCATTCCATTTCTTTTAAATAATTCTTTTCGGGATCTTGGAATTCTTTATTGCAATCAGTAATCTTTTGCATTGCAGTAAATTTAGATTAGGAGGATGTATTTAAATGTGGCCTATTATAAAACAACAAATTTAATACTGGACATATCTATTAAAGAAATGAAAAAGGGCACACTTTAAAATAAAATTAATAATATTTTAGAGCATGCCGTGAGTAGCAGGACCATTATATGATTTTTTTTTTCCTTTTTGAAACATGTCTTCTACTTGTGTTATTGGCGCATTCCTTATGAATTCCAAGTGCAGTTTTTTGCTGAGAACCTTCTTTGATGAAATCTGTGTCATTCATTTCTTTCATTTATCACATTAATAAACTCCAAACTAACCGTCATACCGTCCAGTATCCCGAAGCAGTATTGGAAAATAAAATTACGCAAGACATGGCTGTATGAGTTCAAATTCCTTTATTTTCACTTTAATGAAAAAAAAGTAGTTTGACATTACGTTGCGTCACTTTCGATTGACTGAATTTATTTTACAGTATATTTATTTTTAAATAAAATTTGATGTGTATTGTATTTGAATGATATTTTATCAGACTCAGTACTTCATTTTTTACACAATGCATATTTTATAACAATTACATGTGGTGGCAAGCCATGACAATAAAAACAATACTGATTCACAAATTCTTGTGTAGTGCAAATATCGTTGTTGTTACAAAAAAATATTTTAAATAGTTATTAATCGAGTGTAAATCTTACAGGTGATGATGTTGTGCAGTGTGTACCAACAAAAAAGGGGCATCAAATTCTATATAAAGGATATACATACGTGTTTAGAAGTAGGTTACAATGTGGTGCAGAACAGTGGTGTTGCTCATTTCGCCAAAAAACAGGTTGTATTTCCCTTATAAACATGCAGGCATATGGTGTTGAGGTTGTAAGAGACTTCCATAACCATAAAAAACCAATGTTTACAGACTGACCATTGTTACAGTAAAGTATTATCTTTGCCTTTGCAAGTAATTACATTTATGTGTTGATAGCATATAATCAATAATAAATGTACAGAACCAATTTTTTAAAAATATTTTTTTTGTATCATTAATTTTAAAGGAATGTGTATATAAATATGTTATTCTATTTCCAACAATAAATTATTGAAAATATCACAACTAGTCATAAATTAAAAATGATCCAATTTTTTAGAAGAAAATTGTAACACCAATGTCATGTCATTATAAAATAATTGTCGGATTTGAATACAGTAACCGTGATACCTATGTTATTGAATAGAAATTAAATACATGAAATCAAAATGTGTTTTATTTTCCTCTGTAAGCTTGATTTAGTGTAGATAGTTGTATTGTCACTAGCTAGTAATTTAAGTACCTAGTATTAATTTCATAATTTTTCCTGCTTGTTTCATATTGAATTGAACTTTCAGAAAACAGCAAGCCTGATTGGGTGTCTATTTATTACTTGAAGATAAATAATGATCAAATGAAGTGTAATATTTGTGAGGCAACACTTAATGCAGATGAAAAAAGTAAGAAGTTGTTGGAACATATTATAAGCTCACACAGAGAAGTCTATGAACTGCATAAGGAAAATCCAGAAGCAACTGTTGGATTTCAAATTGAGTTTCTTAATTATGATATGAAAGATGATGGTGATGCAAAAATTGAACCTATTATTATCGGGGAAGTATGTGAGACTACAACAGAAGAAATTGTGAAATGTATCCCTGAAATGCCCACTATCAATCCTCGTGTAGTTGTGGCATCCAAAAAAAAAGGGAAAAGACGTGAAAATGGTAAGTTATTTATGTTAACTAAAACCACATGTATTATTTATGATAACATTTATCAACTCAAATGAAAGCTCATTATGAGCTTGTCTAGGATACTAAATAACTGAAATCATATTTGATATTAGATATGTTTCTATATTAGAAGTTAAGGAGTATACATACATAGATAAATAATCTACCAGGATCCAAGAACCAATACTCTTGTTTATTACATAATAATAACATCTTTATTTCTTACTCTCACATGTACATGATTTTAAATTACATCTTAATCTAAAACATTTTAAGTCTATTTGAAAGACTGGCATTATGACAGATTACCAGTCTCTCTGCTTCCGAACCATCCAATCAGTAGGCATTGTCAGCAAAGATGTAGCATATGTGTGAGATATAAACAAATAAATATTTGTGTGTGTGTGTGTGTAGTATCTGTCCCTGCCCAGACTTAAGCCGGTACCCTTGCCTGAATAACCTACAGTCAGGGATACTGATCACTCAACAAATTGAATTATTGTAGTTTGCTACTCACATTAATAACAGTTGGAACAATTGTTTTATATTAAAATTATCATTAACCAGAAAAAAAATACATATAGTTAATATGTAATAATTTTTTTTTTTAAGAAACAAGAAGAAAGAGTTGGGTTTGGAAATACTTTGAGCGTGTGAGCAGTATCATTTATAGATGCACAGCATGTGGTGCTGTCCTGTCAATCAAGGGTTGTAATACTAATAATATGAACCGCCATATCAAGTCTATACACCCTAATATATACCAACAAGAGTTGGCTGAGAAGAAATTGGTGGAACTGGATTCTATTGAGGCATTAGATGCTACAGATAAATCAGAAATTTCCTATACTGATATAGAAAACCATGGTAAGTGTTTACAGTTCCTCCTATTACCTTGACCAAAATAATTTAATATTCAAAATTATGACTTGACACTCACAAAGTTCCATTGAATGGGGGGTACCCATTCTCGAGTTTATTATAGTCAATCACTGTTAGTTCTATAAATTTTATGTATTCTTCAGTAAAAATAATAATAATATTAACACAAACACCTATTCCCTAGTCTAAAGTAAACATCATCTATAACTTGTTCAAAACAACCAGGACTTGAGAAATAATTTCGGGTATACACATGTATTTTGTCCGGTCCGGCCAACTTACTTGCATGGGTCACTTGGCAAGCCGATTTTTCAATTTTAATTTACTTTAACAGAAAGCAAATCCCAGAAACAGCTCCATCGACGTAGCTGGATATGGATGTACTTTGATCGGATTTCCAGCACTTTGGCTCAGTGCAAGATATGCCACAGGAAAATCTGTCATGGTGGTAACGCGACCGGCAACATGAACCGCCACTTAAAAATTATACACAACAAAACCGGATGTGAGTATCATTCAAAAACTGTACTTTGTTTGTTTTGATGCATTTATAATGAAAAAAAAATCCAACACGGAAAGGTTCTGCGCCATCTATTTCGCATACATATATAACGTGTCTATAGTCTTAAATAGATGCATACAAAATTTCTTGGCATAGATTTGTTATTCATCAAAATAGCTTTTATCATTTTCTAGCCGAGGAGGATCATTCCTGGATTTGGAAGGTTTTCGACAAGACTGAAGAAGGCGTCTTCTCTTGCAAGATATGTGAGTTCAGGTGCTTGAAGTTTGTAGACGCAGATATGAATATTTCTTGTATTTTACAACATTTAAAGTTAGACCATGGCGTTATTTCTGGTAATCAAATAATTACAACTACTGGAAGCGAAGATGAAGATTGACGAAGATGTATATAATACTGTTTATAATTTCAAGCGAGGCTTTTCAAATAATTATTATAGCATAGAGCTTATTTGTACATAAACATTTTATTATTATTTGAAGCTAACTAACATAACTTGTTACGTTTTAAAGGCAAACATATGTTTTAATTTGTATGATATGAATTGGGTTTACATTTGAGAATAAATTAATAGATCTATACATAATTAAGCATTGTAGAAATAATAAAATTTCACACAGACTAGTAATAAACTAGTATTTTGTTAACACTTTGCAATTTAAGGTTTTCTTGGTTTGTACGTAAATGAGATACACATACGTACATAGATAAGTAATATAATATCATGAAATAAATATGAATTAAAGAAAACTTCTTTTAATTTCGAACTGAGAATGAAGAAATATTATTCACGTTAATGGATATTTATTTAAGGCTAGTAAATTATTATTTGTAATAAGCATTATATATATATATATATATATATATATATATATATATATATATATATATATTTTGGACGTGTTGTACAGTTATTAAGAGATAGCAAAAGTTGTTCATCATGAGTAAGTAAGTATCAGTAATATTATTCGTTTTCTTATTTCGCAAATCGTAAAGCTGCAAAATAAGTTAGCGATTTAATAAGTTGTTACAGGTCTACTGCGGCGTTGTATAATAACGCAAGAAATTACGTTATGTTATAGTTATGTTAAATAGCTTGACGATAGAACTGGATATCGATATTAATTGGTCACCTATATACAAAGTAATGGTAAGTGAATTTGGTTTGTTTTTCAACAAGGAGTAGGAGGATTATACCATTAGCTACTGTTAAAGGCCTACTCCATTGGTTTCTAAACGTAATAGATTTATGCAGCCATCGCTCCCTTGTAACCCTTACCAAGGCCCTTAACGAGCAACGGATCAGCAGAATGCCATCTTAACACTGCCTAACCGAAACATTCGAAATCCGACCAGTCTGTGGATATTTACCCTACATACTGGTCAGATTTCGATTCGAGGCACTGACAAATTTATCTTAAACTCCGCCATATGTATAGTTAAGGTAAATGTTAGGAAAATATAGTTAAAGTAAATGTTTTTATATTAAATTCAATAATTTTGATAAAACAATTCCAAGGCAGCCCGCGCGACAATACTTATTTTTACATAGTCGAATTCTATTGGGTACCTAAATTATTTCTTGTTTTATGTCAAACATTACCTTATATTAAATCGAGTAATAGTACCTACTAATGGGTTTCAGGATTGTACTTCATTGTTTCCAAGAAAAATAAGCCAGAAAAGAAAAGTAAGGTCCAGGGAAGATTTATTCGTTGTTTAAAAAATACCAGAAAAACCGTCAAGCGTCCTGATCCTAAAGAAGTGGTGGAAGAAGTTAGAACGAGGAAAACTTGCAGGTTTTGCCCACCGCAGCTGAAAAGAAAGTCCTATTACACTTGTTACCATTGCAAGAGGCACATATGCTTGCAGTGTGCCAAGAAGGTGTGTGCTGAGTGCCTTTTTGATGATTAAATACAGGCGAAGAAAGTCTTTAGAAGTAGATTCACACTACAAAAACACAGCCTGTCTAGACATCTCACAACAATGATTTCTAAACAGCCTTGTTATTGCAATGTATTTTCGTCGTATTAAATTCCGAAAAAATACTTCCTTCTCCTAGGAAAAGAAAATATTTTTTATGTAATTTGTTGGCAAATATTTTTTATGATTAAGTGCAGACATATTACCTAATGTAAAAAATTTAATGCAATACATTTTTGAGCCGATATTCGTACTTAGCACTTTAAAACTAAACAATTTAAATCTTTTGATTTAGTGACCAGGAAGCATTAATTAGGAAAATATTAAGTAGGGATTAATTTTCTGTATAGTTTCTGAAATAGCAATAATATTTGAGGGTAAGAAAAATGAACTTTTGTCCATAGAGCATAGTAACAGTATAACTTGCAACTAACTAAGCTGTGCATCATCATATCAGATATGTCCTCTGCTGGAAATAGACCTCCGTCAAACCGATCTGCGCTGCCCGCATCAAACGGCTTTCCGCGAACTTTACTAGTTAGTTGGTTTACTTTGCGGGAGAACTACCGACGTAGAGTCTCCCGGTACGCGGCCGCAACTTGAAGAACCAATGGTCTTTCTGACAATGTGCCCTTCTGACTTTGCATTATTTGATGTGATGCAGTTCTAAAGCTTTTAACTATTTCTGAAGATTTAACTCAAATTGTATAAATGTACAATAAAACAGAAGTTGGACTTCCAATAAACTTCAGCATTGGAGTTATGAGTTACGTAATACGGGGACTGGTTTAGGTTTAACTTTAAACCACCCAGGTATTTGTTATAAACTCGCTCGTATTTATTATATGTATAGCCTTCATTAATAATCTTTTCTGGTTGGATTGCAATGAAAGAATAGTAATATTAAATTTAATTGAGCACTATGGAATAGGAATCATTACTTGCGTGTTGATTAACCAACTGCGGAAATTATGAAGGAGAGTGTTATTGACAGCATAGCATTCCCTGATCTCAATGAAGTTAATGTTATTTATACGGTTATGTACTTTGCATAATACTTCCCACCTCCCTCCTAGACCACTCTTAATTGGTGAAAATCCCACTGTATAGCTCCTTATACCCTAGATCTCAAACAAAAATAAAACAAAAAACTATGTTTTACTCAGGTACTAGTATGTTATTCAAATATCAATAGAATTGTAAAAAATACTCCAATACAGTATTCTATATTACCTACCTAATGAAAAAACGTTATTTAATGTAAATATATATTTGTAAATATATCTAATATCGATTACCTAAAGGTAAAGATATTTTATCATCTCATCGGTAACCTTACAACAGATAAGGGAAGCAGGTAGATGTCTGCTTTTATTAAATACAATTCTTGTTCAATTATTATTGAAATAAAAAACAATTGATAACAATTATGACTAGTTTTATTTTTACAAACATCAAATTACACATGAAACGTCTATTCCTAACTACACACAATTTGGCTGATATCACTACGGTTTAGTGGCAATGTGTTGCATTATGTATAATAAATATGTATGTACATTATATTTTTTAGTTAATATTACACAACCAAATGTACGTATATTGCCAAGTGCATACCTTCCAAGATAATCCTTATACAATTGCTTATATTTATCTTGTATTGTCGTTTATGTATCTTAATAAATAAATAAATATTCACGTATTAAATTAAATTGTCAATATAAGTGTACGTTTTGTTGCTACTAATTTACACGTGCCCACTTAAAAAAAAGAATTCCTTTTTACCATGTGAACTTATGTCACGAAAAAAGAGCATAGAAGTATGTACAATATTTACTAGGAATGTTACCAATATATTGCCGTTGTCGTATTTACCGTGGCTTGCTAAGGAAATTAATATCTTAGTTATTAGTTTATAATTTGGTCAGTACTTGACCCACTGTATGTAATACCTATATCTCTTTTATCTAAACAGTTATTTATTACTGTTCACCATCATATAATAAAACGATGGATTTTATTATCAAAAATTATCTCACTATCTTCGGCGATAAACAGAGATATATATTGATAAAATCACTTAAAGTTGGAAAAATGATTAGTTTTAACGCAGGTAATCATCGGTCCTTAGAATCTATTCCTATTTCATAACCAAAGAAGTCGAGGAAATGTTTGTCTCCATAACCTTCTCGTTTTTGCTAGGAGTGATTATATTGCTCTGAAAAAGATAATCTTAATTCATATAAGACGTCGTAAGTTTTAAGTAATTTATTTTAGCTAATATTCACCTACGTGGGAAATCCAGGTAGGTAGAACACTTGGCAACAAAAACGCACAGAGCACGGAGGTAGATTATTGACAATACTATCATAAGTAGAAAACCATATTTATTACTTATTAACTTAATAACCCTATCATAAAACATTTAATTTTATTTATAGATTATGTTAATATAATGTGTAATAGAAACGGCTTATTAAATACACCCTGTATTCGATCCTAATTCTGTATTTATAAACGCTAGATGAACTTAGAGTTTTGACGACTACGTTCATTGTATGTATGGACTTCAACAAATTGTTTCCCATACAACACAACAGAGGCGCTCCCGTCTAAAGTAGTGTTTCACGTACGTAAAATAATCGCTTATTCTACTAAGAAATGTTTTAATCATTTACACTACAACTATACTACAATTGCTGAGGTAGAATTTTTTATCTAGATTTATTTATAAAGTGTAAAATGATCTTTATTTTGTTTCGATTTAAATACATTTTTAGAGTGTACACTTCGAGCCAACTTACACTTAGAGCCAACTGGGGTAAAACGATAGCACTAGAATGTCAAAAGTAATAATAACTTTAGTTAAATAAAATCATTTACTAAGTTCTTTTAAATCGTCACGTATGTGTAATGTTCGTAACAAGCCGCAGAGTGCAGCGTGCTGTGCGTCTTCACTAACTACGTTGGATTAAGTGGCTCTCTGAGTTCTAGGTTCTCTAAGAAACCGTTAGTGCGTTGGATAATATACATAAGGTAATTTGGTGTCGATTATTTTCGTCCCTTATGTCGGTACTTGACAGGTACCATTTTAAAATAGGTGACCTTATAATTAACATCTCAAAGCCGTCAAAACTGAGAATTAAAAAGTGCAGTTTTTATTATGCAAAAGCCAGTTCATCTAGCGTATTTAATAAGTAATTAGTAAAATTAGGTAATGATTGGCAAACTTGAGGTATTCATTTTATTTAAACATGAATATTATTTTTTGTTTACTTATATTTTTTTTAAAATATCATTAAAACATCTTTTAAAAGGACGGTAACTATAAATATATTCAAAATATATTTTTATTGTTTGAATCAATTTTGTTAATGTAGTTTGAGCTAAAATATATTTATTGATTATTTAAATGTAGGCGACATACAATATTATGTATTATTTACAATATTATATACTCTATTACCAAATCCATTATATACTATATGATTTTGTACTTTTTTAATAACAAGTTTGGTACTTATACATACATTTATGTTAATCGATAAAACAACATATCCCTGTTATCAGTTAGTGAGAATAGTTCTTCAGATATCGATATATAAGTTCAATTATGGTGTCCCAGATAGTCATGATTTTAGAACTATAATTGGTGGAGGGAGCGATACAATTAAAATTTGAGAAACACTTGTCGCTCTTTGTAAATTCCGATAAATTGTCTTGTATGTATGTAGCAACCAATATCGAGATATAATTAGGACCTTCTCAATTAGTAGGAGGTTTAGGGCCACAGTTATGCGTGCTTTGTATGTACACAATTCTCCCTCGAAACGTGTGCAAAGCAGCCTTACACCAAGGCCCTCTTGAGCATCTCCACCTGATCTTGCCATTTCTCGCACACCCGTTAAACCTGAATCTGTACCCCCCAACATTTATACCCATCTTCCCTTGTTTACTGAGACAATATGATGCAAAGCAGTCAATACCAGTCCCAATCAATCCAACTGCAACAAAATACCTGATTAAACCGGGGGAAATGTTAACAATATACTTTACTAAGCATGCAAATTCGCTAATAAATACAAATTTGTAATAGACGACATAGATAATAAAACGAATCATCATTTGGAAAACTTTATTATGCATTGTGAATGCTTTATTATTTGATGAACCTTAACAGAAAATAACCTAACGCCAACTTTGTCTTTGCAGTATCGTACGGTGTATCCAATCGTGGTTATCCAGTGGTCCACGTGAACGGGTACAAGTTCATCAAACACGAGTGCTACAAGAATAAAGTAAGGTGGACTTGCTGTTCTAGAATTCGTTATAAATGTAAAGCTAACCTCACCACCTTTGAAACTACCATCGTCAGAGCACATTTGGAACATAACCATTGATAGCATAGTTTTGGAAGTGTCTCAACGTCACTATACATGTTTTTTCAAATACGGCTGTGGAGTTCTTACAATGCACGCATTGGTTATGTAACTTGTACAAAACTCACATTTGAGACACTGGATGTAATATTTCTTACCATTTTAACGATGATGACAATAAAGGAATTAAATGTAGATAATATGAAAGGGACCCAACGCAAACCAAGAAAACAAGTACAGGATGTTAGGAAAAGTAAACATTTAAAAAATAAATAACGTGCCTTTTGTAATTAAAGTGCCTTTAAAACTAGCCTGTTATGTTTATGTAGAGTATGAAATTAAAAAACAGCTTTAATCGTTTGTATTTCTGTTTTAAACTAGTTTAGACATTCACAAGTGGTGTGAATAATTGAAATTTTTGCAAGGTATTTTCGAAAGTAATATTATTTTAATTGTTATGAATTAATTTTAATTAAATTAATGCTCTTTTAGTATTATTTTTCATTTATTCCTAGTGATCTGAGGAAAGGTGTATATTTGTATTACTTTTGTTATATAGAAGCCCGTAGAATATATAGAATCATAAAAGCGGGCTGCGTGACTCATAGGGTCTATTGTTTGTTGTTGAGTTCTCTTAAAATGTGTTCTTGAATTCTTGAAGGATTTTGATTGACAATTACCTACTGAAACGGTATACATACTGTGCCTTATCTATATAATATTGTGTTACTATTTGATGATTCTAGTTAAATAAAATGATAACGAGAAAAATATGGTTTATTTAATTTTCATGCATGGTAATCATAATTTGAGATAAACAATTTATAATCATAATTTGAGATAATATTATTAATTCTGTTCATCAGATAAATGGGACAATACTTATGAAAAGCATATACTCCAAAGAGACACTTTCTTTTTACTTTCGAGATAGATTTTCTAGATAAGATGGATTTTAAGGAGCTTTTAAGTTAATTCTATATTTTTTTCCTTATTAGATAATTTAAAACAGAAATTACAGAGGCTAATAGGTATACCTAACACATTATTTATCTTGATTGGTTTAAGAAATTGTATCTGTGTTAATTATATTGACATAAGAACTGTTTCCTTACAATAAAGAAATAAATTATTCTATATATATAATTTACATAGTCTTACTAGAAGTTACAATGTATTTTGCTATATATATTATTTCTGAAAAAAATCTGGAGGGCCGCCCTTGTCATCTAGAGGTAAAAAAGAACCTTTTTTCACCATCAAATATACACAAAAAATTCTATAAAAATCGGTAAGCCATTTCGGAGCAGTTCGTTAACAACGACTGTGACACGAGATAATGATTGGGAGGAATATATTAAAAAGGATTGAGTTGCAAATATTTTAAATTTCGTAATAACCAGTATGACAAATGAGGAACTCTTAGGGGAGGGGAATAGACAGGATAACGAAGATAAAAGAGTTTATTGAAACAAAATGGTTTTGACGGAGACATGATGTTTGGGTCTAAATAAATGACGTAGAAGGAACTAAGTTCATATCTTCAGATCAAAGCGATGATTGATCAGTAAACAATAATGTGTAAGGTAAAGTTTCGGTTACCTACTAACTGCCTACTACTGAAAACGATATAACACAATAATATTATATTGTTTACAGTTCCGAATCTATGAGGACGAGGAGCTTCGTAATATATAGATAAAACTTCACTTGAGGTGAATTTGTTCAATCATTAAATATATACGAAGAAAACGTCCAGACACTCCCATGCTCAACCTCGGTTACAGTTTTTCAATAACTTTCACATTTATTGTATCAGTGTGACAAATATTTTGTTATCTTTAAGTATGGTTGTGAACATCAGTTAGCTTAACAATTTGATTTCCGTGAGTTATAGCGATAGCCCGGCACTTGTTGTATGACTTGCAGCATCTCCATCTGGTACGTCCAAATTTGCCGTCGTAATGTTTCATGTATTTGTCTTGACCAATCATCAGTACTCTTCGACCATTCTTTTCTACAACTGTGGCGAAAGCAGGATTCTGCATTTTCATCACAAGAACTGCAACATTATAATTTGTTGTAATTTATGATTATTTGTGTGTATATTATAGATTTAATAATTAGAGGCAACAAAGTGTAAGTTGTGAATAGATTATTCTTAGGCGTAGAAGTGTCAATTCGAATTTCACTATCCAGATTTAAAACTTACAGATATTTTTTACATACTTTATTTATAGACTGCAAGATTAAATTATTTCCTAATAATGCCACTGGGTTGAAATATCTACATGCTTCACTGCGATTCATGAGAAATGAAAAATCCCTTTTCAGTGTTTTTACCGAAATTTTCGATGATAAAGTAAATATTTTATATTACTAAACTGTTCAGTGGTAAAATAAAAAGCATTAGTAATACTTGGTATTTATTATAAGAATTATTATACGAACTAAAATTATTCCCATATTGGACGTTATTCTGAATACACACACTAAATCTCAATTAATGTAAAGTGGATAACTCTTTTATTAAATATACTAAAAAAAATAATATCAACTGAAAAATAGGAAAAAATTTACAACACACTTCTACGTCTCTCACTCTTACTAAGGTTAAAATTACTCACCGCATTACTCCATAACTGTACTTTAATTTAAATTTAGATTATGTAATCCAGAATAATCCTCAATAAATAAAAACAAAAATATGTAATTAAACATCAAAACTAATACAAGCATTACACATGACAATCAATATCGACATTAATAATTTGCCTTTTTTTATTATCATTTCTTCCTACAAAGTAATTCATTCTTTGTTAACGATTTCTTTATCTTCAGCGATATGAACTGTACTAGGAATACTATCCTTTTGCAGATTTTCTTTAATAACTGACTCTGTACTAAAATGAATATTACTTTCTGGTGCTGAATTATTTTGTAACAAATTATCTTTTTGTGTGACATTATCAACAGGGACTAAAGGTACCTCTTCGTTAACATTATCAGCATTTTTCAAAAGATTTTGTTCATTTGTAGTGTTGGTGGATTCAGTATCTTGTGCATTTACATCTTCATTATCAATATGACTAGAAACATTTTTAAGTGGATCTACGGGTTGGTTTGTTTCTAAATTATGTTCAAAATTGGTTTCCATGATAGCAGGTACAGATGTGAAATGGAAATCTTTGATTACGGACGATGGACCAGGTTTCTTTAAATTTTCAAGTTCTCTCTCTTCACCATCTGACAATATTTCAATAGGTGCTTCATCTCTTACAACTTCAATAACGTCATCATCGGAGTAATTGTCTGTAATAGCTTGTGATGAAATTCCGCTTATTATAACATTGACGCATCCGTCGCCTGTAATGAGATATTTTAAATAAAAAGTTTTTAGTATTGAAGTTATAATTGTCTTGAAAGAATAAATAGATACCTTCACACACAATATAATAGTTAATTCTATTAAGAAATAAAAATATATAATAATTACATCATATAGGTACAGAAAAATATATGATAAATTTATTAAAGACATTGGTCAGTAAATACCACTATATTATATTAAAAAAAGGATTGTTTTAATCTTATATGAAATAAATATAAGATGAAAAAGGTTTATAAAGTTTGTTAATGAAATAATTTTAAGAAGGTATTTTGGTATTGTTAATAACAATCATCGGTCTTGATGTGACGTTGCCTCTCGTGGCCTCAAACATATTTGTAAAATATGAAAAAACATATTACTTATATCTACACATTATAATATAAGTAATATAACAATAAATAACATTATTTTAGAGTAACTTATAGGTATTCTATAATTTTGATCCCATTTTTTGGGGTTATTGCTAGCTTTACTTGAGTACATAAACAATAATTATATAACTTATCTTAATCATGATATGTAAGTTTAAAAAAAATTCTTAACGTTAAATTAATTAAATAATAATAATCTTTTTCTTATATTTATAAATGAATTGATGTTAGCTATTTAAATTGTTGTTAGAGTGTTTTATTCGGTTTAATTCAGAGGTGGTTTAAAAATAACAATAGCTGGGAAAGTCCTAAAAAGAAAAACTTAAAAATATTCAATTGAAAATTGGTTACTTAGTATGGAAAATTGTCTAACTAACATGCTAAAAATTTAATTGTTTTAATTGATGGTGTTAGTGGTATTTTGTCGGTGCAACAAAGTTCACCGTGTTATATTCATATTATTTGTGCATTAGTAAATTGATTGGTATCATAATTTGATCAATAAAAGTATATTTAAAAAAATATTTTGAAACTTCTATTATTTTTGTAGTACCTTCGGCAATATTAAGTTTATATCAATTCGTTTTAGATATTGATTGAAAGCTATTGATGCGAGTGAGGCTCTAGAACCATGATTTCTCCGCCGACGATCTTCACTTTACTCTTACAAGCTCGCGAGCCTCTTTTGGTACACCGCCAGTAGCTCGTGTAGTCGTTCCCGTATTCTCGATGATACCGGTGTTCTCCAAGGATCAACACCTTCCCACCTTTTAAAGTAGTCTTAATAACACCTACAGAACAACAAGAAGAATTAATACATAAACTATAATGATCGCTGATTGACCAACCAAAGTAATTTCTTGTCTTAAATGTAAATAATTTTAAAGTTTGGGAGTTTCAGTTTCAAGCCAAGACAAATCAAATTTCGATGTAGACAAAACTATTCTCGAGTTTATCTTATCTACAATTTGTTGTTGTTCACGAATATCCCAAAATATTAAATGCATAATATAAACAAAAATAGTATATCAATCAAAATGTATTCCACTTTATAAATTTATTTCGCCAATGTTTAATTTCGATTAAACTGAAATTTAATTAATGAAGAAGCAAAGGTAAGAAGAAAGGAAGGTAAAAAAGTTTTCAAGTAGAAAATTTTAAATATTAGTGGTTATGCTCTCCAACTTGCACCAAAAAATTATCTACAGTTTTAATCTTCGCTTGACATTGACAGTGGTAATACGCGGTGCATGTCCACGTAATAGTTGAACCAGTTTTTTTACGTTGGTTGAAGGTATAGCCATTGTGATGCAGGAGCGGTTTGCCGCGCTGAGACGTCGAGCAATACGCTCCCCTGATGCCTGCAAGAATATGCATTACCGAGAAGTAAATTTACAGAATAGGTTTATTAATAAATATAATTTAGTGTAAATTATAAGGAAGTTCCAATCGTGGCATTATACTTTTACTAAAAATAATTTTGATTGTATACTTTTTGTAACATATATTAATAAAGAACAATGGTTTCAATACCAAACATTCATTTTAAACGATTTGACTCTTTACAAGTCCCGAATCACAAGTTTAACGTCGATAAAGATCACAGACATGAGTAATTTTGCTTCTTTGGTACTCAATAATGAGTAAAATATTTTGGTCACTTGAAAAAACTATCCTAATTTATAATGGTCCTTAAATAGACAGGATGTTTAAGATACTGTTATATTGTATTTCTATGATGCTTCATAAATCATGCTCCAAATACATCAAAGTACAACTCTTAAGATCTTCCTTTGTTTTCTTGACTAACCGCCCGAGTCGCGATTTGGAAATACTGTGATTCTTCGCTATAGTTCTAATACTGTACCCTTCTTGTACAACTTGCCTTATAGCCTCAAGGATCTCAAGGTCGTTGTTCTTTAGACGTTTCCTTTTTTCCTTTAATAGACCTAACAAAATAGATGTTTTTTAATCATTAAACTGTGAATTTAACCTCATAGAATTGATGAAAAAGTGTTTCTTAGAATATTAAGAGTATTGCTTTGAGTTTTGAACATAACGTGATCAGATTGTTTAAGTACCTTCAATAATGCTAATTAAAAATCTTTAAATATGACACAAAAATATATTTATATATTGAAACATTTCCCTAAATTAACTACTTAAATCTACATATTGTTCTAGTCTCATAAATTTATGCACAGGATGGTTGTGATCGTTATTTAGATTGACAATTTCATCCTGTATCGTGTGAACTTTTGCAGTGCAATCGGCATTCGTGGCACACTTCCAGGTCTTTTTGATATGGTGGAGACAGTAACTTCGGCAGATGAAGGCGTATCCTCCGACCACTAACTGTCGAGTACCCCGCACCGATGTTCTGTAAAATACTGTAACAGAGCTATATATGTATATCTCTCATCTCTTTTTAATCATTTCCAAGTTTAATATTATTTTTTATTATGTATTTTGTTTTTTTCAGTCAACTTTCATATCTGAATGTCAAATCATATTTATATTTAAATGTGATGAAATTTAAATAAATAAAAATTGCTAATCGTTACTAATACAAAACAGAACATCTTATAATACTGATGCAATAATTTTCAATGGCAACTTCTAGCGGCTTCTATCATCATCAAGAGCCGAGTTATTGTTATTGTATAATATGAGAAACGCACAACAAGTTTTGGCCGGGTTCAATGCGACAATAAAAAATTACCATGGGTTACACTATGGGTTGGTAGGTGAAAATGATTACAATGTTAGTGACCAACAACTTAATATGACTTCCGAAGCAATGAATAGCTTGGATCACAATTTTTTACTGTCGCATCTAGCATTCACCATAGCGTTAGTTGATTTGTTTCATAATCGAAACCAGAGCTTTCGCTATACGCCATTGCCAGCAATACTCTCATAAAATAGCGCTTGTATCACGTCTTGTATCGACATCAGTATAAATAAAAACTTCGAAAAGATATAAAAAAAGAATATAGTATCAAAATATATTAAAAAAATAAACTGCCAAACAGAAAACAGGCTTTATACAAAACTTCTAGTAACACATTAAAACTAATTTTGATGAAACCGTATAATTTAATAGTAAACCCACAAAACATGAATAAAAAAATTTGATTTATAACACTTATTCATTTAGCAGCATCCATCTTCCAGTTTTCGTTCTGTACTTAGGAGGAGTGTGATTGTGCTCATTTCTACATTCTACCTCATCTTCGTCCACTAGACAGTAAGATCTACATCCTTTGTGCGTCATGACGCAGCGCCAGAAAACCTTCCCGGATTTGTTGATCTTCACACGTTTGTATACGTTGTCTTCGAAAACCATTACAGGATTCTTTTTCCCTGTCGGCAAGTACTTTATATCTAGAAACAGATACATTTTACAAACCTTTGGTTGTGTTTGAGAAACTCCAATTTTAAAAGGCGGATCATAAATAAAATCCGGATATTAACGTGCTAACTCCCTTAAAAAACTCTGATTATCTAATGAACTTTATCTTGCAGCTTCAAGCTTCAATATCGCGTACCAATCCACTTCATAATATAGCACAGAAGTAAAAAAAAAGAAAGTAAAATTCTAATTTGATAAATTATGTTTTAACTAACTTCAAAAGTTCTCAATTAATCCTAATCATTTTCATGTGAGTATCCCAATTACTCGATTTGGAAAATATTTTTTTGATTGAAAGGTTAAACCTCCCAAACAGTCCCATTGTCACAAAGTCAGTATCTTAAGCTATATAATGTAGTAGTCTTATAATGGGAACCTAGAAAAATCGAGAGCAACCCTTAAACTCAATAGGCACGTCCAACGTGTTTCATTTTTCTCTGAATCTATTCAGGTATTTGCGTCCGGCAGTCATCCATCAGGTTTTTCAATAACGCTGAGCTGACGATCGTAGGATCCTTGAGCTTTAGGAGTCAGAGGTTGGTTAGTTAAATAAAATATGCGTTCTTTCAAGTCAATATGCGTTCTTCCCGTGAATAGATAGTTGTATTTAACTATATTGGTTGACCTCGAACATTTCATATAATTATTGTGTTGGCTAGTCATAATCGGCCTACAAAATTCAACATTAAATTGAAAATCAAATTGTGTAATGAGCTGTGTAATGACCCTAATTATAAATAAATAAATAAAGACGAATTAAATCACATTAAATCAAATGAAATCCAAATTAAATTAAATATAAGTCAAAATAATATTACAATACCTATGAATTACAATTAGTCGCACTAAGACATAATTACAGTAATCAACAAACTCATCGAAATAAGTAATAGTGTAGGATGGTATGGTTATTATGTAGTGACTTAAACCAGTGATTCTTAAAGTGTCATCGACCACTATATATAGGGATTGATATAAACGAAAAAGTTGGAATTTTAAAATTGGTAAGTATTTGGTATCAATTGTAAAAAAACTATAAATTGGACTTTAAAGTACATTGGCTTTGTGGGTCTAAAAGTAGGTATCAAGTTTATTACGGAAGAGGGGTCTCTGGCATAAAATATTTTCTTCAGGTGGTCTTCAAGCTATAAATGCAGAGGTAATTAATGATACAGCTACATTTTTATAAGAATAATTATGTATTCATATTTAATCTCTCGTTAGTTAGATAGCTTGTGAATAAAAACTTCATTTACATTTAAAAGCAGCATTTGGTTTGTTGTTATGGCTCACTCTTCACGTGTCTCCCAAGTAGGAAGGCCTGTATTTAGTATATAACGGTTGATGATATTGTTAAATGGTCCATTTCCATCAACACTCAGATTTGGTACAATTCCCCTGTATTAGTTTTGAACATTTCAGGTTTTATGTGGTTGTGTTCACTTGTTGGTACAGTGTATCCTTCACTTAAATCAAGGGACAGAGATTTTACCGTCGCTCTGCAGCCTTTGTTACAGTTAATGCACCTCCATCTAATTTCCCCCTTGGTGGTCAGGTGGTACTGTTTGTAAATGTACCCATTTAGATAGAGACGTTTATGTACTCGGCCCGGTAAGAGCTGGTATTTATCTGGAAGAGGTATTCCCATAAAAGTTATCAATACTTTAATTTCAATATGTACTTTTGACTTAACTTGACTTTGACTTTTGATGTACTTTTACTTACTTTTTTATATAATATATTTATACCAAAATTAAAATCTCAAAACTGGGAAATTATATCAAAAAAGGTACATATTAATCTTGTTTATATTTCCTTTCTATTTTTTAAAAATTTTTAATTTTATTTCTTTTTTATTTTTTTAAAAACAAGAAGCGTATAAAGGTTTTCAGTTTGATGATATAAATATAAGACTAATTGAAACTGCAATATTATGTAACGAAGTATAGCGAAATATATTTGTATCTATAATCAGCCAAATAATAAAACAAGTAACCAATTTTATTCTGGAGTTTTTCGTTGTTGTTAAAACACAGAAATATCCGGAACTCAGAATACGTACTACGTACTCATTGGAAATTCCCTTAACAAATTAGCACATTTAAAATAAATAAAAAATTAAAATGAATTTAATTTCTTTCTTTCTTCTTCTTTGCCTGTTTAACAAAAAATCTCATTCTTGCTAAAATGTAAGTGGCCGCTTTTCTACACCACAGGAAAAATATTACATGTATACAATTCCTAAACAGTTGTCATTTTTCAAATAAAAAGATATGTAAATAACTATGCCATCTGATGGTAAACCGTAGGAACGGTCTATATGACAAGATAAATAGTGTGGCATGGGACATACTACCCTAGCCACCTCCACCTTGCCAGCCCAATATGACTCTTAAGGAAGTCCATGTTGTATGAAAGAATAAATGTGTCGACAGGAGATTCCACGCTCGAACTATCTAGCACTATTATAACAAGTATAAGGAAATGATAAATATAATTTGCCAGTTGAATAATCAATCATATCAAGTTATATTTAACATAAGTTTTCACTACTGAAGGCACTAGTGATTTGTAGTCTGCTTGACACACTTTCTGATATTGGTGAAAGAGGCAAGATAGCAAAATGGGATCAACCGATAGTATAAATAAAGAATATTTTTGATCGTATCGTTTAAAAAATTTGATTACTTGAATTTGTGAAAGTGAAATGTGTTAAATTGGTATTATGCGTATAGTGCTGTGAGTTTATTTGTATTTTGGGGCTATTCAGTATTGTCTGATACTATATTGTAACTGCGTACTGAAAAAGCTATTCTGTCCCCCTCCAATATGTTAGAGAGAAAGAATAGAATATCATAATATATTCCCACACTAAGACAGTTTTTGGATAAGAAGTCCACAGTCGTACAGAAGGTGGTGTTGTTTAAGGCTGCTTACCACATTTCACATATTCAATATGAAATTAAGTGGTTAACTAATCATCAGAATCCCATATATTCTTTATTAATTAAGTGTCTGTGTCAAATGGGTGCTCTTAAGCGAAAAAATGTGATTATCGAATCATGAAACACAAATTTGTATAGCTTATATTGTCCAATCTATCTGTCTAAACGAATCTATATCCCCATTTTTGTGTTCACTTGTGTGACAACTTGTTTTTTCCGAAGATAATACGCTCTGGCTTTGGCTTTTCTGATTTCTCTCTGTTCTGGAGTCATCTGAGCTAAAAGTCTTCTTCTCCTAGCATGATCCAATTCTCTTCGTCGTAAAATTATTGAAACATCTTTTTCTGGGATTTTTCTTTTTACTTTTATCCGCTTCATTACAGGCCAAAAAGCTATAACATAAGAATCATTGGTAAAGATATTTATACATATAATTTAATAATTTATAGAGCCATAAAAGTTTCGAATTTGAGAGATTAATATTTATATATATATATATATATTCTATTATATTATTATTTTTTATTTATCGATGTCACTTTTCCCATGTATGGGGCTGCTGGAAGAGATTTCTTATAGAAATAATCAGTACCTTTGTACAATTCTCTGAAATTCTGTTGTGTCCTTTTGATTGTCTTTGTGTGTACATAAATTGTTAAATAAATAAATATATTTTAGGAACAAAACTTATAGCTTTGAACATTTTAGAATTAATAGCTAACACCATAGTAATGTTAAGATGGATGGTAACATAAAATATAACCTGAGATCTAACTTAATTTTTTTTTACATTAATTTGTATGGTTATTGTTTGTTTTGTTGGTGGTAAATGTGGATCTTTCTATGTCCGCCTGGCTAATTACTACCCAAATTAGCCGCTATAAAACCGTTTTAATTGTATTGTATGGTATGTGTGTTCCTGCAATTGGAGGTAAGATAACCAGTTCGTATGTCGTTGAGGAATGCGGGTATAAACTTATTCTATCTTTGGCCTTACCCTTGAGTGATATGAAATCACGAGCCCCGTTAAAAAAATCTATTGAAATATTTACCAAATTTTACAATGTTCATTAATTTAATAAAAACAATAATTGAATAGCTGTTATTTTTTTATTAAAATACAGAAATATTCACTAAGCGTAGGAAACATAAGTATTATTTATAACTTTTTATTCATCCATGGTTTCAATCATCCCTTAATGATATCCAATAGGATCTCATCATTTCTGATTCGATCATGCAAAGAAAAATGGAATTAAATAAATTATTAAGAATTCTTAATAAATTTATAAGGTTTGGAAGCTTATTGCAAAATTAATGAATTTTCTCAGGAAAACGGTGTTTACAGAACTAATACCAATTCCAAATCCATCGATCTACATTTCAAAAAAATACTTACTTTTTTCCTGTCCAATGGCAAAGACGTACGCGTGGTTAATTTAATATATATAACTTATTCTTAGGACAGAACGGGCGTTATTTACATGAAAACTACAGTTAAATAAAGTTAGTTATTATTACATGCAAATATAAGCACTATTCTTTCCGGTATGTTTGCAAAAAATGGTTGTCTAGCGGAATTTTGAAACTGGAATATCATAAACAAATACTTGACCGCGACAATGAAATTGCACTGTATGTGCACGTTGGTAGTTCGCTCGCTCCTCATATAAGCTGCTAATATCTAATACCTCACAGTCTATTTATTATTTAAATTACAAAAAAGAGTTTACGTAACTTAAAAAATACCAAATTACATGTATTTCACGATGTCACATTGTATTCACTAAATAGACCTCATTCCTAAAATTTGACAACCTTTTTTAAAGTAACCTTAACTTTAAAAAAAATAAAAGCACATTAAATGACTCATCACTGCCTGATGGTAATCAGTAGGAGGAGTCCATAGCTAGAGGAGCATGTAGCGTACTGCCCTAGCCACCTCCACATGCCGGCCCAAAAAGTATACTTAACTGAGGTTACCGTAAACATATATTTTTATATGATAATAGGTATAGCAAGGATTAAAAACGCACTACTTATATAAGTGGTTACTGGAGCCAACAGCATTCCTTATACTTGGTACACTTTTCCGTTAACAATTCTTTACATTGCAGGTTTTTTATGGTTATATTCCTAAGCGACTGTCTAACAACCTTTATTGAAATTATTAAATATTATATATTTCATGTACGATTTATAGTTTGTATAATTATTAATAATATCCCTGATTAATATTACATTTACTATATAAATCTCCTCTCTCTCCTTTCCTACTAATGAGTAGTCGTCTACTTTACGCACTACGAGATTTTGTGACTCCTTTCTCTGTCGCACAGCTAGAGCATGGAATTCCTTACCAGCACACGTATTCCCTCCTTCTTATAACCTGGGTTCCTTTAAAAGAGGCGTGAAAAAGCACATTTTAGGTCGGCAAAGTGGGGATGGCTATGGCAGTATGTCGCATGCTTCACTAGCTATCTTCACATATGGACTCCTCTACTGCTTATCATTAGGTGGTGTCGAGTCATTTGCTGTGCTTTTTATAAAAAGAAAAATCCCTTAACAACGAGCCGATTATTGAGAAAGGATAAACTAAAATTTACAAGTTATACCAACTCTATGTTTTGTACAGTGTAGTTTCCTCGTGGTTGTGTGCCTTCGTTACAACGTATCCCTTACTTATATCAAGGGATCGTGTCATTGCGCTTCCTCTACAAAAACTTCTGTTATATTCAATACATCTCCACTTGATTGCTCCATTTCTACTCAATTGGTATTGATTGTACAAGTACCCCCTAAGATAAAGTCGTTGATGAACCCGTCCAGGTAAAAGCTGGTATTCCACTGAAAGAAGTATTCCAAATTTCAACAAATAAAATACACAAACAAATTATCACAAATTATACAAATGCATCATATATAATTTCGTATTCAATTAATTCAATTCATTGTATTCAGATTTTTTTGACTTTGACTTTGACTTTAATGTAAAATTACGTGTATGTTACTTGAAGGTAAGATAATAATAGAACTGTATAATTAAGCTACGTCTAAATAGACTTTATTGTTGAAATAAATGGTAATATTTCTAAGCTCTGTATCAGATGTCTCTCTGTCTGATCAGAGGTATACAACAACATTTATAATTAGTAGTCGATTATACAAACGTTTCGTATTTTAAGTTAAACCGTACAGATTTTAATATTTAATATTAGGCAAAGTGAAAATAGGTAATACAAATAAGGATAAACATTAACTGTATGACAAGATTAAGGCCTTAAGTTTATAGGCTTTTGATAGGGCTAAAAAACATGACATTCCGGTATAGACCCGATAACTTGATATAGATATCAAACACTACAAATGATGAATTTCATAATTATTATTACGAAAGTAATATGGTTGAGTTTTAGGATGTAGATTCTCCGTCATTTGTCTCGATTTAAAAAAAGGTGATCAACATAATTCAGAAAAGAATCAGTCAGATATAATATTACTTTATTAATTACAATGTAAATTGTTTGTAAAACTATGATAAAATTAGAATTAAAACACTTAAAATATAATTTAATCAAAATATTTAGGTACCTACGAGTACTTATGGGTATTGTGGCTTAGTCACTGGCTTACTTCGAGCTGTGAGCGCTAATTTCACTTAAGGAGCTAAGTCGTAGAGAGCAACCTTATACCATATAAGCTACTATTTCAAGCGAATACAAGATCATGATATTGTTATTAACAATGATAAGATCAACAACAAAAATCATTTCAAGAAATAAAGTCAAAATAAAGTTCGAGACTCTACATACTTATTATACACAGTACAGACACCCCTCAGAGAGAGCCTGGTGCTCTACCTAGGTGTAAGTTATGTGATTTAATATGTCTTTTAGACAAACATTCGTTTTAATTTTAAAATACTTACTTTCATAACACTTGAAAAAACCAAAACATATTTTTAAAAGCCAATAGAATTGGAAATGAGATATGTTATTTCTCAAGATATTTTATACAGTGTTAGGATGATAATGGCCACAATTTTGGAGTACGAACTAAATTAAATTTAAGTTAAGTACTACTTTTTCATTCAAATCCATCCAAAAAATGCCGTATCTAATGCGCATCATAAAACATGCCGATTAATGTAACTTAAAAGTCTGTAGATCGTCAAAATGTCATCCAACTTGACATTCCTAAAAGTCAAGGAAGAAAGGAAGGAAGATGAGGAAGGAATGGAAGGATAGAAATCCTTTTCATATTCAATTGGAATAAAAGAGATGCAAATAACTAAAGTTTAGTTAACGCCAGCAGGATTAGCACTAATATGACATTAAATTATAATATTGGCTGTATTACATTATACATACATCTGTATACATATATTAATGAAATAATAAAAATAGCATAACATTTCTATGAACAATAATTATGAAAATATGTTTTATTAGTATCATCTTGTATTTGTAAGTCATTTAATCACGTATTACTGTTTTTTAATTATATTTTTACATAATATATAAACAAAATAAGTAATATTCTCTAGTTAATTGTCAAAATAAACCATGTCTATAGAAAAACTTCACTGATTAATAACATTCCAACATGGAAATAATTGTTTTAAATGTGCAATTTAAATTCGTGTTGTTAATTACTATACAAGTGTCCTATGTTATTGTGACATCAGTTACGTACCTTACCCACATTAAACAAAGTTAATAATGTAAGAACAACTTTCAAATAACTTAAAATTAAAAAAATAAGAAGAATTAACTAATGCAGCTGGAAAAACTGTTCTTTTACTATGTTAAGATTCAATTATAAATCTAATTACATTTTCAATTAGGTTTCTTTTTAGCTTTTTGTTGGACCATATCAAGTGTTAAACGCTTTTGTCCTCCTGTTTGGAGGTTGGAGTTTGCTTTCGATAATTTTAGGACAGCGCCAAGACGGGGTTGGTGACAGTGCTCGTCAAATGCCGCCAATACTAAGTCTATCTTCTCAGGAGAAGTCTTCACGAATGCTTTACAACCAGTCCTAGTTCTTCGAGAGCAATGCCATAACACCCCACTACTGGATAGTACTTTGAATGTGTACGAATGTTTTTTGTAAACCAGCAATGGATACTTCCCTTTTCCAGATGGAACAAGCAAACCTGTGGAGCAAAATAATATTAGGATAGGCCCGATCCGTTAGGATTAGTTAATTTGTAATTAGAATACCAACAAATATATTTTTTCTAGAACTACAGTAAAAATGAAACAAAAAGGTTTAGGTATAGTTTCACACATGAATGCGTCAATATACTGAACGATAATTTATTTAATAATAACATAGAAAAAAATAGGTCTAAAGGAACATGACAATGAACATTTTTAGTAAACATTGACAGCTTCATTACGAAACGTGGTCTAACGGCCGATTTCTAAATTGAGAATTTTAAGTAAAGTACTTTTCAAACTATACTCAATAAATATGTTTCACACAAAATATCGTATAAATTATAGTTTATTACATCAAATTTCAACATAGAAACCGGCTGTAAATCCTTATTTAAAACAGAGCCTGTCCTCTTATGTGAATAGTTGCTGATAGAGGTTGAGATGAAAACTAATAGTTTTAAACAAGGACAAACTTTTTCTAAGTTTCGTAAATAAAGCAGTTATAGTTAATAATATTAGTTCAATACAGTAGTTAATATTTAAGACAGGACTTTATTTTGTGATTATTTAAGCTCTGTTTTCTCCGCTAACTGAATTACAACGCGTTGATCGCGTTTAGCAATTTTGTCACAAAAGTATCATTACTTTTTATAATAACTTTTTCCAATGTTTCTATTTTTCACTATGAAAATTAATATTTTTTTATTTTATCGAGGAAAGTGGTACTTACTTATTTTAAATTAATTAAATATAAATATATTTTTGTCCATGATAGATAGTTTACATGTTGGTGTTTATATTTTATAATTTAACATCTTCAATCAACTCTTCTGTATAAGTTACATAGAACTGTTGATCCTAACGATAATTCAGTGTCGCTCTATTTCATTTCACCTATCTAGTAGGGGAGACACATTTCATTTCTCCCCTATTAGACTAAGTTATCAAAATAAGTCTTTCCTAATGCAATCATCACGTTTTATTGTACTATTTTAATTTTTTTGTATTGTTTAGATTGGTAGTCCTGCCTTCAGCTATATAAGCTTAGTATTTAATTATCATACCACTAATATAAGTATATATTTTATGTTTCTACATTTAATTGAAGCTGTGCTGACAACGGAGGAACCTGCCTCTTTGTGTCTGCTGCTATGATCTTATAAAATATCTAAGCTACATCGACAATTATTTACATACAGACTCAAAAATGAACGATTACTGTAATTATATTCGTTGTGTAATTACTGTGCCGTTAAAAAATCCATTGTGCATTGAGTATATTGACAATAATCTTTATTACGCCAGTTCAAAAAACTGAACGTTTACAAAATGAGATCATTATTCATAAAATACACTTTACTTATGAGTTTCGGTGATTGCCATGGAAATTTAAGTTCCCGATATTTAAGAACAGTATTATACTCACGTGTGTTAAATTTCGGGGACTCAGAACAAAAGGATTCGACGAATTGTAACTTATTAATTAAGAGACTATTCTAAACTAATGCAATATATCTGCAAGAAAATGACAACTTTGTGGTTTAGCTTCGCCAATGTTATACGGCAGTTTAGGAGGGGGGTGATCGTGGGGTTTGTGACAGAAGGCATTTGTGCCAATGCTCACTGCTGAGGCTCTGCAACCTTTTAGTCTTCTAGAACAATACCACGATGTTCTGCCATCAGCGTTCTTCTTCTGATAGCTGTACGTGTAGCCTGATAGTAAAAGAAGCGGATGTTTCCCACCTCTTCTCGTCCATAAGAATGTTCCTTTGAAATGAAAAAGGAATATATTTTATTTTGCTAATTTTTAAAATGTAGCGTTACTTGCACATGCATTAGGAATTTATATTTCACGGATTGTGAGTCGATAAGGTGAGGTGATAAAACAAATTACAGTACATAATTTATTAACTTTTAAAATATGGATTAAAATTAATAATATTTCAATAAACAACTTTATAAAAACCTTTAAATACGCAACATCAATATATCTGGTTCAAAAATTTAACAACAATAAATCTACAATTACTTGAATTACATATAAGGCACAAGGTATAATCAGTCATTTTTGAAATCTCTGCGCTTTTTGTATAGTATAAATATAACAGTCTATCATTAAATGGACTCTTCATTTAATCCGAATAATCAGGCAAGGTGTCAGTCCACCTAAGGCACTAAAATCCAGATGCAAAAGATTCTGATTTAAGAATTTTGGTAGATTTGGAAAAATTAGGCTTGGTTTTATTTTCCACAATAGATAAGTGAATCTTCAAGTTACGCAGAAAACTCGAAGGGATTACATAGCCACCCTTTTCTTCTCAACCTTCTTTAAAAGTGTTTATAATTGAACTCCATTCTTTTAATACGCCCGTACAAGAACATTATTTCTTTTAACAAATCTCGGTTTTCGATGCGTATGGTTTCCGCCGTCCTCCAATACCTCATACTCTGTGGTGGTAAAGATCTTAGCTGTGCATCGTTTGGTGGTCCCTGGCTGTACCATGGTACATCTCCATTGAGCTACATTGTTCTTGAACTTCTGCAAGCTATAGGAGTAACCCTTGAAGACTAATAGCTGTCCACCCCTCTGGGACTGTGCAAACGACACTGAAATTTAAATCCAATTTAAAATCTCAACAAAAGAAAATTATCAAGAAGAAGACTCAGAAAATTAAACTTGAACAATATAAAACAGGAGTTTTGAATCTAGCAGCGCGATAAAACCGCATATGGAATTTATATTTCTGAATTTTAAGCAATTGCATAGCTAACTTTATTGAAATTTTATTCTTTGTATAAATCTCTTCCTTTTCAATGCAGCAAAAATTAAAATTATGAGTATCGCAAAGGAATAAAATCAAGTTTTAACTACGTGGTTCAAAGTAATTATTCAACCAAAATTATATCTTAATGGTGACAGTAAAAAGGAGAAAAAACGTTTTTATTTTTATAAAAATATTTAATTTGATTAATTATGTACCTATTTCAACTGAAATAATAAAATAATATGTTATAATGTCATTAACTTTAAATTAATTATTGTAAAGTTGCTCTTATCTCAAAAGCACAGCACTAATAGATTTTGTTTTCATAATGATTACAAATATATCGACGGCATTTACAACGTCTGTTTGTAGTCTATCGTTAGATCTAATTACAAATGAAGCACCTTGTAAGTATATTATTTTTATTCTCTAATACTACTAACTTTATAGATAGTCCTTTTACAACAGCTAATTCAATTAATTTTCTTTCTGAAAGTATTGGTATTTTACGACCAAATCTGAAAATGTTACTGGGTTTCCGTTATCCTTGTGTTAAATTTTGACTTACAAAGTTACTATTAAGACACCTACTGAATCATGTATCTTACGATAGACTTCGAATTTCGCTAGTGGCTAGAACAGTATATCACATAATGCACTAGCTATCTTCAGTGCTGCTAACAGCTTACCATAAAGAGGTTTCGGTTCAAAAACTGAACATTCACGGTTTTTAGACTTTTTTTATAGCGACCTCACGGGTATGGAAAAACTACTTAATCACTACAAACTTTGTGGATTTTTCCAAACACGTACCGTATACGAAGATACGTAACAGACGAATATACACCAAACGAAGGGCAATTATCCCACTGAGATTTACAAGCCTAGAAGTTAAGAAAGAAGAAACGTAGGACATTTGCATTGTATAAACAACATTTGAAGATAATTATTGAATCATATATTAACCTTTAAAATCAATATATGTACGAGAGAATCGCGGTGATTCATTAGCATGTCTTGGTACTTTATGCTATTAGTAATTAAGTGAAAGGCAAGAAGTTTCCTCCATAGCTATCGGTTACTACTATTGACTTTAATATATGTTCCGGCGTTTGTAATATAATATTTCGGAGGGGCATGTCCATGTTTTCCCACAGCTACAAAAGCTTTGTCTGGTGTAAATTTTAAATACGCAGCACAGGAGTTAGTGCATCGCCATCTCTCCCCCATCCGGGAATGTGAATTAAGACTGTACGTATACCCTTTGTACATGTAGAATTGCTTTCCACTCCCCACAGTTATAAACTTAAGATCTGAAATGAGAAGTAATAGAAAATTTTTTCTTCCATCGGTTAAAAGACATTTTGTAGAATAGAAGCTAGCAAATAATCATATAATTTCAAGTGGCTACGATCAAGTCATAGTTCCATCGGGATCTTTTGTGACCCCCCAGTAATTTAGTCTTAGTGTGTTCTTAGATAAAACTGCTAACCTAACTGCTAAACTTTCTAAATTTAGGGCAGGAAGTACTTATAGTCTTCTGACTTTGAATAAGCCAATTCTTCCCATCATACTCATTATTGTCTGGACTTCACAGTGACATAAAAGTTGTTCCTTTGATTCCAGACCATCACTACATGCTCGACGAAACTGTATTGGTTGGCTTTTAGTTAAGTTACGGCTACCGCTTTCATCCACCAACCCGCATTGGTTCAGCAAGCATGGTGGTTTTATATGCCAACTCCTCATCTCTTACTTCCTTGTTGGAAGACATTAGCTTATAAAATAATATATGGTTTAATGATTTTATGTTTGGCGTACCTTATGACACATAAACATGGCAGTCAGTAATCAGATATGACATTAAATATGCTAAATATTTCCGACCGGAAAAGTGATATAATAATAAACATGCATTTATATTTTATAGTTTACTATAATTTCCGTCAAATGAAATTTCGGAGGAGGGTGATTATGTTCACCAAAAACTGCTTTGATTGTGTTGTCAAGCGACAACTTGATGTGAGCCCGGAAACCTACCTACCAACGGGTAGGCGGTGCACGTCCAGTGAGAGAAATAGTAAGTGTATTCTTTATATACGTAAAATATCTTCCCACTTTACCAAAATCATCGAAATAATAAAAATAATAACTAAATAACTTCAAATGTTAGTAAGGCTTTTATAAATACAAATTTATTTAAACAATTAATTTCCTCCTCGAGTAATATTTATTAAATCATCTTACTAATATTACATACCATGTACATTTGGTGCCTAGCAATCATTTTATAAAATCAAGTACTTCGGAATAATAATTTCATTACTCTGTTCACTTTAAATCACTTAAATTGGCACCAGATTGCGCTTATGTGTTCCTATGCTAAAGGATATGGAAAAAAATTTCAATATGTTTCAGGTTTTATTATGATCACGTTTGCTTACGCCAGTATTATTAACATATTTTTACGTAATTTCCATTCTTCGTCAAATGGTATTTCGGAGGGCGATGGTTGTGTTCACCGACTGCTTCATCAAACGTGTTATCAAGCTTTAGTTTAATGTAAGCTCGACACACATGAGAACTGGTGCATCTCCAACGGTCGCCATAACGAGACCGATGACCAAAGTTGTATGTATATCCTTGGTACATGTAGTACTGCTTTCCACTCTGTAGCGTCAACATTTCCAACACTAAAATCATAACAGAACCGAATGAAAATTCATGTATATGTCATAGTAATTATATTCTTATTTGTATCCATTACCCCAGCATTCTTTTGAAATTTGTTGAATAAGACGAATGTATGAGAGTGAATCGTTGTGCGTAGAGTCAAATTAATATGCTTTTTTTTTTATAGGAGATATTCGAAAGTTCCGAATTTCCTAGGATTGCATTACCCCCGCAAAACCTTAAATCTAGGAATATAATAAAATGTTTCGTATGTAAACTATTAATACGTGCTAAACACGATACAGTGGCAACGTTTGCAAACGACACGGCTCATTATAGTTAGCAATAATTCAGCTGAAAAGCATCAACGACTCTACAACGTTTCAATAACATTGTAATATCAAACATACAACAACGTAAAAATTTGCTAATGATTGACGACACTAAAAACCTTAGTTACTGAGTCTATATGAATAAGGAGCTTCTAGATTTTGAATGAGAAACGGACGAAACGGCGGCAGCTTTTAGCATTTCGAAGTAACTTCTAGAAACATTTTAAAAAAGCCAAAGGGGAGCATCAAGTTTCCAACAACCTTATCTGACATACGAGAGGTCTAGACTGGATTCTGGTAAGATATTGTCACTGGATACTTAACTTCAATAATATAAATCGACAATGTAATGGTCGCGATACCAATCGACAATGTGTCGTATTAAATTGACTGTATACTGCGTACGAAACCAATGTACAGAGGATGCTAAACTATAACTTCAATCTTTATTCTTAGTCACTTATTTTTATTAATATTTTGGAAAGGAAGAATATACACAGCGGAAAGAGAGTCAGGTACTAAAAACTGCTTCACCTATCAGGAAAAACTAACGAATAATTAAATTAAACCGCGATATATTTCCAGAACTACATGATCATAAAACAATTGTATCATAATTTGATCAGATTAATTGTGAAGAATTTCAGAAAAATTGATTCGATTAAATAAACGAATTCCTATATATATTAAAATTGGAAATGGAGTGAAACTTATAGTAAAGAGAAACCTTTGAATACTCTTTTAATGAACACACCGCATGAAAAAAAATAGCTAACAAACAACATCATTTTTAATCGAACAAATTACAGTTTGTCACAAAGAAGTTCGCACATTACATGTTTACAAGCGTAGCTATACGAAATATGGGTTGATGAGTACTAACTTATGAACAACAAAATTAACTTTACCATGCACGATTGAATTGGTATAGTTAAACACACATATTGTTACATTTTTAGATTACCAATACCTTGAAATTTGCAATAAATTATATACTAGATATATCGACTAGGTTGACAAAATAAAATGTTGTTCGTTTTGTATAATTTATAATGTTGAATTAGGCCCATCAAGATCTTTTTGGGCATATCACAATACGACAGCATTTTGATCATTTTATGATGTGCCAGATATAAATTGGAGCAAATCAATGATAACCTATCTTTCAATATTCCCAGATATTCACTTGCGTATATCGACAGCTGTGCTCTACATAAAGATCCGTTTCGCGATTTTTGAGCCGTTTGTGACGTTGTTTGCTTAAGCTTAGATCAGTAGCTTAAATCAGAGTGGTTGAACAATTGGCCCACGAGTCCCACGACATAAGCTCCCATGACTAAACCAGTAAGACTCATTTATCTATTAAGACCTAAGAGAACTGATCTACAACATCCTATTGAAGTTAATCTTCTATATCACTATTGTCAGCCAAATGTGGATATATCATTCTATCGTAAAAATATAATATCATTTACATCCCCTTCGAATACAAAAATATAGATTAGAATAGAATATATCTTTATTGTACATCAACCAATTCAAAAAGAGAAATACATAAGAAACATAAAAAAATAATAAAATAAATAAAAACATATTAAAATTAAAGATAATTTCCGATGGTAGTATTTATTCATCACATACGCACATATATTTTAAGTCTCTCTCACCAAGTAACATAAAAAAATTGGCAAAATACTGTAATAATAATATATTAGTGAAACAATGAAATCATAAAAACAGTAATTCTGTGAAAATTTGTTATTACTACCTCATGTTTGCGAATATTCTGACAGTCTGTAAAATAAATAACAAATAGAAAACAATAATTAATCTTATTGTAAATTTTAAACAGGGTTAAAATTTCCCACCCTTAGTCGTGAAAGGGTTAACTTTAATATACTTTCCATTTTTAGTCAAGTGGTAAGTGGGGGGAGGATGCGTGTGTTCGCCGACTTCTGCGTCAAACGTGTTGTCAACCTTGAATTTAATGTAAGCTCGGCATCCGTGAGAACTGGTACATCTCCAACGCTCGCCACACCGAGACACATGACTGAAATTGTATGTGTATCCTTTGTACATGTAAAACTGCTTCCCATTTACCAAAGTTAATATTTGCAACTCTAAAATCAATGAATTATATAAAAGTTAACCTCGTAAAGTTCTTTACTACTATAACTTTATATTATACTTCTATAAATTATAATATTCTGCACATATAACAAAATAAATACTCTCTTTTTGGTATACTATATATTCATGCTAAAGATGTGAAAATTGAGTAAATCAAATTACTTTTAATTACTTTACAAGACATTTATTATCTTATATTATTTTATTACGGTATAACATTATATTAGGAAAGTCATAATTATGACTTAAATTCTGGGATATTTGTCCGTTTTCCTTACCAACACCATACCTATAGGATTAGATCCATATGTGACAAATCTTTTATACGGATTGGATATTATATAAAATTGGGCATTCCTATTTTCTATATCATTACGCTCTGCCAACAGGCAGAGCGGTTTTGACAGTCTAATATTGAATGGCACGCATTAGTATCCGACGCCATTTTTCTCTTCTGTCTGGTGCTCTTATAGAGTGGACAGTTTGTTGCTGCCTTTATTTGGACTGTCTATCTCATAGATGATCTGCTACAAAGTCTAGTGTAGTAGTAGTACTCATTCCTATAGCCATTAGTTATTGGGATCAAGAAAGTCGACACGTCTCGTTACACATTTCAGAAGAAAATACTTTTATTTACAATTGTTCTTTAACATTTTTACATATCTGGGATCTTGGTGGTTATAAATCCCAATTGCCATTATGAATCTACCTTCATGCGTTACCAAGATGTATGCTTGATAGCTACTCGTGCATATCCACTTCTCTGCACCATGCGACAAGAACCCAAAGCTGTATGTGTACCCTTCATACATATACTAAATTCTCCCATTAGTTCCAATAATCTTTTTGAGCTCTAAAATAGAACCATTATTTTGATATTGATCATTCAAATTGTCTTGTTCTTGAACGTAACTTGTTAGCTAAAATTATTGATTCTGCGAACTACGATTTGGCTTATATAGCCTGCACGCTTGCTGATTACATAAGCCAGAGGATTCATAAAACGCCAAATCATGTAGTCACTAGCTCAAAAGTTTTCCTTACGCCTGCGTTTACACAAATGCCAATCACACTTCTGATCTCATATAAATTATAGCAACATGTCAATTTAAGATTATTTCTTAAGATTACTGAAGATTCTTAAACTATTTACATGGCCTTGTCTTCAATCAAACACATTTTTTAAATTACTAAATTCCTGAAGTATTAATTGCAGTATTGTTGTCTTAGAAAGAGAAAATTCGTAAAGTTTGACCTTTGTTACCAATAATAAACAATTAAAAAATGAGTATTAAAAAAAAACAATAACAACCATTGTCATAGTTAGCCGACATGTATGAATTTATTTATGGCTAAATAATTACGGCGTAACTAAAATTACAAGTTAATCAACTTGTAACTTTATCACAATGAGAAAAGCCCTTTTTTAAACACTTAATGGCATAGCTCTTGACCTTCATCTCACCTGATGATTAATAAAGATAAGGCCAAAGATGCAAGCACAGAGGAACTGGCTATCTTACCTACAACCCCTGTAATACAACAATAATTACTCGGACATCAATTAATAGAACCCCGGACCTCCAGATCTGTAGATGGTCACAGCCACTAGACCACAGAGGCGGTTTTTACCATTATTACACTTGAGTAGGAACGATTCAATACTAAATTATTTTAGGCAACTAAACTAGTTTTCGTCTCTTTACAAATATCTAGATATTGACTATAAGATTTCTAAAAGTTCTATTTAAAGATGGACTACTCAATACTTCTTGCTCCCAAAGAACTTTTGTTCTTATATTAAATATCAATTTAATTCAGTGTAAAGATTTAAGACGCACATGACATAAGTGTTTGTTTGTTAGATGAGTAGTTTGATGGTGGACTTACCATTTTCTAATCAATAAATTCACGACTGATGCGAGACCTCGACCTCAAATCTGGATATCCAGGGTTAAAATCCCATTAGCAAATTTTTTCTGCTCGGTTTCACAGTGGTTGAGGAATCCGGGCGAAAGCTTCCATTTTCGGCCTATCACTTACTATCAGGTGAAATCAAGGTCACGAACAACCTATCGTTAAACATTTAAAAAATATTTATGAAAAAATATACTCGTTTTTCTCAAATAAAAATTTAAGGAAAATCAGATAAAAGTAAATCTAAGAAATTACTATTATTTTAATTCAATTCAATTTATACAAAATTTTGTGACAGAATGTATGTGATGATATTTCTTAAATCCTAATATACTCCCCGGAGGTACTAACGTGGAAGTGCGGTGGCTGGTGATTATGGGTACCGGTAAGTTCGATGATTTCCCCCTCAGTAGAGATCTTAATAGACGCTCTACAGTCGTGCGTGTTAGTACACCTCCACCTCTGTCCCAAACGAGAGCTAGTCCTTAACGTATACGTGTACTTATTGAACAGAATGCGCTTCTTGCCATTCTTAGATAGAATAATTTTATATTGTGCTGTGGAGTAAAAAATACACTTAATTAATAAATCTTCACCAAACAAGTTATGCTTATTACTCTATGTTTGTAAGTAGTCAATAACGAAGGAAGAATGAAAGGCATAAAGACATCAGGTCCATTCTATTGCCATTCTACATGGTGGGAGTGAGTGCATGCAAAAATACCGTTGTATTGGTAGAGTACGGGAAAAGGTACTTTAGTAAGTAGACGAAGACATTGTGTAAGCTACCTGCGTATAAATTGTTATATTGTATTTTATAAAAATAACATTTCATAGAGAGCTCTACTAGAAACTATTAGCGCTTTGTTATATGACGTTCGACGTGATTTTTGGTTACTCTTACCAATTTCAAATTATACTTCTCTTTTCTCTCAATACGAAAATAAATATGGTAACAAATGTCATAAAATGCAGACAAGTCGTAGCAAATTTCCAACTTTGATGAACTTTACAAAATGGTGTTAAATTGAAATAATTTGTCAATTTAAACATGTTAATACTACATCTTAAGCTTATGCGTTGCTTATTTAAAAGGTGCCATATAACAATAGTTTTATAGTTGATTTAGAGTTTGATTTTGCATTGAACATATAACGAGACCATTATAAAAAAGCACTGAAATTATAATTGATACTTAACAATAAGGTTAGTTTAAAATAAATATAAAAACAATTTAAAGTAAACTTAACTTGCTAGACTAGACCTAAACTTGTTCATAATTACATATCACTTTATTCATAGCTTCTAATAGAACCTAATTTAATAATAACAGACATGTTTTCTTCTCATTATGGACAGGAGACACAAAACACTTTATATATTCATTATGGTGATCAATTTAATGTTATATCATCAGTTCACATTTCGTTTGTTTTACCAAATGAAATGCTTTTTCATATACTGAGTTTGATGTACCTCCCATCTCTGGTGACTCTGAACTGGTACGGGCGATGGGTATGGTGCCCATAAACGTCCATTAACTGCCCATCATTGATCATTATGTGGGCTTTGCAACCAGCACTGCATCGCCAGCGCTCCCCAGCCTTCGACCGGAATCCGAAAGTGTATGTATAGTGATGGTAGAAATAAAATTTCTTTCCGCTCACCATTGTGATCTGTTTCAGCTCATCTGCAGAATATAATACATGGAGATATATTTAATTTTATATTAGAAAAATATACCAGATATACATATATGTTAGGAACGGCATCCAATCATATGTAGCCCATTAATTTTTTGCTGTCACTAATTAACTTCTGATAGTAATAATTTTATGTTATTATCTGTGTCTACTGTGAGTGATTTTAATAGAACAGGCGAGCCAGCGGATGTTCCAGAAAGAACATCGTTATTCTAACCGCTATATGTTGGTCGGTCAGAAGAGTTCCAGCATTCGTTGAGTAAACATCTAGTGTTATATTCTGTACTAGTGCAAGTGTAAAATAAAGTGAATTCGACAAAGTGAAGCTTGGTTTTATGCTTCTCCTTCCGATTAGCTAACTTTATAGATATTTTTTTAACTAAGTTTAGCAGTGGGATTACACTCAAAGTAATTGTATATAGAAGCGTAAATATTTGGTGTTTTCGTACGCCTAGAAATATTAAGGCCAGTACATTATTATTTATTTTTTATTCAATAATCAAAATTCACATGGTTAAATATAATCCTAGCTATAGCTAGCGCTCCTTACATATATACAAAGAGTGCTGGACTCTTATTCAAATTATTTCAAAATATTTATGAATAGGCAAAGCAAAATCAAACTCACCGTGTGCTAAATTAATACAATAGGCACATTGTATTAATTTATCACGTGGTATCAATAGAAGGATTTAATCCTACAGCTGATTTCTGAATAATCAGAATACCTTACAGCTGGCATAAAATTGACTCGTTGAATCTCATTATTGTATAGAAAATCTGATTGTCGTCTGACATCGATAGCAGACTCGGCCCTAGAACGTATATGGAGTAAAAAAAAATATCGATAAAACAAAATGTAAAAAAAAACAAAATGTAATTTGAAAATAAGTTGTTTATTTTTTATTTGAAATACTCATTATGTATCAAATGCAATAATAGTAATATAAATAGATAACGAATACTTTATATAGTATTATTAATATTGTTTGTACTCTGCTCCCTTAATACGTATTATATAATATTTATACGGCCCTTACAAATGAAACTCGCTAATTTCATTTGTAAGGACCATTTTATTCCAGTTTTACCACAATTATTTATCGTTTAAGAAATATCAATTCAAAATTTCATATTTCGAAGTGTTCATTTGTATTTTGAATTTAGTTACCCATTTGTTATTGGGCCATTCGATTTTTCTTTTACGTTTTTGTATTCACAATAAGTAGTAATCGCATTATTTACGAATATGTTCCACGACAATACCACCAGCGCTGCAGAAACAGCTCCAAATTCATTGGCAACATTTATTTGATACCGTTTTATCGTTTGCCCATTTATCAAAAATAACGTCCATTTTAAATGTAAGGGAATGTATGTTTTAAATGTATATTCCTTACTTACATAACTTATGCTTATCTACAGTATAAAAACATTGAATTTTAATTGCATGTGGCTTAAAACAGTTGTTGTCTCGTTTTATGACTTTTTATGAATTAACGGCAGATGAGCGCTTTTTAAACATGTTTAAATTTCTATCTGAAATTTATTTTAGTCAATAAGCACCAGTACACTGGTGAGTTACACGACAAATATCACAAAAACGTCATAGTCAACAAGTTTGGAAGCACATACCTTTAATCTAAATAAAAGTTCTCTTATTATCAATGCAACAAATAAATTAATTACCAAATAAACAAAGACTCAACTATCTGTTAAAAAATGGATATTTTAAAAACTATATAACAAATTAATTTTCTACATCCTAAGGTTACATGGAAGAGATCACTTTTAGCGGTAAGTAGCTCTTTATTGCGGTTGTTTAACAAACGGCACTCACGCCCTTACTTGCCTTCCGAAGAACGGAACTGATTGAGATATATTATTATTATTGACCAATCGTCGATTGGGTCCAATCAGGTGAAAGTCGCTTTGTTTTTTGTTATCGAAACAAAAAGAAATAAAACCTTCATTAATTATGTTTATTTTAAAATAAACTTTAGAAAAGTATAGTTGTTTAAAAAAGCAATGTGTATAACGGAATTAATTAAAACTAGGAACAGGCACAACATATTCGGCGATGATTAAATAATTCGATGCTTTATCTCTTAAGAAAATTATAATCAATCGATTCCATTTTATATGACAGTGTAATCGATACCTACTTAGACCCGAGTAGACAAACATTGGGAGTTAAACTGGACAGGGGAAGAGAGAATATGTATTTAAACGCTTATGTGTTACAAAAATTTAAATTAATTTATATTTAGTGAATTCTAAAAGAGAAGTTTTCGATAAGGCTATGTAAGAATGTTTTATTTACAGTGGACGGACCGGCATAAGATCAATTCTTTTATATTTTGACATACATGCCATTAGCTGTGACACGGTACTTAGGTGGTGGATGTTGATGCTCATGCACTGGTGTTACTACTGTGTCATCTTTATCCTGAACTACGATGAGGTAAGCTTTGCACGCGTTAGTGCACCTCCAGCGCTTCGTGTTCCGAGACTTCGATTCCTGATAATAAGTATACCCTTGGTACATAAAGTACTGTCTCCCATTTATCGCAGTTATCATCTTTACTGCAAGAAAAAACAAAATATAGATCATTATAAGAATATTTATGACGTCCTGCATCATCTGAATAGTGGTAAGACCCTCAGCTGATTTACAACAGGCCTGTTAAATTTCTTCTGTTACATACGTTGTTTTTTAAAACTGACAACGTGCAGCGTAACACGTTGGAAAGCGTGGGGAAGACCCTTCGGAGCAATGCGGTGTTTATCAAATCAGTAGACATTATTGTAAGCGACGCGATACGGGAATAAAATAAATAAATATAAAGAAATTAAAATAATAACTTGTTAGATTCATATATGTAATTATGTATTTGTATAATGTAAGTAAAACAAACGCTGTAGGGTATGCGGTTTGTGTAAGCTCGCCTGCTACAATAAAAATTAGAGACACCTCCGAATAATTATAATTATTATCAACTGATCGGACAGTTGCGTAGTCACAGCCGTTGCGAGCACCCGCACGTCGCGTACCTGAAAGCTTCTTAAAATTATCTCGTCTCAAGTTGTTATTTTTACCACTTCGCCTACTTACGTCGGCTACAATTATAATGGATCACTATTTTCAAGACAAAGTAGAACATCATCAGCTCTGAGATGTGTTCAATGGACGGGCGACACAGGATGCTTACACCAAGATGTAGACCGTATTTTTAATATTGACCTTGTTACGCCATTTTTTATGCAATTTTTATGAATAGAATAATGTAAACTCAATAACTATAGTAAATTCTGTATTTACAAGTTAAAATGATCAAAATCGGCTTAATTTATGCTTTAAAAATTATTAGTGTTAGTTATCTATGTTAAAAGTTAGAGTTTGACGTAATATCCTTCGTTCGTCATGTGGTACTTGGGCGGCGGGTGGGCGTGGTCGTGGACAGCTGTCACCATTATATCGCCATCTTGGTCTTGTTTCACAGACAAATAAGCCTTGCAGCCTTTGGTGCACCTCCATCGTCTCGATTTGCGTGTCTCTGTTGCACGATAATATGTATAGCCTTTATACATATAGTACTGTTTACCAGATACTAGTGTTATAACTTTGAAATCTGTAAGAAGAGTATAACGAAATAAAAGTTAAGTTACAAAAAAAATATATTTGACGGGCAGTCAAAATTTAATTCAATAGGAACAAGTTCATCCTGATTGTTTTTGTGGATATCTATGGGAGACGGATAGTGTATATTATGATGATATTTCAATCTAGCTGATAATTGTGCGCATGGACCAGACCAAAAAAAAAAACGAAAATGTATTAGTAATTTTAATTTGTAAATTTTATTAAAACTTAATTTTAGTGCATTAATTCATAGAATTATTATTATTATTTCGCCTCCACGTCCATGTGTCACTGCTTCATACATACATTACATCATATATTTTTAATTGGAATACAAACCGCATGTCCTTAAATAGAAGGCCATTGAACAATTAATTATATAAACAATTTTTGTGCTTGTAAAAGTACAAAAAGACGACAACGACAACGACAACGACTCCAGACGTAAGTCGGAGGTTTTGGACTTTTACAAATGGTCAATTCGCAAAGACGAATAACCCAAAGATATCTTGATAGGCTTAGTACTATAGAAGACCTTATGTGAAAGTTAAATATCACTTAACATACAGTTGCGACGGGCGGTTTAACGTAGTGTGGAGCTATTCTAATAGATATATTAAATATAGCTCATCGAAAAAATAAGCTGGAGTGGCACTAGGTCAAACTTGAACTACGATGCTTGGATGTATATTTATTTATTTACTTTTCATTGCGCAAAAGTCATTTGGCGGACTTAATACCTAAGGCATTCTTATCAGTCAATATATATTCACTTAACTGTGGACATAGCGTGAGACGGTTTCCCAATAAATGGACCGCATCCTGCGACCTTCAGGGTCACCAGAAACCTTTAAATTAAGACACCTTTTTCGGTAGATCATGAGAAAGTCCACATGCGAAGCTGGTATGTATATTTTGCCTGCAGCTACTCTATAGTTTAAAGTATGTCCCTCCACTCGTTATATGATACGTGGGCGGAGGATGATTATGTTCGTGGACTGGTTTCACCATGACGTCATTGTCTTCTTGAGTTACTGTCAAATAAGCTTTGCAACATTTGGTGCACCTCCAACGTTTAGTGTTTCTGGTTTTCGATTCAAGATAATAAGTGTAGCCTTTGTACATATAATACTGCTTCCCAGATACAAGAGTAATCATTTTAGGACCTGTAAGAATAATCAAAGGTTTCAATATAAAATAAGTGTTATTTTGATGACAGAAGTTACAAGAGAGTCGAAGTCTACTTTTATAATCACATCTACAAAAGCTTGATGTACCTTTGACGATTAGTCACTGGAGTTATAGCTTATAGACCAGTGGGGTTACAATTTTTTTAGGGTAAAATAAACAAAACTGAATTTTAAAAACTTTATTCTTTTGGCAAAGATCTGGAAACTATTCGTTACTTCAAGCTTCATTTTAATTTCGATGATTTAGATTTTTTATAAAGATATGCTTTTTACATATCAGCAAAAGATATCATCTTGTAACAGTATATTTTCTAAATAAAAACATGTCCTATTTGGTAGAATACAGATAATTCTACAAAAATTCACCATGTCAATTTTATTCCACCTCATTGAGATCATTTCAAAATACTCTCTGATAACATCATTTACATATAAATTTTTTTATACAGTCTCCTTTTCGTAAATAGAGATTTATACTTTGAAGTAAGTTCCATCGTCCGTCATATGGTACTTGGGAGGCGCGTGAGTATGTTCGTGTACCGGTATTACTACAATGCCATCGTGACCTTTTGTTACTATTAAATACGCCTTGCAGCCTGTAGTGCATCTCCACCGCTTAGTCGTTCGTTTTCTAGATTCAAGGATATATGTGTAGCCTCGATACATATAATACTGTTTGCCAGTAACTAGCGTTATAATTCTAGCATCTGTAAAAATATTTCAAGGGTTGAAGAAAAAAGGTAATTAATAATTTAGAAAAGTCATCATTTTTTACTCATTACTATGCAAAGGAAACATATTTTTTTAAATATTTCTTGTTAGAATAGAACTTTAGCTACTTGAGCTCGGTAGTAGTAATTCAAGCGCTATATTCTCGATTATGAAAACAAGACAAATTTTACCATGGTTGTTTCTAGATGGGTTAATCAGAATTAGCTATCTCGAGATCCTCTTGTGATCCGGAAGCCATTGGTAGCGGTTCTTACGGCAATGGCATAACGGTAGTGCCTTTTATCGTTTGTACCATGGAGAGTGCTCTGAAGAGCTCTTCGACCTTATCCCTCCCTCTCTTTTCCTACTCAGGAGTACGCGTGCTGGTCTTCGGAGTCACTCCTTCACTGCTACCACGGTACTTTGTGCACTTAGAGATTTTGTGACTCCTTTCTCTGCAGCACAGCTAGAGCGTGGAATTTTTTACCAGCACACGTATTCTTCCTTTCTTCTTCATACAACCTGGGTTCCTTAAAAGAGGCGTGAAAAGTAGTTTTGGGCCGGCAAGGTGAGGGTGGCTAGCGTAGTATGTCGCATGCTTAACTAGCTATCTTCACATATGGACTCCTCTACTGCTTATCATCAGGTGGTGTCAAGTCATTTGCTGAGCTTAATATATATAAAAAAAATGAACCCCCCAGTTTGGTAGTATTATAGCCCAGACTTCTCATGTGTTTAATCCATGACAGCTTGTGCCCAGCAGTGGTACGTTTAAAGGTAGTTCATGACTTTGCAAAAGATAAGTGCTCATCTAAATATTTCCTGATAAACTAGTTCTTTATACTCTGAATATAAAGCTTCATTTTTAAAATTGTCTGGTTTCTGCTCTAAAAATAAAATGAAGTAATAATCAAGTTGAGAATTTATTTAAACGTTGAAATACTGTTTCCTTTGAGTGTTTTAGCTATTACAAAAGCTTCGTATAATCCATCCACGCATACTCGCACAATTTAACCCTTATTATCTTGGATCAGCTCTCTCATAAAGTCATTATTATTGATATGAAATTGGATTCCGATGAAAAGATTCATTGTGTTATTTCTATTGTATATCATACATAGCATCAATACATTTAAAATTTGATTAACAACAGCTTCTCTTGTGTTACACTTAGTTATTTACAATTCCTCCTCACTTGATTTCATCACAGGCTAATAGATTTGTACAAATTGGACAACTTTTCATTTCCTTTTCCAATTAATTGCTCCACAATTATTAAAGAGCTCCAATTTCAAATTAAACAACTTACTAAGAAATGAAACATAAAAATGAATAATTTTTAATGAAGTAAACAAAAACTATAGAAATACAAAAAAATATGTTCTTTTATAAAAAAGAAATAAGATTTTAGAAATATTAGTTATAACTAAGTCGAAAAACCAAACAATTAAGATAGCATTCTAAAGGTTGCAGTGAAAAATCACATCCTGACGTAAGTTCCATTGGAAGTGACGTGATATTTAGGTGGAGGGTGCGTATGTTCCTTAGCGACGCGCCTCAGGACACCTTCCTCACTTATGACGAGATGGGCGTTACATCCCCTGGTGCAGCTCCAGCGCCACCCATTTCTCCTTTTATCTTTCATGTAGTACGTATACCCTTTATACATATAATTCTGTTTGCCATTCACTAGTTTTATTAGTATGAGATCTGCAATCAGCCAAATAAACAAAAGACATTATAAGTTAACATCATTCTCTCAACACTCTCTTAAATATTCTCATGATCTGTTATTGAAGTTATAACCATTATAAGTTATAACTAATTATCTTCCTTTATTCCTTTACCGCACACAGGTCAAACAGGTTATACATCCTTTGTGAGAAGTTTAAAGGGCAGACATGAATCATCGTCATGGGGCCCTTCAGTCTATGAATATATTTATTTATCAGAATTGGTAAAGAAATGTAGGCTCAAAATGCACTCTAATGAAAAGCCATGGATTGGGAAATCATTATCACAAAATATATCGTTTTGTTTTTGATAATGAGTACAGTTTAGCAGTTCGTTTTGGGAATAACTTGTAGTCAACAATGTTTCTTCTTTTAGATGGAGGGATTTAAGACCAATTTTCTATATAATATAACTAAACAACACAATAATTTTCATTACCTATTTTATTTTTTGAAAATATTGTAAGTATCTACAAAAATATCTACTTATATTAAGGATTAATTCAATAAATATTTATTTATTCAACAAATATTAAATGGATGCTAGGATTGCAACTTATATACATCTCTTTTCATTTTATCAAGATAAATATTACTACTGCTATGGATAACAGTAAATTCCTTCAATTCGAGGCACATCGACACGTTTAGAACGACAATCGACAGCGCCATTCCTTACGATGATACGTGATATTGTTTATAACTTATAGAACATTTAGGTCTCACTTTCATTTAGTCCAATGAAATCCGAACTTATTTTGTTTTTTTTATAGAGATGTTTACAATGTTTTCATACAAAGTTACAATCGCTTTGAGAATCACTAGGATTACTATGTATTTGTTTTCAGAAGCGCTTTCCTTTATTCACTGCAGTACCATATCCAAAATTCTGTCACTATTAGCTATAGCACCGCACACCGATAGCACCGCACACCGCAAACTAACCTAAAAGACCTTAAAAACTGATTTTGTTCAGAAGTGAACCCGAGTTAGGTTAGTTTGCGGTGTTGTGTGCCTTACGTTATTGACTGAGGCTGTCAAGTGTGATAACTACATTTATTTTAGACTTCATGCATATAACCCCTAATAATACAACCATATGAATAGTACTATTCATAATGCACATTTCTATTATAAAAAAGTTTTGAACTGTCCAACATATTTGTTTCATAACACTTCATCTCTTTTATAAGTCTGTATCTTCCATCACGAGTCAAGGCAAATATTTTGGGCGGATGTTTATGCACCTGCGGTTCCTTTCTGACTCTGTAATGGTTATCGGTCAGCAGTGCTACGTAACAGGAATTTGTGTTGATACATCTCCATCGATCCTTTAAGTACGGCGCTCTGGCGTAAAAATGCCCCTTATATTTTAAAATCTGCCGGTTTTGCACTGTTGTTATAAAGGATACTGTAAAATAAACCCACGAATAAATTTTAATTAAATCAGTTTGACTAAAATAATGAAACTTGTCAATGTCAAGAACCATGAATTAAATGCTACAGAAGCAGGTCTACATAAAACAGTAGCAGAGTAAAAAGAAAGAATAAAAGGATCTATCGCCTGGAGTTGCTTTTCTCTTAAGTTAACAAAAGTTCTTTGTTAAAAACAGTTGTGTTTAACTTTTGTTTGTAATCCTGCGGTGAATATTAATGAAATGGGGCTTGTATGTAATTTTTGAAGTAATTTGACGACTTTTAAATCTAATACACAAACTTAATTAGATTTTTGAGCGTTACTACAACTTGATATACTGTACCATAACGTTATAGCTAATTGCTGTATGATGGGTCATTTGGATTTTATAGCAAAAACGATTTATAATAAATGTGTTTTGATGTTTTAATAAATTAAAAACATAGCTAAAATATTAGCTTCTTTAAATACAGTATGAAGAGAATTTGATTTAAGTACGAAATGATATATTCATTATCGTTTGACAATTATGATCAACTTTTTTATGATTACATTACTACAAGAAATAATCATTATAACTCTGCAAGGCCTGCTAACAGCGAAAAGCTATGGAACCGTTTTTATTTGTTCTTTTTCAGTATACTTGTAACCTACAAGAAGTAGAAGTGGTTTGCCTCATGGATGTCATAAATTGTAGTCTATCTCGATCGGGACCTTTAAAGTTCAAAATGTTCCTATTGACAATTTGAAGAATCCCAACTCTACCGATATCAAGTTCATAAGATAATAATATAAATAATAATCAACTTAAATAAGGAAATGTAAAATAAAACTAAATTAGGCTAGCAAAATTAGTTACTCTATTTATTATAATACTAAGTTTTATAACACTTAATGTATGCCAGATACAGTCCACGTAAAGACAGTACAGTCTCACACACAAACAGTGACTAGTATAGTCACCGTCTGTGTGTGAGCGGTCTGAGTTCGCCAACAAATATCTTGAGTAAAGGCGTTGACTGCCCAAAAATACTAATAATGGTTCTCTTTGAGAGATGCGGTACGAGACTCTGACGATGGGGAACGCTTTTATAGACCAAAATTATTCCCACTACTAAAACTGTTCACGGTGTTAGTTGGCATTTGAAGTATTGAACCCGTAGCGTCGTACCGTATACAGTATCAACCTGTAAAGCCATACAATTCAGAGCCAAATAATTTTTAAACGTTTCGATACCCCTGGAAGTAAATAGCGGCTCAATAAATTAAACACGTTACGGTGTTTTTGTTATAACGTATGTTCCATAAGTTACTATTCGCAATTTATCATATCTTTAAACTCTCATTCCCATAAAGTCTCAAAGACTGGCATCCTTAATAGGATGCCAGTCTTTGAGACTTTATGGCTCCCACGGCTTCTCCCTCGGCACTCCTTTATGGCAGCCATCCACACCAAAAAGTTATTTATTAATAATGTTGTTGTTATTAATTTTACAAATAAAAATAAAAGAACACCGCAAACACGTGATCCGTTTCACTGTTTATGTAAAGGTGAAACGTATAACCTTAAATTTTAAATCAAGAGAAAAATCACACTAAAAATGTTACTGTGAAACTAAAACCTCAAATTTCCGTAGTAAGCTGCACATCAAGGATATCATGACACATCGACATTGACACTTATTAAATGATGTGATATGATACTATTGTCAAGGAATGAATGCTACGCCTGAATCCTAAGGCAAAGCGGCATTCAAGGCAATGAAATGGCCGACTCTATGGCAAAATATGTCATTAACTTTGCCTGCTTTACCAACTACATGAGTTTCCAACATAATCTTGTATATCTTGCTTATGCAGACTTAAGTCTTGGCAACCTTTATAAGTAAGTAAGTACATAAGTAAGTACATTATGGTAATTTACAAAGCGATGTTTACTGAAAGCTGTGGTGTTTTCACAGGGCATAAAAGGGCTCCTTCCTGCTACTAAAGGGGACTACGCTTGAAGCATTCGTGCATTCATTGAAGAAGCCTAAGCATCCGAGATAGCACCTTCCATAACTATTTTCACTTTTGTTTACCATCTTTAATACTACAGACTTCAGGCAAATATTATGAACTCCAAAGCCTGTGTGTGTATTTAAGATATTTGTAAATGTTTTGATAAAATATTTTATTTAAAAAAATACTAAAGAAAATTAATATAATTCGGAATTATCTGTATGAAAATATATTTCATTTCAATACTTAAATATTTCGAGTTCGTTTAACCATACTTTAATTGATTCATAAAGAGTGAAAATTCGTAATTGACAATATGTTAAATCCTTCTTTATGTGTACCTACTTTTTTAAAGTCTGTAGAATTCTGTATAAACTATACAAAAACAACTTTTAGTTTTTGCCTTGATTTAGAATTTTTTCAAAAGCGTCGTCTATTAGATAATTATAGTGTATTCTAGCAAATATTAGTATTAAACCTACGACTGATTTGACATAGGCAGAAACCGATAAATCGAAAAGCTATAATATTAAAGAAGAACCAAAATTATAGAAGAAACCAAATGTCACTTGATCTGCAGCCTACTAATAGATATATTAAATATAATCATGAAAAACAATGAATATTAGGTAAAATCTAAACTTTTAACAATTATTATATTGTGTTAGGAGTTTCTTAATGTTTATAAACTATAGTAAATAAAACTTTTTCTTTGACTCACTCAATTGTGATTATTGGCTACTCCATTCAAGTATCATAACTGTTTCTATCATTAAAATCGAATATTACACGTAATTGGATATAAGTTGATTGAATGGATCAGCCAAAAATAACTATCAAAGTAAATGGTTTAACACTCCAATATCACCTTAATCTGTGTCACACAGTAAACATACAAACACATTAACAATTAAAATACAGAAACTATTTAAAAGCGTTTCACGAGAGATTTAAAAAAAAACCACAGACAAGCATATACACTATGAGGTTCATGTTCACATTATGAAAAATTTTAATCAAAGTTTAAACATAACAAATGTCAACAAAATAAAATAGTCGATACCAAATATCACTATTAAATGACATAATTAACAATAGTCTGTAACAGTAATATTAACAGTAGTACACCAAATTGCAAAATATATAAATTTATCACTGATGCGAACAAAATTACTTGCTCAAATAAAACAATTAATGAAACGAAGAAAGTAAATTCGATATTGGTAGCACTATACTTGTTATTCCCTCATTCATCTTGAAGAGGTTTTGGTGTTAACTTTGTTACTTGTACCCTTTTAATCATTTTCTAAATAACCACGGTTTTGAGGTATCAAAATTAACTGCGTTGGCAAGCCTCTTAGGCGGATGTCCATGTTCTTTTGGTTCCCTAATTAGCATTCCATCATCATTAAACAGTAGAGATGAAGAACAGTGGTTGGTATTAACGCAGCGCCATCGTTTCTTGGAATTTTTTGCTTTGCTATAAAAATATTGTTTGTATCTAATTATTTCTCTGTTTTTAGTTTGAATGAGCTGGATATCTGTAATAAAATAAAGGTAAATATTAAACAATATGCATAGAGCTGTATTCTAAGAAATAAAACCTCTTTATTTTGCATTTTAAAACACAGATAAACATAATAAAACAAAAAATCAATATTTTGACAAGACCATATTTTTATATGTAAATTTATCATAATGCGAACAAAATTAGTGGCACAAATAAAAATTAAAGGAAATAAAGAATGAAAACTCACTAATATTAACACTAAATAATAAAATGTAATTCTGTTCCTATTCCCTCGTTTATCGTGACGGGGTTTTGATTATTTGACGTACTTGAAGGATTTTAATGATTTTCGAAATAGCCACGGTTTTGAGGCCTTAAAGTTTATTGCATTTGAAAGTTTCTTAGGTGCATGACCGTGTTCTTTTGGTTCCTTAATTAGTAGGCCATCGTCATTGAATAGTAGAGATGAAAAACAGTGGTTGGTATTTACGCAGCGCCATCTGTTGTTGGAACTGGCTACTTTGCTATAAAAGTGATGTTTGTAACAAATAATTTCTCTGTTTTTCATTTGTATAATCCTGATATCTGAAATGGCAGGAAAATATTAAAATAAATAAAATATATTCATGTTGACGCAGACTAACAATCAATATTCATTTATATGTATACATTAGTGTATTCTGAAAATGCTTACGAATCTATTCATATAATAAGAAGATTATGAGAATTATTATTGAATATATTCACAAATTGAGTCAGGGAAATAAAAGAAGAGATTAAAAATCCGATATCTGAAATTCTTTTTTCTGTCTGTATATCTGTAATCTCAGAAACCACTAAAAAGATTTTATTGCAGTTTTGAATGGTTGCTCTGCACGTAGCAACATCTAGGCTTTGTTTCATGGAAATCGGATGTCGGGAAAGTTATACTCATTTAACAGCTACGCTTTATACTACGAGTTTTGTTAGAAGCAAAAATTTTTCTGAGTTCGTAAACTAGGAGGAGTGAAAAAGAAAATAAACAGCTGTCTGTTGATAAAAGGTTCTTTGCAAGCCACGCGGGCGATGCCACAGGCAACAAAAAGTTAATAAATAATTCACTGTTTGTTAATTACAGCAAGTTTTTATACCATAGACATTTTAAGAGAGCATTAATGAATGTTTACAACAGCACACTTACTTTATATCACTTTATTAAAATATACTATAAATTTATTTTAACATTAACATTTATTAGTGACATTTTACGGCTGGATAATAAAAAAAAATCGTAGTCTATAATTTGCATAGGCCGAAGGAACGACAGTTTTTCGCCAACTTTTGTAGAACGAGTGGATTTCAAATATTGCAATCTATATGTATAATTATTGAGCTTAGCGCTTAGGTAGGTACAGAAGTTCAGTTAGTACACTTAATACCAATGTAAGTAATAGTTCACTAGGCATCAGGCCCACCTACATTTATTTTTCAGTTGTTAGAATTATGAAGTAAGAGATTTGCTGTTATTGCGAATCGTGCTTATTTGATACTACAATTAATGAACTAGCTTCATTAGTAACAAGCGGGCTTATACAGGCTTCATATTGATATTTTGGGAAGAAGATGATATCGACTTGGGGTCGAAATTGGTTTCCATAAACAATAACTGATTAAGTTTTGATATTGGTAAGTGTTTTGCATCAATAGATGAAAAACTGTGATTTTTAATAAATTTGGTTTATTGAGTTGAGGTATCATTTCATTTTGGAAAAGGGGTCTCTTGCTGAAAATACTTTGCAAATCTCTGTTTATATTACCTAAGTGAACTGAGTAGGTGTGCCACGGCCAGGATTAACACGAACATTACTAATACATTACATTAATAAAATTGTCTATTTCAATATTACTTATAATAAAATATTTAACAGATGTCATTTCAGTTTAGTCTCATGTATCTACCATCACGTGTTTTGTGAAATGTTTTTGGTGCATGCATGTGTTGTTTAGGTTCTTTCTTCAAACTTCCATCTGGCTCCAATAGAATGCCGACAAAACAATGGCTGGTGTTGATGCACCGCCATCTTCGTTTCGAATCGCGGTTTTTGGTATAATAGTAATCTTTGTACTTAACAAGTTGCGATCCTTGAACAGTCGTTATCAATTCAACTGTAAGAAATGAACAGTATCAAAATGGTAACTTAAATTACGATTATTTTGAAATTATTTCGAATATAATAGTTAAAATTCATATTAGAAAAACAAAATAGACAATAGATTTCTAATATAGCGTCGTTAGGGTGTTAAATGACAGCAACTACTTTAGATACATTTTATTAATCGTAAAATCAACGTAATTTTACATATGTTCCCTCGGAAGTTTTCATGAGGTTTCTGATTGGATGATTATGGCTATTGGAACATGTCCATACCGACATATCACTGTCAAGAATTACAAAGGCTTTGCATAAAGGATACGATACGCAGTCCCAGCGCATACTCTTGTTTTTTGGGTAGTAGACATAGCCGTTATATAGTAACCGTTGTTTACCGTTAGCCATTGTGATTATCTCTCCTGAAAAGTAAATCATGTTCCTATGTTTAATATAAATTTAACTGTAAGTAAGGTGTGTGTACAAGACAGTACAACAGCATATATCTAAGACGAATCTTGATTTTGAGTTCTGTATAGCTTCCTCAAGTAGCAGTAGTTAGTGTATGACATTTGAGATATTTTAAGATCAGCTTTAGTAGGTAGTTTCAGTTGCAGGGTCGTCTATGTAGGTACTGTCACGGCCGCCGGGACCGTGACGGATGTAGCTCAACTTGTGTAATTACATAAAAAAAGACTTGAAGAACTAAAATGACATCAATCATTTTACTGATTCTAGAATAGAATAGAATATATCTTTATTGTACATCAGCTAATTCAAGAAAAGAAATACACAAAAAACATTTAACTAATTTTGTACAAAGGGCAACCTTATCGCTGAAAGCCATCTCTTCCAGGTAACCTTAGGATGGACAGGATTAAAGATAAAGTACTTGAAGGAAGTTGGTCTAATTAATATTTAAATATTTATTATTCGTAAAAGCGTATATCACCTTTTCTATTTCGATTATGAAGCAGTTCGAAGTATTTTGGTGTGATATGGCTGGTATTAGCATATGTCTCTTGTGATTTCTAAACAGTGCTGGTGTAGCTAAGCGAGTGTGAGCACTTACCAAACGGTCGACCATCTGCGTGATTGGTAACAATCTTTGACATTATGTCTCCAATAACTTTTCAATCCTAAATGATAACGTAAAGTAGCTATGGAGTAAAAAATATTTAAACTGGGAATGTATTAAAAGCTTATCTGAATGAATGAAGTATTTTATGTGTTATAAATATTTGTAAAAGAAAATGTCTTTGACAAGAAACTAGACCTGAATTGACTATACTAGCACTGGGAACACATTTTACCAAAAGTCAGTACTTGCGATAGGCATCCTGTGACATTGGTTGGATAGACATCACCTTCATCAAGTGAAATAAAAACTTAACATCTTTAAAACTATTAATGAATAAGCAAAAAAATGTACATCGATGTTACTATTGAAGCTACTATGTAGAAAGATGGCTGGGCTCATTAGTGGGTTCAAATGAAATAAAAATCGAAGTATCAATATAAAATATTATACTTTTGTACTAGTTGCGACGCTTGTCGTGTTTGAAAACATCAATGCAAAAATTTATATGAAACTTGAGGTTAAAACAATGATAGTTGCCTGTTCGCTACAAGATATTATAACGCCAAGCGTTCTGTGCAGGTTGATTCCAGATTGTTTAATTATAATGGCTTATTAATAATTTTTGCCTTAATATAAATAAATTAATATATTTTTTAAGTATGTCGGTATAAGAATAACTTTCATTTGACATATTTGCCGTCAGCACATTTATGGAGAATTTTTTTTTCATGTGAGTGGACCGCGTACCCTTTGATAATGCCAAAGAAATCATTGATGCATAAAAACGCCTTGCACCTTGGGAAGTTGGTACAGACCCACTTGTGGCCAATCTTGACCTTGTAACGGTAGAAAAAGGTGAAACCATTGTATAATAGACACTTCTTCCCTGTAGAAGCCATTTCTATTATTTCCACTGAAAAATAAAGGTATGCGTCAAAAAATGTTGAAAATATTAAGTTGTTGCGAGAATTAACTCATCAGCATCATTTATAAATCTAGAGACCTTTTTAGATTGAGGAAACACGCGACAAGTTTGATTGCAATAACTGAATCTTCTTCACCACGCATTGTAAATAAAATGGTTACAATAATAAGGACAATAAATTTTAGTAGACCATTCCGGTACATCCGTATCAGAAACGCTTTCAACGCTTTTATCATTGTAATGGATTAACATAAGATATTGCTAGATACTCAAAATGCTTATTTAATCATTATTGTAAAATCTCTGAACTTTATTCGAAGATCTCTGTATTCAAACGAATGCCCGTAGAACTGAAAGCTAGTTTATTTAAGATAAATTAAATAACTGTGACGTCATCAAACATAGTTCTAGGATCATATATATATGATCGAAAGTCGTAACTGCCGTACATACGCGTGTCAACTCCCTGTAGATCTTTTAAAAAACCATTAAGATTTGAATAAATAATAGAGAATAGAATGGAAACGATTGTTATTTGAGCAAGTGTTTGGATCTTTGAGAAACTCCACGTGTCTTTCAGATTATATGTTTTATGAACCAAATTTCTGTTACTTGTATAAAGAGTTGAAATGGGCAGAAAGAAAAAAAGTGGCGCTCATCGTTTCTTTATGTTTTGGAATTTATTCGGGTTTTAAATTTATGCAGTAAGGATAAACGCAATATTAAATAGTCATTTTTAATTAATTATTACATATAACCGTTATCACTGTGTTTATGTGGATAAATACAATTTTATTTAACAGGTTATACATAAAGGATTTTACTAACAACTACTGTGTTAGTCTTGTAAAGTAAATAATACAAAGTTTTCATCTCATTTTTCGAAACAGAACAGTGTGAATATAAGTTATTAGTACATCCCTTATTGTGGTAGTTGACTAACAGATAGCGACATTATTAACACTACCAATAAGATATCTATTGCTATATCACGTTAATTGTAGCTGTGAATAATATAGAACAATAAATATTTTCTACATGAATTATAAAAATAATTTTTTTAACACTTCTTATTGTAATAAAGACTTCTTTAAATATTTTATATTCTAAAAATATATATTATATATAATATAATTATTCGACATGTTGTCACGAATATACAAAAAATAAAAACAAATCACATACTATAATTTGTGCGTACAACTACTTGTGAAAGTCTGTTCCTGCCTATCTGCAATTAACAATATTGTTATCGACACAAAAACAGTAGTATAAAAACAGTTGAGACCTCTTCCCAAATTTAAATGAAGCCAATGCTATTAGTACTTTTTGTTAATTGCTTAAGACCAACACGTGTCTTAGTCAATTGAAAATTAATCGTGTCTAATATGTCGGTAATTGATCGATGGTTAATTTGCATGTGTTGCATGAGGAACTGGAGGAAATTTATATTCCATGGGCCAAAGTATAGGAGTTGAATTTGATACGAGAGGAAAATCGTTTCTATGCAAATGGTTACAGATAAGAGGTGGCTCTCTAAATACAATCCAGCGATCAAATTATGTTAACTCCCTAAAAATATAGCTGGCGAAAGTACGAAATAAAAATGAAATACGTATTATTCTCAAAAAACGCACTATTTTGAAAAAAGAAAGTATCGTACGTAATACAATAAATTATATTTTTGTTATAGGCAAATTTTATTCAAGCACAAAGAACCGTATACTTAAATTATAGTTCTACATAGCGTGTGCGGGATTGAGAACCCTTTCTTTTAAGCCCACTCGTATTTCGAGAGCTGCCTCTTAAAAACATACGTAAGTATAAACCAAAAACTAGCAATTATCTAGTTTAAGCTAAGTTTTCTCAATTCCTCTTTACATCGAACTATTTACTTCAGGATAACAATATTTTTTTAATTAAGACTAAACTATTTATTATTTATATACGGCCTTAATTATAAACCTACTTTAACTATAATCACTGTTACAACATGTATACTCTTTTTAAATATGCATAATAGGCCATTTGACACCCTTCTCGACTTCGAAAATAAATATAAGGTATGCCAATATATTGCAGAAACAGTACATCTGTATTTAAAATTTAGTTTACAAGATATATCAATATGTTTGAGGAGTTTTACAAGAGGACGTTTCCTACTTGAAAGTGACTACTAAATATGCAAAGGGCGTATTAACAAAATAAACGATATCATTCTAAACTATACGTTTACATACTTATTTAGCGAATTAAAAGTTGTCACTTGATGCAAAGTGATACTGGAAATATTTTTTAACGAATTGAGTAATATTTAAATGGCACTTTATTTAAACATTTTTATACCACAGCATTTTGAGATCAAAATAAAGAAATATAATTATTTTTAAAAGCTTATCGAAAACCTAGTCGAAGAAAAATTACGAAAAACCATAATTTTTAATTATAGGAACTACTCTTTATGACGCAAGGAGAAACAAAACGGTCATAATGGTCTTAAATAATATCTATTATAATGTATAAGGGAATAGAATTGAATTTGCTAAGTGCTTTTTGTGAGTATTATTTAAATCTTCTCTTAATACTTTTCTGTCGAATTTTCTTGTAGTCGCCATTGGGTAGGAACCGGTACTTCGGCCTTGCATGTTCGTGGTCACCTTCAGACGCAAGTACCGAGTCCATGGTATCTGAGACTAATAGCCAAGCCTTGCACCGTCTTCCTGAGTAAGTACACATCCATCTCACCCCCAACTTTACTGACAAATGTTTGTAATACGTGTAGCCATCCATCATTAGATACTGCTTCCCATTCCCATGTAACGTGATCAGTTTTGCTGGCGAACAAAGAAACATTTGGTTTTAGCGATAATTTAGCCATCAGTTAATGTTTGGATAGCCATTAAAATTAATCATTCAAAGAAATTTCAAGACTTATGAAACTAGATGCATACAGCAGCAGCAGAAGTAGGTTAGCACTGTGATTCCATGTCACACCAACCATCGAGTATGCTGAAGTGGTTGTAAACATAAATAAAGCAGTATTTGGTATGACATGATACTAGTGTTGATCTACTTCTGAGGGCGATCATATAAAAATATGTTCTAAATTTAATATACTCATGTACGCCAAGGATTCGATTGTCTGGTCAAATCTGAAATTAGGCAAATGACACGTTTTTCATAAATTCAATTATTTTTATAAACTATTTTCAACTTGCACTATTTCATTAAATAATTGTAGCGTAACATTATAAAACGTGTTTTTGATTCGAGCGAGTATTAAACTAGGTCTAGTGATCAATAACAGGCGTGGAGAGGGTTGGGGGGAGTGTTTGCATCTATAGCGAGGCGGACGGTACCTTTTCCCGGTGAATCTCTTTCAGATGCATCCTGTTACCCGAGGTAGGTTTAATGTTGTGTATTTTCTGACGGGAAAAAAAATGTTGTGTGGGGCTCTCACCCACACAAACCCATACATTTCATGTATACATTAGACCGCTTTGTCCAGTATGACCACTATCATAGAGCAGTGAGACTGTCTATTGGTCTAAGACTTGGAGGAAAAGAGATAAAGATATAATAATAACCTGTATTAATAACAATTACTAAATTAATACTCAAATACAATTGAACAAATTTATTTATTGTTCTTATCTTTTAAAAAGATTTTTATATTATTCTTAAACAAATTTATACAGTAAAATAAAACTTAGTTTATACAAAAGTCTAATGTTCTTAACGTTTATTTAAAATTTTAAGAAAAACAAGTAAAGTAATATTTCTAAAAACAGATCAAGAAGAACAAAAACTGTTGCTTAATACTAGAAAGCAACCAACTTTAAGTCAAGTTCAAATTATATTATTACTATAAGTTAAAAACATACCTATAAGATCTTTTATATTTAAAAGTAAGTCGTCTTGGTACAAAAATTAAATTTTTAGCTGTATATTGAGTCTTTATCTTTTATCTTGATTTAAAAATAACCTTTTTGAGTGGTCTTTAAACAGTACTACTGTATAAATAAGATTCGTATGCTCACCGTCATCAGAAACCCTAGCGTAAGTTCAAGCGTATCGAGACAATAAAATGTTAGTTGCATGTGGCTACGAAATGCATTTATAAAAGTTGTTTCCAATACATCACAACAGAGGTGTTGCTGAAGTTATCAACGGGTTCCACAGCTGGTAACAAACAAGATCGTTTCGATTGAAATTTTACACTAGGATGCAGACAACTAACATCAAAAATTGTAAAGAAGTTAGCTTGGAGAATGTCCTGGAGTAAATATGGATATTTATATGAAGATCTCTTGTATCTACAATATCCAAGTAATTTAGGTCTTTATCAAAAACTAACGTTATAAAATTAAAAAGAATTTGGTACAAATAATGACTCATGCTTAAAAAAATCAATCCACATATAAGCAGTGCTTGTAGCCCGAAGAACTTCAAAATGTCATTTCATTCGAGCGGAGTATCGGAGTTGTAGGATCAATTCCAGAAAAAACACGTTTCAATGCAGAATAAACTGTTCTCAGATTTCTCGCGGTATAAATGTCGATGAAAATAAAATCGATTGCATTCTGACGATCTCTTACAAAAACTGTTCAAAGACAGACGCAGAACTACGCAGACAGCCAAATACGTCAAAGCAGTTCTATCTCATATTCTTCGAATCCACGAATGTAAAAAACGAATCCGAGTAAAGATAAAATATAACAATCTTTCATTTCACTGTTTCGTTTGAAAATTCTTTAAACAATAGTTTTAAATAGTAGGTACTTGTCTTAATTAATCCATTTGTTAGTTTTGGGGGCAAATTACAGTAACATACTCTTACTGATAATAATGACATTTGTGTTAAATACAATTAAGATCAGTATTTAATTGTATGACTTTCCCTAGTAAGACACAGTCAGAAAGAATGTGACTTTTACGACGTACCTAAAGTGCAAGATTTTTTGTATCAAGACGATTAATGGTCAGACCTACACATAACTACTTAAAACTATAAATTAGTTAACGAAGATAAGAACAAAGTTTTTACATTAGTTAAGTATTTTAAAATGTCAAAAAAAACCACTCACGGTAATAAATGAGTATAAAAATAAAGAAAACTAACAATATACTTAATTTTATTACTTTTATCAAGGAAAGACTTTAAATTTTCGTCTTATTTGGATAATTTATAAAAGTTATCTATGAAACTAAAGCTCATTCAAAGAGAGAAGCGATTGGCTCTGCTTACTTACTTAATATAAACCCTGTTTTTAAAATCAAAAATAAGTTGTGAGATTATCATAATTGTAAGAAACAGAAATAATTTGACTACGCCTATCAAATGGGCGACGAGTAGGGAACTCTAATAGAAAAGTATAGCAACAACTATAGGATAATGTCTATCAGCTGACTGAGAGGGACGTTCATCATGCAAAGGTTTTTGAACCTTTTCTAACATGAAGTTATTGGTCGTGTTCAGTTACACTTTTGTGGCTTCACATCGCTGAGTTGTTGGATATAAAATATTTTCTTTCGTAATAAATATTTACCTTCAAAAATTTTCTACCTTCCGTGTCCTCATTCTATTCGTACCTTCAAATTTGTACCACAATAAGGTCTTAAAAAATACTTTGGTACCTTAATATATAAATTCATTGCTTAGGAGGACACAATATAAGCACTTGAAAGTTTCAAAATAACTAGAGAGCAAACCATGTGAATACAATATGAAATACGACATCTATAAACAATTTCCATTAAATTTTCTTACGTAGAATTTAACTTTACTCCTTACAACTATAACATTTATCGTTGTAACGCGACTAATATTATTAATATTAATTATGTAACGGAAAATCTTCCAAAGCTATATGCGTACCAATATATTACAAATACATAAAAAAGCAGATAATCTAAATAATAACATAAGTGGTAACAAAAATTCACTCATTTGACATATATATTTATATACATCCATAGTTATTCAAAGTAGTGTTAATTCTTAATTCGTTTTATATTTATATAAAGAAGAAAACCTTTGCTTATAATAACATTAGCCTTATTGCTCGGTGAAGGATTGAAATAAATTTATCTTTTAATTCTTAAATACCCAGATCTTCTTGGTCTAATATATATTAATTAATTGATTTGCGTAACAATTTAAAATATTAAATAGTGACGCAATCTGAAACTTCGACTCCAACCTAAGGAACTATGTGCACAGTATTTATAAATGCCCGCACTCCTGTAGTTAATCAATGAATGATGATGAGACAGCTACCACAAAGATCTAATAGTAACCTTATATGTTATCTAAATACAACTTGTTATTAAAAACTTAATATTATAACACATACTTACTAATTACACGTATCTAAAGTGACTCAAGCAAATGAGGTTTACAGCAATAGTAAAAATATATCGTAAATATATAATTATATTGCCACACAGTAGGTAGTACGTATTTTGTATAAGAAGTAGTTCAATGACTGACTAGGGATACCGGCTTTCCTTACAGGAACATAGAATATAAAATATCAAATTATTTATGGTTATATTACTTATGGTTATGTACTTGTTATGAATGTTCTCTGTTATAGCAATTATAACAAATAGTTTAATATCGAAAATTAATGCATAATAATATAATTTATTTAAGTTTTGTATTATAGAATCATTTAAAGACCGTTATCAAAATTTACTACCGCAATTTAAAAAAAAGCTTACAAAAAATTACAAAAAGAAAAGTTTAATATCTGTTGTAATATGTCCTTAATGGATAGAAGTTAATTGGAAGTTGAAATTGGATAAAATATTGGTAATAAAGATATTATCTAACCCATTTGTACTCATACAACCTAAAGTCCCATGTGGTAGACCTGACTTATGACATACTTTGATTTGGTGAAGTATGCAAGTAGTCTATAAAGTTCGTGTTTCACACACAAAGAGCAATTTTCTACACTAAATATAGCACATCCATTACACAATGGTTTCTCATACAACCAAGGTCACTTAAACCAGTAAAAGAAATGAGGCGTTTGAAATGTAGTGATAACATTTTTAGAGAGGTTTGTTTAAGCTTGAAAAAATGATTTTGTTGAAATACAAACCTTCAAATAATAGCTATTTGTATTGAATACAAATTTGTACGGAGATAAAGCAGTCTTTCTGTATTATGTTTGTATCTTTAAAACCAAAAATAAATATTTTAAATTAAGTTATAAACAATAAAAGTTTAGCTTACTAGCTTTAAACTAATATACGATTAATATTAGTAATCTCTCTTCAATAAATAACAAACCTCAAATTGACGTACACTGTATGAATCATAGTCTGAGCGTTTTTTGTCACGCCGAGTATATTACAAATAGTTCATAGGGTTGATAAAAAACTATGGCCAACAGCTAATTTAAGAAGGAGATTTCTTCGGCTTCTTGAATATAGTTTTCTTGAAAGCAGCTCTAAGAACATTAGGTTTGGGTATATGGTTATGTTTAAATTTGTTCTCAATCATGTGATTACAGTTATTCATCACAATGTAGGCTGGACAATTTCCAGATGTATCCGAGCATTTCCATCGTAAAACGCCAGCTTTATCAGTATGATCCTCTTGGTACGTAAAACCTTTGAACACAAGAATCTTGCGTCCAGAAGGACTTTCGAAAACACCGCCAACTATCACTTGCTTATTTTCTGAAAAGAAACGAGCAATTGTCAATGCCGGTGCTGTCAAATGCTGGTGTGTTGGAATATAGGAGAACATATTGAATTAAAATATTGGAGTCTTTGTATTGTTTATTGCGTTTGTATCTATACTAAGCTACAAATTGTGGATTCAGAGGACTAGACTCATAAGCAGCATATACCTATAAACTTATGCGATATTGCCGCTAAACAAGTAATTCCATTTTAGTTACCTACTTTAAAAAAATTAAACTTCAATATTTTCTCCTGGCAATTATTGATTACCTACTTACATTAATTTGCACAAAAACTTCAAAAATAAATAGTGTTCGTGAAATCACGGAAGAAAATGAAACATTAGGAGTTTCAATTGACCTACATATACTTATATTATATAAGTAAAGAAGAGAGTAGGCACGATAATATAAGTACATTCTGTCTTCTTCCGTGATTCCACAAAAATACCCATTATGGGATTAACCCAGGGCGCACTTCATTTGCATTTAATTTTTACAATAAAATATGTCAAAAAACTGACAGTCACTCTTTACAAAACATCAAACCACAGTAAACAGACATTTTAATTAGAATCCCTATCTATTTTCCTAATTCATACAAAGGCATATATACCCCATCAGATGTAACCTTAAACTGAGGGTAGGGATGGGAATGCTCGAGGTTAGCTTTCATAACGACATTGGTGGTACTAAGATGGAGGTACGCTTTGCAAGGTTGGGGAGCATGAAACTTTGAGCAGCGCCATCTGAAGCCGTTTCTGATCCGGAAATGACGGTAGAACATGCAGCCCTTAAATATATATCCAAGACCATTCGGCCTATTCACCAGGATACCTGTGAAGATAATGTGTATGAAGAAAATCCCACAATAAGGAAAACCAACTTCATATGACTCAACACCGCCTGAAGGTAAGCAGCAGGAGAAGTCCATTTGGGAAGACAAACTAGTGCAGTATTACTTTTTAGTACACCTAACTTTATATTTATTGTAAATACAATTATGACTCATTCTCGTATAATTTATTCTACGAATTTAGAAAAAACAAAAGAATAATCTAAATAAATAAATAGATAAATAAAAACAGGTACTTTCATTTCATTCGATTCTGAAATTAGAAATGATAAGTATTCTTTTTTATATTATTTAGAAGTAGACCTATTAAAAATTAAAAAACGGTTTTTTGAGTTACGTAGAACTATCTTTATTTTATGTATAGAGATACATATTTCTTTATATTCCTCATTAATATTTAAATCCCGAATAATTTCTTTTGTTTCTATAGAGACTACTTTTAACGCTGCTGAATGGCGGCACCTCTGCTTTTAAATGAAGGCCAGCTTCTTTGATCTTGGCAACCGCATTATTATACGCTACGATAACGGGAACATCCATTGCTATTTGTTTTTTGCAATCATCCAAAATTCTGTCTATTTCATTTTTTGCGAAATTTGGTGAACACGTATGCACAACTTGACGAACTCTTTCATTGTCCTGAAACGTATGTAAAAGTAATTATTTTAATACAATTCAAAATTTAATACCATTTTCATATTTAATTTTGTCATCATGATTATATTTGCAAACAAATCTTAATTGCGCCGAAATCGGATTTTTTTTCAAGTATTAGATAGAAACTTCACATTCCACCGGCGTTTCTTCAACAATAGAAATTAACTTTGACTTGTGTTATTGCACTTCACGAATCACTCTAAATCTGATGACAATAGCTGATACAACTCATATACCTACTATTAAAGTAATCGATCCATGGCAATCTCTTCTTTTAACACAAAACCAAATAACTGATCCATTTTTATATGTTTTGTTTGCTGTATACTGATGACCTTCATATAACAGTACAGTACCACCACGTCTATTGATGAATAGGAAGTCATCTGATTCCATCATTTCCGGCGTTTTACTCAAAGTAGCTTCTGAAATAATTGGAAAACTTATTAAAAGTATTTAAAACATTAAACAGTATTTTTTGAGTTTCGCTTCATATACATTTTACTTAATGGATTCGTTACTCCCATTAAAAATTGACATTTGTATCATCCACAACGGAAATAGCAGATTTTGCTGAACTTCATATTATATAATATCTATTTTTTACCACAATATTATTAGTAATTGATGAATATTAAATTCATTTCAAACATTTCGAAAACTACAATATTTTATGGTGGAGTAAACAAAAAAATCAGGCAGATCATTAATGATGAAGTTAAAATGGATTGGCCCTAATTGCGAACCCTCTGACACGCCTTACCTTTTTATCCCCATATTTTACAACAACTCTATATAATTCTCGTTTAAAATTCTAATCAATTTAAAATATTTATTCACTTATAAATAAGAATATATAATAATATTTATAACTAGAATTATTACAAAAAAGAATTCCCTTGACACTTATTTTCATAAGAACCACGAATTGGAGGTATATTGAGAGTTCATGTTTTCACGCACCTTCATGTCAGTGGAAGAGAAGAAAAAGCATCTCGATGAACTGATGCTTGGATATATCAAGCTGGTAAAATAATTACAAAGACTTTTACCAAAGAATTGCTTTATCGATCGCAAAGCATACTGTTGAGAATGAAACTCTCAGTCTGTTGTGTGCGGATAATTATCAAACTGATAGTAAAACAAAATGCATATTTCAAAAACAAAGAAATATATAAAAATACAAATATCAAATATAGAATTATAAGAAAACTAAATGTTAATATTTAGGGGTTAAAAATTTTGAGTTTCAATATCGCAAAACTTTTTGTGAGAATGTTTTACGAAAAATATTTAGTTTTTGGAGTGGTGAAAATTTATAGACATGCTATTCTATTTTAAATTGCAAATTACGTGAAGCTACATTAAAAAAAAAATAACTTCTTTAATTCAATAATTTTTGCCTTTTGAGATCAGTTACTAGGTTTGTTTAATAAAATTCTTATAATTTTTACGTTTTCTTCCCAATTTCTACCAGAACTATTTTTAGAGTCAGTTGAACAATAAATGTGCAATCATCAAAAATCCAGAATGGGTCTTTTATGGGTCTATTCCAAGACAGCAGAAGTTAGGATAAGGGAAGCACAAAAGATCCCATTGGATTGAAGTTTCGGGATAAATCCTGGACCTATATTAAGATAAGATAAGTCCGATTAGAAAAACCTTTTATTGTCATTAAATAACAGCTCTTTTTAATCACTTAAATATTTACAAACAAGTGTGAAAATCTGTAAAAGTCTATACATTCGGTTCACTGGGAAACACTGCGACACGCGAAAATTCCAAAAGTAGAAATAATTAAATTCTACCTCCGCTGCTACTAAAGCTGAGACTCAGTAGTTGCTAAAACGGATATTTAATTACTATCAAACTTGTTGGTATCAGTAAACTCAGATGCAATATTTTTGTTTCTATCGAGACTGCTTTTTATACTGCTGAACGACGGCACCTCAGTCAGTAAGTGAAGACCAGCCTCTGTGATCTTGGCCATTGCATTATTATACGCTACAGTAACAGGTACACTTTGCAACGTCACTAACTTTTTACAATCATTAAAAATTCTGTCTATTTCATTCTTTGCGAAATCTGCTTTACATGTATGCGCAGCTTGACGAATAATTTTGTCATCCTGAAACAAAACAAAAATGTATGTTATTCAATGAATGCGCGTTCTAAAGTTATCGTTATAAACTACGTACACCTAACTGCTGTAGTACCTATTTGGTTGATATCATAAAATTTCAAATAAGCATGACACTTGATAAGTAAGCTTTGAGATTCCGGAGTCAAAAGAAGGTAATGACTCCCACGCCTTATAATTAAACGGTATGCCATTTAGTTGGGGTTTCCCTTCACTCTCGTCGAAATACCGCAAAGGTAAAGGCCGCAAAGGCAGCAGAAAAGGCACTTTCAAAATAATTAAACAACCCTCGTTTAAACGAAAACTCTTTTACAATTTAAGAAAATAAAGTAATTTGTGTTAAGACTGTAATAGGTGCATTTAAAATTTGATAAGAAGATATTTATTCAATAACATGATTATCAGTGAAAATAGGAGATCAATACCAACTTACTTTGATAGTAATCGCTCCGTAGCATTTTATCCCTTTTCGTCTCACACACATCCAGATTACTGCCCCATTTGTATATGTTTTCTTCGCTGTGTATTGGTGTCCTAAATATAAAAGTACAGTACCACCACTTCTGTTAATATAACTTAAGTCACCTGCAATATTGATTTCTTGTTTTCCTGGATTATCATTTGTTTCTGAAACTAGAGAAATCGTGTGATATAACGAGCAGACGTAAACTACATAATGTTTTTACTATTTTTGGTATTTCTCAATTCAATGTGCCTGCTTCAAGTTCCCTACCGAGTCATGGAAATACAAAAATATTACTCTCAGAATAAAAGAAATAATTAATATCAATATCGTTTATTTCTAAATTATTATTTATGTCAACATAATATCATAGTTCATTTCAGAGAATAGACAAAACACATATGTACTTTATTACCTACGAAATTAATACGAATATTAATATATATAATTGAACATAAACAAGGCATATTATTTATTATGAATGAAAAACTTAACATTTTTATATAAATATCACAAAACCATTTTATTTGTAATTAATATCACTCATTCCCTGTCGTTTAGTATTTCAACTTTAATAACTGGTGATTCTTGTGGTGTTTTTATTTTAATATTATCTTTTTTACATTTGTCTAGGGTAGCTTTCATTCTATTTATAGAAGTGTCGGATAGGTTAGATTCTTTCACAGTTTCAGGAGTATATTCTGAAGGAGGTGCCGTTGCTGGTTGTTTTGGCAGCGCTGGCCTTGGGGGACGAATTCCCGCAAAAACTCTGTCCAATTCATTTTTAACAAAATTTGGAAGCGCGCAGGAGTGACTCTCTACTTTGTACACCGTTTCGTTCTGCAACAATTCATTAAATTTTATCAACATTTAAGTATTTTTTTTATATTTGTACATGCCATTACATTTGCAATCAAATTTAGTTATTTTAGGATATAAAATAATAATTTACCTTGACAGTCACTTTGCCGCTACATTTGGAATTTCTCCTATTAGTACACTCCCAAACTTCGGCGCCATTTTTATGTTTCAGTCTGTAAATGTATTGATATCCCGCGTAAAGCAGGATATTGCCACGTCCTCTTCTTAAATATGTTAAATCCGTAGCATTCTCAGACGTACTAACAATCAAAATATTATCTGCATTCGAAGTAACTGTGAACATAAGGGAAAAATATGTTTGACAATAGTTTTTCATCTATGAATAAATATGTATATATATATAACCCTTATTGTCTACGTAATAAAAGCGATGAACTATACTATATATATTATCTGGGGACAGTAATTGACGGTTTATCTACTTTAAGAGCTGCGAAATCTTAAATAAAATTATAAATAAGTATTAAAGATAATTTGATAAAACATATTTAATACTTTTGCTCTAAAAGAAGTCTTTTCCATGATTGTTTAGCGTGCGGAGATTTATTGTTTTCGGCACTAGTGCTTTTGTTTTCCTTCTGCATATAACATCCAAATACACGAAGATTTTTAAACAAGAAAATTACAGTACAACTTTATTGTACGAAATGAATATTTTACAGCGTCAATACTATTAGAACATTAATTAAATTTGAACCAAACTGAAATCAAACTGTAAAATCAATTTCTTTTGTCCAAAGATGAAACTATTTTTCTTTGATGTCCTTTCGTTGTTTTATTTTGTCATAAAATTAGGAAGACATGACATTGATGAGTGATATCAAAATTTAATTTTCTTGGGTTGTGCTTCAACCCTCATACTTAAAATCAACAGCAAAATCATGGGTTTCCTTATGCTGGAGTTATGTCAAAAAATCTTTGGATTCAACAACATTAAACACGATTTCATGAAGTGTAAATGTTTTTTTTATTAAAATACAATATTCACTGGTTGCGTGTCACATTATTTATAAATTAGATTGAAGTTCAGCAGACACTATTTCGACATCATGAATACATCTTTGATTACTAAGTTAGATTAACGGTATCTAAATCAGGATAGAATTAATCTACAGATCAGGTTAGGAGTGTCTGTCTAAATAGTACCTGCTGAACTTCAACCTACTCAGTCCAAGTAACCATCTTTAGAAATTATATAAAGTGGTGGATCGTGATTGTGGTATTTCGATAAGCTAACGATTTGATGATCGTCAGATATGTGCAGAAACGCCTTGCAGCGTTTATTTCCATTTCTGCACAGAAATCTTGAACCGCCTTCAGGATGGCGACCGATTTTGGTGAAGATGTACTGCCCGTTGATAAGAACTGTGATGTCTCCGTTACGAGTCTTCACATAGTTTACTGAAAGAAATCAAAACGTACCATTTCTGTAGAAATGCTAATCAATGTTATGGCCAATAATGAATAATGCTAAGAATATAATACACTACTCTGCATCCGTCCAAAACCAGTGGTTTTCATTTAGTGCCCTGACAAATGACATTTTTATAGAATAAATTTAATAGGCCCACTAATATCGTCTTTTTTGCAGAAAACCAGACTTTAGTTGCACTAAGTCGACGGCGCCGCTAAACGCGCCCACGCCTTCGACTTCTAGCGCGAGTCTTAGGTACAGCGATCCCAAAATTAGAAACATCGCCCCACTATTAAAATATCACGCTAATTCTTGGACAGTTTTAACTACTATATGAGACTTAAGTCTGATTTTCTACAAAACATACGATATTAGCGGGCGTATAAAATACGCTATTAAAATGTCATTTGTATTTGTTCGACAAGTTCCATAGTTTTAGCCATATCACATAGTTATTTTATTCGAAACTATTAGCGCTATTTACGGCTCTTTTAGCATATAGAAATGTATAAAACTATGACTGATATCAATTAATTTATTTATAATTTGGATTAGACAATGACTAGTACTTGTTGCTTAACTTAATATTTCTCATATATTATTTTACTTCCATACCACGGAAGTTAGATATCCGAAATGCATAATTATTTAATATTACTTATACATATTTTTGATTAGAGTATAAATACATAAATATTATTAATCGTAGCTTGAGAATAAACAGCTAGCCTAGTACAGCTAGAGATAATGACCTCTCGGCTAGCTATACCTACCCCGATTTCGATCGTATTTGGGTTCGGCTTATTATCGCATTTATAAAAAATCGTTTCCAGTACTTCACAATAAAAGCACTGTTGTCGCTACTATACAATTTGACAGCTGACGACAAACACGATCGAGACAGTTCAATTGAAACTCACACTTTACCAGTTTTATGCAAAGGGTGACCTTATCGCTAAAAGTGATCTCTGCTAGGTAACATAAAGTACGTATACAAATAATATTTCATAGAAATACTTAATATACATACGTAGGTACTAACTCAATGATACCAAGAATACACTACATAAAACATAATTATATAAATATATATATAATATATTATGATTTAGGAAACCCTGTCACCTATTTCACTGAGCTTTTATACCTATACCAATTAGATCTGACGCTTTTTAATGACGGAATTTTAGATTTGGCATCTAATCCTAGTTCTTTGATTCTCTCTACTGCTGAATTATACACAGACATGACAGTCGAGCCCTCAAACGTTAGATAGGATTTATATTGGTTAAAAATTTTCTCTATTTCATTCTTCGCGAAATCTTGGGTACAGTTATTGTGTTCAGTTTCTCGCAAAATTGTATTTTCCTGAAACAAAAGAAAATGGAAAATGTTTAATACGCCAATATTATAGAATAGTATGTACACCATATGTATTCTATGAAAGATGTTAAAAAGCATCATATCATATAAAATAGGACTTCCAAATTGTTTTTAGAAAATATCATTAATCTATTCTAAATTGGTGCGCTAAAGAATCGATGCCCATATGAATAATCGAATGAGTTATTTGGCACTTACCCTCAAAAAAATCCTTGCATGACACTGTCGCAAAGTCTTCGCCTTGATGCAACGCCAGACCTCAGTCCCAGTTTTAAGTTTGGCGTGGAGATTGTATTGACGTCCTGAGTACAAGAGGATGATTCCACCGCCTCTCCGGATGTACGTGAGATCTTCTGTAGCGCTAAAACTGTTTAACTCAATGGGCATTCCTGTAAGTTGAAGATTGAGTATAAGATGCTGTGCTTGTACTTATTGTGACTAATGGTACCTTATTATAAAATTGTTCGTTCCAATACAGTTTATCCATATCTTAACAATATCTGGCACAAATATTGTAACAACAGTTCTGTAATAAAATGTTACAAAATAAGTTAAATCCTCCTAATTTTAATGGCTCTTTATTAGAAAAATAATTTTCATTTTTAAACGCTCATTAAAGTTATATTTAACGCCTTTCGTAACTTCGATCTCTTTCGGATGTAAATTTGTCGAGTAGTAAACACGGTGGTTTGTGATAGGTTGTGTATAAAACTCTACCATCGGCTAGATAGTCCTTATCATTGATAGACTACCCAACCCTCTCCCGAGATAACCTCTATCTAGGCGTTTCCCAGGACGACCACACAGATACTAACTTTGAAACTATCGCGTTCCATAGTACAAAATAATAAAGACTTAACCCGAACAGTAGGTTACATACCTTTTAATTGCCTGAAGTTTCAACCAGGTTACACTGGCACAGTCAATATGGACAACATCAAAGACGTGCGGGTAGATGAAGAAACGTTTATCAACAGAACACATATAACCCTACCGGAAAGAATAACAAGATCGTACAAAAAAATGCTTAGAAGTTCACACTAGCGCTCTAGATAATACCATCGGAAACTATCGTTGGGGATGGCGGGATATGGGAATATTAGAACTGGTGTCATTTTATTTTATATAAATATATGAAAATTAAGATTAGTTGTTAATAACTTAATAAATAAGTTAGTAGTTATTAGTAGTGAATTGAAATAAAAATAGTTTGAAATATGTTTTAGTATATTTATTCTTTCATAGGCATATTTTAAATTTTTTCTCGTAAAATTTCGAGGTTTAGCCTCATACGCTTTAAAGCAGTGTTTCAGCCATGGTGTCAAAAGACCAAAATCTATTTATAGAATAAACAGCATGGGCAGGAGAAGCATCAATTGGATCAATGTATAAACAAAAAGTTGCTTTATTCCAGAAATATATCCAACCACAATTTATTATTTTACCAAAAATCAACAGATTTAAAGACTGTATAGTTTTGTATGTAATTATAAAGAAATCAATAAATATTAGAATATGATATTGAAAAAAAGTTTTTCCGTTTGATGAATTTAAGGCAGTCAAGCAATTAAAAAGCATATAATTACCTACTGTGCGCGTAAAGTCCCGTCTTTATTATTTTGTATCTGTGCAGACTTTTAAGTTCTTAGCGCAGGCGTGTCGTCATGCAGCTTTTAGAGAATATCAGTAGTTTTAGTCGGTACGCTGAAAAACATACACCAGAGAGGCAGCGCGATTCTGCGCCACTAATATAAACTTTTATCAATGGGTATTGTCCACAACACCGCAGACAACGACGCTGCCGTCATCGTTTCACCATGACTGATGCGAGATTACCTAAATCGGTTCGCAAGGAAGTCCGAGCACAGAACTATAGAAGCGAACAAGAAAAAAGGTTTATACAACCGCGCTACGATAGACAATCACTTGTTTATGGGACGTGAGTGTTCGTGAGAATGTAAAAAACTTGTTTATACAGTCTCTGCGCTTGCTCAAACTCAGGGCTAAGTCGTTTTTCGCTGAGCAACATATTTTTTATTGTTTTAAGATTTGAAAGTCTCTATAGAAGAATAATGTCAATATATAGTTCAATGAGCAGTGTGTATCCAAAGAAAAAATATAAAGATAAAATCATATTTTTTTTCAAGAGACTCCACAAAGTAGTTCATTTAATATGGAATATTTATCTAAAATACCGTATTTATTTATAACTGATGTGAATGTAATTAACTGAAGTGTGAAGCAATAGAATATTTGTTTCAATATTAAGTATGTTTGTAAGCTCGTGATTTACAATCAGGTTTTCAATGCATAAATACTATTTTTTTGTAATACCTCTGAAAATTTCATCGCGTTTGTTACAATGCTAGAATAAATAATTCGTGAACATTCCGATCTCGAAAGAGACTTTGTTTGCCAATCCTCGTTGGCAAACAATGTCTTTTTCGAGATGAATAGGTATGATCACAAATAGGTTTACATGCATGCATTAGCATGTTAATTAAAAGTTAATTTTCTGCCCACGTCTCTGTCTCTTTTCTGGGAAGTATCTTTTGCGTTATATATATTGCGTTATATGCATTATATATATATATATATATATATATATATATATATATATATATATATATATATATATATATATATATATGTTTTAAGCTCTAAATATTTCAAAATTATTAATCTTAAACATTCTATATATCAAATAAAGTCACAAAACGCTCAGTATAATAGATAATAACTTTTATTTTGCCATAAACTATAGCACCCCAACTAGTCAAAATAGGAATTAATGACGTATGATGTGTTAAAAAAAATGTAACACAACAAAAATTTCCTAGTAAAAAGTTAACAATGATAACATTTTCATCTAACATTTCCCACCAATTTTATTGAGACGAAATAATCATATTTTTATGCGTTTACATTCATCAACGGATTCATAAACCGGCGGAGGATGGGTATGTCTTCCGGATAGTCTTATAAGCGTATCATCAGTTTCGGTGAGAACAACGAAGCAGTTGCACCTACAAGTCTTCCTGGAGGAGCATCGCCATTGGAAACCACCTCCATACTTTTTCCATGTTATTTTGTGAAACGTATACCCATTAAACATTAACAAAGTCTTTCCATTGTGGAGTTCAATGAATTGTAAACCTGAAAATTACATGCTTTATATTTTACGCCAAAAAAGCTTAGAGGAAAATAATATAAATAATTTAAGAGTAATTTCTGTCAATTTTATCAGACGAAAAACATTCCCATCTAGAATTCTAACTGCGTTAAGTTAAAAAATCTCACACATATCAGCTTTAAGTCTTCCTTTTTCAGTTTATACAAAAAAAAACATTTACATCATTACAAAAAAACGGGTTTTTTTTATTATGGATCTGGTAGGATAGTCCCTCTTTCATAGACGAAAAAGCATTATTTGGGTTGGCAAGGTGGCGTGCGAAGATAAGTAGAACAGTATGTCGCCTCTTAGCATGTGGACTCCTGCTGCTCACCATCAGGTGGTGACAAGTCATTTGCTGTGCTGTATCAAATAAAAACGATCCTCCTAAATGAACTGTAAGGATTTATCTCTAGCTTGTGCTTGAAATTAAACAACATTTAATTATGTTAACTTATTTTAATTGTTATTATGGGAATATTATTATTAATAGGCCATTCTTATATACATTAAGAGTAGGTAGATAAGATTCAAATTACACATTGAGTTGTGTATATTAAATAAATTAAAATCCAATTTTTTAACAACTATTCGTAAGAATAAGAACATTACTCATAGCAGGCCGTATCTGATAGATTTTTGGCACGATACTTGAGGGCCTAGATAAGATGCATTTCGTAACCGTAATCGATTACCAGAATGCATCTTAAAATAAAAAAAGTAAAGAAGTTGACAATTTCGCTCGATAGCTAAGCGAGGGGTAAGAAATAGATCAAGCATTTCTTTTACGCACTTACCAAAGTATGTCCCTTAAAATAAAAATTCGAAAACAGTTATATAATTATTATATGGTATCATATTACGAAAAACGTAAAAGCGCAACAAATATACATAACACACATACGCCAGAGCATGTGTATTACACATTATTTAATAAAAAAACCATTTGAATAACACTATTGAGATGTAGTCTCCTTAAAGACATAAATTATACAAACTCTCTAACGTTTTCCCGCTAGTATTGTGAAGGAAGAGTGAAAATATCTTTGAAATTACTATTACTTGTATTGTCTATATTTTTAATTTATGGTGTATTATAAAGCATATTCTACCTATCTAGTTGCGTGTAAAATAATATATATAACCTATTTTTATAATTTATCAACTTGACAGTTTCAATAAAGATCCCAATACAAAACTACTTCCTCAAAATGAACCCATCACTAGTAACGAAGAACCGAGGTGGATCGTGATTGTGGATTGTCTCAGCTTTCAAAATGTCACCAGATTGTGACATGTGCAAGTACGCCCTGCAGTTTTTCAGTAACTTGGAGCAGGCGAACCTTATTCCCCCTTTACGAATGTTTCCATTTTTGCTGTATGTGTAACCACCCAATATCAGCAGCGTACCTCCAGTGGGGGTTTTCACAAATCGCACTGTAATACAATAAAGACGATTAAAGACATAAATAGAGTTATTAAGCTTGTTGCTTACAATTCAGATTTTTATATGGTAAATTATTTACGTAAAATTAATATAGATTTTTTTATTTTTTTGGGATATGGTGTAAGATAGGTTTTATCTGAGATTTATAATATCTAAAAAGAATTTGCCTTGTATTAAATCTCATTTTTTGATTTTGTAAACATTGGATCCCTTACCATATTCATAAATAGAAAAAAAAAGTGGAATTTACTCAATATATTTATCAGAAAAAAGAGTATTTAGCCACTTAGTTGCATAATATATAGATAAGATTTTGGTTAAAAACTTTTATATGTCTACGCATAAGAAATTCCATGCGATTAATATTTATTTCAATAAAAGCTCTGCAAATTTGGATTTAATAAATTATTCATATAAAAAGAACATTAAATAATAAAGACAGTAAACTGTACAAACTTACCATCAGCGTATTTTTCTAATGTAGCTGGAGAGAAATTTGGAGGTAGTTTGAGATCCTTGTGTTCTTGTTTAAAATAACCCAAGATAAGTGATGCATCTGAAAAACGAAACAATTTTACCTTCTGCACAATACCAGTCTAGCTTTGTTTACGTACAATAGAAAATCTACTATTCAAAAAATTCATCAACTATATCTGCTGTTAACTTGAAAGTAAAATCAATTTCAATAGATAATTAATCAACAAATAAATGCACTGTAACCACTTTAATTTTTATAATGATCAGATTTAGAAATAAACCGAAAGAAATAACCGTTTATTTTATATATTCAACCATTGCTACTTGTATTTATAATATATTTATAACAAGAAAACAAATGACTACACGTAAAATGGTACCTTATTCTTTGTAAATATAAAATGTAAATATACGTACTCATATTTGAATTCATTGTCATACTGGAATTTGAAGGATCCTCTTCTAAATCCGGATTATTTGAATCTGAAATATAGTTTAAAATGAAATCTACTGAATTTCGCATACATTATATACGGTCTTTCGCATACAGATTTTAGGATGTTAACAAAGAATACGATTAGTAATCTTAAATAGTATTACTCTATTATGAATAAAGTAACTAAATAATCTCAAATGGACACATTAGAAATAGTAGACATATCCATTACCCAAGAAGAATCAAATTCCCATGATAATATCAAAAATGTATATTATTTTAAAATAAGAGCTACATTATCACTTATTGAAATAAATAATATCAACATTAAGGTGACTAGTAATTCTATTCCTATCCTCAGTTTTTGGTAAAGATTTATTTAAAATCCAAAAGTCATTCGTGTAAAATTTTACAACAGTATACACTACTCCGTAACATAGTGTTATCCAACTCTTATTGGGATTCTAGTGAGTCATCCAACGGCAATAAACGTCCATCGCCGCCTTTAATAAACTTCGTTGGTTCATGGTTGTGATAGAACACCGCCATTACAATAATGTTATCTTTGTCCACGTGAACGTACGCTTTGCATTTTTTCCTGGCTGTTTTGGAACAGCTGTATCGACTGCCACCACCTCTTATAGATCCGCTCCTAAAGTATGTGTAGTTGTTAATTAAAAGTAGCTTGTTGCCTTTAGCAGTAATTAAAAATTGAGCTGCAAAGAAAAAGCACTAGCTATATTCTATTCTATAATATATACTTGAGATCAATGCAGTAACAAAATTAATCAATACATTTGTAAACTATATTTCATTCATTATACACAGTATCCACAGCTCTACTATTAAATTATAAATAATTATATTTATAATTATACTTAAATCAATCTTAAATCATTGATAATAATGTAAGATATTAACATAAGCATACTTAACGAAATAGATTCACAAATTATAATATTTATTGTAATTTAACAATTTACTTCAATAATGAAATCCATAATGAACAAGGAACATTAAACAAATAATATTATAATACGAAAGTAATTCTAATATAAAACCACGAAAAATTTGTCAAAAAATGTATATTTCCTTGCAAAGAAATGCATTTTATTATCGTCTATTTGATCAGAAAGGTTTGTCTGCTGTGCGTTTGGTAAAAAACAACTATAGCTCGATAGCTCCAAAAGGTTCTCACTGGTTCATACTTTTACGTACAATCCCGATTTCGTTTGAGCATATTTTACGGGTGGATGGTTGTGGTTGGTAATTGCAATCACAATCGTATCATGTCTGTTGACGTGGAGGTAAGCCTTACAACCTTTGCTGGCTGAGCTGGAACAACTGTACCTAGATCCTCCGGCGCGGATGAAGCCACTCTTGAAGTAAGTGTACTCATTTAGTAATATTATTTTGTTACCTCGCATAGTGGTGATGTAGTTCGCTGAAAGTCAGTGAAAATTGTTATATTCAACAGAATTTCAAAACAGTATTAACTTATTTAGGATTAAATATTCCTAATTCGTCTGTATATACGCCATTTAATCTTTCTGGCTCATAAGACATCAAAGATAAGGAAAGAGACAGCGAGTTGATGAAGGCGAAAACTGTAATGTGCTTCTAATTAGGAACGAAGAAGGGGGATACTATCGAAAAGCTCATCAGAGACATCACATCAACCAACAACGGACACAACACATGCTCATCGGACACAACCGATATAAATTTAAGCAATGCTATCCATATATATTTTTATATATTTTTTTCCGAAATACTGAGACTCGTAAGCAAATTCGTTAAATGTTCGTAATCGGACCTCTCACTCTCATGTTCGTAAAGTACCTATTAGTGAAAAAGAGGTTAGATTATCTCACATAAAATAGAGTGGACAGAGACAGAAAACGTTCAAATAGGTATTTAAAGTGTTCTACTTTCTACGATTTAATTTCATTTTTTTACAGCATTTATGTCTCCCTCCATAGCTACATACTTACCACGTTTACGAGAGAATGCGGCGTAGCGATAGTAGTGGTGACGGGACTCGCGGTAACAGGAAAGAGATGTAGAGGTTTCATGATACTTACCTCATTTGACTCTTAATACTTACAGCGACAATTCCCGAAACTAAGAAGAATGAAAATGAAAAAAGTTGTTTTTGATGAATTCGTTTAAATTTTTAAAGTTAAATGTATATAGTTACAAAGGAAGTTGATGAAATTTGCTATAAAACATTTGTATTCCAAAACTGTAAGTTCAATTTTGAATTATTAGTGTGATACAAAATCTTTGAAAGCAGTGTAATACATATTTGTTCACAAATTGTGGCCTATTCTAATGTTTTCAATGGAGATTCTTAAAAAGTGTGGGTTAGGAATATTAAAGAAAATATAAAAAAAACTGTTAATTTTTCTAACATTCATTTTTTACTTTACTATCAAAATAATATGTTGGCAGTGGCATATCAATATTTTTTTTTAAATAATACTATTGGAAGTAATGAAATTCTTATTCTACTGCAAAATAAATTTAATGCGTATACTTTGACTAGTTTTATAACTTTATACTTTCTCTTCACACTTATTTGTTGTGACTCAATACAATATAGTCTTTTGTTAGTGATGAAGCTTGTGATGAACAATATTCAATCAACCAGCGACGGTCTTTCCGAAGTGAAAGGATTAGCGTGCCCGTACATGATGGATAATTGGTGATAGAATTCCCGTCAGAGAAAAACAGATTGCAATATGCGTCTCACAATAATGGGTCATAAAATCTGTGATAAAATCGGCGAAAAATCAACAACTTAAATTGTTAGATATGCGCTGACACCTCAAAATGTGTTAGAATTTTCTGGCAAAGCAGAACAGCAATAGCTCCGAGATGTAGCTAGTGTACGTCCCGTACACTAGCTACATCTCGGAAAAGATACGTACACAATATCCAGTTGCCTCATTATTTCATACCGTATTTATAGCTCTGTCTTCTGTGTCACCCGCACGCCATTTTTATGAACCACAAATACAGGAATTGTGTAATTAAACCATTTAATGTTCGTGTTTATTATATATTATGCCCAACACCATGTTGATGTCCATATTTATCTTTTCTATCGACAAGTGACTGGTGTAGTGTTCAAGTAAGTACTGTTGACACATACGACACCTGTGATATTATGTCGGGAGCATATCTAACCATTTAAATATATGCAAAAACTGGGTCGTGTACAAGCACGCTTAAGTTTTGGGAGGTTGGAACTAAACAGCGATAACAGATTATTAGGCACTTTAACAATAAACAGTACTTTAGAATAACTGCGTACTACGAATGAAGATAACTCATTATCTTTCAATATACATTCTAGTGCTGTAGTTATTTTTGATAAGTTGTCAATTTGTTTCTATATATTATACAAGCTAAATTCGAATACCACAGTGGCATAGCCACATTTTTAGTATATATCTATTTACTTAGACAATATTTATATTAATAAATTATAAATTTTAATACCAACTGACTGATATAAAACCCTTACTATGTCCTCGCGGACTTAGCACCAGATAAAATGTGCTTAAATAGTAATTATAATAACATTCTTATACCTATTATCAAGCCTAAAGTAAGCATCACTAAGCGCTTGTGTTATAGATTACGGAAAAACATTTTTAATATTATATATAATGGTGTAAATATGGAATTGCCGTTTTAAGGTACTGGCCTCTTTGAATTGAAATTTAACCTGCATGGTTTGAAATAAAACTTTTTTCACACGATAAGGACAAAATTCAAAGTTAAAAAACGGCAACCGAGACTTTCAATTGTTTTAACATGTGACTTTAAGTATAAAGATGGATACACCAAAATTTAGAGTGATTTTTTAATATGAGTTTACGAATATAACGTTTTTTGTTTAACATGAAGTTCAAAATTTACCCACGAGGTAAACCTGTTACTAATGAAAATAACGACCATTTAAACGCGATGGTGGAATCCGTCTCTAACTACCAAGAAATAAGCGGCGTGGTTTTGGCGATAGCTTATACAATATTTACCCCTTTGCACCATATCGGTACAATAAAAATAATATGAAATTGGGTGGCTCATGATTTGACTGAAACGCATTTGCCGTACTTTTATGGACCGGTACAGAAATGAAGGGCTTTTGCACCAAATCAGGATCACCGAAACAAGAAGTAAAGAAAAATGATTTCTCTACGAACTACGCAATGGCTAACTCTACGCCAAATACCACTATAATGCCTTAAACCCACTTACCCACAAAAAAGTGACGGTGACTGTTTGTTGGTCACTCAATCATGTAATTCACTACAGCTTTTTCAGATCCGGTCAAACAATAACAGTTAATATCTAGTATGGAGAAATTCGAACCATGACGACAAAATTCCCAGCGAAACAGCCTCAACTACAGGGCCTACAACTAAAAACCATCTGCCGTCCTTCGTACCCGCCGGACTTGACTCTAACCGATTTCCATTTTTACCGCGAGTTGGACAATTTTCTGCATGGAAACACCTTTTCTTTGTAGTAAGCAGTACAAAACGGCAATTTCATAGTTTAACCTCTAGTACATAATTTTATATTACAATAAAATGAAATGGACATACATAGATATATAAAGCACCATGTCCCGTGAACGGAGCACCATGGCATGAATATTTATTCGTGTTTTTTAGCCAAACACCTTCCCGATCGGGAATTGAACCCTGGCCGAGTAGCTTGTAACAAGGGGTACAGATCACTCGGCAAGCCCGTCATTTTAGTAATAAAAGTTATGTATTGATGAGAAGTTATATATGATGAGAAGAACACTGAAGCAACTAATTTTAATGGGAATCGAAAAAAAATATTACATATATTTAAAAGTTTATATCCTGAACATTAAATGAATGTGTACACAATATATAATTATAGTATAACCTATATATTTCTATATACACAATTCATATCAGTTAAGTATAATGAGATCACAAAAGCGCTTATGAGTTGCGATGGAGTATGGAAGGAAAATACTTGAAGTAGAGATAGATTCATAGTTAATTTTTACCTATATTCGATAACTTGTTTAAAAATAAACATGATTCTTATAATACCTATACATTTTTAATTAAGCGTTACTTCAAAAGCTATGTCAAACTAAGAATAGGTTGGAATTGTCAGCAAATTGTGTCATCATAGACATAACTAACTTCACTTCGGTGACTATATAATTATGATTAGCAAAAAACGTAGTTAACCTTGAAACTTGATTTTTATTACTAATACAAATACGGCTACTATTTCTTGAGTGTTTTTGACCTTCCTGTGTGGAGTTAAGTCACTGTTGCGGTCCGATTTTGAACGCATATTGTAAGATAAACCTTTTCCGCACACATAGCATTGACTAGAAATTAAACTTAAATTTATCTTCACTGTATACAGTTATTGATTTAGTGTCAGACATTGTTGCTTGCGGACCGGTGTGCCAAAAGGACTATGTGTATGCTCCATATTACTTCTGACGATGGTCATATCGTCAGCTAAATGGAGGTAGGCTTTACACTTATGCCAGCGATTCTTCGTGCATCCCCATCTAAAACCATTTTTGGTTCGGCTCTGTTTGTAATACGTGAAGTTATGGTAGATCAGTCGCTCTTTACCTCGTGACGTCATGAATATGTTCACTGAAACGTTAAATTGTTAGTAACCCACACCATTATTAGTTTCGTTCTACATAACGTTAGTAAGCAGTGTTTAATTTGTAAGCAATATGAATAGCTATGGCGAAAATACTCAAACAACAATATGACCATTTTTGTCCACTCTTTCTTTTAACGGATGCTTGTACCTTTAAGACTGTCTTTACTATTGTCTCTTGAAATAAAACTAAATTTTTTGCTGTTTGATATTGATTTTATTACAAAATTCTTATTTCCTACTAATCGCCTATTTAGAAAACCAGTCCAGATTAATGAACAAACCTTTTAAAGTTTTCTTGTAACGCGGTGGAGAATGTCTATGGTTGAACACCATCTCATCTATATCTAAATTATCTGTAACCAAAAGGTACGCTGGACATTTCGCCACAGTACATTTCCATCGAAACCTTCCAAATGTACATTTTCCTATGTTGCAGTATGTGTACTTCTTGAAATATATTAATTTCTTACCGTCCGTTAGTGTTATTAATTCACCTGAAACGATACAGAATTTGTTTATTTTGTGTTAAATTAACAATTTCGAATTCGAATTTCCTGATAACGTACATAAGGTTACGTTGATAATTTATTTATACAAAGACGAAAATAAATTTCAGGGCCTATTCCTCAATGATGTGTAGATAATACTAGATTCATCTGGTATAATCTTCATAATAATCATTAAATTTTCAGAGAAATAAAACTACATCAACTTAGAACTTAACTTTTTTTACTTAAGTAAAAATTTTGGTAAAACGTTTCTAATGACATAACATACAGTCATGTCTGTTTTTACAACTTAATATAAGTTCCATCCCGTAATTTAGCTAATGGTGTTGGTAAATGACAATGGTCGAACTTGGAACTCGGTAAAACATGCATGTCGTGATCTAAGTGAAGGTACGATGAACATTTATTGGACTTTGTGCAGGGCCAACGCGTTGCCGTCCCTCGTTTCACTGGAAATGATTTATAATACATGTGGCCATCCAGTAAGAAGACAGTTTTTCCGTTAGAAAGCGTAATTAATTTGCCTGTTGGACAAAAAATTTGGGGTTTTACAATGTCACTACAAGTATTCTTTGGAAACCACAAGTCACTTATACAATTCGATAATTACAATACGACATAAAATTTAATATCATTTGTATAAGTTCATAAAAATGTTTTAAAATAATCCAAATACTACTACTACTAGTAACTTACTACTAGTTATTTACAATCTACAATTTATTAAGCATTGTGGTCTCCTTCTATATTACGTTTATAAGATTCGATTAGTTTTAAAGAATATGAAGAAAAAGACATTTTCAATTATTTTATTTGAGTATTACACTTAAATAAGTCTGGAATATAATAACTATATCCTCACATATTTTCCATTAGCCGCTTTTAATAAATTCGACGGTGCATTAATATGTTCAGATTTGGAGGAGTTTAGAACGTTGAATTCTTTATCGACATGAAGATATGCTGGACAATAAGTGGACTTGGAACATGACCAACGGGTCGCTGTGCCGTTTTTCACCGAGTAACTTTTGTAATATGTATACCCATGCAGCTAATAATATTCTCTACCATTCATAAGCTGAATAATTTGACCTGTGAAATAAACCAGGATAATTATTGAGTGGGAAGTAACAAAAAACAGATTTTTTGAAAAAGAAAACAGCCAAATAGTAAATAAATAAAAATGGTCTATGATTTATTCCATCATAAGTGGTTCCCAGACTTTTGTTAATAGTTAAATAATATACTATGTAAAAATGTAACAAATATATTTGTTTACACAATTTCGAACGTAAATGATCAATTTACAGTTTAAAATACTTCCCACTTGAAGACTGACCGATATCTACCGTATCATGGTTATGTTCAATTAAAGACTTCTTCAGTATACGCAGTTCAGTATCAACATGGACATACGCTGAACAAGTACCGAACCTGGTGCAGCACCAACGCCAAGCTGGTCTTCTTCGGAGTAAGTTCTTTTTGTAATAAGTATAACCTTCATAATAGAGAAGGGTCTTTCCATTTAGAAATTCTAATAATTGACCTGTGAAATGCCTGATCAGTTAGTAACTTTTATCATTTGCTTTGACGAACTTAATAGTTACGTTGACTTATGTTAGCTAGTAAGCTAACTACATAGAATTGATTTTTTATTGTTATTTTATACAATTACATAATAATTTGGGATAAATGTCAACCTTAAAAATATTATATGGTAATGTAATTATTCTCATTGTGACTTGTAATTTATTCTATGGACCCCAGTCCGGAATAAACGATTATAATTAATAGTTAAAAAATCAATTAACAATTCTTCAAGTCTCTCAAGATACCCCTCGGCAAAAGACGACAGAGAGAGGAGTCGGCGGATAATCTTGGCGTTATCGAGCAAGCCCGCACACTGGAACCTCGCAACCATTGGTCGATCACCCAGTCCCAATGTCTTCAAATGGTCGCGAAGAGAAGATAGAACGAGGCCATTGGTCGAGACAACAACTGGTATAATCCCAGTTGATATATCGGATGATGATCTGATTCGGCTTTCATGAGGTTTTCATTGACTGGAATGGTGACATCCAATAACACGTGATTCTACTCGGTCCAGCAGTGCGATATCCATCTTGTTAGCTTAAATAGTCCTGTCCGTAATGATGGACCGGCCATAAGTACTCGAAAAGTGCCGATAGTTTTCGAGTATTGGCTCCAACAAGTACTCATAAAAAGGTACCTTTTCATCTATGAGATCGAACTCATAGGCTAAATCCAGATGGAGAATTTTGGCTGGTTGGTTATGTCTGTGCAAATATTCGGTACTAGTCAGCAATGTCCGGAGAGTCGCTCAGCTACATAACTTCCGGGTGTCCTGTACTGGACAGGACAGGACAGGACTGGAACATATAAGCCTGAAGTGACTCTCCGGACTCCGCTCTACATATGAGCTGTCCCATCTTTCAGGATACAGTTCCGGAAATTTTTGTATTGCACAGACAAACCCTTCGGTTTCCCCAAAGAGGTCACCGAAGCGCAACCAATGTAAGGAACTTTTCAGGTCTATTTGACGCTCGTGAACTGCCAGGCTTTTGTTCAGCCTCAGTTCATAGCAACAAGTGGTCAGCACTGGGATTATGTACAGATATTATGTTAACCTCTTATTCGTACTAGCCGGTGCCAAGCACAAATACATTAAAAAAATGATGATGATTGACGTGTATTTTTTTTATCTAGAAGATAATAAAGGATGATATGATAATTTTAAAAAATTTTTAAAGTAATATGGATTAATGTTTTTTATTTAATTAAAATAAACAGTAATGGTAAAATACACACCAAAAGCTTATAAACTAAAAAAGCTTAAATTGTAATGGGTATAATTAAAAATGGTAAAAATACAGGCAAGTTTTAAATCTAAGCAGTCAAAATTCGTTATTGGATAAAATATGAGATCCAAAAGGTATGAGATACAATTTTTTCAAATTACTTATTTATCACAAATATTAAGCATGCAGTCTTAAAATACATACGTCTTCAATTATTATACTAACTATGTTTATTGTGATATCATAATGCCTATTAACATGTATTAATAAATTCAAACAAGTGATGTTCTCAATGATATGAATATATTCATAAATACAGTACAGACGATAGCATATCAAGAGTAACAGTTACACTACGAAATTTACGTCAATCATAAACGCTGTAGTCTTTATGTTAAAAAAATCTGACCTGTCAAACATTGTTTTGACATTTAAATGTTAGAATTATGTTGTACTTTTATCACTAACGGGTATAAAAATAGCCAACGGCTTGGCAAGCATACTTAACAAAAATCGGTCGAGCCGTTTCGGAGGTGTTCCATGACAAACACTATATCACTAGATTTTTAATTGTCGATAGTAAAATAGAAACTATTTATATAGTATTTGTATCAATGGACAAAAAATAGTTCTTTCCGTGCAAAAATATTAACTATTCATTATCGTTTCAACAAAAACTTCATCTCTTGATGTTTTGTCGACTGTACAACAAATTTAAGTATCATATTAGTTCGTATATTATGTGTGCTTGTTTGAGCATGAAATCATTGATAAATACCTTGAAATTGTAAAAATTTTATTTGCGTTCTTCACCGCTTCTTTAGCCACAAAAAGGTAGTTGACATAAGTATTATACTTAAACATACTTATTTAAACAAAAATTAAAATACTTATAAAATAATTATAATTAGGAACAATCAAAATGCAAAGATAATTAGGTATAGCTAACCTATACGATACTAATACGGCTAAGCAACGAACAGACTTATAAATGCAGACTAAAAAGCCGTATTAGGTACTAAAAATTTAGTCCTTTCTATAAAGTGATGCCATCTCCACCTCCCTTTATCAAAAGGGAGAGAGAGCCTCAATTTTAGACAAACGGGCTTATTACACAACTCCAAGGGTCCATCTTGAAATTATGTCCATTACCGTTAGAGTCCAGTCAAGTTTTTGTAAAAAGGCGGTAATAGTCATACCTACTGCTAAAACAACTACAGATACATACGACAAATCGTTGCAGTTGGCTTTTCTCATTGTAAACTATATTTACTTAACACGACTTATATTCTACTTTCGAGTATCCCGGATGATGTGTTAAATCGGTCGTATAAGTGGAACTTTAAAGATCATTAAAATCATTAAAAATATAATTTTAAGTTGAAACAAAAAATAGGTTTCTCCGTTGCTCGTTATTCTCCGACATATTTGGTGTAGTTAATTTAAGACACGATAATATAGTATCCTTATATCACTGTATAATGTAAACTATATAATACTGCGTACGTTACAAATGCCATTGATAAAATATCACACAAATACTATTGCTACAAAACTATATTCCTATCTGGTTATGAGCTTAACCTAAAAGACACATTATATAAAAAGGCACTTTCATGATAATTCATAAATTTTACTTTAACAAAGAGTCAATTGAATGTTAGTATAACCTCATAAATTCCATAATAAGAATATGCAAGTCATTGGATACACTGTCTAGAATTTTGCAATTCTATTTAAAATATTGTTAAACTTATCCGTATAATATCCCAGTATTTAAGCGTTAATTTACCCCTAAGCCTAATCAAAAAACAATACGAAGACGAGACGATAAAAAATAATATGTTCGAAATATCAGACAGTATAAAATGGTTAGACACGATTGAGTTTCAAATTTCAACCTAAATGAAAGCACAAACCAAACATAAGATAAATGTAGTAATATCGCAATGAATAGCAATAACATATTTCAGACACTTAAACCACTGAAAGAAAGAAATTTATTCTTAAAATTAAAGCTCTACCGCTTCATAAAGCAAGTCTCGCTAACTCATTGTGCAACAATCACAAATTGACTCAGTTTAATGGTACAGCCGTAAATTATTTCTGATCCAATATTCGCGTCTAAATGGCGTAAATACTACAAATGTAAACTTATTTCTCACAAAACCTTAAAATACTCACTTTTTATAATTAATACGTCCATTACCATTTAGTAATATAGTCATAACTTATCTAGGTCAAGATATCACACAAATTTTAAGTGATATTTTTTTACTACTCAGTAATTGTTTTTTTTTAATCTTTTACAATTGAATAAACTGTAAATGAAGAAAAAACTCACGAAAATATTATGCAAGCAAGTAACGTACATTGATTCGTATTCAGTATTCAGTACCTACTCATACACAATTGTATACAGGTTCAAATTTGCAATTACAAATACCAATTTTTAAATTCAAGCATAGCGTAATGATCTATCACAGATTTAAGAACCGGATGAAGTACTGTTAGAAAGTCAAATAATATTTTCATAAATCATATTCTTAAGAATGACATACAATGATTAAGCATTGTATTCGTATAATATGCTCTCTTACTCTAATAATCTGTAAAAACACTATGAGCTACCAAATAATCTTGAAGAGGTGTCATTGAATTATAAAAGGATTGAATATTTTCAATGCCACTATCTTTCTTAACATCGTTAGTAATATTATTTGATCCGCCATTATGTTCCTTATACACCAGTTGACTCACTGATTCGTTATGACCTTGACTGTTCATGCAATCACCTATTTCATCTTTGCTGTTAAGTTGTGTCTTTGTTAACACTTTGAGTTTAGCTTGACTAATAGGGTGTTGGATTTGGCCTTTTATCTCTGGTTTTTTGCGTGAAGGTGGATGACTGTGCGCAACGTTGGCTTTGAGGACTTCCAGTTTATCGGTGATGATAAGGTGGGCTTTACACTTCCATTTGGAACCGTAAGCGGTGCAGCTCCAGCGAAACGCGTTGGTTCTCGCCTTCAAATGCTTGTAAAACGTGAAGTCGTTCAGGCGAAGATTAATGCGGCCACTAGGTCGTAAGTAGAATTCAACTGTGAAAAAAACACTAATGTTAAAATACATTTACTACACACATAAAACGTACTCTAACATGCTTACAGTTCATTGGCTTTAAAGGAAATTGAAACAGACTGGTTCATTCCCAACAACATAAGTGTTCAGAAAAGTTATTCTATTAGTATGATATTTTGGGGTTTGATAATAAATAAATAGAGATATTAGATATATAAAAAATGAAACAAAAGTAGCATTAACTTTAATAGAAAATAAAATTAAAATAATTTACACAATTCAAGCTGAAACTCCAATCAGCATTACATGATTGAAACACGATATAAATCATAAAAACTATCAAATGAGGGCAATTTCGAGTGTTTTACCAACAGTCATAGGTGTTGAAGAGACAATTCAATTCATTTTATTCTGTTATTATATTATAATTAGTTAAAAATGAATATATTCACAATACCTAAAAATTTGTTGGAATAAAATTGTGTTCAATAAACAGAAGTCAAGAACTTTATTAAAATTACAATTAACTTTATTAAAACTAAGATTAAGTCATACAAATTGATTATTTGTTTAATTCTTATCTTAACTTCCAAATATGTTTGTAATCTATTCTTTTATTACTTACTTGCTAGTCTCTAGTACGTTTCAATAATAATTTGAGAACTGTATAAACTACAATCATTATATTGATCTACAATAATATAAATAGCATTAATTAATATAAGTCAGCATTAATTTATCTTTATACTGGTATAATAGTTATTGCATAGATTTCGCAATGAATTTTATTGCACACATTTTCGTAGGACTTATACGAACTGTAACCGTTAAGTTAAAATTAGCACCTAATGATACTCATAAGTATCGTGTTGTTTACTTAAGTCTCATGTCAAATGATTGAGGACACTAGTTCCATGATAGGCATTTAAAAGGATTCATGTTATTTATAACACCTCAATCTTTAATCTAGAGGTTGAACGAAATCCAATTTATTGTCTCTATTATGAAAATTTGAATACATTGGACAATATTGTACCTTGATCTTATAGAGTTTATAGACAACTTAGGGAGCACAAAGGTTGATTTGTAGAATATGCATTTTCGACACTTCTACAAAAGTGCAGTTGTTTGACAGATGTTTTCTTTTTATCCATATTTTGAGAGAAAGGGACACAGTGTACTTAATTTTAGATATAGCAAATCAATAGAATTAACAAGATTGTGTTCTTCAAAAATCATTCCTCTTTCAGCATAACCAAAAAGGCGAATATCTACTAGTTTTATAACTAGTATTTTGGAATAAATCTGTACAGTCAACTAATACTTATATATTATAGTTAAGGCAATTTTATTGGCTACATTGAAGTGCGGCTGTAAATACTTGCTATCTTCAAAGATAACGGGTTCAATCCTTCTTTCTTATCTTTGCCATCATTGATCCGTTTTGCCTAAAAATAAATAATAATATGATTAAGTATTTCAAAGTAAGAGAGTCGTAAGCAGGCATACAGCATTCTTAATAATTTAATGTGAATCTTAAGGTCTTCTATTATAGAGATATATTAAGCCGTTGATACCCATTATTGTTACTAAATTGTATGTACTATAGCGTACTTTTACTACACAATTGCGTCTAGGCTAGCAAATTAAATCGCTATAGATGTCATAGCAAGAACCTCGTGCCAAGCAATGTTTGAAATTATTTTTTCTTGACGCCCAACGTTTCAAAAGACATCTTACCTCTATAGAAAATTTCTTCTTGATATTTCGTAAGAATAACGTCGATGGTGGATGAGTATGTTCCGTCTGAGCCCGTACCACTATCATGGCGTTGGTGACGTGCAGGAATCCTCTGCACGATCTCGAGCCCATTTGTGTGCAACTCCAACGAAATCCTCCTCTTAAGATCTTGTGCTGATAATACGTGTAACCATTGAGCATCAACAGATCTTTCCCGTTCCGGCCCTTCACGAGGAGAACTGAAAACAGAACCGTATTAACCACTAGACAGTAAATGTAAAGTTGAAAACAAAAACGAGTTCGTTAAAGAAATGTAAAATCTTCAGATAATGTAATATTTCTTTTTTGAAAACATCGAAATAAAATAAATGCAAACACAGTACTTTATATATCGTCAAATTACTTATTACAAGATTTAAAAACGGACGAGAATGAAAAGGAATTATCCTAAACACTATGAACATGTCTTTTAAGATGTTTAATACAATTAATTAATTAATTGTTCATCAGGGCGACTAGCTTTTTCACTTTTTTAATAAATAGCTTTATGATTTCCCATTTAAAGACCTCATGATTGAACATAACAAACAGTTTGGTGTAAGTATGATTGAAAATAATTTTAGAATTGAAATCAACAAATACGTCTAGTAACCATGGCAATTTAAAAGGAAATAACACAACAAAATACTTAATCTATTCAATTATATTCTTTTCAAAATATCTGTTCATCTTTTACATATGCTGTTGGCATTAACGTATATTTTCATTCTTTATTGCAAGACAATCTATGTATAAACAAAATTCTTTATAACGATAATACTAAGCAAACTCCACTTTAAGATAAGGATAGCTTAATAAAAATTTCAGTACCTAAGTCAGTATCAATTAATAATAAAAATTCTTAATTTAATAAATTCAAGTTTTAATTTTTGGTTCAAAGATTCTTGAGCCTCATTTGGTATAGGAAATCTTACTTATCCTACTTTGAAATCAGCGTTATGACGACATGTCAACAATACTTAATTTAGTCACAATACATGAAATTATGCATAATTTTAGCTTAACTTTGGTACATAATAAATTGTAAAATCCAAACTATTGTAAAGAGTTTACAGTCTTAAATAGATTCCATCATTTCCTCTGTAGTATTTGAACGGTTCATGGGTGTGTACATCGTTTTTCTTCAACAGTTGCCCAAACTGGTCTAATACAATGAAAGCTCCACAGTTCTTGGAGAAATGTCTCGTGCACTGCCAACGCATTCCATTTTTCAAAGCATAATGCTTAAAATACGTGTAAGTATTTAACATCGCCAGAAGTTTACCTTTTCTTGTTTCAATGAACTTTACTGGAAATATCAAAACCTTTAATATTGTTTTCTTCTAACGTCAATTCTTTTCTACATCTTTGAAGATAAAAAGGATTATATCTGTTTGAAATAAAACAAAATTTCTATTCATTTTAACTTTTTGTACTTTTGCATGAAAATAAACATCAATATAACAATACTATCTAATCTACACTAGGTCTTTGCCATGCAATTCTTTAGTTTTAACTTAATAAAATAATGGCAATGGGACTAATTCTGACGGGACACTCTAAATTAAGTTCAGTATGTCCCGTTCTGTCATTATCTTATATAAAAAGGATAGCAACAAGAACTTTTAAAAGAAACATGCATAATTTTACAAACCATGTGCAAGGCAAGGCTTCGCAAAACCTGCATGTTAGAACGTTTTTTAAGTTCGAAAATTGAATACACCTTTCTTAATATCATGTGACATGATTTTTGTAATCGTATCGACAGAACGAGATACAATTCATTTAAATAAAGTTTTATTGTGCGCTTCAGAATCAGGCACATTTTTTAAAAAATAAACTTAATACATACCCCTATACCCCAATAGATAAAGGTAATAAAAATTAAGATATAAATTATGTAAATGAACTATTAAGCTTTTGCCAATTACGATAATCCATAAGTATGATAAGTATCTTTTATTCTTAATTATCAAGGAACACTGTAATATTGTTTATCTAACTATTATTAAACCACTTGCCTACTTACTTTACGTTAAACATTACCATATTACTAATAAACACCCATCAAACCTACTTATATGATTTATTGATATACATGCGTTGTTTTTTTCATGGAACTTATAAGTAAAATAAACGAAACATATTTTTATTATAAACGGGGTAGCTCATGGCCTTGATCTCACCTAATGATAAATGAAGATAAGACCGAATATGGAAGGAAAACCCGGATTCCTCAAACACAGAGGAACTGGCTATCTTACCCGCAAGTGAACACTACAAACACCAATGCTGTTAACATTATTGTTATGCAAGCAGACTTAGGTAAGATGGTAATGTCGATTTAACAGTGTTTTAAATAAGATAGATTTGATAAACATTTATAATCAAGAATATAACAATTAAAATTAAATTAAAATTTCTTAAATATATCTATTTGGTCCTCATTACTTCGACATTTTATTTCGTGTCGAATATTTAACTAATAATCACAATCTAGTTCCTTTCGCCTTAGGTATGCTAATCATCACAGCCTTTTCAAGCCGTATAGCTAAAGGGTTAGGAAAGATTACACAACCGGAGCAGAGGTTAAAATCGTAACTAAAATACTAAAAGATGACTCCTACTTACAACATGTCGAAGCCCGATTATAGAATCAAGCACAATGATCGGAAACACGTCTTTTTTGTTCACTTAACTTAAATATGTATCTTTAAGTTTTAGGATAACATTAAAAGAACAAAATAAGATTCCAGCATCTTTCAGACGATGTCCCAAATTCTACAATCGAACATTATTAAGCCTCTTGATTTGACTGAGGTTGGACTAGAGGGTCAAGTTTCATATATAAAAATGGTTCTTTGTTCGTGGAAACTAGTCAACATATTATCAATTAAAGCCGTATATAACTCCCGTCCAAGTTTTTGAACAGCCGTGCTGGCGGATGGTTGTGATTTTCATTACTCCTGATGATCATTCCGCCTTCGTCGAGGATCACATGGGCGTAGCAGGACTTGGAGGCGTGCATAGAACACTGCCAACGTCTTGCACCGTGCTTTAGCTTGTAATGCTTGCAGTACGTGTAGCTATTTAACAACACCAAGAATTTGCCCTGAGTCGTGCGGATGAGATGAGCTGGAAAGAACCACATACAATTTCAAACATAATAATAATTTTTGTACTTTAATACTCAAAATTTTAAGATTAATATCAAATGACCGTTGTAAGATGAAAGAAGTCGTTTATGACGAAATAAAACACAGCAAATGAAATGGGAAAAACATTTTAATTAATAAGTTACAAATTTAGAAATAACCGAAGAATTGTTGAAAATGTGCTGAATAATTTCTTGAAATACTTTAACGTAGTAACGAAACTTCAATTGGTAAATTTATATACAAATCTAATGCGGTTTTAATATAAATGTCATTGTGATCTTGAATTGTAATACAGTATTGGATACGTAACAAATACCATTTTCATTTGAGTTTTTAAATCAGGGGACGGTTCCATTTACCTATATCAAATAAAGTTTTAAGTAGTCAGAGATATCAGATATCTATCTTAAAACGTATAACATCTTATAACAGAACTAAAATATCATTTCGAGGTATTTATTATAAAAAGCTCAGTAAAAGCCTCGACACCGTCTGATGGTACGCAGCAGTTGAAGTCCATACGGGTAGATAGCTTGTGCAGCACGCGATCTTCAAGCCTCTTTTGAAGGAACTCATTTTGTTTAATAGAGAGCATACGTGTGCCTGTAAGGAATTTCACGCTTTTGCTGTGCGACAAAGAAAAGAGTCACTAATCTATTTTTGCGTAGTAGTCCACCTCTACGCACTAACAGATTTGAGACAAAGAGATACACTTCAATGAGTGACTCCGTAGACCAGCACACGTGTTCTTAAGTAGGAAAGGAGAGGGATAAGGTCAAAAATTCTTCTCTATGGTACAATCGATATGCATAGCGTTCTATCGGGTATCATAGGACGCTATGTCGCGAAGTAATTTCAGAGGCTCTAGTGTGTTCGTAACCTCTGTAAAAGCTAACGAACGTGGAATATGAAGCAAACACGTATTTAAGTGAAAATATATAATTATTTTACAACAATAACAAATCCGTCAGAACACAATATCAAGACTAACTCGTGACATAACGAGCCATAAAGCAAAATATATAAAAACATAGAATAGTATCAAAAACATATATATGTGATATTCAGCCAGTTTCCAGTACTCTGCATTATCAATTATACGCATAGCACGACGCTGCAATGCAGACCATCTAAGAGGCACCTTATAAGGTTTTTATAAAGCGGAAGCAGATAGAATAAACAAATCATAAGGTTCTCCAAAGTACTGGGTATGTGGTTTAGGGGTCAAAGCAGTTACCTGGACTGTTAAAGATCGCTGGTTCCATCACAGTATCTATACGGTATGTTGGCGACTAGATGCCAACATAGAAACTCTTTTAAGTTTAAACTTTTTTTTTAGTAATATTTTTTGTTACGTTGCTTAGTTACGGTTGTTATTTTTTATTTTTTTATTTATTCGATTGTGACTGAAAAATTGTCTTACAGACGAACGGAATTAAAGCTGTTGTGCATTTTAAAGCGGCCTTTTATTATTATCAATTTTATTATCAAATTCTTACAGTCCGCTCGTTTTCACGGTATACTTATCGTTTTTCTAGCCAGTATATTATTCTACCAAATCTAAAACTACGAGACGTCTGCAATTGTTAACTAAAGATGTAGATGACGATTAAGCCTGATTATATCTGAGCCTGGTCATTCATTCGAATCGTGATAACCTATCTTTTAATGTAAATTTCAATCACAGATTGAAAGCAAATAACCAGCCCCTTTAGACCAATTCCCGTAATTAAAACGTAATCTTAATATCCCATCCAGTTTTGATATCATTACTATGATGCTGAAGTAGAGTCGTCCTAAACTGGCTACAACTTTAGTTTTTCATCTAGTCGATTACAGTTCTAAGCAAATCTAACAGTGATAAGTGTTTTTTAAAATCATCAAAACTAAATAAAATTGGTTCGGTTAGACCGTTAGACCATGCACTAAGATTGGCAATGAACAAGTTTCCCGATCGTCAGTGTCACGAAATAATATTGTATTGCAACTGAAAGTATAAATCTATAATTCAATGGTAATGAGTTGGTTGTTTAGTAATGATGAATCATTATCATAAGGTCAGCTAAATACCAATAAGGTTGCGATGTTTAATTTCGGTCGCATTACAATCTGATTTCATTTTTACATTCTTCGACGTTATAGTACGAGTAATAACGATTGGAACTCGCTCACCAATTTAAAAAAAAAATCAATTTTATGTAGGTACGAGAGTTCCAAATCTATTTTATATTTTTTGTTTCGGTTAACTTACTTTTTTACTTTTGTAGTTTAATAAATTAAAGACTTAGAACTAATTTTAACATTTAGCCAAATAATCTTAATTAGAGTAACCAATTAATAATTGATTTAGATGTAACCAATTGCTCGGAGTAAAATATCTAATTTTAAAAACAAAAAATATGTCAAATACCTTATTATAAACGCTTAAGGTTATTAAAAAACATGTTTTGATCCTTACACAAAAGTTCGTACATCAAAATAAAAACATGCTTTGAATTAATGGAGGAAAAAGGAAACGCAGTGATGCTACGTACACCGCCTTTCCTGTTTCCGCAATGAAGTAAGTAGTTCCGCTGTGTTTGAGTGTATAGGCAAAGGTAGCTTGTGTCATTTAAAGGTATTATAGGATTGTCTCAAGCACGCGTAGCACAAGGAATGTAAATTTTTTCGGGTTAAGACTTCAACATCCTGAAAAAAGTGACGTGTCGATGTAGACCAAATCTTGTCGAGTTCGTTGTGCCACACACGGAGAATATCGATCCCTTTGTATTCATGATGTATATAGGTTACATGATATAGGTAACTTTTTACTCAAATTAAAAAGTTCATTCATGTTTCACGGTTTGGGAAATTGCTGGAGTATATGACTTTTAATTTAGAATAGACTTTTAATTTAGAATAGATTTAAAGCTTTCTTTGTTTCCTTTGACTGATACTTTTTCTTTCACTTGCTTTTGCTTTTCTTCGTCTTCTAGTTTTAATTAATCCCTTTGCTTTTTTGCTTAAATATTTAAGTCTTTCTTTTTCTTGCATTTCTGCTCGCTTTATGGGATCATTTTTCAATCTTTGGTATCTTGTTTATCAGCTTACCTCTTTCTTTCCAATGTTTCTTCTCTTGCCAGTTTGCGTCTTATTTTATTATGTGCTAACTATAATAATCTTATTGTTATTATAAAGAGTAAAACTCACACAGAACCTTAATCTGGAAATGTAAGAAAGGAGAGGAAGCCCTTCGTAATTTACAGAAGTTAAGAGTAGTGAAGAAGTAAAGGTTACCTTTTCTTTTGTATCGAGAAGGAATCCGTTTACGGACCTACACGCTACTGGTTTAGTGGCTGAGTGTGTGGGGCTCACCAAGTCCTTGATAAAGCAGGACTGGCAATACCCATTAAAACTCCCCGGTCACTCCATTGCCTATCGCGAGGGTAACCTAGGTTCTGCCAAAGGAATTCACCAGACTACCCTCAGACAGCCTTGCCTTACGGCCGGGCTTTGCACCGATTATTTTAATGCTGACTTCAATTCACAGATACTTAGAACGTGTGACTGATGTGAGATTGTTCGTAATTTTTTATTGAAAGTATCATGAAATTTACATCTTCCAAGTTAAGAAAAATACTGAGCTAAACTGGATTAAATTTTTATGAAAACAAATAGAATCTTTTTCGGATCAAACAAAAATCGCTCAAATTAAAGAAAATGCTCATAAAGTAAAAACTGTTGGGCCAAACTAAATTAAATTTTTATCGGACCAAATGGGAACTATTCCGCGTCGAACAAAAAAGAATCATGTTAATCGAACGCGAAAACTCGGCGTAATCGGCGTCATACATAAAAAAAAATACCTTTTGAAATCGGTTAAAATTATAACCATTACCTTCTACAACTAAGTATGCTTGAAAAGCAATGTTTGGCAACGTGTAACCATTGTACATCAACGTCAACCTATATACGCCCCACTGCTGGGCACAGACCTCCACCCACTCCGATTTTGGTTGAAAACGGTTGCCGTAACAACCAGATTCAACGGCATATCGTATTTCTGGCGCATGGAGGAGCTAGATTATTCATTTTTGGAGTGACCGATTTGATTAATTTTTATTGTTTTGTTCGGTTTATTTAGGGTTTAAAACCGGGTCAACTAGTATAAATATTGATAAGCTAAATAGTACTTTCTAGTGAGCGTAGTTCAAGGTCGGAACTGCGCGTAGTTGTATGTGGGAACCGTTTCTAGTTGCGCTTACTCAATGTTGATGCCAAGTCGCTCATTATGAATTCTGAACCTACCTTCAGTTAGTTCAGTGTTTTTACGCGTAACGTAGTATAGTTTTTACCTAATTATTTATTGTATTTCCCTGTATTCTTAAAGAAATCTTTAACTCGAATGTTTCGGAATATTTTAAGGACTCGTGAAATTATAATAAATTTATTTTAAATAAAGTTGTTTTTATTTATTATTTTCCAACACGACTTTGCTGTTATAAAATAGGAACTCACATTCGCCAATTATTTTATATATTTTCTTATAAAAAGCATAGCAAATCGACACCACCTGATAGTAAATAGTTCATATGCGTTAATACCTAAAGCATGTTGTGATACAGTACCCTAGCCGATGGCCGTTACTAAGGGCCGACAAGGTGGCAAATCCACCTTGCCAGGGCATGTGCCTTTTCCAGCCCTTTTAAAGGGATCCATGTTCTATGAATAAGGGGCACTCTTAAGTAAGTACAGGCCAGGGCAGTCGCATGCTGCACTAGCTATCTTCCCATTATGTAAAATCCTGACAAAATCTTATCTCTAAAGTGATTAAGATCGCAGTCTGCCAGTTTATGTTTTCGTTATACAGGTTTAGTAAATCTTTTCAAACACACTATTTATCTAGCCCAAATCTCCAATTAAATAGGCAGGTCTGCATAATGGAAAACCATATAATATTTTTCACTAATTTCAGATATCTCTATACAACGCCTCTATATATAATATAAAAAGATTGGAGAACATAAGTTTGCAACTTATCACAAACATTTATCTCTAACAGAACTAGAAGCCGGAATCGCTGATTTTAATAGAAGGGATTTTAACATTCCATCAGCCCGATGCCATATATGTAGGTCAGATCGATATACGATTAAGACCATAACTTATATAACACTTAATATTCTCGAGATTGATAGCTTGTCTCACACAAATCATCGCCATTTTTCGCTTCTTCCCTCTTCCTCAATCTCCTAGGACAAATCGAGCACAGGAACATCAACAACAATAATCTGGCTTTACTGGTTAAGGTCATTAGCCATGGGAAAAGTACTTAACTGCATATTGTAATTTAATACGGTGACTGCAAACTCGCATGATTAGTATTTAAGTGATGCACGAGGACTTACAGGCTCTACCCATCAACTCGTGAGACTCGCTTGCTTGCAATATCAATACGAACTTTCTGACGCACCTTAACCAAATTACCCGCATTTACTAGTTGTGGGTACGTGAATAACTTTGAATAACCTAGCGAATCGTAGGTTCGCTAGGTGCCAATTAGGCAGTTCGTACTGCCAAGATTGGCATAATTGCGATATCTACACGTTGGTATAAAGTTGTAAGCAAATCTTAGCCTATTTTTGAGTAAGTCCCGTCAATTCCTCGATGGTACTTGGGGGGCCCGTGGTTGTGAGAACCTTTCTGCATTATCACTCTGTTCATCGAGTCTAATATCACGAATGTATTACAATCCATAGAAATCTTTTTTGTGCACTGCCAACGTTGTCCTGCCTTGGAAGTATATCTTTTGCAATACGTGTATTCATTAACCATAAGCAAATTGTTTCCACTTTTGAGTGGGAGAAATTGTACTGGAATAAAAGGAAACTAATTAGGTATAATACTCAATAAAAAGTTATTTTTTATAAGAACCAATATGAGTAGAAAGCCAGTTGAAAAGTGCATACGAATAAAAAAACTAACATTACTTTACTACTTTATTATTACCTACATTGTTATAAATAAAACATTAAATAAAAATCAATAAACAATTTTATTTTATATTATCAAAGACAATAAAAAGATATTCGAACTGAAAATGTACGAAATATACGTACCGTCACATATCTCGTACTAATTTTAGTCTATACTTCTTTTCAGTGGAAATTCCTTTTGTCAATAGCTAAATTGTCTCTCATTTTATCTATAATACAATATAGCTATTTCCTATTATTGATATGATATTAATTCCCGAAAAGTCAATATCGCATAAATACGTATCTTCTACCGCACATCAAACGTAAAAGTTACAATCAAGGCGAAGCTGTTAACTGTGCTTTTACAAAATAGAAGAAGGTTTCTATCGAAGACTGCTTGTATATTGTCACGATAAGGTATCGTTTTCTTTACACTGACATTTCTTAATTAATTCGTACATATTTTCCACTTTTCGTACGGAAGTATTGGCCTGGTGGATGGCTGTGTTCATCGTCTTCTAACACAATTCTTTTATTTGAATCCAATGCGATGAAAGCCGTGCATTTTTGTGACAATCGTTTCGTACAATTCCATCTTTCACCACTTTTCGATTTAAATCGTCGTCCATATGTGTTATTGTTTTTCATTAAATATGTGTGACCATTTTGACTTTCTATAAAAACGGCTGCAAATGTTAAAACAGAAATCTTACATGTATACATAATTATATACAAGACACATAGTCAATAAACACTTTTCAAGTTTACAACAAACATGTTCACACAATCATCTGTTAGTGTTGGACTTGAACCCGGGAATTCTAATTTGGGTCAACAATAATGTAATAAAACTACTTAATGTTTAAAATTTGTCGTCTTTTTTTGTCTATGAATAGATTCGCAACGATAATTTGTTTAGTAAAAAAAAGTATTATGCCTTTATTAAATAACTTTTTCGTGAGCACCGGTGACGCATCCCGCACGCGTTCTTGTGTACAGTGCGCACCTACACAACATCACGGTAGCAGTAGTGGACGTTTTAAGAGTATCAAGACGATACTTAGTTACGTCAAATACTTCCCAACAGAGACGTTGCTGTCGTTTTCATAGGATATATCAAAGCAACGACTCAGTGCACAGCTACATACTTGTCATCAACGTTGCCACAGCTCACACCTACTCGCTACGACAGTGCGCACCTACTCGCCTAGCAACAGCGCTACAACGTAGTAAGCACCTATATGCCTGGCAACAATGACACGACGGAGTAAGCACCTACATGCCTGGCATCAATACCAGGAAACAACACTCGGCAACAACTAGCGTGTGATGCGTAAGTCGAGCTAATAGAAAATATATTTATTTAAGCTACGATAGCTTTTTTTTTGTCCAAGATACGTCTACATAGTTTGATGTTTGACTAAAAGCTAAAGCTCAGCAATAAATCTACAAATGAACCTAATATAGCCAGCCTCTACTAGATGTCGACTGTGTGGGAATTTCAGTCAATGGTCTTGGAGTTTTTACAACTTCGTATATTAATTGCTAGGGAATAATTTAGTTTCCTAATATAACAAATTATAAGAACATATGTGGTTGAATTGAAAACTAGAAAAGTCTTATAGTTCATTTTAAGTGATCTTAAGATATTTGTTTGCTATCTACAAAACATTACATTCTGAAATAAGTGCCATCATTGTTACGATGATAGGTTGAAGGTTCGTGCGTATGAATATCATATCTTATTATAACGTTCTCGTCGTCGTCTAAAACAACATGCGCCTTGCAATTCTGCGTCACTCTTCTACTACACTGCCACCTCATACCAAATTTATTTCTGTATTGTTTGCAATAAGTATAATTATTAATCATTATCGATTTTTTCCCACTTCGCATTGTTATGTGTTTCACTGAAAAAATACAAAGACAAAAATGAATCATAAATAAATGCGAATATTCGAACTGATTGATAGGAAAAACCAAACATTTGAATTACGATTTCATTTGAAAATCGACACGCTATGAAATAATGATATGTAATATTAATTTACCTTAGAGTAGGAAAGATAGTTTAACAAATGTTACTTAATAATTTAGATAGCTATTTTTGGAGAGTGACTGATGTACTCTCCAAACAAAAAAGGACACTGGACCAAGAATTTTTCCAAAATACTGAGTAAATTCTACAAAGACCGTTCAATGAACTTAGCTGTCTGTAAAAAATATCATTTATGGTAGTCATAGTTAGGCATTGAGTTGATTTATATTATAAAATACTTAATTAAGCTGATTTTGCAAAGCACTCGCGCAAGAAGCAGTGGTCGTCTCTCAGTTGCTATAATCATATCAAAAACAAAAAATAAGTAATTAGTCAGCAATTATGTACTCAGATGTTTTATGTAAGGACTCGTAGCAATTCTTGAGTCGACAGTTCTTTTCTGTGATTTTATTATGTTATATAGTCAACACATCTTTCCTATGTACATTTGAACCTCAGTAATTAAAAGACAATTGAGCTTATTCTAATAATTAGTTTGACATTAATTATTTTTGAAACAATTTCTAGAAATATCGTATAAGTACTGTCGAAGTCACTTAAAACGGAACACTTACAATCTCATAGTAATAATTAGTAGAATTGAGCCTATCAACTCCACTACTTTAGTAGGGATAAGGTTTTAAATGAAATTCATCAGGACTATTCTTTTGTTATCGATATCAGCTTTTCTATTGACTAGTTATATTCAAGTACAAATAAAAAATTAAATTCTAATTAATATATTTGCCATTTTTCGTACGGAGGTACCGGCCTGGTGAATGGCTGTGTTTATTGTGTTCAAACACAATTATTTTATTTAAATCCAATGCTATGAAAGCCGTGCATTTTTGTGACACTCGTTTCATACATCTTTCAGCACTGTTCAACTTACATCGCAGGCTATAGGTGTTATTATTTTCATTAGAAATTTGTGACCACTTTGAGTTTCTATAAAAGTAGCTGTAACGGTAAAACTAAATTTTTACCTGTGTCAATACAATTACATACAAATATAAAAGAGAGATCGTACCTACCTGCATAGGTAAAATAGCTTAATCTTAAATAAACATGATTATTGAAAATAAAAAAAACATTCATGTTTATCTTACAAACATCTAATTAATGGGACTTACCCGGGAATTATAGTTTAGTAGAAAGGGTCAATATTTTGTATTAAAAACACTTAAATATTTGACATTTGTGTTTTACTCTTCTCTTTAATATAACTTCTTACATAGACTGTTGATTAGTTAAAAAGTTAATGTATGCCAGAGGTCCCGGGTTCGAATTCCACTAGGGGCAGATATTTGTATGATGAGTACGAATATTTGTTCAATAGTCATAGGTGTTTGTGTGTTTATTTATTATATTACCGATTTTTTAAATACAATTTGCTATATATTTTTCTCTGGTAGCTAGTACCCACAACAAGCTCTTAACGATGATTAATTTGGGCTAAATAATAGGTGTAGTTTAGAAATATTATTATTATAAATACACTAACTTAAAATTGGCATGTTAAACGTTTTTAAACCTTATAATGTTAATTTTTACGTATGTACACTCACCAAGCAAGTAAAAAGAATAGAAATTAAAAATCATGGAGCAGATATGTACCTAATACTCGATTATAATATGAAATATTTTAGTCTTAATATCAATAGGCTCTAGAATTCTGCTGAATACTTTTGATAAATCTTTTAAAGCTAACATTTTCATATCTAAACGCAATTTAGATTTAAAAATTATATTGAAGATTCAACGTCAATTAGTTTTAAATAATTTATTATAGCATAAGTGTCCTATGTTTATCTTAGTAGTAATTGCTATATAAAGAAATAGAATATAGTTGATTTTCTTAGCAAACCTCTAATGACTGTCGACTGTTCAAATATCTCAGCAAATGGTCTCAAAATTTGTTAATAATTTACTTTGCTAATAATAAGTGATTGATTTGAAGATTACTAATCGCACTTTTCATGTGTCTTTAACGCTCTTCCGATGTTCATTAGCTATCTACATATGACTATATTCTAACATAAGTGCCATCATTGTTACGATGATAGGTTGAAGGTTCGTGTGTATGTATATCGTATCTTATGATTATGTTCTCGTCGTCGTCTAACACAACATGCGCCTTGCAATTCCGCGTCACTCTTTTGCTACACTGCCACCTCATACCAAACTTGTTTCTATTCTGTTTGCAATAAGTATGATTGTTGATCATGATCGACTTTTTCCCACTTCTCATTGTTATGTGTTTCACTGAAAGAAGATCAAGATATAAATAAATCATAAATAAAAGGTGGAGATTTGTGTCAAACTGTTTGTCAAGAACAACAAAGATTTTGCAATGTCAATTCTCGACCAACACGATTTTAACGTATACTAACTAAAGAGGACATGAGACATTCTAACGAAGGAATATAACGCGATAAATTTTTGGGATCTTTTCGCTCATTTGTTTTAATAAACAATCATGTCGTCAAATACTTGATGGATAATGAGGTTATAATGACACCAGTATTTGTCTAAATCATGTTCGCAATGAAATATAACGCAATTTAATTATTTGTCTTTATACTTTTTGGCATATATAGGCATTCTCTACCAGTCAGAGAGTTGAGGCGAGAAAATTAAAGGCTAGTGTATCAGATTCTTCATTCACTCATGATTTCCTTTTATTCTATACTAGCTTACACCCACAGCTACACTCGCGTTACGTTAAGCCTCTCATAAAAATGTTATAACCTTTCTCGATAAATGGATTATCCAAAACAAAAATATTTTTTCCATTCCAACCATAGTAGTCATATTCTAGTAATTCACGAGATTAAACTTTCACTAACTTTAGCTCTTTATAATATTAGTGCACTTACTTACCAACACCCCATTTATTACTAACAGTTCTATATTTCTGAAAACTCCTTACACGCTAGACAGACAAGAGAAGTTCGAAAGATGCAAACCATCAGATGGGTTACTAACAGATGTGATTATAACAGATTCTGAAACTAGGGACGTATTTCCAGATAATGATCCCCTTCAATCTGAAGTCTAATGATAGGTTGTGGCAAGTTTCAGTTTATTTCTTATTCAACCTCCATACGGCTTACTGGCACGAGAGAAGTCCATAGTCGAAATAGCTATTGAATCAGTCACTTGAATGCACTTGAAAGAACTTTCTTTATCTAGCCTCTTTTGAAGGAGCCCGTGTTAGATAAAAAGAGTTGTCTGTTGAGGTGGATATACTGAATTTATGACTCCGTAAAAGGTGCACATGCGTGCTTCTGAGTAAAAAGAGAGAGAGAGATAAAGTCAAAATAGTTCTTCTGAACACTCTCTTCTGAAACATAATAAACCATCATATACAGAGATTAAAATATTAAGTTAAGTAAGGTTGAAGCTAGTAAATGTTCCTATCTGCACCGATTTATCTATTAGCCTTTATAAGAAACCTCGCTAAATTTATAATGAAGGGTATTAATATAATAACTCGAATTCGATTGCCTCCGATCCGTCAGAATCGTTTAAACTTTCTTCTTTGATTGAACCAATTTTCTTTTCAAGAAATAACACCGCGTTGATGAAAGTAATCTAACATTTCGAAGAACAAAACCAAATTATTGAACATTAACACTTTAACATATTTTTTTAGTTTATGGATTTCTATGTAAATTAAGGCCTGCCTTTAAGGAATTAATCCAATATTTTCTGTGTCTCTTTCAAAGTGCATTATTAGTATTTTAGGTAAATTTAATAAAAACAATTTCTGAGTAAGTATTATTATTTTCAATATATTTTAAATAAAATAAATGCTTAGTATTATAGTGTCCAGCAAAGTTAAAAAAACGTTACTCTTTCCACTGTTACAAAACATGTCCGCCGGCGCTTTGCAAAACTTGTTGACAGTAAAAATAAATGCATAATTCCACCACAAGTTCCCAATATCCGTGTGTCTGACACAATTCTTAAAACAACTTCATCGCTGAATTATTTTAACTACTCCAATGATATCCACTGTGTTATTTGGAAATCCACTACAAGTTTGACTAAAACTCCACTGTGATGTCTTGAGGTGTAACGCAGTAATGGATAAACAATTAACTCAGTGGTTGTTTATTACTTTACCTGTAAACATAAGCAAACAATTCAACTCGCGTCGTACGAACGTGGAAGTGTTGTCACAGATTTACAAATTGTTTAGAGTTGACAAAGATTTTCTCTGATCCGATTGTGCCATTTGTGCACCACAACTACGGAAACATTTGAATTCAGTATTACTGAATGAAAGGGAGGCAAATTTAAATTTAGTTTTAGATAATGACAACAACTCCAAAACATTATTTTCTTTACAAGAAAATTAGAATATTAAGATTTTTTACAGCTTGGCACAAATAGAAAGAACCTTCTAATGACTAGGGCATAGATAATTTAGAACCATAAATGCAGAAAAAGTTAAAACATTGCAATTAAGTACTTTGGAATAAATATTACTTAAAATACTTAAACAATCGCATACGTTAGCTAGAGATATTTATCATAACGCGATCTAATAAAGTACAAGCTCACCGGGCTTATTCGCCCGAAGAACGAAAGATAAATTTATAAATAAAGCAAACCTAATTTCTAGGCACAGAGGACTCTTAAGGATCAATACTCACACGTATTTTAAATATAAAGATATTTTTACAGATTCCGCGTATATGTATACAGCTGACTGAGACGGTTCTGTTGATGCGCTGTTTGACAAAGTTATAGGAAGAGTAAGGAGTAGCACGCACGCGGCTGCGTTGCAACCTTACCGCTTCCCACCTGACCATTAACCGCAGAAACGAAATCCGTTCAGTCACTATAGTTCGGGGTTTAATGCTAATATTACTACACAGAAGTTTTTAACAAAACTTTAAAGTTCAAAATGTACAAAAGTAACCAGTTATTAAACTGAATGGATTAAAGAGGTCGTTATACACCCCCAGAACAAAATGCTTATTAAATAACTCGATTATTTCTCCTAGGTTCCTTAAATCGATAATCAAATTTCATGTTATATGTACTAAGGATTAAATGTTAGCTATTTTAAAATAATATTTTCACAGCACTAATATCAAATGTATATAAATATAAATAAATAAAGGTATATATTGTAAATTTATCTACTACTATACAGTAGATAATAAAACAAATTTATTACAAGCAGACAAATGAATTTAACTAGATTTGATTTCTAGAACTAATTTAAACATTAAATATTCCTTAAATTTTTAGTTCATACATTGCCATTTAAGTATAAAATAATAATTTTCACTTTCAGTTGATAAATCACGCAAGTCAGTTATCTTAAATATAATGTTGAAAAGTTTTGATGTATTTACATTACACTAAAAAATTTTAATAACTTGGCACTTTCACATATTTCCAAGATATAAATATGTAGGGCATTTAGTACTTTTATCAAATAAGTAAATATTTTATAATCAACGATTTTACCAAAACCTACTTGTATTCATAAACATTTCATATTCATCATATTGCATTAGTTTTAGGGAGTCGGATGAAAGAGTTGAGGAATCTGGTTATAGCTCGCTTTCAGCTTTCGCTATTCCTTGGATAATTTCATAATATTACCGTCTCTACACTTTCTGCATGCCGGCTTATTAACCTAAGCATTTTGACAATAAAACTGAAAACCGCTGAGCAAATTGCAAGTATCACTTTGTCAATATAGTAGACTAGCAGTCGACACGTAAATTATTCACTGTACCACTTTATCTGTTAAATTAGTGATTAGACCCTTTGCTAGTGTATCATGAACTGTTATTTCTATTTGGTTTACGCCATACATCTAGTATTGCTATACTATGAACTTTTTTAGCAAGGCCATAGAGATCATTATGTATCACTAAATAACCAAGCCATGACATGAATGTCAAAGGCAACTTTGGTACAAGGTCGTAAACTTAATGGAAAAAGAGTTCATAATTTACCCTCTGGAGACGCTTGTGACACTAGGGTATGTGTAAATCATGAAAGCGTTTTGTTGGTTTAGCAGCATAAGTAACAGAAATATTTTTAACATAAGGCCACTATGAGTTCTATCGGGCTTACGTAGCTGCACACAACACGACTTATATACTCTGACATGACATGTACATAACCATAGACTACCAAAATTTCTCCTGTAAAAGTAAAATCAAAAAAAGATTATTTTAATCAAATAATAAGGGTGTCCCTTGACAGGCCCCAACCTTTTCCAAATTACTTAACAAAAAAGCCCTTATAACTTATAAATACATATAGTATATATAATAATTGTACCTGAACGTGATCCATAATATAACTACTGTCCTTGAAAAGATAAAATATGTAAATCAAGTACAATAAATATAGCCGTTTGAGGTACCAGTTTGGGGGCCTATCAATTAGACGCTGACAAATAAAAAAAAACATACATTTCCTAATACATTACAAAGTTTACATTAACATACTTTTTCAGTTGGGAATGTTTAATTACCTTGAGATCAATTCTAATTATTCTCGGAGATATATTTCTCTCTTTAAGGGATTTATCTAACTCCCACTAAATTAGAAAACTATTTTTATTCATTCCACTTTTACAAACCGCATACAATGCACTACACTATTCACTTACAGTTTCATCTTTACAACTCTGTACAGCAGTTATAATAGGGAATGAATTGGTTAAAGATCAGTCGTTGAAATTGTATTTAGTATAATTGTCTGCGTGATTATGAAAGCCCTTGTGTTTGATGTAACGGCCCTCGACAGTAGTTTGTACACAGCTGTTGCAGCCAAGCCTCTTCCTGTCCCTACAAGTCCAGTTGATGGTGTTGTGGTACCTATTGTTAATCCAGTACTTGTTGTCTTTGAATATCAACACCATGCTCCCTGAACGGTGCGATGGAAGATAGTAAATACCTGTAACCAAAACTCCATTGAATTTTCTGCACTAAGATTATAGGAAAGCTCTACAAAAAAAACATTGGTATAGTCCATATAAAAAAAGTTTAAATACTTTATATTCAAAAACCAAGGCTGCTATTTTATTTCGATACCTAAGGTTTTAAAGAAGAGAAACGTTTCTTTAAAAATCTGTTTATCATTAGTAATAATAACTAAAAAGTTATAATTATTATAACTAATATTAATTTACCATTTACCCACCGGTGTTGCATATTTGTCACCCAGCTACAGAAATTCTTCAGCTGTAAAATTTACACATAATAATAATTCTAGAACCGGGAAATTAAAAACCCATGCAAAGAACCAATTTGCAAAGAACTTCTCTTATAATATTTGAGAAGTGTTAAGAGAATATTATTGTATGCTTTTCGTCGCACGCGCACGTCTCATTAACAACGCGACCCGTAGCGAAGTAAGCAAATTACTTTTTATTATTTGATACTGACTTACTGTTATCGGTCAGTATTACTTGAAGACAATAATATAAAAATAAATATATAACAATTTATTAATAGTAATGTTGATACAATTAGGAAAGTAAAACAAAACACATTTATCAGAATAATGTATTTCTAAAAGTTGTCACAAATTTATATAATTATCTACAATCTAGCAGGTCCCTACAGCAGAAACTTGCGATAAAGATTATGTTCTATAAAACTTGAAATAATAAGTACATCACAAGATTTCAGTAGAAATAAAAAATAATATATCTGTAGCTATAACTTTTACACAGTAAAGTTATATAAAAAAAAGTATGGTCACTTGAGTGATTGCCTAAAGATGAAGTCTTTATCCTTAATAAATCTACCATCCAGACATTGTCTTAAACGAGGTGGATTGTGTATATGTTTACCTCTGAATATCGAGATATAATCTCTGCCATCAAACCCCTTATATGTTATGACATCAGCTCGGCAGCCGTGGACATCTCTAGATGAACAGTACCATTGTTTCTTTCCATGCGCTTGATGATTTTTCATATAAAATGTGAACCCGTTTAAAATCAATAAGCCGGCCCCTGTGCGTCCTGGTATGAACTGTGCTGGCACCGCTGTGTGAAAAACCAAACAATTATTACCTTTTCAACTAGGAGAATAAAACTACATGCAAGTTTCAAAGTACTTTATTTATTGTTTTCATGTTTGCTTAAATGCCATATTAGGACTTTTTAAGAAAACATTACAAAATTGTAATTTGCTACAGCTACAGTAAGTTTTGGGTAGGAATTTAGGTAATGGTTAGGTAAATAATTAGACAGTCCAGAACGCACACATTTATTTCTATTCTTTTGATTCTCTTTTATTATTTTGTTTTTCTTTTTTTTTCTTTTATTTACACTTTATTTATTACAGAAGAATACAATCTTGATATAAAAATATAAATCAAAACATACAAAAAATATTAAATAATTTAGTGTTTATTTTAGTTTCGTTTTAAGGTTTGATATAATGAGCACATAAGTAAATTTGAATTGTGGTCCATGGTTTAAAACCAGAAATAATATAAAAAAATGAAGGAATCCCAATAACTAATAATAAAGGGCAGATATCATTCAATTCACCATGAAGGATATATGTAAAATAAAATAAGTAGATAAATAACTTCCATAAACTTCCAGACCAGAAGAGAAAAATATAAACTCATTTATTTACTTACCTTTGAAAAGCATTAGGAATTGAACCTGAATACATTGTAAGTGCCAGTTTCACTGCTTTATACTTATTTAATGGGAATCAAACCCAATTAAATATAAATATTTGATACTGTTGATGATTATTATGTATATCCACCAATATTTAGTCTTCTCTATGAAATATTATATATATTATTCTTACCAGCCAACATTCACATAACAATCAAATATACAGGTATATGAACAATATAATGAGATTCATATTCAAAACAGGCAAACCTTAAATAAGTTAATAATACATATCCCATAGTGAGTTTAATGTCAGATCAAATCGGTACTGTGATTCGAACACAATAGTTTACAAGTCTGATGGGAATCGAACCCATATTTTGAAATGGTATACTTCATTTGAGAAAATTGACTACCCTTGTACATGGGATTCGAACCCATTGTAATAAAGTTTTGTGGTAATTTAACCAAACAATGCTCACCATAGGAATCGAACCTATGGATATCATATTTCTTTTACTAAGCTTTTAGTTTTATGAACTTAACATATCACAATTAGGCTTTTAAAATTATTAAATAAAAATGTGCCTGGTCATAATGAATAATGTGAAAATGATTTCAGAATGCTTTTAAATTGATGCTTACCACCATGTATGGAACATTTAGCTCCTTTACCAAATTTCAATATACATCTTTTTAATGAATATTGCAAGCATGGGACTTGAACCCAATACATTTGAAGAATTATTATGTTAGTTTTAGGTTGTCACCATCACCATCAAGAGTGGAATACCTTTACTAACATATGAGACATTCTATTTATCATTTAATGGGAAATTCCATGAACCCAATGGTTTTGAGGAGTTTTAATGGAAGTTTAAGATTACTCTAAATTTTAAAGGATTGAACAAAACAATAAATGGCGCCATTGAACATTACTAGCTGTATATGAACTCATGGTAAAGTCGAATGTTTTGATTATGATGTCAAATACCTGCCTTTTAGTACTGATAGAATGTAAACATATAGTTTCATAGATACTTCAATATTTACTTATAATAAGATTTTACTTGTAACAAAGACATTGGGTATCCTTCAATAGAAACTTACTCGCTACTACTCACCGACACGCAGCCAGGAACAGGGCTTAAAGGCCCTAAAATAGCGGGAACAAAAACTAACCTCATGACAACCACTTCACTCACTTTTTAAACACTAAAACACACTTCTTGCTATATATTTTATGAGAAAATGAATTGTAAGACCCTTCAATGGTAGAAAACACATTTAAACAACATTTTTTCACCTAAAACTAATAACAAAACACACAAAAACATTTGACATTAGAAGTTGTAAAACGATGGAAATCCGTGGTAATTTCCACTAGTTGACCGCACCGGTATCACAGAGACGGTAAATCGCGCGGATTCAACTCAATTTCGAAGCATTTAACACTAATGTATTAGAAAACAAAGTAAAACAACAATAGTTATTTAGCATCGAAAGAGTTATTTTGACATTTACGAAGTAATCTAGTCTGCCTATTCTATATCTCAAACATAAGTCGAATCGAAACGCTATTGTTCTGTTTCTGTTTATCTGCTACCTTTAAACAAGGACAGCTCATGTTGTGAGTGGATTAACAAAACGTTTAGAATAATCAAGCATCCATTCATAGACAAAATGGAACAGAGACATAATAATATTTATGATTTAAAAGCACTGTGAAAATATTAATTTTAATTTTAGGCATTTTAATAATAAAAGATGTGTATGTAATATTTGTCAACTACAGTGAGGTTGACTAAGACTTCATGGATAAAAACAATTTTATTATATTTAGATCCTTGGAAAAGTAAAAGGTCTACAATAGTATAATCCTAAATCATTCAGTAATCGTATAGTCTGAGTAATATTTAGTTTTAGCTAATGTTATTTAATGTGTACATTAATAATTTGTTTGCATAAAGTGAATTATTAATAAGAAATAGGTAGGAAGTAGATAACAGAACACTTATATATATCCAAATGAGCGTCTGTCTGTCCTTACCATAGAATCCACAGTCACCTACACAAACAATCACACGGGCCGATAGTTAATTTGAAATTAATAAAAATGATCTTATTCTAGGTTTTGGTAGGTGTCGGTTGGGTTTTGTTTATTGTGTAACGTACACTGCACACAGTGTATGAAATAAAATAATTATCACAAAACATGCAGTATAGTATAGTCATGACGGTATCATTGCATTCATGATTCCGTATTATTTCATGGATATCAATACATTGCAGTACATAATTTCATTGAATTTTTCCAGCAGTTAGTTTGTTGTCCAAAAATCCCCAAGGAAAACAATACTTTACTCCATCACCTAAATTGTAAACCGTAATTATAACAAACGTATGGCTGCATGTGCTTTAATTTCCCTTATATTCTAGAATTAAGAACAAATACTTAAAATTGGAGCCACGACCTACTTGGGGAAAATGGTATATCGCCATCTAGTGTAAACATAAAATACGTTCTTTAACTTGGTTGCTTTTTTCAAAACACGAAAGAAAGTTGTTAGGGGGTACCGTTCAATAGTTTGAGTAATGCTCTATAGATGGCACTTTTTACAGAGTTAATTTATTTGGATATGTTTTTTATTGTATCATAAAATTAAAAATCTCCCAGAGTACTTTATGCACCATTCATTCTTTTAAACTTTCTGTTAAAAAATGTAACAAAAACTGCAACATTTTTATTGTGTGTAAAATATTCATACGTATTCATAAAATACTTTGAAGTCCTTTGATAATTAATGTTAATAAATTATTTTTTTATTAGTAATTAATTTTTTTTAGCTAAAAAAAACATAGCGCTCCGTGTAGCGCTTTGCCTCACGGAGTTTTTGACAATTAATAGTAGGCATGGTCATTTTGTTGATTGCACGCCAAGCCAAGAAATAATACTGTAGTGAGTTCAAAAACTGTATCAATAAATATAGAATGAATTTTTATTTCACCTTAGTTCCCATATGGTAGTAAATTTTACGTAAGGTTTAGGGAGACTATCAATTTTAAAATAAACATTCTGAGATAAAAATTAGAGCAAGGTACAGCACTAATCTTGATCAGCAGTCTGCATATTGTGTAAATAGCGTGGCAGACCATCCATTTATTAAAATTTCTCTCGTATCAGAATTACGGACGTAGTGGCTTTGTGATAAAACCAAATCATTTTTCAATATCTTCTTATTTATTGTTGTTTTTACGATTTGGGTACTAAGAACCAAAAACTTATACTTTAATAAAATTAAAAATCAATACCTGCGCCTAAATTTTTGTAATTCACAGCGGAGAAAGAAAAGTAATTTACAACGTTTTAAGTACTTTAAACAGTGTGATTTAAATACGATTATGGACGTCATCGTACTAAATACAGCAACTGCAGGCGGTGTGTCCGAGAGAAAAGTTTTTAGTACTCTCAGAGAACAAAAGAAAACTTACACATTAAAATCGCCAGTAAAAAAAAGAGCCCGCCTTTCAATGATTGATATATTACATGAATTAGATCAATGTGCTGCTAATAAATTATTTTATGATTCAATACAGTTAATAGACGCTGATAAATGGAAGAAATGCTCCGATCTCGTGATAAGAAAGAAAATACCATGTAGAATTTAGATGACGTCATGGAACTTGCCCAAGAAAATCCAGTAATAATAAATACTTATAAAGTACTAGTATCAGTGATAGCGATTAATATTTATAGTGTATTTTTTATATAAAGCTCAGCAAATGTCTCGACACCACCTGATGATAAGCAGTAGAGGAAGAAGAGGAGGAAGATATGTGAAGATACCTAGTGAAGCATGTGACATTACCTAGCCACCCTCACCTTGCCGGCCCAAAAAGTGCTTTGTCACGCCTCTTAATATTAATAATATATATTAATATATGTTATAACTTATATATTATTATTGTCTTATATATTTATAACTTTAATTTTGATTTTAGACTGTTAAATGTATTTTTATAGATCCATTAATATGATGTTTGTTTTATGTAAACACAACGGTGAATGAACCTTAAACCTGCAGTTGTAGTGATGACTCACGAACGGACATACTATAGTCGATTGGTGGTGACTTTTAAGGACCAGCTTAGCTTTGCGCTTGGTTATGGATCTCCAAGGCTGGCGGTCCGGTGACGGATAGGTATTAAAAGGTGAAATATTCTCGGGCAAGCCCGAGTCGTCGCCGCCATGGGTGACAGCCCAGTGAGGATGTTAAGTGGGTAGAGGAGGAACCTTACCTTACTTCGAGTCCCGCATACAGTTGTCATCGTACTGAAGGGTGATGCGTAAATGCATTTGACGTGTCCGACAAAAAAAAGTTTTTTTTGTCGGACACTTCAATTCTTACTAATTGCTCGATGTAACCAATGCACACTAGGTACTAGTGTGCATTGGTTACATCGAGCAATTAGTAAGAGTTGTAAAACATTTACTACGTTAAATTAAAAAAAGTTGTGTGTCAGCTACGAAGAGATGCTGACAGTTTTGAGTGAGTATGAAGCGGTGGTCATCATATGTGAGTATCCACGAGTATCCACGAACCTAAGCCTTAAACGCCTATCATGTCAATCAAAGTTTACTATGTATTAAAAAAATAGGATATAAATAATTTGTAAATTCATAAATGAATTTCCTCTTTCTAAATTGAAAATAATGATATAAAAACGTAATTAGGTATGTTCCAATGATGTAGTGTCTATTTAGACAAAAGAGCTGCATCTTTATGTATTTTAGTGAAATTCCACTTTAGTTAATAATCTCGATTTATGTAAACAAGTATAGTATAATTGCGATTGGCAGCTACTCGGTAGAATAATATATTCTTATTAACTTACAATAAAAATATAACATTGTCCATGTCGCCTGTGTCAATATAATAGCAACAGGTGCACGAAATGGGTTCATACTCGCAGGTCCTATTACCACTTCGGCTTAGATACAGAAGCAATGACAGTTTCGTTTAAGAGTCCTGTAGATAAGTGGCGATTAGTCTGTGCAAAATGATTTCAAGCAAAAAGAGGTGAACACATTTTAACAGACGAAACGGAAATAGGTAAAAGGAAGTATTCTAATAATAATAAAGATCTAAAAAAAACAGAATCCTATCTCGTTTTCTTCTAAATGTTCATGTCGCTACTTATAGTCTGTTGGTTAGATGCCTCTCACCACGAAATCTTGTGTGTTCGCGTGTGAACAGGAACCTATCGCCAGTTTTACACCGTATTCGATTTTAATTCCACAGCTTAGTAATATTCAGTTAAAGTGTAAGATAAGATCAGTAGACTGTTTAGTATAAAATGTTAATCTTGCTGATTACGTAAAAGTATAGAAAAAAGTGCGTAACAGAAAATCACCTATTTTGCATTTTCATCGAACATGTGTTCAACCTAAGATGGCTTTGAGAATGTAATATATGGTAAATACTTATAAAGGTCAAAAATATAAAATAGTAGTTGGTTTTTTATCCAATATTTTCCGACAAAATGGCCTCTTCAGTCAACCCCGGATCGCTGGGCGATCGTATAGACGATGTTAACAGGACTTTATAGACAGATTGTGAGGGCAATAGTCTCTTTATTACAACTACTACATTTAGAACTCACTTGATATTCCAATTTCGTATATTCTGAAGAAAAGCGATATTAATACCTTCCTTACCCTGGAATTATATTGGCTATTTCTGCCTTGAAGAGCTTGGTTGTTCTAACATTCTGATTTTGTGTTTTTAATTGTTTTTAATTGGAAGTTACCAACTGATTTTCAAATGTGAAAAGGCAATGTATTTCATATTCGGAATGCCGTAAGGGTAAAGACTGTTAGACAAAAGTTTTTTACTTGAAGACTGGGGAGAATACTCTTTGTACCATTTTAAAAATAAATCTCATTGACGAGTTCAAATGAAAGATTTGAAATTGGAACGAACTTCACGTCAGCTTTGTGTTGCATATTTCACTATTTCTCGTATAAATACTCCATGACAGCCTCTCAGTTTTCCGTTTTTAACAGTATTAAATGTATTTTATTATTCGATACATTTAATACTATACAGTATTGGTACTCATCTATAAGCCAAAGTTCACATCCCGTCAAGGTTGGTAGTATACATTTTTTGCACGTACCTTGTTGCGCAAGTTTATCAGATAATATCACCACTGAGCCCAATAAAATACCCGTGAAGCAGTTAGTAGACCCTCGAGTTGAAGCTTAAGCTATTGTGAATAATACACAACGTCCCTAAACAATTTATTAACTAACTGGAGTCTTAGAAAGTTTACTAACTGTATAAATATTGATACAACGTGAATAGTATAAAGAGAATAGTTGAATGGAATAAAAGGGAAACCTACGACACAGTTTAATAGAACCTATTAAAATCTAAATGTATATGAAAAAATATTAAATCTTGGATTACATATCAATCTGGGAAGTACATTAGAATCTCTGTGCTCTGGATTGGTAAGGGACGGTCAGTTAATTTATATTCTTTTTCATGGGGCAAGCGACATTCGCAAATTTTAAGCAATTCTCGATTTTACTCGATTTTACAATTCAAAATAAATTGTGAAAACTTCTTAAGAAGAAATAAAAAGTTTCTAAATGAAATTTGTGGCTTTTTATCGTTTGATTGTTTATAAAAGTCTTTACCTTACGCCAGAACCCTGTCTTGGTCATGGTCACAGCTATGAAAAAACAGCATTTTCTCATGTCAAAAGTGACAGATTTTATAAATTTGATGCGCTAAATGCGCAGACTTTCCTGCACGACAGATGTGTCTTGTAAGGGGTTGAACCTCTTGAAGTTTTTATCATACTTCGCTTATAAATCTTGGAAACAATAAAATAACCAACTTTCTTGAACCATTCGTAACAGATACAGTGGCTGGCAGTAATTGTTCTTTGTTTACAGATGCAGATGGCGTTAATGTCTAGACAGGATCATTTGATACAGACTCGGACTAAAATATTAGTTTTGTTAAAAGAAACCTTATAATTTTCTGTTGGGAATGGGAGTTAGAAATAATAAAACGAACTAAATCGTGACTAGATATTTCAAAGCAGAGGTTGAAGCTGATGAAGACCTAATAAAGTATGAGACAAAGACCTGTTAAGTCACACAATCCAGACACAATTGCTTATAATTTCTCTCGAGGTACCCTGGTAAATATTGCTTAGATTTGAAGTTAATAATAAGGCTACTAAAATCCCTTGTCTCCAAAAGGGCACACCAAGAGATCGCATCCCGACATAGGACCTTTTTATAGTGTAGATTTTTTTCTAAAGCTGTTAAAGCCGATATTTGTGTAAAAAGCACACACAGTAGAAAATCTATATTCTTGCATTATTTGGTACTGCTGATATTAACGATCATTCATAGTTTTGATAAAATAACATAAAATAAATATGTTATTTCTCTATCTAAAGGAGTCGATTATTCGGTTATCAGATTTGGCTTAGAATTTAGTGATATTTAGGGAACGAGCTGAGAACTGATGGTACTTCGGAATGTCGCATGAACACTCGATTCGAACGTGTCTACTTCAAACTTTGGCTGGCTTCAAGCGATCAACTCTGAAAAATTCGTTTTATTTATTTCTCTTTCATATGCGTAGTCTATATTTTCGTGTTTGCTGAATTAATATATACAGAACACAAATTATTCATTGAAACAAATAACTAAACTTTCAACTCATGCTGTCTCATTGTTAAACCTGCATAAACGATGTATCGTAAGAGAAATTATTTGCTTATAAGGATTGCTTCAATCCTGGCGCTAGCAAAATCGTATCTCGCGAACCAGTTGTGAGTATTAAAATATGACATTTTTTCGGTTATAATTTTAAAATTGGAATTTGCAAACTATTGTTTATTGAGCCCGGAAATTCCAATTTTGAAATAACAGGCAAACAAATTTCCCAATGCCTTTAAATTGTCAATTCTTTTAAAGTTGAAGATAATCTTGCGGTCACGAAATAAAACTCTGCGGTGGCTTAAGTTTTTATGGCATATGTCTGCTAGAGATAAAATTATCACGTTGCTCGTGCTCGTCCAGTTATGGGCAATCTGATTTATAATTAAATAGCAAAATAATGGAACCTGCAATATGCTCCCTACAATTACTTTATGACGGGAAATCCGGTACAAAAAATAATGATCATACTTTGCTATCTTCTCTACTCAACATATGCGAAGTCCATATGCGAAGATAGCTAGTGGATCACGAGATATACTGCACTAGCTACCTTCACCTTGCCGGCTTAAAAAGTTTCTTTTGACGCCTCTTTTTTAGGAAACCATATTGTAACAAGGAGGGACTACGTGCCAATTAAATCTCTTTGATGTTTAATATTCATTTTTATTTGCTAATTTTAGCGGTGAGAGACAGGCCGCGAAGTCTTTACTTGAATATTATTGCATATTCGTTGCTTCATTATCAGGTTACTATTACAATGACTGTATAAAAAGGAGCAGTGTATTTAAAAGTATGATTAATTGTTTGCTTTATTTATAAATAGCCTGCAAATGACGACAAAGGAGTTCAATATATATACGTACCGTATTTTGCCATAGAAATCTTGCCAAAACAACATTTTCACGCCTCTTTTAAGAAAATAATATAAAAGACGTAATGCCTGAAATCATTCGGCTGGTGTGCTAGATTAGGAGACAGTTTCTACGTGTTTTGGATACGAAAACTTTTTTGACGCATTCGAGCGTCTACCAAGGATGGTCTGCCAAGTTACTTGCCTTTGGCTTGAAGCTGTCAAAAGCTTAAATAAATATAATTATTATTCTTTCATTTCTAAAAAAGTACGTAAAGTAGTAGCGGTTTAGATCCTGTGCTAGATTTATAGTTCTGTTATTTTATATATAATTTTAAATTTATTTAAATATAAGATAAAATTACTATATATATATTTTTCCGTTATCTTTACAAGCTCTTAATAATACTTACTTTGGGCTAAAAGAAATTATTATAAGAAATATTAAATATTATTTTTCAAATTCAAATTTATTTCATGGAACAAAATAAGCAATCGTTAAAGAAAAGTCAAACGATAATGTCTACATTAGTTTAAGATAAAACTGTGTCGCAGACATTAAAGCCCACCTCCAGAAAAAAGAAGACCTCCCAGTATTAAAGTTTACACAATTAACAAACATAAATATCAAAAAAGTTAGTCGCTGGCGTAAGTTTAAGAGTGAGTGTGTATGACTGTGGAGTATGGATTACTATAAAAATGTGTGTGTGTTTGTATGTGTATGTGAGAGAGTAAAAACTTTATAAGCAACTACCAAAAAATTCTTCAGTATCCTTATAGATTAAACTTAAGCCAATCTGCAGTGTGAGATTTACAGTAACGCAATGTCATTGGGTAGATGTTTAAAATTTTATTAATGGTATTATAAATCACTGAACCGATATAAATAAAAATGACGCTTCGATGCTATAATTCGACAGACAGTAAAATACACTAACCTTAATTTTGGTATTTAGTAACATAGACGAGTTTCTTCATGGGCTTACCCCCTCAGGACTGTCGTAGCTCTGCCAAGATTAAATTTTAATTCAATTTTTCTTTGTATCTATATCATATCCCTGAGGTATTTGTAAGACATGGATAAAATAAGAAAATAGTCGAGTATTATTTATTATATTCATCAAACCAGATGTTAATAAAAGTTACATTGTAGTATTTAAATCAGAAACTGATTATTTAGTTAGCAGTTTGTCAGACCAAAGTTTACGTAGTTGGTGTTCCCAACTACAAATAATATTTGCATATATTTAAATATAGATTAATGGAAATTGGCACTGTTCGAAATAGAAATATTCATCAAACAATAATTAAAGCACGTACTAAACTAATGGCATTTAACTAAATGTAAAAGACATGACGTTATCCTAAACAAATAAATAGATTTTTGTATAATGATAAATTATCTAAGGTTCTTTTTTCCTTCCATTCCTTAAAATGTCTCCAAACCTTTACTTACAAAATCCTACCTTGCCCAATGCCTTATACAACTGTAGCCGAGCTACAGCAGCGTACTAAATGGCGTACCAAATGCAGGGATTTGAAACCAGATGACTTGGTGCTATTAAAAGAGGACAATCTACCCCCTCTCTGTTGGCGCCTAGGAAGAGTGGACAAGCTGTTTCCAGGTTCAGACGGTACTCCTCGTGTCGCTGATATATCTACTGCCAAAGGAACTATAAGAAGAGCCATCAACCGTATATGTCTACTGCCAGCGTCGGAAGATACAGTTTCTTAAAATCTCTCGCTCTTAAGGCCCGGGAAGATGTCTACGCCAATTTCAACCTTATTCTTAACCAATAAGAAGCGCCATCTCGCCTCCATCACGTGACTTTGTAGCCAATAGAATTAATTTATATGTACTAGTGTGATGAACATGCACATTTTCTAATTGTCTCCTTATTAAAATAAAACCTAAGTTGAAAAAAAAAAAAAAGATGTCTACGCCAATTTCAACCTTATTCTTAACCAATAAGAAGCGCCATCTCGCCTCCATCACGTGACTTTGTAGCCAATAGAATTAATTTATATATACTAGTGTGATGAACATGCACATTTTCTAATTGTCTCCTTATTAAAATAAAACCTAAGTTGAAACACTGAGTTTTACTTTGTTCCCATCGTGAACAACAACCCATTTTTGATTATGCCGATGCCTGCTATCTCGATGCTACTGAAGAGATACTAAAGAAAATGAATCTTATACAAAGGTTTTGTAAACGCTCCAAGCGTTTACAAAACCTTTGTATAAGATTCATTTTCGGTCTCAGAAAATTTGATCAAGTGTCTGATTTCCATAGGAAACTGAATTGGCTTCCCATTAGGGAACGCAGGAACACTCGTATCCTTTGTCTACTATTCAATATTCTGTTCAATCCATCCTATCCAATATCTTCGTGAATGTTTCTCCTTCTCCAAGACCCATGATGTTCCCTGCAGTCCCACGGTCACATGGCGCTGCTGGAAGAGATTTCTTATAGAAATACGCAGTACCTTTGTACAATTCTCTGATATTCTGTTGTGTCCTTTTAATTGTATTTGTGTGTATATAACTTCTTAAATAAATACGGTATTATAATGACAGTTTCTAAAGCAACGTTTTTTATTCTTTTTTGAGTCAGCACATTCAGAAATTGCAGGACACTCAGCCTTAACCTTGTGAATGATATGAAATATCTTCTGCGCTATAAATAATATTATATTTCGAGATAGCTAAGCGTCATTCGTTAAGCCTGCCTGGCGATGGATCGACAGATGGAAACAAAAGCCGTTCAATCTTTATTTGTGTCTGATCGGATGTGATAAGTACACATCAATCACGATAAGAGTACGGTTGGAACGTTAAGTTCATACTTAACTTTCCAACCGTACTCTTGAAGCTCCATTTGAGACCTGTAAAACGTACATTTTTAAAATAAAAAGCACAGCTAATGCTCTACATCACCTGACAGTTTTAGCTATATAACTGAAATCTCTTTTTTTTTCTCTTGTTCTCTCCATTTTTTTTTAAATATGAATTAAACAGTGCAGTTAGGATTTAGGTATTCCGACATTCCGACAACGAAACGATGAAGCAGATGAACTTGATAGGAAAGGAGCAGACACTCCCCTGGTCGGTTCAAAACCCTTTTGTGGAATATAGTATAAAAATAATAGGGAAAAACAAAGCAATCGAATTTTGGAAGTCCGTAAAAGGACAAAATCATTCGAAAGCCCTTATAGAAGGATTCAATAGTAAGCTGTCTAGAAAGTTACTACAAATCAAAAGACACAAAACCTGCACAGTGACAAGAATCCTTACAGGGCACTGCAAATTAGACAAACAATTTTTTAAATGGTTATGAAGCAAGACGCATTATGTAGGTTCTGTCAGGAGTCAGACTAAACCGCAATCCACGTCTTGCAGTCCTTTAATGCATAAACGAAGCATTTACCTGGGGAAGCACACAGTACACCAAGAGGAGGTGCAACATATCACCGAAGAATCTGGAAATTTCTGGAATCAACAGAACAATACTGGTCGAAGTGGCCTATGTGGCCCAAATGTAACTCAATATTTCAATTATCTGTTTCTTTAACAAACTGATGTTCTGGGAATGTACAACTCACTGAGGGCTAGGATGTAATAATGCGATTTTCAACTGAATAAATTGAGATATAGAAATAAATATATGTCAAACATAGGGTCTGTAAAGTAGTACTATAGTACAGTGATGTTATAGCAACTCCTTTCACCTGTTTCATAGTAACTGGCAATATTTCAAAACCAATCATTTAATTTGATATTATTGACATAATTTTCATTGTTTAGGTTTCATCTCTCAACTATTCATTACACTATTGCCAAAATTAGTTATTATAGTTATTAATGTGTATATTTAAAATTTTGTTATTTAATGTGGTCTACTATAACAGCTTCTCAAAGAATAACATCGATGCAAAATATTAATATCTAAGAAACTATTAATTCTAGATAAATTGTTATTTCTGTAAAATTTCAATAAAAAATATTACCTTTAATTTATGAAATAAAACGTAGTCTTAAATCTCATTATTTTCATCAAATTCATAGTCAATTCTTTGTGTTTTTTTATATAAAATAGCAAAAATATCTAATATTAGGGTAAATTTATTCTAATATTCTACGGTAGTAGTTTTTATCAACGTATCCAGACTCTGATGTGTAGTAAGAGGCCGGCAGTAAAGTCAGTCTGCCGAGAAGACAAAACTTAATAATGTTCTATGTAATAAGGAAGTTACGGATTTTTGCGCCATTTGATTTTGTGACTGAACAGGCAAGCTCTATTGAAACACTGAAGTTACGCGGCAATTTGCTGATTCATTTGAATTTAGAACATCTAGTCATTTCACTAAATTGGGACTTTTCCTGTAAAAGTAATTAGGTAATGGAGAGACAAGATGTTTTCGTGGTTTTATGCTGTTGTTTTTTCTTAGTAACTTTGGAGCAGTTTGTGAGATTAGAACGAATTATTATTTTTAAGTTTTAATAAACGTGAAAATTACCAATAGAAAAAAAAATCAACAACGACACTTTTAGTCACAAGTCTGTAGTACAAGATTCAAATAAGAACAGTCAATTAATTACTTTTAATGCAAATATTTAAATTAGTTAAAAAAACTTGGAGTTGACGAATATGTGGGAGCTTCAGTCATAAATTTAGGACTCAATGGTGAGGATGTTGATGATGATGGTGGTGTGGACAACAATTGCACAGACATCCACATATTCCTTTCCCGTGGGATTTTTTCAGTAGCATTAATAAAAGCAGATCCAAGTTATTGTTCTTCTCTTCATCTTGAAGGATGATGACTTGCCTTTGCTGACACAAAGGATGGATATAATCTGGGTAAATTACGAATGGTAACGAAGTCTGGCTTGATTGGTGTATTGTTGGTGGCGGAAAGTTTTCCTGTCCTGGGAACGTACCTCCAATTGTAACTGTTACTTCAGGAATTGGCACTAAGCAGTCATTCCGCGATGCATTTGCATAGAAGACCTGAAAAACAGTATATTATTGAGTTACGTGTTTGTAGACGACCATAACTTAAGGCTTAGGAGTGGAATTTGCTTTAAAGATAATTTTAATAAAACTTTGTTTAAACATTACAGACTATGACAAAATTTGTATATCTCAATAATTTCTGTTATATTAATTTTTAAATGTTTTACTAACTACAGTTGTCAATTTATTGGTGGAAATTTTGATAATATACCTAATAAAAATCTAGTTAAGATTGATAAGAAATTGACGGTAGCTGTAATTCCTTTATTAAGTAATAACACAAAGAAGTTAATTGTATTATATATTTTTGTTATTTCGATAAACGAAAATAAATGTAACGGTTGAAATACATTTATTACAGATAATATAGAAAAACCCTTTAACACAAACAGACTAAGTAATGAGGATAGCCTTTATGATGCTATTGGACAAACTGACCATACTAAAATATATTAAAAGCACTCGGAATTCAATTAATTCGCTGAGTTCTACATCAAGCACCGAGCTTTCAAGTAAAAGAAAACCATAGTTAACGTACCTGTAGAATTAAAATAACAGTTGGGAGGAGTAACATTTTCCGAGAATCCATTTTGTGTTCCACTGACCGAGTTGCGATCAAACGCAGTTTATTTTATATGAGACAGGTTACAAAATCGACATGGCTGTTGCTATACACAAGAATGTTAGGGTAGGCACGTATAATGATAAGAAATGTAGAAATATTCAAAGGTAGGTTAATGTTAATGCTGAAATACTATTGATAAAGCTGTAAGTATGAAAATTATTATTAATTACTATTTTTTTAATGGAAAGATTAAGCAAATGACTACAGAAGTGGAGTCCAAATAAAAAGATGGCTGGTGCTATTGAAACTATGCACTGCACTAGCCTTCTTGATCTTGCCGACCTGCAAGATGCATCGTTATGCCTACTTACTGTTGTGTTCTAGAAATTGGAGGTAAGTTCTTCTGTAGTTAAGGAATATGGGTGTTGGTCGCTTCTATCCATGGCCTTTTGTTCACCAAAATACATCCTAAGAAAGCCTCTAAGTAATTTTTGATAGACCAAAAAGTAGCTTCGTGTTTCATATATATTTATCTCGTTTATCTATAAAGTTTATCAAAGATTTTTCTTACCAACAACCATTGTTATCCACACTTTATGTTTACAAAAAATATATTCGTTTTGTTTATAAGCATAGCATCAGATCTTTAAGTCCTCTAAATGATGATTCCTCGATGAGTTCTGGTGACCTTTTCACAACAGGAACAAAGTTTCACGTCAAAGCTAAAGTTAAAATATTTTATTCACAAATTGACACACTTATTACCGTCAATTGTAAATCATGTGGTCGTGAATCTGCCGGAGAGATTTGTGTCTCTCTTTTCACTTACTTATTTGGTCGCAATTTTCTGTTAAGTGGAGGTGAGGTTGAGCGCGTTGTACGTCCTTTGCTTCAAATAATGCCTTGAATATTGAAATAAGTATCAGTAATAAGTAAATCAGCTGTTGCAATATAGATCAACAAAGTTTTGAACACACGATAGGTATACATAATCATGTTGTATTAGCACTAAGTGCAATAAGCATCGGTGGTTCAGTGGTAGAATGCTCGCCTGCCACGCGGGCGGCCCGGGTTCGATTCCCGGCCGATGCAAGTTTTTGATAATATAATCAAGATACATTAAATCTAATGTAATTTAACTATAAATGTTACAAAATAATTTCACTTTTTTTGACTGGACTAGCGCACATTATGATCTTTACATTTCTTTATTTTTCGTTCTTATCCTAAAATTGACAATGTTAATTTTGTGATATTGATCAAAATATTGAATTCTATTTTTGTACAAGTATTAAATACACGTTTTAAAATTTTTAATTTATCTTTGTTTATTTAAGTTAGAATAACGAATCCCTAAATTTTAGGATTGGCTTGGTTGGCTTAAATTGACATTGAAATCCTGGATGACTGGATATCCAGGATAATATAGTTACCTAAAATCAAATACTATTTAGTCAGTCATCTAACGATGTTGTTCAAGGCACATATATTAATGTAAGCAGAAGTATAAGCCAAAGTTCAGTGGCGTGATTTGTTCACTCAGCAAAGAATCACTAATTTCCAGATATTGCCTTCAAATAAGCCTGTTTTTAAATTCATTTCACTTACATCACCAATCATGCTGTGGCTGCAAGAAATGATTATATATTTTTTATTTGGTATTTCAGATTGTATTGAGCAGTTAACTTGTAAATATCTGTGGCTATAATAATTCCTGATTTTCCTTGGCAATACGTCACTTTAATTCAAATTATAATTTTTCTAGTAATGTTATTACGTTAGGAATATTATACACTTTTCTTATAAATAACATTTGATACTTTATTAGTCTTATTACAAAAGGATCTAACGATTAAGATTAGTTAAAAATTGAAACGCTGATTATAATAAAAATTTTGTTTTGAAATTATGAAATTCTTGCAATTAAGTTATAAATGGTTTGATTTGGATTCGGTCCTCGAATTTATTTTAACGTAATAGTTATTATAGGTTACTTAGTTGAAATATATTTTCAAAAGCTTCAATTATACTTGATAAATGTATTTTGAAACTTCACTCGTACATGGTATGATTGTCTTAAGTGATATTTAATAGGTATTGTAATTTCTGATTATTGTTACCAAATGTCGTGTTAATTTCTATGTGCAACCGCATTGCAATCAGTGTTTTTATAACACTTTTTTATTATTTCATAAAAACAAACCAGTTTCAGTTTCAAATTTAAAACCTGGGTAAAAAGTAAAAAAAAAGGTCATTGCATCGGCCGGGAATCGAACCCGGGCCGCCCGCGTGGCAGGCGAGCATTCTACCACTGAACCACCGATGCTTGTAGTTTCTGTATAAAACAAATTATTATAACTGAATATTTTATTATTAGAAAGTAGAAGGTAAAGATGCGCGGACGCAACTATCACCATTGACCTCGAGATAATGACCAGGGCACTAAAATTGTTACTGATGTCGCTTTGCATAATATCATTAGATATAAATATATAATATGATTTATTGTACACTATAAATTTAAATGATTACACACAATATGTTTATGGTACTACAATAGACTTCCACCCCTACTCCTTCGCATATAGACTCCTCCACCTGTTTACCATCAGGCGTGTTAGAGTGCTATGCTATGCTTTTATGAAAAAAACAATTAAAAATAAGAAGCAATCTTTTTAAGAAAATATAACTTTTGGCGGATAGGATATACGTATTCTTATACGATAGATGCATTAAGTCATCGGTATAGCATGCAATTCTAGTAGAAAATTTATTTGATATGAACACTGTTTACAAAGAATGGACATACTATCTATAATACACTATAAGAACAACAATCCGAAAAAAAAATTATAACTTATTAAAATTCAAATAATTCCTAATTCTTATAAACTATCAACACTTTTCTAAGAAATTTTTGATTGAATTTTTGTGGTTGGTCGATCTTTTCGTATAGAGAAATTTATTTTCAAATCATTATTTTTTTATAACACCTGTTGCGCACCTCTTTGCAGAATGCTATTTCCTTGTGTCTCTGTTTTTCTATTGTTTTTGTCATATTTTTCTGTTGTTGTTGTTTACCTTGGTTACGGTTTATGTTACTTTTTTCACTTAAATATAAATATTATTTTTTTCCATTTATACGCCTTCTCATTTCATTAGTAAATAGGCACTAGCTCACCTATCCGTCCTCAACAACACCCTTATTATTACTTATATGATTATGTTAACATGAGACGACATAATAGGTTATGTACCAAACACCTTGCATATACATTTCAAGTTTATAGTAGGAAAAACTAGAAGTTTAAACTTTGGCTAACATAGTTTGCCCAAATGTAATTACTAAAGTAAGCAAGTAAGCTATACTTACACTGTTAATCGTGTGATAAAAATAATTATGTTTTCAATAAAACAGCTGTTAACATATAGTATGACAATATAATCAAAAAATACTTGAGCATCTTATTGATTTTCAATTCAATCAATAACATCATACTTGCTGACCCTTAAAACGTAGTTTGCCATATTTGTTTATAAAAATTTCTGGATAAGAGACCTATTTTCAGGCCTACCAAATACACACAAAAATCATTTAAACCGAGTTAGCAGATTTCTGAATTTTTAAGTATGAGAAGATTTCTTATAGTAGTTTGTATTCCAATGAACTTAAAGCAAATGAACGAATGAACTTTCAAGTTCATAATTAATTATTTTCGTTTATGAATTCATTAAAATAAAATAGGCATAATTAATGACATGAACTGCTGACATGACCTTCCTTCCATTAAGTTTCACTGAGTTAAGTCCAATCTTTGTAGATTATACTCTATGATAAGCCAAATGATTAGCTTTGTCCATAACACAACTGCGCTGTTAGCCCCTTCCTTGGTAGAGATTATTTAATTGACCCATCCGGAGCCAACCATAGCGAATGTTGCTTCGTTTCCGAAATCGCAACTAGTGTACTCGAACCACTACGCCATCCATCTTTCTCCATACAAGTAATCAACATTAGCTCAAATTTCGTAATCCATCGGCTAAAATAAATTTAAGTTATTCGCTTGTCTTTGATTCCAATTCAATAACAGGGGGTAAAATTACTTTTAGGAACGTCCAATTAAATGACATTTAGAAGAGCCATACACTTTTGACTTATTTTAAAGGTGAGTGAGTGACAAAAATACTTAAGTGTTTTTTTAGGTATGTCAAATGACATCATCGGTTATGACCGATTAGACAGAGAAAGTAGAAAGAGTAGAACAGCGCTTAAATTTAATTTAGTTCGAGTACAACGGAATCGGAGACATTATCTTATTTTTTTAGTCACCAAGCATTCAGCTCCAGCGCATAAATGAAAACTGATTAAACAGCCCAACGTAAACTATATTAAGGATTACATTTAATATACATTCACATAGAAGGCTTTGGTGGTCTCAGCATAATATATCAGCTAGCTTGAGCCCGGTACCTGTCCAATTTGTACTCTGTTTAATTCCTGAGCCATAAATACAAGGGTCCTAGTAATAAAATAGCCAACGACGGCGTCGATTGAGATAAATGTCCACATGTTCTAGGGACAAGAAAAAAAATGTTTTGTCGTAAAAAGTTGTGAAACGTGCCTTGTTGTCACATATTTCAGGCGCATTAGGTTTGCAGATAAAAAGACTGTTTGCGACCACTACAGATAGCGTGAAGGATCTCCATTTGAGATAAAAATGGTTTCTTGTCTCTTGCGTCGACCTTCATCTTTAGGCTTAGTCGTGAATCGTATGGGTGAATCAATAAAATAATGATAATTACTCATGAAATATCCGTAAGTGTCAGGAATAATGGATAGTTGGTAAAAAATTCATTAAAATTCAAAAGTTATTATAGACGCGTGAGAGTAGGTTTTATTCTAATTTGCGTATAATGTTTTGTTATAATACTTATATCATTAGCATCGGTGGTTCAGTGGTAGAATGCTCGCCTGCCACGCGGGCGGCCCGGGTTCGATTCCCGGCCGATGCAACGTTTTTTGTCACATATGATGGTCTCCATATATTCGTTTATAGCACTTACTATTATACATTAATTGATATACATTTGGTTTTATTCTGTATTATCAAATCAATGGTATACAAAATATTCTTCGTCCATTGTTTCCAAAATATTTGTACAAGAACGTGAAAACGTTTAATTAAGAAAATATCTGTTCAGAATACAATCAACTGCCATAGTGAATAGCTGTTACCGAGCGTCATGTAGAAATTATGTCATCTAACGACATGAGAAGAATGTTGCCAGATGTACAGTACGTAAAAAAGATGTACCGATACATTTAAGGCTTCAAAAATATATATACAACACCTTATTAGTACCGCAATAGAGTCCATTGTATCCAAATATATGATGGAGTGGTAAGTCTTTTTACTCACCTCCCAAGTCGTACAGAGATCAGAGCAGTCACCCGGATTGTAAGAGACATCAGCCCTCGACACAAGACATGATATTTCTCGCCATTATTTCAATATAAAATTTATTCCTTAATTAACATATTTTTATGACCATACAGAAATGAGCTCTTCAAAATTTCTCATTTTCAAAAGACTTACTTCGCTTTTACCGACAAACTGACCACTATTTGAATTGCTATTAAAATTATATCTAAACCCATAAATAAGTCTTAAAATTGGTAATAAACCAACTGTTCGGCTCGTATTACGTGTCAAATGGCACGTATTACGTGTTTCATACAATTTTTCCTAAAACTATTCAAGTATTTTTAACAAACAATAGCCAGGCAGGTCGACAATACTGACGGTCACCCATCTAACTTTGACCTAAGAAACTTGCCACTCAAAATAAGTTATAATAAAGTTTGATTAATTTAAAAAACGACTTCAATGCACAAACCACTTTATATGTTTACCAAAAACAATAGAAAGTGAAGCTCCAACTCCGAAAAATAATTCTGAATTAGATAACTTTTTAAATTAAATTATTGTTGGTTTTTTGGTATTTTGAAATCGGTTTTTAGTTTTTAATGTTTCACTTCTGAACTGAATTATTCTTACAACGAATTTATATAAAATTTTATTGAACAAACTATAGCAGCTGAGCATTTTTCTATCACTGCATGAGCATTTGTCAGATGGTATAGAGTCATTTGCTGAGCTTTAATTAAAAAAAAACTTGACATTCGTACAGTTTGGGAGTCTTTTGTTTTAATAACAAATTGCAAGGGTAACATTTTTTTAAAGCTTTACTGGGCAAGGTTAACAAAAATGCTCCTAACAAAGTTACTTCACTGTCAATCAGTATGTTATGCACTTAATCTTTCGTACGAGAAACAATATAACGACAGTCATATCTGGAGACCTTTGGTCACGTACGTCTGATATTATTATAGCTCTGTTGCCTAACCCGTATTATTAGAAACGGTATTAAATGTGTGGTGTGATATCGAGATGTCGGTATTAAACAGACACTCGTATCAACCGAATATGTTCCTAACGGATATTGTATTAAATCTTTATTTTTATTGCTGTACAGTTATTTTTAAAGGGTACTTTTGTATAAGAGTATTAACGGCCTACACCGTATTTTTAATATTCCGATATATTTATTTTAATGGTTAAATACCATACAATTTGAATAAAAATTGGTATTATTTAAATTACAAACAAAAGGTCGGTTTTTAGGAAAAAGTAACAGCATCGAACTAAAATGTAAATGTAAAAAGTAAAAATAAAGTCATTAATACAAAACCTTTTCAGAAAATGATTTATAATTTCATGATAATACAAAAACGTTCTTCAGTCGGGATCTACGCGAACGGCTCGGAGCAGGCAAGCATTTTACCACTGAACCACCGATGCCTGTAACACCAACCTATAAACACATGTTAGAGAAATTTTGATAACATCATTTATGTCTGATATATTTACTACAATGAGAGCAATAAAACGCGTCTTAATTATTATAGATTTATTAGCAGACTGATTGTCACACATACAAAAACGACTTACCCACTTTACACAGTAATATTCTGTATACCTACATTACAATGTCCAGTAAGATTACTGGCAAAGTAACTATTAGAAAGGTAATAAAAATTATGCAGATCATCACCTTAACAAATAAATATTTATATGTAGAAGCTAAGTGGCTTTGCGCGTTCACATAACGTTAAAGGCCACGCGGTCAGGTCACAGAGTAATTACTTTTTCGGATGGATTAAATGAACGGTTAACCAATCAGAAGCATTAAAACAAATAATAATAGAGTATTGAATGGTACTTTAAAAACTATAAAACTGGGACGTGACATAAAAACCACTGAAAAAGATATTTATAAAGTTAAAAGTACTAGCTGAAATTTTATTGTTTTGCCATATAATGAAAAAAAAATCTGGAGACGGTCACCCTTATCACCTAGGGGTATAAAATAGCTTGTCCTGTTCTGGTAGATACCAAATATGTACAAAAATTTAAATAAAAGCCGTTTCTGAGGAGTTCGATATCAAACACCTAACTACCAGATTTTTATATGTTAGTTTAGTTGTTTTACGGATTGTCCCACAGGTCGTTGCAATTAGCTATGAGTCGCTGTTTTAATAATTAATAAAAAAAGAGTTTTCAACAAACTATTAATTAAAAGAGTTTGTAATGTAATGTAAGGTGGACACTAATTTTGTCAAAAAAATTGTATTTCATTGGTAACCTATTTTCTACGAAACATTATCAAAAACCTCTAGGCCTCTGAGGAATATTTTGTCATCAAACTTCTAAATTGTCGTGATAAGTTGACATTTTATAATTTTTTTAATGTCACATATTGTCACGTTTATCAACTGGCACGTGGTAAACTATAATAAGTTAACCTACGTAGAACAGTGAATGGATTGGTTTGTATATATCTAATATTTGCTAAGTAATAACGAATTAAAAATAGAATTCAAATTCTCATTATGAGTTACATTTCACATGTTAAATGAATATAAAAACTATTAGAGACATGTAAAAGTCAAGTTTGGTCGTTTGTTATTTTTGGCCCTCAATGAGCATTAGACATAAACACTAAAGCGGACGTGTAATATAACAAACAACAAAAAAATAAATTAAAATAAAACACAAACAAATCTTTTTTTTTTCTCAGATATGGCCAGACGAACAGTTTTTTTCATTCTATTGCAGAATAATATTACATATTTATATTTAATATTTGGTAAAGTTCTGTAAATTAACTATATAAGATTCTGAATAGATAGTCAGATAAAGAGATTTTGAAGATGAATTGACTTACCCACCAAATTTTGTATGACTATAAAACAAATTACACGTCAACTATCAAAATAATTAATGTTTCATAGTTTATTATTTCATATTTTATTATGATAATATATCAATCAATATCCCCATTATACCTACAGAGTAGATTATATTTTCTTATTAAAGGACGTATTATTCTGTAATGTGCCTTAGATTATCTCCATCGATCTTTACCAACAAATCTGAAACAGGCTTATTCTTAATCCAGTTATTGACCAGATAATGCTAAGCAGGATATTATGTTAGTAGTAACTATAGCATAAATAATTTAATCTTCGCTTTTAGCAGTAACATATAGGCAAAACTAATTACTTATATTCCGACAGGTTGATTCATCAATGTCGAACCGGAATTAGTCGAGTTACAGACATGAAAGTGGTATATTAGTTTATTTAATTCCACTCTCTACTGAAGTTCCTATTGCAATTGTCAAAAGTATAAATTCTACAACGCATAAATAATATGGTAACATTTTCTGTATGCACCTTATCGTGCCAACTTTTCAACACTAGTCAACTTTCTCGCTTAAAAAGTTAAGGCATCTTATCTAGGAGGGCATAGAGGGCCCACCTTCTGCGAAGACGTTATATCGCAGAAGTAGACAGCGGAACGGGCCGGTGAGGATGATCCCCTGGCGGACCCGATTCGCCAAAGGAGACTGGGCCGGAGAAGGCGGCTTCATGGCCAGCTCCATTCGCCATAGTCGGGGCGGCGGGTAACGGAGTGGGGCTCCATCACTTGCCCCAAGCACCCCTGCGTGGGGGAACTGCGTCTTGTTCCGCGTAGTTCCCTATCCCCGGTGGGCCTGGATGCGGGCATCGGTCGCACCGTCTTCGGCGCATGGCAGCGATTGCGATAAGTACCCTGTCGTGCGCCGAAGCCGTGACCTCGAGGAACACGTTGGTTTTTAGTGGGTATGCCGGCTCTTTACACCGGTGATTCCCACATAACCCATGCGGAGGCCCCAATCGCTGCATGGGTATCCATAAAGGAAAAAAAAAGAGGGCATAGAGGGCATATAGTAATGTCATATTTTGAGATTTATATCATAATACTGACTCAATTCTGAATGCAAATAAATCTAGTAAAAACGTTAAATATGTTTTTTTTTTAATTTTAATCTGTCAAAAACAAATTCGGTTACCATACAACACCACTCATAGACCACTACAAAACCTTCTTTATCAAGAAACGGCTCCAATAACTTACGAAGCACAAAGGAACTCAAGATAACAGAGAACTCTGCCTATTATCGGGACAGGCCGATCTAATTCGTGGATAAAAGTAGATTTTTGATATAATGATTATTGATAAAATTAGAATAGAATAGAAGAGTAGAATAGAATATATCTTTATTGTACATCAGCCAATTCAAGAAGAGAAATATACACAAAAAAAACTTTTAACTAATTTTGTACAAAGGTAACAAAAAATGTAAAAATATAAATTATGTCAGTATTCTGATTTAATTTATGAATATCAATAGTGATTGTGATTTTTCTTATTACATATTTTTCCTTAACTTATGTTGCAGATATTTCAGCACGCCGTGGTGCTTAATCGTATCGTTTTAATTCTTATAGGTATAAATTAAACCAGCAACTCATTTAGTACTTATTGTAGAATCATAAAGAAATGGAGGGCTGTTAACCTAGTTTACTTATCAACCTATTATAATTAATATTATTTCTACAACCTATGGAACTTGCTCCTTGTAAGAAATGGGAGGATGAAATGATTTATTAATATAATTAATTCTGATCTCTTTTTCAGTTTAGCACACATGTATACAAACACACGTGCATACAAAATAAGTAAAGTTAAATAGCAGAAGTAATTATATGCTAATGGAGTTTATCTTTTATTGTCGCATCCGGGATCAAAAGTGTTAAAAATTGTTTGGTCTTACAATAGAAACAAGAGCCCTCCATACATCTGGCGAAAGCCTCTTTTATACTCATAAATAATCTTCTGAAATTGAAATGCTAGTTGACAAAATTCTTCAATCATCTGATAAGACTTCGTTACCATCCTATAAATATATAATTCTATTAGGTTTTTGTAAATGTTTATAAAAATCAAAAGTATTTTAATAAATTGAGGTAATGCTGGATAAAAAACGACATGGTTAGTATATTTTGCTAAGACACCCTTCATGACACCCGAATAGCTTAGTATTGCTGTAAATTCAGAAGAGTGTACCTAGTTATAACTATAGATATTGTTAGTTATTTATTCTTATGTGCGATATATCTTTCATTAATTTAAGAGACATTTATATTAAGTATAATATTCAATGTAATATTTAAGGTGACTTTCTGGCGTTTGTCATTTTGGGTTTACAATGATACGGAATTTAGTTGATTGTATTAAAACTGTTGAAAAAAAAGTACGACTTGTTTTATTTTATATGTATCTTATGATGCTTTCATTTTTCAAGATTTTTTGTTTCGGTTTAGTTTTGATGTTTTAATTGGACTTTAAATATCAGGTCCGCGTAAACCTGAGATCATAAAACTGTGCGAAATGTCTTAAAAAATAAACAGACCATTTTATGATATTCACAGTTTAACAGCTATTGACGTTTTATTATATTTAAATTAACGACATTATCATATTTGGTCATATTCGTTTTAATTGTTTGTCACTTACAGATTTCCAAAGTATGAGAGACGGTTCGTTGTAATTTACTCCAAAATTTGGTTTGGCATTTGTGAAGGGTGAGGAATGTTAGGAATGTTATGTGGAAGGATTGAGGGATTAAAAATTTGGATTAAGTAACCCGATTTTCAAAAGTTTTATTTATTAATTTCTAGTTAGTAGTAAAGACTACTAAAATTATAGTCATTAATTATTGTTATAGTATTTTTACAGTCATCAACAAAATTTATTACTTTGACACTGTTATTGCTTCTTTAATTAATGCCATAAGCCGTCAAATTAAGTTATCTATGTAAAGAGTTGATTGAATTCCAAAACAGATTCAAGGTGAAGATAATATTAAATTATAATTTATTACATTATTAAATTTAGAAGTATCCTAAAGTAATATTGGTCGAAAGGAGTTTCTATAAGTTATTGTTATAATTTGTTGTTCTATAATTGATTAAACATAATTTAATATAAAAGTATTTTATTTGTTGTATAATAATATTTATGTTATCTTTAAGGCTTCATTTGTGAATAAATAACATTAAATAAGATCTTTATTATTTGTTTTAAGTAATAAAGAATCCAGTAATAAAATATGAGAAGTATTGAAAACTTTTTTGGATATTTAAGTAAACCAAAATGTCAAAGAATTATATAAAAAGATTTCTTGCATCGGCCGGGAATTGAACCCGGGCCGCCCGCGTGGCAGGCGAGCATTCTACCACTGAACCACCGATGCTTGACAAGTAGATTTTATATTTTAAGTCCTATCTTGCGAATTTTATTAGAAAGTCACAAGTATGCGAGATAGCTTTCTGCTATGAGTTACGCCAAATAACATTCTCTTCGAGGTCTAAGTCAGCGAAAACGGTTAAAGTAGAACTGTTATAAGAAAAAAAAAATGTACACATCGATAAACACACTTAGACCTTAAATAAACTGAAACAAGGACCCTTTCTCAACATTCTTCTTTCTCAGCTTCTGAGGCATTCTAAGTGAAGAATCTTGATATAGCATTACAGTATTATTTGCATGACGCTATTCAAACATCGATAGTATCGATATTTTGAACATCAATAGTATCGATACTTTGAACATCGATATTATCGATATTTTGAATCGCGTCAAGCGTTCAGAATCACCCGTTAGGCTACAGCAATGTGTGTCAAGCTTAAAAGTATACGTTGAAGCTATTAGTGTCCCATATATATCGACCAGCGTGAATTTACGGAGCCATGTTTCATTGACATGACTTATCCGGTTAGATAGCCATACATTATTCAGACGGTAGTCCGCAAATGTCCCGCGCGGGAGTTTATCCCGCCACCGCTATTAAACGAACGTTACCTCCACTTTGGGGAAATTTTTATACGAGGAACCGGAGGTAGTATTTACTCTATCGTATACCTACTTATGTGGATAGTTTGAATATTCCTGCAAAGGCAGATCTATGAAGTCTGTGTGTAAAAGCTCGTCGAAGTTTTAAATGACCGCAGCCATTTAACAATGTGTTAAAGACATCAACTCTAACTCTGTTCTTCAATGCTACGCCTATGGCGCTAGTTTTTTTAAGATTAGTTATACAGTTACTAGTTTTCACATATTTGCTTTATTTACTCTGAAAGACTAATACAAAACAATTGGTAATAAACATTGGATAATTTTTGTTGATATCGAATTTGACATATAGAGACACACACAGCAAAACATGGAAGAATTGAACCCGTCATAGGTATATTTACATTTACAGCATGTTAAATCTATCTATTGTTTAATAGAAACGGTTTTCTTCATTGTGTAAATAATATAATTGTACAGTATGTTATAATCAAGTCATACGAAAAAACTATTTACATAATATTTCACCTGAGCAAACATACTTATGTTAATGTATTGGAGACGTAAATGAAGTTGTAAAAGTTTCAAAATAGATAGGAGTTAAGTAATTATATAGATCTGCATTTAATATAATCAAATTAATTTAAAATAAAGTAAGTTTTTTTTTTACTAATTTAAAAAGATTAATAAATAAAATATAACTATTTTAACGTAACCTAGCGTAACGTAAATTTTATATTTTCTGTATTATTACTAAAATTTAGAGTATTAAAATGGTTAAGATACCAAATGATATCGATGTACAGGAGGATATTCCTTTGTTTTGCATGTATAATATATATAGCGTAGTAGATATTCGAGCCTTTATTGATTCTTTCCATAGAGTCTTGAATGCGATGAGAAATTCACTTTTGTAAAAGTAATGGAGCTTTACACGTGGTACACAGACAAAGAAATTAATCGCAGTGAGACACTTCAACGGATTTGTTTGAATTAGAGTCACAGTCAGCTTTGACGTAAGCAACTAAAGAGTAAAGTAACACCTTACGAAAGCAGTTAGTGAGAAAGTTTTTGGTATGTAACTAACAGCTTCGATAAAGAGTTTTATAGGATCATTATTATCGCGAGCTCGCACAGGCTTTGGGAGGCCCGTAAAGCTGAGTTGGAGCCTGTGGTTATTAGAACCTTTTTGACCGCCGAACTGTATGAGCTCACGTGGTATTGTGGATGCTATAATGATGAAGGAGATCTCGATATCATCGGATCAGCATTCACTTTCTCCTGGCGAACATAAATTTAAAAATGGAACGGTACGCTAAACTCGCATCTATCGGTACCTTAGGGTGCTCAAGCAGAAACTTCCGTCTCATTTTGACGCGCTATAGTAAAAATTGACAGGTATATATAACAGCTATTTCGCCATTCCATTACTTTCCGGAGTGACAGAATATCTGTTTTATGAGAGGCCACAATTCTTCGGGCTTTAGTCAATATAATACCGTCCGGGAAAATGCTAATCAGCGTAACAAGCATTGGATAATTCCGAGTATGTTAAATGGCAACGTAATATCATAATTGCGTGTTATCAGAACTGCGTGGTGGTCCAATATTTTTAACATCAACTAGTTGACCCGCTGAACTTTAAATCACGCCATCTATTAGAAGAAATCCGAAGTAGCGGTAAAAGAAGTGACAATTTTAAATCACGTCAGTTGGACGATATTCCATACATAATTACAATTTAAAATTATTACTTTTCAGCTTTTCTTTAGAATTTCTTGAATATTTTTCATTTTTTAACCGTTCCTTATTTAAATCGAATAAAACACAATAATTAGTATTATTTATCGGTCAAGCCGCTTTTGAGTGAGCGAGACAAATGAACACCAATATATTTTTATATATAAGAAGACAAAATTGATTGATATTGCACGTATGAAGGTTTACCAGTAGCTTGATGCAATGGCAATGGTAATTTAAATTCGACGCATATTAATAAGCATCGGTGGTTCAGTGGTAGAATGCTCGCCTGCCACGCGGGCGGCCCGGGTTCGATTCCCGGCCGATGCAGCTTCTTTTTGGTTTTAAATTATTAAAGGATAATTAATTATTTAAATTATTTTATTATATCGAATGTAATTAAAAACTATATATGTGAATATATTTTTATTGATCTCGAAAAAAATCATACAGTAATATATATTTACAACAAAATTACAAATTATTTAGGTAATTCTTTTGTAAATATAAATTGAACGGGAGTTAATCTTAATATAAATGAATTAAGCAAAAACTTTTTTATTTGACTATTTCACACCTTCCAACGCAATATATCGCGACTAAAAGTTTATAGAATATAATAACAGTAGATACGTGAAAAGTGTTCATAAAAAATATTGATGAATATTATCGGCTCCCTTTTTTTGTGTTTTAACACTTCAAATTTGCCAAATACCGATTAAGTTATAGTTACATAATAAGTCCACTATTCATCTTACGTTTGTTCTGTCAAAACAGCACCCGTTGCACCCTCATCAAAATTACTTCCGTTCTGTTGTTTCCCGTTATCGCGCAGGCTCTCGGCCATTCTGTTAACGCGTTCAACTTTCTCTAATTTGATCTTCCGAGGCATTTGACTGTTATACAAACAATTAATATTAGCAATCCCGTGTAATTGGGGATCGACGCTACCCGTAGAAGTGAGACACATCGGATCATTTAGCTTAACACCGTTATAAATTAATTGCAACATTGTGCTTACGGATATTCTTGTTAATGTTGTTTATTTTAACTATAAAAAACGACTTCAAACTCTAAAAGGCTCGAAATTTTAAATTTAAGCACCTTTTTGTTGGAGTTACTGTATAATATTATTTTAACAAGGGCACTTATTAACTATTCATAGAACTATTAAAGGAATATATAATCTCATTACCTATACGACGGAAGATATCAAAATCGATTGAGCAACTAACTACAAAAAAAGAAATACAAAAGAAAAGATACTTCTTTATTTTAATTCTTCCACAATGTTTGTTGACAACAATTTTTTAATATCAATGAGGCTGATATGAAGCAGGTGTAATAGGATTTAAATAATAAATATAAAACCAGAAAATATTGATACTCATTAGAAGGAAGAGTCCTAAAGATTCGAACTTCTTATAGTGTGATAACTAAAAAACATTTTGGAAATATTTTATTTTTAAAATACCAGTAAATTACAAGATTTTGCTTTAATTGGATCATGTTTCGTTATTAGTATTAAGAAAAATTAAAAATTGTAAGTAAAAATTACAAAAACTGAATCTATTTTCTGCTTGTGAAGATCATTATTAAGAATTTCCTTAAGTATTTTAAATAAGCATAATTATGAACTGTTAAGTATGATGTTATTACTTCATTACAAAAATTTTCAAGTTGTTTTTATTAACGTGGTCCATTTTGTGGAAGTCCGTGACAGCGGAATAAAATATTAATTTCATGGGAATTCTTTACTCTATTATACATTATTAACAGCTTATACGTCACTGATGGGCGTATGATATTACGGTATATAATGAATTTACACTTCATCTGCGTGCTGAATGACTAAGCCATAGTTTTTCCTTGTATTTCAGTATTTTGCGCGCAAGCGAAATGTAAACGTAACACTTCATCTTAGACGAGCTCTTCTTTCTGTTTTTTCTCTCTTTCATTTATGCCTTAGTTAGATCTCATTAAAAGTAATGTTGTGCATATAATTTTATTTTTCCTTCCCAAAATACTCAACAGGCTTTATTCAATTAAATTTCATCAACAAATATTAAAATGAACGACGGGGCAATTGATGCTGCTCGTTTACAAACAAGTTGTTCAATAAACCATTTGTTTCGTTTTCAATTTTAAACTGCGCATTGTTTTAATCAAGCTCGCGAATTTTGTTTGATATGTAAACAAATTGTTTGCAGCACTGTTATATATGTTAGTTTCACATAGAGCTGATAGAAAGACCTTTTTCTATTTGTATTTTAGTTTAAGATTGCTGACTAAGCATTAGTGATATTTCGATGCGACGTTCGAAGAAAGATTTGGGAATTCCCTCTTTGGAAGTGTTTTTGTTGTCCAGTTTCGTCCAAGATGGTTGTCATTTCGATCTGAATACATCTGTTGTGACGCGTGACCATTGGGTAAAAGTAAATCCTTGATTTGCACATTTTCCATAAGTAGTAAAAAGTATCGTCCCGGCTTCAAGGGTGTCTTTTTTTGGACTGACAAATGGTGTTACCGTGCTTTTAAAGAAGCGAAAACTATGGAGAGTCCTCAATCCTTAAAGTCCTTTGGAGGATTTCTAATCGACAGGCATCACAAGTGAAATGTCCACAAGTGTCTTAGAGTTTCCAGGGCACTCGAGCCATGAGGGAGTGACAAACCTGAGGGTGCCTCTAAAGGCTTGGACCTCGGCTGAGGCGAGTCAAGTCATAAGTGTGTCTTCCAAGATAAAGGTCACATTTGTTATAATGAAGCCACAATCGCTAACAAATTGCATTGGAAGTCCAGGCTCTTGTTTCTATTAGCTAAAAACATTTTATTTTAATGTTTAGCAATGTATCGTATGAGTTTTATAAGCTCTTCATTTTATTTAAAAAAGCTAGTAAAATCTCTGAGACTACACCATGCATATTTAGCAACTCTTCGGTGAACTGATACATATATGCATTTTTTAGAAAGTGTGTAACCTATTTTCCATTATTAATAATATCAAATAATTCTTATAAGAACCATAAAAAGTTCAAGTCTCAGCCATTATCGTTTCTCACGGAGCTGCATGGTCTATAATTAAAAAGAAGATAAATATGACCTGCACGGGTTTCAGACCACTGACAAAGGTGGCCATAAAACGATTTACTTTGCGCTACAGGTTCCTGTGGTAAAGAGGTAAAGTTTACACCTTATAAATTTATGTAAGTAACCCTAAGAGGTTTCCATCAAATCCAATAATTTAAAAATGCTAACTTAAGCTAGGATTGCCAACATATTGGTGGCTGGAACTTCTTTTAATTTAACAGATATATTTTGGAGGATTTTGTATACTTCAAAAATAAGTTCAATAGTTATGTTCACTTCTACATGTTATACCATTATTATATAAAATTGTTAAATGGCTGATAAATCTGTTTAATTCATTATAAGAATATTAACTTTGTATGAACTCAAATAAAGCTGTGTTAGAATTAATAGTTGGTAATAAAATTAAATTTTAACTTACAGTTAATTTTGCATTTAACATTTGTCGATGCTTTTTACTTGATCAAGGTACTTTCACGGAGGTGTTTACTTAAGCATTATGATTCTAAAGTAGACGCCTATTGTTAATTATGGTAAGATGAGCCTTACCCCGCAACTATAAATTCCACTCTCATGAGTTGACACTGGCAGAATTCTATAAAACGAGGATTCATACTAAGACTTCACAAAAAGCTGTTTTGCCTTTTTTAGAAAAAAATATATTTATTGTACAAGTTTTTGAATTGTAAGTTACAAAATTGTAAAGTAGAAGCTCGCCCTCAAGATTTTGAGGAAGACCTTTACTTTTGTTGATGCTGTTTTCTGCACCACTTACTACTAAGTTTATAAAATTTTTGTAACAACAACGTAATATTTTAGGAGAAGTGCAAATTGTATTTACTTTTATTCATCAATTACAGCGCTCGTTAACCTCGCTGTGAAAGTCGCAGTTGCAGCCTTGTAGGGTTGTCTTGCTTCTCGTTTTTCTCGGACAGAATATTATATTTAATAGTTTTATAATGATGAAAATGTTTGTGTTGGCGAAGATCACATAAATTTGGAACAAAGTTGATTAATATTATACGCGAAATAGGTAGCCGTTTGATTTACAACAATTGTTATGAAAGCAGACTCAAACATTAGGCAACACATTAATACTTATACTTACTTATTTTATTGATATTTCCTGGAAGAATGAAGAGGGTTTCATTCTTCCAATGTAAATGGTATGTAGTCCCTTGAGTTTCAATATCTGAAAATTATATGCCAGACCTCTAAAAGTAGTAAGTATTTTGGAAATATTGACACAAGTTAATAGTTTCTATTTTTAAATATTCGTGCGCGTGCACACGAGTATTCGTGCGCGTGCGTCAACAACATCACTCTAAACGAAACTTTGTTAAACTTCAATTTTTGTCAGGTTTTACTTTTCGAATCCTTTAAAAAAATATGTGAAATAGAATCCTGCGAACCGTCACGATGAGGCAAATGCATCAGTCTAATGATTCACATTTATCAACTCGCCTTTTTCCACTAACCATCAGGTATAGTAGACTCATTTTCCAATATATATAAAAGTATTAGCAACTTTCTCATTTCATATTAGTGCTTTGGTAACGTACCTATTCAATGTTCATGGTGTGACATTCTTTTTTTGGCAACCCTACACCGAAGCCAGTGTCTAATAATTGAATCTCATCCGCAGTCCTGAGCTGGTTGGATTGCATTAGTGCACATTTTCATCATTGGATATAAAATATTTTTTTTATTCTGGTGACGGTTACATTTTTATTTTTGTACTTAAATACAGTATAGTGTTCCAGAGTCATATTCCTCACTGTTCTAGCGTTGGACAACTGTCCAACGTCAGCTATATTATGGTACCTGTTTTGCGAATTACGAATTACTAAATAATAGTAAATAAAAAAATCCAGTACAGTTATCCTCAAAATGGATCCCTTTTCTTCTGGGAATCTCTAACCTGTTTAATACACTCAAAAGTTTATTTCTAAACATACATTCCTACCTGCAGTTCTGATCCTTATAATTTCTTATTTATCCTCATAAAGAAGAAATTATATAATGATTTGGTTTGCAAAAATATTCTAAATACTGAACACACTCTGTTCATGACAAATTATAGTATAGTATTATTACAGTACATTTGTCACCGTCTTGTAGGAATGTAGAGATTTTGTAATACATTAACATGCACGTTTCATAATGCATTTACGCATGTAAATCGACCTCTCCGACAAAATAAAAGCCATACAAGTATAAAAGTATAATTTGAAATCATCATTTTCCATTTCATATTTACCTTATTTTGGAATCTAAATATAGCTGGATATCTTTAATCATAAATTTTACTTCATAAAGTTAAGTTACAATAAATTCTCTTTCATTTCAGGCAAGCGGAAGCGATTTAAATAGAAAATGGTAGGTATTTTTTTTAAAAAGCAAATATGGAAATTATTAAGAGCGTAATTTGGAAAGTTTTTGTGTTTTAGAGTTCCAAGAACGGTTCAAAGAATTTACATTAGAAATTATGTTATAAAACCATCCAATTATGGAAGCCCTTGTGCGTTTAGTTCTTTTATGATAGTCAGTTTCCTGTCATTAGAACAGCGGAAGTGGCAACCATATTTTTACGTGTACCTTGATGTTGTTATAAAAGCACGTAATATAATAAATAATATTTCTCTCATTCAACCTCTAGCCCAAATTAAGCATAATTAAGAACTTCTGTTACAGATACTAGACAACGGAGAAAAATTGATAATAATATGTATTTAATCATCAGAAACATACTAAATACACATACAAACCTCCGTGACTCCTGATCAAATATTTGTATTCATCATACTAATATATATCCTTACCGGGATTCTAACCAGGGATCTAAGTGGACAGATATATCGACAAGATGGTCGTCCAGATATATTTTCAACCCAAAGCTTTTACCACTTGTTGTAAGTCGACATAGATAATAGTATGATAATTACGAATTACATAAATATTTAAACTCTTTAACATAACAAACATTTTAAGACATTTTTGTAATGTGACATTTGTGAGAATAAAAAAATTTCAACTGACCTCAATTTTACTTGTATCAAAATGCTTCAGAATTTGAAAGGATTTAAAATTTATTACTTTGGTATATATTAAACAACGATTCGAAGAAAAAGCTAATTATGGTCAATCATGTTAATAATAAATCGAAATTATTGTTACCTTAACTATTAAGGGAAGAAATTTTTACTGATTTCTAACCTTTATATCTTTTGAATTTCTTAAGCAAAAGACTACATTACACATATATAAGATATGACTTTTATTCAATGTAAGAAACCTAATAATATTGTTTGTAACTTTATTATTAACTTATTTCCACGAAATACAAAAGATAGGTATATATACATTTATCTTTACCATTTGGAAGTCATTGCAGTGAAATATTACCTCACAAATGGTATCTGCGAAATTAAATAATGCTTGAATACAAAAGGTCTTCGCATGAGAATCGAAAACCCATGAATTATACAGTATTCATGGAAATGATAAAGTTAAGCATCCAATTGTTCCGTTTATGTTGTATGTTAATTTTATATGAATATTATTTCTTATTTATTATATTGCAACTGAACAAATTGTGACGGATCACCGATTCACGAGGTTCAATCTATGATTGTTATTATTATGATAGCTAATCTACAACCATATGTGGTTATCAGTATAATGTTCGCATTATATTCATTTTACTTCACTTCTTTCATAATCTTAAGCTTATTTTAACTCTAATTAAATTAATGTAAAGTTTATTTAATTTATATAAAGTATGATAATGATGTTTGCGATAGATTAAAGCCTTTTTTTCCAAGGACGATGGAATTACCCGCCACTGGCTAAGCGACGGGCGTGTGTGGGGCTCACTCAGTTGCCCTTCATGGGGGTAACCTGGGTTCTGCGGAGCATTTCACCAGGTCACGTCCAGGCAACGATCGATTAAAGCCTAACTAACTGATAGTTTAATTTGTGTTGCATCGAATAATCTTAATTTATTGGTCTTTATACGGAGTGGGCTATTGCCGCTTGACGGGTCGTGTTTACGATAGAAACCTCTACACTACTGTCTATGTTCCAGATTTTTTATTCGTATAAAATTTAATCATAAAAAATACACACAAAGTTACCTGGAAAACGTATAGGTAATAAAATGAGAACCTGCAATTTTTCGCGATTCCACTTTACGTTGACTCATAAATTGCCTTTTGAATTGGTTTGGTAACGAACGCTTTCAATGCTCGCTGGCTTTCGTGTAGTAATATTATAAGCTTTTAGCACACTCAGGGAAGGAATATGGAGAATGCTCTGAATGAGTTCTATGTCAAATACTATTTTATATTCTGTGTTATATTGTAATTGAGTGAAATCAAATGTCTAAGGGTCATCCATTTTAAGCTGTATACGTCGGAATGGCAAAATTTGGAAAAAATATCTCACATTCACATCTATTTTAGCCCAAGTTATCAATAGCAGTGGATTAATGGATATTAGATAACTTTATAACATAGTACGTTAATTTGAAATATATTTAATATTTTAATATCATATAATAATACTATATTCCTAACTCTGATCAAAGAACAGAATATATTCGTGTTAATCATACAAATCTGGGCACGGACGCAAACCCGGGAACCTTGGCCGAATAGCCTGTTGCTAGGATTATACCATTTGGCCAGCAGGTTTGCACAATAACATACAATTAATAAGAACGTCGATATTAACAGCATGCTTATCGATATTAATCGAATGTGTAAACGAAAAATGTATAGGATTTAAATGTTACGCTCGCTAGGTAGCTAAGCGAGGGCTTATGTCGAATCCCATACATTTTCCATCAAGCGATTGCGTTAGCGATTATCAAAAGGTATTTGGACTGGAGGGGCAAAATAGTTAATATAAATAGATTTAATATAATGAAGCTAATTGAGATAAGGTTATTTTCAAATTTAAAATGGCGAACGTGGGAATCAATTTAGCTTTGTCAGAATGCTTGTCTAATAATATCTATAAATTTGTCGAGCACTCCAGCTAGGACTGTACCATACAAGTACCAAAAGATCCAGCAATATAATATAGACTCTACGATGTGGCTGGCATAGTCACCGTTAGTGTATTTATTTATTTAATTAAACGTTGTTTCAACAGCATTTTTATACATACATAATATAATGGAATTACCCAGACACAAGCCAATTAAAGAAACACATTTTATTTTTTTAAAAGGTATCAGGAAGTCAAGAAGGTTGCTGCTCAAAATATATCAATACATATTTAAATAAATGATAGTTAACAATCAAACAATTGACAATCAGTACTGAAGCTAAAATTTAGAATAGAAAAAATAATATATTACTGCTTTGTGGTTGTCTGAGAGATTTTAAACGCAAAGTATATCTTTTATTATTTTCATTATTTTTTCTTTTTAATCACCATGCTGTCCTGTTTTATTTCTTACTGGTAGAGAATAAGGTCGAGAATTAAGTTTATTAATTGAGCTATTGTGAAATGAAGATTAAAAAGAATGTTTTGCATACTTGCAAATGATATCGGTCGAAGGAGTTATATTTTGTTGATAACACTCTCCGCTGTGTACGCCCCATAACTTTCTTTCGTAAAGCTTTCTAATCAATTTAAAGTGTTTCCTCGCAGTTCAGAACGAGTATCCGTTTTGTATTGAAAGATTTATCTTTTCCCATAACATTTGGAAAATGAAATATGATCTGTAATGATTTATGTTGCGTAAATTCTTACTTTTCTTTTCGTTTTTAGTATTATCGGTTTTATTCATTGCTGTTTAAGATTTCAATTTCAGAACAATGGTTTTTACAATGACTATGAAATGAAATATAATTGACTAAGGACCTTGCCTTCGTATTGGTACAATATAGTAATACGTATAAACTTTCCTCTAGAATCTTCCTTTATTTTCTATTGATGGAAACCGCTTGAAATCCGTTGTGTAGATTAAAAGACCCAATCCAGAGGGACAGACGGGGAGAAGATACTTGAGTATACTATGTAGGGTTGGTTAAAGTTGAAACAGTTCGTAAGCGCCCTCAATGCAGAGTAGCTTTAAGTTTGGATCATAGTTGTAAACTTGTAACTAAACCTAACCAATTTATAATAATAAAATAGGTCACTACATAAAATTGGTTGGTTACATTATAACTGTAACCAGTAAAATAAAAAAAGTATGGCGAATTTCTCAATGGGCAAGTTTACCCCTAATATATAGTTCGTAATATAGATATTATTATAGGAATCGTTAAATTTTTAACTTTATCTCACTGTGTGACAATCAATTTTCGTTTCATATTATACTTAGCAAACTTAGCCGAAAGTTAGACAAGCGACTGAGATATGAATCATGCTACATAATGAACCATTTCAAACTTTTTTCATATAAGATAGAATAGATTCTGTTTTTTGTTTCCCATTATTTATGAGGCTAATAAATCTGTAAAATGGTTTTCATTTTTCGTTTTTGATCAGGGAAATTCTAGAAGATACTTATTTATTTTATATTGTTATCAAAATTTAACTTTTAATTTTCACCTCTAACCTTAAGCTATACAAAGTTGCTAGTACACTATGAATTAATTTAACTAAGTAGTCTGAATAGACCGGGTCTGAAACCGGAATAGGATTATGTGGCAGCTTCTAATCCATTTGCATTGTTGGTAAGTGACATCTCACACAAATATCAGCGATTCTGTGTAGTACCACATATTGCTCTATTGTGTTCGAACGCCGGTGGCCTGGTAAGTGATGAAAGGTAATAATTGAATAAAATTAGAGTGGTAGGAGGTTTTGCTTTGAGTTTTGTATCTTAAAAGCATGATGTCACATCCGGATCGAGGAATAAAAGGATGGTAATTTTTATTAAATTTAACAGCCTGTGGAGTCTTGACTTTCAAACAAACAAAAAGAAATAGAGATACAAAATTCAATTAAAACTTTTCTCCTTCTTGATTTGATTGATTATAGGGATTTATTTTAAGTTAACCTAGAGTAACTACTTTCTTACCTAAAGTATCCGAACTAACAATAATATTTTTTAACCATTCTTACTAAATTGTCTAAAATTTTAGGAGAAACTAATACAATAATGGTCTTCTAAAATACATTCCACAATTTCCAAGAAACTTGAATTAATTCAGTAGAAGTAAAATAAATGACGACCGTCTTTAAGAGAATCGAAAACTTCTGGTTGTGTCACTGATCCTTATTCAACGATTCCAACATTCATACCATCCTCACTGGAAAACTTTTCTTTTCAAAATGTTGCGAAGAGATCATTAATCAAGGCTTATCTTAAAAGTTTCAATAGAAATCTTTATAAAATCAATGGGTTCGCGTGGTGACAAAATATAGAAGAAGCCTTCGGTGTCTACAAAACAAGACAGTCTTTTGTATATATAATTCATTGTTTAGAAATTTTGATTATGGCGCAAGGTATATGCTTACAGAGAAAACAGATTCGGCTTAAAAATTATTATCAAAACTTCTATACGTAATACCAGTAGTATATTTGTCTGTACTTAGAAACGGCTTTAGTAGGCTTTAGTATGTAAAGAGTAGTTGTGTAAGCTTAGTTTATTGGTAAACATTGATTCATCATTATTATCATGTCAGTCGTCAGACGTTCATTATCGAACTTAGGCCTTTCCCAAGGATCTCCAAACTGATAGGACACATAGCTGCTACCCGTGAATCATCAAGATAATGAATATGAAGAGATTGTATATTGTAATTTAAGTTTATTCAATTAACGTTGAACCATCCGTATCTGCCTTTAACTTATCCCAAGCAAAATATTCCTTCGGATATTTCTAATTAAATCTGAGGCAACTTTAGTATTCTTTGGACAACGGTAAATTGAAAACTTTTGTTTAAAAATTGCGGGGATTATTTATGGATATTACATTAACTTTTTATGGTGCGATGAGTTGAGCCAGTTTAGAGGTTTTTTACTTTTAAAATTAAATATAAAAACTCTTTGACATTCTGTTTCTAGTTACTTTCTTATAAGAAAACTGGGCTGGACATATATTCTAAAAAAGAGATAGTTGGTAATTTAGTATGGTCAATGACATTTAAGTGATGGCCAAACAAAATTGTCATTTCTTCCATTGACATGTCGGATTACTGCAATAGATGGCGATAGTGGTAGAGAAATTGGGCTGTCCTATGTCGAAACTTGGGATTCCCAAAGTGGTTGATCGATGTTTACTATTATGTTTGGGAATCGATACACCTTGTCATCGAAATCGGTTTCATTGGGTCGACAAAAACAAAAACTGGTTAAGTTTTTAAATTATAAGATTTTTTATCAATAATAGAAGACTAGAGTCAGGAGATTCCTGTCGAAAATAGTTCGGGAATCCATGTCCTAAAGTGAAGGAAATAAATAATTTACCAATTCGTTCACGTTAGTCTTGCTAAAGCTCAAATAAGGCTTAACCAATTTGAATAATTGATTTTTGTTCTTTTTTCGCTTTCTTGCGATAGGATTCCTTAAGAAAATCTTTAAAAAAATGTATGTATAATTAGGAGGTATTTGGTATGAAAAATCGTCTAACTGTCACGCTATGATTTATTCGTGGGCGACGAATGTATAGAGTGGTGTTTTATTGTCTAAACTGAAGTGATACAAATTTCACCGGGTCAACTAGTGAGTTATATAGTTGGTAAACCAAATAGTCCTGGCTTTTAACCACCTAGGAATTAACTAGAGCAAAGTACAGCTACCTCTCTCAAGAGAAACAGACGACCTGATGGCTTATTTACCTACGAATGTGACGAAAATTTACTCTATATAAAATTAATTGAGAATCCATTGCTTCGTGATAAAGCAATGTTTTATTGAAGCAGTGGATTTACAAGAGCCTTCAGATGATAGTCTATATCCATTGTTATTGGAGTTACGTAATACCGGTGGATTTCAAATATATCTACCTATCTACGTAAGGTTTTGCTTGAGAGGTGTTAAATTTTGTTATAATACAGGGTAGATTGGGGAAATAAGAGTCACTTAAGGAACACTGCATATTTTGATCACTATATTACCTAATTAAAGTCATTTTTAAGATCAAAACTAAAAGTTGTTATTTATTTACTTCACATATTCTACATTATTCTTCATTGCACAAAAGAAAATAATGCCTAAGGCATTCTCTACCAGTCAACCAGTAGAAATAGTAAAAAAGCATGAATGGCGATTAAGGTTAAGAGAACGATATGTACATTTAATTTAATTTTTCCTTTTGATATTGCATGCTATCACCTTATTTTATTATGACTGAATATGAATGATGAATTTAAATTTAAAATACATACGAAATATAATGTCTTATATTTACCTTAGTTTTTCTTGGAATTCGTTGTTCTTTGTACCATAATGTTGTGCATCATAAAAAATTAAAGCTGAAATTAAATTATTATCATTCAAGCCATTTGTAGTTCACACCATTAGCGAGAAACAGTTTAATTAAATATTAACAGCCGGCAAAGAATTGGCTAGCTGCCATAGACCTAAATCAAACAGTTTGTAACGAGAATTACGAAGGCAGAATTTGTTTGAATTGTATTAATATTCACTTTAGAAAAGTAAACAAAAAGTCTGGTAGCGTGGTAATATAGGAATAATTTTTCAAGGTACGAATTTACAGTTCTTCACATATTCATTTACAAGAAAATATAAGTATATTTAACTTTGTCATAATAGATGTCAACTAATGATGTTACTACTTAAAGGTACATTGGCTGTATAGGCAAAAATGTTACGATAAACTAAGTGTATGCTGGGTTTCAATGTCTACGGATCGTTTTGCTCAGGAGGCATTACATTGTGAAATATTTTATATATAAAACATATTCGTATTATTATATTTCCTTGGTAGCTTATTGAAACCAGTCTACTGACTAGCCTAAAAGGTTTCAGTATGATGGTAGATCTAAAAAAATGCTTTCAAAATTATTATGTTTATGGATGTTTTCATGATGATGCGGTATTTGTTTCTTGCAGTATTATTATTTTCCAAATTCTAAGGCTTAATTATAAGAAAGCTTTTAGTGTCTATACGTACCTTGTTCAGACACAGTCATAACACAAGTGAACACGCAGTTGAACACTCTTTGCGAGAACTATTAACTGTAATTGCTCTCAACCAAACAGATGCAGTGAACATACCAATTAGAAAGATTTCAACTTACCGTGAATCTGAACATAATAACTGACATGTCTAAAACCAGTCGAATGGCATGGTAGAATCACAATATATGTGCAATGATGAATATCAGAGATTGCCTTAAAATAATATACGGCTTACGTTAGATGTTTATGAAGTTGGTATTGTAACGTATATTGTAGTAAACAGTGACTTTGTAATGGCGAAAATGAAAATGTAATTATCCTTTCAACATTTTCTTTCCTTTTTTTTATCTTTGCTATCAATCAACAGTTCAATAACAACCTTGTTAAACAAGGTTTATATGAAAAGAAATAAAAATTTCCTTTGGTATTGAAGTACTAAGATAGTGTTAAAAAGTATCGGTTATCCACAAGTTTTTTGAAAAGATTTTTTTTTGTGGACGGAGACATCGAACCATAGTAATTCAGCAGCATTTACAAGCTGGAGACGGCTTATCGATTACTTTATTTTGTTATTCGTAAACAAAGAAACGAGATTGGTCTTAAGGCACGAATCTTAGCAGACTTTGCGATGGATCAACATAGATTGATACAATATCAATGGATGAAGATTTAAATTGTATGGATTTATAGGCAATTTGTATCAGGGAATATACTTTATTCCTCAAAACTGGAGAACGGAACATCTGCTAAAAAAAACAGTACCATTGAAAGGGAAAATGGTTTTATTGATAACCCCTGTTATGGAATGTGCACTCCACATATTCCACAAGAAGCTATCTTGCCTTGGCAGTTTGTAAGCTTAAAGACATATCGAATTAACAACATTTTCCATTAAAATCCATTGAAATCAATGTCAAAGTATAATTACGAAGTATTATAACAAAATTGGTAAAGAACTAACTTGGCTTGCAAGGCATATCACGCGAGGGGACTTAAAACTTTTGACTCCAATTTGGAGGGTTAGCTAAAAACTCAGCACAAAACGGTATCAAGCATCGGGTGCTCAAATGGGAAAACTTTTCGAATAATGGATTACGCATACAACTCAAAACAGTGATTGTCACTGTTCTGAAGTTAGCTACTTGAAGTTCATTAGTTAACACACTTTGTCTTTGTAGTTCGTCTTGGAATGTTAATCATTAAAATGTTAATAGTTTTCTTGTGAAATAGCTTTCACAAGAAAACTAATAATTTGCCGGTGGATGGTTTAGGTAGGTGTGTGGTTAAAGACGAGCTAATTAACCATGCTTACGGCTTAACGTCAAAGGACATTAGTTGATGCAAGGTGAGCATGTGAATAGGGATATGTCACAAAGTCCACTCACTGTCCGAGCGGGAATAGTTATAAGGTGGGTAGCCCCAATGACCTCTAATCAGCACACTGCTAACTGCTGGGTGCATCTGATACGTCATAGTGGGAATCCGCAACGAGTTCTGTCGGATAACAAATAGGTTTCCATGTTGATTTTGAAAGTGAATTAGTATCCAAACTAGTGGGATGCTCATAGTTTTTTTCTTTTCACCGAGAGGGTAGAAGATTTCCTGCATACCAAGGTTAATCAACTGTAAAGTCCAGAGTGTGACGTCAGCTGTGATCTTGCCCAAAGTTTCTGGGACATATGCAAAGCTTTTAATCTTCTTCTAGACTTATGGAAAACCTACGTTTTCGCCTCTTCGTATAGGGTGTATTTAGGGAATAAACTATGCAAATTGCGTACTGCTGGAATGTTAGCTGACATTAATATAGCGTTCTGTGATTGGAAGGACAGGATATTTATTCCTCGATATTTCAAATTGACTTAACAAAGTGAGTTTAAAATTTCGTTAATTACGTAATTTTATTGATAATGGAAGTCTTTGAAGCGAGTATACATAATAGTATACATAACTATATAATAATTATAGTATAGTTTACGAAATATGTTTTAAGTTAAAAGAACTTGGTGTTCCATGCTTTTTAATAGCAAATGAGCATCACGAGTGACATCACAATTTTGACATTCACAATATTATTGAAAACATGAGAATGCGCAAAATTATAGAATAAATAAAAATAAAAACCTAATTTATGGCGCGTTTTGGCGAGGTCAATTGAGTGCTGTATATTTTCTTCCGTATATTGTGTCGTAGTGGAATTTTTGTAGTGAAATTAGTGTTATATATGTGGAATACATAATTCAGCAATAATTAAATTTTCAGTGTTCAATTTTCAATAATTTGTAGGTTTATTCAAATTTTTTACATTACCGTATTATTTCATTATACTTTGCATATCATTTCATCGTTATAATTAATTTTACATTCCATTTTCATTTTCGTAAATCATTAACAAGATGGCGGTGCCTATCAATAGTCGTCAAAAGTTCCATGAGGCAAACACGTGCGTTACACTGGTAACATAGAGCCAGAAATAAAGGAAAAAATAACTACTTAAGATTGCATGTGCTTTAGTTCCCCTTGCCGTTCCGGTAATAGAGACGTTAAACAAAAATAAAATACCTATGTAACCAAAAAATCCTGTAAGTAAAAGATACAACTTAAATTTAGTGAAACAGTAAGTTAACTTATAAGGCTGGTCAAATTACGGATTCAATATTAAAGGGAAAAAATTAATTATTACTTTATATTTAATAAGTTCTAATAATAAGGACCATAAAGAAGTAAAATGGCTCATTAGTGATATAAAGTCGACTCCAAAGCCAATAATAGGCACACCAAGATCAAGAAGAAGTTAACATTATTACAAAATTAATAGAATTCTTACAAATTCGCTTTGTGAGAATTTTGTTTATTTTTATTAAAAACCGTTTAACTTCTTGCAATCACGAATTGGAATATCGCCAGATAGCGTTTCCTTCACAACTGTTACAAAATATAAATAATTTCATTATTTCGTTCCTATTTGGAATACTTTGTGAAGTTTGAATATATTCGAAGCAGAAATTGTTCATGAAGAGCCATGATTATATAATCACTGGTTACTTGAAACTTTTCGCATTTAAGGTAATAGAAAAAAGTTTGTTTTGAGACGACAGCGATAACCCTTAACTCTTTTAATGGCCGGTTTTACGCGAATGCTATCATTATTATTATTTTATGATCTCTATAGATCATAATATCATAAAGAGTGAGTAAAAATTGATACTCAACAAGAAATATTTATTTAGAAATTACTAATCAATAATAAAATGATACTAATCGTAGTTTAGACAAATATACGAAGAACAAATGCAATATTCATGAATAAGCGGTGGATATTTTTAATTTTTTTATTGAAACAAACATTTTGTTAATAGAGTTAACAATAAAAAGGATTTATAACAAGATTTATATCAACGAAAGCCTCAGAGAAAGATCAATTCACACAACGTTTTCCGATTAAGGTCTAAACAAAAACTCACTGTAATACCGACGCTTTTTTAAATCTTTTAATAGAATGCTAGCATATAATAATATTAAAATATAATATCGCATTCACACATATTATCTAGGGCTTGTGTTGTTTATACTAGATAACGGAGAAAAATTTATAGTAATATGTATATAAATATCAAAGAGAAACTAAATAAACATATCCATGACTCCTGAAAAATATTAAAAAATTAATAAATATATTTTATTTAAATAATTATATTAATTTATTTTATATAATAATCGTATTCATTATACAAATATCTGCCCCTAGTGGAATTTCAACACAGGACCTTTGGATAAGTAGACAGGGACACTATTCACTGGACCTGATTATCGGCAAATGGGCTGATTGATGTTAATATGGTAGAAATATGCTTACCGATAAAGAAAGCGTCATATCTGAATCATAGTCATGGCGAACTAAGCTCTTTCTCGACAAGCCTCAAGGCTATAATCAATTGAGACTCCACGGCGATGTGTCCAAACAATTAGTAATTTCGTCCTGAAATGAATGACAACTTACTCACTTGTCAATGGTCTGGCGACGTTGCCAGTTTCGATGTCAAGAATAACCATTACATGGATATTGAATACTCAGGCAACCTGGCGTATCCAAGTCGCCAGTATTTTGTACATAAGTTACACCAGCGTCACTCAGTGGCCAATCAGTAACCATCGGTATTTATTTGGTAATCTTTTTAAGGTACGTTAGGTAGCCATGGCTACGCAGCAAGCAGTGACCCCATAGAGTCCCAGCGTGTAAGCTTCCTGAGTGAAATATCAACATAATATTTGATGTACAAAGGTCATTCCCGAAACACTCAAATCACTTTATAAGTTTTAGGCTTAGATTTGCGGTATCTTGTATGTATCCTCATGAAAGTGATCCTGTACCGTAATAAATTATAATGGCGTCAGCCGTGACGGTCTTTATAATTGATCCGGGGCGTCTGCAAAATGTCGCACTACTGCCAGGGATGAATTGCGAGATACCGTTATTGAGTTTTGTTAGAAAAGGGACAGTGTGGTTTGTTAATATTAAAACGTGTTACTATACATAAAGTTAGATACCAAATATTAAAAACTGAATTAAAAAATATTCAAAAATACTAAAATCACTAAAAAGTTTAAGGAATATTACATATTCTTACGTCGTCTATTGAGTACAATTGACTATTTTTTTTCTATCATCTTTCATCGTTATTTCGAAACAATCTTGTCAATAATAAATATAAGCGAGTTACTTATAAAAGATACTTCTTTGCAACACTGTTATAATCACAGCTAACTGATCGGTAATCTACACTTTGGTTTTTATGTATTTTCTCATTTTAGATCAATTTTATTCCAAAACCCACGACCGTTAGAAATGTGTAAATATAGGGATAATCTTGACATGGCTTATTGATATGAAGATATTGTTAAAGAAAGTTGAGTCTTTTTATAAAGACTTTGGGGTCCTTTTTATTAAAATTTATTTCGAAAATGGTTTAGGATTATTAAGTAAACGAATAAGTGGGCGTGAAGAAAAGCTCCGAATTTGGCCAAGATAATAATTCAATTTCAAATATTCATCCACTTAAGACCATAAAACTAAGGGAATACACAAACGGGTTTTGTTATAGACAAAAATATGTCAGAGATACTTTTGATTGACATATTTCTTCCGTATAATATATTGTTATGCCAAGAGATATAACCCACCAGAACTGTTGATACAGGATACAAAGTTCACGTTAAAATTTTATATTTATGTGAAACTAACGGAACAAAAAATACCTTGTCATATAGTTGCCATATTAACTCTTTCTTTGCCAATAGTCTCCATAATTTAGAAACTTTTTAGCTCCTGGGATACATAACAGATAGCAAAACAACCTACGTCACCGTAAAATTGATACATGAACCTGTTTGTTACCAAGTATATAAACTATTTAATGTTTTTGAGGTCTGTTATAATCTTAAAACAAGAGAGATATGGTTCTGAAGTCATATTTCAGTAACAATACTTATTTCTGTTACCTTATTTCCGTGTTTCCATCCTTTTTTCCATTCCTAGGAGCAGTTTTACGAATGTCTACCTTTTGTATTAGATTGCAGGCAATTTCCTTACATTGCGAAACCTTCACATATTTTGCACACCTTATTTCAATTTCCTGCTTCTAAAACACCTGCAACATTTTGGTAAACAGTTATATCAAATATTTGTGTTGGAATGACGAGGGTGCGCGGTAATGAGTCACTCTTAGAAAGCACTCCTGTTACGAACGCCATTTGTCACCTCAGTTATAAATATTCTGGCCTAAAACAAAAACGTGGTATTTGTATTTTGCAGAAGGAAATGTAAAGTGGCGTACAATGTAAATGATGTTACGCGACTGTGTTTTAGTCTGTTATAATTAGTTACTATACTCCCGTTTAAGAGTGGTACAGTATGTAGAGGATCTGATCTATCTAAGAACTGTATAAATCTGCTCATGTTTATTCATTCCTCTAAAGGTCCATTCTACACGCTTAATAGCAATCTTGACATTATGCTTAAAAGAGTTTCTGACATAACGAACCGCTTTCGATTAGCGATTTAGGTATGACTTATATTCAGTTGCAAATAAATAAAAAAAATTCAAAATGAACGAAATGTTTAAAATAAAAAAATGGCGATTAAGTATAATCTGTCTTCAATCTGTTTTTAAACTAATCTCTAACCATAATACTTACAGGTTATTGGTTTACTAATCAAAGTGATGGTAGACAATACTCGGTCATGCTGTTCCAGGTTATAAGGTTGACCTTGCATTGGCATGCACGGTCAAAACACTGTGCTGGCAGAATTGTTATCCATTTCCGAGACCCGAAAATTTATAAACTCGAGTCGCAACTTTATTCGGGAGTATAATACGCATTCTTTTCTCAAGAATGGCTTTGAGCAAACTTCCGTAAACAAAAAATCTTTGCTTGAGCGTAGATTTTGACGTAAATGTCCTTCTGGAACATACAATTACTTAGCTGAGTTTTGTTGAATGTATATCATTACAAGAAACGTTCTAAAATATTAGAGATTGCATAAAAACTACTTTTAAAACTAGATTTCTTACTGAAAACCATTCTATAATACTAGTCTATGAGATAGCAGTACACCTCCAGTGTAGGTGACCCCGGACTATTAAAATTCCTCCAAAGATTAATCGAAATCTAAGGCCTGAGGACTCCCTAAAGGGCTCGCCTCCTTAAAACCCCGATAACGCTGCAAACGCCATTTCTGGCTAACAAAATGTTGTTAGCAACAAATGGCCTTTGCAGCGTTACCTGGTGTTTAAAAAGCTAAGCTAAAGCAAAGCTAAAAAAAGCTAAGCTATCTTCACATGTGATTTAAAGCTAAGCTATCTTCACATGTGGACTCGACTACTGCTTATCATCAGGTGGTGTCGAGTCATTTGCTGTGCTTTATGTATTAAAAAAAATTTATAGCTTTAATGATATGCATATAAATGAAATAAACTTTGTACTATCGTCATTTATTTCTCATTTGTTCTGTTTTGTATTTTTAGCTATATATTGTCTGTTTCGTTTTTTGTATGAATATTTTTTACTATATTAAGGTCGATGTTTGAGTGATCACAACAACAGGTCAGTATTAGAAAATAGCAAATGCAATTCTTTTGAATTCTAAATAAAGGTTCAAATCTATCAAGAAACTAGCCAAAGAAGATTATCAATCATATGCAAATTATTTTTAAGTTATTCTCATAATATTGAAGTAAAATGAAATCGATGCCTACATTTTTGGGATTAATTTTATTTTTATTTCATATCAGTTTCCTAAAACAGGTTTTTAAGCGATTTTCAATAAAATTTTAGGACGTATTTCTTAAAATGAACATTAATATTAGTATTTACATTTATTATTGTTATATAACTTCTAAATGTACCAAAAAATGCTCAAACTACGTTGATGTCTTCTAATGGAATCAGCTAGACATTTACCAAGTCCGTCCATTCGTTTCGAGTCGTCTGATAAATTACCGTCATTATAGAGACCGACCTGAAGATAAACAACAGAAGACACATTTTCTTGCTTTGCTGCCTATCTATTAATGTAATATCATTTTCATAACTCATTACCAGCAAAAAGATTTTGTCCCATTAAAACTTCATTTCCTTTAGCTGTTTTTTCTTCTTAATTTATCAAATTATTTGCTTATAGATTATTTTGCTTATTATGTGTGGGCAATGATTATAAGTATGGAGGCACGAAAGATTTTTTTGGAAGGAAATGTCAATTAGCCATGTAATTGAAATGGCCCGATAATAAGCGGTTATCATTGTCTAATAGCACCAGCAACATAGGATTTATATCGTGTAGAATGCAATTCATTAACATCTCTCTGTTCACATCGAATAACAGCAAACGACTTAACGGTCGAATATAATAAAATTTGTTAACTTTATTGTGAGTAGACAAAAAGTATAAAGGTTTTTAACAAACTTTTAACATCTGATTTTTTTTTTATATTAAGTCCAGCACATGACTCGACCCCACCTGATGATAAGCAGTAGTGGAGTACATATGTGAAGATAGCTAGTGATGCATGCGACATACTACCCTAGCTACCCTCACCTTGCTGGCCCAATAAGTGCTTTTTTTACGCCTCTTTTAAAGGAACCCATGTAGTATGAAGGAGGGAATACGTGATTATGGATTCTGCATTTAATGAAAAACTTATCACATGATAAGGGAATAGTAAAATATAAAAAATTCGTAACAACTAAATTTTTATTAGTAGTAAACATCATTATAATTTTAAACCGCTTTTTGACATAAAATCCAGCTAGTAACAAGTTACCTTTGACTTTACTAACGTTTGGGAAATATAGCGTGTCGTTATTCTTGAAACTAATGTGCTACATAAATTTATTACCTGGCGTTCAGATTTGATGTTCGAAAATTTTTGGATTAAAATATCAAGTACTGTTTTAATTAGAGACATGATATAGATCTCCTCATCGTGTTCATATATTTTAATTTGCAGGATTTTATAAAACAAATTTATATTAAATGATAGTCATAGAGTTAGTTATATAATGGACTTTATACTGGGTTCCTCTGATCTTCAAATTCATTTTACATTTTTGTGGGAGTACCATCACGCGAGCTATACGAACAAATCGATATTTGTCGATGGATCTCGCTCTTAGCGACAAAGCTCATGGCTTAAATGAATTAATTATCGGACTTACGTAGATCACAATTTAGCTTAGCACAATTTATCATTAATGTTTATTTTGTTAATTTCAGTTATTTTCTTAGTTACGTGCTTAAATATTATATTATAAAAAGGCGGATTTAAATCTTGATTTTGACAAGATTTGGTTCATTTCTATTCCATTCGGAAAAACGCAGTTCTATTTCTAGTTTTAGTATGAAGATGGCGGAGCCAAATGCCTCAAGTGTCAGTTTTAGGACAAGTAGTGTTCTGAAATCCTTGTGTGAAATAAAATCAACCTTATCCTATTTTGCTCATTTTTATTGAGAACTGACAAGCTAACTGAGTCACCTAGTTACTGTATTTAAATTAAACTTTAGTGATTTGATTGATTCTTTGTTCTAAATTCAAAACATAGAATTCTTTGCCTGTCACTTTCAGATGACTAGCTGGTAATCTAAAGTTGACAAGGCTAATAAAAATGTTGAATGCTATAAATGTGTTCGCACATGTCTTCCTCTTACCCAACAAACATATGTGTAACAGTACAATACATTGATTAATGATCCTAATCCCTTTTATTAGGGTACAAAATATCATTTAATGTTATATTGAATATAAATAGCTTGGCGATAAACGTAGACGTAAATAACGACATGAACATTATTTGTTGGACCAGTTCAGCTTATTACTAGTTTTACTGTGATTGAATAGTGTTTATTCTTATTGATTCTGTTGGCATTGTCTGAAAAAAATAACTTCTTTTGTATTTTACTTCTATAAGAAAGATATAGCATAACTTTAAGAAAAATCAAGCTATATAACAGTGTATGCATTGTGTATAAACTTTGGTACTATTTGGCTCAGGCTGTTCTCAGATATGGTTTTTTTCAGACTTTTTGGCATATTGATAGCTAAACTTAACTTAAAGCTTAAGCCTAGCTTTTTTTGAAGTATTTTAGTAACTTTACAGCAACAAAGCTTATTGTGGTTTTTTTCCGGATTTGCCGTAACTAAGGTTCGAAACGTACGCCTTGTTGCGAAATCGAGTAAATCAAAGAGCAATGTATTTCTACGGCTTAGTCTATTATTAGTAATATGTTTTTTTTCCACTGGATAATCTTTACACAGCAGTAGTATATATCTGAGCTGTTGGTAACGACGATTGATGAACTTAGATCTTAGAAGATCATCAATCGTCGCTTCAGAATATATTCTGAAAATTAAACTATAATCAATGAATGAACTGTTTATTATATGAGGAGGCAATGTAATTAGCTCAACCGATATTAGAGAATTAGCTTACTTATAAAAAACAATTATCTTAATGATACTAAATCATAGGAGTAAATTGTTCAATTGAGATTGATCATAAATAATAATTGCATTTATTAAAAATCATAAAGCACTTTATTTACGTAATGGAATAATCATTTTGTAATCATTTTTAACCTTCAAAAGCTCAGGAATTGCTTGCGGGGTTTCTATGATTATAGATTTAAAAGAACTTCGTAAATAAAGTGCATTATAATTTTGATCCTCATATAACACGAGACTAACGTGGCTCTCTTCACGGTACTTCTAGGTCTGTAGTCTTCCGTGAACTGCTGCCATATTGACGTGAGATAGAATATTAAAATTACAGCGGGTTACAGAGCGAGGCATTTAAGGAGGACTTTCATTTGCACAAGAGAAACAAAGATGTTTTAAAAAATGTCAATATGTGAAAAGTTTATTAAATTTTTTTTTTTCATATTATTATCCTGGCCAAAGTTAGCATCATTAAGAGCTTGTGTTATGATACTAGATAATGGAAATACATATGCCATCTATTCTATATATTATTGGTATATTGATGTAACATGCTTGCTATAGAATATTCTATATGATATCTTAGTTAAAGGCCAGGATTAACTCTCGGAGCACTTCGACCCAATGGCTTCCTTTGTGCTTCTCTTATCCTAACGTCTGCTGTACTGGAGTACATCCAGAATGTACTCGTGTTAAATCAGACCAAAAAGGCCTATTTTCTTCTTACAAAGAGCTTCACAATTATGAAGGAAGTGTTCTAGTCACTGTGCTCTGCACAGAGTACACGGAGTCGATTTCACTAAATTCACATACTTAACGTGATGTAACTTAGATAATTTTTTTAGACTATTTGGCGGCCTGTAACAGCCCAAAGTCACTATCGTACCATTTACAAGGAGACGACTGCTAGCACAGTTAGGCAGTCTCAATCTCTCAGGAATACAATTAAATTGGTCCACGGAAGTAAAATATCTAGGAATTACCCTAGATAAAGAACTTACATGGAAATCACACGTGGACGCCACTATCGTGAAAGCTCTTAGAGTCTTTGCGATGTGCAGATCTACGTATGGGAAGACGTGGGGACTAAAACCAAAGATCCTAAAATGGCTGTATATGATGATGGTAGTTCCAATCATTACATACGGCAGTGTGGTATGGTGGCCAAGAGTCAAGCTAGTAACGTGCCGCAATGCCCTTGCGAAAGTGCAAAGAACAGCATGTCTAGCTATATCTGGGGCCTTTAAAACCACACCTACGGCAGCGATGGAAAGACTATTAGATCTCATCCCACTGCATACGGTCATTGAGACCAATGCAAGGATGACTCTGTATAGACTGACCATATCCGGTGGATGTACACCTGCACCCAGCACTCGGCACACTAAGTTTGAGGAAGATAGGGAATTGGACATGATGACGAGCATGAACTGTGACAAAATGCAGTTGGTGCACGTTTTCAATAAATTCTTCAGGGTACAGATACCAACACGCCAGGAATGGAAACGAGGACTGAACCCCCCGAACCAAGACTGTATTGTGTGGTATACTGATGGCTCTAAAATGGACACTGGCACCGGAGCTGGTGTTCATGGTAGGAACTACGAGCTTAGTCAAAGCATGGGAAGATGGGCAACCGTATTTCAGGCGGAAGCATTTGCCATCATCGCTTGTGCGCAGGAGAATGTGGATAGGAATATCAGAGATAAAACTATCTACATCCTCAGTGACAGCCAAGCTGTGTTGAAAGCTCTAACCTCGCACAGGGTGGACTCGAGGCTGATCCTGAATGCTATACAAACGCTGAACAGGCTCGGTAAGCATAACTGGGTAAGCCTCATTTGGGTGCCTGGACACACCGGTGTCCCAGGCAACGAAAGAGCTGACGAGCTTGCAAGGAAGGGGTCCGGGGAAAACATTGTTGGGCCCGAGCCCTGCGTTGGAATCTCGTACAGTACGGTGCGAATGGCATTTAGGAAGTATGCAGAGAGGATGCAATCAGAAGAATGGGATAAGATTGCCTCTCTCGCACACTCCAAGCGATTTATGTATCCACTTGGAGGTCCGAAGAAGGCGATATGGAACTTACAACGTAACAGACTACGGGGCTTAAGTGGCGCTATTACTGGCCACTTTGGTACCAATAGCATGTTGTTCAAGATGAAACTTGTTGGATCGCCTCTATGTAGGGTCTGTGGGGAGCACACCGAACAAATGGAACACATCCTATGTAACTGTGATGCTCTTGCTAGGAAGAGAATGGGTCTCTTTGGACTGGGCTATCCCAGTCCTGAAGATATAAGGCTGCTGTCTCCGAGTGTACTTAGCAAGTACACCTTGGAGGTATTCCAGGACAGCAGTCAGTAGGATTAGGGAAGCACAAAAGATCCCATTGGGTCGACGTGCACCGGGAGTAATAATCCTGGCCCTACATCAAGATAAGATAAGATAATGACAGTGAGAATTTTTATAAGCAACATAATTTTGTCCCTGTGAGGTTGCAATCATGGTGCATAAAAATTTTTTCTTCTAAGCAAATTAGTCTAGTATTAAAATTTTGACTAGAGAGTTGACGTTTGGTTTAAACCTTCATGGTTTAACTTATCAGTATTCCATATACAAGAATGTTGAGAACACCTAGCGAGGCTTTGGTAGCTTGGCCATAAGTGAGGTCTTTCTAAATTCTATTCCATGCAAGGTTACGCTATATACTCGTAATCAATATTCAGAGATTAAGTAAGTATCAATACAGCATATTGGATGAAAGCGTTTATTTATTCATTATTTTTGAAAATCAAACTGCATTTACTTCATAATAAATATTGTAAGTTGATAAATAGTTAGTGCATCAAAAATATTTATTATATTTGAGTAAAATGACAAAAAGTCTATAAATCAACTTTTCGTATGCCTTGATTGGATTGTTTGAACTAGGTTTAGGTTTCTTAATTAAGTAGAAAGATACCGGTGTAATGTTTCGCTGTATCTCATATTAAGTAAATGACAATAAGCGGGAATTTTGTCCATAAAACGAGAGTAGTGAAAAGAAAATATAAAAATAATATTATATGATGATAATGTTAAAATGAATTCATACTACAAATGAGACACAGAAGAAATGTCACTTTAAGTCACCAAATTGATGCTTGATTATGTATTCCATTTATTCTTCAATAAAGCGATCCTTTTTGAAATGAAATTACACCATTTTCACATCAACAAGTACACTTCAATATACGAAATAAAATATTCATCAGCCAACTGACACATAGATACCCAACAGCAAAAACCCGGTATAAATTTACTTATACGAGTTTTATTTATATGAGTTAATTTAATGTCGTAGTTATAAAATGAATGGATGAAATTATATTTTGTTCGTCTTATTAATCTATGACTTTTACGTTAGGATCAGAACATCATTTTTCGTAGTCTGGATATTTATTTAATAATCAAGAGAAAAGGTATGTATATGTAACTAAATCTATGAACTTTGATTCACCCATACATTAACCTACCAACCGGCTAAGCCGTTTTTGAGTTTTAGCGAGACTAACGAACAGTTATATATATATTTATATATAAGTGACATATAAAGTGGATAATTTTCACACTTTTCTAAAATTTTATCCCACAAATTGTATTTGTATAGTATCCATAAACACTTTTCGTCTACGTGAGAGTCTGGTACCGTACTACGAGGATTGTATGACAGATTACTAGTCTCTTCTTTCCGAAACGTGCAATTACGAGTGTAAGATTGAACACACCCTGTGTTATGTGTGTGTAGATGCGTTACTACGTTGTGTGTATGCTATTGTTAGAAAATTTGCCATTACGCTTTAGTATGTAACTTTTAATAGAATAAAATTTTAAAAGATTGAAAATTTACAATCATATTAAATAAATGTTTTCGGAATAAAATTTAATTACAGTATATACCAAAGTTGACACAGTATATAAGTTTTACATTAGTTTCTCACCGAGTACATTGTACACACCTGGAGTTATAATTAATGGATGTACTAATCACTTGTTTGTTTCTGTTAATTGGTTGATTGCTTGTTTGTTTTAACTATTATTCACACATCATTCTGTAAACAGATGCGGCTTATTACTTAATTAGTACCTTGGAGAAAATTAACGTAAGCTGCGAAGTACATATCAGGAAATTAGATCTTCTATTTTGTATCTTCGTAGATGAAAGCCGAATATTGAAAAAATATTTTTAAAATATGAAATTTTATTGTAGATTTATCTATGAATTTGCAGAGTATTAAAATAACTTCAACAAAACTCAAATATACCCTGTTCATATCATGTTGTTTTGTTATATAAATGTTTAGAAAAAATTTAAGTTGCATTGCCAATTTTTAAACATCCCCTTAACCGGTACTTATTCCGCAAAATTGGCATCATAGTTCCTGTTATGTAACAGGTTAAAGTTTCAACAAAAAAGTGAGAAATTATATTTAAAAGTGTTTTAAACAGATGTGAAAATTTGTGAAAAACCTGCTTAGAAAAGAAAAAATAGTTTCCAAAATAATTTAAAAAATACGTTTCCATTGACGGATATGAAAGATGTTATCTTTATAGTTTTTATTTTTGAAATCCCTATTACAGGGAAGGCAAAGGGAACTGAAGCCCATACAGCTATATCTTATGTAATTATTTCTTTGTTTATGACTCCGGGATACCGCTATAATGTATCCCTTTACTCCATGCAGTTTTTGACAGGAACCGCCATTTTCGAAAATGCAATGTAAGGCGATTACGATGAAATAATACTAAAATGGAATATTATTTTATTGTTTACGATGAAGTTATAAGCAAATGAGAATTAAATCATAGGTGATGTAAAATAAATGAACTTACTCCGAAAATAATTGAATAGAAATGAAATACTAAAAAATCTCTCGTCGATAATAAGAGCTGAATGAGGCGATTTAACGTTCCTTTTGATATGAAACTACACGAATTTCATAACAAAAGTTTCACTACAGCATGATATACGAAATAAAATATATAGCACTCAATCGACCCCGTCATTACGCGCCAAAACTCTTTTCTTATAATTAATGTGTTCTTGTTCAATTCATATTTCTTTCAGGTGTAAATTTAAAACCATTAGCCATAGTACAACAGCCTATTTAGCATAATTAGCAGAATATTCTTTAAAAATTATTCCTGCTTGTCTGTCTGTCCTACTTTTACAATTATTTCCTTATTAGGATATGAATAAGGTAGATTTTTGTTTGGACCAAATGAAGTAAGATGAGTTTAAGAATACTATAAGAGTAAATTGTAAGGCTGGTGCTGAAGTTAATTAAGTCATTAATGCTTGTGACGTGGCTTAACGACCGCCGTTATGATGTTCGTCAGAAGCGACCTTAACGGACTTTTTGATAGGATCAGGACAAAAAGCTATAAAACCTTGTTGGTTTTATCCAGTTTTTGATACCTTCTTCATACTCTAAACTTTTGTCAAAATAGTTCGATTTCTTTATAATATAAAAAGTTTATATATAAAAAAAATTGGACACAGATATATAATTTTAATTCTTAGTTATTTTTTTACTTTTTCTATCTGTTGTCAATAAATAAATAGCAAACAACATTAAAATGATGAAACAATATATAATTCATTCAGTATATAGCTTGTGCCTTTCTTTGCGTGATCGAATCAGAAATGAAGAGATATGAAAGAGAGGTGAAGTCGAAAAAGTGGGCAAGGCCCATTGCTGGGAAGGACGTCGGCCGAAAGGACCTCGAGTACCGGCAGCGTACCGGGAAACGCCGCCTTGGCTAGCCTCCTACAACGATTTGGCTAAAGTCACGGGAAGCCGGAGGATGAAAGGAAGGAAGCTTGGGCGAGGTCGGTGTCCGGCCTCTGTGTGTGTATGATGATGATTGCTGGTGCCTATAGACGGTGGTTTCTTATTATGAGGTAAATGGCTTAGGAAGTAGAAAGCATTTTGTTACTAATATGGATCGCTACGGAAAGGTTAATGGTATACCAGTGTCAGTGCCAGTAACAGAAATTCGGTAACATCTGCCTTTCATTTAACTTAATCAAAGTGAGTCCGAAGGTGAAACGAAAACTATCTTTAATGTTGATAATCCAACATAATCAAAGAAAGTACAAAAATAAGTATGGCCAGGGTCCGCCCTCAGTAGTGTGGCAGTTGTTGCAACAGTTCTGTAGATAATGCTGCTTTACAAAATTTAATTAAAATAATAAATTATTTATTATCAATCATTATCGAGTGCTACCGATTCAAGATATTTTAAAATTACACTCGTCGAATATAATTAAATGATTAAATATATTGTAACTTTTAGTTTTAGACATAATTTTTAGTTTTATTCAATATGAATGGCATATTAACGTGATCCTCACATAAAATATTGTGTGTATTCTCTTTGAAATTAATTTTTAGTAAAGTATTATTTGTTATATAATATCCCATGATAAGTACCGATATTGTTTTGGAGTTAAAATTACAATGTTTAGGGCTGAAGGCCTTTGTGGATACAAAGTGGAAGACAAGAATAATTAAAAAAAAAAGAACTGAGTTCGCAGTGCACCAGAATCTTCGTACCCAAAGCGAACAATCATATCGTATTTATACAAAAATACGCCTCACTTTTTCTATCAAGACGAAAAACCTTTCGAATGTTTCTGAATATGGATTAGTCGCTTTTTATAAAATGTTGATTAATTTTCATATAATAATTTTTCTTTATTCTTTTTTTACTGGAAACGCTCTCGCGCCTAAACGACTGAATAGATTTTATACTTGATTTTCGCAATAGCAATAATATAAGACAATTGCTAAATGCAACTGTATTTATTTCGTTCCCCAGCGAGCAATCTTCATCTGGAAATAAGCATTAAGATAACGGTATCAAGGTATACTCAGCAGAAATGAGAAATAGGTGACATCAAAGTGTTCTCATTTCGTAAAATGGTAGATTCGGAGAATTAAATTAATTTAACATTGTTATAATTCTCACTGGGGTTTGTTTAAACGCTTCTAGTTTAAGTGGAATATTCTCAGCAGATTTTCTTTTGACGTGGGGAACTACCTGACAGGTTTACTACTATAGGTTTTGATTAAATAAATATTACAGTTTTAATTTTGAATGTTTCTGTCTTACAATTAATAATTATGTTTTTATTGAATAATAACAAAGTAAAGAAAAATGAAATATAATATATGGTCACTAAATAAAATCCGTTTAGCGTCAAATTATGAACAATTAAAACATTAAATATGTTAGGTTAAAAATTAAACGATATAAATAGGGAAAAATACATAACAAACTTAACTCCATTAGTGTATATGATTCTTACTCAACATCTTTAAATGTTTGTTTCATAATCATTCAAAAACGACTCATTGGATTAAAGTAATTATTATTATAATAAGCTCGCAAACTGTTTTTAAGAGCACGTATAGGTGGAAGTAGGAATAGTAACGTTAAAACATTTACACACCGATACCTTTAAAATGTATATGATTAGTATGAACTTTACTGTAAAATCAATAACGTGTAGAATTCACATGAAATGAAGCTTTAAATGTGTTCCATCTTTGAAGATGAGATTGAATCGCTTATTGAATAAAAGGTTGTTTTTAGGTAAGCTAAAGTATAAAGACTGAATAGCACTTTAAGGGTATGCTCATCAACATCTATAAAAAGATCTTAGTGAGGCAATTAGCAGATCGTGAAGATAATGTACAATTAATTATTGTTTCCCCGTCAAAATAGTTTTATTTCAGCACTTTATACTTTTCTTAGTTTCTAACATAACGAATTTAGCTTAGATTATGTTGGTTTACAAACATGGTCTGAAATGGAACCTTTAAGCTGTGGATGACGTTAATAACCCCAGTCATTAATATCGCATGTTTTGAGCGTGACGTACGGAATTTCAAAAGGTTTTTTAGACAATAACAATTGATATAGTGTCATGTAAAATACGAGTTGATCCTGACAAATCGATTATATTAGACATGAATATTTTGCAGAATACAGTTATCCATTATAGTCTTTTAGAATTTGTCTACAGTGTTCAAAATACCCTGTACACACAAGTTTTGGCGGTGTCATAACGTAAATACGGTTGATAACATTAACTTGCTTACAACAAGTAATTCAAGTCCCTTGTTATATCTCTGATGCAACCCAGAGTCACCCTTTTGACCCAATTAAAGTGGAAGTACCATTTTGTTAGCTTAAAGGTTACTGCTTACCTCAAGAGAATTCTTCTTGACTTCATCTGGTATTTTATTCTAGACCAAATTTGTAGCTATGTTTATATTAGAATTTATCTTTCGTTTTCCTTGGAGCAGCATTCCCTCAATTTATCGGATGATAAATATTAGGGTAAAGTATTTCTCTTGTATCATATACAGTTGTAAGTAATGCACCGATTTTACCTTTTTCTAGTTCATTATTGGCTTTGTGTACTAAAACTTCATCATCCTCAACTTTAAGACCTTTGATAAGAGATGGTTCGAATATAACAAATAGAAATACGGATGTATATTTATTCAGAAACATTTTAAGGCAAACTCTTGCACAATATCAGAGCGACTGAATAATTTGAAAGAAAAGAATGTGATTCTTTTAAATCTATTATATAAAATAAATTCTTTGTAAAAAATTATTTCAACTGTCAACAGAACAATACGCCTTTATATTCTAAAAGACAACAGCCCTTAAATGGAGAATAAAGTAAGAATTTGTTTATGAATAGCATTTTGATAACAAATTGTAATATTTTGACGAATCTTTTGTATTTTTGACAATTTAGTAAGAAAAAGATGTTTCAAGCTGTTCTATTATGTATGAAGAAGACAAAATTTATTAAAATATATACGTAAAACAATGAATTTCACCTGAGATAAACATAAAAAGTAGTTGTTACTACTTTTAGATAAAATTCATGAAGTAGTTAAAGAAGAAATGGCTTTAATTATATGTTTAAAAGATAAACACATGGGTATGGAACCCATGAGTTTATCTTTTCAAGAGACGTTGAAAAGGCAGTTTTTAGGCCGCCAAGGTGGAGGTGGCTAGGGCTGTATATCGCATGCTCAACTAGCTATCTTCCTATATGGACTCCTATTACTGCTTACCATCAAGCTGTGTCGAGTCATATATTGTACAGGCTTCGTAAAAGGTACGTTTAAACTAGGCTTATAAGTCATTGCAGGAGGTTTTGTTAATATCATACTTTCATTTGTGTCAACATATAACTTCTTTATGGGTAGCGTGTACTCTTGGGATTACATGAGCATATAATAATCATTAAAATTAAGAGCAATGGAGAGGGCTAAGTTTGGAGTTTTTCTGCGTGATCGAATCGATAATGATGAGATTTTATTTTACTTTTTAAGTAACTCATGTTGTATGAAAGAGGGAATACGAGTGCCGGTTAGGCATTCTACGCTCTCCCTGGCAACAAAGAAAAGAGTCATGAAATGTCTTTGTGCGTAAAGTAGAAGTGGAAAGAGTGAAAGAAGGACTTTGTAATTCAGAACGCGTGCTCCAGAGTAGGAAACTCTACTTACTTCTTTTTCCTTAAAACATCAATGCTACCCTTATAAGGTTTCTTCGATGACCTTGAAGCCTGATCTTCTAAAACGTGGAGGTGACCAACCTAATGAAGGGTTTGTTAATCGAAAATATACGCCTTACCTGCCTCTTTGGGGAAACGATTCTAAATAATCTTCCAAAATTTAGCATGAGGTTGAAATATTACAGAAACGCTTTTAGAATACATAATATTTGCTGTAGAGCCTCTCGAAGCCTGATAAAGGGGGATATATGTTAACGGAGCAAGTTATTCGGGTTCTAAACGTTTCGCCCGTCGTTATATTCCGAGGCAACTTCCATTGCTTTGCTTAAATTAGTTTAAAATATTGTTACACTCTACTCTATAGGGAATATTTAAATTTTAGAGATTCGAAATTAATTATTTAATTGTCTATAAAACAATGTAACTCAAACATTTTAAATAAAACTAAACGCCGCCTTCATAACACTTAAAGTGCAAAAATAGTTAAATTTCAGTACTTCAAATGTATATAAAATCATTTTTTGGAGTCTGGACTCGATTTTCTATGCTTTCTGGAAAAACTTAGCAGTCCAAAAAACACTTCTAAATTAAATCAGTACTCCAATTGAAATATTTCTGCCTTTAAAGTATTTTAATATCTGTTTTTTAGATCTCTTCTAGACAATTCAGAAATAATGTTGGTAATTACACATAATAGTACATTATGAACCTATCTTAGAAACAACAGTGGTTAATGACAAGTAGATCAATATGAATTAACTACTTATTCGAAAAAATACGAACTCAAAACCAATCTTTTAAAGAAAATTAAAACGCCAAGCCAAGAGTCAGTTCCATTTTTTTAATAAATTAAAGTAGAAAAACCTGTTTTGGGCTGAAAATAATTTAAAATAGTAGTTACACCATTCTCACAGAGCAGTTTCAAAATTGTTGTTAACATTTTATACAAAGGATATTTTTTGTAATTACGTCAAAAATGCGACACTTGGAAGTAACCCTTTAAAACAGGACAAATATTTTACTTAATTTAAGGAAAGAGAGGAATACTTTTGTACACATTTTAAATAAGTTGTCAGTGATAATATAAAATATATATTATCACTGGCAACTAGTTATTCTGAAGCTTTCATCCGATATTACATAAAGTTTGTAAAAACAATTCCTTCGGTTTCCTTCCTTTAATAAAAAGGTGTACAGTGCGCGTTAGGGAAGACGATTAAAACCACTGACAGCTCTCATAAGACTATATAGTCAATATAAGATTTGTTACCTTACACTACAAACTTTTTCATTGGTTCATTCGTTTGCAATGTTTTGGACCAGCTGTATAGATGTTGACTTATTACAAATAAATTTCTACGCAAAGAAATAGATTGATTAAGCAGAGACAAGGATCAATTTTATTTAGATAAGGTCTTCATTGTGTCTGCAGAATGAAATTATCCTGTAGCCTTTATCTAAGATTTTGTTGATACTATAGGAAATGACAGAATTATTTTTTAAATTAAGTTAAGAAATGCTTGAAATTTTTTCTAATTTCTATTCCGTATATATTTATATATTTTATTTTATATCTACCTAAAACTAAATTCTTTGAGGAAACCTGTATCTTGACAGGAAACCTTTGATACGACCCTTAATGTATTCAGAACCATGATGGTACGGTCAGTACGGTTATAACAGTTGGGAATGAGCACCTCGGTACGTACTTTAATCAAATTTTACGACGGATTCTATCTTTTATCAGAATCTTAAGCGGAGATATGAAATACACAATGGTTGCTTCGTGTACAAAGAATATTGGTGAGATATCACTCTTTAGGGTCATGGCTAGTGAAAAATATCCTGACTTAATAATTACTTAAACCCAAATATTTATTGCAATCCATATTGTGTGAGGTTGAGTAAGAGTCACAATATAAAATATTTAAATACAATTGGAATTTAATTTGTAACTTGATTTTTCACTTTCATGAGTGATTTTAGAGACCTTTAAACGTGACTGGCGCATTTATCCAGGTTATTTATAGTTGACAAAACTTTTATTAGTTGGTTTGAATCTGACATCTTTATCTACTTCAATTAGAGAAATGATTAGAAAAATAGCTTAAGTTTTAAAAACTTGTACTATAAACAATTTTAGACCATGTTTTGTAATTAAACGGCTTCAGTTTCTTGTGCGTTGAAACTTTCAGAGCTTCTTTCTTCAACAGTTAATTAACGTATTATTTTTGAGAATAAACGTGAGACACAAATTTTGTGTACATTATATATAACATATTTATAACTGAATCACTCAACTTTGTGTAATCTCTTATATTATTAAATTATTTAATAAAAACCAAGTGTAAACGCTTGAATGTTTTACACAATATTTAAATGTTAACTCAGTTCAACCACTGGAAAATAAATGAACGTAAAATAAGTGAAAATAAACTATTATATATTTTCTGAGACTTCCATAATAGCACTCGGCATTTCAATGGAATGCAATCGGTACGTAATGACCCGAGATGTTGAACTGCAAATTCTGAGTTGAAAATGCAGCTTACCGTCCACTGAATATTGCTCGTTATAAATATTAAAAGCGCTTTTAGGGAATAAAAGCTTATATATTACCTTTATGATCGAGAATCTTGGTGAAATATTAATATTGTTCAGATATAAAACTCTAATAGCAATAGCATGTAGTAAAGTAGTGATTTTTCTTAGAAGCATTGGTAGTGACACGACAAGGTAAGCAACAGGAGTCCATATGCTAAGATAGATAGTGTAATATTCGACATGCTCATCTTACCGGCTTAAAAGCTGTTCTTTTACATGGCTCTTTAGAAAGGTAATATAAAAAGAAGGCTATACGAATTTCATACCAGCCCAGGTAAAAATTCCACGCTTTAATCTTTATAAAATTCATTACAGTTGGTAGTTCAAGTAAAATAAAGAAAATTCTTATTCATATATGAAAGGATCTCAAGAAACTCTCATTGTGTTCTCGAACAAAAAGTCAAATAAGCGAGGAAGCTCCAGTGTTCAGAAACAGAATTTATTTGCACAATGAAACACAATGTCTGTCTTTCTTTTAGCATGGGTGGGAATGATGAGCTCTGTCGTTAAACAAAGGAAACTTCACGTTGTTAACGGAGAAGATTCTGTAATTTATGCCCTTTATGTGTAAACACAATGTTGCTTGTTACCACTTGTAAAAGGCTACGATGTTAGTGCTTTGCAGTTACAACAGTTTTATGAAGCACTAGAGCACGTTCTGTTTTACTTTGACAAGAATCAATCAACGTGAAATGTTATCACTAGCAGCTAAGTGTGTAGTATAGTAGTGAATCCAACTAACTTCACTTTTAAGCTTATAGTATTTTACGCCTTATAAAGACGTCATTCATGTCTCTGTTTCTCATTACTCAATACGTTGTTAAGTCCTTTTATTTTGGACTAAAGAAAATATTTTCAAAAATAAAAAATGTTTTAAATCAATAATATTTTTTTTAAGTATGTTAATTTTATTATAATATTCTTCGTTCTATGTTTCTGCATATGCAACGAAATATAAAACTAAAAGAAAGGAAATAATATACTAACTTAACCTAACTTACCCGCGGCTTCGCCCAAGTGACGTACAGGTAAAAATTGATATATTTGTAAATAAACATCAATTACGGCACGTGCACTCACTTTCAATTGAATTAAAAAACTGGATAATCTCAAACAAAGCAGTAATTATGAAGGTCTGTGTAAAATAATGGGATGACAGATGCCTGTTTACATAATATCTATGAGAAGAAGTGAGATTTAAATGAAACTAAAAGGATCATTAGGATTCTTTCAGTGGGCTTGTGTGGCACCCATTATCACTTTTTTGTAAACCCAGCTTTTGTCATGGGTCAATAGGTCAAAACTGTTTTGTGGATAATTCCATTTCTTCAGCTATGTCGTAATTGCTGATATGCCAATCTTACTCCAATTTTTCAAAAAGACGAGACCAGAGCGGGGTGCATCTTTCACATCAAAATTCCCGGATTGAAAACGATTAAACCAATTTTGTGCTACTCTTACTGACACTGCACTAGGTCCATAAACGTCACAAATATTTTCCTTTTTTGTAATAACATTTTTAAATGTAAATTTCTTCATTCGATTAGCTCATTTTGACAGATAGAAAAACAAATGAAAATAAATGGGAAACAAAATTTTCTTAAATTGATTCTTTTTTAAATGTCACCTTTTTAATGTCATGGAAACCAGCCAGATACAAATAGTAGAGCCAAAGATACTTTATTACAAGTTTATACATAATGTATGCGAAAAGTCTTTTTCCCTGACCTTATATATACTGTTATTAAATGTAAATGAACACGAAGAACTTTGAATTATGAAATATATAATTAGATGGAAAAATAATTACACTTTTTATTTATTTCGCTAAAAATGAAAAGCATTAAAAATTAAAATTAACTTATACCAGCCATTACTTTGCTGCTGAGATAAATGTTATAAATAAAAATGTGATAAAAAAAACACTATTTCTTTATCTCTTCTATTATTAACAGAAAAGCTGTCTAGTTGTATATAAATTTACCTAATTTGAATAAAATATTTTGATTTTGACATTAAATGAAACTGGTCTTAGTGCAACTATATCTTAAATATCCGCGAAGAGTCCAAAGGCAAGAGAAATTAAAGTGTTTAATTCGGTGTTTACAACTAAAGATTTGTATAAGATGAAATCCAAATGAAATCCCCGACGTGTACTGTGAGTCCCAGAGGAAAGTGTTGGATTGTTACAGCTGCTGCCTTTCCGTGACCAGAAATGATCATGAGTAGGAATAATACGGTGACGGTAAGCATACGTGTCTATCATCCTAATACCAAGGTTGTATTTGTAAAAGTAAAGACAAATATCCATATGTCTGTCTCTATTCAGATCTGGAAGAATCACTAAAGGCTGTATGTAATGATCACAAATATAAATACCTTTTACTTTGACATTTATTATCAAACCAGTTAGGTACATTATTTATTTAAGGTTTAATAGTAAAATGAATGGGAATCTCAGCGGGTTTATATAAATATAATATATAATGATTAAATACGAATCCATCAGAACAAGATGTCGCCTTTGATTACAGACAAAGTCATATATCCTGTTAGAATCATAATGTAGTAACTAATTTCGTACCTGTAGTTAATGTGAAAAGGAACAATATTCTTGTTTGATGCTAAACCATTGTTTAGTTTAAATGCAACAACGTGATCACCGTTTTTTGCTGTTAGAACTCTGAGGACTTGGACAATATGCATTTTGATTATCGCAATTGAATTGCTAAATGTAAAAGTGTATAGGATTTGATATAAGCTCTCGCTTAGCTATCGAGCGTATTTGTCAAGTCCCATACATTTTTCATTTAGCGATTCGATTGAGATTATCAAAATGCACCTTATCTAGGCACTCTGAATTTGCTTCTATTTTGTCACTCAATTTATATTAAAGTCAAAATAATTTAAAAAATATATGTAGCTTGTGTTTGTATCACTGATATTTGCAAATAAATTATTGAGAAAAGGATAAAACTTATACGTAATGAAATGCAACATACCTTTAAAAAAATAAAAACAAGAACTTTTGTTCATTTCTAAAGCTGCTTCAGAAACCAAAGATTCTTTGTTCTGAGTGAAACCTCAAAGCCGTTAGACTGCACAGGAAATTGCTGTTTAAGGACTGAAAGAATATGATGTATTTTCCTTTTTGCTTGACATGGCACTCGTGAAACCAGCAAATCTGAAAAATTTTGAATATACTAGCTTAAGCGTATTGAAAGACACTTGAGAAATTGTATTTGAACGTATTTATTAGTTTCTAACTGTTCTAAACCAAAGTAGGAATATTATTTAGATAGTGTAAATTTACAAATGTGTATTTGGTTTTCATGTGTTTTATATCCATTAGAGTACCTTATTGTGGTCAATAATCTTTCATTATGTGTATCAACTTTCTTTACCTGGGTATATTGATTTTTCCTTTTCGATAATTACTGGAAACGTAGCAATTATAAGTTTTCTTAGCTAAACCATTAGATCGCTGAAGCTCGAAACTTGGAACAACTAAAATATATTTAGGCAAATTTTCCCTTTGCTTCAACTAAACTGTTACATGAACTATCCACGTTAATATATTCACAGTATTTTTAACAGGCTGGACTTATAATTCATAAATAATTTATAAAGTACCTATCTATATTTTTAAGACATAGTTTGGCGTCAGTTTTCCAAAATTTTCTAAAGTGATCGCCTTGATTTATTTAGAGGTTTCTGTAAAGTTATATTGCATTCTTTCAAATCACAAAAGTTTCAAGACAAAAGATAAGTAATATAAACGCTTCTTATAGAATAATGTAATACGTTGTAGTGCTGTGCTCCTGCAGTAAGGTCACTGGCGTTCATCGCAGCAGTTCTGTGTAAGGACTATTGGAAACTCTATGTCAACATAAGGGGTCTTTTGATTAAGTCTTACTGTTACTGATATTACTGATAGCGACTGTTACTAATATTACTGATAGCGACTGTTACTGATAGCGCCTTCTTGTTGTTTGATAATGTTGTCAGTAGCAAAAAGTTAACGTACACGTGTGGACAAACAATTTTTGCCGAAGAAGTTTTTTGTAAAATAATTTTTTTTTGACATTCACTTCTTCAGCCAAGTATTTATGAAAAACGGTATTTTGTTGTAATAAAAGTTTACCGGTCATCGACAACGCAACTGTAATAAAACGATAACATAATTTTCTACTTGCTTTTTAATTAACTGTTTAGTGCTCAATTTGCATAAAAAAGTAGACAGGAGAGTCGTAAAGTCTTATGACCCTTGATAAACCCTTATCAAGGGCTGATGTTAAATTATATTTATCTCGGGAACTGAGATACACGTAGTCATTAGCTCAGATCATTTAAGGTTGGTGGCACTAAGTCGTTAAAAATCATTCAGATGAAACTGATTACGAAAAATAACATATTATTTATATTTTATAAGTAAGTTGAAGAATGACCAAAAAAAATCAATCACTAATCGAATTTACAACACATTATAATTTTAAGAGAGAAAGAATTAGAAGTTTTAAAAGATATGATAAGGAACAAAATATTTGAAAGTGGCAGAACTAAACTACTTGCTATTGATATCGACATAGACACATGCTTACATTGCAGACCTTGCAATAATCAGGGTAATACTCAGCTTTAAAACCGATTGTATGGCTATTTAAAATTACCAATTGATGTTTCAATACTGAAGTAGACCTCCCAAGATTATGTACACCCTCATAGTGATTTAAACGCTCATGTCTTTTATTGTATCCACGATTAGGTACATAAATAGGTTTAATAGGATATGTTGTCTTTGGTGAGGGGGCATGATTCCTTCAACCTTCATTATCTTTCAATATGATTCCTTTTTACTTTACGCTAACTCTACGCTAACTACTCTAACAGATTACTGTTAGAGTAGTTAGCGTAGAGTTCAAATCATTATGTATTTTCCAATCTATTTGGGTTTTTTGGAAACTTTTTGCATTTGAGAAAAATATTCTACATTCTTTGTACTATGCTTATTGGAAGTACAAACTTTGCTCCACGAAGACTGAGTAAAGCATACGATAATTTTTTACCTCCCTAATTCCTGAGGCTGACGATGATATAAATATTGTTTCTAGTTCAGGTTGTTCACATACATATTTATATATTCTACATGAATGCAGCCAGCACTCAAAGAGTACACGGCCTCGAAAGATATTTCTAGTTTATACATTTAAAATCTTGTTTTGAAGAGTCCTTGTTCGTTAGAAGAGAGGTTAAAGCTAAAGGGGGTAGTGCATAATAGGGAGATTGGAGGCCATTTTTTGAAATTTGATAGTGAAATTATCAAAAATTGATAAAAGATGTCTAATGTAAACAACTTTTTCCGCATTATGCATTTTGTGGTATGGTGTATATGGTGTTTTTGTTTTGGACAAGAATATGGTTGAAAAGCGGGAGATTAGCAATAAGGAGAGAGAGAGAGAGATATGAGAAGGAGAGATTTTTCTTTGGGTATATAAGTTCTTATAACGCTGTCTTGAAAGAATTTAACTTATACTTAACAAAGTTTTACAATAAACGGTGTGCCCAACATGTATGGCAACAACAAATAGTATGGATTTTTTCGGCCTACAGCCTTAGTATAAATAGATAACCGTTATATACCATACATTTGGATGAATGATTAATGAACGCTTAAAGAATATACATACAAAAAATATTTATTTATTTAAAAAAGTATTATTACATTGGTTGTAAAGACGGAAAGTGGAATTTACAGTTGGAAGTTAAATTAAATTACGTTAAAGAGACAAATTCTAAAACTGAAAATATGTCATCATCATCATCATATCACCCGAGTGACGTCAACTGCTTCCCCTGAGGAACTCCAAACCGCTCGGTCCTTCGCTGACCGCATCCATCAGAAAATATGTAATTTACCTTAAACTTTCATATTTCTTCCAAACGGGCTATAGTTTGCAGTCGGCCCTGAAATCCCGGCAGGTATTTTAGGGCTCTCCTTACTACACTGAGCGTGAAATTAGAGCACGTGGTCTTGACATTTCATATATTATCATTTCCCCTTTGCTTTTGTACCCGAAACTCGCTCAGCTTTGCGAAACGTTTGGATTTTAAATTGACAACATTTCGTCTGTCTAATTCAATTCTTTGGGTATCGTATTTGAAAAAATCTTAATCTTTTTTAGTTGAATAGGATCATCAATTGCATTGATTTTACTGTAAGAAAGTATTATCTTGAATGATTATTTATTTGATGATCGTATTCAACTAAAAAAGATTCATGAGAGTCATGAGACCTATCAAACACATTAATTCTTGTCATGAAAAAACTATATTCTTTAAATCTTGAAACTTTTTGAATCACGGAAGTGCTCGAGATAACTAATTTTGATTAACCAATCCAGGGTCTAACCATGATGAGAATAGCTTTGTTTTCGTTATCTAAGCTATAGCGTTCAACCACAACGCCAACGAATTCCAGACTACGCCAACGAGAACCTTATTTTTAGATTGGGTAAAGGGTATTATCCAAGGTTAAATATAAAAAAACCCATACCAACAACAACGCACGTATGCTAACAAGCATCGCGTGTCAGTCGTAACAGCCAGCAATAAGCGAGGGTATTCCCATCGAATGCATGCTGTTAAAAGTCACAGTCTACAGTACTAAAAACAGCTAATTATAGCAGTGCTATTTTTATCTTTTATTTTAGAATTAACTTTAAGAGCCTCTTAATGGCTTAGGATTTAAATTTACAAGGGTAGTAAATGTTATGATCATATTTACCCCACTCACCCCTACTGCAGCGACGTACAGGAAATAATAAAAACACCACGCGACTACCAGTTAATACCTATTCTGTATCTAGACTAAGGTATTGGACTAAATTAATCTAAGCACCATCTTTTGAGTAGGTTGGTTGTACGTAAAAACAATTACTGTATAAATTCATTGGTCAAGCAAAATTCGCTCCTCTGGAAGTTAAGCAGATTACTGCTTACTTATATTAATAAGAGAACTATCTTTTTAAAGTTAAAGAACATTTACGCGAAAGTACGCCACCATTTAAGTTAATTGTTCATTTGGGAGGTGCAATTTGGTTTGGGTTTCGGTGACGTCATGGAACGATTATACGAACAAATTAAATTTTTATATCCAGCAGGGAGATCCGTCGTACACGACTTTTATTAAGCTTTTTAAAAATTGTGAGTTATTTAATAGATTTTAACTAGTTCATATTAATATACGCGAATTAAAAACTAGTAATAATCATTCAGCATTACATATGAGGTCAAAATTAAAAAGGATCATCAAATGAACATTCATTTGATGTATCCTTTTTAATTTAGACCTCATAACTACTTACTTAAACATGTAAGTAATAATAATATAGTATTTTTTATCTCATTATCTTAACCAACAGCTACAAACTACTGGATGCATTGAGCTGCTATTTACACTAATAATTAATATGACGTAGACGCGCTAAGGAAAAATTTTCGTTAATTCAACTCCAAAAATAAATTTATATTAAAATCAGTTTAAATATAAATATCAAACCTCTTTTTTGAAATTATAATAAGGTTCCCGTTAAAAAGTATATTTTTGAAAATTAAACCCTTAAAGGGACGAAAAAGATTTGAAATTCGAATAATGAATTTTGACAGCTGTTATGTTGTTATGACACATAAGTGCTCGTTAAGAATTTTTTGAATATGGTATGTTGATTTATTTATCAAAGTTTGACTAAATCGTAGTATCATAACTTGTCACAAATATTATAAATATCATTTTGTTCCAATTTGTTTTTTATGTTGCTTGCTCACGAGCTAGTTCGTAACGAAACTTAGTAGTAACAGATTAGTTAAAAATACGGCCTACAAAGAAGTTTTATAGACAACATTTTGGTAATAGTCATACCATTAAATGGCATATAAACTTAACAATCGTAATTTTTACTGGAGCAAAGAGGCGGGTAAAAGTTATAGTCCGCAACAACGGAAAAAAACAAAATCGTGTATTTCACGCGGGCGAAAAGCTAATTCTTATATATTTTGTTACAGAAAGCAATATCAAAAGAGACAAGTCGCGGTTAGATTAAAAACAAGTCAATTATTTTATTGAGTTTGATCCACATTGGACTCAAAGACTCCATATTCGACTTTGTGAGTATGCAGTTATTGGAAACAGAAACCAACTTATTGATAATCCCTAAGAACAGCCTCCTTCAACTGAAGTACTGTGCGTGTACAAAATGGCGGCGAAGTATACTTCTTTACTTGATTAATTAATCGCGGACTACCTTTAGCCTTGTTTGAAGCGTAATCTCTGCTCATTACGATCCATTTGGTTTTGGCGTTTCTTTCTAACGTGCTAAGTGTGAGTGAGAGAGTAGTATTTCCAAAACAGGGAGCACTGAGCAAGAGTGGGAAGTACAGCGATTAAGCCATTAATTTGGTTGATGGACGGAAGGATCTATTTTTATTTGTATTTAGGCGCGAAATTAAGAATGGAAATCCGGTGCAGGTTGTGTAGTTAGTATATAACAATAACTATTGACTTGTTAACTTGGTTTCGACTTTGGTTTTGATTAAGGTAATATTCTTATAGGATTTTATCTTACATCTACCATCATCATGTAATCGTGTTAACAATTTCTTATCTGCATTCAAATCTTCTCAAAAAATAATCTAACGTTAAGACGACTAGACATCGAAAAGTAACTCAATCACAATATCATCATATTTGACAATATTTTTATTTACGAGAAAAATCTCATATAAACTTAGTATATAAAGTAAAGGATCAAATTAGTATATAAAGTTTTTTTTAAGTGTTGCTATTTCATAAATAACAACCACTTATACGAACCAAGCCATATTCGACTAGTATCGTGATGTTAAGGTCCAAACTTCACCTGTGTATTTATCTCCAGCGTAAGAAAGCTTGTGCAGCAGCTTGTGCTAGTTCTTGTGCTTTGAGCCAGCAGTGAGCTGATAGTGTTGATGAAGACATGATTATTTTTAATCAATAGTCATTTAAACTCATGGAAACTCATCATGAGTTTACGATTGCTGACAATAATTTACTTCGAATTAAAATTGGGTTGCTTCTCAGTGCCATTTATTACTTACACATTGGTGAGTTCCCACGCTACCTAACACGCACATTATCTGTGTTGTGTGTTGCAATATGTCTGAAAGATTTGGCAGTTCATGAAAATTTTGTTTGTAATTTTGACACTTGAGGGGATTATTAGCCATTGTATTCATGGTTATTTTATTAAGTTAATTATTAAGACTTTATAATTATCTATCATACTTTTTATAGAGTGTCTTTTGTATTAAAAAACCACAGCAGATGCCAGACACATAGTGAGACAGAGAGAGATTTTTTTTTAAATAAATTAATATGTACGTAAAAAGTAATTTATTCAACATAATTGCTGTATAAACATTAATTTAATTAAGAATTAAACGTGCAAGTCTCTACCATGCACCTTTCATTATCCAATTCAGTGTTGCTCACATGAATAAACATGAGACGTGAATATACTATGATAATGGATATGCTATGATAATGGATATGCGGACATGAAATAGCCTTATTGCAGCGCGCAATCAATGTAGAACATGTTACAGCATGTAGGTTAATTAGGGTGACCATCTGTGGATGTTATTTATTTACTGCCGTGTCTTCTTGAATAGATCAATAGCGATGAATGTAAATCAAATGAAATATTTGTGTGATACAGAAATTGTTCTTGTGAAAGAAAATTACGAAGCGATAAAGTTTGATGATGAAATAAACAGATAAGAATCTCATTCTATTGTATCTTTAATACTTTAGTAATGGAGTTCATAAAATACTTAATAGATTTTTATTATATTTCTTATTGGTTGTTACCCGAGAGAGAGTTGAGACCCGAGCTGGTTGTTCACTTAAAGTAAAATTTATTAGATTAGTATCAATTTTGTAAGGAACTACAAAATGAGCCCCTATATTATTGTGACTTCTCTACATAACATATACAAATAAAATACGCTTATGATGGATGGGTGGAAATGGTCACTTTGTTTTTGAAATTATCGCTACCATGATGTCAGACTTATGACCAAATGATTACATAATTTAGCGATTTATTTAAGAATGACTTTTGTATAGAAAAAAATTATTTATTAAATTTTCTTAATCCCAGCAAATGCAAAGTTTAAGTCACCCTAGTTTAATTGTATTGCATAAGACGTTGGCCTAAAGCCGATGACAGCTGTGTAGTATGTTATTAGGCTTTATCGGACAGTATTTACGAATTAACAAAAGAATTATTCTCCTATTCAATAGAGTGTGGGCGTAGATTAACCCACATTCATACTGGGAATCGAACCAGGACTAACGCTGAATTATTAATGCTTTGAAGACACTCGATTGATATTTTGGATAAAATCAATTTCAGAAATTAGTTTTTTACTAAGAGGATAATATCAAAGACAAAAAACTACTTTAACAGATAATAAACGGGAAAACTTGAATTTTCCGCCAGATAAACTCACCGTACTGAGTTTCAATAATCTATATCTAATTGGTTTTGAATACTAAGCATTTCAATTTGAAATTTATTATATATATTATAAATATGAAAAAATCTAACGCTTCTGAAGCAAATCCACTCGTAGTTTGATTTTGATTTACTCAAATCCATAATAAATATGTGTCAACTTTTTTTTAAAGCGAACGACTATATATATCTATAATACTTTGGCAACTTGTCAAGTTCATTTATTTAACCGGAAAGGAACCAACCCAACATTTCAGACAGAGGACAAATGTTCCCAACCCGTAGCAGCTGCGCCACGTGTGGGTATGTGCACTCCAACGGAGAGGGTTGATTTCGTTATAAAATTCTCCATGTTTTCACAGGTGAAATATTAATTGCTTTTTAATTTGAATTGTTTCTGTAATTTAACACAACTGTTACATGTACAGCTTTTATGCAATATTAATGTTTTTAAGCTCTTTCTTATTATACAACTAATCTTACATACTAACATACTAATTGTAGCCTGTTGAGTCAAATTAAAAAAAATCCTTATTTTTTTTAGTATGGAACAAAAATGATAAATTATTTATTATTATACTCCAAGAACATTATATTGAAAAAACTCGCCTCTCCTTATCTCTATTTTACCTCACCTTTATGAGTAGGAAATAAAGTATATTATTTTTAGTCATATTCGCCAACTTGTTCGAACAATAATGTCATGGTATTTTGTATAATTATTTCATTTAAAAAACGAAAATTACAAAATAAAATTAAAGTCAATAATCAAACAATCATATAAAAAAGTAAGAACTGAAGAAAAAACAAAAGAAGATTGTGACTTCATTCCTCAGTACTCAAAAGAGGTGGCATGTGCCTCATGCTACGAAGCCTTCTTGCTGGTTTGGGCGTGAACAGTAAAGAAATAACATTATTTCCCTGGCACTAAGAAAAAGTAAAGAAATATTTACAAAGAGATAGGAAAAATCTTTCAAAATAAAAAAATATATATATTATATTCATGTGTGTAAAGTTGAATAAAAAATTACAGTTTATTCTTGTTTCATCGAGTAAATGCGACTCGAAGCGTCAATCCGAATTTAAAAACAGAAAATTCATTTCTCCTCATCATTCATTCATAAAAAACGTTATGTGAACTTTTTACTCAAGCTCAAAAAGTTCCCATAACGTTTGTTTTTATATGCTTCGGTTGAAGCGCTGTGCCAGCTTGATATTATATATATAATAAATATACCACTATACATATATGTGTGCATTTTAAGGTATAGGTAATATTATCAACACTGACTAATCAAACTTCAAACTAACTCAATCAAACCTTTCCATTAATTTCATTTATACACCAAAAAAGGTGCCGCTAATAAATGAACTTGATAAAAAGTTCTCAGGATTTGATTCTCACACCGAATCTGATTACATTCATTAGAAATTCAAGGTAAAGAATTTTCAACACGCACCATTTGATTTTCCATTGAAGCTTGCTTTTCACTTAGATTTTCCTGACGCCATTTTCTTATGACTAACGTAAATAAATGACTAAAAGCGAATTACTTATGAATCAACTTGATACGGCGTGTTTTGTGTTTTGCATGGCTTACGAAGAGAGTAAGAGAATAATAAATATCTTTATAAAGAATAATTAATTTGAGCAGTTTGTTCACAAATTTACTAGCTTAAAGACCTTTTTAACGAGGAGGAATCTACACCCACTGGCTAAGCGGCGGGTTGGTTTGGTGCTCACCCAGTGCCTCATCAAAGCGGCAGTCGGGATACCCACTAAAACACCTCGGTAACTCCATCTCCTGGGTGCTGCACAAAGTAATTCACCTGGTAGTCCCCAGACAGTTGACAGACTTACAGCCGCTCACGCACTTTTGGACTTAGAGTATAGGAACTTAGTAAGAGAGGTGCAGCCAGAGGATCGTCTGCCCTCTTTCTGCGAGAGAACAATCTCCTAGAAGAAGGTGACAACCTCCTATACCTTCTCACTACCGACCATAACCCTTAAGCTATAGGGTATAGGAGGTACACCATGCTCACAATGGTAAGCCATTGTGGGCAGTGAGAGATGACTACCGCCTGGCACCGCATATAACTTGTGACTCTTGTTCACCAGGCCGGGCAATCCACAAGGGTAAGAGTAAAAATAATTGCAATAATATCCAACAATTATTTAGACTGCTTTATACTGAATTAAAATAATAACGCTGCAAGTACACTTAAACTGAGAGCTGATACGACTGTACGCAACGTGTTACAAAATAAGAATGACTCGACTTCTGCAGATTGAGCTGTGTCGGAATTGTAATCCCCACTCAACTAACCCCACCGCACTTGGCTCTGATTGGCAATTTTGCAACCAATAAGAAATTCGTCATTTAAATAATTTTTAATTCTTATAATATCCTGTAACTGGATATGGATCAATATTTTATTCTTGAAATCAAAACACTTGTAAGGTCATCTGGGTAGTTTTTTTTATTAAAAGGTCAGCAAATGACTCGAAAATGCCTGATGGTAAGCAGTAGGAATACACTATACGCCATATTAGCTAGTGCAGCATGTGACATACTGCCCTAGTCACCTCCACCTTGCCAGCCTTTTCACGCTTCTGAAGGAACCGATAAACCCATTTCGCCGTGAAGTTTACCAGTGCAATATGAAAGAACTTAACATCTCTTGTCGACAGAATGTCGACGCACTTGCAATAATCAAGTGATTTCTTGTGATTATAGTCGATCGTTAACACATAATCATTTTTCGTTTTCCGTCGTATTTGATCTTTCGTTTGTAGCACATTTTTCCCATTTACTAATGGAATCATCAACAACAATTTTCCTCTAGTATGTTTTTTGCAAAACTTTGATGGAGGAAAAGAGGTGTACAAAATTATGTGATTGAAATTCCCCTTTGAAGTAGAAGATTTCATTTTCTATTACTTATTTCTTATTTATTTGTTTTATAATAAGTACATCTTTATGCAGTGTATGTCTTTGTACAAATTATCCTGTATTACCTGTTTTCCGGAAATTTATTGTGTGTACATTGATTGTTAATTGAATAAATAAGTACACACTCTACAAGAAAACTGCAGTAAAGCAAAATCATAATTAAACTTTAATTAGATCTTATGGTGCGCTCATAAAGTCTTTTTTTATTTGATATTGGGTAAGATACATATGCAACAAAAGGTTGACCGGCGACCGTATATAAAGAGAAGAATAGAGAAATAGAATAACACAAAAGACAACTCGACGGGGCCTTCCAAATAGTACCGTATTTAATCTTAGTAAGATTTGTATTGGGTCGCATTCAGTATGCCTTTGATTTCTTTTGAATCATTTAGCGACTTGCGTCGATAGAGACGTTCCTCTATCATATTTCTTTATTCCGCAACCTTTTTCAATTTTACCTCGAATGAAAAAGATTTTAAAGTTTAATCAAAAACAAGGCAACGATAATAATATTTCAGTAGTTGCTTGGCCTCGACTAAGCTATTTCATATCGGTATGTTATGAGAAAAGTTGAGAAATAAATTCCATTTCGTTTCAAAGGTAGATAAAGTGGCTTTCTTAAATAGTTTTGTGTCTTAAATAAAATGGAGGTAGTAGTAGCGATTTTGCTGACTGTTCTAAATTAATATTGTTATTTGCCCCTTTTTCCAAAATGTCACGTTTGTTGGTACTTAGACAATTTTAAGACCTTTGAAACTTCAAATGACGTTATCGTAATCTGAATAAATCAAGAAGAACCATAGAGTCGAGATAAATATATATACATATTAACAATAACTAAAATATCTAATGACCATTCGATATTTCGGTAAGAAACCTTTAAAACTCGCTAGATTTTAAGAGCCCGACAGGGAAACACTGTCTTTCCTCTTTCCTTAATTCCCCAAATATAAACTACCCTTAGTCTGTTGTGTTCCTGCGATGAGAATGATCAGAACTCGTTCTTCAAGTAAATGTGGTATCAGGAACACCAGAAGTTGATTAACGGCGTAAAGGAACATTTTCGAATACAATGATATTATTTTTTTATTAGTTAAAAACAACGTCGTTGTATTCGAAAATGTAACATTACTTACCCGCCGCTTCGATAATGGTAAACATTTACCTTTTTGAATTTTCTGGGTTAATGTAAAATAGTCCATCAAACATAAACGAAACGATTCATTTATGTAAAAAAAATTAAGAGGATTTTGGATATTATCTTCGCCGATAATGTTCGTAAGTAATTAAAGTCTTCTAGGATCTATTCCATTAATTAGTTCTAAAGTTACCTACCAGTCACTTTAATATAGCTTCATCGTGACACAGTGTACATACAAAACAGTACGACAAACGTGATAACAATTACAAATATTTCTTATAATGGATCAATTCTGTTCTTTCCACAACGCAGCTCAGTTTGATTTTATTGTTTAATAATATTTCAAGGTAAAACAGTGTCAATTTTCCAAATAACTTATTTTCCTTCAGTAATAAAATTAAATATACATATAATCACATTACAGTGATCGGTGATCGATGATTCATATAATAAGTCGTTATTTTATTACTTAATTTAACAACACAACAACCCCTCCACCAACCCATGGTCCTGCCTACCTTGCGGCATACGGACCGAATCACGGTAGAGCGCGAGGGTACTTGCATAGGGCTCTTTCCCCTTCGGCTCTTAATTTAACAACAGTGTGATCAAGACATTTAAGGTGGTGGGTAGCATATGACTGGGTAATAAGCAATGAGCAGCCAGAAAGTCTAAATATTCGTCAGATCTAGAAACACCGTTAGTGGTTCTAATATCAATATGTATGTCTCCAGTTAAAACTATATTCGGTACAAGTTGACCCAGTGAACTTTGGTTCACCTACAAACTATCACTAAAGCCATCTATTTAAAAATTTACTAGTGAAGTTTTAAAATTGTATGTTGTCTGTTCTATTGATGATCTCAGTCACTAGACGACAGAGGTGGTTAAATAAATTAATTAGAGAGAAAACTATTAACTACAGTTTCGTTTGTCGCCTCATACACATTGTTTTAACTACAAATCAAACGAAAATGGTTATATTTTGGCAGAATTCGATAAAAAGAGAAGCCATAATATTATTGAAGATGAACAAAGACCCTTATTTTAAAAACAAAAGGGGAACAGATCAATTTGTAAGAAAAAAATTACAAGTATTTTTTAATAAAAATATGTATGTGCCTATAATCAAAGGGTGGTACTTGATATGAAGAATATTAAACTGTCGAGGAAAAAAGAATTTTTGAACAACTTTTTATTTTATCAACTGAATAATAAATCAAAAAATTTTAAAGGTTACGTACTCGTGTAACAAACTGAAAACATCGATGGAGCACTTCACAATTTCAACTCTATCGTGGCTGAAATAAGGATGCATTTTCACAAATACTTTTGCTCTCGGTACCTATCCTACGACCTTTCGGCTGAGTGACAAATGGCACTAATTCGTTATGGGACGATGGGTAAGGCGAATTTTTATGGCTAAGCCTCAGAGAGAGGTCGAATAGGGCCGTGCATTGACAGGTATGCTCGTAAATTTTGGGTTGCCATTTGTGAATAAGTACAATCAAGTGAAATTACTGTTCTGGCATTCATCGAGTAACAACAGTCTGAAACTTATTTCATAAGCTTTGGAGGCCTACATTTGTATACTTACCCAGCACTTATGTACTTACCATACACTGATATACTTAAAACCCTTGTGCCATTACAATTAAAGTTTTTAAGTAAAATCTTTAAAGTATAAGTTAAACACTATCAGAAAATTTGACAATTATATATTCACAGACCACATTATTTATTCAATTGAAATTAAAATAAATAAGAATATGTTTATAACATTTGCTATTAAAAAATTACTAAATAGATTTTACATTCGTAACAGTAGTTTAAAACATCGTCGTCACCGTTTTGTGGTAATCAAAAACCAGTTAAATGTCTTATCTTGGAAACTTAATGTTCCACTTGAGTCAGTTTTATATTCGCGACTTTAAAACTATTTCAAATGAGAATAATGGTCAGAAAGCATTTATTTATCACGTGGTAGTTAGGGTGTTAAACTACTAAAGATTATTATTATAATTAGCGTTAATATTAAATTAATAACCCATTGAAAAATGTCATATCATCATTATCAATAGCCTTCCCTACTAACAATAATAACCCTAAAATACTAACACTAAGGTAGTTTGGGTTATAATACCTTGTGATGTTGTGTTGGTACACCGTGATATTATAGCAACTCGTTCTACGTATTTAATTTCATCATTCATTTGAATTGAAAATTAAGTTTTTTTGTGTATTTATCTTCTTGAATTGGCTGATGTACAATAAAGATATATTCTATTCTATTATATTCTTGACACAATCTTCAATGTTTCACTTTCTTGTCATATCTCAAACTATTCATTATATTATTGGCCTTCGACGAAGGCTTTTCTCCGTTTCTTGTCATCAGTTATCCGATGTTATTTTATCATATTGATGTTATTATTATGTCTATATAAATCAAGTGCTCAATTCATTCTATATAAAATATCTTTTGTATTCATGGCACTTTTGTAAGAAGCCCTTTTATATTTAGTTTCCATCCAGTGTTCAGTTTTATATTGTTTTCTGTTTTGTTACAGTGTACCTTTACTTTACTTTACAAATAAATATAAAGTGTCGTCAAACGATGCTATATTACTCACCCTCTCCACAAACAGTAACGTTATAACCTCTTTCGGAAATTCACATCTATCTCTATTATTTCTACAACTTCTAATACTTGTCTGGTAGATATAGCTTAGACGATAAAAACCGCCTTTTTATCTTCCATCATTATTTCTTTTTTGCGGCATTGTTTATTTTTGACAATTTATGTACACACAAAAACAATTAAAAGGACACAACAGAATATCAGAGAATTGTACAAAGGTACTGCTTATGTATGAATAAGTAATTTAATTATTATAATACACATTAGTTTGGTATATGATGAATATAAAATATTCTACTGAATTTGTACGGAACAAAATTTTCACAATCCACGAGGACAACTTCAACGCTTTCTATTATAGACGTTTTCTCTCGTTGGAATGGGTTCGTTATTCAAATCCGTAGTCGGCGCGGTTTCCGCAATCTATGTACATGTATTGTGGCTGATTTAATCTGTGGGCAGATTTTTATGGAAAATTTAATAATGCTACATACAGATTTTATTAATAAAATTACTCTTTATAGCACTTTAGATTTACAATATAACATTATGTATTCTTCTATTGTATTCGTATTCCCTCCGGTATATAACCTGGGCTTCTTAAAAAAACGTGAATTGGCACTTTTTGGGCTGAAAAGGTGGATGTGGTGAAAGCATTAATAATTTATAAATAGCGAGCGAAGGTGGACTTAACTCTACCAAGGGTCTCTTTAAGAAAACCATTAAAAGTGTTAGACATGATAAGTAGATAACATTAATGTTAATTTTATTTACCTATCTACATTCACATGATACTTACAAAATTTACTTATACTAAGCCTAGTAAGTAAATTTTGTAAATGTTTGCCTTATACTATACCTAAATTAATATTAAGGATAAAATAAACAAAATATGTAATGTAATTGAATATTTATTTAATGTATTGTATATGTATATCATGTATTTTAAACCAATACAAGCAATTAGCTACAATAAAAGGAATATTTAACTAGACAAGATATGGCTGTATGGGTTTGAGTTCCCGTTGCTTTCTCTTTATCTCTCAAGAACTTATGAAAAAAAATTGATAATTAGAAAAAAGAAAAATGAACTTTAATTTGGTTATAGAGTGTGCTGTCAGAAACAGACACCTTTACAACACAAACGTTATCTCACGGTTCATGTATATACATGAAGATGTATTGCTTTAAAAATAAAAGTTACTAATCCTGTTATCTTTAACGTCCCAGTTTCCTTGTGTGACCCATTTAACCCTTTAAACAATGCCTCTTTCCTATCGGAGGAGGAAATCTTTCCAAAAGTTTGTATACGTGACTGCAGTGAAATTAAACACTATCACGTTTATGGGCGCCTTAGGTCTTTGTAACAAGAGTTAGTTTCCAACTGGTGTACTACGCTCTGTGGGTATCCGTGTGGCGGTCTGTATGTAGAAAAAGGTTTTCCTTCTATTTTTCTTATGTTTTGTGCTTGAAAGTTAAAACCAAATCGTTAGTCTAACATGTTAGTGAATCTAAATATCTTATTAGTTCATATATACATGTTTTCATGAATTTCATAACTTATATTATGATTACAAAGATTCCAGTTGGGTTCATGAAACCATTACCTTTCTTTGGATAACAATAATAATGATATAATAAATTTTACAGAAAAAAGGCTTGACTCATAAATATTTAGCACTCTGCAAACTTATTTGCTAATTTAAATTTCAATGTACTATTTGAGGAACAGACAATATCAGTCCGTCTTTTATGTGCATGGTGCAAAGTTGTCGGACTGTCAACACATTGCTGAATTCATATCGAAGAATAGGATTGAAGAGTGGTAAGAAAATAGATATTATTAAAATACTTCATTGCGTTTGTTCTAGGCATTTAATCCGTTGTAACCCCAAGAAGTAGTACAGTACCCCTAGAGTGAGTTTCGATCGAATTGAAGCGTCTCGATAGTGTTTGTCGCTGTCAAATTGTATGCAAACAGAGCAGCGCCCCTGTTGGGAAGTGTTGGAAACGAATTTTTATGTATACGATTATCAGCTGAACGCAACTACGATCGAAACGACTCGATACGATTGAAACACATACTAGGGCACAGTACTGTACTTATTTTTGGTTAATAAGCAGTTCATAAGATGTCACTATCGTTACTGAACTATGTGCGAATTGATCAACAGATATAATAAATATTAGGATAGAAAAAAAATTAGCAGTCTTATTGTTAGACCTCAATCTTTTCCAGACAACCTGCAGGATAGTAGTCACCTACCACACCTAGCTACGAAGTAAATGATTACTTCGTAGCTAGGTGTAAGATTGAAGGTAAAAATATAAATTAATTACGTAAATAATATACCACGAAAGTAAAGACAGAATTGCCTACAAAAAATAACTTGACTGAACTTATAATGAACTGATAGTGTAATAATAAATGTAATAATAAATTTCATAAAGGCATAGTATGACACTTTTCATTGTTCGGATAATATAAATAAAAATCTCATAGAAATAATGGCTGGAGTATAACTCGTCTGGGCTCATAAATCACTTCAATAAAATTTATTTATGCGGTACCCTCAATACAAAGTAATAATGCTAGACATTTATCATCCGAAAAATAGGCGCCGGGCTTACTTAACCCTAATTGTACGGGTATAAAGCCAGAAATGAGATAAGGGACAGTTTAATCTGGAGAGATACTCAGGCCTAATATTTAAAGGTCAAATTCTGGATATTACATTAGAATATAATAAATATATTGCCAACTCTATGTAGATATTGCCTGATATTATCAGATCAGAAAAATTTATATGCAAATGTTAAAGCGTTAGAGATGTAGCAACGTTTGTACGAATGTAAAATAAGTGGAAAGTAATTCTATCTCCGAATAAGAAACCATTTCAGCCGACATTCGCATAAGTTCACCAGTCGCTATTGATTAATGTTTTTTATGGTAATGACGTAGTGTCTATAAAAAAGGCTTCGCATAAGTTTCTCCGTAAAACGAGTTCAGTGTTGTGGAACTATGAACTCGTGAACAGTTCGCGGAATAAGTAGTTTTCATTTGAAATGTTAATCCATTGCTAGTTTGAAGCTTTATTTTCTTATTTTGATATATTGAGTAACGTATGTATTGAGTAACCAACATTAAAGTGCCCCGCGTGAGGTAAAAGCCACGATTCGATCTGTTCAATACAATGTGCCTTCTGGGGTAGCGCATCCAAAGCCGGGAGACTACAGGCTGTTCTTGCCGAGATAGCTGTGTTCTGAGAAAGCACAAACGATCAAAAAAGGTTGAAGTGCACTGTGACGTCTGTTATTGACCCAAGATAAGATTAGATATTTCACTTTGGCTTTGCTTTTTTCAGGCTTGTCATATTTTAAAAAAATAGCCCAGCAGCTCAAGTGAGAGACGTGAGACATAACGTCGTTCTTAGGTTATAATCTACGAAAAATTCACTCAAAATTGGTCGAGAGGAATTTCACTTTAATATTCTACAGGAAAATACATAAGATGTCTGCCGTTCATGTAACTGTCGTTAAATATACGTGGCAAATGACATCGTACTTACAATGCAAATGAAGTCATGATCTCCGTAGTTGACGAAGATCATGATCATGTTGAAAATACGCGAGCATAAACAACTTTTCCCTGATTAAAGTTCTCAATATTACTTAAGTATTTTTTTGTTAATATACGTTGCCTAAAGACGATATAAACGACGTCGTATTCTATCGTATGATTCCATCTTTACCGTAAACTTTTTATTGATGGTGAAATCACGTGATTTTGACGTCACAATGTTTTTGGGAGAGTGCCAGTGTATAGAAGGTTTAATGGTAACTATGGCAGGGCATGATAAAGTAAAAGACTATGCAGGAGTAGATTTAATAAGGATCGTAAAATAGTAGTGAGTGATTCGAGTGAACAAAGTTTGGTTTTTATAACGTGGGGTTTTCTAGACCTCATGCAGATAAGTAGTCAATTATCGAAGTAGATTTTGAAGGAGTGATGCCATATGTAAAGATTTAAATCTTATTTCAGCTAAACAAAACGACCAAACAATCCAATTCGATATAAACTTATATTTATTTTATAATTTAGAGCTCCGTCAAGTTTCTGTACCTACATATTTATTTTAACGTTACATCTTGTAGGCCACGTGCAAGAATAATTAAGTCCCGATGCAAAGTTTCCTACGTGACTTTGAAATGTTGTTTTGAAATCTTAAGCTGACTCATACGTTATGGCTTTTAACTTAATCTCCACCAAAGCTAAGTAGAATATTTATTTATTCGCATGATAAGATTACAACCAGTCGAAGTCTGTACATTATAGAAAAAAAACTTTTATGGGTTCATTTGAGGAACCGAAACCAAAATAAATTAATTTTCGTCTCTCTGTATGTTTGTAGACTTTATCTTTGCAAAAGCGAATACACCTTTTACCGATTTATTTTAAATTTAAACTCAATTTTACAGCGGAAAAATATAAAGTTCCACGCGTAAAAAGACGCGAAAATCTACATAATTTACAAATAAATATGTCAGATCAAACCTTTTTTAATATAACTTTCATAATATATAGGCATCCTGGCTGTATAGTTTGTGATATATTCTATTATTACAGCATTCTTTTATTATGTCACATGTTTTTAGATTGTCAGAATAGACACTGTGTTCTCTCCTCTAGGAATTTCGTTTCTTATTTTTAACAATATCAGTGCACGAAGTGCTTGTCGGCTTAGAGGTATGAGTTTTGGTTTCGATGATCGATAGCAGCTTATGGTCCCGGATACGTCAATCAAAATTCGTACTCTAGAACTGCTCAAACCTTCAGAAAGCAAATTACTGATTGTAACTGAAACTACTTTCACCCCAATCCCAATCTAGGTGAATGTTAAAATATCTGTAAAAACAGGGATTATTTAATTGAACCACGTATTTTTGGCGTACATCAACAGTCCTGATCGTGTGAAATGTGAAAAATTTAACTTTCACCTACAGAATTGTTTTGGTGACAAAAGAGTGTTGTGGTGAGCGAGTTTGAGTGTTTTAAGAGAATAAAAGTCCATTTTGATAGTTAAAACTTTTTATAGTATACCTTTATGCAGAAAAAGGTTTTGTTCACGTTGTGATCATCGTTCTAGTCAAACCCCTGCACATAAAATTATGATCGTAAGTATCTAATTTACACTTGATAATACCGCTGTAGCAATAACCCAGGAATATTGCTGTGGACTCTTCATTCATATAACCATGATACGCAATAATGGTACGCTTACACGAAAATTAACTTTTTACGATGCGGTAATATCAGGATTATTGTCGCAGCCCGGATATTTGTTTGCCATTATTGACGCCTATAACTGGTTCAATCGGGTATTTGTGTTCGTGGTTAGGTTATTAGGAACGCCATTTGCAAGAGAACACATGCAAGCGAAACGGTTTTCATTTGTTTAGTTTTATTTTCAGTAACCATTTCTGCTGTTTTCCTTTCGGGCAGGTCAATGAGTATTTTTTAAATTTAGTCAGAAGATGTCATACACACCAATAATCACATTGTACCGTTCGACCTTCCTATAAAATAGAAATATATGAGCAGTTTGGCCATAATAACACCATCCTGGTACAATGCGGGATGCTAGGTGATAGCGGTTACCGTAACAGCAAAGAGCATCGTCTGAACAAATGAATCGTCGCTTCTGTAAGTAGTTGGAAGCGTCAAACATCCAAAATAAATGACATCCATGCAAGTAGTAGTGTTCTAAGTAGGTTGCAACTCAATCCAGATTTTCAACACCTGATTGTTATTTGATCTTCTTAATCAATGCCAGTTTCATTCCATATTTCCAAGAAGTCATGGCAGCTTAGCCCGTTGTGGTTAAAATTATACGTTTTCAATAACGGCATGCTATGCTTACGTATTTGAGAAACCCCTGGCTACAAACTCAACACAGTACCAATTGAGTGGATAGTTGTGAATGGAGCGATGGTTGACCATGGCTAAAGGTCATGTCGCATCATGTTGTATAACTCCTAAGAACCTAGTACACACAAGAAGAAAGGACTCTTCATAGACTATAAAGGGTCAACTCTGTTCGTGGTCTTTTTAATTTTCTGTTTTACCTATGCTCTGAATACTTTTTCCAAGGAGTTCTTTCTTTTCAGATTGTTAAGAAAAATATAGCTTCAAATGATACATACCTTTTTTGTTATTGCTCTGTTACCAATATAAATTCTTCTTGATTAGAACAGGATTAATCTAGGGTCAGTATTGGCATATGCTAATCTATGTCAAGATACTGTATACTTGAACTGTGATTGGCTGTGTTCCAAGATATAATGTTTTATATCATATCTCGTTTCATTGGCGTAATTGTTCGAATGTTTTGTTTTTAATAACGACAAAAAACGTGGTTGATGGCCAGTATCGGTACGTATATAGGATGTAGATGATATTTGGTATTACTATATGGGATCTTTAAACTGGTTGCAAGTATTTTTAGGTCATGGTATCCGGTAACCTTCAGACGGGCCTTTTTTTTGTCTTGAACTGAATTTTCAGCTCGGAATGACTTCTTGATATAAAAACTATTAAAAATCAGTATAAATATTATTTTAAGCTCAAATTTTACACAAGTTTTTATGAATATACTTCTAATTTACTATATATTATTATATATAAAATTTTATTTTGCTATATATTTAACCAAATTTTTGTAAGATCGAATTTATAAGCCATGCAATTAAAATATGTGTTTCGGTCCAATATAATAGAATATTTTTTTTTGTAGTTCATAAATATCTGACCAGGGTTCTATATTGCTAACGATAATTTTTTCGTTTCTCAGTTATAAATGAAACCACGTTACATCTATTATTTACATACATTTATTAATTTATTACGCCTAAGTACATATTCAAACAGCAACACAACAAGTCAATATAGTTCACACGCATCATAATTGAGAACAATTCATTAAAACATTATATTAATATAAAACAACGATTGAAAATAGAATATATCAGACTTTTAAATATATACTTTTTTCTCTTTAAAACTAATTATAACAACACGAATAAGAAAATATATAAAAAATAAACATAGACACGCATTTTTTAATAGTAAATAAGCTTCAATTCAAAATAAAGAAATATAATTCGGGTAAGTGGCGAGATGCTATAGAATGTAAGTAGAATTACCATAGGATATGACTACAGATATGCTATTCAATGTAATAGTGGGAAATCTATCAGTTGCATAGACTCTAGGAATTCAAGAAACACTAGATAACGAGACGCTTGAGCTTCTTAGTAAAAGTCGATTAAAATTACCTTTAAATTCACAATTCTATCCATTATTATAGAAGAAATATTAGGAATTACACTATATTCTGAACACAGACACACGTAAAATCATTGGATTAAAAAATTTTGTGAGGCCCGGCACACTATGAGTGCAAGCGTAAAATGTTTTTCGTAAAATGTAAAGTGAGGCCTAGAAGAGACCAAAACCATCGATCGTCTGTCTTTTATAATTGATGGAATGTTCTGGACTGCCTCGATCAACCTCCGTACCCTCGAGGGTATCGGAAGGGTTACCTATGTCAATATCGTAGTACTGGATAGCTTAGAAGCTGGTTCGTCCAAATATAAAGTTGCCGGCGGCGCTTGGATCCTCCGTGGAGAAATACTCCTTCCAAAGTTCCTGGAATTCCTCCCAGGAGACATTGCTTCTACCCTAATAATAGAAAAAGGAAAGAGTTGTGAGAAATCTCTTACAAAACCGATTTAAGTTTTTAATTGTTTTGAGAATTTATTACGAATATGTGGAGATATAATGCCTTAAATGGAAATGCATGCGTCAGTAATATAATATAATATAGATTAATTTCATAATTTATTCCATGTTTCATTTTATAATAAGTATCAGTAAAAAGTTTGTATTTGTGCACGGGTGTATAAAAATGTATTTTAATAAATAAGGACTAACTGTAATTTATTATTATTTTATAGCTGGTGACACTCGGAAAAAGAATAAATATATAATGTAAACTCATTTATCAAGTCCCTCAAGCTGTTTAGGCGAAACAACAACTGGGCCAGTTTGTAAAAATTCATCAAAAATAGTTAGGATGTAGTCACATTAGCATGTCTGTCTGAATAATTTTGGTTCGGTTCTGGCTACTAAATTTTATTTATTGATCGTAATGACACACGCATACACTAACTTACATACAATTAACTGTCACACAAACACACACACGTGTGAGTATGTGTGCGTGACAAACACACACACACAACTTTACACACGCACAGGCATACTTGCATATTAACCTGTTAACCGGGCAAGACGTATAAATGCGTCAGGCGTAAACAATATCGATTACGGGTAGGACATATGAATACGTCCTCAAAAATTAATGTGCGCCCTGGAACGGAAGGGACGTATATTTGTGTAATTCTATTTTGTTTACTTGCTTTTAATTGTTTTGTGATTCCTTTTGTACTTCAAAATTATTAATAAACGATATACATTTCATAGTTTATCATTCATTTTATGAATAAATTAAAATATAGAAATATGAAATGACAGTCTCCGGGCGTGACGTATTGACATGTCCTAGCGAAACAATACGCGCCCGGTACATGTTGCATAATTTGAACGAGAACTCCCCGGTTAACAGGTTAATATACGAACACTGGCCTTGATGACAGCGAATTCTAGCATGGAGGCTAGTGATACTGAGTATACCACTATGTAAGATTATACTTATGATCAAATTTTGATTTGTTTTTCAATTAATAAAAAAAATGGTCTAATTATTGTAGATGGTTGAATAAGTTAAAAATGAATACGCATACCTTCGCCATCTTGTTGAACGCCACTTTGCACTCTTGAGGATCTATCCCGTAAGCGGAGCACACTGTTGTGAACTCGTCACTGTCGATGGATCCATCAGCACTGGCATCTTCCAGTTGAAACATGAAATGGCAGTATTGCTGCTGCCATTTTAAAGCTGCTGACGGGTTGTGGGCATAGTCGTTCCACATCGACACCCATTCCTCCACGGAAACCTGAAGGAGAAATAAGAATAATAAAAAATCATAATTGGGTTCATAGGTTCGGAAGGGACATGGACAAAAGTATAAGAGCACGAATATCAAGCACGATCAAACAACATTGACCTTAAAAGAACGTCAAAGGGTATCTTTTTGACCGTGGCTAGCGCAGTATATCCCATATCGAGTTTTTACTGTATACCAGAACGCGCAGCACAAAGTACTCGAGAAACGTTTTGTCTACATCGTCATGTCATTTTCTAGGGTTCACACTTCAACTCCCATATAAAGAAAAGTGACATTTCGATGTTATTTTGTCTATATTCTCTAGTTAATTCTCAAGCCTACTGCATGTGCTGTTTAGTCATTGGCTGTGCTTTTATTAAAAAAAGGAGTGACGACCGAAGTTTGATAGAGATACGTGGCATTATTAATATTAAAGTAAATGCTAGTAATGTCTTAGACAACATGATATAAGGAAAGGAGGTTAGCTTCAGCAAAATACAATAAAAGTGTTTTTCTTCTTATGTATTTCTAATGAAAGAAAAAACTCGTCGCTTTGTACAGCATGCATGTTGCCGCTTTTGTCTCAAGATACCTCCCAGGAGTAACACCTCACCACATTTGAATGTCTCTCAGATGTTTCCACGAATGCTACTTAAATAAGACTGTGGCTTTCATGTATCTATTGTAGAAATGTGTTTTTTGTGTCTAAAGAAACAGTTATATCATTATCTATCTTTCTACCTAATGACGCGAATAAAGAAGATATTGAATAAGTAAGTAGAAATAGAACCAGGCACTGAACACCAAGAAATTCTGAGTGAAACACTTTTTAAATATAAATTTATTTAGAAAGTTAATCAATCACTAATTGTGTTTTAAACCCAAAAAACAGAAATAACAGAAAGGCCATATGGCGTTTTCGTTAAAAATACAAAAGGTAGGTCAAAGGGAACAATAACAGAATTACTCCGCAAAAACGTTAATGAAGGTCGTGTGCCATCGGCAATTTATTCTAACAATGTAAAAACCGCCGTGTAATTATATGAGCTTGTTTTTATAACGAATGGTTATGAGTGGGAGTTTACAATATTTGGTGTCCTGAATTAAAAATTACGTTAAATTAATCATGAAAGAAATCCCAATACATATTTTCAAAACCAGAAAGTCATAATACATATGAAAATGGCGTTCAGCATGGAAGGAATAAAAAGTCTTTTTTTTTTCGAAAATATTTTTAATTGATCAAAGTATGCAACATTGATATGAATGCACTTTGTCATCTCATAGGTTGTTCATCGATCTCTTTACTAAAACAACATGGGAGCGAGATTCAATAAACTCTTTGAACGCGGTTTAGACTGCCAAATAAGAGTTGATTTTCTTTCCTTGTAAGAAATTATACAATTTTCAAGTTAAAAAAAATGGTAGTCTGTTGAAGGAATGTCCGGGGTATTACAATTGCAGCTCCTCTATCTATTGTGAAGTGTGCTCTGGCGTTTTCCTGACGCAGCTGTGGCTCAGAACTATTGACCAGCCTCGGTTGTTTGGCAAATAGTTATTCCAACAAGGTTTTCAGTTTCTGACAATAAACACCTGAATTCTAGATTTAAGAAACCTGTCGTGAACGACAACGGCATTAATCCAAACTCACAAGTAACTTTGTTGAGTCGATTTTCGCTTGGGACAAGATTTGGCTGGTTTTCCAGGGTTCAGTCATTGCGACCAGCACTTGCGATTATCATAGAGGATCTTCTTTTCATTAAGGGTAATGATTCGTTTTAAAAAACCTTCATTGTGTCGGTTGAGCAATGTAAGGTAGCTGCCGACGCATGTTTGCTTGTTTGATCCGTTCAATCTTTCCACCTTTCGAGCTTTTTAACTTTCCCGAACTTCTAGTGTATTAAAACAATTTACACCAAACTTTGAAATGGTTTGCGATGGACCCGCTTCCACATAAGCCTATAATTCTTCTTTATCCACTTTGATCTGAAGCCCTCGGTGCTTGTTCTGAAGGTACAACTTTAATGAACGAAAACGTTGGAACTAAAAACGTTCTGCGTTTTGTGTGATACCAGCGTCAAACACACCGTTAATCCTTCGAGTTGTTTGCGCAGCACTGGTGCAACGGTAGAAGTCGTACTCATACATATAGTGATATATTTCATGTTGTCAATTGTGCGATATGAACGTTAAAAAAAACTTATCAGGAAAAAACATAATCGAATAACTGTTTTTAAAACTCAAATGTACCAGCTACATGGATTTATAAATTTTAATTTGGAAACAAGGATATTCTAATTCTTTTTGTAGCATATGATGTGATTGCGATACTGGTAATGAATTAAAAATAATATTCGTAATGTTCCCGACAGTCTTGCATATACTGTTTAAAATTCAACTGTTTCAAGCCTCTAATTATTTAAGTCATAAAAAACAACAATTAATTAAATATAAATACAACAATTTACAAAAGAGATCATATATCAGATCAAAGTGGCTAATACGATAAAATTTCATATGTTAGGACTTAATACAAACACAATTTTAGCAATACGAAGGTATTATTTATACGCTCTAGCAATTTATCATATCGTGAGCACGACATAAAACAAGATTTGGATAGAACTACGAAGATAATATTTTATTTTGGTACGAAGATAATAGCAGCCTAATATTACTAGGTCACGAAACGACAATCGTTAACATCAAAGTTATTTAACCAGAAATGTGAACATTTATATACTACTAATTATGCTGATATGAACGCACACGAAGCATTTAAATTAGATCCCAACAGTTAGGACTTTGTTTTAACTTGGTAAGCGAGGTGATTAGTTTGCAACACTTCTAAAATTCTTTCACAATTTGAACTTGCTTAATGCGCTATGGGAGTAGCTAAGAGCGCTTATTGAGACGGCAGCTAGCCGCAGTGAACAGTAACTGTCTTAGAGACTTGCATTATCAGTGTTATTAGGTTGTCAAAACAGAACTTGATGAAATTGAGATAGGATTGACCTTTGTAATTTTAAGCTAAATCGTCCAAGTACGTCAAATCATCTCATTGTATTATTAAAAATTCAAAAGAGGTGTGAAGAAGCATCTTGCTGGTCGCCAGATCAAGATGGCTAGTGCAAGTGCAGGGAATGGTTTCACTCGCATTAATCACCTTTTTGTTTAAACTCCACTTTCGCTAACCATTAGGTAGAATGGAGTCATTTGCTTTATCTATAATATTTCTCATACTGACTCATATTATCTATCACACAGTAAGCATCATTAAGAGCTTGTGTTATGGTTATTAGATAACGGAGTACTAACGACTTGCATTTGTGCGCAATCAACACCCACACATGTACCAACGGCAAAGCAACTTCGTTCATTACATCCGTGGCTCACTGCAAGAACGACCGACGACGAACAAAACTTTCTTTCCTCCTTCCTTTCTTTTAACGAGTTCCCTCAGTAATATGTCATTAGTGTGATTTGTAAATAGTTAATTTAAAAAATTGTGGATCTCATTAAACCTATTTTTAAAAGAAACCTTTGGCCCGATCACGGAGAAATATGGAAAGTTATATGTTCATATGTTTAATATGTTTCCTTTTACTATTTTCTGTTAATTAGTGTCTGTAGCTTACGTCTTTCTTTTTCATAATTTGGGTTCAAAAATAATGTTCAGCATTATTTACCACCACTTAAATTAAAACATTAGACTTTGAGAGTGACATTGTTTATTGCTAAGCAAACTTGCTTAACGAACTTACCACATTGCGACGATATTGTAAATAATAAGCAATAATAATATATATTTACACTAATTATGTCAAAGATTACTAAGAATATCAAGAATATATTAAAGTCTTTATATAATATAAGAATTCAAGAAATTTCATTTTATCAAACAATCTAAACTGCTAAATGTAACCTTGACGTTGCTTGACTCATGACATTAATCCTAAGACGTCTGAGTATTACTACTATACCGAAAAATAGGATTCCTCATGCGAACGCAATTTAACCGTGACTGAACCTGATTTGTGAATATCAACGGCGCTCTTCAGCATACAAATTTAACCCGGGCATAAATCATCTGTCTTCTTTGTATCAGGAATCAGGATTACTTGTTATTTCTTTCAGTTTCATACTTAGCTATAGAAAAACTATTGCTTTGTTTAGTATTACGTATATCGAAAGTATATATTGAAAGAAAAAGAAAAAAGATCTGCTTCGTTTATGTCAATTACTACGGTCTGAAAAAAGGGCGGTGACTTCCTGATTATTTAGTAGGGGATACGTAGTGGTTCCTGGTATTATTTTACTTAGTAGGGGTATCGTCAAAATTTGTAACAGAGGTTTAGTGAATGAATAAAATTTTTTTTTTGTGAATTCCCTAGGTCTGCACAATTAATATAATGTTATAAAGAGAAATTATATTAACTAACTATTGTAATGTGTAATTCTATAATAATGGGTTAAATATAAATAAGACCTACAATGTTGCATTGAGAACAAAAAAGTCCCGTTATAATGCTGAAACGTGAGCTATAAATAAATAAATATAAGATGAAGCAATCTTTTGAAAGTTTTGTTATGTACTGTCTACTAAACTAATGACTCATTGAAGGTATTATATTGCTGGCTTGTAAAGGGGACTTGATAATACTGACAAGGACAGTAATATATCGAGCACTAGCAGAGCTGTTATAATCTACGTAGCTTTATTACCAAGACTTAAGATTCATAACTGATACCTTGCAAAACCCACGGTCACCATTTCCCATATCGTCGGGGGTAGTGCAAATCCGCGTAATAGTAATAAAAATAATAGAAGATAATTCCGCGTAATAATTAGTTCGGCGTATCGGAAAAAATGAAGGTAACTGTAAAAATTGCCGTACGGCTGCCGTGTTTCGTATCGTGGAGTGTGTTAAGATATAAAAACAAACCTGTCCATCTTTGTTGGAATCAGCCCTCTTCCGCAGTCCATCCCAAATCTTAATCATTACTTCGTGTGTTTCAGTGTGCTTTCCATCTCCAGGCTTCCATCCACGCAGACTGCAAATTTTCTGTCCACAAACACATTTGAATTGAAATATCATTCCGTATCCGATTCATACGTTCAACGGAAATGAGAAGTTGCTAGCCACATGACGACGAGTTGTATATTTTATAGCGTATCCAACGTTATGATCTGCCTTAATTTTTATACTTAGGATAAAAGGAACACACTTGGGTATTGTAATTATGAGATTACAAATGTGGTCCTGAATTCTATAGTGTAATTTAAATACTTCTGGCATCATAAAAAATAACGATTGATCGAAGTTTATGTAGAAAAACCTAAATGAAAACTTCATCAATGAGTAATTTAAAAAATATTAATACTAAACTCTAGAAAAATATTTAAATAAGAAAAGAAATCATGCGCAGAGATAGAAATGGTACCTCGACCTTTCACTTACGGATTAATTGTGCGACAGAATATAAACTAATCGCACGCAAAAGCAAAAAATGTTCACGTAAGCTTTTTAAACAAAACTCAACTTATCATAAGTAAATCTCTGAGGAACATTAATATGAAACATTGGAACAGAGGTCTAAAAACAAAAGAATGTGGGGAACCAAAAACGAGTTAGTCTTTCTTTTCTAATATGTGTAAATGTTCCACAAAAATAGGATAAATGAAATTAAATTCCTTTTAATGCGTTAAAATGACGGGGACTTAATAATTCATAACATGAATATAATAATACATATTGTGCGATCTTGAATCTATTATCTTACCTCTATGGCCAGCTCAAAATCTTTTCTTTCTATCGTGCCGCTTTGATTGACATCTGTCACAAAATAAAAAAAAACTGTGAATTATTAAATATTTTGTCTTTTATTCGTATTTACTTCCAGTAATAAGCCCTCTAAGACTAGAAAATGTTTTAGGCGTCAATTAGTAGTACAAATAAAATTATTTGTACGGCCAAAACACATATCCTTTTACGTGGGCGTATCTTTGAATTTAAATTAGAGGGCCATATGAATATTCTATTGATCATAAGTGATATATCAGTAGTATATAAATTACTGTTCTATAATTAAGTGGTCAAAGTACTTTGTAGACTTACCGAAGAAAACGTTAAAAACGTAGAGGAGCTTCTTCCTTCTGAATTCGGAGATCGACATTTTTTATAATCTGTAACAAAGTAAAAACTTTTTAGTAAAATATTTTATGTAATGTCTAGTGGTCCTATGAGCAAGTCAATATCCATTATATGTAACTGAACGTTTGTAAGCATATCTTCAATGTAATAGCACCATAAACAGAAATACAATATTAAATCACAACCGTACCCCAGCATCAGATATTTCGAAAGGTACGATAAAACGGAGAACTTATTGAAATAGGTTACATATGCAGGATTTCAGGCGTACGACAGCCAACCATGAATTCGTATGTACTGTATTCAATACAGACAAAATATAGTTATTCATCTGAGCGTTCACATATTATATAATATATTTCTGTTTAGGCCTCAAATTTGTTGGGTTTATGATCTGTATAGACGAAAGTTAATTTATGAGTTAATAATTAAGTTACTAAGTAAGTATTTCAATACATTACATTTTTAGTGACATCAACAAAATAACACTTTTGAAACTTACAATATACATTCTATAGACACTTTTATCTTATCACGAATCTATCTATATAGAGACTTAATTCTTTAATACTTATTATACTTCTTATATTTAAAAATATTCATTTTATTTAGAAAAGATACGATGTAAAAGGAAGTATTACTTGGAGTAGGTGTCTAGCTTATTTACTTTGATACCTTTTATCCGTTACCAGCCTGTCAGTGTTTCCTCAAATATCGTACTTAAAATGTTTGATAAAATAAGGTTCTATAATAATAACATTAAGATAATTTATAAGCTTTTGTCACACTTGTCATCATTCAAGTTGGGAAAATAAAACAGTAGCACTATTTCTTTACTCGTGAAAAGCGACTGACAGTTGGTAGAAATAAAGGAATACACTCCTTTTCTCTGGAATTTCGTGTCACCATATGAAGTAATTCCTATTCTTTTTCTCGTTTCACAAGCCCATTTATATGTTAACTCAACAACCACATTCCTCTTATGGAAATCACAAATATATTGATCCATAATTGTACAGTCGGTAGCACAAGCGTTACAGTTCGACCTTGAAACACCCTAACTCAATTCGTAAAAGTGTCTCATTTCGTTGTGCAACTGCTACACTTGTACTGATATCTATACTCTCTCCACTATAAGGATAGTCTTAAACGAGGCAGATAATATCATTTATTTAAACGAGTTTAACTTCGAACTTATTGTTTTTATTATCCTAAGACTAAGTGTTTTGCAATTTAAACAACGTGTCCAAACACATATTGAGATCTAACTCAATATTAAGCATAAAGAGGTTTAGTCACTAGTTTGTTTGTTACAGATCGAGTGTTGAATTTTATAATGGTATCCGTATATCACTCGTTCATATAACATGAGTTTCTTCAAAAGTGGCGTAAATAAGCAAGTAAACACCTTTCCTATTTGAACCCTGAAGTAGTTCGTTTCCTTGATATAGCAGGTGTCTATATACGATAGTTTTATTTACAACAAGGTGAATTGTCTGCTTGTTTGATATTTTCTGTCTTAAAATTATGTCTCTATTCTATGCATGATATGATATCTATTCGTTTTACCGCTTTCCATCAGGTAAAGTACATTCATATGATGTTACAATATAGTAAAAGAATTTACTAAGCCATTTGAATCTAACTTGATTTACTCTCCATTATTCACTTCAAAGTCGGAGTGCCCAAAACACAGTTTACTTTTCGTTGTAGCCAATTCTAAAAAGACAAAATTAAATTCTATTATTTTTTCAGTGAACGAGACTGAATAGACACATTTTTCTATCCAGCCTTTGTCGGACGATTGCTTTCTTGTTAAAAAATACATTCGGTAGCTTTGCCTAGGGCTAGTGTTACTAGCATAGAAATATTTTCAGTATAATAACTTTGAAATCCACTGAAGTTTTTTTCATTGAATTCCTTGGATTGGAATAGATTATTGGTATTTCTCTCTGTTGCTCTCTCAGTAATACATCGGCCAGTATTATATTACGTTAAGAATCCTTTCGGACTAAGTAAGTTATTTTGATGCCTTCATGAGGTCAACTGAAAGGATGTCTATTGTTGCTACACATGTTAGTAAATTTCCAAAAAGAAAAATATCCACTCCCTAGAGCTTGAATAGAAATGAACGACACCCAAAACATAATAATGAATATTTTCTCGTTGTTTTAAATATTAATCATATTTTACTACCCACATTCATGTCGGAGTCGAATCCAGAATAAGAGATGTTAAATAATCGTGAATCAAAAGAATATTTAAATGAAAAATAAAAAAGATGTGGTTGATAGGCGGCGGCATAAATACTCTATGTTATTGGTAGGTCGATAGCCAAAAATTCAAAGAATATAGAGCAACTTTAAATGGTTGTATAACATTAATATCGCGTCTACATCTGCCGCCAAATTGTATGAAATCACCAGAAGCAACCGCAGCAGCGTTACATAACTGCATGTTATTGTTAAGGATTGTAATCAATAGTTTGAGCATTCATTGACGAAAGTAATTGTGGTAGGTTGACACATCAGTCGCCTTGAAAAGTCTTTCTAGTTAAGCACTCGTAAAGCATTATTTAAACTTAGAAAGATTATTTATGTAATAATCTAAAACTTCGTAAAACTAAGCAAAATTTATTATAATGGGTGGCAACGGTCAGCTGTGTCCGCAATCTTAAATTGAAGCAGGCAAATCCCTCTAAGCTAGGGCTCACTCTAACTAACCATAATAACAGTGCAAAATCGTTTCTGACTCCTGTAACTCAGAAACGGGGTAGAATGTCCAAAATGTTACGAAATGTCCCGTAAATTCTCTATGGATTTTGATAAGTTGAAGTAAATTATAGACGTGTATTTAAGTTATGAAGCACATTTTGGTAGTTGAAAATCAAAAATTTAAATTATAATACTTAAATCTTCTGCTCTGTTTCCTGAACTCACTATAAAAAAAAATTCGGTAAAAAACAAATAAAACGCTTGAAAATTGCCCGTATTTGCAATAAATACCCAACATAAGTGGGAAAACTTTTATTGACAATTTTTAAGGTGATCAATAAGCAATATTCTAGATTTGCTTTGGCTGAAATGGATATCATAATATTTTTCTGGTATATGTACTTGAACCTATATTAATTTTTGTATTTAATTAATATAAATTAATTACCTTTTTGAGTTTAAGCGATCAAAAAGATATATACACTATCTTTTTTATCGCTAAAATATAAAAAAGGTTTGACTGATTTGAAAAATTTTGTTCTCTAATATCCTTTTGTAATTTTGGAACGTACCTGAATGCGGTAAATTGTGTTACTGATGTGCTTATTCTAAAGCCATTTCTTACACGGCTTCTTCAGATTACTTTTGATAGACAGCGTTCGTTATGAGTGAAATATTAGATCGCCTGAAGCTATAATCTAACTCTAAATTTATATGAAACAATTTCCATCTTTTATAGTGGTTTAAAGCTAACAATGAAAATACTTTATGTACAATTTAAGCAGTAATTTTATTTCACCAAAATATTTAACACGCTATGTGTTGTTGTTACGCCCTATTATTTGATAGTCGCTATCGCATTCAACGTTTTCCCATGTTAAAACCATGAATGGTTTTCATTATCGAAATATTAATTACTGACAAAAACCCTATTCAAGCCGACTTAACGTGTAATTACTCGGAACGTAGCCTAAAATTAATGTTTTCTGCATATGTATTATCAGAGGGAACTGGTTTGGAATATGGTGTACGTAATTATTCATAAATCATAATTATTATTTAATTCGGACAGCTATGTATTTAGCGCGTCTTTTAGTGAAGGACGGTTATCGTCAAATTAACAGCCATTAAGTAATGCTGTTTTTAAATAAACCTAAATAAAATAAAATAGAAAATAACGTAAATTAAACGTAACTTAACTTAAACGTAACTTAAACGAAATATAAATTTCCCGTTTCAACGTACTTGTTACTTTGAATAAAAATAAACCAGAATGGTATACCTGTCTGATATTTTAAATTATGAACCTTTTTACACACGATAAAGACATCATTCTAAATTTAAATAATATGTCATATGATGTTTGACTTACAATATTTGACGGTGAACGTAATAATAAACGTAAAACACAGAAAATAGGAGTGATATTTGAATTCAAGTCCCGTCATGGAATTTGAAATCAATGACTAGCTATTAACAGAAACAACTCGCTGTATCATTGCTGTATTCGGAGAGGATACCGGCTAATGAACGTTCCGTGCATTTTTGGTTTAACCGCTTTCGTACTGGAAGTTTCCAGTATGAACCACGAGGAAGAGGAAGCGATGATGGAAGCCGATCTGTGTTCCTTCCGGATTTATTCATTAATTTTATAGTTATATTAAAGTTAGTTCAATATTGACAGAATATTTTCAAAGCACTTTCCAAATAGAGTGCAAAATCATGCAAGAACTAAATTTTCATATTCGTTAAAATGTCACTATGAAAATCTAGATGGATGTTTAAACTCCAATTGTCGCTTGCTATCTGTCGCCGGCAGCCATATTCATATTGGCTTATGACATCCACACAACACGATTGTGACATCTGCACTACACGATTGCTTCAAATTTTTATTTTACAGTGTCATTTTGATGATATTTTCTGTTATTTTTATGGTTTATGTGGCTATGGAGTGTAACGATTTGTTATTGTTCCAATTACCAATTTCCTAATTTCTATTCTATTCTACCTATAGTGATTTTTCCATTTGGAAGGTCCAAAATCAGTTGTGTGATGTTTTCATGCTATAATTAATCGTGATGATAGATAATTATTATAGATGTTCCGCCTGATAGTAAGCATATACACGCTTTCGACACTAGTCAGTTACTTATTACTTTAACCTTAAAATAATTGAATTTACTACCGTTACATTACGTTTTAGATAACCAATTAAGAACCTACATTTCTGAAATTAATAAGTGTATCGGATCCTGGATGTGTTGACAAAACCACAATAATAAAATTTAATTTACGTTATTATTTTTACGGCTAAACATTACAACAAGTATATATTATATATGATAAAATCTTAATACTTACTTCTCGCTTAAATATAGTAGGTATACTGTGGTATTACTACATAAAAAAATACGCTCCTTCAACTTCGTTCCGACAAAATTAAGTTACGACTAAATGACTTAGAAATGAATAAACATTTATGAGGGCAAATGAAATTCAAGTGAGTGCAAAATACGAACTTGGGTGAATAAAATATTAACATTTTTTCATTGCCAATTCCTGAGTTTGTGTAACACGTTAATGGTTACCGAAGTGTTGAGATACGAGGAAATGTTTTCAATTTTAATGTAAATGAATTTTAAACAAGAAGTCATCGGCTTCGTGGTAAGCATCGCTTAAGAATATCTGAAATGTCCAAGAAATAACTCCCTTTGAAGGATAAATTGACATTTTTGAAACAGATATTGCTAATACCCTTGCTTTTCTCTTTGTTTCTCTTTCTTATAAATTGCTTGATGGCAGAGATATAAAAGATGCAAGCAAGACGTGCTATTCGTGCAAGCAAGACGTGTTGAAAAACAATTGAATATTTTTGCACTGCGCCAATGGTGATTAATGATTGGTGATGAAATGACAAGACAGGATTCAAAAGAGTAATGCATAGGGTGAGTTCAGATAATTCAAAGTACCCAAATAGTATTTCATGTTGTATAATTATTTCTGCATATACTCGAATTTTTATTATCCCACATATTTTCATTTCAATTTAACTGAAACTATAATAATAAAATTGTGTAATATGGCAAGCAGTAATGGATAATGAATTGAAGTTTTGTCACATACATACAAAACTATGTGCCAGTGAGGAGCCCAATCGGGCATTCGCGTACAGAATTGATGTAAGGAAAACTTTAAGCCAGCTGTATAGTGTCGTGTAAAGTACACAAGATGGGTTCATCTTGTGTTCCTTCCACGACACTATATATACTACTTACCTTGTTGACTTTAGACACTATAAATATAGGCTAGATGGGAATGTCCACTGAAGCAACCCCGTGTTTTTTTGGGTGGTCTCGGCCTAGCCCATCTTTGGTCAAGGAGTCTCAGTTAACCTTGTACCTTTCTTTCCCCATGGTGCAGGCCATACATAAAAGCACCCCCACCAAAATTATACTAACTTAAACCTACCGAGTATTTTCGCCTTTTGTAATCTACATTTCTCCTGTATATCCTTAAATTTCTTGTGCCCTACAGGTCCATAGTGTCATTAATAGTCTTAATATCTACGTATTGTTTAGCTATGGAACGCAAAATTAAGAATTGAGTTGAATTGAAAACAGAGGAAAGCCATTCCTAGCAAATTTTAATATGCAGTAATTTTAAATACCTTTTAGTATTATCCGTAAATAAAACCACCAAACCTTTGTGGTTTAGTCAAAAGACCGCGACAATGAGGATTACCCCACAAACGGGTAAACTAACATTAATGGTAAATAAATAATAATAATATATTATGACAATTCAATATAACGAATACACATGATTATTATACTCCGTTTGGTGTGGCGACTGAACCATTTAACGTGAAATTTCTTGCACCGGTTTAAATCTTTGTTAAGGGAAATGAAACGCTCCCTTGATGCGCACTTTTTGACAGCGAAAGATCCACCAGTAAATTTTAAACTACACTTGCGTTTAAAGTTTTTATTCTATATAAACTTGTTGACACGACAAAGTTGATATGGCAGTAGTTTGATTTTATTTTCTTGTGTAAACTACTAGTGCCATGGAATAAACTAAATGGATATGCAACAACTTATTTAATTTTTCTTATTTGCAAAAAGCTGATACAGACTGGAAGATATATGAAAATTATAGTATTTTGATCACCAGTGAACAGAAATAGAAAGAAAAAGAAAGTAATTTTTAAAGTTAAGGTTATCATCGAATTAGCAAACTGAAGTGGCAGTGGTCTGGTCATGTTAGCCGCAGAACTGAAGACCGTTGGAGTCGGGAAATTCTTGAGTGGAAACTGAGAGTCGCTCGCAGTGGCGTACATTAAGGGAGACCTATGTGAAGTGGCAGTGGGCTGGTCATGTTAGCCGCAGAACTGAAGACCGTTGGAGTCGGGAAATTCTTGAGTGGAAACTGAGAGTCGCTCGCAGTGGCGTACATTAAGGGAGACCTATGTGAAGTGGCAGTGGGCTGGTCATGTTAGCCGCAGAACTGAAGACCGTTGGAGTCGGGAAATTCTTGAGTGGAAACTGAGAGTCGCTCGCAGTGGCGTACATTAAGGGAGACCTATGTGAAGTGGCAGTGGGCTGGTCATGTTAGCCGCAGAACTGAAGACCGTTGGAGTCGGGAAATTCTTGAGTGGAAACTGAGAGTCGCTCGCAGTGGCGTACATTAAGGGAGACCTATGTGAAGTGGCAGTGGGCTGGTCATGTTAGCCGCAGAACTGAAGACCGTTGGAGTCGGGAAATTCTTGAGTGGAAACTGAGAGTCGCTCGCAGTGGCGTACATTAAGGGAGACCTATGTGAAGTGGCAGTGGGCTGGTCATGTTAGCCGCAGAACTGAAGACCGTTGGAGTCGGGAAATTCTTGAGTGGAAACTGAGAGTCGCTCGCAGTGGCGTACATTAAGGGAGACCTATGTGAAGTGGCAGTGGGCTGGTCATGTTAGCCGCAGAACTGAAGACCGTTGGAGTCGGGAAATTCTTGAGTGGAAACTGAGAGTCGCTCGCAGTGGCGTACATTAAGGGAGACCTATGTGAAGTGGCAGTGGGCTGGTCATGTTAGCCGCAGAACTGAAGACCGTTGGAGTCGGGAAATTCTTGAGTGGAAACTGAGAGTCGCTCGCAGTGGCGTACATTAAGGGAGACCTATGTGAAGTGGCAGTGGGCTGGTCATGTTAGCCGCAGAACTGAAGACCGTTGGAGTCGGGAAATTCTTGAGTGGAAACTGAGAGTCGCTCGCAGTGGCGTACATTAAGGGAGACCTATGTGAAGTGGCAGTGGGCTGGTCATGTTAGCCGCAGAACTGAAGACCGTTGGAGTCGGGAAATTCTTGAGTGGAAACTGAGAGTCGCTCGCAGTGGCGTACATTAAGGGAGACCTATGTGAAGTGGCAGTGGGCTGGTCATGTTAGCCGCAGAACTGAAGACCGTTGGAGTCGGGAAATTCTTGAGTGGAAACTGAGAGTCGCTCGCAGTGGCGTACATTAAGGGAGACCTATGTGAAGTGGCAGTGGGCTGGTCATGTTAGCCGCAGAACTGAAGACCGTTGGAGTCGGGAAATTCTTGAGTGGAAACTGAGAGTCGCTCGCAGTGGCGTACATTAAGGGAGACCTATGTGAAGTGGCAGTGGGCTGGTCATGTTAGCCGCAGAACTGAAGACCGTTGGAGTCGGGAAATTCTTGAGTGGAAACTGAGAGTCGCTCCCAGTGGCGTACATTAAGGGAGACCTATGTGAAGTGGCAGTGGGCTGGTCATGTTAGCCGCAGAACTGAAGACCGTTGGAGTCGGGAAATTCTTGAGTGGAAACTGAGAGTCGCTCGCAGTGGCGTACATTAAGGGAGACCTATGTGAAGTGGCAGTGGGCTGGTCATGTTAGCCGCAGAACTGAAGACCGTTGGAGTCGGGAAATTCTTGAGTGGAAACTGAGAGTCGCTCGCAGTGGCGTACATTAAGGGAGACCTATGTCCAGTAGTGGACTGGCATAAAATAGGCTGATAATGATAATGACGATATAATATTTCACTACCTTTTGTTCATTCACCCATATTATTCCTAAATCATTACTGCAAGTGGTACACGAACACGACGGATTCATGGACTGAATAGAATGCGTTTCGCTAGCTCATTCAGCGCTGAAAAGGATATATTATAAATTGTTCCGTCTAGTTCTCCAACACCTCTTTACGTGTTTTGAATGCAAAATTTGACTTCGTTTACGAGTTTGCTCGTAATAAGTTTCAATAAGGCCACGTCAGCTACTAATTTAGAAGACTTGGGAAGTTAATAACTGATGGGTTATGGTAATCTGACGTAAATTATTAAGATGAGTATTTAATTTATTCTAAGATTCATAGCTTCACTGTCATATAAAATTTTTATTGAAACTCCGTAGTACCTCTGTCTATTTAGTGAGTACTAATATATTTCAGAAGTCATGTGCGTATGTTTATTTAGTATATTTCTGGTATAAATATACACATTAATATCTATATTTCTCCGTTTCTAGTATCTATAAACAAGTTCATAGTGATGCTTACCTTGGGCTAAATAATAGATGTGAGTGTAAGAAAAAAATATGGTAAGTGTTTTTATATCAAAGAAGCCGGTCAATTCTTGAGTGGAAACTGAGAGTCGCTCCCAGTGGCGTACATTAAGGGAGACCTATGTGAAGTGGCAGTGGGCTGGTCATGTTAGCCGCAGAACTGAAGACCGTTGGAGTCGGGAAATTCTTGAGTGGAAACTGAGAGTCGCTCGCAGTGGCGTACATTAAGGGAGACCTATGTCCAGTAGTGGACTGGCATAAAATAGGCTGATAATGATAATGACGATATAATATTTCACTACCTTTTGTTCATTCACCCATATTATTCCTAAATCATTACTGCAAGTGGTACACGAACACGACGGATTCATGGACTGAATAGAATGCGTTTCGCTAGCTCATTCAGCGCTGAAAAGGATATATTATAAATTGTTCCGTCTAGTTCTCCAACACCTCTTTACGTGTTTTGAATGCAAAATTTGACTTCGTTTACGAGTTTGCTCGTAATAAGTTTCAATAAGGCCACGTCAGCTACTAATTTAGAAGACTTGGGAAGTTAATAACTGATGGGTTATGGTAATCTGACGTAAATTATTAAGATGAGTATTTAATTTATTCTAAGATTCATAGCTTCACTGTCATATAAAATTTTTATTGAAACTCCGTAGTACCTCTGTCTATTTAGTGAGTACTAATATATTTCAGAAGTCATGTGCGTATGTTTATTTAGTATATTTCTGGTATAAATATACACATTAATATCTATATTTCTCCGTTTCTAGTATCTATAAACAAGTTCATAGTGATGCTTACCTTGGGCTAAATAATAGATGTGAGTGTAAGAAAAAAATATGGTAAGTGTTTTTATATCAAAGAAGCCGGTCAATTCTTGAGTGGAAACTGAGAGTCGCTCCCAGTGGCGTACATTAAGGGAGACCTATGTGAAGTGGCAGTGGGCTGGTCATGTTAGCCGCAGAACTGAAGACCGTTGGAGTCGGGAAATTCTTGAGTGGAAACTGAGAGTCGCTCGCAGTGGCGTACATTAAGGGAGACCTATGTGAAGTGGCAGTGGGCTGGTCATGTTAGCCGCAGAACTGAAGACCGTTGGAGTCGGGAAATTCTTGAGTGGAAACTGAGAGTCGCTCCCAGTGGCGTACATTAAGGGAGACCTATGTGAAGTGGCAGTGGGCTGGTCATGTTAGCCGCAGAACTGAAGACCGTTGGAGTCGGGAAATTCTTGAGTGGAAACTGAGAGTCGCTCGCAGTGGCGTACATTAAGGGTGACCTATGTGAAGTGGCAGTGGGCTGGTCATGTTAGCCGCAGAAATGAAGACCGTTGGAGTCGGGAAATTCTTGAGTGGAAACTGAGAGTCGCTCGCAGTGGCGTACATTAAGGGAGACCTATGTGAAGTGGCAGTGGGCTGGTCATGTTAGCCGCAGAACTGAAGACCGTTGGAGTCGGGAAATTCTTGAGTGGAAACTGAGAGTCGCTCGCAGTGGCGTACATTAAGGGAGACCTATGTGAAGTGGCAGTGGGCTGGTCATGTTAGCCGCAGAACTGAAGACCGTTGGAGTCGGGAAATTCTTGAGTGGAAACTGAGAGTCGCTCGCAGTGGCGTACATTAAGGGAGACCTATGTCCAGTAGTGGACTGGCATAAAATAGGCTGATAATTATAATGACGATATATTATTTCACTACCTTTTGTTCATTCACCCATATTATTCCTAAATCATTACTGCAAGTGGTAACGAACACGACGGATTCATGGACTGAATAGAATGCGTTTCGCTAGCTCATTCAGCGCTGAAAAGGATATATTATAAATTGTTCCGTCTAGTTCTCCAACACCTCTTTACGTGTTTTGAATGCAAAATTTGACTTCGTTTACGAGTTTGCTCGTAATAAGTTTCAATAAGGCCACGTCAGCCACTAATTTAGAAGACTTGGGAAGTTAATAACTGATGGGTTATGGTAATCTGACGTAAATTATTATGATGAGTATTTAATTTATTCTAAGATTCATAGCTTCACTGTCATATTAAATTTTTATTGAAACTCCGTAGTACCTCTGTCTACTTAGTCAAAGATCCAGGGTTTGAATCCCCGTAGGATAGATATTGGTATAGTGAGTACTAATATATTTCACGAGTGATGTGTGTATGTTTATTTAGTATATTTCTGGTATAAATATACACATTAATATCTATATTTCTCCGTTTCTAGTATCGATAAAAGGAGTTCATAGTGATGCTTAACTTGGGCTAAATAATAGATGTGAGTGTAAGAAAAAAATATGGTAAGTGTTTTTATATCAAAGACGCCGATTATGTGTTCGGTCGTTTGGACTATCGGTAAGAGAGTTGGTTGACACTATAGACATAATATGATAATATATAGAACTATCTATATATCAACCATGATTTATACCATGAACCTTTTTTATATTTCGATATTTTCATGGCGCTTGCAACAGTGCCGAAATATCGAGAAAATATCAAAAATGTACAAGGTATACACCCCGTTAATAACTATCTATATGTTAATGCTCATGAATGTTTAAAACAATGTATAATATGCAAATGCCTCCCATATTCAATGCTCTGAAATTACACTAACTCTTACCCTTCACATCGTAATAGCAAATTTCTTTATGACCTCAATATACCCAGATTTCACACGAGAATATCCAAACCTGCAGAAAATAGTCTTATAGCACGTAAGTAAAAACAAATACTTTTCTACGTCAGCGTAGGAAGTGGGTACTTTGATATAAAAAGTAACTTAACTTATTTATCAGTTAGCTTTTTATTTGTATTTTTGGTTATCTTTGAGAATGTTTAGCCACTGTGACCATATGTGCAATATTTATGGTGTCGTCAAACCAACAGGGTAAAGTCGCTCTTGATTTAGACTCTTTCCATAAACAAGAAGATATTCCCAGCCTCACGGGTTTTAATTTCATTTAGGTCGATTATGTGTCTCCCCAGATTAAGGCTTCGTTTGTAGTTAAGAGGTACATATGTGGTGTATTGTGGTTTCAAGTTTTTGTACGCGATGCCTCCAGACATCTGACACGATTAGTTTCATATTGAATAAGTGTATTTAATCACATTGCTCACGTGTAATGCTTATTTTGCAGTTCTACTTATGTTTCACAAGTCCAATTAAATTACAATAAAGGAAAATCATGTTCAATTTAACATTCAAGTGAAGTTTTATTGTATATCCAATAAAGCGCTTTCACAGTTACGATTAACACAATTTTAGCGACATGATTTACTATTTAAGCGTGAAAAGAATTAATGAGATCGCTTTGTTCGCTTAATGCTTTACCGACTACTCACGAATAAATTGAGTATTTTTAGCGCTTTTAGCTTTTATCGATTGCTCGATTGTTCTGTACAACAACATTTCAACATCGGCATGGTATAAGATGATGATAAGACAGCAGAATAGAGTAAATATTGAGATAATGTAATGTAAACATACCCATGACACTCTGGGAAACCTTCTTAAGGATAAAAAGGTGCTTTATTTTTCATTATCTTCGAAATAAATTTTCGGCACGATTGGTTATTTTGGCTAATGGTAACAGTTTTTGGTAGTTAAAATTTACTTGTGGCCCGATTTCGAATAAGTTGGTTATTTTTACCGCTTGCTGGTCAAGAACGAAAATATGTCATAAATCTTACAAGCAATAAAGAAACGAGGTGGTGTTGAAAAGTTTTATAGGTTATATAGTAAAAAAATTACCTTACAAGTACTAATCAGCATCTTCTCAAATATTTTATACTTAAACGGGGAAGTCCTAAAAAACTGTACAAAAATTACTTAATGACATCAACATCATTATCAATTAATTATAAATATGCAGCATTTAGAATGAGGGTATTTCGTACTTAAATTTCTAGCATCAGGTTGGATACCTCTACTTTTACAAAAGTAAAAAGAGAGTTCAATAAAGACACTAGAGTTTTGGAGTAAGGCGTATGTTTAAGTTAGCACAATTTAACATTTTCTATTGAGGTTTCAGGGTTTGCTGAGATAACTTTAGTTGGCTTGAGGTAACCAAACAAGATAGATTATAATGTTAGCAACGGAGATGAGAAGGCAAAGTCTCATTTTAATAAAATGGAAATAAGGCTGATATTACATTTGCAATTTGCAAATAAATTGCATTTGTCCTCAAGTGCTTCCGTAGAGAATGTTCTGTTGTAATAAAATCCGGAGTGATGCGAACACAAAGAATACATACAAAACAAATTTGCTTAAGTTGCTTACTTACTTGCTTATACACACAGTGGGTATGATGTAGGAAATCACGATACTGGCGCATATGCCATACGGGAAGTGGGTTTCCTTATAGATGATATAAATGATCTTCAAAATATTAATCAGCTTCCAAAAGAATCAAATTTTACATGAAGATTTATTTAGTTGTTAATTATACTAGTAAATTCTATTCTATTCTAAAGGATCGAGAGAGTTGACGAAATGGCAAAAACATAATCCTAATAACATTAATATTATGATCCATCCATCTTTCCAGTGATACGTTCGTCTTTTTGAAGTAAAGCAGCAAATTTCATGATACCAAATTATGGAAAGCGGTAAGATAGTGCAATATCGAATAAAGACATTTCCATCTCGGTGGCTCATAAGGTGCCCGTCTTTTTAAAGAAGCCCGTGTTATAGAACCAAGGGCCTTTCATGTTCTGGATGTACGACAAAGAAACAAATTGGTATCGTCTTCTATGCATGTAAATTAAAAAAAAAAAAGTTTTAATATATTATTGGTATTAACTGTGACAGTATTCAGTTTAACTTAAACGTTAAAATCAAGTTATTTGCCTTTCTTTTGTAAAAATACAATATGAAAGCCACTTGGGTAGCCCACCCAAGAAGTCTGTCTATAATGACTTCTTGGAATATCATATTAGTTGACACATAACAGATCCATACACTTTACACTTATTTTAAACCACATGTTTAATGATGTGTTTTAAAAAACTTACAAATCGACACATAAGTAACGTCAAAAAACGTGTCCGATTGTCTGTATTTTTAAGATTGCAATTTTAATATAAGTAATATTAGTACTAAACTAAAATTGAATATAATTCCGTGTATTATATTACTTAATTGTAGTCCTTTCTTTGTACACCACAGTATGCTCTTGAATGACTTTTAGAATTGATACATGCAAAAGCTATTTTAAATGAAAATTAGTTTATATGGTTGTCAGTGCTTGACACGATGATTTGTATCTGTACTATTGCTGTTTCTAAGGTATTATTGGAATAAATACATTTCTACCTTTCGTCTGGATCCACGAAATCTATTTTCACTAAACTTATTTAGTATTCAGCACAGTCGCCTTTCCTAGTTTGAAGTACATTTATTCGTTGAAAAAGATTTTCTGTAAAAAAGGTTGTATCGCTACTTTAAAATAAAAAAATAAAAAAAAAGCCAGTGATTTTATGTACTTTAAAGTTGACATTGACATTGTAAAAGTGATATTTTTTAAGAGCGGCAGCAGCAGCAGAACCATTGATGTTAATTGCATTTATAGGATTTGGTAATGGCTCACTTCAGGTTTGCTTAAATGTATGTTCGCCAATTTGACCGTCTTCAAAATTATTTTTTTATTCGATAGAGGTCACTCCTAATGTGGTGCCATTACCAAAAAATAGCCATCTAATGATGGGACCCCAGGGAATTTAAAAGCAACCCTCAAATTCCATAAAAAACATTAAATATCTGATAAGTAAAGTTAAATGATAATGTTAACGTGTGTTTAAGGTCAATCAATAGACTTGTTTTATATATGTTGTTCACCCATTTAACTTTGACATAAAAAATTCGACACTTAAAATATGAAAATAGTATAAAATAAAACTTGGATTCGATAAAAACTATAATTAGGCAAAAATAGTTACAATTTTATTAAGTACATCTTTCTGTAATGTTTTCAGAAACAATAGATAGTGAAGCACCAAATTCAAAAAATCTTTAAGTACTTTGAATTATTTTTGACATTTTAGAATTCAGAAGTCAGATTTCAGTTTTTTATAAAAAAAAATTAGCTATTTACCCTTCAAAATGGAACAAGTAGTAACAATTCTCCTAAGATGTCGGTACGGGTCTTTAGTTTCAAACGAAGGCTAACCTTCCGGGTATAAATCCTCGTGGTCCGCCATTGCCAGCTCAACAACAAATTATTCTGCTTACCTAGGTAGTTGTGTGTAAGCAAATAATACGTCTTCCATCTTCACGTTTTCTTTTTCCTTATGAATATCAGAAACGCTTTTTTTATATATATAAAGCTCAGCAAATGACTCGACACCACCTGATGATAAGCAGTAGAGTAGTCCATATGTGAAGATAGCTAGTGAAGCATGTGACATACTGCCCTAGCCACCCTCACCTTGCCGGCCTAAAAAGTGCTTCTTCACGCCTTTTTAAAGGAGCGCATGTTTTTTAGCACTTAACAACGTCTGGTCATAATTTCTTGGATCTTCCCTTAAAGGAAGGTATATTATTCATTATTTATATTATAATAGTAATAATAGTTCAGATTATTTTGTTCCAGTTATTACGGTAGCCGTTTATACTGACCAACTCTCATTGGATCAGGTGGCGTGGTATGGCCCAAAATTTCGTCAATGGGATGTTAATAATTTGTTGACGATGATCACCGATTCTCTAAAATCTTGATATACTTTTATCTTTACTCTCGCAAGTGTAATATAATATATATATATATATATATATATATATATATATATATATATATATATATATATATATATATATATATATATATATATATATATATATATATATATAGAGTCTGAGACAATGAATTGAAGTTCAAAAAAGGAAATAAAAGTTTTATGAAAGCAGAAAACTTTTTGTAGTAGTTTTTATTACAGTTTTTATCAAAAACATAAAACTTCCACTTCTTGTTGCTCTATCTTTTACCGTTTTTTATTAAAGGAACAATATTCAGTGAGGGACATACAAGAAATATCTCACGTCTATTTTTTGCTTAGAAAGGCGACCCAAATACCTGAAACCTGTCTGTTCTGGGTAATATGGGACAGAATCCTAATATGGTTTCCTTTGCCGATTTCATAAATTGTATTTGATTTAGCAAATTAGTTATTATGACATTTTTTATGTTTCTCATGGGCTTAGGCGACCTTGTGTATTCAACTGAGGGATTAAGTTTTAAAAAAGGAAATTTTTGTTTCCCTGTACATGAAGTGAAATGGGCGACTCATTGTAACTATCAAAGATTGCAAGTCACCATCTAGTTAATTTTTTCTTCTTGGTTCATTCGTGTATCAACATGAAAGGAAAGTGTGGAAATTTGGTTGTAGCAAACAGTAATTTATTACTTTTATGACAAATATAAATGACCGGGCTCTATTAACTATATACGGTCATAAAAATAACCTAAGTTACACATTTAATGTAATATCTTAATAGTCGTAAGCTTTTTTGCTTGTCAGGAATAGTTTGACCATTTTAGTTAAGCCACTCACTTTCAGGTACCTTGAAGGTACGTTTGGTCAATACGCGGGGTTCTAAGCTGAGGTTATGATGCGAGTAGCGTAACGGGTAAGTGATATTATTCATTCAATCAAATTTCTAAAAATGGCATCAGCATCATTATTTATTTTCTGACGACTGTTTCTTCAAATGAAGTTTAACAAATGTATTCAGTGACTCTTTATGAGTCAGCAGGAAAGATATAAGATAGTATGATTATCAATTCTAACAACAATTCTCAATTTATCACGGATATTTCGAGACTAATCTTTGTCATTCAGCAGCATTCTGACATTAAAAAAACATATCACACCGAAACAGGACGAGTTTTATATGCCTGTCCTATTTAGTATTTATATGCTCTTATATTTCTGGTACTTAATATGTTTTTTTAATATGTTTTATATCCTTATATACTTGGTAGAATTAGCAACCATCAATTATGTATATATGTCAAAGTCAAACATATTTTATTCAACTATTGGTACATATCTATATACTTACAAACTGTAGCAATAAGCGAATAAGCAGGTTACAAATCTATCGGAGGGTTTTGTCCTGAGAAGAACAGGCAAGAAACTCAGCAAGATTATAAAGGTTTACATGTTATTGAGAAATGTTTGAAAAATTTTAAAAGTCACATTCAATAAAACGTTTAGCTCAAGTCCTTAATACAAGCAGTGAAAATCTGGTTTATAAGTGCCCTAAACCCTGTTCAACAAAGCAACGAACTCAGATTTATTAAGTAAAGAGGAAAATACTGGGTCAGGTTTTCGCGAGAAGTTGGCCATAAAGTTTTCAAATGCCCGTTAGTTTCATACCTTCGTCATTTATCAGGAAGCTTTGTTCTACTTAAGAAGAGGAGGAAAAACTCTTAAAGACTTTATATGAAGAAAGATTCGGCGATTCTTCAGGGTGTTAAAAGTTTTGTGCTTATCGACATAGATGGCAATTAATAATATTATAGGTTGTCAAAACTGATATCATTATAATTGTTTTTCTTTTTGCTAGTTATTACTTTGTTCTTGTGATATTTTTTAGCTCCGTCTGTGTGGAACTTCATGGAGTATGTGCTCTACACGGTTAACGCAAAATGGTCAAGTTTTCATTTTCCTCTTTTTCAACGTGTGGAGTTTAAACTAAGTGATACCTTAGATTACTGGCCACTATAGCACTAATATCATGCTGTTTAAGATTAAACTTGTTGGATCGCCTCTGTGTAGGGTGGGGAGCACACCGAACAAATGGAACTCATCCTATGTAACTGTGATGCTCTTGCCAGGAAAAGAATGTGTCTCTTTGGACTGGGCTATCCCAGTCCTGAAGATGTAAGGCTGCTGACTCCGGGTGTACTTAATAAGTACATCTTGGAGGTCTTCCAGGATAGCGGATATTAGGATTAGGGAAGCACAAAAGATCCCATTGGGTCGACGTACTCCGGGAATAATACTGGCTCTACATCAAGATAAGATAACTGATACCTACCGTATTTACAAAATTGTTGTAACTTCATGGAGTATGTACCTTAGAGCTTTCCAGATCAGAGTTTTTCATCATGTCTTAGGGAAAATAATATAGAGGAAAATAAAAATATTTTCCAATCAATCAATAATATCAGAAGATAGTCATAAGATACGCCCAAGTTCTAAAAGATCGCGGGTTCAAATCATGCTTCAAGAAGTAATTTACCGATCTAGTTTTGATTTTAGCTTAGAGGAAATCATAATCGACAAATATCTCTAATCAATTCTAATTAGAAGCTACAAGTAATTAACAATAATTTTACATAAGTACCTAACAACTTTCAAAGTATTCGATCTCGATTCCCTTCAGCTCGAAAGTAAGAACACATGCCAAATATTTTTCTATTCGTCTGGTCTACGAACACACTTCAAAGGGTTTATTAATTATGGTATTACGATAGCAAGTCCTGAGATACCCTTTCCCTGTTGCTGTTAAGCACACCATCATACCAATTTTCACCGATGTACCCTCATCACAAGGCTTTTGTGCGTGCATTAATTAAAACGAGGGACGCATTTGTAATGGAAATGGTTTCTAAGATATTATGCGTAGTGACGGCTAAGAATTTCATATAGTGATGTAGACAGTTACGTTTTTTTGATATTGATACCGAATCCGAGATTTGTTTTTTGTTTGTCTGAAAACTAGTTTTCAGTTCACGGGATATTTCTTTGGACGAAGAAAGTCTTAATCATGAATGTCTCTCGGGATTGATTTTTCCGTGATGAAAGTAGCCGTGTCTTGGATGTTTTGGAAAGTGAATGTTATGTAGACCAACCTCTTTACAAATATTATAAATGTGAAAAACATATTTCTGTATAATATTTGTAAGGAGGTTGGTCAATAAATTCACTTCAATATACAATTGAAGTGATTTTACTATCATGTTTAATATTAAATATGTGTTCCGCTACCTAGTATCCATAATCAAATTGTCAATGATACTTATTTTGGGATTGATAATATTACTTTTTATTTTTTCGTTAGAATGAGAAGTTTATTTGCGGTTAAAGCTGTCTTTGTCTTTCCATCCCTTAGATTGTTACTAGATCTGTACCTAAAAATGACCTCAATCTGTTCTTCCATTGCATCTTAAAAGAAGGACAAAAACAAACACATATTGACATGTAGATTTTACAATGGATTTTATATAATTTCTTATTTTATATATTGTATTCCCGTTGCTGAGTAATAATCACAGATTTTTGTTTTTCAGTAGTATAACAGTTTTAGTACAAAAGTCAGGGTAATTAAGTGCTTAAGTAAGTCTTTTCATCAGAATGTTATCACACCCTTATTATTATACCCAGTCTCATATTTACCATTGGAAGAATCAGTTGCATGTTTTATATTCTTTGTCATTTATCTTCGACTGGTAAACTGCTGTGTGAGAACACTGGTCTCTCCCGTGAAGGGCAGCGGAGGGACCGGGGAGTTCTAGAGGGTGTTTTCAGGTACTGGACGAGTCCTATATACACGCGCCGTTGGATATGTCCATAAACGGATTGAATTGCTCATAAACCCTATAGACACATCGCGTTTCAACAAACCCATTTCACAGGAAGGATTGTAAGTATTATGGTATGTATTCTAGCATATTTTCGGTATCTCAAACTGAAAATCAGGAAAACACTTCCCATCTCTGGTCCATAGACCGACCCTCGGATTAAACTGTGCGAGACAAGTTAATGACAGTTGATACGATAGGGATAAGAGGAAAGTGTATTGAGATCGTAACGTCTCCACATAAAAATGTGTTACTGGGTCTATACCCGTTGTTCGTTGTTCTGAGACAAATTACTACTATTAGTAATTTGTCTAGAAACAGAAAGCGTGCTCTTCATTAGAACAAATAACCTAAAACGCAAACTATTAGATTGCCAAATTTTTGTTTTAGCACCATGCGTGATTTGACATAATAACCCAACCATTGTTTAGAATTCTAGTTAAACAATTTTATTACAATTGAAAGGTAAATAAGGTATGAATAACTAGTAATAAGGTACGAGCTTAATTGTTAATATTGTACGTAATACAATATTAAAAATTTACCTCCAAAACTCATTAAAAGTATGTAGAAAGAGTAACCACCGGAGCAGTTCCTTTCTCTCTATATAAATGGGTTTATTTAATTTAGAAAATTAAATGTTACCAGTACTTCTCATTTATCAAAAAGCAATATGTACTATTATGGACTATTTTTTTGGAATGAGGCAAAGTGGGTCCGGTTCTGAGTTTTTTAATCGAATCTATGCAACAGCGAATATATCCAAAGAAAAGTCTCCAAGCCTTTTTTAATTTGAGAAAATTTTACTTGTTGCTAAAGAGAGAAAATTTGTTTGGCAAAAGTCAAATCGGAATCTTCCAACCATTTGAGTGGTCTTGGTGGCGGAATAATTATGACACCCAAAAGCCCTTAATACAGTCACAAACCAATTGTGACCAGCATAGATAAACACAGGACGGTTGGTTTGACAGGTTTAAGTAGTTGGAGTATTCAGCTGTAAGTAAGGTAAATTTAGAATCTATAATTGACATATATTTTACTATTGTAGCTGTTCCCGCAACTTAGTTCGCGTGGATGTCATAAAATAACATATCGTACGTAGGTGGTAGCTTACATGATTTTACATGAGTACTTGTTGGGTAAGGAATAACACAAATGTAATAATTATTATGTTAACAAAAACCGTAATAGTGAGTCAAAATCAAAGTTAAAAACGGACTTATTTTTGACCTTTAAGCTGCAAACATATTTTTTTACCGTTTACGCAGCGCACGCAACGAAAGATATGAAAAAGAATACTTTTTTCGCGTGTTTGCACCTTTTTTCTTCGATACTCAACTTTTTTAGGTTGTAGCGTGATGGTATATAGCCTAAAGCTTATCGAGAACGATAAATGAATTATCCAACTCAAAAATAATTTTTCAATTTTAATCGGTAATTCCAGAGATTGGCGCGTTCAATTGAACAATCTTTTCGGCTTTTATTTATTAGTATAGATTAATTGGCAAAGGCAAACAACAAAATTGAATTGGAGTTTAACTTCTTTTAATACCAGCGCTTAAATAAAACTAATAGCCCTTTCGACAAATTTACTTACGGAAATCATAAGCCTTAATAACTCACTGCACATTTTTAGTATTATTGTCTATAAATAAACTATTTATATTGTTATTATCAGCGACATGCGCCTTAAATCGCTACGAATATCTGTAGCACAGAAGTTTTTTGTTTAAATGCAAAAATAATGATTCAATTGAATTTGACAAAATAAATATTGGTTCATTGATAGTAAACAGTTGTTCGGGTTTTGTTATAAGCCTGGATATTTAAGAATCCTCCAGTTAGACAAAAATAATGTTATAAACAACAATTTCGAGAACCTTCCACTAAATACTAATATTTCCCGCCAAATTTGCATTTTTGCTTAGTCCCCTAATAATAATAAACATATCACAAAAACAATGCGAACTACAAAATCTCTTAAACAATGAAACTTTCATGAGCTGAAAGAGGTTTATTCTACTACCCATTGTTACTTTGACACGGGTTCAACTAGTGTACACTCCCAAACAATAGTAGCGTATCTCAGTGAAAACGAGCGATCGTTTCACGATTGACCAACTCAGATGCCGCTTGGATTACGGTTTAAATTGGAGGGAAAGGAAAATATTTGTGAACTTTTTGTACAATGCATGCAAAAAAGCATCTATTGAAGTGAAAATATTGATTTGCGACACCTTAACTGGTTTACATAATAAGGATTTAAGAAGATAGTAATGGAGCTTGATTCTGATTTTAAACACTAAACCCACTCTTCATAATTCGTTTGTTTTTTAAATCTGTTTAAAAGTTTTTAAGTAAACTTCACGTGGCTGAGATGTACAAGAATTAAAAATAAATAAACCTATAAATACTACTCATAGATGCCAAAATAATTCGAAATATACATTATTAAGTTAATTTCGATTCTTATTAAGATAAGAATCTAAATTGTATACAATAAACTAATAAGTTATGAAAGATATTAATTATTATTACCATTGTCATAAATTCACAACGCATTTTATACTCTATCATGAAAATCTTCATTTACATGGTTTATAATTATCATTTTACTCGCATAAATTCCTACTACACGAATTAAATCTATTTGACTTTCGACAAGTGACTTAAATTTATCTTCCAAAAAGATAAATTCGAATGAAAGTGACTTCGAAAAGAACTAGTAATAACACAGATGGCAAAACCAGAAACCAACAAAATGAGAACTGATGATGACCTATTTATTCTATCTGTTTCTTATAACGATAGAACAACCGAAGAAAGCAACACAGAATGACATCATAAAGGACTCGTTTAAAAAACGATTGCGCCATCAGAGATCAATTGGATGTTAGGGCTTGTCTCCACAGAGTAGTTTAAATAACTACACTTACAATTTTTCAGGCTCAATTTCAAGTGACCAACTTAGATACATTTTTAAAACTAGATTATTATTTGCATTTTGGGGCTATCTAGTGTTTAACGCTGTTTTGTCACTGGGAACTTTGATCAATCGAAAAATCGAAAATCAATTGTGACTTGCCACCAATAAATAGGCTTTGGGCATATTCCAATAAAAAATCATAAGAAACTTCACTCACTAATAAACAACCTAATCTATACTATAGCGCGCCCAGAATCAACGTATGTAGAAACATCAGTTTGGGCTATAATACGACCACGATGTCCCAATATGGGCTGGTAGGTGAAAGGGGCTGCTGTTTAGGGTTTTTATTAGGTTGATTATATGTCTGAAGAAGGCTTTATATGTTAATAGTTTGTTGATCAATATAAGTATTTTCTTTTTAATTAAAATTCTTTTACATTTTAAATGCACCAAATAAATATTTTCCATTCATTCATTATTAATTGTTAGAAATCAATATTTTTATTATTCTAATAATAATAATAAAAATAATATAGTTAGGTAAGTCGTATATTAAAATAATTGATGATAGAACTCATCAATTATATGTATAAATCTATAGAAACAAATGCTCGGGAACTTTAAAGATGGGTGTGCGCTGGAGAGTAACTCTTAATACAAAATTTTTATTTCAATATTAATATTGTAAAAATTTCTTGAAGGCAAATTACATTTAAGTTGTTCATTGTCTTAGTTGGAAAAGAAAATAAAGGTAAAAGTATGGAGAATTCAAGAGAATAGTTATTTAAGACTATAAAAATGCAAATGGGACTTCCCCGGATCTCCAAAAACACCCATGCCGCTGTCAATTGTCCCTTTATAACAAAACTCTAGGACAGTTTTGTTTTCAAGATTTTTTTTGTAACGTATTTAGTTTATTAGTTGTGCAGTTTACCTTTTATTACAAGAGTTTGTAAGATTTCTCATCACTTTAGTCTATACTATATATTTTTAGAAAATTCGCGCTTGATGTCGGAGTCAAAATGTATTTTTTAGAAGTACGCTTTTTAAGTTTTTTATCAGGTTCTCACATCATTTAATAAAATGGATTTGTATTACATAGTAGGTGTTAAGTCAAATAAGAAAGGGGCCATTAACACAAAAATAAAATGTAAAAAAAATAGTTATTACAAAATAGTTAGAATTAGACCTAAAATAAAAACTCATTCGTTGTTTGACCAATAAGTTTTCTCCTAATCTAATTGAATAGAAAAGGAAAGGAATAATATTAATGTTTCTAATAATTAACACATCATCAGTTGAATCATTTCCATGTTGGTAACTATTGAGTACAAAATTTAATGCGACACTGTCCTTAATTGAATATTAATTGGACAAGATTCTTCAATAAACCAAGGCTCAGGCATAAGAGGTAAAATTCAAAAAGAGAACACAATTTTGAAAACGAAAGAACCAAGTCGAAGTAAAGCAAAGACAACGGAAAATAGAATTAGTGTCTTGGAAACGAGAATTACATTAAATTTCTTGCTATTCCGGTCTAGTTCATAGTCTACCAACGTTAAAATGGAATTGCAGAGATGGTTAATGGGCAAAATTGCAACTTAAAGACAGTTTGATTTCAAGTCAAATTTCGTTTAGATTTAAATTTCGCAAATGGGCAAAGCAGAACCAACTTTGTACACAGCGTGCCAAGAATACTTACAGCGAGTGGACAACTGTTGACCATCGACTTATCAATAAACTACCAACCGATCTATGTGACAGTATATCCTCTACTAATTTAAAACTTAAACTGAAGCTATAGTGTCTGTTTTACAAATAAATGTTTTAGAAATCAAGCTTTAAAGACTTTTATATTCTGATATATTTGTTAAAATTCATACATGTGTTGGCTTTTATTATTCATAATTTTATATTTTTTTAAAGATAATAATGGCTCCTATTAATATTATAACAGTTAAAATTGTGCTCGTATGGCAAAAATTTAAATTTAAAAAGATTTTTAGCTCTATACACACTGCGTCCACTATTTAATTCTCATATTCCTGTAACAGGTCTGCTGGTAGACATTTTGTTATAATTAAGCAGTACCTTTGTACTTTGTAATTGTTTTATGTTATTTTCATTATAAGCATTTATGTATACATAAATAAATAAATATTTTGACCGTTAATATCTAGTATTAGCGCCCCCTCAAGACGTGGAAAAAACAGCGTTCCTAATAAATAATTCCTAACAATAAATCAGAGGGAACGACTAGTATTGGAATTATGAACAAGGTGTCAAACATTTATTTGTAAACAACAACAAAAAAATGTTTAAAAATCCAATTAATAAGGGCTAGGCAATTTTATTGGTATTGGCGAAGATAATTTTATATCTGTAGGAAAATGTATAAAAAATGTATAAACCAGAACTGCGTGCATAAATTTTGCGATGCCAGACTTTTACGAGGTTAAAATCTAAGTTTAGAGTTTTAAGTTGTTTTAGTAAAACCAATAAAAAAGTAATTCTTTTTGTATTTTATACGAATGCATGTTTTATTACTGGCGCGTATTAAATTTATTATCACATGCAGGCAACGTGAACCAGAAACAATAGATTTTTAATTGTTACAACGTTGGTTTCACCACAACCGTAGAGTTGATAATAATAAATATCTCTGTTGTAAGTTGTATTTCAAAAGTGACTGGGTAAACACTGTAATGTAATGGCGCTGGATGAATGAGACTGTGTAGTTTCGTCGTAAAATGGACCAATACTTTTAAATACTTATTACTTATTTGCGAATTTATTCCAAAAGATGTCTATTTTTTTGTATTCACTAAAATAAAAAAACATGTATATGTTTCATTCTGAATATCAGTTAATACTGAATATACAATTGAACCTTTAAAATGGTGTATTTTTTATTATTATTAACAAATTATTCAGTACTCAAAATAGCGCGGAATCAATTTCAAGTAACTTATCCCATACTTTTGCTCGCGAGTGTATTTACACTAAGGAAAGCTTTGAAAAATTAAACTCAATTAGAATTTTTATTTGCCAAATCTATAAAAGGATTGTTAGAAGTGTTAATTCGAATGATTCTTATTAGTAAAGATAATTTAAAAACTTTGTCAAAGCGACAGCCATGTTCTGTAAAAATATGTAAAGAGCCTAAAACTCAAACAATTTATATTCCCAACAAAGCAATGAGTAAGCGATCTAAGTTCTATGACAACAATGTATTTAACTATTAGGAGAATGTTTGTGGTGAAATCTAGAATATGTTCCTTCAAACGTAGAAACAATTTCAGTTTCAAGCTAGGACAAGTCACGTAACAGAAGAAGCGTTCGCTAACCATTGTGCCTCGTACACACCAGGAACATCATGTTGTACTATCATTTTTTAAACTACGGTACTAATGGTAAGCTAGTAGTCCACATGTAATAATAGCTTTTGCAGAATTCGACGTACTGATCAAGTCATTTCCAACTTTAAACAGATAACCTAAAAGTTGCTTTTTCACGGTTGCTTTAAAAACTCATGTCATATAAACGTATACTTATACGTATTACCGTTAGGACACCATACTCTAGCTGTACGACAAAGAAACGAGTCACTAACTTTGTGCGTAATGTTCAAGTCATTATTGTCACAATACATGTGCTTGTGTTAGCAAATCGTCTTTAAATTTCTGCGATATGCCAAACTAATCACTCGGTTATCATTTTAGTTGTCAAATTAACTTAACGCAAAAGCCCTCAAAGCTTATTGAGGATGAGTAATTGTGTGAGTAAGATTGTTATTCTGTGCAGCATTTACAATCTATAACAGACAACTGCATGCTTTTGTCAATCCAATTCCAAAAATAATGCCATAGACTATTTAATGCTCCAACATCATTTCACCCTCTGTTTATTGCTGAAGAATCATCCAATTTCTAAATGAAACGGTTTTGCGCAGCCTGCATCCATTAGCTCCCAGCAATCCTGACCAGACATCTATCTCGTGGAAATACCTTATTTGCGTACTTTTAAATTATCCTAAAGATCCAAAAAGGATATTATAAAAATTTCTTGTGTGGACAAGGCATAAGAGAGAAAGCCTTCACTAGCCATTAGTGCTATGTTGCGGTCGGGAATCTCGCACGTAATATCTCCCGCAGGATGTATGGAATAGCCACATTGCAATGCTGCCTCAATTATTTCACGAGGGTAAGTGTTTAAGATGTGTAACATATTTTACTTGTTCTTTATTAGTGATGTTATTCTGTAATCTTACTTACGTACTTGGTCAACCTCTTTTATTCACTTTCACACTATTACTTCTCATCCCAGTACAGGATAATAGAAGTTTTATGTGTGTAAAAATATGTATAAATATATAGTATATAAAAATATACTTCACTTGTGGTGATTTATTTATTTGAAACAAACTACACTTAGAAAAGTTATTGTCTACAAACTTATTGTCTACTCACGGATATTAAGAGTTAGCGTAAGTTGGGGAGGTATAAGCACAGATTAAGTCACTATATATTTTCAACCAACTTTTAAAAAAGAACGTTTGTTACGCGATTTTCTCTAGCAATTGAAACGATTTTCAGATGTTTTTTTCTGATAGAGTGTACTCCTACAGTTTCACTGTCACCGAGTCGGGGTCTGATGATAGGATCCCAGGGAAACCGCGGGCAAAATTTAAACTTATAGGTACGTATTTATTTTTGTTAAAACTATTCTAGTATTTTTAACAATCTGAGTGTCACCCATCTAACTTTCACCTAAGAACCTTAACACTCAAATTTGTGAAAATAAAGTTTAAACTAAACTAAAATGCGACTTTAAAAGACTAAATAGGTAACAATAATTCAATGTATGAAGACTCCAAAAATTTTTTTATTGGATAACTTCTTTCATTGAATTTTGCACAAGTCGCTTTTAGTTTTCTTCAAAACTTTTTTTTTAACCATAAGTAAAAAAATAAATAAACTTATTTTATTACAAATAAAACTGAACATTAGAAATTAAATATAAAAACCTTTTGAATAATATTTATTATAATTTGATTATTTTATGTAATATTTTAAAATATATTTTGAGCTGTCTGGATTAAACAGATAAACAACCAAATAATTAAATTACCTAATTAAAATGGCGTTGAGACTCTGGTAAAATGGAAAAGCGTCCCAACCACATCAACTGTCGATAAAAAGATACTCAGCGAATTGTAGCATTGTCTGTGAATTGAAATCCTAAGAGAAGGTTTTATGAAGGCTCAAAATATTTTGAAATTTCCTCAAATATTTTCAGAGATAATGAAGGAAGAAAAGAGTTATTATATCATCGCGATGTTATTTATACTACCACGTTACATACCTTACTTATTTCACACCTTATTTCCACTTTTCTTCAAACTACGTTTTGTATAATAAAGAACAAGCTGGAGTGCAATATCATTGTGAGAACAATTTTCGGCGCAATATTTTTATAAGCATATTGTGACGCCGAATTTACAATTCCCTTGACACAAATGCTTATTGTATTATGCTACGTCCACATTAATTTTCTTTTCCTGAGATAAAACGAAAACATTATATTTTGTGGTCAGTGACAAATAAATTACTTCAAAAAGGTTGGCAACGAATGTTTATGATAAGGAGAGGGGAAAAATTATGGATTTTGTAGCAGTAGTATAAATAATTAATCATAAATAATAATTATTATCTGTTGAGTTCTATTTAGGACACGCAAACTTATGAAGCAGATTCCTTAATCTGTTCGTACGTTTATTTATGATATACAAATAACCTCACATGAGGTACAAGTAAAAACAGAACAAAAAATAAAAAAATCTACTGTGAAAAAGGGACTTAATTACGATAGCTTAAAGGTAATCCATCCAATATAAACGTGCTTTGTTTTCTCTGAAATGATATCATACGCATAATCTGCTATCATATTATGTGTATATAGGGGAACACAATTTAAATGAATATTATAATTGGAATTATCTGTAAAAAACTGTAATAAAATTAAATAAAAATTATATCCACAATGTAACATTGTACGCCCGAAAATGGCAATCTGTTGTATCTTAAGTGCATGAAATTGTAAAATCTATTGTACACAGAATCACAATAAAATTTTATCTTATCTTATGAACCATGAAAAAATATATCCTACACTTCGCGGATGAATGAAATAACGGAATATAGTATGAAACAACCATCAAACTTTTATCGATTTTAAATCCTTTATGTTACTCATTTGCTTAAAAACTGCTTGGAGCTTGTATTTACTAAAAAATATGTTCCCATCATTTATCTACATTCCTATATTAAAATACTTGTAGTAATATTATATCACAATAATTTAGTACAGTTAAATAAAGAGGTACATAAAGTATTTGTAATTTGTACACTGGTACACCTTTTCTTATAATTAATTCAACTAACAAGTGACACTTACGCGTAATTTTTTTTTTTTATTAAAAGATAAACGTATTCAATAAAGTTAGACTATAACCACTCAACAAGAGAGCTCAAATGAAAATATTTAAAAAGAGAAAAATCCAGAAACCCTTTTTTTTTTTAAAAAAAAAGAAAGTTGTAGTTGAAGTAAATTTTCGCCATCCAGGATGGACCAATCGAATTTTTTATCTCGAGCATCTTCCTTGCTTCAGAAGGAACGTTAAGCCATTGTTTTCACCCAGCAACTCCTAAATTGCAGATCATATTGTTTAGAAGCAGATCTTGAAAGCCTATATAAAGTTCAGCGTTCAGAATATTTATTGGGGTCTTAAAATATCCCGAGGCTTCCGAGGAACATTCTAAATAGAAGTCATATAAAGGTGAAATTGGTTTTCCGTGCCGCTTTATTGATTTAAGTCAACTCTTCTTTATCAATACTTTGGTGATATAAATAATTGCTATATATACGAAAACATCAACACATACCAGGACAGAAGGTGTAGAATAATTATGAGATAAACTTACTTTATTTATTAATGACTTAAATTTTTTAGTATTCAAATCCAAATTCTTAATGATTTTAAATGTTTTTATGGCTAAAAGGTACTTACTTCGTATATACTTTTTTAAATAAAGTTTTGACTTTTAAAACAGAATTATTCATGTTATTATCATTATAGAAATCTAGAACGATTTAACTTCAATAATAACGTTGGAACCCCAGATTACACAATAATATGGCAAATTAAGATACACCCTGTGATAACAAAATACGTGATTGCAATAACGTTTTGCTTAATAAACACAAACTTCAATAGTCTAGGTACTTACTGGTAAGTCGACTGGTCTTCGGATACCTGAAAACAGACGTTTAATATTTATCGGGGTAGCCATTTTAATATCATGTAGGACGGCCGTAAATCATAATAGTATGTAACTTTATGAGAAGAATATAGGTTTCAATATATGATGCTTAGTATTTGGAACTAAGATACCTATTTATTGGTTTCTATTAATTTATGTACACATAAATCGTTATAATGAAACTGGTATAGAATAATTGAGTCCAAAGGTACTGCTTGTTTTTAACGAAATTTCTACTAGCAGACATACATGTATTAAATAGTGGAGGCAGTGTGCATATAATTTCCATTGACATAGATATATACTATAACATATATGTACGAAATACAATGCATTAACATAGTAAGTTGCAATCAGCATTTTGGTGTTGACCCTATTTAAATATGTTAATTAATTTAGTTATGATACAGTCAGTTCACGTTTTGTTACCAATTACGTAGCGTGTGCTCTACCATACTATTATTTCTTTATTTTTACCAATTTAGTAGAGAAATTGGTTTAAAAACTTTAATCGTTTATTACCATTTAATTTGTAAGATTTATATCCTAAAAATTTGACCTTCGACCCGGATATAAAAGGTAAATGAAAGAATTTACCTAATACTAACAACAGTAATAATAAATAAATACGACAAAATTAAATGAATCACTGTAGATAAGAAACTGTTCTTTAATGATGTCCGATTTATATGTAAAATGGAAAAAGTATTCTGAAAGTTTTTAAAGCAAATGACCTGACATTGCTTGATTGTAAGCAGTAGGAAGGAGGGTTCCATATGCCAAGTAAGATAGTTAGTACAGGATGCGACCAACCTTAGCCACCTTCGCCCTGCTGGCCTTTTTACGCCTCTTTTGAAGGAAACCATGTTGTATGAAGTTTGTAACAAGATAACTGAATAGTCCGAAAGATGATTTAAAGTTTTATTGATTGGTCTTTAAAATATTGCCAATATTAATGAAATGGTGAAGGAGTTGTTATAACATCACAGTGTTATATCGCCACGTTACACCATATCATAGAACGAAAGCTTGGAACTAACAAGTTACACAGACTAACACTATTAAAAATCGAGGACTCTTGTGTTTATGTGGATGGTTAAGTAGCCAGAGCTTACCAGGGAAGTGTACAGTAGGGGGCAGCAGAATTTAGCTCTTATACCACGGAAACAAGGCTTTTTTCAGATTGGGCAATACCTAAAGTGGAAACTTTATTGACGCTGCAGTACGCGGTTGTTTCAGTAGATTAGGAGGATAATTGAATGATAATAGACGATGAAGAAAGATGAAGTTAACTACTTTAAAAACGGTGGAACATGGTGGTGTTATCTGGGAATTTTGTAAATAATCTCTTCTTTCATAATTCGTACGAGTAAAGGGCAAAAATCATCGAGACATTTTATTATATCTGGCTAGAATCAGAAGGAGTCTTTTAACTGTAGCATATACAAAGCTTTGCTGTCTGAAGATTTAGTAAGGACTGACTATTAACCAATCGCAGATTTATTTTAGGCACAGATAGTGTAAAAGTAGGGAAGCACACATATCTCGAAGGTTCGAAGTCCGACAGGATGTGGCTATGGTCCTAAAATATTAGATAAAATTCTTGATAGCTGCGATAGCTTGTCAAAACACATGTTGCGGATTGGTTAGTTTTTGTATAATTGCATATTTGCATTTTTTCTTTCTTTTTGAAATTTACATTTTGTTTTTCTATCAATTTAAAAAATATACGCTCACGAAGCAGACTGAGAGTTTCATTCTTAACTACACATGTCACCGAGCTTCTTCTGCAAATAGTGCTTTATATAAATTCTAGACACTGATTGCATAAGATAGTTTACTAAAGAGTGTCTTTAACTATGTGTATGATAACGGCATAGAAATATACGTTCCTCTAATACAACAAGGCAATTTTTTAATTGAGTGAACTAATAATATTAACAAATCATTTTGTCTTATATTTAAGCATTGTTTTGGACAGCTTTGTAATTATGACATATTATCTCTAATATAGAAAAAAAAACTTGATAAAAAGTTATGTACATGGTTTAAATGAGTTGTAAAACCTAAACGGTTATGCAAAATGAAAAATTTATTTTTGTAATAATTTATCGTGAACTCATTAAAAATACATTACATTACATTTCCGTTTTTTATTAGTAAAGATAGTGAAATGTGATTTTTTTTTCTATCACATATAACTTAACTTCTTTATACTTCAATAGCAAATAGCAGCCTATTCCGAGTGGTCAAGTAATAAAAGGCACACGAAAAACTGTCATTAGCGTAATAAAGAAATTTCTCAATCCAACAATGCATGAATTGTTACCGTGTTTTGTGCTTAAGTTCGAATAAACTGGAAGTATAATAAAGAAACGTCTCAATATAAATTACTTTAACGCTTTGATATAAATAAAAAATAATGAAAAGAAATAAAGAATTAGATTATAAAGAAAATAATAGGGAAACTCTTAAGCCACGTACTGACCTTGCGTGACATGCGCCCTGAATGATTGCTAAGTGTTCGGAGTGTATGCCTCTGGCTGAGTACACGTGTATACTTGTTATATGATACTATAAAAACGTGATTTAATAGCAACACGTTCCACCTATTTATTAATACTGGCTTTTTTTTTTCTATTTAAATTAGGAACAGAAATATGTCAGTTCCATTATATCCTAATCCATTGAAATTTTAAAACATTGTTGAATAGGTAATATTTAAAACTATCTATCATTTGAATTCAAAATATTGACACGTTATTATTTCTGTTTATTTATTACTATCATATTCTTATTACTTTTGGGCTTTGTAGGCCAAATCGACTAGATAAATTGATCTTTTTAGGAGCCCTCTAGAGTTCACTGCTTAGTTCCGTTGATTCCAGAAATTTCCAGATCCTTCGGGTGGTGATATGTTACACCTCCTTCGACGCACTATCCCTAAATAAATGCTTCAAAGAGCCGCAGGAGCAGAGAAAGGCATTGCGGTTTCGTCTGTTTCGGTTTCATCTCCAACTATTTAATATACTTATGGCCTTCGACGGAAACTTTACTCCGTTTCGTCATGTTAACCGATGCCATTTTATGTAATAATGAGTTATAGTAATTTTTTGTAGCAGTATCTATTTAAAACTCCTAATTCGCGTACTATTTACAACTGTTATTTCTTCCACCGTTACTTCAATTTTCTTATGCCAGATGGCTTTCGTTGTAGGTTGTAGACGATACAAAGAACACCTTGTGAACTAGTATGATGTAAACCTTAACTTCAATTCTCATTAAAAAAAACTCGCAAAGAGTATTTATTCTAGCTAGTTATAAAGTGTGTATGTACAAACTACCTTTATTATTCTGAGGTTCAAAAGACTAGTTAAGTCAACCCGTCATCATGAATTATACAAAGTTGTATCCTCAGAAAACGGTCATATAAAAATTTATACGTTTAAAAGAAAAATTGCGTTTACCAAGCGGCTTAGGAAAGAAGATTACTTTTAACAATTTTACAAGAAATTACAATAACGGCTGGCGTTGAAATTTACATTTCGATTTTCTTTTTATCGCTCAAGACAAAAGTTAATAATTCTTTTGTATAATTAGAAAATAGATGATGTCAAATGAGGTGATCAGTACAATTTATTTTATTTTATATACGATTTAAAATAATTGTAAATTATGTAATTTTTTATGTAAATAATGTTTAAATAACGTAAGGATCTTGGCAAACTAGGCAAAATAATTTGACTGAAATTAATAACGATAAATATTCATGGTTAACAACTGCTGTTTCACCAAAACTAGATCCTTGTACATATTTCTTAAATAAATAATAAATAAGTAGCTCAACAATATGTATTATAAAATTTTAAATAAGTGATTAAACTGTTTTGATGAAATCTTAATAGTTTATTTTACTTGCCATAAAGAATAGGTATTTAAGGTTATGATATTTTAGTATTTATGTACGCTTTGAAAATAGCATCAAGAGCGTAAACTAAATAATTTAATTTAAGATTCCGTAGCGGAAACTTGCAAGTAATGCATTTCATAACACTTTGGACCTTAATAAATATTGTTTATTATGAAAGCATCGTAAGCTACTGAACTAACTTAGGTAGCTTATAACGCTTTAAGTTCAGAACAATAAGTTAGCTGAAACTGTCGGCTATATTCTTGTTATAGAATAGAAATTAAGTTTTAAATTTATGTGATTTTTAGTGTAATTTGTACACATTTGTAACGAATACTTATTAAAGCCACATCCTACCGACTGCGCCATGTAAAGTATGGGATGGACGCGTGCAATCAAACACTCTGTTAGGCAAGCACTGACTATTTATTATCATCTACCTCACAGTACCCGCCGCTGATACACGATAAAATCTATAATGTGTATTATACATTATTTATTCTATACGAGCGCCTGATAATTAACGTTCATGCCGAACGGTTAATTTCAAATAAGCTGATTTAAAAAAATATATATCTAAAATACCGCTTTAAACTTAAAGTTAAGTGTTACGGCTCTTATTGAAAATAGTTATTTAATTTAATTTATTATATATTGTAGAACTTGTCAGGTACAGCAAATAAAATAACAATTGTCTATGGAGTTTGAAATACGGTTTTTATATTTAATATCTCTGTGAATGAGTTGTCAATGTATAGAATATGATAACTAATTCTGTGTATAGTTTTACTTGTGGTAATAACAATAAATCGGAAACAGAAGCAGTCGGAAGCAGTAGGCCAAGAGTTCTGTATTATTTACGCAAATAATTCACTTACAAACTGCCCGTGTAAAACGTAATCTACATATTTAAGGTAAAAAGATGACAAGTTTCACCAGATGTGACTGCTTTAAAATATTCAGTATTATTTTTATTATTAAATATAAAATAAAAATTATGTAATAACGAAACTATTAAGCCAGTACCCAAATTCGAAAACCCTTTTTTCTCATAACAACAAGCGCACAAACAAGAATACGGTTGTCTGATGGTCAAGATAATCTAGTCACGCGTTGCTTAACCTGTAAGTACCATTAATCGCAACACAACGCTTCTGTCATGACACTGTAGACATTACAGAAAACACATCACAACTTAAAAGTAGCTATCTTCTGTAATGAATGCATCCCTAAACAAGGACTAAAAATAAAAATAAATCCCAATATTCTGAACTAGACTCAACAGATTTCGATATGTCATTATTGAATGGAAAAGAGAAGATCTTCAACACAAATAAGTACTGCTTATTGCTGTTGTTCTTATACATTTCTGTCATATTATGAATTTGTAACTTATTGACAAATTTTCTATCATTTTACGGCAAAATCAATACGATTATGTCTTGCCTGATGGTAATATAGAAGCTTACAGACGCTTTGAACATCAACATTTATTACTCCTGAGTAAGTCTTCTAAAATCTTTAAAGGAGAGTGTTTGGATATTAGATATTTCATCATTAAACCAATCTTATTCTTTCTAGCTATGTAATCGGTGCAATTATGCAACAGTACAAAATAATGCAATATTCTAAATTTTTTAGGATCTGCAGTTGAAAGAAATTATATTATGATATATTTATTCATAAATTTTATTACAACGCAATCATATATCACTGATTGTAATATTAATTTTGTTTTACATCATTCACAAGTATATCAAACTTAGAAAATATTTAATTGGAAATTTCACAACTGCCAATACTTGGGGTTCCACATTTGTCACTCTTATGTCTATAACAACACAACTTTTCTCAAATACACTGAATTAAACTAAAATCTAGACTCAGAAAGACCTATGGCACTTTTACGTAACCCGGTACAGATGACACCACAAAAAAGTTACACTTGCAAATTTTTATCGATTTTATCACGACCCAATAAAGAAGTTACCTGCAATTTAAATATTATGTAAAATAAGTTACCGATTGTACTATCCACTGAGGAATTCTGGCCCGTAGCCGCAAATGTTTGTTTTATGGTAACACCAAATAGCCACGCACGGTCACGCGATACATACAAACACCATTACAAATATACAAATAACCGTTTATAATAGCACTAAAAATGTGAACGCATAGCTGATAATATCCATGATTTTGTTTTGATGTTTCCCTTTCCTAAGAAATGAGGTTCCAAATATCCAAATAAAAAATGTTTGAGAAAATTGTTTAATTCTTAGTGGGAATTCCTGTTTTTCTGTAACATATTTGATAGATAACTTAAAATTAGAATAATAAAGGAAAAGTATAAAATTGACACTTTTAGTAGGTCAGTGGATTCTTTTAAAATATTTCTATGTAAAAAGTAGTGACATTGGAGACGTATAGTGTTCTAAGATGCGAACCCACAAAAATCTTCTGTATTGTGATTTCAGAAAACGTAACTAATGGAAGTTATGACCTTCGCTAAGTAAATTTGTGTACCTCAGCTGTTACAGGTAATTCCGCAACATAATATTATTCAAGTTAAGCCGATAACTCTACAGCATATGCTTACAAGCCACTGACTTCGAGAAATTCGAAACTTCTTCTAAAACTGTAGGACAGACTTCAAAACTTTTTCAAGCGAATCAAAAAAAGAACCGCGAAAATTGTATATTCAAATTGCAATTTACAGAAAAGTTTGCAACAATTTAAAAAGTTTCAACCGTTTTCAAAAAGTCGCAATCAAAACTTTTTGTTTGCAACCTTTAAAATTCTGTTTTTGAAATTCGAATACTAAAGATAAGAAACATTTTAAAAACTTAGTATGGTATCTATTTTCGTGTCTATGGTTAGATATAAAATATGACAGGACTGTACCTGGCTGTAGGCGGGTGTCGTAGTCGGTGGTGCGGCCCGAAGTGCCGCGCGGCGGATCGCGTCGTACGAAGAACAGTCGCACATACACTGCAGCTGCAAAGAACCTAAAGATTGATCGTTAGGATTCCCGGGATATTTGGCCGTGTATCACTTTCGATTTGTGAAGCGAATTGACTTTTACAAAAGTCGTACCGTGGCACGCGCCCGATTTAATGCGGGTCAGAATGTAGATAAAAAGGATTTCGGAGGGGAAAGTAACTATATTTTTACATAAAAGATTTTGAAAAATAAAATAAAAAATCTTTAGAAAATTAGCACTGCCAGTGTTTTAACGGTTCAAATTGCAAATAAGCAAGTCGAAGGAGTGGTACTATTTTTCTAATCTAATGGTCTATATAACTGATTTTTCTCACATTAATTCATAATTACGAGATTGATATATTAGACGTGTCTAGACACTGATTGTTGCTGACGTCAAAGTTATGACGACCAATTATATTATTTCAAAATTTACTTTGGATACTAAAATACAATTAGCTAATGATTAAATGATCAAATAAATAAAATAATGAATAGTTATTTGAAACTTCCAAAACATTTCATTAAACTATTGCTCACAACACAACTCTCAATCTGTTTTACTATTTCTAATTCAATCAGTAAAAAATTGTGTACCATGTTGGGCGCCATTTAAGTATAGTTGGGAACAACTCGGGGCAAGATATTTTTAGAAAATAAATCTATCCAGTACTCAGTAACAAGCTGGTTGAATTTAGTCTGATTTATTTTGAGGTAGTTTCTCTTAAAATTGTTGGCTTAGTTCAAAAATTATCTACCATAGTTATCATCAGAAATTTATCTTACGATAAAAAACATTGATTAGGTGATGCTGATTTTCAATAATATAATAAAATGGATTTACTTAAAGACAATTTTTTTATTTAGTGTCATTGTTATACCAAACTGTATTCCTTCTTTATATAAAATTAGAGGCAAGTGGCAACTGGCACAGAACTTATAGGAAATTTCTTAATAAAATTGTCTTCAAATTGTCTAGGGAAGACCGCTATTACCAGGTAGTAAGTGTAAAAATTTTATTTATAGATAATTTAGCGATGGAGAAATTCTTGAATAAACCCAAATAAAATGTACTCGTATTTGATATAAGCATTGGATACAACATACAGACGAAGAATTTTAATAATATATTCGAGAAAATATTCTACCCTAACCAAAATATGAAATAGAAATATGCACTCTTGTAAAATTGACTGGACGTTGATTTCCTTTGTCATTCTCATATCTAAATCAATACTTACCTATAATTAGGATTTACTTTATTATATTTATTATATTTCTTATAAATTATTTTCATTTGTAAAAGATAAGATGAAATGAGCCTTTTTTGTCGGAGAGGTTGAACTCATCATCTCTACAGTACAGTACCAACTGTAGTGGTATGTGGGAGTTGGGGTAGAAGCGTTCTTACACTATCCACTAAACATCTTCTCCGAGCTGACTGCCATAACGAGTGTAGTGTCATGGATTAGCTTGGATTTGACATTTAATGTACATCACACCAAGTTTACAAATTTTGTCATAATAATAGTAATTTATTTGTATAGTCTATTCATCTCTTCTTCTCTCTCTTTCGCGTTACATTTATATCTTCAAAACCTTATAAGATTAGTTAAACGCCATTCATTCTCAAATTACCTAGACTTTATTAAGTCCCAAAAAAACAATTCGAGTTTATAACCGTAATTGAAATTTAATTCGACATCATTTCTCATAAGCTTTATTTCTACTGTATTAAGAACCAAAAGTGAAGCATTTTTGATGTTTATCACGCTATTCATACAAGTCCATTAGGTAAAGCCTCTAATTAGGTAATTAGGGTACCGCCTGTCGACACTGTTGGCGACCTTTGTAATTATCTTATAGACAGTTCTTTCATACATATGGCGAGCGAGTGAATGGCAAGAAGATGTGATTTTTCCTTTATTCTCGTAGAATGTCGTTACATTTAGACCTCGAGTATCGATATAATTAAATGTAAGAACTATTCCTTGTGTCTCTTGAAGATCTATTAAACTCTGAAGTTGGGCATCTTCAATCAGTGCGTTCTTATACATATTATGTGGAATATTGTTTATTTCTAAGCAGGTGTTCTCCCAGTACTAGATTTTTCTTACCGGCACACATTTCCCTACTTCATTATAACATGGGCTCCTTCACAAGAAGGTTTTATAAAAAAGTGTGATTAGTATTATCTTAGTAGCGTATAAGCAATAGAGGCCATCATCCATTTTCATATCATTTCATCGTAACATTGCCTTATACGTATTCCATCTTCAAATATTTTTCTCGTAAGTCTTATTAACAAAATGATCGTGCCTGGCATTAGTCTTAAAAAATGTATGGGGTACAGGGATAAGGTATACCGGAGCCATAAACAGAGAAATAAGACATGGCAGCATAAGTTTCAGTTCACTTTGCCTTCTCTGTAATAGTGAGGATTCAACAAAAAAAGACCGTCAAAAGACTTACCGGCGGGACATACAAATCGACAATTGTTGGATATATGGGTGCGTTCAGATTATATAAAGTAGTTAAATCTGTGAAATCTCAAAAGTATTTTATTGTGTGTGAGCTGTAGTGAGCTTGTAATGGAAAAATAAAATCTGTCTGCATAGATTTTATGGCCGCCAGAGTTAATTTATCACTTTAACACTTTTGCTAAATTTTAAGTAAAATTTTCATATCTTGTATTTTTTATCCATGCCCATTTTAGCATGAACCGGGTTTAAAAGGATTAATGACTGGGTTACATTAAAAGTTTATCTAAACACATAAAACGTCGTAGACATTTACCAGATGTCGTGTCTGGGTAAATTAGATTACGTTCAATTAAAAAATGTAGTGATAAGTCGAAAACCAGAATGAATCATAGAATGGTTTTATATTTTCAAATAACCTGATAATTTATAATTTGTCAGCCGTATGGTCGAGTGGTTAGTACCCTAGTCTAGTTCCAGATTGGAGCAGATATTTGTATGATGAGAACGAATATTTCTAAATATTATGTTTTTTTAGTATAATTCTGATAATAATTTTATATATTTTTATATGGTATAAAAGATTTTAGGCGTGTTAAGACAGCTCACCTAAATTTAGTTTAATTCAAACCATCTTAAGAACGAATGTGGCGGCCCTTTTTTCCATAATCTCTACTGAAATAGAGTTCACAGTTTTCAAGATCGTAAAATTAGTTACAACAATAACAGTATTCGTAACCGCCAGTTTATGGATAACACAGCCATTTTGTACTTTAATACCTTCTTCTTCAGTCGTTCATAAAACCACTAGTGATGTGCCCGTTACAGGATTGTCATCGATGTTGTTCTTATGATATCTATTTAATTCCATTTTTTATTGATTATGAAAATGTTGATTGATATGAATGTAAGTTTTAATATCCTTTTTATTTATTTATTTATTCGACAATCCTGCTGCAGTATTAATTTTATCATTTAGGTAAGGCAATTTTTATTGCAATCGTTCTAGAAGCTTCCATTTGCCGTTTGTTGGTGGCAGCTTTTGTGCGCGCTATACTAGCGCTAAAGTTCATTCCGAGTATTCAAATTGTGCGATACATTTGCTGGTAACAGTTCGCGACAAGCTCAGCGTCACAATCACGTGGCACGAAAATTTGTACTAAGTCGCCCAACCCCAGCTTAATATCCGAGTCATTTTGTAATGCTAATCAAACTGGCTTGAAGTAGGCACAATATGTGTAAATATTTTATTCTATCCTCATTGTTCAATTTACTAAATCAGAAACAATTGGTACATTTCTACTCGTGTACCGAACAATGTAATTATGAATAAATTAAACACGCAAGTATAACAGTACCGATACAATTGTAACCAATTACGAAAATCCACCCGGGGCATAGAAATTTTGCATATTCGTGTATTTAATCTTTACTTAAAAAGGTCAAATATCATAATGTTATTCTAAAACTTGCCGTATACTATATAAGTCTCGTTTGTCATGTTTCATAAAACATCGTTTACAAACTAATTTAGCATTCGTTAAGAATAAGAAGAAAGTTCGTTACTTTATTGATGAGTGTGACATGTGCCAAAATAACATGAGTAAAAATGGAATACCTGAGAATTTCACGTTTGTTACATATTGATCCATATAGTAACACAATAATCATTAGCAACAGAGTCGCCTATAATGTTGAATTTGTTTTTAAATCCTAAGTAATTTGGACTATGAATTGGACCAAAACACTGCCACGCCATACTAATGAAATGAAATATAATGAAATGAAAATAATATAAATTTATTAGTAACAACAACCGAAGTAACAACATCAGAAGAGACACAGAAAATAATAATAGTAACATAAGAACAAGAAGGAGCAGTTTTAAAATTTTATATATAGAACAGGAAGAGAAACAAAAAATAAATTATTCTGCAGCTGTGTAAGTAGTGCTAGCTAGTTTTACTTTATGTTTCCGATTGCACCGAAACAGGAAACCCCGTTCAGCATAATGCTAGTTCTAACGCTAGTTTAAAACTGGATCCTGCTGACGTTAAGATGTCAAATAAGTAATACATGCAAATGAACTAAATTATAAGATATTTAAAATAATTAGATAAGTAAATAAAAAATAAATAAAGTATAGAACTACAGTACGGGATTTAGGCAAAAAAAAAATGATGTCGTAACAACTAGGAAAATTCACTAAGCGTGTAAATTGAAACACCGAGAACAAATTTTAACAAACTCAAACCATGTCAAAGTAGCACCAGTAGTTCAGAGCTTTTATTATTAAAGCATTATGGACGGAGAAGCTATTTGGCGTAATGGCTCGTACGCTCTTGTTTCGATAACGAAAACAAAACAACTTGCGCCATAGTTGTACCCTGGATGGGTTAATCAAATATGTTATCTCGAACTCCTCTGTACTTCGGTAGGCATATCAAACAGCTGGTCACAGCTGTTATGGCAACCGCTTTAACCCACCAACCCGCATTCGGTCAGCATTGTGGTGCTATGGTCAAAACTCCTCATGCATTTCATCTATTTAAGTCGGCCTGTGCCAAGCAGTTAGACGTATATAGGTTGTTAATTATGTATTTTTATTAAATTCCCGCTTCTCATGAAAGGAATAAATATCAGCTACTTACAAACTCAAGTATGCACCCTTAGTAGAGGTACGTTAAGCATTTCGTCCTATCCGACAAAAAACCAAAAAAAAGGCCGTCAAAAGAAAAAGCACCTTAAGCATCCATTTTTTTATATAAAGACTCAGATTATACAGTTATATTAACAGTCTTAAACGTACTCTCGTCTAAAACTTCCTAGAATTGTAAATGTAAGTCCGTCGATGGTATTGTGACGCGGTATCTGCAGTTTATATTAGTGAAAGTAGTTCAAAGAACTACTGAGCTGACTAAGCATATTATATAAATGGTACAATTATACAGTTGCAGACGCATCCATTATACATTTATCCCTCGACGTTCAGCTTGCTCTTTGCACTTTCGCAAACTGTAAACCGCAGCGTACCCATAACTTACAACTGGAAGTAATCGTTATTTTTAACTTATTTAAGTAGAAGTTCTTCTAAATACGAAGTTACGTAACTTAGGTCGTAACTTTACGTTAAATATTTAAACAACGTAGTAACATAATATTATAATTAAGAGTAATATTTATTTTATATCACCGTAAAATTAATGGATCGATAGTTAAGATTTTTTGTTAAAAGTATCGATAATATCGTTTACGTCACTAGTCATAAATTAAATAAGTAATTTAGTCTACTGATTGGCAATTAGTGGCGAAAACACTTCACAGATAATGCTTTTAGAAAGACGGAAGCTATAACTCTTCGCCGCACTTACACGACCTATAACTTGTACGAAAACTCGAAGTAGTATAAAAGTGATTCTTTTTATTTTTTTATTTTTAGAGAAGAACATAATAGTTTAGTCAGTTTTTCAGTCCACCCAATTACCTAAGTAATGTGATTGGATGGACTGTGAAACCAATCGCCTATACTCTGCTCCTAACGCCATCTATCAAAAGTAATCCGAAGTAGCTGTGCAAGAAAGAATAATTTTCAAAGCACATCGGTTAGACGATATTTCATACTTAAAAACAAACGTTTTTTGACAAGACAGACAAGGAGAAGAAGATAAGTTTACCTATCGTAGGGGCTTATCCACTAACTTGTTTATGTTATAAAGCGATGATTACAAAGTTTATTGCTTACCTGCGTAAAGTCGCGATGGAATTGCTATTAGCTTAGTGTTAATCACTACAGAATATGAAATAAGTAACTTAATTAACCACGCTGGCGCAATTATAATTATCCTGTAATGGGCCTAAAATGGCTCAAATTGTCACTGTGTTTATTTCATATTGTTAAACCTCGCATTGGTTTAATAGGAACCTTCTCTTAATAGGATTTAATATAGACACACTTTTTAAATAATAGTCGTGTTCTATAAGATTATGCAATGTGTTGCTTTGAGTTTTTAAAGGGTTTGTTTTGTATTTTGTGATGTCATTATTTCTTTGGAAGTTTCTCGAAAGTTTAATACAATATTTATCTAAGCTGATTTCGAATCAGCGAGTTTCTTAAGAACTGAAATTTATGTAAATCCAGTTTACCAGTAGCTACGCCGCAAACAGCGAAGATTAAGCAGAAAATAGTTGATACTTACGTGAATACAACATCTCACAAGATATTGTACTGGATCAAAAGAATTCAAATTTCTGTGTTGTTTCATTTTTTATACAAAAATTGGAATTAAATATGTTATTTCGCTATTTTCTATACTTTTTCCATATTTCCGTGAGAAAAGTATAATTATTGTCAAATTTATTTCATTTATATTTTTTTATACTGGTCGAGTGAGTGGTCAGGACCCCTGAGTACTGTGGTCTCACGTTCACCCGGTAGAGGCCGATATTTATATGATGAGTACGGTACGGTAATTTTGCTTACCAATCATGTATGCATGTTTATTAAATTTCTGATAAGTTTATTTCTCAAGCTTTTCATTTTGATAACTTTGGGCTAAATAAAAGGTGTGAGTGTTAGAAATACTCTCTTGCTATATCTTGTGCATTATGTTGTCCTAAAAATTGGGCGATTACAATATCAATATAAAAATGCCCAGAAAAATAGACAAGGAGATATCTGACCTGCACTGAAAAGGAAACTCTTCTTTTGAAAATATCATAAAAAAATTAAAAAAAGGAAGAGAAAAAAAATATTAATAAGAAAGTTCCCAGAAAAAGTGGAAGAAAAGATTTTATCATAATAATATGAGTAGAAAAAAGTGATCAATTACGAGAATTTTAGAAGACCTTCTTACAATAACGCAAAAATCATTTAAAGACTTGAAGAAACATTATATATGTTGTATAGGATCTCTCAGAAATGATACAATATCGTGACGGATTTCCAAACTTATTTATTCCACTAAACTTATTAGCACAAAACTTATTAGCACAAAACTTATACTTTCAAAACTTATTCTCTTCTTTGAACCTCAGTGGTTCTTCTCAATACTCCGCGCTATTCCCGTCCGTACCGTACGGCTGCCAGAATCAGAATGCCGGCCTGCCGCGATACACCAACTCAGCCCACACAAGATGGCTGCCTTCTTTTTTTTTTTTTGAGAAAGTACGAGGAAATCTTATATCCGAGTCAGTGTTGCCGTCTGAATAATGAGTTTTACTACTAAAATGCTTTATTTTAAATGAAACCTTACACTCGACCATCCTGAAAAACGTGTATGCCCTCATACACGCATCTGGTGGAACCTTACACTCGGTGAAACGGTGCATGCCGTATGCATTTACATAATTAGAAACATCAATAACGTAAATAACCTTAAAACTTCATAGAAGAGAAATATAAATTAAAGAAAAAAAATCTCAGGTGATTATAATAGTTAAAATAACATTCTTTTTTTTGTATAGTTAAATACCTTTAAATCACAAAGTAATGTAAAGAACATTCTTATGCAAATACTACTTAAATTCTATATACATATACTTTAGTGATATTCATAATCAAGGCATATCTATTACACTTATAAATAAATTATTGAGCTTAACTAAACCATCTTTTATCTAGACCGTTTCAACCATAATCGGAATGTGATAATCTGTAGGGTCTATATACTACAGGACGTTGACTGCTAAGCTCAATCCTCATCTCAGTAACGTTGGTGCAACCTAAATCCGTTAAACTTAGGGCAAAACAGTCCTCATACCGACGAAGAAGTTCTAAAAGTTTACGCTTGTCATTTTCGGAAACAGCATCACCTAAACGAATATGTGTCTCATCTAGACTTTTGGCCATCGGACCTTCAGCTTGTTGATATGAAGCGATTGAAACTGCCTCGTCAGAAATCCTGTAAACAGCCTGTGCCCTTTCTGCTCTAGCGAATACAAAATTTTCTTGAAGACGACATGGTATTGAACATAGCGTAACTGTAACAAATAAGTATCCATCCTTGACTTCATAAACTCCACCGCAAACTATATACTTTTGGTTCGGTTTACCTACGATTTTTGTGTCCAGAATAACACTTCTTGTGAATTTTGTCGCTGTTGCAGCCCTTACACTTGATGCGCCGTAAATATTACAATGTTCCAGAACTCTAACCCTTTCCAAACGTTCCTCCTCATTCGGCAGAATAGGTCAGCTCAGTCTCAATGTGCAGGAACTGCAGTTTGTTAGAATCCTTGTAGACCACAATATGAGACTGTTCAGAATAAGTTTGACCAATGAGCATAGGCTTGTCTAGCAAACTATCCTTTACTACCTTACACGATACTGTGACAGCTACACCATCGATGGACAAATTTAACTCTACAGAACCTTTCTACGGATTTCACAAGAATATTACCAAAACCCTTCATTGACGATGGAGCATTATCATGACTAAGTCCAAGGCTAGCAAAATCAGACTTTCTTATAAGCGATACCTCACTACCTAGGTCAACAAATGCTTCTAGAGAAATACCATTAGCTGAATCGATATGGTCATAGTTTTAGTTACTAGATCTGGTTTTGCGAATCCGTCTCCGGTTTGATTTTACAATCATCAGATTTATGACCTACCTTATTGCAGTGATTACATTTAATTAAGGGTTTTGGACATCTAGACTAAGGATGCCCCTTTTCCTTGCAGTTAAGCAGAATAAATACTGATTAACCCTACTACTCAACCTATTATTCTGTTTCTCTTTGGCTAAATTGAGGACCTTATCCCTATAAATTGATGATTCCTTACTATTGCTTAGTAGAATTTTAGAAGCTGGTCGGGCTCCTCGCAACGTAATGCTAATGCGCTAGATCTCATAGTTCTATCGCCGATACCGTGAATGATGCAATCAACGGCCCGTCTACCCGAATTTTCACATTGGTTTAGTAAAGCTAGTTTTTCGTAATAGTATACCTCGATTAATTCATTAGGCCTACTCAGGAATAATATTTTTGTGAACTTTTTATTAATCGAAAATGTGCTCGGATTTAAGGGCTGTGACGGTAAGACATCCTTAATAGATTTAATAATCTCTATAATATCTTTGGAAGAAAAACTAGGACTACATGACCTTTAAGTACGATGGTAGACGCTCGCAGGTAAAATTTTTGAAAACATTATATTTCATCAGTTGCTGTTACACTTTAACTTTAACAAATTATTCCATGAAAAGCAATTTGGTTTCACTAAAAATAGAAGTACTACGGATGCTGGGGTCGCACTCATCAAACATATATTTGATGCATGGGAAAACAAGCAAGATGATATAGGTATATTCTGTGATCTATCAAAAGCGTTTGATTGTGTGGATCATCAGATTCTATTAGTAAAATTGAAACATTATGGTGCTTCAGATAATTCGCTACGCCTTATAGAATCGTATCTTACTGGTCGAATACAAAAAGTTAACATAAATGGCACTAATTCTTCCGGCGCGCTTCTGTATATGGGAGTGCCCCAGGGCTCTATATTGGGCCCTTTATTATTTCTAATTTACATTAATGACCTGCCTTATTTTGCTAAAGACCTCTGTGAAATAGTTTTGTTTGCTGATGACACTTCTTTGATTTTAAAAACCGACAGACGCAAGGACGTATCTGACGAGGTAAATAGTACTCTTTCTCAAGTCCTACACTGGTTCATGGCTAATAATCTTGTTCTAAATTCTAAGAAAACCAAGTGTATTAAATTTAGTATGCCTAATGTAAGGCGGGTCAATATTCGTATTGACATAAATGAGGAACCAATAGAAATAATTAATTCTACAACATTTCTTGGCATTACTATAGATTCCGAACTACAATGGGGCCCACATATTACGGCTCTGGCAGGAAGATTGAGTTCAGCTGCGCATGCAGTTCGAAAAATAAGACGGCTAACTGATGTGGAAACGGCGGGATTAGTTTATTTCAGCAATTTTCACAGCCTAATGTCGTATGGTTTACTGTTGTAGGACTCCGCTGCTGACATACAGACGATCTTTGTACTTCAAAAGAGAGCCATTCGTGCAATATACAACCTTAGACCACGCGACTCGCTAAAAGAACTATTCAAGGAAATCAACATACCAACCGTGGCGTCCCAACACATCCCTGATTGCATTATGTATGTACGCAAATACAGCGGTTCTTTTCCTAGAAATTCAGACCGCCATAGCTTCAACACCAGAAACAAGCACAAGCTCGCTCCTCCAAGCCACAGACTGCACAAGACCGGCAATTGTTTCATAGAAACAAGTATAAAAATGTACAATATGATACCACAAAGTTCCATTGAATTGCCTCTGCATAAATTTCAGCCAACTACCAAAAGTTGTTTGATGAAAAAGGGGTATTACAAGTTGGAAGATCATTTCAAAGACAAAAATTTACGGCAACAAACCCTGCAACATCCAAAATATATTTTTGACTGCACTCTAAAACAAAACATGTATATGTGTATAATACTGATACACAACGACACAATTGATTTGTAAATGTCATCACAAATACCAAAGGCTGAGAGCTTACCGCGCCGCTTCCTCTCCGCAGCCACCAACTCGTCGAAGCGGTAGCAGGGCTAATTGGGAATATGCATACCAGTGCCATCTCTAATTTCAAAATAAATATTATTTTAAAATCAAAACTAACAATTCATCCAGCACACATTTAAATACTATAACTGGGACAACCAGCAAATGCCCGGCTGATACCCAGTTAAAGTTACGACTATTGCCTTTATAATTATATTTACCCGTCCTCTCACACATACTCCCTGCTGTGACGATTTAAAAGAGCTCAGTAAACAAGTCTATTTAAACAAAGTTTTTTTTTTTCTTTTGACTTTGACTTTGACAGGGTCACGCTCCCTAGATGGCTCGCCCATGTGGTGACCGCTACGTTTCGGACTCATTCTTGAATGTGGCAGTCTGCTGCGGCTGCGGTATTCGCGACTCGTTGCAGCAGCTGGTGTCTCCCGCCGTCGTTCACCCCGGCACCGGTTGTGACCTTCACGACGTTCCCTTTGCAGGTCCAACTCCATACGACGTATTCTGTGCCGCTCTTGCTCCAGGGTGCGCTCTTTTTTCTTTCAAGATGTCGCTGCAGCTGCCATCGCGTTCACTCCTGTGGGTGCTAGCACGCCTAGAGCGGCTGAGCCTGGAGCAGCTACGCCTGGAGCGAGAACGCAGAGTTCTCTCCAGATCGTGTTGGGCTTGATCCTCTTCATTCATTTTTGAAGATACTCGAACCCAAAAAAAATATATATATATGTTGAGAAATAAAACTAAATATCTCCAAAACTACTCATCCTAGCGCAAAAATAATGAAATTTTGCCTCCCCCTGTAGAACCCCCGCATCTCGTCGTTTCTAATAGTTTAGTATATAAAAAGTATATAAGTATATACATATTGATAAAAAGCTATACATATATAATATAATATAGTTCAAACACGCAAAATGAAAAGAAGTAGATAATATTATGGCATTTAGTAAGTATATAGATAGGTATATAAGCCAGTGATATAGTTTATATCCGATAAAATGTTGTCTCAATCCTTTATTTGTATAATATTAATACCTTATGGCTGCCAAGACTAAAACAATCATCACTCAAAGGTTCCTTTTCACCTTCCTTATGTATTATATCCATGGCGTCGATTCCATTTGTTGCGATCCCACTTCTGAGATATAGGATCTCTCAGAAATGATACAATATCGTGACGGATTTCCAAACTTATTTATTCCACTAAACTTATTAGCACAAAACTTATTAGCACAAAACTTATACTTTCAAAACTTATTCTCTTCTTTGAACCTCAGTGGTTCTTCTCAATACTCCGCGCTATTCCCGTCCGTACCGTACGGCTGCCAGAATCAGAATGCCGGCCTGCCGCGATACACCAACTCAGCCCACACAAGATGGCTGCCTTCTTTTTTTTTTTTTGAGAAAGTACGAGGAAATCTTATATCCGAGTCAGTGTTGCCGTCTGAATAATGAGTTTTACTACTAAAATGCTTTATTTTAAATGAAACCTTACAGTTGTACCTACATTATGCTAAACTTACAAAACAACGGACTTCATACAGCGTCATTTAATTCTTACGAGTCAGAGTCAGTCCACATATTTTTTCAACTTTGAATTCCAAGTAACGGCTTCCTTTATTTCTTTGTCACGTGTTCAAATTTTCTAACAAAGACCTTTTTTGACGCGTCGTTTTGTATCATCATCAACATCTACAGCTTAAATTTGCCTGCCCTACTGGGCACTGCCCTTCCTACAAGGGAGAAATACATGAGGAGTTTCGATCATACCACAATCATGCTGGTCCAATGGGAGCGGTTGACTTGCCTTCCGAAGAACGGAGGAGCTCAAAAGGGGATAACAAATTTTATTATTCCTATTCACGTTCAGTTTGAAATTAAAAAAAAAGTAAAAAAAGTAAAAAAGTGAAAAAGTTATACTTACGTTCTTCACATGTGGACTCGTCTACTGCTTATCATCAGGTGGTGACGAGTCATTTTCTGTGCTTTTTATAAAAAAAAGCATACGTTCGTAACTTATACGTATACGTATAAGTTAAGTTAATAGTTAAATTTGTTAAAATTTGTGTGTTCTCCGAATGGAGACCTTGCATGACGAAAGTTGCTATGTTTTCGTTATCCAAACTAGACCGCTCGAACTTTTACTCCAACCAGCTGGTTGGAGCTCCTCAACACTATGTTATTATATTCGCAATATCATAATGGTAGTTAAGCACCGTAATTTCTAAGAAAGTAGTTCATTTTCCATTAATATGAGTCGTAAAAAGTTTCATTTTTAGGACAACACTTATAGACGGAATTACTGTCCAGCTGAAACGGTTTATAAGACGAGAAATTCCCCAATTTCAACCACATGTGACCCCAATAAACTTTCAGTACTCACACAATTACCGGTACAGTACTTAAGCTAGGAATTACGGAACAATCTAGTCTAACGCAAGATATTAGTTTTCAAACAAAACTGATAATTATTTCAGTTTTATAAAGACACCTTTCTTAAATGCATTTACATTAAGCCACGATGTAAACGATGAATTACTTGCGAGCACTGGAGCGAATTGAGGTCAGTGACAGCCTGACAAGAGAGAAGTCAAGTCATTAGCTGTAGACAATCACTTGAATACTATTTCTATTTGAAACCATAAAGCGCTAAAAATTAAGTTAATTTTGCTGTATCAGTTATTAAGTTTTATGAGTGTTATTTTTTCGACCTCATAATTATATTATATTTCATGTGTTTTGAATACTAAATAACGAACAATATTGGTAGTAAATATAAATACTATTTCCATATATAAATACTATTTCTAATACTTTTTACATAATCATCATAAAAATATCTACCCCTAGCGGGATTCGGATCCACTCGACTTATAATTTTGTTCATGAAGTTTCTTATTTTAATTCAAAAGTTTATCTTTACAAATAAAAACATTGACACTGACAAACACACAATCATTTTTTAGCTTTGTTACGTTTATTCTTATTTTTATGTAGTTATAAAAGTTTTAAACATCTTGCGTTTTACCTTTTCTTAATTCTTTCACTGTAGTCCTACTGTTGGGATAGTTTTCATTTAGAAATGGTATTAACCTTGTACAATTTTTCAAAAAATGCTTTTTACCTGAAAATTTATTAAGTATACATTAATCAGTAAATATATAGCAATAACATTTCGCTCGGGAATTGAAAAAGAACATTACTTAAGTTTTAGAATTATTCTCATGCCAATATAAGAGTATTGCTGTCTCTCCTAAAGTTACGTCTTGATGAGATTCGAGATAAATGTGTTTCCTGGTGTTCTAGAATATTTAGCTGGCTCCCATTTGAAACAGTCAGCTTAGGATGACAGAGATAGAAGCCAAATGTTTGTAACATTGTTGCATTAATCAGTACTTGGATTAAGTTTCGAGTATATTGTGAATGATAAAGGCATTGGTACTGATTGCATTGTAATTTTGTCAACCTTTTAGTAAGAGAATGCAATACGCACCAGCTGCAATTGGTTAAAGTAAGTCTAAAGAAGGCCCATTTCCATTATGTTATTTGAATCGGTATCTTAATTCACTGCTACTTTATTTTAAAGTGATGGTGATATCTTGTCTTATTACGAAGCAATGTATAAATGATTTATACTTTTATTAAAGACGCTTTTTATCAGTCTTACCAAAATATTTTTTTTTGTTGCCCTCATATAGAACAAAATGTATGTGATGGTATTATTACGAATATTTTATAAATGTTAGATGGACTAGAATCCTTTTTCTAATCACAATTAACTTCTTAGTATGCAGACAATATGTACCGAGAATCACTTGTTTTTTGATGCTGTAAAATTTTCTCAAAATATAACTCTCTTTTATCCTCGTGTATGAACGCTTCAAAAAATAATAACAGCGAGAGTGCAGATAGATGCATACGAAAAAGCTTACTCTTTTAGATTGAATGTTTATACTTTAGAAACAATTACGTTCACCTTGATTACGTATCCTTTACTATTCAGCAGATAAAATTTGACCAACAAATAGTGCAACCTCCAAAACCAAGACTAAGGATACTTTTATCAATATCAGACAATTTTTCAAGATCTCTTAGACGAAGTCGCAAGCGGTTCCTGTTAAAATCTTTATTCCAACAATTACCAATAACGATGCGATTACAGTTGCGATGAGTTATTTTCTCCATGGGGTCAAAAGTGGTCTCCAGGGAGTTGGGGAAAAAGTATGTCCAAGTTTCACAAGTACATGACGAGTTGTGTAAACTAAAGGAGGCTTACACTTTAAATCTCAATACAGTCTGAAGAGAGAGAGAGAGAGAGAGAAAGTTAAATTAATTAAATTAAATTTTAATATCAGAAAATGTTGTAAAATGAAATTCAAGTAATATTCTTATTTTTTATTCTACTTCAATTAGAAAGGGATTAAGTAACTTTGAGTAACGTTTAATCTTGTTTTAATTGGCATGTGTATAGATTTCCGTCAAAATATGACTGAACTACGTTAAAATTGCCATTTGAAATACGTCAAATGACGGTCATCTGTCCTTTTCTAATTAAAAGTATTGAAAGTGGAGCACGAGGTTAAGTTTAATTTTAGGCTTCGCATAACAAATTCACGGAATGTTAATTTGACCATAGTCTAAACACAACATCAATATCAACAATATTAATAACTTGATACTAGTCGTTCATAATTATTCTGGCTATATTTTCAAAATACGACCTAAATAAGAATGACTATCTCCATAATTACCTGTGTAGTTGTCACCCAGAAAATGCTTGATTGATGTGGGAAATGGAGCATCTAGGATTTGCAAATTTAAAGTTGTTGAATACTTCTGCTTTGTTTTTTATAATTTACCCAGATTTACACATAGATAAAAATAATTCTAACATAAAAATTGAAAATTTACTTTAATCCTACTTACTCAACTAATACATCTCATCGGGTTCGCGAATCTTCTATAAGTAAAGTACACGTATCTACACTTAACTAAGTTTCATAGAGGAAGGTTATAATTTGATAAGGTTTTACGCTAATTTAAGCGATTATTTACATTTCGTTAAATATAATAATAATATAATATTTCTCACACTCACACCTATTGTATAGTCTAAATTAAGCATCAACAAAAGCTTGTGTAATGAATACTAGATAACGGAGAAATATAGATAGTAATATGTATATAAATATCAGAAATATACTAAATAAACATATAAACATCCACGTTCCGTGAACAACATCATACAAATCATATGCCCCTATCGGGATTCGCACCCGGCACTTCTGGCTAAGTAGACAGAATATTATCCAACACTATTCACGCATTTGCACTATCCCGGCGATATTACTCTTTTGTTCATATAATCATCACTTATGATGACGATAACTGAGAAGGACTGGACCATACGATCTTTATAATAGCTAAACTTACCCTTCATCTAGTCAACAGTCGTATCAAGACTCGCCAAATCTCACACTAATATCTTCCCTATTTTTTTACTTACTGATATGGAGAAGCGAAGTCTATTTCTATTTTAATAAGTTGTTCCGAATCGCGTTCGTGACTACTGGCCGTAATAATTAGTATAAATATTTTCTCTATTGAGACCCTCGTGACTTGCAAAATTAAATGATCTAAATTCCGTGCCTTCGAAGCTGAATGTCTCGCCTTTATGGCAATTTTATTGCTTCGACAGACGAATGTACCCACAAGAATGGAGCATGGCGAAACTTCGCTTTTTGATCAAAACTAACATAAGACTATTGTTTTAAAAACTACGAATTTAAACAAATTCTAAGGTTTAGTTACTTTACTATCGACCCACGTTTTGAGTTGTTTTTCTTAAGGTCCACCTTTGTGTTATCAGAAATAATGGTGCTCATATTTAATTACACAGATACCTAGGGATATGCGAATTATATACGTGTATAAGCTATAAGAAAAAGGTGACCCTCGTCGTAGATATATAAAAAATATCTAAAAGGATAGATAGATAGAATATTGCTTTATTACAAACAATAAATTTCAGATATAATTGTATATCTGGGACGATTTGTAAATATCTGGTTAATAACCACTTAAAGTTATCACTGTTCCCTTATTAACTAAATTTATTTATCTTTTCTCAAATATGTTCCCTGTTATGACGATTTAAAAGAACTTAGTAAATAATTATATTTAAATAAAGATATTTTGACTTTGACTTTGACATTGGCTAAGCAATTGGCGTGTGTCGGACTCAACTAGTGTTTGATCCCGACTATGACTAGAAATACTCATAAAAACTCCATTGGTTCATGGGTGTTTTATTGAGAATTCCCATTAATACTGCATTTTCCAAAAAGTGACGTCCTCCTTTGTTATCTCACTACCACCATGGTTGGCAATTGAAGATGCGGAGGTCAACCAATCACAGTCTCGCGTCGGGCCGGCACGCTTATGAAAGTACAAAGCACAGAATTATAACCTTTTTTCTATTGGTGCTGCACTTTGTGCATAAATTATTTTAATAAAATCTTTCTACAATTTAAGTATTTACGCCTTACTTTAAAATGGGTGTGAAAATATTTTGTATGTAATTAATAGCAAAACAAATCCATGGGGCCAATTTATCCAACCCTACTTAATATTTTACACACGCATAAATCCCAACATCTTTTGAGAGGTAATTCAGTAAAAACACCCCACTTCAGTCACAGATGTTTGGCGTTAAAGGGGTCTTTAAATCTCTAAGCCGAGTTCAACGCCTACTTTCATCGTAACAGAAATCAGAAATTTCTTATACTACTTAAACAATTTTTATCAAGCGGTTTATAAGAACTTTGGGAAAATCCCCATATCAATATAATAATCAATAAACTTTATGTATGCACGTGTGAAACATGAAGACTTTACATTGTTTTCTAGAATAATAAACAAGATAGATACTTGTTAAAAAGGTTTTAATAAAAAAAGGAACTGATGAGTTCATAGAAGCTATACCTCTACCTTTTTAACAAAATTTAAAATAAGAACAGCCACATGCTTTAACACATCACTTTAGTTAGAAACTGATGTTGTTTCAATTTTTTCTTTTTTCTTTGTCAAGTAACAGTCAGAAAAAAAATCTTTATGAAATATTCGGATAAACCGGCATCTTATTAGTTACGTCAAGCCTTGGTATTATCATCGGTGTATTCATAGTAAGTATAACTCTTGAATTATGTATCTGTTGTATGACTATCTACATTTCACGACTACACTACCATGTATGTCGATATAAAAAGCCGTTTTTCTATGCTACCACAATAATATCATTAAATGTGCTGACAAGCGATTCACTCGTGCTTTGAAATCGCACTAATTGGGGTTGCAGAATAACGCCATTTATTTTTTCTGCATTTTTAACGTTGTAATTTACTCTGTTACTTATATAAGAAGAAAAATATAGTTTCTGGAACTTTTTAGATATGAGATGATGGAATAAGAAATACAACCTATTGATTAGTTCTCGAATACTTTCTATCTTTTTTAAAGGTATCAAAAGAGTACCCATCATTATTGTTATATTATTATATTGATTGTAAGCTAAGGCACAGGTAAGTCATAGTCGGTTAAAATTCCGATGTAATTAACTAATATTACTAGCTTACATCATAGTCGCTACACAGAATCGAAAAAGGCTACAATAATCTGCGTAACTTAAAAACACAATAATGGTAAATTTACTTCCCTACCAGGTGCTGACGTCACTGAGAATATCCCAATATTCAGGGCTCTTGTAAATTAAACAAAAAAATGTACTTATTAACCGCCAGATAAAAACTTACCAGTTCTTATAACAATTAACGCTTTTTAATCAATGAAGAAAAACAAGACTTCGTCATTAGCCACACGTGCTCAACCAGTGATGACTTGCAGTACATTGCAGCAGCGAATACGCTAAAAGTGAGTCAGCTTTTAGCGTACTATAGACTGAAAGCTGTCGACTCATGTGTTATGAAAGCGAACATACAAGAAGCGCTGCCAAACAGCAAAATTGTATTGAATGCACAAGGTTACACGAAAACTTTACGAATACTGATTATAATGGTGTATACCTTCAGTAATATTACCACTGTCATCGACATCAGCCTATCCCAGCTTTGAGCATAGATCTATCTTTTAACGTAGGAAATTAAAATAAAACAAAGGTAGCATACAATTGGCTCACCTAATGGAAAGTGGTCACCGCAGCCTAAGGACACTTCCAAGACCAGAGCTATTGCGCATTAACCATTAGAAACTATTGCACTGCTCTCAATATTATTTTTTCCTATTAAATGTTGAAAGTTTACAATTACTTAGAAGTTCCCTTATTATTGCGATTTATTATGGAAAATATTTTGTAGTTTTTACTTTGTTGCATTAAAAAATACACAATACTTATCATCTAGACCTTGAAGAGAGTTTAACTCTTTCATAAACTTCAAGTGAAAAAGGAATATTGATTCTTATAAAAAAGATATAAAAAAATTCATCCAGACTATTTTAAGCTCGATGTCAGTATGATATAAGATTAGCATTCTCTACGCAGCGCAAGCCTCGACGACATTAATTGGGTGGCTTTTCAAAATATAACCAAATCCAGTGTGAATAGCTCTCCTTTTATGTGAAAAGCTTTACTTATTAAAGATATATGGAAACTGAAATTATGCTGTATAATTATGTGTGTCAATGTACAAAGTCATTTGTATTCGCTTAAAAATACATTGTACTTGGCATTGTAAGGGAGAAAATAGAATTATTTTCAACTTGAGTCTAATGTTATAATGAAAGGTTTTTCTGCCAACCTGAGGGTAAACATTTTCATATGATGATGATTCTAAATCTATTTAAAGTTATACATTTATAGCCTTTGACAACTTATTTGCTGATAATAGTTATATTTTATTAATATTATTTAAAAAAACCCATCGATTAAAGGTTGACTTAATTTTAAATTGTATCACAATTAATTTTGTCCTGAGGTGAAATACAATTAATAGATGATAAACCTTCATTTTAACCAGCTCTGAAAAAAGAGGAAGCAGATTGTTTATTACATAAATTGGCTAATAACACTCACTACTTAAACAGCTTAAGGTTGTAACATTTCAAGACTACCCTATTTGGTGGTAAATGACTATATCTCAATCTACAGGTACGAAACATAGGTTGACCCTCCGTCCTTCGTCACTGGGGATTTGGAGCAGGATTCCATTTGTGCATTTCAGGATTAATGTCAAAGTGTATTTTTATTGTCATCTGTAAGAAATATAAAATAAAAGGGTTAAATTTGCAAATTTTTATATTATATTTACGATGAATTACTAAAATAAGTATTAGTGGGAAGTATTTACATTCGATATTATATATGTTAAATTTATTTAATTGTTTTAGGAAAGCTAACAGTATAATATATATTTCTAATTTAAACTAAGAAATATGAAACAAGATTTAACTTACATTAAGAATGTTCGAATAGTGCCTTTTTCATACTGGGTAAACTAACATGGAAGATATCAATATATTCTAATTAATTCATCAATTTTATCTTATTGCCGTATTTCGCCTACGTTTTTTCTTCGTCTAAAGTGGTAAAATAAACAGTGACTTGTTAAAAGTATTTGAAAATAAGGTTCATACTATCACAGCTTATCTGGATGCTCATCAAAATATCTAATTCAGATATTGCATTATTTAAACCAAGATTAATCGAGGAACATACATAAAAAAAGATTACGATAAATTGAGTACCTCCTCCTTTTATTGAAGTCGGTTAAAATTGATTATACTTGCATAAATCGCTTTTGTCTAATCTTTAAATTGGTTTTGTTAGCTATCCAGCTCGTGAAGTTAGCTGTAATTATGCTAGTGTGTAGGTGAAATACAATGTTTATTTTGTCGCTTTTCCTAACAAATACATTTTTGTAAGTTATTTTTTCCATTATATTTTATATAACGATACAGTTTTACTCAGTTAAAAATAAAAGGGCTTCTGTCTCGTTTTTGTCTCAGAGATTTTAGATTTTCCCAAGTCTTCCTGTTTGGAATTAGTTTTATCATTCCCCGGGGAACTCCATTAAAAATCACGGCGAATTTGTGACCCAAGACAAACGAGTATGCTTTGCTTTTGATTACAAACTCTGCAGTTGTGTTATTCAGAATGAACTTGAAAAATGAAAGGGTGATAATGATGACTAAAATATGTAAGCTAATTTAAAATATCAAAAGTCATAGAAGCCTACATAATCGTTTATAATTATCGAATTAGAATCTTTCTAAATTTAAAATACTGCTATCCTTCTCTATGCTCTATTAATGTCACCTACATAAGCTTATAAAGGTTAGGTACAACTTTTCGTTTCACGTGTTAATTAAAATAATTCTATTAGCTATATTCGTTTTAAAGACCATTTTTAATAACACAAATAGTGAAATACCGGTTATCTTAGTAACTGAGCATGAATATTCATTAAGAATTTAAAAGTTAATTTTCTACTTAATTACTCAGCATGTTTGAAGTTTTAATTCCAAATCTTAGGAGAGGACTCACTTTAATTAAGTCAGGAAACGTGACCAAAAAGTTTTAGATTACTTAGTTTTAAAATAGATGCATTATCTTACGAAAATAATTATGCTTAATTTAAAAGTAAATACCACAGTTAAACGGTATACTACGTGAAATATATATAAAAGCGTCGCAGGGCGTAGCGTAATAGTTAATTCAAAACTTAACGAAGTGATTTTTATCACTTAGTTAAGTTTTGAATTAACTAAGTGGGAGCAACAGTTTCGTACAAATTTTATAAAAATATTTTTCAAATTAAAAAATACGACATATACTGAGCAAATTTAAAGACTGTAGCTCCAACCGTTTAGTTGTACATCTGTGACAGACGACAGAAACGACAGGCACGTGATCATTCACGTGCCCGTCGTTTCTGCAGCAATAGGGCTGCCTAAGCGCACTAAGGCTTGCAACCTTTGGGTACGGGACCCTAAATCCCCGGAGGTGATGCCTGTCGATTAGAACTCCTCCAGAGGCGAATTGCCCCTTAAGGCTTGAGGACTCTCCAAGGTTCTCACCTTCTTATAACCCCGGTAATGCTGTAAAGGCCATCTGCGGCCAACAGTATTAGTCAGTCCAAAAAAAAAGGGACCCTAAATAATTACGACCCAAGTCATGTACTCTGCGGTACGTTGCGAATGCAATTGGTTGGTACAGTTTTATTATAACTTTAATTCAACAAATTGGTTTTGAATTCTTGCATCAAAAGGGGAAATGCCTATCAAGATATATTTATAAAAATTTATATATATTAATTAAATTTATATATATTTTTATTTTTTTTATTTGGGGCCAAAACAAAGTAGGTTTTGGCCCCAATTTCGTTGTGCACGGATTACAATTACATTTCAGTTATTTGCATCTCTTTCATTTCATTTCTCTAAGAAGGGATAGACTGACTTTTATGAACGTCATGCTAGTTGACACTCCTTACACTTTTTATATATTTTAATCGGCACGTTTTATAATGCGCCATAAAATAAAATGCTTCAGAGTCGCCATGTTAGATACGTCAAATGACGTCATCTGTCTTTTTTGGTTGTATTGTACTGAAAGTACTCCTGTACTGAATTTAAATTTTGTTTAGTTCGTGACAATTATCTTTATAAAATTAAGTACCAATATTTTATCAAACGAGGAACTCGCTGGCAACGAATCTCTGTACTCACCAACCCACCTATGATTGTGCCATATATAAATGATTGTGTTCAGCACTATGACTTATACATGGGGTTGTGGGTACGTACACGCACTTAAAGAAATCATAAAACTTAGTTCACAAACGCTTAGGAAATGTAAACTACAATGTTTTCTATTCTAAGGACTATATTTGCTTGCACATTTCTATGTCTCAAGGTTTACAATTAACTTTTTGCTTCGACTTTCTAGAAATAATAAGCTAATAATTATATTACAGCTTTTTATATAACTGAGTATATTACTTTTAACTTTCGGAACACAAAAATGCTGTTAATGTTATTGTTATGGCAGCAGACTGAGGAAATATGGGGGTAGCTAGCCAGACGGACTTAGAAAAAGCTCTTACCGAGCAGAAAATCTCAACCCCAAGTGAAGGTAGTTTTAGCAGCTAGACCAGAGAGGCGATATTTTTCTTCAAAAGTTAAAACATTAAATTTAGATTCCATGACCATAAATAATACCAATCCTTTTTATTTCTATGACTTAATAGACCTAATGGCACAAAAGATATGGTAGCGGTAATGTCTCGTGGGATCGCCACCGTCATACTATCGCAACTATCAGTAATTGATGTCACTATATGACTTCGAGATAAGATAATTTTCTAATATACCTCTACTATTTAATACATACATTTATTACTTGAGGAGTTTTCGGACGTAGTGGTTCGAACGCTCTGGTAATGCTCAAATAATGTAATTTTCGCAATGGCGACGTACCAAACCTGGATTTGTCAATCAAATTTAATATCTCAAGCCCCTCCGTGCTATAGATGGATGTATAGATGATTGTTCCGATTGTTACAGCAACAGCATTAGGCCTGCGATATGCCGAAGATCGTCATTTATTTCTACTATATTAGAAGGCTATTACCCAATAGTATGACTTATATGGGCTTTAGATGATGATATTGACGATAATTTGATATGTGTGTATAGTAGCAACTTTTTTAAAAGTACATGTAACATGTTACGTACTGTAGTAAGTAGTTTAGAGACACTTATCTAAATTTGATTGACTTAATATATATATTATTTATTTAGGAAAACCAACAGGTATTAATATTATAAAAACTTAAAATATATAACAGAAGCCAATTAAAGGTTTTCATAAGTAGACAATATTATAATCTTATTATATATATAATTATTGAAATTATATTTGTTACTTTATTACCAACGTTCAAAACGCTATATCGAGCGATGTTATCATCCTATTGCATATCGATTTACCTAGTTCATCAAATTACTATGACGTCGGATATAGCACGCCTCCGTATTACTCCTGCTAGAAAAGTACCTACTTCTTGAGTGGGTTAGGAACCTTCTCTATAATTTTACCCGTAATTACACCGCGACCTCTGAGAATATAGAACAAGAAAGAAACTGGTTTATGGCTAAAATATTATGATAGGATAGCTCGAGGCGAACCAAAGACTTCGACTGTGGCGGCAAGGATCTTTTTAAAATGAATTCCCTCGAATTTAATGAATTATTCATTAAGATAACTGGCTTCTGGTGTCAGAAGCATTAATAACTAGATATGTATGGATTTGAAGAAATATTTTTGATTTAACAATTTCATAATGTATTACTTTGGTGTCCAACTTAGCACGTACATTGATGAGATGCAAAGTTACTGTCCTTGAATGACGGATCCGATTCTTAATTCAAAAGGAAATTGTGAACTAAGAAAAATAGAGATATATATGTATAAAAAATTAACAGCATTGTTGTGTTTGAGCAGTTAGAGGTAAGATAGCCAGTTCCTCTGTGGTTAAGGGATCTGGATGTAGTCTTCTTCATCTTCGTCCTTATCTTTACATACCATCAGGTAAGGCCAAAAGCTCTGTGAAGAATTTAAAAACAATGTGTGATGTTTATATACGTCGTTTATTATTGTAGTTAAGCTATAGCTTAAATATATTATTATCTTTAAGCGATTTCCTATGTCCAGTGATTTCCTTATTAAAAAGTAATTTATTTTAATTATATTGTCCCAGTAAACATATAAGTGAAGTTAATACTAAACGGCGAGTCATTAATCAATTATTAACAGTACCCATAATGTGGTACAGAGTCCCACTGCTGGGACCAATAGCTTAGTGCCTTTCGAAGTAGGGAGGATTTCGATATATCAAATTTTGATTGACGCATCCAGGGACCAACCATTGCAAAATTGCTTTGTTTTTGCTATCAAAACGAGCTCCTCGCAAAACATCTTGAAAATTTGATATTATGGATCCTTCGGGCTTTGCAATGAACACCAGAAGTAAAGATGATGCTTATATATATTTGACTACAGTAATTACTAACCTTTATACCGGTTATAAAAAGGTTCTAGATTTTTAGTAGATAAATGCTACTTTTGCTGTGTCAAGCACAATCTTCATCCCAGCTTAGTCTAACAAGGCGCAATCTCAGCTGGGTACTCTGTTTGAAGCCAGCGTTCTGCTCTGAGAGCTCTCGAGTTAAGACTTGTTGGTCATGTCTCAATAAAGAATAGCTTAAACACAATTGTAAATTTTGCTTTGATGTAAGTACAGTTGCATAATCTTCTAAACGGGTAGGATTTGTTGTGCTTATAAATACACCGTTACGTTACGTTGCTCATAAATGTTTGCCGATTTGTATTTCAAGATCAACTGGCTAGTAATAATTGAATTCCCATAACACTAATTTGATGATACTGTAAAGTAGGTTAGTGCTTTCCAACTTAGAAGCTAACTGTACATTATTGCGTAAAACACTGAGTATACTGTAGAGATAATAAATATCTAATTACTTTCCAGGATACCAGCGTTCACCCTCCATGCAAAATATATAGTGACTGATATTTGAAGCCTTCGTAAATTAGAATAAAATAGAATATACCTTTAATGTACATCAGCTAATTTAAAAAGATAAATTCATAGAGAACATTTAACTAATTTTGTACAAACGGCGAAATTATCGCTAAAAGCGATCTCTTCCAGCTAACCTTCGGATGGACAGGATTAAAAATAAAATACTCGAGAGAAGTTGGTGACGTTTAACGAATACATACATGATAAATGATATTACGTACAAGTACTAAATATATACATACATACTTACTTAATGATAGCAAGTATACACTGCATAGTTAAAGCTATTAATAGCTTAGCAGATTAATAGCTTTATCATTATCATCATAATCATTAATAACCTATATACGTCTCACTGTTGGGAACAGGTGGTCCTATAGAGGAGAAACACATGAAGAGTTGGTAGCTTAAAGCGATTGCTGTAACAACTGAGGCAACGTGCCTTCCAAATCAAGGAGTAACTGGAGTTAACAAATTAATTGACCTATCCAGTGAACGACCATGGCGAAAGTTAACGTTAGATAATGAAAGTAAAGCAACTTTCGTTTGCTTTCGTTATTGGGTCTTCTTACCGTATTAACTCTCTAATAGCCAATCTATTTCAATTTATTTATCTATATCCTTTTATTAGTTATCTTCAAGATAATTGAAATCTAATGCTTTAAGTAAGCACTCTTCTAGAAGTTTGTTTTTTCTTACATGGCATGGGTATATGAGCTAATTATATAGTTATTTTTCTTTCGATTCATATATCATAGTTTGTGGTTGGTATAGCTTTACAGCAAGATAATGATTCATGACCATGTCTATATGGTCCCAATATTGGTTAGTATTGGGACCATATAGAATTTTACAGTAAAAGTTGCAATTTTTAGTAATAATATTGAACTCAATAGTTGGGACTTACATTGTACTAAAATGTAAGTCTACTTCTGTTCGCTGTATTAAGGCTCCATCAAATTCACCACACGCCTTGCATCCGTGTCTTTGTCGTTACAAATTTATATTCAAGTCCATTTGTTACCGTGCTTATTTCTTCCGCTTAACTGATAACGAACAATTTTCCGCTCGACGTCGACTTTATCGGTTTATTCATGTGTTTTATTAGCGTTTGGTTTCGTGACTGCGCTTCTAAACTCAACAGGAATCTTTATAAATCTTTCCAGTTCCACGGAAATATTTTTTTTTACAACTAGGCTGATTTCATTAAAATATAACTCATAGCTCACTTGGATTTTATTGTGATCCATGAACTTTGTGTGTTAATTTTAAATTCCCCTCTTTGTTGTGTCGTTGTTAAATTTTTACTCAGATAAATATAAGATTAAACAGAAAAAATAAATGCGAGACTTGCAACAAGCCCCACATTTTAAGGGATTACAACTTGAACGTAAGGGCACCAGGATCTAGCATCGTAATGGTGGCTCTTCTTCCTTTGACGCCACCAAAAGCGACCAGCGCCGCAAACAGTCGTGGACTTAGGAGACCCATAATTCCCGACCACAAAAAGGTCCACTGACCTAGAGGCCTCACAATAACGCCACAAATTTTATGCTACCATCCAACTCCACAGCCTGAAGAAGTGCCTGGAGACTCACCAGGTGCTTCAGAAAAGAGCGTTTTTGCTGGAGATTAGCCGACCACGAAATCACTACCGTTTCTATTCCAGTAGTTGTTTCGTGCCATCCCCGGGTACGCTGTCTGGATCTGTTTGTGAACCACCCATCACATAGGATGGGGAGCTCATCGAGTGCATTGAGCGGTCCTCCGTCGGTTCCAGCACACAAGAAGGCTCTCCAGCCTGCAGTCCACCTTTGTTAACCCTTCTTTATCGATTGTAAGAAGTATTGTTCAATTTAACTTTAATAAGGTCTAGAGTGACGTTCAGGGAATTCTTTCGGAATTCTTTCGGAGTTTAATCTTAAAAACATATTTTATGAACAGCGAAAACAGATTCTAAAATCCAATCATGTCAAAGTAATCAAATTAATGTCACTCATTGCTATTCTCATGAAAGCCGCCATTTTCATCAAGTCCTCTGTTGCTAATTAAGTTACAAAAAGTTATTTTTGACGTTAATTGTTTAATATTTTGAGTAATTTCGAATTGCAAATAAGTTTTTATTTTATTTTGATGGAATATTTTATATGGTAATTGACACAATTTATAATACTTGTTAGATAATCATTTATATAAAGAAAGATGCTATAACATAATTGAATTATTAGTTAGAATCACTGTTTATATTCTATTATAAAATTTTAAACTGTTTTATCTTAGAAACAAAACTATTCAAATCGATGTGAAAGACATATCCTGAACATGTCCAAAAGGTAAGGAAGCACCCTAATGATCTTTCTACAAGTACTTTGCCGGTTTTTACATTTGGCATGGTACAAAATTTCCTGGACACCTACCAAAGGCCTACGTCGTGTGCCATTCGCTATTCCAGGTCCGACGTTAGGACAGCACGCCTCACTGAGCCCACCCCAGGAATTGTTGAGCAGGCAAAATTAAACAGACAAGCTTAATATTTTTAAATTTTATCCAGCCCATACAAAGAATGTCTTACGAAACCTATATATGTATTAAAATAAATCACGTTTGTACTTATCAGTATTTAAACAGAAATAAAGTTATACATTACTTTATACTAAAACTGTTACACTTTTAAACATCCAATACTCTATGATTACATTCACGCTATGTAAAGGGTAGCTTTCTTGAAGAGAAAGAATGAAGTTTCTCTACCTTAATTGCATTATCAAGATAAGTGGATGTAACAATTACTAAGATCAAAATGGCGGCGTGCCCCCTTATTATCTAACTATAGATTTATCGATATCACTTTCATTTTGACGTACACTATATTTTCATCATCCCTTAACTGTTTATCATTGTGAGGTTTCGCTTTCAAAGACGAAAGCTATGGCGATAGATATACAGCAAATTAAAAAAGTACGAGCATTGCCAGAAGCACTGCAAAATGCTATGCATGGCAGTAGGAATCCAAGTAAAGAAAGAAAAAAATGTATAAAAATAATTTGGTACTTACTTATGATATTCTTAATAAGCTTAAATGATATTATTAATAAGCTTAACAGGTCTGGGCCTTCGTCTCACCTGATGATAAGGCTATCTATGGAAAGCTGCTAACAGTATTGTTAAAGTCACAGACATAGGCAAGATGCTGGTTGCCAGTCAGGCATATCTTAAAAAAGCCCTACTATTAACTTCTGAAAATGTCAGCTCTCTAGGATTTGAACCTTGAATATCTTTTCAATGAAGTATTAAGCCCTTGACCGCAGAGAAGTGAATTATTTTCATTCCAAATTACATTGTCATATAATAATAATTAAAGATTTATTTTTCTTACTTTTGATGTAAATGGAACCGGCTCTGTTTTTGCTATAAAAATGACTGAAAAGAGATATTATTATTAGTGATATAATTTACACCAACATAGTCCAGCCTCTACTTTATAACTACCTCGAATAAGCCTTTGGCAGTACGCCAGGGAAGCCACCGGTGAAACTTGTCATTTACCATTTCACTGTAGCAATACCACAGTTCGTTGGCTCTGTTTATACAGATAATGATGCTGTATTCACGTGATTTATGATTAGCGAGACGAGAAACAGCTTACTATTATGATGGACGACCTCTTAATTGAAAATTAAAATTTAATTTCGATCTGCAAGCAAGCAATTCTGTATTGTGAGTCAAATTCTAAGGATTATAATGATTTTATTTATTTGTGTTTAGTTCATGCTTATGTAGTTATTTTCGAAAATGGAATCCGCTTGAATTCGTTAATAAATTTAAAGGTAGAGTTGGTTTGGCTTGCTGAATAGTATTTTTCAATGAAATTGTAGAAAGAGATATTATGTATTCCTCCATTCACCATGAGGTTGTATAAATAAGATTCAATGATATTAATATTTTTATGCTTTAAAGAATAGCATGCATGAAATATGAGTTAATCATTAAGCGTAACTTAACTGTATATTAAAATATGCTTTCAATGACTAATATTTACCAAAATTATCAATATATAAGTTTACTAAATGAATACAATTTTAATATTAAAGTTTTATCTTTTTAATATGTTTAAGTAATTTAATAGCTTGGTACTGAAAAGTTTTTAAGTATAACTAAATAAATATAAACTAAAAATGCAAATTAGTATACATTTAATTAAACTATCGACATGAATGGATTCCGTGAAACAGTTTTTAAGCTTACTCTCTCCAAAATCCATTTCAAAGAGAATTATTACAATGTATTACGGTACTTGCATCACAAACAAGTACTATTTTTAGGTAAACCATTCATATTTCGAAAACTGATAACATTAATTATATTAGTTTTTTTATTAATTCCAAAAATGTTAAATGGAGTACCATTTAACATTATAATTATATACCCTATCATTGCTACTAATACTACCAAATTATTGATAAACGATATATAAATTTAGTTATCATTATAGCAATGTCATTTTAATAATACTTTTACCATTATTGAAACTATATCTACTTTAGTCCATTTTAAAATAAGACAGTCAATGTTAATAATGTCGGAAAGAGATATTGTACTTTGTGAATAAACTCGATAATATAATTCCCACCTAGGAGAATTTTTTTAAAAAGGTTTTAAAATTGCCAATAACATAAAAGTTTGAAAAGACTCTACGAGATGGCGTAGCTAGTTGCTCACTCTACGATACCTCGTAGGACTTCGTAGCGATCTACGACGTAGCTAATGCTACAATAGCGTAGTAGCTCTCGCAAACTAAGGTAGATGTCGCGATTTTTGCACTTGACTCATATTTAATGCTTTATTTACAACAAGGTATCTTGATACTTGGAAAACAGATGTAGCAAGTGTCAATATACTTTTCTAATTATTTATAATAATAGTCCGACAATATTTTTTAGTATTGTTTAGAAATGTTTGAATTATTTTCAATTGACTTTGACTGACAAATTGACTTATAACTTTTCTTTTTTCTTTTACTTGCGACTGTTTATGAATTAAAATTTAGTTTAACATCAATTTTCTATCAAAAAATTATAATATTATAAGAATATTTTAGTAGATTTTGTATAACGAACTCATTTACTTTCATAATTATAAAATAATATTATAAATTGTTACAAAATTTATTACTTTTGATTGTAAGTTCTGTCGTGGTTGTTGTCTATCATAAACGGGTCTGTTGGTGCCTTTATTTGATATATCCACGTTATAGATAACCTGTCACCTTATAGGTAGCTTGTTACTCTCCATTCTGCTTTGAACTACCAGGCGCTTTATAAATAAAGCTATGAGGCTCATCACTTATACCTCTCAAATTTTATTGTACCTAGGTTTCATTTACTCAACCCTTAGAGTCATAAATAGGGCCAACAACTATCTCATTAACTTAACAAGTGTTTACTCTGACAGTTTATGACTTAAGCCGAACAGAATTACGAGCTGTGTGCCGACAAAATGATGGAGGGTAATCCTGCAGATTCAGATGATGCCTGAATAACTTTAATGGGACTCATAAACCATATTCCATGAACTTTTCTATTCATCACAATATTTTATGATTGCGAGAATTATAAAATATACGTATTTCATTTTTTTTGTAAGTTTACTGATATACACTTATAAAATATGGATATCTTTTCATTTACTTCCACTATATTAATATTAATTATTTCACTACAGATGGCTGAACACTGATATTATACGTCATACGTCATACTTCACCTTAGCATATATTAAATGTCCAGCAGTCTTTTATGAAGAAAGCTGGTTTGAGTAGAATCAAGTACTACCACTAAATTATGAAATTAATATTTTCAAAGTACTAAATAAGTATTTATATTAATGAGGAAATATTCAAGCTTTGTTTTTCCAATTATTTCTTTGGAATACACTGAAAAAAATATTATTCTCAAATGAAACTGACAAATCATATCTGACAAAAATATTAACTATTTCAAAAAAGTTTTGCCATAAACGAACACATGACCAGACAGGGTGTGGCTAGGGCAATATGTCGCATGATTCACAAGCTATCTTCACATATGGACTCCTCTACTCCTTATCATCTGGTGGTGTCGAGTCATTTGCTTTCTATCAAAAAAAGAAGGTATCCAAGGTTTCTATTAGTATTATTAGTTTAGGTTATTATTAGTTTTTTTTTGGCCCATAGTGCCCAAATAAAAAATACAATTTGATACCTATCTTATTATCACTCAAAGATTTACGTACCTATTTTATCTTTAATGACCCCTTTTTTTTACGAGGAGGAATCGATTTACAGACCTACCCGCCACTGGCTAAGCGATGTGCGTGTGTGTGGCTCACACAGTACCTCAATAGTACGGCACTGAGAAAACCCACTAAAACTCCCCGGTAACTCCATTGCCCTTCACGGAGGTAACCTGGGTTCTGCACGAGCAATTCACCAGGTCATCTTTAATGACCCCTAGCATTCATATGAATTTTCAAGGTGCTTTACTAGGATATATACAAATCACATGGATATTATGGTTGACTGGTGTAGATCGCGATATGCATTAATTTCGCTCACTGTCCATTTTTTCTATAATAAAAATGTCATTTAGGTCTGTACCCAACAGTGGACGACTATAGGTTGTTGATGATGATTAAATAATATTTGATTACACTGCATCAGGTGTAGGAATTTAACAAAATGCTTAGTTTTAAACGAAGTATTCTTGAGAATACAGGCTATTATGAGCGATGCATAAGAGAATATCCTCCTACTCAATGGTTAGATTGATATCTAACCATTGAGTAGGAGGATATTCTCAGATATTGGAGGATTTAATAAATAGTGATCTATTTATTACGACATTTTATAATAAGATAGCTAAAAAAGGAAGAAACTAAATAAAAACTTATGTAACATTACTATAAATAGTAGAGTACAATTATTTGTAAGCATTTTCTCACGAGCTCAATACAAATTACATGAAACTTATTCGTATTTCAAAATAATATTGTTATATTACATTTGTATAAGAAATACGAACACCCAACTGGAAAATCGCCTTTTATTTATTGAAGATCGCAAATTATTATACTTGCTTTTGTCTTTGTCTTTTTTCAGTTCTTCATCAAGGAAGTGCTGTGTTTGTGATTTCTGGATGTGTGTCACATGCTCTTAACGTAATGCTAAAATTCTAAAGATTCTACAGAGGGAGCATTTCAGTACATCACAATATCATAGTGTATCTCTATTCGCTACGTATCGCTCGTTTCAAGCTTCCGTAAGATATTGCAACCGCTTACCATTTCAGGGGTCCAATGCTTTTTTGATACTATTATTGTATAAATTTTTTAAAAGAATAAACTTTGAAAAGTGTATTTAATCATAAAAAAGAGTAATGTCTCAAAGACAAATCGTAACCTCAATCTGTAATATGATAATGTTAAGGAATTTTCCTTAACATTATCAAGCTAATTAATCCAGATTAATAAGTACTGAACAAATAAACAGCGTGTATTATTTGGTTAGCAATGAAATCGTAAGTCTCAGACTGTCTTGGGAATGTATAATTTATATCTTGAATCGCTTACGACTGTGTTCACAAAGTTCGTTATAACAAATTAGTATCATTTATCTTGTCGCTGGGTCCGTTTTGGATTCCTTGTTATAATTTTATATTTATTTACCTATATTGAAAAAAGTAATTATGATCAGGGTTCAAACACGAATCGTATTTTTACGCTATATTCAATAATAAATACTATTTGTCATATTTCTTACATATTACAACTAAGATGTATAAAAATATTCCTTATTGTCAGTTAACATAGCCCATTTTCAATACCTCTAAATAGTCCGTTTATTCCTGGATAGAAACGGCTCAGATATACAAAAATGCAGCCCAGATATACACACTTTTTTGCGTCGTTTGAAGAAGACTTGTAGCATCGAGTGAATTTGCAGACTTGTTACTGTACATTGCTGCGCGTTGTATAACCAGGTCACTCCATCGCAATTCCAGCATTGTATGGCTAAAAATCCCAAGTTTCATTAACAAACGTATAGAGTATCCTGGGTTTGAGAATAGCAATAAATGGGCTTTACTTGAACGCATTGGTGCAAATAATCTGTGCCACCTGTTTATATATGATATAAATTGTATTATAACAAAGTACTAAAAATCAAAGAAATCCCTGAAACAAAATCTGGTAGATGGAACAGACTTTTCATGTTAAAAGTTATACCTCAATGGATTTTGTTGTCGTAGGATATTTGTGAAATATTATCGCAGACCACTGCAACAACTGACTTCAGAGTACATCTGAAAATTAACTACAGATTAATTGTTTTGTGTGTTCCTGCTCTCTACGTTCTTTACCATTGGAGATCCACATAAAAAGTTTCATACAATAACACCAAGGAAGAAGAATGGAGACAAATTGCTTATCCTAAGCTTGTAGGAGCTCCAGGTTATAATTTAGCAGTTTGGAATTAAAAGGTGCGATATTTGCTTTATTTTATTTATGGAAATCAGTGTTTAAACCACTACCAGCATGTTCCTCGACTGTTATTAGACATTAATCTTTCACTTTCATCAGTTTTTGTCTGATGAATCACATCCAGGTTAGAATTGGTTTACTACCCTGTACGAATGTTCTTTCGCAGTAATAGGCAGCTCAGAGGGAGCGTGAGGATGATCCTCTCATCACCGCACAAGTGGGCGTGAGAAGGCACGAGGTGGTCGCACTTTTGCGTAGCCACGTGCGGAGGTGGCTCATCTCGCACACATCACAATCTCTGTCTCACGGCAATCTCCGTTGCTTCAAACTGGGCCATAAGACCAGGTTGCTTGCTTAGAGGAGATCTGTTAAATTACTTGAGGCAACCTAGATCACCCCTGCAAAGGTTAGCGGATTGTAGGGGAATTGTTAGAGTATTCCCAGTGTCATCGTATTTTAGGAGCTGGGTGAATCACTTGGCCATCGCTTAGCCAGTGGAGGCTTAGTCCGTAAAAGGATACCTCCATGAAAAAAATGTTAAGCTTACGACATTAATGAATACTTCCCCCAATAAGATGGTGTCACCATCTTTTTAATATGCCATGATATTTACTCTTCATTATATTTGAATAGAGTTACGCCTCCACATTAAGTTAGTTATAGTTAGTCAGTGTCATAAACGTTATACGACTTTTTCAATGTCGATGTACTTCAACCCTTTATCGAAGTCGGGTATTTTTCTACTCTTATCGTAAAATTTTGCAAAACCCATATAAGGATTTAAAAATGTCGATCATAGAACATTTCTCATCGTTATATAATATTTAATACAACGTTTTTATAATATCTTCCTGATCATTAGTTTTTATTATTTATGTTTATAAATTTTATATAATTGTACTAATTTTTATAGTTTTATATCCCTTTTTAAAAGGACTCCTTCATCCAATTTAGCTAGGTGGCTTAGTAAGGTGTTAGTATATTTTATAATTATGAACTCTATGTGCTTGTATGTATATTAAATGTTAAATAAATAAATTACAGTTCTGTAGATTGTTAGTTTATATTCAAAGGAAATCCAAGTTTATGAGTCGACTTATGCTAATTTTCAATAGGTTTATTGACACCCCAAATAAGCTTGACATTGTAAACAAAACTTTGTGCATTCAAAATCACGTAGGTATTTACTCCGCCCGTAGATGTTAGTGTTTCATTAGCACTGTGCGGCGGCGCGGGGAATTACCACAGCACTCACGGGTCAAATAGACACCTCGACCGCTGTTACTTTCATTTTCGTGCCTGAAGCATTGTAAGCGTTGAGCAACTAATATGAATATCATTACTACGTTAAGTGGTCAATATTTGATTTTTAGTGATTGACCTACTATCAAAATTCAATTTTCAATGTACTTAATAATATCAATACATACTGCTCTGGTATATGAGATCACATAATCTTTTAAGCTTTATACTTGATTTAGAGTTAACAAATGAAATAAGAACTACAAACTATATTCCTAATAAAAATTAATCTAAGTCTTAAAATATATGATACAAGCTTCTATATGGAGCGAATATAACTGAAATCAAAGAGATATTATGATTAGAGTTGGCAAAAGAAATTTCTTTGAGAACTCTTCTTATTAAACAGTATTCATGCTAAGAGCTAATTATACTGTGAAATGATATGACGTAATATAAGATTTTTATTCGTTGCTAGTAAAGACGAACTACAAAGGACGTTTAATTAATAGTCTATCGTTTTATGAAGCGGGAACTGTAGTTTATTTTGAATAAATTAAGAATACATATTAATTTTGATACATTTTCTGTAAGTGATAAATTAAAATTTATATATTTAATACAGTATAATCGTTTTAGGAACGTTAATAACTGCATTTTTCAAGGTCTGTCGCAGTGATATATTACGTTTGAAATTTTCTTACTACAAAGGGCTTAAATATATAATACATACAATTTTGCACTTTTTTATGATGTGTTTAAAAAAGTGAGTAAAATTTTGCTGTCACCTTGACTAACAACAAAATAGTCTTTAGCCCATGCTCTACGTTTTGGTCCTTTGAGCCGCAACATAATGCGGAACATGGGCTAAGCACTGTTTTCTTGTTGGTCAAGATAATTTAAACTAAATTACAAATTTAAACAAAATATTTATTCTTGGTGGCAGTCAAGGTGATGGTTTTTGTTTAAGTTTGCACAAGTTTGTTTTTATTCTTAAAGCTAAAGTGCACTTTGCTTTGAAACAACATGTAAAAATTATCTAAATATGATCCCGTTACTGTAGAAACTTTGGGACAACAAAAACGTAACAAATAGTTTTGGCAGTGCTCTCTTGATGTTAACCTGACACTGCCTTATGAATTCTGAAGAGATCAAAATAGGTCGAAATCTGAAGGTGCAAAGTCTATATGGTGGATACATCAACACCTCCCAGCCAAACTCTCTTAATTTTTGTTGAGTGGCTAAAAATGTATGTAGACTAGCGTTATCGTGATGAAAGACCTTTCTATTAATCAATTCTGGTCGCTTTATCTTAACTTCTTGCTTTAATCTCATCAGTTGTTGGCAATAGAGATCTCAATCGATGGTTCTGCCAAGTAAAAGCTTATAATGAACGATGCCGTTCCAAACAACCAAATATATTTTATTACAAGTTTATACATACTATATGCGAAATGGCTTTTCCCCGACCTAATAAATAAAAAAACTAGAATGTATAAAAAGCTTACTAAAGCTCAAAAGATCCCATTGGGTCGATGTGCTCCGAGAATAATCATGACCCTTCATCAAGGTAAGATACTAGCTTACTAAATAAATACCTTAAAGAAATTCTTGTCCTCCCATTTAGACATTCATGTTTAGCCCGCGTTCAGCGATTATAAATCCAATTTTCATCATCATAATCATTACCAATCTATATACGTACCAACGCTGGGCACACGACATGGAATTCTACATGGAAGAAACACATGAAGAGTTTGGGCTCTAACATAACTACGGCGGCCGAAAGCGGTTAGGTGGGTGCAAGCTATGAAATAACCAGGATCGACGGTTTAATGTGCCTTCCCAAGCACAGAAGAGTTCGAGATACTAAATTTGACATCCAGGGATTAAACCATAGAGAAAGTTAATTTATTTTCCCTATCGAAATCAGCACGCATAATATTACGCCAACGAGATGCTCATCAATGTGGTTTGGTGATTGAAAGAGGTTGTAGTTACAACCAGGACTAACTTGCAACAGCTTAATGCCCCTTCCGAAGCACTGGCTGCAGACCGTAAGGCAACGGATTTTTCAGGTTTTAGCATTAAAAAAAATTGTTCTGCAATGCACTCCGCCGTCATAGAGGAATATAATGTGCCGAGTTCTCAGATTTATACCTCACCTACATTCTCTTTGTTCACGTGAGCTCTCTCGGGGATGCGTTTATATCAAAGTGTACAATACACTTTAAAAACACTACAATATTGATACAAAGATACGAGTTTGAATCATTTAAGACAATAAACTATGAAAAAAAAATATTTAGTAATGTAAATATTGTTTATTGGCTTTCAATTCATAGGTTAATAGTAATCATTATTAACCTATGAATTGAAAGAGATAAAAGAGATCACATTACCGAGTGGAGGGGGGCTTACAAAGTTAGGCACTCATAAACTTGAGTCATACCATCAGGCTTCTAGCGTCCCACACTGACGAACTCATCTATGGTACTACCTTTGCAAAACACTTGCAAGCAAGCTTTTTGCTTTGTAAGCTTAAGTTTATATCACTCTAACTAACGATGCAAACCAAACGCAAGCAATAAGGAATTTAAGTAAATATAATTTAAGGTCGAATCTATTAATTTAGTAATAAATGTGTTATAGGTAAAACAGTTATTATAAGACGACAACCTAGCCGTGTGATCAGTACTCTTACCTGCAGGTAAGAGCACTGATCACACGGTCTATTCGGCCAGGGGTCCCTGGTTCGACTCCCGGCTTAAGCAGATGTTTGTCCCATACGAAAAAATATTCGTATGAATACATCTGCTTAAGTCATGTTTGTTTTTGTACACTTCTCAAATTCCAGCATAAAACTATTATTAATAATATCGAATATGTGTTCTTATATCTAGTATCTGGCCACTGACTCTTAATTAGGCTTACACTGGCCTAGGTCATAGGTGTGAGGATAAGAATATTATTTTTACATGGGTTCCTTTAAAACAGGTGTGAGAAAGCACTTTTTGGGCCGGCAAGGTGAGGGTGGCTATGGTAGTATGTCACAAGCTTCACTAGCTATCTTCACATATGGACTACTCTTCTGCTTATCATCAGGTGGTGTAGAGTCATTTGCTGTACTATATTTATAAAAAAAGAATATTATTATCATTATATAGATTATATAACTTTATATGAGAATAGATAGCCTAATCTATCCCAGATAAATTATTATAATGTTAAGATCACTTATATTTCGTCATTCCTCATTCTGTGAATTTTGAATCGTAAAACTGCGACGATGCGAACTATTTTAAACTAATAGAAAATATTATGTGATCATACAAATTAAATGAACTTCAATGGATTCAATGAATTTTAAAATCAGGTCAATATTTTGCTCCAAGGAAAAGAAGTACTAATTAGAAAAATAACTTATTTTTCAAATTGGCTTTCATTTGAGAAATCTATGTATTTAATCTAAGACGTCAGCGTTTCATAAAAATATCGTGTTATTTACAGGGTACAATAACATCTTTCATATTATTACATACTCACAAGTCGTACTGCTAAGTCTAGGCATAAAGCTTACAATCGTAATATTTCGCGCGCTTTATTAACCCTTAAAAAATTAATCATAATTTGGTAAAAATCCCACACCACATTAACCCCATCGTGCGGCCGAGTATATAAAGGCTGGGCGGTTAAGGTGCCGCAAGTAGAGACTTGTGTAGGGTTGACCGTGCTGGCTGGATAGAGGAGCGAGCCTCAGTAAGTGACGTTTATATTATTTAATTTTCGAATTTTTTTTAAGTGAGTTTTTTTCGTAAGTGTAAAAATAATAATAGTTGTTTGTGTCAAGACGATAGTATAAACTTTCTGGAGATGGAAGCAAAAAGTTTTCATTTGAAAGAATTGAAAACTTATCGGGATGTTTATTTTTACTCTTAAAATATTTAAATTAAAAGTAAATTAATAAAACAAAAATAAATTATGTGAAACGTTTTATTGGAAATATAACTTTCTTATTAAAACACGTACTAAAGTATAGGTTTTCATAATTAGTCGTAATCATAATTAGGTCTTATGTTTAAATGTAACGTTATTCGCACTGATAATTTGTTTAAAGTAGCTAATTTCGTAAACACTTATAATTATAAAAAATATTCCTCATTGTTTCAAGAAATTATATTTATATTCTTATGATAACTAATTAAAATATTTAACTCAACTTTGGTATATATATAACACTTATAGGGAAGAATATAATTGAGAAGAACCGAACATTTAAGCAAATTAAAAATCAAAACGTAATTATAAATATAAAAAAGAATGGGCTAAACCGACTTAAGTTTTATCAATGAACTCATATTATTTGTTATTAATAAATTTATAGATTATACTAATATATAATAAAATTTACCAAAAGAAAAGATAACAGTGATTGATTTTACAAAAACAGAAAACAAATAGACTTAAAATTATCACGAGTCTTGGTAACTTGCTAAACATATTTCACTTAAGAAATTTAATCTATTATAGTTAAACAATGCTGTGGTAAATTTTAAAGATATAAGCGCTTCCCAAATAGTGTTCTATTATTATATTAAGGTTAATGACTTCATGACAGCTAATTATTACTGGAATCTTAGTTATTTTACGTATTGCCACGGCATAGTTCAGATCATATTACGGCAGTGTCAGTCAAAGCACATCGAAGCCTCAATTTATTTAAAATTAAACGAAGCTCACCAATCAGAGTCCATTGCTCAAAGACGCGCGTATTCCGTTCTTTTTAGCTTCCAAGTAATATAAGCACTAATTTGTTGAACTAAGGTTGTATTTCTTTTACTTGTTACGACTCTGATCTAGCATGATTTGGCGTAATTTTGTTGGTTAAAAAACTTAAGAAACCTATCTATAATATTACAAAATCAAGCATATTTACGAGCTTGTGTTATAAACACTAAATAATGGAGAAAACAATAAGTAAAAGAAAGAACATTATATAAGTATCCCACATGTTTACAAGTAAATAAATTAATAGGTATATATATTACGGGTATCGCTATAATAGAGAAAAAGACCCCGGCTCAGCATATGTCGCACCGGAGAAGTTGAAGCCATGACGCTGTTTTCCAGTGGGAGGCTGGTAAATGTATGCATTAACACACAAACGCCAAACATATTTTATTAAACAATTTATTACTTACTTATCATAGTTTATTCTGATGGATGTCTACCCGGGTTTCCTTAACAATATAAAACATCAAGTCAGCTCAGCGTAAAAACTAATATATTGCCACCACAAGCCATCATACACACCCTTTTCAATTACAAGCCTCTGACAACGATCCACACTGAATTTACAACAAAAACGTTTATACTTTTTGGATGACAGACGCATTTTTTTCTTATCCATCTGAAGCTGTTAAATAATTGTTTTTTAAATTGATTGAGTCCATTTTGATGTCGCTAAATATTTGACAGGCAACCCATCAATAATTCCTTGACAACAAATTCTGAACGATTTAAAGCCAAGCAGTGGAACTTTTCTTCACTTGACAGTTTAGTTGATAACGAAATAATGAAAGTGACTCTATTGAAGAGACGTCTTTAAAACTAATACAATAAATAATACAAATTGGTATATAATTAAGAAAGTCGAGTTGAGACAGAGACCATAACATTCTTTAAAAATGATCTAATTAGCTTACGAATTTAAACCTAAGAAATCTTTTAATACCTTTTAATAGTATTGAGTTTTTAAGTAATATCACATCACTACCTTATTCGTTTTCATTTGTTTTAAAAATGACGTCAAACATTATAATTAAGTAATATAATACACTATAACATAATCGAAACAATTTTCTAAAATCTCAATAAAATAATTCTCAAAAAATCAATATTGCTCCATTCTACACATACTATATCTTATGATGAATTAGAAATAAGGGATTGCATTGTAATTTATTCTTGTTGGCTGCAGAACCTATCAAAATCAAATTTAGAAGAATATGACAGACAAAACTTTACGTATTAAAAAACAAACAACATAAGTGCAGCGTAAAAACAGTGTGATTTAACAACAATAAATGTATAATCTCATTTTAAATTCAATAAAATATTACATATTGTAAATTAAAAAAAAATTATTAAGGGTCTTTGAAAATTAATAATATTTTGATAATTTAATAAATTTAAAAACAAGTACATGTTTATGACAATATGAGTAAAAAGTACTTTGCTAAAAAATAATGAATTTCAACTTGTTACGAGCTCTTTCATTCGGATCAAAAATGCGAGCAAAACTAATTGAATACCATGTTTAATTAAAATTACACTTTAAAGACTTCGTCGATTTGTGTACCAGCTTACTATTGGTTCTATTAAAAACTCTGATTGAAATTCGTAAGCATTCTTATTAAAGAAAAATCCTTCTTTTTAAGTACTAGTACTAAGTACATCAAATAGGCAACTTTCTATCTCTGATTAAACTTAAACGTTCTATTTCAGTTAAACATTATTTTACTGCATAAGTTTCCTTGATAAACTTTCCTAATCGTAGACTCATCTCGACATAAAAATGGATAAAAGATTATAGTCGCTACAATACAAGACAGTAGAGTCTAAGTAAGGAGAGATAGCGATTAAATAGCTAATAAGAATAATTTGAAAAACCGGGGCATTTTTAACGTTTTAGTGATAGAGTAGTATCATATATTTGGCATAAAATAATATTGAATAGTGCCGAAAATAAAATATTGCGTAAATGCTTGAATGTCTGTGTCTTGTTACATTACGGTGTGAGAAGAGGAAGAAATAATGAAGCACTGTTTGACATCACTATATATTTATTTGCAATAAAGCTTAAGTGTCCGTTAAGTTCATTTTCCTCATAATACTAATATTCTTTATTATAAATTGTAAATAAAAAAAATAGAGAAATGATTATTGTTTTGGAACTTTGATAGAAAACATAATAAAAGTCTTAAAGCTTTTATTTTATTTTAATGAAAAAATTTTCATCGTCAAACATAGTAATTATAGAGGAATAATGTAATTCTAAAATCTATTCATTTTCTTTGAAGACTTAACTTTTGACTTATGCTTTTTGGTACATCATTTTTACACTGATATAAGCTTATTTTAAATCAAAGATTTCAGTGGAACCTTGGAACTTTGGAGAGAATGTCGACCTTATAAGGCAATTATAGGTTAGTCACGAAAAGTGAAAGTATCTATACGATGACGGCTTATCTTTTGCAAAAATAATGAACGCTCACCATTCTTACTATATCTTTTATTAAAATTTATCATATATATAATACTAATACAATCGCGATATCTTATGACTTGTTCTTAACCGCTGGAACATTTAACGTGAACAATGCGTTTGCATGTCCGTTGCCGGAGACAACCCTTATATCTCACAAGATGTAAATAGTTCTTATATGAATATACCTTAGTATACAATGGTCTTTCAGACACTATAAAGCTTTATATAAATTTTATTGAAAATACTTGTAAAATTTTATAACTTATTATTTATGAATGAATGATGGTCCTATAAATTAAGTTGTTCATATGAAAATTGCAAGATGTTAAATAAGTGCTGTATATCTTGTCTGGTAAATTAGTTATTGCAATAAAATATTGAATTAAGAAGACGTTTCATAATACTATAAGATTTTTAGAATACAATTATTAATAATTCAGGTACTGCAATAATTATTTCCATTGAATCTGACTCTTTACTACACATTCTAAATCTTAATAAAAGTGCAATGCAAAATCATTCATTAAAATAATCATTTTATCAATACGATTACAAAATAATAGCTCTTAGCACGAATACTCGTCTATATATATAGTAGATATAGTACTCGTCTATAGTTCTTTAAAAAAGTGTCTTCTATCCTAGTCCTATAACATAATGATAGAGCAGGATATACATACTGAACATAAATTTATTATTAGTGTACGCCGTCAGAATTTTTTGTGAGGCTTTCTAAAGCTATTTAGTTACATAGTAATGGGACGTCAAACTGGTCCCCTGTCGTAGTTGTAGATGACAAATTCCAATATGACTTTCATGTCTACCTACAGATCCAGGAATCAATTAATTAGTAAATAGATCTGAGGCATAATAAAAAAAGTGAAGCGAAGCATAAGGCTCATGTAAGATAAAGTGATTATTGTAATAACCAGGACCATCAGCTAACTTGCCTTCCGAAGCATGGACGATCTCAAGATAAATTTCATTGTCTCATCTAGGACCAACCATAGCAACATTTGCTGTATTAGAACTACCCACTACGCAAGCAAGCGCCTACTACGGCAACAGTTACTGAGATACTCGAGTTAAATGACTTGTCATAACAATCCCTTAATCTACAATGATATCGAAGAAACATCTTCTAACTTAAATTGTTGTGGTCACTATGTAATTTGCAACTTGGCGAAATTGCAATAATATTATTGTGAAACTTCTGCGACAGGGGAGCCAAGTATACGCAAAGTTAGTTTTCGATTTATGCTAATTAAGTGTACTTTGACACCAACTTCCCGGAATTTTTCAGTGTGAACCTAGAACTCTAAAGACTTAATCTCTCATAGTCTTATCTTTGATTTAAATACTTCAGTAATAACTGAAATATTCAAATCCATCTTAAAAAGAAAATGTATACCATACACAAATAGTACCATAAAAACGAATGTAAACAATTCGCCCGTCTCGGGAATGGATTCTTAAAGATATCGTACACGAAAATTGTCAAACAATGTGATATTAAGTATAGTTGTAAATGATGACGTTTTACCGTCAGTGGTAGCTAGCCAGACGAACTCAAAAGAGCCCTACCACCAACCAAATAGAACAGAAAATTTCATTATATTTACTTAAGGTAAGAACCATTTTGCATTCCTACTCAAAATTTTTCTCGTAAGTCATTAACAAAATAGTCGCTAAAAACTCCATCGGGCAAAGGGTTACATTGCACCTGGAGCCATAAATAAAAATAAAAACTACATTAATGAAGATATGGCTTAAAGGTCTTAGTTACCAGGCAAAATAATTGTAATGTGTAACAGAGCATTTCTCGCAATTATACCGTTAGCCGTTTGTATTATACGTTTGAGTCTTTAGTGTGTATCATATATTTTATATATTATTTTTTTATACGTTTAAATTAATTAATTTTAGCAAATTTATTAAATATATTTTATTTAATAAAAACTAGCAATAACGCCGTCCATTCATACTGTTTTGTATTTTCTGTTTCGTTTTTTGTATGCGCAGTAAAGAAATTGTTTCTTATTAACGTTAATTAATTTTATTGCTCTTTCTCCCACAGACTTACACAATGGACAAAACTGGCGCGAACAGGAGTCGTGGCCCGGGAGTAACAGCTGCTATTTTAGCCCTGTTCCTGCTCGTCTGTCTTGTTGAAAGCGCTACAGGTACGAAAAACACTAATGTGACAAATTTAAAATTGTTCAAGCATATAAGAAGCTTGAGGAGTGGATTTCGTTGTAATGGTGCGCTCTGGTTCGGTGGGTGGGAATCAGAAACTAGTTTCCCTGTATAAGTTATAACGATTAGTTATCTCTAGCGTCTCTGATATTTGGAAGGCATGTTAAGCTCTTGGTCTCGGTTGTTATGGTAACTGGTTTCACCCACCATACCACATGGGGCCAGCGTGGTGTATTTAAGGTTAATATGGAAGAAAAACATGAAGAGGTTTTTCTTCCATGCGACAATGGTTACATTTTATATGCTGCGGTAATCATTAAAAGCTGTTACGTTTTGAATTTAGAATGAATTCAAAAGTGTCTTTAAAGCAACCCAACTCCTTTTTAAATAATTTTTCTTTCGATATTTTTTAAATTTAGAACATAAAAAATTAAACATAAAAACGTTAAACGTTAAATTTGCCATATTCAATGGCTGTATTATATATATTTTATAAAACTTAGCAATAATTATTATATCTATATTATATATCCTGTTTTATATACTTATATAAACTTAAAATCCCATTTTTAATGTATCGTATGCCCCTTATTATAATTAATACACTCGCAGTGTTTATATTTTCGGTCTTTTTATATTACTTCTGTAGGTGGCAGTTGGAAATACGAAGATGTATTTCATTGAAAGTATATAGTACAAGTTCGCTCAAGCGACCATTTTTAAGCATCACTTAAAATTTCAACACTGCAACATTTCATTTCGATTGTCGTAACAGAATAGATAGCACACCAAACTTAAAAAGCGATATTAACATAAAGTCTTTGTAGAATTATTTGATGTCCATAATATTCTGAAGCACAATAAAAATATCTAGGCTTTTTCTGGCTATCTAGGAAGTAAGCTATAAAACAACATTAGGAATGTCGTTTTATTATGAATAAAAAATGAGAGACAGCGCGAAGGTGTATATATTTTTCCCGTTATAATGCACGTACATGGTCAAAGATACGTATGCGAAGTTGGATTTTATCATATTATATTATTTCATATCCCCTCGATCTTTTAAATGGTGGTTTATAAAGGCAACACTAACCTCTTACATTATGTGACGTATCTGCTAGTTAGACACCATTATTTAATCAAAAAATATTACATAACTTGGCAAAATTAAAAAAAAATAGTATCGTTAAGTCAAGCAAAAGCTACATGTGCACATAATATTCACACCCACACAAACACATCGGCACGTACACGTTTAACCCACTACACTAAACAGATCGAATCTTTCTGTAAATCTGTTAACATTTTTAGTTTCTGCTATTTTTAATAAATATCTCGCTTCGTTTCTATCTCTAACGTATAGTTTTTATCGCTAGCGATCTGAGGGTGTGGCCTGGTGACTTGTTGCACGGTTCAAAACTATTTCAGACACCAACGCCCCACTAGTTAATGTTTTAACTCTGTGTAATTCCATAAGTTCATAATTATGAATACCATTGTAAAGGGAGAATAAATATACCTTCGTTTGATTGGTAATAGGATCTGCCTCGAATTAATTCCACAAAAAGCATCTCTTAAAATGATTCCACGCACGTAACACGTTGACAGATTCGAATTGAACAATTTACTGTTGTCTTCTTGTTTCAACAGAAAGTGATTTCTTCCCAATAGTTTGATAACTTGATTCAATATGTTACGTTTTTGTCGGCTACGTGGTTGAAATAATTATAGCATTTGATTCTTGTCAAATAAGTTACCGAAAAGTTTTGAAATTCATTTTAAAACTTACCGAACTGAAGTAAAAGTTGGTTAGTAAATTCTTATTATAGTCTCCATCATATTTTTTGCCAATTATATTCATTGTGACGTTACTGGACTGCCCGCATCAAACATGGTTATAATATTTATGACAGTTGTCTCAAAAACGTCATATTTTTTGATATTGCATGTATCATGATTCTGTTGTGTGTGCATAAACAAATTAATATATAATAAATAAATATAATGGTTTACAACGTACCATTAGGTGAGCTGTTAGGATCTTCAGCGAAGTCGTGGTCTATTAGTAATTATAAATATCATTTAGTCTCGAAACACATTAAATTTATCGGCCATTACATTGCAAGAGAGAGAGCGCGGCTCGAGACAAGGACACACTTATTTTTGGTGTTGCCAAAATAGGGCATAAGCTTGCTTCAAATTCTTTGACATAAAAACACGCAAAAATCTTTATACAATCATTACTGTACAACCAGATATCTTCTTTCGTCCAATTATATTGTTAAATAGTTGGGACGTGTTTGGGAGCTTCGTGACCCTATAAATTTTTAATATTCTATGTTCAAAACAGCTTATATAAATATAAGTTCCCTTATTTCCCTGCTATCGCAAATTCGATTATTTTAATTGATTCCAATCAACAGGCTTTGATATCAAATAATAGAACCAAATTATGACTTCTATTGTTACAGATAATATCGATGATACTTAAAATTCCGTAACAAAGGATTGATTCTTTGCTTTTATCTCTTAGCTTATGGTTTCTATTTATAATTTATATCCATTACAGTGTCAGGGAATTGTATACTTTTTGCTCATATTTTAATTCTGTTAGCTTTTCTCCACGACCGTTAACCAACTGATAACTAAGGTCGCCAATGTGCCCTAAAGGATTGCGATTGACAGAGAGAGATATAGTAATTATAAAAATAAGTTTTTTAATCATAAATGTTGGAGCAGAATGGTTTCTGACATGCTCAAAATAAGGCTCTAAAACCGATTTCTTTTCAATTTTTCGTTTTATTTCGTTGAGTGAAATCCTCGTAATCATGATGATAGTGTAGACTTATGCCTATAAAACTTTCTAATTCTGATGAATCAATATTTAACCCATAAAATTGTGATTAATGTTTGAGTTGCTTATCGAACCTATCTTTTAATGGCCTATATAAAATATACAATGAAATAAGAAGATATTAGTTTTTCTGCTGGTGGGTACATACTCGAGGCCAATATCACTATGTATATTCATTTATATTATGGAATATTAAATGAATCAATTTAAAATATATATAAAAATTTATAAGACACTCAATATACATAGATAAGTCACGGTATATTATGAACACCGTTACTTGATGATCTAGATAAAGATAGATAGATAGATAAAGTCTTTATTTCCATATCTACATCACACACAATCCATCCAGACAGTACATAGATTAAAAGACAAACATTTTATAATAAAGGTATTAAAGACCTTTGTGTGCTCTGCAGAAGTGCAAAAGGGTCACAACTCAGTGACTAATTTTGTTCACATCGGGATGTGAAGAAAACACTGATATTCTGATATCTAACTCGCAAGGTTAAATAATATCGAACTATTGTGAACAGTACCAACCCGTTTACAGTTTAATGCTTCAAACAGTAAACAGGTTAGCCGTTTAACGCATTAATTTCTGATCATTTATAATCTAACTAATGTATACGGTTTAATTGTGAACGTACCTTGCAGAGTTCATAAACCGTCTCTGATTGGTTAGTCAACGCATAGCATGACGTTCAACCCGTTACCGCACAAATTGCATTCCGTCGGAATTGGTTATATCGATGTAACGAATACTATTGAACCTCTGTAATTGTGTAGAAATATAGCGTCGCTTATTATCAGTTGTAACATGGATAGGACTCTGCAGATCTGTATGACTTTATCTCTCTCTATCCTTTCGTTCTCAAGAGCACGAGTGCTGGCACGTAGGCACTCATTCAATATTCACCTCTACTTACGCAATAAGAGATTTCGTAGCTTTTCTCTATTAAACAGTCAAAGCGTGAAATTTCATTCCCTTCTTCATCGATATGGGTTCCTTCAAAAAAAGTGTGAACTTTTTGAGTGAAGCTGGAGCAAAGGAAGGGTGTCGTGTACCGTACTAGCCATCTTCGCATATGTACTCCACCTAGTAATAACTATCAGGCGGTAGCGAGTCATTTGAAACTGTGCTTTCTATAAAAAAGCCAATTTGATACTATTTATTACTTTAATTATATAATATTTAGATTATGGCAAACTATTTCGTTATATTATAAACGGTTTTTTTCTGTTCACGTTATTTTATAATCTCGCGAGTTAGATTTTCAAATAACAGTGTTAAAGATACGACGCAAAATAAAAATTAACTAACATGATACAAATATTATAACTTCTGATACACGAAATGGTAAACGAAATGTGTAAGAACTAGTATGACAGAGATAATGTTGCCGCGTTCTCACCCGATTTAATAATAATTACAAATACATAAACAACATGTTTACAACATGACCACCATGTTGGATATTTTTAAAAATACTGCATAATTTTAGATATATTTTTCATATAACTCCATAACCAAATTTTATTGACTGTAATATTCACACGAGAAACATTACCTTTTAAACGATTTTGTTTATTGTATATGTATATATTTAGCTACAAATAAAAATGCAAGCTTACATAATACGATTTTGCCTTCAACACATATTGTATATTGCAATTTATATCCATTATTCACCAACAAAAAAAATTCCCCATTGTCAATTTAGTCTAATCGTACCTATCAATGATACCAACAACACTTTTATAAAGTGCTATTTAAAATTTAATTAAAATAAGCCAAAATATTTGCTTTTCAAAACAAAAAAAAGTTAACGCAGTAATCAAAAAATTTCTTCATATTTTATTTCTCAATTTATTTTATTTATATTATATTACAAAAATGTCATAATAATATAGTGCCATTTCAAGCAATATCATTTCAAACTAATGTTTCAATAACACAGTGTCATTTCAAGCAATTTCAGTTCACACTAATGTTTCAATAACATATTGCACACAATTGGTTACTACTAATAATATTTTGTAAGTCAATTTAACTGCGTGAGACCGAGTCGCTAGATCTTATATGAGTAAAAGTGAATACGCACAGGGTGGGGATAATACAACACAACAGTTAGCAGGACAAGCTTGATAACACGTATGACAACTATGTTAACTTTAAGCAATTTTGATTACTTTATTTATTATTCTATAGAACTCCTTTATATACTTACCCTTACTTTATTTAAATAGATTTAATAAACCGATAAAAATGTACTATAATAATTGTTAATTTCGTAAAAAAGTGAGAATAATTAATGCACCAATCAATCATAATTATAAAGAAAAGAAAAAGCATTACTTGTCTACATAAGAAACAAGTATTTCTGAGGCAAACTTCCAATCGATATTGGAGAATTACTCATTAAAATAAAATAAAATGAAATCGAATCGAGTTTTCTATAAAATAAATGAATATTAGTGATAATAAATAGTGAAAGTCCATTGCTCGATGAATCAAAATCAAAAATAATAATTATGATTACTGTTCTGATGCACGCTTTACAAATAAACTAACAAAATTTAAGAAACGTCTAAACGTTAACGTAAAACAATATCTTTTCAAATAAATTAATAATACTTATAATAAAACAAATAGCTACTACATTTTTATTTCATTGATATTTCTTCATTTTAGGATGATATCTTTTTATTTATTCTTGTAACAATAAGCTGTCCAACACCACATTTCGTAGCAGTAACATTGCAAACGCATTCTTATTTTAACTAGATAAGAACAGTTTTCTTACGCCAAATTTGGTGCAGAGTTCATTAGTTTACACGCTCGAAGTGTAGTGGTAGTACAACTACGCACTCTGAAGCCATCCATGCTTAGTGAAATTTGCATACTACACGCTGAGAACCTTTGTGATACGAATTGTCCACCAACCCTGAGTTTAAAGTCCTTTAGTTCCCTAATACTAACCATCTTTGGAACTTTTGCCTTAAAATCATGGGTAAATTAGTCCAAAGTGTGCTATTAGCAAGTTCTTTAAAATCAGCTCTTAGTTTAGAGTCTTGATTTTATTAATTTTGAATAAAATTGACCAGCTTTAAATCGACGTTTTTGTACTTCAGTAAATGATGTCTTAAACAATATGGTAATGTGTTCAGCAAACTGTTGAAGGTGAATCAAAGCAACAAGAGTAAAATAAAATTTATCAAATCCAACTTGAAGCTGACTTTTAACGCCAGTGAGTTTTATTCGTGCCGTTCATTAACTAATTCAGCTATTTGATCTTATACTTCATTTTTGAAGTCAAATAGTTATAATATATATACATATAATGGTATAACCATTCAAATTTGCCCTCAATTAATGTTCAAATATCTTTTTTGATAAAAATTAGAGTTATTAAACACAGTTTTCGTGAAACTTTATTGTGTGTACCTTAATTATAAAATAAATGAACAGTTTAACTGATGAAGTCGTTGGCGTAGGGGCTCGAACGCTCTTTTCTATAATGAAGCAACTTTCGCCATGTTTGTTTTCAGGATGGGTCAAATAAGTTTGTTAATCCGGTTGTTACAGCAATCGCTTTAACCCACCAAGGGGTGTCCATGGCCCAAGCTCCTTGTGTGTCTCCCTTGCAGGAAGGCCCCAGCTCAGCTCATGATGATGGGTCTACCGATTCTAACTATAAATCACATCCTCATATACAAGTGCTTCAAAATGTTTTATTCATACCAAGTACTTCTAACAAAATCTTTAACCCTGTCAAATGCTAAGCATATGCTTTCTTATGCTTAGCTAACGGGAAATAAATCGTGAAAATTCCTTCTAAAAATCTCCTTCTCTTCTTTCTCCTTTATATCCTAACCTTGTGATTTCATCCACAGAGCAAAGAATTAACAATCGAGGTAGCAAGTCTAGCCTAGTTGAGAAAATCAACGGATGGCGAAGTCAGCGTGGAGGTATGTCTTCGTCTAGGAATGTGTTGGAAGCATGCGCTTTAGAATGCCGTTTACAAAAAGAATTGTACATCGGGCTTTAAAGATTATATTATTTATAGCAAACAGTTATAAAGAACAATATAGAAAGCAGCATAAAATTCTAAAAGGCTATTGATAAGCTGGCACTATTTTTATTGGCATTGAGAATTTTTAAAAAGTTTTGCATGTGAAGCAGATCATGAATAACGAGCTAAATATAATATATCTTGATTGCGTGGCAGATAAACGTCATAAGTTTTTGGAGAATGCATGTTTCTGCTTAGAGATAACGCACATTTTCTCAAAATCACAAAATTTGTTTGAAGTGTAGTTAGGACTAACTTTACATAGTTTTAGCTTCCACTTGAGTGAAGCTTAGATTGAAATATTACTTAAGTGTGCGCAATTGTTTGACAGTCAAAACCACTAAGACTAATGCTGGGTTTCAATAATATATCTGCGAGTGGTTTAGCTTACGAGGCTTTAAGTTTTGACAAATATTGCATGTAAATATGCTTGACATATCTGACATGTATAACGTCTTATTTATACGTGACAAATATTACTCTTTTTCTGTGTCAGTATGGTTAAAATTTTCAATGGCTTAAAAATTTTATATTTTCTGCACCTGCCCACTACTTACGCCACACAATTCTCAGAGCTTATTAAAAAGTACCAATCTTCTTTCTACTAGCGACACGCAACGCAAAATGCTCACAATTAATATTAACAAAGTTTAAAACTGAATTATAATTGGCTTCTTTCCCCGGAACTGTGCAATAGTTTTTCGTTTCTTAGAATGTAATAATTTATTAGTTAATGGTTGGTAATAACAAGAATTGTAATTTGTAATGTTACGGTGAGGTTTCCTAAAACAATTTTTAAACGGGTTTTATTTGCAAGTTTCGTTGTAACAGGATTTTACGAGTAATTTTTTCTATAAAAAATAATGTTTCAATCTCATTGTTGATTTTTAAAGAAAAATACTATAAGGGTGAACCGCCTCTGTGATCTAATGGCTGAGACCACCTACTTGAGATCTCGACGTCTGGGGTACTATTCTCAGTGCAGCAAAAATTTTCTACTCTGTTTAGTTTGTGGTTATGCTTATCCCATTAAGTCTTCCTTAGATTGGTACCCCTACTGTAAGTTTCAATTGTATCGAGACTTTACGATAGTAATTTGCGTTAAGCTGCCAAACGCATATATAACAATAGCCTCCATTATTCACAGCAGAAGCGCTGTTGTCGTGTGCATACGACTTGACAGTTGATAAGATACACGATCGATAAGGTTCAAATCGATTGAAATTTACAATAAACCTATAGAGACGAACTTCTGAACTTTTGAACTTTCGAACTGTTCGTGTACGAACGAAATATGTTCAGGATAATTTCATTTATACAGCTTAAATTAATTTGTTTGCAAATTTAATAATTTTATTACATAACAAAACCAATTTTAGCAAATGGGAGAAAAAATGAACGAAAAAAAGCCGACATCATAAATTTTACTCATTTGAATATCCATTGTAGATATACTAAATAAAATCGTTTCTGGCTTCGCTCATCCATCCGTATACTGAACACAGCGAAGGAATTTGTTATAAAATCATATTTTTCATTGCAAACTTTCAGCGATTACTCCCAGCATGTCTATAGGGATTCATAATTCTATGTAGGATACAAGCCTTTATTTGGTTTCGACGGTAAAGTATAAATCGTGGATGCATAGCAATTTCCCATTGGAGCAATAATACCTGGCTTCGACTAGCTACGACATGTATTTCTGGTTGTCGTTGATTGTTCTATAAATGAATCGTTTACTAGAACAAAGAGAGCAAAGTAAATATAGGGAAGTAGGTCGTCTTCGTATAATGGCGTGGATTGTATGATTGTGCGCTTGAATGGACGCACTATCACACGCCATATTAAATTCCATTATGAGGCTATATTGTAATAATTATTGTAAGAAGTTAATATCATAAATATTTAACTAACTCTGTCTGTCTATTTCACTTTCCACTAAACCTAAATCACTGATTTCGATGATTGGTCCATAGATAAACTAAATCTTGAGAAAGGACAACCAACATTCAATAAAAACTTAGTTCTTAAAAATGTGTAATAAATAATCTGATGACCAATTTGATGGTTAGTGGTTACTGTCAAGGAATTACTCTATATCACATCCAGAGACAAGAGAAGTTAATATCATCCTTGACTAACATTACACTGACAACCCACACAAACTAACTGCTATGCAGTAAATAATACAGTATCTAACAAGACGCCCTGGACACTATTCTACCGCTTACTAAATATAGTGATATCACGTGTCTGAGCGGGTGAGAGCTATCTACCACACGGGACCAGAGTTGACTTACTTCTCTGTATTTACATTGGCACACTGAACAGCACAGTCACTAGGGATGGGATCAGACAACGAATACTGTCGACAAAGTCAGTTATGATGTAAACCCGCTTAAAAGTGCTTCCGGTACAGTCAGCAACAACAGTCCTACCTCATTTAATTGTTTCTAGTATGTTAGGCAGAAGTAAGCCTGATGGATTACTTCCGCCGCTGATCGATACATTTGGGTATAGTTTGAAAGTTTTCTTCTGACAAACCCACTGTGAAGATACACCTTATATAACAATGACCTAATTTACAAGAACCGTACAAATTATTTATAAACTCAGTACCGATACTAATTAAAGGAGAGAGATATCAAATAGACGAATCCAGCTCGGTTGGACAAGGTTCCCGAGCTTCTCGAAGCTTCTCAAAACCTCGTGCTATATTCTCAGCCCACGTAACACCGTGTCTCAATACAAAAGTCTTCAATATGTGTGTGTTGCCGGTGATATCGTATGGAAACGTAACGTAGCCGGCGGGCTCTTACAGGCAAAAAGCTCAAAGCCTGCCAAAGGGCAATGGAAGGGCTATCCCACCCTTTTGCCCACGAAACTTTGAGCTCATAGCTCAAAGTTTATTTTCGTGTGAATATGTATTAATTAGATCTTCAAAAGTCGATGACGTAGCCCAAATTATTGCAAAGCCTGAAGTGGCAATAAGCGCATTTTATAAAGGACTGGCAGCAGTTATGGCGTAAATATCCTCAAGTGGCGGCCGCTGCCGGGAGATGAAGCGTTGGTAGGACTCCCACTTAGTAGAACGACGATCAGGTATATGTCGCAGGAAGCCAGAGGATGCCAACAGCGCAGGAGCAATCCTCTTGAACAATCTTGGGGGAAATCGTATTTCTAACATTGGACGCGTCTCGACTGATATGATGATGATATTGGAAAACCCTTTCATAAAGAAAAAAAATCATATTTATAAAAGTATTATTAGATAATTAAATAATTCTACGACACATGTCTTTGACATGTCATAAAACATGTCTTTGATAACTATTATATTTATATGCTTTCGGTATCTTAAATAAAAATAAATAAATCACATAATAAACCAAAAAATGTTTTGGTATTTTTCTCAACTAAGTATAAAAATAAAAACGACTTTTCTTTTCATTTTTGTAATAAGAATTCTAACAATTATTTATAATGATATATGAAATAGGTAAGTCTTCCAATCCCTGCCAAGCTATCAAAACTAACAAATGAATTTGATATTAAAGCCTTTTGATAGATCTATCGGAGTGACAGATTCGTTCGTTAGTTACAATAGGTATACTTACTTTTCAATCTATTCCAAGATGAAAAAACATCATAATTGTCAGATATTTAGTACTTAGATGGAAATAAACTACGAACAACTTAAATAAGAAATAAAGATACAATTCTTGTCTACATTTAGCATCAAGAAAATTTAATTTTATTCTGTATTTAACCTGTACAAATAAAACAGTTTTTCTGTCAAGACAGTCACTTGTTTTTAATGGATTGGCAACTGTCAAAGTGGTTCTGTGCACTTTTATTCCAAAACTACTAAAAATGCCATAATCAACTTACTTAGTTCCTTGGTATTCATTTTTGCTTAAAAATGACGCCACTGCTACATTAGCGTCTCTCAACATTTGGAATACAAATTTACTATAGATTTTGAAAAAAAGATTTGTATAACAGTTATCAGAATGAAAGTTATCACTTTGATGGAAATGATTATCATTCTATAATTATATTATTATTTATTCGTATTATTCGTATTTTAAGTAAGAAATATATAAATAAATAATCAATTAAAAAGTGTAGTGACATCTTAAATATAAATAGTTTGAAGAATTTTCAGTTACCGAGACAATATTCCAGAGCACTGCAGAAATAAGCAGTTTTGTACAATAAAACCCCAGAACTACCCGTAACAGAGATCTGGCTAAATGATCTTGAACACGGTATTTAGAATGTTTATTCGCTTCTTCTAAAAATAAAGATACAATATCCGACCTAATAAGCATATTTCTGAAGGCTCACTTTTAGTTCACGTCGAGGTTTTACATATTACGCTTTCTCTTGATTTCAACAAGCAGTACTTAGATCTGTCTCTCTCTAATTGCAGTGGCTTTGCAATTCCTCTCTCTATCTAGCTGGTTGAATTATCTTATGCTGCATAATAAAGTTAAGCGTCTAACTTCAGAATAACTTGCATGAAATTTTTATGACTGACGTTGCCACATGAGTGTTATTTGGTTTAAGACAAATACGTATACATATACTTGTTATGCAATTAAAGCAAGCTAAGTAAAAAAAGGTTGACAACAATTTCTCACCGAAATTAGTAACAAATATTGTATAAACCTCAATGGTCCTATATACAAAAGTTCACCTGGTCTCTTTTGTTCTTCATCGATTTCTACAACTTTTGTATCAACGCAACTGCTTTGATGCTAAGTATCTAAAACTTCCGAAAAGAGATATCTCTTACCTTTATGTAAGATAATATCAGTCGAATCAAATTGTGAACTTAATGAAAAACTTTAATTTCGTTTCCAAATAAAAAATTGACAAATTTCAAACTTTCAAAAATAGTCTCAAAATAATAAACCTAATAGTTTAGAGTTATTTGTAAATTATATTTAATTGATTGGTTGATTAAACTACTACATACTTAATTGACGTAGATTAAGTTATTAAAAATGATTTTGCAAAAGAGGTTCATAACTGATTAAATTTTTCGTTATAAATATGAATTTTTTCATGATAATAAATTTCATGTAAGAAATTAATAAATCCCACTCTTATTATTTTTTGAGAATAGGAACCTACTTAGAGTTTATAAAAGACTTATTTCTATTATTAATAATAACGGTAACATGGTATTAAGATTTTTCGTCTAAACTCTTCTCAAGCGGAAGAAAATTGCATCGCGTATCTGCAAAAGGTTGTCAAGTCCACTGCTGTCTGACCAAAACATCTTTGTCATTTATATTCATCACTTATCTTATTTTCATCAGCTAACTTTAAATTAAGACACACGATTACCATAGATGTTGCGTAATCTATATCAATAGAATTAATAAAAATAATAAAAAACCTAAAACCCTTAATTCCTAAAACCAGAAAGAGACGGCAACTGTTTAAGTACCTACCGTTATCTTGGACTTAATGAATAGACCACTATATTATGTTCCAAAATCCTAGACCGAGAAATGAATTTGATTTGTCTGCTATTAATATCTGATAATATCTTATATGACCATAGACTGAAAAATGTATTTGATTTAACAAATCAAATAAATTTTTCAGAATTAGTGAACGACTAATTACAAGAACTACTTAAACTAACTACTACTACTACTACTGCTGCTGCTATCTCTACTACTTCTTACTATTTTAAGAACTACTAGAACTTAAACTTTGTTTTTGAGTTTTGTAATTGATGAGAAACTTTATAATTATTTATTTTTAAAGAGCTCAGCAAAGAATCCACGCCACCTGATGTTAAGCAGTAGGAGCAGTCCATATGTGTAGATAGCTAGTGCATCATGCGACATACTAGGGCATTATGTCGCATGAGAAGTTCAGTATGTCACAAAAAAGTGACTTTTCACACCTCTTTTGAAGGAACCCACGTAAAGAATTCCACGCTCCGCCTCCTTTGCCTCCGCCGCTATGTAACAACATTAATGAAGTTAATTTACGCATGTGATCTTTGCTAAGGCTCTAATATAGGATGAAGGGATTTCAATGTAATCATTACGTAGTATTTAAAGGGTCCATTACTTTTCTTAGTATTAAAACTTTCGTAGTTTTAAATTATGTTGATTGAAGTACATTAAAATTTTAATTGAAAACAAAATATTCGAACCCTATTATCCGCTACAGCGGGTTGTTATTCTAAAATGGGCCCAATTTGGATGTAAATAATAACCCTATGATTGTATACTCACGCTAGTTTTATTTGTTTTTCAGGATCGTGTCTAAGTTACGGACATTCGTGTTGGGGTGGTGAGTGTAAAATTTGTTATATATTTACATCAGTACTTTAAATTAAGTTGTACTTAAATTCAATTTGAAATATTTCAATCAATCATCATCCTATATACGACACACTGTCGAGTACAAGCCGCCTTGCATGGAAGAAATACATGAGAAGTTGTATTTATAACACCACCAGGCCAGCCTTGACCTCAGTGGGTGCTTTCGCCATGGTTGTCAAAGCAACCTTAACAGCAGGAATCAAACATGGTCAAAATTGTTTTTATCTGAATCGATACCAGAGCGCTCGAATCACTACGCCTACGAGTTCTCTCAAGAAATATTTTTTTCCTCTTAAATATGGTGGAAATAGTACAAATCCAGCCTGAAAACAGAGGTTGATATAGAGGCTTAAAGTGTTCAAAAATTCATGATAAAAATTTATCAATATGAATATAAAAGGATTTCTGTCTGAATTTGCAATTTAATAAAGTTATGTTCAATCTTGATAATCTTGAAGAAATTCAACAATTAAAGTTTCAGGAAGCAACCAAATAAATGCCTTTCAAAGTTATTAGTTGCTTTTAAAAATATATATAGTTAGTGGATGCTGACTGAGACCCCGTGCGGGCGAAAACGATCTACTCATGTAGGCACGTCACTTTTAGCTGGGTTGAACTAGAAAACACGCATGGGGCATATTACCGAAAGTAATTATTGAATAGTTTCGTTAAATACAATCTATGATAAAAACGACGAGAACATGCCACACCGAAAGGGTACTGGGCAGGCAAACGTGCCCGACGCACTTTTAGCACTGATAAATATTGTCATTGTGCTTCTACTGCGATGCGTATGGACACATGCAAGAAGCGCTTGCTACGTTTGACGTACTTGTTCCTTTTACTATGATATATATCTTTATGATTTACTTTGAGTGTATTCAAATGACTGACAATTAGTTTTCTGTGTATTTTATTCATTAATATCACTATTTCATGAAAACATCGGGAACAAACGTGACCCTTGGGCAATTACTTGTTATTCGAATCGAAACACACACTTTGCATTAATCAAACTAAAACCGTTAGGTACATTCACAGCACCCGCCTATGGTATACATGTCTCTACTTCTTAACAATTTAATGACAATATGTCATTTGTAAGGTTTAATAACATAATTTACCATTGAAACGGTACAAAAGCAATGAATTGCATGTGTTGCTCTCATGAAAATCTGCCCAGCGGTAGATACGTGACAGGAATACTACTATTATCTAATCCGTTTGGACGCTAAAATACGCAATACATGGTATTCAAAAATTATATTTAAACTAGACTCTTACGTCATTTTTTCATTCTGCTTCCATACAAATAAAATGAACATTTTCCGAAATTTCGGACCAAAGTTATAGGTGTTTTATTAAGTCACGTGTTCATTCTAAAACCCAATTCTTTCCTGTGAATTTTATTTAGCATTAAACTTAAAGATTTGGTAATAAAACAAACTTTTTATACGTTCGCGTATGTTTTAAACGACTACTCCGTTCGTTGCTGAAAATTAAGATAGCTTATAAACATATCCTTGTTGGCACGGCTCGCTGTACTATCATATGTTATATATAATATCTTCCACGAACCTCACACAGCTATTCACGGTGGCTTAATAAAACTGTGACTGAGACCGTGACTGAGATTTGACCTCATTGAGTTAAATGAAGTTCAGTGTTAACCTTAAAGAATGTAAGTACACTGTGACATTGTCATGACCATGACCATCATAAGAAGAGAATAAGGTATACTAGATAGTTCCAGTATTAAAAACAATACCACCTATTTATCTGACAACGGGCGTAAAAAATATCGGAGTTAAAATTCTATTGAAAAATACAAATTTTATAACAATACCATCAGGAAAAGGTGTTCTAAAAGAATTCTTATTGTCAGATAAGGCTGTAAAATATTTACATTTAATATCTTACTTTTTAAAGAACGCATAAGTGGCAAAGGGTTCTAGTTCCGTGAAGTAAAATGCAATTTCACTCTGCATATAGGAGATGTAAATTTGCTCACAACAAGTTCAAACCTCGGGTTAGATTTTGTTGTGAACGAACTAAAATTAAATTTACATCACTACTCTTCCATTATAATCCGACCAGAAAAGACAGACGACTGGTGACGCCATTTGAACATCAATCCTTATATTAATTGCATCTGTTTGTAAATGTACCTGAGGGTCTTGTCTTACGTTATATATTGAGAGGTAGTATAGTATTCTTAATTTAACTAAATTTAAGGAACGAAATATAAGATTTACCTAAATTATAGGTACAAATGTCAAGGTTTATTATTAGTTCGTTCGTTAATAAAGAACTCTAACGTAATTTAAAGTTGTCTGTACAATTAAAGCGCGTGTTTAACCTCTTCGAAGCAATATATTCTCATCTGTTATTGGTGTTTCAGCGGCTTTATCGTTTATATTGCTTTCATTTTAATCCAGGCTTATGGCTGCACCTAGATAATATCATGTCATATTCGGTGAAGGTGCTATTATTAGATGACTATTTTATTGGAACTTTAAATTAAGATAAAAATAAGCCTATAACGATATTCAGTACAATGAAATAAATAAGTTATTAGATTTCTTTATATTTAGATTTGTTTCGAAAATATGGTGTATTGTTAATCATAGAAACTTTGCCAAATTTATTTCTTCTTATGATCTCGATATTGGATCGAAATTTACAAATCCTAATATTGTGAAATGAAGCTAACCAGTTTAGAATACAAAAAAATTAAAAAACAATTAGTTTAAAATATTTGCACCCACATTAAACACAGCAGTATAATTTCGCACACTGTGTCTGTGCACGCAAAAATTTAGAAATATATAATTAATTTTGTCCATTGACTTAGTAGTGTGCGTCACAAGCAAGGAGCATCGTAAATGGAGCGTTTATTGGGACTTGTAACAAGTTCTCAAACATGTTGATATATCTAAGAAAATATTGAGCGTATTTTATATATAATATATTATTATAATTGACTTTCTATTTATAAAAAAATATAGACTATCAAACTACGCTAAATTAAAGTATATTTTGAAATGTTTTTCAATTTGGATTGATAGATTATTGAAACCCACTGTTAATAAACTTTATGGTTTATGAACACCACTTGTTTTTATGAGAACCAGTGGATTTAAATATTGTTCGGAGAGTACTTTATCGTCGGTTTATCTAAGTGATAACTTTTGTGAAGTCACCGATAGCAATTGTGACGAACATTGATGTACGGTAAATAAAAAAGCCTGTTGCTACTGTAGAACAGATATGGTTGAAGCAGATCAGTTAATCATGACGATAACTGTCTATGCTGAATATGTAATGACTGCTAATCGAAGCCTCATGCATGCTTATTATTGATTTTACGTCGATCTAATGAGTCGAGGTAAAATTTTTAATTAAGAACATTAGCATGCATGCGGCAGCAACAAGAGCCATAGCCTCATAGTCTCCTCCAACCGCAACTAAAAACTCCTCCTTTTTAAAGTCGGTTAAATGTTTAATAAAATTGATGGAGAATAAAATAATAAATTGATATCATTATACACTTTCCTTCCGCACTTTCGCTTACTTTTGTTCAGTACACAAAAATATTTTTAATAGTAAAAAAGATTCTGAATTAAGATTGTGGTTGCCTGGAAGAGATTGCTTTAATCAATAAGGTCACTTATTTACCTATGTACGTTTATTTTCTTTGTATGCAAGAAAGTCTATCATAATTATTTACAAATAATGAAATAATTATAGTTTTTGATTTGAATCTAGCTATACAATAAACTGTGATAGAATATATCTTAGATTTATGTGTGCCCTTGAGCGAAAACCTCCGACTGTAATAAAAATATCGCTAATCGAATATAACGTACTAAAACAATTCAATCTAGAGTAATAAAATTATTTAGGAACAGAATCCCTATCTTGATAACGATATCCCTTCTTGTTACGTTCCTTGTAATATTTGTACACAAAATTAACTTTACGTGGGTTACATTGTATGTCTTGAGCTAACCGGCTTAACATGTCTAGAAGCTTCTTTCCTTTATTTTAATATAAATATCAAGACATGGAAATAATGAGGACATTGCAATCAAAAAGAGCTTTATTTAAAATTAACATTGGTTATTATATTACAGTGTTCAGATTCAATTTCTAAGAATGATGTGACGTAATGTTTTTTATTTTATTTATTTATTTATTAACTCCAACAAGGTTAACATTTTAACATGCACAAAAAAAATACAATTAATAAGAATTAAATGCAATCTTAATTATAGGAGTTACACTATAGCTTTCCATAATATTTTGTGATAACTCTAACAAAATTACAATTAAAAATAAAGTGAACACTAATTCAATTTACATGAAACTATAATTAGTTGATATATAAAATATAATTAATTGAGCGACAACATGAAGTTCTTTTTGATAAGTTAAATTAAAAAATCAAATGTGCAGCTTTCAAATTCTATAATCAAGCAAAAAAAAACAAAATGTATGTATTATATATTTATTATTATACAGATATATCAAAGTGAACACTGATTTTGCAGAAGTGATAAGCCGATAAATAACTTTTTTCTCGATAGGCTAAAAAACTATATTACGAAATATAAAGTGTAAGACTTATTTCACCAACGTTTACTTGATTGACTGTAACAACTAAATCGATGTGATCGAGCTACACTAAAGGTGCAAAAAAAGTAAAAATCTTTGAATACAATTCTAAATATGTAACGTTATTTTATTTATTTGTTGCCTGCAAAAGATTTCTTTCGTGAATTCAACCCGCGATTGCATGTCTTTCTAACGTAATTATAATTTCTTAGTTTGTCCATATATGAAATTATTATGAGCATTGGAAACAGTCGTCTATAATAATATATTTAAATAAAAACATTTATTTAAATAGAACTACCTGATTCGATTTATAGAGGTTGGATAAAGATATAATACAATGGCCACAAACACATTAATTTAAACTTTAAGACACTTACTTTATAGTTTAGTTTAGATCTGTTTCTAATTATTCTCAAGTTTACATATGTCCAAACTACCGATCAAAATATACACAAAACTAGCTTTATGTTATAAGCTATGTAAACAAGAAACAAAGACTATGTAAACAAGAAACTTAACTCTTAAAAAGCGGCTCCCTAAAAGCAATCTAGCAATCTATCGGCGTTGGCTCTCTAAATATAACTCTTTCGTGCAGTTTCAATATCGTAAGCCCGCTTCAACACAAAATACCGCTCAAATAAATGACAGAGTAACAAATATAATTTTGGATTGTAAGCAAATGAAAAAAAGTATTTAAATATTTCGTTTTTGTACATTTTTTATTTTCACTACCGTGACGTTTTATGACATTAAATATAAATTAATTAAAACCTTGTTATTATCTTGCTCTGCTTCATTCAACATCGTTATATTATACATATATCGTTATACTAAGTGAGACTAAGGGCATTTGAAAGTGCCGAAACCATGATTATTTCACTTTTTTGGCATTCATTATTTATTTATTATTCCTCTCTTAATTATTGTTTATATTAATTATTATACAACCTCTATTAATTATTTATTTCAGTCTAAAAAAAGAATATTAGTTATTGATATCATACGTGTCTATTAGGAAATCCTATTTTTTATTTTACCTCATTAATAGTTATTATTATTCGGTACCATTTATGATATTATAAAAGTAACATTTACTTTTATAATATTTAAAAAATTTAGTTAAGTTTACTGAAATATATTAATTGATACTGAGCCATAGAAGAGCCGATAATCAGGTGTAATGTGCAAATGTGTTGAAAATGAAGACTATTTATTTTGATTTGGAAATACATAAAAATATGAATGCACCAAACAAGCATACATTATGTCAAGATGTCATGATATTCTGCCATGTTTAAAGTGTAATATTTTGTTTGCAGCTCATGGTAAGAGATCAAGCCGGCCGCCCGTGACTGCTCCTGACTGGTACCTCACTAAGATGCTGCGCCGCATGGCTGCGAACGCTGAAATGGTAAAATAACAATAATAAATTAATTCCTACCTAGTTACAGTCACTCACACAATACAAAAGTGACAATACAAAAATTTTAAATTAATATCTATATGGCCTTACACATTATAAAAGTCTTACAATACTTATCTATCTTTTGCTTAAATTCAAGATGTCATTTTAACGAACGTGACAAAATATTGTGTAATTTTACACACGTATATTGGTTATATGTAACAGAAATGATACATTTAACCGGTTCATATTTAAAACTATATAAAACTGTTATGTACTTACTCTAATGAATAATTATATTATAATTATTCAAACTCATTACAAACATAAAGCTACAGAACTGTTAAGATATTTAATATATACTGATAAGATATAATATATACTTATTATTGTTACAGTATTTTTTATAAGCATAAAAATTGACCTGAGCTGTACACATTATTAAATAAAACAATTCTGTTACAAAGCTTAGTGTTTAAAATTACAAAACATGACAAATAAATTTAACCTCTTGTTACTATGTTAAAATTTTATAATGTTTTTGGCAATCTCTAATTTTCACAACATGCTTGATATGATTACATTTCCATTCCAAATTTTCCATTTATCCAGAACCATGAATCCTATATTATGGATATTTATATACATTTATTTTTTTCCTTATTACAGGCTCGCGGTCGTCAGCTGCCCATTAAAACCGACCTCAGCGACATCTTTCAGGTGGAGATGCCGGACGACACTTCCGCCACTGGAAAGCTACTGTAAGCATTTTCTCAACTAGTGTATAATCATTCTCATAGATGGCGCTTTCACAGCCACGTCTTATTCAACGTCATCATATTTATTTCCGAATTTACCTTATCTTTACAAACCCTGTTAATATTAAAACAAACAAAATTAGAATGAATTTTAAATTAATTTCATTGTTTTCTGAAAACCCCAATAGATGGCGTTGGTAGCATCAAATCACAGCGAAAATTAATTTTTGAAATATGAATATTTATTGTATTAGGATTTTCGGAAAAATTTAAAGTTATTTCTACAAAGCTGCTAAATAAGGTTTTAAAATTAATTTCCAGGACAGACATTCAAGACGTTCCCATGGAGTCAGGGCAGAGGACTATGGAAGCCAAGCCAATGCTAGACGAAGAGTTACTTTCCAAAATCAAAATATGGCAATTTATGGTACGATAATAACATAACTATACTTAACTATATTTAACTTTAGTTTAATACAAAAATGAATTGAAATATAGAATACCTTGGAGACAGCCTTGTAAAACTCAAGATTTTATCTAAAGCTGCAATCGATATCATCACCAACAGATTTCATTAAATTTTCTAATCAGTGATTAGAAAAAACAACTGAAAACCGACTTCATAGCACTAAAAAAGCAAAAATTGATTTTAAAAAGTTATACAATTTAAAATTATTTTTCTTCGAGTTGGAACTACAATTTCTATTGTTTCTTGAAACAACTTATCATAATTCTTAAATTGAATAGTGTTATCGATAGCAATTAAAGGAGGGAGAAAAAGAGGAATTAAAGAATAAAACAGGTTCCGAAGGGAGAATTCAGTGACAACTAACTATATTTTTTAACGTAATTTACAAGAGGAAATAATAATAAAAAGGTAATAAATGAGTACAAAAGAGAGCCGATTAGGCACAAATAGTGTTTTGGAAGTCGTTTTTTTATTTATATCTACATCATTTTTTCACAGCTGTGTTATCAGTTTCTCATGACAAAAATTAGTGAACGTCTTGAAGTTATAAGACTTGCGATGGAAAATTTGAAGGTTGCCCCCGATTTTCCTTTTTGTTTAGTGAAGTAATTCGTTTACGGACATATCCGCCACTGCCTAAACGGCGCGGTGTAGCTCAACCGAAATGGTTGAGCTACACCCATCAAAGCAAAACTGGGAAAACTCACTAAAACTCCCCAATATATTGCCCTTCACGGGGGTGCCCTGGGTTCTGCCGAAGCAAAACACATGGCCGCCCCAGTGCCCTCTATTTTCTTGGGTTTCCACCATCAAAGAAAATATTCCTTAACCTATTCACAGTAACTTTTAAACGCATAATTGAACATTCTTATTAACTTAAGTAGATTGACTTTAAATGAAGGAAATGAAAAATCCATTCAAGTCTAAAATTGAATTAAATGTTTAAAGTCGACGAAGTCGAGTAATAAATAGTATTTTAATTATTTTCTTGTTTTGTTGCAGAGAGAGGCGGCGGAAAATAATTAGATATACAACTAAATATCCATGGACTGATTTTTATTTGCTTAATTTCACCTTTTTTTTATTCAAATAATTAAGATTCTTCTTATACTCTAACATTAAGTATTTTAACTCCGTAAAACCAATCGCAAGGCTGGGTTGCAGTTGGTTATTTAGTAAAATAGGGTAAATGTGCCACTGTCGTAGACATTTATTTTATCGTATTATTATGGCAAAAAAGTGTAAAAATCAAACTTGGTTTTTGGGTATTTTTTGGGAAAGTTTTACGTTAGACTGCTTAAAGATGTCCCACAAAGGTTTTTTAAATATTCCGCAGGAAAATATGGAAGCCACAAGCCTCACCGTGTCCGTCCGTAAGTCACAACTTTGTATCTAGTAGGAACATGTATTATCTAGACAGTAACAAGTACTGTTGATAAATATTGAATGCAGTTTTTGGAAAAATATTCTTTCTTGTCAGTAAAAAAATATTTCTTTCTAGATATATTTTGTATAAATGACATTATGTTTTCACATAATAACTTAGTATTTACTAAAGAATATACTTTGCAAGCGAATCCTGGTCACATTTAACAAAGTTACATTTAAAAAAGTGCTTACATTTAAATAAGGAATTTTGTCTTCTCACCAACCTCATCAAACTGCGAATTTAATTTTTACACTTTTTTGTCAAGTTTGACGTGATAACAAATTTAATTTTCATACAGAAATAAAATTTAATCTTCAAATAGTAATTAAAATAACAAAGTTAGACAGAAGACTTATTCGTTTACACTCCGATCAAAATTATAGCCTATAGAAATTGTACCGTCATCTCATGCGAAGGAAAGTGATCGCCAATTAATATGTTATTACCACTTTCTTTATACTTAAAATTAATATTGTATACGAAAAATTTAGCGTAAATGCTTTATTTTGTTAAATAAACTAATATTAAATAAGAATAAATAACCTATTTATTTAATTACGTATAAATCATAGAACAGCTCTTGTTCATAATTGTTGAATGTGTTATATATAAAAATTGGAACTATAAAATATACGGCAGATTCACATTGGTGTCTTTATTTATGATTATTATTTTTATAACAATATTTTTAAAAGGACTGAAAAAGCACTTTTTGGGCCGGCAAGGTGAGGGCGGTTAGGGCAGTATGTCGCATGCTTCACTAGCTATCTTCACATATGGACTCCTCTACAGCATATCATCAGGTGGTGTCGAGTCATTTGCTAAGCTTTATATATATAAAAAAATATTTTGATCAAGAGTCGGCAAGAGTGGAGAGGGAGTAACTTTAAACTAGGCAGTAGGTAAAATTGTCAAAGTTAAAGTGCCACAGCCAGCAACAAGATAGACTTATTAATGCAAATATTTAACAAATTCTGAAAACTCAATGTCAATTACAAGATAAGGTATACTCAAAAAAAGTCACAGTTGTTTCAGTTATCACTATAAGGAGCAAGAAATAACTTTGACTTTGAGATAAAATTTGCGCAGTTTCCTAAGCAAAGACTTCAATTAAATCGGATATTTATGCCAATTATTTGTACTAATTTATTTGACGTTAAACATGTCTGTTGAATCTAAAGTAAACGTCTACATCTAGTCTAGTCTAATCTATTTGTTTAACCACCACGCCATCTCAACCCTTGTTGTTTTGAATTCGTGTTGTGATGATAGTGTAGTTCGTAAAACTTTCTTTACATATTAGTAAGTGAAGATTAGTCTGAAGATATAAGCGAACAGCACCCGGATTCCTCAACCACAGAGGAACTAGCTATCTTATCTACAACTACCGGAGCACAACAATGCTGTTAACGTTATAGTTATTTATTAGCTGATAGCTACCCGTTTTGTGGACTGTATTATGTGAGTAAGGAAACACGAGGCAAACGGTAAAACCAAGTATAATTAATATTAAAACAATAAATAAATAACAGATCAACACACTTGACACTATCAATTTTACGTCTATATTTAAAGACAACGTCAAAAACATGATAAGAATACAAAAATATCTAAAAAGGTTTATGGATGCCAGCCAGTCGCTAACATTAGTAGTTATTTATACTGGTATAACGGAGCGGAGCATTGAACAAGTCGACCACCGATTGTCAGTATCCATTCGTTTATCATAATGTCATCATGACCTTGAGTGGTCTTTGTCATTATTAATGGAAATAGAAAACTAGTGTGAGTTTCAATCGTATCGAGACGTTTGCGATCACAGTTACGTTTAGCTGATTATGAAAAGTGCAGCGAACTGCACCTGTATTCTTCAACCACAGAAAAATATTAAATTTTTACTATCTTTAAAGTCATTTTATGATTAAAAGATTTTATCTCAAAAAGACAATCCTACCTAATTATCAGAAGATATTACACCATCTTTGAAGGAGCCACCCTTTATGCATACCCAGCAATTCAATACAATCCTTTGCTGGGCACAGATCTTCCAAATTGAGAGAAACATAAGAAATTTACTAAATGCAGCTTGGTGGGTAAAATCGTTTGCCGCAACAACAGGGACTTTCCCTTCGAAACACGGAGGATCTCGAAATAACAAATTCTGATTGACCCATCCAAGGACGACCAAGGCAAAAATTGTTTTGTTTTTTTAATCAAAACCAAAGCGCGCAAACCACCGATAAGCTTTTCACAATATAAAAATTAGTAATAAAACAGATCTATATAAAATAAATTAGATTGTAAATTGTTGTCCAACTCGTATCATTATTTACACCAATGGGTTTATTGTGGTCACAATGAAGATATTTGTCAAGCGGTACGCACTAAGCAATGATTTAGAGCACAAGTGTGGAGATATATGATGAAACGTCAGCCCACATTGTAGTAAATATATTTTTAGTGGACGATGATAATAAATATAATGGAACTTACTTTACTTTATTTAATCTATATTGCACAAATATAACAAATAATACAATGAGACTTAATGCCTCAGGCGTTCTCTTTCAGTCAACCAGTAACAGGCTTATTTTATAAAATAACACAGCGATGCAAAATAAATGTTATCAAGTTAACTCACTAAGATTTTGTTTATTTATGAAGGCTATTCTTGAGGTTGTAGATGTGAGACTGATATACCAGTAAACTTGAAACAGGAGTCTCAAGTTTACTGGTATAACAGAAAACCAGATATGCCAGTAAACTTGAGACAGGAGACTCAAGTTTACTGGTATATCGCCGGTACCAGGTCGATGCTTGCCGACGCCGAAAATAGTTTAAGCTGTAAAAAATATTATAAATTTATTTAAAAATATATTTTAAATTGATTTAATTTAAAATATATTTTTATATTCTTACACTCAAACTTTTATCTTGACTAAATTTAGCATAATTAAAAGCCTTTGTTGCACATATTAGATGAAAGATGTATTCAAAATAAGATATTTCTAATATTAAAGAAATTACCAATGTTGGTGTTAACCCTCATCACGCAGACATTTGCCCCAGCTGAGTACCGATCACTAGGCAAGGCGGTTGTGTCTTATACGCAATGATTGATCATTCTAATGTTAAAATATCGTAAAATCTGTACTTTCACTCTGATTTGACTTATTACTGATTTATTTACAGGATATACGAAGGTTATCGCTTACTAAGAGAGAAAGATAAAAAGGTAAGTAAAAAATAATTTTATTAAGTTTAAAACTTCATGTATAAGTGTAAACTAAACAGCAAGAAAATACTTTACATAATATATAAATGGCTTAAAATCTCTCTTTTGTCTTTGAAGGTGAGTGAATTTATGTTAATTATTATTATAATTTTTATATTAATGTTGTATAAAAGTATCTTAAATAAAGCTTTTATCTTTACAGAGAAACGAAATAACGTCTTTGTTTCGTTTATAAATGTCCATAAGAATATCATTATATATATAATGAAACAAAGACGTTATTTCGTTTCTCTGTAAAGACAAAAGCTTTATTTAAGATACTTTTATACAACATTAATATAAAAAAAACAAAAATAAACAAAATAAACCACAAAAACATATAAACACTTTGAAAAACAAATACACAGCACAGCAAATTAAATACATATCAAATCATATGTATCTCAAAAAAGTTAAACGAGAAGCGTTCAACAACTCAAGTCGTTCTTAAATTCTAATTACTATGAAAATGTCACGTTGAGTGGTCGAGCAGGAAGGTTCTAGAATGGAGAATTTTCCCATAAGCACGGACTTCTGGCATTTCGTATGATGTGCCCCAGACCTATTAACGATACTCAACGAAGCCTGTTAACTTGTAGACTGTATCGAACACTAAACTGATTCCGCAGATACGAAGATCTAGAGAGACACATAAGTGCATGAAAATTTTTCTTAGTATACCTTTACGAGATGACGGTATACACACGCAACGTTCATTCCTCAAAAAAATCATCATCTGTAGCCTATATACGTCACTGCTGTGGAGAGGCCTTGTTACAAGGAAGAAATAAAGTTTTTTCCATGCAGGCTCACACAACCATGCAGGCTCAATGCGGCTTGGTGCGTTAAATCGGTTTGGACAACAACTGGAGCCTTCCGAAACACGGACGAGCCAATTCAGAGAACGACATGGGTATATACGAACCACTACGCTAATGCGCTCCGAAGAACAAAAGAAACAAAGAGAGGTTGCAAAATAAATATATTTATAATCTAAAATAAAGTCAAAGACAACTTTTATTTAAATAAACTTGACCTAAAATACATCTACTATATGTAACCGTTTCTTGCGGGTCCAAAAACCTTTCAATTAAAAAGAAGACAAAATATTTTTTTTTATATAGTAATTAACAGTTTCCAATAAAATATTGTTTTTCAATAGATACTAAACACAAGAATGTTTTTAATAATTTATTTCAAGTGGAAGAAGATGCTGCAGATATCCACAGTTTTTCGCATCAATCACTTATTCTTCCTTATAGTTTTTACTGTGTTCTCTCCTATTTGCTATTATCTGCACTAAATTGCGATACACAAACGAAAAAAACCTACATCAAAACAATCAAAGTGACAAGTGGTGACATAGGCCATAGACAAAATGAAACTTTTTAGTTTTTATATAAAATTCAACGTTGCCAACCAGGTACCAGATTCGCGTTTTATGCACCTGGTATAGCATTGGATAGATAAAATGACGTTATACCAAGTTTATGAGTAAAATTTTATATAACTATAATATAAATATAACTATTTTATATTATTTCTAATATAAGCATAGATTAAACTTATCATAACGAGTTTTTATAAGTATTTGTGGAATGTCAAAATATTTTATTTCTCATAATTACTAAAATCATAAAAAATCCTGAAAGTAAGGGGATCCCTCTAGTTACAATTATTATGATTTCCGGAATCAAGCTGTCAATAAAATAATGTCCCTGGACGTTTGCAAATAACGTGCGCATCACGCGACTTCGTAATTATATTATGGTAGTGTTATTAAAAGGAACAGTTCCATAGGTCATTTTGTCGTTATAACATTTTATAATGTGCACTTACAAACATATTTAGATACTTGTTTTTATTGAGTAAAAGTAGAGATACTAATGAATATTAATTAATATAATTTCGTGAATAATATGTGTAATTCGTGATTCTCATAGCTTTACCACTAGGAATAAAAACAAACTTGCTCTTACAAACTTTAGAATTCAAAAGGCATGTCACTCATTCATTGCCATTTATAATAAAGTCCCGCCAAATTTAACTGAACTGCTTTCACCCAAATTGTTAAACAAACTTAAATAAAAAAGTACTTTTTTAGTAATTTCTAAGTACTATTAAGTACTTTTTTCATTTATTTGATTTAAAATGGTTAAAACCACAATTATTTCATCATTTTAAAATTCAGTTTTTCAATATGTATCAAGTACAGACATGGCACCTTACAGTTTCTTAATATGTATGTACATACTCAGAATTTTATAATTTCTAGTTACTTTATACATAAGCAAAGCCTATAAACTACCTTTAAACGTAGGCTAGAAAAGACAACCATCACATAAACACACACATATGAATACGCACACATTCACTTCTCTTCTTCTGATCTTTTTTACTCGACTTTTAAAGTCTCGCTCGCTTTAGTATACGTTTCCAGTACTAGCTTATCTGTGGTAGATCCTCGTGCAAATTGAATTTTTCACAGTATTAACTGAAGACTTGAACGCTTCCGATTGGTGGGTAACTGATACGTGAACTGATCTTACTTTGAAAAACGAGGTTATTGACAATTTGAAAAAGTCGTTGCTTATTCCGAAGACTTTATTGAAGAGTTTCATTGCTTGGAGTTGTCAAATACTATCGATAATGTTGTCAACGTTTGCGAAAATAATCATCCAAATAAAACATTGCCTTACGTTATCTTTATTTTATTGATCCGCAATATACTCCCAGGAATAATATTAGGTACTTTTTTATAAAGGGTAAATTATCTTTACAAATAGAATCAGTAATTGGAACAGCGAAGCTACCTGGCACATACAATTATGCCTAAAAGCAGACTCCAAAAATATTCTGAGAACTTTGTTAAAAAAAATTATAGTTACAAATTTTTACTGTTTCATTCATTTTGTTGACGCTGAATATCTACGGCTCATTGCTGGGTACAAGCCTTTGCACATAGACAAACACACAAGAAGTTATGTAAGTCATATAACTACCACGTTTCAATGCAAGTTAACGTGTGATAATGTTTTAGCTTATCAATGAACTTATACCATAACCTATAACCAATAAGATATACGACAAAAAATGAAATCGAAACTGTACACGAAGCATGTTGCTTTCTGAAAAGCTAATCCGCTTTTAATAGTAAATGTAGGTAGTGGCAGAAATATGTGTAATTAAAGTTTTATTAAAATGAAAGCAGTATTATCGCATCAATATTTATATAGATATCTTTAACGATAATAACTAATAGGAATATAAACATTTAAAAGGATTTTGGTGTTAGCATCATAAATATAACTTACGGTATCTCTACATAAGTAAACGCTTAACTGTTGGTCTCGCTATAGGTTTCAAAATTAACGCTTTTTTACACTTTGACATAACCTGGTAGAAGCTGTTGAGTATACACTAAGATGGTGGATAACGTGTAATGCTAGCAATGTTTTTGATTATAGAATTAAGTATTGTCTTATTAAGTCACTCAAATAAAAGATATCAGGAAGAAAATGTTAGTAATTTATTTGAAGCTATTTACTCACGTTTACACATTCTAATAGGTTATGGACAGTTATTGTTATAATTATAAAAGTTGAATGAAGTTGAAAGTTGAAGCATGAGTAAATTGTACAAAAATAGCGAATTCTCAAATTATACCAAAACTAAAAAAAATAAAAAATAGAATAGAATATATCGAAAGAAAGAAAGTACTACTAAAACTACTTTAACTTTATTATTTTTTTATAGATTATAATGAAAAGCACTCGTCATATTATAGTTTATCTAATAACAGGTGCTAAAAATGTAATTTAGACTTGTTATGGTGTCTAACGTAAAAATAAGAGTGTTGACTGCGAGTAAAAATATAGCTTTCCAAAGTATATTTGTTTATATGTGTATTTGTGTGTTATATATTTTAAAGTATATGTGTATTTTTTGTTTATTTGTTCGTTAGTGTATATTTATTTGAGTGTAGAAAATTTTTAACCTAAATATTTAACGATATGTCAAAATATTCAAATTTTAGTTTATCCACATTTAATTTACACTGGATGTGAACGCATATATTACAAACATATTGAAAATTTAATCAGATTTTATCCATGCGACCATACATTTTGGTAGCCATTTCCTAGCGTTTGACGTCACAAGTAAGGAGTATTTTCTATGGTGTGTTTTGGTTGTTCGAGAAGCTTAAAGACAAAAAATCTTTTGTTACAAAGGTTGCTTAAATATACAGTTACTTCTGTAATATATTATTAATTATTGACATACTATTTATTTATAAAATAAAATAAATGTCCAAAGGCCTTTTTGAAGTATTTTGAGGAAATTAATGGGACTAATTTTTGAGTGTGTATGTTAATTTAGTATATCTATGTACGTATTACTAACAACATTTCACCATTATCTAGTATGCATAACAGAAGCTCTTAAAAATGCTTACTTTGTTAATAGGTGTGAGTGTGATAAAATTTTATTATTATTTTACCTAAATGATATTGACAGAGTTGATCTCAATTTGAGTCACATGATCAAACATATATTCATACATAATTAACTTATACGATACTTGATATGTCAAGCGTTGTATTAGAATCCCATCGGCGTTCAATTTGTTTGGAATCGTATAAAAGTACTATTGGGCCAGCTATAACAGGGGCCGATAACTGACGCCGGCCCATTTCCTTATTCAACCGTATGACGATGCCGTAAATAGCGGAAAATGAGCGCGACTGTACCGGAGAAGGCATGACATGGATAGTGAGTAGGAGCCTACTTAAAGGTAAGTTTAAGTTGTACCTATATGAGAGAGAAGGGTATGATGCTATGACATAGTGAGGTTATTGAAACTTTTTTCACTTTTTAAAATAATTTTATTTAATATAATTTTTTTTTAAATATTGACATAATTCAAAAAAGATTTGACATATTTTGGTGTAAATATCGTAAGTATGACATTCACTTTAGAGTCTAGATATCTAAAGAGCGTAGTTACTTCAGTAGCAGCCTGTCTGAGATCGATATGTCAATGATGAGCACGTTTGCACTAAAATGCTAAATAAATAATGGAATTTTCTCTGTAGCTTAAAACAATTACTAAAATAATCTATTCCTGTAACATAACTGAAGAAACATTCTACTAAGTAATAAAAAATAAAAACTATTTGCTCATCAATTGCATTGCCAAGATGCTCAACGTATTTATAAAGATTTTGAAAAACCATTACAAAATGGTGTTTCAAAACAATATGATATTTGGAAACCAGTTAAGTAAACGGTCAAGGAAATGACTGAGGAGACTCATTTAATCAAAAATCCAAATTGCTGTTAATGCGATCACGAATAGCGGAAATAAAAATGAAATAATCTCGAGCGTTTCGGAATAAAACCCTTAGTAGAAAATTAAATTATTTTGAGCCCGTTTATATACAGCTTGAATATTTGTTAATTGTACTCGTATCCCGAGAGTTTATAAGGAAATTAAACAGCACGCACGTGGGTGAGGTGCCACTCGAGATAGACATTAATTTTTATTGTGATCTATTTGCAAACTTTTTTGTTGACCCACGCGAAATTGACGTTCGAAAATCAAATTTATTTTTCTGTAGGGAGTACACGGAATACATCTGTCATTGTTACAATCTGTGATTGATTGATAGAGGTACAGTCACCCACAAATAATACGTGACGATTTGGTGATTGCATAAACCTTGAGAGGTTGTAATTTGAGCAGTTGTTTGCTACATCTGCTAATTATTTCTGGTTGACTAAATTAATTAATTATAAGTGTCTACATATATTAAGTCTTTCTTCAACAATTCATCTATGGACAAAGAAAATTAAAAAGGACATAACTAAATATCAGAAAATTGAAAGTGATAACGAATGGTAGAGAAGCAATAACCAATACAAATATAATACAATTACAAGAGAAATAAAATAATATATATAACCCATACATACATACACATATACGGATGATATTTATTTAGTTTCACTAAAAAGAGAAATCTATACTTTTAGTCGTGTGCTTTAGGAAGAACGGGGAAGGATTGTGAACACACAATTTCACTGTATGAACAGTGAAAGAGTAGGAATAAAAGTGTGGAATATATATAAGGGAGCGTAGATGTGGTCGGCAGGGAACATCATGGGACCTGGAGAAGGAGAAACGTTCACAAAGATAATTAGGATAGGATGGATTGAACAGAATATTGAAGAGGAGACAAATGATACGAATGTTCCTGCGTTCCCTAGAGGAAATAGGACACGTGATCAAATTGTCTAAGACCGAAAATGAATCTTATACAAAGGTTTTAAAAACGTTCCATTATGTTTGGTTTAGTTCCTTTAGTTATTAACCTCTTATAGTTAATTATCAATCTATAGGACGATAACTTGTATAATTAATTTAAAAAAAAAATCATAATTGATAATTTAAAAAAAAAATCCGTTCACACACTCACACACACGCAGACTTACATGCAGCTTCATATTTAGTCTTTATCTTCGAACTTAAACGAAAACGTTTGTTTCAATCGAGAATATTGACATGAAAGAATCGCAAGTTCTATTTTATCAGTCAATATTTTACGGGCCTAGAAGTTGTTCATCCCTTTGCCATTGTAACAGCTAAGTAACTAGCTCAATAAATCTTAACCATTTCATCGTCGGGATTCTTATATCAAAGGATTACTGTCAAGATAGAACAGAAAAGTCGAAAGTTAAAACTATTGAAACAGGCATCAATTATATTTAACTAAAGTAAAAATCGCAACTAAAGTAAAGATTTTGTGAGATTTATCTAAAACGTTATACTATTGCGTTTGAAACTATTCTTGATTAAAATTGACTTTATTTTGATACAAGTATTATTGTAATAAAGCTTTCGAAAGCTTAAAACGAATAAATAAATAGTAAAAAGAATCATATTGATTCCAAAAAGGCTTTTAATGTCGTAGATATCAGAAAAGTTTAAGGTAATATTTTTGATTAGTATCATTAGTTTGGAATTATTTGATTGAGAACCTATTATTTTTACTGTTTTAAATGTAATTTGCAAATTGTACGAGTAATAGGTACCATTCTTTGCCACGTGTTTTATTAATTGAAATAATAGAGAACGCTTACCCTTCCCTTTTCTTTTATCTTAGGATATTTAATTCGACAATACTTCTATCTAAACCCAAAAAAGTAATCTATCTAGGACTGAAATCCGTTTTCTAAGGGTCGACATTAGCATTGATCAGCACTTTTTTCAATTGGTGAGTATTTTATATCGATAGCGAAAAAACTAGGGATATAATTATTAAAGTACTTGGCTGTAATACCTCTGCTGTAAAAAAGTAATAATTGACAGTATTACTTTTTTCAGAATAAGGGTCATTTACCGAAAAATATTTTGGGAATCCTTGATCTAAGCCATGGTTATTTACAAAACTTCCATTGTTATTCCACTTCTAAACTAATAGATCTTATTGAAGACTTGATTTACTTCGTTTACAGAACAATTCCTTTTTAACAGCTTTAAATGAATTCACAGCTTTTGGTGCAGACACCTTTAGTTAAGATTTCACAAAGCAATTAAAGTCAACTACGATAAGGAAAAGAATTGTATTTTAATAGAAACTTTCGATGTTATATTTTCTGCGACGTTCAATGTTAGAAGTGTCTCTTCTGAAAGATATATACAAAGCGAATAAAATACTAATTATAATTTTAATACTAACGATGTTTGAGAACTCTACTAGATGATATTTGTTTGTAAATGTGATTACAAACATTAGGAGCCGAGGTTTCTTAAAATTTTATTCAAATCTACAGCTCATTAACGGTTATAGTTTTTAAGTAAAACATTGTTAAAATGATTTGTTATGTCCCTCAAATGTGAAAATCCCTTTTTAGCAACTCGTAAGATTCTTTGCAATAATAGAATATTTATTGCGACTGGTTTCTGTTATAATTTACTAGTGTTAAATTGCTTTGATGAGCTGTAAGCAAGAGCGTTGAATTTGATCGAAATATCTAGGTCAAAGTTATGACAATATGAAAGAACGTTTTATTTACAAGAAAAATATAATGTATAAAATAATTAAAAATAAAAATATTGTATTACATATGTTTTTAATTTGTTAATTTTCATTTTCAGGAAAGACACCGATATGCCGATATCCTATATTATTTTCATAAATCTCTAGTATGCAACTATATTAAAACTATTATTCTTAAATAATTTAATGTAGAATAATAATATTCGTTACATAAACTATACTATATATACAAGAAAACATTTCACTTCAAATAATTAAACAGTAGAGAAGTGTTAGCTCTTCTCAGAATAATAGCTGTCGCGTGATTAAAATCTTTTGTCAAACATTAAACATGTGTTTAATTTTTGTGTGTGTACAAAATGGAGCGAGTTTTGCAAACTCAATTAAACTTTCTCTTGATGACATTACAAAATTTAAGGATTCACGTCCAAATGGGCTGGACTAAACTAAAAATATTGTTATTCTTATAATGTAAACAACATACATAAACGAAAGTTATATTCCGATCTACCATAAATATTAGAAATCTAATAAATCCATAAAATCCTTTTTATCGCAGGAGCTGAGCATACATTTATAGACGTACCGACGAAAAGTTAATTTCTGTTATAAAAGTTTGAAATAACTATTTAAAAAAAAACATAATGCATGCATGTTTTTCTGTTTGTAATTATGTAACGTGTAACTCAAGACTACTAATCTCTACTTTTGTAAGAAATTTATTTGTAAAAATTTTGTGTTCATTAATCATTAAATAAATTAATAATTGAAGAACCAACAAGCTATTTGCTTTTCTACTTAATTCCATGGGTTTGCTATAATACTGTTAAATAATTTTATTCTATCAAATTATTTTCAAAATCCGTACGAACGTTTTCAATTTATGATAAATGACGTCATTGATTTTAATGACGTGTATTGTTGAAATTATAAGGGAACCTATTTCTTAAATTAAATCAAGATGCTACTGCCTTTAAAAAATAATATTACAATTATTTAAAATTAGAATTCTAAGTTATCTTATTGCACGTATTTAAAAAGATATGGCCCAAAGCAATCCAACCGTTTTGACTATACATTTCAACATTCATCAATCAACTGTACTGATATCATTGTGAGCATTTGTGCTAGGAATGACTTTTTGTTTAAGTTAGTATCTTAATCAGCATTAATGTAACAATTACAATTAGTTCATGTACCTAAATTATTACCATTTATTACCCTCGTCATTTGATATCTAAATTTCATTGAAATGGGTTTCGGTAATTATCCTATTGTTAAAGATTCAAATATTAACAATGGGTTAAATTGAATGAAGCATTGATTAGGTTTACCGTATATTTACTTATATGACTGATAATATTTATTAAGTAAAGTGTAAAAGTTAAAAGATTTATTATTTCTAGAACCATCTTAGCATCAACTTGAAAATATTTTTCAAGTTGATGCTAAGATGGTTCTAGAAACAACTGAAAGGAAGCACCAACTCCAATATTAAATTATTTCTAAAAAAATCTGGAGAGTGTCACTTTTATCGGTGTCATAAAAACTGAATCAAGACGGCACTTAGTAAACAATACAATATGTATATTTTAAGATGAATATAATACTGTAAGCCTTGATAGTTTTTCTTATGAATTGAATTGAATTGAAAAAAAAAAAAAAAAAAAAAAAAAAATTGTGCCCGACAGGGTCCATAGTGTCATTTATAGTCTTAAGATTTATATTATGTAACTATGGAACGCAAAATAAAGAATTGAATTATGAATAAAGAAATAATAATAAAAAAATTAACCACAGAGATAATTCTCACCCAACTAGGACCAAAATACAACAAGCGAACACAATATTGTTGAAAATTGAGTTTACCTAACTTAGCTACTAAGATCTGAATATCCACGGTGTACCCAAATACTTATTGCTTTTTGGACTTGAGATTTAATTCTGCAAATAAATTTTTTCCCTCTTTTGACACGGCAATTTTGTAATCAGCCATCGTGTGATCTCGTAATTGCGTAAAGCGGCGAAATTAAAGAATTTCTAAGTGGCTTAACAATTATTTTCGGGCTCATGACGAATCCTCCTCATCCTAATGCGCATCCAAAAATTTATCGTAAGATTGTATGCATTCAATTTTTCAACTTAAGGTTGTATGTAGACTATAAGGCTGACAATAATATCAAATAGTAAATAGGTGATATTTTAAATTCGGGATCAGAATAAATCATGATGTGATAAAACTAAATTAATATATTGTAATACCTAAATAAATCGCATGGGCTTAAATGAACAAATAAAGTTAACAAAATTAAACCAATAGAATCCAACGACAGGAATCCTTAAGCTAGATACACTATGTCATATATCTACTACCGCCCCCACCGGGACCCTATTCCATCCTGTTTAGATCAAATTAAAAAACCCTTATTAGTTAACAAGATTGTGACATCAGATGACAAACGCTGCCAGAGTTCTACCCAAAGGTTTTGGAAATCAGCAGAACCCTGCATAATTTTTAAACAATGGAAAAATAAAATATTTCATTCGGTGACTTATGGTTATTGAAGATTTGTTTAATTAAAGCCTTAATAGAGTAATGCTTGGAATATTTCCTCGCGATCACATTATTTCCGTAATTCTAAGAAATTTAGTTCCCAATCAAGGATGTAAATTTATTTTTACATAACAACTTTTTCTCATAAATTCAACCAAATAACAGATAAATGTAAATTTTAATCTGTATTTTCAAAGATACAAAAGTCAAGATATATAATTCAACATGGGATTAAGAGCTACAATTATTTTCCATTCTATCTTTCTTTTTAAGAGCTCGATTACACTACTATACCACGAAACAGAAGGTGTACATTAACGTTGGCGAAATAGACTTGTATATAAGCAGGTGTGTTTTGGGCAAATGGCTTCCACTCAAGTAAATGTGCAGGGATTGCTTAGATAATATCTCTATTACTGAGTGGTAGCATCGTTTAGCAAAAATAAATATTTTGTACTTACACAGTTAAAGTTTGTATCAAGAATAAACGTCCTAATGTGTCCGTTGTAGGCGTAATCTATAAAACCAATGTAGAAATATTAAACATTGATAATGAAGATATTCTAAAATTGTTCTTACAAAGTGCCTACGATAAACTTGAAGTTATTTATATTGAAAGCTCACTTATAATTATAGTGCTCAAGTAAAATTAATTTGGTTTAACATTGAGTAGGTACACTTAATGTTATGCTCAATTTCATTTCATGAATTTCCTCATGATTTCGTATTTAAAATTATAATTATAATAGCCCTACTAACTAAACATCGTTAAGTGTATGCGATGTTAGATAACGGAGATATTTAAAATTATTAATTGAAGTTTCACTTATTCTTAATTACGATATAATTAATCTCAATTACGAAAATTATCACCGTGGTTAGTCCTGGACGGGTCCATCAAAAATTGTTTTCTCCAGATCTTCCGTGCTTCGGAAGGAATGTTTAGGTGTCAAAAAACAAATTACCGTAGACTTTAAATTAATTAGAATTGGCCTGTTAATATTTTTTAGGTGAAATAATTGGCAAAATGTTTAAATCTATGTACCTGATGCAATTGATACAGGAAAAATTTCGTTAAATTGTTTGGAATCTTAACCAAGTGTTAATAAATCATATCTTCAATGTTGTATTTTAATAATCAAACTGCATAGATTTCACTTTTACCATACCTTTTTAAATTATTAACTTATAAATAAATTCTAGGCAATTTTTACAAACACGCAATGTAGAGGCTGATGGCCTCGGTATATTCGTATAGCAAGGTTCTTATTTATATAAACCTATTTAGTTACACCATGGTTCAAATATGGTGGGAGAAAATATTTTGTCAATTCTAAGATATTCAAATTTGATCAAAATATAACTTCAAAAAACACATGACGTCATTTTCGAATTCACACGTAACTGTCTACTTTTTTTTTATTTTTTCTGATCATAACATAGCTACGTACATTAGTCGGTGCCACAGCCGTCTGTAGATCTAGAGTCCTGTCTTTAAGCCTGATTAATGTTTTTTTAATGGTTAATAGTATTATATTTATTTCTACTTATTACTTTAAGAAAATGGAATAATCAGAGCAACCATAAAGCGCGCTTTATGTGTAATATAACATATATTTTTTGAGTACTTGTAAATATTCTAAATGGAACGTTTACCCCGCAATGAGTTTTCAAATGAAACACTGTTGAATATTTCAATGAAAAATTTATAATAATCGGAACAATGTTGACAATAAAAGACAAAATATATATAAAAACAAAAAGTAAAGAAAATATCTAAATAGTTTTTATGTGCTTTCGTGCACACCCACCAAACCGCATTGGGCCAACAGTGTGGTTATGTTATAGCCAGTGGCGGCGCTAGGCGTAGGCGACGTCAACCACGCAAAAAAGTGTTACAAGTGACCTATTTATTTTCGTTTCGCCAATCATCCTGGCTTAGGTAGCCTACTGGATATTATCTTATCAGTTTGAATTGTCAATAAACCCTTGATTGGTGAAACTTAGTATCTTTCTCCCTGCAAATATAAAATCTAGGGTGCTTTGTATGTATCGTCTCTACTATTATATCGGGTTTGTCTGTTAAGGCCATTTTAATGTATTTATATAATGCGTAGTAACTGAATTTTCGCTCGCAGCTAGGGAACGCCCGCTTTGGACGGGCTCGCGCAATTTTTGGTTACAAAAATAAATGGGAGTATCGTAGGCTAACGATGCATCATTTACTTTTTGACTAGATTTCTCAAGTTATTTCTGATATATTATTGATATTAAATAAATAAAAACATTTTTATTTCAAACAATATATATAAATTATAAAGCTATCATGCTCTTTCTTACCGTGATATTTCATCTTAGTTGTTTCAATGGATTGAAGTTATCGGGTTAAAATAAATAAAATCCACAAGTGCTGTAATGTTGTATCTAACCATTTATTAATTAGGTAAAACATTTTTATAGTATCTTTAACAAAGACTGTCACTCCTACTTTATATCTTCTATGTTGATGGTAAACTTACGTGTTAAGTTATTACGTTTAATATAAGAAATCACATTATATTCAATATTATGTGTTAGAACAACTGATAGTATTGTGAAATCGAAATTATTTCATCTCGATCAAAACTCTAAATTGAAGTCTCAAGTCAGAAGATAGTATTATTCGACTAATTTAAGATAGGAAACTTCAGTAGTATAACATAAAATAGACTTCATTAAATGCATTAATATTTCAACTATTCTTAAGCCGTACAATAAATAACAGATATAAGTAAAAATAACCGAATAATAATCACACATAATCATAATACAATTACGAAACACCAGCCCTTATTAAGAAGTGGAGCTATCTACAATAATTAATAGTATAAGTTTATCAGTTGAATATTTTACGTTACAATTATTTTATAATTGACAAGAAACATGTTAAGATGTTAGAACAAAAGGATTTACGAAAATGATAAATAAGAATGTTCACAAAAGAAGATGTCCTTCATGTCATTGTGAAGCTTTAGACGGAGCACAAAACGTATCACACTTCTAAAATCATGTTTTTTTTTAAAGAAAGATCAAAGAAATGACTCCATTCCGCCAGATTATAAGCAGAAGTGGAGTCCAAATAAAAAGGTAGCTAGTTCAATTGAGACACTCCACTAGCCATCGTCATCTAGGTTGATGGAAAACTGGCTTAAATATAAATAAGCTATATGGGGAGGTTTTTTCGTTAGACATAATTTTAAAGTAATAATAATTTTAAGATGGATAATTTTAAATTGTTTAACATGATATTAAATAATACTAAGCAACGGGCATTATATGATTTCACCGGATGACAGTTCGCCCGCCGCCACGTCTAGTGCAACCAGTACGCGTAGCATAAGACACTCGAGAAACGTTTTGTCTTCACCGTCATGTCATTTTTATCGAGTTAAAACTGTAACATCCATACAATGACCTGAGAAAAGTGATGTTTCAATGTGGACAAAATCTTCTAGAGTTCCTTGTGCTACGCATGCTGATCAAAACGCACCAATCAAAAGCTGTACAAGATACTTATAAATAAGTGTTATACCATTACAAATGATAATATGGGTACTTATTTTGTAATACAATATAATATATAGTGAAATATTACAAACATTCCAAACCATTTTAAATATTTTAATAGGGATACCTACATATTACTTCCAAAAATAAATATACCCCATTTTCCGTTTACAATCCTTACAATAACATGAAAGCAGTCCCTTTTATGATCTTAATAGATGGTCTCTATAACATGGAGATTGGAGGCAGGTGTACAAGTTTTACAAGTTATCAATGATATACGAGTCTTCGTTGTTTTGCTGCGATCGCCTTAAGTTCTCCATCTGTAAATTATGCGTAATTAATTGAGTATAATCATTATTAGAAACTATATAAGCCCTTTTGATCAAACAAAGAACTTTGAAATACATTTATTCAAGTCAGAATTATTATTAATATTGCTCTTTATTTGGAGTTTTGATAATATTAATTATTGAACTTGTATCGCTCTTGGGACATTAAAAAAACTTATCGATAAACAAAGGATCACATTTTTTGATATCGCTGATGATTGATTAGATTTTGCAACACAGGTTACATCGTTATAATTCTAGTTTATTTTTCATAAAAATTATTGGGACTGATCTGAAGTACGAAACCTAAAACTTAAGTGCATAACATCTCGTGCTATAAATATGAAAAAAAAAGTACATCTGGCATATCACGTGACATGAAGCAAAGTGTATTTAATTTTCGAACTTAAAGAACGCGCCTCCCTATATGCCTTCTAGAAATATCTATGTTTTTTCCATAGATATTAATAGAAAAGAAAGAGTAAAAGTTAATAGAAAGAGAGAGAAGCGTAGAAGTCTTTGTGTATTAAAAGTCTAGAAATATCTATGGATACTTTAAAATTGTTTAGGTTAAATAATAACAATCAAATGACAGTTATATTGTTTTAAACTTTCATTGTCATGAAAATGGTATAAATCCCGTAAATAAGTATTTACATATTTGACAGTTCTTTTTCTTAATGAGTGAGCTGGATATATTGAACTGAAGTTTAATTTTAAAAATTATTTGTAAAAAAGAAGAAGAAAAAATTTGGCAGTTTGAAGTAAGAGACGGCCTTCCATAAAGTGGACTATCTGGTTAACCAGACCTTAAGGTCGCTGGAAGCTGCTTGATGTGAGCAACACATGACCGTCTTGGAGATCCTTGGGGAAGACCTATGTCCTGTAGTGGACATATATCAGCTGATATGATAATGATGATGCTGAGTTCAAAAATGTCTTACTCTCTGACTTGTGTCAGTTTCCTCAATGTTTCTATAGTTCTCTAATTGACGGACTTTAATCTTAATAGGCTTTAAATTTATGTTCAGGAATTACAAAGCTCAATAAGACTAATTAAATAATAGAATAGGGTAATATTACAAGATTAACGCCGTGTTTTTTTAAATAAAACATGACATAAAAAAGACTCAAACCAAGTCAGCTTAACAAACGGGTCTAGCCTCATCTTGATGTATCAGAACGTGCTTTTTAAAGTAATCCATATTAAAAGAAAAAAGGAAAATCTTACCCAGTTTTTAACAATATTCCGAAGTTTAAACTTGATCGCATCCCTGGAGCCGTCCTCCCTCTCATAAACACCTGTTGAAAACGCATAGTTAAGGTTTCGATATTTTTCATTTTATTAATTACGGCGAATCATTCCAAAGCTTGCGTACGGTATAGGAACGGGAAGTTTATTTAAAAAAAAACTAGTTTGTTATTAGCAGCAACATCATGACTGTCGACTATCTTTGCACAACAAAACATAAGTCCAAAGTGTTTAAGAAACTTTGAAGTGAAATATTAAAACATTCGACTTTGACTTTGGTTAAAGTTAAACTATTTTATTGAGGAGGTTCTCAATTCGGTTATATGTTTTATTGTTACCTGATAACTCTGTCATTAACATACCGATTACTAAAAAGTTTTTCGTTATTTCAAAGGATATACATACTTCCAGTTTTTCCCATTGTTATCAAATTCCAGTTCAGATGCTGATAATTCAATTTAAGCAGTCAACCAATTTAAAATTATTCATTGATATCGGTGCTTCACTTTCTATTGTTTCTGGGAACGGCTTAGTTTTATTTAAATCTTTTTGTTTCATACATAATGGACAAATTAATATGATTTGCAAAATTCAGCAAAAACTTTGTGTGGTCTGCTCACAGTTCCACATTCCTTAACGAGCCTATTCACTCAAAGAACACAACAATGCAAACGCACGTACTTATATGCCTGCGACCTTTGTTAATTTAAGGGCCTCCCTAGACGAGCTCATTAGTGGAAAATTATCTCTATGAACTACCTCTTAAGATCAGGTAACCCCGAGTATCTCAACAAATTACGATATCGGGCGATTATTAAAGGGTGAAAAATGGAACATATAGTTTGCGATACCGCAACGCATACATCGAGCAAAAGTCGGTCAGATCGATTTTTAAATCGGCAGAAATCTTTCGTGCATGTGGCTGGTACGCTAACGTCCAATATTTTTTACAGAAGCTAATTTTTTAAAACAAATAATGAGTAAATAATAAAGAACTTATTAATAAGTTAATATTGTTTAATCATTTAGATAATTAAATCAGGGTTTTTAGCGTACCCACATAATAACAGTCGTAACTATTCAAAGACTGACTGTGTGTCATTGTATACTTTCACAGGTTTTTAAACATCTTTTCCAGCACCTAAAAATTGTATTTAATCATATGTTATTGGAATGCATAATAAAATAATTGTGACGAGGAAAATAAAAACGTATCAATCTTGTCTCATCAAAAATGCAATAGCTATATTGTTGGAAAATAAATGAAATTACTTTTGTGTAGGTGACTGTGCACAAGTTGATGCTCACAAAAATAAGGCGAACAATTTGAATTGTGTATTCAAATACCAGGTAACTTGTAAATATCCAAGTAGATTGTACTTAGACAACAAAAGTTAGTGCTAGCCGCGAAACCGTTATTTAGAACTTATTCACCTTAGTTAGTTTTATCAAAGTATAAATAATGTTTACATGGACTCTTTATAATGTGCACAGATCATTTCGTATCACTCTCTCACCGGAAGACTTGGTCCTGCTTATAAGACATTTATACTGACGTACAATCTACCTTAGATGAAGATTTACGATTGTATACGAATTTAGTATGTAAAGAGAACTAGTTACAACTTATTTTATATATGGTACTAAAGTGTTAATTAAATTCTGAGACTGACTGCATAGTCTTAAGTAGCTCATAGCTTTAATTTATTATTATATAGTGTGATGGAGATGACAATACCATATCAAATTAAATTATCGTTATGTTAATGTTATAATTTGGTGTCCAATTAAGTCAACACATTTCCGTCTCTGTGTTCTGGTGGCTGAGACCACCTACTTAAGATCTGAAAGACTGGGGTTCAATTTCCAGTAGCGTCAGAAATTGGTGGAAGGCCTTAAGACTGCTTAGCTAGCTAACACCATCTTACCTAGTCGGCTGCCATAACATAAATAGACAAAGAGATAGCAAGTTCATCTGTGGTTGAGGAATCAGCGTGTAGTTTGCTGCAATCGGTTTTATCTTCACATACCATCAGGTGAGATCAAGGCAAGAGCTTTCCCGTTAGGAATAAAATCTAAACCGGCCTTAGTCAAAGATCTCTTTTATTTTGTATTTTAAGATCATAGTTCTAAACTAAGTTTTTTATCAAACTTGGATTTGGTTTTTTTCAACTAGATAAATGAACTTTTTGGCAGAAATGAGTTTAAACTGTAACTTGATAAGCTGATGGCGTAGCTGCACGTCAACTCACCTCCATCTCTGACAGGGATGATGTCATCGCCTGGTGGCAGCAAGCCGCTGTAGCCGGAGTGTGGGTACACTGGGTGTGGTGGGGTCTCCTCCTGCCCTAACTGACGACGCAGTTCAGCGTTGGTCTGCAATCATTATAATAACATGAAAAAAAATGTTATTATCAAGTATTCGTAAAGTATCCGGTCGTGGTAATCATGGCAAAGATATAAATTATTGGTGTATGTACCTAATGCTCCACCGGCAAGTACTATTTCATTATGTGTGTGTGTGTGTGTCTAGAGCTATTACAATAGAATGGAATAGAAAACAGCTTATAATATTTAAATATAAAGTTATGTTATGTTATAATGTTTATATTTAATTTTTTTGTTGATACTCATACGTGTCAATATTTTTTTATTTATTATAGTTAATAATAATAATGTGAGAGTCGCATAACCTTGCAGCATAATTGTCACTGTTTTCTAATTTTTCATTTACTTGTACTTGTTTTAATTCTGTTTTATATAACTGATTAAATAAATAAATGGTTTTTTTTCATCAATTGATTAGTGTTCTCTACATATTCCTTCTTCTTTTGAGTGCACATAATAAAGAAGCAACAGATATGCCTAAAGAATGAGCGTTATCACACAAAGAATACTATTTTAGCATGCCGGAAAGTGTCAAAGGTTTTCAGGTTTCTTTGCCGATAAATATAATCAATAAATCTTTTTCCTCTATTTGAGTGTTGGAACAATAAATTATTCAAGAAGTGTTCCAGCCCAGAGTCAGCCAGCATAGCCCGGAACACGACTGAATCAACTCTAGTCTTAATTACAGACTGCACGGAACAACCTCCATACACAAAAAACTCTTAGTTCATTTACAAACTTCAACTTGCAAACGAGTTGCGATTCCTAAAAAACTTCACAACAAATACGTAGCTTTTGTCGCAATTGAGATTTCTGTTTTTAATCAGTATTCCTAAAAGCAGAATAAATTATAAATAATTGAATTAAGAACTACAATGTACTGCCTAGTAAATCAATTAATATACTGTATATAAACTCTTTTGTTTTATAACTTATTGATTTTTTAATTATATTTCTCAATCTGTATAAAGGTTTATACCTCTTGAGCAAGTAAATCTCGGTAAATGATATATGAATAACCCGTCAAGCAGTACAGACTTACCCGCGGGACAGACGCAATAATAAATGAATTAGAACTTACTGAAATCGACTTTACCCACCAACAAGCAATTGGTCAGCTAGGTGATGTTGGCCTGGACCGCTTATATGTTTCATATAACATGTAATAAGGCAAGTGCCCAACGGTGGAACGAATACAGTATCAACATACTGTATACCACTGAGTTTCTGTCCTTCAACTGCCGGAACAAGACAAGGCTGTTAACACTATGACAAAAAGGTGGTTACCAACCAGGTAACCGAAAAAAGGTAGAAAAAATGAAAAAAAATGAAAACTTTAATGGTAGAAATGTTGATTTTGATGACATTTTATTGCGATGCTGTCTGAGACCACGACATCAATTCAAAAAGTTCAATGGTACGACTTTTTCTACCTTTTTTTGCCTGGTTGACCTTTGTGTCATAGTGTTAACAGCCTTGTCTTGTTCCGGCAGTTGAAGATCAGAAACTCAGTGGTATCGCTCTCTGGTTAAACACTCCAGATGTAGCTTGTTTCCATCTCCACTTACCATCGGGTGAGATGAAAATAGTAAAATCATTCAAACTTTCACGCATTATGTAGCTTTGGATAAGAACTGAAATATGAAAAAGATTATATTGCTTACATCCATTACACCAGTGTCTCCTGACCTCTTTCCGTGACCCCCAAAGCAAGAGTGGCCGAATGCCGAGCATCCACCTATAGACAAAGAAAATTAAATATTAATACTTATTAAAAAAAACTTGTGATATTATGATATAAATGATATTATGGTAGTTGCACAATTTATTTGTTTAACCGACAAATAAACTACAACTAGATACTTTTTGACCTGCTCCTTTAAAAAAATTAAATTATTATGAAGTAGTTTGGCGAAACTTGGAGCCTCTTAACTTTAACATGTCAAGACGTAAAATCCAGAAACAGTTAGTTTCTAATTGTCTCCAGGTTCTCAGGAGTATCTCAGTTCAATAAATAAAGCGCTATTTATGATTTGACACTTTAAAAATTCATATTAGATAATCAAAGCATATAAAATCATGATTATAGTTCTGCGGCGATTATGCAGTAACATTTTTGTAAAAATACCAACTTGAAGATTTGATCCACAAATGAAAATAACGCTTTGGACTTTACAGTTGATAACATGATCATTATCAACTGTAATATTCTATATAAACGATTTTGATTGACATCCATCTTTTGTAAACTACACGCTTACTTTAAAATAGTTTTCATGTCATCCATTTTGGATTATATCTTGATCACCCTTGCTTTCATTTATAATTAAATGTTTACGAAGGTCGCAGCTTTTTTCTGTTCGTTTTTGGTTTATACGGCTTGTACATTAGCCACGACGGGACGGTCGCAACTTAAACATCAAATTTGGTGATTACGTCATCAAACACCTACAACTACTTTTCATTGAATGAATATTGATTTCTTATTTAAATGCGTATAAAAACAGTTACACATTGAAACTCGTTTTGTAACGTGATGTTACACAATTTTGCCGACTGTGTCATCACTTTTATGTTATGATGAATATAGTCAATTGTTTCGTGTGCGAATGGAACCATTTCAATTGAAATGAAATTGCGGAACTAGTTTGTTGGTGTCAAAGGTTCAAAGCAGGCAATATCAATGCAAATACAAAAGATATTGTGTTGCATTAGGATTGATATTAACAATCCACGTATTTCTTTAAAAGGTTGCGTAACTTTTGTATGTCTCACGTTTACTAGAACTAATATTTTCACGCCGACCATTGCATGTTCATAGGTTCACGGTTGCAGTATAAAAGATTAACGGTCAAGCACAGATGCACAGTTTAAAACCTCTGAGTAGCAAACGGTCAAGATTTTGTAGTCAAAACGAAGGTGCTGAAGGAGGGCCTGCGGAGGAGAAAGTAGTCTGGAACACATTCTACGTACTATGCTAATAGCTATAAATCATTGAACGAATATGATACAAATAGAAGATAATACAATAATAACGCCGATGAAGATATGTAACTAGTATACCTTCAAAAGGTATACCTTCATATATACTTAATAAGCAGCTTCATGCAGACGTAAAATGTAAAAAAAATGTGTACACAAAGACACAAATCATACACCTATGATTATCACATAGGAATATTTTGAAATATTATACAATTTCTTCTAAAAATTATATATATAAATGAATTGAATAATTATTAAATAATGACTGAAGCCAAATTGGCTTTGTTTAGTTCAATATGCGCTGGTTTTCAAGTATTTAGTATTCTAAGCCACTGTAATTAAACTTAAATGTAAAGAAACTTCTTAAAATTTCAAATGTTCGCTGGCTAAACATTCTTTCTTTTGCGATCAGAGCCAAAGCCTCATGCCATTATGTTCCGTGTCTATGCATTTGGTATTTTTTATACTGTATTTGCAGTTCCAAAGCTTGTTTGGTTGGCCTGAATGAAGCCTTTGTTCAAATTTGTACTACAATAAGTTTTTACTGCAATGCTAATACCAAGGTGTTTCGACACTCGTATAGTACCTTTATGCTTTCGTTTTATTTATTCTGCTTTACTAATAAAATGTTGACAAAGATTTAATCGTTCTCAATTTAACTTCGGAATATGAAAGATATATTTTAAATAATTCATGCTCGTTTGAATAGACTTTTATGACATTTTCACTTCTTTGTGAAATGTTATTATAACCCAAACTGCTCATGTATTACGTCAGACCCAGAAGGTGTATTCTTTTCGACAGTATAATACAATCAATCATAAAATCACATGGCTATCCTGAGGATTAATTAAAAAAAAGAAATAATAATTCATACCTATTGTCTAACACAAAATAATGATTGTTAAGAGTTTGTGTTATAGATACTAGATAACGAAAGACATATTGTTAAAATATTTAAAATAAACATACATATATATTTACTTACCATGACACTGGCCGAGTGGGCAGTACCCCTAGCCAGTATCCAGCCACTCTGTCAGCCTAGTTTAAAATCAACAAGCAAGATTATTAACCTGACGGTTAGTTATTTACAGGGTAACTACTAACCGTCAGGTAAATCAACAGCCTGTAGGTGGTGGTGGCCTTAGATATCAGTAATATTAACACATGACTTCATACTATAAGTTTGTTGACATAATGGAGACTAGAGATGTTAATACCTCTCCTGCTTTGTAACTGACACTGGCTTATCTTTCTTATATTTCCCTTCACACTGAAACACAGCGAAACTGACATAGGAAATTGCCGTTGCCAGTTGGTATCGGTTGTTACCGTAACCGCTTTTACCCACCATGCCTCATTGGGCTAGCGTGGTTCAAACTCCACATGTATCTCCTATGTATTAAGGCATGCACCCAGCAGTGGACCGTTTATAGCCTAACGATGATGATAATCATGATGATTTAAAACTTCAAAAATATGCCTACAAAACTTAGTACTACTCCATTTCAACTTATTATGAACTTGGATAAAGAAGCTGTAGACGAGTCTACCACCAACGAGTATTATAATTCTTGATTCAATTTAGTTGAAGACTTAGGTACGACTAATTTAGCTTTACAATAAACTTTATTAGCAGGGTCATTGAGTACATTACGGAGCAAAAAACTGAATAAGAATTCATAATACTTAAGGAAGGATAGTACCCAGCTGCAGTAAAATTTGTAGCTTTAGTCGTTCTGATAGCTGCCATGAGTGACCAATTTCAATTGTCCATTTCATGTTTTTAAAGTTTAATACCCAAACAAACCACACAAGGAGGACTTAAGTCAACCAGATATTGTATAGGAAAAAGCTATCTATTAACATTTGAACATTTAATATTACAGACGAAAGTATATATTAGCAGTTGTATGAGCGGTGACACGGTTGGTCCCGGATGGGTCAATAAAGAATAATTAGCTCCCTCGTACTTCGAAAGACATGTTAAGTCCTCGGTCCTAAGTAACTACCTACAACAGCGATGAAATGATATACTAATTCCGACTCTTATTTCAAAGGGATAGAAATCAAAATCATTGACATACTTTTGAAGCTGACATAAACGATGTTAGCTTACATTTGTAGCATGTAATAGGATCGGATTAGTTTTAACGAGACGGCCTTTGATATAATCTATAGTCATGCATTCGACAAGTTATGTGCTTATAAGCTATGATGTACAAAACATAAATCCCTTTGTCGGAATAGACTAAGCCTCGATGCGCACTGTCATAAGCAACATGTGAAATAGACTGGCTTATAAATACAATTGTTTTTTTTTCTTTGCTATTCAAAGTTTTGTCAAAATGACTTTTCATTTTCCAGATTGTACGATTACGTCTGAAAAGATAAATTAGATAAGCAGATTTTTGTAAATTCAAAATTTTAGCAATGATATCTCTATCACAGTGACCACTATAATTATATTCTAAAGTAACTTTATCAATGACATCCTTAATATGTTGACGTATTTATAATAAAACAAGAGAAATTCAATTATAACCTCATAGCTAACCATTTGTTTTGTTAATTTGATTTAGTATTGAATTTAAGTAAATCTAACTTGTTGGCATGCTATAGTTATCAATTAATATAAAAACAGTTAGCAAGAATAGGTATACCTAGGGTTGCCAACCATACTATAAAATATAGTATTGTATTATATTTAGGTTCAGTACTATATACTGTTGGAGAAATATATAGTACGCAGAAAATACTACATTTTTTTTCTTCATAAAATACTATTTTTTTAAATGTACTATATTTTTAATAACTTATTTTGGAAAATACTATATTTGACCGATGAAATCTTGGCACCCTATTTATACCTAAACTGATTTTTAAAACTGTGTAGCTACTGTAGTGTTATGTTGGCAATCCAATAAATAAATTAAAGATCTATCCATATAATGATTCAAAAATATACAGTTTTGTATTGTTAGCTGAAAAACAGTCAATATTTAATTATTTTTAATTTGTAAGTGTTTACATCTTCTCAGACGTGACTGTAAACTATTTACAGTAGTTTGTTTACAATATGTATTTACAGTGGGGTGAAAGTGGTTACTGTAACAGCTCGGACCATCTCCTCAAGATATCATTTGGGGTTCAGACGGGGGAGTTTACAATTTCTAGTTGAATCATCAGTAACCAACAAAGTTGATTAACTTTTGTAATCGAAGTAGAGCGTCCTTATTCCTTATATATACATCATTATTACTAATGGTTTTCTTTAATATATCTAGATATAATATACAAAATGTCATTTGAGTGTACGAGTAATTTTTTCCGTTTGTATAAAAGTAAACGAAACTTAATATTTCAATTTAGAGTTCTTAAGTGCAATTTACAATTCATTCTAAGACGATCGCACTGGTTTTATTCAATGTAAAGAATTTTTACAACCCAAACAGACATTATCCTGATTTTGTAAATAACCCCGATTTGTATTTACTTAAAAAATATCGATTTTAAATATCGACTCATAATCAAATGCCATTAATATTTGTTAGGATCTTCCTTGGTCCTTCGTGTCGGATTTTTAGTATTCCTTTAAATCCCGCTGTGCATTTTAGTAAGAATTTGCTAATGTTTGTTTTATATACAAACCCTTTTACGTCCGTATGCAAAAATGGACCTCAACGACATATTACATTTACGAAGTTCCTGAAAGGCGAATTAAACCTGTCCTAAACATAAAATATAATGCGATGGCACTTTTGAGAATTAACATGGAGTCAGCAGTACGTAACATTTACTGAAATATAATCAAAACTACCAGTGTTTTACGCATAATTTTTCATATTTACAAGAGCATCTGTGGGTTACCTTGAAAAGATCTATCAAAACTTTTGAGACGAACTGTTATAACAGTTTAATAATATAAGTTTAACAATAAGCGATTGTCTTTATCTTTGGTTTTGTCCAAATGAAAGTGATGCATGAAAAGTATGCAGTGAACTATAGTAATATATATCTTTTTTTTAAAAGGCAAACTTAACACGTAAATATTCTGAACTAGAGAAGTAGGAGGTTTCTAAGTAACATTTATTGAGTTTGTGGACACGTCTTAGTAAGACATAATTAAAATATATAACTTAGTTACTAATGTTCACTTCCAGCAAAACAATCAAAATGTCGATTTTAAACTGGATTCAAGAGAAAACTTGTTGGAATTACACTAATTCTAGTGGGTAGCTAAAAAATTGCTAGTGGGTCTGAGACAAAACAATAATTTCAAAGCGACATTCTTTTGCTTTATTTATAACTAGCTGCCCGCCCTATGCGTAGCACATGGAACTCGAGAAGATTTTGTCGACAATGAAACGTCACTTTTCTCAGGTCAATGTATGGGAGTTGAAGTTTTAACTCGAGAAAAATGTCATGACTGTGCAGACAAAATGTTTCTAGAGTGCCTTGTGCTTCAAATTACTTACTTACATTACTTATAGTGGTTTACGTAATGAAGATAAATCCTTTAACACAAACCTCTTTATAATAACAAAAAAAAAATTACTATCGAACCATTTTTCTGCTGTCTTTTGGAAATTTTCGGCGATTGGTTTTTATAAATAATTATGTATAAATAAAGATAAAGATAAAATAAAGATTGTTTTTTATAAAATGAAGTTAGTTTTACTTAAAAAGTAAATAATTAATTTTCAAATGTATTTTAAAAATATTAATCGCGCCGAGTTTTCCTTTATGACTACACAGTTTTCAACTCTTGCGGTTATAAGACTGGTTTTGTGAAATTTAACAAACAGGTACTTTGGAAAAACTTATGGAATGATATTTAAAACCTTCTTAAATATTGTATACGTTGAAATTTTCTCTTACTTTTATTCAGCACTAGACTGTGATAAAATTCAGAAATAGAATTTTATTTTACTAATGAAAGAGAGATCAAAGATACAAAAATAATTAGGAACTATTGAGTAAATAAACGGGCTTTTTACATTTATAGGTACATAAAATTTTTGTATATTTCAAAAGCATTGAATAAAAAACGTAACGATAAATAACTGCAACGTAGTCATTAGGTATTCTGCGAATTTCTACGCATTTACGAGTGCCAATTTTATGGTTTGATACATTTTTATCGCCCTCTAGTTTACGTTTAAAGGTATAAAATTGTTTATGTAACAATTCGCGCATCTGCTCAGAATCGAATATAAATAATGATCTTCACTTGAAGAGAAGAACAGAATTATTAAACAAAGTATAACAAAGTGTACTGAATATATGAAAATATATATGCAGGATAACATTAAAATCATATGAACAGTAGACCTTTTATAACAAGGTCAGAGTCAGCTCTAGATCAGTCTTATTTATATGTAAGTATAAATATTAATTTAGTATTTATAGTAATAAGTAAATTATTTTATTTTTATGTTATAGATGTAGATGTAAAGTATATGCACACTGCGTCCACCATTTTTTTTCAACAATTCTTGTCGCAAGTCTGCTCGTAGGAAATTCGTTAGAAATAAGCAGTATCTTTATACTCAATTGTTTTTATGTAAGTTGCATTCTAACCATTCATGCGTTCATATATAAATAAATTAACAAAACCCAGGATGCTGCTTCCGAAGTTAAAACACTATGATATACTACACCTGCTTCTGAGCACAAGCATTCCTAAAAATAAAATATATAGATGAAATTCATTTGAAAAATTAGACAAGTACAACACGCTAAAATTCTCTACACGATAGAAAACTCTAAAGTAACTGTTATTATGGTCATTCGGATCATATTTATGTAACACTGTAATATTTGCTATAGTCCCTAGGTACTCACATTCCCAATTATCAGTATGGTAAATATGATAATATAATCACTGTAAATAATTCTTTGTTGGATCCTTGTAGATAAAAAAAAATTATTGACACTTCACATAAACATTCTAGAAATAGCTATTGAATTTGTTAAAACTGTTTAATATTTCACCACCTACGTTAAATTCCTATATAAAAACATAAACTTTGTATGGAGAAAATTACAATTAGGTATACCAACTTCTATAAGTTGATATTCCTAGCAGTTCCGAAGGCCGAGCCGGTTCCAAGCTACAAAATAAACAAAAGAGTATTTATTCAGACCAGGCAACAGCGACGTTCGAACTCCGGCCAAGTTACATCTGTCTTAAAGTAAACGTCGGCTAAGTTTCTCTGTTTAAACGGTCAAGGGTTGAAATCTTTTATACAAATGTTGCAGAGGTTATGGATTATAGGTTGGAAGTCTTCCAGGGTTATTTTTTTTTTATATTCAGTGCCGGATAATAGTGGAATTTGCCTATTTATTTATACAAGGGGGCTTTTAACAGTGTTGCCAAATTAAAAAAAGATATGTTTTTTTAATAAAGTCAAATTCAAAATATCTTTATTTAAATAGACTCAATTATTAATCTTTTATATCGTCATAACAGGGAATATGTATGAGTAAAACAAATAAATGTAATTAAAGATGTAACACTATTAGTAAGTAACAGTGAAAACTTTTAATGGTAATTAACCGGGTATTTCCAAATTGTCCTAGTTTTAAAATATAATAATCCCCATTAACCCTACCACCGCTTTGACGAATTATTAGCTGCAGAGAAGAAGCGCCGAAGAAGAAACTCCCAGCCTTTAGCATGTGTAATGACATTACAACACATTACATTATTTTTTAATTAAGTAATTACCTGTCATTATTACCACCATATTTTTTGTATATACCACTTTGATATTTTATAAATGTATCATCTATATTATAATACATATTAATTATAATTTAAAGTTATTTAAATTACATTTAGAAATAGTCCAAGCATTCTTGTCACCTAAATATTCCTAAGCTTTGTTGAAGTAGTCTTAAATATCAAACAAAATTTAATGAAAAAGGCTACTACAAAGTTCAGAAAAATTTGTGTTAATCTTAGTTATATTTGGCAGGATTCTGTATATATATAAATAATGTGTGTAATGTAATAATATAAATAATGTGTGTACATTCTGTATGTTTTGATTTCCCCATTAATAAATGACTAGTTTTACTGTAACTTGAATTACGATGAATAATGAAATAATTTAGACTAGAGATTTATTTTTAAAAATGGCTAAACAAAAAAAACCTGTGCGTTTTCATCATCACGGTCGAGTGAGGTAAGCTGCCTATTAAATTATCCACGCGTATGATTTTTTCAATCAGATGGGAAAATTCATTATACAGGATAAAATACATTTGGTTTTATTGAAGACCGTCTAAGTTACTAATTATTTTAATTAATCAAAAATATTATTTAGTTTTAATAGAACACTTAACACTGTCAGCCAATAGCAGGCCTATCGTGAAACATTTATAGAATTTAAATTTTTCATGGAGTACTCAGACTCCTTCCTTTTTTATCTTAAAAAAATACGTATGTATTCACTAAACGGGTTCATAAAGCGCACAATTTATTAGCAGCGGTGGGAAAAAAATGGAATGGAACAGGAGTTCCTTGAAATAAAATAAATAAATAATGGTAATAGTACACAGAAGGACCTCAAAAAAGAATTTGAATATTTACTATCCCACGACAGCTTCAACGACTTTCTTCAAAATAAGAAAGTTATTGTTATTCAATAAAATATACTCAAAACAAAACAAAAAACCAGAACGTAAATATAATCAATGAATTTAATGAAATGTGAGCTATATGTTTAATGTATTTCAAGTGAATATTGCACAATAAAAGATCATATTTTGATATACAACAGTGAAACCTTTTTAGATCAGAAAGATTAAATTAAAAATTTTTTTGCATATAACCTCACATTATATTTAAAAAATCTAATCAATGCCACTATGGACGCCTAAATTATAATTACTCTCGTCAAAATACCTTATTACAATTGAAATACCGATAATCATTTCCATCGTTGAATATACCGCCCGTTATTAAAACGTTCTCCGATTCCCATCTCGTACCGCTATTATTATTTAATTAATCTATACGCCATTATTACAGGAAAATATCATGAATAGCCATCAACAACAACAAGAAAATTCTTATTGAAAATTTGGTAATAAGTAAATATAAAATGTTAACCAGTATTTTTCGTGGATTTCAAATCATTCACAGCCTTCAGTGAACATTGGCCATTCAGAAGACATCTTAATTTCAAATAGATATGTCCCATTCTGCATAGGTATATTTACCGTACATTTTACTTAAATTATTAACAGCTTATAATAAATTAGGGCTAAAATGTCTTAAGTGGGGACTGGTGTCCGTACTAGGATGCATTGTGTTTGAACATACCAAGCCTGTACCACTGAACAATATTTGTTTAAGTTATGCAATAGTATTAAGTTAAAATGACATTAAAATAACCAAAAAGACAATAGATTGAACTAAGTATATTTATTATCTCAGGTTCCTCGTCGAAGGCACGTTAACGCATTCATCCTTTGGGCCGCATTGGGCCATCGTGCTGGTTTTGAGGGCCAATATTCCTCCTTCGTTTCACTAATGTAGGTAGGCCTATAGCCAGCAGTGCTTGCACTCCAATTGAACTCACACGTTGCCTACCCCGAAAAAACGCATTATGGTTATAGCCTAGAGACTAATCCTCTGCTCATAATATAACATATTCTTTGAGTTCTGAAAACCCGACTTCAAAACACAGAACAGGCAAAAATAATACAATTTAAGATGTTTTTTGGAGTCGGTGCTTCACTTTCTATTGTTTCTGGGAGCAAATAAAGCTTATAATTTAGTTTAGATTTATCATGTGTACTTCTAGACAGCTTTGATTACGCATTAAAGGATAAGTATCGCCTCTGTGTAGGGCCTGCGGGGAGCACACTGAACAAATGGAACACATCCTATGTAACTGTGATGCTCTTGCCAGGAAAATAATGGGTCTCTTTTGACTGGGCTATCCCAGTCCTGAAGATAAGGCTGCTGACTCCGGGTATACTTAGTAAGTACATCTTGGAGGTATTCCAGTACAACAGTCATTAGGATTAGGGAGCACAAAAGATCCCATTGAGTCGACGTGCTCCAAGAATAATCCAGGCCCTACATCAAGTTGAGATAAGATAAGGAGGAGTAAGACCTGTTTCTCCTTAATAATGTTTCAGCTACTGTCATTCATTGATAACAAATATAATGTTTGCGCGTTCGCTCAATCAACAACGTATCAAAATTCATTAAGGCAGTTTTGGCTGATCGCCTCTCCCGAAACAAGAACCGATTTTAAAATCTATTAACCGAAAGTTTATACTATGGTTCCATTTGAAGGATACCTAACCGAATGAAAGCGAAAATATTCTCTCTGCTACATTGTATAGCTACGAATCCATGTTTTTGTGGAATCGAGTCATATTCATTATAGGGCTGTGCTTATGCGCAAAAAAGAGAAAAGTTTCTTCTGTGGGTATTTTTTCACTGATGTCTCTGTTAATTGTTAACCGATTTTTAAAATTATTTTTTTATTTGATAGTGTATACTTGTGAGATGGTCCCACTGTCACTAAGTCAGGATTTGATTATAAAAATCCAAGGAGCGGAGCCTAAAAATTTAATGGAACGTATTACGTGTTTCATATTTTAGAATTTCTAATTAGATTTTAAAAGCTAATTAGTGTATTTCTAACAAACGACACACAGGCAGTCAAGTCCAAAAATTATTTCAAATTGTGTAACTACTTAAATTTAAACATATTTGCTAATTTTAATATTTTGCAGTCGGTTTCTGGTTTTTTTTTTGTATAAAAAAGTATATAGTTAACTTAATATATCAACCTTAATGTTAAATAAGCTTGGTCTGAAATAGGCGGCAGTAATAAAAATTATCCTTCCTTTCTTCCTCCTGTCCTAAATAATATCCGTCATCCATTCTTACATTCCCCGCCAAAAATAACACACGCCTACAAACGCATGCGCATACCTATTATTGAAATTCATCTTTTTTATTATAAATTTTTATTTTGTTAAATTATTAATATTTTTAGTATCTGTTCCATTTTGATTATTATACATTCTTTAACATAAAACAAGTACCAAAGAACAAAGTAACACTACTCAAATTTATATTTACCAACATACTATATACTCAATGCTAACATAGTAATTCGTTGATTAAGAATAAAATTTATATAAATTCATTCTATTTACTCCCGTTTTTAATGTGTGTGGCTTATTTGATAATTTAATGAATTGCTACTAAACTTATATATTACAAAAGTAACGATACATCTTTCAAATTTTGATATAAAACCCTAATTTACTTTATCTGTTTAAAAATTGACTTCGTTGAAATTATTTTTTACAGATTGCAACCTCGCTCGGAACAGATAAGCTATAATTTCAGCTGAAATGAAAAAGGTTTTAATCAAACCTCATTCATACGATATGGAGATGGTTTTGCGTATTCTTTATTATTTTTATTGTTCAAAAATACCGTTTAAATTGTTTCATGATCCATGATCAATATTAGAAAGTATGGTACCGAATTGACCTTTTAATATTGCGATATATCTTTATCTTCGTTTGTTCCGTTCAACACCATAATTGACATGTGAGAAGGAAATGCCTATTCATTGCCTTTTCAATGAAAGTTGGAAATTTGTATTCCTTGCTTTTAATGCCAAAATCGTAATGTCAGTAACCAACAATTATTTAATCTGTAGCTGTAGGGATTCCATTTAATATTTGACATGTAGAAAGAATGAATGACTTGGAGTGAGGTTAGTAAGTGATTTGTAGAGCCTTGGCAGGTCCAATTTTCGAATAATAGTATATACAATACAATATGTGATATTTATATACGTTCGTCAATCTCCTTCGCATTATTAGGCAAGGGAGACTGGATACAAGTCTCCTAAATCGATTTTTATTGCACTTTTCTGCATTTTTTATGTTTTCTCTACTATTATCATGAAGCAATGAGATTATGCATGAAGAAAATTTTTTGTTCGGTGCTTAATTAAAAGATAGCATGGTAAAATAATTATTTTTATAGTATGGAAACTAAATATTAATAATGTAACAAAATATCCCTAGATATTATAATTAAAATAGCACATTTTTCGACTCACACCAAAATGATCCTAAGAAACGAATAATGCAGTATGACGTAAAGCTGTGGTATTTTATCAGCGAATCGTTTAGCAACTTTTCATAATTATTAATTAATAATAAACAATAATATTTTTGTTGTATGGATTATACAATGATATTGTTTTTTTTTAATTTAATTATTATATAATGTCTTGCGAACCGAACTTTGAATGGCTATGAAACAAATTGAATATGAGCTAACAAATTATTTTTCTTTGTATTTTATTATTATGATGAATAATTATTACGATCTGTCAACCCTGGCAACCTTCCTATTCAATAACAACATGCCCTAAAGCAAATAAACGTTTGTAGAAGGTTATGTCTGTTTTATTAAAGTGAACAGATAAAAGCACAACCGGATTGCTACCTATAGGTACTGCAATAGAAAATGTAAAAATATCTAATAATAATTTTAAACAATGAAAACTATAGACAATTAATCAGTTTTTCTCGCTCTTAAGTAAGCATTTTTTGCTATTAAAAATGAGATGGAGATATATTTGGAGTATAACCACCTCCTTATTCGAAGTCCTTTAATATTAAGTACTCACGTTTTGCGTTAATTCCTTGTGACGTCATGAGGACCGCCAGAATAGTAACCGCTAAGCAAATATGCGCCATTTTAGATCTGCAAAGAAAGTATTTTAATCAGAAATTGCATTTTGGATACCCCCTAGCTGAGATAAATTAACTTGCTTTTATTTTTGATTCATGATATTATTAATAATAATAATAGAAACCTTAATATTTGAATATATAATATATATAATAAATACTATAGCTAATTAAAAAATAGTGTACTCAATACCACACATACTATACAATTAAAATATTATCATGCAGTTTTTGCAGAATCAAAATTAAGAACTTTCAGCAGCAAGCTAAAGCCTTTTAATTATATATATCTCGTTTCAAAATTGTTTTTACACACTAAACGTATTTTTTTCAGTAGGTATGTAAATAACATTTAGATTGTTGATGTAATGATTTCATTATTGATAGATTAATTATAAAAAATGTCTAAATTGACTTGTCCTTATAAGGCATTATTAACTCCAAGAACTTATGTACTTACTGACTTATTGTTTTACTATGTACACTGTTTTATAATGTGGCATGCAATAAAGAATTTGAATTTTGTGTATATGATTTTAAAAATTGTCTAAAACCATAACCTATTTTATTGGAGTACCTAAGATTCTTTTTTTAAATAATGTGCGTTAACTGAGTACAACTAACAGACGAAAAGTAAGTATTCCGAATCCATTTACAAAAATTCCGACGTTCAATTGTTTTACTGTCTCCTTTGAAGTTGTAATAAAGTAATTCTCAATTACGCCGTAAAAACCTAAGCTCTAATAATTCAATTAATTGTTTCTTTTGTGTTTGTTCATTTAAATTGCGGGAAATCGTAGTGGTGTAGGCTTTCACAAAACTTCAAATAGAAATAACGACGCGTTTTGTGCTTTTGAGGGTTCCACGTCTATGTGGTTTGAACCATAACCTAATGTTTAGTCGTATATGTCACCGGGAGCTTATTTACAAATATAAACCAGTTGTAAAATGGTAGAAGTAATCCCCAACCGTTTTGACAAAATTTTGAGACTACTTTTACATGTATCAAACTTTTAAACTAAGCAAAACAATCTAAAAGATAAAATGAAAATGTATAATTTTTTAATTAGCTTTTTCTTTAATCTTTGGCCACACTTGTTTTAGCCTAGAAAAATTATTTTGTGAATTTTGTTTTCATTTCTCGACTATTACATGCTTTATTTAATTTAACTTATAATTATTATTGGCTGTATTAAATTTATATTTTAAAAAACTTTTTGTTCACCTAAACACTCACCACGGTTTTTCTATTAAAGTAATTTGTAGATGAAAATAAAACATATCAAACTGATCGGTCATTGTATGAATGCTGTTTTCATTTTCGTCGTATCGATGAATGCAGTGACGTGAATGAAGGCTTCAATGATATGCAATGTGAAGTTTTGATAAAGCAAACTATTTCCATGGACAATTGATAGCTTTTACAACAAAACTTTGTCGTCGTTATGGTTGTTAATACAACGTAGGTATTTGAATAAGGTTATATTTGTTTCGTTAAAGCATACTGCAATTCGTAGTAACTCGTGATCGCATATACAAGCTAAAGTACATACACAATCAGAAAAATTGACTCCCGCTTATATTTTATAGTTTTTTTTATTATGATTAATAATGCATAAGATACTTGGAAAATCACTTATTTAAACTTTACCTTTTTGACCATTAAAATAGTTTTTAAAAAGACCATTATATTTTGTACTTGCTGAAACACGAAAAATAAATTTATTTTTATCTTTATTTTTCACTCGAAAATAAGGCGCCAAAGTGTATTGATACGATATGTTGGGAGAAGGAAAACTGATATATGCCAAAATATTTTATTTTTCATTTCAACAGTATGGGCAAGACGAGAGTACTCTACATCATCCATTAATTACACATATTTAAATTCTCCTTTTTCTGAGACACTAATAAATTGGCCTTTTTATTGAATGAAGAACAATTATTGACATTTATTTATTTCTTAAGATAGACACACCATCGATAATACAGTACATTTATCAGAGAATTATAATTATTTGTTGTGCAAGGTGAGTAATTACTTGCATTTTTCCTTTTAATACTCGTTCGAGGTCGCTAAAGATATCGATGTCACGATTGTTTATGCTGTTGTTTGCATACATTTAATGGTGAAAACTTACACAAATTAGCTCTCGTAAAGGGAATAAAACTGAATTTAAAACATTAGTCATTTGGTGTCTAGGGAAATGATAATGAAATGATAATGAAAAGTAAATACTGTGAAGATTATACTAGATTGTACTACAGTGGTGTATTTTCCTCAGTTTATACAGTTAACACATAACGAAATGTCCTAATCCACAAAAACCTTTTGCGAAATATTATTGTGGTCCAGTTGGCAAATTATCACGGTAATAATATCTTCTTTTGCTCCCTGCGCAATTTTTTTTCGATTTTACTATCTCTCGAATCGCCTTGCATATGTTAATTCAATACTTTTTCATATAAAGCAATAGCGACGTGTAATGAAAAACTTAAAAACACAGAAATATTTAATTTTTCATCATAATTAATTAAATAAATATATATAATAGCTAATGTTTTTATGGCATTTAACTTAAACTCAACTTACATCATTCACAAAAGTGAAGTTTTATTGTAGGTAAATGGTCAGTAATATTCAAAAAATTTTTTTAATATTGTTTAGTTTAAAAGCTCGTATTTTTGTATTGCAAGCATTTTTAGTGGAAACAATTTATTCGCCTCTTCAACACTAAAGCGACATTTCACGCAAAAATTCGCAGTGAAGTCGCATTTTACTCCCATCACATGTGAGCAAAAGTCATTTAAAATTCGAACGCGGGTTTTTAGTAGGTAATTCGCTACGTAGCGCCAAGCTGTGCAGATTTTTTCATTATTGATATTTTACTAGCCAGGATGCAGGACCTGGACAAGGAGGCTCATAATTTTTAATTTATTTTCAGAAGCACATAATAATCCTCCTCTTTTGTATTTATAACCATATCTTTATGTTGATTATTGAGTTTAAAGTCGTAAATTATATGATAAAAATTATCATAGTAAAACTCACTTAATAAATGCTTTATGTTTTTTTTGTGACATTTTGTACTATATTGCAACAAATATTGCATTGAATTATTTAATCATATCCAATAGTATTTTCGCTGGGAGAGGTGATTCGCGTTTATAACAAAGTCCTTCCAAATGTAACTGAACATTCTTTACACAAATTTACAGTTTATGTTATAAAAATACTGAAAAAGGCTACTCAATAGGCTTCAGTGATATTTAAATGATATGAATATGTGGACCAATTAAATCTTCAAAAAAAAATTATTAACGTTTATAATTTTTACATATATTAATTGTGGTTTTTTTCCATTACTGTGATTGTAAATTTAAAAAAATACAATCTTATACGTATTATTTTTGATTCCATTTCACATTGAAGACTTTTGAAACAATTCTCAATGACGTGTAAAGGTGTGCAAATCTTGCTCAGTTTCTTGCCTCTTCTTCTCAGGACAAGACCCCTCGGTAGATTTATGAACAGAAGGATTATACTCTCGTTTAAGAAGTGTATATAAAATTGAATATAATATTTTGATTTCGAAAAGTTTTACCCAGTAATATGTTTCACACGAAAATAATTTTTTATAGTATCATTCTTTTTCTATTTTAGAACGGTCTATTTTAAACTCACATCCCACGCTCGTGATTCAATCCTTGTCTTCTTCGCTAATTAGCTATTTAAAATCGGCACTCGCATTGTAAAATTACTTTCCCACTTATTGAACAAATGACTAATATCTATTAATAGAAGAACTGGGACCAAACCTATTTCTTTGAAATCGCTAGTAAACCAAGTTGATTTATTTTAGAAAATACTAATTTAAGTATATTTACACCATACATTTTAGAAGTAAAAACAAATAAATTTTTGTGGTTTGAACCACTTCTGAGATTAAGGGTCAATTCACACCTCAGTTTACGCCTGCAACGCAAACGGGCGTGTAAACTAAATACGATCCACCGGGACTGTCTTATTACATTTCACATCTACATGTGGAATCGAGTTAAGCCCTAAAACGGATTTCACCTGACCACATGAAATGCTGGATTTCAGAGAAGCAGAAGTCTAAACTTTACAAAATTTACATTTGGTCACTGTGTTCATTAGAAAGTTAACTTGATTTCATATTTATTTTATTTTAATTATAACAATATTTTTGATATTTACAAAACCTCTTAATTAACTGATGACAGTAAAAGTATATCTTGAGGATAAGATGCGACAATGAGTTATACCGAACAAAAGAAATATAATTTTAAGCTTCCTACTTTCATGTCTCTACGCTGCGCATTTCATGAACGAATTAAATTTAACAATTTAATGAATCTCAAAAAAATATTTTATTAATTTCTTAAGCCACTATTTAGTCCCGGCAACTTTGAAACAATTGAAATGAAATTGTTTCTGTATTTAACCGCTTGATAGGTGGAGTTTTGTTGTATGACTGTAGTATTTTACGGCTATGTTGAATGACTGTTCTATATTCCTCTCATTATAATTTCATTGTATTAAAGCTTTTATAATTGATACATGTTTTAGTCAAGTAATGAAGTATAACTACCAAGTGTACCAACCTAGCAACCAACTAAATAATTAACAAACAGTATTTCATGATATTATTAAAACTGAGTTATTGTTAGTTGTCGTGTTGGTATTGACTTTTATTCACTAATATGATAAATTCATTAAAATTTCAAATGGTTAGCAACATTCAAATCAAAAATGTTCTTTTACACTTAACAGCAATTAGGTTTATGTTTTTGCAAAAACCATGAACACACAAATAAATTATGGTTCCACCGTATGTTTTCGGAGAGTACCATATATTTTTATTTTTGAGATAATATAAATATTTTTCAATAAGATATGGATTGTATTTAGTTGACATAATATTGATTCATTGTGTCATTGTATAAATTATTAATTGTGATAAACAGTGAAATATTAATAAATTGTTAAATTCCTACTACAATGTTAAAATAATTAATGCTTGCCAATAAAATTAATTATGATTATTTTTTTCATATATAATATTTATTATGTTATTTTTACCTTTGAGCTAGTATTTTCTAGTCCTAGTAAAATTTGCATATCGATAAATCAAAAGAGTATACTTTAACCATATTTTTTCAAATTATTAATTCATTATTATATTACTGTCAATGTTTCAACATGTTTTTGGCATTTTTTTTATATACGTTAGGCCAAATAGACTCACACACTATTAAATTATTCGTCTAATATTGACTGTTGGTAAATTCTTCTCTAGGATACATCAAAAGACTAAAACTCTGTTAGGTCATTAATTGCGTTACATATGTTTAGATGTTCTGTTTATTCGACTTTGAATAATTCTAATCCAATCACTACAGGCGTCGAGTACCTAGTCGATACTGCCCGTTTGCCGGACAATTACATTTGTGGCTAGTGACAAGCGGAGTGTCACTGGACGTTTCTGAGTTTCTTATTTCATTAAACGGATATTCCAGACTGATATCAACGACTTTTATATTATATATTATACATTACAAACGTATATATTTTTTTTAAATTAAATTTCGAATCACTAGTTTTAAAACCTGGTAATATTACCATAATACCAAAAATCTAATACATAAAATCCTTAGTGTCATTATCTAGTTTTAATTTTTTTATTTTATTTTTATTAGATGAGTGACAGGGAAAGGAGTCACAAAATCTTTTAGTTCGGGAAGTAGACGTGGCGACAGTGAAGAAGTGACTCCGTAGATCACCACGCATACTCCTGAGTAGAAAAAGCGAGGGAGGGATAAGGTCGAAGAGCTCTTCAGAGCACTGTCCATGGTACAAACGATAAAAGGCACTAACCGACGCTATGTTGCGACGCAATTGCAGAGGCTCTAGGGTGCTCGTTACCTCCGCATCGCCTATAATACGTATAGCGCGACGCTGCAATCTGTCCAGAGCATCGAGAGGGTACTGAGCGGAGCCATCCCAAAGGTGCGAGCTCCACTCAAGACCGGACCTGGGTTTTGTACAGCAGGCATAACTGGTCAGGCCTGAAATAACTACGCACCTTGTTCAGAACTCCGAGTTTCCGCGAGGCGGTCTTGATATACTTGATAACGGACTCGATGTAATCCCTGGAAATTGACTTTAGACTGAATTCAAACCTTTACGGCTTGTATCCTCATAACTTGTACTTTACTAGCGCCCTCATCCCTTCCGATTAATAAATGGTTTAAGCGGCATCTCGTGAGAAAGTTTTTAATTCATCTTACCATGGGGGAGGGTTTTGATTGATTTAATCAAGAAGTTTGTGTTATTAGAGGACTATTCGTTGGATATTCAAAAAACAATGGATATACCGATTAAATATTTTAAAATTCAACCACTAAAATTGTAGTTAATCTTGACCATATCTGTAGGACAATAATTATATCGCTTTAAAAATTGGTCAAAAAATAACACCTGACACTAACTTAGCAATTTCTTTACTTTAAATGTCGGCTTGTTAGGCCTTTTCTAAGTTCATCTGTCTAGCTGGCACCACATGATTGTGTTACTGCAGTTGGAGGAATGATAGCCAGTTCTTCTGTGATTGAGGAGTGTAACTCGCTTCCATCTTTCGGACTCATCATTACTTTATCATCAGGTGAGATGAAAACCACGAGCTACACCGTTAAAAAATAAATTAATCAAATGAGATGAACAAATTATTCTCATTTTAAGAGCAAAATCATGTACTATATTTGATATTACCACTAAAGAAATTTAATTATACACGTTCTCATTAACAACATATCTACTTCTCTTTGCTGGGCACAAGCCTTCTTAAACATGAGAATTTTAATCCTTAATACCACCACGCTCTTCCAATACGGCTTATATTTGCCGTAACAACCGAGAGCAACAGCTTAACGTGCCTCGCACAAGGAGCAGCTCGAGATAACAAATTTGACTTTGTTTTCGTTATCTAAACCAGAACGTTCGAAACACTACGTCAACGATTTCCTCAATAACGTTCTAATCGAAAATAGAAATATTAATATGAATATCTTTAAGCTTCAGGTTCTATAGGGGCAAAATCCAATGAATATAGAATTTAATTTTTTCCTAATATTAAAATATGATTATATTAACGATAATATTTCGATATAATTATATCTGAATTATTTTTAATGATTTCAAATACAAAAGTTGGGTTGAAATCATTGTCAATTGTTTTTAGTAAAACAGGCATACCAATATTTAAAGAACATGAAGTGAATATTTTAAAATGACGAATAAATAATTCATATCCTATAAGGACGTGCACTCAACCAAATTGCCTCAGAATGCAAGTGGGCCGTAGGTAGATGACATTCATATAAACAAGCGAAATAAAGCTTTGCAATGTAATTGGGCTTCTTTTAATAATTGATAATGGACATTATTTTTATCGTAATAACGTGGAATAACGAATCCTTTCTTTTAAGATTATTTGTTGCTTAAGAAGATTATTTTCTATCCGTTCTTTCGATTGACATCAGAAGTTTATTTTTCACATTTGAGTTTGATTCTCAAATTACGTAAGTAATTTTTATAAAATCTTCGAAAGCACTATTACTTGCTTTTAAAATATAATTTATTCTTAAGATACTCTTCATGTCGCATAGCTTTGGGGCGACCTGTATACAGGCTGTATAAAATATGCAGTAATACTCAAGGGAGTGAATAAGATCATTAAACAATACAACATGTATGAGTGTCAAAATAATGTTACATAATAATATTTACTTTGGACGAGTAATTTAAACATTTCATGATAATCTACCGTCGAAAGTTCTCTGAAGCGACGAGTAAAGACTACAAATTCTACCTCAATGGTATTTTTCAGTGTACAGATGCAAATTTTACTGCATTCCCAGTATGATAGCCGGTAGCTGCTACTGGCTGTCAATAAGGTTTAACTGGATTCTTCGTCTTTGTCGATACGTGATCATGCACAAAAGTAAAAATGATACAATTCATTTTCTTTTATGAGTGTACGCAAAGCCGGCTAAATCGGGCCTAAAGGTTAATATTATGAAAAATATTTTGGTGTTTTTTTTTTAATTTGTGTAAGCCTCATCTTATTGAAAGTATAAACTTGGCATGCTTTTAGCTGATGAAAATATTCAAACAGTTAACTACCAGTAATTATTTTGTCAATTTTTTCGCACGGCATAGGTTAATTTAAGAAATAAGTTTGAGTATATTTATCTTATATGTGTAGATAATTTCTACATTCAAAGATTAATATAAGTAGTAATTTAAATAGAACAATTTTCAATTCTGTATCAATATCGTTTTCTACATTCCAAGAGGCAAAGGAATACTTACTTTAATGTATAAACTTGACACTAACTTATTACGATTACAAACACAGTAAGTAAGAATGTAAATATTAGATGACTGGAAACCCAGGTTTGAGTCCCTAGCTAAACAGATGTTTGTGTAATAAACACGGATATTTATTATTCCGGTCATTGTTTTATATAGTTATGTACGTATATTTTTATGTGTAGTAATAAAAAATTGGTAAAGTATTAAATATGTCCTTTCGCTATCTAGCTTCCATAAAACAAGGTCTTAATGGTGACTTTGGTCTAGATAGTGAGTGTAAGAGTATTTTTTGTTATTTTTAATCATTTCAAAAAGCATAGGACGTCATGAACAGCCTGTTGTTGGTGAAAGGCATTCCAAAAAGGAATTAACATATGCGTTGTTATGTTAAAGCACGACCATAGTGCCTCAAAGCTACTTGAGTAAGTATATTCAATTAATATTGTATTCGTATAAACCACTTTAAGCAGTATGTTTTTTTTATTTTTATTTAAGAGCCCGAGAAGCTTATAGACCATTAAAACCAATAAGGGCTGAATGGTGCCTCCTGATATATTTTTGCACCTTACTCTATGTGTAGTAAGGTGCATATCATAGAAAAAATTAACAGTAGAGTTTTTATAGAAAAGTTCGTTTACACGTCTCTACTCACATGGACATGTGATATGTAGGCATACGTGCTCATGAGCCAACAAAACAATTGCGAATATTTTGATACACGTGTTAAAGGAGATTTACATTCTCCAAATTTTAACCACATCCAAATATTAACTTTAGTTTGATTGAATAACATCATAACATCCGCCCCGACTAACGTAAACTTATCACGAGAAATTGAATACTTAAATCTATGAAAATATAAGAGGGATTAAATTTTCTATTGTATGTAAGCATTGGAAGACTCGTATATAACTAAAGGTTAATAATAACAATATGATTGTACTTTCCATTTATCGCTTAACCTGTCGAGATATACAATAAAAAATAAAATAAAAAATTCATTCATAATTCATTCATTCATTTTCATATTTAATTCATATACAATAAAATTTTGATTGGCCATAGTTTTCCGGAACTATATCAAAGCTCTACGAATTCATTCGTATTTTACTAATAACTATTATAATTTTAAAAAAACAGCAAGTATTGATTTTAGTGTCTATCTTGCGATTATTTAAGTTTTATGTCTATTTATATATATTTACTGTAATTATATTTCACACTCTCACACATATTATTAAGGCGAACAGAAGCATCATTAGACCTTGCGATAACAGAGAAATGTAGATAGATATGTATATAAAGATTATAATAAATATTAGCACTTTTTGTACCATGATACTAATTCATAGCACCCTGGAAGTTAGTTATTTTTATATGCCTATTTGATGTACCTACATAATGTGTTGTTCTATTGTTCTTCTTTTATTTGTGTCAGTTCGCCAATATACATTATTTTACAAAGTTTAGAAATATTTCCATTTATTTCAACAGTACTCATCATACAAATATCTGCCTATATCGGAATTCGAACCCGGACCTCTGGCTAAAGAGCCAGGGGTACTCCACCACTCGACGATGGCCTTTTTGACTCCCTGAATATATACCGAAATTCTATTTCGAGACATATATCTGGCTTTGTATTCGCTCAAACTGTATTCATTTATTAAAATCCCTTAATAAATTACTTACATATTTTAATATTAATATTAAAATTGCTTACATATTTTCAAGTGGTCGTTACGATTATCTAGCCTAATTTTTGTAAACAACTAATCGATTTACGATCGACGAGAATCTGATAAAGATATTAAATAAATGAATACGATCATTCGGATAGGTAACTAAATATATCAACGGAACGATAATAATAATTTTGTTTATTTACCACTTTAGTTTTACAATAGCACTTGTAAATATTAAAATAACACAATAAAACATATTAGTATCGATAACAAAAGCTCTGAATGGCCCTTAAGTTTGATTCAATAATAGCAGTGAGTATGAGACATATATTTATTATTATTATTTAAACATAAGTCATATTTTACCAGTATCTTGGACTTTAACCAGAAAATAACGCCTTTTAACATTGTAGCAACTAGATTCTCTTTTTATTTATGTTCATTAATTCTTTAAGTCGTTTAGTTTTAAAAATAAAGCTTATACTTTATACTTTTTCTAATCCAATGGAAATATTTTGTGTATATTTAACTTTTATTTCAACCTAGTTTCTAAGGTTAAAGAAGTATTCCTTGAGCAGTAATATTACAGAATATTCAGTAACTTTTAGTCTTCAAAATATGTAAAAAGTATATTTCATATAAAGAAATAAAGGTATGATTATTTTTTAAATAATTTGGATTTTTCGTGATATGAGTAAAGTTTTACAAAGTCCGCTCTTGCAAAAATTATATGCATAAGCTTTCAGTAAAAAGTTCAGAAAAAGTTATGAAAAACTTTCAAAGAAGTTTGTTACGCTTTTTAACTCTGTTGAACAAGTATTGCTTGGCGAATATTTGTTTATTTTTCGTCCTTTGTTTTATGTATATAGCTAGTTTAATTTATTTTCAAATTTAGAACTCTCCATTTAATTTTAAATCAATATATATTTCAGCCAGAAACTAACTGTCAGTCCTAAAAACAAAAAAAAGGATCCATATGTAATTTAAGTTTCAATACTTACATTACTCCGACGGTGAGGCTTGGTGTTTGTTGATTCGTTGTTTCGTACTCTGGTCCGTTTCAGCACATGCCCGAGCTTTCAGGTAGTGAATGCGTCCTGGCGCGCGGACGAGCTTTTAAACTCCGAACGTAGAGTTAATAATTATGTAGACATGTGAAGGCGTGGGCTTAATTTCGACTTCGATGACGTCATTTCTCTGACTTAACAAAATTTTAAAAGTAAATGATAATAATGAAATGTTTTGTTTCCATTCATCATTTATTTTCACGTAACATTTTAGTCCGTGTCACCTAATTTATTAGAATTGTTATAAAATATCCTCATTTATCAAGTTTAATTTGTTATCTAAGTATTGAAACCATTCTACAATAATTCATACTAACTGCCAAAGTCCTAAGAGTAGAATATTTTTATAAATTGTAAATTATATGCCAACATCTCAGCACTATCAAAAATATATAAAAAATATCTATAATATATTTGCGAAAATTTCGAATTTCCGAGCATAAGTTACATAAAGGCAAAGAATCTTGAAAAGTAATAATTAGAATATAAATAGTTAAATTTATATCTTAAACCTGTCGGGCAGCACAATCCAGGCACAACTAAATTGTAATTGTTTCGAAAGTTCCGGTTCATAATTTTCAATCAAGTCCCAAATTTATAATAATAAAGAAAAATAACTAAAAGTCTATTCTGTCAGTATTTACGTCTATGTTCAGCCCGCCCAACTTTGGCCGACCATTCGCGGCACAGATTGAGACTTGAACTGCGCTAGAGAGGGACAGTCGCGAACCACCCTAATACCCTCTCGCTTTATCTAGAAGTTTAGTCGAAGATCATTCATACTTTGCAGTTTAGTTTTACACACAAATTTACTGTACATGAAAACATAGTTACTTATAAATATCTTTCTAAACATTATCATAAACTTGTTTTTGATGTATATTAACAAAGTACCAAGAATGTATGAATTTTTTGAAGTGGTTTTTAATTTTGAATAATAATAATAAATCTTAAAGTATCTTTAAACTGCCTCGCTGGTCTAGTGGCTGAAACTACCTACTTCAGACCTGTAGGCCCGGGAATAAACTCCCAATGAGAGCAAAATTTTTTTGCTAATAGCAATAAAGTTAACAGCGTTGTTGTGTTCCAGCAATTGGAGGTAAGATAGATCCTTTGTGGTTGAGGAATCCGTGTATTGTTAACTTCCATCTTCGGCCTTATCTTTACTTACTATCAAGTGTGATGGGCAAGAGCTATTTGATTGATGATTTTATTGAATTTCAAATAATCATGGCTTGATAAATGGTTAGATTGTTAATTATTAAAAGTACAATTATACTTTTACGACGCCCAAGTAATAACATTTTTAATTAACATTTGAAAATTGTATCCGTACAATCAGGCGTTAATAATTTTCATTAATCGCTGTTCCATCGTCTCTCTCTCTCTCTCTCTCTCTCTCTCTTTCTCTCTCTCTCTTTCTCTCTCTCTCTCTCTCTCCGCTACATACACTACTGAATACTACTACGACGTTGTCCTTTATTGCTACGATTCATAACGAAAGCTAAAGCAAGTTATATTTGTTGTACAATACTTAGGCTTTGTCTTCGTTGAATGTTTTTCCACCACTGAGTTGGCTTAGTATCTCTTCAGTGTTACTATATTCAGTATGACACTGAATGAACATAAGAATTCATACCTACAATTCACACAATTCAATTTTTGTGTCTAGTTTTCTGGGAGTATATCGCGGCTTCGCGGGTCGTGTTAAGCTCTTAGTCCAGGTTGTTACAGTTTCGCATTTGCCAGCGTAATGGTGTTACGGTACAAACTCCTCATGGGTTTCTCCTATGCAGGAAAACTTGACCCATTAATGTACCAAAAAAAAAGTTAGATTAACCTAACAATTTATCGAACTGTGTTCAAGATGGCAGCGCAATAAATTGTTAGGTAAATCTATTTTTTTTTTGTTAAGTTTTTTTTCTTTTCAGTTTTATAATAGTAGGCAATAAACTAAGTAATTAACTTTTAAAACTGTTGTATTATCAACAGTTCAGCTGTATTCGCCACCCCCGTGAAGTTAAAAAGGAGATAAATCATTTAAGTATGTTGGATCATTTGTATCTTCCGTTTTCCATCGAAATTCCACACTATGCTAATACGGACAGTGTAAAAGCCCCAATCATATGATTGGAGCTGCAATCAGTTGATTATGGTTGTTTTCACTACTTTATTACACAAGGAACCACTCAAAAGGTTTTTAATTACGGCCCGTATTGACTGTTGTGCCCGCGTGCGCCAATATCAGCTTGATCTATGTAAACGATATTGTTGCGCCGTGTCTACCGTCTTTTCTTTGTTAATAAGTAAGTAATTGAGTCAATATTTATTCACAACTTTAGCACATTCATAATTAGTTTTCCATCAAGTAAGATCTAGATATCAGATAGATTTTATGTGATTGATTAAGAAATAAAGGATCTCATCATAAATTCACGTCATGTAATGAATAAATATTTTATTTAAAAGTACGTTATCTATAGAACGACGCCAATTTAGTCTAGTGGTCACTTAGCCCCATATCTACATAGCCAGAGGTTGGCTGGAATCTCGGTCGAGGTAGATATTTGTATGATGAGTAAGAAGATTTGTTAACGAGATATTTATGTTTGTATGATTACTTATTTTATTTATATATTCATATTACTATTTAAATTTGTCAGTTATAGATAACTTATGTTTATCCAACCAGAGTATGCATAACATAAGCTTTTAATAATTCTTAATTTGGGCTGGATAATAGGGGCGTGTGTGAGAATTATTATTATTATTATAGCTGAGACATTTACAAATATGCAACTAATTTTTGACCTTGCTCTTTCATCTCTTACTAACCTACCGGAACTCAATAAGAAAATAAAATATACTAATATATTTTGTTACAGACCTAGGTCTGTATTTTTTTTTTTTCAAAAAGACGAGATCAAATTAAATTACTACGCCAAAAAAACAAAAACGAGAGCATAACGGTGCCTAGCCTCGTAAGTAATATTTTTATTTTTTAATCGAGGATCGATTTAACTTAAGTCTTAAAACTTAATACATTGGGTAAGATTTCTATTGGTTTCGAGTTTATAATACAGCATATTTGTCTCACGCAGCATTTCAAATAAGCTCTTGATCCAATCAACTTAAAGGCGAAGCAACCAATAAACTCATAAGAAAGATTGTAGCTTATCCTCTTGCAACGTCTAGAGTAAAGTGATCACATGAAAACAACTCCTTAGTTGACAACAACTCCTTAGTAACGCGCCGAAAGTGATGATAAAAATGGTATCGGTCCGCCCCGACAACTACTCCAACGGGTAGCACTGCAGAGGGGCTTTTTATTTGCAGTGGTTTATATGTTAGTGGTGTTAAAGCTATTGTAGGTACTGAACCTTAATAAGGTATACGCTGCAGTTCGCCCATACTAGCTGCTCTAGTTTTGCAACACCTGGATTGGCCCTTGACGCTGCCAAACCGTCTAACTCAAAGCTACTGTAACCTAGTCACTTTCATATACCTTTCTTTTCTAGCCTTTGCGTTATAATTGCTATCGTTTTTCGTACCGCTTAAAATTGTTACTTCAAATTGTTTTCAAGCAATTGTAATGTCGCTTCGTAACACACTGTGTCTGAAATATTGCCATATTGCGATTCAAAACTCACCCATTTCAATAATTAATTTATGTTTGACTGGCAGCTACAAAGAACTCAAGCAAGACATGTCATAGACCCTGGTTATAAACAGAACTCAAGAGATATCATAGTCTTGTTACCGCTTACGCGATCGAGAATGAATGATTCATTCAAAATGGCTAAGGTAGTATGTACATGCTGCTCTAGCTAGGTTCACATATGGACTCCTCTATAGACTACCAGAAACGTGTTAGGGGGATACTATCCCATTGTCGAAATCCTCATTCTTTTGTATATCACTAGTCACAGTTCTAACTCAACCGTAACAATTTATTATAGCGACCTTATTTGACTGAAAAAAGCCCTTATCCCAAATGGTAAGGTTAGAACTGTTTTAGAAAAATAGACAATTAATAGTGTGGCAAGTTTACACCCAAAAATCAACCAACTTAATCCAAAAGAATATAATGAAATTAACCAACTCCACAGTAAAATACCGCGCAAATTATATATGTACACGTTTCAACACCTACAAAATTACTATGCAATCTATCTATATATTCACCTCGTTCACTCAGCTCATGAAGATGACCCTATTATTGTAAGTTTTATTTAAAGGTTTATTTTGGTCACCCAAAGTGATATATACATATAATAACCAGCCAAACATTATATACTGACATACCTTTAAAGAGCGTACCTGGTGAATTGCTCTGCAAAACCCAGATTTCTCCCTTGAAGGGAGGAGTTGCTCAGCAAAACCAAAATTTCCCCGGGGAGGTTTAGTTTGTATTCTCATTGTCACTTTGATGATGCACTGGGGGAGCCCCCTATACACCAGTCGCTTAGCCAGTGTATGTTTACGAGGAATCTAGCTGAGGATGAAAAACTGCTTCTAGATTTAAGCATTACTTAAACGCTTTTTTACGACGAGGAATCTCAGCTAGATTCCTTGTCGTAAAAAAGCAAAAAATAAAACTTCAGTTGAGCGGGATTTTTCCACAGAACTTTTAATAGCTAAATGCAAAGTAATCATTATATACTACTATATATATATTCAAGGAGAACAATTTACCGAAATATATATACCCTTATATATATACCCTTAATTCAGGTTTCTGATATAATACCGGCAGTATTAACTAGAATTCTGATCTCAAATCAAGAGGTTCAAGTTTTGAAATGAAATTCAATCCTCGGGCATGGTAATAACGATTAGTTTTAAAATTAAACTTAATTGATTTTAGTTCTAAAATTTAACATAGAAATTCATAGAACGTTATTATACCAATTGATAAGCGTTAAAATCTCTCTAACGCTACAAGGGAAATTATAAAATGGCGCTCCACTTTTCTATCTCTGTACTGCGACGAAATATTATAAATCTGTGAGGGTGCAAAGTGATTCCGAAGAGCCTACAATTTGCATTACTGTTAATATTTACATTCAGCCTGTATAATGCATGATAATTGTCCAGCAAAACTTCCAGAATGTTCGAAACTAACTGATTTTTACCCGAGTCCGCTTCTGTGAGATCGAGTTCTGAAACTGGACGATTAAATTCAGAAATTTGGTAATTGCCATAAACGTTTGCATCTCTCGGCGATTGTTACAATTATTATATCCCGTTACAGAACTCATTTTGTATAATTAGTAAAATTTTAGTATCTTAACATTCAATTATTTTACGCATTGTATTTAGAATTATGAACCACTTTTTATCTTTTAAAGTCTTAGAACTGTCTGGATTATTAATCAGATAATACATACACTCATTTCCTGTATTAAAAAAAAGTATGTATAATATCAAAAACGAACTATTCATATTCGCCGCTGTTAGCAGTCGCTTCGGAGTTTCTTTTGTTAATAATTCCTAAAAGGTCTACTTTCTGCATAGTAACCCTCACAAGATCTTTCAAAATCTTCCTTATGTCTTCATCTTGGGAAATTAAGCTTTTTATTCTCTCCTTTGTGAAACCATCTCTCCTGACTCCGTTAAGAAGGATTTGGTTTTGTTGAGGATTCAAATTTTTTTTTATTGATGTATTTATAATCTGTGGTTGAACTGAAACATGACGTGATCCTTTAAGAGGTTGTGAGTGAATAGACTCAAAATCCGGTTCCATCTTTCTGTTTGAGTAAGACTGTTGTGGATCACCACATCTGTTATCACAAGACATACTGCAGCACATTTTCGGAAAGAAGCATTGAGGCTGTTCCGTCACCGGCATTCCACCGCGAAGCCTTTGCAGTACCATCTGCTGTTTTGGCTTTTGTTTTGTTTCCTTATAGTACAATAAGTTTTCTATGCTCTCCTCCGACGAGGAGTACTTCCTCGCGAAAACTTTAATTATTTGCAGGCTCAAAATCATCTAAAATATATGAGTTGAAATTTAAAAGATATTTTTATAAAACATTCCAGTGCATTTTTTTGTATTTTAATTTCACTGGGTTGTACCAAAATAAATTTTAACGTGACGAACCTACTTACCATAAAAAATACCTTCATTATTAAAATGAGTCGAAAAATTGGCGTCTTACAACTACTCCATTCGTGTTATCGCTGCCACTCGATTAAGGAAGTAATCTGATTGTTTTAAAAATAGTTTTCAAACAATTGTAATGTCGCTACGTAACACACTGTGTTTGAAATATTGCCATATTGCAATTTAAAACTCACCCATTTGATTAATTAATTGATATTTGGCTGTCAGCTACTAAGCAAGGCAAATCAAGCAGGACAAGGCATAGACCCTGGTCATAAACAGAACTCACGAGATTATCATTTCAAATATAAAAATATTTGATTATAAATATGACTAGATCTTAACCGGCTTTACCATCCGCCAAGACCTTCTTAGTAATTATCAAGTCTGCTCACAAATTTAAAAAAAAAACTGTTTTTTTTAAATAAGAACAGCATCTATACTACAAATTCAGCCTATCAAAATTTTATGTTATGATAAAGAAAGCCCACCTGTAGGTAAGTGCTATAAGAAATTATAATAAATAAAACTAACTCGTGTTGAATACAATATTTAACAGCTGGCTAGTGGAGACCGATTTTAATTATCTATTATAATTTAAATTTGTTTTCATTTTTAAACGCATATTTTTTTTTATAAATTTGGTTTGGAAGTACGCCATCCTCCGCAATCGACAGCTAACGTTACGCACGTTCATAACGGCTTTGAATAAATATTAAAAAATTTAAATTAATTAAAGATTCTTTAATTTTATTACAAGGGGATATGTAGATCATAGTATGATCATAATAAGTCTTCAACATGCATCAACACAATACAAAACGCAATTTAAATAATAATTAACCTATTTATTTTCGAACTCCAATATCAGTTTATTTAGGCAGAAGTCTATAAACAAATGATTTGCTCCCTCGAACTCGAGTGTTTGTTTCGTTGATATGAAAGTAATGGTGTAAGCCATCATGCTTATCTTCTTTAATATATTTCACTTGTAATAATTCCCACGCGCTTGAACGTATGTACAATAAATATTATTATTTTAGGTAACATAATATTTATATGTGGTAGTGAAATCCTACAATTCCACATGTCATACCTTCCAGAACCTTGTGAACAAACTTTGCAAACAGATTTTTAGAACAAACAGATTTTTTTTAATTCTTAACGGGATAGCTCCTGGCCCAGGAGTGAAGATAAGGAGGATAAGGTGAAGATAAGGCCGAAAATTGAAGTGAATTACACCCGGATACCTCAACCATAGAGGAACTAGCTATCTTACCTCTAACTGCCGGAACAAAACAATGCTGTTAACATTATTGTAATGGCCACAGACTTCACCATCTTAGTTAGGTACTTAGCCAGAAAGACTTTAAAAAGCCCTACTACTAACCAAACTAAACAGAAATTTCCGCCACCAGTGGCTATTGAACCCCAGATCTCCAGATCTGTAGTAGGTGTTTGGTAGTGTAGTTGTGTAGGTGTTAAGCGTAGGTGGTGTTAGGAAGTCTCAGTCACTAGACCTCAGAGGCTGTTACATCTATGAAATGGACTTACCTATTTTTAGCATTTTGAAAACTGTCTGTACTTATATGGAATACAATAAATCTATCAAATGTATATATCGATATTTTACACAAATTACACATAAACTATCAAAGTAATTGTTCTTTTATGGTCTTTTTTTATCTGTTATGCCATGTTATGGTTATGCCAAAAATAATGATTACAATTCGTCAACCCTGTAATCTTTACAAGGCAATTAAAGTACTAATATGACCATTAATATCTTTGGTCTCTAGAATCTCAACGCACTTGCAACATTTTTCTTATGTCCATCCATCTGTTTTTGTGTCATTAGTTTGACACAAAAATAAACCTATAATTACATATTTATGACTGGCTTGCCGAGTAGCCAGTACCCTGTACTACAGACTACTAAACCAGATGACCTGTGGTATGCTCTGAAGAGCATAAATATTTGAAATTGATATTGATAATTGATTAAATGGAAACGTTGACGTATGAGTAAACGACAAAAATTAGGTAATATATACATTGCACACTTAATAGATAGTTATAATAATATATAAGATTAATATTACGCCTAGGGTACTCTACAACTATACGCTTCATCACTCCTTGCCACCAATGATTGGTTTCATCAAGAGAATATATATAAAATATTGATTGAGCCTGTAGGACATTACTGGAGTAGTTTGAATGGTATTTACTAACGTTTTTTATTAACTGGTTGTAAAACTAGAGTATTGGAAAACACCACTATTTCTAAATGTGCTAAGACTCAATCTTCAATAGTTTAGAATAGAATAGAATATATCTATATTGTACATCAGCCAATAAAGAAATAAATTGAAATAATTGAATAAATTTAATCATTTTTTTTAAAATTGAAATTATAAATATTATAACTAACGCCTCTTAAAATATATATCTCAATGTTACAAAACAGAAACTTTGCTTGAATTTACAGAGACATAGCAACACAACTCGGCCCAAACAAACGACGCTTACATATTTCGTATTTAGAATATATAACGGATTTGCAAAGCCAAAAAACAATTTAAAATTGCTTGACTTTGTTATTTTTAGATACCAGAGATAGCACCTGATTTAGTTTATACACAATATGACGTATCTCAACACAATTTTAAAAGTTCAAATCTAACTATAATTTAGAGTTGCCATTTCCAAAAAAGGTTAGCTAAGCAGCTCACAAATAACTAAATACATTTTTGTTGCTTAATTTAACCCAAAAAATATCTGTTTCCGGTTTTTTAATGCAACCGTCACCCACCAAGCATTTAGCTAGCGTGGTTTTGGTCTGGTGTTAGTATGGTGTAAACATCTCATTATATATGCTCAGCTGTGAGACGTTTAAAAGCTATTGATGATAATTTAAAAAAAATAAAGTAAGTACTTTCAAATATTAGAAAATTATATTTGTTACTTTGTCCATAAGAGAAATAAAATTTTAAGTTTATATTTGTCCTTTTTTCCTATAATGGCTTCTCTTCTTGCATGAATTCTACCAGTCAGGTTTGCGATACAGGAGTTGTATCCGTTCGCGTTTATTACGAGTTTTCAAGAAGCCTGCAACAAAACATTTTATATATAAATATACAAATAATAAATGGTGAAAATACATACGTATCTATAATCTACTACTTAAATAACATCTCATTTAAAAATATTTTAGATTAGGATACTCACAAAAGATGTGTTCCAGGATTCCTCCTCGAGTCCACATACGCAAGAAAATCAGAGATAATTCTACGTTTAACAAAATACGTCGAAAGCGGACTAAATATTTGACATGCCTTGCTTCTTAGATTCCTTAAATTTGTAAAACCAATGACATTCCTGAGGAATATTAACTTTAAGGCTGCTTAAAAACGACCCTTGTTGAAGCTAGAGTCCGTCCACATGGAGGATCACTCGGTATTTAAGCGTGTCTTAGGCAGTGATAAGTCCTGGCCAAATTGTCTGTAATGAGATAAGCTTCCTGTGTTGATGTCATTTTTTTTAAAAACAACAGCCTTATTCCCTTCAATAACACTATGCCGTGGAATTCATGTAATTGCAATTTCAATACCTTGAAAATGACAACGAAATATCCACATGTTTATATCTAAAATTATGGGTGATTTAAGTTTGAAATAGAAGTAACAGTTTCAAGTAATGTCTTCCAAGCATCTTTTATAGTCAGAAAATATTATAAACTTATCTAATTTATGAGATATTATATTTAACAGCCTCCAATATTGCTATAGCTTCTCCCGTGAAACGGAACAAATAGTTTGAAGTTTAAAATTTTATTTAACATTTGGATATCAAAATATTTCTAGTACCACATATTTTAGAAGCATCTGTATATACAGGTAATGAGTTAGAATAGTACTGATTTAATATTGGATGTTTATCCTTATAACATTTCCTAAGCGAAAGCAACATTAATGTCTTATTTCTACTCGCCCTCAAAAGAGCTGTTTTATATGGGTCCCGTTGCAGGTAATTTATAAAAGCTTTTCTATTTACCCAGCTGTAGTTAGCAGACTACACCACTAAACAGGGGTAATACTTTTGTTCGCTGCCATTATAATAATGAGAAGGCAAAGGGGCAAAGACTAACTTTTGTTTTACAGTTTCAATTTGACAAAACTATTACTATAATGTTGTAATATTTCCCGCAATAATGACCAGATATGAAAATATGTAATTTCTTGTTAAAGATCGAAAATAAAAACAATATCGGACGGTTGGAGGTTGGTGCTGTAATCAAGGAATCTTACAACCTACTAGATGCATTAAAACGGCTTGTGTCTTCTTAAAGTATTAATGCACTGTACTGGATGTAGTACTCCTATAAGGCAATTTTATTTTTCACCAACCCTTTGCTTTTAAGAAGGGATTTCTAAGCATTCGTGGTTTGACGCTGATGTATTATTTATTAATTTATTATAAAAATAAAAATTCATGTCTTTTTATATGAACTACCTCAATATTATTGCAAATTTCAATTTCAATAACGCCAATTTCCGCATTAAACAAATAGATTAAGACTTAGTTTAAGAACATTTAATATTTACATTGACATTACAGATTGAGTAACCTTGTTTTGTATTTGATGTTAAATGTGGATGCAAACGCGAATATAGCATTGTCCTCGATATCTTTTTGAGCCAATATAGCATTCATTCATATCTGATCACTAAGGTAGCCTTTCTGATGCTAACTATAATTATAAACCTAATTTTATCTTTGGGCAAAAAGAGCTGTAAACCCTCTAGCTTAGGATAAGGCAGCTCCAGGACACATGGACATAGATTTTCCATAGACATCACAACACGCTCGACAAATCTTTGTTGGGAAGAGTATTCTTTTGAAAGCTTATGGTTTATGACAAAATGTCCTGAGACAACTCCAGTTAGAAGCGAGCCTGTGTTAAACCATTTGCGTAGATGTGTTTACTGAGATAAAAAGACATAATATACAAGTAAAGCATGTCTAGAAAAATAAGCAAATAGTGTAGTAAATAGGATTACCCTGGGAGCAAGACATTACTTTTTCTGAATTCTTAAGGGCTTAACTCTTCACACAGCTATGATGGAAATCCAATCTTCAGACTCTGGATAAAGCAGTGGTAAAAGTAGGAATAACTTTAGTGTCATTACACAAAGACAAATTTAATTCAACCGGAACTGTAGTCTAGTGGCTGAGACCATATACTTCAAATCTGGAGATCTAGGATTCAATTTCTAGTGGAGAAATTTTTAGTCTAGGTTAGGATGTTTGTAGAGCTTTATCTATGTCCACCATCCAAATTTTAACAATATAGATGTCACCGGCTTGTCATCTGTATATCGAAGGATAAAATCAAATAATTAAATAATAATCTTTGTAATTTGCGTACACACACAGTTAGCTGAATCAAAGTTGTTACGTTGAAATAGTACAAAGGTTATTTGTTATTTATTTCGCCACTTTTTGAAAATGGTAACTAAATAATTGCAATATTATTTAACTTTTATTATAATTAATTATAATAATTTCTTTTTTAAATTTAAAACATTTTCTCTTGTACTGAACCTTCGTTTCCTCCGTGATTAATTCACAAATGCAATGGATAGTTTATAGCGTTACCTAGACGCGAACGAAAGGTCAACTAGATATAAAGTATGTAAGTGTCTTTAATACGTAAGTATATTATCTATGCGTTGTTTGATCATACACCATACTACGGTATTGGGAAGTCTATTTACTTTACTTACCGAAACATCGATCGGACACGTGTACACAAATGCGTACACAAATTCGTAAACAAATATTAATATATCCTTAGCCTTGCCCATACAATGTTATTATTTCGTAATCGTTCTTAAATTTTAATTTATTGCTAAGAACGATTACGATTACAGTTAAAGTTTACTTGAAACTAGCAAAGCGAAAAGCGTCAATTTCTTTTGTTGTGAGGATTTCTGCAATTGCATCCTTTTTCAATGCTCAATTTTGATAGTATTTTAAAGAATGGCTAACGACCAGTCAGCCCAGTGTTTGTGTCAAACATAAAAAAATCACTTATTGCTTATTGCTGTAATACTGGAATTCTGGAGACAGGAGATGAAATTCTTCCATTCTATATAATAGAAGGATAGGCCTTTAATGGATTTAATCGGAGCTGAAAATGTCATCAATTTGCGAAGACCTCCCGCCCGAAGAAGAAGAAGAGGTTTATTTGCACCAGAGAAAAGCAGTTAAGTAAAGCGTGGGTATTCCTGAACACAATCCCAACTGGTCACAACTGTAATATAAATTATTTTTAATTTGTTCATAAGTCTAATAAAGGTAGTTATTAATAAAATAAGTTGGTTCCCAATTACAAAAAAAAAGAATTAAGTTTGTCTCGTAGTGATCTCTGACTTCCTCGGCAGGTATTTTGTTTTTTATTTTATTTTAAAATTTTATTTATGAACTTGTTCGGTCATCAAGTTAACCTTTAGTGAGTCATTGCAATAAAATATCTGTTGTTCTTATTGGGAGCTTTTATTTTAATATTGTTTCTTTTAAACTTTAACATTGCTGTGACTTAGATTGAATTATTTTATCAGTAAATTTTACAACGGCAAGAAATAGGTATGTGTATATAATCAATCGCTACATCGTAACACACTGCCACAACAAGCAAGTTATGCAACATGCAGGTTATTAGTTTAGGTACACAAAGATTTATAATAAATATCATTTTAGTTCAATCAATGTTGCTATTACCATCTTATAAAAAGTAATAAATTAATATTTAATTATAATAGAAAGAACTATGACCATTACACCATTTAATATTTCTAATGGCCGCAACATAGTTGCGAGACATTTGTAATACAGAAGACTATAATATTTCCGCGAAATTAATGCATACAGAGCATAAAATTACCCAAGATCATTGAATAAAATTAAACTCTCTCGGAAGGCTGTGCGTGGCTTCGAAGCGCAATGCCATTTGTCTCTGCGAGAAAAAATGTCGGATCATTGTCCGAACGGCGCGCATGCTCCTCGCGCGTCTTCCCGCGCTTTTTGGCGCCATCTTTAAAAAAGTTGGTAAATAAAATTTTGCAAATGATAACGAGAATACAAAATCATAGCGAAAACTGTGTTTAAATCCTAAAACCTAATTTTGACGATATTGCTTTTAAAAAATGCAGACTAATAAAAACTGTGAAATGACTTGTTGTGTTATCAAAAAAGGCAGAAAATTTAACAGTTTACGGAACATCTATGCGGGCCTGATAGTGTTTTATGTGCCATCGGTGTTGTGTAATTCAGGTGAGCCCTACATAGTAGACAATGCACCTACATGCGAGCAGAAGAGTACGCACAACAAAAAACCAAAGTTCTAAAAGCAAACTTCAAGGAAATTGAGTTCAAAGAGATAAATTGGGAAATAAACAGCTTAGCTTAGCTCACTATACAAAATTAATATTAATTACAATTAATAGAAAGAGCTGTAATTAAAAAAATTAAATTAAATTTTTCAAATAAATTCGTCTGTAAATAATAGAACTATAATACAAACCTAATAACACAGTTCGAGTCTCAACTGTACTTAATTAAACTTTTAAAAAATCTGAAATTATAATTTCAAAACGATTATTAGTTTTTTCATACTTTTGTATAAAGACACTGACTTGATTTTGATAATTTGATATTTTTAGATAATAACCACACTGATTACCCCATATCATCAGATGGTATAGTCTTTTTTTTAAATCCTGTTTCGTGGTTCCCGGGACAGTATCACAAATGTTGGCAATGAACTCTGCTACAAAATCAATATTTCGGATAATTAAATAAAGGTATTTTTTACCCCAACATTAAAACAGAACAATAAATAACTGCAAATCTATACTAACTTAGCTTATGAACCCGTGTCATGAATTAAAACATTGTGCTATGAAAATTCCAGAAAATTATTTTTCGTATCGCTGCCAATGCACACTGCATTGTAATTGCTACAATTTCTACAACCAAGATCTTTGACGAAGCCATTCCGTTAACCGTTCAGACCTCTAATAAAAATTACTTTCTATTATTACGAAAAAATGTGGCACTGACATGAATTGTCTTACATAGAAGTCATCGTGGCTAAATTTACGACAGTAACTATTTATGTATTTTAAAATACTTCGGCCGTCTAGTCGAGTAGTTAGTACTCCTATCTATGTTTCGAATACTGGTAGGGGCAGATATTTTGTATTAAGAGTACTACAATTTATTTACCAAGCGTGGATGTTTGTGTGTTTTTTCAGATATTTACGTGCATATTACTATCTATATTTCTCTGTTGTCTAGCATCTATAACAAAAGTTCTTAATGATGCTTTATTTTGACTCGATAATAAGTGTGAATGTGAGAAATATTATGAAATTATTTATTTCTAAATTGTATTTTCTATATTAACTTGTACCAATTATAATTTTTTCTATTTATAAAATAAATAAATAACATTAAATTAACTATTTGTGATGGCAAAATGCTCAGGCAGTATGTATATCGAATGATTATATTCACTTATGGTCTCCTGCTACTGCTTTCAACATGGCGGAGTTTTGCTCTGCTTAATTAAAATAGAAAGTATGTTTTTGGATAATATATTATCAATAGCCAGGTCCAAGTACTGTTCACCGACCTTCCTACATGAGAGACACATGTGGGGTTTGGGCCACCACAGTCTATAACGCCACTACGGTGGCCCAATCCAGCTTGGTGAGTGAGAGCAGTTGCCGTAACAACTGGCACCAACCAATGAACGTGCCTTCTGAAGCACGGAGGAACTCGAGATAACCACTTTTAATTGACCCATCTAGGGACCAACAATAGCAAAAGTTGCTTTGTTTCCGTAATCAAAACCGAAGCGTTCTTACCACTACACCAACAAACTCCTCGGATACTATATGTCTTATATAATAAATTTTACTATTAAACCTTCTTAAAAAAAATTAACAAATCAACCGTTTAAAAATCTATGATACGTGATATCTTATCGGAACAGGATTTTGAAGGGTATTGGGCTTAGCAGGCAATGACTATCAGTCGACTGAAATTCATTAATCCATCGTTACACTTCCCATAGGACAATTTCATCTCGGTATCATTAGAAAATATACATATTATTTTGTAGTCATATTATCAATACGACACTTATCCGAGGCTACAGTGGAAAACGTCTCGTACTCTCGCAACGGAACGCCGACTTCTGTAAATGATACCCATTAACTCGATTACTCAACGCATTTCCGATGCGATCGCGATTCAATTCCTTGTTATAGAAACAAAGACATGTCTTTTATTGGACGATGTTAAAATTAATTTAATTATCCAACGATTAATTTAGTTTTTATATTTTTGGGTATTTGGATCTAGTAATGATAATAATATAAGATATTTTATATTTTGTAATAATTACGCATAAAACAAGCTTTTTATGATAGATAATTTTGATGTGAGCGAATGAATGTAATTATAATATTATAGTTAATTTGTTTATTATTATAATATTAATTAATTATTTCTGCGTATTACCAGTGCTAAAAAGAACTTACCCAAAAATTTCTTAAAATTCAGTTGGATGATTTCATTAATAAACACTGTTACACGAGATTGTTATATATTAGATATGTTTGTAGTTAGCTGAAGGGCTCACCGTATTAGTATTCAGAGCAAGTTACCATAATGAGAATATTTTGATGCCATAAGAGTATTATGGTATTTTACAATAAAGCTATTAACAAGTGGTCATGTTACGTTGTATTTCCTTATTCCGGTTATCCACCATATCACGTGACCTCCAACATCAATCCTTCTTTATTTCTTCTACTCAGCATGTTTTGCGGTTTTCAAGTTCACTTGGCCAGTTAGTTTAAGTTTTTTGACATTTAAATTTCGACCTTTTTGGACTGTTGGTCATACAAAATAATTATTACGTCCAATATGTAGTTATAACACCAGTTAAAACCCAAGATTCAAAAATGTTAATCACACATTCTCAGCCTAAAAGTATTGTAAACTTTTAGGCAATCAACGTCTTGTTTAATATATGTTTTGTAAAGTAAATGTATAAAATAATTAGAGAACTAAACATTTGAAAAATAAATAGTCGATTACCTTTTAACATTGTTGGTAAATATAAATAAACAAGCAATATAAGTTGAATGGTAGTTTTAGAGCTGAATAAAATTAAGCTTTAATTTATTTCTAATAAGACTGTAATTAATAAAAATAACAGTACACTCCTTTAAAAATCATCACATCTAGACGAGTATAGTTATAGCCCAAACTATATATATATACTGAAAAACAAAATTAAATATGATTCATACTTTTATATAAGAAAATAAAAAATATACTTCGATAAATATATTTAAAAAACCATGGCCCAAGAATAAATATACCTCGGGGCCTCGAACACGGGAACCCTGGCCGAGTAACCTATAGTTAGGGGACTGACCACGTTAAGTAAATGTTATGTAGGCTGTCCTCATGAGGACCAGATGTTCTTCCATATATATAGCAAGTATTCTAGAAGTCATTCCACGTGCTTCATTTTCCATTGTAAAATTGCCCCAAATGCCTACGAAAGAAAAAAATTAAAAGTTCACTCACAATCCCACAACGGCTGCCATATAATAAACGATAGTAAATAGTGGTCAGTACACAAACACAGCATACTAATACTAATAAATCTCCTCTCAGCATACTAACTGCCGCTTATCGACAATTCGACACCTTTGAGTCAATCTCCCACAAAGGTCACGGACCTTTTATTATTTTCCGTTGCCAAATAAGTGAGATATTTTATTCTTAAACTTACATTAAAAAGTTTCTAACTGGTTTAAAAGCTCAATGTATCGTTTGTCTAACTTATAAATATATAAATAAAAATTAAAGACGTCCTCTATTTATTTACATACTATTACGATTCAGTTTAATTTATTCAATTTTAGAAGGTATATAAGTTCTTTCGTAGCTAACACGTTGGACCCTAACACCTGAATTAAATGGCATATAAGTAGTTTTTAATTATCTTGCTAATTTTAATCAAAATTTCTTAAATCACAAAACTTATTTATGTGTCTAATCAAGTATCTGTCAACCAAGAATATAATACAAGTTCTAATTCAATTCATAATAACTAATGTTTATATGCACGCGAGCGAAGACTTACAAGTTTAGTGACTAGTGCCATTGAAAAAAATAATATTTGGCTACAATTTACCTTTATAATAGATGCATAAATTCAGTCATATTTTGACGGCCCTCTGGTCGAGTGGTCAGTAATCCTGTCTACTTAGCTAGAGGTCCCGAGCTCGAATTCAGAACCTAAATATCTAAATATCTAACAAATAATATATTATGATATATTTACCTGATGAAAAGTAATTACCATCGCCTATACACGTCAATGTAAGGGAATCGCTTTCTATTGCTAAAGCTTTGACATTCTGTAGAATAAAGATATTAAAACATCCCATGTCTTGTAATTATAATAACTACCCATTTTTTGTATTTTTCTGGGCTCACCTAGTGTCTCATAAAACTGGCACTGGGAATACCCACTAAAAGTCCCCGGTAACTCTTTTGCCCGTCGCGGGGGTGACCCGGGTTCTGCCGAAGCAACTCACCAGGTCAATGTTTACTACCTTCCCATTCATATCCGGCACTAAGCGAACTACTTCAAATCATAGTTAACATTCTTATCATTTTGTCACGTACCAATGTGATATGTACCATTAACATTAAATTTATTGAAAATACCTTAATTAAAAACAATAAAATAGGTTACTTACATCCAACTTAAAATGATCTTTAAAACATACATCGATGTTTACATCATGCCACAAATTGTCAAATCATCATAACTTTCTATAAAATCTTAACTATACGTTAGTTATCAATAACTAGAAATCGTCCAACAATCGCCAGCGAGTTATTTATACTAATTACATCGCACCATCATAAGAACCAAGTAAATAATTTTAGGGAAATTTCTTATATATACTTACATATTTATACATTAATGGTGTAGAGGCTATAACATACCGCTACATGAGCAAATCTATATAGTGTAACCAAGAAAAAGTTTATTTGCTAAAAGTACTACAAAGTTATCACAAATAATTTATTTAAATAATGTTTTTTAAAAGGTTAATTAAAATAAAGCTATACCGGACTAAAATCTAGTGACTCACCGGAGGTCTATAACACTACAAATCGGCACTCCTTGACCTTCAACAAGTCGGTAAATTATAAATACAGCATATTACAAGACAAAACCTGCTTGTAATTGATAGTTCATAGGAGACAATATGCGTAGATAGCTAGTGCAACATGTGACGTACTGCCCTTGCCACCTCCAGTATGCCCACCCAAAAATGCCTATCTGAGAGGGAACTGTAGTCGCATTGCTAGCAATTGGAAGCCCCATTAGTCGCACGTTCTGCGCGCTATGCCCATTTCAACTTATCAAACCACCAGTGATTTTATTTCTGCAAATACTCAATGTTTTAATCCGATCAAAGCACGTTGAGACATCTTGAACTTGTTTACAATACCTTACTGAGCGACAACGATTCACTGTAAAAAGAGTAATAAGAAACCGTTCTGCGTAAATCAATTCCGTCGCTTCCTTTGATTATTAATGCAAGCAAATTTAAACCGAGGTCCTAAGTATTAGCATGTGGAGCCTAATGGACGAAATAACCGCCAAGGCTGGTTTACATCTAAATACACCTAATTACATTTTTCTAGAAAACCTTGATATCAACCACAAATTTGTTTTGGTTTATGAGTGTTTACTTTATAATATTTTTTTTTTACCTTAAACAAGGTTTAAATATTTTCCCCTCGTTGAAAATATTTTACAATATTGAATACATTTGTAATAATTGGCTAACTATGAGCTCCACACAGACCAGTTGAAGGAACCACCTTTTTTGTCCCTCTAGAAACGCCCACCCTATCTTGTAACCAACCAACCAACTAAACTATACGGTGCACATCTTCCGCCTAATTTCGTCCAGGGAAATTGAGTTTTTCATTCTGTGGCGAATATGATATTCTGTTGGACTACTCCTTTCATCATTCTTAAGGGATCTGACGATAAACGTCCACGCTAGGGAAGCATCTGTCACATAATCTTAAACCCAACAAACCTTGAAGGCGTTTTACGCTTTAAAATTGTTAGCGAACAAACAGATAGAACTTTACATTCTTTAAATGAAGAGATAAAAACGTAGATGGTCGCGCCGGACCACTTTCCATGGTCAGCCGGTCATTACAGCAGAACGCCGCGAATCGTTTGCATCAAACTGCTTTCACCTACGTACTTACCAAAAATTGTTTCTCGTTACTAATTGTTGATGGAAGCCAAATAAAATTAATTGTTATACGTAATGCAGCATATTTTATTATACCGTTGTTATTTAACGTTATGATAGTTTTCTACTACTGGTACTGTATTCTCGTTCAAAATTAAGAATATTTATTTTTAGGATACATCATAATAATGACGTTGCAGCGAATTATTTTGTTAAAAAGTAGCACTTTACAAATGTCATTAATTTATTATTAAAATATTATTTGTTTCACTATTTGTATACTTTTTGAAAAATTTTAATTTCTCACACAGCCTTACATCTTGCATCATTAAGAATTTGTATTATGCCTACTGCAAGTAGTAGAAATATTTAACAAAGAAAAATATCTTTTGTCGTTATAAAAAAAAATATCCTGGTAATATCTGAACAGATACATACCATATTCAAAGATTTAAATCTTCGACCATTTGTATGGATTTTGATTACAACTTTACTTTAAAATTTTGCGTAACACAATGATTAATGAAAATATGTTTTATAATGTCAGGCCAGATGTGTCCATAGGGCAAAATAATTAAATTTATCAGTAACTCACTCAAAACGCGTCGGTCAACTGGAATGACCACAATATCTCTTTTGCTTAAAAAGAGCATTTCCAGCCGTATTTTCAAAGACATTTTAAAAAATTTTATTGAGTAATATTTTGTGTTCCATTATTCGTTGGACATGAATTACATCATATTTATTATAGAACAGAATGGACGAACTGTCGTTATTTGAAAATAAACAACAATGGAAAACTGGAACAATTTTAAATAGAAGAAAACACGATAATTTCTTACCATCCATTGATACCTACATAAAGGTAACATCCATTGTTAGTGTACACGTGTCTAAGATAGTAGTTATTGTAAAAAAACTTATTGTATGGTTGATTCATTCAAGAATGTAATTTTAATTAATATCAGACTTCAATTTTTAAGTTCAAGGTTAAGTTCAAGGCTGTTTTAAAGGTTGTTTAATATTTTATTATAAACTGAGCGTACATAAATTATAAGTGAACATGGATATTTAAGTTTTAATAAAAATAATATTAGGTCGGGGAAAAAGTCGCATATAGTATGTATAAACTAGTAATAAAATATCTTTGGCTGTACTATTTGTATCTGGCTGGTTTTCGTGACATTAAAAAGGTGACATTTCAAAAATAGAATCAAATTAGGATAGTTTTGTTTCCCACTATTTTTCATTTATTTTTCTTTCTGTCAAAATGAGCGAATGGAATAAAGAAATTACATACATTTTAAATTTTTATTACATAAAAGGAAAAATGCAATGCAAGCCGAGAAAAAATTTGTGATGTTTATGGACCTAATGCAGTGTCAGTAAGAGTAGCACAAAGTTGGTTTAAGCGTTTTAAATCCGGGAAGTTTGATATCAAAGTGCATCTTTGGTTGCTCTGGTCGCCCTGTTACAGATAAAATGGACGCTAGTTTTGAAAAAGTGGAGCATGATCGGCATATCAGCAGCTACGACATAGCTGAAGAACTGGGAAATGACCACAAAACTATACCCATTTAAAAAAAGCTGGGTACACAAAAAAGCTCGATATTTGGGTGTCACACGAGCTCACTGAAAGAAACCCCATGAACCGTGATCTCATTTGCTATTTTTTATTGAGACCTAATGAAATCGAATCTAAAAATGGATCACGTATCACGTAATGGATCGCGAAATAGGTCGTGGTCAAAGGTAGGTCTGGCTTCACAGATTGTGACAAAACCTGGGTTAACTCGTAATAAAGTGATTCTGTGTCTATGGTGGGATTGGAAGAGCATTGATCATTATGAGCTTTTACCACCGGGCAGAACCGATTCGGATCTCTACTGCCAACAAATGAGATTAAAACAAGAAGTTGAGAGAAAGCGGCCAGAATTGAATAATAGAAAGGATGTGGTATTTCACCACGATAACGCTAGACAACATACATGTTTAACCATTCAGTAAAAATTAAGAGAGTTTGGCTGGGAGGTGTTAATGCATCCGCCATATAGCCCTGACCTTGCACCTTCGGGCTCTTCAAAATTCTTTAGATAGTGTCAGGTTAACATCAAGAGAGGATTGCCAAAACTACTTGTTGCATTTTATTGATCAGAAGTCCCAAAATTTCTACAGCAACGGTATCATATCTCTACCTACAAGATGGTAGAAAGTCTACGAACAAAATGGCATATATATACTGTAATTAAACGTAAATTAACTTAGAAAAAAATATCTTGCATTTTCATATAAAATGCTTAGAAGTTCCCCAAACTATAATATTATTACAAGATATGAAACTTATGTTACTTAGTTACTTAACAAGACGTCACAGGTGAAAAAAGAAATTTGAATTATATATTGTACATAGAAATTATTTTTAAGTTTATTCTATGTTTCTAACTAGCGGCATTCTGTTGGTAAAAGTCTTAGAGCATTTATCTTACTAGAGAAGCTATCAGACACTTCTTTCATATAAAAAAGAATTATTTTTAGAGACCTAAGTTTTTTAGATTTTGCTTTAAATATTTCTTTAAATGAAGCTACTGTTTAAAAACATCTTAAACAATCCTCCGAATTTGTTCTTAAACACATCCGCGACACATTAGAACAGGAAAATTGTCCTTTTCTTGATCTTGATTACAATCAATTTGCATATCTCTAAGAAAATAGTTTTGTTTAATTTTGAACGAAAATAAACACTATAAGCGTTCTCTTTTATCAAAAGGTCTGATTGAACTGTGCAACAAATCTATTGTACATTCGCACAGACGTCAATACACTACCATATTGCATTTCAAACTTGAGAAATAAAGTTTATCTGTATAATATTTGTACAAATATTTACCAATGTACTTACGAATTGATTATTATTTATTATTATGTAACAATTTATGTATACACAAAGACAATTAAAAGGACAACAGAATATTAGAGAATTGTACAAAGTTACTGCTTATTTCTTAAGAAATCTTATTATTTATCTTGATTGTTTGTTGTCTAAACTAAAGTAGCTTCTTACATGATATCGATGCTAGGAGTGTGTAATACAGAACTTAAGCGACCTTAAACTTTCAAGTTTCACATCTATTAGCAAACAGTAACAATGGAACCGGCCAAACATGCCCATCATGTTTTAAAATTGATGCAATCTTAGTGGCAATATACAAGTTACATTCATATATTAATTTATTTAAAGCACAGTTACAGATTACAGATGGAAAACATAAAAAAATAACTCAAAATTTTATAATTAGTATAAATTATATATCTATGCACAATGACAGTGCAAATTTTACTTAAAACTTACTCATTACAATTATACCAAAAAACACTCCAAAATTTATTATAATAAAATCAAAATCAATATAAAATCACAATCAGAATGAAAATCAAAATCGTAATTAAAATTAATAGCTGTGTTTATTTATTTAGTTACCTAATTTACAAAGTCAGTCCAATAGGGTTGTCAACTACAAGTAAAATGCCCTTTGTGGGAATGATCTAGGATCTGATGAAGCACGTCACTGGACCGCCCCCGGGCAGCCCGTCCTTGTTCCTCCTACGTAGAAAGGCAGTGTGATAATTAAAGATCGTTAACTATAAATGCAAGGTTTAGTATCGTATATAGAATTGTAACAGGTTAATCATTAATGTGCATTCGTTAGTATTTTATATCAGAAGCCACTGATATTTCACTGGGTGTATCTATTATTGTAAAATTTTAAAGCGATTAAGACATTTACTTCATAAGCCGCTCCATCTATACAGTCCATCTATACTATATAACGATAATTAAAAGCTACAGCTATCTAATGAACTCTATTATGTAGTTTCAAGGTTCATTATCGCGTACCCCACTTCAACGCTATATAGCACAGATGTAAATCACGCAGTTCATAATTTGATTAATACATTGAGTTGAATAATTCTTCTTACTTAGCCAGTTAGTAATTAATAATCTTAGTAATATATTAAAAGTATTTTATGCATATTATAGGCATATAAGCAAAAAAATAAGTAATATTCTCAAAATGTTTCATTTTGAAAAAGTATCATTCATAATAAACATATCCAGATTTTGATATTGTGAATTCTAATCCGAGTGCTAATCAGAGGGTTTATTCTTTGCATTCAGAAATAACATTTATTGCTTATGATGTATCGAATTGCACTGTTTATTTTATTTCTGAACATATGTTAGTTAGTAGAGTTAAAATACTTATGGAAAATGTTGATTAATTAAATATACATGTTTTTAGAGTACAGTTTAAAACAGTTATATATTTGTATATTTATTCGAGCTTAAGCAAATGTATTCTGTTGTGTATTTCATAAAAATATTAAAAAGAATCAAATAAATAAGGCTTTTAATTGAGTTAAATGTACAACGACCCAAGAATTTGACCTATAATATGTTTGTAAGATTGAGTACACTTCAAACCTACTTATATTTAGGAACCGGCTCTTAGACAGAATAATGAGAAATATTTCCCTTCAACTGATTATTTGACCTCAACAGTATTGATAGTCCTTCTTAGTTGAACTTAAAATAATATTTAGACAAGATCCGAGGATAGTCAATCGTTATAATCAAATACCACTTTTAATGAAATTGCAAACAAATTAAAAGGTACCAATACAATGACAATATTTTGTGTTTTATCTCGCAAATAAAATCAATATTTAAATCCCAATGTAATATATCATACAATTAACAAACCGACTTTTTAACCCGATGCATTTAACGTAACGTATAACAGCTCTAATATCTTATCATCTAAACATATATATTAATACTTAACTCAGATTCGATGAATCCTTAGATTGCGGATTCGGTTTCAACATTATATTTCATAGCTTTAGCTGTTCTTAGTTAAATTATCACAAATATCACAAACAACAGTACACAGCTTAACAAAGAAATGGTTTTTTTACCAGAAAACCTTGCGTTAGTGTGTTTTGTGAAAATTAAATAAGAACTTCAAAATGTATCACAGACGATTCAGTAGTATTTTTGCTACCTCAGAAGTTCGTAATTTGGTCCCTTTGTTATCATAATACAGTTCTGATGATGGGAAGCATGAGGAATCTAGGGAACTCCTTAAAGTTGATAAGCATGCATATAGTGATTTTGATAGTTTAATGAACAAGAGAAGAATTTTCATTCGATTGAATACATTTCCTGAAGTGGTCCCATTGACACCAATCAGGATCTGGTAGTGGGTTTCCAGGGAAGTTGAGGACAATCTTCATATTTTATAGGCATGTATTACGTGGTAATATTTTTATGAAGCTTTTCCAGTATTTGCTTATTTGTTTCCAGAAACAATAGAAAGTGCAGTACCGACTCCTAAACCTAATTTCAAATTAGATACTTCTTTGATTTTTTTTGACTTTTAGGAATTTTGATACCTGATTTTTGTGTGAAGATACGCCATATTCGGGTGTAAATGTAAATAACAAAACCTTTTAAAAGAAACAAGACCCGATTAAGATTTCTGCGGAAAACTTACTAAATTGCACGTGTTAAAGACTAAAATAACTTGAATGAACCGACGCCAATGAGACGAGCTAAATTAAGTACACAATACGAAGCAAAACTACTCCGCGTCGCATAATGCATAAATTTTTAGTAAATTATTCAAAAACAATGTCAATGTTAATTACCTTAATACTGGTATTTCTAAGATATCGTGTGCGTATTATGGTATTACAGCTTTATGATTGTGTGATGAACAGTTAAACATTTACCTGCTAGATCTATTCAGGTCAATGGTGATGACGATATTTTTTGATAAGTAGATATTTCAAACTAGCAGCATTGCATGATAGAGTATTAATTTTCACAAAACAACTGTATCTCATTGTATTCATTACATAGCGAGAGGTTCGTGATTATTGAATACATGTTAATAATATCACGATAGCGGGCCTGGAACCTGGCGCAATAAATCTTAATTTGAGTTCAGTGTCCCTGTTTCTCAATACATATAAAAAAAGGATAGCAAATATCAAGTCAATGGGTCTGATTCTAAAGTCACAGTAAATCTAAATATAAATGCAGTATCCCTTTTTCTCAATACATAAAGAAAAGGGATATTAAATATCAAGACAATGGAATTGATTCTGAAATACACGCTCTTTATTTTAAGTTCAATGCATCTCGTTTATTTTGGGAAGAATTTTATCTACTGTCTTTGATTTGTTCAACGCTATGTAAATTTAAGTTGTACTAAAGCTAAATTAAGTACACAATACGAAGCAAAACTACTCCGCGTCGCATAATGCATAAATTTTTAGTAAATTATTCAAAAACAATGTCAATGTTAATTACCTTAATACTGGTATTTCTAAGATATCGTGTGCGTATTATGGTATTACAGCTTTATGATTGTGTGATGAACAGTTAAACATTTACCTGCTAGATCTATTCAGGTCAATGGTGATGAAGCACGATATTTTTTGATAAGTAGATATTTCAAACTAGCAGCATTGCATGATAGAGTATTAATTTTCACAAAACAACTGTATCTCATTGTATTCATTACATAGCGAGAGGTTCGTGATTATTGAATACATGTTAATAATATCACGATAGCGGGCCTGGAACCTGGCGCAATAAATCTTAATTTGAGTTCAGTGTCCCTGTTTCTCAATACATATAAAAAAAGGATAGCAAATATCAAGTCAATGGGTCTGATTCTAAAGTCACAGTAAATCTAAATATAAATGCAGTATCCCTTTTTCTCAATACATAAAGAAAAGGGATATTAAATATCAAGACAATGGAATTGATTCTGAAATACACGCTCTTTATTTTAAGTTCAATGCATCTCGTTTATTTTGGGAAGAATTTTATCTACTGTCTTTGATTTGTTCAACGCTATGTAAATTTAAGTTGTACTAGTATTAGTGAAAATTCGTTATTCTTTTATAAGTAAAACTTTGGCTTTATTCGACGACTTCCAATACTCACATATGTATAGGTAGTAATGTCAGATATAATCATTATATCTTTTGTAGAGGCCAGCCTTATAAAGGACATGTAATTTTATATTAATGACACAGGAAATTATCTTTTCCTGATCTTTGCGTCAATTATAGTAATAAATATATCACGATAATTAAGCAAGAATTTTCATCTGAGAAGCTGAACATTTTTGTACCTTACACATTTTCCCGATAATGTTATTGTAATTGTTTTGTGATATATTTTTTATAGGTAAAGCTTTGTAGAAAAATAATAATACAGTAATAAGGTATAAACCTTCCTATGGAATTTATATTCTGACTTTCCATTATCCTCATTTGCCAACTCCGAGCTCTTGCGTCAGTTACGTCAAACTCACTTCTTTTCCCTTAGGGTCCTTCAGAAATATTTAACAACAGGTTTTAATCATATATTTTTGGAGGTGACACAAGAAAAATTTGTCTTATCTACACAATGCTACATATACCACGTCCAAAACAAAGTTAGTAGAGAAAAGAAGAAATTAAAATGAATAAGCTTCCAACCTCAGAACTAAAAAGAAATTACAAATAAATATAATAAATAATAATACAAGAATACATTAGTTATGATAAGGAGATGGGAGAAGTAAAAAAATACGAACTCGTCGTGTTAAAAAACATCAACTTTTAGATCTCATATAAAGACAGAGGGTCTTCTAAGTGATGCGACGCGTAAAGTCTTGAATATGCATTCACAATCATATGAACTTATTCTGTTATATACAGATATAAACAAAAATGTTATCACTATATGCTACATAAGAACGGTCAAGGTTCATTCGTATTATTAAAGTAACCTTTTCTATTTAACATAAAGCAACATACGTGGGTGGCACAACAGCTTGTAGACCTGATGGCCGATGTGGAAAACGTTTACGAAAGTAACCTTTTATTGTTGATAGGCAGACCTTAAAAGATTGTGATTGGAATTCGAGTCTTTATGAAAATCTATTGCGGTTTCTTCATTTGATGATGTGATGATAATAAAGTAGAAACACAGAAAACAATACAGGACAGATACAAAATGCAGGTAAATAAGTAAAATACAGAAATTTCTTAGTTTAGATACAAAATTAGTTTGAGAGTGCATTACACTTATGTGAATTTGATCAGTACTCTCTTATTAACAAGATTAAAATCAATTGCGAACTTTATATATCTATACTGCTCTTTGCAGCATATCAAATAATGGACAGTAAACATTCCTAACCCCTATCAACCACCTTTTAATTATCCAAGAATGCAATTATAAAAATATTATTATTCGATACTAAATATCGATATCGATACTAGATTACGGAGAAATACAGATAATAATATGTATATTAATATTAGAAATATACTTAATTACAAACACCCATTATTCTTGAATAAATATTCATACTCAACATACAAATTTCTGCCGCTACCAAGACCTTTGGCTGAGGAGACCGGGGTTGTGACCACTCGACCAGATGACTGTTAAATTATAAGTATAAAACATTACATTAACATTGAGAATGTTTAAAATAAAGAAGTATGAGGAGGTACATAGTTATTAATAAGAGTCATTTTCATTCACACTTTACCTGCTTATTTGTATTATATAAGGCTAGATTTGGCTAGTAGATATCTCTATAAACAACAAACAAGAACTTGCTTACATCGCGAGTAGGTGCGCGCGTATACACTAGCGCACACATACATAAACACACATACACTCACACACAAACACACCACACACACATGCGATAACTGACTTTTGTTTTGTTTTATTGATATTTTTTTATTGTTTTATTTTGTTTTTGTTTTTGGCTTCTTGATGATTCTTTGGTAAAATAATGTGTTTCTATAATTGGCTTGTGTTTTGTTTATTATATTATATTTGTGTGTGTAGAAAATTGCTGTTGAAACATTGTTAACATAAATAAATAAAATAAATAAATAAACAATTAAACAAAATATAATTAGAAAAACAGGTATTTTTTTAATCTATGTGTATTAATATATGTATATACACTGGCTAGAATTTGATGGTACTTCATTTAATTACCTCATCTTCTATCAATGAGTTCGACACTACATAGGTAACTGCATAGGTATTATAATGGCGTGGGTATTATGGAGCTGCAGCACTATCTTGTAATAAGTACCTATATTTTGCTCTATTCAGAGCAGACTATGACGTTAAGCAATCAATATTACGTCGTTTAGTCCCATTCAGAGCACGTGTTAACTTTTTCATAGCAAGCTACAGGTAGCAACGATGCCTCTATCCTTAGATGGGAACAAAATGAGAATTCCGTATTCAACCCTATTAAAAAACAACGTAAGAAAACTTTATATAAATTAGCACCAAATCTGGTTGTGACATTATAGAAAGGCTTTTAAATTTTCAGGAGAAGACTATTCCATATTTGCCCACTATAAAAAATATTCCCTTGTTGCAGGTGTGTCCAACCATTTGACCTACGATAGAATATTCAACACTACAAATTATGCCCAGCTACAACCCCGAAAAAAGTCATATAATCATGTACCATCAACTAGTATAAAGTACAGTAATTTAGACAATAATGACTTATTAAATTTAGAAGTAGAAACATATGGAAATGAGCTAGACGATTATGATTATAGAGATAAAGGTAACGGTGGACCATTATTAGTGGGATTCGCGAGAGATCCTTTCAGATATTCTATTCCAGAAAAAGACTATTTAAACGGTGTAAGGTAAGAAACATCATTATTAATAATGTTTATTATATACTTCAATAAATTTTCCTTTAAATTTATTTCAACTTTTACTAGTAACACTTAAAATATAATTCAGCCCCCAACAAAAGTTTTGGGGCATTTGCCTGAACTTCAAAGCTGATTCGAAATAATTTTCCATATAAGAGACAATGAGATCGTTTTCTATTAATTTAGATTTTCTGCAAGGCATTGTAAAAAATACACATATATACATACACATTTAGACTTATATGCGTATGTTAAACTCATAGTTTTGAAGACTGCTGGATTGAGAATTTAAAGTCAAGCCCTTCTTAGTGTGTAGTTAATGAATGTATCTCTTACATCTTTATGATTCTCATCGTAAAATGCAGATTAAAAGGAAACAAAAGCGTAAAATGACATATTTTCTAGCTAGATATCCTCCTAAAATAATTAAAAATAATAAACTTAAAATTTATTTCTTATAGTCAGCCAATAAAACATTCTCATATAAGAATAACAGTAATGCTAGAAACTCTCAAAGTGAAGACTAAAAGCAGAATCTACTGATGCGGTAGCGCAATATCACACGAAAAATTATCGGTGGCAGTCGATGGTTTCTGTGTGACATAGTTCATTGTAAATCGAACATTACAAAAATTCCAGGACCCACAACGTTCCCAGTACCGCTTCATTGGGTTCAGAGACTTAAAGTAATGGTGTAAAAAAGATGCGAACTTGTCATACAAAACGCCTAATAAGTATTCATTAAGACGTGCTTAGCTTCAATTTGAGTATCACAAACCTGATATATATTTGTTAAAATTTTGGAAACAAAAAATTTAAAAATACATATAAACAAAATTCAATAAAGTAAATACAGACATAAAAATGATGAAACACAAATAAAAATAAAACAAAAATCACAAAAGAATAGTCATTATAATTATCTACAATGATTATGCCCTTAGTCATATACGAGTAATTAATGATAGCCAAAATATGTTATGGCGAAGACAAACAAATGGACCGTTTGATTTTATATTGCCACGTCACGAACTAATTTAGCATCATTAGAAATTGTGGCTTAAAACATATTGAGCGGTGTTTTAAAATAGATCTTCTACCATAACAGAATTTATTACGTCATTGACCTGGATATTGATCTTCGTAGAAGAATATAGCTATTTCCGCAAAACTACCAAAGCGTGGCTATTACATTAACAACTCCCTAATAATATTACAGACACATCAATCCCCAAGCCTTAAAGAGCAACAACGAGAACCGACTCAAGCGTGGAGTGTTTCATCTTTACAACATGCTGTATTGTGCCACAGGATGTGAGCCACTCGCGTACAAGGGCTACGGATGCTACTGTGGTTTTCTAGGTTCTGGGCGGCCAACTGATGGTATTGACAGGTATTTATTGATGTTTACACAGTGGTGAAAAACCATAATGATGTAATTATAACTGTTTTAATGGAGTTTTTGGCGCATAATGGCGGGGGACAGTTTGGTGCTGTGTGTTTTATTTCATATATTGTGTTGTAGTGTTGTTTTTGTCATAAAATTGGTGTAGTTTTACGGCAAAAAGGATCGTTAATTCATGCATTATATGGAATACATCATTCAGCGTTGATTAGTGACTTACGTGAGATTTTTCAGTGTTTCATTTCCATTCATTCATTTGTAGGGTAAGTTCATTTATTTAAAAACATTATATTATTTCATTCTCATTTACTTATCATTTCGTCGTAATCGTTATCATAACATTCCATTTTCGTATCATTTTAGCATAATCACTTACATTGCATTCCATTTTCAAAAATTTTCTCGTAAGTCATTAACAAAATAGCGGGGCCTACCATTAGTCGCCAAAAACTCCATGGGGCAAAGGGCTACATTGCACCAGTATGCTGGAGCCATAAATAAAGATCATAACTACATTAATGAAGATATGACTTAAAGGTCTTAGTTACCAGGCCAAATAATTGGAAAAAAAACTGTTTTAATATTAATTGTCATGTTTGGCCCACGTTGGGCGCCAATGTAACTATTTGAATACACCTAAGTCTGTTTTTACACGGTCTTTTTGTACACGGTTTTGATATAACACGGTTTGAAAATTGAATATTATATAATTTCAAATCGTGCTAAATGGAATAAAATCGTGTAAAAAAATTAAAAATATTCAATTTTCAAACCGTGTTATATCAAAACCGTGTACAAAAAGACCGTGTAAAAACAGACTTAGGTGTACAGGCTATTGATGACAATTCTAAAATACAAAACATTGCCAACACTTGAAGATATATATGGCTACTCTAGGAATGTCTCAATACACTGTTACTAATTGAACTAATCTAGAGATATTACTGTATTTACAAAATAAAGTCTTTAAATGAAAAAATGCTGTCATTTTTGAAGCATCATTATGCAGCGTTGATGTTGCTTTGATGTCGATGTACAGACGACAAAAAATCAAATTTAACAGCTGCATTACAAAATTCGCTTCTATTACAAGCGGTTCAAGAGCGGGTTTAAAGACTAACTGTTGCGATTGTTAACTCTATACCAAATAAAATAAAATATTTTCTATTATTTTTTCGACAGATGCTGCAAAATGCACGACGAGTGCTACGAAAACATCTACTGTCCCTTCTTCACTGTGTACTTTCAGCCTTACTACTGGAAGTGTTACCGTGGCCAACCGCTATGCGCTTTAGAAAACCACGAAACGAAAAATCACCTTATCAATGGCTGTGCGGCCAGATTGTGCGACTGTGACAGAAAATTCGCCATGTGCGTCAAGAAATACCATTGTCCTAGAAGCAGAGCTCTCTGTAGAACATCACCTATAAGATTACTGCAGAACTTGCTTATGTTTAGGTGAAATGAGATTAAAAAGTAATTAAATACACTGACATCTCGGTATGTTAATTAGGAACAAAATAACTAATATAGTATTTCAAAATTATATCAAGCTCTAGTGAAAGAATACGAAAAAACAATGCATTTTATAAAAATTACCCACAAAAAGTACAAATTTTATTTTATTTATAAACTATAAGTAAATGTCATATATGTCATAATAATTTAACTGTATTGTTGTTGTATACTTTTATTAGATCACGCACAGATTCAAAATCTCGTGGAGTTTGTACAATAACCTCTATCGTGAGTATCGTGATGATGAGTAAGTTAAATGTGCACATAATACGCATTTAATAAATATAAAAGTTTGTAAATAAACAGAATAATTATAAATATTATCGTTTTATTATTATTATTTTGAAATCAACTTTAACTCTTCCCAATCCCTCGACTGCTCGAGGAATGGGAGAGACGACAGAAAGAGGAATCGGCGGACAATTCTGGCGTTATCGAGCAAGACTGCCCGATGGAGCCTCGCAATCATTGGTCCATCACCCAATCCCAATCTCTACAGATGGTCTTATTGTTATTAATATTATTTGGCAACTTCGAAGTTGAAGACTCGATTTAACTACCTTAGTGGGTTACTAGCGGTGAGCTAGAACCGTCCAGCAGGTGGAGTGGTGATCTCACACTGGGGTGCTGAATGTCGTCAAATAAACATATTGAAGTTTCATTATTAACAAAGTACGTTCAAAGCGGTTAAATTAATCATTTTAAATTAATAATATTACAATAATTATAAATCACAAAGTAAGGATCCAAAAATCTACTGTTTTCGACAAAAAATTTAATATAAGAAATATAATTACATATAAACACAAATATCTGTCCAGCCTGGCACTCAAACCCGCGAGCCCTAGCCGAGTATCCTGTAACTTGGGGTACGTTCAGCCGTTCGTCAATTTAAATGAAATAACGATAGATGAATATACAACATTTAATTTAAATATAAGCGGTGTAATAATGTTGATAAAATTAAAAAATAGATCCTATTTATTTGATAACTTCAACACTTGTCTATGGCAGCGAACGTTCTTTTTTTGTTTATAAAAGGCACAGCAATAGACTCGACAACCCTTGACTGTAAGCAATAGGAGCCTATATGGTAAGTTCAATCAAATTTTTTGACTCTGCAAGAGGAAGGTATCTAGAATAGAATAGAATAGAATATATCTTTATTGTACATCAGCCAATTCAAAAAGAGAAACACACAAAAAAAAACTTAACTAATTTTGTACAAAGGGCGACCTTATCGCTAAAAGCGATCTCTTCCAGGTAACCAGTAGTAGATCAGTGTACCACTGAACTAGATACCTTTTGTATCCCACTTTGGAATATGTACCTAATATGGGCTCAACACTATTTACTACCTATATTACTAAGTAAGTATTACTAAGCAAATGTTAACTCATAAGCAAATTAAAACAAAACAAGCCCATTGTTTTAAGCGTAATAATAACATATCTAAATAAATTCGGCACAGATCTTAAGATATCGTGAGTACACCACGTCTTGCGTGCTACTTACTTGGACTAGAAATCAACAATACTAACGTATTTCTTAGCATTGTGTAATTTTAGAGTCGATAAAGATAAGCCAAGTCAAATGACTGCAGTGTGCGAGCAATGGTCACAACTTTATTTTTACTTGAGTTTCTGGTTTTATAAACAAGATTCCGTGATTCGGTCTAACAAGATAAGGGATAGTTTTACTGTTCGAATACTTTACTTTACAATCAGTACAATATAGAAATAATTTAATTTGAACTGTCGAATATAATGGCTTAAAAACTATACAATTAAGAAAAATAACTTATAATTGAAAAATCTTAATTACGATCTTTAATGCAAAACGATATAACACTTGGTATTTGAATGTTAACTCGACTGTTATTCTCTCTTAGCACGAGAGCTAGTGATGCAATTCCCCATAATGATGGCATGTCCCCTGACAACACGCCACTACCATCTTTTATACTTTGTTCCCACCAGATGATATCTTAGCAATTGAGTTAAATCTATATTTCCATCAGTCACCTTTGACTGGGGATGTCTTAATTGAGGTACAAGGAAAGGAAATTAACAAGATTATTTTTATTGCTTTCGATATTAAATTATACCACGACAGCGACACGACATTAGTTTCCTACATTTAAACAGAAATCTCGGTAAGTAACTAAGTAGGTACTTGAAATAACCCTTTATTTTAGAATCCGAGTGGTCAAATGCGTAAGAGTAAACACTTCGGTGACAATTTTAAGTGTGACTCGGGTTTCGTTGCCCTAGTACACACTGAACAACCTCTCCGACCCGACCTCAGACTTGCGTGAGAACATTTCACCTGGTTGCCACCAACGCCCGCTCATACGGCCCTATCTTGCACCGTTTAAGCCTGTCTGTCATCAAGATCGACGGCAAGCCACCCCAAATTTTGAAATATGTAGTTAATAACATTTTTTAAGCAACTAGCAGGAACCAAACGCACACCATTGACCTGGAAACAGAGCTGTGCCTTTTATAGCACAATCAAAATATAATTTTCTTGAATTGAAATAAACCTTAAATCAAATGAAACGGTTGCTTAACTTTTAATTTGACGTTGCAATGCCGTAACATTTAATTTTCAATTTTGATGCACTTTAGCGTAGAGTACAATGTAGAAGACTGGCAAACATAACAGTAATATAAAATAGTCTAATACTTGTTACCTATTTACATTAATATAAAATGTATATCAAAATGAACTTATTGAATTTAAATGTAAGTTGTCATTGTATGTAATATTTTAGGTAATTAATTATTAAATCGTCTATATTTGTTTAAAAATGTCAAATAAGTAAATAGTCCACTTGATGGTAGATTACCTAATGGTCACCATAGCCTATTTTTTAGACGAACGCGAAGAGATTCATGTGATTGTAGTGTGTTGATATTTTAGAGACAAGGTAATATTAAATGCCCCTCATGTCATCCCTATGGATATCTACTTGTCACCCCGAAAAAAGTATGAGTCTAGTAGGTGCGATATCGTACCTACTAGAGGCACCTACTCAGGTGACCCTGCAAGTAGGTCTATCGAATTTTAGTTCCTAGTTGTTCCTAGCAATTCGTCAGATTCTGATTTAGCCCTAGACATCATTTTTAAAAATTCGTTGGCGTAGTAATTCAAGAACTCCAGTTTTGATTACTAAAATAAAGCAACTTCCTCAAAGTTCCTGGATGGATCAAACAAAATTTGTCATCTTTAGCTTCTCTCTTCATCTTTAGCTTAGGTCACATTGGTCTTTGGTCCTAGTTGTTAAGGCAACCATTTTCATCCATCAAGCTACATTGGGCCACCGTGATGGTATTATAGCCCCAACTCTTCAAGTATTTCACCAATGTAGGAAGCTAGTTTAAACCCCACTTAATCTAGATTTCAAAATTGCTGCAAGTGGAGCGTAATGTCGGAAATTAAAACTAAATTTTAGCTAAAACTAATTGACATCTATGGCTTAATCTAGATTAAATATAATCGAAGTTTTAAGAATAACATTTTTTTTCCAGATTTTCCCAAAAATTTATATCGCATGTATTTTAATCAGTTTTATAGCAGTATCTTACTGTGATCAAGATAAATCTGTCCGTTGTGTTACGTCCCGCAAAATGGATGACACAGCGCCGAAGATAGCATGCAACTACCCATATTATGGCTATATATACCCATATTATTATTATTATTACCCTTATCCAGTATACTATTATACTTTTGGATAGCATTAAAAAAAATTAAAATTGTTTTTTTCTTTCATTAATATAGTGAATAAAAGTCGAACAGTGAGTAGATTATGATTCTGATTAGTCATTTAGCAGCGTTGCTCTATGTATCTGAGAGAATTCTGAAGTTATTATTGAAGGAAGGTGTACTTGCTGAGATTGCATGAGTTGCTAGTATGATGTCTGTTGAAATAAATAGAAATATTTCTAAGTTCTGTAAACTGGTGTATATTTGGTGAACTGACACAAACTGAAGAATAACAAAAGAATAAAGACATTATGTACATTAAATATATATTCCCTATATGTATGAGAAAAAATAAATAAATATAATGATGTGAAGATTGAAGCCGGTTTTGCGAATCTGGAGGTAATGCGTAGGTAAAAACAGCCGATCCGTAGTCTAACATGGAACGGAATAATTAAGACTTAAATTAATAAATACCTAGCTAGATAGATAGGTATTCAAAACGTATAGCTAGTGTGATCAGTTCCTTTCTAGCAGCCAATGTCTAAGCATCAGAGAGGTAGAGGACTTTATTTCAGGTTATATTAGATTTTAATTCTTATTATAGAATCAGTTTTCCTAATAGGTCACAGGGGTCGCAACACTAAAAGTCTGTCCAAAAGAACACTCAAATTCACCATGAATTTAAGTAAATTCCAAATCGTTTATTAATGGCGTATGGTAGCAGGAACTTGTAAAAAGGGTGTAACTCGAACGCATTACAATGGCTTAACCCAAAAATGAGGGTCGTTATTCTGTATAATAGTAATACAAACTGCTGTCACCAATATTGCATTGTATTTCGTTTACTAAAAAGGCAACGCTTTGTTACTAAAAACAAATGACAAAACATCAATAGGTTCTTCTCAAACATGTATTCATTGCCAAAGCCTTAAGCTTTCGGAATAAATTGACGTTAGGCAACACTCTTTTAGCTGTCTACATGTGCAAGACTGCATTGAAATAAATATATAGCGGAGGTTATATATTGATCAAGATAAAATATGAAAGTGAAATTTTGTATGCGAATTCGCATTCGACCAAGTACCTTAACACATTATAACATAGGTAATTAGCAAAATTAATTTTTATGTATTTAAACTGGTACTTAAAACATCATCAGATCAGCCGGAAGACGTCCACTACTGGACATCGACCTTCTTCAAGGATCTCATACAGCGATACAGCGGCTTGCCGCGACCTTTACTAGATCGTCTTTCCACCTTGTTAGTGGCGCACTAACGCTGTGTCTGCCGATACACGGCCGCCAATGCAATGAATGCGCCAATTAATAGCCGCCATGTTAATATAAAACAGTGATATATATGTTGCAATTCCACAAGCGTGTGTACACGACCATCGAGACTCACTATTATTATTTTTACTTTTATTTTTATTATTATTAACTATACTAAATAATAAAACAAAACAAAATAACATTGAGCATTCTTCTACTTACGCTTAAGCCAATACATACATACATACATACTAACAAGCATTTTACATACATCCATGACTTGTGAACAAATATTGGTTCTCATCATACACATATCTGCCCCTACCGGAATTCGAACCACTGGCTAAGTAGACTGAAGTTCGGTCCACTCCACCAGACAGCCGTCAAATGTATATATAATTTTCTTTCATCCATTTCTACCTGTTTGTTGAGGAGTTCTGTTCTCCGTCTTCGAAGACCTTTATTATAACTACAGCTTTTTATAAACTACGCATACTTACTATTTTCGAAAAACTTAAATTTTAAATAATGTATAACTGTATCAATAGTTAATTTTTATCATTATAAAAATATAATTATGAACTTTGTTAATATTGAAAGAACACAATATAGGTATTAATTTAATTTACTAAAACACAATAGATAATATACTATTCTTAAAATACGGTATGCGTGGAATAAATAGTATGAATCAGAACTCGGGATTAATCAGACCCGAATAAACAAACGTTAGAAAAAGATAGCCATTGATGCAGTATGACGTCACGTCATATATTTTGTATGCATCCCGGAGCAACTCCATTCAACAGCTATATTAAATATTATGTTATTGTAAATGATTTCATAGATAATAGAAACTTTATGGACTATCTAATGATATTGGTTTATTTTAATCATTTAGTTATTTTAAAATTGACTTGCCTACCAAACTTTGAACGACAATAAAACAAATCATACATAAGATATCTAAGTAAATGTTCGTTACTATAATAGATAATTGTAACAATCCGTCAACGCTGTCATCATCGTCGACATCGACTTGCAACTAGCTATATATTTTTTTCGTCTTTATTTATTTTGAGATTTTTGTTAATTTAACATGTCAATCCCAGCTAATTAGATATCAGCGAGAAAGACTTTTCAAATGTTTACAGACAGTTACTAAAACAATTAATTCCATAGGGCAGGAGTAAAAATAAGTCTAACGACAATTATATAAAACATAAAATATAATTATGTTACATAAGTCAACAGTAATTTTATAGACAATTATATATTCCCACATTTTTCTATAAAAATTTTACTCCACCAATTATGTTCACCGGTCTACCTTTGTACTTCTTGGAAATGTCTTTTTCAATCTGAAAAAATTTTTGTAAATTATTAATTCTGTAAAAATCAAAGCGAGTCTTAAATCTATATATACATATTATATGTATACAGGTTGATAGAAATGTTTGATTACTTCCAAAGAAACGATTGGTTTGTGGGTACTTTAGAAATCAAACAGTGTAGTTAGATATACAATACATCAATATAAATACAGATGTTTATTTACTACATTTGGATTGCTTCGATTCCTAGCTCTGCTAAGTGACATTTAATAAATATTGAACACAGATTTATTAAAATGAAAAATGTTTCCTTCAAGGCAAAAAAATGCTTCAATATTTTGAATATTTCCTCTCCATGCCTGGGGTATGTTATACTACATAATAAACTATACTATATAATACTAAATTAACTATATACTAAGTATGGTTTATTTCATCCTGTATAAAACTCTTGGTATGTTGTCAAGATATAAAAAGTACTAAACTAGAACTAACTTCACTTCACAAAGGAAGAACAACATACATCCAATTAATATTTACCATATATACATTTTTATCAAGTAAATTGAGTCACTGCCATTTTTATAAAGAATAGTAACCACATGCAAATCACCGAAGTGAATTTAGCTGATTATATATGTAAGACGTCATAATTAGCTAAAAACCCACACTTATCTTAATTTGACCGTATAGTACTTATTATATTAACTGACATTAGCCTGCAGCTCCTTGGTCCTGTCGAGTATGCGCGCGAGCAGCGGCCGCATGCGCTGCCCGCGGCCGGCGCACGCCCCGCCCACCTCCGCCGCGCGCGCCGCCAGACGAGACAACTTATCGCATAGCGACAGCTTCTGCTTCAGCTGAGCCGATAGCACGTCCACGTACCTACGGTCAAGGAACCACCGTGAAACAATCGGAGACTAAGAAATTAATTGGTTACGAACCACGAAGGTTGGTTTTTTAAGTCTACCTGGCTAGATACCACGCTACCTAAGTCTATCACCATAACAATTAATATTAACAGCATGTTCCCGCAGTTGGAGGTAAGATAGACATGCCTCTGTGTTGAGGAATGTACCTCAGCAAGAACTACCCCATTAATAATAAAATAATATGTGTTAATTAATCCTATATATCCTAAGGTTACCCGGAAGAATTTGCTCTTAAGGCATCTTAATGCATCCGGTTTAACGGGGATTAAAAATATGTAAATGCACTTTAACTTACGTTCATAATATTAAAGCAGTTTTAAAGCGGTTAACAGTTAATGTATTTATAATAAAGCAATATTCTGTTCTATTCTATTATATTCTATAAAATTAGTCTTACAGTTGTCAATTAAATATGTATGGTATGTGGGCCATCGTGTATATGCTAACCTGGGCGAATGCTTCACGTTGTGCAGATGGTTGAGCTCAGGCGCTGTAAGACGCGCAGCGGCCACTTGAACGGCGTCCAGCATGGTCGCAAGAGCCCCACTACTCTCAGTCGGCAGTTGTTGTATCAAGGAAAAACTCTGACTTTCGGCAGTGTTCGTCTCGTACAGACGCATCTTCAAGAATGACTCCAGCTAGAAATAGGGTGGATGAAAACTTTTAATATTACAAATATCCCTGTTCGACCAAAAAATTCCGTACTCAGAATCAAAAACTATTACGTCTATATTGTAATACTGTTGGAATAATAAGAAACAATAGTGAAGTTTTATTTTTAAAAATTTGGCTAAACTTATTCAAATTATACATTGACCTCAGGGTAGAGCCAGAGTGAGATAACTTGCCCGTGTTGCAATATAAACCAGGGTTGTCAATTATAGCCAAGAAAAAATATTAATATTTTTAATTAAGACACATGTCACCATGTGGCAATTTTGATTTATCAATATTCATTATAAGCAACCATTGAAAATAAATATGTCAACTTTACTAAATCATGCAAAACACTTTTGGTAGAAAATTTTATTGGATACCTTCTTATATAATAAAATAAATAACAAATTGAGCATAATTGATAAAAATAAATAGTTCTGTGAAAATATTATTACTAATTGGCTTCTAATCTTATGTTATCTTATGTAAATAATTAATCTTTTGACACATAAACTCTCACACAAACACAGAACAGATTCAGTCTTCAAACATAAACCTAAATATTTGTTAAATACAATAATAGTTAATATTAAAATATTTTGACTGTAAATAACAAAATAAAATTGACTACATTATGGAGGGGTTACCTGGTACTTATAGCACAAAGTTATAAGTGTCAGAGGCCATATTGGTAGGTAATAGCTGTACTGATATTTTCGATGTAATTTTGTGTAATAAATATACATTTTAAAAAATGTAGCAAACCAATGTCGACCGGATTCAAAATTCTATCTCTAATAGAGATAACTACTATACTAATAGATTTTAAAACTTTAGTCAGTTTATTTCAAATGTTTTATTTATTGCAATCATATCTCAAAATGAATTAGAAATTAAAATTCTTTTCTGATTGATTGATGTCTATATTTTTATATAATAAGAAGTTGACACAAATTTAATACAGCTGCTGTGATAGGTACAGCATATTTATAATACATATTTAGTTTCTTACCTCAACCAACTGATCGATGAACTGGTTCCTTGTTGAAGGATTATCCAGCAACGTAAGCGCGTCCTTCCCCCGAGCAACTCCGCCACCCAAGCCCTGCTCCTCCACTACAATACCCGATTCATCCAGCGACACATCCGATATATTGACTGATGATAAGTCCTAAAATTATCATAATATTATCAGGATAGGAAGAGAACTTGCTTGCGCAGTGGATACAAACTTCAAAATAACTTTCGCAGTTGTAGATTCTAGATTAGTAAATAAATATACATAATCTAGACCTCCTCTATGCTAGGAAGGGAAATAAGAAAATAAGACAGGTCCTAGTTTTAACCACAACCTTAATTTATGCCCAATTGATTGTTACTTTACCATGCTAACATCACAATCACGTTTTAATAAATTTTTAAGTATTTCGTTTAGTCTTCAGAAGAAGACAGCCATTACAATTGAAATTACGTAATTGCGTAATTCAGATCAGATTTGTGCGTGTGTTACGCACAAGTCTGAACAGTCAGTCGCAGCTTTATATCTGCATATAAATAATATCGAAAATAAAAACTTACAATATCCTCAACAACATTGTCAATATTGCCCCAATCTATCTCAGCTGCTCCATCGCCATCACCAAACTCTATCTGATCAGCTGATGTATCTATGGTACCGAAATCTATGGCTCCTTCACCAAAATCAATCTGTAATTAAAAAAGAAGAGATGAAATATTAATTGTCAGTTCTGTTTTAACTTTGGAACTAATGTCAAAGACTATTGTTAAAGTAATAGAACCAGAGCAGCTAAGAATATTACATATAAATAATTGTTAGGACTTAAGTCTCAGTTCTCAACAAAATCATTCCTTGATAAACTCTGGTGAATTTTGTCCCTTTACACACTATTTATGTAAAATTAATTGTATAAGTATTCTTTATACATATAATTTGTTTAATACAAACAAAAGCTTATCTCATATAAGATAAGCTTGCTTCAAATATTTTTTAACCCAAACCCTGTGAAAGCTGGCAAGATCTCATGAGGGTAACAAGAGTGCTCATTAAAAATTAAAGAATACAAAAACTGGAATGAACTGTGACACTTAATAAATAACATTAATATCATTTTGAAGTTATCTACATCAATACTTAATGAAATACTTTAAATACATTTATTAAATTTACAATTAAAAATAATACCTGATCACCAGCAGCTTGGTCTACATCATCAAACTCAATATATATCGGGTCAGGTTCCACACTCAATGGTGGTTCTCCATAACTCCACTCATATACAGTAGTATTACCATGCTCAACGACATATTGCAATAACGATAACACTTCAGTTGCTTTATTTCCTAGTACATACTTAGTGAATGCTGCATACAGTTCAATTCCTGGTAGCAATGGTTTGAGTGATTTACCAATCTGGAAAAAAATTGTTAATTAATGTTTCCTAAAAAGTAAAATAGTTGTCTCAGCTATAAACAAATTAACACAAATTATATACATATATATATTATTTCTATGCTTTTTGTTTTTTTGCTTTGGCTGTCAATTACATTATATTTTTTAAATAGTTCACTATGTTTTGCTGATCACAGAGTACGACACCAAGTACAACCAAGCAATTTTAATCAACTCTATTCTAGTGTCTCTGCACTGCACACATTTTCTATGATGTATTAACTTGCAAGCTTGACTAGGCTGCTACTATTATTATGCTATTTGTATTAAGGCATTAACCTTATCATATATTTCAGGTAGCTCCTGCAATCGATCCACCAATTCTCTCTTGATCTTCTCTCCTTGAATACCAAGCTGTTTACACTGATTTGTGAACTCTAACTTGCATGACGCTTCATTCTTTAGATAGTCTGCATGTTTCTTTTCACTTTCCTACAAAACAAAAATTTGCATAATAGAGTAGACATGTAATTAATTGCAATTGTACATTCAATGAAATTTAGATTTTTTCATATGATTATCACATGCGATTTCAAATTTCATAGATAAGTTTTATTCAATCATTTTTTCTATGTCATTCAACAATAATATGTATTTGCAAATGATCAATCGGCGATTTCACAGACTATGAATTATAGAAGTCTATGTGAATGGAAGTAACAGGTGTGACAAATGAAAATAGTTTTATATGAATTTTGACATCCTATTTATGAAATGGTCCACCCCTAATAGAGCAATGATCATTAAAAAACAACTTCAGTGTGAAGAGCAGAGTAAGTTATCATTAAAATAGCAAATTCAAATAGCCAGGCCATGCATTACTTGACCTTGATACTACTTTTTATTGCTCTATACTAAAAACATACTAATGGTTCATAAATAATTAATAACTTACAACTTTCAATTGTTCTTCCTTTGCTATTTGTTTCTTCAATCCAGGTATTTCATAACTAATATTTCTAACTAACATCTGAGCTGCCTCTGCCAAATATAAGTTTTCCTTTTCATAACTCTTTACAACATCCTGCCAGTCCTTCATCCTTTGTGAACCATATCTACCAAAAAGGTTCTTGGTATCCGCTTCCGTCTCTTTTAATATTTCTATGATTTTTAAGCAGTGAAAGTAGTTAATATAACTACCAGACAACAAGGCAGCTATATCGTCATGAGCTGGCATGTCTTGTATGGCATTATTTATTTTCTCTCTCACAGTAATAATGGATTTCTGCCACTCTTTATTAACGTGTCGGCGACTTACTAACCAATCTTGAAGCTTTCCAATATTAATATCGATAGGAATATTGCTTTCCTTAAAAGAAAAGTTTAGTATTTACCTTTTCTAGGATTTATTAAATAACTTTATAAACAAACTGTAAATATTTACTGAATTATACTCACATCCATTTTAGAAGTACCGTTTTATCAACAACCTAAACGGCTGTTAATATAAAGTTTTATTCAAAATAATATATTAAATAAATATTTAGATTTGGAATAAGCAAATAAAGCAATTGGGCATTTGGACAGTAAAACAGTGACACAAGTTAGACATCATGTCATTGACGTGTCAAATATCAAATGTCAGTAAATTTTTTTGTGAAAATTATCCCTATTACATATAAGGCAAAGGAAGTTATAGCCCATACAGCCATATCAATAACCAAAATAATTTCACTCACAATGTTTTCCTTTAATGGCTATAACCAAAAATATTAAGTAATAAGCTCCCTCGATATTGTCGGAGGACAGCCTCCTCTCACAGTCCTGACCACAAAAGATCAAGGTGATCACGCTTTGGAGCGATGTATCTAGACCGGGGATTCCAAAACTATTTTGGGTAAGAGAGCCCATTTACAAAATGAACATATACCTCAGATACCTTATAGCCAAATAACTTTTAAAATCCTATCACTAGTTTCATTCTATTGATACAAAATACTTACCAATTCAAAAACGTACCGGTTGGTTATTTGAGTATTTGTGCTGTTGTATTGAAATTATTTTATCATCAAAATCTAACACAATTAATATTGTACAGTTAGTATTATATACAGTAAATATTGTTATAATTAACAATTATTAATAAAAATTACGTAAATATTCTTCAGTAAGTCATTCTTATTTGAAAAAAAAAACGTTAAAATTGCACAGTAAGGATAATAAAATTAAACTATTCTGTGTCTTGTATACGTGGTAACTTTTTACCAATCTACCTAAATCTGGTTCAATACTGGTGACCTGTTCGATGATTTCTCAAACGCTTACTTTGTTTTGTCAAAATGTTTTTACTAAAATATTAGTCATTCTTATAAGTAACACCACTTATACGGTATCTAAATAGTAAAAGAAATTGTGTTTAGGGTTCGTGGATTAGTAGGGGTCTTTTAGGCCTCGTCGATCCCAAAATCAGTTTTCGTTTAGGTCCGCAGGGGTTGATATCACTTTCTACTCCGGAATTTACTACAAAAAAATTCCCACTAGCCACTACAGGAGGCACTGCAATTCGGGGGGTGGCGATCAGGAATGACCACACGGACAAAATATTCTAAATATTCTAGATACAATTAAATTAATTGATACCTAATCCAAAAGGTACTCTGCTCAGCCTAATCTGCAATTATTTCTGTTGCATAGTTAGTCTGTTACTTAGGAATATGTTCCCTTGAGTTCCAGGTCACATCTTGAATATTATGCTGTGCCTAACAGGGTCCATGATGATCAATTGTTTAATCTTAAGACCTATATGTAACATTATGGTTTGCAATAAATAATTTGAATATTAATTTTTGTAATGTGATTTAAAGTAAGCAAACGCCTGCTACTACTGACACACGTGTTAAACACTTCATTTTAACTATAATTGTACTATAAATAACTGTGTAAGCTTTGCTAAGTTAAATAAACCTTCTTCTTTTTGATTTATTGGAACTGTCAGAAATAAGCATAAGCTCGCCTTTCCAAGCCACAGACTGCATAAGACCGGTAATTGTTTTATAGAAATAAGTATAAAAATGTACAATATGATACCACAAAGTTTTATTGAATTGCCTCTGCATAAATTTAAGTCCACTATTAAAAGTTGTTTGATGAAAAAGGGGTATTACAAGGTAGAAGATTATTTTAAAGATAAAAATTTGTGGCCACTATAATTTGCTTCTCTGCACTTATTTATTATATTTTGCAATATTTAAAAATATATTTTATAATGCACTGTAAAACAAAACATGTATATGTTTATAATACTAATACATAATGACATAATTGATTTGTAAATGTCATTATAAATACTAAAGGCTGAGAGTTTCTTGCGCCGCTTCTTCTCTGCAGCTACTAATTCGTCGAAGCGGTAGTAGGGTTGATTGGGAATATGCATACTAGTGTTATTTTTAATTTTAAAATTAAAACTAACAATTTATTTAGTACATATTTAAATACTATAACTGGGACAATTAGTAAATGCCCGGTTGATACCCAGTAAAATTATGACTTTTGCCTTTATAATTATATTTATTTATTTTCTTATACATATTCCCTGTTGTGACGATTTAAAGGAGCTTAGTAAATAAGTCTACTTAAATAAAGTTATTTTTGACTTTTGACTTTTGTCCTTGTATTCTGTCAGTATCGAGTTTTCTGCTAAGAACTTTCTTTCATTTTAATCTGCTTATTAAAATGATAAAACCATTTGGAGATAGATGCAGCTGAAAAGGATTTTGTCAAAACCCGTAGATATTTTCTAATTATCGGCAGCCAATAGTGACCTCCAAAAGACAATCAAATTATCATGTCTACTTATTTATATATGGTACTTATATATTAAACTACCTATTTATTATTTTGGTTTAGTTTGCTATCTAACAAAATAAAATTCGCTTTGTATTAACCTGTAGGATTAGAAGGGCAGAACTTGCTTCATAAGCCGTTGTCGATGATGACCGACAATAGCAACCTCCCAAATCCCTCTATACACATTACCATCTATCTATACTCCATTTTTCTATTTATATATAGCCGGCTCGAAGGACCAATTTTAATAACCTTCTGTGGTAAAATGCCTGGTCGCTGGTATGCATAACAAAAACATAAAACCATAAAATCATAAAAATTTCCAGTTTAGCGGTGCACGTTACATAGTGAAGAGAACGCAGACACTTAATTTTACCTTTCACCTAAATATTATATTTTGCTTTTTAAATCTTAAATCTTATGTATGTAGTCTGCGGTATGCTTTAACTTGCTCCTGCTTGCTCCTGGTGGCGTTTATAGATGAAAGTGATTTTAAAGAATCCTTAAAAATATATGGTAATTATACAATACTTATAGTTAATTCAAATAAATATATTGTATCATCTTTTTTAGCAAAAATAATATAATATTGTAACATTAAATATCGTTAGTAAATATATTAAAAGATATAGAATAATAAATTATATCAGATTATATATCAGAGCGCGTTCCTGATTATTATGATAAACACTCGACACGATGCAAGCAAAGTGCCTTATCTAGGTGACAGTTATTGTTAGGTATACTACGGTGATAATAACACGTAATAAAATTAAGTACAGCAAAACATACTTTGTTTAAAGAAGAAGTATTGACTACTAAGTTTTTAAGAAATAAATGCCTTATGTCTACAATTAAAAGTATTAAAGTGTAAATTTGTGAAAGTAAAAGTGAAAAGTTTATCGGAATATTTTTCACTCGATATGGAATCAAATTCAACTGCAGCTGTTATGGATTTTAAGTAAGATTATTTAAAATAATAATAAAGCGCGTTACGTAGCTAATAATTTGTTCACAGTTTGTGATGTCGGATTTAGGCTCGGTCAATGATCTTTGCATTTATTTATTTTTGAGATAAGCTCGTTGACGTAGTAGAACAAGCGCACATAACTAAATCAGATACTTTCACCATGTTTATCTAAAACTCCTTCGACCTGCTTGTTAAGGCAATAGTAATCTGTGCTGTTTTGACTCTTCAAGCTGTTTATTTGTTTTAACTTTTAAGTAAAGCAATCCTTGCATTATGTTATATTATTACCAAAGAAGGCAATAACACATAAAGGCAATAACGCATATTTAGTTCAGTTATTATTATATAATAACTGAATTAAATATGCGTTATTGAACATTTGATCTTATAACAAAAAACTTGCACTGCAAATTTAAATCGCTATAAGAATTTTTGTAATTAGCATTTTTACGATAGCGATAACATCGTGACATTAAAAATCGGAAGTAATTTTTATATCACAGTAATTATACCGGTGTTCAATATAAGAACTAGAAATGAAACAAAATTAAATTAAACGTAATTTTCTTTCATTACAATCCGTAGGAGAACAGCTCACGTGATCACTAGGTGTAAATTTGTCTTACATTACAAAGCATCTAACTAAAAAATGGCATTGAATGGTAAATAAAAAAGTGAGAATCGTGTAAATAATAAAAAATAATTTCTAAAAGTATCTGATTTTGTACAATAGAAGAGGAGCAAATAATTAAAATTTTTAATTTTAAACGATTCTCAATAGCTCAAAGAAGATTTAACGGAAAATGTCACTGTTTTAAATGGTTGGACAATTAAGTGTACCTATAATAATTATAGTTCTTATTTTACTACTTAATGAACCTACATTATTTATTACTTGTACTTGAGCATAATATTTTACAAATAGCCAAACTTATTTCCTCTGTATGATTTTTACTAGACGACTCACGCTAGATGCCATTATAAGGGTTAATGTTACATCGTACAATATATGAAAAACAATCCAGCCTTGACTCGTGAAATTTTTCAATGTTCCATTTACTCATTTATAATTTAGTTTATGTTCTGAAATAACATCATCTTATTCTCATTGTTGTATCATTTTATTGTAATCGTTAACATTGCACTTAATTTCCAAAATTTATAATTGCAACTCATTAAGTAAACGGCGGTGGTTAATGGCGGTGTTTTAGTCGCCAAAAACGTAATGGGGAAAAGGAATAAGATAAGATACACCGGTATCCCAAAGATATAAATAACGAAATAACTGGATATGGTTGTTTGAGCTTCAGTTCCTATTTTCTTTATCTGTAATAGGGAGAATTAAACATAAACATAAAATAGAAGTATTTTGGCGCGTAAAATCGGGGTCGCCAAATGCCAATACCATTGTTATATCGTGCAATATATCAAAATACATAATTCAGCGTTCATTAGTGATTGACGTGAGATAATTAAGTATTTAATGTAAGTTCATTTATTTATCATCATTGTGTCATTCCATTCTCTTTCGGGTATCATTAACATAATATTATATTTTCGTATCATTTTATCATAATCGTTAAAATTGTATTCCTTTTTCAAAACTTTTCTCGTAAGTCATTAATATAATGGTAGGGCCTATCATTAGTCGCTTTGCCTAGGGGCAAAGGGATACATTACACCGATATCCCGGAATCAGAAATAAAGAAATAATCACATAAGATATGGCTGTATAGGCTGTAGTTTCCTTTGCTTTCCTTGTAATAAGCAGAATTGAACAAAAAAATATAAATAAAACTTTTTTTGATTGTTTAATTTTTTATATTATATCACGTAATTGTATTATAAAAACAAAAGAAAGAGAAATCGTTTTTTTTTTGGAGCCTAGGTCTGGCCTAAAAATGTATTTTACGTCTTTTTTTAGTGTTGTTTAGGATCCTTAATTATTAAATATTATCCACTGAGCATATAAACGTGCATATGACGACCAAACAATATATTATACTAATTTGTACGGACAATACACTACGGCAGATGGACAAAATTATACAAGATGACTGACATTATATTGATTTCGCATTAGTCTATTAGTCCTGGCCAATTTCCTAACAAATTTCCCTCACGTCATCAACAGGCATCTCTATCTGGTCTACCTATAATTAATGATTGAAAATTAACTTCAAATATTTCAATAATAATTAGATCCTAACAAATACGTAATAGCATTAATTACAGCTAGGTTGTAGAGAATAGTGCATATTTTCTATTAATACTCAATAAATTTGAACTCTAATAAGAAATATTATTACATACAGCTTTCCCGGCACTTCTAATCATTTTACCAGTTCTGAAGAAGCTATTATATCTGTTGATGTCTCTCGAGATGTATTAATTGATAAAGTTGTGGCAGAGTCAGACACATGTATACCACCAGTTTTAATGATGTAAGTTCAATTTCTATAATCTAGTATACTTACATTTTTATATAATTTATTGTGTACACATAAACATTAACATAAGAAATGAAAACAAGAAAAAGACCATGAAAAATGTGGCTTATTTCCAGAAGAAATTTCTTCCAACCCTTAGTTTTAATTAATGTTTATAAAACATAGAATCAGTTAATATTAATTGTGGCTAATTTTAAATCTAAATCAAATTTCAGGGCCACAGAGGAGACCACTGAAAATGATGATCCAGCAAAATTAACCTTGGCATATGAAAGGCTATTTGAAATTCCTCAAACAATGGTTGAAAAGTTTGCAGATCATATCAAGTATTTAGATATCAGCCATAACAAGATAACGTAAGGTTCTTTCTTCTAAAGTCAAATTAATTATTCAAAGCAAACAAAAAGCTGTTGAAAAAAGAAATAATAAAAAAAACAAAGTAGGATTAGCTAACATTACATTTAATTAATCAGATAGCTTGTTTTTATCAGAAATGTTTTAATGAAAAAAATACTACATCAGATTGTCATTAATTATATTTGTTAAATAACATTTATGTAGTCTTTTAATTAAGCTTAAAGTACACTTAAGTTCTCATAAGTGTAAAGTGGTTCTTGTTTTATATAGGCTTTCATATAGAACACATGTTTGTTGAGTCAGGATCAAGAGAACTCTGCAATGATTTTGTTTTATTATTATAGTAAAATAAAAATTGTTAATGTTTATTACAATTAGGTACTTAGGCTAGATATTAGGTACTTTATTTTTTAAGTAGCTCCTGCCTTCACTTGTCCGACATATATCAGATAAATAATGTGTGTGGTGGGTACTTATATAAAATGAAAATTATCATGAATAAAATTGGTCTTTTTATGAAATTCCAGAAACTTGGATGCACTGGTTTACTTCAAGCATCTGACTTCATTAATTGCTGACAATAACCCAATCACAGAAGACTGCTTATTGCCTCCTCTGCCTAAGCTGGAATTATTATGGTAATACACCGGTTTGTTTTAATCTCTGCTTTGCCCTACCACAACAAAACACCTCAATAAGTTCTGAAAATTCTGCTTAAACTGCTATTATAACATATATAATTATATATACAAATTTTGTTTCAATTGAGTTTTCATAAATTGCCTCAAACACAAGTAAATATGTTTTTTTATATCTCAGGCTAAGTTTATATAAATATATTTTATCTTATGTTATCTTTTTTGAAGTATCTATTAAAATTATCATATATTTTTTCAGGCTAAACCACTGCAAAATATCTTCCTTATATCCATGGGTAGGGAAACTACAAGAGTCATGTCCTAACCTGCATTATCTTTGTCTGATGGGGAACCCGGCAGCACCCAGTTATTTCAATGGGGGAACTTTTTATGAATATCTACAATATAGGTAAGGTAATTCTGTCTCAACCTTATCTCCAATGAATTGTAAAGAAAAATCTTTATAATTTTTTTATAGAAAGATCAAGTAAATTACTCCATTAACCTGATGGTAAGCAGAAATGGAGTCCAAATAAAAAGGTTGATAATGCAAGGCGAGGTGAGGTGGCTAAAATTATGACTCTTGTGTATAAAAGCTTATAAAACCAAATGAATGCAGGTCTTAAGATTGAGCTAGGCTTAAGTTAAAATAAAAGTGGTAAAATTTTTATATTCACAAACAAACATTATTACATACATTATATGACAATATGTCATACAAAGAAAACAAAGGTTAGAATAAGTAAGTTACAATACAAGTGATTACTGGGTGTATTGAGAATTCATAATTACATGATATAAAACTTTGAATGGTCCATTTTTAGACAATTTTGTCCAAAATGACAGCTTGGAAGAAAATTGTAATTGAAGGAAATAGGGATTGTGTGCGCTCTTAAGAAGCCATGTCGAGCCTTGCGACAAACTGCAAGAACGATTTCTACAAAGCAAGCTTTTTTGCAGACTCTTCGTAATATCACAATTTCCATCTCTCAATCACTTGGATGACAGGAAAGTGACAGATGACCAGAGAACTGAAGCACAAAGGCTGTACAAGAGACCATTCTTCGAGCGCCTTATCAAACCAGGTCCAGGGTTCAGACAATTGGTACACAGCTCTGTAACTTGGGGTGACGTCCAGAATAAGTTAACTTCTTTTTGGGGGAGAGAAAGAAGGGATAACAGGAATTTGCTCATATGAAAATTAATTAAATTGTGTTAATTTTTTTGATAGTAATGAACATGTTAACTATATAATGTCTTCCCATTCAGCATCAGTTTCAATTTGGTAATTTATCATTGACAATGAATTTAGATTTTAGAAAAAAGCAAGTCAAATTTAAGTTTGAAAATAAATGTAATCATACTGTTGTTATATAAAACTAAAATCAAATTAGTATCTAACTAGTTAGGAATAATGCCGACATACATGTAAGTAACAAGTATATAATATATATAAATATAATAAATATAAAATTTTTAATTGATAGTCCTCACAGGAGTCCTATGATGTATTTGTACACTATTGCATCTGTAAACATTACAGATTATTAAATTGTATATTATTAGTAAATGTATTCTACAAATTTGCCTTTATATCATCAGGGTAATTATTAAAGTTGTAAGGCATGACATGACTACAGGTACATAAAATATATGTAATTTTAATATATTTTAATAAATATTTTTATGGATTCTACTAAAATAAACTATTTATTCTGAAAAGTAGATATTGTTTCATTAATTAGAGTAATACCAAGACCTGGATACCTCAGCGGTTAGAGCAGACACCTGAATTGCATCTCACGTTGACTTGTCGTTTTTCTAGTCTAGATGTATGGTTTTTATAAAAATAAATCACAATAGATCACCGTTAAGTCTATTCATTGTTCCTAGCAAAACAATTTTACACAGTGTCATGAACTTTTATTGTGTAGGTACTACTTATGTTCCAATTTGATTTCAACAAACTCCACTCTGCCGATTTCTGTAGTCCTAAAATTTATAAAAAGAAATTTTCGCTCTAGTTAGGCTCAATTTACATGTCGGTTGTAAGCAAAATTATATTTTTAGTCGAATAACTTCCAGCTAATAGATTCCTCTCCCTCTCTTGACGATTAATGATTAAGAAAATGAAACAAAAAAGATCTGCAAAATTAAATCATTTATTTACCACGTATATGTTTTAGAATAAATAGCTAAAAACCAACTAATTAACTTCTACAGCACTAAACTAATAACACTCCAACAAGATTTATTGAAAATACTTCTTTGAATTTGTTCTTTTTTCAAACACTTAAATTTATACGCTTCGGTAACCTTGGTAATAATAAAAGAAAAGCCGTGGCGAGATGCCTGCCCCTGTCATATGTCAATCATTGAAATGATTTTCAACAGACTTCAAAAGAGGTGAATTCGACTGTGTTTGTTACGCGATTTATCTGTCAATTGTTAACGGATCAGATGAAGGATCTCAAGGAAATTGAGTACAATCTTCAAAAGTTTTAACGGCACGTGTTTCATATTTTTTCTAAATAGTATTTTTGCAAACGACAAACGGACATGCAAGTCGACAATACTGACGGTCGCCCTTCTAAGTTTCAACTTAATTAAACTTAAAAACTAACTAAATTAATTTAATTTAACTTAAAATTATGAAAACAAAACTAAATACTGTCTTCAATACACTAAAAAGGCAATAATAATTAAATATAAGAAGTTATCCAACTTAAAATTAGAAACAATAAAAAGTGATGCTTAAAAATACTTTTAAATTGGCTTACATTTAATTATTTTTCCGTTTGTGTTTTTTTTTATTACAGATGTTTCACACCAAAAACATTCCTTAGTCTATGCCAAATTACTTACATCCGTAATTTCGACGTAAATCACGATTACTTTTAATTGAAATTTTACAATTAGCGTTAGATTTCTTAACGAATATGTCACGACTCTAAAACTTCTCTAAAAGACTCTAAGTCTTTGGTTCACTGTAGAATTTCCTTTAACATTGGTTTGCTGATTTTACCAATGTAAACTGAAACCCAACTTTCGAACTTGCACTAAAGTTATGAAAACGTGGTCCCAAATTTTACTGCTGATTCCGAATGCTGAAATGAAATAATAATTTAGTACTTTATTGGTAGTCAAAGTCAAAATACATTATTTATTCAGTCTAGGTACATTACATACTCTAATGAAAGCATAAGACTGAAAAGTATTGAGTTATCAGCTTAATATTAATAGTTAAAATTATACAATTCCAAAACTTCTACCAAATTATTTTCCTATCCATTGTTGATATCATGGAATGTTTGCGATTCACATCCCAGTCGTGTGCGAAATAAGTACTTCCTTTTTATTTAGGTCTCGTCTTGGTCACCACCTACATAAGTGTACATTACCCCTTAGACTCTAAGGGAATACTCTATACTCTAAGGCTTAGAGTATAGAGTATTCCCCTGGTGTTGCAAGCCTCCATGGACTATGGTAACCGCTTCCCATCAGGTGGGCAGTATGCTTGACTGCCACCTTGTACAAAAAACAACTAAATGCAGTTTGAGTTATGATGTTTTTAACTGATCTCTGTCACGGCCATTGTGTTGGTATGGCTATTTCTGCACAGATTCAGTAGCTATATCTATATTCAATTACTTAAAATTTATTGTTTTTTTAGTAAGCTTAATTATATACATCGTATTCCTGGTAATTGGTTAAACTTAAATTACCAATAACTTAAAAACTATTCTATTTAAACTTCTTCTTCAAAGTTACTGTATAACCCCTAGAGTCAGATACAAGGTATGATGTCACAATTTCGTTATAGTAAGTAGCGATGTCAACATAATAAATCCTTGTCTGATCTTAGTACGTCTTTGAGAAAACGGGGAAATATTTAGAGGGAAATCCCAGTTGATTGTAAGAAAATGAGAGTACTGACTGTCCTCTTTTTCTCGTGTCTTTTTGGATTTTTGGACCATGTGCCTGGTCCACCTTACTGTTATGTGGACCCTTCGGTGAATTGTAAATAGTACAAATTAAAGTTAAATAAGTATACGTAAATGTGCTTTAAGGACACGTTCTGCTCTTAATTATTAATAAGGTTTAATCTCAGACAAAACAATTACACTGTGCCTTTACCTTTGTCATGGTTGATGAAATGATGGTTTGAATGATACCTTTTCATCTCATACAAATAGGACCCGTCCCTCGGTGACCCATGGTGAATATAATAGTGTATCATGTCATAAACCAAATAACCTGGCAACAAAATATGTCCATATAATAATAACAAAATATCCGATGACAAGTATCGATATTATTTAAAAGTTAAAATTAAAATGTATACGACTGAAGTACTTTGTATCCAAGTCAAAAGCAAATTTAAAAAAATACATAATAGAAATGAAAGAAAAATTCTTTACTCGAGACATAGATACTAAAAAGTAGGAAAAACCACAGTGGCTTCTATTTTTTTCATTAACTAAATTAACATAAACTAAAGGAGACTAATCAACTTGTACGGATTTAGGCCCTGGAAAATACAGTGTCTTTCATCCAGTACATCAAGACATCAGTTCATCAATAAAATTATAAAATACAATAACAATATTAAAAAGTTTGAGATATTAAATTATCAATTTCATTCAGCGCCATCTAGCGAATATCAAAAGGAACATGTAATATGGGATACATTACATATTAATAGCTTAAGGCGGCTTTGGGATATTACAAACTAGGTTACGGATAAGTAGCATTACTATTTATTTAATTTAGCAATCCCCGCTACCACTCAGAATATCAACAATAAAAATATTAATTATTTCTTTAAAAGGCTGTTCGTCCAGAAAATCATCTTCCAAGCGAAAGTCTTTGCCATCATCGAATATGTGCAGGCCAACATTTTTCGGTACTACTAATTTTCATCTACACTGGCAGCCAAGCAACGCTTAATGCTATAAATGCAAATACACTGAATTCGTAACTAGTAAATGACTGTGGAAAAATTAAAAACTGTGGGGACAGCAACAGAATTACTCTGAGATGGGTACCTGGTCATTCTGGAGACAAAGGCCACGAAAAGTACAATGAATTAGATGTGGGGCTCAGGAACAACAGACAGTTGTAGAACCGTTCTGTGGAATTCCAAAGAACCAGGCTAAACACTTTCTCAAAAGCAAACTCATGCATGAGTTCTCTGAACGATAGCTAAGGACACCTGGTTTGATACAACCAAAGTCTCTAATACAGGGCAACTGTGATAAACGAACAGAAGAGATGAAAAACTCAGCAGAAGTAAAATAGTTCAGGGCGTAGCTACCGCCGTATCAGCCGTATCAATTATACGGGGCCCCGAGCTACAGGGTGTAAGCAAAAATTAGTGAATTGTTTTCCTAATGTTATTTAAACTTGTGCTCCCCAACAAAAAACATATACAAAAAACTGTCATACATGCTTATAGAGTTTTCACTTCAGAAATGTCAAAAGTAAAAAAAAACTACTTATTTTTCCCAGTTTAAAAGTGCACCCACAGGTTGGCAACATCCTACATCAGTTATTGCGTGCGGGGGAATCCCGCTATAACCGATTAACAATGAAAAACCACGGAGAGAAATATTACCCATCATTTGGGCTACCAAACTAATTTTGATACAGGACCCATCCAAGGCACGCTATGCCACTGGTTTAATTTAAATACATTTAGCTGCTTACAAGTTGCAATTCAGTGATTATATAAAATGTATGTCCTAACTCCTAATTTCTAGAATCGTGTAGGTAGTACATAACTATCTGTGAATATTTAAAGTATTCCAGATAACTTCAAGTTCAAACACACATAGGCGTGTTTTAGTATTTACTTGTAAAACGTTATCTAAAATTTACGAAATCGTCTAGTTAATCACAGGTGTAGTTATTTCCGTTTCTAAAAGATTAAGCAATTTTTAACTCATACCATATAATATGTGTCATTGGTGTAGTATCAAATGTACTGATGTGAGACAATAACAATAACAATTAATCTAACCTATGAGTCCACCTGTCATCTTGATAAGAGTGTGCTCCGTGGTGAACCAGAATGGTATGTAGATGATGATGGCGAGAACCAGCGCCGGAATTGGTGGAAACACTTGCCGAAGTCCGTCGAATGGCGTCTAGAAGAGAATATGTTAAGGTAAAGCTCAAAATTCAAACTTACAGTACCCAAATCATAACCACGCTAGGTATAGATAACGTAGAGTGTCTAGAATATTTGTCCCGAAAATAGATTCAATTGAAAATCCCGTAAGTATCGTGATGCAATTAAAAGTATTTTTTGGCGCGTTTATGTCAAACTATTGCACCGTTAGATGAAGATATGTCTCGAACGACACATTACAAAAACACTAAACTGTTTTGAGATTAAACTTAAACGTTTTGTGATATCCGTGCCATGTTGGATTAGCTTAATAAATACGTATATTTAATCTTACTATTCAAATAAAATTCAAAGAAAAAGACATTCATAAGATAATTAAATAATCGCTAAGAATACCTTGTGATGTAATCCATGTATGAGAAAATGTATCTTGATCATAATGACTGAAGAACCAGGATTGAGATGGAAAACCCACCGATGAAGGGAATATTCTAAGGCTGTCCATGTTACCAAACCGAAGGCCAGGTGACCGCAGTACTGGATGAAAGACAGCGAGTCTTTTAAACATTTTTCTGGAAGTAGTAAGCAAAGAAAAGTGTGCTATTTTGGATAATGAAAATTGTTCGCCAATTGCCTTAGTGTAATAATTGATATTTTTTGCATCTCGCGTGGGGATCTCGGATTCTTAGAGCTAAATGCATCATGTAAGCAAATATCTTTTCCTCGTCAATAGTTTTTCTGAAGATGAAGTTGAAATAAAGTAGTCAAAAAACCTCAGATCTCAGAATGGATCGTTTAAAAGAATAATTCTGTGCGAGACACATATGATAATAAATAAATTACATGCAATCTACGAGTTGTCTAAATCCCTCCACAGCCTCTTTACATAATATCATGATATGCTCATTAGGGGAATATCTCTTCAGGATTCCACTACTTGGGACTGTCGAGTATCAAATGCCTTACTTAAAAACTATAAGATTGCTTTCCCACTTAAATGAATTGAGACTATTATCTATCTTCAAAGGGAATCTGTGTATCCATCATCAAAGAAAGGATATCAAGCGTCGAAAGCCTTAATAATGCTCACCTCGACAATTAACTTGTTCCAAGAACTGTGTGATTCCCAAATACAGTATGATCGGTACCCAAAACGCAGGGACTAGATACCAGGGAGTGTAGGTCATGGTCTCCAGTACAGGGCTTTTAAAGACTCTACAGGTTCTACAAACTGCACTATTCACCCAGAGGTTGTAATAGGGAGCTATTGCATCCAACTGGCTGAGGATCGGCTTGGACCAGTCTAAGCTTTCCTGTGAAAACAAACAAACGACGAGTATCATCCATGTACTCATGTACCCACGAGCCAGGCAAGCCACCAGAGAAGTCCTACTATACCACCTCTCAGCTTGTTACATCCACCAGGCTTTTTGGGGATAGCAGACGTATTTCAGTGTAATAAGCAATAAAATCAAATAACTTTCACTTTGCAAATAAGTTTTTCAATCAAAACTAAAATTTACCGTCAAATAATATACCAACTTATAACTCTTATGTTATTTGTATTGAAATCACTTTCAGACTTCGGGGCTGTTAGGTATTTAAGTATTCATTGTCAAGCCACAAATTCTCACTTAAAACTCAACATAAAATTTAACAAACTTGTTAGTTTTTAAGATATTAAAATTGACCATTACAATATTAGAACATTTACCTCCAACTCTTCAAGCAACGCTATTTCCTCGGCTTTTCCATATGTCTCATCCTTGGTTATAAGTCTACAATTACTACTCTCTTTTCCAGTCAAATTCACATCTGTATATTCACGATCAACTTTAAAATCTTTCATCATGTGGTATGCATTAATCGTGTGGCCAAAAGCATCCATAGCCCGCGCTACAGATTTGCCTTCGAATTTTTTTAAAGTGTTAATTCCACCAGGATGGTCCCTTAAAAACTTTTTTATGTCATACTTTTCACCTTTGTACAGAACGCGGAAGTTCGTTTCCATATTGTCGACTAGTGTCGCGTAATTTTGTTTCACGACTGTCATTATCAGTTCGTGAGATATAACAGATGGTTGTTGTAAGCAGGTACCATTGGTCTGCGGGTGGAAGCGGACATCTGCAGTATGTCTTTTATATTAGTACCTATCATTTGACTTAATATCTAGGTAAAACTTGATTTCTATATATCATACTTTACTTTATATACTTTTTATATATCATAGAAATTTTAAGGACATACTGACGGACATTATATTCTATCTTAGGAGGTGTAAATATTGATTTGGTTATACATAGGAAACATGATATGTTTCGTTTAAATTTAACGTCTGATAAGCAAAATCAACCATAGATTGATTTTCGAATCCCAGCCTAATGAACATGTACTTATATATGCTGAATAAAAAATTTGAGTATAATAAATCTCTTTATAATACTTTGTCAATAAATCGTGTAAATCAAAAATTATTTATTACGTACAGAGCGGTTATGCCTATTTCACAGCTACAGCACTGATAGGATACACAGATATACAAATTTTTACTCCAAACCATAAAACCAGCCCAAATTAAGCATCATTAATAACGTTATGGATACCAAATAACGGAGAAAGATAGATAAGAATATGTACGTAATATTAGAAATAAACTAAATAAACAATATAGCTTTGTACAATTCTCTAATATTCTGTTGTGTCATTTAATTGTCTTTGTGTGTACATAAATTGTTAAATAAATAAATAAACATACATGACTCATGAACAAATATTCGTAGTCATCATACAAATATCTGCCCTTACCGGGATTCGAACCCGGGAACTCTGGCTAAGTAGATAGGGGAACTGAACACTCGACCATGACGCCGTCAAAAAAATTGCTAATTATTACATAAAGCATCTGCTTCTAATTATCGTTACGAAATGTAAATATTCAGATGGCTTTTTATGGTGATAGATAGAATATAGCCGAATCGATTGCTTCGAACACAACACTTCGTATAATTAAATCCAGCGACCTTATTCACCGCAGATAAACGATCTTTAATACAAATCATCGTCTCCTGCATTATCGTCCTCTACTTAAACCCTTTAACTTAAGGATGAATTATCTTCCTTCCTTTCATCATACAGAAGAGTGTTTCAGTCAGTATTCTGATAGAAAGGAACCTCAGCATTATTTTATTAGTAAAATATTGAATAGGTATTTATCGCTGGTTTTTATATTTATTGATAATAGATATTATTATATAGGTTAGTGAGAAATCACAATATGTGAAATGCGTGAAGTAGAAAGCTTAATAGTGGAAACCTTAGTAAAGTAAAATTCATTGATTGCACCAAATTGCCCGGTGCACATATATCACTTAGCGGGGAGTCGAAGGCATCGATGACGTCTCTTATAAAGAATACAAAATGATATGCATGGTTAATCACCTACCTATCATTAGAGAGCCATTGTGTAATAATTATTATGACCTTCGTAAAACCTTAGGAAGGTAATAATAATAAATATTCCATGATGACTCCCTGGTGATAGTTAGTTGATGGAATAAAGCGTATACCTGCTGATTTCTTGTGCTTGCTACTTCCAAAATACTTCACGCTGTATGTTCATTTGACTAATTATATAGTCTATTATCCTAAAAGTAATTATATACCTTTCATATGGAAACGGAATAAAGAATAAGCAAATAACTTAATTTTACTTTAAGTGAATGCCAGCAATCGCCACCAATACCTAGATGAGGTTCGTTACATCATCTATTATAACTGGCCTTTTAACTATATTATATTATACCATTATATTTTATATAAAGATATATAGCAGTTTGTTAGAATAACTAGTTACCTACGCGCATATTTTCACCATTTATTTTTAAATTCTAATCGGGGTAGGTCTTCACCTGAACATTTTCTTACGGCAAGCCTCCAGATTTACTTAGGTCTTATCCAATAAGGGGGGAAAGGGGGGGCTACCTGTATACATCCAGTTACCTTTAATAATTAAATGTCATTCGATTAATACTACATAATACGCTGTATGAACACTTCTATACAGTGCGTAATGTAGTATTGCCCGTTAAATTCGGCTTGTGGATTCGGCCGCGTCTTACTTCAGTTCTGCATCAGTTTCCGTAGTGTGTTTTAATCGATTTCGATTTGTCGTCAACTGTCGAATATAAGGTCCCCTTATATTCGACGGTCTAACCACCCGCCACCCGCTTCTCTGAACACATGCGCGCGTTTCGTAGTTATTTAGTAGCAGAGCGCGCAGCAATATTTCCCACATATTACGGAAAGAGATTTCGGCCATTTCACTGTTCGATAAAATGGACTGTGAACCAAATTATAGAACTGTTTAATATCGGGAAGTTTTCATGATTTTACTGAGTCAGAAATTCGAAGTTTGTAATAATAAATTGTAATTATTTAAGTTTCAAATTTTAATTATTATTATTAATACATTTCATTTTAATAACCACTGTCATATAGCACTATTTTTAGAAGCGTAAGTATAATATTTAACCGGTGTAAAATTAAAAATAGAATTTTCTATATCACAATTTTTTTTTATATCCAAATGTTTTCTTTGCATATATGTCAAACAGGCTGATGTATACTGATGTCTGGACTTCAATTCATTAATTACTGGCCATAACGAGTCAGTTGGTTGTAATTTTAAAATGTGGAGCAATTTATTTCTATCAAATACTTTAAATGGACAACCTCCTTCTAAACAAGAACTGTTTATACTTTGTATTTTTTGGCAACTTACTGATGCATAGCTCTTTCTGCATCCTTCTAAACCATACATGTGCCTAATGCCATAAAGATATTTTTTTTCATTTTTATCCCAATTGTGGCAACAGCTATGACTTCCATTAGGACTTTGGCAATATTCATTTCTCCAGAAGTCAATTGCTTCTTCTACAGGCATTCCTATATCTTTTAGAAACAAGCTGTAGTAAAATCTTTGACTGTGAGACAATCTATGCTTCATCCGCAGATGCATGTGTAGGCTTAACATGCAAGGTGGAAATTGTGAATACACATGATCAATATTCTTACTGAGTAAAATGCTTCCATCATTATTAAAACCTGTTAGAGGCCCTATCTCTCCTCGCAACTTTGTCAACATTTCCGATATTCGAGGATCTGATTGCAATGCTTCTAAATTTGTACAAGTTAGTCTATGCTTTAGGTTGGTGCAGAACAGTATAATCAAGAATTGTTTCCATTTACCACATGGTACAGTAGCAATACCATTATTAAGTTCTACCTGTCTACTAGCTATAAATGAAAGGCAATGTTTAAAATTCAAGGAGATACTATGTGCCAAGCAATCATAATTGTGACTGGATGAACAAATATGCTGTGCTAAGTCCTTTAACATCATATGTTCGCATAACACTTTCAAAGCATCAATGAACGTAGGAGTGATTGGCTGTTTCTTTATGCTTCTAAGTAACTTCTTTGCAAAGCATCTCAATTCATAAGCGTTCAAAGCATCGATACGGCGTTTAAATAAGTCTCTTTCAGTCTTCAACAAGAACCGGTTTAGCTCGACATTTTTATATATAATGGTGACTACACACAACAAAAAATGTCCCACGTTGTCATATAAACTTCCTTCGACCAAATATTCGCTGTAAATTGAATGGTCTTTCTTGAAAATCGCTTGCAAATAGCGAAATCTCTCAAAGGCGATTATTTCCAATACATGAACAGGAATATACCCTTTGACTGCAGTAAGATAAAAAAAAGACATGATTAAAGATTATCGATACAAAATTGATTGAAGCTGACCAAAATTTCATTTGAAAAACACTTGTTATCTATTTTGTTTGTGTTTCAGTTACAGCTTGTTTTATATACAGACTGATGCTGTCACTGTCAATTCACCGTATTTTTTTGTTTTTTTTTGGTCACTTTAATTGCAATTGCAGATACAGAATCTAGTCTAAATCAAACATACTCTTTCTAATCTGTGGATCAAATATTGTTTTGCTGTTTGATCTTAAGCTGTGTTAATTCGACTGATCGTCATAAATTTAAGCTTGTGCTAGATTTTAGCGCGCAATAGTGGGGTCGTTTAGCTGCTGTATATTTTATTTGATATATTGTGGTGTAGTTATTGTCATGAAATTGATGTTGTTTTATACCATTAATGATCATTATATCGTGTAATATATGGAATACATCATTCAGCGTTATTAAGTGACTAACGTGAGAATTTTCAGTGGTTCATTTCCATTCATTTAATTGTAGGTTTCATCTATTTAACATCATCATTATTACATAAATTTATCATTTCATTGTATTTATTAACATAAAATTCCATTTTTGTATCATCTTATCATTAAAGCTAACATAGCATTAAATTTACAAAAAAATTTTCATAAGTTATTAACAAAATGGCGAGGCCTACCATTAATCGGCAAAAATTCCATGGGGCAAAGGGATACATTGCACCAGTATTCGTCATAAAGAAAAATGTACATAAGATATGGCTGTATGGGCTTCTGTTACCTTTGCTTTCCCCTTAATAAGAAGAAATTCAACAAAAAAATCTGAAGCTTGGTTTGAGGATTGTGTGATTCAATGTACTTTTTATTTTCTATAATCAAATGAAATCAGTGTCATTAAACAAATTGGATTAAATAAAACTGTTTACAGCTCGCTATAATCTAAGCAGAACGTACTACAGTGATGTTATCCAGTTTTTATTAGCGTTATTCTTATGTGCGTTGCGTTGTTTGTTTGACATGTACTTATATCGGAATTTTTTAAATAGAATAGACATTTCATGTCGAGATCGCGTATAAAAATAACATAGAAGTGTCGCGAGGTATCGGGAAGCTCAGTCTCGGTTGCGCCATGATTCTTCAATATTCTCCGTGCTTTAGCATGGAAAGATTGTTGCTTATTATTGGTGAGTAAAGATGCCCACATATCTGTAACAAGTATTATAAAGCTTAACACATATTCATGTATTTTGAATTTTTAAAAGGTTAATAAAACTGAATTGTAAAAATTTATTATTATTTTAGGTGTAATAGCACTTGCAACAGCAGCACCACCAACAGATGAAAACTTACCCCCTCGCCCGAAAGAAGGTGGTGTTACCACAAAATTTTGTGAATTTTATAATGGTTCTAAACCATTTTGCGATCCAGCAAAAAATCCAGAGTGTGTCTCTGCCCCTCCTGCTATAGAAGAATGCCAACCTACAGAGACAGACAAGAGCAGTCATTGCTTTGTTCTATGGCAATATGATAATGTTACAAATACTGCGTACCCAAAGTTTAAAGGTTGCTTCCTTGACACTGTATCATGTACAGACAGAAGTCACTTGTGTAGATTACATGTTAGTAAGCTGCCTTTACTCCACTGCTGCTGTGAAGGTGATATGTGCAACCAAAATGCAACATTCCCAGGACTTGATGTTGTATTGGCTCAAACAGACCCTCCGCCAGAACTTATTCCAGCCTCAGTAGTTCCAGTGGCTGATGATGACACAAAAGCTGTTATAGCATACACTTTAACACCACTATTTTTGTTATTTGCTGTTTTGATAGCATGTTATTTCCTATACCGCCGACGTAAAGGTAGTTCATTTGCTGAACTTGCTAATGGCGAAGCTTCTCTATCCAGACCGCCATCAGCTAATGCTGGTATGGAGAATGAAAGTGGTGGTTTGGTTGGTCAAGTCTCTTTGTGTGAAGTGAGAGCTCGTGGTAGATTTGGTGCAGTATGGAGAGCTAAACTTGGTTCCCTGGATGTTGCTGTGAAAGTATTTCCATTACAAGACAAACAATCCTGGCTTGCTGAACAAGAAATATATAGGCTAGCTCGTATGGATCATCCGGATATACTGCACTATATTGGAGTAGACAAGAAAGGTGACAATCTACAAGCTGAATATTGGCTTATCACTACTTATCATGAGAAGGTATTTAAGAAAGTTCTTAAAAGAATCTTAAGTTAAATGTATAATAGAGCTATGAAAGACCATTGCTAATTAAATATTTTTTTTGTCTTAGGGTTCCCTATGTGATTACCTGAAAGCACATACACTTACTTGGGCTGAAGCATGGCATGTAGCAGTGTGTGTGGCACGAGGTCTAGCCCATCTGCACGAAGAAGGTGGAGGAAAGCCAGCTGTTGCACACCGAGATTTCAAATCCAAGAACGTTCTGCTTAAAAATGATATGAGTGCATGCATTGCTGACTTCGGATTAGCCCTTGTGTTTGTAGCTGGAAGGGGCTGTGGTGATGCACATGGGCAAGTCGGAACAAGACGTTACATGGCTCCTGAAGTGTTAGATGGCGCAATCAATTTCACAAAGGATGCTTTCTTGAGGATAGACATGTATGCATGTGCTCTCGTCCTATGGGAGATAGCTTCAAGGTAAGCATAATTAAAGCTGTCTGTTGGAAAGACCAGTATTAACTTGTAAGGTAAAATAATGTTATTATTATAAGAAAATTTATTTTGAAGAAAAGAATGAAAGGTTTCTTTTAAAAGTCAAATTTCCACATCAGAAAGGCATAATTCACATTGTTATTAAAATTATACTGACATTTATTTTTCATCTACCAATTTACTCCACCCATTATCAATATTGCATATGAATTGTAATTTAACACCATCTGTGATCCTGCAACCAATTCTGACATATCTGATTAGTAAAATAACTGTCAACAATTGTGGGTATAAATTAATACATTAATTGACAACTTGTTTAAAACTGCACAAATCAAAAATCTCTTTTCCCATCTTGATATAAGATAAGAATACATCAATAAAATAGCTATTGTGTCTGATTTGTAAAAACTACATAATTAACATTGTTATTGTCCATTTCATAATTGACCCTAAATTAATTGACTCTCTTATTCTATAGTCTGTTTTTATGCATATTGTAAAAAAATATAATTACATTAAATAAATACAATTTGAATGGTTAGATGCAATGAAGCCGGTGCAGAGTCGACATCGCAATACCGATTGCCACTTGAAGAAGAAGTGGGCTCACACCCTACACTCGAGGAGATGCAGGAGGCCGTCGTACAGCGAAAGCTGCGCCCGCACATACCTCAACAGTGGCGGGACCATCCTGTGAGAATTTACTTTGTTATATTTATAATACTGTTAATCATTATTGCATGAACTAAATGAGAAATATATAATATACAATCATTTATCCTTTATATCTAAGCAAGGGCTTATGTGAAATCCCATTAACTTTCAGTGTTCAATGGGAACAGAACTGTAAACTTCTAATATCATGTTAAATAAAAAGCTGTTATACACAGGGTCTGTTCGTCCTTTGCGACACAATGGAGGAATGTTGGGATCACGATGCCGAAGCTCGGCTCTCAGCCTCATGCGTGCTTGAACGTGTAACACCACAACGACCAACGCCTGGTCGCATGTCTCCGGACACGACACCATTGCTCATCCATGAACTAGCTGACAGATGCTGACGGACGGTAGACCTGCCCCTCATACAGCTATAAAGTGGGGTGATCATGAAGAATTGGTGATTGTTCCCACAACGAAACATTATTGGTCTTTCTTAATTTGGTGAGTATAAAAACTAAAAAGTCCACAGTGAAAAAGGGTTAAATTTAAAATGTGTAGAATTTTATTTATAAAGCCATGTTTGATGAGTAGTTGCCGTAACTAATATTGTTGAAAGCAAGATGCATTTTCAGAGGTGCAGCCTTAAAAGCCATAGACAATGACAATTTTATTTACCAAATACTACATGCCACCAAAAACCACATTAAATTATATCTACAGCTTAAACTCTCTCAGTAATAGAATTAATTGCACTATGTTTAATATTAGATATTATTTACCTATATTAATTAGGACTAAAAGAAGTTTTATCCAGATAAGCCATTCTTTATAAATGCCACTATTTTTTTAATTACTGTTAAAGACAACACTTGTTATTCTTAAGACTACATAAAGCCATAAAGGCGAAAATTGAATGTACTTGCCTTAAAATTATTTTTAGTATGATTATTTAATACATAATTAAATCCTATTTCCAGACTTGTAACTTATATTGCCATTCCTCATCTTTGCAATTACAGAAATAGGCAAAAAATATATGCACCTTTGAATGTCTTGAAAATGTATTGCAGTTGTGGGATTTGAGAGTTTATGAATCATTATACTCTAGAAAAATATTATAAAGATGTCTTATTCCTGTGAAAACTAACTGGAGCTTTTTGCTATAGTTTATTACAGTCTGACTGTCTAAAAAACTTCCCCAATAAAACTTAATGATAATTTGACAAAATAAACAATATTTTTATGCTCTAACTGAGATGCTTTTACTGCAAGATTTTTAATTTGTCAAATTAATGTTAGATACTAAAGTTTAATATTTTTTTTCACAGACTATATATATATATTGATACTTTAGTGTATAAACTGTATTAAGTTCCCACAGTTCCTATTTCATCAATATAATAATATAGCAAGAATCTCGTGTTAGTAATATCATAAATACTATTTTTCTTTATAAACCTATTCAAAAGTACAAGATTGACGTATGCCGCTGCTCTGTAAATAGAAAAAAAATTAACAAATTTTGTTGCGCAATTACTATTTTAAAATAATTATATTGTATATTTAGTTATATTTTTGCTAATGCTTTCATTTAATAGGAAATTTTCGGGCCACAATAGAAAGCTGTATTACTTTGTAGGTTTGTAGTTAAAGAGAATGTTTATTGTTCTATATACTTTTGCTGTTGCATTCTAATTTGTAAGCTTTATTCTTATATTGTTATAAATGGGGTTCTTATTTTTATCGAAAACACTTTTATGTGATGAATTTAAAATCATTTGATTAACAATGACTAAACTTGTTACTCTATTTTAATAATTTTGTGATTTTTTTAATGAAACATAAATATGAAATTGCTTGATCTCCATCTCCAACTAATTTTCTGTTGTTTATTATGAAATTTAGTTGATAAAACTGCTTTTAAAGTTTTCATAATATAATAATATTATGAAAACTTTAAACAATATTGAGGAAAAGTTACATTTATGTATATTTGTTTCCATTTTTAATGATAAATATTTATAATTTTAACTAGAACATATATGAAATATATTTTCCAATGCTATTGTCTTACATACTCAGATTTTTCAAAAGTTATTGTTTAGTAGTTTAATTCATCAAATGATTTTTTTCTTCCTATAATATCAAGATATATATACATATCTCGAAAGTGTAAAAAATTTGAACTATCTCAATAAAGTACCCCATAAGCAGTAAGACTGGCATTTATTTTAAATTGGTGTTCAATTGTTTTGGTTATTACATGAATTGTGCCTACAAATTTTGAATTGTTTTAAGATAGGTGCAATTTATGAATAGACCTGTAGTCTAAATATTATAATAACTGTATTATTTTTTAATAAATCAAGTGCTAAATAACGAAAAATTAAAGCAATGAATTTAGTGTTAATACTTGTAAGTGGATGTCACTAAACTTGTCAAGTTGAATCTTAGTCATAATTTGGCAAACGTTTCCTGGAGGACTTGTTTGGAGTAGATGATTATATAATTGAAGGAATTGATAAATATTATAAATATTTTATATGTTTTTTAATTTATAAGTTTACCATGTATTTTAAAATAAACTTATGAATTTGTAAAATACGAAATTCTGCATAAATTGCTATTTCTACTTCAAATATGGCTTCCATGAGATTGTAGGGTTTCTGAAGGCAAAAAGTCCGTGCCATAGACAAAAAACTAAGCCTTACAGAATTACCGAACTATGTGGCTTGTGGAAATACAATTTTAATTCTGTGCAAAATAATTAGTTGTGACAAGGGCAAGTAAATGTCACATTTACTATATGGTCAGTCACAAAAGAAATAGGAGGTTTATAAAATCATAATATTGACTATTGTTTTTAAAAGACACGTCGAACAAAACGGTGACCGAATATTTAATAGATTCATTCATTCATTTTATCCCCCGGTCTGGACAACCTGGATGTACTAATTTTTAAACTTTTTCACCGTCCGTCGCATGATGATTCATTTTCACCGCCAAGAACTCGGTCGCTATTTGTCACGCAACCTGAATTGGATCGAAATTTTTGTTATGAGGTTGTGTCGATTTTTGACAATTTTGAAAATTTTATTAGTAATGCACAGTATCTGCTAACTTTAAATGTAAGTTAATGAATCTAACGTATTTGCTCGCACAAATCACTCGTGAAATGTTTCGAAATAAAATATCTTATATCATAACATTGTGATCTGTAGTAATAATGACTTGATTGAAATATCAATGGGAAATCTGTGTGAACATGATTTACCTATGCCGAGTGCATATCACCACACATAGACTAAGTGAAGTTGCCAAATGTAAATAGAATAGGTTTAAGTTAGCTGTAGATTTTTTCGTCTGGATGTCAGTTTTTGGGCTGTGAGCACATGACTTGAATTGATTTTTAAATAAAATTAATTCTTTCTTTCGTCACTTAATCAAGTGATATTTGGTTTTAAGATTGCCTTTTTCAATAGGAATATAAATTATAACGATGGTGTTGTAAATTGTAAGTCATAAATTTATTTTTATGTTCGTTTTTTAATACTTTTTTTAAATTTGAAATAATTTTAAATTAACTACTCGTTTTCGAACATTGTATTGTAGTTTTTTTACTTACGATTTATTGCTTGTCGAGCGTTAAATGAAGCAAGTTTTAGTATTCCACCGATAAAGGTTAAAAGCGTTAAGTTTAAAGTCCACATTACAGTATTTTTCTATAAATCTCGTGTGTTCGCAGCTTTAGTGTAAAATAACTTCTGTATATTGGTAGTGAATTTTTAAGAGTCCAGTAGTTGGTAGACTCAGATATTGCAACTTACGTTTATCTAGATACTCTATGTAGTAGATTAACGAATGTCATAATGGCAACAAGAATCATTAATCATTTATTTTTTATTTTAACAAAATGTCTGTTGAAAATTTGATGTACGTATTATATTATATATTTTTTAGAAAAATGAAGCGTTTATTTTGAATATCTTTGTAGTTATGAAGGCATGGCGTGTATAAGAACATTTGGTTGTATCCTGGCCCCTCAACATGTCCTTAAAATGTATGTGAGATTTAAAATGTCAATTCTATACTTTTCCCGTTCAGTCATAGAGCTTTGTCTAACTAATGAATACTCAGCTCTATAAGAAAACGCAGATTCCGTGGTTAGGAGTTGCAAGTAAAACGAACATAGAAAGTATACAAAGTCTGATTCTTTATTTTCAATGCTTTCTTTTTACTGTACACGGAGCCGGGAGAGGGGGCGCGGGGCGCGGCGGCTCGGTGTCGAGCGCGACTTCGAATAACAATTGTTCATTTTCACTATATGTACATCGTTCAGGAACCGTTGAGTCGCCGGACAAAATCCGCCGCGAAGGGTTAACTATAGCTCACTCAATTTCACAATTCATTTGTACCAAGAGCTACAATGGTAGCATTCCAATTTAAAGTGGCAGCTTGACTAGTTAACACAATAGTTGCCCAATAAAACAAATAACTCTGTATCAAATTTTAAAATAATATATGTGCAACTTTTATTTTGTTTTGTTAAATAATTATAAATTATCTTTATTTTGAAATGAGCATTATTCAAATTTGGTTAAATTAATACATTTGCATTGTAATTAATAAATTAAAAGTTTAAAATTCATTATAAATACTAATTTACCAGTTTTACTCAATATTTCTGTTCGGCAGTTACCCTATTTAGCTTATGGTCTTCGATAATTCAAATACAAATGAGTACTACCAAATTTTTACCTAATTTAACTAAAAAAGAAAACGAACTATGAGCCTTTGGGTGGCCTACGCCGTGGTCTGCAGTTTGTAAGAGCCTTTACAATACCACCAAGGTAGCGAAATCCTTGGGCATTTCAACTTTAAGTTCCTGGAACGGATAGAAGTTTACAATCTTCAGGGTGTATCAGCTGGATCACATTGCCATTTGATACTTGGTAAATTAGAATTTAATGTTGAAACTAAAATGGTCTCAAAACGATGGTAAGGCTGTATGTTGTGGTCCTACGCTGCCAGAATATTGCAGTTGTGAGTTGAGTGAGGCGGGGTGGGGGCTGCTACGAGCGCGTGTTGGGCGCGGTGTCGTTGTGCGCGTGCGCGTCATTGTCGTGCGTACGCGACGCGGACGCGCGCAGGCAGTCGCCGTGCGCTTTGTACTCGATGGGCACGGACAGCGGCAGCTGCAGTATACGCCGCAGGGCATCGCGGACGCGCGCCGCCGCCGCCGTGTCTGACGCTGTCCGGTGCCAGACGGCTAGGTGGTCCTCCTGCAATCCAACACAACACTGTTACAACAAATATTTTGAAAAATTAGGGTCAACCCGTACTGAAAATACGTGTTTTTTCCCCAGCATACTGTGAACCTAAGGCCGGATAAGATAAATAATAATAATATTTCTCTCACTCACCCCTACTATCTAGCCCAAATTAAGCATCATTAAGAGCTTGTGTTATGGACACTAGATAAAGTTATATGTACATAAATATCAGAAATATATTAAATAAACATACAAAGAACCATGGCTCGTGAACAAATATTCGTACCATACAAATATATAATAACCCGGGACCTCTGAACTCTGAAGACAGGGTACGGACCACTAAACCAGACAGCAGTCATAAATTGTATGGAACATACGATCTTAAAATGTAGATTTTGAAAATTATTGATATTCTTTTTTTTATATGACCATTGTGACTATGGACCTAGTTGAAAATCAATGCCATAATAGTTAGCGACACAGGATAGGCCTCTTACGACCTTATAATACTATCAAGGCCTTAAGTATATAAAATTACGTGTGAAAAGATATACACACTCAAAACTTAAAATATGTCAACGTATACGTTAGTCAACTTACGCTAGAGCTGAGTCATTATAGTTTGTCAGTCAAAGTCGAGCGTATTTCGTAGATGGCATATATAAATAAAGGTCAATTTGCTATATCAATGCTTCAAAGCGCTTCGATTCTGCGCTACGTGAGTTGGACCTTAGCGCCTTACCTTAATAATCAGCTATAGCAGTATGTTCTGTTTTTCTCTTTGCGACATGTATGTATTAATAAATATGTAAAATTTTTAGTTGGCACAGATTGCCTGTTAATACCTGTTACAGACTAATACCATTTTTCATATAATGCGTTATGAGAATAATTTTTCATTCGGTTTCCTTACTTGAAAACGTACAGAGAGCACGACCCCGCAGAGCTCGGGGCCTACCATGAACTGTTCGCCTAACATCGCCATACAAAGGTCTTCCCACGCGCGCCCTGTCTGTGGCTTACGTAGTCGAACCACCTGCAAAGCATCAAACGACTACGTCAACAAAATTTACAGCTATAAATGCTACAATTGTTGGGTACATTAATCTGCAAATAAACGCAAACAATTGACAGTGGGTAACAGAAACCAAATAGAATAGAAAAGTACAGTAAACATTAGATATAGACTGTAGATCCATAGGTTGCTGTATGATATCCGGTTCGAAGGACCAAAAGATGTTGCGTAAGCTTCATAATTAATTGTTGTACTTTGTTCATAACAAGTGTAATTTTGAAACATCATAAATGATTGAAAAGCAGTGCAAGTTCAATTCCACACACACACTTTATAGGTGAAATTTAAGTAAATGCTTCTTTGGGTATTTTGTTAAAACCTGTCTAAAACAAAAACTTTGTAACAGAAACTATCTTCTAAATCAACTTGTAAAAGTTAATTCAGGTTTGTATCTTTATTCTACTTACTGTACTTATTATTAACTTCATACCAAACATAAAACCTCTAAAAAGATATATGTAAAATTACAAACCCATTTTCCACCATTAACATTAGCGGGATCTTCCCACATAGGTTTAATGCCAAGCTTGAATAGATGCAGATCTGATAGTGGGGGCAGCTCTGCGGGTCGTGCGAGATGCGTGTACAGCCCCCACCACTGCTCCACGCTGCCCACCCGACCCACCAAGCGTAAAGCCTGAAACCATAATTAAAAACTATCACATCTGGAGTCTGTTACATTTCACTATTTATTTTGCCAATAATAAAATATCAAAGATAGTTTACCAGGCATAAATGTGATAAACAAGTCAAGCAATACTTTGGAATTATTTTAATGAAAATAAATTCAAGAACTCTCTGTAAATAGTTAATAAATTATCTGTTTAAAATATACAAAAGTAAAACAAATCCTAAAGGAAAGCTAAATTAAAATTGGTACTTTAGTATTGAAAATGATATAACTGACATGTTATTCTAAAATTGTCATTACTTCCACTAATACTTTATGGAACTTTTATTAGATAGATGGCTATCTTGACAAGTTTTAGGTGTTTCAAAGTTTTCAGGGTTGTTACAGTTTAGTTAGAGTGGTGTAATTAAAAGTAATATTTACAACTAATTTTAAAAGAAATCAATAGTTTTTATACACTAGGTAGGCTAAAAATCTGTTCTTTATGTTTTGCAAAATGTTAAATAAATAAATTATATATCCATTTATATGGTAAACCAAAGGTCATAGTCACTCACTCTTAATCTAAATTAAGTTCAGTGCATCTCACTCTTTCAATATGATTCCAATAAGGACAGCTGTAATACCAAGCAATATTTAGAAAGTCTATTCAATTTTTAACTATATAGAACATATTGAATGCAGGTTATAGTATCTTTATCTGCATTTCTCTGCACTGTTATTTAAAATTATATACCATTAGAGTGAAGGTCATTGCACAATTTGATCTAAATTCTATATTGGTCTCAGAAATGATTTTATAAAAAAAACTTATTACTTTTCATACACTATAAATCACACCATAAGTGAATCAATTTTTGTTGTATATCTAAACAAATCTATTCTAAAATTAATACTCAACTAAGAGAATAATAGCCTGAAATCTTTCATCAATCAAATCAATCATCTTTCAACATCAATCAAATTCAAGACTACTCTTTTATCACAATCTGGACACATAGAACAGAGTACAAGTGTGAGTGAAAATTTGACTTTAATATACACCTTTATAAACTAAAAAAATTAAATTAAGTCAAAATTAATGGATCATCTAAATGTTAACTAACTTCAGTGATACTATCCCTTTATTTTCTAGTATTATGAAAGTGAGGCAATAAGTTAATTCTAGTTTAAAAGGCGAAAAAAATTGACCCAAATTTATGACTCATTATTTGATAGGTTTTGGTAGAATATAGTTTAAATCAGATTATTTTATAAATAAGTGTAAAACCCTGGTCACTATTCAGAAAAATAAATAATTAATCAGATTAAATAAATCTATAATAACAATAAACATATGGAAAATTCTGAAACAAACCAATGTAAATGTAAATAATTCTTATAACTTTATATTTGTATGTATTACTATAAAAGTAATAACAATAACAGTGGTTGATTTAATAATAAATACTTTTGTTATGTAGAAAACTCCAATTTTCGTTCGTTTGTACGACTAAACTGTGATAAAGATATCCATTATGAATCAACCTGAATCTGTTTCTAAATATAGAATAGAAAAAGGTTAAAGTTAAGTAGAAAACGGTTAAGGAATTTATCAAGAACAAATACTATAATGTTACCTACAGTAAAATGCTATTTTACATAATGTTTACAAGAATTTTATATTTGCAATGAGTTAGTATATCTATCTTTTAAGCATATTTGGACTAACCTGTCCATAACCCGTGGTGGAGGCAGAAAGCTCGCGGGCAGGCGGCCGCCGCGAGAACCACATCCAATAGTTATACTCGAGTTTATGCTCGTGAGGAGGCACTCCTGGTGGGATTGCTTCATCTGTATTCCTTTCATCATCTTCGTTAGTCCCATGGTTGTGCGTAGGGCCACCACCCTGCCCACCCTCTCCCGACCGTCGTTCAGGCACGTTTAAATTGTAGAATTTGCACATTTTTCTTTCAGTCATGTTATTCTAAGAATTGTACTAACATGTTTCGCTAACGGCCTAACCTAGGACACGTTGCGTTTGAGTCGACCGATAGACCACAAAATCAATTAAATTATTATATTTTTTCACTGTACAAAATATTCACACTATTTTTAAGAAATTTCGATTAAGAATCAATAATATTTTGAACTCAAGCAATGTATTAAAAATGAATCTGTTTTTAACCTTTTTCTTTCCGTCATCAAAATTCAAACTGTCAGTTGACAGCATGGATTGTGAATTTCGTTTCGTTCATGATTGCATTTCAACTAAGAAATGCTTCGCATACAAGTTAATTATTTGAAACAATTTTTCTCTTGTTTTATTATATTCAATCCTTTAAATATTTAAAATAATGTCAACCGAAAAAATTATCTAATTTGTATAGCAAATAAAATTATAAATCAATTGTTTTGTTAAACTAAACCGTACAGTCGATAAATGAAACAATGGAGATTTTGGCGCGTAAGTGCGGAGTCGGTTGTGTGCTGTATAATTCTCTTAAGTAAAGAATTATGAGTAATAAACTAATAGTTGCCGACATTGAATGGTTTCATTAGATATTTTGTCGCGTAGAAGTTTACGAGTAATTTGAAGAATTTTTATAATAAACGTTTAACATGAGTTACATTTGCATTTTATTCAATAAAATAAAATATGTATTATGCTTATATCGATTCTATACCTTTGCCGTTGTTTATCTTATCAAACAATGATTTAAACGTGACAGTGCTGACATATAATTTGACGTTGTCAGTACCGTCAGTACACAAATAGTTGGAAATTGAAATTTGAATTGTTATATTTATGTTGGCTTTCTATATCCTTCTGAAATAAATATATATTTTTTTGTTAATTATAATTAACAAGTATAGTTTATTCTGTGAACTTCGCACAATTATTTGATTTATAAGTATAATGGCTAACGCAGAATCCGGTGCTGCTACAGAGTGTTTGAACATTGATTTCATGAGGTCTCTAGTCAAACAATATTCTGAATTGGTAAATATTAATCAATAATTTTCTTTTACAAAGTCTTAATCAGTCTATGATCTTCATATATAAGCAAATCCCCTTTTTCTCAATTTTTATAAAGGTTATCTATTAATTTTATAATTTATACGTTCATGACGAAAACCTGGCAGAGTGATCATTAGCCCATGCTACAGGTTTCTCGGCTAGGGGCCCGGCTTCGAGTTCTGGGCGGTGCAGATGCAAGCTTCTCCAGCAAGCAAGAACTCGAAGTGTGATGAATACATTTTTTTGTCATGGTTGTTTATAATTTTACCTGTATATTCTACTAATATAATATATAATAGAAACATATATTATTAAAATAGGTCTCTTTTCGAAAAATACATGATGTATTTATTAGTTGTTCATTTCATAAAAAAAGTGCTATGGATTGACTTAATACCTAAGGCAAACCACAACATTAGCTCAAAATGTTTTTTAAAAACTTTATGCTACTGACTAGGTGTGAGTGTAAGAATGATTATATTTCTAGGGCCAGTGGACTAGTGCTCTATTTTGGGCAGACACTGCTGCAGCTGCAAGTAGTGGTAATGGAACAACTAGTGGTGATGATATATGGCTTCTTGCAAGTGCTCTCTTGTCCCGTGGTGAACTTCACCGAGCTGCTCATGTTGTAACCTCAAGAGGACTACATATGTAATTTTTTTACTGATAGACTTGTCAAAGTCTTAATAGTTATAAGTATTTTTTCTTCATTCAATACATTATCCTTGTTATATATATTTGGATGTTTGATGTGTCTAGAATAAATGGTGCCAAAAAAAATTTAAGCGAAATAACTACGAAACCATCAAATGAATGAATTATTTTGTCAACAAAAATAATGTAAAATTTATCAATTATGAAGTTATTGCCACAATATGTTCAAAGTAATGAAAAAACAGTGTTTCTTATGGTCAATTGAAAAATCTTTTGACTATGCCTTGCTGCCCTTTGTGAGTAGTTTTGTTGTCCAGTGAGTCCGTACAATAGTAAAGGGCTAGTAGTTTTTCCAATAAATCAATTACCAATCTATAAACTTAAACTAGGGAATAGGCCATAGTACAAGTCTTTCATTGTTTTCAGGAGACACTTGCTCTGTCTAGGTGTAGCAATGAGGGCATATTTGGCAGCTAAGGAACCTGCAGCAGCAATCAACCTTATAGAGGAGTGTGAACCTGGCCTGCTTGAAGCAAAGTGTACTGACCAAACTCACAATGTAAGATTATAAGTTGCTTACTTAACACTTGAATGATTTTTATAGCTATTTCTCTTTTATTGACCAATTGTGGGATTGTAGATTGACAGTTTTGAAACTTCGTGTGTCAAGTGTTCACAATGAATTAATTCATAGTTTTCCATTATCACATAAAAATTTCATTTAATAGTGTACACCTAAGTCTGTTTTTACACGGTCTTTTTGTACACGGTTTTGATATAACACGGTTTGAAAATTGAATATTTTTAATTTTTTTACACGATTTTATTCCATTTAGCACGATTTGAAATTTTATGTATCTTTCCAAAAGTTTGTATACGTGACTGCAGTGAAATTAAACACTATCACGTTTATGGGCACCTTAGTTCTATGTAACAAGAGTTAGTTTCCAACTGGTGTACACCTAAGTCTGTTTTTACACGGTCTTTTTTTACACGGCTTCTTCTGGAACCAATCTACCGTGTAAAAACAGACTTAGGTGTACTATTAAATGAAATTTTAATGAAAAATAAAAAATTCTTATCAGAAAGAAAGAAGAATAAGAATTTTTTATTTTCTTACTTTTGTATGTAACAAAAAGCAATGATTTATTGTTTGTTGGCTGATTAACTAAACAATGCATTTGTATCTTCATCTTTGTACTTAAAAAGTTTTTGTGTAGCGAGCCTTAGCTGGTGTCCTAGTATGGCAGGCCCGTGCTCTATGGGCACTTGAGAGACGAGAGGCGGGCGCCGCTGCTCTGTGCGCGGCTCTGAAGGCTGACTGCGCTTGTTATGAGGCTCTAGAACTATTATTAGATCATCATGCTCTCACACCATCTCAGGGTTAGTCTAAACATTGGATCAAAATTGTTTAAACAATGTGATACTTCAATCAATTCTTAAAAAATGGTATATAATATTTGAAGAATATTTTTTAGTTAATTTAATTCCATTCACTATGCAGGCTTTACATTTTCTTATAAACTTTCCGATTTTATTTTCTATGATTCATAAATGCCATAGGAATGATTTGACTTTATGTTACAGAGAAAGAATTAATAAAGTCATTGCCAATATCAAACCAACTGAGTCCAGTGGAAGCAGAACTAGTCCGCGCGGCGTATCAGGAGCGTCTGAATAGATACGAAACTATCGCCCTGTCGCCTTCCTCATCAGATACGGACTGCCCCGTAAGTAGTTTCAAGTCTATTACAATTAAAAGTTTACATTATATTCGGATTTGTACCGTAAGTACCTTACATTTTTTTAGAGTCTATTTAAATAAAGATATTTTGACTATGCATAGACCTCTTGCCTTCATATGTATACCCTTTTTAGAATATTGTTAATAACTGCTTTAAAATTCAGTTGCAAGATTTGACCTGAACATATGCTCAGGGCATTTCAGGAAAAACGGTTTGTTGTCATTAATAGTAAAATTATTAAAACTATTGTAGATATCGGCAGAAGTAGAAATCTGTCGTTCACGGACTGCAGAAGCAGCTATGTGTCGGGCGCGACGGCTCGCCGCCGGCTGTGAATGGGGCGCAGCCCTTAAACTATTAGACACTGTGGACCCGTGGTGCTGCGGTGATGTGCGAACGGCCTGCCTCGTCGAGTTAAGGAAGAGCTCGGAATTATTCGCGTTCGCACATAGTTTAGTGGATGCGTACCCTAATAGCTGGATATCGTGGTATTCTGTAGGATGCTACTATTATCTTATAGGTGAGTTGAAAAATTAAATGAGCAATTAAACATCTCATTTCAAACAGTTTAATTAAATTAAATTTATAGTATAATGAAGAATGAAAAGTAGAATAATCAGAGATTACCGTCAACTCGTATTCATAACACAAACATATACACTGAAATCGAATCGAATAGTTTTCTTGCAATATAGTTAATTTCAAAAATTAAAGTTTGAAATTTGAATGTTAATGACTTTAAAGAAATGGGTTATGAAATCGATAAAATGATAAATATACGAGAATAACATGATAAGAAAAGGGTAAAAAAATTAACTATCCTACAAATAAACGAATGAAAAAGAAACAGAAAATCCTCACCGCAACTCACCGAACATACTGGAATTGGTATCCCATATATTGCTCGATATAGACATGAAACTGTATAATTTTCACATCAAATAATACACTTTGACTCAATATACAAAATAAAATACACTGCGCTCAATTTATGACAAAATTTCCCGCCAAAAAATCACATTTCAGGACCTCATTTGTTCTCAAAAGAAGCAAAAGGGATCTTACCTATAAATGATTCCGGTGTAACGTAGGTAAATGGTAAGGTAGGTACTTATTTTGTTTAAAACTTCCGTGTGAAATATAATTAAAATGAAATCACACGATAAAATGATAATGAAATTTATGATTAGTGACTTATCCTACAAAAGTACAAATGAAAATGCAAAACTTAAAAATGTAACCGTAAGTCACGTACCAAATCTTCATTTCCTAAATGTGCCGAAATAATTCTTAACGTATTTCAAACCACGATAACGTTGTAATGATACTCCATTTATGAACACAGATACTTGCTTGACAAGACTACACATCTTTCAAAAAACTTTCGCGCCTTAAAAATATTTAAATCTTTGTTATGCCAGGCAAGAATGAGTTCGCTCGTCGTTACCTGAGTAAAGCAAAGAGCCTGGAGCCAGGCGCTGGCTGCGTGTGGCTGGCCTACGGGCACAGCTTCGCAAGCGATAACGAACACGATCAGGCTATGGCTGCATACTTCAAGGTTAGACTGCTTACCATTGCTTTTTTGGTCTCATGTTTTCTTCCATCATTAAATTGTTGAATAATTAAGTCATCAAAAAAAATTGTCCATACAATACTTAAAACTCATTTCTGTAAATATTGAATATATTGATTTTTCTTAGACAGCACAAATGCATTTGAAAGAGTATGACATAACTACTATTTTAAAACAGCTCTATTTAAACATAAGAACAAGAATAGCAATATTCTTCATGCTCTCGAAAGAAAAGTTTTGTATTCACACAACAATTAACAATAATTATGAATTCAGAAATATAAGTTACTTATTACATATCCATCATGTATGTGGTACACCACTTACATGTGGTACACATCATGTATGTGGTGTACCGCAGGGTAGGATCGTTGGCCCATTATTAGATTATTTATTAATATTTTCTTATTCTCATGTGTAATATGTATTGACCATCAATAACCAATATGTACATACCAACTTTAACATTTCAACCAATGTTTTAGTTTGGTGTGGATTAATTGCCCAACTCGCAAAAATTCTAGTTTTAACATTTTTATAAATATATTTCTATTAGTATAAATATTAAGGCAAAATTTAACATAGTTTATCATTTTAAAATATAGAAGTTACCCCGCGATCTTTGTTGCACCGACAAACTACTACTAACGCCATCTATTAAAAGAAATCGAAGTAGCGATGGAAGAAACGACAGTTTAAATTTTTGGTATTTAGCCGATTTTCCATACTAAATTATTGATTTTCTGTTTTATATATTTAAGCTTTTCTTTTGGATTTTCTCAGTTATTTTTTAAATTACCTTTGTATCAAGCCGGATAAAGCACAATAGAAATTATTCAAATAGGTCAACCGTTATTGCGTTTTAGCGAAAGTAACGAACATCAATTCATTTTTATATATAAAATAATAACGGCATTTATATTATGTATATGTTTTACTCCCCCTCAGACGTTTTTACCTTAACTATATGCCATAAAGTATAAATAAATCAAAAAACTGTATAGGCAAGTCAGCTGATGGGCGGATGCCATTTGCCGCCCCTGTACGTGGGTGTGGAGTGCTCGTTGCTCAACAACGTCGCCATGTGCGAGCGGTTCCTGCATCGAGCTGCTACGCTCCATAGTGGAACTGAGGTATAACACTTGTACGTAGAAGGGGATGGCAACTTGACTCCAAAGTCAATTAGGCTAAATCTCGTTCCATCAAATGTTCTAATGAAGGACAGCTGTCATATGATTTTTGGATTTCAGAATTTGAAATGTTGTTTTTCAAACATGTCAACCGAGAAGGTAATCAATCAAAGGTTTTATTTAAATTTCAAACTGGCTTAGATAGAAAGTTGTTTATTGAAAAAAAATACAAACAAACTTTGGCGCGTGAAAAATTATGTCGTTCGTTGCTCGTCATGGATTTAATTTATGAAATTATTTAAGAAAAGTACTATATAAGTCTTGGCCACAATTAGACATAGATGGACTTGCGTATTTGTACCTTAACTTCACCTCTGTCCACATTTACACGTTCATCCATCAATGCCTCTTTTGCCGGTCGCTGCTGTAATATACTATCTGTCCTTAATAACCGTATAATGAACAAATCCTGTATGTGTGATGTGTCCCAGCAGTCGGAGTTAAGAACAATGTATTGTTTGCAAGTCGCCCCTGGACAAGCTGGTGGAGCAGCCGGAGGGCGGCGCGTGGCTGCGGCTGGTGCCGCTGTCGCAGGAGCCGCACGTGGCGCACGAGGCGGGCGTGGCCGCCTTCGCCGCGGCCGACTACAGCGCCGCGCTGCAGCTCTTCATGAGGGCGCTCGACACGGCGCGCGCTGACAGGAACCTGAACCAGGTCAGTCATCACCACGTGCTATGCGCACAGTAAAAAGGCATCGACCCGTTGGTAACTGAATATTAATATACAATTGTATTGTATTTGTATTTTCATAAATACATTAAACTATTTAAGCCCACACGAATTAAACTATCAAACCCTTAGATATGCATAACACCGAGCTAAATAGATAATTTGTCTCGCACTAAGGCAGAATAATTTTTTTGATCCAGGATTAACTTGGATCAACCTTTCGTCAATGTGCCTGTGCTTGCAACTATGGTAATACAAAACGCTTGACGAGTTATGAAGCTATAAATTAAATCCTGGGATAGGTTACTCTTGTGTATATCGCAAGTGGCGAGCGTGTGTGCGCTAGTGTGAGCGTGTGTGTGTCCGTGCGTGTGCACAGCTGAGCAGCCGCTGGGCGCCGACGCTGGACGCGCTGGGGCACAGCTGCCGGCGGCTGGGGCGCGGCGCCGAGGCGGTGACGTGGCACGAGCGCGCGCTGGCGGTGCGGCCGCGGCGCGCCGACAGCCTGGCCGCGCGAGGCCTGGCCCTGGCGCTGGCAGGCCGCGAGCCCGCCGCCGGCCGCGCGCTGCACGCCGCGCTCGCGCACGACCCCGACCACGTGCTCGCGCTCGCGCTGCTCGACGCCATCATGGACCGCGTCGACCGCGCGCTCGCAGGTACTTCTACTTCAGTTATCTTCGCGCTATTACAGGAACGGCAACGGAAACTAAAGCCCGTACAGCCATATCTTATTTAATAATAATTGAAAAACAAAAATTATTTTATATCAATATTGTGTTAACATATAATACTAATGAAATGTAATGTTAATGATTACGATTCGTATTTCATTTGAAACGAAAATGAGATTGAGATGGTACAGTATTGTGAAAAACGAATTAAACCTCTAACCCGCCATCACTCACCAAACCTATTACCCCTTAAAAGGGACGGTGCAGTGATCTAGCCCATACAGTGTATTTATAAATAAATCAGTTTCTGCCTTCCTCTTTGGCTAACCACGATATCAAATTTGAAACTCGAACACAGCTTTTGTAGATTTTCAAAGTTAGCTAGTCGCAAAATCCGACGACTATTCATAATCTATGTTACCTCTAAAATTTCAAAATACACTTGCATTAAACTATGTTACTGTTTAATATCACCATCTAATCATAATCAAGTATTCTAATGTAAATGTTTGGATGTTCCAGAGGAAGAAGTGCCTCAGTTCCCGTTCCCCGTCGTGGAGATCCCGACGAACGCGGCCCCGGGGGCAGGGGCAGGGGCGGAGGCAGGCGCGGGGGGAGCGCCCGCTGACGCTGACGGCACCGCCCCCGACAACACTAACACCTCCGACATGAGCATGAGCTTCGACTGATCACTTAGCAGGTACTACATACATACCACATAGATTTTATTTAAGATTTTTTCATATAACATTCTTATTTCGAAACAATTTAGTTACTATGCATTTCATTAATTTTGTATTTAAAATAAATTTAAATGGTTAATAATGTAGGTTACAATTTATACCTACCGAATATTTAATAACCATGAAAATGAAATTAATAAAAATAATAAATAATAAATAATAATAATAATATTATTAATTATTAATTAATATAAATTAATTAATTATTAATTGTATTAGATTAATTTTAAGTAACTGTCGTTTGTTTCATAGTAATGTGGGTGCATCATAATTTTATTTAATTCAATTTTATTTTAAGCTACTTAAAAAAAAATTGTACATAGTTATATAACTTTTATTATACATTGGTATAAAATATACTGAATCACTAGTACCATTAATGCCCCAATGGGAAAATCACCCAGTTATTTGAGTATTGTCAAACCAATGCAATGCACACACAAATACACTTCTCTCTAAATAGTTTAAAATATGGCCTAATTAATTTTAAAAAATCACGCTTATTTATTAATAAATTCACTGTACAAAGACAGGTCAAGTAAATCAAAAAATACTCATTCAACACTTTGTTTGTATGAAGAACAGATACCTAAAATTAAAGCAGTAGAGGGATCGATATGTTTATTATAAAGTTATGAATCCAAAAAAAAATTATCTGTCCAGGATGGTTTAGAGTTTGATTGCCGCCGCTCCGAGAGGACGACACGTTATAAAGCCCTGCATCGGCCACAACTAGAGCTCGAAATATACAGCTTGGTTTAAACTACAATCACGTGGACACTTTATTGTATATAAACATATTTATTTCAGTACGAATACAGTACATAAATCTGCAATATAAATTAGGTTAATTTGTAGCAATAAGTTACATTTTCACCAAAGCTCTGAATTCGAAATCATGGTTAATTTTAGTATAAGTTTATTGTAATGTTATGAGACTGGTAATTTGTAATAAAAAGATTTATTTGTAAATGGTTTTGACATTTAGTACCTCACAATACACTAAATAAGGTAGATAGATAAAGAGCATTTAGACGACATCGACACGCTGCACGAGTCCAGCCGAACGTATGCGACGACATGTACAGCAGATCCGAACAATTTTTTTGGCACAACTAATTCCATGTAAGTATATGTAGGTATATGCAGCTTTGAAAGGCCTTTTTTTTTGTAATGCTGAGGAGAAGCTCTACCAGCCGATCCCCTAACCTCTGGGGAGGAGGAAGAGGGGGTGTGTGGGGCTCTCACCAATAAACTCCTCAGCGACCCACCTACCTAGCCGCTTTCCATCGACAACACGGGATGGCCCGAAGATATTTCGCCGTAGTATCGATGGAGCGGCCCGACCGTGGTTTGGTCCCACCTCAGAGTATTTTGCGGGGGATAACAGAAAACCCCCCAAACCATCCGGTGTTTAAAGTCGGCGCACCGTGCGCAGGTACGCCGACTGGGCTAAACGGTCCAGGTAACGGCCCCCAGCCGTGCCCGAAGCCCAGCAGGTGTTACGGCTGTATAAGACGCCCAAAGGTCGTCCTACGTCGCCCCGTCCTAGCTTTGAAAGGCCTCTTTCAAGTTAAATCAACGATTTTTGGACCTGTTTTTTAGATTGTTTTACAAACAATGGAGAATGTCAATAATGGTATATTAATAACATTAGAACTGGCGCATTGAGCACAGCACAGATAAAAAAAATTGAATTCTGGTGACCAAAGGTTGAAAATGTAGGGACCAAATCTCTGATGTCTACAACAGACATTTTGATTGATTTGTGCCTGTAAAATTAAACTTAGGCATAATAAATTTTGAATGATTTGGATGTAGAAAATAGTTATTACATATTTATATAGTGTATATATGATAATATATAGTGCTGAACCATATGTTAATACATAGTGCTGAACTGATTTCTGCTATAGTTTAGTGTCCGAGTATTTTACTTATCTCAGGCAGATAAAATATTTATTTCCTAAATCATCAGGATTGACACATTAAGTGAGTTCTAAACCAAATTCACCGTATTATGATTTTATTTCTATAATGCATCATATATAAACAATTTTTAAAATTTTGTTCAGATATCTTGGAAAATTTCTCAAACCAGAAATTAATCTCACAATATGTTAAATATATAAAATTAATTATTAATTAAATAGTTGCAACTGCAACCAAAGGTTGCTGTTACGAGGCAAAATCGAAGATGTGGTTAAATAAAACGATTTGCTTTCATTTCATAATTTATTTTCCCAATAACACTACAATATAATATTTAAAATCAAACAAGCACATGGATATTAAAATCAACATTTTAATATTAAGAAAAACCCTAAAATCCTATAAAAAATCACCGTGATTATTAAAAGCCCTTTAAAATGTTTAAAATGATCATATAATGGATTGCCTAACGGGCTACACTAGCAGGCACTGTAAAATACAGATTAAAATCACCTAAATCTAATAGAGGCACGTGTAAAATCATCTATAGAACATCTACGCGGAAGGCGTATGACAAAATTCTTATAAAATTTGATAACTTGCAATATGCATATTGATATATTTATATAATTTCCATAATTTAAGATTAATAGCAAATAACAATAAAAATTTAAAGTTCATATGAACAATACTACACTATACTAAAAGAGTAATATAAAAAAAAAATATCCAAAGTATTTCTTTGCCCAAACGTTCCATTGTTTAATACATAGACTTAGAAAATGTACCTTTGTATACCAGTATTTCTTTAAAAACTGACAGAACATGGCAACACTGTCGCCCCTACCGATAATTCGACAAAGAAACTAAATGCCAAGTATATTCAAATTAAAATAATACAATTTAGGTCAGCGGACAAAAATAATTTAAGTCAAAATAGTAAGTGCACAGATACATTATTAAAACTAGTTCGTATTCATGTCATTTAACTTCTAATAAAAAGTGTTTAATTTGGATTAAGTGTAGTTTAATGGTTTTGACGGCGTCAAATTAAAATGCTACATTAGTTTTCTCAAGAACACGTTTGCAGGACCACATTAACGCTGATTAGTAATGTTAAAATTAAAACTAAGAGTTCAAATGACTGAAGTTCTGTTTGCAACAGCCCAATGTACCGAAATGGTCCTGTCAAAGGCAATGCTATCTATACAATTTGTGAACATCGATAGTCGGCGACGTAAATCATCGACAAAGCGTATGGCCAAGCGCCCAACTTAATAGCGGCTCGACAACACCGCGACCGCAGCCGCGCGACATGGCGACACTAGTGCCGCCACACGGCGATACTAGTGCGGCCACATGTCGACGCTAGTGCGGCCACATGTCGACACTAGTGCGGAAACACAGCGGCACTAGTGCGACCACACGGCCACCGGCTCGCCGCCGCCGCCGCCCGCCTCGAGCTCGCTCGTGACGCTCGCACTGCTCGTGCCGCTGTTAGGGGGCGACGGGGTACCTGACAAAACAGTCCATGTTAGCTATGCAAGCTTTCACTCAATTAGCGTTTGGTTTACTTGTCAATAAGTAACGTTAATCCAATGTTAGATCTTGTAGAAAGTACATATTCAATAAAGAATCTTAAATAGTCATCTTCCATCATTTTACAATATACATCTTATATGCTTTATAATAATCTTTATTTCAAAAGTATAATGTTGCAACATTTTTTAGCTTAATTCTATGTTACTGTAAATTAGCAAGGTTTCATTATAATCAAGTTGTTTAAACTAAACCAGTAAAATTCTAATTTTGCCCAATTTTTCATAGATGCGAGTGAAAGAAGACACTTGTCACATCAAATATTACACAATGTATATCAAATGTTGGCTAAAGAAATGGTCTAATTAGCACAATTTACATATCAATAAAACTAGCCTCGTCCGTCGACCTATTTTAACATTTCATAAACAATGTTATGTCAAGATTAATGAAGTGTGTAGTGCAGTTACGCAGGATTTGAAAATATCGAGAATAACATCATATAATAGCTTCATTGTAAGATAACTATGAAGGGAGAGTACCGTCGATGGGCAGCGAGTAGGGCGCGTAGTGGTCGGAGGGCGGGCGGGCGGCGCGCGGGGCGCGGGAGTTCCGCATCAGCGGGCGGTGCTCCTCGCCCGCGCTCGAGTGCTGCCACACCCAGCACAGGCGGCACAGGTACCTGCCGGCCACCACTACTTTAATGTCGGTCCCTAACTACATTTCAAACATGCTAATTTATCTTTATTTCAAATATTTATTAAAGCATCATTTCATAATATTACTAATTTTATGTCACAAAGTGCGTGCTGGTTGGTCTATATCCATAAATTTGTATCGATACGCACGGCCCCCACACTATTGCTTATGTCATATTAATAACATGCACCTCGACATTTTCTAAATGAGTAATTTAATCCAACTGTATCGGATGATAGAATTAAAGATATTAAAATATAAGATCAATATTTACCTAAAGCACATGGGCTCGCGACAGAAGTAAGGACCTTGTTGCACGTTGCATACTGAACACATCGAATCTTCCAGATAAGGGTCCACTTGAACCTATGGAAAAGTAAATAAGCATCGTTAAACAAAAAAACTTTGATTTTCCTAATGGGAATCTTGTCTAATATTTTCATATTCAGCAAGAACTGGTCAAACCGTAAATCCAGGTGTTTAAAACAGGTCCCCAGAAGTATATCACAGCTCAACGAATCAACCTTTGTTTAATTAAGATTTAAAAATTCTTCATCAGTCCACATATATACATACAATAATTAGGTGTCAATAAGTAGTTCGAACGCTCTGGACCCTGGATAGATCAATAAAAATTCGTTATCTCATCTCCGTTAAGCCGTTGGTCCTGGCTATTCAAAGTTAAAGTCCCCAGCAGTGGGACGTTTGAAGTATATGTAGTGGCGGATGATGAAATAAACAGCTGTTCTATTTATTATATTTGGCCGCCATTTTGTCAATATGGCGTCCAAATATTTCTGCTATTTTGCTGTTTTATATCGAAATAGTATATGTATCTAATATTCCTACAGTACCTTTTTGGTGAATTTGTCCGTTGTAATCTCTACGTATCCGGCAGAGATGGCCAGCACGTAAGAGTGTACATTGTTGAAGGTCACGCGGCCAGACCCGATCGGGTATTTGTTCTTGTCAGTGTCTATGCCTGTAAAATATATGTAACATTTCTGTATCATAAAACCGTAAAACTAGCCTCGCAAATTGACATATTCCAGAGACGTTAGAAGCATTAAATATTTAAAGAGTTTAAATCCAAACCAATTCTAAGTTTCTACTTTTTTCGGGTTCGTAAAATACCAAAGTAAAAAGGACTACAGACTTGTAGAAACTTATGACCAGTCATTCTTTATCAGCCCACCGGCGTATGTAAGATAGATGTCATCGGCATGTGGATACGTCACAACAGAAGAAATTACTGACACCGCTAATTCTATCCCCGTTTCTGTTGAAGTAATATATCTAACGTAATTAACCTGCGTAGACGACGCCGGAGAAGAGCTCGTTCATGATGAAGGCGAGGGCGTAGGCGCTGAGCATCCCGTGCAGCGCGCCCACGAACACTGTGCGCGCCGGCTCCAGGCGCACGGACCCCCCGCGGACCCAGTTGGAGTCTGCCACCGCCCACGGGATCACCTGCACCTGAAATATAATTTAAATGAGGCTTAGTTTTTGTCCAGTAAACAAATTGATATATACTACAACATCTTAATAATTTATGATATGAAAATGACAATTTGGCTTTATTAAAGGTGGTTATTATATTAAAAGTAAAGTAGTAGCGATGAAGGTCTTTAATTTTGGGTCCGAACCTCTTTACTGCGCATTCTGCGCGAGGCGACGCGGTAGTACCAGTCGTTGCCGTCGCGGCGGGACGCGGCCAGCAGCGCCCGCACGCGGCGCTCGCTCTCAAACGTCACGTACGCGAAGCCCCGCGGGCCGGCTCCACCCCCGCTACCACCTCCGGGCACGCTTCCGCCCCCGCCCCCGCTCCCGCTACACTCGCGCCCCGGCCATTCGACACTGGACAAATAGTAAAAATATTAAAGTTACAGATACTTCAAATTAATAAGGTCATAAGCATATTTGACTTTAAGATTGGTAGGGTTTCCTGATCTAACAATATTTAGGTTACTTCTAAAAGTTTTTAAAAAATAACTTCCACTGAAGACATTTGATCTAGACTGAAATCCACCAACAGTAAATAATAAGTCTACTAACCGCACAGGCTGGAACTGCCTGAGAGTGTGCATGAGGGCATTCTCTGTAATGTCGTACGGTAAACCTCCCAGGAACACCTTTGGCGAGAACCCCCCGCTGGGGTCGGTGCAGCGCGCGGGCAGCGAACCGCTCCAGCGGACCACCTCCCCGCTGCCGCCTCCGCCTCCGCCCCCACCCCCGCTCCCGCCGCCACTCACCGCGCCACCTGCGTACACGCCGATCACTCAACATTACATTGATGGTGGCAACTAAAAGGCCGGAATTATTTCTAGACGCCAAAAACTTATTACATTATAGTTATTGAAATGGGAAGTATCAATGTTTAGATCTAATTGAAGCTGTTGTCGGCGCGTCAGTAGAGATATCCAACAAACAATTACAAAGTTAGTATCATTTCATTAATTTAGTTTTATTTATATTTATTTTTATCCTAAATAAAATTTTAGTATTAGGTACTATTTAAATAAGTCCGGTAAAGTCTGGATATTTAGAAAAATTGATTGATCCTTATTTACCACAAGGCACAGAATTACACAAAAAGCGGAGAAACAAAAGATTTTGCAACATTCAATTTAGATTTTGCTAATGTACGAACCGACTTGCAGATTTCTTTTAGGATCTTTTTTACCTAAGAATATCGATAAATTAATTAGAAACTGGCCAAGTACAATTTTAAAACTTGTATTAATAAACCAAATGTTAAACGAAAATTAGTTTTGTGATTGAATCATGAAGGTGCACGATAGGATTATACAGAGTTTTTGTAGGAAGTAACCGTTAGTTGTATTGTGTTTAGGGAGTGTCCTCGAAAACTAGATAAGCGATAATATGAGACTTAAATAAAGCAAGACTTTAGATTCGATCAAAATTTTTGATATAAGAAGCCGAGTGGTTGTAATGAATAGCAACTCACAGAAAGAGGCGGCCCGTCGCAGCAGGTTTCGGTCGTCGGCGGGCGCGGGGCTCGCCTGCTCGGCCGCGGCGAAGCTCAGCCTGACCTTCAGCTGCGTGGAGCGCGCGCTCGACGCCGGCATGGCCAGGGCCTTCTGAAACAACGCACCGCTTTATTACTCGAATCAAATTTATTACGCTATAGCCGCCCAGGACCCCTTATCTTACTTTTAAGTCGACTAGCGTCAAACAATAGGGACCATGCATCAAAAATAAATTATTATACTGGTAAAAGTGCATACTGAATTTAATTCAGGTATCGTATACCAATGATATTTGTATTGGAATGCTATTCTGAAACAACTTTTATACGGTAAATTGTATGATGGACTTTTACTGTGACGTCATAGTGCAAGTCTGATCTAAAGTACAGACTGAATATGCAATAACTCAACTGAATATTTTTCAAAAAACTCAAAGAATCAAATATGCACTTATCTATTGTCATAATTAAAATGGATAACGATAGTTGATGAGACTTACGTGAAAGTTCAACTATCCGTAAGATACGAATTAGTTAAAGTAATTAATAAGTCTAAAACTTGAAATTGATCGTTAAGTAAAGATTTAAGAGTGTACTTATTACCTGATAGATATAAATTTAAGATTCATTTATTATAAATTATCTCAAAAGCCAACTGACTTGTACGTAAAATTGAAATATGCTGATGGTATCGCGCGTGATGGTACTGAACGGATCATAATGCCTACACAAGTTTCAGTCGCGTTCCGGTACTAAGGCTCTAAATGTTGGAACCATATCCCTTGCCTATCCAATATCCCATTCCAAGTTTAATAGACTATAACTAAGACCCTACAACGATGTCTATTGCCAACTAATTGTTATGTTATGTTAAGTAGAACAAATTCTTTTAATAGGTTTATGTTAACCATTTAAAAAGACTTATACTATATATATATGATTGGAAATTACAAAAATTTCATGCCCTGAAAATAGTCTATAGTAATCAAAACTTGTACTTACTAAAGAGGCGACAAGGTCCGTAATGCCCTGGCCGGATACGTCGTCCTCCGGCCAATTGCCGGGGCGCGCGCTCTCGCTGCAACGACACCAAATTCACTAAATTTCACTTCCCCTAATTAGCACATTAAGGTACACGGCGCGCTACTTAGCTACACCTTAATATCTCAAAATTTCAAATAGTTATTCTATTTTATATGAACACTGAATGTTAGTTTCAAAATTAAAGAAAAAAAAAAGTTAATATCCAATTTAAATACTAATCCGCCCTTCATTTCTCCGAAGCGAATAATGACAAGAAAGGTATATTAAGTGTATTAAAATAATATATTAGAAAAGTGAAAATAGCCAAGTTTCCGGCCGGGTCTGAATCTGTCTGCAGTTTCAGTTTACTGCACGGATATTTCATGTAGTTTCCACCAATAGATTTGATTCATGAGGATGGAGCAATGGTGCAGCCGGGGCGGACCGCTATATATATTATTTATTTATAGTTATAATTTACCCTTAAAGTTAAGTTACCCATCTCTGAGGTATTATATTATTCAGAATCCTCTAAATCTACTAAACTACTATAGACCATGTATTTAATAAATATATGATAATCATAGTAACCCGCGAGACATCAGACAAATTAGTCTTAATAAGACTTAAAACCACTTAAATAATATCCTATTAGCGAACGAGAGATTCAAGTTCTAGAACACCTAGCTCCAAACTACGGCACGCGGGCCGTAATTTGTAAATTAGTTTTTTAATAATTGAAATGCAAAAAAGCGTAAGTTTGCTTAGATCGCGCCCTTTGCGACTATTCTAGCCTAGAAATATAGTTAAGAGCAGAAAAATTAAAACTGATTTGGCCCTTGGAGCAAACTGAAAAATCATTATGGCCCGAAGGCTTCAAAGTTTGGAGACCTATATTCTAGAAGTTTACCTGAAGCTAGCGTAGGCACGCGGGTGCCGCGGTGGGAAGCACGCGGGCGGTACGAGCGCGCGCGGCGTGTGCGCCACTTCGGGGCTTCCCGGCTCCTCCCAACGCCACTCACTGTCACTGCCCTGATTACCCTCCTATGAAAACACGATATATATACTTTAAAGAATGCTACAATGCTTCGACACCTGATGGTAAGCAGTAGAACTAGATTATTTGCGTAGGCAACTAGCGCAAATTTCGACGTACTGCTCCAGCTACGGAAAAGTTGTAAACTCGCAATAATTACGAAAGTTAGGTAAGAAACTGGTTGCGGTTTCTACTAACTGTATAGAGTGATTATTAAACAAAAAGAGGCCAAGATACGACTATGAAACATGCGACGCACTGCCCTAGCCGCCACCCTGCCGGCCTGAAAGGAGTATTTTCATTCCTTATGAAGCTACAATAGGGCTGGTACTCCTAAGCTTAATTTAAGAGCAATTCATCTCTTAATAAATGTAGTAATTCTAAATTTAATCTAATAAGTTTAGAAAGGCACGTTCAATTATCATCCTTTATGAGTTTTTACAACAACCTTCAAATCTATATAAGAGGTACCAATAAACAGATTTAAAACAATACAAGTTTTTGAGGCATTAAGTCCACCAATAGTATCTTTAACTATGCAATAAAGTATAAATAAACGAATATATATAAAGCTTATTAAATAAATTATTACCTTATTGATACTAAAGCGTGGAAGTGGGGTACTCAATTAAGATTTATCAAAGTAATGATTGTATTAATAATAAAAATAATTAATTTGTAAATTAGTTTTAAAGATTTCTTGCAACATTTATGTAAATTTGTAAAAAAATATTATCCCACGTGATTCACGCGGCGTGATAAACTTCTACTCATTTGGGAAAACCCGAATATTGTGAAATTTGCACGATATAAGCATTTGATCGAGGGGTTGTATGGGTGAGTAGTCAGTAACTCAGGTTAGTCCCGGTCGGGACAGAAATTAGTGTGATAAACACGAGTAACAGTCAGAGTTAATATATGCTTGCTTATTACTCCTATTTTATTATATATATCTATTATATAATAAAATAGGAGTAATACACTATACATTTTATTATTAAGATTTTCATTTATTTATTTAAGTATAATAATTTAAATTTTAAATAGACGACAATAGTTGTGGAACTATTATATCAAATCAACTTTATCCAAATCTTAGAAACTGAGGTGACAATTTTCGGTTAAAACAAGTTTCAACGCACGATTTGGCAAAGTATCGCCAATAATCTCGCCTAATAAATCTGTATGGAATATGATCAAACTCCGCTAAGCTGAGAACGTCCCCAAGCCAAGAATCGCGAATAACCGGCATCCCTAACGAAGATAGTTTTCCGGGTCGCGAGTCACCCCGCCCGATTAAGCTCCGCTACATACAGGCCTTGGCATGAGCCTACACAAATAATATTAAATTGCCAGTCTCATGCCAATAGCCGGCAATACGCGGCCAGACGCCTGCCAAGTGCTCGATTGCATACTTATTCTATACATTGTTTGGGATTTCGGAGATGTCACGAGGTTAAGGGTCTCTCACTTGGCAAGGGGAGAGTCTTGACGGTATTTATTGCCGCTATTAATATCACAATATTTTAAAAGTTAATTTCGCAAAGAATGATATATTGCTACAAAAGGGAAGCGGCCATTCTAGAAAGGGTAATAATAGTATCAAGTCGCCGTATTGCTCTGTATACAAGTAGTCTTATTTAACTTAAAAATCAGAATTAAGATTTTAAAATTTCACATTTTCAATCAATCGTTTGTAAGTTAAGTTTCAATAGCAACAAATGTGAACCATTAAAAGCAATAAAATTTAGTTCAAAATAAAAACTCACTGCGACCGCCAAAAGCATTTATAATAAAATCTGTTCTGTACACAATATTCTGTAGACATTCTTAGCTTATTCCTAGCTAGATATGTAGGCATACGCGTTTAAAGTACATGTCTAAAGCGGGTAGAAGCTAATGCAAGCTCACTGAACCGCCACAACGGCCGGTTAGTTGGCACGGCGCGCGTATTACACCGCGCTGGCACCCGCCGCGGCCCACATTAACTGCCATCAAACCGGATGTCGTATGCTACGCTATGAACGGACAATAAAGCCTGCGACTGCACTTAACTTTTGATTTACAAACTAGAGAAACTAACATAGTCTAATAGTCTTCTTTAACATGTGGTACAAGTTTAAACAAGGGCAGTGTTGCAAAGTATTAAAAAATACTGATACGAGGGTAGATTTTGAATAATAAGCTTAATGAAATAACGATAAAAATGTTTTAATACATTAGAAAAGAAATTCAAAATCTAAAATTGGCGCCCAACGAGATCAAAGAAACCACTTTTCGATGTAAAAAGTTAAATAAATTTTAGTGCTTTGATAATGGCGCCCAACGAGTTGCAAGTATTAACTTTCAGTTTTACCAATACGATTTAACTAAATTTTAACTTTATTTTTTTAGATAGGTACTTTCATTTAAATTTTTTTAATAAATTTTTTAAAGAGGGGGTATTATCAACTTTTAATCTTTAACAAAGAGAGTACTTCATAATTAGCAATTTAAAAGGTAAATAAAATAAAATACGTTACAAGACACCAGAACCAAATGAAAGTTTAAAGAAAGTAATTAAAATCTTTAAAATAACTTAAGTACTTACATTGACGCGATGATTCCCAGGAGCAGAGGCAGGTTCTGCAAGTTGAGTGGCGTCGAGTCCCAAGAAGTCTGCAAGCGAGCGCCGATTCTCATTGGAGCCGCCGCCACCGCGGCTGGTATCCTAGTACACAAAGCATTAAACATTTGAAAATATTCGGTATTACTATGGCTTGGATTGCAACCTGAAATTGTAAAGTATAATTGTAAAAAATGTGGGTAGTTTTCAAAAGATACAAAAGTAATGACTTTTTATAATGGAAAATGTAGTGGGTAGTTTTATTTTTATCTAGGCTTAATTTACTAAAAAAAGAACATACAAGCTAATTTCGAAAAATTAATATAATAGTTCCATTAATTCGGTAATAATTAATCAAAAATTTAGTTAGGCAAGTCTATTAAAAGTTTGAAGAAAACTCAAGAAAATATTTAAAACCACTAACCTGATGCAAAAGCGGCATAAGTGCCGCAAAAGTTTTCGAAATTGCGATCGTAGTCTGTTGGCAATCGGCCAGAGTTCTCTCTCGGTTGTACGCGCGGCAACGGCGCAAAGCAGACTGTTACCGAACAGGCACGCCACGAAGAACGAAGCCGAGCATACCCCCACTCCTTTACCCCTTCCACGCCACACAAAAATAAAATGTACAAACATTTTAACATTTTAATTTCTAATATACACATTTTACGTAAATTACGTGTAATTAAAATCTTATTATTAATTAATTTGAATATTTCAAATGTATTCAAAAATTAAATTTGAAATAAAAATTTAATAGATATGAAAAATTTCCCGCGCATTTCGTTAACGCTAATACGCTTGTCAGTAGAGGGCGCATGCGTCGTCTAACTAGTAGAGACAAATTAAATACTTTACGTAGCCGGAAGTCACTTTTTAGTAAAATAAATACTTGTGGTTTTCTTCCGCAAGTTAATTTATAATTGTTTTATTTTTAGTTATTTTTATTATACTTTTAATTCTCGAAAAAAGCTTTAGTCTTTCGACAGTATCTTACACTTGCAGGAAATTACATGGGATTAATTTATTAGTGGTCAAACGATGAATTTTACAGTACATGCGCAGGTGAATCTGCGGGCAAGTTATGATTTCTCAAATGATTATTTAATCTTATAGATAACATCGACTCTTAAGACAGCAGATAAAAAATACCTTTTTATTTTTGTTCTCTGTATAAAAATAATTTCGCTCTGTCATAATCAGTTGAAAATTAAATAAATGTTACTTGCTTATAGCAAGCAATTGAGCAAGGAAATATTTATAAAAATAATTATAGTCTCTCTACTTCGATATGTTCTCGACTGGTAGTTGGCTTATTTTAAATGATGCAGTTCAACTATGCAGCAAAACACATTGAACATCTTTTATCATCAGCTAGAATACAATAATCTATCTACGGATGATTTTCTATTTGCAAAATATGTCAATTAAAAAGTAAATACAAGTAATATTTCAAGTATTTCAATGGATAAATTATTGGAACTCTTTAATTTTATTTTTGACTTTGTTATTGTCATTATATATATTTCATGTTCGGCCTATAGTTATTCGGCATTTAAGTGGAGTAGCCTGATTACGGGATAGGGGTTCAATTTGCGAACTCCTTTTTGAAGTATAAACGTAGATTTAAAAAGACTTCTTACGACATTCATTATTTAGACAGTTCTAAGATCCGCTATCCTTTTCTTAAACACATTAAGAAACAGATATGGGCCGAACTGAAACTCAGATTTATCTTCTTAGGAGAATTCGCATGGAATTTAAATACATTGATCGGCCAGAAGTAAATTACCATTTAATGTTAACAAAACACGCTCACGCAGCAATGTTCTTTAAAAATCATGCAAGTTCTTGCAGAAACATGGCCTTGGGATCGGGCCCTAAATACAAACGAAAAATAAACAAAAATTAATAGGCCATTTTATTGTAATTCAAACCATTTACTCAACATCAAATATTCTTGATCTGCAGTGTATCGTAGATACAATAAAAATTAATGTTAACATCCTGTGACATGAATAATTCATTGTAGTTTTTTTTGTCATTTCAAATAAGTTTCTCTCTGAGCATCTCTCTCTCCAAAACTCTGAACGTAATTAAAATTACTGCCTATTATCAGTAAAGCTTCGTAAAAATATAATCCAATCTATAAAATATAATCTATTGTTTCGGATTCTGTAGAGGCAGACAACAATTGTTGAACAATATTATTAAAATTGTAGCATATTTATGTCAACGTCGAACAAGATCTGTATGAAGGCATACACGATTCCTGGACTTTTCTCCACTCAGCCACCATCATTATGGTTCGGGAATCATGCAAAGAATTTTAAATTATAGCTCCGTCTAGCGAATTTACACATGCTAGCAAATGAATGCTACAAAAAATCGAATAAGACGAGCAGCAAAAATGCTGAAAAAACGACATGATCAACAAACACAGAATAACTATCTAAAATAAAAAAAATGCTTCATCCTGCAACTTTGGCAATCAAAAATTAGTTTCATCAGAAACACACTCGTTAACAGTATTACGAATCTATAATTGTGGGAAAATTACTGAAAGAGTGACAAAACACTTAAAAAATGTATCAAGATGTGTAAAGCTTTGCAAATTAACTTTAAATATGAATAGTTAGCGAGAATTGTTTAAATTGATAAGAGATAAACACAGTTTAGTTTGAACGTTTTATAATGGTCATACAGAAGGCATTCTCTGAAATGAAAATTATCACCACAAAACAACGGAAGCAGACAGGTTTTAACATAAATTCTTGAAAAGATGTCAACACTTTGATCCTACGATTTTCTTGTTTAGTTTTTCAGAGTAGCCTAAGTTTCTATTATATTATGTTAGAAAAGGAGGATATAACAACACTATTCAGACCTAAATCACAATGGCGTGGGACGTATTTATAATCATCAATAACTTACTAAGATAATAAACTTTCTTATAATTTTAAAAACAATATGATACTTATCCACTTCGTAGAAGTAATACAATGGAAACTGATGAAAAAATGCAGTGAAATTTGTGGCACCCATATCTTAATGTTATACAATAAAAAACAATAAATAAAACAATTTAATAAACAAATGTTTCTGATTAGTGGATACTTCAATAATTAATAATTACATAAACTGGTTCATCGAACTTAAAACTATGTATATATAGATTTATTTATGTCAAGAAAGCAGATCATCCAAATGAGATGGTAAGTGACAATCATCCTCTCAGTAGAGGACTATCAGCAATATCAAGGAATCACTCGACACTAATGGTCCGTCGACATTCTAGAGAAAAGAGATGTTAATGCTCTCCTGCCCTGAAATTACATTAGCTTTCTTCTTTTTTTTTCCTTTCTTATTCCTTTCGTATGTCGTAATTGTCCTGCTGAGGTCAAGTAATTTATTTGAGAGAAAAGAATTATCAAGCTTGTTAAAGCTCAACATATAACAACAATTTATCATAGCAGTGGTCCCAGAATGCTACCTTGTAGAACCCTGAGCCATGTTGTTGAGCGTATCTTGGTAACGATACCTCCAATTTATATACTCTCAATTGTATTAGAAAACCATTAGTTTCCAATGCCTACTTATATCAGTTTTCATATGTTTTCCTGACACTGGCGTAACAGACATTCGTTTTATCAAAGGCTTTGATGAATTCCAAAATATTTATATGCTTCTTTCAGTCTTGTAAGCCAAAGATAGGTGCTAGTAGGGCGCCGGGGTGAGACGGGCGCGGCCGCACCAAGCCGCGCTCGTCGCTGAATACCCGCGGCAGACGCAACACCCAGTACGCCGACGGCGACAGCTTCAGCGGTGGGCTACCCGCCGGCACCGGCACGAAGATCGGACCACCCGGAACTGGCTGCGCCTGGTACATTAATTTATTAATTAATTTAGGTCTATGTACCATAAATATATATAATAAGTTATACCTTAAAAGGTAAAGATGCAGAATAAATGCGGTACCTGCGGGCGCAGGGTGACGTGCACGGCGGCCTTGGGCGTGACGACGTGCAGGCGCGCGAGGCGGGCGGGCGCGCGGCACAGGCAGGCGGCCCCCAGCGGCATGTCGCTGGCCGCCAGCCGCGCGCCCGCCGCGCCCGCCTCGCGCCCCACGCCGCCGCCGCCGCCTGACACCACGGTGTCCGGGGACGACATCATGAACCTGCCGATATCCATACAATTACGCGAACGACTAAGATAATTCCTTTTTTTACTAAAGCGTCTTACGTGTAGGTACAATGTTCTAAGTGACATTATGTTAATGTCACCTGGAATGCCAAATTTATTTCTGGAATAAAAGTTATCGGAACATCTTATGTCCAAAGAATGAATTGAGCAACTAAACAGTTATTTTTTTTTATAATATAAAGCACAGCAAATGACTCGACACCACCTGATGATAAGCAGTAGAGGAGTCCATATGTGAAGATAGCTAGTGAAGCACGAGACATACTGCCCTAGCCACCCTCACCTTGCCGGCCCAAAAAGTGCTTTTTCACGCCTCTTTTAAAGGAACCCATGTTATAAGAAGGAGGGCATAAGTGTGCTGGTAAGGAATTCTATGCTCTAGTTGTGCGACAGAGAAAGGAGTCACAAAATCTCTTAGTACGTAAAGTAGACGTGGCTATAGTGAAGGAGTGACTCCGTAGACCAGCACACGTACTCCTTAGAAGGAAAGGAGAGGGAGGGATAAGGTCGAAGAGCTCTTCAGAGCACTCTCCATGGTACAAACGATAAAAGGCACTTTATTATAATATATCAAAATTATTGCCAAGATTAAAAAATCGAACTATATAATAAAATTTCAAATTCTATAAAATGTAAATACCTGTGTCCTCTGGGGCACTCGTACTCGAAGCCGATGAAGATCTTGACGGTGAGGTGGTGCGGAGCGCCCCCCTTGCCGCGCCCGCGTGCCCGGAACAGACCCGCTTGCTCCAGCCTTACCACGACAAAACACGATATTTTATGCAACATTATCAACAGCCTATATAGCTCAGTATAGGCTCGTATAGGTACAGGCTAAACTCCTCATAAGTTTAAGCCATGATGTCACGACTACGTCAGAGCGCTACATAGAGAAATTGATATCGTATAACCGAGAAATGATTGATCAGCAAAAATTACCACAACCACACTGGTCCAATGTGTCGTCACGCTCCAGAAGGGGGAAAGTTGGCAACAGAAGGGACGGATAAAGATAATTGTAAAAGCACAGATCAGCGCTGAAGGGGAAAGAGCCCTATGCAAGTATCCTCGCGCTCTCCCGTGATTCGGTCCGTACGCCACAAGGTAGGTAGGACCATGGGTTGGTAGAGCGATAGTCCAATGTGGCTTGGTAGATGAAAATTGTTGAAGTATAAACTGAGACCTAAAGCGCTTGTGATAACAAATTTTTACTAACCCAGCGACCATGGCAGAACTAACTAATACTAATTGTGGCGAGAAAACTACCTCGCGACTATACAGTATAGAAGCCATCCTATCTGTCATTATTTACTTTATATCTAATGAATATTTAATTAATATGACATATTTATTAAACACTAGTTCAGCCAGTAAACTTTGTTTCATTAACAAACTACCACTAATGCCATCTATTAAAATAAACCCGAAGTAAGCACGAAAGAAATGACAGCTTTAATGTTTCGCATCGAAGTGGAAGTGGCAGTGGTCATGTTAGCCGTAAAACTGACGACCGTTAGAACCGTAAAGTTCTTGAGTGGAAATTGCGATTCGGGAAACGTAGTGTGGGATGCTCTATGAAATGATGGGATATTCGTAGGCTGGCTGGAGTGCATTAATTACATATAGTTATCCTAACTTAAAACTGAATTTTGTAAGGAACGCCACATACTAATTTCTACGTGTTGAAGCAGCAAGGTAGCTGTTAGTACCTGACGGCGCAGTCCCAGGGCAGAAGGTAGTTGGTGTGGGGCAGGAAGCCCGGCTGCAGGTGCTCGGGCAGGCCGGCGCTGTGCGAGTACAGCGAGGACGGGCCCAGGCACAGCAGCCCCCACGACGGGAAGGCCGGCAGCAGGCCCGCCGGGCTGGCCAGGTGCAGCATGCCCGGCAGGTACTCCGTCGTCGACGGCTGCCGGCTCATCGCCTTCTCTGAGCACACATCACACGCCGGCTTAATACATCACCTTGAACGCGGGCGGGAATACATTGCACGGTGGCTTTGACATTGCTTCAAGAACGGGGAGCTATGAAGCGGCCGCGATATATAACACGAAATTGAAAGGTGACCTATCAGAGTATCAGTACTTATCAGTAATGTGAACCTTGATACTTCAAAGACACTTTGAAATGAATTTTATTTTAAAGGAACTTAGAGCTGTGACAACCAGTTCTTGTTAAATGTGAATTTCATAGAGTTGGTCGCAAATTGTGTCGTTGTAGACCAGAAGATTTCTTTACTTCCATAACAACAAAATAATATAAGGTTACAAATAAAAGCACTACACTATTAAAATAGTATGAACTAGAAATATTATTAACCTTTTTTGTGGACTTAAGTTCGTCGATGACCACACAATGCGGTCCTATTCGAACAACTCGAATATAAAAAATGACAGCAGTTACCTGAGCCTGTATCCCGGACCGGCACGACGTACCCGTCGGAGGCGGGCGAGGCATCCTCGTGCGCGGAGCCCGGCGACAGCGCATCCCCCACCGACCACGCCGCGCCCTCCGCCTCTCCTTCCCCTTCTACGTCCCCGTCCGCCTCCACTTCCCCCTCTCCTTCCGGGTCTTGAGAACCACGTTTTTCTTCACCCTCTTGACTAGATCCGCCTTTGACTGAAGCAGCTCTATAAATCAAACGAAGGTATTTCTGAATTTGTAACAGTGCAATAACTTTTAGTAAACTATTTTTATTAGAGCCAGCTCTGAAATATCTTACAGCTCTAAAAAAAGGGTATTAAAAGTATTTCAAAGGTTTTACATCTATTATATACAAATTTCGTGACACATTGTTTGCTAACAAACATAAAAGACTTGACAGGTTTTTATGAAATTTTTGAGACACTTTCACTGATGCCACGTCTACTTTACGCACAAAGAGATTTCCTGACTCCTTTCTCCAACGCACAGCCAGAGCGTGGAATTCTTTCCGTCTAGTGAAGGCTTTGGAATAGTGCTTTTTCGCACGTAGGATTTAATTGGGGTTGGGGAGTCGACGGAGGCAGATACCTGTAGCTGGGCGTGGAGGGCGTGAACACTGGCAGCTCTATGGCCTGCAGCGTGGGGCAGTGGCCGCAGTCGGCGGCGGCCAGCACGTACTGCGTGTGGTTGGCGCGGCGCACGGTGTAGGGGTCGTCGCGGCCGCCGCGGCTACGACCGCACGCGCACGCGCTCACGTAGCGCACGCCCGACGAGTGCTCCTTGCTACTGTCGCTGCACACACATTTGGTCAGATTTAATATTGTACCTCCTTGCTTCTAATCAAGCGTTGTTGGCTACTGAGCACACTCCTTTTGGGCACGACCGCGAGAGGGGATTTCATTATGTTTTATTGAAACTTTGCTTACACCACCAGCTTTGATTCTTGATATTATGATAAGACGTATAACCTATCCCAGGTTAGACGTAAAAATATATATTTACACGGGTTTAGTTACAACATACTAACTTAAGAATAAAAATTTTGGACTTTTTATGCTTGGTCTAGCCTGCTGCAGTGAAGAGAAGGAAATTAAAATTTAAGATTTTTTTTGGAATCTTGCAATATTTCATCTGATATTTATGTAAAATAAACTCAAGAAATAATTGATAATTGTTTAAAATTGAAACACTGAAAATGATCGTGTCGTGTTCGTCTACTACACTAGTACTAACTGGTGGGGCAGCACGCAGGGGTGCCCGGTGAGCGAGGCGGCCTCACACAGACAGCGCGCCTGGTGCGCGGCGCGGCAGGCGGCCTTGAGCCGTGCGCGCGCGCCGCCCGCCAGCGGCCCGCGGGCCATCGACTCCAGCACGCCCAGCGCCACGCTCTCCTGCCGACGCCGCAACGACACTAACATTATTTACAAATATAACAATACCTTAACAGTATGGAGCAAAATATTAAGATTCTACATTTCCATTTTATTTCATATGCAATTTAGGAGGTAAATAAAAAAATTCCACCATCCTATATAAAACCTTATAAAAAAATATTACATAATATTTACATGTGAATAAATAACAATTATAACAATTGTAATTGTGACTAAAATGCGTATTAGTAGAGCTGTAAGTACATTTTTGATCCACAATCATAACCAGTTGTAATTTTTTTTAAACCGAAACATGTAATATTGTTTCCTGTTATCTACAATTAGTAACGTTTAGTAAATAAGGACTTGGTAAATATACAAGGTCAATCGACCGCCGAATCAATAGCACAGTTCCGTACCTAGCACCTAGTGGTAAGACTTCGCTCAGCGTACACCGCCCCCGCACATCTCCCACTAACCCTTTCTCTACGCATATATCTCCGCTTCATTTCTAGGCACGGTACAATCTTTAATTGAGGTGGGACTGAAGAACATTATAAAATACAAAAATTATTTTTTAATTTTAAAAATATGAATAAAGTGAAATATGGTTCTTAAATGATTGTTTTCAATAAAAGATGAATTATAATAACAAAATAACTGCAGGTTATACAGACTTTATGTGACCTTATGATATAGTTATACAGACCTTATGTGCATGATGTTGACTGGAGTAGTGAGACGGTAGACCTTCAGCATACGAAGCCTGAGCTATCGGTAACACCTAGCACGAAACAAAGGATTTATTTCAAAAATAAATTTCATCACTTCCAATTTGGACAAATCCATGGTTACGGTACTAGACTAGGAAATTAAAAAATCTAATAATACAATTTTACTTTTCATATAACTGTCTTTCCACACATACATGCACGCACGCACACAAACAGACAAACTCTTAGAAATTTCACTTAAATATATAAATTTATCACCCAAATTCCAAGAATACGTCCACGTACCTTAGCGCACCTTGCCTGCGAGAATCTCACATCAGTTGCGAGGGCATCAAACAGTGGTCCAGGTGCATCCGAGTCCTCATCTTGGAGATAAATGGGCACGAGCGCCTGCGCAGCTGACCGCCACGACTGCGCACTGGGAAGCTGTTTTTAGACATATTTGTGTGGTTTTCATACTATTGTAATATTTCAGTTTTCATTTACTTTTTACTTAAAAACTTGAGGTATTTTGGATACTACTGGTCATCACAAAATCAGTTCACTTCCAATTATTAGATTTGTGAACCGATGTGACCCTCTTTCGCCCAGATCCTTACCTTCATTAGCTTCGGTTGGTCGCTTACTCTTTAAAAACCTCTGGGAACCTCCCCGAACCATTGAGTAATGTCATATTAAGTCCAGTTGCAACAAGACTAACTATATACAAACTATTTTTGTGTGTGATGAAGAAATTTAAATATAGTCAATATCTATTTATCTTACAATAACTTCAGTTGAGCCGGCCTAAGTACTCAATATACTTTGATTCAAAGTAATTCATTCATTTACTTCGATTCACTTTGAAAATCATGAATACTGCGTCAGCAGCATGATGCAATAAATTTGGCGTAACTAACGTCTGCAATCTAAAAACGTCTTTTCGCAAAGGTTAAAGGGTAACTTTATTGTGCATAACCCAGGTGGACTAATTTTGATGACTAGTGTATTAATAAATTACAAAACGAAACTTCTATGTTACTTACCTCAAAGAAAGATGTCGTCATAGCATACTTTCCGACGTTATCATCAAAACCCTCTGCAAAGGCGAGATCGATGTGAGTGCGTAAGAACTGCACGAAGCTAGGCCTGGTACCAGGCCCCGTGGCCTCTGCCCCAGGCTCCACTGCCTCACCAATGACAGTGGGGTTCCTTGAACCCGCACATCGACGAGCGAGCTCTCTGACGAGACTGCTAACATCCCGAGCTCCACCACCTTCTTCTGTATTTATGTATACAAACTCCTCATTTTTTGGTATAGCGAATAACGATTTGGCACTGTAAATAAAGGCTTCAGTTACTTTTGGTAATCACGGAGCATATATTTCTGTCATAAACATGAATATTTATTCTTGGGTCATGATTGTTATAATATTTAATGGACATATTAGCATATATATCGAATATGTATTTATCAATCAACACACACACATTGTAAAATAAATATGTAAATATATTATATTTAATATTTTTTAAGTTTGCACAGCAGCAGCACATTTAATTAATGAAGAAGTGCCGTGAAGTAAATCCGAGTAAGTAGCTGCGATCGATACAAACTTCTATTATATTATTTGCATCACCAGATTGGTTCATAAAGGCCAGGCAGGCCCGGAGTGTGCTTTAGGGTTCGACACATACAAAAATACTTTTTTATAATGAAAAACAATAAATAATCAATTTCATTAGCGTTCTATGGAGATATATCCTTATGGCAGAATTTTTAGTCTAACCACTTACTGATATTAACTTTACAGCACATACCAAACATTAGTTATGATGCGCGCTTTCCTCAGTATAAAGTAAAGTTGGTCTTCAACTGCGTGTTCGAGTCTCTTGAGCGCGGCAGGCACAGTCCTGAGCGGTGTAGGAGCTCGTCGGAAGTGAAACAGCAACCTCGGACAACATGATCGCCCGTGAGTCTCCCATGCGCCACCCAAGGCAGACAATGCTGCTGACGCGCGGCTGGATAGCTCAGTCCTAGAAAAGAAAAGGGAAAGGAGATTTATTGAGTATTGGTAAATAAGTTAAATTTTTAGTAAATATGAAAAAAGTATAAATAACACAAATGTAAGGGTGTACATACTTCTACTTCAATATTGAAGAGACTGAGAATATAGACAGCAATAAAAATGACTTTGTATTAATTTGGTCAGAATTTCTGACCCTTCCTAACCACCGGTGTCAGTTCAACTCAAAAGCACAATATCTATCACCTAATTTAATAATTATCTTAAGCAGACAGTTATTTCGCTTTGACATATAAAGTAATTATTACGTCTTTCTTTCAATGCCTATAACAACAAACACCTTGCTCTAGAAGTAATATATAAATGCAATAGTAAACCTTTCTATCTAAACATTTTATATATATATTATTAACATTCACATGAAACAGGAATGAACAGAAATGTTGTTATAATTTCCAAATTTTTCAAGTCCAAAAATATGAAATTAATTAATTCACCAATATTTCTAATATAATGGTTTATAGAGAATAGACATGGAAAAAAAAAACAAAAATTCAATTGCAAATAATCATAATAATAATAGATCCACTTCTAGAAAGAAACGACAAAAATTTTAGTCCATTCAGTTTTCTCAGATCACATTCCATCAAAAAGTGAATAAGATCTTATTTTTTGTTGCATGTTATGCAAAGAGGAGAAGAACTGACACGCATCATATGTTAATAATTATTTAATGGAATGTGTGACCTAATTCTAAATGCAGAAATGAACATTCCCAGGAGAGGCTAGCACAATTAAACCAGATGGAGCATTACCAAATAACCTTAGATACAGTTCTATCTTGAAATATTTTTTGCCACTTACTACAACAATTTTGTCTTATTTTAAATATAAGTTCTGTAGCATAGGGCTTAGTTGTAGTCCTCTCCATTCCTTATAGCAAGATCTGCTATAAAAATACTATATATAAATGTTCATTTTTTAACATACAATATTTTTATTTTTAATCAACAATGGAAAAGATAAAAAGTTAAAGCTTTGTGTTACCTGTAAGCATCAATAGCTTTGAACAGCTGCAGGTATCCCATATCAAACACAGGAGTAGGGTGTGACAGTATAACTATATGACAGAGGTGGAACATCAGAGCAATGATCCGACAGGAGTCTGATGCCAGTTCACCAGATGCCACAAGCCAATGAGAGGCATCAGCATCTTTTTCTGTGCTTTTGGAATCTTCTCCAAGTTCAGAAGCAAGTTTAACTAGCTGTTTTGTGTCAAGATATGTAATGGCATGTAAGTAGAGGATACCACGTCTCTCATCCCAGTGACATTCAATTCCATTCTGTTAAAAACAATTCAGGTTATTAATTTTTTTTGTAAACAAATATTTGTCACTGTAAAAGTGCTACAAGTCAATGAGCATGGTAGTAATATGTCTACTTCACAAATGGTTTAGTTATAGGCTGATCTCTATATGTATAAGACAAATGGAAAACTATACCTCTTCACTTTCAACTGCAGGTAAAAGTGGGGTCGTTTTATTGGGGTACCGGTATGGAGATTTACCTATCACGCCGACCACCACTATTCTGCCTTTCTTAGAAAACTCTGGTATATCATCGATTCTGAAGGGTTTCATGATGCATTAGATACAACGCACTGAAACGAATATAAAATCTAACCAACAAATAAGTGCACTAAAACAATAACAGTTCATTTATTCAAAGATTACATTTATTTACGTCAAAGCCATAGAAATAATTATGTGTCAAAGTCAAAATTAACTTTTTATTTAAGGGTGCCGTCAGGTTCCAAATATCGCTCCCATACACACGCTTGCTTATTTTAGGGAAAATTAACTTCTTTAGTGTGAGAGTTTTATTTATGAAACTCGTTATTTAGAGACAATGATATATAAATAGGTATAATTTTTAAGAATGGTCAGTACGATTGCTTGGTCAGAAACTAGGAATCTTAAAGCTACTGAGAAGCAATATTTTTTCTATATTATAGTCAAGTTCTATATTTTCTCTAAAGAAACATAAAAATATATAAAGGTATACTCTTCACAGGATGCATGGACTTTAAAACATGGTATGCGGAATCGGAACGAATCGCAACTCGGTTGTCATTTCATTGTCAACGTCAGCCGGTTAATGCTTTTGCTTACATTTCGAAATCAAGGTTTTTTACTTCGAGAATGGAGATTGGAGAAATGTAGATACTATGAATGTAGTGCCTGCCTACTAGTTATCGTTCACAAATCTGCGCTCTCGCACGTCTATTAGGCATACGTTAACAAAATTAGATTCAAGTGATAAGTTAATTATATCCGTAGGCTAACTTATTTTTGTGCACAGTAGATTTGAAGTCAACAAGATTTTTAACATGTCTTCAGTAACAGAAGATATTTGTGAGCTTTTGGAAAGTTATAATGGAAGAGATAAGGTACAGTATGCGGAAATATTTCGACCTTGAAATAAACATTCCCTGATCAAAACCTGTATTTACTTGTAAATGTCATAAGTAAGTATATTTAAAATATTAATATTGAAATATAAACGTAATATCTAATTTCCTGTTCCAGGTAGTTCGTTTAGCATGCTATGCCTTCAAATTATATGGTTGCCTCCAAAATGACAAAGCCTGGCAATCGGCTGGGTCCCGATTGTCTGGAGCTCGGTTGATGCTTCGATTATTTGACGATATTCCTATGATCCGACACACATATAACTATGGATTTGGCAAACATGTAAGTACATTGTATTTAAAGCTGGACTAATCGGTGACAATATAATCAGCCATTTTCTTTTTTTTTACAAAAAGTAATATTACCTTACAGTGCCTTTTCTTTTTTATATGATGTTGCTATATATGTACAATAAAGTGCTAAATAAATAAATATTATACTAGGATCACAATATTATGAACAGCCACAAAAATCTTTTGTTATTAAAAATTAGAATTAGTGTTTAACTTATATGAACTGCAAACTGCTATCTGTATGAAATATAAGAAGCTTTAGAGTTTTGACCCATTACTCCCTGATTTTATACATTGATTAACGATTCAAATATGTTTACTACAATCTTGTTGTACTTGGGTTGTGTTTTGGCTATAGATTGTTGAATTAACATTATAGATGATTGAAATCCAGTATAAGACAAAAATGATGGATTTTATAATAAAGGGAAAAAAATATAATATGTTATAAATCAACCCTTTTTAAGGAAAATCCACCATCCTATCTCTCACCAGTAATAGAATTTACATATCTACTATAATATGCAACAGGCATTGTTTAGTAAGCTTCGTTTATTAGAATTTATAATAAAAATTCAATCTTATTGATTGAAGTCAAAATGTAGTAAAGCTCTGATATACTTCCTACTGCAGGGCACAAGACTTCTATGTAGGAGAAATACAATTGAACTGTGGGCTATAACACAAACACACTGACCCATTACAGGTCAATGACTTAAAATTGGTTGCTACTTCAACTGGTACTTACAGCTTAATGTATGTTTTGAAGAACAGAGGCCCCTCTGTACATCAGACAATATATTAAAGACCTATCCAGGTACAAATCATGACAAAGGTTGCTTTTATTTTGTAAACTAAACCAGAGCACTTGAACCACAGTGGTAATGAGCTCACTTTGCCAACAAGTTCTTCAAACACCTCCAAAAACATCGATCATAATAAATTTCTTATGTACAATGGTACATAATTTCTTATAGGTAATAAATTTTATTATTTTATGTTGTTTTCAGGAGACATCAACTGTAGCAGCCATCCTAGGTGTGATTGCCAATTTCGTGGATCAAGCATTTTTACCTGTAGAAAAAGCCTGCTGGCTATATGACCTAGGGATTCTAAAGCTGAAAACAGAAACTGCATACAACCTTGAGACACTCAGCACAGCACTGTGGGCAGCTAGTTTATACATATCACTGCTGCAGTAAGCATCAATGAATTAATACTCTTCCTTAAAATTACTATATTTTATTTAATACCAGAGACAATTAGTATAATTTTGCTGACATGATATTAGAAGGCTGCGAAAGTTTGCCCATGCTTATCATTCTGCAATGATTATTTAAGAACTGTAAGCTTAACAAATCAAACTCATGAATAACAATAAAAAATATACCCTGTTTTATTATTACATATCTATGTTTACATATATTTTTTAAATTTTAACAGGACAGGGCGTTCAATAAAACAGTTATGCTGGCGGCGTCAGTGTCTCCAGAGCTCAGAAGGTGGTGCAGAGGCAAGAAAAGACCTTGACACGCGGCTGGCACTGCAGACAGTCACTGCTGCAAAACTATGTCTTGATATCACGCACGCTGTCTCATGTCTTCCACGAGGCTACCTCTGGGGTGAGGCCATTGGCTCCACGAAGGTTGCAGCTATAGCTACCACGTCTTCTCTTATGGGAATCAGTCTATATTTTGCAAGAAAACGATTATTGAAATAACGAATATTAAAAAAATGAATATGTAATTTTGATAAAATAGGTTAATTTAAATAATTGTATTGATTTACGTATTGACTATGTTTTAATAATTTAAGTCTTCCAAATCTCATAGATGAATTATTTTAAGAAAATTTGATCATGAATTAATTAATAGCAATAAATATTTGCCTTTACTAGTCATGTATGATATGAGACATGTAAAAATTTAATCAAATCAAATGAAGATTTTAACAGTATGTATATAACTATCTTATTCATTTGGAATAAGAACGATTTTAAAATTAACCTTGGCACTCTATACCGTACAAGGAAAGTTTTGTGATATTATGTAATGATTTATTCATTAGCCAACTTCTTAATAATGTTAATTTGGAATGTAGTTACATTTAATAATAATAAAATTGCTATTTACGTACTATGATTACGTAAGCAGCAATAAAACTACTTTAAGTAGATAATTAATTTTCCTAATTGCTGAAATGTACCTGTTTTATATAACGATAAAATAAAGTAAATTTAAAAAATCTGACAAGTATTTACTTTTATTGTATCAACGTACTTAAAATAATAGTGAATTTCTGTGAAAGCCCTATGAATGCCGTACCTACTAAGAAAATGCACCGACATATAATCATTATTATATAATACACATACCAACATCATTATTTATATACTAAATCATCTAATAGTTGAAAAATTACTTATCGGCCCCGATATGATAAAATTTATACCATAATCTTTTGATAAAGATAAAAGACATGGAAACGTAGTCTTAAAAGAGGTTTCATATTATTTAAATATTGATCGTGGCGGATTAATTGCTACTAATAATGATAGTGATTGACGAAATTTGTGATTTATTACAGTCTCATGCCAACCGGGACAAGGTATTTATTCTTGTTATAAAATAATTTTTAAGCAAATTTATTCATATTTTTTGTATATCTTTTTGGAAGTAATATCTTATTTTGACTTTGACTTATAATAATTCTCTCACTTACACCGATTATTTAGCCCAAATTAAGCATCATTAAGAAATTGTGTTATGGATAATAAATAGATAATGGAATAATAATGAAAATATAGATAGTAATATGTATATAAATATCAGAAATATATTAAATAAACATACATATATAGTTTGATGAAACTAAATATATAGCTTTTTTGCTTTGTCTATTACAGCCGAATTAAAACAGGAACTAATAACTATTCATTAAATTTCTAAACCAAAACAAGAATAAAGAGTCTTTTGGATCTGATTGTAAATATTTGTCTATTTATTTCGTTGTTTTTTTACTTTTTTGATTTTTTTCTATTGAGCTGAGTTTTTTTTTATCTCGGCTCAGTAAATGTAAAAGCGACGAGAACTATCACATTTAAGTCAAATTTTATGTACAATTAAAGATATTCACTTTATGAAATTGATTGGTATCCCTATATAATAAATAAATAAAATATATACACCGATCTACCCTTTGGAAATGATGCTTCTTATATAAAATAAATTATTTTTATTGATAATAATACATTAATGATATAAATCCAGGTTGTAGGTTTAACAGGTTACGTGCTTAAGCTATGGGGAGCGACAGCAAAGCGCGAGGAACTCCTGTCTGCGAGTGGGCGGTTCGCCAGCGCACGCATAACCTTGCGACTCTTCGATGATGCCGCGACACTTAAGAATATTGCGGCATATGGACTGGGAGAGAAGGTGACCTACGATTCTTTTCGTGCTGTTAGATAGTTAAACATAGCCCATAAAATTTTCATATAATACTTAACGGATCGCAATGCTGGGCGGGCTGACTTTGCTTAAGCTGCTACAACTCCTTCAGAGAAATTGCTGCTATTTTATAGTCAAGTTCTCAACATTATTATTAACAGTTCGATTTTAAACTCTTTTGTGTTAGCATAAATCTAATAAACCTGTTATCTGGTTGGAAATGTACGATCTTTTGATGTGGGACAAAAGGAGTACCTTCCATATTTTGCAGTTTTGGAATATTGCATGATTGTTTTTCCCTGTGTCATTTATTGCTACTAATTTGGAAACGCTTTATCGAGATAACAGCTAAAATTTTCAAATATGTTCGCCTATATTGGAATAAATTCCGTATAAAGACAGGACATAACATGCATAAATACTTTACATGTGCAATAAATTAATGCGAAATAAAGTAAGTAAGAAAATAAGTAACATATATATATAGTATATACATCTTTAAATCATTGCATTGTGAAACTTGCAAACTGCATAGTGAAACTATTTCAAAACAATGTTTAAAAGCATTCATGCAATTTCAGTAACTATACCCCCTCTGGGTACAGTGTACTGTTGTGCCCTATAAACTCCTCACAGTATCAAAGCTCGCGCTGATACTAGCCTTCGGTACTACCTCCCTTCTCGCACATATACACGAAATCGCGAGAAAGTTTGAGTCTTAAAAAAGTAATTGTGTATTAACGGTTATTTCTTTATTTTTACTCCATTGTACAATTCTAGGGTTAATCTACATTTGCTGACAATCGTGATTATTATGAGTGTAAGGGTTGTTAAGGCAGGAACGTTGACTACTCTAATCATTAAGCTATCTATAGCATTTAGAAGTACTAATTGTCAGGGTAAGGGTCCCTGACAATTAGTACGATAATGATCATATAAAGAGCAAGAGGGTTGGGTCCAAAAAATAGTTTAAGCTGTTAGGTAGGTATAATTTACTACAGGATTGGTACTCAATTAAATAAAGTTTTGTCTTGTCTTCCTTAGGATGGTCTTTTCTGGGGCACGTTAGGCGTGGCCAATGGAATCTTCGCCCTGACGTACCTTCAGTTCGAGAAAGTTGTGTGGCTGATAGACGTGGGCGTGCTAAAGGTGACCAAGGAGACGGAAACCAACGCTAGGACCGGGCAAATGCTATTATGGTCGCTGTCTGCTTTTATTGGATTTATAAGGTTATCAGTAGGCATTTATATAAAACACGTGCCCTACGCACAGATTGAAATAAGGAGTCATTTATACTACTAATATCAACATTCTCAGACGTGCATCAATAATTATATCCTAAATAAGCATCGGCTATGAATATTAAATAACACAAAGCTATATTCAAAAGAAATCAATAAAAAAATGACGATCATACAAACATCACCATTTCAAAGTAATGTCTTATTGTCGTCTTCATTATCAGGTATAAGAAAAGAGAGATAATGAAATGGTTTTTATTTTAGATCACTCCGTACATTACACGGCGCCGCGGTCGTGCTAAGGAGTCCGGAGCGGCCCAAGTGCGCGGGCGCAAGATACACGCACGCCTCGATGACCACCACCAAATTACTTCTAGACGTCATAAACGCGGTGAGTTTGAACCACCAGGCTAATGCTTATATTCCGTGATTTTTTTAAAATATAACTCATAAATAGACACCATTCTCACATAGTTATATAACTCAATGATTGAGTTTTGTAAATTGAAAGTATGTACTTTCAAATTTAGTTACTTACTTGTGAACTACAAAAATGTTGTATATATTGTTAAATTTAACTACCTTCTTGATTTGATCAACCTCGACTTGATTTTACTATTTTTAAAGTAATGTAAATATCTGCCTTTATTTTTTTTTATAAAATATATTTTGGCAGTTGTATATAAATAATATTTGGAAAAAATATTTATTGCTCTAGTGACATTACGCATGAGGGTTAGATGTGTATAGGATCTCACCCACTATCCAAGCTGGATAGGATAGGACCTGGATAGGATAGTGGCATTATGCTTTCCAAGGGAATAGGGGTCTATAAATAATAGTGTATGTTTCCTATTAAGACCAGTAGAGTATGTGACAGCTGCGTATGCTTCGACTGTTTGTCCCAGGTGAGCTGGCTCCCGCGCGGCTGGCTGTGGGGCGGCCGGCTGAGCGCGCAGCAGGCGGCGGCCGTGGGCTCCGCCGCCGCCGTCTTGGCGCTCGTCATACACTACCAAGGAAAGCGGCTGGCCCCATCGCGGTAGAACCAATGACAAACTTAAATAATCGAATAACGTAGCTGGAATGTTAAATATATCTATTGGGCTGCTATCGCAACTCGAATGTGTGTCGAATGTGAAACTAATAGCAGTGCATTTATTAATGATAAAAATTGTATTGCTTTAATAATTTATTAACGACTGAAATGTTTTAGCAAATATATTTTGAATAATTTCATTGTCTCTTATATATGTAAATTATTATAAATTATACCACATAATTTATAATAATTTACAATTCATCTATTTTAAAAGTAACATCAAAAAATAGTTTGTACTTACTTTTACCCATCATAATTGACGATATGAAGTTACAGATAAGGTTTTAAATTTATATTATCATTTTGAATAATGCTGGGTTTTAATAACCTATCTACCGAGTTAAGCAAAACCATCCTAGATTAGATTGAGATTCAATAATGTAAAGTAGTGTATGTACTAAAATTATAGAATTAATATTTAGTTTTCGTTTTCTATTCCTCCATTGTATTATAATAGGAAAGAATTTAAATGATTAAAAAAGAAGTTGCAATTTATCATTGCATTGAAAGTCAAAATCAACAAAAAAAAGAGCAACATCGCAATCTACGATTTTTGTGGCGAGTTTGTACACAAATAAAAGCGAAAAAAAACCATAAAAATATTTCAATATATTTATTATATTATTTATAACACTTTAAACAAAAGACAAGTTATTGAGCAATATACTAGAGTTCTATACATTTATTCATAAATCTAAATAGATAACAGGCAATTATTTTCCAACCCCAAATGTGTAGGTATCTATTAAATTATCAGTGTCCAAATTATAAAATGTATGTAGGTAGGTTGAGCATGAAATAAAGACAGTTGAATCTTGAACACGGTGTTTGCTTGATGTGTCGTTTCCCACAAACATAACATGGCGCAGCCGGTAGGATTTTTATAGTGCAATTACAATAATTAAAAATAATAATAAATACGATATGGAATCGATCTTACAACCGCCGCCACCGTTTTTATTTGAAAACGATTTAAATAATGTAACATCCGGAAATTTAAGTAAAGAGTGGGAAAAATGGAAGAAATCATTCGAGATTTATTATGAAGCGTGTGAATTACACAAAAAAGATAAAAAAGTGCAAATCAATATTTTATTACATATTATTGGTGAAAAATGTCGAGAAGTGTATGAACAATTTTCAGGCGATTATAAAACAACCTGTGACTTATTAAAGGAATTTGATACGTTCTTCTTACCAAGAAAAAACATAACAATTGAACGGCATTCATTTTTTACGAGGGATCAAAGAGAATTAGAATCCATTGAGCAGTATGTATTTGAACTAAACAAAATTGCAGCTAAGTGTGAATTTAGAGATTTATGTAATGATTTAGTTCGAGATAAAATGATATGCGGAATAAAAGATGGGTCGCTAAGAGAACGGTTACTACGTGAACCGGAGTTAACGTTGTCAAAAGCTATAGACATATGCAGATTAGCAGAAACATCAAGAATGCAAGCACACAACATTAAGAATGAGAAACAAGAACATAACTGTAATATATATAGCATCTCGAATAACGAAACTGACTTTGAGAAAGTGGATTATGTACGTGGATCATCGAATCGAAATCGATTTTCAAAAAGGTCAACACCGGGTGTAACTGGCGGCAGCAGCGCAGCAACCTCACGTCAAGGCCATCATCAGAGCTTTGACCATACGCCAAGAAGATCAACACGTCAAAATATGCAAGATAGGAATCGTTATGGTTATCGTGCAGTGTGTACAAAATGTGGTAGAAATCATAATAAATTTCAATGCCCCGCCTATGGGCAGCGATGTAGTTCGTGTAAAAAGATGAATCATTTTGCAAAAATGTGTCGTGTATACGAAGTTCGTGAAGACTCCAGCGATCAGGTAATTTATGAGAATAATTATTTTTCTAACAATGTGTGGACAGTAGATTTATATTTTGAAAAGATCAGTATAAAATTCAAATTAGACACGGGAGCCGATGTAAATATTTTGCCTAGAAAATGGTTAAGTAAAATTAATATTTTAGAAGAAAATCTAACTAAAACCACAATGAAATTACAGGGTTATTCGGGTTCTTTTATTAAGGTTATAGGTAAATGTTACCTTAAAGTTTCACATAAAAATAATAAATATATCTTGCAATTTGTAATAGTAGACATTGATTCACCGCCTATTTTGGGAAGAAGTTCGTGCGAAGAATTAAACTTATTAAAAAGAATAATGAGTATTAACCAATTTCATAAAAACAGTACAAACATTTTAGATGAATTTCCACAGTTGTTTACAGGCATAGGTTGTTTACCGGGCACCTACAAAATACAATTGGCAGAAGGTTCTCAGCCAGTCATACATGCCCCGCGTAAATTACCTATGGCTATTCGAGAACAGGTTAAAGAAAAGTTATTAGAAATGCAGAGAGATGGTATTATAATGAAGGTGGATGGACCTACCGATTGGGTAAACAGCTTAACTGTAGTGAAGAAGCCTAACGGCGATCTCCGAATTTGTTTGGATCCCCGAGATTTAAATAAAGTAATTAAACGAGAGCATTTTAAATTACCAACGATTGAGGAAATAACAGCTAACTTATCTGGCGCCAAATATTTTAGTACACTAGATGCTAAACAGGGTTTTTGGCATGTTAAATTAGACCCAAGCAGTACGGACCTTTGTACGTTTAATACAGTGTTTGGAAGGTATAAATTCTTGCGCATGCCTTACGGCATCTCATCAGCATCAGAAATATTTCATAAACGCTTATATGACCACTTTGACAACATGGAAGGGGTAATTTTGTTCGCATGTTGCATTTTGTTTGCAAATCTATTGTGGTTTATACGTCTAAAAACAGGATTACAATTCGATCAAAATAAGAATGGATGTGATTGTCATCAAATTGTGACAAGAAAGTCTTGAACTAACTTCACGTTTACTTGTTTATCGTTTCAACGAAATTGCATTAAATCTTTAAAAAACCTTGAAAATATTTTTAAGTAATAAAATAATTACGAATACGAGTTTTCAGTTGGCTTTTAATGGCGATGTGAAGAAGTTCACTTTATTGACGAAGTTAGTTACAAGTCTGGTTCTATTGTTATTTTTAATAGGGTGTCAGAACGTTATTACATAACGATTTATCATAAAATTTGGTTAGAGGGTCATTTATCTAATACTAATAACATTATCCACGACACAGTTTCAGTAATGTGAAATGGAACTCCTTAAGTCATTGCTATGATATTACCTAAAAATATATATAATATAAATAATATTTAAAATAGGATGATAAGTACATTATAACAATACACTTATTTATAAATCTTTGGCAACCGAAACCATATTTACAAAATAATCAAAACTACTAGTATCACCAAAAATAACTAAAATTTCTACAAACGACTTGAATTAATTAACTCTTGTAACTAAAGTTTTCATCATCTGTAAGCATTATGTAGTTTGAGAATTATTTATAGCATACAAGTCTTTCGGTCACATACCGTATAAAAATTCACATAACACTATTTACTAAATAGTTACTGACGTACTTAAAGCGATTTCTAAAATTTTAATAATCGCATAACGAATTCTGTTCTTGATATGTCTGTCATTTTCTGTTTGTGTTCACATTTAAGGCCAGTTCTAAATGTCGTTTTAAAATAGGATGAGTGCATTCGGAAAATATCTGTTAACTTACATATACTCCTAAGTGAATTTGGGAAGCGACTTGGTTATGTGAACTGCTGGTCGTCATCTCCGGGCATGAGTGCCGCCTCTCTGGTGAAGTAGTGGTCAGCGTGCGGGTGGAGGCGCGCGGCCAGTCGCGGCAGTCGTCGCGGCCGCGGACGGCGCGCCCACGCCTCCACGCCGGCGCCTGCGCCCGCGCACGAGCCGACGCCGGCGCCGGCGCCCGCCCACGCCGCCTCCAGCGAGCGCCGCGCCGCCTCGTCGCCGGGGGACAACACGCACTGCGCGAACAGGCACAGGAGGCGGTGCCTATACACGCAAACAGCTGATTTAACTAACAAATTTCGTGATTACTTTTTATATAATTTGAGTTACAACTTTATCGGGGCGAATAATACGCATTTATTTCTCAAGAGTTGTGTCGACTACACTTACGACTACGTATTAACGTTAACGTTACTTACGATACAAAGATCAAAGCTCTGCTTGAGCTTGGATCCCCACGTAAATGTCCTTCAGGAATAAGCAATTACTTAGCTGAGATTTAATCAATGTGTATCGCTTCAAGAAACGGTCTAAAATTAAAGCTCGTATTGAAACTTTTTTTTAAACTAGATTTCATACTAAAACCAATAATACAGCCCTAAGACACGTTAACTCATCAAATTGGATGATTATGTAATATATTTTGTAAATATTTGCGTCGAGGCTCAGCATCGGCGCATGCGCGGCCAGCGAACACTGACCTTTGCGTGGGGCGCGCGCGGCCGGAGCCGAGGCTCAGCAGCGGTGGTCGCGTAGCCCACCGCTCCAGCAGACACCGTGCTGCGTCCGCGCACTCGGCGCCTTCGCCCTCGGTACCGCACGACAGCGACACGCGGCACGACACACAGATCCACACTGAGATTATCACTTCATTCTCGGTACTGCAACGAACTTAAACTCTTAACAAATAGATCTTAAAAACATATATATCAAATATAATATAAAAATTTAAATAACACATTTTGAACAACGTAAAATCATTCACAGCAATGTTTGTATTGATTGATTTTCAAGTAACAATTAAGTATTTTAAAAATGTCTGAACCGATATTAACGATTGAGCAAACTTACAAGTCAATATCGGCAGCCAGCAGCGCCAGCAGCGCCTGCCGCAGCCCGTCGTAGTAGTCGTCGCCGGGGCGGAGGCCCTCGCCCACGCACGCGGCGTACCCGGCGAGCAGGCGTGCGCGCGCGCACAGCGGCGCCGGCCGCGGCCACACGCTGCGCGCGCACGCTGCCAGCACCGAGTCCCAGGGGCCGCGCTCTAGGCACCACACGACACGAGTCAACATCGACCGCCTACAGACAAGCTGCGGCCACATTAAGGACGAAATGTATCACGTGACGTCCGTTTCCCTATCCTCATCAGTGAATATTTGCGACGCGCAGCAGATAATTATGTAGTGAACGCATGCGTTCATGCGGTAATATAGCCTCGCAACGGGCATGCAACTATACGTCGAGATTATTTGAGATTAACAATATCATATTATAAATAAATAGTCATATTAATATTTGGTTATTACTATTGTTATTATATCATAATTTGAAAGTCTTAAATTTAAATGTACCTTGGGAAAGATAAGTTTTGATGGCAGCATCAGCGAGCGTGGCGAAATGCTCGAACACGGTGAGACCAGCGATAGCCTGAAGGCTCGCGAGCAACACATGCGAATCAGACCGCGTAACGAATTTTTCCCAAGTCTGTAAAAATACATTAACATTGATTGATTTTATTTAGTCCCTTGAAAATAATGAAACAGAGGTAAGTATTAATAAAATATTTGTTGATCTTTCTTTGTGGAGTGAAGCTAGTCGTAAGTGCAAACCCCTTCTTATTTGACCGCTTAATATATGAACACTGGGCATAATTCTGAAGTGCACATCTATATTTAAGTTCAGTGTATTTCCTTCGCTCAATATGATTGCAGAAAGTAACATTCAATAAGTTGCATTGATTTTTAGACTTAAAAACTTATTAAAAATCATCTCCCTAGAATCGTCTAAAATGATCTGTTTATTTCTTGCTATCCCTTTCTTTTACATAATGAGAAGCTAGGATATACTGGATTTGATTTAAAATTTAGTTAACTGTGAGAATCAGACGGACACCTAGCCACATGACACTAAATAAATTTTTGTAGCTATTAATAAATATTATACGTATATAATGCGGGTCATAGAGATTATATATATTTTAAATTCTACGAAGTCCGCTTACCGGCGCGACGGCGGAGGCGGCAGGCTCTATGCACATAATGACCAGAGCACGTTCTAAGAGCTGCTCCAACTCGCTGGTGTCTACCGTGTGAGCTGTAATTAATAAAACTTTTAATACTACCTTAAAGCGCATCCTTTGTAATATAAAAGATAAATACAAAAAGGTTTTGGGAAATTGCGTTTCAAGATTTATGGGCACATTCCAGTTTATTTTTTGAATAAAATGCTTATTAAGCTATAAATGTGAAATTAACCAGAATTGTTGTTTCGTTTTTATAACCGTTAAAAAATTCATTTTGTAGCATTTAACATCACAGTTTTCATAATGTGACGACACACTGTGTGGAAGTGCTGTTTTAAGGGGTAATGGCAAAAATTTTCATCCAGCAAGAGTACATAAACATCCCATTGCTGGGTTTTCGTACATGATAAGAACGCATGAGGTGGTTAGGCCATTAAACCACAACACTGGCCCAAGACGGGTTGGTAGGTAGCTTCAACCATGATGTGAAATGAGATGGAAACATATTAGGCCTAAAGCTATCAGACTATTATGCATCCTATAGGGTACAACTAGGGTTATTCAATGAAAGGACAATTACATCTTTGAAGCACAGACAAATGAAGATATTCTGTTGCGTATTATGTCCGAAGAGTTTATTTATTTTAAGGGCAGTCAACAAAAACATACTAACAAAAAATATTTAACTGTAGCGTAGACATTAAATTAAGTATAGTTTTTAATTACAGACAGCCACGGCATGCGATGTGGACTAACAGTTATAGTTATAATATCTTAGGTTTATATATAAATTTTTTAAAGTTAATATAGAAACACTGATTACAGGAGATTTACGTTCCTGCTAATGATTTTGAAGTTAAGTTAATGAAGAAAGAGATGTTAATGAGGATAAAGTTTGCAAATGCGTTAAAACCTATGTACCTATATCCGTGAGTGAATCCAGTATCGCAGTAACATGCGTCGCGGCCAACGCAGTCAGCGCAGGCGCAGCCGAAGCTCGCGTCCACAATGACGTCAGGCGCGCACGCTTTTGCTTGCTATTTTCACTGGTGCTCACTACTCCTTCAGATAAGCACATCTCGCTTGCCGCTAGGATCACCCTGTATACAAAACGTCAAGTCTTACAATAAAAAGCCCATAGTATTTTTTCGACTCAATTTTAATTTTCCAGCAAAAAAATGCTCTAGACTTCTTTGATCTTCTCTTACCTTCCATTCAACTATAGAGTATGCGTGTCGGTTTAAGAAGTCATCAATTTTCCGTCCTTATCTTGTCCATCTTATACATAAAAAATTTGTAATACATTTCTCAGTCCTTCCTTCAAATTTTGGAATCGTTTATTGCCACGTTGTATTGCCTCCTATTTATGTACGAGTTTATTTAAAAGAAGTTGTTAAGTAAATTCTGGCTCTTCGGGGAAAAGTATTCTTGGCAGTAGCAAACCTTGCCTCTAATACAATTTATAGAACCTATAGAATGGAACAATTCCAATTAAAAAGGTTCAATATTTTTTTTTAACAATCTTTTATATTCGGTAACTGTTCACTACCAGACAATTTGTATAAAACAATAAAAGTGTTGAAATAACTTTGATTCTGTTGACAGCAAAGATTTAAATCGTTAGCGTTGCAGAACGGCAACACCGGCGGCACAGAACGCGTACACAGAGAGATGTAGAGTTGTCCGTTTCTTACCTACATGTGCATTTGTAGTATTGTCCTATATTTAATCCTAACGCCATTTCATGATGACTTATCAACAGAACATGTGGAGTTACATTAGCTTTATTTGTATAGCTAGATAATAGATGCTCTGTTTTAAGTGAGTACGACGGCATTTTAACGTAAAACTTTATTTTTTCATTTTTCTGATGACAAGTGACCGGCAGTGTTCTGTGAGTGCTATAGTTATGGCACGGTACATTGTACGTGTTTCAAATATGCGGCACTATGGCGAGGGCATGTGTATCGATTGAAATCTTCGATAGACATAACGTGATCTAACCTGAATTGTGGTAGCTCGTGGTATGGTGTGGCGAGCCCGTGGTTTTGAGCAAAAAACCTTTCTAACGCTTCGTCCAAGGCCGCTTCTGGCAGTCGGCTCCAGGGCAGCAGACACGCCGCCTCCAACGTCTTATAATGATGACATTACAAATAATAACCAGTAAAATTGATAATAGATAAGAAGCTACTTCTTATTATATATAATTATTCTGTGTATTTTGGTAACGCTTTTAATATATATTATAAAAAAATTTAAATCATAGTTATTTTCATAATATTATTTATTTTAATCTAGATTTAAAAAGACACCTAGACTGAAATTGCATCTCTTAGATAATCATGTGCCGCGCCATGGCTCAGGATATGTTTAGCATATTTCTAAGCAGATGTCAAACGAAGTGAAAAAAAGAAAGACAGAATTTGCATTAACTCGAGTCAGTAAAACAAAGGAACAGAGATATTGATTTTTCATAAATCGCATATATTAATTATTTTTTTTCAATAATTGCTATGAATATGCATCTACAGCTTAAATCTCCCTTGAAGAATACTTTGATTGTCCTTAGGGCTAAATGAGGATCTAAAATGCGCCACGGTCGTCCGCTGAAAACTTGGATGAAGACCACTTCGAAAGACATGAAAATGATAGGATTTAAAACTGTAAATAGCATTGCAAAGCGCAGATCGGTGCAAAAGACTGTGTCAATTTCTTATATTCTACTCAAAGTTAATCTTGTATAACAGTAGGTGTGTGTTCCTTACCTCCTGGTGGAAGGAGATGGGTGATGCGGTGAATAAGTACAAGAGAGCGGCCAGGTGCGCACCGAGCTGGTCACCCGCGCCGGCCCACGAGCCCGCCGCTTGATGTTTGCAACATGACGCACACCACGATAGTATCTCCCTGTCATTGCACTGGCTGATCTGCATGCACAAAGAAAACAACCATACACTCGAACGGTGCTTTTTGCCATCTGAATTTATCAGATGGTAACCATAAAAAAAAAAATCCGAAACTTGCATTATCCATAGATATACATATATAGAGTATAGCAGCAGCAAAGACAAGACCCACATTTTTCCTATTTGTTTCGAGGAGGAATCTATTCGGCTTTACGCACCACTAGCTAAGCGGATGGTATGTTTGGAGCTCGACCAGTACCAGATCAAAGCGGCACTCGATGTAATTTAACAGATTCATTGCGCAAGGTCTTACTGCGATATTAATGGAGTTTGCCCAGAGTAACTTGGGAAATCCCTGACGAGGCGGCATGTGCAATAAAAAAAAGTCGTAAAAATTACATTACAATGAGTTTAAACTAATCAGCTAGAAAAAAAACATCATAAACATTTATTCGGAGGTAACAATAGCATTATCAAACTATAACACAAGCTTCTTTTAAGTATAAATTATACTAGCACGTTCTTCTTCAATGCACTTACAAAATCTTTAGGTACATTATGTTATATGTTATTCATAACATAAGCTCATTATATAACAATCAAAACTAGGCGGTTTTTTTTTACTTTTATTCAGTTTGGGGCCGTCATCTAATATTGCTATACACAGAACCTTATTTTTACAATTACTTATTTTACATCTTAGGAGCTTATATTTGCAATTTACGCATACAATTTTCTAGAAACAAAAATGATTTGATTAAAGAACTAATCATATTTTATTGTAAAAATACAATATGCTCTTTAAACCTAAATAGAAAAACTTCAGTATATTAATTGAGGTTGATAGACAATAGACAAAAATAGTATTTTATAAATACACCACATGTGGGATAGAGTTTAATCTATTATATAAGGTACATAAACATCGGAAATGTTCCGTTACCTAAAAATCATAAGAAAAATCTTCCTTAGCGAGCTGAGCCAATATGATGTGAACTGAATACCTGTAGCAACGCCTGCACGGTGGAGTCCCTCAACCACTGGTGCTGGTCCCAAGGCAAGGTGGCTAACTCGGCTAACAATGCTGACATTTGAACACGAGCTTCTTGCTCTTGACAGGTGTATACTGCGCCGTGGCTTTGTATCACCCATTCGAAGGTAGAGGTCAGCAGGGAGACTTCAATACCTGGGGTTGGATTTTCAACAAGATATATGATTTTTACATTGATGATTTTTTTTTAAATAATAACGTATTATATAAAGACTCTACCTCCAATACAAATTGGGCTATAGAGCTCATTTCCAGTTGGCAGTACAATAGTGCTTTACGCACAATATTTTAACATTTTAAAGAATCCTGATGGTTTTTAGTAATTTATATAAGATTAATAGTATATATTAACTAGGTACTACATTTCATAAAAATTACTTAATAAATGAGACGAGCACTGACTAGTAAAACCTCAAGCCTCTCCATGCTTCAAAATGCACGTCAGACCACTGGTCCCGGTTGTTATATCAACCGCTTCGACTCACCAACCCACATTGGGTCAGTGTGGTAGTTTTATAGCTCAAACTCCACATGGGTTTCATTTAGAAGCTGGTGTTGATGTTGATAAAACTAAACTGATTATAATATGTTAAATATAGAACTAACCAGGACATTGGGCCATAGCATTCTGGATAACCGCTGTGAATTGCTTCAGCATATTGACGTAGGAGTCGTCGTGTATGGCCGACAATAGCGCGGGCGCGCCGTGGGGCAGGATCCATGGGGACCATGACTCTAGTAGGCTGGACCATGCTACGGTGGCCACTGGGCAAACATTATAATCCGTTAACCGACAACCAGTATGGCAAGTGAGATGTATCCCGAAGAAACTTGTCAAAATAATGCTGAAATTATTTGAAAGCAGTGTGTACTTAATTTTAAATATCTACGAACAAAATGGCGGCTTTGGTTCGGAAAATGCATCATAGACGGTACGCGTATTCCCACGAAGCAAGGTAGAGGTGGCTAGGGCAGTATGACTCAAAGTAAACTATTATTGATGTGTTTTTGATACTACAAACTGTATACTTGCATGTAGTATGACTACGCTCCATAACCTCTTACTATACAAGAATTAATCCAAGGCCCTATTGGTACTGTTACATTAAGATGTTTTCAGATAAAGCTAACAAAAGTTACTGCAATTATAATAAGGTAAACTTGGAAATAACTAACCTTATTGAATCACTAAAATTATAAACAATCTTTGATCAATTGTAATATAAAATTGTTGATAAAAAGAAATAAAATTTTTGTTAGGCCAATCTTTAAATCCTATTATCGGAATGTACCGTCAATGATTTAATATTGCAGGGTGCTCACCCTCGATATCTACACGTCAAATCATAGTACTTTTAAGTCCCAGAATGGAAGAATAATTTCATTACTCTTGTGAATCGTTTTGATAATTCAATCAAAATTAGTAATATTTATCAATAATGTTTAAGCATTAATTGTAATTGAATACCCCTTAATCCGTGTGTTTTCAAGTCGTATGTTTTGCTGTGCATTCACGGTTTTGCATAATTTCTAAAATTTTCATTATTATTTGACTGTTCTAATATTTGCTTTAATATAGATTTGGGATACGTTATCAGAATCGGTACCATTATCGACACTATATAGATAAAATACAGTAACCTACCCTTTTCAGGCGCATAACTAAGTTGTATAGCAGCGGTGACAAAGGCCGTATGCAGCAGCCGCAGTAACTCCGCTGTGTCAGCGGCATAATCCTTGTGGGAGGTATTTTTAGAGTCCCTGGGCCCGGTTCGCGTTTCCCACCACACCACGCCCAGCTCTCGGAGGAGGTGACCCAGCTGGAAGTCGGTTCTCAACTAAAGTTATGTCTCATAAAAAAACCATGTGATGTCCCGTCGAATATTGGATACATTTTTCAACGGACCGCCACCAACTTAATATGTCGGCGAGATGGCATACTCGCACCTTTGAAATCCTTATCCAACACAACTGTCATTATTAGTGCGACGCATAAATGTAGTATGGCAATACTACGTCTATGGTATAACGTTGCCTTGTGAAACGTCAAGTAATGACCGCTGTCGCTGTCATTGCTTGGGGGTAGTCTATGCTAGATTGGAAAGTAAAAAGGGATTCAGACGCGAACCACCAGAGTGAACGGACGTTAGCACAGACTCCCACGCTTCAAAGCAATCGGTTTACATCCTGATAATCATATAGTATTTTGAAAGATGATTAAAAGACCTAAATTAAACAATCTATTAGTGATTCGAATATAGTTTTATTTGTGGATAATATCATCGTATACCTAAGATGGCGGATCAAAACGAACAACGTTCCCAGTCACCTATTCCGCTCGACCCTCCGTCATATATATCTCTTTAGGGTCGAATAACTTCGGAAATCGGTACAATAATTATTATAAATTTCGTCAACCCTAGCAGATAGTCACATTCTCTATCGTGGACTTTTCTGTAGACCTATTTAAGTACTACAATTTTATAGTACATTTTTTGGTGTATCCCATAAGCTTTAGCTAGCTATGTGACCTTGAAAATAAAAGACGAAACAAAAAACAATGCGATTTTGGCTATAATGTTACGCATACCTACTTTTGTTCCCAAGTTGGCGCATGTTGACTCTTGTAAATTCAAATTTGTAAATTTTCGCATTATTCACAGTGAATGTATTTTATCATAGTTAAGGGCCAGGATTAACTCTCGGAGCACTTTAACCCAATGGGATCTTTTGTACTTCCCCTGTCCTAGTGTCTCTAGTGTCTAATGTTCTGAGAATGTTCCAGGATGTACGTGGATTCTTTTCCTAGCAAGAGCATCACAGTTATATAGAATGTACTGCTCACCACAATTCCTACAAAGAGGCGATAAAACGAAGTTCATTGTTCGTTTTGAATAGCATGCTTTATGTGCTATAGTGGTTAGTAATAGCACCACTCAAGCCACGCAGCCTTTTACGCTGCAAGTTTCAAATCGACATCTTAGAACCTCCAAATCGATACATAAATATGTGTGCGAGAGAAGCAATCATTTTATGAACACGATGTAACATAGAAATAAAGTTTGATTAAGAAATGTAGGAGTGTACCTGGTCGTAGGGCACCTGCAGCGCACAGTTGGTGGCCGCAGCGAGCAGGTGGGCGAGTCGCGCGGGCGGCGCGAGCGCCTGCGAGCATGCGCGCGCGCCGCCCGCCACCAGCGCGCACAGCTCCGCCGGCGAGCACACCGCCGCCGTCTGGACGCCTATCAGCTGGACATCAACATCGATACGTTCAAATCACAAACTATAAACATATTTGCCACTTTTTATTTTTGAGTATACTGACCACTCGACCTGACGGCCGTCAATATAGAGTACAATAAGTACCATAACATTAAATTTTGTAACGGAATAGCTAAAGCCTCCTCTTTTCACATGCTATTAAATTGTTTAAAAGAAATCGCAAATAGATCTACGGAAAACAAATTAACCAAACGTATATTTATGGAAATTCAAATTTATTAAAATGATTCAGTTTTGTTCGTCACATAAATAATTATTCATGCCTCTTTAAAATACTGAGATACAAAATGTACCTCTAATAGAAGCTGATGGTCTTCGTCAGGCGCGGGTCCCCAGCGCTGGACGGCGGCATCTAATGCTTCCAGGAAGGAGCGGCGAGCAGCACTGTCCACGGATTGGGACCAGCGGGCTAGCTCGAACTATGTATTCAGCAGAAATAATAAAGGAAGTAAAATAAATTTAGATTTGCTTTCGACCAGGCAAGTAAGTAAGTAAGACAAGTTCGTAATTTTTAACTCTAATATACAGAGTGAACAAAACCAAGCCCCCAATTATACTGGAAGGAATCATATATTTATTTTTCAACATAACATTTTGCTAATAACTGGGCTCAAATATAGATAAAAAAAACCATCAATAATTTTATTTATTTATAGAATTAAAAATAAATGCGGTCAAATATTAATTAAAAGTAAATTCACTTAATAATATATACCAATTTTATTTCCTAATGGTACTTAGCATCGACCCAATGACCTTGGACAGGTGACTGAACAGGACGTGTGGCGGCAGAGGCGCCCGCAGTAGCGCGGCGTATGCCCTGACCGCTGCGGGGCCACCAGCATTAGCCCACTGACCTTGGACAGGTGACTGAACAGGACGTGTGGCGGTAGCGGCGCCCGCAGTAGCGCGGCGTATGCCCTGACCGCTGCGGGGCCACCAGCATTAGCCCACTGACCTTGGACAGGTGACTGAACAGGACGTGTGGCGGTAGCGGCGCCCGCAGTAGCGCGGCGTATGCCCTGACCGCTGCGGGGCCACCAGCATTAGCCCACTGACCTTGGACAGGTGACTGAACAGGACGTGTGGCGGCAGAGGCGCCCGCAGTAGCGCGGCGTATGCCCTGACCGCTGCGGGGCCACCAGCATTAGCCCACTGACCTTGGACAGGTGACTGAACAGGACGTGTGGCGGCAGAGGCGCCCGCAGTAGCGCGGCGTATGCCCCTGACCGCTGCGGGGCCACCAGCATTAGCCCACTGACCTTGGACAGGTGACTGAACAGGACGTGTGGCGGCAGAGGCGCCCGCAGTAGCGCGGCGTATGCCCCTGACCGCTGCGGGGCCACCAGCATTAGCCCACTGACCTTGGACAGGTGACTGAACAGGACGTGTGGCGGCAGAGGCGCCCGCAGTAGCGCGGCGTATGCCCTGACCGCTGCGGGGCCACCAGCATTAGCCCACTGACCTTGGACAGGTGACTGAACAGGACGTGTGGCGGCAGAGGCGCCCGCAGTAGCGCGGCGTATGCCCTGACCGCTGCGGGGCCACCAGCATTAGCCCACTGACCTTGGACAGGTGACTGAACAGGACGTGTGGCGGCAGAGGCGCCCGCAGTAGCGCGGCGTATGCCCTGACCGCTGCGGGGCCACCAGCATTAGCCCACTGACCTTGGACAGGTGACTGAACAGGACGTGTGGCGGTAGCGGCGCCCGCAGTAGCGCGGCGTGCAGGCGCGGAGCGTGCCCCGACCGCTGCGGGGCCACCAGCATTAGCCCACTGACCTTGGACAGGTGACTGAACAGGACGTGTGGCGGTAGCGGCGCCCGCAGCAGCGCGGCGTGCAGGCGCGGAGCGTGCCCCGACCGCTGCGGGGCCACCAGCGCGCCCACCAGCTGCTGTTGCAAGGGGCTCATGCTGCTGCTGCACCAGCGGCTTATCAGATCCGAGCACAGCTCTCCGTTGTTAGCCAGCCAGCGCTAGCATACAAAATTACCACAAAATCTCAGTATTTACTTTTGATTCCAGTGTTTGATGTCGTCGGTCAAGATGTATATTAGAATTTTTCAACTTGATATAACTTAAAACATTAATAAAAATAGAAATAATATCAAAAATAAGAAGTTACCCTTTCCTTAAGAATTCCGATATAAAATCATGTTCCGCCATCTAACTCTCTAAACAAACTCCGATAATAGAACTCTATCGTTGAGCTTCAAGGTACGATGTTTCGTGCACTGCTTCAACACAATATATCACAGGAGTACATAAGTCAGAAAACTAAATACGGTTATTATTAACTTAATACATATAGTATTAAAACCTTAGCCATTTACTTAATTATCCTAATAATCTATTCGAAATATTTTTTAGTATATAACTCGGATGGTAGTAATATAAAATGAGAAATACTTAATACAAGAACCCACAATTAAAAAAGGGGGTAACGTACGTATTTTAATAAATTACCACAGTTCTCTTAATTTCAAATGAAAATAATTGCGCCACAGTTCAGATATAATTTCCAATATAAATATTATAATATATAAATATTACCTCTGCTAGAAGCTCGAATAAAGATATGATGAGATCAGCGGCGGGCGCACAGGGTGACTTTATGCGTCCTGCACAATGCCACGTGCGCTCAGCCATACGTAGCGCTTGCTGCATGCCAGCCACACGCCTACAAGAGGAAAAAGACCGAACAGCATAATTTTTAAGCCACATTTTGTTATGGTGTTCTGATTAAGGAAAAAATGCCTAATATACACGGCCATAGATTTAAATTCCAATGACTGTACCTGGCAAGGGCAAGTAACGTAGCGGCGCGCCGGGCGGTGGCCGGCCTAGGTCTGGCCAGCTTCCTCACCGCCGCTAGTGCGCTGCTCCTGAACAAATATTAAGAAAATAATTACACTTTAAATAATCAGTACAGAGGGCAGCACATTAAGTCAGGACTACAATTAGATTCTATTAAGAACGGGTTCAAGTTAATCTCAATGTCAAACTTCTCTGATTTACGAACGGGTAGTATAAAATTGACGTTGAAGAAAATTAAATGTACTCAAAAGATATATGTACCAATATTAATGAAAACAATCTTGGCTTTGATAATGTTATTGTATAATAAAAAAGTTAAGACGCGGTTCCCTAATTACAATGCAAATATATGTACCAATATTAGTAAAAACAATATAAAAAAAACCAAATCTTACTTAAATTTCACTTATATGGCGCTAGATTCATAGAGCAACATTTCAACTCATTTATGTATGTGTATACATATTCACACATGTGCGCGCGCGCACTATCACAGACAAAAACACACACACACACAAACTTACAATTATTTATACATTTTTCTCCTTTTTTTATTTCTTTTTACTGTAACTACACAACGAGTCATACATAACCTACACGCATCGGGAGATGAGAGAACTGGCGTACTGAAATATAGGCTTGCCTAGCTGAGACTCCAGTCTGTATCCTATGCATCTATTTTATAGGTATCTGATGACAATGTGATTGCTCTCTTAAGATATTCAGATAAATATAAATGTTATGATTATTGTTATGTTATAACGTTTTAGTGAATAAAAGGTGCAGTAATAGCATGCTACCATAGTATATTTCGTCATTTGTTTTAAAATAGCACTTTGTAAGTTATATTATTCCAAATTGGAAATACCATGCAATTTAAAACCGACTCGACTCATTTTTCCTTTGTCACCTTACATTTCATTTTTATACAGCGTGTTTTGGAATACCAACCACTATCGTGGTGATTTATCACTTTGAACGTTATATAATGACTAATATTGTATTAATGGGTCGTTTAATATTAGTAAATTTTTAAATGTTACCTGTTTTCTTTAATTCCTTGTTCGGCACCAGTTGAAATACACCATTCTTGACCCTGTGATGTTAACAAATGTTGTTATGGCCCAAAACTCTTCATGTAACTACATGCAAGTACTCCATACAAGAATGCACAGGCTTTCTGGCCCAGTGGTGGAACCTACTACGTTCTCAAAACAAGAATAAGACCGTAGGAAAATCTTTTCGTTAGTTTTAACTCAGGTAGTCACTGTGTGTATTTATTTACGGTCTAAATTTAATTTTGTTGTAATTTTTTGTAAACAAGTCACTGGAGTGAAGTCAACGGAAATTTCATGTCATTTCGATGACATGATAAATAAAATTGTTTATTTATAATTTTGTTATCTAGCTCAAAGTGAGCATCATTTAAGCATGTATTATGGAAACTAGATAAAGGGAGAAATATAGATAGTAATTTTTATGTAAATTTACTAATTAATCATACAAACATCCATGTTTCATAAATAAATATTGATTTAAAAAATCTGTGTCTACCAGGATTCGAACCTGGGAGCTGGCTAAGTAGACAGTGGTGCCGAGATGGTAGTCAGTTGATGATAAAGTATCCGTGAGCGTACGCTGGGCGTGTAGAGGACGGGCGCGCACCGCTGGCGGCAGCCGGCTCGCAGCGCAGGCAGCGCGCGCGGCACGCGCAGCGCCCGCAGCAGCGGCCACAGCGCGCCGTCCAGCGCACGCGCCGCGCCCGCCTCCGCGCACCACTGTCTGCACGCACCATACACCGTTCACAACGGACCAAACGATTACTTTACACGCGATACAGTTTAAGAAATCCAGAGCGGAATGAAGGATTCTATAGTAGCAAACTTAACGTAGAACAAATACATAATGTAATGTAACGTATTTCTAGTGTATCTGATAAGAAATTGATTTCTCAACAAAGGGGAGACGAACTGCATTAGAGAATGAAATGGAAATGGCATTATTTTTATATTTAAAATATGTGAAATGACGTTTGGATATTAAATGAATTATATTAGGCATATCTTACTGTGAAAGTTGCTCGATGTCCCTCAGATGGTTGTCGACGAGTGTGAGGATTCTGTGGCCGTCTTTGAAGTCCACGTCCTCTTCCAGTGGCGACTTTATCGTGCGTCTCCGAGATCTTCCAAAACAAATACAGATACATTTTGTTAGCTACTTGTTACAAGTGCATATTTTATGTGTGAAATCTTTAGCTTTAACTTCTTAACATTGTATCTAATATAAATAACTAACCATATTACGGACTGTTCTTTAGCGAACTTCGAAAATTCGGACAGTTTTCGAATGGTTCTCTTCAACTTATCAAGCCATACAATTGGTTGACAATAGCTTACAAGTTCCCGAGAGTATTTAATATATTAATTTATTTTTGGCAAAATTTACAATTTGGAAATCAAGGATGATTATTGTACGGGAGAATAAAGAAATTAAAATAAAAACTGCAAAACTGAATGATTTTAATGTAATATAAGAACGTGGCGCGCTTGATGAGTGATGGCGAACTGGACTCAGGTTAAAACAATAACTGCTGATGTGACAATGCACGCCCATAGAGTGAAATAAAAATAAAATAATATTCACTTTTGAGTGATAATTGTGTACACTGTAGTTACCTTTTCCTAGATCGGTCTCTAATTTTCATCAGAGCATCTTTAGCATCCTGGAAGGGTGTTCGTTGCGGAGTCGCGCGCGGCGGCGGAAGCGCCGACGGGAGAGGCAAGGGCTCAATGTCCGGTGGAATTAGTGGCCTACGGCGAGATGACTCGTGACGGAACGCTGCATTTAAGGCCTATTAAAAAATTTATAACGTCATAAAACATTTCGAAGTTAAAACTCTAGAAAGGCGACCACAGCTCGAAAAGCGCAAAGTACGAAATAGCAGACGTCAAAATGAATGCGGTAGTAATATATTCAAAGTTAGACAAAAAGGGGGTTAGTCAGGATCACGGGAGTACATGAATTCCCAATGAGGGTTGTAGTAGGGCTAAGTATTAATCTTAAAGCTTGCACTTCCACCTCCATCTAACCTAAGTCGACGGCCTTATAGAAGTTAACGACATTGTTGGGTTTCATAACTATGATGTTAACAGCATTGTCGGATAACACTTGGTGGTAATATAGCCAGTTCCTCTGTTATTGTGTTTGGTTGTAGCTGGCTCCCATCTGGCTGGCTGGCCTTTTTATAACTTACTATCAGGAGTGATGTAGGTCAAACACTAACCGGTTCAGGATTTTAAAAAACATTTACTGATGATTCAACAACACGCACGATCGATATTGTAATGGGGTAGCGCTTGGCCGTCACCTCACCTGAAGGTAAGTGAAGATAAATCCGAAGATGGAAGCTGACTACACCCGGATTGTAATGAACATAGAAAAAATACCTGTATAGAACTGATGTGTTAAGTATATTTGCCTTGTTTGCCTAAAATTGTTTAAGATAGATACACACAAAAAACTAAAATTTAAATGGAAGTTTTATTAGTATTTAAACAAACCTTTTCCGGTATAAACCTGGCGAGGTCCGCATGATGCGGTTGAGCTCTGGTCTTGTCGCCTTCGTCAAACCATCGTGCGAACTCACACATCATTCTGAAACATAGAGATTAATGTGTGATTACACACATTAAAAAAGAACTTATGTATATAATATACTAGAACTCTTTGTTATAAAGTCTAGGATATGTACTCACCATACTATTATGTCACTGATCTATTTCTTTTATTAATTGTTTTTTTTTTCATTAATTTGTCAACTTTCAAAAATAATTAATGTTAACATTTTTAGTTTATGATAAAATCTTGTAACAATACTATGAACTCCAGAACGCTTTTTAATCTGTTACTGATTACGACTTACCTTTCAGCGCCGACATGATACACCAACAAATCTGCGTCATCATTAGAAGTCTCTTTATCTCTTTCTAGCTCCGTTATCTCTTCTGTGTCCTCATTCTCTTCCGATTCACTCGAATCACTCGATTCCCCAGTTAAATCTTTAATTGATAACGGTGACATCAAATTTTTGTCCACGGTTATCGATTTAGATTTAGATCTGCCGGCGGTGGGTATTGCCGCGTTGGTATTAAGTTTATTTTTCAAGATAGTGGCTTCGTCCCCGTGATACTTTATGTTTTCAAGTAAGCATCGTTTGAGTTGCATAAAAGTGCTCGATTTGATGATTCCACTGAAGAATAACGGACCAACCGGTGGCGTTGTGTCGCGTCTGTAAATTATAACAAATATATTGATTCTTTATGCATAATTGTCCTATAGTTGTATAATTATTCATTGTATTTTACGAAGTTCTCGAATATAAGTCGAAAAATTAGGATAAATATTGATAGAACAAAATCTAAACATTTCATTATCGAAGATGGCTCCGTGCACTAGACAATTTTAAATGTGCAACCACAAACAGTGGCTTTGCAACAAAGAACATAAACACCTTTACTCTCGAGTGCGAGGGAGACGACTATATGAAGATACTTTTTCTAGAGCCCAATCTAATCCGGAGTCAACGTTTTTTCTTTCTCTCGTATTTTTAATAGTGCACCCATTGGCGTGGTTGTTCCCTAACAAGCTAGGCTCCTATGCCAAATTTTCCCTCTTTTATTAAATTTATCATTATCATGATATATGTATATGGTTCCTTAATTTTATTCAATGGAACTTATTTTATATATTGGGCAACATCTCTCAAGGTAACCGTGTACAAGTGAGTTTACTGACGTGTCGCTCGGCGGCCGCTGCAGGTACAAGTGCAGCAGCAGCGCCCACAGCAGCAGGTGCGCGGGGTGCGCCGGCGCCGCCGTCAGCGCCGCCGCCGCCGCCGCGTACACCACCAGCGGCGGGCACACCGCGCCCGCGCCCGCGCCAGCACGCACCGTCTGCGGGCCACAGGTCAACGCGCATGAGTCGGCGCGCCCGTACTGACGGCATTCACAGCCGAGATAGAAACGGCAGGAGTCGTACTTACCCAGAGAACCGTGCAAGCTGGTCTTTACCGTATTATAAATACGTAAGATAGATATTTAAAAAAATTCAAAGCTTTAAATGAAGAACATAAGATTTTATAAGAAATACGAAAACATGTAATATAAATATTAGTATTATGTGATGACAACTGTCAAAATTATGAGTATAACAATGATGTTGAAATTCAACGCCTCGAAATTCCAACTAATAGACGTAAGAAAGAATATTCTAAAAATTGACGGCCGTTCACTATTCATACATATTCATGATAATAATTATCTTTCATACCTTATAATGCGCGTGGAGAGCGTCCAGTGACCGCATCATGAACTGACCTTGAGCGCGTGGTCCACGTGTATCCGCTGGCCCGCCTGGCGCTGCGCGTGGAGCGCGTCCAGTAGCCTCGGCACCAACTGCGTGTGTATCTCACGTTGGGCGTGCCACGCACGGAGAGCGCTCACGGTTATGAGCGGCGCCTGCGACGACCACTTCATGGCTTGCATTATCAGCTGCTGAGATCGCTCTTCCTATTTACATATAATTATTATTTAAACTAGATAACAATGAGTAATAATTATGAAATAAGAATTTTGCTTGGTATCTTAATAAATACAAGATATAACTCCTACCCTTTAGATATTATCTTAAATTCAAAAATTAAATTTGTAATGTGAAGACGTTTGTTAGGTGCCATTTTGTTGACGACTTACTGGAGAAATGATAAATGAAAATAAAATGAATTATAACGATAAAATGACACAGTAATGAAATATTTTTTTACTTCATAAAAAATATCCCAGAAATGATAGAATGACATTGGAATATTGAAAAATCTTACCAAAGGGTAATATGAGACAGAGATCTTTTCGAACATGAAACTTTTATATGTACACGAAATAATATATACAGCATTCCTCCATTACATTCGTATATTGTCTTAGTCTTATAGATATAAAAACGTGACTTTGTCTTTGTAACAAAAATTGAAAGGGTCAAATACATATTTAAAGTCAATAGTTTTAGAATATCGTGGTGGTGATATGACCATAACTTGTCATGTGTTCCCTTTCAAATGTAAGAATGAATGAAAGAATGGATCAGGCTGTTGAAAATAATAATTGCCCTTTACCTGTGCAAGTGCCATTGTCTCTGCGTAGTGCTGCAGCTGTCGACATTGTGGAAGAGAACATAGAGCAGCGTCTAACAGTGCGGCGCTTGCAGCGGACCTCCAAAGAGCACAGATCCATAGACTCACTATCGATTCTCGGGGAACACCGCCCATACTAAAAATACAATTTTAGATTAAAATTGATTTATTATATAGTATAGTACATATAGTTATTATTGAGATAATCCAAATAATATTATCCAATTAAGACATAGCTATATGGGGTTGATTCTTTTGGGTCAAATAACAATAAACACCATAAACGAGTATAGTTTTTTGTAAAAGGAACATAAGAGTTCTTATATTGTTTCAGTAATCCATCTATAGATAGTTTAGTGTACGAGTTACAAAAGGGTGACAAATATCACAAATTGGCATATGTACAATATTTCAAAATTCAATGCATCGTAAGCAAACCCATCCGCAAATTTTTAAAGCCCAAGTGAAGTGTTTCGGTACTAACCGTGATTCACGCAGTTGTTCGTGCAGCAGCCGCAGCAGCAGGTCGGGCCCGGAGGCGCCGCCGCGGCCCAGCACCCGCTGCATCACGCTGGGGCCGGCGCTCACGATCAGGGCGAACAACTCGCCAAACCTGTCAGTTTAATACTGTACACTGTGTAAAAAACCCCTGTCGGTCTTCCTAATCTGCGCCTAAGCGAAGGACTGAATGTGCTTATCTGTGGCAAAATTTTGAAGACAATTGTTGTTAACAAACAGCTTAGCAACTAGCAATTACGTAGTTAACGTAGTGGTAACGAGCGCCATCTATCGAAGAGCATAATTATTTAATTGGAGCTTAAATCTTCCGTTCGGTATTTTTCCCAGATTATGGGGACAGATTTAAAATGTCTGTTAGAATTAATTGGAAACAGATTTCAATGAGAGAAACATATACACCAATAAAATATGCCTTATTGTTTAACAGCAATACTTTTACTTATTTATTCTCTTGCACAAAAGCACAAAAGGCGGAGTTTCTTTATATATAAATATAATACTCTACTTAATAGAGAATGAAAAGAACTCAACTTATGTAAGAGTGAGATTTTGAATGACATTTGGAGTCTTTCAATCTATATGAATACGATTCTAATCCGTACTTCTAACAATAGTATAATTGAGATAATACCTTAAAAAATCTTGTTCTTGTTGGCAAAAAATCAAAGATTGTGAAAAAATCAAATGACGATTCAAAAATATTTTATTCGCTATCATAGAACCTTAATGTTGGGTTTCAATAATCTACCTAGGGATGGTTTAGCTGACGATGCAATATTACACGTTTTACATATATTATATGTCAAAAATGAACGCCAGAAGTAAGAAAAATCGTCCGTAGGTAGGTTAGTAATGTTAAGTCGATGTAATTAATTAAAACTCGAGATTTTGATAACACGTGTTAATTTGATATACAGTTCACTGACAGACTCTCGTGTACCGCCCCAAGCTATAGTAATACTAAAATACAAGAAGTTAGCTTACTTAGAATGGAGTAATATATGTACCACTCTGGCAATTAATACCCAGCACCTATAGTCTCTTACCTTGGTGTAGCCGCTACGGATTCCGGAGAACTGGCTAGCACGAGAGCAATTGGTGCGAAGCAGTGCAGCGCGTCACTGGCGCGGGACGCCGCTACAGCGCACAGGGCCTCCACGCCCTCGGAGCATATCTGACCAAAAAATCGATAATAATTCCTCAAATACTTGACGACTATCTAGCCGACTGGCCAGTACCTCTTTCTACTTAGCCAGAGGTCCGGGATGCGTATCCCGATAGGGACAGATACTTGTATAATAAGGTCACGAGTCATGGAAGTTTGTATGTTTATTTAGTATTTTTTTATATTTACATCCATATTACTAGATGCTTTCTCTGTTATCTAGTATACATAACACAATCTCTTAATGAGGCTTAGTTAGTGTGCGATATTATTATTATTGTATCTTGGCAGCTTCAAGCTTCAATATCGCGGATGAAGCGCGGTTTCAAAACAATATACCACAGAAATTAATATCTGTGGTATATTGTTTTGACACACAAATATCGTATGTCATATAGCATATGTCACAAAAATATTTTCTTTTATAATTTAGTTAATAAATATAAGAATTGAAATTCTGCTTAGCCAGTTAGGAATAATTTGATAATCTTTTAAATATTTGCTGAGAAAACAGACATAAGTAAAATCCTCACACAACCATGTCATTTAGAAAAATAGAAGGTATCGTCCACAACCAACAAACGTTTTTTAGAATATTATATAACCATTCAATGCAAGCAACCATATACTTAAATTTAACACGTATAGACTGCGCCTCGTATTTAGGGAGCTTCTTCTTAAAATGTTGTAGTAGTATATATGAGCCAGCACATAATTGGGCGGAACTTTTAACGTAGTGGGGCCTCAAATTGTTATTACTACTATTTTCATAACTCTTAACACGTACTTCTCAGCCATGCGACCAATGGCATGTAATACGTTGGAATGTATGCGCTCACGCAGGTAGCGTTTAGCGTGCACTTGATAAGGAAGTAAAGTTTTAAACTGAGTGGTAGATAAAAGATACTAAGAAACAACTCACACAAAATGACTTTACACAGGCTGTCAACATCCTTACCAATGGTATACAGTGTCCCCAAGAGCTGGCCATTAGCGCAAATGCCTTTGAGAATAAGTCTGTAGGCTGGTCTGGGTCTGGCGGCGGTTGACTGTCCCCCCAACAGATGCGATGCAGCCGTAGACGTCGTAAGACCCGCCACCGCCATTCTGAAGACTCCGCAGGGAGAGAACATAGCCAGGAACCGATGGTTAGTTGGCTGTTCAGACACACGCCGCTAGAAGGAAATGAACAGCTACTGATCTATTCGTTTAGTTGAAAACCCGCTTGCATGGTGGGCTGGTAGCTTAACACTTTAGTACCGTGTCATATCAAATATTATATGGCAATATAATCGCCACCGTACAATAAATACAATTCTTGCTGTGATGTGATGTGGGTGGTAAAGGGTTAAGCTGCTTCTGAGGCCAATAGGAACTTAAAAAATACATTGAAATATAGATAATTTTGTAAAAATAGCTGATTTTGGAAAATACAATAATTATATACACCGTGAGCTTTAAACAACAATACCGACAGACGTGTGGCAGCCGACAGACGGACACTTGAGTACGAAACCCTAATATCGAGAAACTTTCAACTTCGGCAATTGTTAACCATCTGGTGGTCTACTGATTTTGGACTGAAATAGACAGTTATTTATTCAGTCAAATTTTTTATTTATTTAATCACTATACTTTGGGCGCTTAGATATCAGTTGTGAAGATTCCTGGTCACCATCAGGCTGGTTGATTGAGTGGTTCCTAGTTGAACATAAGTATCGGCTACCAAATTCATTAACACTATTACACACTAAGATATACTCCTGTTTTGGAGTATCCCTGTTACTGTCGGACATGTTGTGATTCTCGGGTTCCTCTCAATCTAACCGCAGCAACAATGACTATACGCTGCAGTATGGAGCTGGAGCTGGAACAAAAACCACTTGTTAAATCGCAGGGCAGGCAGGTCAGGCAGAAGACCTGCCTGCCCTGCTATTTAACAAGTGGTTTTTTTTTCATACAAACTGCAATAGAACTCCTCAAAAAGGTTATTGTCAAATTCCTCTCTCGCCTCTATTTGTAACTCACGTATGTGGTTCGTAGTCCAGCCGGAGCAGTAGTGGCTCCATCAGTTGCGGACATCTCTGCGACCAGTCATCTAGTACGGCGCGGATCTCTCCGCACTGAGGGCGCCACTTCTCCAAACACAAGCACTCTATTGAAGATGGATCAAGTTTCTCCACTGAAAGATTTCAATATCTAAATGAATAAAATAATCTCGGGTTAGTAACACCATTTATTTCTTAGATTTGTCTCGATCCCATATTGATATCGAAAAAATTCACGGATTATTTTTGTATGATAATTTGTTTGGCGGCACGAAGTAACAGGTTTCTTAGCTTACTTTCATTCATAGTATTGGAAAAGATCGATAAACAAATATTACTAAAGTATAAATAAAAATTGGCCTAATTGTGCAGTTTAAATAAGTGTATTGCATCTAGTTCTCTCATTGTAATAACGATAAGGACAGCTATCATCTCACGAGACATTTTAAAAGGTATGATCATATTTTTGCACTTAATAATCATCTTATAATTTTTTTATGGTTTCAGAAAGAACTTCCTACGTGCCTTCCTAAAATTTTGAATAATTTCTTCTAAATTTAAAATTATTTGGCATGTTACATTTTTGCTATCCTTTTCTTACAACATAATGAGGAACTATAACAAAGGAACTACTAGTTTAGTAGTTCCTTTGTTCAGAATTATTTTGCCTTCAGAGTCAGGCCTGATATTACAACATACCATATCTCTTTAAATTGTTTTAACTTTAAATTGTGTTAGTTGAACAATGTGTAAACATAAACTTACCTGGATTCGATTCTGCTACTAGATGCAAGACGATTGGGTATAAGAAGGGATGAGCTACGAGTAGCTCCGGCATCGACTCCCGCGCAGTCTGCCTGCACGCTCCTTTGCACTTCGCATTAGAAGTGCCGCGTTTGATGCCGATCTGACAAGGACAGCACAACTATTTACTCGTCTATGTAATACACGTCGTATAAATTACACGTTGTTGAGAATGAAACTCTCAGTCTACTTTGTGAGCGTACAATTTTCAAACTGATAGTAAAACAAAATGTATATTTCAAAAACAAAGAAAAAATATAAATATACAAATATCAATTATAGAATTATACGAAAACTAGCCAGTCCGCAACACACGTTTTTACCTTCTTTATTTATACTTTATGTTTTGTTTTTTAAATAGAATTAACCTCAATTTTACCTTAAGAGCTTTAAGAATTATTTAAAAATAACATTTACAAATCTACTCATTCGACAACAATCATAACTTAATGAAGATGGGCACTGTTTAATTGAAATTAAACTCTATAAAACATACTTGGAAGAGAAAGTCCAGTACTAAGTGCGCTAGTTCGTAGTCTGTACGACGTTGTACCGCAGCGCACGACACTATGCGCACGCGTACTGTACAAGGTAGCACTGGGAGCTCTATAGAGAGCGACTCCACGCGACGAGGGGGCAAATCTTTATGAAAAAAACATATCAAAACTTAGTGTTTTACTGGGCTACATTCTGAAGTAAACACTCTAGAGAGTGGGTGATATAAATTTAAGCTCAATGTATTTCATTCTTTCAATATGATTGCAAAAACGACAGAAAGGTATATTAAATTACCGACCTTATGAGCGTACTAAATTGCAGATTTAAGCAAGCATCACGGTACAAATCTAAATTTTTAACCTTAGAAAATTTTAGATGATTTATATGGTAACCTGACTATGTTATTTGTCATAAATGTATACTATCTTTTTCTTTAACATAATGAGTGATGGGATATGCTGAACTTAAATTTAGATTTACAATGTGCCAACAGAATCAGGCGCATTGCTTAGTTATTTTGTTAGTAAAAATCAATGTATTTTATTTGTTTATAATATCCCAAAGTAAATGTGAAAATCTAAATTTTTTAGTTGCAAGAATTTCTACTCCTGATACTCTCAGGGAGTATTCCACAATCTGACAGCATGAACGGGCAAGGAATAGAAGAGGAAATCAGTAGTGTGAGATGGCATGTCTAAAGTAAGATTATAGTTATAGCGTTAGGTACGGCTCCAAGTAGAGAAACAGAACAAGTAAGGTCGAAGATAGGGTGGAGAGGTAGCTTAAAAAATATATAGTGTAATCCGCTCTGATTAGCCAACAGTAGCTATAGTAATGAGTCACCATCGCCATGTTGCTGCGCAGCCACCATGTGTCCCGAGCAGTAGTCGAGCGCGGCGCGGGGGGCCAGCAAGCTGGTGGGCAGCTCGTGTACGATATCAGTGTCCACTATATCGAGACCACTCACGAACGCAGCTTGAAGTTCACATAGGACCTTATACTCCGCGCCATTCGTGTATGATGACCTGGTCAAATGGGAAGCATGAAATTGCAATATTCACATCTAGAACGCATTTTTAGCTGAATAGTCTATTAAAAACTTTCGCTATTCTATATTCACAAATATACACTTCTAAAAACACGTATGCTGGGTTTCAATAATGTATCTAAGGCAGATTTTGCTTAGAATAATAAGATATTTCTCATATTCATCATCTATTATTTAGCTCAAAGCAAGCATCATTAGCAGCTTGTTTTAAAGATGCTAGATAACGGAGAAATTTTGACAGTAATATATATATATAAATATAAAAAAATCTAAACATATAAGCATCCATGACTCGTGACTAAAACTAATACCTTGTACCTCATCATGCAAATATTTGCATGATTTGAACTAAAGACCGCGGAATACTAACGGAAAGACGGAAGACGGGAATACTAACTAGTCGACCATAGGGCCGTAAAAATTGTAATATGTCAAAATTCAACGCCACTTTATTTACCACGATGGCCCCTTTATTTGTCATATTGAATTTGTTTTATCACGTAGTTGGTAATGTAGATGTGTGAATTAAAGTACTTTATCAATGTAAATATGGAGATAGAGAAAAATCCTGAAAAGATTCTCTGGGTCAATATTGATGAAATTCTTCTAAAATGAATTATTGGAAAATTCATATCCCGACATCGGAATGGTAGCCGTTAAAATTAAGAAAAGATTTAAGATAGACAAAGTCACCTATAAAGATAAAACTGTAGCTAATAATGTAAGATGGCTAACGGAAGGTATGGGCATGAAAAGAAAGATTGAACAAATAGAGGCGTTTGTATGATCACCTAGCGTGTTGATGCATCGCGGCGAGCGCGTGTAGGGCACGCAGCGCTAAGGCGCGCAGCTCGTCCGCCAGGCGCGTGTAGGTGAGGTGTGCCTGGTGCGCGCGCCGCACCACGCGCACCAGCACGCGCACGCCGCAGCACGCGCACACCACGCCGCGCGCGCCCGCCTCGCGCCACGGGGGCCAGAGGCCTTCGCGGATATCCTTAGTATTTATTTTAAATTTATTTAGGCTTTGTATTCCTTTGAGATATATCTTCATTATACAATATCCATTCTTAAATACTACTCTGGAAGTCACCAAACTGATTCTGGTTTATTTATACCAATATTCTACAACGAAGCGATAGTTTTAGACATGAAAATACATCATTTTTGATTAAACTATCGTGAAATCATACTATCTCTCTCTCTGTACCAAACAAGGAATTCTACAATGCCAATTATAGAAAAAATATAAAAAAACCGATTTTCAAATGTTAAGTACAGACGACGGCAAATAATGCGTTACAGTTGTACTACGAACGCCGTTAAGTCTTACGTACGAAGTGAGAGTGGTATTCAAGTCGAGCATACCGATTGTGTAAAAAGCATGATCCTAGCGACCAAATCCCTTAAAGGTAGAGCTCGTAGTAAGGCTAGCAAGTCACGTTCCCGGAGCGCGCCCTCGCACACTGCGCCCCCGCTGCCGTCTTTATCCACCTCCTCCCACACATCTTCTTTATCTGCTGAATAAAGAAGAAATACCGAATAATAAAGAAGAATTATATAATGACTGAGTGATCCATACTCCTAGATTCATGATACTCGCGCAAGAATGCTTTTTGGGTAATTGTGACAATTACGAACACTCTCGAACACTCTCGGGTAATTACAATTTAGTTTTTTTAATTATCTCCAAGGTACCGGAGGGTTATAAGATCATTCAGTAAATATCCTAATTATTCTTTATAATTAGAATAGAATAGAAAATATCTTTCTTATATATCACTTTACGCTTGTATTTAGGTAACGTTTAAATTAAAATCTCGTAAACGACTTAAAGCTTTTACTCGTATAAGGTGACAATACAATAAAATAATTTTTGCATGTACATAATTGCAATAGTGGCGCCACAAGTGGTAAAATTGGCGAACTAAGCTTTCAACAGTTAAAAGTCTCTTCATATGACAGTAGGTGGCGGTAACAATATCTTAATTAATATATAAAGCCTAATTTTTTACAATACATTAATTTTGGTTATATGTTATTATTTCATCCTTCGTCTTAAGTTATCATATTGCAGTATTAACATATAGGACAAGATTTAACGCCTTTTGTAAGCGGCGCCGGCGAACCGTACAGACATGTCCAAACGAAAAGTTAATATACAAATGCAGGCAGAATATTTTTGGTAGCCATCGTAATGATATAAAACATACCCTCTACACACTCGACGGCGGCTTCCAGGGTATTCTTCGTGAACAGCACCTCCATCAGCGCCAACACTCGGGCTGCGCCCACCGTGTCGTTAACTGTCACATTTAATACGCTCGCCGCCCAACGCACAGAACGAGTTTGTCTAAAATAAATAAATATTTTCATTGATTCAGTTATACTCAGATTAATACTAGTGAAAGAATACTGTGCTAAAACTGAATGTCTTTTGAAACTCTTAAGTCTTAAATCCGATGTTTGTAGTTGTTCTACAAACATCGGATTTTTTTATAAAAAAAAACAGACATTAAAGATGTTAAGTCTTTTATCAGTGCTTAAAAAAAACTTTAACAAAATTATGGCCAATAACTTAGTTAAATAATAAAGCGATTACAAATATTTTCTTCTCATAATTAATAATTTTTTTCAACATTTCCCTTTTTTAAATGAATACGAGCATAAAAGACGTTAACTGAAATTAAGTTCTAAAGAGAGCAGAAAATAATCGGCCCCGGCCACAGCTATGATTGTTAAATGTAATAATTCGTAACCATTAATTACCAGGCTCACCTAAACAAATGATGTATCAAAAACAACAGTTGCCGTAAGTCCCGCTGGTCTACCAGAGCGTACGCCAACGCACTGGCCCAGCGTTGTAGCGCACCCGCCAGCACAACAGGCCCGCTGTCGCTAAGCTTCAGAGCTTGGAGCACTAGCGAAAGTGCTTCTCGAATTTCGCCTTTATTGCCTCTTACTATTTCTGATATGTAATCTTCTATCTGTGGAAATCGTAACATATTTGTTTGCTGATTTATATTAAGATATATTGATTTATATTAAAATAATGACAGAAAGATTTGATTATGTTTCATTACTAATATTTTGATACTATGCAGTAATAACTTCGTATAATTGTTAATAATGTGATTAAATGGGTATAACAATATTTTTTATCACAATTGGTTGAACTACTGTAAAGTCTTTGTAGTTAGTGTACTTAATTTAGATTATATTTATTGTAAATTAAAAATTAAGTACACAAGAACTGCAAAGATTTTTAATTGTATAAACTACAAACATAAAAGATTTCAATAGACATTATTACATTTTAAAGATTTCTATACAAATATACTAACATAAAAAAAAAATTTAATGGCATGAAATCAATACAGGTAGCTTGTAACAAGATGTACTTAATTTGTTAAGTAGTTGTAAATGATTAAGTACATTATTATTTTATTTTGTAACCTTTTTTGTAATATCTTGAGTTACTTGATAAATCTATCCAGAAACACTGGAACTCCAGTAATAAAAAAAATTGTATATAGTTTTTAGCAGTCGTAATTCATAAAAACGACAGAACATCAAAAACTACAAAAAACTTTACAAAAAAAAAACTGTTTGTAGGTCTTTCTTTAACTATATTCTATAAAACTAATTGAACTATGATCCCAACCGAAAGAGTCATTCATCTTTCGGTTGGGATCATATGATAAACTATTTTTTTTTTCAAATTTCACTGGTTCTATTCTCGGCTCAAGCAGGTGATTTTTCAAAAATATTTAAAAGCTATTTTTTCAGTAAAATTTGCCATTGCCAATATTAAGGGTGTTTTTCCTCATAATTTTTTTTCACCCAGTATATACATAAAAGTACAAATAACTATGAATCACCACACAATCATTTACCTTATCGGGGTTTCTAACTAGGACCACCAGATTAACAGCCTATAGTCAGGGGTACTGATCATTTGGCTAGAGATACATCATCAAAATATATAGTTTGCAATAATTTGTAAGGCAGTAATAAGTTTGCCAGGTTAGCTAGTAAAGTAATCAAGGTCTACAACTAACTTGATAGTGTGTCAGCAATGCTGCATGCTGATGGTGGCAGTAAGACTCTTGGACATCCCTCAACAGAGCTTCGAGCTTCATTTGAGCAACGGGGAGCTTATCTTTCTGCAGCTCAGCATGGTCATATTTAAAATTAAAGGAAACATCAAGTCCACATTTACATTTCTGAGTGTCATTTATAATTTTTTTATCTATTTTCCATAAAGTAGACCTAAATTTGGTCTCTTCTGCATAACCAATTGTTAAGTGTGATCTTTCACGCTCAACAGCTATAAGAGATCGCCTGAAAATTAATAAATTATTTTTATTACCCATTAGGATATAATTCCACATCATCAAAACAGATTTGTGAACTTAAAATAATCAAATCTAGCTATTGAGAGCAAAACTGTCATTTCCAGAAGTCTAGTTTTATGATATGAATGTAACCAATAACAAATCTTAATTAAATTTTTATTAGTAAAACCATTCTCAATAAAATGAAGAGTAAATTTTTTCTTTGTTGCATTTTATTATGGAGCTTAATCTTCTCTTTCTTTTATATGTAAAAATTAATAGCTATTCATTAGTCCAGCTAAAACTCAAAATCGGCTTGACTAATTTCAATAAATTTATGTGATTTTTTATTGTGTTAATTCAAGGGTAGATTAAAAAGGAAAATAATAAGGAATCTATAATTTTTTTTAATTAGAAGTGTAAAAATCATCCAATTGACATGCTCCGCAAAACTGTTGTATTTTCAATGTCACATTGGATTTTAATAGATAGCATTTATAGTAGGTAGTCTAGGTAATACAAAGTTCACCAGGCCAACTAATAAGCTTATAAATTAATAAATACCTAAATGTAGACAGTAAATCAACTAAAGGGTGGTCAGGTCCACACATGGGTCCTGTTTCCACTCTAGCTTCTTCAATTTCACTCATTGCCAAAACTTGAGCTATTTCAGCCCCTTCAAACTGTCTCATAGCCTCCTCCAATGGCATACTCATCAGTTTTATTATTTCAGGCACCATAGGAGCTTCACTCTGGTGTACGATTTGCGGCGCTTCCTCCTCAAAAACAGGAGCTGATGGCAATGTAGCTCCCTCCATAGTATGAGCATTAGAAATATCCAAAATAATTTCATTTGCCTCACTGCCCAATGATATGGTATCTGTTATGATCTGTTTCTCTAAATTGATATTACATTGTAGATAAGAATTATCTTCAATTTCTTCAAATTTTACATTTTTAGATATTTCTTGTTTTTCTGAACTGGTAGATTCCATTTCAAGTTCTGATTTGAACATAAGTTGTGTACTATCGGAAGTTAATTGTTTAGTTCTTGTATCAATTTTTTCTATTCTATTTTTTATGGAATTTTCAGTCTGTGATATACTACTAACTAGTACCGGGGCTTCCCCGACATCTTTACTCACTATTATTGGAGCCACCTCCTCCCTAATTCGTAATGGTTCCATCGACACTGGTACTTTTGAACTACTACACTCAGATTTTTCTTTTAACTTCTTCTTCTAAAAACATTATGAAAAACAGTCCGATTAGATACTACGCAAAAATACAAGACAAAGACAAAATATCAAATAAAGAAATATCCCACCTCTCGTCGTTTTTCTTTCATCATAGTCGCCATTATACTATCAAAATTAACTAAGTAAAATTTATTAACTGTCTCTTATTTATTAATATAAGCTTTGTATTGCATACCTATCATAATAATAACATTCTAATAATAACAACTTTCAATTTGTTTGTTACATTGTTTGTTTTGACCACAAACTAAATAGAGAACAAGTTCAGACCGCCAAGTGCCATACAAATCCTTTGTAGCTTAGTGCTGGAATAGAACATAACTTTCTTTTTTTTTATCGTATCAATAATGGCGTTGTATTCCTTACAGCTTTGATGATTGTGACTGAACTTTAATTATAGAACACTGTGCGATAAATGGAACGCACATTCAAGTAGGCTACTAATAAATCTTAATTTAATTTAATAAATCTTAATTTAATAATAAAACACAAGAATTATTTAATTATTTTTTTTATTTTTTAACTTTTTCTTATATTTATTTAATGCTTTTGTTTGCATCACAGGTATAAATTGATTCATTTCGAGCCGAACTATATCGGTGCCTTTCAAAATTTTATTAATTACATTGCACCAGTTAAATATAAATAATTTGATGGAAATTTTTAAAAACATATCAAGGACAATTTCTTTGTGCAGTTCACAATCGATAAACTGGAATGAATATTTGGAAAGGATTATTTCTTTAATTTCTTTAGTAATTTTATTTTTATAACCATTTACTTCCAAATATTCATTAGTTGTTTTTATAACATTTCCGAAACCTATCACTGCACTTTCCGTTGGATAGGATAACTTTCTCATTTTTAATGCTTTATATTCCCTGTCTTTAATATAAGTATGGGTAGAATTTTCATTATTTGATATTAAATTTTTTTTGCAATGATTACAATTGAGTTTTGAAAAAATTTTTCTAGTTACCCATCCAACAGTATATGCCCTTGAATGAATGTTTAATTTCTCTCTTCTTGCTTGAATATTAAAATTAACAAGATCCGATTCAACAATTGTCTCAAAATTAGAAACTTCTGTTGAATTCGACTCACTGTTGATAACGACTGGTGCAATGTTTACATTATCACTATTAAATAGGGATTGGATATTTAATAACTCCTGGCTTGATACATCTTCACAATTAAAATTTTCTGAATGGAAGTTTATGAACCTGGTTATTAATAATGATTTGAATGTATTAATGAACGCGTAGGGACTTGGGTCATTACTCCTATAATTATATGCTCGAACTTGTCCAAAAAAGTTTTCGAGGGGGTCTGAATTAAAATACCTTGGCCTCAATACTTTAATATTCTGCTTTTTTAAAGACCCCCACACCCTTTGAAAGCTTTTGAGAGTAACAACCCAATTCTTAAGTGATGGAACACTTTTACCTACTTTATCTTTTGATAAAAAATTTATGTTTTGTAATTTTTGTATGGCATTTTTCCAATATTCATGATGCGCACTTTTTGCAGTAACAGCTGTTAATAGGGCTTTTCCTGGTTTCTTTTTATTCAGTGTAGTTGTTCCATTGATACTATCAAATAAATCATCAAAGAATGAAATGGCATCTGCTGTATTTTTCATTGTGGGACTCACTGGTTTTCCATCTGGATAAAAGGCTGAAAAATTAAATGAATCAGTCTATTAATCACTTAGTAAAAATATTTGTATTTTATGCCTCAGGAATTTGAGACTGAAATTACAGCAATGATAATGACAAAGTATTTATGACTACCACCAAATACAGTGCATCCCATTTTTGTGTTTTGTTTTGTCTACAATAAATTTAGTCTAAAATATGAAAAATAAATAATAGAAAAGAATTTGTAAAAAAGAAGTATAAATATCAGAGATATATAGTTTTTTTAATAGTGATAATAATTTAACTTTAAATTATAGATTAAACAAAAAATTATTTTTGATAATTTTTAAATTGAATACTTACGAAAACGGGAAGTATACGATAATGCTGCTGTCACTGATTTACTTAACACACGTACACAGTTCTTTACCTGAAAAATTTAATTTATGAAAAAGTCATGTAAATGCAATTAAAATAATCATTATGAATTTAAACAATGCTCAAGTCCCTGGATAAGACTAAGTCCAATAGATAGACTAATATGAAACTAGTAATATTCAATGTAAGGGTAATACAGTCACCTCACCTTCATTTTTTTAATTTTTTCTGGGATTACATGCTGATCAGTCAATTTATGTAGGATCCTAGATTCGCCATGTTTACAGTCATAGTTGTAGACATCTACTATGTCTTGCCATTTACAAGGTTTTTCTTCAAATACCATGTCCTTGGTAAGAAAATTATTTCGGATGCCCTTAATTAAGTGTGGAGGATCATAAAAAACACTTAATTCATTATCATTCAATTTGATAGTGTTATCTGAAAGTGAAAACAATATTGTTAAAGGAATTGGTATAAGTCATTATTGATTTTAATCAACTTCAAAGAGTCAGTTTTCATTTCACTTTTTTTACAATTTCATCATTCATTTCATTTGATTATTATGCACTACCTTGTTGGCCTGAATAACAATAGAAATTCTAACAACGTTGATACTATTGAACTTACCAAATGATTCTCCGGCCTGCAATTGTATTCTTTTAGTTTCCTCCAGTAGATAATTTATTGCAGACTGGAAATTTGTGCCCTGATCTGACACAAGAGCCAAAGGTTTAAGCCCGGTTTCAGTAACCGTCGCAATTATGTTTTTTATAATGCCTACTAGTTGCAAACTGGAGGTTGCACCTTCACAAAAATAAAATGCTATAGGTTGTTGCCATTTGCAAATTGCACCCCGAAGCATAAAGACAAGAACATGGTCTGCAAAGTTGCTAGTCTTCCCATTCAAGTCAACAAATCCAACAATATCATCTTTATTCACTGAGTATGTCAAAGCAGTTTCTAGAGCCATTTCATCAAACAACACTGTACATAATTTTTTCCTGCTGTCCCAATTTTTTACCTGAAAATTAATATAGGTATGTTAATATGTTAATTATATAAGTATGTTGTTATATATATAGGTTATTAATATTTATTTTTATTTAGGAATATTAAAATAATTTTTACCATGTACCTGATTTTTTATAAGTTCAAAAATTTGTGGGTTTATGCCAGCACCAATATTAAGTTGGCTTATCATGCTCTTTAAAGTTGATTTAGAAGGCAATATAAAGATCCTTTGAAGAAACTTATATGATTTTGGCCCTTGTTTATATATTGAAAGAGCAATAAGTTTCTCTTCTAATGTAAATCTTCTTGCCATCTTCTTTTTCATGCAAAGTTTCATTTGCATTAATAAAATCTTTTTTGATAAAGGGGACATATTTTTAATAACTTCTTCAAAATTTTGCCTTTTCAAGTATACTAAAGACTGTTTAGCTCGTGAATTATAAAGTTTTTGAATTCTTACTCTTTTATATTCATTATATAATTGTCGACACCTTGGTGTCAAGGAATTCAAACTCCTGACCAATCTTCGTCTAGTTAATTTTTGTGGTGTTTTACACACTGAACCTGAAATGTTAGAATATAAAATTTATTCTAATATATTATAAAGAAATGTTTTTGTAAAAAATAATTTTAGTTGTCATAAGTTAAAAACCTGGAGAAATGCAAGTCGGACTCTACCAACAAGGGTATACAAAATTATAGGTATATAAGGGGAAATTACAGAATTTCATAGAAAAAATTTGATTTTTCAGTGTATTGCTATTTCAAGTTTGTAGGTCAATAGGAAATTAAGAATACTTGGAAAAAAATTATAGCTTTGTTAACTTCTCATGCCTTTAATTTCCAATATTTTTAAAAATACACTTATTTTATACTCAATGAGCACTAATTAACGATATCCCACTCAATGAGTAGGTGCAAAATTGTTTTTAGAGGGGTGTTCCTTTAGCTGCTCTTTAGAATTATTTTGAACTGTTAAACTTATATGACAAACGACAGAGGAACAGATGGCCATGTGAGTGATAACAAAAAGGCTTCATTTGAACCCTTCGGGTAAGGAACCCTATAAACTACTAGAATCATTAATTGAAAAATTTGTTTGGATGTGAAACAATAATCTGGGAAGGCTAATATCTAGACTTAATTGATATTTTTATTAATGCAGATGCATTAATTAGAAATTACCTGACGTAAAGTGCTGAGTGGAACTTGACGATGCAGCAGGTACAAACTGATCATGTTCTACAAGACAAACATCTGAAAAATAAATTGTCTGTTAATTTTCTCTTTGGCAAAAATTAAAATAGGAATATTACAAACATTATATTATTTAAGTAGAATACATAAAATGCTCTTTTGAACTGTAATTATCTTTCCAATATGTTTTTGTCCTCGTTTCTAAAAGTTGAAGTAAAGAGAAAAATTTCCCAGCAAATTCTTTAGTCTCTAAATTATTTGGTAATAAATCCATTTGGAATATTCTAACATTTTGGTATGGTTTTGAGAAAACAATTGAAAGTGAGCATTCAACAAGTTTAGGAAAAGAAATGATTACTATTGATGACACTTACCAGACATCATTGTTCTTGCGACTTTGTGTGGAATTTTTGCATAAGAATGGTCAATGTGACGCTTTCTAGAGTAATTGTGATCATCATAGATAACTGAAAAAAAAATATAACTTTTGAGATATAATAATATAACAATGGACATTTATTTGATGTAAAAACAATAATTTTACCTATTTCTGTGGAGACAGTTGATGGTTCGCCTACGGATATATCTAGTTCTGAAAATAATGTAGGACAGGCACCCATTTTCAGGCGATTAGTTGCCTTGATACATCTTTTCTCAAAGTGTTTATGACACACAAACCAGTTTTTAGTTTCACCTACAACATTTTTAATTCTTATGCAGTTCAACCATTGTCTTTTCATTTCCTCATTTTTAGGAAATTGATGAAATTTAACGTCCTTCCGTAAACTAGTGCACTCGGGTACACAACACTTTCGATACATTGTTTAAAAAACACAGATCAGCGCGAATTAATATATTCGAAGAGGCGGAAATAAATCGACGCAAACACTTCCTATCAATAGAAACGAGCCCAATCAAGATATCACTTATTTGTGGATTTAAAGTGGCGGAAATTAATCAACGCAAAACACTTCTCACCAAACACAAACAAGTAATGGCGGATGGCGGCGCAAAGTGCACTGCTAAAATGTGGAGGGGGGGAATTTCATATGTCGCTATCGATTCTAGCACTGTCATCACTATGAAAGAATATTTTCTTCGGAACTTGACCGGGCGTGGTTTTGACTGTGGTTTTGACCTTTGACAACTTTGACTGCCAGATGATTTCTGTTTTTCTTTTGTTGTTTGTTTATTCTCTCGATTTAGGGTAGGCAAAGGGATTTTAGAAAATGGATTGTAAAGTTAGTAATTACGATAAAATGATACGAACATTATTATTATTATTTATTTTATGTTAATAACTACAATGAAATGAAACCCTAATGAGAATGGAATGATGATGATGATGAATGATGATCATAAAAAAATACACTTGCCCTATAAATAAATGAATGGAAATTAAACACTGAATAATCTCACGTAAGTCACTAATGAACGCTGAATATTGTTTTTCATATATTGCATGACCAAGCCATTACGCGCCAAAAATAATTTATCCTACAAATGATTGAATGAGTAGAATACTGAAAAATCTTACAAGTCACAAAATTAAGCTGAAATTGAATACATAATTCCATATGTTACATGATATAACGATAATTTTAGCATAAATCACCTCTTTGACATGAAAAAATATACTATGGAACAATATATGAAATGAAACTTACAGCACCAAACTAATGCCCAAATCACCCGCTTAAAACTCATGTCTTATTAGTTATTTCTTTCTTTATTTATAACTTACTTTACCCCCATTTTGTGAATAACTAAAGGACAAAGGTTTATGAAATTCAATGTAATGTTCATGATTATAAAAATGAAACATTGAAAAATCCCATCAGAAGCTACCAAAAGGACGCTGGAAATGTGTTTTATATTACTCAATACAACCATCCCTATTGACATTAAAGTTACGCCATTTAAATATTAAAAATACTAATATTACTTACATAGTTTTTGAATTTGCTTGCTCAGATCCCTTAACGGTTAATTTAACGTTAGGGGATCTGATTAATTGATATTTAAAAACATTATATGATTTCATTTTCATTTACTTATCATTTCGTCGTAATAATTATCGTAACATTCCATTTTCGTATCATTTTATCATAATCGCTAACATTGCATTCCATTTTCGGAGATGACTCAGTGCTATTTATAAAAGAAGAAGAAGAAAATTTCTGGGACAAATCATGGTAACAGATATATATAAACTTTTGTAAAATACTCAACAATGAATAAATTATAGTACTCATCATACAAATTGCGTTCAAACTCAGTGCCTCTGGTTTAGTTACCTAATTAGTAAGAAGTTAGTATTGCAGTCGAACGTTAAAATCAAGTTAATAAAATAGAAATATATTATAGGTCCGAAGTTTGGTAGCACGTTAGTGTCATGGATGTTAGATATATTCCGAAATTCCATAATTTGGTCATTATGCCCTAAATTTTTTTCGTTATAAACTAATAAAATTAGAATTAGTTAGAAACAATCATCTCCCCTGCGTAGCACGAATTTCGCCGGTTACAAAGTCCATACCTTGTAGCTACCCGTTCGCCTGACTCAAAGAATAATTATGCAACTACTATTATTTGTGTTGAAACTTTCCGCCCGGATGACTAATCTTACCTACTTTACAAATTTTTAGAAAGATAATTTAAATAACGATCAAACAGCACAAGTCGATTTTAGATACCGGATTCGCATCGATACCAAATTTCAAATATATTTCCTTCCGTAGGGAAGTCTTTTCTACAAGTATGTCTGCTTCACAAACTAAATAGTGCTAGCCTGTTTACTAATACGTTAAATTCTATTCATTGTTTGAAACATCTTGCATGCAACATTCTTACAAAAAAATCTATTGTATTATCCTAAGAATATATTTATTAAATTTTAATAAATATAATTATGTTTATCAGATAAATATGTTTTTCCAAATCAAAGTAGGTTATTTCGACTCGGAAGAAATTGAAAGACGTAGGTAGTAGGTAGGTAGGTAGGTAGTAGGTAGGTAGGTAGGTAGTATGTAGGTAGGTAGGTAGGTAGTGCGTACAAAAATATTTATTATCAACAAAATACAACAATTTTCTTTACATTGAAAAATCTTTTTTCTTCACATTGAATGTATCTTTCAAATATATTTTGAAAATATCAAGACTAGAATGTTGTTTTCTTAAATCACCTGATAATATTCTATTTTCGGAGAAATAAAAAATGAGAAGTAAGTACATGATGTTAAGAATAGTATTTGTAAAGTAATTACCACATAATAGGTATTTTCTCTGTCTTAGACAACTTTCATAAATAGTTATATTATTTTAACAAATGAATACTTTTTTATAAATAAATATATAATATTAATAAAGAGATAGTATCACACTGGGAGATCCATTTAACAATTTTAATATTAATAGGTATTGGGCACCTTAATCGGTTGGAATAAGGGTAGTTTTTAAACTGATTAGATACCTTGATATATCTGTCCGTAGAGTCGAGACGAGAAAAATAACTACAAAAGGTATAAAGTCACGCGCTTAGTTTTCATATATTTGCTGGGTCGTTTGTGTATGGACCACAGCCTTGCCTTTCGGGCCATAAGGGCTTAAGAATGTCATTTTTTTCTAATTATTTGGCCTGGTAACTAAGACCTTTAAGACATATCTTCATTAATGTAGTTTTTATTTTTATTTATGGCTTCAGTTGCTATCAGTTACGAAGGAGGTTGCGGTTGTATGTGTTCCTCATAGGGGGCATTTTCATCCTCATAATGAGAGAGGGCTTGTGAAGCGACTATGAATAATGGAGACTTTACTTTCCGGGAAACTGGAGACGGCGATGAAGAATAACTCCTTGTCTGTGTCCCGCTTTGCATTTTGGCGCGAAACATGATATTGTCTATTTCATGCATAGCAATATCTCTTTGATGTTCGTCCAATTTTCTGAGTTTTTTCGCTAAAAGCTGCCCATACAGCTCGTACTCGTCTGTATCTTTTTTCTCGTTAGCAGTCTTCAAATACGAGACAGCCTCAACCATTTTCCTTTTAGCATAGGATAATTCTGTGTCATTTCTTTCTGCTGGAGGTAAAACGTTAGGTAGTATGCATTGCCTGCCCTCAGAGAAAGCGGTATTTCTGTCCGACGAGTTTGAATTTCTGCTACCGTGATTATGAGAGATGGCCTGAGTGCTGTTCGTTGCTGCGTGGTTGTAAAACTGTAGAAATAACAAGAGGACGATTTAAAAAGTAAAAATAAATTAAGTATCTATTCACAACCCAGTTCGTTTCTTTTTCGATCTTTAAACTTTTAGTCGTTTGATGTATTTTATAAGTAAGTACATCAATCGATCAACGAGCAAATAACGTATATTATGTTATTTATAATATAAATGGTTTTACATAGTTTTTTCCCAATTATTAGGCCTGGTAAATAAGACCTTTAAGCCATATCTTCATTAATGTAGTTTTTATCTTTATTTATGGCTACAGGATACTGATGCAATGAAGTCCTTTGCCCCATGGAGTTGTTGGTGACTAATGGTGGGCCCCGCTATTTGGTTAATGGAATTAATTTTGTTAATGCGATTATGTTAAAATGATATGAAAATGGAATGTTATAATAATGATTATGATGATAATGAAATCATTAAAAACTACACCAATTTCATGACAAAAACAACACTACAACACATTATATGCAATAAAATATACAGAACCCAACTGACCCCGCCATTACGCACCAAAAACTCCTTTTACTTAGTTATCGCAGTCTATATACCACAGAGTAAATAATAGAAAACTTTACCCCGTGATAAATATATTTTATAGTGTAACAGTTACGTGTCGACATCCTGATCCTCTTTCTATCCACCATTTAACAATTTTTCAATGCAGTAAGTTAGGCCATACCTTGTACGGTCACATTCAAAAGTAAATTGACACTTTGGTTGTCATAACAACTATTGCGTTAGATTTTGGTTGCTATTATTACTATTTACATATTAGTTGATGAGACATAGTATTAAAGTGTTAATCTACTTCTAAGGCCGACTGTACCTACTTTATTGTTCTTACAATCTACAATCGATATCCTACTTAACCAAAATAATATACTAGGTACTTATCATTTATTAATTATGGAATTTAACTAACTACATCAGTATTATCACAATATATATCGTATTTGAAATCCGTGTATTTGCTGCCAAGAATAACCAACGTCACATATGTGGGTTACTGCTTACCTCAAAGCGCGTGGCGGCAGCGCGCCCTTGGCCAAGCGTGGACAGATTTGGTCCAATGTTAAACCAACCACGTAATTACAACATACTCTAAAAAGCAATTCCCGATTGTTAGAATAGTTCTCAACTTATTTCTTAATTAATGTTGTTTATATTTAAATCATATAATGATAGTATTCTGACCTCATTTTCCATCTGGTTTGTGCTATCGCATTCATATTTCCCGCCAAGAAAACTTTCCATCAGCCGATAAGCGAACCACGTTGTATGATAGTTCTCTTCACACCTTTTCTTCTTATTAAAATGCATTCTGAACGACGTCATTAGTGACTCTTTTTTCCTTTTCAGATCAACAATCGAGCAATTTATACTTAACGAACTTTGTATCCTTAGCCATGCGTCTGTAATTTCACTTCTATTTCTGTGTAAAGGATGTTTTGGGTCCCACAGAAGTTGTTCGCTTCTGTAAAGTTCTAAGAATTCTAGTACTATATCATTAGTCCAAGACATACTAATAGTTTGATTTTTAAACTTGTTTACACAGTAAAACGAATACGTCCATGCTGCTTCTAAAAGCAGGGGGTCTAAAAGGGTAACATTGTATGAAACATTTATAAAATAATTCATTTGCAGATTTGTAGCAGAAATGCTTTTTACACTTTAAAATGGCACAATTAAAATATGAATCATATGCAATTCGTTTCATATTAGAATGATATTTGACGTCGATATTGCTACACGTAAAAAAATATTGACAAGACTGAATCGTAATTTTACGGTTTTTATTAAAGTAATAATTTTCATTGATATTACAAAAAAATATGTATTAAATGTTCCTAATGTATTAAGTATTAAATATAATATTATTTTTATCAATTAAAAATAATGGAAAATGATATATTTGTTTTAAATAACTACTCTTTTGTTGTATGTTTTTATGATTTTACTGGCAATAATGCTGTCTGTCATCATACTAGTTAAATATCGACATGTTAGATGGCGGTGTTAACATAATTTATTGGATAATTTAAAGTTTGCATAGCATGTTTAGTTTATAAGTTTCGTTCAAGTGTCGAACCGTCTATAGAAATTTCCAAGAATTAAGTGTTTTGTTCTTTCGTTGTCGTTTGTTACGAGTGATTTATATAAAAAATAATAAGGAAACATTTTATAATATATTTTATTTTTTATATTTTATTATTTTTACATAACATATAATTGCTTCCATTCATACCCATGTTTAATTTCATTTCGTTCTTGCCTATTCTGAGGAAAATGTATATATTTTTGTCTAAAATGCTCATTATTTAAGGCCAATGTCACAGCACGAATACAATTGGATACATTAACTTGGTGCATTTTATGATGAGCATTAGATCCGATAAGCCTCTGATAAGAACCAGATGCATAAAAACTCAAAGTAGTTAAAACCTAAAAATGAAATAGATTTTTTAAAATATATTCTCATTATTCATAACTACATAAGACCAAAAAACATCAATTAATAGATACTTACTTTTGAAACGATTGATAGGCCTCCTTTGCTGGATATGATGAAGGGCTCCAACTCTCTTATAAGTTTAAAGCCAAACACTTATTAAGTCTATAAAGTCCAATAAACTTGGAGTCAGGCATTTCAAAAGCCAACTCCAAATGCCTTAGATCAGCATTACGCCGTCTATATAAAAGAGCTTCTTCAAGACGGGCATGTTCAAGAAAATTTTCATAAAGACCCAAGTCTGACATTGTTTCCAAAACTTGCAATTATTGCACTACCGGGCGACAAAAATAAAATAAATGGAAAATATGAGAGCCAGATGTTGGTCAACTAGTAACATCTTACAATTCACGAATTTGACATAAACAGCAAATCATATAAGTGTGCCATATTACGAATTCCAATACAAAACTGTCATATAAGATGATTTGCAAATTTGAATCGTTAATGTTTCATTTTATGATTCATCAAATAATTTAACATTTTAAGATTTTGAAAATGAAACATATTATGAACGGAATATGTAACATACAATGTTACCGTTTTAGACCCCCAGGACGGACTGCGAGCCATCAGCCAATCAGGGCCTAGGCTCTATCCAATGTTTGTTTATGAGTATGTTGGCCTCGTTCCACAAATTATCCGATCGATGTTCGCCGTTGGGCTGGCATTTGGCCACCAACCAAGAATGTTTGTGACATGTACAAACTTACAAATATTCCAAGTTACGTCCTATGTCGGTTGAGTTTTGCAAGTACCTATGGGTGTATGAAATTATTTTGTTTTTTTTATATTTAAAATGATTTATTATATAAAATTATCTATTCTAGTCGTTTAATAGGATTACGACCTACCAACATTACTGATTAATTTACTGCATGTACATATTCGGCTTCATTAAAAAATATAGAATGAAATGGGTATTTAAGTATACATAGCAAAAATTTGATCATTATTTAGATATCCTGTGTGTAAATTCCATTCTAATATGAATTAACGAAAGATGTTTAGGATATTATAAAAGAGTTTAATTTTTCATAAATATCGAGAATTTTCAGCATCAAGTTTGCGTACATTATTAACAATGTGCTGGCTGAATACAACTTAAACTTTCTTAAATAATTTTAATAAGATCTCATAATAGATAAGCAAAAGTATAGTAGAATTCTACCTACTATTTTTAATTCTAGCTCTTGACTTACAAAACTTATGTAGTGTTAATGCATTTTTCTAAAGACAAGATTCATTTTTATTTTTTCTTTTCTTTAGCAGTAAGTGTTATAAAAAATTTGAAGTATATTTTCTTCAATTCACAAGGGTAATAGTTGCACTGCAAAAGCTGTCTAATAGTACTTAAAAACTGCATCACATAGAACTTTTCTTTATTTGAGCAGGAAAAAGTAAAACTTATAAAACTTAGTCTTTAGTTAATTTTTATATTTTCAGAAAGTTTTGTAGTTTATCGATAATTTTCATATGTCTTTAAGTAAATACTTTGTTTACTTAGAATATTTAAATATTTTATTTATTTTATATAAACATAGAATATTTATTTATTTATTTTAGTCTAAAACCTACATAACCCAAAAAGTTTATTTGTGTTGCAGTGTACGTGTACGAGCACTGTATACGCGAGTGTATACCAATGAGGAATAAAGTGGAATAAACAAAGGTCGTCATAGGTGTATACCTAATACTATGTTGCGGTCGTAGACAGAGATAGCATTCGGCATTAGTCATATTCCTCTCTCACTCATCCAACTTGTCATTCGGATTTTTGTCGTTCATATTAATCGTAAGTTGGACGGGAAATTGTTCATTCATCATTCACTTGTTACACTGTGTTCTTCTAGTACATTCTTATATTTGTGGTTGTATTGAGAATCTATTTTATAATTTCTAGAAGTTTTGCATGAAAGTGCGAATACTGCTTACATTGAACAAAAGTTAAAGTTATTAATTTTAAAGGTATGTATTTAATTACCGTGATTTTTATGCATTCACAAAATATTTTACGTGTTATCGAGTACCCTACCTCTTTTAATTAAATTAGTTCTCGTTAAGTTTACTTCAATGTCTTATATTTTTGTAGAGGTAGGTAAATGCATTTTTATTTTGTGGATTTCTATTCTAAACTTCTTTTTTCAATACTAACATTTGTTGTGTAGTACTCCCAACTTTCATATCCTGTTTGGTTGGATGACTTAGTCATAGGATCATTCTGTTAATAAGTAATAGTTACAGGTAGCTAAATGGTAGGTTTAGGTGTAAAACATTTGTAACAACAGGTTTACAGAGCAAGATTAGTGACCTACAACTGCAACCATTGCATTTCTTTGTTTGTTTGGTCTGGTTTAGACAATAGTGTCTAAACCAGAAATGCGTGTAATAGCTCTAGTAATGTATTTAGTAACTCTATAGTTACTAAATTAAGTTTTTTAAAGTTAGAGCTATTTTAAAGTTTCATAAACTTTTTTTGCTTATTTAGATGGCAACAGAAGTAAGTGCTCCACCAAATATGCCCCAGTTGCAGTCTGTGCAAAAGGCCATGGCTTTGCCCACAGTTGGGGCAGCAGTAGGCCAAGTCGGGGCTTTCTACAATAGAGTTAAAGGTATTATCAGTTACATTTCAATTGTGAACTTTTATAATTTCTCAAAGTTGATTGTTAAAAAAATATCTTTAATATCTTTAAGAAAAAGTATAAAATTTTGAGAACATATACAATGTTCCCTATATTTTGTATGTTTGTATGAATGTTAATTACCAATAAAACATGATTTAAAATTGAATCTTATAATTTGTACATGTTATTTCATTTAAACATCCTTTGTTTTTCTTTCAGGCGCACATTCTCTTCTTGAGTGGGCCCTCTCTACAGCAGAGGCCAGTGTGACCCTAATGGCTACTAGAGCTGCACCCTATGTGGTGTCTCCTATTGCTGTTGGTGATGCTAAATTAGCAGCAGCCATTGATGAATTGGAACGTCGAGTACCCATTGTCACAGAGCAACCTAAAATCATTGTGGAGACCACCAAACAGGCTGTGCTTTCACGTATCTCTCCACATGTTAACAAGGTGAGTGATATTACAAAAAATATAAGTTCATAATGCAATATAAAGATAAGTGAGGGGTTCATGAATTTTATATTTCAATTAAGCAGAAAAAATAGGAGAGTTGACTTTTGGAGTTTGGCAACCCTAAACTATCTGGTATATATGGTCAATTCAGATTTCTGATAAAAAGAATAAACTAAGATTAATAAGAGATTTGTTACATATTATCTATAATCTTTATAAGTTGTTTAAAAACATTCCTTAATAAGTTCATATTATAAATTAATTACATATTACTAGTATAAGTTTGTAATAGTGATGATTCATATTATAATATAAATACCTATCTATTTTTATTTAAAGAGCAACTTTTTATCATAATAATGAATGAAAAAGGTCAACTATGTTAACACCATTATCAAGTGTTACAAAACTGGCAGTAATGTGGTTTCATCACAGGATGTGTATCATTATATCAATGCATTTAACCAAACACAGGAAAGACATGTCACAGTCTTTAACTGTATATACTTTTGTGTTTGTTCCTACTTTTGAATTCAAACTAGCAGTAAATTTGATTTATTGATATTGTTTGATAAAATAGGAATAAAAGAACAAGAAGAATTGTTATGATTCACAGAAACTGTTTAAAGCAATAACATGTCTATTAAACAACCATTTTTGTTCATAAATTATGATTTGTCAAAAATATGTTATGTTTGGACATTGAAACAAATTGCAAATTTATTTTATTACTTGTACTCTGTTATATATCATGATAAGTTAGTTAATGACCTTATTTTAACATTACCAGCTAAAATTATACGTTATTGAAATACACTGATATAGTATTAGTCTATTTCAGCTCATATTCATGTATTCTTCTATGTAAGCAAACCATATATTTACAATATTATTACATGAAATTTTTTTAACATAATCCTGCAGATATTTTTAAACAAATTTGATTCATCTGGCAACTTGCCCACAAAAACATTTACTTTAGGCTCATTATAGAATATGACCTATACACAAAATGGTTATGATATATTTTACTATGTTATTTACAAAAACTTTATTATAGTGTCTTGTCGCCATGACAATTGATAAGATATGACCGTTGAGTTTGGACAGCAAGATAGATAACAGTCAGTGAACTGTGAACCGGAATTGTAAAAAGCTTTAGACATTTGATAGAATCGTAGGAATTTGTGAATGATTGTATTTTAATTATAAATTCAATATTTTGTCAAGACTATATCTCAGACGCCCCAGATTCAACAGCGCTAATCAAAATCATGTTTATGTAAGCCATACCAATATTGACGAAAGCACAATCTGAAAACTGCGATGGCCGCGTGCGCTTACTGAAAATTAAAAGTCCTATCCTGTAGATATTAGGTATCATTAATTTCTTTACTCTATGGTAATTATAATCTATCGTTCTAATACAACTCCAGTTGCAAAAGGTTATTGGTAGATTTCTTATCTTACCGTCGGTAAAGTAGTTTTTATTAGACAATATGGTAGAAAGATAGATTTCGATAAGAACGCGCAGTACAATATTACCAAACCGAACATGCGCAATAATATTTTAGGTAATAATAATATTTTTGTTTCCTGATCAATGCATGGTAATGTTCAAGTCTTTTTATAGGACGTAATATGGTAACCGCTTTCATTATACTAGGCCTTAATAATGAAATCTACATATAAATATTTTAATTTATAAATATTAAACTGTACTGGCGTATCTATTATAAAAAACTACAGGTGTTGTGTACTTGGTAGGTAAATTGTAGTGTAACCGACACCATATTACACAAACTATTAGTTTTTTTAATTATCTGATGCTATTAATAATTGTGGTAAATAAATTAGAGTAAAATCTATTGTAATATACTAGCATACTTTAGTAAGTACACGTAACCGGTCTGAAAGTGAATGTTATCAGCGTCGCTACGACATACGTCGCATCAGTACGACCTTCAAAATGTCAAACGCTTTGGTTTCACTGTTCTAATTAACTTCGTTCGGTCTCTTCGTTTGAGTTTAGTTTTTTTTAAAGAAAATGTAATGAGTATGTTATTAGATTAAGAAAAAGTATCTACACTGCAGTTTATAAATGCTTCAAATATACAACTCTCTTCAATAAAAGGCTAGTATGAATGGAATACCTTATGTCGTCGGTGCTGGCGTGAACTAGGATAAGTATCCTGGTATCGGCCTATTTAAATACAGAAAGTTACAGTCTAATAGTGAGACTAATGGAACATTATTTAAGGCACAGGAACGATAGAAAAAGGGTAACAAAGAATCTTAAACCGCCTTATTACAAAACGCGTTCTAAAGTTAAACCTGGTTTAAACCTCATGCTGTCTATGTCTACCTTAAATAACAAAATGAGATAGACTAACTAAGACTAATTTTAAACCACGTTTTGTAATAAAGCGAAAAGGGTTTGCTTATGATAGCTCCATAAGAATTTCGTGTAAAAAATGGAGCCTTCGAATTTTTGCACAAATGACATATCCTGTCATTTTGATTGACATACAAAGAGCTTTATAATTATAAAGTCACAGATGCATTAGGTACTATTGCGTTGTATGTGTTCTTCACGCGGCACCACACTTGATTAGTTAAAAACCGGTTGTTTTATATGAATACGTTAAAAATCCAAGTACCTGTAGTAATTAATTTTGGTAGGTACTACCTACCAATTATTAATTATATTTGAGTATTGTGTAAATAGATCTGTCATTTAATATAAACTTTTTGCCCCAGGTGTGCTCCGCCCGGCAAGTAGCCAGCCAGCACGTCCACTCGTTGAAGGAACTGTCATGGGCTAAAGCCAACGTGTTGCTGTCGACCGCGTACGGTCAGAAAGCTGTGCACGGAATCGACTCTGGCGCATCTTACGCTATGGAGCTACTCGACACTTACCTCCCGCCTGTCACAGCACAGCCTGAGGAGCCTCCAAGTAAGTGATATTGACTCTTACTTACGATGGCATTTTATTTGTGTGATAGATCTGTGTACATTATCGTATTGAGTCAAACTTATGGATGTTTCAACCAGTCCACCGCTACTTGCATCCCAATACATATTACATCCCATATTTTCAGTTTAAAAGCGATCTAAATTTGAGTGGAAAAGATAGTTTTTTGTTGACTGACGGACAAAAGAGTAAACATAAGGTACATAGTCTTACCAAGTTTACACTTTCATCCTATGAAGTAACGTTATGCGGTCGCGAGCGGTAGTACCGATGTTGTACCAGCCTCTACAGCTCGAGAAAGGTTTTGCTTATAGCTGTATATTATTTTAACAGGCGACGTAGTGCAAGCCAGCAGTGACCCCGCGCTACACTCGGTACAGACGGTGGGTCGCCTGAGCGCCGTGGCAGCTCGTCGCGTCTGGGCCAACCTTGCTTGCAAGGTTAATCAGCTGAGGGACTCTGGTTAGTATGGTTATTATATTGAAAAATAGTTGGCTTTTATTGGTTACCAAAAAGTTTAATATGAAATATTTAGGGTCCCTTCGAACAAGTCCGATAGATTTTCTTGCATTCGAAAGTAGAAATATTTTTACAACTTTTCTATATGTTCGTAAATCTACCGGGGCTCTTGACCTGAGATTATCTATAAAGCTGCTATTTCGCCTTTTATCACCACTATGCCACTAAATAATTTGGTGTCATCAACAACTGAGGTCCATTGTCTTACTAAAGTTCTTTTAAAATTTGGTTACATGTTTTTTCTTCCCATATGCTTCTATGACAATCTTTCGTAAAAAGTGTAAAAAATTGCTTCTCAGAGTCAAAAGTAACGTACATTTCTTGATTAAACAACAAGGTTTCACATTTAGATAAGATATAATTTCTATTTTGATAATGATAAGGCCATACCTGTTGGAGAATCGTGTTTTTGTTCTGAACATACCCACAAAGAAAATATCTGATGCACAGAACAAAATAACAGCTGAACAAACATACTACTAGATTTAACGTTTAAAAGCATAATTTATAAAATATATAATTCCTGACATTCAAAGAAATTATGTTGTTTATAAATGGTGATTGAATATTCAGATTGTAATTGTATTGAACAGGTATCGAATTAGACGTGCGTCGTTACGTGGCCGCCCTCCTGGCGGCTCTGCACCTGGCCAGGGTGACCAGCCAGCAGCAGATGGCGGAGGAGCAGACGCAGGTGTCCAGGCCCGTGGCGGAGCCAGCGCCCGCGCCCGAGGCCCCCCACAACGTGGAGACCAGCGCCCCCACCACCACCAACCTGGTTAAAACAACACCCGAAGCCAAATCCGATGCAACGGATTCTACTACACAATAAACATAATTTCTATTATGGATTTTTATATAATTATTCTTAATTCTACGTTATCACAGCCACACTGAAGATATACTGGCTGTATCTTCACTGTTATGGCAATTTAGCATATAAGCTGTATTCTTTATTTATAATTACTAAGGTAATCAAGACTGCGGAATATGTCTTTATATTTTGATAATTTTTACCTGATATTTTAATATGAGTAAGAGATATTTTTAAAATATATATTACTTTGAATGATACAACGAGTTTCATTTGATAAGTTTATTATCCCAAAAACAATTGTGTACATTGTAGATTCTTTTTAGGCCTAAATTGGAAAGTTGACAAAATTATCGTTAGTAATTTGATTACAAAATGGAAGATATGACAGTTGATATGGAAGAAATTGCTTTAGTAATTGTTCTGAGGAAGAAATAGAATCGTATCATCAGCATGGCTAGCACGTAATGTTACCATGACGCAGTGCTGTTAATATCAGAAAACTGTTTCATTGATATCTATTTAACTCACACTTTTCACGTAACTCAGCGTGCTAGGAATACTGCAATTATAACTGATATAACAATATCAATCTATATACTTATGATTAGTTTATACAGTTTACAAATATGTTGATGGGAATAATAACAAAGATGGGCCACAGATAAAGTTACTATTAATAATTATGCTAGTCGTTTCACTTTTTGAAGGGGTAACACCCAACATGACATCTATTTGGCACAGATTATGCAACGTTAATTAATATTACAATTTAACTGTCCAATACAAAGTAAACAAAGATATATGTAGTTAAAATAGTTTTTAATTAGAACTCTTGTTGAACGTCAACAAAATTTTAAGTTCAGTACCTCCTTTACAAACAAAGGCATGCAGAATGAAGCGGTTGGAATTATTTAAATTTTGATACTTCCTAATAATTTGAGCAAAGGAATATTATGACCCGCGCAAATCAGGCAACGACTTGTGAATTCTGATTCGCGTCGTTTCGAGTATGCAGCACTGTGGACCGAACCAAAATGATACGAGCAATTTCAAGTTCCAAGATTCTTTCTATTATTATCATATTGAATTGGAATAAAAGAGAGAAAGGGCATAAAATAACTGTTGTGTAGATTACCAAACACAAAAATTTGGGATATACTAAACTAAATTAATTTTAATAGCTATATTACTAGTAAGTGATTCGACAAATAAACACAACAGTGAAATACAACTAAATAAAAATTAAGTACATATAAGCTGCCTGTGAACTTAAAACTATGGTTGATAAAGCGATAATTATTTTAGGTAAAATTGCAACTTTATCAATTCATTCTCCATTCTATAAAATTCATTACGCTAATAAATCCTAGTTTTTATACATTATCAACGGATAACCAAGTAACCAGTGATCGGAATAAAAACTACATATTCAGCGAAAATTGTAATTCGAAAATTTCAGATCCAGTTAAAAAAAAAACTTTTTAGGGATTATTAATCACTTATTTGTAGTTTGAACAATGTCTATGTCACCTAATTATATTTATAACTTAAATATATTTAAGGGAGAATAGTGTTTATTTTGATCGCTGATTATAATTACCGTTTGGAATGTCTCATCGAAAAGTCATTTAGTGTGTACTAAGATCTTAAATTGATTTTTTGGACAATTGTTGCGAGAAATTTTTATTTTGTACTTACATTATTAGTAAGGTACCGTGTAGAGGACTTTACATCACCCACAAGGGTAATAAAACTTTGTAGCAACAATAATAACAATGTTAAAATTGATTATACTTAGAGTTGGCTCCCTGAATACAATCGAAGTTAGCTCCCGAAAAAGAAATTTGAATATTTTAATAACTATATCGGGGAAACTTCCGGGATTCCATATCGCGTAGCCCACTTCAAAACAGTATAGCAAGAAGAAGTAAATGGTAAATGACGTACGTCACAAAATTATATTCATTTATGATTTGTTTAATGAATATAGGATTTAAATACTGCTTAGGTAGTTATTAATTAAATATCTTAATAATATGTTAGAAGTATATGCATATAGCTGTATTAACAATACTAATACTTATTATAAACCTGAAGTTTGATTGGTTGAACGTGCTAATCTCAGGAATGATTTCAATTGTATAGAGCGTCTACAATATTAAGTACACTTCTTTTAAACCAACTCGTATCAAGGGAGTCACCTTTTAATAGTATACAGTACACACTACATACAGAAATTGTAACGTACCTGTATGTTAAACGAGCTGTTACTATAGCTGTAAATGCGTTATCTTTAAATTAGTTCTTCTTGCCGGAGTCAGTAGAGTTCCAAACGGCGTGGCAAACGGCGACAACCACTTATCCAAGGCCGTGGTCCTCGAAGAAGCCTTGTGGCGTCTCTTCCTGCAACAAGGGACATCACTGAGCCAGTGTCGCTCGTGGCCACGTTAGACCAAGCCATCGCTTTTCGGCTATCAACAAATGAAGTAACATGTAAAAATGGTACTTATATTTGTCTATTTTGAGTATTCATTCTTTTGTAGGAAAATTTAGAAGTCAAACAACATAGTACAATTAACTATGCGCTATTTTGAGTTGTATAAGTTTCAGTATTGACACATTATTATCGGACAAGAATCGAACTTGCTCCTTAATCATAATCAATGAAACAAACGGATATTCCAACATGTTTTTAATCCAATCAATAATATAATTCAATACAGTTACAGATTAGATAAAACCGCACCAAATATCACACCACGATACGATAAATGAATACCTATTGCACGTTCATAATATAACTTTATAATCTAAGTTAAGCTCCTAACAGACAACAAACTTCTGAAACATAAATTGAACCCTAATAAAAAAATGGAAATAAAATAATAGTGCTTTGCATTGTAATTTGAAAAAAATATAAAAATATGTGCGTATTAATCTTTAAAGTTTGTTGTGTATTCGAAGCTAACGTTCTTATGATAATTACAACATTAATTCTGAGCTTAATTATTTTTTAGTAAGAAAATACCTCTTTAGGTATTTTTTCTTTTTTCTACCTTTGTAGAACCGTCTACCTGATAATTTCGAAATAAAATACAACTTTTGTCATAAATGTCATTATTTTCGTAAATAATACAAATTCCTAAAACACAAAGAATGTATTTTTTAAATCACATAGTTTTACAAGTAGAACATTCAAAATAAAATCTTAATGTTAATATTCAATATTATGTTTGTCACTCCATCAAGATTAAAAATGACGTCATTACTAAGCGCTAACAGAAAATCAATTGTATCTGGTTTATAGATAGGTAATTACTTTGATAAATGAAAAAAATAGTATTGGTTTTTTTTAGTATTTTTAGGATTATTAGGTACATTATTCGATAGTACCTGTTTTGTATGTATAAAAGTTTTCCTATTATTGCCTTTCATAACAACTAAGAATTAATTTAAACTGCTATATTGAAAAACTCATTTGACACAAAATAATAAAGACGAGACTTAACTCTTTAGGTAATTACATACCTTATGGTTACCTCAGGTTTACCTTAGGTATGTAATTAATTACCTACTGTGTTATTTTAAGCCTAGCCTTTTTTATATTTGTTTAACCTGTCAAGCCGTAGTATCCAATCCAGAAATAGTTTTGTACAGAGTTTTCTGAGAGTATAAAGCAGCTCAATAACTTAAGGACAGCTTTGAAAAATCTCACAATGTAAATTATTTTACATTAAAATTAATGAGTATAGAAAGGTTGTTTTTATCTTTATAATCTTTGCTATTTTAATCCATCTCAATTAAGAGTCACCTTTGTGTAATCAATGTTTAAATCTATAAATGTAGTTGCTATGTCTCAACCCAACATCGATACTAATGTTATAAAGAGGTCATCTCTGGAACTACTTAAAAATTCTTTTGGTTTTGGATAGGGCATTAAACAGGGAAGGTTATCTTGTAACTGAACAATACACGGGCGCGGCCGCGGGCGAAATCTAGTATAATATAAAATATAAACCTACATAAAATTTCAAATTATGCGTTTAAAATAAAATCAAACAATAAATTCTAAGAAAACAATAAAAAAATATTTAACTATAAGATTTTTTATTCACTTTGGATGTCACATTTCTAACGACTTGGAACATGTCCATCAGAACTGAGTTAGTCTTAGTATCAATATAAGACCTAGTCCAATTTTGTAAGATCTCTATAAGCTTTTGCAGATTAAAGAAAAAAATAGTTTAATTTGTACCAGTCTCCCGTATATACAGTCCCCTCTATACTTGTCACAGAGTAGGATGGGAGGCGACTTGAAAATTTTGTAAATCTTGAGCTTTCGGTGAGATTACTAAAGTACTAATTGCTCTACAGATTACGTGTAACAGGGTGCTATTATAGAGATAATAATAGGTCTCATTTTGATTTAATATCAAATTAAAACAAAATAGTGTGCGTCAGTTCATTTGGACACATATACCTATACTATATTTATCTTAGCAACAATTTTAATATATTACTCATTATTCATAATTATCTACGACTAAAGGAATGTATAAGATAATAAATTCGAAAGTAGGTATTGAAAAATAAAACCTATAAACGGCAAGTCACAAAAAAGAACAATACAGTTTTATCTAAATATGACGTAGCGTCTTTTATCGATCCACTGTAATAGTTTTAAATTTATTTTGGCACATAATTGTCAAGTTTACTGAGAGCCAGTAATATTTGTCAAATAAGATGTCAATTTATATTATTGAATGATATACTCAAACGAGTGTTGAAGTCAATAAACTTTAGTGCATATTTTTGGTTCTCATTAGAATTGAAATTAAAGTACTGGATTTGTTCCACTACCATGCTTAATCATTATCTGCATCTTAAAACTGTTACATCTGGATACACGTATGGTTTATGTAACCTTATCCTAATTATGACACTAGGTGCAAGGCTGGACATGTATTGTCTTAATTAGGTAAGGTCACAAAATAGATAGAGGCATTTTGCAGAACAAATACTATCGCATTGATAAAGTTAATTCGTTTCCAAAGTATTAGCCTGTGTGAAAAAAATATTTATAAAGAGTAATGGAAAATATCCTTAATTATTACACCATAATATATAGAACCTCATTTTTCATCAAAATACTGTTTAACCCTTTAGAGGTCGCGCGAAAATAAAAACTCGAATCATTTTCTTTTTCTAAATTTTCTTCTAATCGTTGAGCGTCCATTTTTCTTTCTTGAATGTTTTAGTTATAAGTGTAGGGGAACATTAAAAAAATTTGAAGTTCGTAGGTATGCAAGTTTAGAAATTAACACTGTTTAAAGTTTGATATGGACCATTTGGACCCCACGCGACCTCTTAAGGGTTAATAATGAACAGGTTAATAAATTTATATAAACGTCAGACCAACAGTCCGCCGAAAAGAAGATTTATCAACTGTCAGCCTTATTATATTCTGATAAAATTTTAATGTGGATTCTAGAAAAAAAGGTAATTAATAGCCTGCAAGAGTCCGAAATCTTCAGTAATGATCTATAAATTTTATGTGTGGATCCTGGAAGACTGCTAGCGAAGATGCGCCCGCGCCGCTTTCAGAGGAGCCCCACCTCCCGTAGAGCTGCGTCCACTGTCTCGTCCTGGTGTAATTCAGTTTCAAACACATATAGCTCAGGCAATGCGTCGGGTACATTGCGTGTGTTATAAGATAGTGAATCTTAATTTAGGATAAATTATTCAAATATCCTTTTGAGAAGAGTCTCTTTTTTATTCATTGAATTAGTAATGATTGTAAATTTTTTATATTTGTTGTTACAACGTTTGACAATTTACTATTTGGCATAATAGTTAGTATATTATATTATTAAGCAGTAAGCGTAAATTTGACACAGTAATTAAAAATCATATTATATATATTTTTCCTTTTGGACAACCCCTGACATACATCCTACTTATGCAGGAGTACGGCAGAGATCCGCCAAGTCATCACCACGATTTATTCAAGAGACGCTAATCTTTTTAACTGTATTTTATCGCTTTTAAAAGAGTACAATTTTTACTGATTGATCCAAGACTCCCAAATCTATCATAATTAATCGCAGCACGAGATTAACTCCGCAAACAACTACGTAGATTAAAAGTTATCACCAAAAGAACATCCAAATATCAATTTGACATTCAAATTCCATTGAAATTAATACATAACGTTTGCTTTGAAAGCCAGTTTCAGAGGTTGCTAGTAATGCGATCGGTACCTTATACATCATTTTAATTCAAAGAATCAATACAGTAATATATTAGGCATTACTAGTTTCCTTAATGAGTCATAGACAGTATTTGTATGTAGCATAGTAAAAAGGTGCTCAGTAAATACACAGCACTTTTCCAGTACTTAATGTACATTGTATTCTAGACGGCCTTTTTATTAAATGTAATTAGTTGTAAAAAAAACCAATAGCGAAGTCAAATCTCGTGCCACGTCAAAGGACAGGAGTGGGAACATGCAAGAAAACAGAATTTTCATTTCAACCAAATGTATTTCAACATACCCTTACAAAACACGAGCAGCCAAACCACCACCAGAGTACATTGTTATACCATGAACTTATCAGTGTTAATAACTTTGTTTTCTTGTAATTTGTTAAAATAAACAAACGCAAGCACGTTAGTAAAGCACAAACGATTTCCGTTAGTCTCGCCATGCAATATTGAGACATGGTAAAACATCGTACTCGATACAATAGATAAACATAGTTCATCAACTACACATATACAAAGCAACAGTGATATTCATATAATCATACATAACCACTACAGAATTACAATAGATGGCTATCGTAATATATAACTTACATATTTTTTATAATTAATGAAAATGAAACATACAAAATTTTGATGTTGCGTTAATTTTGAAGATTTTCTGTTTAAGTATAGTAAAATGTAATGGAATGTGCATGCAGTATAATGTTTAAAACTTGGCGTGGACACTTCCGTGCTTCAAGATATTTTTATTTATTTAAAAAAGGTTGTGTACGTGCGTTTTTTAATTATTTAGATTTTAAGTGCCATGCGTGTTTAGAAATAAAGCAGTATCCATATTTTAGTTTAAAAAAACAAAATGGCGAATACTATTGCTTTGATTATAATGTCCTGGCCCATTATTGAAGAGAAAGCAATTTTACAACTAAGCTGGATAATTAATATAACGTTAAATAAACGTGTAGGCGAACTCACAAAATAACACAAAAACAGGTCACAATTACACAGTGTAAGATATATATTTAAAATAGATGACCCATTTAAAAATGTAGTTATCGTGAATCAAATGATTTCAGTTGTATCTGGAAAGTAATTACAAAAATTTGGAACAACTTGTTGCCTACTAAAAATTCTGATACTCTCATATCGAATATCTCAGTTCGATTCACTTAGTAATTTGAGGTGTTTCGTCCTGAGGTGTTTAATCCTAAGGGACCCAATATTATTTTATCTAAGGTTTGAATTTTTTAACCATTTACATATTTTTAGTGACTTATTTTATTTTACATTTTTTATTTAAGTTTATATGAAGTTTTATGATTTATTTTTTTATTAGGTTTAACGTTTTATATATTATTTTTTAAAAGATACTATGCATTAAATAAAATATTGATTAAGTGAGAATATAAAATGGTGTATTTTTATTTTCAGTTTATTTCTGATATAGCAGTCATGAATAAGTACGAAATTATCACTTGTGAACATTAAATTTTTATAAATCAGTCGATAAATAAATACTACATACATATGCTGCATATTTGATGATGTTATTGACCTCGCAAATTACGTAAGGTATTATTATATTTGCTTGTTTTTTCATAAATATACTATAGAATTAATTACAGGTTCATTCACAAGGATACAGGATACACGTTGAAATATGTGATTAATTGAAACCATAGAAGTGAAGTAAGTAAAATTGACGTGTTTTAATTAATTGCTAGAAAATGTTTCACAAGGCTCAATATTGCACAAAAATATAGAACCAGAAAGTCTACGAATAAGTTAGTAATTTGAAAAAAAAAAATAGTTGAATATACACTACCCAACACAAGTTTACTACGTTAAGACAACACAAAAGCACATATAAAGGTGACACTCATATTTAGCGTTGTTTCAGCGATGTCCAAAGAAGTCAGTGCAACAATCCATCGTTCAGGTCCTGACGACGCCAGCATGCATTCATCACACCAAAACAGAGGAAGGTTAGCGAGTGCAGATAGACAAGTCACATAGACAAGCATACACTTTAGTACTCTAAATACTTAAACGGGCCAGATTCTTAAGTACACCCTCTAAAACGTAATTTAAGTGCATTGCATCTTGTTCTATCAGTATGATTACAAAAAAGACAGTTGGAATGATACGTGACATCAAGAAAACAGTATTAAATTCGACCTTAAAAACGTCCTAAAATGCAGGTGGTAAGGAACGCCTCCCTACATGCTTTCTGAAATAGACTATGTTCTCTCCAAAATTAAAGCCAAGCAGAATTAAGCCTTAATACCTTTCAAAAATCCTAGTGTCTAATATAGTAGACTAGAAAAGAATAGAACATGTTTTATATATTATACCTACACTGTAAATTACAAATACAGACAAAATAAAGTAACTGTTTATATCTTTACACGTTACTAAACTGGAAATTATTAAACATGAACCATTATAATAATATCTGCTTATTGCCACTGTGATATACGTAGAGGAACGAATGCACCATGAGATGACAATACAAGATAACACTAGGATTGAATTTATAGTTTTAAAACATATGTATGAATTAATTATATATTAAAAGTTAATTAAATTTTAAAGCTAAAATTGTATATAGGGCGTGACTTAAGAATAAGGCCTCCTTACACTTTAAATAATCAACGGTTACGAATTAAGAGTGCACAAACACTTTCGGTAATCGATTTGACTTATATATTTCGAAACATGTTTTGCGCCTTGTACTCTATTGGAGACTAGATTAAAGATACTGAGTGCTAAAGTGTATAGGTTTTAGTTAATATGGCTAAATAAGCAGAAGAGAAAAATAGGTGTATATATATATATAGTAATTTAACTGGTATAAAACATCTTATAACGTTTGCTTATTGTGTAAATAAAGAATGGAATTAATTATGGCATCTTATTATAAACTCCCTATTCATAAAAAAAATGTAGAGAAAATGTGGGGAAAAGGAAAACAAAGGTATATAAGTTGCTCTTTAGATACCTATCAATATAAAGTATATATAAGTTCGAAGGTTGCTATAGAAAATTGTGAACTAATATTGATTCAATATATCAAGTTTTTATTTTTACTCCTGACGTAAAAAACGTTTCAATGGCTGAATCACTTAGGTTTTATTTAGAGAAAATAGGTAAGAAAGTTCTTATTCAAAGAATCATTAAAAAATTATGAAATTAGAAAGATTTTAGAATTTAAATCGCGTTTTTTTAAATCACGTTAAGCAAAAAATTTATATTAATACTCAACCGATCATGATAAATGAGTAAATGTTATTAACATGTTTACTCAGTTTTAATCTAAAAAACTTGAGTACCCATGTTGACGGCTCGTGTAAAAATATGTAATTCGCCATTAAGTGGTGCGGCCATCTTGGTTTACAATAACCCTGAATATATTAAATTGTATTACCATCAGAACTAAAAGTTTGTACTAAATATCAGATCAATCTGTCAACTCTGACCCAATAAACAGGTCAAGCTTAATAAAACCGTTTAATAAGAAAACTAAGATTGTTCTCGAGTAATCTTTGGATACGGTCTAAGAGCAGTCAAAAAGTAATGGAGTTTTATATTAAGTGAGCCTGTGTAAGTGCCAGTGAAGCTATTTGAATGGAGTACCATAACACTTGTGAATTGACTTATCGATGAGGTTTAATTAAATCACACCAGCATCATTCTTTATTTGACTAGACATACCATATAACAATTGCTGATATATATTGAAATATGATTATACTTAGATTACACGTTTATAAGACTTGAACAGGTCAAATTAATTGACTAATGATGAAGCCATAAGTAATCCTCAATTTAAAAATGTAAAATTTTTAAGTGTGTTTTATAATAAATATTTTATTTCATAAACAAGTCGTTGTGCTATTTATAGTGAGAGTGCTATTATATATATGCATTTCTGCGGCTGTACTGTATGTATTTTTTTGTAATTATGAAGCACAGTGAGATTAAGAATTCTGTAGTAGCTCATAGTTAGGAACTGAAATACATCAATGAATGAATTAAGTGGCCAGTCATATTAATTAAACGTTTATAAGGAACCAATGAAATTAAAACATATAATGTAAAAGTACGCTGTCTCCAGCCATTGGTTAGTACACATGGGGTTGTTAGTGTTTATGTAATTCATAATTCATATTCTGTGAGAATGTAGAAAATAGATATGTATATATTAACTATATTATCAGTTGAATTATATTTAACGCTTTATATTGTAAATATTATTAACTTTTATAGGCACTAAGAAAGCTTCTAAAATTCTATCTAAATTGATTCTTTATAATTTTTAATTCTAACTTATTTAACACTATTGTTTTAAGGTGCACATTAGGCTAAAATATTACATTGAATATGTTTGATATGTTTGCAACTTATTGGTATACATATTATATACCTAATTGTATACTTGCATAAAGTTTAAATTTATAACCTAAAAGGCAGTGCTCCTAATAAATCGTTAGTGCTCCCTATGCACTCTGAAAGGCACTACAGAGGCCACTGTCCTATATTAATGGTCCACTTAAATAATTATTTTAGATTTTAATATTGAAAAATTGACATTCTTGGACTAGAATTTATAAAAATGTTTGTGATTTGTGTCAAAAATTAAGATTTTAATGAGCTGGCAAAAACATCAATGATTAGCAGGATTCTTTATAAATAGAAGGATGTGTACAAACAGCTACCTTAACTGGGTTGAATCTATGTGGATTTATTGGTCTTAGGCATCTATCACTTACTTTTACAGTTATTTCTATAATGATTTAATCATTCCTCACAGATATCAAACGGCTCTGTGAGGCTAAGTTTGGGTACTGGAAATGTCATATAGAATTGTGACATTTCCTAGTAGTAGTATAAAACATTTCCCATACATGTTTTGAGAAAAATTTATTACAAGTTTTAAACATTGTAATGGGAACAGATTCTAAAATAATACTAGATGTCAAAAAAAAGAAGTCAGCCACAAAAAAGAATGAAGAATAATTATGTCAATTGAAATTTCGAATTAGAAATTATTCTTTATTTATTTAAAATTCTTATTCTGACCATATTCACGTATTTTCAACCCTAAGGGTGGCTTTTCTGCCCTCACTAACCCCTGTCAATCCTTACATTTTCATTGCTTAAATTTTCTGAATGACATAAACCATGAGATCATAAAAATTATATTAACACTGGCACAGCCATCTATATAACTGAGTAAATTAATGTTCCCAAACAGTCTCGTTCAATTTACATAAACAATAAATTATTCTAATAATTATATTATTATCATCTAAATATCCTTTAACATAGCTTTAATAAACACTTTGCAAAAATCTAAAAATTGAGATTACTTTGATTCACTAATAAAGGATCAAGATAGATCTAATTGATATGACTGTTGAATTGAATCACAAATATCTATTTTAAAATCAGCACATTTTCACATGTTACATTTTATTTAAAAATTCTACATTTACTCTTGCTTTTAAAGTGAAAAAATTAATAGAGATAAGGGTATATTATACTATTAAGAAATAGCAATGTTTATAATAGATATTGCACTGTGGTTATACCAAAATAAACTAGGTTCCTTTTCTATTAATAATAGAAGTAACGTAGACAAGCGACGTCAACGTGTAGTAATTTGTTACGTAGGCCAATTGGAGTTAACAGATTCATATTCTTTTTAACCCATTGGTAAAAGGTTCTCGCTCTCTACACCGGACCATACTAAGACCGTAGCCGTCTCGGTACAGAACCAACAATAGCTGCCTACACTCACAGGCTGAAACACGACTACGACGTCGGAACTTGTACTAGTAGGGTGACACAACGTACAGAAAACGTTTTAAACTCATTTTTAAGTATACAGTGAGCGGTTAAACTTACTTATGATCATTCTTTCTTCATAATTATATAAGAATAATAATTATTATGGCTAAGTGTAATTATGAGACTTTGCTTTGTAAATGTGCTTTTGCTTAATTGATATGCGTCGGTAAATTTTTTGCATGTAACGGAAGAGTGATTGTCCTAGTATGATACGGTCAAGTGAGCAGATACCTTTACCACAATCCAATTCGTGACATAAATGGCATGAAATGCTGCCTTAAACTAGTTCATTGTCCTGGCTACTGACCTCTTGGAGTAAATCCTGGGCGGCGATTGCCTTAAGCACATTTTTCTTGCTTGTCTCTTGGAGCTCTCCACCAAGCACCAACTCATCTAATATGAAGTATGCCTTCTCAAAGTTAAATATGATGTCCAGTTCACAGACCTTAAATTGGAAATAGCATAATGTCAAATATTAAGATCAAAATGTTACATTTCAATTTGATTTTAAGATTATTTTAAAAAGGAAACTATAAAAAACAAATGTCATGGGTTTGGATCATATAACATATTGCCTACCCTGTGGAAAACTGAGGCCCACTTTGAATTACTAAAATGTTTGGAAGAAACTTTTGCAACAAAAGCGTAAGAGAGAGCTCTTTTGCCTTAGTTGCCCCCTTTGTCTAAGGCAGATAATGAAATGTAGTTTGTTCATTGAATTATTCTTGGTTTACAGTTCTGAATCTATTAAGAGGTATTTTGCATTAATCACAGTGTTTTCAATGCAGCCACCAGTAATTATTAATATTATCCCCTATTTGGGAGAATTATTAAAAAATATGTTAGACTGTAAGGGACATCACAGGAATATTTACTTACACTGCCAAAATATTTATCCAAAAGTTCCACATAGCGATGAATGAGTTCAAGGGTCAGTAGCTCATTGTCTTCCTGTTCCATAGCACAGCAAAAGTATAGTGATGCATATCTGAAATTTATCATAATAAATAAATTTAGCATTTGTATACTCACAATATCATTATCGCAGTACTAATAACCTTTGTGGAATCCAAAATATATTACAAAGTGTTTTATCAAAGAAATATTGCTTTCATTTGGATTACAGTGTTTATTATAATAATCTTGACATCTAATGACTGGCTGGCTGAGTGATAAGTAACCCTAGATATATGCTACTCAGCTGTGAGTAGCCTATATCTAGGGTAATCATTGAACTTTTATGCTGTTTTGTGTCACCACCTATGTTGTCCTCCTTTTTTAGTAAATAATTATAAATAAATATATATTCCTTAAATTCTATAAGCCTTACATAATTATGAGAATCAATTTTTCCATAGCAAAATAGGTAATTACCTTTTATAAACCACTTTCACATCTTTCCACTCCAAAAATGAGCACATTTTTGGTTTTCGCGCTAATACAGTCGTGATTAGTTCACGGGTGATCTTTTTCTTTAGTTTGTCAGGATGAGCCACGTACCATTTTTGTAGCCTAAGTTTGCCCTGTCGGCTAAATAATAACATGAATTGCATCTGCAAAATAAAGAATTTAATTATACTTTTATTCAAAATAAATATAACAAGACGAAAATGAATAAGTATAGATATATAATTCAACTTATCACTGTATGAAATTCATGATTTATAACTGTATAAAACAATAATTTCATTAAAAACAAGGTTACCATACCATTTTGGAAGTCTTATTGTTAACCGGTCAGTGTTTATACAACTTTAACTGAATGTTGATTAATTTTCAACACTCGAATAATGATTGATAATTAACATAGCATAACATTAACTTAATTTATTTAAAATAAATAAAAATATTCACATTTCCAACTCCGTGACACTCTCTTTTTCGTAATAATGGCATGTCAGCTGTCAGATATGTGGATAAGTTGACGTTTAACGACATACCAATTATATCTTAGCTTTGAAAATTAGCATTAAGTTGATTGGGTAGTCATATGAAGTTTTTCATCTTTGATTGGAGCGTTGAAAAATATTTTATTTTTATTTTGTACGTTCCATTATGTGCAGTTGACAAAAATAAAAAAAAACTGTAAGGGTTTATCGAGAATGGCTATAGATTTAAAGTTATTTTGATATATGTATATCAAAAAGAGTACTCCAGAAAATTGTTAAAAGGGTCTATAAATGTATACATATACCATTATTCATGAGGACTTTTTGGCGCGTAATGGTGGGATCGGTTGGGTGCTGAATTTTTATTTCATATATTATGTTGTAATGTTGTTTATGTAATGAAATTGGTGTAATTTTATGACAAAAAGGAGCGTTAAATCATGCAATATATGGAATACATCATTTAGCGTTAATTAGTGACGTGAAATTTTTTAGTGTTTCATTTCCATTCATTCATTCACATCAGTTCATTTATTTAACAAAATTTTATGATTTCATTCTCATTTACTTATCATTTCATCGTAATCATTATCATAACATTCCATTTGCGTATCATTTTATAATAAACGTTTACACTGCATTCCATTTTCAAAAATTTTCTCGTAAGACATTAACAAAATAGGGGGGCCATGGGGAATAGGGCTACATTGCACCAGTATCCTGGAGTATACGGCTTAAAAGTCTTAGTTACCAGCCCAAATAATTGGAAAAAATAAATAGGCCAAATTTGACATATGAATTCTATAAAATATTTGAACTTGCTATTATTCTGATTTTACCAAGTATCAAACCCATTATTTCAATGTTGTAGGAAATAAGACATTCTCTGCAATCTTAGAATTAAAGAATAATAATACAATGGTATGTTGGTCATAAAATTTTATTTTGTTCAGAAATTATAAGTTACAAAGTTTACTTGTATGTTTAGTTTTTTCGTATATAAATAAATTGTTATAGCAGAGATTTGCTCTGTGTCCTATAAATTATAGTAACTATAATAAGAACTCTATTGCGCTCAGATTCTTTAATATGCTATGAGATTATTTAATGAAATTAATTAAAAACTTTACTTTTAGAAATAACCTTGAAAATCAAAAATTTGCTTTTATTAATAAATTTAAACACCTAGCTTAAGAATCTGTATTAATAAATGCTCACATGGCTTCTTAATATACAACTTGATTGCTTATCACTACACTCCACCCAATATAATTTTCAAACAACCCAAACTGTTAGCCCATTTCATGAATCAATTGCTGTGTATATTTGCAGTTCGTCTGCTAATATGACATACTTTATGCACAGTTTTGCACATAAACTAATTTTGCCCAGAAATCTACAGAATAATTACCTAGTTAACCTGCATATGACATGGTCAAGTTGTATAATTCAGACACAAACACTAATTTGTGTTGTGTTGATATGCCAACTGTGAAAATCTGAAATCATTATTTCTTAATAATTTTTTTTACTTGAACCAAACCAAATATTATATTGTATGTAAACTACAACATGCAACTGTTATTTGTTGAATGGGAAAAGAGACATCTCATTCCTTAGTACAGAAGGGAAGCAATTTAATGCATGCCTGCAAAAAATGAAATTTAAATCTTTTGGTTGTCTATAATCAATTCTATTTGGTTGGTTTATTGACAACAACAGAAAGAATTACCAAATTATTTGTGTTAAACACTTTATCAATCATCAGGCTTCTTCAGCGGGTGCAGCTTCAAGATCTGCATCAGGCAGTAGTAGCAATGACTGTGAGGGAGAGGAAGCTGAGGAGCCATCCTCTCACTCCAGTGAGCTGCAGAGAGTCAGTGATACTCTTGAGAGATTGGACATGAAGAATGATTGTCTGGTATTTACAAAATTTTGACTTAATCAATTCAAATACACTTTACTGCACAAAAAGAGCACACTCTTTAAAACAGAGAATATTATTTGCAAAGCAGCAATCTCTTCCTGGAGTGCAAGGATAAAAAAAAATTATGATAATTTTATATTTAAAGTTGTGATGTACCTATCAACCAAAAGCAATATGCATTGTTGAAAAGATGTTGGCTGTCCCGATAACTATAGAATTTATTAAGTAATTTTAATCGAAATTTTTGATCCTTTAGTCTATCTAGGCTCACACAATAAGACATGTATGTCTAGTATACGAGTCCTTCATAGATGCTTACCACAAAACCAAGTAAAAAGTAAAAAACAAGTTGTGTCAGTTAATAGTATTCAGTGTAAAGGGTACTGATTTACTTGCTAAACAGATAAATAAAATTGAGAGAAATAACACATTTCAATGTTTTGTTTACTCATTAAAACAACAGTGTATTACTAAGCTTTTACAAGATAAGTTTTAAGAGTCATGGATGTTTTTAGTTATTATTTCTGATATTAATATACATATTACTATATATATATTTCTTAATGACGATTATCTCTTAATTAATTGTTGTGGATATTAACACAAATTTAATAATTGATTTTTTCAGCCGCAAGATGCAGAGGATGAGTTGGAGCTCTTCCGGCAACAGTGGCAACGGGAGCTGGAGGGAACACCCACGCCACAGCCGGAGCCCCAGCACAAACCAGCGCCAGTTCCCGAGCCGCCCGCATCATTGAGTGATGAAGAACTGGTAGGTGACACAAAGATTCCCTATGCAGATTCCAATAGGGCATAATTATATTTTATTTTGTATTATTGCCTGCTAAAAACGACATTGCGTAAGCAGATCTTAGCTGTGCTTACTTTTATGTGCTTTATTTTTATTGTTTTGGAGCTATCAGTCTTGCGACTGTTCTATCACTGCGAACTGAAAGATCTATTGTGACTTACCACCAATAGTTTAGAGTAGACTTTTGATTTGGGCATAAATTTTAGAATCTTCCCAACGGCAAAAGGGTTTTAATTTCATTTGCGTTGATTATGTGTTTTGGAGTTGCGCTCCTGTCCACAGTACCTGCAAACATTAGAATCTCTTAATTTCATGTTAAATAAGTGTCTATTTAGTTAGTGTATGTGCTTACTTTCCCTATTAATTCTATTTTTTTTAAGTGTGCATACATAAATTAGAAAAGATTTTTATATATAAACATTCGAGTTTATAGCCGACTACAGGTAGCAGTAGCAGACGGCGTATCGTCGCGAAAGTACTGGTTTATTTCTATGAAGTACCGTCCGTCGTCTGCAGCTCCAAGTTGAATAGCGGACGGAATAGTGGAGCTTCTCACATTCTTATCGTTCAGTATGAAATAAGTTTACTCAAAATTAATTGAAACGACGCTGCTCCCTGGAGTTAGTTTCGAAATCATGATTCCAGTGACGTGTCGTTTCGACATAACCCGGCGACACATTGCCCAAAGTCAAAGCCAAAATATATTTATTTAAATAGACTCATTTACTAAGTTCTTTTAAATCGTCATAACAGGGAATATGTATGAGAAAAACAAACAAATGTAATTTAAAACAATAGTGAGAACTTTAAGTGGGTATTAACCGGGCATTTACAAATTGTCCCAGTTATAGAATTTAAATATGTACTAAATAAATTCCCGCTTCTCCTGTATGTAATCGGCTTCGAACTCGTACTTCACATATAAAAATAAATAATCGTTGAGTAAATAACAACATATACAGCATGTACATGCAGGCAAAGCAGTTATTCCTGCGTGGCGCGGAAATGGAATATGGTGGTAAAATGTACGAAGCCATACAACACTACAAACGTGCAATGCATATCCTGCCTGACGTCGAGGCGAGGCTCTACGAATCCTCCGAGCCACGGACAGACACACCCGTGGGTAAGCACTATGAATGCAACCTTCATCTTTGTTAAGTATATAGTCTGTTACAATTTTCACGACTGTTATGAGTTGAGTACACAAAGTTTAAAGTGTCTATTGGAATGGCCATTTCATATACTTTCTGTCATGTTTTATAATATTAAAGATTTTTTTGTTCATGTCGAATAATACTGTTCATGTAGCCAAGAAAATTGTTCTTGGGGCAGATATTTGTATGACGAGTCATGGATGTTCCTATGTTTATTTTGTAAATTTCTGATATTTATACCTATATATTACTATCTTTATTGCTCTAGTATCCATGATACAAGATCTTAATGATGCTTACTTTGGGCTAGATAATAGGTGTGAGTGTGAAAAAAATTATTATTATTATTTTGCCATCTCTTCCGATCTTGCGCAATCCGTCACTCTTGTCAGATTATCCACCCATCTCTGCACTTGTCCGTGTTAGTCTCTTGCTATGTCTCGGTTACCAGATGGTCCATGGTCCGTTTCTCCTTCTCTGACCACATAATGTGACCAGTCCATTTTTAACGGCATTTTAGTTTTCTTATGGCATTCATCATTAATAAACATTGAAATCGATAAATTTCGAAAAGACCACATTTTTCTGTCGTCTTAAGTGTGGACAAACATAAACTGTTTAGCATTATCTATACTTAAATATACAAAATTCAAATCTTTAGAACATCATTTATCTTGCACTAAACAGAGGAGATAGAGCAAGAGGTGGAGAGACCCATCGATAGTGAAAATGAGAGCGATGATGACGATGCCGTCGAGGGCGAGGATCTGCTAGCGCGGTTACTACGCATCACGGCCAGGAAAGGCGTCTTGTGTGAGCCGGAGCACCCCACTAAGGTTAGTTTTTCATAAAAACCACGTCACATTGTCCTACACTCCAGATGATAAGCGGACAGGAGTGCTCATATGCGAAAACAACTTGTACAACTGAAACTTCCTCTTTTAGTTACCTCTAGCTTGCTAGCTATATGGCTACGCCTCTTAAAAGGTCACATGTTCTATTATTAGATAAAATATACTATAAGGGATGCGTTACAATTATTATTATGTTCATTTTAATTATTGTACTTTGAATAGATGGCGTTCGTGGCAGTTTGTAGGTGAAACAAAATTCACAAGGTCACATCATCATATACTGGGCACCCCACTGCTAGACACAGGACTTCATACGTAGCAGACGCGCATAAAGATTTTAGGTCATAATACTGACCCAATGCGGCTTTAACATTCCATCCTAAGCACCGAGGAGATCGAGATAATAAATTTGATTAACCCATTCAGGGACCAACCATAGCGAGAGTTGCTTTGTTTTCATTTTCTAATTCGTTTAATACCAACAAGCTCCTCCTTAAGAGTCATTTAGGCTATATTAACTAAGTTATTTTTTTGTGTCTGTATCGGTAATACTTATCCGTTTAGAGTACGCACTTGTCATGTCTGCCATACGAGGTGATGTTACTGATCGTCCGCTGGGTGGTGAGCGCGGAGTTGGACGCTCTGTCGCTGGAGCGGCTGGCGGCTGTCAGCCGCGGCCTCTACGTGCTGGCGCGGGACCACGACATATGGCGCTCGCTATGTCTCAGGTATAGTCCAACGGCGACCGAGTCATTGGTCAGGCTATATTAGTAGTTATCGTTTATCTCGACGCATCGAGTCATTAGTGCGTGTGTGTCAGGACGTGGGGGGTGGAGTGCGGGCCGCCGCGCTCGCTGGGGGCGGTGGACTGGCGCGCCCTCTACGTGCAGCGGCCGCGACTGCAGCTCAACGGGTGCTACATCAGCAAGACCACGTACTTGCGACACGGGGAGGACTCCTTCCAGGACCAGTTCTACCGACCCTGGTACATCATCGAGTACTACCGCTATCTCAGGTTAGTATGACGACACTGCATGGTATACACAAATCATCGTCTTCTGCTTAATTCGTGGACTATTAACGTTATATCTTATTAATAAATAAATCTGTAACATACCGAGTTTTCTTATTTAAGTTTTCACCAAAATCGTCTTCGAAACACCTTAAAAGCTTTGTTATACAAAGATATTATAACATAGATATAAGAGATATAATGGCGAACTTCCTTAAACGGGGAGGTATTTTATCATTCGATTGGTTGTAAATCAGAGCAGAATATACTGTTTTGTCAATTCATTGAATCCATAGTAATTTAAGGAGAAACAAAAGAGATTCTCGCAACAAAAATGGTGACAATTGCTTGCTTTCTGTTGCGATCGAAAATTGTTAGTCACAAATGTGATAAATATTTCTTGAGGGCATCATAATCAAGGTGAATGATTATTATATGCTGTCAGTTAGTTGTATGTTGTATATGAAAATTACTTAATTATCAATATAATTAAGTAAACTTTACTTGAAATATCATTGCAATGTCTATGTTAGGTTCTTCCCCGAGGGCGTAGTATTGATGTGGACAACAGCCGATGAGCCAGCAGCGTGCTTGCCGCACCTTAAGTACCGCAGTGCTCGCCCCGCCATCGGTATTATGGCTGGACAGTACCGCCTTATAGCTGACAAGGTATGACTGTCTATCCATCATTGCATTACTGCTATCGTAATGACAAAGCTTATTCGCTTAACTTATAGTTTGAGCCATTGAGTCTTCACATAAGGCTGTCATAGTTATCTTTTAAATTGTTATAAGAAAAAAATAGTTCTAATGTGTTTCCAAACTATCATTCTATCCTTTTCATACTCAGTTAGAATGGATGAGAGGCAAATAACTTAATTTTAATTTAGGTCAATGCCACCAGAAACGCAACCATTTTTTAACTTTAACAAGGTGTCGGCACACGGTGTCTATGCCAGCCTTTTAAGCTAGTTGCTCTCGGTTCTTGCAGAAGTTCTTGATAAAATTAAAAATATTGATTGCATTATTAGATTGATCAAGTTATATTAATTTACCTATGCGCTATTTTAATTTTGGAAAGAGACTTAGCTCTTTAAGCTTTGTACCTATACCTATATAGACTATTAGAGAATCTGTAAGGTCCTCAACCCTATTGTAACTACTGCACTGTGGTGATGGTCTAGTGTGTATCAGATTCATAAATTTATTTAGTGGTAATTAATATTGACCAGAACGAACTTATCTCCCTAGAGAGGCGGACACAGTCAAATCAGGGAATCTTAAAAACCTTGCTTGTAATAGAGTACTATCAGGAACCTTTTACTACAGATTGTTCTTTAATAATAATTACTAGATTCATTTGATTTTAACATTGTTCAATTGACATATTAAGAATGAGATAATTACAATAAAATGCCACACCAACCAGATTATATATCCAAATAAATTAGATATGAGTTTTTTAGTTATGATTTTTATAGTTAGTTTTAAGTTGTTATTAAGCGTGAGATGCGTAGGTAGAACAAATGAGGTGATACTGTTATTTTTTAACAGGTGTGACTACTAGCATGCCTGTTATATTTGTAATAACAGCTATTCCTTATTCCAAAGAAGATTTGTTATCTGTTCAATTAAAATACCTGTTAATTTATCGAAAATACGCCTCACCTTTAATAAATTATGAAATGTTGCCAATTGCGAAAATGATGTATGGAGAGATTTGTGGTAAATGTCATGTAGTTACTTATTAGCCAAATTCTCTTGCAGGTTACTATAGTGATAAAAAAGACAAATGAAAAGAAACCGGCGCAGGCGACGAGCACTCGGTTCCGCAATCGCCGCAAGGAAACACAAGACCAGCACGAGCAGACCTTTCATTTGGTAAGTCTTATACTTGGCAACGTGTCAATCTGAATTATAAAAAACCTTATAGTTATATTTAAAATACAGAGTGACACTTCAGAGTCTTTTATTTCTCTATATTTTCAGATTCCGTTTTGATGATTCTGGAAATGTTTTTCAGGAGAATTGTTGAGTGAGAATATTAAATTTTGGAACATTGTTATTCATGTTAAACAATTCCTCCTTTGACTATAGAGAGAATATAGTACTTTTGACTGTAGTGTTTACTTTATGTCTGTTTAATTATAATAGTTAATTGCTTTACATATAGTATAATTCGTGAACCCTTTTATCATCTTTGTTATTAATTAGCCTCTAGTCGTATTGAACAAAAGTGGTGTTATTGCGCAGGAGTTGCAGTTGCGCGACGTGAAGTCTCGTCGTAACTTCCAGCTGGTGTGGCGGCACTACGCCGTGTGCTTGCGCCGCGACCAATGGACGCAGTTCGACCTGACGGCGACACAGTTCCCGGCCTTCGCCTTCAGCCGCGTGCGCAACTACACCGACGAGGCCTACGCGCCGCTGCAACCTTAGGTTAGGAACAACTTTAAATCAACTTTTTGATTGTCATCGCCATCCTCATCATCGATAGCCTCTATACATCCCAATGCTGAACAGAGAGGGTGTACTATGAACCTTTATTTCCATTCAGTTTAACGACTATTTTTGGTTGGCTAGCCTAGACTACAAGGAAACTGAAAAACTACTCTTACTATATATATAGTCACCTAACATGAACAATTAGGTTATAGAATAGCACGTTGACATCATACAATTCACTCACACAATAATAATTAACGCACGCTGAAAAGGGCGGTTATTTCTAAGATACAGGCATTACACCTAGTTCAAATATCAGAAACTTTAATATGATTGTAATATTCTTATTTCTGTTGATAATGATTAAAGATATATTTTTTGGCAAATTAATTTTTATCTTCGCCGTTTCTCGACGACTCGAGGATCTTAATGTGGAGGGGCCACAAAGGAGTTATCAAACAAAACGCGGGTGTTATCGAGAAAGATCGCCCGAGAAACTTCATTGTATATCAAAATTAGATGTAAGGTGTAATATGAAAGGAAATAACAGTTCATCATATGTACCTAGTTTAGGCCATAACTCAAACACGCTGGCACTAAATGGCTGGGACCAAAGCCTTACGTGTCTTCCGAAGCAGGGATAAATTTAATAATAAATTTCATTTGAACCATCCGGCAGTAGCTATGGCGAAACGTGCTTTCTTTCCCTAATTGATACCAGATCCCTTGAACCACTAATGCTAGATTTCAATCTATCTACGGATGGTGTTGCTTTCGAAGCTTGGAATTTTGATAAATTTTACGTATTCGTGTTTATGTCAAAAGAATCGGTAGAAATATTATAGAAAAAAACTACACTTCGCTGACGCTGTGACGAAATTATTGTGCTGTTAATGTTTTCAGATGAACATTCAGAAATGGTGCCCTATGTATGGTAAGTCTATTAAGAAAGCGCAAATATTGAATAACTACTTATAAGCCGAGCCTTTTATTCTTTCAATATTTTGTAACGTATTTTAATAAAAAATTTAACTAGCCGTCTGCGTTTCCTTTTCAAAGAGAAGGCTAAAGGGATCTTTTTATACATCCACGCAAGGTTATTGAAATGCCACCTTAATTTTAATTTGTGGCCATTTCCTTCTAGAGCACGTGATCTACAAATACCGTTATGAAAATTAATTCAATACTAACGTCTCATTTAATTATCATTGTTATCGTTGTTTTGTAAAGATTTGTTCATATAGGAAAAGAACTTTATTGGCTTTAATAATTATGAAAACGGATTCTGTAGTAACAAAAAAAACTTTCGCTATCCATATAACTATAGTGCAGCTACAAGGTTTAATTTCATGTAGCTCGCTCCAACACAACATAGCGCGGAAGTAATTGACGTATGTCACAAAACTTATTTTCGTTTATAAATTGATTACTTAATTTAGTATTAATATTCTGCTTAGACAGTTATCTATTACATGTCGTTTTATTCATAATGCAGTAGTGTGTGTGAGATGGAGTACACTTATTTTACACATACATACAAATATTTCATTGAAATTAAATACATGTTTCTTTTAAACATATGCGGGACTTATCCATTTAAGTTTATATAAACTTATATTAGGATAAATTCGTTCTCTTAAACATAACCTCATGTTAAAAAAAAATCCTCAGATCCCTTAGATATACATTTAAAATACATTACAAAATAATGTGTGCAATAAATTTTAATTTTTAGTTTCTACGTAATCCGTTTGTTTTAACTAAGCAGTCAGCGTTCTATAAATTCGAAAAGGCTGTATTGGAAATCCTAAGTGATTTGTAAATGTCATTATAAATACTAAAGACTTAGAGTTTCTTGCGCCGTTTCTTCTCTGCAGCTACTAATTCGTCAAAGCGGTAGTAGGGTTAATTGGGAATATGCATCTAGTATGCAATGTTAGTTTATATTTAATATTATTTTAAAATTAAAACTAACAATTTATTTAGTACATATTTAAATTCTATAACTGGGACAATTTGTCAATGCCCGGTTGATACCCACTTAAAGTTATTACTATTGCCTTTAATTACATTTGTTTGTTTTTCTCATACATATTCCCTGTTATGCCGATTTAAAAGAACTTAGTAAATGAGCCTATTTAAATTAAGATATTTTGACTTTGACTTTGACCTAAGTATTGTTCATGATATATTGTATAATATTATTGATTTGGAATAAATTAATATTTTAATATTTTAAACCAACCCGTATTTAGAACGCTCCATGTATAACAATATTTTTTCAATAACGACGGACGGTTTCTGAATTGAGAATTCAAAGCAAAGAAAATCTCTCAATCAATATTTTTCATACAAAACACCACATAAAGTATTGTTTGAGATGTCCTGAGCCTTAAATCCCAACTCGGAAACCGCTGTCAGAGTACAAATTTTTCGCGCGGAAACCATTTTTAACATGTTTACTAATGTTTTACTAACAATAAATAATTTTATCACACTGTAAATTTGTCAAAAATCAATTCTTTAACGTTGTACAAGTTTTACAAAATTACAAATATTAATATAATCTGTGTTAATAATAAATTAATAGAAACTATGTATTAAAGGGAGTTTGGACTTTTAAAGGCTTTAACAGAGTACAACTACGTCTATTCAATATGTAGATATAAGTAGAAATAGTATTCTGATTTTGAAATAAAAACCTCGATATTCCCAACTTAGTACCTTAATAAGATTGGGAATATGCATACTAGTGTTATTTTTAATTTTAAAATAAGTATTATTTTAAAATTAAAACTAACAATTTATTTAGTACATATTTAATTACTATAACTGGGACAATTAGTAAATGCCCGGTTGATACCCAGTAAAATTATGACTATTGCCTTTATAATTATATTTATTTGTTTTCTCATACATATTCCCTGTTGTGACGATTTAAAAGAGCTTAGTAAATAAGTCTATTTAAATAAAGTTATTTTTGACTTTGACTTTTGACTTTGAATAAATTGCACAGTATAAAATATAAAACGGAATTGAGAACTTCCTTCTATTTTGAAGTCGGTTAAAGTGTTTTTTTTTGGTGTTTTCAAGCAATAGTTACGTATGTTAATATAGTTTTATACTATAATTTATTTACATATTTGAATTAACTTTCCGAAACTCATTAAAATTCTACAAAATTTGTGTACTTCTTTATGTGATGTTGCTATGTATGTACAATAGTGTTAAATGAATAAATATATTATTATTTCTCATTAGTTTCTTTTTACTTACTGCCATATTAATTCAATTAATAAGTTGCCAAATATGTTGTGATGATGATTTATTGCGAAAAATATTATCCGATAATTTTGGTGAATGTATTACTTAACAATTAACAAATTGTATCGGATTTACTAAAAAAAAGGGAATAAAATAGAAAGGTATAGTAACCCAGCTGTTGTACCTGTATTATGCGGGTAGTCTCCACGATTCTAATCATTAATGGGTTGTATAAGTTTCAGTTTTGATGTTGACTCCTATTTAGGGTATGGTGAGTCATGTTGTGAAATTTTACATAATTTTGTAAATTTAGTTACTGTATTCGGCTTAGTTTGTATATAAAGAATATGATATAGCCTGTTAATTGTTAAATGTTTGCAAATTTGATGTGAATATGTATTAGGGGAGATCTAAGACAGGTTTTTTTTAGATAAAAGTCCAGTCTGAAAAAGTCGGTTAAACATAGGGTCCACATTTATTTAATTGATTTTTTGTTGTTATCTCTGGTGCATGCAGTTGTCACTTATAATTAAGTTTGTACTTAGCATACTACCTACCTACCATATTGCATATTTTATTTATAAAATGATTAGTATAAACTTGCTGGTAATCTAATAAATAAAATAATATAAATAAGATTGTAACTGAGTCTGCGCAATGACATGGTGATAGTTAAATTGTTGCTTGTAAATATAATTTTTTATTTATTAATTGTGTTATACATGTTCTACAATTGCACTAAGATTAAATCTTCTTTTGTTTTTAAATAGCCCTGAAGATGTTAATACATAAATATTATAATGTATTATAGTAAGCTCCTATTCTAAACCATAAGTGGATAAAAGATCGCGTCTAGTCGTTGCTTTTTAAATCAGTTTTGGAAAATAAAGCTCATAATAACTAAATATATCTTTCATTTTATTTCTAAAATATTAATGTTATTTTATTTAATGTAACGCGTCTGAGGTGTGCTGGGTTTGGTCATGACAAACATTTGTAGTAAGTGCCAGAATTAAGACGTGTTAATCTTAACACGTCTTAATCAGCTGCGGTACTTCATCATAAATTGCATACATACATAGTTGCATTGTAATTCATCATAAATAGTTTGTTGGCAAACCTCAAAATAAAAAGATCAATATCTTTTTATTTTGAGGTTTGCAGCAGCTCGTTGGCTTAGTGGTTCGAGCGGTCTGGTTTCGATAACGAGATAAAGCTAATATTGCCTGGATGGGTCAATAAAAATATCTTATTTTGAAATTAAGTCAAAAAACACATTGGTGCCGGTTGTCAATCAACCGCCAGCGTAGTGGTATTATGGTAACGAACTTTGTGTTTCTTCCATGTCGGAGGGCCAACAAAGTGGAAGTTTATAAGCTGTGGTTCATAATAAAAAAAAAATATTTTTATAATGAAAGTTCAAGGACATGATTTTTACATATCATGGACTTACCATTGATTTCTATATGATTTCCTAGTGTCTTATTGCATTACTGTAGCTCTAACATCAACCACATTACTGCCAGGTAAATTAGCATTTTCGAATTTTGGTTTTGAGACAGAGAAAACTTATTTCGACAGGTTAATTTCCAGATCTACTTTATATTATGTCATTGCGTTGTTAGCCAGCAAATACTTGTTTCTTAATTCTCGATGCTAATCATCATTCAAAAATGTCACAATACGTAGTAATGTTTCTGTGGTTTCACTTGATTAAGGTTCTGCACAAGGTCCTTAAAGAAAACGCACAAATTACATATTTCATTATTTATTTTTTACACATTCTCAAATCATATCAGACTAAAAATAAAACAACAACTAATGACTATAAATTTATTTTTTATTATAAGTTATATATTATTTCCGTTTTAATAATTTATTTACACGGCGTCTGTGCGGCCGGTGGTCGGCGAGCGAGCGCCGGCGCAGCGCACGCCTTGAGCCCGAGGCGGCGCGGCGCTAGATGAGGCGCTCGCTGAGCCAGATTCAGGAGTCAGGCGGCGGGGGCGGCGGCGGCGGCGGCGGGGGCGGGGGCGGCGGCGGCCGCGCCAGCGCCGGCTCCGTGTTGCGCCGCCGCACCTTGCCGCGCTTCTTGAGCATGGTGGCCTGCAGAGCGCGACAGGCGCGGGTGAGCGGGGCGCGTCACGGGCCCGCCGCGCTGGCGCCGCCCGACCCGCGCTTGCTTTTCTTCAGCATCGTCGCCTGAACACATACACGGCCGGTCACCGCCCAGCTCCCTCTCCCCGCTCACCCGCGCGCGACCAGACGCTAGCCGATAGCCGTAGGGCCGTCGCCCCTACCTCCCTCACACTCGACTAACATACCAGATCCATTCTATGGTATCTTTACTTTATCCGACATATCAGAAACCTTTGGGGATTATACCTATTGAACTATTTATTATTATTTTAAGGATAGCTAGCTTACAGAAGGGTGAAAAGGGTTGAAATATAATTGGAAGCTCCGTGCAAGCAGTGAAGCAATAGATCTTCCTGTAGAAATTATAATGCTCCCTTGATTAACTTCGGCTCACTAGCAGGAATAGCCGCTGAAAATCCATTAATCGCTCTAAGATTGAGCGAACTCTTTTATGTCCCGAATGAAGAAATTAAAAAGAGTGCTATAATAAAAGCTGCATTTAGAGAACCCCTCAATTAGGTTCATATATTAACGCGTTGCAAAGAATGGATCTCATAGCTAGCGTATTGTATATATATTAGTGCCTGCGTGCGACGGCCCTACGCGTGTTCAAGGCGTCAAAACTTAACGTGTCGCTTTAAATATCAATTAGAATATTCAATAACACGGGCGCCCGCCGCGGTTCTGACTTTATGGACAGCGATTCAATGGCCATCGGCGTTATGGCCAACGAATCTATGGCCAGCGGCGGGCATGGCCGTGGAGCTATGGACTGGTGCTGGTGGAGTTGAGTGCTCGGGCGTTACGTGACTCGGGAATTTTGAATATATATTTAGTACTTTCAGACACACTTCCGCTTGATCATTATGGCAAAATGAATTTTATCTGATTCACATTATCCGCATATAGATTATAGCACCTACCCTTCGACGAATAGCAGTGAGAAAAGCTATGATTAGGTAATATAATTAACATGAAATTGATTGTAACCACCCTGGTTTATATGCTTCAACATGCAGACGTTTGTTGGAGATAAAGTAGAATATTTCAGTTACAAAACCGGTTAGAACTAAATCTTAATAAAAGTATTGCAAAGCGTGCAGTTAAATATATTTACATATTTACAAATTCGACGAACTTTTTCAGCTACCCTTACTTTAGCAGAAAATAAGTAAGTTGTTGTCAGCTTCAGTTGATCGAGCGGAAATTGTCGAAGGTATATAAGGTAACAATTGGGCCGAAGTGATCGTACAAGCGAGCACATGCAATACGAACGGACTTACATTCGACAAAATGGTATCATAGATCACTTTAACGTACGTAGTTTCGTTCATTTTTATTAATTAAAGTTGAGAGTGGTACAGATCCTGCAGGTTCAATTTAGTAAAATTTAGACAAACAGACATGTTTCTTAAATTGTATTTCAAAGTATTTTCCTATGTAATATAAACATAGGCTGCGTTTCGAATCACGTACAGGGTAAATGAAAGTAGTAATGCAAGCTACTGTAACGTCATTGATTACGTCAAAAGTTCACACTTCAAGGTTAAACATCGGGAGCGAAAACGTCAGATTGACATCTTGAAAAAGTTTTGAAAAACATGCAACTGAATCTGCATAAATATTGATCTTTACAATTGGGTATCTTTTGCGGTTGGAATCTATTGTGGGGTGAAATTAAGTCGTCATTAAACAGAGTGCTTTTAGTTTTCGTCCATGTTAATTTATGGAACACTACCTACGTTTCCTTTTTTTTTTAATTTCAACGATAACAATTTAATTAGCAATAATTTTCTTTACGAAGTTTTTAGAAGAAAGACTGGTTTAACCATCTGTATGTGATACGTAATGATATAATTAAGGATGTTACTGAAAATTTTTGGGATCACTTATGGCAATAATGATTATTGCTCTACCCATTGAGTAAGTTACCCATGGATATTTATATAATTTAAAAAAAATCTGATTAATTCAAATAATAATTAGTTTCGTATACATTGTTACATAACAATATCTTTAGCATAAAACGGTGGCAAGTAAATGAATATCCATTGAATATAATTTTATAAATATCACCACTTTGTCGAAGTAAGTCATCGCGTACGTTTTAAATATCAGCCTGTAGGTATTGTTTATTTGAACGAAATGGGTTTTTAGTATGTGGGTGTTGATGAATGATACCTTGAGAGCCGACTTCAAGACCACCACCTCACTGGGTGCCGCCACCCAAGGCTCGCCATCCACCTGTACCGGGATCTCGCTTTTCAGGTTTATCTTGATGTGACCCCCCTGAAACATTAAGTGTGGAATCGTACTATTAATAAAAGTTTTTTGTAAAAACAAAGAAACAAGCAAAGAAGAAGGGAACGGTAAATATCTCAACGTTTCGTTAATAAATAATATATTATTATTATTTAATTTTTCATTATTTATTTTTATTTTCTCATATATATATATTTTATTCTAGGGGAATATTTTAATAAAAATATTGCGAGAAAAGGTATAACGAAAAATTTATTGTTATTGGGCTTTATTTTCGTAGTTAGTCTGTCTTAAATCTAGGAGGAACCACTACTACTCTATGGTGAGAACTAACAACCATACGCTGACGCAAACGTGCTATACGTATCCTTAGGCATCATTTTGAAGGCACGCTAAATCTTTTAAGGTAAGGTACCAATTTAGGGACGATCTATCTTATCGGACGATTTATCTTATCACATAAAAAAGATAGATTTTATTACTTAAATACAATACGATTATAACATAAACAATACAGGCCAATATGTTTTTAATGTAGCCTTTTTTATAGAAATTATAGACAATTTTGAGAGTAGTCATACTAAAATTGTTGCGTTTTCTTTGAGAAAACAAGATGCACTACTAAAATTCGACTGAGACATCTATGCCCATAGTGTACAAATGAGTAAATATTTAGAAAATGTTATTTATTTCCTTTATATAGTAGGTAACAAAAATATCTTAATACTTTTGACAACATAATTTGATTGGCAACAAAATATTTCAGTTTGATTCACGTGCGTACTAGATTTATAATTTAGAAAACTGTATGACCAGACAACTGTATCTCACTAGAGGTACTACTACTCATATAAGTTATGCCGTTTAGTGACAATATTATATTTGTATACATTTAAATAATTTAAACTTGAAGTAAAACTTTGAAGATTGGCGTAAGTACCTGAGCTATTCGCATGGCGCCGCGCAGACCAGACTGGATCTGGCCGAGATGCACAACGCCGGTCACGCCTACGACCTCCAGCATGCCGTCCCAGTGGTTCGGCTTGTTGAACTGGTCATCCTTCTCGGGGCCCCACGGGTTTGCCCCAGATCCCCAGCTGGGATAAACAGAATATTTTAATTTGGCCTCATTGGCTTAAACTTTACACTTTCAATTATTATCCTTGGACCTAAACAATATTTTCGCACTGTTACAGATTGGCACAAAATGTTAAGTCTAGTATTAGAATGGTTTACGAAACAAATGATTAGTTAAGGTTGAAATACACAACGCACCTTCACTTAACTTGCTGTTTACTTTGTAGCTTAGGAATTTAAATACAGCGAAAGTCTTAGAAGAACGGAAAATAATATTTTATTATAGTTTGACCACCAACCACTTTGAAATTCATCATCTTATAAATGTCCTATGGATTAAAAACAGTGCTTACCTGAGTATGTTCAATATGATGATCCCCTCGACCGCCGGCAAGTCTACCGGCTTACCGTCCACTTCCAGCTTAACTGCTTTGTGCAGGTCTTTACACATTTTGCGACCTACCATCTTGCGAAGGCCCATCTTCACGTACACACCTTTGTTCCGTAGTCTGGAAGGTTACATCGCCACAGTGATAGTGGAATGTCCAAAGCAACGGAAAATATACATATTGCAAAATACTCAAGTGTATGTGAGAAAAATGTATTTAAAGCTCATACCATTTTATAAATACCTAACTGACATTTAATACAAGTACTTCCTAAAATTTGTACAGTAATCTGCATGAATGCGAGTCATAAATCCATCTCTATATAACTAAGTATCCACTTTGAAGTATTAGTAAGTAATCATAATTTCCTTAAAAGTGAAAATGTAGCGATAGTTATGTCTTGGTTGTTGATATTACATTAAAATCACCAGTTGTTCCGTTACAACAGAATATATTTTATCTATTGTTGATTTGTACATATTTAAGCGTTAAATATTTGCACGTTGATGTGATCGACAAAATATGCTGGTAACGCTTTGTTGAACATCCTGTGTAACCATATTTTTGCAAATAAATAAATAATTATTCTTATTATTATAAGCATCATAGAACGAATATGCACAGATCTTAAGTTGAAGTTTAACGTTACTCCATTATGTTAAATACACCTTAAGAAGATAAAGAAGTGAAATGTGCATACCTGCTGTTGAATTTGTTCGGATTCTCCTCCCTCGCGTTGTGAAAGTCGAGGCAGAGGTCGGCATCGATGCCGATGCCGAAGTAGTTGTTCATCACGAGGATCTGGGAGTTGTCTTCGCTCTGCGATCCTGTGGTCACAGACGCTGCAACGTGAGGAGACAGTCACCGATCCCGTGCTGGGTACGAGCTCGCTAATACGCGACCATGCAGTGTGATTCTTACACCTAGCTTATTATTAGTGGATGATATGTCAATACTCCTTGGTAATGGACCATCAATTTCGACTAATGATTCAATTTCTGCTTTTTTGTGTTATTAAATACGACAATTTATATGTGAAGGAGAAGAAATGGTCGACGAGTTTCTCGCTCATCGTTAAATTGATATTTTAAATTGACATCAAAGGGGCTGTATACGTTTTGATAAGTTGTAACGTTACCTATTGGACATGTTAACCGATTTATATCTGTCTGTCTGTGTCTATCCGTCAGTAAATGGAATGGCTAACCGATTTATTGAGTATTGAGTTATGTTGAAGATTTGTACTGTAAACAATTTTGAAGAATGCGTTTTCAAAGCTATTGCAGTTCCTTTGTAGCTAGTGGGGTACCAACCCGGTAACTGTTTGGAGAGCTCCTTAGGTTCGTCCTGCTTATCCTCGGGGTGGAAGACGACCGTCCAGCGGTCGAGGCGAATTTCCTCGGCGTCGATGACGTCACGTAGCAACGACAGTGGATCCTCGCAGCCTGTGTAACCTGAGCCCCAGCGTAGCACCCGTGCCAGGTCGTTGCCTGTCGCCCAAACAACCTCATTATTACTATATCCTCTACGTCACATTGCGTGGTAGACTTTTGAGTTATCGAATTGATAAAAAAGCTATTTTTGACTTTTTTGGCTACATAATCTTGTATTATTAAGACATTGTGAGGGTAACATTGGGAGACAGACTTTCGAGTCTGTCTCTACAAATCCCGACAATTCGATTGAGTAAGACATTTCTTTTTAATAGTACATTAGTTCAAACTTTGACGTTCGGGTATTAAAATTTAATAATTGAGTTGAAAGTTTTTTAAAAAGATATCCTTAAAAGATTTTAAAATTAAAATATTCGCATATGAGGCTTTCATTTAATACGGTTGCCTGGAAGACAAATCACTTCCACGGCCTGGTGAAACTCAATCTCATTTCAAGACCTATAAATTCTTTCATAGAGTTCTTGATATACGATTTGCTGGAAATACGATGAAGTAGTGGAACTGACCTGTCCCGAGTGGGACGATGGCGCAGGGTGGGTTGGAGCACTGCGAGTCCTGGCCGACGTTGTCAAGGCACTGCAGCACCCATCCGATGGTGCCGTCACCGCCGCACACCAGGATTTTGTAGTTAGGAATGTGACGAAAAACGTATAACCTGCCAACCATTGTTACCAAGCTCAGTGATGGTTGTTGCATTGTGTTATCTTAAGGTATTTTTCGGTTATGAATTGTGTCACTACCAAATCATCGGGTTTCGTGTCTAAGTAAGTCATATAAGTCCTTTTTGATACTAAAGTAGTTAGTTATGTTTTATAACTTGGAAAACGAAGAACCAATAAAAAATTTATTGGTTCTTCGTTTTCCAAGTTATAAAACATAATTGAACTACTAGCCCGGAGTCTGAAAAGCGAGTTCTGATCTCGACATTAATAAGTTGTCTATAGTTGGCTTATATTTATAGGTCAAATGGCTAGGCGTTATCCGGACTTCTTGTGTGAAGGAAAGAGAAGACGAATGAGGGGCTTGCACTCACTAAAACCAATGCCATATATCTTTGTTCTGAGCTTCCAAGATATTATAAGTTATGTTTCTAGTTAGTTACAAAGGCATATGAGTAAAGGATAGAAGGAAATTTATACTAGACTATTCAAAAGAGGTTTAAGCTGAGCCATTTGCTCTGAGTAAGGTCAAGAAAAGTGACTTTGGGCACTTAATTATATGAAGGTCTACATATTTAAGATGCAGTAGAGAGGAACCCGATTTATTATTACACTGTTTGTTTCACTGGTAACATGATTTTATATACAAAAAATATAAGTGAAATCAAAGTTTTCTAAAATATTTTAAGAGCTCAAAACTTACCCCGGCAACGGGCCGCCGTTCTCGAGGTCGAAAACTTGGTAAGGGTTGAGGAGCTTCCGGAAGGAAGAGATGAGTTCCAGCCCTTGGCAACCACCCGACTTGACGTTAACGAACACCAGTAGTGGCTTCACCCCCGCCGGCACCATCGAAGGCTCGATGCTGGGCAGCAGCATCACTAGACAAAGCCCATCAATGATATTTATTGTTAATACAACTAGATCTATGAGATCACATTACGTTTTTATAGTTTCTCGTAAATCACGTTACATGTAACATTTCATCTCGATAAGTTTTGTTTAGAAATTAGAATTAGGTAGGTAGTAGTAGTGCACTTTCTAGGTAGAATACTCGTAAGCCTTCTTGCTAATGTCGATATGCACAAAAAATGCAATACCCACCTAATAAATGCTTATCTTCATATTTGGCCTCCCTGAGCGCGTACAGTGCGCGTACCGCCTTGCTCGCGTCCTCGTACGTGATCACCATAGACCCGTACTCATAGTAGATCGGTCCGATTGATGTAAACTTATTCTCTGCAAAAAAATATTGGATTTTTTCAGCTGTTTTTATTATTAAGACAAAGGCAAAGCTCGTTGCATAACCTCGTACATAACCTAAAAAGTGCAAGTTCCCCCTTGTGCTTAAAAATTGAAATGTTGTCTATGCACTCACCTGCTCCAAGGAACTCGACCAAGATGTTCTCATAGTTCCTTTCGGACAGGCCAGGCGGTAACGACGCGACGAAGAGAGCCAGTGTGGGCCCATGAGGGTCGCGGCGCGGCTGGAGGTAGAACCGCGCCAGCTCCATGCGCCGCACCGACTCGCGTGCCAGCCGCACCACGATGCGCCACGGTCGCTCGTCTTCTTCTAGCACGCGCTCCGATACTGTGGTGCAAAAGAAGACAAGAGACTAATTAAGAAGTCCGCACCAAAGTTGGTAACCTAGCTAAAAACAGAGTGGCAAACAGTATTTTTTGTGAAAAAAAAAGTTTATTTCGAAAAGGTTTTTTATTGTTTTTCTTTTTTAAGTTTTCCTAATTCTCTCTGGTTCGCTGGGTCTAACTGGTCCACTGTACCAATTTACCACGACGCGAAACTGATCGTAGGGCAATGGACATAACTTATACTCACCTCCACGGTCAAGCAATATTTCGGAACATCGGTAATCTGGCGCGGCGCGCGTTGGGTCTAATCCAAACCGCTCAAGCGCAGCGGCCATCAGGTCTGTGACGGCGTCTTCTCCTCGGCACTCCACCGTCACGAAAGTCTCGCCAGCGCCAGCCACCCTCCCGGGGTACACGCGCACTTCCCCGCCACCACTCTCTGGTTCCCTGTTCGGCAAAGGATTAGTTATATTTTTCGAAAAGTAGAAGATGCACCTACAACCTACATACAATAGGATTTAATTGAGTAAGGACTCAAAGATTCAATAGTTGTATTATTGTTTTCATTTGAATTAACGGTAGCTATTTACCTATGTAGTTTGTAAGTCTTCTAAAACCCATTGCTTAACCCTTAAACCTGCCGATTTCATGGTAAGTAGGTATTTTCCATGCTTAATAAAGACGTTCTTAAAGAGATGATTATAGTTTTAAATGTTCCACTTAAATTAAGTGAATCATTTTGTATAGTCAGGAACAGCTCGTTGGCGTCGTAGTGCAAGCACTCCAGTTTCGATAATGAAATAAAGCATCATACACCATAGTTGATTCCTGGATGCGTCGATCAAAATTTGTTATATCAAGTTCCTCCGTGCTTCTCAAGGCACATGAAGTCGTTGGTGCAGATTGTTGAGGCAATCGCTTTTAACTACCAAACTCGTGAGTCCAAATGAATTTTTTTCATAAAGGAAAGCCTGTGCGCGCGCAGTGGGAAGAAGCTGCTTATAGTGATGACGATTCTTGATAAAAAGAAGTTTTATTCTTGGTAGTGCAAAGGAATTTCAAAGTAATTTATTAACGTAATCTTACTTGAAGCGGAGGAAGAGCGCGGGCCGCTTGTTTGGCAGCCTAGTGACGCGTGCGAGCGGCGCTGGGTCCCGTAGCGGTGGCTCGTCCCCGGCCAGTGCGTCCGTCAGCTCGAACAGGTCCGGGTCGCGCGCTACGTGGAAGGCGCGTAGGGCGGCCGACACCAGCTCCCGTTCGTTCCAGTTGCGGCCCACCACAACTGGCCGGTACAGCCGACGAGACCACGCCGCTTCGCCGTCATATACCTTCACGACTTCTGTCAGACACGATTAGATTCTGGTCACAAATTTTTGTGTTATGTATAAATTTTTATCATTTATTTTCCACTTATTTTATTAAAAACGCATGTAAATATAACTAACTCATCGAAATGACATTCGGTGTTTTACAGGGGCCGATACTAGGTCCCACCCTGAGACGTGGATATAACTGGACTAGGCTCGGCACTGCCTGCCGTTCAATATTAAAGGGTTGAAAGAAGATGAGGAAGTTCATTATAGCGATATATTGAAGCTAGATTTTTCGTTCACTGGAGTTTTCTTCTAGCTATAAGATTTCAGCTACGTATTTTCGTGGTTGAGGATGTGATTATACACGACATTACCATATGCTATTTATTGGTATGAAAATTGAATTGTAAATTCCTAATTGGTAAATTCACCGGGTTAGGGACGTAAATATTGTTTGCTGGGGTAATGTTTATTTATTGATGTTTATGTTCAAAGTATGTTACCTTCATCCCTGTCATCAGGTGTGCGGTCCCTGTGCTGTTTGTGGTCTGGCTTGTGGTCCTGGTCGGCGGGCGCACCAGTGGAGCCGCCGCCGGAGCCCGAGCGGCCCTCGCAGCCCGAGCTGAACTCCTCGCTCACGCTGCGAGCTGTAACACGTGGATCGCTCACATGCGCCCCCCGATACCCTGACAGCCCTATACTCGGTTTGTCACTCCATAATATTGCGTATCTAGATATCGGTATTAGCAGTCTTCGAATATTCAAATCCTCAGTAACTTATAGAATTTTATTTTATCTTGCAAGAATGTAAAACCTCAATATTTTTGAAGTCTTTAACGTATGAATGTGACATTTAAGGTCAAAGGAATTATGAAACAAAGATAAATGTTTAACGCTGAAGCTGAAAGCATATTTTACACTAAAAAATTGTTCTTAATAAAGATTTATTTTGACATCTGTTTATAAATTAAAGCTTTTTAATATTTAGTTGAGAAATATTGAAGTATTTGTATTTAGTCTGTTTGCAAACTACAACACGGGTTCAGAAAGAACTTCTACCACATAATATTATATTTGAAAAACACCCACCCCTATTTAGAAACATACAGTGCACACTAAAGCAAGCTCTTGAAAGAATTGTTCTAATCTAATTTTAGAGTCAAAAGCTTGCGTTAGTTCTAGAGCTTTGTCATATATAAAACACGTAAATGTGTCACACAAAATATTATTTATCAGTTCACTTGCTATCACCTAAAACATCGTAGTAATAAACTATGAAGCCTTATTTAATTAATACTAGCAACACACAATAATGTAACAATAGGGAACACTGATATTATTGATTAGATCTATAATAGTCTTCAAAGGTTCATACCGTGTTTGCACTAGTGTAACGATGCTATCATTAAATTCGTAAAACAAATAATAATATAATTGATTAATGACGGTACATATATAATAATGTTGTTTTGTTTGTCTGTTTACCTTTGTGCCGGTGGAATACTGCATCACGAGTATTCATGAGGTCGGCTTACAGGTCTCATAACTTGGAGTAAGGGAGTCTATGTTCTTTTTATAAAACTACAAGACATTATATAAATTCCAAGATTTTATTGGTCAGTAGGTGTTACACTAACGAAAATTGAAATAGAAATATTTTTACGTTGTATAACAGTACAGGATAATTTTCCTTTAAACACGCGAACTAGAATACACTCTTTTTCCACTTATTATTTAGTACTACTGCTAGTATGACAGATTTTCTTTTCGCATTCATAATTCAGTTTATTCAATATCTTTTTTACTTGTAGTTTTATAGAAATATAACTTGAGAGAAAGAGTTGATCGGTGTTGAATTTTAAGATAGATATTTAGGAAAGAGGTGTATCTCACAGTAGTTAAGTATTGGATCACATGAACAGATAGTATTGATGTAATTTCATATCGCAATTAGTATTATAGATACGAAAGTAAAATAATATAAGCGTATACACGAGCATGCGCACAGAGTAATGGATATTTAGCCAAGAGTTATAGATTATGCTCGTTGCGTTTTCTATAAAAGGAGGTTTGTTATAGACGGCGTCAAAATGAGAAGTTCGTCTAAATAATTGAAGAACATTTACACCGTTCTTTTATTCAACTGGTAGCTTCAAAGAAGCTTTTTCTTGTTTGTATAGACACAGGTTATTTTTATAAACCATTTCTCTCAAATAATCCAGAACTTCCCACTTGGACAAGGATTTAGAATTATGACGATTTTAGTTAATTATCACAGAAGCAAGACGCTGCGCGCAGTCTGTGTTTCATAAAGCGTACAGTTAAAGCCTGCAACTGTGCTCCTTTCAGCTGAACTACACGGGCTTGTTACTTCTTGATATGATGTAAACTGTTTAATAAGATACGAAGCTCAGGTAGCAGCTATGCATCCACAAACTACGTCACGAAAGTGAGAATTTCCCTTTTATCTTAGGTGGTTGTCAGTGAAAGTGGAAGCGCTAGCGGTGGCCGTGTGACGTAATTGAGGGTGGGCACGCAATGTAGCGGAGCTGAGGAGCACTCGGATCATGCTGGCGCTGGGCGGGTACCTCTGGAGTAGGGCGGCGACGCGCCACCGTGCGGCGAGCAGGCGGCGGGCAGCAGCCGCCGCGCCAGCGTCACGAGCCGCGCCGGCGCCCAGCCCGCGCCCTCCCCGGGCTCCCGCGCTGCCCAAAGACACCGCTCACACTCCGCAGCACGCTCATACTCTCACTCGCATGTGCCGCGCGATTCGCGCCCACTACCTCTACCTCGCGACCGGCACTACACTGTGGCGCCGCCGCCCGCTCCCTGAACACTCCCGTGCTATTGCGTAAGCTAGAGATCAGAAAAATGTGGTGACGCCACGCCTCGACCGCTACTTCAGTATTTAAATGAGTCGCCCTGAAATTTCTTAACTGATAATACCGATTTGCTAGGTTTTCAGTAGCGTTCGAACACTCGGCACAAAAGAAAATGCTATGCAGTACTGACATTACTATACTTAAAGTGGCTAAAAATGAAAGAATGGAAAAATTGTAGTGGAACTTGAGCAGTGTTCGATCAATCGGGAGCGAGACGGCGCGCCGGTCTGTCGGAGTGCTACAAGCGGCTACAAGCACCGCGAATGGCGAGGCACATGGCACCAAAGCGCTGCGGCCGCCGCTCGGGCGCTGTGAAGCAGACACTTACGGCAGCCGAAGTCGCGCTGCGAGGGCGGCGGGCGCACGTGCACGCCGATGATGGCCTCCATCGGGACCTCGGTGCGCGGGATCGACACCGCCGATGGAGGCAAGAAGATCGGCTGCAGCATGCCGAAGTTACATTCTTCCGGGATTAGTGCGCGGCAGCCGGCGTGACACTGTATCAAAACATTGTATTATTGCACTCCCTCAAGAAACACATTAACACAAAACTGTATCATAATGCAAAGATGGAGTAGATTACTTCCAGTTTATATATATGGAAAGAGACCTAGCGTTTCTCGTACTTGACTAGAGTAGTCAAACACAGTTGTAGCATTATCTTACCGTGCTGCCGCACCACTCGCAGCGGTAGCCGGTGAGGCACTCGGCGGACCAGCAGGCGCGGCGGCATGCGGCACACTTGGAGTTGGCCGGCAGGTTGCCCTCGCGCCAGTGGTGGACGTGCCGCGGCTCGCTGCCAGCGCAGTACGTCGCGTTCTCCTTGCAGTCCGCCGCCGCAAAGTCCACACACTCGCCGTGGACATAGTATTCACATACTGCGCATCAAAAGAATGGTATTTAACAAGTTGAATTAATTTATCGGTAAGATTTAGTATGATCCTGATTTGAGCAAGTTGGGAATCTGCACTTTGCAACGCTATGTGATTACATCGATTTCACGCGTATATTATGTTACAATACAAATCCATTTTCTAGGAAATTGAAGAGAACATACTATGAGTATGGCAAAGGTGAATAATTGATGAAGACACTCTAGTTCTTCAAGAATGACAACCTATTCTTGTTTCACATTTAATTTTATCTTGAAGTTGAAAATAATATCACACAGATTATTTATATTGTACATTTTCAGATACGTCATGAGACGTTTGGTTTACTTCTGTGGAATAAAACTGGCATTTTAGTAACAATATACCTTCAGTTTAAGTTTATTAGACACTTTTTACAGTTACTGAATGCGCATCCCTTGGCGTCGTCGAATTATTTTGATGCAGCGAACAGTCACAGTCGCTAAGTCTCAATATGTAACGCTCACACTACTAAATACATTAATTGGAACCAATTTTATTTATTACTTAGCGTTAAATAAATTTTTCTTTACCTGTATCTGCATATTTTTGATAAAAATACTACATAGCAAAAGATTAATAATATTGTACTTTAATTCACCTCTTTTATTAAAAGCTGTGAACTTTAAAAATAATAAATAAAGTTATATCGGTTCTTCCTAATTATGTTTAATAAAGTGATGATAAAAAAGTGTTTATAAATAGATACGTATATAATACTCACTCATGCAATGTAAGGCTGGTAGCTCATCGAGTCGCTTCCGACACACAGTGCAGAATTTGCGCTTGTGATGTGTCGGCTCCGACCAGCAATGAGCTACTGGATTCTGAAACAATACCGAAATATATTAGAGGGCTAATTCTAGATATTTAAATAAAATTATTTTATCCTACTTTCCTCGAGTTTTTGAGTTATCAATAGAGATGTTTCATAACTCTCTAAATTTGAATAACCAAACACGTCACGAAATCAAATTTTAAAATTAAAAAGAAACAGTCGTATGAAGTAATTGCTTAAAGTCACGTCTGAATTATGTAAGCATTCAAATGTTCAAAATAAGTAAAAAGAGACTGTATTTTAGTAGATAGTAATAAAATGTTGTACACATATTTTGTAGCACAAAATTGATATATTTTCTACTGGTTTTCCAAATACAAATTAATGTTGACCGCACATAAAGGTACAAGATGTGGACTTAATACCATTAGACATTCTCTATTAGTCAACATTAAAAATTGCATTTTGTTAACTATAGAAGCTAGAGTATTTAAAAAAAAGTTTTATAGAATACAAGAATTATTAAAATTTAATTAGAAAAAAAAATTGAACTAAAATGAACTATTTCAGTTACTAAAAAAAACTCAAGCAACATTTCGTAGCGTCATTAATGTTTAGGAGAGACAAGGACAAAGATATTATCTACATTTTAGTTTTGATGGTGACTGAAATAAAACAATATAAATAAAGAGCCATACTTTGATGAGGCTCGGCGCCACCCCGCAGCACGGCGTCACCACTTGCCCCACGCATCGCTCGTGCACTATGAAGTTGCACACTGCAAAAGAAAATATCTGATAAATAAATTTAACCTCATTTGTCATTTTCAAAAAAATTATGATCTACATTTAAATATCAAACGAAATATATTTCTTTTAAAGCACTATTAATTGTGCGTCGAAAAACAGTGTCATTTTAATACCATTGTTTGATAAAATATTTTAGGCGTAGAATATTTTTTTAATCTATCAATAATACAAAGAAGAAATCTGTTTATTGAGATCTAAAACTCAAGTATCGCAGCTTTCTATGTGTTGTAAACACTAACTGGTCGATGTAATAGTAGGTATGAGTATGTTTACACTTAGGTAAATAGCTGTAAAACTTGTGCGTACGCACGAGTTATTCCTGGAAGCTAACAAAGTTTAAGATTGCCAACGAACAGAAATTGTAATCAAATTATTTTATCGTTGTCGTTAGCTAGAAAATTTAAAATTTTAAGTACATAATTTTGTTTGTATTGGGTATTCCTTTATAATAGAGCGCACCTTTAACACTGCGTGGTAATACAACCAGCACTATTGGTACACTCGTTGTTTCTCAAGATTTGGGTAGATATTTTATATTTATTTGTTCTTTTTTAAACGTATACCGCGAACGTGGTTTAAAGAGCTTCGATTATTGTTTTTGTTCATGTGTGTAACATACAATTTAATTGGAATCGCAAGGAAATTAATAAAATTCAAACGCATTAAAAACTTTTTAATCACTTATTCCGAATTACACGTTTATTTCCTTGGACGCTTTATTTTATAGAAAGCTATCTTTTTTCGGGGTACACTCCTGAAATTTAACCTATTCAGGAAAATACAATAACTGTCTGTTATAAGTATTACAGTACAGGTATATTTTCCTATTTTCTCATTTTTTAGTTTTGGCTTCTTGGCGCTTTTACATCGAAAACTTTCCAAAGATATTTCACAAACGGATAGTATGATTTTCTATTTACTTCAAAATATATTTAAATACAAAGAGGTACAAACAAAATTTAACAAATTGTTGACAATGTTTTCTAACCATGTATATTGTACTCGTATTGTATTCTTACTATGTTCAAAGGAAAAGAAATCAACTGAAATTAAAATATGAAAATAATATTTAAAAAATAAAGAATATGACAACGCTTTTAATCAGAGATCATAGCTTTCCCACATTTGATAAAAAAAACAACTGATGATTGTCGTGAAGAACAATATTTGGAAAGATTTCTTAGCTATTCTAAAGATAGGTGCTTATGGAGTGTCTCTCGAAAAAAATATTTTCCAGTTAAAAAGTAAAGTAAGCCATACATAACCTAAAAAACCTTGGCAGATAAAATGATTGCATATATTCAATAGTTACAGTATATTTGATTTTACAGTTTATAAACTATGATATTTTTTGTTTTGTTAAGATGATTTCTTGAACATTTCGTTATTATAAGTAAATCATGCCTAAAACGATTTTAATTTTAAAAGTATTAATTTTTTTTCCATCTTTGGATGCGTATCGATAACATTAATTAATTCTAAGTTTTATAGAATTTAAAAGCTAAAATGAGTGAAAAGTTTTCTCCATATATGTTCGGTCGCTATAAACGTGACCTCAAAAGTTGCATTGTATCTGTTAGACTTTGAACTTCGAACGCAAGCTGAGCGCAAGCCTCTGGAAGTCATCCGCGACGATCGATAGGAGCGCGCATGCCATCTCGACAGATCTCACTACGTAGATACTGTCGCCGTCCGCTCGTAAATGACATGTTCAAGCGCCTTTGGGACTTCCGTCGTGGTTGAAAAAACTTTCAACGATACCTTGGTAATGTTGTTCATTGTACCAGGTATACACTGACAGATCGCAGGCCATAGAGATGTGAGAGGACACGTGAAATGGCTCTTCGTCTGCTCTATGCTTTTAAATAGAACCATTTTTCTTCTTTGCCACACTGCGTTCAGAATTAGATCAGAAATAATAGCCTTCGCTTCTGAGATTAAAACACTTTTCATCTTACTTGTTTTAAAATATCTGGGTCGTTTCGTTTATGAAGACGTGAGCGTTTCTTGTCCCCTTACATACAGCTGATTGCTTATTGCCCTGAAGCGGCGGCGATCAAGAATAATTGGATTCAGTGCGTTCCAAATAAGTAACATTTACCTTAGATCTTTGAAATGATAATTAAAATAGATAATTATGATAATTAAAATAACTAGTATATGAGTTTAGACTGTACAAAACTTAATAAGGTAAGGAGCCATAAACATAAAGAGCACGATAATTGACGGCCGTCTGGCCGAGTGGTCAGAGTCTGTAGACTTTGTGAGAGGTTCCGGGTTCGATTCCCGGTAGGGGCAGATATTTGTATGACGAGCACAAATATTTGCTCACTAGTCATAGATGTTTGTATGATTATTTAGTCGTAGTTCTGAAATTTATATACATTTTTATTACTATCTATGTTATTCCGTTATTTAGTTTCCATAATACAAGCTCTTAATTTGGACTAGATAATAGATGCGAGTGTGAGAAATATTATTATCATGACAATGTGAGTTTTTTACTTCGGAATGGACGATGCACTATCAATAATAAATTAATGACTTAATAGTAAATTTGGCACTTATATCAGCAAAAATATTATACGTACGTAGTTTAAAATGTATTTTCAAACTGATGATGACTGAACAAAGAACTGAACAAACTATTACTTTTAATTACATTTGTTTATTTTTCTCATACATATTCCATATACATGTTATGACGATTTAAAAGAACTTAGTAAATGAGTCTATTTAAATAAATATATATTGACTTTGAAAAGAAAATAAAAACATTAATAATAAATCTCCGAGTCATACAATTTCCTTGCCACCACGAGCCTTCTTTCTGTTTCCTTCCGTTTTGTTCATGGAGAAGTATGTATAAAATACCTTACACAGTATTATTACTAATTCTGCACCAAATTTATGGTTCTTATTTATTGTCTAATTTATAGTTGCTTGGAAGAGATTGTTTTTAAGCTATAAGGCCGCCCGTTTGTACTGTGTGTAATTATTTTTTTATGTGCATTTTTTCTGTGCAATAAATGTATTATTATTATTTATTTGTAGTTTTGTTGTCGTCCGTTAAAAGTTGCTTTGATGCTACAATATTCATAGGTAGAGAGCGTTATGTTGGGTGCAAGGGAGCAAAAAACTAGACTTGTCAATTCTATAAACAAAAGCTAGTGATTACTCTATGACGCTTACAGTCTGTGATCCCCACAAAAAACTCTGATTTATTTTTACCACCGTGTCAATACGAACGAGGTTCGTTATTACGGAAGGGCAGCCGGATGGGGATCAAGGAGACTTATCAGTCTAATACGTCATGATATATTTAAATAACCTTGGGGCGGGGCCGCGAATAGCTGTGTAAGCAGCCCGCGCGGCACCACCTTCCACTGCCGAACACATTTAAAACTATATCAATGATTCGTGAAGCTGCTGAACACATTGTGTCGGATATTCTCAAAATTAACGGAATTTGTGCTTTAGGGGAAAATGGTTAAATTTAAATTTATTTATTTATATCGCGATGAAATCGTTGTCGTAGCCTTTTGAGGGCTTTGGTTCTATTTAACTTATTAGTTCGGAATTAAATGGGTTTCGATTGTATAAGAAAAGCTATGTTCGCCAACGATTGTAGTTTTATTGACCGTATCGTATGGAGGATCGTACTTCGGAACGCACCTTAACCCTTTGGTCCTACTGGTTACGGACTCCGCATAGAATTTGAAAAAAAATAAATAGAATCTACTGTGTTATTTAATTTTAACTACTTTATTAACAAAAAGTCAAGTTATATATATTGTTGGCGACTAGATGCCAACATAGAAACTCTTTTAAGTTTTAACTTTTTTTTAGTAATATTTTTTGTTACGTTGCTTAGTTACGGTTGTTATTATATGTCATTTTTTTTATTCGATTGCGACTGAAAAATTGTCTTACAAACGAACGGAATTAAAGCTGTTGTGCATTTTAAAGCGGCCTTTTATTATTATCAATTTTATTATCAAATTCTTACAGTCCGCTCGTTTTCATATATATATATATTTTCAATAATAAAGTAAAGTAATAGTTGTTTTAGTAGTTATAGAAACAAACTATATGAATAACTATTATATGCCTTAAAACCCGAAATCCTAGTTAAGAATGGTAGTGTAGTTAATATAATGGTATTGGACGATGCATATGCATTATTAAACAAAAGTTATATTATATTAATAGTAAAATACACACATAAATTACAAAGTAATTAAGCTCAACAATTTCTCGTTCTTTAGAATTATTATTCTTTAAATATATGTTATAGAGGAAGCTATATAAATAACAGTTACCTCAAAATAAAGTTAATACAGCGTCCAGCACGTCCGTAACCTCTGCGTAGGCGCACTATCACAATGAGCGCGAGCCACAAATAGCGAGCTATATTTACACGTGCTTGTAAACACGCGCACACACACGATACTTTGGCGCCTTATACGGTATAAATTTACCAATGAGCTGTATAGGGAATATCTACATTGCATAAAATGCATTATATTAAGATGGCTTAAATTTGTTTTTATTTTATATTTGTCTAAATATTAATATTTTTACAAGTTTTCTCTTCTGCTATATAATTTTGCTTATTTTGCTTTATTATTGCATGTCAACATTATATGAAAATATTCATAAAGCTGGTAAATAGTTTTTTCATAATCATATCATAAAATCAAGTCAAATGCTGGCATAAACATATCATTACGCCCAAACCAGCATTTGTCACGAAGAAAAAACATTTTAGATTGACAATAGTAATAAAAAGTAGAGTATATACAAGAGTAAAAGGCCATTTTGCCTTCCCCTACCTTACCTTCACCTCTCCTTGTTTTATTATTCTAAAAAGGTAACATGAAAGAAAAGAAATATTTTATGTAGTTTCATTTCTTAAGAAAAGAAGTGAAAGAAAACATTGACTCAAGCAGGAGAAGAACCGAAGTAAGTCTCAAGTCTCAGCATGAAGACAACGACGAGAATATGGTGATTCTTTGTTTCTCGTTCAACGACCTTTGCTACTTCTCATTCTTGGCTTACAAAGCTGAACTCAGATAAGATAAGATAAATCTTTATTAGCTTGAAAAATATATTTTATTTCGATCAGTCTTATATAATTTCAGATTCCAGTACAAAATTTCAGCCTTGTCAGCGTGCAAATGATAATGATCACAAAAAAAATAAAATTATTGCATTACTTAATTCTTCATTGTAACTATAAAAGCTAGTTCTAGACTTTCACTGAAAAAAGCTTTCTTAAAAATGAATCATTTTTTTTTAAATTATGAACCGTAAATCCATTTCCATATAACGATTGTGCTTATTCATTGCTCAATTTTTTGATGATAAGCAGTAGAGGAGTCCATATGTGAAGATAGGTAGTGAAGCATGTGACATACTGCCCTAGCCACCCTCACCTTGCCGGCCCAAAAAGTGCTTTTTCACGCCTATTTTCATGGAACCCATGTTATAAGAAGGAGGGAATACGTGTGCTGGTAAGGAATCCCATGCTCTAGCTGTGCGACAGACAGTTCTTAACCCTTTTTAATTGGAGCATTTTAGAATAAGTCATTGCTCTTGATTTTTTATGTTCAGACGTATTTCAATGGAGCTTTATATATCGTCACTAATTCTTACTAATTGAACAGATGTGGATACTGCTTGAGTTTTATTTAGAAATATGTGCGCAAATGTCGTTACATTCATTGCTGTGTCTATTTTTCTTAGTCTTAAATTTTAGCAGGAGCTGAAAAATCTACCTTCTACGGAGTTTTAGCTCATTTTTAGAGATATATATAGTATATAGTAATCATATATAGTAATTTTATGAACAAGAGAAGAATTTTCATTCGATATAAAATATCCTGATGTAGTCCCATCCAACGTCCAACCAAGTCACGACCTGATGACGGGACCGAATATCTCCCTAGCATCAAATGTATATGTATTATGGGAATAAATCTTAATAATATATGAATGTCCCTAACAATAAATATATGAAAAATATATAAATGGGACTTTTAATTTATTTTAAATTAGACTTTAGTAAGTTGTTTAATCAGTACACTCTCTTTTCAGACTGGGGACTTTCCTCCACGGTATCCAAAGAATAGTTTCTTCACAATTTTCTGTAATCAATGTTCAACATATCATTGACATGCTGTGAAAGCCTTGGGGAATGCTAAAATTATCCATACTATCTGAACAACATCCATTGATAACTTACGTGGGTCATAAAGTCGGCAGCTTCTACATTGGTAATTCAAGAAAACGTTTTTTTAACTTTTGTTTTAATTTACGGAATCGAATTAAAACAAAGAATAGTGAAAATAACAGATTATTTATTTTCACATTGTTCTGAATTTGTTATATATAATCACAATTAAATACATCATAGCAGTTGAAAATGTTTTCATTTAAAAATATAACTATCAACTTTTAATTTAAAAATAAAATTCTAGAATATGAGTTTTTTAAGTTTACTTTTTGATAAATTTCACTATTACCACTATTTTATTTGACTATTGTCTATTGTTATAAATGGCAAGGTAAGTAAAAATATGTATTTATCAAATAAACAAAAAACTGATTTTATTATTGCTCATTTTATGATTATATAAAGGATCAGTCCTTTTACCATGTCTTTGTAAGATAAAAGTCCTAATAAATAAATAGAAAAAAAAATGATTACATAATTGATTCTCAGCTAATTCGCATATAGTGGGTTACTATCACGGTCTCCATATTATGATTAAGTTGGAAAGTCACCTGTTGCGCCATCGCGTGCACAACGGCGCCCGCCCGCCCTACGCCTCGCGGCTTTCACTTAGCTAAATTGGAAATATGCAAACTTATGGAATTGAATTGAGAGCACTATCACGGCCCGTGTGCGCAATACGTACAAAGATATATCGGTTTTTAGTCTTTTTGGTAAATTTTTCCTTTGGTAGTTAAGACACAAGGAACTGCTGGTATAAAATTTTAATAAATATTTATTCTGAGTCAGTTTTAAAATAATTAGACAGGTAAACTTCGATATGAAAGAAATGGCAAAATATCCTGGACATTCACGTTATGCTAATGTGATGACATGAAAAATTTCCCAATTTTATGAGATTATGAAAAACGAAGATTATCGTGGAGATTGATTCTAATCATTTCGTTAAGACTTTTAAGGCTTTCGTAAGTTATAACCATCAAGTAGGTTCCAAACCTATTTATCTATTAGATAAATAATGTACATGCGTAATTTTACCGTGAAACTTGTGAAAACATTTCATGGTAGACCGGCAGTTTGGCCTTTGCCTTCACTCCGAAACAGAAAAATTAAGAAAAAAAATCTATTATACACTACCCAGATGCTTGGTATCTAGAAGTATTGTTCAAATTATGCATTTAACAGTTTATATTTTGGATACAAAATAAAATCTACATAATAATGTATGTTAAGGATTAGACCTATTGATTTAAGTCACGGGGTCGATTGTTTGACATCTTTGCTCTATAAGCTCATTACATAATTAATGAATATTTTCATGATTTTATGCAGAACTTCATTTTTACTAAATAAATATATTTTTAAGATAAAGGTAAATAAATAATCATGTATTTAACTCGATTTGAAATTGTTATATGGATTTACAAGTTGTAAATTGTAAATAGTCATATAATTGTAAAATTCAACTATAAATTATCTTATCTTGGAGCCACAATAAGCGTAACAGTGCACTTCAATTTTTTGGGATCTAATGTACCAATCCTATCGTGAAGGAACATAATGTTCTGTTAGTATATCTTTCATAGCGTGAAAACCTTTAGGTCAATATTTCGTGTATTAGCTTAAGTACGAATATATTCGTTTATTCCATGTGCCCTTACTCTATATAATAATTACATGGATTCATAAGTAGATAATAAATTCAAGATAAAGTCGCTTTAAGCATCAATATAATAAAAAATACATGCATAAAATGTAAGCTACTTGCGATTTCGAATCAGTCTCGTCATGGTATAACTAATCTCCATTTTGTGTTATGTCAAGATCCAAAAGGTCTTTAGAAGGCAGAGGTATCTAGACCACACAGCCATATGTGATGTGTTCGACACCGTCACCTTTATCGTGGAACAATGAAAGCATGTCTCTTTGCTATTCAGAAAAAGCGATCCGTCCGAAAATGATTATTTTTCAGAGGCGAGCGGTGCGGCCTTCAGCAGGGGGAGGGGTCGGGCGGGCGCGGCGGGAGGTCGGCATTGACGTCACCGGGCGCGGGCCAATCACGTTGCAGCTCCTCGTTTGAATTCGAATTTGAGTTAGCCGCGGGTGGCTGTATCCCGTTGGGAGCACCCAATGCCTGCATGTTGTTTACTTGGTTACTAGCTCCCGGTCGTTGTAATGTTAATTATTATGGAGTAAAATACCTATTTATTCCATACGATCATATCAAGAACGCGGCTTAAAATGGCGTCCAGAAGAACATGGCTAACTTATAACAAAAATTGTACCTAATTATTCCCAATCCCAATAAACTGTCCATATAAATCGTGAGAAAATGCTCTACTTCTGCTTGGACGAATATAACTTTTTTGATATACGGGTAGGAACTGGAAGTTTAAGCCGAATATAATATCGCTTTTGGATATTTTATTGATATCCATTGCACAACACTAATCGCAGTGCAGTTTTAAGTTGTGATTGCCTTTGTAACCAATATTTCCTATAGATCAGTGGCTCCAAACAAATATAGCTATTTAAACGAGACTACCTTAGACTACCTTCTTCAGAGCTGAAGTTCTGGGGTTCATTATCCAGTGCGGGCAGAAATATTCAGCAGAGTTTGGTTGGCGGTAGGGTATTAAGTCTATTCATTAGCTGTTTGTTTTCCGGCAATTTCCGGCCGGAAGTATAATAAGTAGCTACAAAATGTAAAATAGTGGCGTAGATTGTTTCCATCTCCGGCCTCATTTTATTATATGAAATAAAGGCTCAGAGATACCTCAATAAGCAGGAAAAACAACTGGACTAATCTTCTTTATCGAAGTATACAATTCTTGGATACAGAACTTACATGAGAATTATACGAGGACTCTGACTTAAATGAGCCATTTTCTCATTGCTCAAAATTTAGTAAACTCTAAAGAAAAATAGGAAAAAACGAATACGTGATCAAAGTCACGGCGATAATGCTCACTGAGTTAAAAAAACGTACTGAGTCATTATTTCTTTCAATAAAGATCATCACATATTCATCATTTAAAGTCAACAATTCTATATTGGGTCTCTATGTCGAATAAATAGATATAGTCTTAAATTATCAACTTCAAATCAAATTAGGTAGATGACAGAATAGAACAACGAATGATATAAAGAGGTATTGTGCCAACGTGGTAGTGTTATGATCTAATCTTCTCAAGTTTTCCTCTCATATAAGAATGTTTGAGCCCAGTGTTGTAAAAGATGACGTAATGGACGCAAGAAAGGAAAAATTGGTGAAATAAAAATAAAATATATTACTGTAAAAAAGTGGAAATTTTCACAATGACAAGCAATAATAAACAAAAAACAAAATTATAATCAATCAAACATATCTTCTTTTTTTAAAGCTAAAGTCAACGAATTAATAAAAATGAGGTTTTACTGTCCCCAACACCCAGCAACGGGCGTTTAGAAGCTGTTGATGATACATGGTTACAGGTATATGGGTTATATAGATTATAGGCGATGGTTTCCATTTAACATCAGATAATCCATCTGGCATTCATTAACAGAAAAAGTAGTGCTACGATTACGGGTATCTACGATTTGAGAATTAAAAGTTGCCGTTTACTTCTGCGCCCTTGAAGACAGATACTTCAGAACTCAAAATATTTAGAAACCATTTGGACATAACGATTGTCAAAATAGTTTCTAAATATACGTATATTTGTGGAATGAAAAAATATTAGGATGTGCTATCCTATTATTTTACTGACGAACTTCACTCCACATAGTAAGGTCAAAACTCTTCGTTAACATTATTAACCATTTGTATTTATTTAATTATACATTATAAGTATTCAATAATGACATCATATACATTAAAATTATGATTTTGACAAACTGTACACACAGTCACTGAAGTTAGTGTCATATCTATGACGTCGTAATTCGCTGACAACTCCATCCTCTTCATCCTCCATTCTCCATCTCTTTCTTATTTTGCACACATTTTGTTACAGTATACGTTCTTGCGAGTTTGTGTTGGCATTCTATAAATAGCTATATACCACAAATTTGATATTATCCTTAATAGGAATTAAGTCGATATGTTTGAAAGATAGAATGAAAAATTAAAATTAATATTTAATACCATTTAAGTTTGCTAGTCTTTAGTAATGTTTACGTAATAAAAAAAGTTATAGCATAGACAATAAAAAGTGTTAAACGCCATATAATAGATAATGTTATACTGTTGAACAAAACTTTTTAAGTTTTAGTCACAGGCACAGATCAAACGCTGGCCATGATCGTCTTGCGACATCTATCGATAAACAAAGAAACAATCGATTTACAGTGTTGTATAAGGCCAGGATCGTACAGAATTTTCTTTGTGAGATCAAAGGAGAAGCACTTCAAGAGTAACGAGTAAACACCTGAAGATATCGAGAAGCAAGCAGTTTAGAGAAGTATCCAATCGTTCAAGCTCACAATAAATTAAAAATTTACTTTTAATGTCTTTAATTATGCTGAAAAGAGTTTTAATTATTTAATCATTACAATATGTAAAACAAAATATAATTTAACTCTAATAAAACCTATCAACACACATCGTTGACATCGTCATAGGTAATTTGTACTTCTGTGGTACTAAGGCCGTCCCCCTTAAAATGCACCATCCATAAACAATCCCAATATAACTGCGTATATGCTCCCGAGTATAGTATTCAGTTCCACATGACAGTGAATTATTAGAAAAATTTAATTTATGAAATACTTAATTTTTTAGATAAATGTTTATCAAAAATGTTATATTAATATTAATAAACCGATTGGTCAGTACCCCTAGACACTATTAGCTATATTACGAATATATATTAAAAAATCTTATAAATATAAAATAAAATTTTCCATTATCTATTGTTTATAACAGAAGCTTGATTGTTATTATTATGTGAGAATAATGTTAATTATTTTTATAGTTTTAAGTAGAAATTGGGCGTGGCAAATAAATTGTACCGCTACCTGGGAAGTTAAGGAAATAAATCTGTGTAACAAAAAACAAATATTGATTAAGATTATTGACGATCTGTCAATAAGAAGGTACTAATAAGTAATTTAAACCATAAGTCATTGATTCAACTTCATTATCCTTTTATCGTTTAATAGACACATGATTACTTCACAGATGTTTAATATGTGCAATACCAACAAATCTACAGACAATTTTTGAAACGTGTTCAGCATTTTGTTTTGCGAAAATTCATCTGCCAGAATTTAAAACATGAATTATAATAATATTTATAATATTTCATTATATGTAAAACCAAAAGAATACAAGTTATATATAAGTACATCTTTATAAAAGAAAATAATATTCATCTCACAGAATTTAAAATCTATTTTTGTCGTCAAATAACCGTCCCACTTCATAAAATATCTCAACACCTTTATTCAATAAATGCAACAAATGTTTCACAATGAACGCGCCTATGTTCGGCGCATGCCCGGCGGCATGACGTCACGGGTGACACAGTTCCGTGCGCTGGAGCGACCAGGTCAGCGCGGGCCGAACCGTGACGTCATCGGGGTTCTACCCCAGTATCTAACTGTATAAATTACTGTACTGTATAATCCATGTACGAAATTGGACGTAATACATATAGTAGAATTTTATTGTAATTTAGTTTTTTTTTATTGAAATAATAATTGTTCGGGGGAAGAGGTTCTTCACATTTTATATGAAAATTCAAGACATTTTTTTCAATTATATGTGATATGTGATATATATCACATGTGTGTGTGTGTGTGTGTGTGTGTGTGTGTGTGTGTGTGTATGTTTGTGTATATGTGCCAAAGTTTATTTTTATTAGAGACATGTTCCCGTTGCAGTAGAAATTTTGGGACTTCTGATCAAAAAAACGCAACAAGTAGTTTTGGCAGTCCTCTCTTGATGTTTACCTGACACTGCCTAAAGAATTCTGAAGAGACCGAAACAGGTGGAAATATGAAGGTGCAAGGTCTGGGCTATATGGCGGATGCATGCTTTCCAGCCAAACTCTCTTAATTTTTACTGAGTGGCTAAAGATGTATGTGGTCTAGCGTTATCGTGATGAAAGACCACACCCTTTTTATCAATTGATTCCGGCCGCTTTCTCTCAACCTCATTCCTTTAATCCCATCAGTTGTTGGCAATAGAAATCCGAATCAATGGTTCTGCCCGGTGGTAAAAATTCATAATGAACAATGCTCTTCCAAACCCATCATAGACCCACCTTATTGCGAGTCAACCCCAGGTTTTGTCACACTTTGTGAAGGCTTATCGATATTAGATCACGACCGACGATTTAAAAGAATTTAGTAAATGAGTCTATTTAAATAAAGATATTTTGACTTTGACTTTGACTTTTTCGCATGTTCTTGTTATACGTGATCCACTTTTCATCACCAGTTATGAAAAGAATTTATTGAAAAGTTTTTGAATCTCTTCAAAAACGGTTCGGTTTCATTACGTCTCAATAAAGAAACGCAAATGAATACGCGCTTCGGTTAAGTTAAGTTTTTGTCTGTGAGCTCGTGTGGTACACAGATATCGAGTTTTTATGTTTGCTTTTTCAAATGGGTCAAAACTGTTTTGTGGTTAATTCCCAGTTCTTCAACTATGTCGTAATTACTGAAACGCCGATCTTGCTTCACTTTTTCAAAAATAGACTCCATTTTATCCGTAACAGGGCGACCAGAGTAATGTGCATCTTTGACATCAAAATTCCCGGAATGAAAACGCTTCAATCAACTTAGTGCTACTTACTTACTGAAACTGCATTACATCCATAAGCGTCACAAGTTTTTTTCGCGGCTTGTGTCGTATATTTTCCTTTTTTGTAATATTATTTTAAAATTTATCTAATTTCTTATTTCGATTCACTCATTTTGACAGAAAGAAAAACAAATGAAAGATAGTGGGAAACAAAATTTTCCTAATTTAAATATAATTAAATAATTTAAAGTGAAACCCCTGACTCTTGTGTTAGGTGTATATACCTGAGTTAGAGAAGTCAGTGCCCCACCCACTCTCTATAATATGCATATCCTCTAGCATTATATACAATAATATACTTTAAATGATTGTGTCTATGTGTGTACATGCGTGTATGTGTGTTTGTGTAAAAATTATAAAAAGTTGATCAAAAGGCTAGCGCCACCGCGTCTACTAATTTTATCGTATCTTACGAGATACGAGATACGACACGACGTGCTACACGGAGCACTGAGACTACGAGACCCCGCTACGATATGCTACGGCTATTTCTGATACTACAGTTTACTGAGGTCTGATCAACTGTCAAAACAATAATTTACAAACACATAAAACTGTTTACGAAAATAGATATTTCTAAATGTTTGATAATGTAATGAATAGAATTAACATTTATGATTTCAATTTACATCGAATATTACTATTGGATCCTTTTACTGTTAAAATGAGTAAGCGAATAAGCCTACTGCATATACTGAATAGTTAATACCTTTCTAAAACATTCAAAATATCTTATTTATGATAGGTTATAGATTTCAATAGTTAAAAGTGACGCTTTCTTAAATGCTGAATCAAATGACATGCCACGTCATTTATGCACCAGCAGTTGAAATAGTATAAGCATGGTATAAAAGCAATAATAATAAAATTTAGTATAAAAAATATCCCATTTCTTCGTCTTTCTTTTCCATTCAAAAAACCAAACTTCCGGATTTTTAAAAATGCAGTTATGATGGTTATAAAATATAGATAGGTTTTAAATATAGCAGCTTATGGTTTTGCTTTCGAGGCGTTGAATTTTGATCTTTTTTTAATGTGAAATATGTCACCATTTATAGTTGGCAAGTAAAGTCTGATGATTGAAACTCAACATTATACAAGATTTCAGAATATAACCGTATTCTGTTCTTGTTATAAAAATCAATTAAGTTTCTTTGAAACAACATAATAATCTTCTAAAAACGTGTATGTAATATGGATTGCTAAAGCCCTCGGCTAAATAATATTTTAATAGTCCGATCATTGCGTTCGCACAGGTTATTTTTAACTTTTACGTTGACGTACTAGAGTTAAAGTGAACTAGGCCACGTATACAGACAATGTTAACTCCATTCTGAAGTGGTGCGTTTATTTCCGAGCGTACAGGAATACTGACGCGTTATTTTGGTGGTCTTTTGATATAAATAGAGTCATTGTATCGTGTTTGACCTACATTACCACAATTGCCAAATACCTGTTGTATTGCAATATAGTTTACTTGTACAAATATATTTATTTTTAATTGGTTTGATTTTAAAATGTGCACATCAATAAATTTTAATACGAACGGCTGGTTGAGTGGTTAGTACCCATAGCTACAAGTTACTGACCCAAGGGAACAAATACGAATTTGGTCTCGGGTCATGGTTGTATAATTAAATATTTATATTTCAAATATTTTATTATTGCAAAAATATTCTTAAATAGTTTAAAAATATTATAAATGGTAACACGGCTGCATTATCCATGTGCTAGTCGGATGAGCTCGCTAAAAGATGACATCTGATAGACCATCCAAAACTACGGGTTGAGTCAGGCTATTTGGACATTAGAAGTACGAGCTGGAGAGCCTTTAGGGGTTAGCATACTGAATACTCAGCATACTATATGAATTCATATGGCATTTTCTGAAAATATAATAAATTGATTTTAATAAAAAAGTTATATAAGTTTAATGTTGGTAGGGAAAATATAAATAATTTAATTTGTTCTTAAATCTCCCCGCAGAGCTTCTAATGGCTAAATTGAACGTTTTAAACTTCATTTCACAATAAAAAAAAATATAACATAAAAATTAAAAACATTGAATCAGAACTGACCAAAAAGGTTTCATTAAAGTACTGTCTAAAACAAACTATTCCCAAGTGTTAACATAGCATTACAGCGAGGGACGTCGTCGGAGCTTCACGCATTTATAATTCAGAGGATGCATGTCGCATGCGTCATCGCTCGCTTGACTACACAGTGGAAGTTATTAATTGGCATACGTGTAAATTCTTACGCTTAAGTACGTATTTTATTTAAAATGACCTAAACGAAAGTAATTTACATGAAATTCTTGTTAAATAATGTAAGAATTGATAAAAAAAATATATTTAATTTTTTTAAGTATGACGCTTATCAATTTTGAAACTTTTCAATTAACTTATTTCTTACCAGGACAGTTTCAACTGCGAGGGCGTCATTGTAAGCACTCCTTTATACACAACTTCAACATCTAAAAACCGTATTTAAAGTTTCCAGCAATAAGATAGGTTTTATAAACAGCATAAATTGTATATTGCGTTGTATAAAGTAAGCAACATTAGGGAGCTTCTGTTATGTAATGAACGGAGAAACACAGTTAATCACTGCATATTATAAAACTGAGTCCTATAAAAACGATTAGTTTGATTCCCGAACGAAAGCCGCGGCGGACCGTTACAAACAGTTTGTTATCGAAAAGCGCGTGTTGCCATCTTAATTGACGTTACGGAAGGCCCTTGCAGGATACAGCAGATTCTGAGTTGCGTTGATTTGGTTGTAGGTATAACTGTATTTTAAGACTAGTAAGTAGTTGATGAATGATACTATTCAAATTATAACTAAAAAATCTAATTTCATTACATCGTTCCGCACAATTCAGAAATAATCAGTCACCCATCCCTGAATAAATCACCAATTTTGCGATCAAAAGCCATACTACACCCAATTCATTATCATCAACAGCCTATACATAAAAATAAATAAAATAAATAAATATACATCCCTCTGCATTCTTACATAGGTGGAAACACACGAGAGAACAAACTTCAGTTGACCCATCCAGAAACCAACCATAGAGAATGTTGCTTTGTTTTCGTAATCGAAACCAGAGCGCTCGAACCACTACGCCAAGGTCTAACGTCTTCGTCTTGGTTAATTAAAGTAAGTCATATCCGCCAGGCATTCCTAATGTGTACTTTGTAATTAATTGATTGCAGTGGGGTGAAGTTCGTGCTATTGTTTGCAACCTTTGTGGCGCACCATGCAGCCATTCCTGTTGTTCTATACCTGATAATGAGCGCCGTGACTTCCTGACAACAGATTTTATTTGATGGCAGAGGTAATTAATTTAATAAAATTATTTTAAGACCGGTGAGTTTTACTGATCAGTACCAACAAAATAACGGGTTTAAGGGAATGAATGCATGCGTGCTTTCATATTATTTTTGTGTAAGTATTTATACTTGTATAAATTTAATTTATAAATATTTAAAAGTTCTTAAATGTCAAACTTAATATAATTCATTCAGTACTTGTTTGAACGTCAATCTATTAATCTTAATTATAAATAGGTAACTAAAAATTAGGTACATTTTGAGTGTGTATTATAGTTGTATTTTATTACTTAAATAATAGCAATCTATGTGAACATTGTAAGTTCTTATGAAAACGATATATTTTACCGTTTAAACATTTATAAAGTTCCCAGTTAACATGTGTCTTACTACGTGAAGGCAGAACGCACGCTGTCTATTGATGAAGTATTTAAAAGAATCGGTAAAAGTATGCATTAAGAACAATAATGACACGGGAATGATCAAAGTGAATGTTATGATTTACTTCTTGGGAAATGCACAAAAGGGGTATTTATCATTTAATTTTCTGATATTTATATGCGTATTACTATATTATTTCTCCGTTATCAAGGATTCATAACACAAGTGAGTGTGACAAAAAAATATTTATTTATTACTTACATGATAGTTATTTCCGGTTATTATTATAATTTCTATGTTTTTAAGTGAATATCCATAGAAGTATAAAGTGCTAATCAACATGAATATTTGATGATAGATGTTTTATTCAATTGTTTAGGAGATCTTATTATAAATTGTTCCTATGTTGATAAAAAGAAAATTTGATATGAAGACTTGTTGTTCTATCATTTTTGGAACATCTTAAAAAAATTTAACTCTTTGACTGATGGGTCATTATGTAACCATCATTATGTAGATATTATGTACTTTGTACTAGCTCTAAACTAAGCTCTTGGTAAAAGGGAACCACCATTATCAGATTTCCTGAAGTTCAATTAAATATAACTAGGGTCTAGGAACTTTTATACCTACCGACATTATGTTTTACACATATTTTTTATCGGAAATAAATAAAAATTCGTGCCGTACAGCTATGCACTTCGGACTCATTAATACAAGTAATTTACATATTATGCAAAATTTATGCTGAAAATCGTTTTGCAGGAAAAAACAAAGTAAGCTTACGGCGTTGCGGACGTGACAACTTTATAGGGAATTTGATACGCCCATTTCTGGTATCAAAATGCGAGGGGAGTGCATCGGGAGGGGGCACCATTGACGCGCGTCTCTCAATGGCAGTGGAAGTAGGTCACCACCGGGTGACGTCACAGGTGGCCTAGATGCGCGCCGGGCGTAGCCCCGGTTGCTGACTGCTGCTCACTAACCACTTGCTTTTTCACAAGTGCAAGGAGCTCTAAATATAGAACTGGCCATTAAGGCGGACGGTATAAATAGGATAAAGTTTTGACGTCTTGCAATCGCAGATAAGACATTTAACGCAGATGTAGCGTACAAAGGAACAGAGACTTCTGAAAGATCTACGTGATGTTCAACAAAGATTAGTATTGAATAAAGGGTTAGTATTGAATAAGGTATTGTAAAAGGGTTTTGATACATCAACCTGTAACTGTGCCTTCAATATTGAAAAAATGGCGTTATAATTTAATACATAAATAGCTAAAAAAAAAAGTTTATTGACATGATAGTTGAAATCTTTTGTTCAAAAGTTAAACCCTACCACCGCTTCCACCAGTTCTTAGCTTTGGAGAGAAGAAGCTTTTATATATTTGTAATGACATTTTAAAAATATTAATGGCATTAGATACGTGATTTTTTTATTTTTAATAAATACTTTTAGATATATAGATAAAATTGTTTACACATACAAAAGAAAAGAAAAACAAAACCTCCCATTGTATACTTGTGTGATAGTGATGCGATGGGCAAAAGATCAGCGATGGTTTTACGTTATGAGCAAAAACACGATTTTTTTTAATGACTTGAATTGAGGAGTCCTCAAGCCTTAAGGGGCTATTTGCCTCTGGAGGAGGATCTCTAATCGACAGGCATCACCTCCGGGATAGGTGTCCCGCTGTCTCTTAAAGTCTCCAGGGCGCTCGAGCCACGAGGGAGCGACAAACCTAGGGGTGCCTCTAAAGGCTCGGACCTCGGTTCAGGCGAGTCGTGTCGTGGAGGAGAGATCAAAAATACTGATTTTTAGCTTCAGCCCGGAGATACTCGATGCGGTTCAACGACAATGGAACGTATGCACAAAAGACGAACAATTAATAGAATACACCTAAATATTCTTAAAAGTAACAAACAAAATGAATGAGTTATAAAAAAATCTAATAAATAATTAATTTTAACTTTTGATGGATATTTCAACATTTGAACGTTTAAGAATATATTCAGAGTTGTTTATTTGAATTAAACCTCTCTCAAAAGCTTATCAGCAAACGGTCGGCAAAGTTGTCCACATATAGCACTATCTCTTTCACGTCGGAACTGCGGACGGCTATTGTCTATGATACATTGTTCGTTCAACATTGACTCTGACACGTCTCGAGATACTGTTGGACGTCCAATGAATGTATACATTGATGGTGACAAGAATTGTTCTAGAACTTGCATGACACCTACGATTGAACACGGCCGGCAAATGCATTACAGTCTTGTATTGTGGGGGAAAATGACAAGACATCAATGGGAGACTTAAGGGTTGACGTGATGTAAAATAATATCTACCGATAATAGAGAACAGATGGAAAACAATGGTTGTTTTTTACTTAAATATGTTGAGCCGCGATATACTCCTAGAAACTGGGAGACCATTAAAATTAAATTGTGTCTAGATAGCATAGCTTAGAATTAAAGACGTTTGGTAAAAAAACATCCAAACTAAGACAAATGGTAAGTAGGATGTGGTCATCGAAGCTAGCTGCAGCATGCGACATACAGACCTATCCACCTTATCATATCTGCTTTGACAGTTGACCAGGACTTGGGACTTGTTCCTGGAGATAAATCGTACTTCTCAAGGATGATAATATTGCGTTCCTTCTTACAGTAGCGTTTTGGACGCATCACTTGTTTGTATCTAGGGAAAGATGGTGTTGTCCGAGTAGGAAATACATTAACTATATGATAAAATATAGAAAAGTCATATTTATTTTACAAATCCTTTTCAAATTCTACGTTAAGACATAATTTTTTCATTTATGAGAAAAAAAAATTTTGAATTTTGATTTTGAATTTTGTTCAAAATTTAATAGTTTCAAAAATTAAAATGATACTCTAATTCTGATTTCTTAGTTAGTTAGTTTCTAACTGGAATGAGTTCACATACATTATTTCAAGCAAATTAAATATATTTAGCTATAAATGCAGTGGCCAATATATTACTAATGATAAATATGGATGTGAGGTTTGGAAAAGTAAAGAAATGTACATCAACTTGAAAACAGTAATCATGGATCTTAGTTATATGTTAGTTTCAACGTCATTTGAGACATGGTTTTGTCAATTTCTTTTCTTTGCATTAAATTTGCCAGGATGCGTGTAGGGTCTTGCTACAAATTGTCTACGAGACGACTACGTAGACTTCTACTACGAATTACTACTAGCTATAAGATTTAATAATCACAATATTAATATAAACGTTTCGTATCTTCTTTTGTTGGTCATATTAATACCGTTCCAACGGATTCAAAATTATGTATTGACTGTGAAAAAAAAGTTAAAATATTTGTTAACAGATTGTAGGTTATCTATACTTAAAATTTCATTTCATTTCATTAAAATAAAATTTCATTTCATTTCATACATTTTTAGTCCTTTTATGATGTCAGTGGTAGAAAGAGCATTCGAAATATTGACTACTTGACTATTTCTATTAGTCTTTAACCCCAAAATTTATGTAACGCAACCAAATCAAGAAGCTGTTACTGTAATTAGTTAACACCAAAATCTAAAACAATACTTTAGCTGTTAAAAAGAAACTGCTCCAGCTTTTCAATGTGTTCCAAGGATATTTAAAATGAAATTATAACATTACGTGTCAATTTTGTACGATTTGTAACACGTACTCAATTAATAACTTTTAATTATAAATTCGAAGAATTAATATTTGTAACAATTTATATTTATATACTTGCTGCTAAGAAAGCTATTTACAATGCTAGTAGCTCGTGTTGTTAGTGTCATTGGACAAAAACTTATTCTTTTATTTACAAAAAGCACAGCATATGATTCTTACACCGCCTGATGGTAAGCAGTAGGTGAAGTATATCTTTTGTAGTAAAAATTATTACTGAATTTAACGAAATTGCTTATTATTAATTACTGTTTGAAAAGTTGGGCAAGCAGTTATCTCTGACGTAGGACAATTTATTAAGAATAATTAACTCTCAATAAAAATACGTTATAATAGCTTTAAGTTATAAATTTTTTTCTTATTTAAAACCCGATTAATTCGACGTCTATTTGGTCGAGTGATTAGTACTCCTGCCTACTTAGCCAGAAGTCCCAGCTTCGTATCCTGGTTAGGGCAGATATTTGTATGATGAGTCCACGAATTATGGATGTTTGTATTTATTTAGACTATTTCTGATATTATTCCGTTATCTAGTGTACATAACACAAGTTAATAGCGCGTTAGAAATATTATTATAATTATTATTAATGCGTGACAATCTGTTTCAATCCGATTTTCTATAAAATTTTTAATTATTTATAAATAACTAGATTTAAGTAGTTATTGGATTGATTACAAATCTTGATATTACACCATTGTGTCGTGTTCAATGCAGAGGAGCTTACTGGCGTATTATTTTCGATTACTTTCATTGCAATTTTCGCCAATTGCCGAGATGGGTCGATCAAAATCCGTTGGTACGGTAACCGCTCTCCCTCACCAAATTGGATTGGGCCAGCGTACTCAAACTCCTCAAACGTTTCTCTTATTTAGGAAGACCCATTCCCAGCATCGGGTTTTATATACGCTGTTGGTGATGGCATAAACTGTGTGCGTTAAATTAAGAACGAATACTTTAAGAAAAGCTTATTGAATACCTGTAGTACTGATAAAGATGTAGTTGCATTTATTTTATTTTTTCTATAGATTATATGAAATTAAAATTATTATATTTTGATAGAAACCTAGTTTAAAACATGTTTATATTATAATACGCTGTACACAGTTAATTAGTTATCCTGTTTATTAGCTGATAGTAAAAGGAAAATGAGAGGCTTAATTACACTATTTACTGGCACAAAATATGACTTTAGACAAATGTGTCGACAATAATCATAACGGTTATTTTTGACATCTTAGAAATGCTCTAAAAATTAAAAATATTTGATATATTAAGTTTTTAAGATATATTATCAATAGCTTAAATTTTATTTATTTTATATTTCGGTCTGAAAAATTCAAGAACAATAATGTTTGGGATACAATTTATTAATTTTTATAATGTAAAATATTTTGATTGAAACCGAATTGGAAGTTTTTAAGGAAAATTTTAAAAGTTTTGATCATAATTTATTCAATATGTGACAAATGCATCCTTCATTGATTTGGGATATAAATGTTAATGTAAGAAATATAGCTATTAGTAATATGACGGGTAGAACAAACTTAGTAAGACACTTTATTGTAACATTTTATTATAAATTAAGTGTACTTTTTTTATATCTACTCGACTTGAAACTGTTATTATTACTAGTTTTGTTCTCACTGATCGTTAATTTCTTTGCTTAACTGTCTTCGCGATTTTTCTTGCTATCGACACTATATAAAGGTAAAGAGCAAAACTTATATTATTCAATTTAATGTAAATGTTGTATCTATCTTTTTGTTGCTATAAATAAATAACTAAAAATTTTTTTTTTATATTTACAATTAATTTTGAAGAGATACAATAGTGGATAAACGGCGAGAAAATCGTAAGAGCTATCACAAAGCTAAAGTAATGATCACTATTAAGACTCAGATGGGAAACCGATTGAAAGTAAACTCGAACTGCCTTTGACGGTGTTTTTTATTAGCGAATGCCTCTATATCGTCTGAAAGTACGTAGTGTGAGGATTACAAAATGAGAAGATGGACATACAACTCTGGCCATTTCTACCTTAGTGGTGCAAAATGTGTTTTCACGACTCTTTTAGAGGAGCTCATGTGACACGTGTGTTGATTTTTACTCGGTTTCGCGACTGTCATTGAATTTTTTGTGCATGGTCTTGAGGTGGAGACAGTGAATTCTATTAGCAAGCGATTTTGCAATAAACTTGTCTAAAATGTTTGAAATAAACTGCACAAAACACAAACGAACTACGTCGCTTTCCCGTTACCGTGAGTATAATTACCGCGACTGTTGTTATAAGCAATACTTTTACATAACTTTATTCGGGTTAAATCTGTTTTTCTGTTTTTTTTTTAATTTAAATTCGGCTCAAGGTGTACCTTAACACAGTGAGTACAATGTAAACAAAGTTTTTAGGCTAACATATATTTAGTGTTCAGCTATTCAGTTTACTATGACAATGATATTGCAAAGAACTGACCAAACATTGACTCCATTACTTAGTTCAATATTAAAAGAGAGAGAACAAATCACAGATTTTCGAGGAAAAAAGCACTTAATACTTGTTACTGATACAAACTTCACGTGAAAAGGGGAGAATTTAATATAATAAAAATAATACTATATATCTTTGAAGCTTGCTAAGTCTACTCCACTTGTTCTAACGTCTCTCAGGCAATGTGATCCGAAATAGGCGTGATAACCATAATATTCAAGTATAGACTGCGATAACTAGTTTATTATGGAAAACTATACATGACACGGGCATTGCATTTTAGTATTGCATGTAATAAAATTACAAACCCGATAAAAAACTGTGATGTCACATCTTAAAAATCGAATTTATAATGACTATTATAATGTCTTTGATTTTCTTAATGACAAATGTACACTATAAAATGTATGACATTACCTCTATTTAAATTTTAAAATGTTTTTTGATGATAGAATAGAATAGAATAGATTAAAGATATATCTTTATTGTACATCAGCCAAATCAAAAAGAGAAAAAAGGGAACAGTTATCTAATACTGATTTTTTTTAATTCTATTTTTTGGTTTTATATAATTGAAATATAATTTGTACGCCTTCAATATCAAGACATGTTGATACTTCTACTATAATGATGCATGTGATGAATGACTCACATGTTCTAACAAAAAAAGTTTCTTTATTTTTTTATACAGACTTCTTTTAATTAGCACAAATTAAGAGCATCATACATTTATAAAGCCGTGATATACTCCCGGGAACTTAAACAAATTATTTTTATTCTAGATTGCCCGGCTTGACAGTCTAAGAACTTTTGTTATGGATATTATTAATAGATATAATTTCTGTTATATATCAACATGTATAACAGAAAATATGGTCAAATTGATCTCTTTAACCATCTTAAACCCTTAAACCATCTTTTAATAAGTCTGAACTCAGAAAATGCAGATGTAATTCCAATAGTCATTGAATTGTTGAATTTTTGCGTTGTGTCATATTGTTACCATATAGTATGTATTCTGTTATCATAAGAATCTTAGAGTATGCCTGGTCGAAGTATTTAACGAATTTAAACAATTATAAGTGGAAACATTTGGCTTATGTAAAATATAGATTAAGCTTTGATATGTAAAATAATAATGCTGTTTGTTTCCCAATATTATAATATAATATATAATAATAATTATCACCCTCACGCCTATGTTCAAGCCCAAAGTAAGCATCATTCAGAGCTTTGTTGTAGATACTAGACAACAGAGATATACAGATAGTATATAAATATCAGAAATATACTAAATTAACATGCAAACATCCACGAGTTGGGAAAAAATGCATTTTGCCGCTACCTGTTTCGAACCTGGAACTTCCTGTTTAGTAAAGAGGTTACTTAACACCTGTGGAGACAGACGTCATTTTGTTTCTGGTAGTGTGATACATACATAAAATTTGATTTCAATTTGTATTTTGAGTTACAATTCAAAAACTGATACAATGCAAAACTCATTACACTGCCCAAAAAAGGAGTTTTATCTTGTATCTACCAAGCAGTTTTTATTTATACTGTAAAAGCTAGAACATGGATGCAGAAGGAGTTTTAATCACTGCATTAAATAGACACGTATTGATTACTCTTAACCAAATGTGGTTGGCAATTGTTTTAAAAAACTTATAATTTACAAACGCGGCGATCAATACTGAGTATGCATCGACACTAGTCGTCTTCTTTCATAATCATACTGGTTTTATATTACCACACTAATACACAACACTACTACAGAACTAGGAGTAGCAGTTAATAAACATGTACCGATTATTCTTCAAAGATTAATTGTAGGGACCAAGCTTCGTACTAATCGTTAGTTATAACGTCAGCCTATAGGAAAAATGTATTGCGCGTGTTTAACGATTCGTGTTACCGGTGAAGTTTATCAAAAAGGTGCAGCTGTTATTACTAATTGGTAGAAACCATTGCTCTAAGAAAGCTATAGAACATAGTACGTTGATATATAAAGTAACAGAAAGATCAAATTCAGTTGAGCTTTGTATTACATACGTAATACAGGCGAGTAGTATCTACTAGTACCACCAAAACAAATGCGCAAAAACAAAATGTCCTCCCGTAGGTGTGCGATCACCTGGCCCGTGGCGTCATGATGGTCACCGGGTCATCACTTACCGCGCAGGCTGGACAGCCACAACATGGAGCTTAACTAAGAGTACACGAGCGGGGGATGCAGCGCCGCACCTCGCCCCGCCCCGCGCCACCGACACGAAAAAACCTCTTACAAAACAGATCGATCGATATGAACTTTCAACGTTCCCTAGCTTCTCCGTGGACACGTTATGTTTTATGATTTACAGGTTGTTTAGAGCGGTCAGAAGGTCCTTCGGGAAGTTGCCCTTATGCCCGTCCGTGAGCCTCCGTCGCTGGTCGTGCCCGGACACCACAGTAACGCATTGTTCTCGGAGATATCAACACGGGGTGCCCTTGAAATTTCAAGTGCACGTTGAGGGGCAGGCGGGCGGGCGTGCTCGGGGGCCAGTATCGATCAGCGGTGGTGGCGGTGCCGAACACGCCCGGGGCGGGCGCGGGCCGGGGCCGGTTGCATAACGTGCTGGTCGTGCCGGCGGACGCGCCGGGCCGGTATCGACGCGCGTGGGGCGCATGCGCGACGCGTACCTTCGCAGCCGTAGCCCTGCCCGATGAGGCCCCACAGCAGATCGGAGCAGTGGTGGCAATACGTGGGCTTGTGGAAGGTCTTCTTCGCGAAGGAGTGGGTGCGATGGGGCGCGGGCGCGGCCTGCGCCATGGCGGGCGCGCGGGCCGGGCCGGGCGGGCGCGCTACTCATGCCGCGGCGCCCAGGGGCGCGCCGCGTTCTCCGAGCGGCTGTCGCGGCCCACCATCGCGGCGCGTCTGCCGCCCGCGCCCCGACCACCGCGCGCACGCGCCCCCCGCGCGCCGCGCACCCCCGCCGCCCAACGCCGCCGCGCGCATGCACTCGCCCCGCCCCGCCCCCACGGCAGACCTCGTGCCGGCGTACGACCACTGCTGGCTGGATCGATTTCATCTCGCGTGATGAACTTCGCTGTCGCGTGCTTTCATGTTGTACCTAACGATCTTAGCAGGAATAACTATCGTAATAAGCTTAGTAATTAATTAGTATAGAAATACGCCTTGTGTTAGCGAGGAGCTTTCATAAGCTTTTTAAAAGATTATTAGCCCTAATTTTTTTGTTATTCTGATCACAAATTTGAACTAACAGAATCTTTAATATTTCTGTGTCCTCTATTGGGAGATTCGTCTTGTATATTGTATATTGTAGTAGGAAATAGCAGTTGCGATGGCAAACGGCCGTGCTACGTCGTAGCGCTTCGTCGATCATAGAGTTAATCAGTGAAATTCTTATTTTATATATTTTTAGGAGTTTACAACTTCTTTAAAGAAATACATTTTTAAACAGGGCCAATAAAAAGCGCCGATAAAAAGCGTCCAAACATAGTAATAATGTAGAATTATTATTATATTATTTCTATGGGTATATAATCCTAGTGAAGTATACTTACCTATATATATTTTTAAAGGTACGTTGCATTTAGATCATTTTGTAGGTATTACAGGTACACTAATTTAAACGAAACTTAACTGTAATTAGTCGTTACATAAATATCCTGTAAATATATTCGTAAAATTTTGAGTTGGGAATGGTTGGCTGACAGATAGGTAGTTCTAAATTTTTCTTTTGTAGTTAACTGATATAAATAAAAAATATTTTAAATATAAGGACGCCGCGCCAAGTTCACAACGTGCGACGCGTGCGCGTTGCCGCCCACCAATCGAAAAAGCTCTTGTTTACAATATTAAGAGGCGCAGCATCCTACCGGAGCCGATCGCCGGCCAGACGCCATTCGCGCCAAACTAGAATACACGCATTCAATACCATCTCCTTCAGCTTCCATCCATATAATAAATGAAAAATTATATCAAAACCATTTCATAATTTAAATGTATTTTTAATGTTATTTAATCAAAGAAAAGATTCTTAACGAAAATAGTTAAAAACTTTATTAGGTTTTCTATAGGTCAAATAAAATATCGCTTGAACTTTGTCGCCTTCAGAGTATTATTTTTATAGAATTTATTGGTTGAGTTCTAGGTTCCAGGCGACGATGCGGATGACCTACAGCTTCGCAATCGCTATGGACGGTTCATCGAGAAGATGAAGGGGTGTGCAAGTACCTATAGTGGCGCGTGTTCGCGGGTCTGCAAGTAACGAGGCTAACGTGTGTAAAACCTACACGGGTGGTTCGTCCCGCTTTCGTGGTCTATATTTATACTAAGGGCAAGCCGAACGCTCAATGGGACGGCAATTCACGCCTTTCACACTTCAAATAGATGTTTTATACTTTGAACATTGGGGTGCGAACTTACCTGCGACCGTAATAAGGTCAGTAATTCATTTTAGACGTTTTGGATGACAAGACAAAGTCTGTATCTTATTTTATCATCAAAGGTGGTGAATAGGTAACTACGGCCCATGTGAGCTAAAAGATTGATAACTACTACACTTAGAATTAGGGGCCTCATTGTGGTTGATGGATTTCAATAATCTATCTACGGATGGTTTTGCTTACGAGGCGTTGAATTAAGACATTTTTGCCGTGTGAAATATTAATACTGAGAAGCTCATTGGCGGTGTTGATTCGAGCGCTCTGCTTTCGATTTCGAAAACAAAGTAACTTTCGCAATGATTGGTCCCAATATCTTCATTATCATCAATAAAATTTTGTCGAACTTCTTAAGTTAGGTTTAGTCATTGTTCCGGTTTGTAAAGGCAAATCGCCAACCGTTTTGTTTTATGAACTCGCAGTGCACGCAATACTATGCCAGCTTGGTCGTGTTTGTGATCTGAACTGTGTTTCTGCCAGAAAGAAGAATTTTGCTAGGCATTGGGTAGCATAAAGTTGTAAATTAAATTCAAATTTTTGGTCATATATTTATTTATCACGACAACTGTAAGCCGCTCACTAGTTCCTGGTCTAAACTTAGGCAGATTTTCATAATTGATTGGTGACAAGAGGACGACGTCGGATTTCCTTCCAATCCTTTATTTATGTAGGTCCATTTGATGCAGCCGATAATTAGAGGATATTGTCATTTTATCAAGGATAAAACTCAAGTTTTTTGCATTTCTTTGTCCAACTGTATTCCTTCGTGATTAATACGAATAATTTAAGTTCCACCTGAAAATCTTCCTCTTTTTGTCAATTGGCGGCGCCCTTATGGATTCCGCCTTTTGAGATTTGAGAACTTAATATTTAAAGACGTGTCAATGTCAAATATTTGTATACGTTTACTAGTTAACCCAGTGAAGTTTGGTACACCTAAACTCTGCCTCTGTCGCCATCTATCAAAAATTAACTAAATTAGAGATGTAAGAAATGCGTATTGAAAAGCACTTCTGTATAAGATATTCCATAATAAATTACCGAAATATTTTTTTTAGCTTTCCTTTAGGATTTTCCCTGTTTTTTAAAATATTTTTAAACCACCCCCAAAATAAACATAACAAAACACAAATCAACTATTGACTTTTGACAGTGCAGATACGCAGACCTTACCTAAAGTAAATTCCAGATTCGATTAGGATTGTATAAACCTTTTTTCAATATTTTGTGTGGTAAGTAAGGGTTAAGATGGTTGACCGTTCGTACTGGCATCTGGTCTGTTTGTCGTTGGTGGCGTTGGTAAAATACTAGTATCTATTCCGCATCGTAAAAACAAGTTACACGATTTAGAAGTAAGCTTCTGAACAATTTGAAAAAATACTATTTACGATCTAAACAATAGTTAAAGAATGTTTTCTGTATCTCCTAACTTTTGTGTACAGAAAAACAATTTAATATATAAATGTATACACTTCAGGCTACAGAAAATTTGAACACAGCGTAGTAAAATTAAGACCTAGACTACATTCAACTATACAGCATAGTAACGTACCTTTTCTGGTATCGGCTACTTCAATCTTACGCTGTTTCTCCATAGCAGATAATCTTAACGTTAACACTGCTCAATAACTTATGTAGGCGTTTGTCATAGACTCATATTAATCACTTGTCGAGTAGGTATAATATTTTTATACTAGCGAGCCTAAACTCGCTAGTATGAATATATTATAACTATAATTATAATTTTTTTTATCATTACTAATAGTAATAAAAATTTCTTACATTTTAATAATAAAGAAGAATAAAATTTGGTTAATCTTTAAAGTTCTTTTAAGTTTATAGTAACTTAGGTTATTATAATTTTTTATTAATATTTATTTACGTATTTTTATTCCACAGTGCAGTTATTGGTTATCTAAACGTAAAGGAACAGCTAAATGAGTTGCTGATACAGATCTGTAAAGACGGATATTTTTTGTTAAATAAAAAATATACTTAGAGATTTCATACTTAATGATGCGAAACCTATCAGATGATGTATATCTCATGCCAGCCTATCTTAAAGTGGCTCCCTACCATAAGGAAAAGCTGTTATTTGGTATTCGTTAGTAATCAAATACTAAATAATTCTATAAAATTTATATAGAGAAATATATTATAGAAAATATAGAATATAAATACCTTATAGAAAATCTTCCTTTAAGATAATCTTCTTATTCGTTACCTATTCCAGCATTTATAAAGTATAGAAGTTCGAAAAGGCAAAAATATTGCAACTTTCCATATTATAATATACTTAAAACCGTATCCGTAGTAAAAATCGTGGTATCGATGTATAATCATTAATAAAAAGTCTTAAGAACCACGCATATATAACAGTAGATATGACTAACCTTGAATGAGTTATCACTTACATACAATAAATTCAACAGCGATTATAATTTCGCTAGCAGACGACTCACATCCATAATAATAAAGCGAATTGGGTTCTAAAATATTAAGAAACGGTGTGCAGTCACGGAAGGCACGGAGAGGCTCACTTCCGAACGCAGTCTAATTGATGTCGTCGCCCGCGCTGTCAAACAAAAATAAAAAAAATGATTGAGGAAACAAATCGACAGAAAACTTTTTTGGGATTTGATTTTAGCACTCAGAAGGTAAGCATTTTTTATATGTTCAGTACATATTGAATGAAATAATTTAATTTGTGATTTCAAATATTTATTACTGCACAATACCTGTGGATTTTAATTTATTCATTTAGACATCCAATAGGTAATTGATTAGTTTAAGATATCTGAGTAATACTGGATTTTTTTTATCCATGATTATTCTATTCACGGGATCTCGTGAATAATTTAGAATCATGCTTAAAATTAAAAATTTTAAGATTTCTGTTACTTTTTACTACTAAGGTTAAATCGTATTGCTAATTAAAATGCGGTTTATAGAAATAGGTACTAATTATTTCTTATGAATTTTCATAAGACACTGTTAAATGAAATGTAACATGAGAATTATAATATGTTTTAAATATTTAGATGATAGGTAATCTACTGTTTATTTTGTAATAACTGCTTCAAAAAACTAAAATGATATCTATAACCATGATATTATTAAATAATATTCAAAAGATGTATGGTTAAAAATATCATTATGATATTTTTAATTGATTATTGATATTTCATGAGAAGCCAGATCAAATTAAATATGTGTGCATATTTAATTTGATCTGGCTTCTTTTTAATATAAGCAATATTAGCCAATCATTAAGACATATGTGCAATTCATTTGTTTTAGTTAAAAGCGATAGTAATTGGTTCAGATTATGAAGTGCTGTATGAAGCTGAAGTTACATATGATGTGGATCTACCAGAGTTCAGGTATGCTTAACCCATCAAGCCTTGTAATCGAAATACATTAATTTTAAATGTTCCAATTTGTCTGGAAGTATATATTGACTCAATAAATCAATTTTTCACATGAATATTTTATTTCACTTTGTAATAAGTCTCTGTTAATGCCACAAGGTTAATTATTTATGATTTAAGTTCCTAATGGACGACATTTATTAATATACAAATCTCTGCTTGCATATTTGTGACTGTATATACATGAACTAAAATTTGTTGCAAGGGGATTAACTCTTTTAATATAAATGATATTGTTTAGTTACTTATAATTTTTTATACAAATATACTAAAATCCAATACAATTATTTACTTTGAAATAGTGTACCAAAAAATCTACAAGGGTTTTAGAACCACTAAAACCAGTGGGTATCTACAATATAAACAAATAAATGTTTGATAATAATACAATAATATTACAGGTATCTTTGTGTTATGTGATATCTCATCATATTTTTTTATTTACTGTAATTTTTTCTATTTTTGTCTAGGACCTCAGGTGGTGTGTTACGAGGGGAGAATGGTGAGGTGACAGCACCTCCACTACTATGGGTTAAGGCTTTGGATATGGTAATGGACCGACTGGTCGTTACTGGTGTAGATTTCTCAACTATTGAAGCATTATCTGGAGCTGCACAGGTAGGTGCTCTAGTATTTTCAGTGCCTATTCAAATGGCTGGAAATAAAAATAAATAAAACTGTTGTCGTATCTCTAACTTATTTGGACAATCAAAAGGACATCAGGGTAAATTCACTGCTGCTTCATAATGAAATCATTATAATAGCATGGATAATAATGTAACAATGGATCAAAATTTGTCAGAGAATAAGGCTATTGATGATATATTGGTACCATAAATCACTTGTAAATTTTGTTGCTTCAATATAACATTGATTATTCTACTGTGTTTTGCTCAATATGTTAATTAGTGGACTAATTACTGAATTATTATAGGATTATTTTGGTTTGATGCCATCCATCATCTTTATTGAACTAGCATCTCAATTTACATAGTTTTTGTTTATTTTACAACATGTTTTATTCATCCTTCCAAACTCTGAAGGTAATAGCAGTATTATTTCTGTTAGCAACATGGTTCGGTTTGGTGGTCCAAGGATGCGGAACAACGCTTAGGGCGGCTGGCCAGTGAACAGTTCCTCCACACGCAACTGGCAACAGCCTTCGTAGCCAATTCACCAGTCTGGATGGACTCTAGTACTACAGAGGACTGCAAAGCTTTGGAAGAAGCTGTAGGTGGTCCGGAGGTAAGAATGATCAGAGATTCACGAAATCCTTTCTCTCATCCTTAAATCGATAACAATTAGGTCGGTTTTTAATTTACATAATTTTGAAGTTAGGAACGCGACAAGAGCTCATTATAAGACCCACAGAAGTCTATATAAGTTCATATCGCACCCAATGACTATAATTTGACTTTTACCCTGATAAAATAAATTCAAAGTATGTGACCACACCCATTGTTCAATAAATTATTATTTTTAAATCTAGTAGGCACTGAATTCCAGTAAAATCGTATATAAATTTAAGCTGCAATACCATAAAGATTAGAGTATGATAAGATTGTCTTTTGACAACTTCAAAATTGACTTACAGCCGTTTTTCGTGGAAACATTTGGATGATACTGGAAATAATTTAAAAATGTTATGTACGTATAAATCCTATAAAACCTATATAAACTTAACTTACGGTGTATTAGATCAATCACATTATCAACATGCGTAGTCGCGCTCTGACGCAAGAGTAATGAGACGGACAGAGACAAAGGTTATACGGACTACGATTGGTACGCTTCTACATTATGGCGGGTGTGTGCATGAACTCGCACGCGCCTCTTTGTTGTACGTTCGCTGCATGCCATATATATTTTGTTATAGTTTTTCGATTTGAATGTATCTGTAGAAGCAAAATGTAGAAATATATTTATAGCACCAGGTGTATGAACAAATAGAAAGAATTAATCTCCTAAAAACTCAACAAAATAGTAAATTTAAAAATAGAATTTATTGCTATCAATGTGGTATATTCCGAAACAAGTTATGGCGATTCAAACCTTTTTTGGTATTGATCAAATAATTTAGTTTTTTGTTAGTTACACATGGTATAAAATAGACCAGAGTAGATATTTAGTCAACTTGGGTATTCATATATGTACACTAATTGAACGTCAATCTAAGTTCGTTATTCTGCTGGGTATCTTAAATTGAGAACAGGCAAGAAAATCGGCAAGATTTTTCCTTCCCTTTACATGTCATTGTGAATTGACTACAAATATTTAATCTACAGTAAGTTATAAAAATATAATAATTTAAAATCCTACTAGGAGCTAGCCAAGCTAACAGGATCTCGAGCATATGAGCGGTTCACCGGCAATCAGATCCGAAAGATGTTCCGTACCAAGCCGAGAGTGTACCAGGCAGCGGCGAGGATCTCGCTCGTGTCTTCCTTCGCCTGCTCGCTGTTCTTGGGCCGAGTGGCACCTATAGACCTGTCTGATGGCTCCGGAATGAACTTGCTGAATATACATACTAAGAAATGGGATAAAAATGCTTTGATGGTAAGATTAATATAGATAACTACTTCCAAACTTTGTTCACCTTATTATTATATATTTGTTATTATTGTTATTAGTTTGTTATTATTGTTTTGTTATTATTATAGCATAGCGTCAGTTTCAAGATTTCCAATACGAAATTACTTTTTAATTATAAAAATAATATCCCATTATTTTAGTTTAAATCTACCCCTTTATTACAGCGAACAAAACAAAAATCAACTACTCAAATCTGTCATGCCGTTTTAAAATTAAACGAAACTAATGAACTACTTATCATTTTCAAATATGTGTATGTAGATTTCATAGCTACTTTGTATCGGAAGAAAATTAAGACTTTCTTTTGTTGTCGCCAGCATTCGTCCAAGATCGGTAAAAACTGGCCAGTGTTTCTTCTTTCCTTGATTATCGAAAAAGTTCGCAAATTAGCAAAGCCTTTTCTGATGATAAGCGGTAATCGTAGCCGCTTGTGTTGTTATTTATATATTTGGACTATTAAGGCTTTATTTTGTTATTGAAAACAACTTTTGTGACCCGTCAACCATTAAAAGACCGTGTATCACCACAATTATATGTTAATGCAAATTCTTCATTTGGGCACTTTGTATAAATTTTGAGGCCTTCCCAAACTCGAATCTTATTTTCATTTGTTGTTGTCTCCTTACCAGATGAGAGCTTGATATGTGATATACGAGAAGTGTATTACGGTCAATGTTCACAGTTAATTGACAGAAAATTCCAATCACAACACAATATAATATTATGTTGTGTACAGGTATGCGGCGATGAAACCCTAGAAAGTAAACTAGGTGAGCCAGTCCCTTCAGCGACAGACTTGGGCCCCATCTCGCACTACTTCGTGGACCGCTATGGGTTCAAATTCGACTGTCGCGTCGTCGCCTTCACCGGAGACAACTGTTCCGCGCTTGCTGGTAATATTTTGGACGTGAAGTCTAAATCTTATAAATTATTGCAACGAATTATAAATTTTGCGAGGTAACATTATGATAACTTGCTGATTTTCATTGCACCCAATCTGTGAAGTACCCACATAAAAGATTTTCACTGATCAAATCTGTTATCAAACAAAATGGCAAAGTATAGTATAGATATTTACTATGATGATGACGTCACGAATGTAAGTGAAATGGCGACTAATAGATGGGTTTTAAACTTAAATTAAAACAATATTAAAAATTGGTAAAATCACATTGTTATTTTTATAATACACTAATATTGTATTTCAATTATCTATCAATGGATGGATTTGCTTAAAGGCGTGGAATTTTGATAATTTAATTATTTATTTATTTACACATCAATGGTTGTAATGATACTTACATGAAAACAATAGAGTTTAATGGTAATTCATAATTGTTTAATTTATCTAAATTCAAAGTAAAAAGTTATTTATTAGTATTGACTAATATGCAGTGCTCACGATAGCGTCACTTGTACACGTAAAGAAGTATACGCCAATGTTTTATCTATAGTTGGGCACTTGACCTTACAATTTACAATAACTATCAATTATTTATCGAGCGAACAAATCATTAAATAACTTTTACTACTGTAGAAATAATCTTGATCAAATAAAATATTTCAAGTGGGTGCATCAATATGAAAGCCATTAAATTCTGTTTAACGATAAGATATTGCGTGTTAAGATTCTTGTAATATTGAAACGGTTGTAAAATGGTGTTTGATGATTCTTATCGTTCTCTACGGTACTTGATAACTACTTGATACGAGTAAGTGAATATTGAAGATATATTTTACGTCAGTTTAAATGGGGTCTATGAAAAGAGTTTCTATAGTAGTTATCTATTTTGGTAGCTAATTAACAAACGAATTTTTAATTAATGTCCCACTTCTGAGCATAGACACGAGAGAAACCTCTCGTGTCTATGCTTCGAGTGGAGTTTTGACCAACGAAACAACTACAGCAGGATACAAATTTGAATTCACCCACCCAGCAAGCAATCATGGCGAAAATTATTTTTACTATCGAAACCAGAGAGCTTCGAAATTCTACGCCAAACCATAACCTCACCATTACCTCATCTACCTCAAGATTTGTATACTTAAGTATTTTTAGTTACCGAATGTATTAAATTGCCTAGTCGTTATCAGTCTCCATTAAATTTATTGCGATTATTTTTGATAAACTTCAGCACTGTAACAAATATTTGTATAATGTCAATTGATAAAAGTTCTAATACTATATTTTTACGCTAGTTTAGGGTGTCTGTGGACTGTATTTTCGGACAGAAGCGGTAACAAAGAAACCACGTCTTAACACAACACCAGTATAGTGACAACTTAACAGAGATAAATAATATAGTATCAAAAATATATTAAAATGTAAATTGACATAGGTGCCTAACAGGCTAAATACAAAATTCCTAGCGTTCCTAGTTTTTAAGTAAAAATAAACTACAGCCACTCTTAAAAATAATAAACATTTGCAGAGATATCAGTAGTCGAATGTTGAATAAATTATCTGATTATTTATTAAGCAATAAAAGTAGTTTAAAACAAATATATTCCCTACTCTATATATATATATCCATAATATTCGGGAATTCCCCTCAGGCAGTAAGGCTTAAGAAATATTATGCCAGCTATGTAAAAGAGCTCATGGCTTTTCTGTCGTGAAGAATATACTAAGTTGTACAAATTATGGCATCCTAATTGCTATTTTATAATACTTTTAATTCAATTTAATTTATGCCGATTAATTTTTGTGACTAAACGCGTTTTTGACATTCGATTCATTGACACAATTCGATAAAGTAAAGAGAGTTATGTACAATTCTTACAAAAACGCATTATTCTGAAAAAAAAGAAAGTATCGTACATAATCCAATAAATAACAGTAAAATATACAAAAACAATATACTTCAATTTCACTTGTAGGGAATGTGTGTGGGATTGAGTAAAAAGTACTTCTTTTATACCAACTTATATTTAGGGAGATGTGTAATAAGTTAATTAATCTGTGGGTTTTTAATAGACAGACCATTCACATAAGTTGGACTTATTTTATTAGTTTTTAACATCATATAATACTGTGTATTACATTAGTACCGCTTTCGTCAGGGCTCCGCCTCAAGTCCGGGTGGGTGGGCCTGAGCCTCGGCACCAGCGACACCTTACTCCTTGGTCTGCAAACCCCAGCGGCCCCACTCGCAGGTCACGTGCTCGTGGGTCCTACACCTAAGGCGCCGTATATGGCGCTGCTGTGCTTCTCAAACGGCTCGCTGACCAGGCAGAACCACAGGGATAGACTAGTTGGACCAAGCTGGGATGCCTTCAATGACTTGCTCCGGGCTACTGTTAGAGGGAATATGGGGTATATGGGTGAGAATGAGAATGTTGTAATTATTATCTAATCCTTGTTTTTGGTAAATGAATAACTTCATACTTGCTCGCTTATTTTATTTTTCTCTGTGTTCTTGAAGGCAGCCAGTGGCATGAAAGTTATTAACACCTCTTTTATGTCAATTTTTTAAAAATTATTATTATCTCTTCACTTTAGAATTTCAATGTCCCAAAAGTATTGAGTAACTTCATTGATATAACTGATGACTGACGACATTTAGCGAGAAAATTTGTACTATTTAAAATTTAAATTTACTTTTTAAACGAGTTTCCATCTAGATCAACTGGACTGACAGTGTGGATTCATAGTATGTATAGATAGATATTAATAAACCTCGTTTTGATGCGTACACGGTGTTCGCTCAGTATATGTTGATTCATCAATGTTACCTGTTAGGGATATACTACGACAACCCCGAGATCGTGCCGCGCGCGCAAGCCGGCCGCTGGGTGGTGGAGAGCGCGGGGCGGCCGGTGGAGCGCGCGGCGCCGCAGTTTGAGGCGCGCGCCTTGCTCGAGGGGCAGGCGCTCGCTCGCCGGGCGCACGCCGCCGACCTGGGCTGTACGCTGGGTCAGTGCACTATAGGCTGAGTGAATGCACTGTAGGCTGGGTGATTGTAACTACCAGTTCCATTCATTCATTTGAAGGCTAAGTTCATATATTAAACAACATTTTATGATTTCATTCTCATTTACTTATTATTTCATCGCAATCATAATCATAACATTCCATTTTGGTATCATTTTATCATAATTGCTTACTTTCCATTTTACACATTCCATATTCAAAAATGTTCTCGTAAGTCATTAACAAAATAGCGGGGCCTACCATTAGTCGCCAAAAACTCCATGGGGCAAAAGGCTACATTGCAATAGTATCCTGGAGTCATAAATAATGAGAAAACTACATTAATGAAGATATGACTTAAAGGTCTTAGTTACCAGGCCAAATAATTGGAAAAAAACCAGTAACTACTATGATTGAAAACCTTAAAATCTAACTATTTTAAATAAACTGTAAATGAAGAGAAAACCCCTTCTTTTTCAGATCAAGACCACCGATAGATTTAAGAATGACTGGCAATAAAGACATTCAATATTTTTTCTTCAGTTTGTTGTATTGTACTCATGAACTAACACACTAAAATTATCATTAGACGAGTCGTCTCGCCTGATCGCGACAGGCGGCGCGTCCGTCAACAAGGAACTGCTGCAGATATTCGCTGACGTGTTCAACACACCCGTCTACGTACAGGTAAACCAATTGAGGCGTATTTTCACTTGCTATAAAGTTCTCAATTTTCATCTAAAAATAAATTTTCCTAGAAAAGAAAAATACATTTTTTTCGTAAACTCATACGTTATTATAAAGATTGATTTCATCAGGAACAACACGCGAATGCCGCTTTACTAGGCGCCGCATTCCGAGCTGCAGACGTGTGGAGTATGGACGCTGCCGAACAACTCCCAGGTAATAAATGATAAACTTCATACCAAACTTAATTAAATACTTATTTTCCTTTAGCAAAACGTGCAAATTTTGCAATTTTGGTTTTCTTTTATCAAGTATCGACTGTAGTAAGTCAAGAGCAAACTGTACTTGGCGCCACTTCTTACAGCATTAAAAGCAACAAAAAGGTTTCTAACGGTTCATTTCGAAATAGAGTCTCCGTAAAAATCTTTTAAACTAAACATGTAGCTTTTTTAGGGGTGTAATAAATCTATTTTCCTATTGATATTCCAGGCGCAGAACCAAAATTGACGCCAGTAGTGACCCCATACCCTGACCATGATAAGATCTACGAGCCCATGTTACTCCGCTACAGGGAAATCATTAAGACCATACCTAAATTGGATGTGGAGAAATAACAATACTTTTTACTCAAAAAACATTGATAATGACTTGGTAAATAACAACAATTCATCACTAGACACCTTGACACTGTAAATTAAATTATTACTATTCGTACATACTCAATGGGGTCAAAATAAGAATATAATGGATCCGTCAGCAAATGTAACGTCATAGACAATAAACTAACTATACATCTATAATGCAACAAACTATACAGTGACTACATATGATATGCCAAAAACAATAAAAATGGCATTTGTTTCTTCTCATTGCAATAAGAGTTACCACTATTAATTAATTTTAAAAATACTTTCTGCAAATGAAATGAGTTCAATGCTTCCCGTTAATACATAAACAAGAAAAAGCTGACAGGTTATATAACAATAGTTATATACCATATGTTTTCAACATACATCCAGAAACATAGGGCCTAATTTTGAAGAGCATTGCATCTCATTCTGTGAAACAAAAATGATCACTGGCATGTCAGGTAAACGTCTAGTAAGCACCATTTTAAATTTCCCATGGTTCCTTTATAATTGTATAAATTTAGGTAATTTGACAGTTCTTATTCTTGCTATCCTTTTTCTATAACTTAACGAGGAAGCGGGTAACACTGACCTTCAATTTAATTTGAGTGTGGAGACAGATATATATATATGTATATGAAATGCACTCTTGAAATGTAAGTGAAGAAGGGATTGTACTGTACTCGATTTTGGTTTTTCAATTCAACTACAAAAACAAAACATTATTTACACAAAACAATGTGATCTTTGCTAATTTATCACTTAGTATTTATTACTTCCATTAAAATACTAATAATGACAAATATTATTTTATTTTTATAATCAACTTTATTGTATAACAAGCTCAATAATTCAATGTATAGATATTTCTATATTATTTATTAAATAAGCTCACATTCCTGGTAAGCTTTATGTGCCTTATGGCGTAGTTATGTATTTAAATATTAATCGATCAATATTAAGTTTTCATTGAATCTATTAGATAATGTGATGATTTAGATTATGTTATATAATATTTTGGATTGTTATGTATTTACTTTTGTTTATTATTTATTTAATGAGGTCTCGTATTTAAGAAATTAAAATGCATGGTAAAGACTATAAAACTGTTCAGTCATTAAATACTAAATAAAGTAGACTAATTATACCAAACATTGGACCTGATTAGTTCATGATCTCTTATCAATGCACGTTAAATATTAAATAGTTACGAATTTAGAAAAGTGTTTCTTTCTAATCTTATTAAGCCATAACAATTATCCATGATTCTGTGGAAGGTATTAAATGCTCAGATTATTGTTTATCCTGTCTTGAGTCTTGATTTGGAGAGAGATTTGGCCCAAATTTTGTGTGTATTTAAGCAATATCTTTTCTTCAATATCGGGACCTTCTACATGATTTTTGAGTTATGTATAGGGCTGGTTAAATAACATTATTGTGCAATATATTTAAAAATTATACATTCCTATATATAGAACTTTTTTATTGATTTGCTAATCGCATATTGTTATATTTTTTACACTTTTATTAAAATGTTTCGCTAAATAAAACTTGTTTTATTCTCTAACTTACAAGTGCTAAGTGTAAAGGCTAGGTAAAATAATACAAAATACAGATTTCAATAGTATAATTTTAGAATTCAGTGTCCTTAGATACATATCACATAGTATTTGCTGATTGAACTTCTTCCCATTAAATTCAAGAGAAATGCACACCTATTTCATTGTATTATATTATTGTTTGATAAAACAATATATTTACTTATATTATATAATTTGAAAAATAGGTGTTATATGTCACGATACCCGTTATTGGTAGAAAGATATGATAAAAAATTAACTTTATTTTATGTTTTATTTCTTAGTTGTCTCTGTACTAGTAGTGATAGACTTACGTCACTATAACATCGCGTAGTTCACAAATACAGATTATTTCTTCCGTCCTCCTCTCTCCTTGACCTGAAGGTGAACGACTGCGCCGGGCGGCACATTGTAGTACGCCAACGAATTTGTGTCTTTGAAGAATAAACCCTGGAAATATTATATTAAATTGGCTTGTTTGGTAATTCTGGTTTCAGTTACGTTACGATGTATTTTAATGTATTAAGCATACACAGACAGACGTTAGAATATGCCACATCCTTATATAAAAATATAAGGCTATATATATATATCTTAATAAACCCAATAGACACTTTACAGTATTTATGGCTAAATACTGCTTTGTCTTCAGATGTACACTAATGTGACATGCAATAAATTTGGACAATACGGCTCACACCGATTTTAATTAATACAAAATGTAATTTTGCAAACTAATGCAATAGTTGTTTACATGGTGTAAAATTTGAGGTTTTTATGGAAAAACTCATCAAAATATCCTCAGATGTAGTTATGTGACATACACCTGAATTTCAATATTTGACATGCCAAAGAAACGGAAATATATATATACAAGACATGACTGTACGGGTTAGATGTAAGGGTTAGATTCTTTAGCAGTTCCATTAACAAAGAAAATTCTGAAAAATGTATTGAAGAGATAACCTGTGTGTGTTTTTACCTCATAGTGCAGCTTCTGCTTGGCGGTGGGCATGTTGGTGGCCCGCTGCAGTATGCCCTTGAGGTCGGCAGCGCTGGTGGACAGAGTCAGACTTAGCGGCAGAGCGCGCCCGTCCAGCCGCCACTCGGACCTCTCCGGCAAGGATGGCAACATCACCTGCGCAACATAAAGGAAATATGTATTCGCCAAAGGATTTGTATTCAAAAATAAATTATTATTTTTTCTATTTCAAAGTAATATATCATACTGGCTTCCATCGTCATTACTGTCCCCCAAAAGTATCCTAGAAAACCCGCTACAAAAGTTTCTCGCCGAATTTCGAACAGGTTCAATGGAACATCACCTGAACGATGTATTTTTAACGTATCAAAAACCATTTTAAATCAACTTTATTCAATTTGTCTGGTCTTGATAGCAATTAGTTATTCTCATCCATTTCCAATAGGTTGCTTTATTCGGTAATCTCATAATTACATAAGAAATTTATTATGACATATTTTGATGTACATTTTTTTTTCTGTATGCTTATTTAAGCGACATCTTGTGTTATAAAATGATGCAGATGCTGTTAAAGATAAAGTGATTCCTGGATAGGAAACAACGTTAAGGAATCTTGGTGTAGCGCGCTTGCATCTTCGGCTTTATCATCACTACTCATAAGGTGGAATGAAGGCAAGAACAATCCCGTTAGGTATAAAAAAAGGAATAGGTTATGATGAGCTAGTCTAAGCTTTTAGGTAGTAGAAACCGGGAAAAAAGTTCAGTTAACAGCATAGAAGATAAGGAGCACCCACATGGCCAAGGAGGTCTCTTAATTTTAAATTTGGGACAATATACTGTTACAAATCACATATTACTAACTAATACTATTATGCATATTCTCTTGAGCAGTATATCACAGCTTTTAAAAAAGACTACCTGCTCCACACGGCTTCCACGATGAGTACATAACACAAATAACTTTAATATGAATGTGATCTCCTGTAATGTTTCATCTACCTTCTCCAGTCTGAAATCCTGTTAAGTCAAAAACAGTACCTGCAGCGGCACCGGCCCAGGGTGTCTCGCCATCCAAGAGGCTTCAGGCTCGAGCGCGTCTTCTGTCCGCGAGCGCTTGGCGAGCGGGGCGTCGTCGTCGTCGGGGGCGCTGAACCCGAACGACGGAGCTCCCACCGCGCTGACGCCCACCGGCGTCGGTATCAGCGGCGGGCGAGGACCCATTGGCGGGAGGACCTTGGAACATAGCATATGGTCTTATAAACCAAGTTTTCATGACTTTTTATTTTGTAAGTCACACAGGGTTACAGGTTAAATCGACAGGTTAACTCCTCTTACAAGTTGTAGGTGTCATCATTCCTAACTTATTTGTCTATGAAACATTATATCCACAACTTAACAGTTCTCTATATATTGGACTTTTCTAGTTTCTTTAAAGAAAATAGGGTTTTTTTTGTCATGTTGCCTATATTGTTTTAGTTTTTTGTCTGTAATTTATATTTGCAATTTTTGTGTAGTCTATAAGATGCTTTATTAAGTACAGTTATTTTTTACTTCTACCTTTCATCAAAGTTTTTTCTATAAATTCTGATAAAATAGCTTCCTTGTTATAGCCGTAACTTGTTATAATTTTTTGGATAGTCATAGTCAAATCAGTCCGAAATGAAGGAATCTATAACCTCTTAATGGATATAGGTCCACATAACATGTCAAAACGATATAACAAAACACAAAAGGGAAGAAAACATGTTCAAGGGCAAGCTTATCTCAAAAAAGGTTCTCTTCTTACCAATACTAGCCTTAATTTTATTATACATACCAGGGATATTGTAAGCATTTAATTCTATTTATAATCAATAAATATTTCGTACTCTATCACTTTCCATATATTGGCACCGATTTTGTCGCAATAAATTTTCTCGATGTAAACATTTACAGTTACCATGAGTGGTGGCAGCGGCTGCAGTAGCACAGCGGTGGGAGGTTGCGGGGGCGCGGGGGGCTGAAGGGGTGCGGGGGGCGCGCGGGGGACCGGAGGGCGCGGGGGCGGCGCGCGCCCGGACACCGGCTTGGGGCCAATTTTCTCTTTCTCTTCGTCCGGAAGTAAACCTTTGACCTGCAACAGACGGGTAAGCAATCAGCAAACAATATGAAATAAGGCATAAAGTCGTCCACATCCGCGAGTGACTCACCTTGTGTATCTGCTGTATCTGGTCCTCGAGCGTGATGTGTGCGCGAGCGGCGCGCGTGGCGGCCTCCACGCTGGACGTGTGGCCATCCCACGTGACCCTGTCGTCGCGTCTCTTCTCTTCCTCGCCAATCTTCTTGCCGATCGCCGTCTCCTCGTCGCCCACACCGAAGATATCGGTACGACGTTCTGCGAGCTATAAAAATAGGAACACTCATAAAAATACTCTTTTTATTTTTAAACCCATACAGAGTTTTTATTTAAATCTAACAAATTCAGAATAAAGATAATCACAAGTAATTCGTAGCATCTCATGCTATTAATTTGTATATCAAATACAGTCTGTTTTGCATTAGATATGCGTCAAAATGGTGATATTTGTTCCTTGAATAAAGTTATATAGAGAGATGTGTTAGGCTGTTATTTGTCGCGACGTACCTGCTTGAGCGAGGCCTCGATGGCGGCGCCGGGCGCGAGCGCCTCGTCGCGGTCGGTGCGCTCGGCGGCGGCGCGGTCCCGCTGCTCCAGCCAGCGCGGGTCCAGAAGCCCGATGCGCACGTGGTCGGCCACCTTGTTGGCCGGGATCTTCTCGCCAGTGATTGGAGACACCAGCCATTCCTCGCCGACGGCCGCGGGCGGTGGACGAGCGCGTTTCGGATCGTACTTTTTCACGACAACACGATCTGGACGTGGCGGCAACGGAGCTTCCTCGCCGGCTGTCGGCATCGGACGGTCCTCCTCATCTGAAGAACTGTCCTCTTCCATGTCCTGCACGCGGTTGTCGTCTGGCCTCTGTTGCTGTGTCCTGTCCTCCATCTCGTCGAGGTCGTCGTCTGATTCCGACTCCGACTCTGATTCCAGCTGCATCTCGGTGTCATCGTCGTCCTGTCCCGTTGTGATTTCTTCTCCACGTTCCTGCGCAAGCACGCGTGCGCCCACTTCGAGAGGCGTGGTCGGAGGCGGGAAGTCACCAGGTTCACCAGCTGGATAGTCCACAGTTTCGACAACGACAAAGTCGTGCCAATCTATGGAAGCATAGGCCAGCCGTTCTTTCTCAATGCGGGCTTCGTCCGCGGCTCGACGACGCGCCTGGTGGGAGTGCCACGCCGCACGCCCGCGAGCTTGTTCTAACACCCCACTGCGGACTTCGGATCCTAATTTGTTCACTAGCTCTTTTGGTGGCAGCAGCACTTTGGTATATTGCTCGAGGAGCCGCGTAAAGTACTGAAAGAGAGAATGTTGTGGCCTCAGAAAGTCAAACTGGTGGTTACGCTCCTCTTTCTTCATAAGATCAGTCAAGAACTGCCGCCCGTTTCTGGCTACAAACTGTGCAGTCAATTTGACAATATCGAGCTCGAGTGCTGATATGGAGGGTGGATCCGCAATGAACTCAAAGTCTGGGGGAGGATCACGCGGTGGAGGCAGCTCGGCGGGTGCTGCAGCCTTCAGTAGTTCCTGTTGGCGAGCCACAGTAGCTGGCGCCAAGCCTGGCCGCGTGAGGGGCGGGCCCAGTGGGCCTCCCAGAGATAAGTCTACACCTATGAGGAATATAACATTGGTAAATGTATATACAATGTATTTTAATAATTAAAATAAAAAATGTGCATTACAAGAAAAGTTATTTTTTCTGATGAAATGTTATTAAATTATTTTATTCATGGTGCTAATTACAAAAATATAATACTAGATTACATGAACTGATAATTGATAATTTCAAATTACAATTTAGAATTCAATATAGAATAAATATTCTAAAAACTTAACACTATTTTACATTTCAGGAACAGCAGATAAGAAAAAAAATGGAGAAAATTCTTTGTAATTTTTTTGCAACATGATGCTTCAGATTTATGCAATATTTGACTAAACAACTTCAAGATATAAACTATTTATCTTTATGGAACTATAAATTGCACTGAGACAATAGAAACATTAAACAATAAATCATTGCCCATTACAAAATCTAAATCTCAGCTTGGAAAAAGTTCCTGTAGATCTCTCTTAAGCACTCTGCTTTTAATAACGAAAATAAAACAACTTTCACTATGATTATTCCCTAGATGGGTCAACCAAAATTTGTATCTCAAGATCCTCCATGCTTTAGAAGGCATATTATGCAGTTGGTCCCGGTTGTTACGTCGCCTGCTATCACCCACCAACCCGCATTGGGCCAGTATGGTAGTGTAATTTTGTTTGTTTTGATGTTTTTGTACATTGTACAGAATTTTAATTACAAGATAATACACATGTAGTACATACCTTTTCCTTCCCTGATTTCCTTGACTTTGTGCTGGTAATAGGCATGGTAAGGGTCTCCTGAATTCAAGAAATTAAACTTCGGGTTTCCAAGTTCATTCTGCCGAATACGAGCTTCGAATTCGGGCCCATTACGAGCCACAAAACTGGCAGTCTTATCAACAATGTCTAAGTAAAATTGTTAAAGAAATATTATGTGAATGAAAACTTCTGTTTAATAGAATTTGTTAACAATTAAATCGTGGTCATATACTACTAATAAAAGAATAGATACAGATACTTACCAATTAAAACTCAAGGATTCTTAATTCAAGTTTATTCATTAAAATCTTCCTTTAGATACTATATATGATTCATTCCTGCCATTTGTCTATTACTATTTCCTGCATTTCTACTTACAGCATATTGATGATCAAAACACTTTAATGGTACATTGTAATAAATTGTTTTAGTAAAATAACTAGTAAGCAAAGATTAGTATAGTATGCACATAATGGGAAATATTATGACTATCTATAATAATCATGTCATCTTACATATTATTTTATTTGTTTATCTTTCTTTATAAATAAAAATGAAATTTGTGTATGAGCATAACTTCCGAATGATTTCAACACCATTTTCACTTTTTTTTGGTTGTGATTGTTAGTGCAAAGATAATATAAAAATAGTTTTTGAATTTGAGTATATATGCCAATGCAAAATTGGGAAGGCAGTGTGTAGTATAATGTATATGAAAGTTTTAATACAGAGGACAGCTTTTAAAAATAGTTACATATGGTTGTTTACACAAATTGAAAATCATGAAAGCTAGTGTCTTGAAACTCACCTTGCGCTATATTTTTTAAAGAAAAGGATACTCCTGACTTCAGGTGGTGGATAAATAATTCCAATTACTGGAGGCGGCGGTGCTTGGGGCTCTTCAGGTGGGCCTTCTTGCGGCTGACCCGGAGCGGCCATCACATCAATTGACGGCATTTTTTAATATTACTAATTATTTGTCACTAAATTAAACTATTTTACATCTATTAAATATAAATAAGCACCTTTAAAACGTTGAAAGTATAAGCAAACACACGCGACCACAAATTTGCACAAATTACAAGCCTCTTATTGAAATGTCAAAACCGATTGCATAGGAAAGGCAAAGAAATTCATACATGATACGGCCAATATTTATTTTTATTAAAATACGAGACCGAAAATGCACACATATTCGTTACCTAGTCGGATTATTGATGTTTTTATATTCCATTAACTAGAAAAACAAGAAATCTTGTGCCCACCAGTGGGACGTATATAGGCAATTGATAAAGCAGAAAAAGCAGCACTCAACGTTGCTTCCAATAAAAGAAAATATGAATGGGAGGTTATTTGGAAAAATGCTACTGCTAAAAATTTCATTAATTTTAATGTTTACAAAAATATTTTCCAAATTTTTATATTTTTAACATCATCAAACTAAACTTTTTATTTTGGTAAAGAGCATGAAAACATACATAAACTAAGCAAAGAAATGAATATTGATATAGATCGTCAAAAGCAGAGAAATATAAAAATTACCTAGTTATGTTGTTTCCACACTAGTTACCTTTGAAATATTACTATAAGCAACAAAAAATTTTGTATTGTTTTGATTTCTTTCTAACGTGGTGCCTTAGACCACTCAAGCATAGTGCTCAGGCTGACTGCTTTACGGAGACCATAGTCGAAGTAAGTCGTGATTACGATCGTCATCAGATATGTCACCAGCCACAGAAGCACAGCTATCAGGAGCATCCATAAGGTAGTACTGTAATTCCAATCGTCTGAAGCGACTCGAACCCGACGAAATGGTGTAAATTTTTCCGCATTAGTGAAATCCGCCTAGGGGTTTTAAGATTAAAATTAGTCTGATATATATCATAAAAACTCTATGCAGTACGATTTCTGTGTTATGCTACAAATACCTATATATTTTGTACTAACACAAATGAGAACGATCATTTGTGAGGTTCTAAGAAGAAGTAATAAGAAGATAGCTAGAGAGGATGTTGCTTTATACTTACATGAAAAGTATCTGAAGAATTTGTTTTTAAAATTTGAGTTTGACTTGTCATTTTGAATGTGATTTGTTACCATTAAAGAAACACGCAAAACTTTCAAACTTACAAAAATAAATTAACAGAATGACATTACTGGCATAATTGTGACATTACTTGAATAATAATTATTTCTTTTATTTTATTCATAAAAATCAAAGATAACATATACTGCAAGTATCAATCTTCTTCGGTATTGCCGGCTGCGAATCGCAAATTTTCAGGAATAATGTCAATTACTAGGTATTTCTTGCAATCACCCCAATATATGCATTTATGTTGCGTAGGTTTATGTAATTGGCGTGCATTATGTATTTTTTTTATTTATTTAACAATTTATGTACAAACAAAGATAACTAAAAGGACACAACAGAATATCACAGAATTGTACAAAGGTATTGCTTATTTCTGTCTGTATTCAGCCCCATATATGGAAAAAGTGACATCGAAAGATATATATAATTTACATTATATACACACATATTGAAGAGGAGACAAAGGATACGAATGTTCCTGCGTTCCCTAATGGGAAGCTAATTCAGTCTCCTGCGGAAATCAGTCACGTGATCAAATTTACTGAGACCGAAAATGAAAGAATGACTAAATGAAAGGTTTTGTAAACGCTAATAGGACACCTAAATTCTTAACGGTGTCACAATATGGTATCGACGCAGTTTCGAAAGTTAAACGGGGAAGGGAAGGATTATCTATGGAATTACGAATAGCTCGGCTCCCTATAATAATAACTTGCGACTTAGAAGGGTATTTTGTCCACTACAGTTATTCTGTCAAATACCTACTTCTATCTCCGTCAAAGATCTTTGAAAAACAATAAAAATCGAGTTTGATTGAAATACATTTATTTATAAAATATATCTGCACAGGATATGGATTATAAATAATTTCATTTTAATTTAATTGTAAAATAGATATAACCTGTATTCATTTAGTTTTATTGGTTATGTTAACTTCTATTGGTTACTTATTTACGTTATTTCGGAAAGAAACCAGCGAGAAAGCGAATATATAAATTAATTATAATTTAAAAATTCCATGATGTAAATTAAAAAAGATAAAACATAGTTAAAATTTAAAATAATTCAGATTCCTATTAAAAATATGTTAATTTAAAAAACAGTTAAAACTACACTCAATTTTTCGAACTAAGTACGATGATAGGTAGGTAAATACGGTAATACAGACTTCTGCTTCCGGATAGCAGGCTTCCGCTATATTGAATTAAACCAATCAAACACTTTTATACTTAATCACTGCAACGGTGATCGTTTTATTGGTACAAATTACATTTCGTTTTGTATGTAATGTAGCCATGTTCGATTTAATAAATCGAATCAGATAATCAATGAAAAAACATACCTTGGTATTGACCGAATGCTCACTATATGGCGTACTCTGTTCTTGAAGCAAACCAACGCACACAAATTTACTAATTTGATGAAAGTTTCAGAAGCTAATATTCTATGTCTACAAAACTGTTATATCTGATTCGTGCACATTCAATAGATGATCCTCGTTCACTCTAAAGAAGGAATTAGTGGTAATCTGTGGTTCTTTATTGGCTTGGATTATAACTATAGCACTACGCATTGAAAACCTTTTATAAGAGCGGCTAAATTTTTTTTTCTATAAAAATAGCTAAGTAAAATAGTAAAGTAAAACCTACTTTGGTCAAAATATTTTTTAACTTTATTATTATTAAATAACGATAGTCTGCACTACAAGTAGGACTTGCGTGCGCGTGTACTAAATATCTTATCTGTGATATGTTGCAGTTTTTGAAACGTCGACGTGTTATTTAGTACCTAGTATGTTAATGTAAGCATCGTGGTGTCCGACTTCGAGTGCAGGAGGATCATGACCAGAAATTAGAGTCCGTAGAAAAGCCGCCGCATGTAGCGGGGTAGCGACGTAGGAGAGGTGCGCAGGCGGTGGCGCGGATGGCGACGCCCGCCTGCCCGCTGCCGCCAACAACCCGCTGCTGGTCAGTTGACGCCGTTGATGGTCAGGTCTTGACGTCGGTCGTACGAGGAGCGTGGCACGATTTTTTCTCTTTCCTCATTGCCCGCTAGGAAGATCGCTAGGTACTCCTGGAGAGCAAAAATAAAAAATATTTTTATTTCTAAAATATAAGTGATACTACTATGGTTTTTGTTTTATTTTATAAAATTGCAACAATAGATTTAAAAAACTTATACTCCGTTATCGATGAACTCTATAATACAACGAAACAATTGAATCCTAAACAGCCAAAATTTTAATAAAAATTCACCACCTAGAGGTACAAAACGCATTAAGTTACATTCGAACATCTATTTAATTTAATTAAGGAAATAAAATATATTTTTTTTATTCATTATAGATATGTATGTGATAGTAACATCTTATGACCTGTATAATCGATATCCAAATATAAAATAATGTTACGATTTCTAAATTTGACCGGGTTCGATTCCCGCACTGAGTCCAAGTTTTTTAAAATCTATGGATGTTACTCTTGTCACTTATATCGATGACATAGTTTATAAGAACAGACCTTCACAGACTGGCCTATACTGATCGATCACTTTATAAACACCAATAAATACAAATGAAAAACCAATGAAATCAGTAAATGGAACACCATAAGCGCGGTAATTACGCGACGGAAATTCCGTTGCGAAATCCGCACATTTCTATAACATAAATTTTGTATGAAGCTGCATGCCTTAACGAAAAAAATATCACGCGAAAATAATTTCATTAATTCATACGGTACCAACTACCAACTAAAACGAGACGCTAATACCAGGTAAGTGTTGGAGGCGAGCCGCAGCTGCTGCAGCAGCGCCGCCAACTTGGTGCGCCAGCCCTTCACTTCCGACACCGCCGAATCCACCGGCATCGTCTGTCACACATATCACAACATACAAATCTCTATATATATTGTGCAAATCAGTATCAAAATCAAAGATCTTAAATAGGGATTATTTAAAGGTTTTATAGGCACAAAGAATTCAGAAAATGTTTTATTCATTGAATTATTATATATTAAGAAATATAGTCCTTACTGTAAACTGTCTAAACTACGTATATAACCCAATTTATTATATTATTAAAGGCAGTCTATAACCAACATTCAATTGTTTTACTCATCTCCTGGCTTTCGCCCTACATAACGACCCTGCCGAAATAATTGGCGCCGCGAGCATGAGACGTTCCGTATATAGTGAGGAATATTAGTATTATTATTATTTATTTTTGCCCCTCTATTTTCATCTGTGTAACAAACAGCGTGTACGTGATTAAGACAAAGAAAATAAAATGCAAAAATATGGGAAAAACACAGTCCAAAGAGAAAAACCCTGGTCCTGCAAAATGCAGTTGGAAGTAGCCAGTCACCAGATATCGTTTCATTTTAATTTGACCACTAGTAACATTCTACTGTCTATCATCGTGTTAATAGTCTGCCTGGAGTATTGCCAATTTTAATCCTACATCGCAGACAAAATTATCATATTTTGAAAATTCGCGCACTCCTTAAGTTTTTTAAAAAGCTCATCAAATGACTTGACAGCACCTGATGGTAAGCAATAGAGGAGTCCATACGTGAAGATAGCTAGTGCAGCACTTGCATTAGCTATCAGCGATATATCAAAACTATATTACTATTTGTATCTGGCTAGTTTTTATGATATCAAAAAGGTGAAATTTCAAAAAAAGAATTAAATTAGTAAAATGTTGTTTCCCACTATTTTTCATTTGATTATTTTTTGTCAAAATGAGCAAATCGTTTGAATGATCATCACTTTACATTGGCAAACTAAGTTAGCAAAAAAGCGGGCTTTTATCATGTAAGGAATAGTAATACTTGTAAGCTTGAAGGAAATGAAACTTGGAACGCGCTCGGTTGTCTCCCTGATCAATATATTATTAGTAACATATCCATTGATTGGATAAACTTGTGTTATTATTATGACAATAACAAAAACCGTCGCCATTTGCAAATTGTAAGAATTGATTGGCTGGCTTCAATTTATTTCACACAGTAATTATCACCTTGATTAATGCATCGGCCATCGTCGATAGCTGGCGCGTGATCAAGCCCAAACCTTGACGCACGTTTCTGTAGAAAAATCAGAAGAACCATGTAATAAAAAGAGCATTATTTTTCGCATCACCTAAATCTAGCTACTAAAAGAAAATTAAAAGGAAAACTGATCAAGTGCCTGCAGATTATCGTTACGTGTATGGCTGCCATTACTGCCAATAGTGGAAACCAAGAGGAGTGACAAAAATAGGAGATAGACCAAATGGCAGACACATGTGGAACAATAAACTAGACTTCACAACTATACAGTAACGTAGGACATTTTGTGGAAATGTCTAGACTTGTGCAAGTCTAAAGTTAGTCTTATTTTGTAAGCTTGTACATTCTGCTAAAAATGCGACTCATATCAGACACTGAGACTTCTTAGGTTTGCTTTGGCTGCCTAAGTCATCAATTGTTTGACGGTTCCGTTATTTCAACTCAAAATTACATCATACACGTTCATTTACCTCACGATAGTTCCCTATTAGACCAAAAAAATAGTTGAACTTCAAAACAAATTTCACGGTAGCTTCGTGTTTCGTATTTGACTACTTCGTCTATCTCCAAAGCTTCAAGTAGCTTCTCTGATTGTCGCGGAGGATTACCTGGGCAGGTCAGTGTGGGTGTAGTTGAGCAGATGCACGAGGCGGCGAGCGGCCTCACGCGCCAGTAGCACGGCCAGTTCCTCGAATGTGGCGGGCCGCGCTTGGTTCTCAGGCTCGGGCCCGCTCAACGACGCGTACACCTCTTTCGCCTTCTGCCACGCCAGCGCTGGGTCCGTTGCCACCTAAGATCACATACGCAACGTTTGGCAATTTAATCCTAAGGAGACTGTTTCTATATTGAAGTGTGAAGTAGTGGTAAACTCAAAACATTTTTATTTTTCATACTCCCAACATAATCCAATTGGGATAACTTTTTATTCATGTGACTTCATTCTTAAATTGGTAAGGTTAGGTTTGAAATGTGAACAGTAAAATAAACAGCATGGCGAGTTTCCCTAACACCAAGAGTTGTGTTAGCTCCATGATTTCTCTGCTGCATCACACATGACACAAAAAGACTTGATTGAATAGAGCTAATGCTTTGAATTGGTACTAGAGAACGGCTGTATATATAGTTAATATTGTTTACAGTATACAACTAGATCCTATTGTAAAATGGCTCACCAGCTCGGCAACATAGACGATGACGTGTATCTGCTCCTTGATGGCCTTGGCCTCGGCGAGCGCCTGGCGCGTAAGCCTCCGCTGCAGCTTCCGGCGCAAGCGTGCGCCGTGCTGCACCGCCTGCGCCGCGCACGCTCGCCCTCCCTCGCATGACGACTCCTCGCCCGCCTCCGGGCTCGTCACTATGATCACCACTATGGTGAGAACAACGGTCACTTTCTTGCCATTACCAACTAATTATTCGACCAAAAGTCGATCCATGTAATATGTAAAAGTATTATTATCGTTCTTACTTCTTATGCCACTGTACTTAGTCTGAGTAAAACAGTGTTAATTTCACCGAATTTTGAGTGAGGTGGTGGTTAAACTTTTTAGAGCTTATCAAGGATCATACTAATACCTAATTTTGATTTTGCTTACGATGCCGAGGCGTGGATATTGTACATGTATAATCAATATTTGACGCCTCGTACATACGTCTCCGTAGATATGTACATTACTGAAACTCAGCATAAGTGATGTTTAATAATATTTGGTTTAAATTAATTATTAATGATGATACAAAAAATAAACTTTACTCAGCAATACTTGGTAATTTCAGCATTATTTTGACCACCTTCTTCGAGATAAACCGATATTGTTGTATTGGCCAAATACATGCGAGCAACGGCCGCTAAAAGCTGTAAGAAAATTTATATCTGCGTGTTTTGACTGCCAAATTTACCGTGAAATTTAAAAATGGAAACTTTTACTCCGTAGCCAAGGAGGTAATTAATCAATGTTTTTTTTTCAAAGTAGCTTGCAAATAGAAAACTGTTTATTGAAAAAAATGGAACACTTTGGCGCCTGAAAAAATAATTTGTTATCCGTTACTCATTCATTTTGTTTACATTCCTACGCTTTATTTGAGAAAATTTCTGTACAAGCTTGGAAACAACTAGGTATTGTTGGGCTAACGTGTGTGCCTCGGCTTAGCTTCGACCCATAGTTACACGTTCGTCCATCAATGGATCTTCTGCTGACCGCTGTAGTAATGTCCCATATTTAAACACTAATAAAGCTATGCGTAATCTTTATATAAATTACTTAGAATGTCTGATTTGCTCATATTATATACATTAGCAAATATTCAAAGTGGGATGACTAATGCAGTAAGAGTGGGTGATGGCCCGATATACATCCACTATCGGGTGAGAGGTCCGGGCTCAGAGTCCAGTCGCGCGAGACGGTTACGATTATTCTAATTTGTCACCACAAGCACAGACGAGCGATAACACTATATCGTAAACCATTGCAGACTGCCAATTTAAAATAGCTCGACATCTTGTGTAAGCATTACTCAAACTGAATGAAATAACGTGCGTGGTTGATTCAATATAGAATCAATATAGAAATGGCAATCTTGATTTTAAATTAATCCTAAAGGAAATTATATACGTACTAAGTTCAAAAGCAGTCACTTAGAAATTAATGATAATTTTTTTTGGAGCATTCGTTTCATGATCATGCTTGTCAAACGCTAACTGCTTGCCTTCAACATTGACATAGGAGTCGCTAGTCGATTAGCGGATTCAAAGCTTTTGTTTCGGTCCAAACGTTCTCTATATGTATTCCTCAATTAATTTATTTAGTCTTAATTTAAATTACACATTTTTGGTAACTATATCGAGTTCTGTATGGCACTCCCATCAAACAAAATAAATGTAATAATTGCCAGTATAAAATACTGTTCATTTTTGACTGATTTAAAGTATTCTTTATATTCTTCAATCTTGACTTTCATAAGATAAGATAAGATAAATTGAAAAAGAAAGAAAGTAATCTTAAGTAGATCACTTTTTCTTTTATTGAATAAATGGATTTATTTTCACTTCTTTTTTTTTTCTGTTTACAAATGGCTCACACTGTTACAATAAATATTTTAAGCTCCAAGTAAGTATATGTTTGTTGACTAGCCTTACTCGAATAAGGGAACTGTTTCATCATGACGGGTATTCCTTTAAGTGAGGAATATCTTTTCTATTTCTATAAAATTAATTTGTTTTTACAAGGACATCCATTTAATAACCTGTCTGACTACACTGAGAATTATTTTAGTGACTTGTAATAAATCGTTTATTCGCTATTGCTAGTTGGCACTTAATTTTGACTTACAGAAAAGTTGACACTTGGAAGTAATGAAATGATGTGATACAAGTAATTTTGTAAATTGATTTAATTGAATAAATTAAATTAAACAAAATATAAACCATAAATATATCTGATATTAAAATAATTGTTTCTATCATTTTTATTAAGTTTGAATATTGTTAAAAGTGTTTGTTTGTACATTTATGTGGGCATAATTATTATAGTACACGGTAATATAGTGACATAGAGGAACTAATTAGCAAACGGGTAGATAAAGTTAATTAGAGTTTGAGGCAGACGCCGGGAGCAGTGCTCAGTGCACTAAGTTATCGAACATGACCTTGTTTTATTAAATAATTACAGAATCAATCTGGTTATTTGAATTCAGCGGATATTGAAATTGCAAATCTATATCAGATTTAAATTTATTACTATTACCTAAATATCGCTCTTCTTTTGACTGTAACTAGTTTTGATGGTGAACAAGAATGATTTCGTATAAGGGATAGCTGTTAACTCTGTGGAGTCGCGTAGACAATACTATGATATAGCCATAGACGTCTCATAGATAATATATTCTCCGAAACTCACAAATTCTTTCATCTATAATACATAGACAGACTATCAAACATAGACTGCAAGATGATCCAGTTTTAATATTCATTATCTAGTTGTAATGCCTTTTTTCTAAGCAAAACTCCTCTACGCAGGTGGAACTGGACAGAATCTAGTTTCTTCTGTAATTCTTATGTTTACTAAATGTTATATGTATATGTTTACTAAAAATTGAATTTTAGAATTAGCACTAACATAGCAGAGTATTTTTTCTATACGGTTTTTCTTTTCTATGCGTCCGTTGCTCTCATGTATTTGGCCAATACAACAATATCGGTTAGCACGATTCTTATAGCAAGAAGAGAAAATACATAATACTCGCACGTGTAGTCTCTTGCACGATATGTTTTCAAACCCTGTGATGATATGGAATGCAAGCCGATCTAATTAGGACATGGTCTAAAGGACTCGCATCCAGGCCAGTAAAGAAAAAAAAAGTCAACGGCTTATATGTATATACGTGGGCACAGGCGTACACAAGAGAAGCCCGAGGAGCTTGGGCAAACACTCAAGCTGCCCCAATGCGGTAGTTGACAGTGGTTGTCGTAACAACCGAGACCACCGTCGTAACATGCCTTACACAGGACGATATAGCTTGAGTATACAAATTTTGACTAACTCTTTCGAAACTAACTATGGGGAAAGTTGTTATCTTCGTAATCAGAACCACCCTAGTGTAAATAACAATTGTATTAAACGTCTGGATCGTTTGTCTTCAACTGTCAAGTCGTATAAAAATGACAGAAGCGCTTCTGTTGTGAAGTATTGGTAACTAGTGTTAAGACATTATCATCAAAACCCCTCGATACGATTGAAACTTACTAGTGATAGATTATACCAGTGTTGTTTTTACTTAATAATATACTTACACTAGGAGTACAGAACTATATATAGTATATAGTAACTGTATGTAGTTCTGTAGCTCGATGCCGACTATGAAACAATACTGACCGTCAGTAACATCCTGGTTGTCGGGAGGCAGGTACTTGTCGACGTATTTATCGGCAGTGGAGAGGGCGCGGTCCAGAGCTGTGGCCGTCACCGCGGTCACGCGGGAGTCCAGCACTGCAGTCCCCAACTGTTTTACGGAGTCCGCACGCCGTAACACGTATTGTCGGGTCTCCGAGTACATCTGACCAAAATTAAAAGTGTTTTAAAGTATACAGAATACTTACTAGATACTTGTCGAGTCTACTACTCTATTTGTCCTTTCCTTTACAGCGCCATAACAATAGAATATCTCTGGATTACAGATGTCAGGCAAATTCAATAATTTTATTTTTAAGTCCACTCAAAACTTCATAAACCTTGTAATACGATACGGCGATTCGAAGTTTCAAAGAAAAATAATAATATATTCGGCCTAGCGGTACATATTACTCAGTGTAGGCACATATATATGTACTGAAATACTATTCTAAAAAGCTTTAAATATGTAAACAATATTTTGGATATATTTTTAATAAACCGCTTTATTCGAAGATCATCACCAACCTCTCAAAAACAATGCAAGTTAGCGTAGATTTCGTTTTCTATTTATAACGTAATACATGGAACGTCCCGTCATTATCAAATAATAAAAATATCAAATACTTTACTTTTTAATCGTATTGAAAAGATAGGAGAATATGTTCGGTGAGTCTTTATCAGGGGCCAAGAACATGTTTATTAAATATCGAAGAGCCATCACGTGTTTATGAATAAACATAAGTCCACAATCATTGCATTTCACCACTTTTCAAATCGGAAAAAAAAGTTAAGTCATTAAAATTTGGATTAAAAAATTTATATTTAATGCTAGCGAGTTCTGTTCATCGGTTAGTGTTGTGGCCATAAGTTTCACTACTTTGCAAACTATTTAAGTATGTAGCTATTATAATTTTTTAGAAATACGTTTAATTTAAAAATCAAATATTTTCTTTTTGGCAAAGCAAAGTTTATTTATTTTTTATTTATTTATTTATTGGAACAAAAATAGGCATACATACATAAAAAAGTAAACGATAATGGCTACATTAGTTTAAAATAAAACTGTGTCGCAGACATTAACGCCCACCTCCAGTAAAAAGAAAACAGAGTCCCAGCATCAAAGTTTGCACAATTAATAAACAACTTATGAGAAAACATAAAATAAAAATTACAATAATACCTAAAATATAATGATTTAACCCTTGTAAACTAAAAAGATGTTTAAATGATTCATTCGTACAATGCTATTTGAAGCAGTTGTTTATTACGTTTTCCAACTTTTTTATATATATAATTACAATCATTATATAGCCAGGTATATTATAAAACATAATTCCAACAATAATTCAAAAATAATTGTACCCACACATCCCGATAAAACTGATGGTCAAAATGTAACCGATTAAAATTTCACCAGCCTATCTGTAGAATTATAATTTTTTATGTCACGTAAAATATAAACATATTGCATACAAACAAGAGCACGAACTGTAAAGCTCAAAGATATTCCATATTAAGTGACGGAGCGCAGATACAAAGATAATGTAATCATTAACCGTCATCTGACCCCTGCTCTTGAACATCGGCTTTATGGATTGTTTATATAAATAATTAAACACCTACCTACTTAGTTCCCGTTACTGTTAAAATACTATTTACTAGTGCTACGTAAGTTTAATTACTTGTACTTAATGATGTATCAGTCTACCTATATAAACCATTTGTTTAAAACAACTTTTTTTTATTAAGTCGGTAATAGCTGTTCCAGTTATTATTAGTCTTACTGCCTGCGGTGGTAGGTAGATCGAGGGTACTCGCTCTCCTACGAGGTCTAGGCTCTTGCAAAGGAACTTGTCGAGTTGGTGGATAGGTGACTCGAACAGCAGCACGGCTGGCAGCGCCAACTGCGCGCCTGCCGCTAACGAGCGCTCGCCCAGCGACAGGTACCAGCGGAACAGGGGGTTGGAATCCTATGGAAAATCAATCATTTAACTAGTTTTCTTATGAAATTTTGAGTAATTATTTATTTAACACTTAATGACGAAGAACCGCCATCTACTTGGTGGGAACTGATAAACATCATTTGATATTCTAGGTGCTTTTATTCTCGAAACATTTATCTTTAATATATAGAAAGAAAATGTGTCTAACGGACAGTGATCTATCAACGCACAGCCAAACTACTGGACGAATGGAGCTGAAATTTGGCACCCAAACAGTTATTACGATATAGACATCCGGTAAGGAAGAATTTTCGTAAGTACCACCTTACCTTATATAGAAATCTATAATTTTTGTAGTCATAATCATGAATGATATTTATAATTACGACTTATCTTACTTTTATGCCGATTTATTATTAGAATAGAATTGAATAAATTTATATTCTATAGCACATCACCTTTATAGTAAAACGCACAACGGACGGCCTTATCGCTAAGATCGACATCTTCTAAGCAACCTATAATGAGATTGAAAGATTATAATAATAAAGACTATAATTAGATAGAGGAGTAATAATTACAACGGTGTTATTGTACACTTAGATTTTTTTTAATAACTAAACGTCGAAGAGGAGGTGATAGGGGATGAAATGTAAATAAAAAAAAATTCAATGTAATCCACGCGGGCGAAGCCGCAGGCTGAGCTAGTTGTTAAATAATACCCGTCATATACTGTAAATACACCGGCAACCTTCTCCTTAAAACCGTACCATAGCGAACTCCTTACTGTTAAAATAGAAAAGGTATTTTAACAGAGTAAGATCTAATGTATAGAAATGACGGATATATATATACTTTTTCATGGACTAAGCCAATTTTTTAAATTTTTTTTTGTCTTTTTGGTCAGCTGATTACAGTGCTTAAGATTAGAACCATCTGTAGTTAAATGTAATATTCTTTATGTAAACATGGAATTCAGAAGATATCGTTTAAGATTTTAGAAGGTTTTCGATTGTTATTATTGTAAGAAGTAGATAGTATACTGCTAAGAGTGGCCGCTTTTAAGATTTTCCTAATAATGACTTGTAAAAATCTTATACTCTTGTGTCTTACATATTTCACGTTTAGTATAATATTTTTTTATATATAAAATGACATTTACCGGGCCGCTAGTTTCAGCACGTGATTTTAAAGCGATTCTGCCGAATATAAATTAATTGTACCTTGATCCTGTGATAAATCTTTTCAGTGGCCTCTATGCCGGACCCCACGATGGGGATGGCGGTCACCCTCGAGACCGCTTCTAGCTTCATCGCTGGTTTGCTCTCTGTTACCGTCACTACGACAAAAACAAGGTTACAACATTATTTAAAAAGTATTTACACCGACAGTAAACCTTAGTCTACTTTAGATTCTTTGATTATTCACTGCCGTTATTTCATAAGGTGTTTCTCATGACGCGACACGGTATTCCGTTTGTGATTTATTTAAATTTAGTATATTAATAATATTCAACGTTATGTAGTCATGAAATAACTATACGTCGATAAAATGGTTTGCAAATTGAACGGATTAAATGATTTTGAATGGAATGGTGCCATTATGGTTAAACCGGTACTTTTGATTCGGGATTGACCGTGTCAAATCAATACAGCTCATTTAAGTATTGTGTATAATTATTAATTTATAAACGATACATTGTAACAGTCAAATTTATTGGCGCCGATTCTGTAGTGCACGAACTAAATTAAATTTAAGTTCAGTACTAATTTTTCAGTACAATACAACCCAAAAAAGACAGTTGAACGGTGACATCATTTGCAGAGTACTAAAATGGCATCTCTTAAGCATTTTTGTATCATAAAATATGCTGATTATAATTAGTCAAAACTGTATGGATCGTATAAGAGAGTCAACTAACTTGACGTTGTTAAAAGCCAATGACTTATCCCTTTTTATTGAATTTGAATGAAAGAGATGAAAATAAAATTTATTGAAGCGTGGCGTTGACTACTCGTGTAAAGTCGATGTTTACCCTCAACAAAAAATTTATACTTGCCGGTGAAAATTCACATCATTCGTGACAATACATGACAACAGTCATCTGTTCCTAAAAATATGACTTTCTCGATAAAAATATATATATAAGTTTAATTATGACAAATTTTTGATTATATAATAATTATATACGATTACCAAACCAATTTAGTAATTGTGTAGGTACGGTTTTACGCTTACTTTTGTAACTGAGGTTATATATAGGAAGAAAAATCATTTTAATAGAGTAGTCTATATTAATAAGTAAATAGGTGACACAAAGCATTCGTAAATAGCATATACATGTAACTTTCGAATATACCGTCATATATAATATTAAATAACTTGGATAACAAATTTGTATACTAAAAACTGACAATTCAAACGATTTGTCGCTGAATATAAATTTTCGATTAAAACATGTTTCAATTGAGAATTTTAATTCAAAGCAAAACCATATTGGACGACAGAGAAAGTGAATGAATTAAAGTGTTTTAAATAAGTAAATCGTTATCGAGTATGAATATACAAAGTAAATGCACTCTGTAGTTAAATTAATGATATTAGTGTGTAAACAAAGTTCAACCGATATGCAGCTTAAGTTCTTTGATTGGTATTGAGTGCTATAGATTTTTTCATACGCAAGCTTTGTCTTTATGAACAAAAACTTACAGATGCCAGATACCATTTTGAATAAAACATGGTGATCGTGCTCGAAAATAAAAAATATTACCTAGGTTAAAATTGTGATGACTTAATTAATTTTGAAAATATTAATAACTAAGCAAATTACGTCCCTAAAAAGGAGCAACATAAGAATCATAATTTGGATTCACAATATTCAATAATGCTATAGGTAAAAACTTTTTCATAATAAATCATACTGAAAATACAATGGGCACAATTTTTAATAATTAATTGTTGTTTATGTTTAAAGCAACATATTGTTTGCTCAGTACAATTATATATTATTATAAATATCTCTTAGGGGACGCCTCCCGAGTGATTTTATTATCTTGCCCACCTTTTCAAGTGAAAACATATTAGTAACGGAAGGGACAGGTATATTAGAGATATTTATTATTTAAATAACCGAAATGCTTACAAATAAGTTAAACGAAATATAGGATCCAAATAAATATGTCTACATTTTATATACGTAAGTTATACACGTAATCGGAAAAAGAATGGGTCTCTTTGTACTGCACTGTCCCAGTCCTGAAGATATAAGGCTGCTGAATCCGGGGGTACTTAGCAAGTAAATCTTGGAGGTATTCCAGGACAGCGGACATTAGGATTGGGGAAGCACAAAAGATCTCATTGGGTCGACGTGGTCCGGGTAATCCTGGCCCTACATCAATATAAGATAAGATATACACGTAATCCGTAAATTATGTACATTTTTAAGTGTTACCTTTTGAATGTGTTCTCTGACTTTGACTAACTGCTTGTAAATATGCTTCTGCTTTTTTGGCAATGGAGCCCTTAGTCCTTTTGTTCAGGCCCACTGTACACGTCCCATTGAAAGATTTCTTGTACACATCACCATTAGACGCCATTCTGTTTGACACAGTTATTTTGGCGCGATATTCAAAAGACATTAGAATTTGGAATTTCTTTAAAAAATTACTCTCTCGATTCGTTGTGCACCGTGTTTAGTTAGCACGCAGACTGGCAATTTTATTTGTTTTATATGTTATTAACTAAAGGTTATCTGCTGGTTTTGAAATACAAGTGACGTATGTGTAGTTTATAATTATTATTGTAGAGATCACACTCATTAGGTCATCGTCTTAATTGGATATGACATAGGTACGACTAGGCGACGATTGTGATGAGCGAAATGAAACTATTCTTCAAAGTCAAAAGAAAGTGTAGAATTAAAAATATGGTGGGTGTAAACGAATAGAGGCATTTTTCCGTCTAGTAAAATTAAGTGTATCCTACGTTATAGTTTTACTAGTGTAAAACTGCAACGAAACAAACATATCGTTTACTATGATGATCTGACTGATAATTATTATGTAAAAGTGAAAAATTAAACTCAACAAAGGTCAAAGGTCAGGTTATGAATAATAAAACATTTTTGCAGCTTCGATGGAAGCTGAATTTTGAAAAAAAAATATTTGTATTTGATGAAATACAAATATTTTTTTTCCAAAATTCAGTTTATTTTTGTTGCTTCGTTATTGGAAATATATTCTCAAAGTAACTGAATTTAAGTTAGTTTCATGTCTAAGGCTCTACAATTTGTTATCTACTCCATCCCACGATAAATCGATTGACTATGCGGCCGGAGTAATAATAGCGACGGCAAAGTACTATCGATTTGTTGTGAGAAATAAAAATCGGGAGGAAAGTCCCCATTGTAAGAAACGCTTCAAAATTACAAAATTATAGTCTACGGTTACCCTAAACTAAAACCGTAGCTGATCGTAGATAGTCGTAGCATGTCGTAGCCGTTGTAGGCGAACTCAATTGTTTTTTGAGATGGTGTGATATGTACAAGCAAAATAGGTATACCTCTCAATGGGAACACTATTGTCAACAAGTCATGATATCATGACAAATGATTAAAAATATATAATTTAAAAAATATTTAAGTTATCAAAATTAAAATATTTTTTAATTCAGGTGCTAAGTTCGTTCTAGAAACAGTATTAAATGCAGCACCAACTCCAAAAATAATTTTGAATTCCATAACTTTTTAATTTTCATTACAAAGGTTTTTAGTTTAGTTTTGACCTTTTTTATATATGTATGAGAGAAGACGTGCAAACAGTCAGAGAGACAGTAGACATGCGCGACTACCTGGCTGTTTGAAATTATTTAAAATATAAACATTTTAGAATAGGAAAAATACATTTTACTCACTGTTTTCAATATTTTATATCTAATTAATGCTAAAAAATAAATTAACTTAAACTAACTTATAAATTACGTATAAGTTAAAAAACACTACCGAAATCTTGTGAAACAGAAACTGTATTTATTTATTATATTTTGCAATATTTAAAAATATATTTTTAATTGCACTGTAAAACAAAACATGTATATGTTTGTAATACTAATACATAATGACATAATTGATTTGTAAATGTCATTATAAATACTAAAGGCTGAGAGTTTCTTGCGCCGCTTCTTCTCTGCAGCTACTAATTCGTCGAAGCGGTAGTAGGGTTAATTGGGAATATGCATACTAGTGTTATTTTTAATTTTAAAATAAATATTATTTTAAAATTAAAACTAACAATTTATTTAGTACATATTTAAATACTATAAGTGGGACAATTAGTAAATGCCCGGTTAATACCCAGTTAAAGTTATGACTATTGCCTTTAATTATATTTATTTGTTTTCTCATACATATTCTCTGTTATGACGATTTAAAAGAGCTTAGTAAATAAGTCTATTTAAATAATGTTATTTTTGACTTTTGACTTTTGTACCAATAAGCTTAGACGCATTACTTAGCTGGATGATTCGGATGATTCGCTGTGCGAAATATTTGCCTGTCTTATCACTTAGTGGTTTATTATTGGCAGCACTATTATTGAATTAAAGTCGATTCCAATTAAATTTTTCAAGTTATACTACACATATGTTCCTGGGGCCTACTTAATGCGCGTGTAGGTATACCCTCCGTACCACTGTACATTACTCCAAAATTTATCTTATCTTATCTTTATCTCTTTAGATCTTTTAAACTTTTTAACTCCTATTTAGCTATTATTGAAAAATACCTCACAAATTCTTGCATCACTGTAGGACTATGCCTAATTTTTAATACAAATTAGGTTCAACCTTTCGTCTCTTACTATTCTCCATCCTATGCTTACACACAATAAAACATATATAAAATCTGATTAGTTTCTCCGCGTTCTCGTATATTATACATATTGTACATTGACATGCATGCCGCATATCGTACATTAACTATAAACACAAAATATCTTTGAATTTGCTAGTAATTTTTCGGAATAAACCTTACCTTAACAAAAATATTGCAAACTTGCCATAATGTTACACACAAGATCATAAAGCTAACATTTATGACATCATTATTAATGAAGCAAAAAGTAAATCATTAATTCTATTTTTATTTTACTGATATATAACCCATGTAATATTGTTTCAATACATTGTATACTACATTAAACTCTTTTCTTCGTCATTTGTGTAATGTTACTATGTATGTACAATAAAGAGCTTAACAAATAAATAATACTGCTGTTTATATCATTAAACACCTCATAGCATTTTAAAATGTGATGATAATTAATAAAGTTTCTTTTCCGATATAGATTTCATAATTACTTAGAAAAATAATGTATAATAGAACAACATGTAATACTATACTAAGTTTTTATACGCGTAATATTTTGAAGTAAATAGTAAAAAGCGTATTTGATAATGCAGATATAATAACCTATTTGTAGATTCATACATTTAAGACCAATATTTCATCAGTAAAAGTACATTGGACATTGATAACTAATGAGTTGTCAATATGTTTAATTACTGTAGGTAGCTAATTAAGCATATAACATTTGCTACTTTGGAAGTTTGGTGGGTGTTGATCTAAACTCTTTTGTAACAGATACAATTAATATGAACTGTACGAACTGATTTTAAGATTCCGTTATTCGTGTTGTCCTAAAATTTTGATTATTTTACCAGTTATTACCGAAAATAATATATCCGTTCAACTATTTTACTGAGTAGTAGGCCGGCTCGCTGACGTTCACACATTAACTGAAATATTTCACTGAGTCTATATTCATAAATTTATAATAGATAACTAGAAAAATCTTCTAATCTTGGCTTTTTATTTGTACTTCAACTTAGATATTATGACTACCTACCTAGTCAAAAAAAGTTTTATAGATCAATTGCATTTGATTATGTAAATCATTATCGGTCAAAATGTTAAAACATGTCACATCAATAACAAAACAATCTCAACAGTAAGCTGCAAAGATATTAATTAATATGTGTAATATAAATGTAAGCGGTACTCACTCGTGACGATGTACGTTAATACGGGGTGGCGGACGCACACTGTACTGACCAAAGAGCAAGATAACAAGTTATTTGTCTATGATTTACGGATTGTTTATGTTGTTGTCGAACGTTTTATCTATGGCGTTGACGAGATGTGATGATTATTCTTAAACAAGAACATTCATAATACTGTCTATATAAACGTTTATATTCTAGTCTATAAATCGTCTATAAACATAGATAGATAGATAATTACTTTAGTTTAATTTCGACATCACATAAATAGATCTAAATAGTACATGGATAATATCAAACTCCATTTCACTCCAACATTTTAAAATATTTCTCTTACAACAACAACGTTTGGGTATTCCGAGGGGGTACTCGGTGGCGGACTTTGCTGTTTAATTGATATAGGCATTTAATTAAACTATCAGGTTTCAAATTGTTTTTGCGTAGCTTACTACTTATCACAAACTCTTATTATCTAAAAATACACAATATTTATCTTATTTTATTTATCTAATATCTCACACATCTTAGTTATATTAATTTACACACATTTAATATTTAATTGTTTTTTTTTTTCTATCTATAATTTAAATTATAAAAAGCCCTCGGGTTGTAGCAGAATATCAGTGCTTTGTTCACATCCCGATGTGAACAAAATTAGTCACTAAATTGTGTCCCTTTTGCACTTCTGCAGCACACACAAAGGTCTTTGATACCTTTATTATAAAATGTTTGTCTTTTAACCTATGTACTGTCTGGATGGATTGTGTGTGATGTAGAAATGAAAATAAAGACTTTATCTATCTATCTATCCATTGTGTGCGCAGCAGAAGTGCAAAAGGGCCGCAACTTAGTGACTCGTTATGTTCACATCGGGATGTGAACAAAGCACTAGTATTCTGATACAACCCGAGAGATTTTAATTGTAATATTCTAATGATAGAAAAAATAAACAATGAAATATTAAATGTATATTTGTTGTATATTTATATCTTCGTATAGGATATGAGATAAATTAAATAAGATAAAAATTGATAAAAATTATCGATATTAATATTTTTTTAGCAAAATCTATAGATTTTATGCAGAGTTAAGTGTGCAAAGTGCGAGTGGAAAGTAACAAAAATAACAAATAGATCATCATCGTCAATTTTTATACTTGCCACTGCTGGTGACATTCCTACGAACACGGGACAAAAGCTTAAATTAAAATATACTTAGGTATAAATGACAACGACGTAATTATATCGTTAAAGTGTAATAGCGCCAATAACGCAAGAAAAAGAAGAATAATTCCATGTTTAAGACCCTGAATGCAATTAGGTAAAATATTAACGAATAATCTGCAGGTAAAATAAGTCTTGAAAGAAAATAAACGGTTGAATTTTTTATGGCTATTTGTCTAGTTTCACCAATGTGAGGTATACAGGTCAGGGGCCACCTCACGCGCTGGTTGCATGGGGCGATCGCTGGTCGCATTCGATGCTTGCATCTGGCGAGAACGGTTGGTTTCACAATGTGTACGGACGGCGTACCCTGAGCACTTGCGTATTCATGTTCTTTTCAGGACGTGGATATCTAAATGGTTAATACTTTGACACCATGTGTTGTGACACTATCTGCCTTCAGGCATTGTACAGCCACACAAACCCGTCCTTAAGAATTGGGGTTCAGCGTGAGTACTGGCTGCGAGGAAAACCTCTCTAAAAATAACCCACTGATCATCACCATTTGTGTTGTTGCGTAGCGGTGGTTGAGTACACATTTGTGAATTTGAAAGGGTCCTTTTGCGAACCGTATCGCTCCTCAGTCAGATTCTTTAGCAACGATCACTTCAAGTCTGTGGAGGACAGCAGTAGGGGATGGGTCTAAAGTAGATTAAAAGAGATTATTTAAATTCGCAGAAAGTCCAGAAAAATAACAATAGAATTCATACTTTTTGTTTAGTACAATCTTTATATATAAAAGGCATAATTTAATATGATAGAAATAGTTAATTTATTTGACAGATCTATATCGGCGCCTGTTCTGTAGTGCACGAATTGAAATTAAAGTTAAGTACTACTCTATCATTATAATCCGACCAGAAAAAATAGACGACCGCTGACGTCATTTGACATTACTATAATGGCTGTATCTAAATATCTGCCTGATTTTTACTTATCATAAAACATCCCGATTAAAATAGGTCAAAAGTATATGTTTGTTAAAGTCATTCTATCTCTTTCATATTGTGTCGCTTTAGTGACAAACAACTTATTTTAGTTTAAGAAATTGCCAGCAACATCTCCCCGATTATAATTATGTTCGATTAATATTCGAAGTCACTGTACACGGTCACGGTATTCAACTATAAAGTTGAATATTTACCTACAATATTTTTATTTTCAAATTTATTAAATACTTACGTAAGCAAATTTATGCAAGAAGTACTTATCTAGACATATGCCATGCAAACATGTTCGCTTCTTCCGCCCTTTACTTGACTCGAACACTTACGAGCCTACGACACCTACGCTACGATTCAGCCTCGCATACTCTGCATGGTCATTCTATGCTTCTATAAGTGACTTTAGAACTATCTATGTTGTGCAATCAGTAGCATTGCCTCAGTCTCGATGGTGTTTGCGATCAGCTGTCAAATTTGCTGTCAAAGGTTGTTTCCTTCATTCAGACACAATTGGACAACTGAACGCAAACACAATCGAGACGGTTCCACTGGATTGAAACTGACACTAGGTACAAAATGGCCACAACTTTATTTTTTTTAAACAATGCAATAGACTCAATTTTACCCAATGGTAAGCAATATTTTCACCTATATCTATATGCGAAGTTAGCAGTATTATGGTATTTCCTTTTATATAGATTAAGAATTATTGTTCATAAACGTCATCATATACGTAATCGTATAGGACTGTATTGCGATAAATTAAATACCTATTTATCTGATTGTAATATTGATAAAATTATATCAGTAATATAAATAATTGATAATTTAATTTTTTTTTAATTTGGCACATACAACTAGGTCTTCGAGATTTATAAATTGATAGGTACCTAGATGTCTTAAAAATGTTGTTGTTTTTGTACTATTTAAGTATGCACTAGAATTATCATGGCACGTGGGTACATAAAGCAACAAAGAACCTTTTTCTGTATATAAAGCTGCAAACCTTTAATTGCTAATCAAAATCATTAATTAAAAAGCAATCGCTATTACATTGGTAATTGATTTTATTTATTTATAAAAAGTATGGCATATGATTCAACAAATTTATTTAATACATCTTTAAATTCTATAACTCGGACAATTTGTAAGTACCCGGTTAATAACCAGTTAAAGTTATCACTATTACCTTTAATTACATTTGTTTATTTTTTCCCATACATATTAGAACTTAGTAAATTAGTCTATTTAAATAAAGATATTTTGATTTTGACTTTGAACACTGCCTATTGTTAAGTACTATGAGGAGTCCACATGTGAAGATAGCCACCTCCGCCAGTCAAACGATCATTGTTCACGACTCTTTTAATGGGGCTCTTGGCCCTGAAGTAAGGGATATATGTGCCAGTAAAGAATTCAAGAAATCTCTTTGTACGTGATCTATTTCGGTGGAGACTTGAATTGATTAGGAAGGGAAAAGGAAGAATAAAGTTAAAAGCTCTTCAGAGTATTCCATAGTACATCTGGTAGACGGCGCTAGGTGACTGTATATTATATATTACAGAATGTCATGTGTATTCGTAGCCTCTGCATCACCGATTATGTTTATTTGAATAGCATATAAAAGGTAATAATTTCCGAAATTTCTGTTTATCTAGCTAAGTCACAATCATTGTCAAGTCACTTGTCTTAATCGATATGAATAATTATTATGATAATAATCGCAATCTTATCAATGTCGCGACAAAAATTTGGATTCTTCGCTGTACGCGTTTAGTGATACTTGTGTATTTGTGATACGAATTAACAATTATTTTTGCGAAATCAATAAAAGAAGAAATTAGATTTTTGTGGCTTCTGCGAGTGTTTTAATAAAAGATAATAATAGCTACGATACTGTCTAATATTATAGTTACCAGGATTTTTAATTTTCTAAACAGGTTTGTGTATTTTTTTTTAATTTGTAGATAGGCACAATGCATATTCAATATTTGTGTTTGATTTCAGAGCCATAACTATGGGAGTGATTATATTATTTATGATTCAGGGTGACTCATAAAAACGAAATATCTATCTTGATTTAGAAACTTTTATGATGTATGAAGTCTTGTACAACGTCCTTCCATTTCTGTCTTTTCATAAACCTACATAATAATAATTACCCTCAGGTTGCTATTATTGCGAATCAATGTGTTCTGTCCGCTCAAATAATAAGTTTTTTGGAAAGTACCGACTTATATTATTACCTACTTTTCTCTTTCACGGTAAAGTAAGAACTCCGTAACACCAATTTTTTCTTACCCTTTACCACAAACGGCCGATACTCACGGCCTTGATGACATGTTAACTTAATAACTATTAAGTTCCTCCTCCTTTTTGGAGTCGGCTAAAAATTCAATCATTTATTAGAACCGATCACCATGACGACCATCGGGCCGACTGGCAGTACCCCTGTCTATTTAGCCAGAGGTCTCGGGTTCGAATACCGGTAGGCACAGATATTTGTATGATGAGAACGAATATTTGCTCAAGTTTGTTAATTTGTTTGGAAGCTTTTTTTCTATGTTATTTAAAAGAAATTGATCCTTCCGCAAGACTTTTGGTCAGTATCATAAAATACAAGATTTTTTCACATTTAACCAGTTCAATTTAAATACAGTTTTAATTATTTTTAAAAATAAAAGTATGTTTCCTTTTATTAAAATTTGGTATCGTCAATATTAAGCGTTTCCTTCAAACACGGTCTTTTTTTTCACCCTGTATACGTATAGACACTTTTGTCGGCCATTACCGCCTTCGTTCAAAAGATATTTGAATTAGAAATCAATAGTTTGATTTCTAAGAACACTCGTTAGTTAAATAGCACGTCAGTAAGAAGATATTCCATATTAAAATGCTAATTTAAAATTTTGATATTTTTCCTTTTTCTTAGGATTTTCCTTGAATTTGTTATATTTTTAGACATCCCTAAATTGGAGCGACCAAAACACAATAAAAATTATTCAAATCTAACTACTACAAATCCTAACGAACAGATGTATATTTTTATTATTCAGCATTACTTTGGATACTGTCATTTTAATATATAATTTTTTTTTCAGAATATGCAAGATGGAGGGTAATATTCTTTATGTAGCGGTATTACTTGTAGTTACCGTACACACCGCATACGCACAAGGTACGTTATAACTTCAAAATAAATATTTAAAAACAGCTAACACTTTAATTTTTAATTATAAAAAGGTTGTAAATTCTAGCTACATTGTACCAAGCGTTATGATAATTTAATATAATCCGATTCGAAGGACCAGCCACAGAAAAAAATTAAAACAAGAACCAACTAATTAAAAAACATTTCAAAAAGGCTATAAAATATATTGAAATTGCTATTATGATAACCGTGTATTTAAATGTGTATATACATGTATAGTAATCAGCGTTGTTTCAAAAACAAACTCAAATATCAATATAATGGTATCAAATAGCTTGGCGTAGTGGATATGCCCTACGTATTAGTCAAATTTTCACCGACACGCAATGCATAAAAATAATTTAATTTATTAAATAAGTTGTTTGAGCCTGAAGCCTGTGTCTAGGCTCAAACCACTCGGTCAACCAGTTGCCAAATTGGTCTATTGTATAAAACTGTTTTTGATAACTTTGTATACTACATGCATATCTTTTTTGCATGTATTCTTATATTTTTTATCGATATTTTCAGATTCAATATGTTCATACATGACTGAAATTCCAAGACCTCCAACTCCTCAATTCCCAGAACAAGACTTCGAGGGTAAGTCAAATTAATTAACCAACATATTTGCCAATTCGTTGACAATAACGCGTTACAATAATTAAATTATTATTTAATATTCAAAATATATATATAAAATAAGTAATAGTTATATAAATAATAAAGTAAGAAATTATATCATATGTAACAGTTAATATTTATATTTAATTTTTCTATTGCATCTAATATGTGAATAATTTAATTAATCAAACAACATTTAATGAAACCTCAGTATAGTAACCACGCAACTATACCCAGGTAAACAGACAATATTATAAAAGGGTATACGTGCATGTTAAATTTACATACCAACATATTAATTGTATGTTTTTCATGTAGTACACCCTAGTACACTAGTACCCTTACTAAAAGGTTACTTCAAGATTAAAAAATACATAATAGTAAAGTGAAAATCCGTCTGAATAAAATATCGCAAAATATATTACTTAATCTTGGGAAATTTTATTTGCTTCGGAAACCCAACACGAAAAAGGAATCAAAACTTTTTGTTTTTTGTTGCTTTTTTATTAAAATAAAAAAATAAAGGTTTTTTAATAACTTAAAATTTTATGAGCTGTCATCATCAGGTGTCCCGTGGAGTCAACGTCCTATGCTGCCCCCACCAGCGCGGGAGGAAGTATGCATGGAAAACTATCCAACACCTGCGGGATCACTAGCGCAGCTGATCATCTACATGGAGGAGGAGATCGAAGGCGTTGTCATAATTGCTAAATTAAACTACGAAGGTACTCATTATAAAACCAAAGTTTATAAGAAACTTAATTTTTAGTAATTACGAAGGTGATATTTTAATAGTGATGTAAACGTGAATGAAATAACACACGGAACACAGAGACTCAAAACTTATTTGATTTTTACATATTTCTTGAAGTTATGCGTTCCGCTCTATAAACTTTGTCCAAACATTCAAAATATCTACCGAAAAATTATTTTTGATTTATGTTGTCTAACTGTAATTGTTCGAACCTAACCTATAAAAGAAATACGGACAGCTATAAATTATTGGAAAATTACTTAACTTCCGTGTGCTTTCTTCTTTTGTTTTTCAATTTAAATTATATTTATTAAATGGTCTCTTGAATTTTATTAACAGATACTTCATAAAAAGATACTCTTGAAGTACTCACGTGCAAAATCAACTTAATTTTTCTGTTTCTTGGTTTTTTTCTTCGTGTCAGTCGATTTTTATTTTTATTAGTCTTTACAGTATTTATTATATGATTATAAATTAAGGCAAAACTTTGAAGAAAAATAACGTTGTTTTTGAAATATATTTAATAAACAAGAGACATTTTAAAAAGCTGCCAATAATAAGTTAAATATATCAAATACCATGCAATAGAGAAGTTGACTGTAAGTTAAAAATATATTTCGAAAATTTGAGGTATTCTACATAAAAAAAGCTTCGTAAAGTATATGTCTTTAGTATCTCGTAACAAAGTGGAGTGGAAATTTTCAATCCAGTGCTAATTAAAAAATAGGTAATAAATTTTTGTGCACTCTCAGTTTACGTGCAAAATTTATTATGCCGACCCTGCACGTTGACACAAAATTATCATTAGGTATTTCTTAATTTTGTTCATGCACCCGTATATATGGTAGCCACTTCCTAGCGTGTGACGTCATACTCCAGGAATGTATTTACTATGGAACTTTTATATATCTAAGAAAATATTTATTGCAGATAAATATTTACTTCTGCAGTATTTCTTCATTACATATTAGCATACTATTGATTTATGGATAACCAAAATGTTGACAAATACCCTTTTGACTAATGATTCCTCTTCAATTCTTTTCCAGGTGCATTATCTCCGACAATTGGACTTCCCTTTATCTCTGGAAGTTACAACATGCTGCTCCCGGAGATTCGAAATATTAGCGGCGAGTGGTTTCTTGTCGTCACACAAAGGTATCTGTTCACATAGCTCCAGAAATTGATTGTCAGCATTTCAGCTTTCAACTAAGGGTTCTATAACATTTCAGCCATCGTCATTCCGCTAACTTGAAATCTATATCTGTGATTGAACTAGTGTCGTAATTACACATACGCAAGATACCCTTACCTTCTATGAAATCAGAACTTCAGTTTTGTTTGCCAAAAATGTTACAATAAAAAAACAGAATGTTTAAATATCGATTTTATAATGAAAAATGCTTGTAAAGGTTCCATTTACATTTCTTTATTCCATAAATTAATCCATAAATTGAAAATCGCAGAAAAGGCTATCTATGACACATAAAAAGATGTTCGTGCTCGTTATAAAAATCTGCTCCTTCGAGGACTCGAATACGGCATCTACGATGTAGTCGAGAATCGGTGAGTCAGTACAGCGTACAACTCTCTCGATTGAGTATGAGTAAATCGGCCCTCTCTCAATTCAGTAAAATGACTGGTGAGTCACACGATTTCGAGGATTCGGCAATGGCGAAAAAAGTGTCTAAAGCATGGAATGGACCATATATCAATACAATTTCTGAAGGCTGATAAAGTAACTAGACATCTACAAGTATTTGATATTTCAGACAAGACTTTGAGACACCGGGAATGCAAGTATACCACTTTATTGTTATCGTGCCGGGTCAGGCGCTGCAGGCGATGGTCACGCTGCAGATTGTCAACATCGACGATAACGCTCCTATCATCCACGCAGTCGGTGCTTGCATCATTCCGGTGTGTATCTTTCACCTTACAGGACATATTAGCTAATATTATGTCGGAAAAAAATTATTAAAACTTATTTAGAAGTGCCTGTGCCTGTGTCCATTTTGGCATCGAGTCAACTGATTATTTATTTACACATACAAAAAAATCATATAGATATCAAATTTCTCGATTGAAATTATTAAATTTCAATATTAATGGTCTATTTCCTTCTGACCCAACTAATGGCTAAATCTCATGTGAACATTTTCAGGAATTAGGCGAAGCACGGCTGACAGAGTGCACTTATGACGTGTCAGATATCGACGGCGAAATTAGCACGCGCTTTATGAAATTTGACGTGCTTAGTGACCGCGGCGACGATGACATATTCTACATTCAAGGCCAGAATATCCCCCAAGTGTGGGACCGCATGCTTATGACTGTGGGCATCCAAAAACCCCTTAATTTTGAGGATAACCAACTTCATATCTTCACTGTTCAAGCTGCGGTATGATTTAGCTATTAATGCTATTCTAATGAATTTCTGCACTATTGCATGATCGATGTATTGCGATAAGTATTTATTTCTTACTTTTTAAAATGTAAAATAATTAATGATGTCTCAGATTTCTGTGATCAGTGGCTTCATATTTTTTTATATCAGTTTTAAGTTTGGATTTAATATACTTCTTTTAGGGTTGCCTGGAAGATATTGATGTTTGTCATAAGGCTAAATGCAATGTTTTCAGACAAAATGTGTCCTACTGAAATGATGTTATTAAAAATACAATCACTTTTTAAAAATAAAACGATTAATCAAATGTGACTATCAAGATTTAATTATATTTTTTTATTTTAGGATTCGCTACCAAACTATGCTACAGTGACAATGGAGGTTCGAGTTCAAAATATTGATCACCGACCACCGCGCTGGGTAGAGATTTTCCCGATGCAGCGATTTGACGAGAAGACCCGCCAACAGTTCACCGTCAGAGCGATTGACGGTGACACTGATATCAACAATCCCATCCATTATTCCCTCATTAGAGCTGATGAAGGTATAAAATCAATACAGTTTTTATTAATAAGTATGTATAAGAGTTGACACATTTGCTTAACAAATTTAGATAGAATTAGTGACGAAGCACTCGAAGTAATTGTTCCACCTGCAAGTGGCATTATAATTTAGAGGCGAAGAAGAAGTGGCTAAGTAAACTGTTACTTAGTATTTTGACAATAAGTTAGATGCATTAATGTATGAATAAATGAAATCAATTAAAAATATGCCGATGAATATTTAATGAATAACATGTTTTAGACCCCTTCTTTTCACTGGAGAACATTGAAGGTGGCCACGATGGCGCCATCTTGCACGTGGACCCCATCGACCGCGACGAACTTCAACGTGAAGTGTTCCAGTTGACGATAGTGGCTTACAAATCTAACAACGAATCTCTATTCACGGAGTACGACATTGTAATAATTGTGAATGACATAAATGACCAACGACCAGTGCCTCTTCGCCCCGATGCTGAATACCACACAGAAATAGAAGAAGAGACCCCTCTCACATTGAACTTACTTAACTTCGGATTTCATGACCGCGATTTGGTAAGCTAAACATCGTGTGAATTATTGTAGCACATTTAGATAACTTTTTAGCTGTAAATGTCATAATTAACCATTCTTATTTCAGGGCGAACATGCTCGGTACTCAGTAGAAATAATAGACGCAAATCCACCGCAGGCCATTTCAGCCTTTTACATTTCTCCCCTCGATGGCTATCAGAATCAATCTTTTTTCATGGGTACTCAAAATCATAGGATGTTAGATTATGAAGTTCCAGAGTTCCAAAATATTATTTTGAAGGTATGAGAGTTTTTACTAAATTGTAATCCCGACATTACAAAAATATTTCTAATTTTATGAATAGCGAACATGCTGTCTCTAAATTTAATGACATAACAGAGAAAATCTTGCAGGTAATGGCTACAGATTTAGATAAGCCTGAATTCATAGAGAATGCAACAATATATATCAATCTTATTAATTGGAACGACGAAGAGCCAATATTTGAAGAAACTAGCTACGAATTTTCTTTTCTTGAGACTGTTGAAGAAGGCTTCTACATAGGTAGAGTCCAAGCTCACGACCGCGACATTGACGACAAAGTCGAGTAAGTAATTAATTATCAATTACTCCTTTACTTTGTACTGTAAACTGTTCTACATGACGGGATTAAATAAGATAAAGAACGCATCATGAGAATTATCTAAATAGATTTTAACGGCTTTTCAATAGTAGAAATCAAATTTGCGCAATTTTTTGTTTTTATGAGCTTTTCGTCCTCACTATTCTTGATTTAAATGTAACTAATTAATTTGGAAAACTATTTAACTATTCTTTATTTATGTTTTGGGTACTAACTTTTCAATTTACCTTTGCTTCCACCATAGATGGTTGGTATATCCTACGTGTTAATAGGTAGTGTAATAATCGGTACAATTTTATTATATGAAACAGGCATTCTTTAATGGGCAATGCTGTGGACTATTTACGCATTGACAAAGACACCGGTGAAATCTTCGTTGCAATCGATAACGCATTCGATTATCATAGACAGAATGTTTTGTTTGTTCAGGTCAGTGATTAGTACCATATTTACAAGTTTAATAACAATTGTCAACCTTCCGGTCCAGGTATTGAGTATCCTAATGCTGTCTACAAAACCTTATTAAAAGGAAGATATTTTTGTATGATGAGTAGGAATATTTTTAAAGGATCATTAATGTTTTTTAAGTTATCTTTCGTAACTTTAAACGGCAAAATATGCTTTATTTTCGTAATCGAAACAAGAATACATTCTCCACCGCCGAGTTCTTCCGTTTGAATGAATTTCTAAGATTCTTTCATATTAACTGAACAGTATTAGCGCAGGTGAGAGCTGACGATACCCTCGGTGAGCCCTACCACACGACCACAACCCAGGTGGTCATTCAGCTGGAAGACGTTAACAACACACCGCCAACACTACGACTGGTGAATAATCACACTATTAATAAATATTGTTTAGTGTATAAATATCAATAATAACAGATTTTCTGTTCTGTTACTGTTGAGTTATTTGATTTTAGAAGAAACATAAAACATAAAAACGAAACTTACTCTTTGAGTCTCTTACCCACTATAAAAAGTTTATACTCTTTATATTCATATTATATTCTAAATAAGTGAGTGAGGGTGACACTTGAACCGGACAAGAACCTGATAGAATAGCGTAGTCAAATAACACAATAAAAATTTACTTTCTAAAGTGGTCCCTAGAGTGAGTCAAGGAGTCTAATGAATCTGTATTGGGAAATGGAGCCTCATATTTTTTTTATTGAGGGCAAAGGCATAGGTACTTTAGAGTTTTGCAAGCGAACCGCTTACTAACAGACGACCCATAATCTTTATTTATTCTCAATTAAAACAGAATTACAAATATAAAAATACGGAAAATCGTCTCTATCGAATAATTTCTTTATGATGGGATGTTTTTCATTACCTTCAATCAATCAGACTCAAAATGCCTAACTGTTTTTTATTTATATCCAATTGTGGAATCGTCTGTGTAGCCAGCCACTGCCATTTTCCACGTTTAGATGCGAAGGCAAAGGACTTACACTGTATCCTGTGTCGCTTTTACCGATAAGGCAAAACTTTGTTTACATAAAAACTATTTTTCTCTGTATGATGTATATGTATGAACAATAAAGTATTAAATAATTTAAAGGCACTGCAGAATGTCAAAGCACCGGCAATTTCAAGAGATTCCTTGATATTTGTGTTTAGGTTTTTATGTCCATGGAATGGAAAGAAACACTAGTACAATGACGTTTAAGACACAAAAGATATATTCCTTGCTTTCCCTATTATAATGAATGATGGATGATCTATTTGTTTAGAATTCTTTGTCATAAAATGAAGTTTTACAGCCAAGAGTGAGTCCTAGCGTAGAAGAGAACGTACCAGAGGGCTACGAAATTGTAAATGACATCCGTGCCACTGACCCTGATACCACGGCGCATCTTGTTTTCGAAATAAATTGGGATGAGTCATGGGCCACCAAACAAGGACGCCCCACGCCCCTCAACGAGTATTTGGAGTAAGAAATATTAGCTATTTTTCCTTTACTTCCTATCAAAGACTAACCTCCTAATTATCTAATATTAATAACTATAGGCTTCATCAGAAACTACATTATACATCATTATTTTACTTTGCAACAAAGGAATGGGTAGAGAAACTTTACATTACTTCATTACCAAAATTATAGGAGTTCATAATTATGGGGCAGTATCGAAGTGGACTAAACAAAACGGTCGGTAAAACCATTTACAATAGATATTTCTATCTAAGAGCTTTGAGAAACTTTACTTAACCTTTAAGAACTGTTCAAATGTTAAGGAATGCTTACTTTAACGTTAATACAAACTCTTAATACAAACAAAAACATCTTTCGGTTTCGCAGTCAGTCAATTGCAAATTTAAAATACGCATAACACAGTTTTGTAATTCGCAATCGACATACCCTAGCTATTAATCAAATTCTATCAAATCAATCACCCAATCTATCTCTGAAGTTCATTAAAAAACAAATTAAATTTTTCAGTTGTGTAGAAATTGAAACAAAATATGATAATGAAGATAAAACGGGTGCTGCAAGCGGTATTATAACTGTGAAGGAGATCAGACATAACGTCACAATTGACTACGAGGAGTTCGAAGTCCTGTACCTGGCCGTTAAAGTACGAGATCTGAATACCGTTTACGGGGACGACACTGATGAAGGTAAAAACATCTTCAATTTGATAAATGTTCACGGACTACAACTATAGAGTTGTAGTCATTGATATTGATGTCGATTTTGACATTAATTAAAATAAAGTGTGAGATGTCTGATATTTCACGCTCGACCTTCAAAGAATTGTCATTTGAATTGATCTTTGTCATTCGATAAATTTCGAATGCCTAATTCAAGAGCTTACAAGAACTGCGAATAGTTTTACTGTTCATTAATTGTTCTTATTCATTTCAACTGATTTAGAAAGCCATGAATACTTCATGAGATACAATCTCTTATACAAAAACCCTTATCGCTGTACCCTGTGCCATGCACTTTTACACACATTTTTGAGATCACTCCGTCATAAACATGTTGTTCTTGCGAACAATAATACAAGATATTAAAGAAGTATCAAATACAATATTTAAACATGGTATGGTATCTATTGTAAAATAAAAGAAATAGTAGTAATCAAGAAGAAAAAAAACAAAAAAAGATCGCCTATCTCGGCTTTATTCTAAAAAAGTCACACGCCGCTCTTCAATACTTCAAGGAGGCGGCATGTCTCTCTACGAAGCCTCCTTGCAAGTTTGCGCGTACACGAACACACGTAATTCTTTGATATTTATTTGTCCAGCAATATTCACGCTAAATATAATCGACATGAACGACAATAAGCCGATATTCGCGGACAGTACCCTAGAGCAGGAGTACAGGGTACGGGAGATGTCTGCCAATGGCACCATAGTTGGCTCCGTGCTGGCAACTGACATCGATGGACCCTTATACAACCAGATCCACTACATAATACAGTAAGAGTTTTGTTGTAAGCTTACCTAATGTTACTTAGTGTCGCATAAGAATTATTGAATTTAATAGGTCAAAAAAAATAAAAATGAATTCCATATTTATATTATAGAACAAGAATTATTTTGATAAAATCGATTTTTCTATTAAGAAGGTATAATAGCTTGTATTACTAAACAAACTTACGCTAAATCTACTTAAGATAAGATGAGAATGAGAAACCCGATAGGAAAATAGTTAGATTGTAACAAATAAACTTATCATATACAATTATCTAGACCCACAAAAGACACCCCGGATGGCTTGGTGTCAATAGGGCTGCGCTCCGGGCAGATCACAGTGGACGCGCATGAGGCGATCGACGCGGATGAGCCGCCTCGCTACTACCTCTACTACACCGTGATTGCTAGCGACCAGTGCCTCTTCGACGATTGTCCGCCAGACCCATCTTTCTGGAATACAGAGCTCGAAGTGAGTTTATATATCAATCAAAAGCTTCTAAAATAAACGAATAGTCCAAAAAATAAAACTTGTTAAATGACATAATATTATTTACAGCATAAGTAGAAGAATACTCTATACTAAGTTAAGATGTATGTATTTTTTTTATTAGTGCATTCATAATATCTGAGTCTCAATGTTCACATATCATGCCGTACGCACGATTGTGAAATAGTAGCTGTTTTCATCATGTTTCTACTTTTTTATATTAACATATTTTTGCTGTGATCGTGTATTGTTGACCTTTAAACAATACATAAGTAAGTAATAATAAAAAATACATAAGTAAGCAGTAGCCGTAGCTAAAACACCAAAAAGGTGTGATTTCATTTAAGTTAGCTAACAGTTCCACTAGGAACTGTTTTATAGTATTTTGACAAACAACCACTATTTCAGATCGCAATAGAAATCATCGATACGAATAACAAATACCCCCAAGCTGAAACGGAGCAGTACGAAACAGAGTTGTATGTTTGGGAGAACGTCACCAGTGGCTTCGAAATAGTTCAGCTGATCGCCAGTGACCACGACAGAGATGGCAAGTATTGTTTTATTAATACTAGGATACTTCTTAACCGGGATTTGCAGCATAAACCATAGACCATAGTCAATGAAAATTTATTTCGTTGATAACTGAATCTACATATAACAATTGCCTACATCCCAGTAACAACTCGACAGATTGCCTACATAACATAAAGAAATAATCCGTTCTATAGAAAAGAAAATATATATAAATCAATAGCTATTGTTTTTCCAATAATTTTATGTTCTAAGGTAAATTCGGAGCTTTTAATATATATATATGTTTCGCTTTTATAATTTGACAATTAAATCTTTAAAACAAGAAATCATCACAGACGTTAAAATAAAGATTAGTTGCTACTCCTAAATGATTAGATTCTGAATTCAAAGATGCACTTTGAATTCAGAATCTAACCCTCGACTCCACATATTGTAGAGATCTACCATACGGTTCGTTTCCAAATCAATTACGTTTGGAATGCGGAACTACTCAAGTTCTTCGAGGTGGACCTGGACAGTGGACTTTTGGTAGTCAACTATACCACAAATGAGGTTCTGGATCGAGACCGCGGCGCACCGGAGCACACGATCTTCTTCAATATTATTGACAACTTCTTTAATGATCTCGGTGAGTGAGGCTCTCTTTCTGACAAATGTAAAATATTTAATTGAACACAAGTTATCGTTGTGTTACCGATCTTTTATTTTCAACTTTAATAAACACCTATTTGCATTCAATCTGAAATTAATCAGAAATAATTTAAATACTGCACTATAATGTTGAAGCTTTATTTGTGCTAATGGTTAAGCATCCCAATAAACTTCGTAGTAGTTTCGTGGTCGTGTCTAAAGTTATATATACATTTTTTATACCTCACATTGATTTATGGTAGTCCCTTATAGTTAGTCTCCTAATCACAATACTTAATAAATGTACTGTAAAGTGTGAAATCAAAATCAATATTAATTATAATTTCAGATGGTAGACGAAACCAAAACGAAACAACTGTAAGAATAATTCTTCTTGACGTGAATGACAATGCACCTGAGCTTCCTGACAATCTGTCGTGGTCTATCTCTGAGTCTCTTCTAGCGGTATATATTGTCTTGTAAAACGTACATCTAGGTTATACAATACACTCTAAACTTATTTTTAGATATACTTTCGGTTCATAAAAAGATTGTAATATATAGATATGGATATACATAAATATAAAAAGCTTCTACATAGTTCTTGTCAATAAAAAATATTCAATTCTAATCTCTAACAACCATGTAATAAGCCGCAATAAGAAAACTAATCTAAGTTTTCTTTCTTGATTGCATAAAAACAATAAGAAGCAGAAAGCATGTAGAAGTACTGCCATTTCAATCGTTTACTTTGGTTTAACATTTCTGTAAATACTTTTAACAGGATGATCTAGTGGACGATGTGATATTCGCGCCAGACATCGACGAGCCAGGCACGGACAACTCTCGCGTTGGCTATGAAGTTCTTGACCTAACTATTAACAACCGGGACATAGACTTCCCAGATCTATTCACCACTTATCTCATAGAGCACCCGGAAGGGAACCGTGCCAATCTGCTGACCCTCGTTGACTTGAAAGGCTACTGGGGCACTTACGATATACACATCAGGGTAAGTGATAGAAATACAAGTTTCATGAAAACTTCTATAATGGATTTTTTTAATAAAGAATGGGAATCCATAGAAATACGTAGAAGTAAAATAAATAGTTTTCCCTAAATTCAATGATTTTGTATACAGAATATATCGGCCCCATTAACCAATGTTAACCGTGACGGTTCTTCGGTTTGAAGATATTCAGTAAAAATTTCACACTATTGTGTGAAATTTTTACTAGAAAATGCAATGAATTGAATATAAATAAAACAAGAATAATATATATAAATAACACTATCTAGATAATCTCTATATCCTTACATAATCTCTGTCAGTAAAAGCCAAACTTCAATTAATTTAATCTTATTTGTGCTAGGCATATGATCACGGTCACCCACAAATGTGGACTGAAATGTGGTACCCATTGGAGATTCGTCCGTATAACTTTCACGACCCGGTGTTCCAGTTTCCAACACAAGGAACCACTGTAAGACTGGCTACGGTGAGTTAATGAACTTTATATTTTACACCTAATTAAAGGGTAGGTATTTGGTCCTTTCTTATAAAATTCGCGTTTTGTCGTACTAACAAATTTGAACGTAAATACTCTTTGGTTGAGGATTCCAAATTTAAAATCCATTATCTTGTACATTTGAGTTTCGAAATGAGTAATTCATTTGTTTTTTTCCCGTAATTTTTTCGGCGTCTTTCATATGGACAATGGAAAACAATATATATCTACGAGTACGAGCTTTACTATGGCACAAATAATGCAGAAACATGAAATGTCTATGACGCTGGTATCGCAAAATAAGACACGGTACGTTTTTGGTCCAATGTTGTCGTTTCCAATGTATCATTATAAATTTCTACCTTCATAACAAGCCCCGTAGACTGATGGAGAACATAGTGTATAAAGAAGTGTTAAAGGCCATTGCTAACCACTTCGGTGGTTCAGTTTAGTGCTCGGCGAACCAGTGCTGTTGTCGTTCACTAGACATTTCTAAAATCTAGCGATACGATTACGGCAGATATCTTTTGCCAGCAATTGCAAACCATGGTGGAAGAACTAGCTGCTAAAGAACCGAGGTTGGTCAACCGCTCTAAGCCACTGCTACTTCAGGACAACGGTACACCACAAACTGTACAACAGACTGCCGCTAAACTAGAGGAGCTGCAATTGGAATATCTGCGACATCCACCATACTCCTTGGACCTTGCTCCAACAGATTGCCATTTTTTCCGTAATTTGGAAAACTTTTTAGATGAAAAAATCTACTCTGATCTAGTAGTCCAAACCGCTTACAGAGATTCTCGCTCCCTTGATTTTTTTAGTAGCGATCAATGGTAAAAGTGCATAGATAACAAAGGTCTATATTTTGATTAAATATAATATTTTGCAAAAATCTACTTTATATTTCTTTTACGAAACGCCACTGTTATAATATGTAAGGACCAATTATTAAATGATCCCAAAATATTTGAATAGTCAGAATATCGACAATTGATTTGGTGAACATTAAGATGTCAGGTAAATGTAGTGTTGGTTACCTGTTTCGGCGCTATTGTTTAGAAACACAAAACAACCTTTGCCATATTTGCTCTCTGGTGCTTGGGAAGGCCCATTAAGTGGTTGGTCTCGGTTTTTACGGCAACTGCTTTCACTTACCAACCTACATTGGAAAAGTGTGATGGTGGTAATGGTCCGAACTCTTTAGTATGGTCCATAACACCACCAAAATTGCCTAAATTTGAACTTCATTCAGCCGCATCATTCATCATTGCTTATTGATTTGATTGAATTGATTTAGCATTATTAGTTCATAAATGTAATAATAAACACAAACACTTTAATAATTTTGTATTTAGATAGTTTGAATAACTTGCAGGTACCCATTAAATTTAGTCACCAGTGGATTCATAAGGAATATTGAAGAAAATATTTTTTAAGATACGGTGCTCAATTGTACACATATATTTAGCAAATATTTTTGCTTAATGAAAGTGTCCCTGCCTTTTCATTTGGTTTTGATCTCAGGCAGATACAATAAATGATTTATTTATAAAATCATCAGAATTGAGGAGCATAAAATTTGTTCATTTACCAATAGGAGCCTTTGTTCCACTCATGGTCGTCTCTTTAAACCGAGCCTTCTTCGTGCTAGGGCGCCTTTACCACCTACTAGGGAAGCGGAGTAAAATGTCTCTTAGAAATAAGACGACAATTTACAAAGCTTGTGTCCGCCCTATTATGACCTACGCCAGCGTAGCGTTCGCACACGCCCCAGCCCAGTCGATTTTGGATGGCCTGTAGTCTATGTATAGACATAGACTACAGGCCATCCAAAATCGATTCATGCGCATGGCTACCGGATGCCCCTGGTACATGCGCAATGTCGACCTCCACAAGGATTTTGACCTTCCTACCATTACCCAAGTCATTAAAGACGCCTCCAGGCGTTACTTTGACAAAGCTTCCCACCATTCCAATCCGCTCATTGTAAGAGCATCCAACTACTCTCCTGACCCTAACGCCCCGACCCGCTTACGCAGACCAAGGAATGTCCTTCATGATCCGGACGATCCAATCACGAGTGCAAACGCACTCCTGCACACACACACATCACGCACTAGGTACACTCTTCCTACTCACCGCACCCGTCGTACAAGGGTGCGAAGACCCGGTCTACATTCGTCGCACTATACCAGGTACAGATACGTACCTGGGCGTTTCTCTCCTCCACGACACGACTCACCTGAGCCGAGGTCCGAGCCTTTAGAGGCACCCTCAGGTTTGTCGCTCCCTCATGGTTTGAGCGCCCTGGAGACTCTAAGAGACAGCGGGACACCTCCCCTGGAGGTGATGCCTGTCGATTAGAACTCCTCCAGAGGCGAATCGCCCTTAAGGCTTGAGGACTCTCCAAGGTTCTCACCTCCTTAAAACCCCGGTAACGCTGTAAAGGCCATCTGCGGCCAACAGTATTAGTCAGTCCAAAAAAAAAAAGGTCGTCTCTTTATGTATTCTTCAATCAAAATATTTAGTCTTATATTTAAACATCACATTTTAACTATATCGACTGCTGTATGGCACAGTATCAAATAAAATAAATCTACTGAACGGCTGTAAAATTGTCCTTCTATTATTATTATTATTTACATTAAGCTATTATTATTAATATTTATCTAATAACTCAATACTTTCCCGTATTTTAATTATATTCTACAATCTTCAAAAATCAGGGCTGGCTCGTCAGTCCAATCTCTCATTGCAATACAAGCCAAACGGAATTAAAATTAAGTAAATATTAAGCTTGACCTTGTGTCTCATTTCGCGGTCTTAGAACAGTCCAGACAAGACAAATCTCCATAACTTCTTCTGTCAAGAAAAATAGTTCCCTATCGACATCGTCTATCTATTGTCTCCTGTTGCGTGCCCTTGTGTAGCAAAGAAATGGGTGACACATTTTTTTAACTTCACCTAAAACATGTGTTCAGGAACGGGCTACAGTAAATGGTGTGTTGGTGACCGCTCTCGGCAACTTCCTCGACCGCATCTACGCAACGGACGAGGATGGTCTAGACGCAGGCCGGGTGGAGTTCACAGTCGTTGGAAACGGTATGAACCGATTATATTTGAACTTTTAAGTAAATCAGAAGCAAACGGACCTTTTAATGTAAAAGAGCATGAAAAAACTTGACAACATATATTTTTAAGTTTATATGATGCACTGAGATACTTCTCAGGTACATAAATGATATTACAAGATTAGAATTATGTCCTGAAGTCTCAATGAAGTACATAAGGGCAATAGGTAGTCCAAGCGAGGTCGATTTAAGACTAAATGACTATGACCACTGTCTGATTGATGTAATATAAAATTGATGTAGGTAGTTCAAAAGTTGATGCTTATTATTTGTGTACTAGTATAATTATTAAAGCGTTAAAAGTTATGACGGCTTTACTCTGAACCTAATGTTCTCACTGTAAGACTACTGATTTTTATTACATGCACTTGAAACATGATTTCTAGACTTCTTTCTTTAAGAGGTCTCTTCTAGATTGCTCAGGGAGATTTTATTTTTTAATTTAAGACCGCACGCGTCGACTCTCTGCAGAGTAGGCAAATTTTAAGGATGTTTTTGTATTTGGATAGATATCATGAGAAATCTTTTCTCCTTTTCTACTATTATTTTTGAGTATGAATATTATTAATGCCTTTGTATCGTAGTTACCAGAATTTTCACTTTAAACAATGACTTATGAGCTTACGAACGAACCACCAATGTTATAGAGTTAAATGAAAAGCATTATTGTATGTTATTTATTTAAGTTTTTAATTTTGATGTAGTTAGTGTTAGTAATGCGACAAACACCGCGATAGGCGCTACGTATGACGAATGTTACATGAAAATATATTACATTTTGTTTATCAGCTGAGGCTATTGAACACTTCCGTGTGGACAACGAAGGGGGCAATTACGGTAGTCTCATACTCTTGAAGATTCCCGAAAACATCAACGAGTTTCAGGTCAGTAAAACAGTGGATTTGACAAACACCTTAATTTGTATTTTTTAATAATTGGTACATATATTTGGTAGATAGTCTTTAGCACCTGTTCGAAACGGAGTTAACAAATATTTTATAATACAACTTCAACGATCTAACTTAGATCAGCTAGCTATAGTTTTATTTAAGGTTCTCTTCCATGCTTTGCTTGTATTATATCATTATATAATAGGAACAGTTAGTACATTAAGGTTTCTTAGTATTGATATATAGGGAAAATAATATTATCAGACATATATAACTATCTCAACTTCTTCTTTGTTTTAATCAACACACTAATATGTAAATGTACAGATCATAATCCGGGCGTCGGATCACGGCACTGAACCTCAACCCCGTAGCACGGATATAACCATGGAGGCTATTTTCGTACCCACCCTTGGCGAGCCAATATTCCATACAAGAACTGAGACAGTCCTATTCACTGGTGAGTAAAATTCTATTATAACACCATTTCAGGATCATATTATACAATAATTGAAAATTACGTCTATTCCCTACTTTCATGTCCAACTTTATAAGAAAGGCGTTTAGTATGTCTTTATATGTGTTTGTCTGTCACACACCATATATTATTTTGAATATAATGTAGCAAACAAATACTTAGCCAGCTTCATGGTCTGTCTACTGCAGAACTATCATCAGGGGTATCAGTCCAGGGGATACACTGATCTCTTACTGACAGCATCTCCTCTCCGCCTTAGGCCAGGAAGGTGTTAGGCTACACAGATGCTGTTAGGCTGTGCATCAATGTGGAGTTACTTCACATGGAGAGGCCTCACAAATTCAACAGGTAGAAGTGATGGAAAGAGACTTAGAACTAGATGATCTTCGAAATTGGACTTTTTGAACTAATAGAAAATAGTTATTCATTCGGAACCCTCGGTCGGAACCAAGACATTAGTGGGATTTTTTTAAACCAATAGACTCGTCGACGTAGACGAAGTTGTTTTGTTATTTCAACTTCGGGCTCTTCCATTCTGTTTATGTAGTAACTGTAGATGTTCAAATTAGAATAAACTTATAGTCTTCTTTTTCATTCATTGTAATAAAATAAAAAAATTACGAATCTGCCAGAGGGCCCTACTGGTCTGGAGCAGGAGCACGTACTGTCACCCGCTGAGGACCCCAAAAACTTCGGCTGCACAGACGACTGCCGCGACATCTACTACAGAATAGTTGGTATGAAATACTACTACTTTACTGTTACTTGGCTCCTCAACTCGACCTTAACCTTATTTCAAGTCTACACAAAGAAATGACGTTCAAATCTTAAGATGGCGGCAGAAACAGCAGGGGAATTAGAATTTGTACAAATGCACTATGGAATTAGAATTTTGAGTACCTGCCATTAATTCTTTTGTTTGGAGAAGCCATCTCCTTCACTAAAGTCTAAAGATAAGAATTAACTACATGAATTGTAAAAATAACTGTAGTTACATGAGAACATGTGCCTATAGCATCAACTATTAATGTAAATCTTACCAGTAGTTCCATAATTTAATAATTTATTTGTCAAAATAGTATAATGCAAAGCCACCGATCGATGCACCGTTAACTGGCTATTTCTTGCACAGGTGGCAACACCGAAGGATTTTTTGCTCTGGATCCAGTGCAAAACAGGTTATATCTCCTCCGTGAGCTAAGCCGCGATTCCAGCCCTCTCACTATCATAATAGCTGCGAGTAATTCGCCTGACGCCACGGGAGCAGCTCAAGATGCCTCCACACTCTCTGTCAATATCAATGTGAGTATAAAAACTAGACTACGTTACAAGAAAAAAGTTGTCAAAATTAGTTTTAAATAGAATTATCTACTTTATTTAATTAATTTCTTTCTTTTTATTTTCTCCTTTTTTCTTTAATCGTGGCTTTACATATATCGATTGCTAAACCTAAAGCCTTACGATAATTATAGTTTCTACAGAAATTATTCTGTCAGTACTATAGAAGATTGCATTTGAAGTGGAAAGCCTTTCTCAACTCTTACAAAAAATCAGAAAATATATAGTGCTTAAGAAGAACTGAAATCTAATGCTTACTTTCAGGTTATAGAAGAGGAGCCCAAACCTGTATTTGTGCGTGAACTATACACCGCTGGTATTTCCACCATGGACCTAATACAGAAGGAACTCTTGACAGTACAGGTAATTTCGAAATTATTTGTTACATTTGATTAAATTATAAGAATAAAATAGTTCCGTAAATTATCGTGAAAAGATAAATAAAAAACAATTAATATGTCAGAAATAAATAAAAAATATATATATTTCAATATATATTGAAAATTCACGAATTCTAACCAAATCTATTTATTTAAAACATTCATCCTGAAATAGTCCTAACTATTTTTTAAATCTGGTAGGTAAATCTCTGTATGCTAATAACTTTCAAATTACATATGTGGAAACTAATTTAGATACTGATAATAGCCACCAAAATCAGAAAAGATCACTGACTGACTGACAGACAAGACTGGAGAGTTGATATTTTTTAAATATTAATTTTTTTCTAGTAGATCTAACTACAGCAAAATGTGTACCAATTGTTCCTCAGGCCACACACTCTCTTAACGATACGATCACATACAGCATAGACCAGGACAGTATGCAGGTAGATCCAAGCCTCAACTCGGTCCGGGACGAAGCCTTCGATCTGAATGTAGTCACGGGCCTGCTGACCCTCAACATTCAGCCCACCGCTAGCATGCATGGCATGTTCGAGTTCGACGTCATAGCCACGGACACTGGTCAGATTTGAATACATAAGTCCATACTCATTAAATAAAACTTACATAGATTTCACCTTGTAGTTTGAAAGTGGAGAATATATTTTTTTGATAAGGTTCCCTGAGTTAAGCATATTAAATCAATTGGTTTGTAAGTCACCTATTTGTTGGATCGTCACAGCCATCAGAATTATGAAAGATCGTGTTTCAATATTACCCTTATCTTATCATACCTTAATTAAGAGCTAGGATGAACCTGACTCAAGGAAAACTTTTGTGCTTTCCTTATTCTAATATCTGCTGTTCTGAAATTCTTTCAGGATGTACTCACTTAGTACGCTTGGAGGCAGCAGCCTTCAGGTGTGAAGTAGCTCAGACCAATTCTTTTCCTAACAAGAGCATCACATTTACATAGATGTGTTCCATTTGTTCAGTATGCCCCCAAAGGCAATTCCACCGTCATTTAGAATAGCATGCTCTTCATACGGCCAGTAATTGCGCCACTTAAGCCACTTAGTTTGCTACGTTTTAAGTTCCATATCGTCTTCTTAGTGCTTCCAAATGAATATGGAAGCAATCTGATCACATTATTCTGAATACTACCTGAATGCCATTAGCACCGCGCTGTCCAACGTAGGGTTTGGCATTAATAATATTGTTCCTTCAAGTTCATCTACAAAAATTTTAGCCTTGTCAATATATAATTTCGACTTTATTAAATTCCATTTTGCTATATCTCATGGCTGATGCGATGATTACGATTTTATCAGTCGGTGTTATGTCCGTTTTTAAGAGATGAAGAGCAGAAGATCTATACCTTAATAATTATGGCTGCTTTTAACTTAGAGCAACGTAATTCAAAGTAGTATTTGTCTTTTTCAGGTGGTAAATTTGATACAACCCAAGTGAAAGTATATATAATATCAGATAGAAACCGTGTATACTTCAGGTTCGATAATACCGTAGAAGCTGTCGAAAACTCAAAGGACTTCGTAAGTATAATTAAAGTCTCGTTAATATTTTACAAGGTGAAAGAACTTTCTACGGAGTCGTCTGTATAGGTACCACCCCCCATTTTCTGTGTACTTTCAGTGTGAAGGGAAAGTAACCAGTAATCATAAGGCATGGGAGACATTAGCATATCTTGTCTATAGAAACTCATCATACATGTATAATCCATTATATATACTCATTAAATATACTTAATTTTGCTAAAAACTGTTATGACAAACAGATAGAGGAGACATTCACGGATGCGTTCGAAATGATTTGCAACATTGACCAAGTGGTACCGGCTAGTGATGCCACCAGCGGCATGCTGATCGAGGACACCGCCGACGTGCATGCGCACTTCATCAGGGAAGACGTGCCCGTGCCCGCCGAGGATATTGAGCCGTGAGTTTGATTAAGATTCGTCAGTAATTAAGTCTTATTCCGAGATGATTTTGACGACATTTCTTCAACTGACTATCAAATATTATATTGTTACATTTATATTGTAACAAAAAAGAATATTAGTTACTGTCCAAAGACATTGAAGAGAAGATCGCTCACGTCTACATAATATTGAGCTGATACTCAGACAAATCCATGATTTTATAGTAAGTAATAATTAGGAATAAATAGGATTATTGTGTATTTATTATAATTACTTTCCGTCTATCACTAGCCTCCGCAGCGACACAAGGCTGTTGGCCCAAATCCAGGAGAAGCTTACGGAACGGGAACTGGTACTTCAAGACCTGATGACTGGCCTGAGCCCGGACTCCAACTTTGACACAGCGCAGATGGCGGTATACGTGCTGGGCGCGCTGTCCGCCCTCCTCGCTCTGCTCTGCGTCATACTTTTCCTCACCTACATCCTAAGAACCAGAGCGTAAGTGGTCTATAGGCAAAGATATTTAAATTTTTAGCACCTCTATGAAAACTATTAACTACAAGCAAATATTACAGCAAACTTTTATAACTAGATGACCCGGTGAACATATAAGTTCAACCAACGCACGGCGAGTGTTATGAGAAGCTTTTTCCTTTATCACTCCTTCCCCCTTCCATTTTAAGACTACACGTGCGGGTCTACGGTGTCACCGACAAACTATGACGACCATTCCTACGCGCACATTGAAATTCGGTTACTCATTTCTTTGTCGCACAATCAAGAAAACGAATTCTTTGCTAGCAAACCAACAAAAGAGGCGTAAAGAAGCATCTTGCAGGTCGGCAAGATCAAGATGGCTAGTGCAGTGAATAGTTCACTCGCACTAGTCACCTTTTTATTTGGACTTCACTTCTGCTTACCATAAGGTATTTATAAGGAATGGAGTCATTTGCTTGACCTTTCTATTAAAAAAACCCCATCTTTGAAAAATACGGCGAACTGCAGAAATGGAATAAATTACAGCCTTAAATTAGATGTCATTTAGATAGTTTTCCATATTAAATTACTAATTTTCAATTATTGTCTTTTTATATATTTTTTGTTACTTAGAATTAAACCGAACCAAAAAAGGAAATTGTTAACATTGGTCCACCTAATGTGAGTCTTAACGAGACTAACGGATAGTATAAAATTTATTATTCATTTTTATATATAAAAAGAAGATTAAAAGCAAACGTTCCATTCAAATGCAGTCATACTAGCAATATTACTATGAAAGAAATGCCCAATCTTAGAGACTTAGTCCAGTGTGAGACTTTGTCTCAGTCCTAAAATCCTAAACTTCCTAAAATCAATTGTCACATTTTAACTTGTCGTATTAAAGAAATGGCACATCAAACTGATTGAGCTGCAGATAAGATAACATTTTTTTTTCATGAGAATCAAATCTTAAACAAGCGGATGGTACGCATTATCATGAAATCACAACATTTTGCAGATGCTTTTGTGAGAAGATAATAATGCCTACCATGTCCTGTACATCCTACACTGGTTCCCTTCTCCTTCACACCGAATAACGCTCTTCGTCTGAAAAAGAAAAGGCAGTGACCACCTTCCAAGCGCTCTACCACCACCTACTACAATAATCATACCGTTACGTATCAGAAGCTCCACGATATTGTCCATTCTGGCAGGCTAAACCGACGCCTGGAAGCACTGGCGACGACCAAATACGGGTCCGTAGACTCGGGCCTGAACCGCGCGCACCTAGCACCCAACACCAACATGCACGCCGCAGAGGGCTCCAACCCCATCTACAATACCAACCTGAGGAACCCGGACTTTGATGCCCTCAGGTATATTTGTACAAGTCAGATTATTACGTAATTTAATTTGAAAACGTTATTCAATTTCATTTCTGGTCGTGATCAATATTTTGTTTTTATGCAAACTTATCGCCTAATTGTAATCTTCCTAACTGTACCTTATCATCATCTTATCTTACCTCTACCACACTAAGTATTAATAATATCAATTGTTGTGGAGCTGTGCCCGGATAACCGCAGCTAGGTTTTTGTTCTGGATCATACAAACATCTTCCGTGCCAAGATGGACACAGAACAAGATGGATACAGGGACGAAAAATGTTTGTTTATTTATTTTATTTATTTATCTTAACAATGTTTCAACAGCAATTTTCTACACACACAGAATATAATATAATAAACAAAACACAAGCCAATTATAGAAACACATTATTTTACCAAAGAATCATCAAGAAGCCAAAAAAAAAACAAAATAAAATAATAAAAAAATATCAATAAAACAAAACAAAAGTCAGTTATCGCATGTGTGTGTGGTGTGTTTGTGTGTGAGTGTATGTGTGTTTATGTATGTGTGCGCTAGTTTATACGCGCGCACCTACTCGCGATGTAAGCAAGTTCTTGCTTTATCAAAGGATGGTTTATATGAAGCGACAGTTAATATTATTTTATTTAATCTTATTATTTATTAGTATGTATTTTTTTGTATGAAAAAATACCCTAGTGTTTCCACTTAAGGCTTAATTCAACATGATCATCTTCATAATTTACAGCCTATATATATCCCACTGCAGAGTACCTTCCTACTTGGAAGAAACACATAGTATGTAGCAGTACATAGTATATTTGATCGATTGGTTTAATCAAGTTAGTCCCTGTATAGTTAGACTGATCTAAAATTTAGGTATATTAGTGTGACGAAGGGTGATCATTTGATTACCTATATGGCCCTTGACCATTTATTATTGTTTATTAACAGCGACATGAGTGACAACTCGGACTTTATCGGTATCGAAGATCTGCCTCAGTTCCAGGAAAATTTCTCCCAAATGACGAACAATTACTCCTTGGGCAGCAACCATGACTCACAGGTAAATTCAGACGGTACATAACTAGTTCTGGACATTATTCAACTGGTATCTGCTTATAACAAAGACATATTTTAGGAGTTGCAATGTTAGTAATTAATTGCTTATGTAATTAAATTGCGTCATTTCATTTCGACAGAATTCGTCGGCATGTTTTTGCATAGAATTACTTGACACTGAAAGTTCATACAAAACGCTTATATTTTTTGCTACTTATGCTATTACGGTAGAATCCAGCGTATTGTTTTGGTATACATTGTCGGCTCTAACTATACTTTAATGAATATCTTCACCATTATTTCCTCTTTTATTTATTTAGAATTTAAGCAAAAGTTTCTATTTATTTAGAATTTCAACTTCTCGCTTTATTCTCATCAGTTGTAAGCAGTAGATTCGAATCGATGGTTCTGCCCTGCGGTAAAAGCTCATGATGAAAAATGCCCATCCAATCCCGCCATAGACACAACATTACCTTATTGGGATTTAACCCAGGTTTAGCCAAAGTTTGTGTAGCCTGACCGACCTTTGACCACGTACTTTTTCGCACGTTCTTGTAATACGTGATCCATTTTACATCATCAGTTATCAATCTCTTCAAAAACGGTTCTGTTTCATTACGTCTCAATAACGAATCGCAAATGAGTACATGGTTCATTAGATTTCTTTCAGTGAGCGCGTGTTGCTGGTGTTGCACAAAAATATCAAGCTTTTTTGTGTACCCAGATTTTTTCAAATGGGTCAAAACTGTTTTGTAGTCAATTCCCAGTTCTTCAGATACGCCGTAACTGCTGATACGCCGATCTTGCTCCATTTTTTCAAAAATAGCGTCCATTTTATTTGTAACAGAGCTACCAGAGCGAGGTGCATCTTTAACATCAAAATTCCCATATTGAAAACGCTTGAATCATCTTTGTGCTACTCTTACTGACACTGCATGCAGGTCTATAAACGTCCCATTTTTTTTTCGCGGCTCGCGTATCATTTTTTCCTTTGTAATAAAATTTTAAAATGTATCTAATTTCTTCATTCGCTTCGCTCGTTTTGACAGGAAGAAATAACAAATTAAAAATAGTGGGAAACAAATTTTCCTAATTTGATTCATTTTTGAAATGTCACCTTTTTAATGTCATGAAATAAAGCCAGATACCAATATTACAGCCAAAGTTATTTTATTATAAGCTTATACATACTATATGCGATAAAACTTTTTCCCCGACCTAAGATTTTGATATGTGTATTGTTTTATTACATTTCTGTCTATCAATGTGAGTTATTGTAGATAAACGTTCTAAAAGTGATGCTGGAGTATTATTTTAATTTTTAGGACAATATTACACTGTCATTTGACTTCACATGCACTTTACTGATTCTAGGAGCAGAACGCGCCCATCGCCACTCACAGCAACGAATTTGGCTTATACACCAACCCCTTTAGACAGGGCTTCTCTAACGGGAACTACCGAATGTGATACAGAACTGACTCTACTGGCAAGAACTCGTCCATCAAATCAGCAGTTTACGTCTAACTACCTAAGATTTCTTAATTACTAAGCATCGGGAGTGCAATTTCAAAGTCTTTTACGCTTAGTTTTACAATTGACTACATTTTCTCAGATATTGGGAATTAATCACTGGTACTAACGCCAGATTGCACTGTTCCCAAGCGACATAACGATATTAACTTCGTAATTTTACATATCGGCAAATATATGGTAGTGTATTTGTCGCCAAGGCTAGTGGTCACCGACACTTGAACAGTGGAATATTTATTCAACCGTCGGATTTTGACATTTACCGTATGGAAGAAATTTCAAAAACTGAAGATTAATTTTATCACTCGTTTAACGTGGTTGGTAAACTCGTTACGAGTTACTGGGTAAATGAAAATAATATTATTTTGCGTTTATTTTCTTCATTTAAATTATTTTCTTTTTATAGTTTTACCCTAAATATTTGGAATGATGAAAAAATATATAAGTACATACATATAAATCATAACCATCAATTATGTTATGCTATAGTTATAGTACCAATCTGTAAATTCAAATAATAAATTATGTTGAAATATATCGTTTATAATAAAATTTACACTTTACCGATTACAATAGTTAGGAAAAACAAATATGTATAAAATCTATTTTTGCATAGAACTACTCTTAAAAGTATGTTTCTAGCCTTCACTATAAATATCCTTTGAATAGTACTAAATTCAATTCTATACATACTGTTTAGGTATGTATAGGTATATTACCTGTGTTATTATTACTATAAATTAAAATCTTATGCAAACTCTCGAGTCTTATTACGTAGCTAGAAGATGCTAGCTACTAAAACTAACCCTGCCTTCGTACCAGTGTTTTTATAATTAACCAGTAACTTTTTATAATTGAACATACCTCACAAAGGACACTACAGGTTCACAACATCAATCAATCACATATTCAATCACACATATGTATCACATGTGCAATTTCTTTATAACCTGGCAGATTACCAAAATTTTAGAAATAGTACTAATAAATTCTAACCAAGTATGAAATTCTTTTTCAATTCATTTTTTGCTTTCTAAACATTTCCTTATATCCCAGTACCTTCACCAAATTTTGTCACATTTGTTTTGTCTATTTTAAAAATTATACCAAGGGTTCAAACATACAGAACTAGCGCAACAAAAGGGATTGACATGACATTATCGAGTAAAGATAGGTAGATAGTCTTTTGTTAGACATTACTCAAATATATTCATCTGCTTCCCAATACTGAATCCTACTAATTCGTATGGAGCTTTGCTACATGCTAATTTCCTACTATTTGGCCTTAACAGTCAACATGAGACATGTAATAATGAAATTAAGGAAAAAACCACAGAACACTATCATGTAAATAAGCAGAAATGAATGTAAATTCAATTCAATTCGCACATATTTTTATGCAGTCACAGTTCTATCTATGTAACCTGCTGTTCCGTGGTACTCGAGGTAACCAATTTAATTGACATATACAGAGACCTACTCTAGAAAAAGTTGATGTTGCTTTCATTACCAAAAGCAGAGTGTTCCGGCCACTATGCCAACATCATTTACCATGAGGTGAGATAGGAGGGAGCTCCACTATGAAAGGAGTTCCCGCCTATCAGACATATCATATTATATATGTGTACCTAGCATTTATAAGTACAAGTGCAGTGTTCCAAAATACACTAATGAACACTCCAGCTCTTTAAAAATTAAGTGTTATAAATAAAATAGGTTATTGATAAGTTTGTATTTTAATTTAATCTTACTATACAAAAAATATTTCCTTACATAAAACTGTGTCATGCACGATCATACATATTTTCAAGGAATGAATTATCGAAGGGCTTAATCAACAAATATATCATACATATATGCCTACCCATAACAGAAGAAACAAAATTCCAAATCCAGAGAAAAGAGCAGCTACTAACGATAGCAGTAGTTCTTTAAATAGATCTCTAGACAATTTAGTACTGGTGACTTCATAAACGAAGAACCACGCTGTAAAGAAGATCCCGATTCCGAGCAAAAGAAGTGTCAAATGCGGGAACACCGCTGGATTAATCGGCGATGCATAGCGAACCATTGACTCTATTTCCAGCTGAAATTAAATGATTTCTATTAATTTTACTCTTACGTATCACAAAGACCTGTGCAAGGCGAATTAATTAAACACTTACACTCATTTTCAATAAAATCAGAAAACTACACGCCACAAAACAGTATTATCGCCGGTCAACCAATAAGAATTTGACAACTACATACAAAAGTATGACATATGTCAATCCTTTATGAGGGCTGTGTTCCAATTTTTAACCTCAAGCTAAAATAAATTCATTAATCCATCCATTTAAATAATTTTGCATTATAGGGAAATTTGCCGCCTTATAACGGCGTCAGCCTAAATTATCATAAGCATATTTAAAAATTTCCATAGTAATTTTGAAATCAATAAATTAATCTTATTTTATGAAAAAACAGAAAAGAAAATAAATATAAACACCTATTTAAATAATTGACGGCCTTGTTGTTTAGAGCGTTCTTCTAAAACTAGGAACTTCAACGTTATTTTATAACAAACGTTATGAAGGATCAGGTACACAAAATCAGTAAAATAAATTTATGTTGTGACTAAGTTTGAGCTATTTCTTGTGGTTATATTTTGTACCCATAAAAAAAACTTAAATTAAAGACTGTCATCATATCATCATGATTGTCTTGATCTATGATATCTTAGAATCTTCTGAGGGCCTAGACAAGATTCGCTTCCATAATCGCAATCAAAATGAAAATTGTATGCGATTTCACAATCAATTGTTAAGCGACGGCTTATGTCAAGTTATTATTTACATTTACACACTTAGCGCTTCTTGTCTAGGCTCTCTGTATCAACGAATATTTTTATTCAAAAAAGTTCATTCGGTCGCAGACTAAGACGCCGAATAAAATACTTTGTTAATGAATTCTCAAGAAACTTGACATCTGACAATGACAGCTGTTTGTTGTCAACGTGATTACAGCTGATTATTTTTGCCATAGAAAAACTGTTTTATTATTTTATTATTCTGAACTAGGTAGCAAAATAAAAATGCGAGAGACATCAGGGGTTAAATTTAATTCATCGAAAGTTGAAATTGTCATCAGTGTGATACCATAACATAATATTATTAAACTAAACAATGACTTCTCAGTGCTTTTTGCTAAACCTAAATAACGCTTCCTCTCAGAACATAAGTGAAAAATCCATTATGTCTAAAGAAAAAGTAATGTCTTACGAAGAGAAGTCAGTGGGTTCTACTCCATTTTTTAAGTGCGAAGCTTGCCCTTATATGGCACTTGCAGAAGACGATATTAAATTCCATTTGTTCACGGTACATCCGGAACTTGCGAAAACTAACGGCCTCGCAGATAACATACAGATTGCTTGCCCAGGTTGCACAAGTATTTTTGATGCAGAGGAGTCTTTAAGAAGCCACCTGCGTAGCCATCACAAAATGGGTATCAAAGATGTAAAAAAAATGGTTAAAAGTCTGATTCAAATTGCCCTTAAAGATGCCAAATTAAGAAAGGGATTTACAGACAGTCATAATCGACCGTCTGTGTGCATACAACAGGACTTGGCTGATGTTAAAATACCTCAGGTAATAGAAATTGTTCCTGATAAAGTAAATGCTAATAATGATCTTCCAAAAGGTGTTGCATTTATATCTGTAGATGAACTAAATAAGATGAGTGCACCAAATTTTGAAAAAGTGGATCCTAAAGAAATAATTCAGGAGGCTAGTATAAATATTGTGTATACTAATGAAGTCTCTACTCAATATATGAATGTGTCAGATTCTGGTTCTGGTTCAAACTCTACATGCAGTGTCTTTCAAGTATCTAGTATAACTCCAGACCTCATATCTTCGATTCAACCAAGAATATCAACCATAGAAAATGTAAACATTGCATCACCTATTACAATTGATAATAAGGATTCAAAGTCCATATCCATAGAGAGATTATCTCAAGTAAATGATATTGAATTACCAAAAGTTAAGGTAACCAAGGAAGTTGGAGCTCGTTGTTTAGTGGATCAATGCCATACTCAGCTGAAAGATGAAAAGAATCTCTCATACCATAGAAAATGTCATCAAAATGGTAAACTAGTATGTCCAGAATGTGCCAAAGTATGTGCAAGTGATGAAATTCTGCACACCCATTTATGGAAGATCCACTCAATAGATATGGAGCTGCCGACATGTGAAATATGCGGATTTAAGACATATAAAAAGTATAGATTATTTAACATACACATGAAGTGTCATCAGAAGGGAAAAGCTTATGCATGTAAGTGTTTTATTTCAAATTTTCAATTCTGAATTTACAATTTATTTATTGAAGCAATCATTGAATGACTTGACTGATTTACCATCAAAACTCAAATCAAAATTGAATTACAAAATATCCCATTCTCTCAATATGGCTACAAATAAGATAGCTATCCAATAACTTGCTATTTAAAGCTGTTTTGCTTTGCTTGCTTTAAGATCTATCATTCTAAATTGAATCTTCCTTTTTCTATTTATAGACATGATGGTACAGCTGGAATTGACTTGAGTGTCAGCCCTGAAATCCCATTTATAATTCAAATTTTTATTTTAGTTGGGTCTAATATTGTAACTATTATATTAGTTAATAAATTACCCAGAATAAAAAATAATCACTTTTCAGGTTCAATATGTCTAAAAAGATTCAAAAATGCAAACCAACTGTCAAAACATAAATTAGTCCATAAAAAAACTTCCAAATGCTCAATCTGCCAACAAGAATTCAGTAATGAGAGGAGGTTACGCATCCATGTAGCTGCAGTCCATGAAAAAATTAAACCCTTTAAATGCTGCCATTGTGATTACACTGCAGCTAGAAAGGAAGAAATGAAAAGACATTTACGGTCACATACAGGTAAAAAATAAAAACAATCGATTTATTAATCTGCTACAAAAGCAATGGCCAAAAAACTGCGCCTGAGTGTTCCACCCATTGGTCCGCAGTAGACATTCCACTGCCACTAGATTAAAGTAGAGCAGATCTCCGCAGAAGTGCTCTGCTTTGAACTAGTGGCAGTGGGAGACTGGATGCGGCAAGGTATGGCTATTTGTTTTTTTGCCATGTCCAGACTCGCCGCTCTATGCGCTGTTTTATACAAACATATCAATTCTATCTATGAGCCTTCACCAGTATGTATGTGTCTTAAAATTTTTGGTACGTCTGTCTTTGTCGTGCAGACACAGATGGACTGTTTAAGCCCCAGAAAAGAAAATGTATATCAACGGCACGCCTCCATAATATTCGGTATTAATCGTTATTTTAATTTGTTTTATCAAACTAGCTAACAGTAGAAATAATCATGATAAACCACTACGGCAATTACTCAATGGCAGGAACAAGCTATATCAAGGACAATCCGTTTAGCCCATTAATCTTTGGCTCTTTGCAATTTTGAGGAGCATTATAATTATCAGCAATTCTTCGTCTCATAGATAATACCAACATTTTCATGTCGTGACGTGTCGGCACGCGCCCAAAAAATCATTCCTATTTAAAATTATCTTATTAATAATAAATACTTTTATTTCCAGGCGATAAACCTTATTGTTGTGATCTGTGCAACTACAGATCAGCAGACCACAATGCACTCAGAAGACATAAAAAAATTCATTCTAATGAAAATCTGTATAAATGTAAATATTGTCCATATAGTGCCATTCAATCGACAGTTTTTGCTTCGCACATGATTTCTAATCATCCTAATGTTAGCGCTAATGACTTGCACCGATGCCCTTACTGTCCTTTCAAGTCTCTCAACAAAGACAAATATGTAGTTCACTTAACAAGTCATCCAGATAAAGATGGAATTCAACTTCTTATAGAAATGACAAAAAATAAACAAAACAAACCAAGCTGGACTATACCAAGTGAAACTGATGAGAAAAATATATCACAAGACCATGTTTCCGGTGAACAAAACAATGACAACAATACAGACAGCCCAATTCCATTGGATGTTTTCGATCGCTATAGTCTGTCTGAGAGCTTACCTCAAAATTACTCAAAGAACTATTGCAATAAATCTGCTAGTGAACTACAAAATCCAAACTTTAATACTCAAGAAATAACAGATCTTAGCAAAGAGGACAATAATTCTGACTGTCTTATTTCCGAAAGCTCCAACGATACACTTATTGAGAGGCATCAGTACCCGTCCCAACTTCCACTACAAATGTCGTATGATAATACTCAGACCAACCTTCACTTCTTAAACACGTCTGTGTCAATGGAACAAACTTTATTGGAAACAAGTAGTGTGAGTTCATTAGTATCAAGTCACTCTTCACCCATGGGAAGTAATTGTAATAATATAATGAGCAACTTTCCTATAAGATTACCCCCTGTACCACAAATATCAGTACGCAATAATATTATGTTGAAACCTGTTGACAAAATATCTATGCCAATGAGTAGAGTCACTGGGCCAATTATAACGCCAACTCAAATTTTACCAGTGCCTTCCTCTAGTAACTCTCCCGTTAACATCATAATTGAGCCAGAGAGAGCACCAAGAAAAAAGCCGAAAATTTCAGTCAAAAGTAATCTTATATTGAAAGGCCCTGATCAAGAAAATATGTTTCATTCACAACAAAAAATGGCTTTTAAAAGACTGGAGGATAACGAAAGGTTTGGGTTGGGGCGTGCGATGACGTTTAACAATTTGATCACCACTCAGTTCATGCAGCTGCAACCGGAACCAGCACTAAGTGAATCACCGAACACTATGATGTCATATCCCCAAGAAACTATGTTAGACGCTGCGACCACTCCCGTCGACAGCGGAATAAATGACAGTTCACAGCTATTCACATTCAATCAACAAATGAACGTGAATTCTATAACGTTACTTCCTCCGTCACAAAAGATTCAGACAACAGACCCAAGTTACATCAAACTGGAAGCAACCATTAAACAAAACACTCAGTCGCCAAGTTTGGAGCGTATGTGCAATGCGAATATGTTAGGTAATCAAGCTATTAGCCGGGAGTACAAAGCATCTCCACCGTTGGAAGACATTCACAAAAATATGAATGAAATAAAAAACGAAGTTAAATCTGACTCTTTTTATAATATCGCCATAAATAATACCGCAAGCAATCCACCATTGCTCGATCAGTATTTGATAGACAACATAATAGGAGAGCAGTATTCTGGACACTTAGATCTATCAGCCGCAGTTATGCCCGAAGTATCTGACGACCAACAAAATGACGTCATCGAAATTGACGATAACTCGGACGACAATAAACTTCTGCCTCGTTTCGATATAAACTTCCCTCTGGAGTCCCTTTATGTAATGCACAATGATTTCCACTTCCTTGACAACGATATTCCGACTAGCAGTATGCCATCTGAAGTACCTGTAAATGAATGTAATAGAATGGTGACTGAAGTCCCTATTATAAACCAAAAAGAAAATTTAGATATAATGGCATCGGAAGGTTCTAGTAACGATTTCCAGAACTTTATACATGGAAAAAAAGATCCCATGATGAATACTTGTGTAAGGTCATCTATAAATAAAATAAATGTAAAAAATATTGAATTAATGAAAAACTGATGTTAATGTTATTAAAATATGTACAGAAAATGTATAAAAGACTGTTTTAAATATAAGTATAATATTTAATATTTATAGTTTGGAATGTCTAATTTTTACAATAAATGGCAATGTAATCTCTGCTACATCTGACTTCTTGACTTTTGTATAGCTTCCATTGTTTACTAACATCGCCAAACGGCTTGGGGTCTGTGTGTACTCCTTTTCCATCACCGGGTCCTATTATAACGATAACATTACCAGAATAATACTTGAGATACTCATTGAAAGCATCTCTGTTATTGAAATAACAAAATAATAGTGCAGCGGTGGTTGATCGTTGTAACAACATTCTAAGGTCGTCTTCTATCTGCGTGGGAGTTAATATTAGCGGGATGAACGTTGGAGGAGCGTATTTACAATGCCACCACGCACCGTCCACCTCCACACCTGATACTGGTATCCCTGGAAAAATATTTACTATATAGAATAAAACTTCTCATTTGACTTAAAAACGTACCTATCCATTTCTTTTAACGTCCGCATTTGACATTTGCGCTTGACAATAAATAGAATACTCGTGTCGTTTTGACATCCCACATATTTAGCGATAGTTTAAGGCATCTTGTTTACGTCTCAGCGTTTTATGATAGTAGGAAAACCATAACCTTAGCATAAACAGATAAAAAAACAACTCATATTTACCGCCAATTATTTGAAAGTTTATAAAAGTTACTAAATTTTTAAGAGTTCTCGTAGCATTATTCAGAATGTTTTATTGTAGACATCTAGTATTTTTTTAATTATCAGTTTAACTTTTTTATATGCATGTTTTCTCAATATTTTTTAGTATGGTTCAAAAGAGCCATTTTAAGAAAATTAATTGTTATGTAATCACCTGTAGCCTCCGTTATCATCCATTCCAACAGCCCACTACCGCACCCAATGCTCAATATGCAATCGCAGTGCAGATATTCCAGGCATATTTTAACAAACTGTAAATTCTCCTCAGCCGGGTATACCCATAACAACTTGTTTCTCTGAGGGTGGTCGTGATATTTCGCCACTATTTCCCGCCAGTTATGCACTTTATACAATTCTATTACATTATTAACAAAATTCTCGTCCTTATTTGAAATATCCATTTTTCTAACCAAAATTACACTATCTATTTATATTCGGAAAATGCGGATGGCTACCGCAACATTGACACTGAGGAAATGAATGAGCAAGCCAAGCTTATAGATTTGTTCAGAGTACTGAGGTAACACAGAGACGGACTCGAAATACAAAAGTAAAATACACAAAAACGAACTCAACGAAATACATGATATTAGATTATAATTCAGCAGAACCTATGTTCGGTTTTATTCACAAACTTAACCGTAAACACTTCGAATCGAAAAATTGTCTTAATATTAAGAATAAAAAAATATCCCTACAGATAGCACCACCACACGATACAAAACTGTAGAGCTCACCGAGGAAGCACTATTTTTGATGCAGAGGACTTGCCTCATATGGTGTCAATAATATATTTCCTAATAAATGTTATACCAAAGTGTGTACCTGTGTTGTATAAAAAAAATATTAGGGACTTAATAACGTACAAAATAACCATAAAAAAGCGAAGCTTGTATTGCACGGAAATAATATACTGATTGTAGATAACGACAGGAATGCAGATAAATGACTGGTTCTATTCCCAAAAATCTTTATTATTTCGAATTTTTTTATTATTATTTAACCCTTTAGAGGTCGCGCGAAAATAAGAACTCGAATCATTTTCTTTTTCTAAATTTTCTTCTAATCGTTGAGCGTCCATTTTTCTTTCTTGTATGTTTTAGTTATAAGTGTAGGGGAACATTAAAAAAATTTGAAGTTCGTAGGTATGCAAGTTTAGAAATTACCACTGTTTAAAGTTTGATATGGACCATTTGGACCCCACGCGACCTCTTAAGGGTTAATTATTATTTTTTTATAAGTTTTCATTGCGAATATTAATTGTCTAAAAACCGGCGATGGTAAAATTTTCTACTTTTCTTTACACAAAAGTTCATCCCTGCACTTGCGAAGACAAACGAAGAAAAATTGGCGACTGCCCAAAATAGATAGTTCAGTCTGACACTAAAATAAATAATATTGGATAATAAAACATTCTGACAGAAAAATGAAAGAAACCTTTAAGCTCAGAGTTTATTTCATTCATATAAAATAATCGGGTACAGTTACAATGATTTAAAAATAAAAGAAATATTAGTAAAATACACAAACCAATAACAAGGTTGACATTTAAATGGAAGAATTAAACGGTATTTATTACTTATTTATAACGTTATATATAAACATAAGATATAATCGGCAAAAGATTAAAATGACTACATATTATAAATTGATAAATTCTTCACATCTCAGTCGTGTGATATGAGTCTAGTAGCATTTGGTTGTCATGGTACTATGACAAGCAAATGCTAGCGACTGTCATGTGTATCGACGTTCAATCGGTTTCTATTATTGAACCTTATACACCTGTGTCATAAGGGTTATATTAAAACTAAATTATAATCTACTCTTGTACCAACGGCAACGGATAGTGTGTTCATTTTAAGGGGTTTTTATAAATATATTTGATATTAAGACGTTACAATTTGATAATTGACTATGCTGCAAGCATTTTTCACACGATGATAAGAACACATATAGCGAGCGGTCATTTTGCGCCGTTATAAATAGATGAAAAAAATAACGTTATCTATATTTTGTTTTTTTTACAATAACTAAATCATTAGAAAGCCCTTCGGGTAACAAAAATTCAGTCAGTGAATTGCAACCCAATGTAGTTTGATATTATCTATTGTAAAAATATTGCCTTTAAATTATGTAATGTTTAGATTTATCTAATTGTATTTGTGATGAAAAAATGAAAATAAAGTCTATATATCTATCCATAATATAATATTCTCGACATACAGTTCAAACACGCTAAAATGCTTTCACTGTTAATACATATAAGTGTCACATTCGTGTAGAACGTCAGACGTAAGGGACCGTGATTGCAAAGCTGTGCAACGCGGCTGTATAGACGTACGCGGATATAATTTAGACCACCGATATCATAACATTTTCTGATTATTCGGAACCGCATTTAGTGCTATCATCTACAGTAAGTATACGTCCCGTTACTGGGCACATTTCTTTCTTCATGAGAGAAACACTAACATACCTTCCTATGCCTTTCTAAAGCTGACAAGTTTTATTGACCCATCCAAGGACCAATCATGGCGGAACTTGCTTAATTTTAACTATCGAAAACAGAGCGGTCGAACCACTACGGAAACGGTGTACTATGCGCTGAATTGATACTAACCGTATTTGATTTTAAATTAGTTTAATTAAATTTTACAGCTTACTTTTCAGCAAACTATGCTTTGTCACTGAAGTGAAGTCTTAAGTTTATGACGTCACAAGATGCTGATAACTCTATCCTATTATTATTTTGACCGCATAGTACGTGCGGTAATACAATACCGCCGCGTTGCAACTCGCGTGCTGCAAAGGAGTCTTCAATACAAATTGAATTTTTGTTTTTTTGACACCGAGGCGCTATGCAGCCCGCTTGCGTAATAGTTCTTCTATATTTGTTGTCAAAATACCGTGCATGCGCTGGCGCAGCGTTCACGTTCGTAGCAAAATCACTTATCAAAATGCAACATGAAAGCTCGAATAGAGAAATATCAAGGCTACGTTATCACGTTATCAAAAGAGATCAGTTCTTTATACTTTAATAAGAGGACGTAAATTTTTTAATCTTATGATTTCAATTCACAGTTAATATAAAAAGTTAAAAAAAACAAAGATAAAATCATTTGTAAGATACACGCATACTTTATACTAGTGATGCGTTGGAAAAATTGACAGAATCTAGTTTCAATAGCGTTATGGACGGTCTTTTACAAGAATAAAACCAAATATGTTTCGAACTTATAGGTTAATTTGCAAGTATTCAGCATAACGGGAATCTATACCTGCCTTTGTTCTTCACAAAAAAAACAACATGAGACCGTCTGCACTCCTACAAATGTTGAAAAACAAAACGTCAGCAACGATGACGATTTTTGGACGCGTAGTAGTAATAAAATTACTCCCGAAAATCTTAATTAATAGCCTTATTTTATTCACATAAAGCATGTTTTCAATATTCATATTATAGATAGCATACGCCAGTACTCTCGCAACTATGGTCTGCACCACAATAGTAGCTACGAAAAGGTCACAATAAAACGGTCTTCTTACTGGACAACTACAATATTACGCGAAGCACGCCTCGAAAGAACTTAAATTACTTGAGATCAATGTGCGGTAGAGATCACGATCTTCAGTCGATATTTTTAAAACTACCTACTATTAAACTTTATACGCTCCTCGGAACCCCAAGTTGGACAAGTTTCTCTATCACAATTTTTTTGGCAGAACAAGCACTATTCATTTAAATCCATCGTTGGTATCGGATGCAACACTACGTTGAATTTATTATTTACTTTAATTGGTTATGTTCGTACGTAGCGATTATGCTATTTCATTCATAATTTTTTGTAAATAAATTAAAAATATATTTTGAAATCATATTATACACATAAGTTTCTTGAACACTTGTTATCTAATGAACTATATATAACATATAGATTATTCATGGACCAATCAATTTAATAAGCATTCAAGAAACTGAGAGTTAGCAAAAACAATTGATTGATTTCACAACTGGCACAATTTAAATACATGCTCAAAAACTGATTATATAACTATTGACAATAATAAAAGTTTTACATTTGAGATCAATTTATACATTTGTTCAAAAAAAATTGGTCCTTCGAGCCGGATATCGCTTCCCAAAAAAATATAATTTACATAAACTTTAAAACTTCTCATGTAAAACATCGATAAAGTAAAATGTTAAATAAAACAGCTTACATCTATCGTCTTGGACGCACTTAATGACTAATTATTTGTAAAATTATAGACTTTGTAATCCTAAAGGTTTGCATTGAAGGTAAACAAATCCACATGCCATAGTAAACAATATACTTTCAATCTTTTACTCACAAAGGATTACCTACATTTAACGTAAGCCTTACACACTGTTTACTACATATTGTCAAGATTGGGAATTATAGAATAAGAAAATGGAACATACAGTAATTGTAGTGAATGAGTTTGTACAGGAATCGTGATAAAAAGAAGCGTTGATAATAACAACATGAACTGGATAAGAAGGAACTGTATTCAGTCGACACATATTAACTACTAATACATCAAAGGGAAATTTCAATTGAATTATATACTAGTTTAATACATTATCATCCCAAATATACCTGTCTATATTTTTGTATGTTACACATCTGAATCTATACCAAAGTTAACAAACCATCAAAACTCCAATTCACTTCAAAACAATATAAATACTATAATGTTGCTGATATGCGCATGCGACTTACAGTAGAATAATTTCATGAGAAATATTTCGTAAAGTTTTCTAGCTACGGCCCTATATTTAACTTACCATATTCCAGATAGGTACTCTTGATCCAGGGCAGCGAAATCCCCTCAGTTGTATACACTTTACAAAAATAATCGTCTAAAATTTACGAAGTAGTAAAGATCACCAGCTTCAAATCACTCATTCAGCCTTCCGTTTTCTAATTCTGGAACAAAAGGTAAGCATTTAATTTGCGTTCCTTTTAAGGGAAAACATTCGAAAGTCAATGAATTAGTCAAGTTTTAGTTGCCCTTTGATGTCATTCTCTTATAGTAAAATTAAGTTATTTGCATCTCTCATACTAATTTTATATGGCAAAGGATATAATGACTTTTAGGAAAGTCTAGTTACTTGACACTTAGACAATCCATACACTTTTGACTTATTTTAATCAGCATGGTTTATCATGCGCTTTAAAATAAGGCTAATATTCTTAATACTCGCTATTTTAGAAACGTCAAATGACGTCACCGGTTATCTGCCATTTTTGGTTGGATTGTAATGAAAGTGTAGCAGTGAACTTAAAGTGAATTTAGTTCGTGTACAACGGAATCGGTTCAATATGATTTTAATGAATTCAAAATACCGATGGTTATCATGTTTCATTTATTATTAACAAAAAATATTATACAGGTTTAATGCTACAGGTGTAACTGTCAAGCCGCAGAATCCAGACAATATTTTGAAGTGGCCTGATTCTGAAGCACACAATCTAAAAAAAAATGCATTGCATCATGTTCTATCAGTATGATAACAAAAAGGATAGCTGGTATTATTAATGTCTTTTAAAACTATTAGTTAAGGTTATTTTACAGTTCTTATTTTTACAGTCCTTTTCCACAATGAGAGACCGGGATATACGGAAATTTAATTTAATTTTAGAGTGTGCCATCAGAATAAGGCCCATAGTCTGGAGACATCTGGTGTATATTATAGTTAAAAAAATCAAGAACTGTATAAGTGTATGTAATCAATATAAAATACAAGACTCACCAGTTAATGTTGAGCTTCATCTTTCTTCTCCAATGCATCTCCGGTGAGACACTGCTCGGCTGGACCCTGGGTTCTTCCTCATTGGCAGTGCTCACATCTATCTCAGACTTCTCGTACAATATCTTCTTGTAAAGCTCGACGTCCTTTGGCGGGGCACCCAAGTCCAGATTGTTTGAACTGTTCTTCTGTTCCAATTCTATGATTTTCGTCTCATCTATTGGCGGCAGGGAAAAATTCTTCGCCATAGAGTTGGCCTTCCTTATCTTGTGCACATACTCATTGCCTTGCGGACTCGGTACTTTCTTGTCCAAGGAAGGACAATTTCCAACTATCACACTTTGGCGGGCGTTGTTAGCCTCCAGAATATATGACTTGTCAATCACCGTTTTCCCATTAACCGGTTCCTCTTGCTGGTTCTGGTTCATGTTTTCGTTGACTTCTACGTTTATGTGTTTTTGCATTTCTTCTTGCGGTAGAGGGGGTAAGGGATTAAGTATTTTGAGCAGAGTTTTATCCTTATTCGGGTAGTTATCTGGGGATAGTTTGGGGTCTGCATGTCCGTTGGAGATCTGCTTAAGCGCGAGTAGGTCGCAGTCGACGGCGGTGGCGGGCACGTAGTCTGGGTGCGTATTCCGGATGTGACGTTCCAAATTGTCCTTCCTCCTAAATCGTCTATTGCACACTTTACAGCGGAACGGTTTTGAATCTGGAAAAGGAATTCATGTTGATTTCTAATCAACCTTTTTATATCAGTGTTAGTGGGCTATAGAGAACGAGAATGATACTATATTAACAAATTTACACAGAGCTGTAATTTTTGAGAATTTTGTACCAGATTTTAGTCTGAAATCAGGTACCCATTGGTTGTAAATTTAGAAAAATTCAGGTTCAAGCAACTCATTTAACTATTTCTTTATATAGGTGTCTAAATATATACGGTCACATTTATAATATTAGTAGTTTTTTGTTTCCCACATTTTTTCACTATTAATAACTAGTGTTACTAACCAGTATGTACAGCAACGTGTCTGCGCATGTCCTTGCGCGAATGGAAGGCGCGCGGGCAGCGTGGGCACTGGTGCGCTCGCCGGGCGCCGCCCCCCGCCTCCGCGCCGCGCCCCGCCCCCGACCCCGACCCCGAACCCGCGCGGGAACAACGTGGACAAGTGCCATCGCAGTTGCACTTTTTATCTTGAAAATATAAACATGTCACATTCCTAATTTAAAATTTCATTGATATCAATTTCTTCTCAATTTTTGACGCTAAATATATTTCAGTTCACTGAAAAAATATTTTTATATTTTTTTTATTTTCAAACGTGTAAATGAGTAAGTAGCTACATAAAATCTATACTCCTATTATACATCTGAAGGTTCAAGTGTTTGTTTGTTTGGTTCTACAACTAACGGACTAATCTCAGGAATTATTGATTCAAATTGAAAAAATAATTTTTGTGTTCAACTGTTTTAAAAACACTCTTCAGCTAATACATAAATATTCTCATGTTTCTTTTTGAATTGATAAAATTACATTATATGAAAATTATTAGAGAAATAAAGACTTATTGCCTGCTGTAAACATACTGCACTACACTCAAAAAAAATACTTGAATCTTGTTTAAAATATTGGTTTATTAAACTCAAATTTATGATGGATGGTTACGTTTCACTGCATAATAAATTTGATTGACCCATCCAGGGTTCAACTGTGGCGAAAGATGCTTTGTTTTCGTTATAGAAACCAGAGCATTCAAGCCATTACACTCACTAACTTCACAATTTTTTTAGTATTATTTAATTATGTTCTACTGTTAAGTTGTAACAGATTATATTTTTTTTAATTTTATTTCACTGTGAATGTTATGTATACCAGTAATTGGTGAACATTTATGCAAACATTGTTGGAGTAATTTTGTTTAATGGGTACTATTAATAAATATTGTTATTGGTATAATTTAATAAATATATTTATATGCATTGACAACCAACTGACCTTCATGTTTAAAAAGATGCTTCCTGTAGTTGGAGTTGTCCCGGAAACGTCGCGCGCAGACGGGACACGCGTACGGCCGCACCTCACTGTGCGTCAATTCGTGTTTCCGGAGAGAGGATAGGCTGCAGAACCCCTTATTGCATTGCCCACAAACGAAATTTTTCTCACCTGAAATTTAGGCATCTAATGACAGATTTAAACCAAGCAATACACACTGCTCTTTGCTTACAATTCTACAGTAGACAGACAGTGGAAGATATTACAATAACATAATTGTGCAGCAGTGGATAAGAATTCAAATATAGATAAAGCCAATGGTCATTTTCCTTGAAGTTTTGTAAGTTAAAGTGATAGTGCAGTCAATATTAGAATTGTGACTCTATTACATGATCAAATTCTGGAAGAACAATTTTTATTAGCAACCAATATTTTACGATAATTGCTTTTATTGGTATCTACTTACTTGTATGCTTAAGTTTATGCCTCTGTAGCTTAGACATCTGGAAAAAACTATCACCACATGTGTCACAGGAGTATGTGCGCTCATTACGATGAACTCGCATGTGGTACTTAAAGTGAGAGTGAGTAGCAAAGCTCTGTAAAGAAAGAAAATAAAAAGACATGTTTAAAATTATCCAAGTCTAATCTGTGGTTGTTACATTATTAATTTTGTGTCATTAAACACATTTTTTACCTCAACACATTGATTTAAGACACGTTTTCAACTGTTATACAATTTGATGTGTTGTTTCATTCAGTTTGGATATATGGACCACTCCTATTCAACTCTTAAGTGCTAAACCCACTGAGAATGGTACTAGGAATATTCCAAGAGCATGAATATATATATATATATATATATGTAATTACTACGAAAAGAAATTAAAATTATCGACATGATCTGAATAATCTGCTCTGAAATAGCTCCCAAAGAGTTGGAACTCTTCGAAATCTGGAGATGCCACCATAGGGGGGTTCAGCACCTAAAGAGTGAGAAGATTTCTTTATTAACTATAATATAATTTATTTACAGTTGACATAAACTCACCTTGTTACATTCGGGACACTGAAATGGCTTACGCTGCCCATTACAGTATGCATGATATGCCACCTGACTTTTGGCATGGAATTTCTTTTTGCACAATGTACATAAGTAGTACTTCCCATTCACATCTGAAATTTTGTGTTCATTAATTTTAATGTAATATCACCATACCCATACATTTTTTTTAACTTATTTTCCTACTTGTGGTCAACTTATTTTATAGATCAATGACAAAATTTTAGAAATATGTTATTTAATGTAAGAATAATTTTAAAATTTTCTCAAAAGAGACTCTACAGTAAAAAGTATGCATTCAAACTGCATATTATATATTTCAGAAGGATATAAAGTTAAAACTAACTTACCTGTTTCTATTTTTATATGGGAAGTCTCTGGCTTCTTTTTTTTATCAAAAACCTCAATTTCAACTAAAATGTCTTGACTTTCTTTTGTATACACTACCGGCTCATTGGTTTGATCTGAACCGTTCTCGCTATTACTCAATTCATCGTCCTGCGGATCCCTACATTGTTGAACCGCCTTCTCCTTCAAACAAGCACCACAACCAGACTTTTCTTGCAGAAGACAATCCATACACTTCATATGACCACAAGATTCAGTCACCAGACGATTATCAGTATTGTTAACCGTCTTTTTGTTTAGACAATTCACACAAATTTGTGAACTCATATTGGTAAACATTGGAGGTTAGATTGCCTTATTTGTAGTTACATATACTTGTATCTCTTAACTTCTATTTACAAAAAAATTCTATCAAATAATTTAAAATGAAATTGAATGATTTTACCGTAGTTCCTTTCATAAAACATGATGGAAATCTATGAAAAACATAAAATATTTTTTTTATTGTAATCAAAACTTACTGTGGAGTTTGTCAACTGTCAAAAAATATATCCAATCGTTCGAAACCCTACATCTTTTTACACACTTATAATTATGGTCACATACTCGTCATACCATTTCGACACATTGGTAAATTTCATTTAAGATTCAAAGAGTTTGAAATTAAATATTCAACATAATATCTATCATAATAAACATACTAAACAAATATACAGAAACGTAATCAATTTATTTCTTGAGATTTAGAAAACACTACTAAGGAGATACTACGTAAGTTAAGAACATACCCAACGCCAACTTTTTTTTTGTTATATTCTGCCGATTACAGGGAAAGCAAAGGAAACTGAATCCTATACTTAATACTGAAACTATATTGAAAGGTATACATCATTTTTACATTGAAATACACTTCAACATAATATTTTTAAGAAAATATAGCATACAACTATCAAATTATGAAACAATTTTATTACGCTGAATTATTATAATAATCTTAGTTAATAATTATAGAGTTAACAGCCTTTGTGTCTTGTTTTTATTTAATAAATTATGTAAATTTATTTATTTCGGATGTCTTATAGTGTTTTCCTATAGTATTTCCTTATATGGCTAAAATTTTTGATTTAAATTAATAGAAATATTGATAACATTGCTTAGTATTCCTATATACGAACGTAGCCTATCAGTTTGCTATTATCTGTAGCAAGCTGTCATTCAATATTTTAATTTCGTTTCGTACGCCTTGAAGCGTTTTTTTACAAAAAATAATAGTTAATAGAATATAATTTTTAACTCAAAATGGTAAATTGTTTCATAATTATTAGTTCTAGAAATTGTGGCTGATCATTATGGTGACTTATTGTTGATGTATATCGACTACTCCAGTCTTGTAACCTCAAATTGGATTTTGTTTTCAGGATGTCTTTTTAATGATTAGGCGAAAAAAATTGACCATCTTCACAGACGCCAAAGATACGACGACGGTTTTAGAATTGAAGAAAATGATAGAAGGTAACGCTTAGTTGTGTGATACTGCGGAAATCTATTTTTAGTAGCGATATAATGTCCGGAATTGAGCGTAGGTTTGTTGTTGGGCATGGTGTTTTCAATTATTTTCTTAGGTATATTTAGGTTTCTTCATATCACTGTGACATTATTTCAAGATAAAATATGAATTAGAGTACTAGTTATCTTGTGGTGGCTACTTAAAATTTACACCTACATTAAATGACAACATTAACCATATTGCACTTAATTATTTGTAGTTTATCATGATAATAGATAAGAATTGGCATTTACTATGAATGTAAATGATTATTTAAATTATTACTAGCCCAAATCACATATTTTATCAGGAAAGTCTTGATATGTAGGATTAAAACTGAATATAGAAATACTTTTTATTGTGTCTAAATAAGTTCATAGATTTAACCATTAACACCTTTAACTTTGATAAGCTTTTTAACAAACATGTCTAAATTTGGCTTCTGATTCAGGTATCTTGAAGGTACCTCCACCAAGTCAGATGCTCTTCAACAAAGACAGCCAGCTAATGGAGGATGAGAAGACTCTTGCTGAATATGGTTTGACCTCAGCAACTGCTAAGGCTCAATGTCCTGCACCAATAGGACTTGCTCTCAGGTATATTTCTTACAGTGTTAAATTTTGTAAAAAAAAATTATGTTGAGGCATCTGGGTGTATATTGCAATGTAATAAATGAATTTTTACACTATTGCACATACAAACCAAAATCACACACAGAAAACAGATTTTACATATTATTATTATTGTATTTCGGTTGCTGAGTCTCTCCATGTAAGAGACAACTTTATTCATTTGTGTGTTTTTAGCATTGTAACATTATTATTATGAAATATTATATGTTTATAAGTAAATCAAGGATATAATTTAATATGTATGTTTTTCAAATCAACAACATATGAATGGTAAACAATTTTTATAATGATCTTGCTTTCAATATTATACAGATTTTGTTATAAAACTTAGTAACTTTATAACAATCTGATTTCAGGAAGGAAAATGGAGAATTTGAGGCTTTAGATCTGACCCCATACTCATCGCCCCCAGACCTGCCCGATGTCATGAAATCTCAGGAGACCAATGGCCAGGAACAGGTATTTGTTTTCATTCAACTTCACTTTATTTTTACAATGTCAGTTTCTAGCCTTGTGTAGTTCACACTCAAACTATTTAAATTATGCTGTGGTGCGTCGTTGTTAGTCATGCAGTGTGCTGCATTGCTATGATACATTTAAGTGTAAGAGTGAAATTTCAATGTCAATTAAATATTAGTCATATTTTCATTGTAAGTTGTTTCAAAACATGTGCATCAAATAAAAAAAAAATTAATAATAATAATGAAAATTGTACTCAATATTCATAAAGTATTCATTTTACATCTTAAATTATGAATAAAGTAATTTAACCTTTTAAATTGCTCTGAAAACAATTTATCACTCGTGATGCACGATAAGTTTAACTCCATATATTATGTGATCCTTACATTGTGTGATATGAATGACGCTAAAGAAAGAAATAATCAGGAAAAAAACAATAAATGACTATTTTCGTAACTCAAATGTACCAGCTAAATGGATTTATGAATTTTAATGTGGAATTCTTAAGTAGCATAAAGTGGCCAGTATGACAAAACGCCAATTTCATATGTAAGGACGTAATATAAAAAGATGAGTAATGATGATGATGTTGTGTGGTTATAGATGGATCAGCACTAATGTCCCCGGCACCGGCTGGGGTGAGGCGATCACCGCCGACCACCGCTCACCGCGGAGCGCCCGAGCGCCCCCGCGCCCCCTCCGCCCTCGGGCGTAACTTTAAACTATATTTTTTGCATATGAACATATTTTGTTAATAATTTATCAACGATTTGTGTTCGATTTTAACATAATCTGTTATGTCTACACATTTCTTTGTAGTATTTTTGTGATGCTTTGTACGGAACGAGTGTAGCGCTTTTTGTAGTTAATTACTATACGAAATATTTAAACCATGAATGTGGTATCGTGGTCAGTCGTGGCCGTCTATGTGTTGTGTGGTGGATTCGGTGTTTAATGTTAACGCATTCACGGACGGGATACGTGTTCCCGGCGCGACGGAACTGGTTCTATCGGTGCTACCGACATTGCGCATCCTCGGCGGTGGTATGAGATACTCCTAACCTAACTTAAATGGTCCTTAATACATTGTTATAAGATTGATAGTTCCATGTAAAATGTTCTGAATTATATTATCAATATTGAAAGCAATACTACTTATTTATAATTTGTGAGTGCTTGCTTATTATTTAAGTGATCAACATGAAATAGGTGAAATTGTATTAGGTTAATACGTACCGCCTCGAGGACCACATATTTTAGTAGTTAATGTCACAACTAACCGCGGAACTCCGACCGTTGCTCCGACCGTTTCGTTAAGGCCATGACACTTTCATCAAATGATTTTGGTACTAAATTCTCTACCAATATCTTATTTCTGGACTATCTGGATACATTTTATAATATTTTTGCACTAAAATAATAATTTATAACTCGTGTTAACTAATGCTATGACACAGCATTAAACATTATTTAATTAACTTGATGCTGGGATCGGAATCACTTTATGTTCTCATACACAGTTTTAAAGGGAATTGTTATAATGCAATGGTCTCAGTTCATATACATATAACGCCTGTTAATTGTATCTGGTCTTACGATGTATACTATAATATAGTATATGGTTTAAACTTAAATTAGATTTTATTGTACAAAATGGCCCTGTTTATGAGGTAAGTTGTGATTGCAACAAGTCAAGCCTTTTTAATAGGCAAATAATTTAAGTTAGACGGGTACAATGAGCAGGCGTCGTTTGAAGGGCTGGCAGCGGAGAAGACAGACACATTTTTTCGTTAATCTTAATTGAAACTGTTTTATTTCTCCAAAAATAAATGATGTCTTCTCCGTCTTCACCTTCTAGACATAAATGTATACATTATAAATATGATTTTATTAAATTTAATGATAACGGTATTTAACTGATGATAGTATAGAATGGACTATAGATATTAGCTAATTTAATAGGGGTAAATAGGGGCTTTTTATATTCGTAACTCCTGAAGATTAACGACTCTTAAAATTTTTGATTGTGATTTGAATTATCATAAAATGAAATTAACATCTCTAGTTCCTCTTACTGAAGGTTGCTAATTGTTTTCTGTTTTTTCCTTTATGTACAGTTTTCTATATTGCACCTTTCTAGTGTAAGATGTTCTGTATATTTTGGTTTGGCTCGATAGATCTTCGAAAACCTCCATCATATACGATATCAATGTATCGGTGTGAAGCGTACTCTGCGCCCACGCCGGATGCGGTACATAGCTAGTTAATATACCTACTTACACTCAAATTATTCATGAATAATTCTACCATTTATAAATTTCTTTTACAGAAAATAGTGGAATATTAAGTGGTAAACACTTATTGCACTGTAAAATAGCATAGAAAAGTAATCGAACCATTCATATGAATGAATATCGTGAGTACAAGTGAGCAATGAACAAAGGGTTGGAAACAGTGATTCTTGTTCCTAATTTACTTGAGTTCACGGAATAACGATCGATAATCGATGTTTCTGACTTTATTTTTTATCTCGCTGGGAAAATCCTACTGCAATATTGGTACACAGCATATAAATATATAAATAAAAATTTATTTCATAAAATAAATAATATTAAGTCTCCATGTTTTCATACTGATATCAATAGACCTACGAGAATTAAGCGTACACTATCGAGACTCGAGACTTGACACAGTAAAAATAAAATAGTTTATGACTCATGTTAAAGTATCGAAAATCCGCAATGAACCAGCAAGAAATAAAGCTGTTTTGATTTGTTTTGTGATGTTTTTATTGTTGACTCTAATTTGAAGAACACTAATAAGTAACCGCTAAGAATTTTTGATAGGTTTTGAAGCCGAAGCCCTTCTATTATGTTAAAACTTAGATAAATAAAAATATGTTCATAAACTCAACTCAAAAACCGTCCGCAACACGGATCGCTCGGCCGAGCTGTCCAAGTAGATAACTGAAGTTAACTTTTATGTCCATTTATGAAATTAATATTTTCGTTTTCATATATAGTCATATTCTTTTACTTTCTACTACTTTTTGGCTCCAAAACCTATGGAATATAGCAACATTATCAATGAGATTTTAAAGCTTACTACAAAACCCTTTTAGTACCACTAATCCTCTTCCGATTGACCATATGACAACATATGGCCAATATAAGAAAAATATTATTATTTAAAAATATACGGATTTTATTTATTTATTTAACAATTTATGTACACACAAAGACAATTAAAAGAACACAACAGAATATTAGAGAATTTTACAAAGGCATTTAAAAGGATAAAGGTAAGGATTTTAAATAATAATTAAAAAGTTGTGAAAATAATAAGCTCTTTATAATAGCTTGTAGTATGCTCTTGTACCGTGATTACAGTTTATTATTATATTTATGGAATGCTAAACTCAATTTTGTAGATTTGATTTGACAAGTCAATTCGCGTCTCGCTTAGATGTATCGATTGAAATTGTGATGTGATCCGGCTGGAAGGACCATATGTTGGAAATATTAGCTGTAACCCAGGTACTTACAATGCAAAGTGGCCTGTATAAATTTAAAGGGTGGAATATGGGTGAAGAATTATACTGCCGGTTCACTCGGGAGTGTAATTAGGGTGGTTGGCTTATTTGTAACAATACTACAATATTGTCTTTATCAATATGAAGTCAACTTTAATATAAATTATTGAACATATATAGAGAAAATAATAACAGTGCGTGATGGCAATTGCCCCTTGTTTTCTGACTGTTATGAACAATGGAGCAGTTAATCACAGCATGACTGCTGGGTATTACCAAAGAATATAATAACCATCATGTTCTATCCGGTTGATGATACCTTTGATTTATCTGATTGGTATATTCTATCCGATGTTGATTGATGCCATCTCTCGGACCGTTAATTCTGCAGTGTCCTTGACACTTCCAGCGACCTAATTATCTCGACGCATCGTTTTTACCCAGAGTGAGAACTGAAGCAGCCAGGCACCTAATATGACTACCTTCTGAATAAAATCAAAAATAATAAATTTATTTTTAGCGGCGAAATATGAAAATATACAAAATGCTGAATTACAAGGGCTAGAAAATATTCCTCTCAATGATTCCAATGGAATCGGAATGAAATTAAAAAAATAATAAATTTGTTAATCAAGCTCGATAACTAAGCGATGATTATTATCAAATTCCTTACATTTTTCACATTAAGCAATTCTATTGAGATTATCGAAATGCATCTTGTCTAGGCTCTGTTTGGCGCCTTATATGTACTTCAATTTTTTTTCTTAACCCTATTTGTCAATAACTCCTAATAAGGACAGAATATTACGATCTACATAAGACATGGCTGTAGAGTTTCAGTTTCCTTTACCATTCCTGTATTAGGGAGAACTTAAAAAATTAATGTTAAGCAGCAATTCTTTAAGGACATTTTTAAGATACATATATAGACATACTCTTTTAATCTGTGATATGTCAGATGTCATATATATGTCAGATGTTTTTATCTAGTGCTCGTGTTCATAACCCCAAAATAAAAATATAATAGATTAATTATTATTATTTATCGAGCAAACAAAGACTAACTGCAGTTAATATATAAACCGACTTTAAAGGTGAGGTTAGGTTACGAGAAAAATGGGAAAACGCAAAGGGAGGTGTTCTAAAAAGAATCCGGCAAGCAAGGAAGCTTTGGAGCCAGAACACCTTGTTAAAGCACCACATTCCTTCGTAATTCATCGTGGAAATTGTAGTAAAAATCTAATGGACCTCACTAAAGATTTTAGAAAAATAATGGAGCCATTTACAGCGTCGCAGTTGAAGGTAAATAAAAGCTTTATTAAAAATAAAAATACTTGAAGAAAGAAAATTAATAATCACAAAATTCGTTATGTACATACATATGTATAGTATATTTTATAAATTCAATAATTTCAAATGTCATTCATATGTATACATATGTATTTCCTGTGTAATGGTTTAGTTATAGTTTGTATGTGTTACAGGAAAGGAAAAAGAACACAATAAAGGATTTTCTCTCAGTGTCAGGATACCTCCATGTTTCTCACATGATAACATTCACAGAAACTGAATTGGGCACGTACATGAGATTATCTCGTTTACCGAGAGGCCCCACTTTGACTTTTAGGATACACAATGTAAGTTTGTATAAATATTAATAATATATCTTACACTAACACTCATTATTAATCCTTAATAATCGTTACTATGAGCTTGTGTTATGGAAACTAGATTCTCTAAAAATATCCTTGGTTTTTAAATTATAAAATGAAACTGCTGCTTTCCAATTCTAGCATACTTTGTCACAGCAGTTCTTAATCATCTTTTCATTCATGTTGAATTTAGTTAACTGTACAAATTCTGACATCCATAATGATTTCATTATTTTATAATACTTTTAATTATTTAAATCTATGACAATTCACTTAAATGATGTAACACAGAAGCTTATCGATTATGTGTTGATGCCTTTTAAAAATTAAATAAAGTAAATAATCATAATTATTTCATTACTTAATGTTCACAGTACAGTCTTGCTCGCGATGTGATATCATCCCTCAAAAAGCAGTATGTCATAATGAAAGCATTTCAAAATGCACCACTCATAGTACTAAATAGTTTCTCTGGAGAAGGCATGCATATGAAACTCATGGCAACCATGTTCCAAAATATGTTTCCAACTATAAACATCACCACAGTAAGTTTAGAACATATATTAAAAATTTTCAATTTTATGTAAGTAAATCACACACTATCATACTTTTGATGTAAGCTAGCAAATATCTCTCAAGATCCTTATTACACCATGTTTAAATACCATTTTCAATTTGAAATCTTTGAATGGGATGTTTTCCATTGTAAATCTAAAAATATAATCATAAAAAACATGAATTGTATAAATCTTGTTATAGAACTCACTCTAAAAAACACTGACCAATTATAATTTAAAAAATTGTGTATATTAAGTATGTCTGAGAAATGGTCATAGGATATTTTGTGACCCTCTTTTTTAGAAATAAATTATTTCTTCTATTGTAGTACAATGTTTGCTAGTAACTTATATTTATAATGCTTAATCATGTCAATTTTATCCTGCAAAGTATTGATTTTATTCATTAAGAACTGTTATTTCTTAACTTTTTTAAGGTCAAAGGGTTTTAAAATACTTATTTAACTGTAAACTGACTTAACATTTCTTTTTACTTTTATTTTGAGATTTATTATTTGTTTTGTTTAATTCCATTTTACTCAAATATTATTCTTCATATTTCCTAAGGTTGAGGTCAAACAATAGACCACTACTACATTTAAAGGTATTTTTAAATACTCTGCTATGCATCAACAAACTGTAATTTTCCTATTAATTTAATATTGTAATGTTATGTTACCAAAGGTAAAATTGAAAAACATTCGAAGATGTGTACTGATGAACTATAACGCGACCACAAAACTCATAGATCTCCGGCATTATGTGATCAGAGCTACTCCCGTGGGTCTTAATAAAGGAACAAAAAAGGTAGGTAGTATTGTTATTTATAAATGATATTTTGATCTAAACTCTCTGCAAAATAATATTACTTGGAAAAGTATTGTAAGGAGTTGTTAAGTGGTTTTATTTTCACAGATGGTGCAAGGTAAAATACCAAACTTGAACCGCTGCAAAGATATGTCTGAGTTCTTCGACAAGTAAGTGATTCATTGATCTTTCTGTTATTCATATAGATAGATAGTATGCTCACATTTTGAAACAGATTTAGTTACTCATAAAATTTTATTTATGATTTTAATAATATTCTATAAATCTTTTAATATTATATTGATTACCACCATCATACATACACATAAATAAACAAAAATATTTAGAGGATTTCAAAACTACATGGTATCTTGCAGTCTTGAAATCCTTTAACTATTTTGAACATTTTATGAAGTTATATATTTGAATAATTTAGATTAAATTCTTATTAACAACTGACTTTTGTTTTATGTTTGTAGAGCAGCACTTCTCTCAGAAAGCGAATTTGAAGATGATGCAAACTCCCAAGTGATTCTACCACAAAGTTTGGTATCAAGAGGTGCCGCTGCAGAGTCTAAATCAGCCATCAGACTCACTGAACTTGGTCCCAGAATATCTTTTCAGCTTATTAAGGTTTGTAAATATTTTTCATTTCAAAACACTCCCACCAAGTAGACATAGCATTTAATCCGACAAAAATGAAATCTCTATAGAGCAGATGAATTTTGAGAAATTTAAGCCTTTTCTATTGTTCAAATTGTGGCCACTATACAGTTTTTAAATCGTAGATTGAGGACGGTCTAATGGATGGCGAAGTATTATTCCATGAGTTGATTGAGAAGACTGAAAAAGAGAAGGCCATTATCAAAAAGAGAAGAGAAGAAAAGAAGTAAGATTTTTATTTTTTACTTTTTTTATTTGCTGATAATGCTAATCATTATACTAAAACCCTAAAGAAATATTTATTATTATTCATTTTCTTTTGGGCCCATAAGCCACTTAGACCAGCGTTGATCTTTTGTGGCAGCCCTTTAGATTTCACATCCTAGCCCCCATTGATTCCAGAAATTTCCAGTTCTTGGGGCAGTGGTATATTGCACCTGTCAGGGTGCACTATGTACTTCCCTAGGTAAATGCTTTGTTTATGCATTAAAGGTCCGCAAGAGCAGAGACCGTTGTGGTTTCGCCTGACTCCTGACAGAACCTACATGACGCGTCATGCTTCATAGCCCTGTAAGGATTCTTGATCACTGTGCAGGTTTTGTGTCTTTTGATTTTAGTAACTCTTTAGGCAGCTTACTGTTAAATCTTTTAGTAAGGGCTTTTTGCGGCCATTCACAATTCGATTGCTTTGTTCTTTCCCATGTTATTAAGCAGAGAATAGGCTACTCGTTTTGTGATTCCACAAAATGGTTCTGGCCCGACCAGGAGATTGTCTGCTCCTTTCCTAGCAAGTTCATTTGCTCCCTCGTTTCCGACGATGTCGAAATGCCCCGGTACCCATCTAAGTATAACTTAATTGGATTTTGCCAGGGCATTGAGATAATTTTTGCTGTCCTGCACTAGTTTGGAGATAGATTCGATAGCAGCTTGACTGTCTGTGTTAATGTAGATGTATTGGTGTCTTAGGGCTCTTTTAAGATTTATCTTTCCACATTTGTTGATAGCAAAGATTTCAGCCGGAAAGATTGAGGCATTTTACCCGTGGTGACGCTAGCTCTGGGCTTTGACCTTTCACCTTAGACGCCACATACTACATTGTGTCCTTGTTTTAAAGAAATATTTACTTTTTGTCTAATAAAATTTATTCATATTTGCAGACGGCTCAAGGAAAAACGCAAGGCTCAGCAGGAGGAGAATGTTAAGAGGAAGGAGCGTGAGAAGGAGGATCTCAAACAGAAGGCTCTAGAAGGGATCAAGAAGAAGAAGGCGATGACAGAGAGTCAAAGGTTTGTACATATTTTATCGAGATTATGAATTTTTTTAATAAATGTTCTGTAATTAGGATAAACTGATCAGAAAATTATATTTTCTAATCTGCAATATGGAATAAACATATAAGACAATTTAAATTTTATAATGAAATAAGTTTCAATGACTAATTTCATGAACAATTATCTACAAAATAACATTGGTTTATTTAAAATTACCATTTCAATAATTGCTCACATTTCTCACATCTGTGTCATTGTTTGAACAGGTTGATGGAACTAGCTGCGGTGGAGTCCCAGAAAGGCGGTGACATGGATCAGGAAGACGATGATGACGCAGATTATTACAGGACGGAAGTCGGTGCTGAACCAGATAAAGGTATTAAAAAAAACTTGTTTTCTAACAACAATATAACTTTGCTGGTGATTCTGTTGATTTAATTCTATTTGCACGAATCTGGTTAGATTTACTGGGTAGTAAATCACTAAAATCTACCTGCCAGGAATACAGATTTGATATTTCTCAAATGATGAGACTGAAGCTCCCTGAATATGATTTGGTTATAAAGGGTTTATTATTTTGTATTGAGTATGATATCTTCTTTTTCAAATTTGTGGGTGGGTATATATTTATCATTACTTACTAGAGCTATATGCATAAAAATACATGTAATAGATTATTAACATGATTAACTGGCTTTGCAGAATGTCATATTAATCAAATAAATAAAAATAATTTTGTGACTTAGGTAAATGTTCTATACTATAATACTAATAATAGTTCTATATCATAGCTTTCCGATTTGTATTTTAGATATCTGAAAGCAAAGATGCCTTAAAATGACGCGCATTTAAAAAACATTCCTTAAATAAGTCAAGTGCACGGATAAGTAACTTGTTTCTAAGTCAATCTTTCCTTTAATTGTATAAGTAGAGTGAAAGAGATGCTGATTACTAAATTCTAGTTTAAGTGAATGCCAACAAAATAGGCACCAATGTGTAAAGTAGTTTTATTATATATTAAACTATCTTGGCTCTATATTCCATCCCTGGACAGTCCATAAAAAAAGACCATAAAACCTTATAGTCAGGTAATTCTTAAAGTTTTAGCATAATTATTTAGTTATCTCATCATGAGGGAAATTGAAATATATAAAAGATTTTTACTGTAGTTTTGTATACAAGTAATGGTATCACAAAGATGAATGATGATGATAAATATTATTTAAGAAAAATTTCTTATTGTTTTAGATCTTTTTTCTGAGAAGGCACCTAGAAAACGGAAAGCAGACGACGATGAGGTACGTGGATTCAAAAAAATGCGACTCGATAAGAAATTAAAGAAAAAATTCCAAAAAGGTCAAGACACAGAGAAGCCCTTTAACAGAAATAAAGATGGCGACAAACGGTTAAATAAACGGGAAGATGGTAGAAATAATAAATTTAATAAAAACTTTGACAGAAGAAACAATCCTAACAACAGACAGAAACCATTCAAAAACCAGAACAAAGTGTTCGGTGGAAAATTTAACAAGAACAAAGTTGGTAAAAGCAGAGAAGGAAAGAATAAAGGGAAGGGAAAGTTTCGTAAATGATTACTTATGTAAATATAATTGTTAAGTTAAACCCAAGTTTTTCATTGCGAAACTTTTTTAATCAGTTTTATTTTACTTATTAATAAAGTACATTTTTGTAAATACAACAAAATAAGTGTTTACCTTGATCCACAATTCAACGTTATTGTTACATTACAAATTATTAGAAGGCACATCCACATTTTTCATTGACAAGGTCAAATTGTATATTGCTGGTTGTTTTACGGAGCCAGACCCCTAACCAAGATTCATTTAATTAATAGCTATTGCTATGAAAAATAACTGGCACTTGGACCATATTTCAGTAAGACATATAATATCAAATTAAACTTTAATTTTGATAAGATATTTGTATGCTTAATTTGAATCATTATATACGCCAGGGACATAGAGATAATTAAAATCTAGTTTTGGATTGAAATGGTTGATAACTTTGCAGATTAAAAGGTAAATATTTGCCTAAAATGGCCAATCAAAAATTTGATTTGTACACAATTTGCAAAACAAATTAATGCTAACACTGCACTGTTTAAATTGTTGAAAGTAATAAGTAGTAATCAGCTTCCAAAATCATTAAACAAATCACTTTTGTTAGCCTATTTACCTGTTTAAATTAGAAACACAATATCGTCAGCCATCATGACCTGGTTGTCGTGCGTCATGCGGTGCAGCGCTGCTTGTACCTCTGCGCTCTCAAACGTCTGGTGGGAGTACTTGTCGTTGACGTAGGCCATTACGCGCGCTAGCGGCAGGGAGTTGACGCGCTCCTCGCGGAAAAGTTGTTGCAGGGCCGACTTGAACTGAGTTAATCTAGAATAACATTCATTATACATACATAGGAGCAGAGAATAGATATGATAGGGTTGATAGATAATAAATATTTATTATCATAACAAATTACAGATGAAAAAACGACTATGAACGAAGAATAACTTTGATACCTTATATGTAATTTATGTTACATTCATTCGAAGAGGGGAGGGCAAGTCCATTTTAAAATAATTAAATTCATCTGAAAAACCAATATCATTGGGTAACGCACACAATATCTGTAAACTTCTATTATGAAACCATTTAAATTAACATATTTAATATAGATGTTGAACAGTATCTCCGCGATGAAAATACCACGGCGTAACGTCATACTGTAAAAACAGTTTCTTTGTTTCAATCTATCACCGATAGATTACCTTACGGCGCGTTGAATTTTGACATATAAATGTGGAATATGTCGAAATCAAAATGATCCATCGGTAGGTTATTGAAACCTAGTATTAATGTCTTTTAGAATCATACCGTTGGTTGTCGATGGTCTTGGGGGCGGAGCCCGCGGTGGGCTCGGGTTCAGGGCGGGAGGCACGCGCCGCCCGAAGCACTGGTTCTGCCTCCTCATCCGACGAGAACTGGTACGGATCCTCGCCTTCATTGGTTCCCTGCTGTTATAAGTAAAAACTGTTGCTTAATTTGTGGTGATTGCTATCACTAATATATATATAGACGGTGGAAATTCGGGCCAGAGAATAGAAGACGTCCATATACGAAGATGGATAGATAGTAATTTATACATAACTACACACAGTCAGTGTCAGTCTTCTGAAACACAAAATATTTTAAAAAAAAGTAACAAGTTTGCAAAGATTAGTTTAAAATAGCGAACGTGGCAACAGGATACGCAAAAGGCATTACTGATTATCAGCTATAATCCATTGTCTTAATTTCCGTAAATTACCTCAGTTTTAGGATTTACCAGTAAGTAAAAACTTTTTGCACTGCAAAGGTTTACAGTGCAAAAAAGTTTGAATTCAAGCGTGTGACTACGCGACATAGTGCAACGCAGAAATCATAGAGTAATACAAAACATAACCACTTTTATAGAGACAAATGCTAGATAGCTAGCTATGAAATGCGCACGTAGTAATTTCCTTTTTACTAATATCATAAGATTTCCATTGACCAAATTTTAAATAATATAAATATTTAAAAACTATTTTCAATAATAAACTGATTAATAGAAATATAAATTGATGAGCAGGTTCTGCTTTTATTACCGTTCGTCGCGACTTTTTGGCTCGCGGCTGCGTTGGTTGCTCGGCGTCAGACGCGGCGTCATCTTCGGACGACGCCCGTCGCTTGCGACGCTTTTCTTTAGTCAGCACCTGTAATATCACAATATAATGACATTTAATCATTATCATTAGCCTATATACATATCACTACTGGGCTCAGATCATCTAACATAGGACATACTCATAAGGAGTTTGGGTATAACCACACCACCAGGCAGGTTGGTCGGTGTAAGCGGTTACTGTAACCGGGACCAACCAACATTAACATGCCCAAGCACAGAAGAGCCTGAGATAACTAATTTGCTTGACCCATCCAGAGACCGAAGAAAGTTACTTTGTTTTCGTTATGGAAACCAGAGCGTCCGAGCCACTACGCCAATGAGATTCTCTGGTATGGCATAAGATAACGTTTAATGTTTTTATATAAAAGAATTTAAAAGTCAGCACCTATTAGTAAGTGGTAACGACTTTACTCAAGTGAAAGATTCAGAGGTCAAGAGAAGTTAATACCTCCTACGTCCTGTAATACGCTGGACACCTTTCTCTTACACCGATACAAAGCATAGTGCTTCAAGGCCGAAACAGGAAAAGAAGAGATACCTAATAGTACCCGGTGGTATGAAATCACTCTTATCTAGTCTTTTTATTGAAGAGCTCTTCGTGCTTTGAGCGCTTTGCCACAGAAAATTACATTTCTGCGTAACAAGGCAAGTATATGTATGTCATATTTTTTATAATAAGCATAAGTAGCAATGGATACTTAATTATTCGGTGACTAACACTTTAAGCTTTACTTTATATGTTAGCCCTTGTAGCGGCTATGTCTACACAGAAAAATTGATATCGAGTAACTGAGAAATGGTCAGAGAAAAGTCATTGAACGTCACAAAACGTAATACGAAGCCTGAATCACGCTTACAAAGTTTGTAAGTGTCATCAGTGCAAGGTCCGACATGATCCGATAGCGACGTTTTCTCCGCCGCACCTAAGCCAAGGCACGCCTTTAACACATTCAATGCCCATATTTGCACTGTGGCGCAATATTTGCGATATTTTTATTAAATATTACGCAACTATTTCGCAACATTGAAGTGCCGACTGTGACTCCCTGTGTATTCATAAATATCAAATTATAATCTATTTACGAACATTTCCAACAGCGCTATGTATATTTTGTAAGTTAGTAAACCCTTCATTATAGGGTGAACACGGGAGCCGTGTCGTGTGCGTCTAAGGAAAATATAGTACGACACGGCTACCATGTTGTTAGCGTGGAGTGTGTTAAAAGGCGCCCTCAGGTTTGTCGCTAAGCAACAGTGGGACACCTCCTCTGGAAGAGATGCCTGTCCATTACAAATCCTCTAGAGGATAATTGCACCTTAAGGCTTGAAGACAAGGTTCTCGCCTCCTTAAAACCACAGTAACGCTTAAAGGCCATCTGCGGCCAAAAACATAAGTAGTACCAAAATAAACAGTAAAGCCACGGTCCCCGAGCGAACATTAGCTCGGCGGAAGCTGTTCCCTTATCGTTGTCGATGTGATGGATCTAGCTACGTGTCAACACTAAATGGTGATACTAACTTTCTTGAAGTAGGCATACTGCACGAGCTGTATGGCGGCGAGCGCGTCGTCGGCCGTGACCTGGAAGCTGAGCCGGCACTTGGCGTGCGCCGTCGACAGCCGGATCAACGTCTCCAGCGTGCGCGCGGTCACCGGCTGCGTCTGCAACACGTAACACGCAACACGTAACACGCGGCCCTTACATACACTGTCCTAATGTCACCTTATAAAAATTGTCTTTTCTACCTAAGTCTGGTACTATAACTGTTAATAATATACACACCGGCACAATTAGCGGAACACAAAAAAAGCAGGATTTTAAAATCTTTTACTTGAGGAGTGAAACTTGAGTGCAGAGTTCTTTTAAAACAGATCGATGGGAGACAGCGAATATGGAGATGCAAAGGAGAACGCCACATACAGTCTAATTTTGAACACACAGTGGCTTAAGGTGGCGGCTCGATTATGGTTTGGGGAGGGATATGTTTTAGAGCTCGCACGGAGTTAGTGATAGTCACAGGAGGGACCATGACAGCAGATCGATACATCAGAGACATTTTAGAATAACATGTTGTACCATTTGCCCCATTTATTGGTGACGAATTCAAATGCAAGATAATGCTCGTGCTCATAGTGCACAATCGGTACAGGCATATCTAAGCCACGTAGGTATACAGGTGATGCAGTGGCCAGCAAATTCCCCCGATATGAATCCGATAGAGCATGTCTGGGACTTGCTAAAAAGAAGGGTTAAATCCAGAATGCCACCCCCCAACAATCTGAATGAACTTGGAAACGCATTACTTGAGGAGTGGGAGCGGTTGCCTCAAGAAATCATCAATAACATAATCTGTAGCATGCCCAGACGAATGGAAACCGTAATCAGAGCAAGAGGGGGAAACACTCGTTATTAATTTTGCTTTAATTTTATTGATAAAAAATAACGAAGACTTTTCAAAGTTGTTTTTAAAAGATTTTAATCAATTTGTTATTTTGTGTCTAATTACATTTTCGTCAAATATATGCGTTATTATCTCAGAGTCTCACTTTTTTTCTGTTCCGCTAATTGTGCCGGTGTGTATATTAAACGACTAAACCCACTGAGCCTTTTTTACAAAAAGGGCTTTCGTCTTAGTCAGACGAGGGTAGCTTACCCTGGCTACGTCAGTATCCATCATGTCCTGGTTTCTGAGTCTGGCGTACTCGTCGGCGATGGCATCGGACGCCTCCTGCGTCAGTTTGGGCTTCATCAGTCGCGCGATATGGATGAATTTGCGCATGAATTTGGTGCTAAGGATCTGGTCCTTTTTGCTGCGAGTGTTTCCGTGGAGGAGGGGGTCGTATTTCTCGTATATCGACTCATTTGTTTCCTGTAATGTGTATATATACATAAGAATTATCAAAATCTTACGTAATTAAGCGAAGTGCTATTAAGTACTTCTTTTATACAAAAAGTCTGTGACTCGCGGATATGAATTTATATGGACTGACACTTTTTTTTAAAATTAAACAATCTTTTCTTCTAAGGATTCTTACGCTAGAACCCTCCTTTTCCCTTAGGAACGCTGCTTAAGGATTGGATATCTTTCATTAAAGCATTTATAATCTTTATTATAATCATTTATAATATTTTTATAATCCCAGAGACCTTGAGAGCGTTAAAAATCTATTGTGTCTAAATTGTACAGCACTATACTTGACGGGTTAAGTAATTTGAATAAAACCTTACCTCCACCTCTTCGTTGTCTGGATTCTCAGTAGAGAGCATTTCTACAGTTGATCCCATTGGTAGGACTTCTCCGTCTTGTTCCTTTGGATTTCTATAAAGAATTAGTATTTTAAAAAAGCTTGCTATTCTTTGCACGTTTGATGATCAGAATTAATTAGGATTCAGTTCAGTGATTCCAACCTGTATCTGTGCATTCGGAGTACGTGTTCAGAGATCATGTTGTCGTGGTCAGCGTCTGCGATGTCCAGCATCACGAACAGCAAGTCAAAACGTGACAGGAGCGAGTCTTGCAATCCAATGTTCTCCATTGGCGTCTTGTACTGGTCATACTGAAAGATAAAAAATATGGGTAACATGGGTAGCTTTCCGCCCCCGGCTTCGCCCGCGTGAAATACATGGCCATATAATGTTTGTGCTGAATTATGATTTCAATTTAACTTTAATACAAAGTTAAGCTCCTGTTTAGGGGTAGGGGTTACATTTTCAAAATATTCATAGCTCATAAACAGCTGTTAAAAATCAAGATTCCAGCTTCGAAAATCCCATTTATGCCCCCTTAAAGATTGAATTTTTAATTTTTTTTTATCGAGAATCTATTAATAAATATGTAGTATAAGTAAAATAAGTAGTTATTCTAAATATGGTTACAACTTAAAACCTATTTCATTCCTATTTCACCTCTTTAGGAGTTGTATTTAGCGGTTGTCTATGTTGTAATAACGTCCTCGTAACTCGATTCGTCCAGTTGTTTGAGCTGTGCTTTAATAGATCATTCAATCAATCGATCACCTTTGCCTTTATTATTAGGTTAACCTATTTTTGTTGAAATAGTAATAAACATATGGATTGATATGTGTCTGATGAAAACTTGATTAAGGTTTTATCTAAATATATCTTAAGTAAAATCCCTAGAAGAAAAAAAACTTGTATTTAGTACAAACCCTGCCGTAGACAGGGTTGGCAGCGGCTAGGACCGAGCAACGAGCGTTGAGGGCCGCGTGCACGCCGGCCTTGGCGATGGTGACGCGGCCCTGCTCCATCACCTCGTGGATGGCCGTGCGGTCTATGTCAGACATCTTGTCAAACTCGTCGATACACACTACGCCGCGGTCAGCCAGTACCATGGCTCCGGCTTCCAATCTAGAAAAATTATATTAATGAACTTCACTGAAGTGCTTATACATAGATTGTCAAATAAGTAGCAAAAATTTTATAGAAAATCTTAATAGATTAGTTCGGAAAGTTCGGAAATTATAAAATAAGTATAGATATATTGGACATTCAGAGGAGACATTTCTATTCTTGTTATTTCCGCACAGTACAACCTTTGTAATGTTATATGAGGTTATGTCTGATGGAAACGCCTGATGTTACCACTCACTGTCAGTCATGGTAAGAGAAATAGTTGGTAGCAGGGAATGAGAGTCTTCGAGACTTCTTACGCAGAAGGAAGCAGCAGAGGGGGAGCGGAAGGAGGATCCTCTAGCCTCCCCTCTCTAAAATAGACGGACGTATTCCTATGCCCTAAGCACGGTAGCGTTCTGGGTGACTCCCACGCGCTCATTTCACAAGTAGCCACGTCTGAAACTGGTAACTCTAGGCAAACTCCGTTAGCATGAACCCCGGTCGTAAAACTTGGCTGCCTAGGGGTGGTCTATTGATTTGCTTCGGCAGAAACCAGGTCACGCCAGCAAAAGCGATCTAGTTACCACGGCGATTTAGTGGACTTTGATCTGGCACTGGGCGAGTCCCAGACACACCCACAACTTACACAGTAGCACGTGTGGGGCTGGTCCATAAACGGTGACGGTAGAGTCACCTGATATGATGGTACAACTTTGCTTCTAGAAAAAAATATGACAAAACTGACCTTCGGTCCCCAGTCTCAGGGTCAGTAGTGACGGCGGCGGTGAGACCCACGCCCGATGAGCCCCGTCCAGTGGTAGTGATGGCGCGCGGGGCCGTCAGCAGGACGTATCGTAGCAGCTGGGACTTTGCCACCGATGGATCCCCAATCAGCAGTACATTGATGTCACTGATTCAATTAACATGACTATAAATTCAGTGAAAAAATCTAAAGACCTCATAGAGACTAATGCCAGGTCAGTTACAGGCGGATTCATTGAGAAAAACAATATTTATTAATGCTTTTATTTTTAAATAATTAACTAATACTTAAGTTTTCCACATTATTTCATTAGAAGTTAATATTATGGTTAACTTACCCTCGAAGTCTAGTGCCATTGGGCAGGATCTTCTCCATACCTCCCAGTAAGAGACACAGTATAGCCTTTTTGATGTAGTCATGACCATGTATGGAAGGTGCCAGTGACTTACTGAGCAGCTCAAACATGTCTACTGTGGTACGCTTCGCTAAGCGCTTGCAAAGCTTAACATCTTCCAATGTGACAGTGAGATTCATATCCTTGTTTATTTGAGTTATGTTGTTTGCTATTAATATAGTTCTGAAATTTAACACAAGCTACATTAAAATATATATTACAGACAATGGAATAATACAATACTTTATTGAAACATTTTGAAACAATAGTGTACTTTGTTAGGGCAATATCCTTTTACAATCATGTGTCTATATGACAATAATTTTCTACCTTAACATTCTTACTAATAATTGTATACATCTTGTGTTTTTGTGAACAATAATTTCTTTAGAAATATATTAAAACAAAAATATTAAGCATATTTATATTATATGTTTCAAACATTAAGAATTAAAAAATATATTATTGTGGAGGTTCAGTAATAATGTGATGTAAGTAAGGTTTGTTTTGAGTTAATGCCTAAAATTATGAATAAAAATGTTTTATTTGATTTATTATTTACTTTACTTACAAAATTTTTACCACTCAATGCCTGTATTTACATTAGAAATTTAGTAGTAGGATAGGCTTAAAAAGTGGCATACTCTAAACCTAGGCCAGAGGTACTAGATTGGTGGCTCTCGCTTGGGTTTACCCTGGTAAACCTTTCCTGCCAGTCCCCATGATTGATGGATCATAGACTGCCATCCCAATAAAATATGCAAATTTGACTATGTGCCTGGTGGCTGATTGCAAATATTTAAAAAAATATATATATATTGTATTAAACATCACTACTTACCTGAATGTGCCTGCAGTGAAACTGCCTTGTTTTGAAGGGAGACATCTGTAGTTACCAACAATTTGCACTCGGTCACCAGGTTTACACTTGTCCACAAGGTCATCATCACAAATAATATCTACACTGCGTGGAAGCTGGCCTGCCGGTGCTCTTTCTGGCATCTCTTGGACTGTTAGCGTTTGGTGATCTTTGTACCGAGATAAACCAAATTCAGTTTCTAAAGGGTTGCCTTCATCATCCTGTAATGTTGTTTTTAATAAAATTTATGGCAGTGCAAACCTTATTCAAAAATAAGAATAAAAGAAAATGATACAAAGCAAAATATTCATTAGGGTTCATCAAACAGAGCTGGTACTAAAAAGCAATGTAAATAATGTAAAATGTAATGTAAAAATAAAAAATGTAAAAAAAATATTAATGTAATGTATGTAAATGTAATTTAAATAATGTAATGTATGTATGTTAATTACCTTTGTAGGATATATAGCTGTTGTAGGGAATGCTTCATATGAAGTAAGGTCTGTATACTTTCTTTCCATGACCTTTTTAGTGGCAGGACAATAATGTACACTGCGCACCACTTTGGGACGCACCAACGACACTCTTGTTACTATTCCTTCGACACAAATTAGATTTCCTAAGTAGCTGTAATTGAAAGTTTGTTTTTGTTATTTAAGATAACAAATTTATGAAAAAATAATCAATTATTTCAATTTTATGAAATAGTTCATGAATCAACATGAACTATTTATCATAAAATAAAGGCTTCGATTAATATACCTGGAAGTTAAGCTTCTGGGTGTAACATGTTTATTTCCAAAGCTTCCAGAGAATGCTACAAAAAAATCTTCTTGAACTTTAGCGTATGTAGGGTCAATAGAAGACACGTATTCTTTAAGGGCCCTTTGAAATGCAATTTGTTCCTCAAAAGCATTCTCAAGTAAGCTCTTCGCACGCTGTGGGTTTTTCCTCCTAAGATCATTGACGTTCACAACAAGTCTTTTGGACTTATCGGCTATCATTAGCTTCACTTGTTCCATATATATTCCTTGATCTTCCTGTAAAAGTTACTTGCATTATCGCAAAAGACATTGCTACGAAAGGCAACTTAAATCTTTGTTTGGAAAGAAGAGTGAGGTTAAACGGAATTAGATACATACTTCATCATCGAGGAACTCCAAGTATTCTCTTTGCAAGTCTCTAAGACGTTGGTCAAAGTCACCTTCCTCCATGTTCACTTATTATTTTAGTCTTTAGAAAATAATAATAAACAAAAAACACAACCGAAATCGAAACTATTTTTTGTTGCTTAAACGTCAGATTTGGCGCGAAATCCAATAGTTTGTTTTTCCAACGAAAGCCAAAGGGAGCTCAATACTATACAACCATATCAAAGGGCATTGACTAGATCGATTTTGATAATCGCAATCAAATTGCTAAATGTAACAATGTTTGGTGTTACACATAGGCTCTTTAGCTATCGAGCGTAATTATCAAATCTTATACATTTTTCATTTAGCCATTCGATTGCGATTGTTGAAATGCATCTGACGCGTTCATGGTTTGAGCATTTTCATTAAGATTTAGTTTTGACGCGTTTCTATTACCTATTTACTGTAGGTAATTTATGTAAGTTAATCATGTTATTAACAATTAGACTAAAAAACTAATTGTTAATAATTGCAAGCAATAACAGTGGTTATTACATTAAGCCAAAACGTAATTATATGTAATAGCTCAAGATATATAAAGATCAACAATTCAAAATAATATGACAGTAGAATTTGTGTTGTGAAATGTTTTTCAATGAAATAACTAGATAAGACATGGTTGTATTGGCTTAAGTTGCCTTTGTCTTCCTTGTTATAGGAAGAATTTAACAAAAAAAAACTGTATGAATATAGAATCCTTTGCTCGTTCATATAATAATATGAACAAACGAAACAAAACTATATATATTTAGTAAATAAACACTGGAGTTGATGTTAAATTGGTTTTTAAAATATATTACTAATTTATTTATTAAAATTTACAAAAATATTGCAGCTTAGGAATACTTATTTAAAAATATTGGTTACTGCCGGTTTAGATGTGACTAGAAAGGTAGTATTAAGAGGAATGTCTGACCACAATTCAAATTCTAACCAATCTACGGAAAAAAACGAAGGCGATCGACCGAAGCTTAAAATCCTAGCCTTTCATGGATACAGACAGAATGGTGCTTTATTTCGAGGAAAGATTGGATCGTTTCGTAAAGCTGTTTCCAAATATGCTCAACTAACTTTTATATCTGCTCCTCTTAAAGTAGTTAATGAAGACGGTGGCGGTGATGAAGGTACTCTACTCTTTTTAACGTCAATTTATTGTGTAGTGTAATGATATGTGAAGTGTTAAAAATTAACAAACTGGGCCTACATTAATTATAAAATTTATTTTATTATATTTATTAATTTATTATGATTATTCAATTCTATGCTTAAAATCACAGATGGCAGGGCATGGTGGTTCAATGCAGAAGATAACACATTCAGTGGGAAATGCCTAGGAGGCCCTGCTATAGGTTTTGAAGACACTTTGCAGATGGTAGAAAGAATTGTCCAAGAATATGGACCATTTGATGGTTTCATGGGATTCTCCCAGGGAGCATGCTTGGTTGGTTTATTAGCTGGTATGCAGCAAAAGGGATGTAAGTACAAAATTACAATTTCTACACAATTTTTTTTGATATTAATGATAGTTGTTTGACTGATTAATATACAAATAAGTATTCTGAATCTGTGTCATACTCACATATTAAACATAATAGACATACTATTGTATATAAAAGCTGATATGTTTGTAATAAGGATAAAAATGTATACTGCCAGTTTCATTAAAAAATAACATTTCAGATTTACCATATTCATTCAAATTTGCAATTTTCGCATCTGGGTTTCGTTCAGGAAGCCTGGTTCATAAGGGATTCTATGATGAAGAGATAGAGTTACCTTCATTGCATGTTTATGGAGAAAGTGACTCTATTATACCTAAAGGTAATTAATTCATATTCTGTATTAACAATTTTTTTGTTTTCTTGTTGAATTTATGACCCTCAAACAACATGCCTCTCGATAATTGCAATCATATTGCTAAATGAAAAATGTATTAGATTTGACAAGTATATTTGTTGGCAAAGTGAAGGCTTATGGCAACTCCCATACATTTTTCACTAAGCTTGTATTAGTGTTTATTGAAAGGGATGTTGGGTAGATAATTCCATAATCTGTACAGTATCCTTGTGGATACTATATGTTATGGTTTGTACCAGACTATATATTCTACACATAATTAATATATCCATTGAGTTTACCTTTACCAGTAAATATAAAACAGCCAAATAGTAATATAATGTAATTTATAATTTAATATTGTCATACTGTTAGTCAAAATTTAAGTTAGTGTTAAATTAATTATGAATTTTTAATGAAAATCCCTTCACCATTTTTATTTGTCTCATTAATAATTCTATTGCTATTTACAGAAATGAGTGAATCACTAATTAGCCTATTTATTAAGCCTGTAGCTGCAGAACATTCTGGAGGTCATTATGTTGCTTGTTCAGGCTCCATCAAAGATGCTTATCTTGATTTTCTACATGAAAAGTACCAGGATTTACTGGATGAAGAGAAAGAAAAAGAAAAAAATAAAACCTAAGGTTAATTTTATTTCTGTTTGAATTCAGACTACTGTTGTAAAATGTAGATAAATTAATGATTTATTTTATATAATTATGTCGTTTTATTGAGAAAAATAATATTATAATCTGTTCAATCAAGTCTGTCCCCCTTAGATACATGCCTTTCGATCGAAAAAAATCGCAAATCACAATCTAATCTCTAAATGAAAAACGAATGGGATTTAACAAATACGCTCAATAGCTTAGCGAGAGTTTTAGCAATCAGTTATTCCATAGATAAAGATTAAATAGCCTTTAATTCTGACTAAGTTGAACATTACTTGCAATTTCATTACAAAGAAGTTTAGCAAGAATTAGAATTGGCAATGAACCATAATTTACACCGCTTTAAAGGGATCAAAAACAATTTTAGAAGGTATGTAGGGAGGTGATCCTCAAAACCTGAATTTTAGGAAGTTTTAAAAACTTCCTAAAATTGAGGTTCGAAAATTGAATATACCTTTCTAAATTTCTCGCCAGCAATCGTATGTGTAATTGTATGATAGATCGCGATTATTAATAGCAAAAATCGTAAAAATCTGTCGTAATGACTACTCGCTCCTGTAGAAACCTCCATTAGTCATAAACGACTATAAAAGTAGCGATTTTTTAACTCTCGAAACTGTTACTATAGTGAGAGAAGTCAAATATGTTAGTCCTTTTCTTAAATGAAATTAATTGGCTTTGACACATTATATGACCAATATTTTAAGAACATAATCAATTCCTTTGCTTAGTGCTGTCAATGACAAATTTGAAGTTTTGTTTTGAGGTTATATGTGTTTTCATCATGCTCATTTGTTGTTTGTTTTCGCAAACTGGTTAATAGAAATGAATATTTATTAGCAAAAAAATACTTAAAATGTGGAAACGATATTTGTTATGGTTTGCTTACGAACATATTGACTTCCGACATGCCGTAAGTAAAAATATATATGTTTCTGTTATAGATTTTTAATAACATGCAAAAATGTTTTTGTAAAATTAATAAGTTTTGTTTAATCTTCTACCTTTCAGGAAATGGAAAGTATAATCTCTGTTTTCAACATTCCAATAAACTTTATAGAAAAACCTTGTGTCCATAAGCCGTATTGGATTGTCGAGTTACCATCCGAAAAGTTTGTGAAAGAGATTGCTTCCAGGTCTGTTCTTGTGAAAAATTGTATAGAATTATGGGCCAAAGCAAACACAGTACAGCTTCTTCACACCAATTTGAAAAAGGCCTTAGTCAATAATACTGGTCAATGGATTATTGATGACCAGCCTGATTCAAAAACTGGAGATGTTTGCCCTAGTTCTTTAATAGAAATGTGTTGTCCAAAGGATAAATCTTTTAAAATAGAAGTGGAAACTTTCTGTAAGCATTTCTCTATGAAAGAGAAAGTTGATAAAATAGAAGTAAGTAACTAGACTAATATTACATCTTTTAAAAATTATTTGATGATTCATAAATAATTGAATTAATTAATAAATTGATTATAATTTCATAATTAATTTAATTATTAATAGTTCGAGTTCAGTTGTAGACTAACCATTTTGTGAAATAGTAAGCTGTCTTTATTTTCTTCATATAGGTACTATCCCCACCATATATCTATGATACTCAAATTTCTTGAATTCTAGAAATTACAATAAAATTCTTATTACCCTAACAGACATTTAGCTATTTACCATTACAAGGTCAAGTGAAATTGAAGAACCCTGATGTGAAATTAGCCTACCTAGAATTTTATGGAGTTGACCCCAACAATGTACCAGAGGAACCACACAATGTATTTTTTGGCAAATGGGTAAGATTTTAACTCAAAAAAAAACTTCACATATTTGATCATATTTTTTTTGGTAAGCTTTAATACAGGAGTTGTGCATCTTAAGGAAAAGCATTAAATAAATAATGACATGACCTGCTCATTTCATTATGTTAACCCCCACCAATCAACCAGTTCCTTCCCGTTGCTTGACTGGCATATATAAGTAAGCAAATATCATGAGTCCAACGAGACTTTCCTAAACAATTTAAGATTCATTTTTTTATTTAACTAATGTAAATGCTATATAATACATATTTTTTTTCATCACCACTTCAGATTATGTTTAATAGTTGGTGCAAGAATAACCAATAGCAAATAAATATATTTATACAATATTTACTGGCTCATCCAATTCATATGCTACAAATAAAATGAAAATCATGGTTTTGGCATAGACATTTTGTAATTTAAAATCAATATTACAGATAGTAGATGGTCAGCGTGACATGATTCAAGTTCATTCACTGAAGAAGAGACAGTTTATTGGCAATACCAGCATGGATGCCCAGCTGGCATTAATCATGGCTAACCAGGCAAAGGTCAAGGCGGGGGATCTTGTGGTTGACCCCTTTGTTGGATCAGGGTCACTGCTGGTTGCTGCAGCTCATTTCGGTGGTAAGCTGTAACTGTATTAATCCCAGTGATAAGGCGATCCGCTTCTGATAAATTTTTCCTTATACATATGTCAACAAAAAAGACAATAATAATATGGATATTTTTTGAGTTGTAAAATTTTTTATATCTATATTTTTATCTACATGTGCCTTCTTTTATAAGCCTCCAGTTCTTACAAATTTAATCCATCCTCCCAACTGATCAACTCTTTTGTTTTTATGATAAGAATTTAAAAAATAATATATTTAATTATTATTTACAGCTTATGTTTGGGGATCAGATATTGATTTCATGATGCTTCATGGGAGAACGCGACCCTCACGGGTTGGTCAAAAGGTAACAATGTATGTTCGAATACTACTGCTTAATAAGTAATTTATTTAATATTCATAAATTAATACATAGATGGCATAAAAAAATAAACCAAACTTGTCTAACACAGCTTTAGTTAAGAACAAAAAATATATATAAATTTTAATTAAAGAGTATATATTTAAAAGCCAATAAAAAATATACATATTCCCCATCGCTCTCGCTTCTTAACTTTTGATTATTGCCGTCATATAAAGAATTGTGCATAATAAAAGTCCTGTAGGTTAAGAACACCATATTAGTATTCAGTAAATAATTTAACAGAAGCGAAGCAAAGAAGAGAGCATACGAGGCAATATGCGGCAGTACGGTATTGAGGCGCGCTACCTGGACGTAGCTGTCAGTGACTTCTCGCTGCCAATGTGGAAGGACAACCTACGATTTGACGCTATCATCACAGACCGTTAGTATCAATACTGCTTGTTACAGTCGTCTACAAACGTCATTTACATTTCTACTTGCAAAAAGAAAAACTGTTTTGACCGATCGACATACGCCTTTACATTATTGCTAACGCTAAATAGAAAATGTATATGACATAAGTTCTCGCTAAGCTTTTAAGTTTCAACGTCACAAGAGACTTGTCTAGACCCCTAGGGCCGTAACTTAGTTAAGTTTTTCACCATGCAGGTGTGTATGCATTGCTATTTAACGCGGATTGTATATTATACTATAATAACTTATTTTTAATATTTTTAACCGCCTCTGTGATCTAGTGGTAGAGACCACTTACTTCAAAATTACCCAGATTATCATGTGCGATTATTGAAATGCAAGACATTAAAATTACAATTGATACGAATGTTAAATTATAAAAATAAGGCAATGTACCGTTCTTTTTTATAGATTTATACTCCCCAGACTCACTCTTACACTTACTAGTTTTATTTTATGTTTTCTCATAAGGTGTTTATTAATTGTGCAAACTTTGGTGCTGGGAGTCTGTTTTCTTTTTACTGGATGTGGGCGTTAATGTCTGCGACACAGTTTTATTTTAAACTAATGTAGCCATTATCGTTTACTTTTTTATTTATGCCTAATTAATAGGTCTAGTTGCATTTACGTGATTCGCGATCAGATCTTTGATTTATAAATAAATATATACAAGTATTAAGAGAGATTCGTAATAATATATAGTAAGAGCCCTTTATACTTGCCTTCTTATTTACTTTCTCCCACCTCTCTTTCTACATATACAGTAAACTATTTTGTTTTATTCCAGCTCCATATGGTGTTCGTGAGCCTAACGAGAAGATCGGAATAGAGCGAGAGAACTATACACTCACAGGAGAGCACATGATGAACCACATACCGTCCAAGGTTGAGTACGGTCTGCCGCATATATTCGGGGACCTGCTCAACTTCGCTGCGAGGCATCTGCGCCTGGGCAAGCGTCTGGTGTGTTGGTATCCTCTGGTTAGGTAACTATGTCTGTGTACATTACGGTGGAGGATAGTCTTAAAGAGCGGCTATACTCATCTCTATTTAATTGTAAATGTAGCCAAATTAAGCATAAGATTCTTTGTTTGGCAATTTAAAAAATATTGCGGTTTTGTGAACATATTACGTATTGCTCCGATTTCTTTACGCATGAAAATACTTCTAGTAGTTTAAGGTAATAAATTCGTAACTAGCTTAGCGGAATTTTAATACTATTTTACTAACAAATTAAAGACGGAAATAGTTTTGTGTCTTACCGCTTTTACTTCTGTGTTGAAACGGGATACGCGATATTGAATCTTGAAATTGATACGACAGTGATTTTTAAGGTTGCTAGTTATGAGAGCTGATAAGATTGTATTCCGGGAGACGCCTCCTAAACTATTTTATTCAAATAGGAAAAATACATTGTATTTTAAAAAAAAAGTATATTACATATACTTTTTATTTTCATATAAAGATATGAAGCTGAAAGAAGAGAATGATCTTATTAAAAAAAATGTAATTTGTTGTCATGGTAATAATGTGCGCCGCGGCCTTAATGCAGCGACGCACGCGCACACCGACGTCAATATTGACTTCCCCACACGTCCTAGTAAATTAAGATCATTGACTCGGTTCTGACTTGTATACCGCTGGCGTGGGATCAGGATCATTGTGTTTAGATCGGAACTGTGCCTTTTATTTTAAAAGGAGACTGATCAACTTGTACGCTGACCTAGGACCTGGTAAAAACATTGTTGTGAATAAATAAAACCTAGGCTTAAATAAAGCGTAGAATTAATAAACACTTAATTACTACACAAAAAGTTATTTGCTAACCAGCTGGGTTTGAAATATATTTTATTATCAATTTCATACAGCGCCATCTAGCGAATATCAAAAGGAACATATAAGAACAACTTCATAGTGGTTTTCATAGGATAAGAAAAGTTGGTGGCTTGGGAATTTGTAAACTCGCGTCAATGGCACGTATCATTGGTGCGTAACCATAGTAGTATCAAAGATATATTCCATCAGAAAAACTCATATTTTTACTTTATTTTTTACTGTGATTGCGACACTAGCTAAATGGTTTCCTCTATAATCTGTGATCGTAACCATTGACAACAACCAACATTATCTTATGGCGAAGTTTCGATTCGATTGGCTATCGCGTTATTTACATAACAGGAATTTACTGGTTACTCTGAATATCAATAAAGGAAATATTAAAAATATTAATTGTAATTATTTCTCATACAATAACGTATCGTCCACAGAAAGGTTATATTGAGGGGGCACATTTTGATCAGTGTCCTTTCTTTAACGAGTTTTTGGTTTGACACTGCTAATAAAAATATATATAATATCTCCTTGCTGACTTTTACTTTGTAGGTGTTAAAGGCATGTGATGCCTACATATGTTAATAATATTTTCATTTATTATGATTAGAGACGACTATCATGAAGACCAGCTACCTTCTCATCCATGTCTGAAGCTGGTGGCTAACTCCGAACAAGTGCTGTCCAAAATGACCTCGAGAAGGCTTCTAACCTATGAAAAAATTCTTGACGATATGTCACACGTAATAATGGATCCGAACGGAGGAACACATAATTTTAGGTGAGTTGGTCATCTTCCTGACAGTTTACACAGAACTTCTATCTGGAACGGTACGTACGTACTGTTATATATATGGCTTGTATGCTGAATGCATTAATAGGCACCCCATCAGCAATTGTTTCCGATAGGCACAATAATATCTCAAGTTAGCTTCAGTTCGACATCATCCGCGCTCGGGGACACTTGCCCTATTTAATCAATAAGTTAATTAATATTTATAATTTAAAATCTGTATTCTTAGATAAAATAAACATCTTTTCTTTTTTAAAAAGTGATTTTATAAAAACCTTACAACAGTACGCATTGTATACGTACTGTCGAATTCAGAAGAACACTTTGGTAAAATGTCTTTCCAACCATGAAGTATACAGAAATAGTGGTAACTGTTCTAAGAAAGCTATTATATAAAATTCAGAAAAAAATATATGTAATGAAATAAAAGTATATATAAGACAGAGCTGTATACTACAGCTAAGACCCTACTTTTGTCACATGCATGCTTATGCATGCGTATCGATTATGTATGCGGGGATTGTTCGTAACTGTATAGTAGACATACATGTCGTAGTGTATTAGTAATGAAATATATCATATTTTTTGTTTCTCTGTTCCAGAGAGAAATACTTTGCTAAAGGCGAAATAACTCGGCGAGAGAAGAAAGAAAGAAAAGCGGAAGAAATGGCGGCGTACGCGGCGTATATGGCCGCGAAAAATAATGTTACTTAATTATAAGTGGATAATAAATTATTATTTACAAGTTATAACTACTTAAATTATTGGACCTTGCATACTGAAAAATTTGGACAAGTCCAATTTTTTTAATGCTGGCTGCGAAATGAAGGCAACTTTCCCAAACTATTTTACCACGCTTATACGCGGTTAAAATTTGTAACCGGTTTTTTTTTGTCTTTACACAAGTATAACTGCGTTAAATAAATTAAGCATTGTTAAATTGTCTTATGGATTCTAGATAACGGAGAAATATAGGTAGATAAATATACTAAATAAACAAACAAACATCTATGACTCGTAAACAAATATACTCATGATACAAATATTATTCCTCATTCATAGAGCTATTCATCATAATCTACAACTTATATACATCCCACAGCTGGGCACAGGATTGCCTACATAGGAGAAACATGAGTTTTGGACCATAACTCCACCACGCTGGCCTTAGCGGATGAATGTGGTTTGCCGTAAGGTGAAAGCTTTTATTGAATTACCATGATATTACAATATTATCTTTCATCTCTTTACCCTATGGTTGTCTGGTAGATATCGCTTGTAGCGATAAGACCGCCTTTTTGTAAATGTGAAAATAAAAGTATATCTATTATCCAAGTCATCGACCCCGGTTGTCAAGGCAACACCAACTGACCTGCTAGCTATATCTATACTAATATTATAAGGATGAAGTTTTTTTGGTTGAATGCGTTAATCGACGGAATTAGAAATTATTTTTGCGTTGTGTAATCTATTTATCGGGGAAGGTTATATGCTATATGACTTTTATGACCGGACTGCGGTGGCCGCCACGGGGGGAAGCTAGAATAAGAAATGTCCTAAAAACAACTTAATTTGTAATGACCGCAAAAAAGGCTATTTATGACGAATAAAACAGGTTTCAAAATAAATACCTTTATTGACAATCAAAGTAATAATTGTTAAAATTAATTTATACTTGAATGTTTGGATTTGTATAATCCATATATTTTTAAATAGATTTAACTTAATAATAATAACATAAAATGGTGACATACTGCTGACATCCACTTAAACTAAATTTAAGTTATTTGCTTCTCTTTCTTTCAACCTAATTACGAAAAGGAGATGTTTAAATTCCCAGTTAATCAACGCTTACGATGATCCGCGCATTTTTGACTTATTTTAAGCGGCATGTTTTTGGATGCTCAGTATAATATGGCAAAATTCTTAAAGTAACATCGCATAACGTCAACAGTTATCCGTCCTTTTTTGGGCAGTTTGAAATGAAAGAGAAGCACGAACTTGAAGGCCCAGATTATCTGAGCCAACATAGCGCCGTTATCAGGCTAATAATCATGCAAACTACATGGTGTTCGCAAAATAATTTATGTGAAATTTTATACAAAAAAAACTCATTCAAATACAGCTAACAAACGGAAATCCTAATTTTGGATATAAATAGTACTGCTTTTCAGATTTTCCTTTGAAGTTGTTTCTACTATAAATATGTTGAATTATTTAATAATAAAATAAGAACCATGCAATCCCTGAAGTAAATTATTTGAGGAACTTTTCTTCAAAGAGCACTGAATGATTCTTCCCGCATACCATATATACGTTTTAACAGTAAGGCCAACGTAAATTTCAGAAGACCCTATATAACATAGATACAATAGACTTTTATTGAGTGCGAGCGCTTTTTATGTTTACTAAAATCATTTAAGTTTCGGAGTTTTTTTACGCTTTTCCATAAGAGGTATTTAATAAGATATTTTGTTTGAGAAATCTCGCCGGTCATTTTTTTATATACTTGTCTTTGTCCCTTCCATTGTTGTCCAGATGGTTGAAATACAAGTTTTAAACTTAATTTAATACCATCCATTACTATAAAACTAAATTTAAAACACAACTAGCAATACGTAGGCAGGTGTTCGAAAATCGGCAGTCGCTGGTTTATACAAATTCCTGTCCTAGTCAGTGATAGCCATGTTGAGCATCATTTCCGTGAGCGCGGGGGCTTCGGTCGAGGTCTTGGCGTCCCGCTGCTTGTGAGCGATCTGACTCTGCGCCCATTGGCTGAGCCTCCACACCTCCTTGCGCTTGGAACTGTTGCCTGAGGACTTGTAGTGGTTCAGGAGATTGTTTGTGGTCTGGTCAAAAAGATAAAAAATGGTCTTTATTAACCGCCTTTTATACGTATTAATTATATCAGCTATCCTGAATGCTTACCAGAAATAAGCCAAGGAGAGACCTCATGTTGTCAGGGTTCAGCTTTAAGGAATGGCAGTAGTAAGATTTTGCAAGTTCCAAATTGTCAACACCACCCTGAAATAAATGGCCATTAACGTTTAATAAATATAACAGCTCTGCTGCTAATTATGTAAGTGTAATATACAAACTCAAACTGGAATATTTTAATTTGTTCCCTTCAAGAACATTAACTCAATCATAAGTTTGGTTAGCTTATTAGGAATTCTAGGTTATTGTTACCTAACTTAGATACATACATGATGATTAAAGAGTTTACTTATATATCTATTTTAACCCCTTCGGGCCAGGTGGGAACTTTTGATCCCATGACAATTTTTTTGTGAACGGCTTAACTTAGAGAGATAAATCCGGTCTTGTTTTGTAGATATCAATGAGATAAGTTGTTTGGTACGTCAATTGACCAGGAAGTAGGATTAGTGCAGGTGCAAAAACAGGTGTAAATTGGCTAAAATTTCAAAGTTAGTTTTTTTTGGTGTGGCGCTTTTTGTATCATTGAAAATTAGTTCCGGGTGCGTTATTTTGTGTGAAAAATTATCTTTTATTCATTTTTTGCAAGTTTTTCATGATCAAAAGTTGATTTATTTGAATTATTCATAAAGTTAAAAAGATGAATTCAACGGTTGATATAAGTGAAGTTTTTTTCGATAGTGCTTCTGAATCAGGTTCTGACACCGAAGTTTACTTTAGTAGCGATTCTGGTTCGGAAACAGATTGTTATTTCGATGAAAGTGATGAATTATTTTTTTTTTGAAGAAAAAAAAAATTTCACACAATTTCTAATTATTAACTATCAAATGATTGAAAAAATGTCTTTTAGAAATATTTCTTACATTAAAAAAAGCCCGTCCTGAAAGGGTTAATTAAATGATTTGATTTTGATTTATTAAAAGTAATTTAAATATCCGTGTACAAGTTTGATGTATGATGTGTTTAAAGATATGACAGTACCATAGTGTATCGTATATCAGCGAGCCGCTGATGCGCGAGGTGAGCGTGCGGTTGCTGCAGCAGGAGCTCCTCGGCGCAGTAGGCGGCGCGCGCGTGCTCCCCGCTCGCTAGGTACAGCTCACACAGCTCTTGCCACGCCTCCGCGTCGGACATGAACCTTGTTTACAATGTACAACAAGCACTAAATAACGTATTTATTTTTATCTTCAACTACATTTTTTTGCTTTAGTATAGAAAATTACAATATATTAAGACTATCAAATTTTCTCATAGCAGTTCAAAGCAAAAGTAAGTTGTAGGAAAGTATTGTATTCCCGTGATGGATTAGGAAAGCTTTTCAACAGAGCACAAATACAAGAAAGCTAAGCAGTTAATAAGAAAAAAGTGGAACTCAGGTGGATCAACATCCCTTGATCCTGGATTTAGAAACTATATTTTCTGGCAACATTACAATCTGATGTTGTGTAGTAAAAATATTATTAAATTGTACATGTGCAAAGTTACTTACTTTTTCAAATAGTCAACGAGTTCTTTAATTGCCTCAGTTACATGACCCTGGGCTTTCAATATGGCGATTCTTCGTTTACGAGCTGCAGAGTTAGTCTCATCTGCCTTTATGATGCTGTCCAATATTTCGAGGGCTTCATCGTATCTGTTATGATTATATAAAATTAAATCTAAAAATGCAAATAAAATCTAGCATATTACTTTCCAAATATGTATTAAAGTAGCAAGTGGACTGTTAATATATTTTTACATTTTAGTTTCAAGGCACTTATGTGCATTCACATTCAGCTCCATGCTTCGGAAAGCATGTCAAGCCACTAGAAATATTTTTTAAGAGCAAAAACTTCTCACTTATAGGAAGATATCTCCAGGTGCCTAGGAGTGGGATGTATATAGGCTTTTGATGATAATTATTATGTGTATGAGCCATCAATTATAGAAGAAATGAAGAGCATGAAGTTTTCTAAGCTTGTATAGCTTAATCCCAGGCCAATTGTTTGAGTTTTGGCCAGCATCATACTCACATAACAGGTATTCCATGGAATATGCACCACTAAACATACAGATAAGAGATAATACGAAATTCTCACTTTTCCTTTGCCTCGAGTAATGCTGCCTGATGTCGCATCACTCTCATACTGCCAGGGAATTCCATGGAGAGATTTAAAATTATCATCTCAGCAATGCCATAGGCATGGCAGTCTAAACCTGCATACAACACTTGCTCCAACACCAAGAGCCCTGTTTTAGGAAATGTCAAATAATATAAATCTACTCAAGAAATGTATATTAATTACCAAACCAAAAGATGTCAAATAATTTGTTTTTTTTTAATAATTGTTTTCAAATAATTGTGATTAAACAAATTAATCAATTGAAAAAGAAGAAAAGAGACGGAACATTGACCTATCTTGTTGGGTGACATTCAACAGTAATTGGAGAGTCTGGGGCATTATCTTTAAATAAACGGAACACAATAAGGAAGTGAAATAAAATAAAATTTCATAGGGTAGCTAATATAACTTTAAGTAAATTAGGGAAAATCATAGATACTATGTACTCTAGGTTATTTTTTAAATTTTATTGTGTTACACATTGAGGGGTTGCAATAAAGGCATTTTGGTTTATTCATTTTAGCTATATTTTAAACACTAATATAGTAATTTGAATTTGTGGTTTGTTTGAAAGAAAATACTTACTCTCATTATTATTCTTTATTGCATCAACATTGGCTGTACAATAAAGGTACATTACTTCTTTACTTTTTCTTTCATTGCTTTCGCGTATTTGTCGTAGCTTGTCCACAGTTTCTAGAGCAAAGTAGCAATATAAAGTAAAAAAAAAATATTTTCATTCCTTAGAACTCTTTCTTAAGATATGCTGAAGTCGTTACTTCTATGATGTACAAGGGTTTTTTTTAAGTTAGAATACTAAATAAATGTCAAGTTACACAATTAATGATTTCATTAGGAGCACATTTCATCCACTTTATAAAAATTATTGAACTAAGAAATACAAACCTTTCATAGTAGGTTTTTCGTACAGTGCCATTATATCAATAAATATTTAATAGTTCACATATGACACCGGATCACGTACTATGACAAAAAATATTAAGAAATAAAATCTATAGAGTGAACTAATTAAACGTCTGTGATGTATGTGAATTTGATTGACAAATGACGTGAAAATTCATGACAAATGCTTGACAGACTCATGACAGATGCTTAATGTTACCAGGTATTCAATAAAATTTTCGATAGTGACTTACTTGTTTTATCAAGAGTCAAAAGACAAGAGATCCGCATTTCCAGCGAGGGAGGGGCCCTCGCTGGAAATGCGGATCTCTTGTCTTGAGGATGTTTATCAACTACAGATACTTCGATTTTCTATTCTCTTTTGCCTATTAATCACTGTAATTATTTTTTAGTTCCTTTTGTAATGGCAACATTGTAACATAATTATTTTGTCTTTGGTAACTTGCTTATGGACAACTTTTTCGTTTCACGCATACATTGTTTCGTTATGTTGAAATTATACATACAGATTCAATAAAATAGTTGCCACGAAACACGTATCGACATTTTACTTCGTGTATTGGAATACAAAGTTTTGTGTAGTGAACGAGACGTCTGCAATATGTCTGACTATTTGGAAATATTTTTAGATGTATCTTAGTCGTATTAAATATTACATTTTATTACATTTTTAGATGACATGGAATACCCATGATCGTTATTTTAAACAGGTAATATTGTTCAGTTGCCTTTTTATACATGTATATTCATTATTTCCTTGTACAACCATAGTGTACTTTTTTGTCTCAATGGCCTTTATCTCACAGTTTTGTTTCTTTTGTCCTCTGTTTCGACATAAAACAAGTTTGCAGTATTTTAGGTGATGTGGTTTTCACGTTTTGTGCTTATATAGTTTAATTTTCTTCGACAGATCGATAAGAAGACTACTTGCAACGAGAATATGTATTGTTGTGGGCCGTAAAAGAGCATTTAGTGTGATTAGAGGATATGCATGTCACGGGCGACGGACGAGTCGGTGCTGTGGTATAAGTGCGCAATTTCCGAGGAAAATCCAGAGGTTACTTCGGCGCCCGTGACATCTACGTCGTAGTGTATACCCATTCCAGTGAAGTATCTGCTAGTAGAAAAAATGGATCAGCTTGTGCAATGTCCCGTGTGTACACTATATCTGCACAATGGTATGAGTTTGGAAACCCATTTAGATACACATCCCAAAGATCAAGTTATCAAAGCATTATGCAATCTCGCTAACAAAGGTGGCAGTAGTTATGGAAGTAGAACATCAACTCCATTGCACTCTGAAAGATCATTCAGAAGTAGATCCCGTACCCCTGCCACTGAAGATAGGTGGTCAAGTTCTCATCGAAGTGAAAATGACCGTCACTGGAGAAGAACACCTAGCAGAACATCTAAATCAAGCCAGCTACCTGGTTCTCGTCTTAGCACCCCTGATACGAGGATGGGAGAAATTAATTTTGAGAGCAATTTGGCCAACTCTACCCCATATTCTGGCACTCCCTATTCTATTAAAACTGACAAAACACAGCAAACATATTCAAATTCTCTTACATTACCAGACTTTGAACAACAGTATGTTTACCATCATGATTCACAGGATGATAGAGAAGTTAAATATTCAAGAAGTGCTGAATATATGCCTTTAGATACCAACTGCAGTGTTTTTTCTCATAATACACCCACGCTGAACTCTGGTGTAAAGCTACAGACAACCTTAGTACCTGCTGTTTCAAGGAGAGGGAGTGATAATATTGTAAAAATGTTACCAAAGCCAAACAATATACTTGTGAAAACAGATGTAGGTGGTGTACAGTATCTATCAGCAGGAGTGAAACCAATGCATGTAATGGTATCTACTGCACCAACATTTGTTCAGAAAAATGTACAAAACAACATGATTATGACCAGTAGTTTGCCTGGTACACAGATTTTAGAACCTAAAACTTTAAACCCGTCTTTAACTACAAACCAGTTTAACCAATTGACTAGTAGTACTTTCACCCCTAGTACAACTGTTGTACAAAATTCACAAATTATTTATAGAGAAATGGTTCATAATATTGATGGAAAGCGATTTATTTCATGTGTGCCTTCAGTACTTAGTCATGAGAATGTAACAAATGTCTCTCAAGGGACTTCAATGTACCAAAACTTGATGTTGGTTGATCAATTGGGCAATGCATCATGTATGTACACACCTCCCCAGTCAATTGTACCCAAGCCATGTAATTCTTCAATATACAATGACACTCTCTCCCATTTACCAAGCAGCTCAACTGTGCTCAACCTAGAAAAAACCATACCTAACTCACATGACCTGAATAAAACTCTCATCATAGAAGTAAGTCCTATAGCTCCGCCTGTTACTGATATCACTATGACCAGTTCAATTACTACACAAACAGATATAGATATAAGTAAGTCTGATAAAAAGGAAAAACTCTCTGTAGATAAATTAGAAAAGAGTGAAACACCAGGGCCCAGTAAAGGACTTAAGATATTAAGCAATATTAAAGTGGAGGTTCCTGTTCAACATCATAAAAATATGCTTAATACTGTGATGGACTTGACTGGTCCAAATGAATCAGAGTATACAGCACGCCCAATAACACCAGAAAAAATTCTACCTGACTTGGATGATGTTGATAATGTTGATAATAATCAAATTGATGACTGCACACAGCCATCACTGTCGAGTAGTGACAGTATAGTCTCTCATACATTTTCAGTGATTAAAAATGTTGGTAATCCACCTTCATACAAAGATTCTAAATCAGGTATGTCAGATGGTAAGATCGATGTTGAGTTTTCGGATAGTTGTCCTGTTCCTGATCTTATCTGTAATGAAAAACCGTCTATATCGCCATGCAGTGAGCTTTCTGAAAATGGAGATAGTTCAATAGACCGCACTTCAATTTCAATTTCGCCTAAACCACATGGTAGTCACCAGACAAGCATTGAAAGCAATTTTGAACACAAAACACAAATCCAGCATCAGAAGCCATATAGGCACAATACACTGAGGTTAAACAATATTTTTGTAAAGAAACACAAGAAAGTCTTACAAATAAAAAATGTAAAGTCATTTCCTGTAGATACTAACTCAAGTCATATTGAAATAGAGCCCAGACCTTCATCTTCTTGTAAATCTCCTGAAAAATATTCAATCAATAAAATTCACAATTTGGAAAAAAATGAATGTAAACAGAAAACAAATACTTTAAAAACAATATCTGTTGAACAGATCAAGGAAAATAATGAAGGCCATAATGATTTTGATGCCGATACTGAGGAGATGTCTATGGATATTGAACCTGCAGTACCTTCAGTTATGAATGAATCTGAATATAGAATTGGAGTAAGTGTGGTACAAGTAAAAGAAGAAGCAAATACAAGTAACGAAGGAGGTTTTAGCAATGATAACAGTTCGTCCAACCGTGATATGTCATCTGTTGAAACTTTGCGCCCAATTAATGTAATAACATATGGAAATATGGCACCTGGGGATTTTGAAGATGAATCTACCCACAGAGAATTATTGGAGCTTGAAGCTACATCTAAAACTAAACAGTTTGTCAGTATGATGAATGAGAATTATTTTGGAGACTATGCTGATTACTTTACACCTGACCGGGTGGAGGCATTTGATTCAGAGAGAGATTCTGGTTTCCCTAAAGAAGGTCCAAAAGAAGGTATGTACTTTTGGGGTGAATCTTCACATAAGGAAAGCGAATTTGTTTTGCCGAATTTCATTCATGAAAGTTACAAAATTGCTGATAGCAGTGGAGTTGATTACTCAGAAATGGGTAATAGGGAGTGTCAGGTGGACGTCGAAGGTGACAGGGACAGTAAAGCGGATGTGTTAAGTGAGAGTCGCAGTGAGGGCGAGCCGCCTCCGCTGAACATCTGCGCCGACGAATGCATGCCACCACGTGGTGAGCTCAGTGGCCAGGAGAGTAACGGAGATATGGAGTCGCCTTGGAGTGGGGTATGTAATTACTTTCAAATAAGTATATAATGTCTATTATTGTACGTAATTATATTAAATATTATTAATTTTCATTTTACAGATGTATCCTGATGTGCCCCCTTCGCAGCCTTACGATTTAATAGCGCGAGAAAGTTGGGAATCAGATGGTTCGGAAATGGATCCCAATGAAAAGAGGGATAATTTGTAAGTACTTAAATTATCATTTGGATTGGTATGTTTATTTTTCTTCAGCTTTATTTACTGATAGCACTTTTTATTTTACAGGGAAGATGAATTGTATCCTAAAGTGCGCGGGCACACGTGTTCGTCATGCGGCGGTAAGTTCGCGTCCGTGAAGGAGCTGCGCGCGCACAAGGCGCTGGTGCACGCGCCGCACCTCGCCGCTGCCAACACCTCCTACAGCCGCATACTCACTACCAGGCATATCAAGAAGGAGGAAAAACCTGAGATAGGGGATGCTGATAGGGCTGTCATACCTAATGGTAAGATGTGCATGTTTTTATCTAGTTTTTTTTTAAATTAGATAAACGAACGATAGTTGCATTAAAAAAAGTAGCATACATTAGCTATTATATTGCAAAGAGCACTATGTTGATTTTTTATTTGTAAACAATTAATGTCATCCATTCTACTTTAGGTGTTGCGAAATATGATGAGATTATGTCATTCATTCTGTTCAAATTTAAAACCAGTGAACAAAAATCTCGAATAAAAATCTGGAGATTCTTTTGTTATGGGATTTTTTTTTTTGAATTTATTTTACACTTTGTGGAAATCTTATTGCTAATACAATGTGTAGATAACAGTGAATAAATAAATTAAAGCCAATTACAAGTTTTCACATAGAAGTTCTAAAATATATGTATAAAAAAATTTAAATTCAAATATTTACTCTATTTTGTAAAAGTATTTATTAAGTTATATGTTTGACAGGCACTATATTACCATTAGACTCGAAGGAGTCCCTGACGACAACGATGCTGCAAGTTTATGACGCGATGGCGGAAGCTAAGCCTAAGATAGAGGGCCTCATCAAGCAGGAACCCAAGCAGCGACGCCGGAGGGACTATGTGTGTCCTACTTGTAAGGTAGGATCTTGTACAATTACTCTACATTTATAATTTGACTTGGTACTTCAATTTTTGACAGAGTTTTGTTCTAATAGCAGATAACACTGCATTTAAAAAAAAATACTTTTTAGTGATTTATTTAGAGTAGTTATTTATAAGGTATCTAAGGTTTAATGATTGTTTATAAATTATTAATTAAATTTAATGTTCCCTTATTTATCAGATTTCAAAAAGAAAAAAAATTATAGTATGAATGTCTTATTGTTTAAACTTTCATTGTGCACGGTATTAATCCCGTTAATATTAATAATTACATGTAAATCGTCTTTTCCTCGTGTAGGTCGACCAGTTAACGGAGGCAGCTTTCCACGCCCACCTTAAGATCCACCCGCTGGAGTGCCTGACGTGCGGCAAGTGCTTCTACCGTCGCGCCAACCTAGCACTGCACATCAAGACGCATCTTGGAATCAAGAATTTTAAGTAAGTGTATTGAGTATTAGGGCACATTCATATTCTTTCGTGCGTACGTACATTCGTTATTTTATAAATATATAGTCCATCATGTAACAAAATTTATCGAAGTAAATCTTGTTACTCGATGAACTTAATAGTAAATAAAATAATAATAAAACACTACATTTGATTACCAGAGGTTCCCAAACTAGACGAGGCCTGTATCTTGGGAAAAAAACCCAATTAAATTTTAAATGTTTATTAATCTTGTTAGCAGACAAGACCATCTGTCTCTCTTTATTCATGCATGCATTCTTTTTATTAACAGGTTAAGTGTATGAATGTCTCTTCGTTTTAGAGTCTGCCTGGTCTATCAGGGATGACTGAGTTACGTAGTCATGTATACAAATACAGTTTAGTTTTTCTTTCTAAATCTAATATATATATACTTGTCATATGTCAGATGTGAGGTGTGTGAGAAGCGGTTCATCACAAAGCAGAAGCTGATGGAACACCACAACGTGCACACGGGCCGCACGCCCGTCAAGTGCACCGTCTGCGATGACACCTTCAGGAGATACTCCAACATGGTTCAGCACAGGTCAGCGGTGTACTAATGATGTAGCCACATAGCGGGAGAAAATTAAACTAAGTATTTTTGCTGATATTTTAAACTGGTCAACGCCGCGTTGTTGACATCAAATACAATAACATACATCATCTATCTACATGGGGTGTTGAAATTTGACATGTCATGCATGTGAAATATGTCAAAACTAACGCCTCGTAAGCAAATCCGTCAGATAATAGTTTATGGAGACCCAGCATTTATAATTGAACGTATTTGTAATATTTTCACCATCTGAACATGTGACCCATAATATATAGTAAAAAAATGTTTCGAAATTATCAAATTTTTGGATTTATTTCATAGTTAAAAACATTCCCATGAACTGGTATAGCCTTGTTCAAATTTAATGTGGTATATTTGCCTCCACCCTGTTTTGTAAAGTAACGTATGGTTTGTACAAAGCAGTAGGGATGGTACTAATGGATGGTTGGATATATAATAGAAACCCACAGTTCGACGAGTGTCAAATATCAAACAATAACCAGTATTTCATGCTGGACTAGTTGTAACATTCATATCATTTAGATAATAGTATTTTTGAGGTCATTTTATTAAAGTTTCAAGTCATTTTATAAAACTTTAAAAGAAATAAACTTTGTTGGAGGACAGCGATATTTTTATTATAAAGCTGTTAGTAAGAGTTGAATATATTATCAATTTAGTACTGTGCCACCCTTAGAGATGATACCATAGCCTAAAATCTTACTTTTGAAGTTGCTCTTTAAACCGCGTTATTAGAGAGTTATAATAGCATTAATAAAAATTTGGATTTATATTCGGGTGGCATTTGCAGTTTCAGTAAGAATCCCTTTCATTAGTTATTCATTAATTTCAAGGAACTACATTATTTAGAGTTGGATGTGTTGTTTTTCTGTCTCTATAATTGAGGTTAATTGTTTGGTAGTTTTAAGATTCTCAATTTTAATTAGGTTGCTTCTACTCCCCGTAGTCTGACTGCAAGAACTATGTAGACTGTGGAGATACTATGCAATGTATGCATCTTTTATTGAACAAACGTATTAGTTAGTGCGACATGGTACTACATTGTTATGAATAGGTATTCATAGACTAATAGTCATTTCATACCATAGCTACGTTAGTTAACAAGTTAAATTTATATTTTATGTATAGTTCATCATTAGGAAATGTAGGTGTCAGCGTCTGGGAGTGTGAAATGAAAAGAGGTTTCCATGAATGGACGAATTTAAATCTCATTAATTGTTACTACCTTATGCATATACAGGGACCGACACCACTTCCATAAAAAGGCAAAGGTGCGCGACTACGTGTGCCAGTGCGGCGCCGTGTTCCACTCGCGGGCGAAGCTCCAGTGGCACCGGGAGACCCACGACGGCCGCCCCAAGGCCTGCCTCTACTGCTCCGACAAGTTCGTGCATGCCGCTTCACTCACGAGACACGTGCGCAGGACGCATAGGGTCTATGGTCTGCCTGGTCTATCAGGGTTGACTGAGTCACGTAGCAAATCGGAGAACGTGCCCTGTCCTATCTGCAAACAGGTGATTTTAACTTGTTGCCAATATTTTTACTGGTGATCTTTATATCATTCATGAATTGCCTCTAACGCCATTTAAGTAATCCATGTAAACTGAAGTAGCATTACCTTTTTGAAATATCAGTAAGACGATTTTCCATATTAAATTACCATTTTTGAATTATATATTTTCTTAAATTGTTTTTTTCTTTAACACAGAGCCAAACAATTTAAGGAAAAGTAACAGATATAAAAATGTTTACTTTATATATATTGAGTTATTTGTAGTATGTAATATATTATTAAATTAAATTAAATGAAAATTATTTATATATAAATTATTAATCTGGTGACATTCATTGACAACATTTAAATTAGACTTTTGTATCGTAAGTGTTATAAATTTTAAATATTTGCCCTTTCCAGATATACCTGCGCACGAACTTACGCGCGCATCTACTCACGCACAGCGGCAAGCGGCCGTACGTTTGCATCGTGTGCAACAAGGCCTTCACGACCAAATGGAACCTGAAGCTTCACCGCTGGACGCACATGTCCCGCTCCGCCAAGCCGTTCAAGTGCACCCTCTGCAAGGGCGCCTTCATCCGGCAGGCGGAGTACATCGCTCACATGAACGCGCACAAGTCCGTCAAGCCGTACACCTGCAACTACTGCGGCTGCCAGTTCATCAGGAAGTACAACTGCCAGCGGCACGTGAGGGAACACGAGATGGCCAAGAAGTACGTGTGCAAAGTCCCCGAGTGTGGTAAGTCCTTCCATAGGAGCTATTACCTGTCCGAGCATATGAAAGTCCATAGCGGGGCGAGGCCGTTCTCCTGCAATATTTGCGGCAAGACCTCCAGTAATAAGTCCAATCATAATAAACATTTGAAGATACACCATGCGCGTGAGCCGGTCGCGACTGAAGCGTAAGCGTTCTTCCATATTAGTTAGGCGCCAACAAAATTACCTTTTGAACCTTTTGCACGTGTATTATGGGTCTGAATTCGTTTGGCCACGTCTAATGACTTGTCTAGGATCATGCATAACCTTTGAGATCTACAAATTAGCTCCTATTTTTTAAAATTTGTCAATAAACCAAAAATGTATTTTGTTAGTGAGTTCTTTTAACGATGATCCAAATGATTTCCTTTGTTGATTCAAAATTGATGCAGTCTAATTGGGTGTTAGAGTAGTCATGTGTAAACAAGTACAAAAATTTGTTACTTATTTCGTGAGGAGATTCATTTTGATCAACGTTTCAAAATTAAGACCTGGTTCTTATCAATTTGACAGGCGGACAAAATTCGTGATAAATTATTAAGGTTCTCAAGATGAAGCGTACTGTTATTACGCGTGTTTAAAGTTCAAAATTGTAGAAATGTTAAATTGCTCGAAAAAATCGACATTTAATCCGTAGCGTGTCTTTATGACTCTTTTGCATGGCAGTAGGCTGGCCTCGCATCACAAATATCATTCGTATTCAAAAATATATGAGCATTGTAGTTTAATTAAGGATTTTATCCCATGGAATCGATTGTTTTGGGAGGTATAAAGAGTTTGAATACATTGAATGTTTTTGAATACGCCTGTTATGTGAGTACGGTAAGCGAGGTCGTAACATCGCGCCTGTAATGATTGTACGTGCTTGTGTTCTTCCGTATCGGTTGTGAATCACTCGAGAAGCAATAGACTCAAATGTAAATATAGCTCTATGTACCTGTACCTTATCACCTCATTTCGGCATAATTGTTGAATGTAACGTTTTGTAACTATTCAGATCGTATACACCAGTTTATACACTATGTAAAAGAGTCTAGCGTGCGCGCGGCTACCGAAGTGACTTAGTTATAAAGCAATAAGATTGATAATTGTTCAGCAACTTTTCGTTGCGGCTATAAGTGTGTGAGCGTGGTTTTCTGTGGCATGTAAGACAAATTATTCTTCGTTAAAACTATATTAGACAACGATTACAAACAATGTTACATATAAATGATTTAAAAATGACAAATAAATGTTCACAATAAAGACTATATTACGTTTAATATATTAGATTGATTGTATTACGTTTTTATAAAAATCTGTCAGTGTTATAATTGGAAAAACAAATGCATTGACGGGTTTATCATTCGTTCATAAATAAGAAACATTAAGAATCTGAAAAAGAAGTTTCTAGAATTATAGATTTTGAACTAATGGGTACAAATGCCGGCTAAAAACATTTATAGTTTTATTTAAATTGGCCCCGAGATTTCCGTATGAACCTTTGAAAAGGTTTCTCGGGGGTGTGTTTTCTTAGTGTTTATTTAATGAAATTTGATACCGACAATATTTGATCACTGGTTGTTATTTTCAGTACCAAAATGAAGTGCTAACTTATGTTAGTCAAAAATTTAATACAACTAAGTGAAGCTTTAAGGCTAATCTGTTTTAAACATTATTAGTTGTCTTTATAATTATATCAAATAATTTTTAATTTAAACACGATAAGGTTGCCAGTGTGTATACATTAAAAATATTTTTTATTAAAAACTTTATGTGACCGAGGTAGTGATAAATTAGACTTGTCCAATTTAGTCACAGGATGAAAGGAGATTCGGTACAATTGGTGCCTAAGTTTAAGTAGATACGATAGTATCAAGCGTAGTAAATTCATTAGATTGTTCGCAAGCAACGTCCGCGCGTACTCTGTAAATATCTAGTTAAATATGAATTATAATATTGTGTAAATACAGGACCAAATGTAAAAAGGGAGATATAGGTAAAGCATTTTGGTGCGGTCGTGAAGGGTGTCGCGCAGTGAGGTTTTATTTGGCGTTATTGAAAACTCTGACTAACCCGAATATATTACTGGCAACACCCGATATTTCTTTTGTTGCTAGATTCTGTATAGACGGTCAGACGATCTGATTAATTTCATTATATAATTGATGACTGTGGCTCTTTCATACACTTAAAAAACGTAACGTCAAGTAACTATAGACGTAAAACAATATTTAAATTCATAACTTACCACCTTATCATGAAATCTCAGTGCATTTTTATACCTCTGCGACTTGGAGGCAGCATGCTAATACGTTCATGCCACGTACGAGTTTGGCGAGACGAACGCAACGATGATATTGATCCATGATAATCTGAAAGTTGAGTTAAAAGATCCTACAGTACCCCTAGTGTTAGTTTCATTCGAATTACACTGTCTCGATGGTGTTTATTGTCAGATGCCAAAGCGTATGAAAATGAAAGCAGGGTGTCTGTCTTGAAATATTAAAAAACCTCTTTTTATACATGCATTTGTCAGCCGAACGTAACTACGATCGGAATGTCTTGATACGTTTGAAACTAAGGGGTACTAAAAATAAACTTCGATGAATCGAGTTCAGACATTCGCCTTTTAATGCTAAGGATTTTAAGCAAGATTTAAAATATATACGAGTATAATCAGTTACCACTGAAACAAATTTTCAATTCGTATTATGTCTTTTAAATTAGGTTTTACAATAATTTCACTTTTGAATGTCATTGCAAAGATAATGCTCAAATATATCTATAATTTCTGTTGACATCTCATAATCGTTATTACTATGGCAGAATGACACACTGTCAAATGTGATCACTTACCCACCTCAGATAGAACTTCACAGCGCGTCATAACAATGTATTAGTCAAATTAATAAAGGGCATTTCGGTGTAGGTACCCCGCTATAGAATGCTTTGATTACTACTTACGTTTTATACTGTAACCAATTGTCACATGTATAATTTAGTTTATTGATATTCTGATTTAATTACCTTAAGAATATACAGTCAGGTGCAGTTATGTGTAAATAATTTAATATTACGCAATTAGATTTTACGTTTTTAAATTTAACAGCATAATGAAGTTCTGTTTTATTTTTAAGAATGCGTAATATGGTTTACGTATTAATGTACGCGAATGTATTAGCGAACTGCCTTTGAAAAGTGATTAAAATATTGTAGTGTCGTTTATATGGTCTAAGTCCGTAATAACAAAAAACCAAACTCGTTTGCACTCGTAACAAATGTCTTAGTACATCTACAAAATAATGCATAGGGCTATTTAGTATATCCTTTCCTGTAAGCATATACTAAATTAAATAATATTAATGTATCAATGAAAAATTGGAAAATCAGAATTATTTCTGCTATACCCATTACACTTATTTGTTTGCAAATAAACACATTAAAAATTACACAAATTATCCCACCAATACATAATAATGCCAAATAGTAATTAAAATTTATCATGTGTTTAGCTATTATAAATAAAAAAAAATAGATTTTTTTAAATTACTTTTATTAGTAGTAGAATGGTGACAAGGTGTGTCTGCTACGCACAGTACAGTTATTACAATATTTCGATCACTTTTCCACAAAATTCAGAAAACGGCTGAGTTAAAATTATTTTCATAGTTAATGTGTACGTATTTTGTTGTAAATATTATTTTAATTCGTTAGATTAATTTATTGTTGCACCTAATTTCACTTAATTTATTTTTGTAAGCTTCTTAGGCTCTTAATAAGTCAGACTATTGTATCGGTGTCTCGTAAGTAATTTTGCATGTGGCTTTTTAAATTATACACATGAAACTTTGTAAGCACGTTATAATGATCAAATATGTTATATGATATCTTTAAAAAGATGCTGATTTGAACAAACAAGACATGTTTAAAGTTTTTTTTAAATACAGAAGAAGAATAATAAAACGTGTCTTGAGTATTCAAATTTAAAATGAAGTGTATTCTTTGACATTAGCTGATTTGGTATTCCTATGTCCCTAAAATGCCACATGCAAATATTGTTAAGGTTGATTTGTCATAAAAAATATAACAGAAAATTGTTTGAAGATTTTTAACAACTTGTGCAATCAATTGTTACGCTAATGTTGTTGGTTATTATAAAATTTTTCCTTTTTTTTTTTGAGTTTGGCCAATTTGTCAATAGATCAAAAATTTGATTGTTGTTTTGGGATATACAACCTTGTTAATAACGTGTATTGTTCAATCGAGATGCCACTATAGCGTAATGGCTTTGTTTTGGTTTGATAAAAATGTTATAGTGGGATGGTGTGTATATCGTAATAGTGGACAGTACAGGGAGAAGGAAAATTAACATCTGATGTCTATTTTTCTGGTTGTCCTTTCTCTCTAAGTCAAGTCTTTTTAATTATCAAGATTAACCTTTCTAACATTAAGTATACGACATCGTTCGAAGCAAAGTAAAAAAAAATCTGTAAAATACACGAGGTAAAAATATTTCGTTACATAAATGTGTTGTACCCCGGAAAGTAGGCTTCAGGCAATACCACGTCAACATATAATTTTTATTGAAACAACGCGGGAGTAAAGTATATACAGAAATAAGGTTGTATTTCTCTTAGCAACGTAAATATTCAACTTTTTTATTATTAAACGACGCAGAGTCATGTGTTCCTATTAGGTTGTTATTAAACGACGCAGAGTCATGTGAGGAGAGGCATCTTGTGATATCGGTTTGCGTCATCTGAACCGAGGTGTGACTTTGTTTACTTCCTTATTAGGTACATCTTTAAACGCCTGACGTGAGCAGGTTCTGCGTCGTATGCGCAACCCCAAAGGCCCGCTTAAAATACTAATACATAACGGACGATGGATTAAGGTCGTATACTGAAGTAGGTCTAAAGTGCACATCTAAGAATTTATTTAAATTCATATTGATGTTTTGGTTTGATAATTGGTCGACTCTCAAATTTCACATTATTTACCATATCTGTTGAGCACTCATGAACCACACCAGCTGTGTTCACGTATAAATGTATTTTTTACACACAAAATGATCTCGTATAATTAAAACGACAAAATGTTAAAAAGTTACGTTTTAATTTTTTTTTTAAACTAGCTATAAACCCGCGCCGTAATTATTTTATTAGAAAGAATTTTGGTTATTTATTTTACGGTAAGATTTAGTTTACTTGTAAATAATTTAGGTATGTTTTATATGTGGGTCGTACACCGTGGGTCAGTTCGGCGGGGTCACTGGACTGAACAGTTTGTGTCTGCAATAAATTATAATAAGAATTCTACAATGGTTTTTATTTCTTACCTTATTATTTACTTTACAAATAGGTCGAAGCTACAGCTGCGCAAAAGTGAGTTATAACCCTGCCTATTATAAGTTTGTACATTCTTGTCCAGTTTAATAACTGAACTCTTTATGCAAGTGCTAATAAAGTCATTAATCTGTGCAATCAGACGTTTCTGTCCTCTTAGCAATTAATGGGGTTAGCATCAGGCAATACAAAAGAGTTTATTATTAAATTAATTTTCGCTCTAAAATGACCTAAGTGCTTCGTAATCGGTTCTAAAAAATATAAACATTTACAAATTTACTAAATATGTGTCTGATCATGAAAAAGATCAATTAAATTAGATTTAGATTAGTTGTAATACTACTCTAAGTGAAACCAGTGACAATCAAGTAAATTTAAATGTTCAGTATTTAAGAAATGTTTGTGTTTTTAGCCTTGTGTGAATTTTATAAGAATACCTATTCGTTATCAGTTATTTTCACTAGTTTCCTATCAGTGCATAATTGCTTGTAGAATATACTGCCCACTTTAAAATGTAATTAATTATTTGTTTTTTTTTTATAAAAGGGGAGGAGTGTGTAGGAACACACTAATCCATTATGACGATGATAATTATATTGTTACATGGACTTGTACAAGTGAGTCAGTTGCGAATACACATCTTATCTTAGCTTGATGTAGGGCAAGGATTATTTACTCCCGGAGCACGTCGACCCAATGGGATCTTTTGTGCTTCCCTAATCCTACTGACCGCTGTCCTGGAATACCTCCAAGATGTACTTACTAAGTACACCCGGAGTCAGCAGTCTTATATCTTCAGGACTGGGATAGCCCAGTCCAAAGAGACTCATTCTTTTCCTAGCAAGAGTATCACAGTTTCATAGGATGTGTTCCATTTATTTGGTGTGCTCCCCGCTGGCCCTATATAGAGGCGAATACACATAGTAAGTATAATAAAATACAAGGAGTTCACGTGTCGTGTATTATTTATCGATTTCCTTCTGAATTAGACCGATTAGCTAAGGGAAAACACATAAAACCTTACAAACTAGACTCAATCTTCTAGGCTATGTTATATGTTCTGTTGTTATATTTTGTGCTATGTTGGGCTCACTTGGATTATCAATCTAAGAATTTTGACTTTTAAGTAAATGAAAAAGAAACTAATGCAATATGCACATTTAATATCTCTCAAATATATCTGTACAAGAGTTCGCGAGCGTGTTTAAAAGTAAAAAATAATTGCGGACGGTGTAAGATATTATCGTAAGAAGGAATCTTCTAAAACCTTTTGTTGGAGCTCCTGCCATTAAGTTACAACCTTGAGCGCATATATTTCGCATTCCGATTTCAATTGAATAATAAGGTTAACTAAGTACGAAGTTTCCTTCATAGCTACATTGCATAAGGTGCTAATAAGCATGGAGCAGTTAGTACGACGGCTACCGAAGTCAAGTTTTTTACTTCTCGTACTCTGTAAAACATCCTCCAAAAGAACTGGGGCATCCTACCGTCCCTTACTCCTGTGACCCCATATGTATGAAACGTGCAACCTAGTTTATATTTTTGCAGGCTCTTAACCATACGCAGCTTACAATGTTGGACATCGATCTGTCAAAATGACAAGATTTTTTATTCGAAGTTACTATTTTAAAATATATAAAAAGATAAAGAAATACTTTAAAATACTCGTCACAAGGTGCTAATTTATATGGAGATTGTGAGAGAAACAGGCCGAAATATTTAGATCTAATGTGACCGAACAAAAGTCGGAGTACGTTCTTTTTTGTGTTTGTGTGCTGTTTTACGGACTTAAATGTTTCCCAGCTGATTTCACAGAATAATAAGTATATTCAATATTCTTTTTGCACAAATTATCCAACCAAACTACAAATACACAAATTTGCAATATTGCCAAGAAGCAAATAAAAAACCAATCAATCTAATTTAAATATTATATACTCCACATAGAATAAGTATTACTACTACTGCAGCTGCTATCTTTGGTCAACTTTTTCAGATTTCTGATGCCGCCATGAATAACATTATACCAACTACTCTCGATCTACCGGGGTTGGCTCAACTTGTATAATTAGTAGGTACTATTTAGAATTAAAATAAAAAGGTTTATCTTAGAACATCTTGGACTCATGCTAACATATGAATTTAGCTGTTATTGAATATTTTAGTTTTGAGCTTTCTACATTTTACTTTTACATCAGACAACGACAGTTATTAGCGCCCACCTCGGAACTATATTTATCTAGTTACAAAAAAACAAATGCTATATATTACATTGTGAATAAAATCTTAAATTCGAGAGAAAGTACGAGAGTAGTGTATATGAAAAGGTGTGCACATGTGTGGCTATATGAGCATATTATTTTTTAAAAATATTAGACTAAGAATAAGTGATAGGTTCTAAATATATTTAACGTTACAAATATATTTAACCAAATTAGAGATGAAAAATATATATTATTTAATAGACTTTTAATCAATTTAACTTTGATACAATTCACAATCAATTTTGATTTTTTATTAAAATCAGACACGTGGTTTACACATGTTTGTACATTTATTTCGATTCGCCTCTCGATATCCGATATGGTCTAGTGGCTAGGATACCTGGCTCTCACCCAGGAGGCTCGGGTTCGATTCCCGGTATCGGAATGACCTTTTGCTTTATTCCATTTTAATTTTTTAAATTACTACCTTACCTACTAATAAGAATTTTACTCGCAAACGTTGTTTTTTCATGGCTTATTATCAGCCAAACAAATTGATATTATGTCAGCCAGTTTGTGTAATAATTATCTCTGCAGAGGTCGAAGATATATATAGTATATACATTAAATATATGATAAACAATAATACAAGTACTTGTATGTATCGTTATTTTCCACAATAGATGTTAATTTTAGTCAAGTAGTTATGTAGGTAACAAAATAATGAAAGATTAGATTCTTTTATTACTCGACTTTGTATCTATGTTTCACATCTCGGTCAGTTGAGACAGATCTTCAAAATTCATTCTTTATTCGATAGAGTGTACTCTTAAGGTCCTGTCTCTTAAGGTTTCCATTGTCACCAACTCAGAATTTGATGATGGTATCTTAGTGAAATCGAGGGTAACCTTCAATTTATACTTAAAAAACATAAAAAGCTAAAAAAACTCAATTTAAGACGTTATTCAATTTTAAATTGGTGTTAGGTTGTTCCCAGAAACAGTAGAAAGTGAAGCTGCGGCTTCGCCATTTTTTGGCTTTTAAATGTTTTAATGTCAGTTTTTAGGTTGTGTTTTAAACTTACCAATCTTTGTCCTTTATTCTTTATTTACTTTAAAAAAATATTACCCAGTTTATACTATAAAATTAATCAATGACTTCAATTTCAAATAACATGTTCATGTTTAACTTTTATATCAATCAAGTTCCCACTTAACTATTTTTTTTACTGAAACTAGTAAATTATGTGTAACTGTGTAAATGAGCTTTTATTTTCTTTAATTAAAAATAATTTAATAACGTTTTTTCTGGCAACACATGAACATGTTACGTTATCTAAGTTTTGGTTAAAAAAAACTTTCGTAAAATTTAAACAAAAATAATTTGGTTTTTATTTAATTTAACGAATATAAAGTAAATAACAATAAGAAGTTAATAATTACTGTATTATTGTGATTTGTTGTCAAATTTCAATTTTAAATTTCAAAGTTTAAATTTTACGTAAGTTTTTTTTAAATAACAACATTGATCAACTAATAACATCCAGGTGTTTATTGTGTCTGGTACAGATTTCCTGAAGTGTACCTATATACAAATATAAAACACTTTTTTTTATTATCTTTCTTATCTTTTCGATTGTATTTTTTTTATAATATAAAAAATACAATATACTTAAATTAAAAACGGATTCGCCTGAATCGTTAATCGAAATGTATGTAACGTGGATAACTTCAATTCCACTAACAATTTGGATAATTATTGTTTAGTGTCTTGTTCATTTTTTAAAGTGTAGGTTTGTATCACAGAAAAAGAAATTATTACTTACACCTCTAGAATAGAATATATCTTTATTGTACATCAGACAATTCAAAAAGAGAAACACACAAAAAAAACTTAAAAAAACACTCAAACCTCTAATGCGAAGCTGCGGCGGGCAGTTGTGTATAAAAATAAATATAAGCATACTGTCGATCTATCGTGATTCGTATCCGATCTTATAAGTTTAGCTGTGGGCTGTTTAGTTGTAAGTAAATAATTTTATTCGATAAGGTGCTGCCAAATGTCTGTGACCCATGTATAATAGTACAAGTACACATTGAATGCGAATGCAATATTAACTGCGTATAAACATTTAAGGTTAACAAACAAAGTTTGAGTAAGCGGTTTAAATTGTACCTATACCTAATATTATACTATTAACTATTACTTATTGGTTCAAAGTATCAACTTTTATATGTTCTAATTAAAACAATATTTTCGTTTTTATTATCTTTGTCACCTTTAGATGATAGATTTTCCCGTAAATAATATTATTGAAAAATTGACAAAATCTCAACTAGCCAATCATAATAAATGTTTGCGTCATTCTAATTTAGTCAGCCTGTATTGTACTAAGTTATCCCACGTTTACAATTATTTAATTATATCTCCCAGTAAGCCATTAATATAACTACGCCCTTATTGACGTCATCAATATGCTGACGTTGTTTGTGTTATCTTAATGAAAATAATCGTATCATCTGAAGGGTTACTGACCTCAAAAATTGAACAATTTGGTTTATAAGTCAATATTTTAAAGAAGATAAGTTTATATGTTTGTTTTAAAATATAAATTTAAATAATAATAATATGTTTGAGGAAGATGCTGGGCAAAGTTACTTTATTGTGTAAATAGGTATATCTAGGTACGTTACCCTATCGCCGATACAGGTATGTAGGTGTATCCCGGGTCTCACTAGGTAGGCACAACACTGATGGCACTAGGATAGCACTGATGGACAACGACGGCAACGTGGCGCACATCGCGGGTACCTATGTCAGTCAGTCAAGCGTCGGGAAGGAATTGGTAGATTGGTGGGGGTTAACATAATGAAATGAGCGGGTCAGGTAACTAGGCAGATATAGGTAGGCAAATATCATGCGTCCAACGAGACTTTCCTAAACATAATATATAATAATAAGATTGCATATATAGTCCATATTTTAAAACAAACGTATCCTACAACTTTCAGGATTATCCCTGAAAGTAAAACATATAATTATACTATAGAAATATATAAATGACAATAATGTCACCACAGAGCCTGTAATATCAAATGATTCCCCAGAATGTCCCTGTAGTATATAGTATAGATATCTCTAGAATGTAACAAACCTTGTAGCATCAAGGATTTCTTGATATAGCTGGCGATAGTTATATCTTTACATCAGGTGGGCCATCTTTTTTTTTATACCACTAGATGACAAACTACCTTACGCTCCACTTGATGTTATGGTTCCTGGTTTCCTGGTTTCCTTGACATTCTGTTCACATGACAAAAAGTCGCTACTTCTGACCTGGGTAGTGGGTAATTAAGTAATTCAAGTATTATAGTATCTTTAGTAAGTGCTTACCCTTAGCTTGTAGACGCATTGTGTAATTCATCACACTAGTGTATCCTTAAAATCGAAAGAAAGCGTAATCTTTAGTGACCGGACCTTTATGGTTAAATTGAACAATTAAAATGTTGTTGTTTCTGATTGTTTCGGTCACTACGACAGTGACTTGGAAGAGAGAACTGTGTTATTGTAGTGACAAAACGTACGGCCAATTAGCACTTGTTAAGTTGGTTGCTGTTATCAATAGTGTTGAGTGGGATATACAAGAGGCAGTACATTTGTCCCGGACATGACGGAAAATTAAAAAATTACTACCACATATTTCTTGTCACGATAGACCAGTAACTCAATCTCCCTAAGTAACATTTAGTGTGAGTGAGACAGTCAGATCGAGCGAGGCACTACACTTCGAGTAGTCGCATTACTCGTCACATTAAATGTCATATTTGCTAGAATTTCAAACTTATTGCCGAAATTCAGTAGGTACATTTCGTGTCCTACACAACACATGCCTTCAGTAAGGTGGTCGTTAGTCGGGTACTGTTTTAAGTGTAAAATTCCACACTAGTAGCTGCACTAACATTTCATATATACAGCAGATACAAATAAAAATATATTCCATACAAATGTATTGCATATATTTGTGTCAATTAGAGTAATAAAATATTTTGATCTTATGAATATCGTATTGAGATTAGTCACCAATCAAATCGATGACGTTCGCAGCTCACTTGTCATAACAAAAATAAATATTTAATTAAATTTTTGTGGGTGTGACCAGTTCTTATAGATTAGTTATATTATGTTGATTACTCAATATTTACCAAAATAGATAGGTATATTAGTATTGTTTATACTGCTTGTAATGTAAAATTAAATAAGGTTTTTAAAATAAGTAATCAAACTTTAGGTCACTGATGCCTAACTTGCCAATTTAGTGGTTATCAATAATAAAATAACATAAATAAACCTGCTACTAGGGTAAATAGCGACGAATTGAAAGAGTTGGTGGAAGCCGTTCCGTGTCATACTACGAAAAAATTAACGGCATTTTTCGTCGTCAGATAAAACACAACAAAACTCAAAAAAGGGGTGCCTCATTTGATTGACCCGGTACAGAAAAGAAGAAATTTTGGAGAGAGAGTACAAAACTCGCAGTGAAACAACTATCAGAACCGATCTATCTGCCCCGACTTATCAATCTATCTGCCCCGACTTATCAATCTATCTTCACAATCATTGCTTCATGATAACGCAAGACCTCAGCTCGAGAATCATTTTAATATTACTGCACCATTCGTAATCCTCTGTACTCGCTGGAATTTTTAGCATGGAAAAACCTTCCAATTTTTTCCCAGGTAACAGTACAAAGCATTACAATGTCCAGGGATCTTATTGTGTAACTTCATATCTATCGCGATAGCGTCTTTAAAACCATTATTGCGTAATAAAGCGAAATGTCACAATGATAAGCAGTTAAGCGACAATGAAAATATGGCGGCGCACGTCAAAATGAAAGGGATAGCGATAGATTCAGAGTTCCTTTCCGCTTATTCAGAGAGAGAATAAGCGGACAGGTTCCCAGAGTTCTATCGTAAAGTTAAAAATGACCTTCCAATGATATAGCAAAAATGTATAGACAGTGAGAGTAAGTACTTTGATTAAATAAAAATAATTTAATAATTAAATCATATTTTTGAATTTTTCAGTAACAAACTTTTATTTAATACTTAAGTACCCCTAATATATCTACAATAAACGTTGATTAATCTTTATCAAGTGTTATTTATAAGGGTTATCTGTATACAAATGCATAAGTTTCTGTTTTTAACAAATGTTTGTAATAACAAAAAAAGTTGATAGTCGTTTATTTCTGGTGTGTAGGCATACTTTTCACTAAATGTCATAAGTACCTCTTTACCATGAGTAAAAAATTAATTAAATAATATTAAAGTCAACATATTAAATGTAGATTTTCAAAGTCCTTGCAAAATATGGCCTGAGACAGAATACAGAAGTTATTGCCTCTACTATAAGTTTTTTCCAATAGAACAACTTAGTATTCTGTACCCCTAAATCCATTCGAATCAAGACGTTTCGATCGTAGTTGCGTGAAGTTGATAATCGTATGTATTATATAAAAAGTCGATTTCTATACTTTACAACAGATTCAATTTTATAATAGGGATACTGTATCCTTCGTTTCAATCGTATTGAGATGTTTCCATTATAGTATGCATGTACAACATTCACAACAGAGGTGCTGCTGTCGTTTTCATACGATTTCACAACTAATTCAGTTTCTCCTAGTGTCAGTTTCAATCAAATTAAACCGTCTCGATCGAGGGTGTCGTCATCTGTGAAAATGTAAGGATGCGACTGAAGTGCGTCTGTTTTGTTTTTATTCGATTTTTTCAATATGCGATTATCAACTGAACGCCACTACATCGCAAACATCTCAACACGATTTAAAGTCACATTAGGGTACTGGTGGCAAACCCAATTAAGATAGTTCAATTCGATTGAAGCGTGCAGAGCTATACTGTTTAGTAAAAAGGTTGGGTTAAGTTCAACTTACATCATAGGGTATGAAGTAGACAATACGAGGTTATGGAATAGTTTATTAATTAAGGTAGATGGCCGCGATATGTTTCTGTTCTTCTATTTTTATGTGTTTATTTCCTGGATCACCGTTGCATGGTTTCCGCAGTCTCAATTTGTTTGGTCTTCTTTGGCGACCTTACTGACAAGGAAGGTCTTCGTTGTACTGGTAGCTGGCAGGCATTGCACCAGGTCAAATTTCGAGAAGGACTACGAGCTTTTAGAATAATGTGGATATCGCAGTTTCGCATTGCTATTAATCAATTATTTTCCAAAAAGCCCTCAACTGGTTCTCCGTAGTTACTTAAGTCAGAATAAGATGACGCGCTACACGTGATGTTCTCAATAATAACATGATAATATTCGCTTGGGAGGTCGCATGCGTTTGTTGATATATAGTGCGTCCACAGTTACGAGCGACTTACAGAACGAATATTGACTCAAGATAACACGCATAAGTTTTAAGTTTGAAATTTATGGGCAACGTGTAAAATAAGTTTTGGTAGAAATCAGTGCTAATCTGTTATTGCTTAATGATTATAATGATAAATTTAAATATATAATCTTTTTTATAGCGAAAACACTGGTCCTAGTGAGCTTCTTCTCCACCTTATTTAACTTATAAAAGGTAGATTAACTAGATAAGTTGTTACAACTACGTTAATAGTAAACATGCAGTGTATTAGTAATCAAACAAATAGCCCACAGAATTAGACCAACCGGGAATAATTCCAGAGAAGCCGGCGAATATACTGATTTCATTGTTGTACCTTAAAGTTACAGACGCAATAGCTTTCAACGACTTCTTTTTATTATCTACAGTTGCTTTTGGACGAACTAAACTCAGAAGCAGCTCCAGTCCAAAGGTCAAATAAGAATAGGGTGAAGTTTTTAGCAGAATATATAGCGACGAGCTATGTGTATGATTGGCGATGCATAGGAAAAAAAGATTTCGTGACTCCTTTCTTTGTTACACAGGAAGAGCGTGGAATTCTTTACCGGCACATATATTCTCTCCTACATACAAAATGAGGTCTTCAAAAGTGGTCTGAAATACCACTTTTTCGGTCAGCGAGGTGGAAGTAGCTATGGCCGTTTGTCGCATGCTGCACTAGCAATCTTCACATATCCATTCATTAATTTGATTCTACAACTACTTACCATCAGGCGGTGTCGAGTCATTTCTTATGCTATTATATAAAAAAAATGCACGTCATGGAAGTTACTTGGCTGCTGTAACTTTGCATACTTCGGTATACTAATTCGAATTGAATTTTTGTTGGTCTTTTTTACTAGAGTGACTTAGTCATTTCTATTTTTATTTTGAGCGCTTGCTATGCGCATGCGCACAGTTAAACGATCCCTATATATATAACTTTAAACCCATGTATTTACAGGCGCACGCCGCAGTTCAAGTTTAAATTCAAGTGAATTTGTTATCGCACCTTCAAAATCTATTGTAAAATAAATTTTAAATTCGACATACATTATTTTTCCAATAGGTGCCATCTAAGGTGTCAGCCTTCATCAGAGTAGCGATGGATTTACACTTATTGTCCAATTTGATTGCTACCGATAAAGGTCAAAGTTTTAAAACCTACCACAAATCAAATCAAAAGTAAAGGAGTATCATAAATTTTGTAATGTTCGAGAACTCCTAATGACGAACGATTACTTCGTATTTATATTAAAATTGACGAGTAACAATCGCACATACACTGATAACTTCTTACTCTAATAACTTCGCTATGATAAGAAAGAGAGAGATATAGTTCGTCTTAATTTTATCATAGTTTATTGATTTTTAGTTGTTGATAAAGATATCAACTTGATTAGAACGTGTCTTTAGGCACGTGTTTTTTTATTTATTATTCGAATAATCGTGAATGTATTCTTATACAATTATCATAACTGAATTATGTAATTATCAAATGTTTTTGGATGACAGTTATTTTATTTATGGTCAATTCCGGTCCGTGATTATGTTTTTATGAATCTAGAAATGGTCTAAGATGTACTTAGATTTATTGAATATTCTATAAAATATATTATTTTCTATAAAAATCAATAATAATATTCGAAAAAGGAAATTTAAAAATCTTATTTCTGATCTATTTATATCGAAGTAGACTTTTGATTTAAAAAGCAACAAATCTACCATCTGTTTATAAAGACTGTATAATTTTTTCTTGCTGCTTGGATGTCTTGGGAATTAATTTACATAGTTATACTTAAAAATGTGGATATTTGAGAAACCCCGATTTTAATATTCATAAACTTAATAAACAGATTCAACCTTTTGTCCCTAACTAATAATGTTCATAATTAATCTCATGTTACTGTTAGAGAAGAAATAGACTATCTATCTTGTCAGACTCTATTGTGGGTTTTTCGCCATTTTAAAATTAAATAATAATCAATAAAAATGACTGAATCTCATATTAAGTAATATAAAAAAAGAGATTGACATTTTGCAATTAGATGTCTATTCAGAAGAGAGGTACACAACATTTTTAATTATTTATATTTGTTTCCTAATACAGAGTTATAACATATACAAGGTTTTGAATAGTTTGATGAAAGTAATTTCTTACAGGAGATAATTATATTAAGTTTTCAATAGAAAACGTAGCTTTACGTTTTTGTATGATATAAAGTTATCATTTTACATTATAATTTGAAGCTTGCCCACACTACCCCACATTACGCTTAGATTACTATATGGTGTGACTACGACTTTTTATGCATTCTAGAATTCTGCATATCTGGTTTTTTGGAACTCTAGTTTCCACTCTACTGTTTGGACTCCATCTCGACGTTGTAAAATCACAGATAATCTTTTGTAGCGTTGTGTGGCTGCGGTGAGAAAGGTTGCCAGTGCCTAATGCGAAAGCGTCATGTGTACACAGAACTTATTGTACTTTGCCGTCTGCATAACTTATTATCACTATAAGTTTTTAAATATTTGTTTTAACTTGCTCATGATTGACTGAATTAAATAAAATAACCCTTTGACAGCCTATTGAAACACAACATGACCATTATTAAGCTCTGCGACGAGAACGAATGGCGAATGTTCGTCGTATAATTATTGCTTAATTTTTTTTTAAATTGGTATTTTTATAATAGTTTTAATTTTAAAAATAATTGTGCGGTATTAGATATATTCAAACATGATACACGATAGATTAGATATATTTTGTGTGCTGAGGTTGAAAATAAAGTCATGTCTTTGTTGATTTACGGTCTAAGCTTCTAGCTTAGAGCAGTTTCGTCATCCTTAAGTCAATGGCGAAGCACTTTAAAATAGTTTCGGTTAAAGGTGATCTTACATAAATGAGGTGCGGTAAGAATTATGACGAAAGTTACACATTGTAACACACGCAACAATATTACAATGCCAATTAACATTTTAAATGATAATTTTTTGATAATATTCTTACTTCGTTACTGAAGAATATTTGGTGTCATAATTATCTTACACAAAGATCATGCGTGATCACACAGTAATCTTTTATTTTACAGAGAATAATAATTATTTTATTAATGAGCCCGTTCCGGATTAAGTTACTTGGATGCAACTATAATGATAAGGATGGATTTTTTTTTAAATATTTTTTTCTTTTCTATTGGCGGGTTTTTATCGCGGACCACTGGGACTTATTTCTTATGTCACTAGGCTCAATTGCATGACTCTATCGGGCCATATACAAATATAAGTATTTTAAATTTAATAAAATTGCTATTGACTTTTTTATTGATATAAAATTCGATGAAATATGTTTATGTGATACTAAACATAAACTATTTAAAATAATGATAATGTATTTATTATTTATAACGTAATTTATTCAATGGTTATTAAATAAATGATTGTTAATAATAATATTATTATTATAGGGTAATCATGGTAAAATCGATTCTTTATTGTGTGGTCGTGAAACGGAGGTTCAGGATTAATTACTACAACTTTAAGCAAGCTAGCTATGAGACATATAATTAGAAACCTAGAAACTAGAGATATGACTTCTATATGTCTTGTCTCTAGTCTCTCGTCTATGTTATAAGGATGATGTAGGAATGATGACAGGTTTGACAGATTGTAATCATTATTAAATTATCATAATAAAATACGGTTAAAAGATTACGAAAGAAAAATTACTTTAATAGCTTATGTGTAATTATAGCCATTCAAGTCAATTTTAAAATAATACTGTTTTTCAGGGTAGTCAGAATATGTGTTCAATATTTTTAAGCGTCATACAAAAATAAATAAGTCATTTAATTTAATAGGCAAGTGGAATTGATTATAAACTTTTTATTTTGGATAATTTTAATCTTAAAGTAAACTGACCGAACACCAATACTATTTAAATGATATACACAAAAACTTTTTTAAGTTTCTATTACTTTGTGTAGACATTACAATCCTTGAAAACTTAATATACTCAATGCGTTAGCTAGCTTATAAAAGAAGCACACATGATAATATCTAAAACCCGTGCAATAAGGATCAATTTACAAGCACGTTTTAAGTCATGCTACACTGGCTGTATATTGATTTTCGTAGCACATTGCGTAACTTCGTAGCAAATACCAATGTAGTATACATATTCATATTTACCTAGTAGCTGGGACTCTATTAACATAACGGAATTCGTTTTTACAACGACATTAAAAGATATAAATATAACTTAATTAATTAAACAAAAAAGACCGCAGAGGGCCCCAGTTTGTGTTTAATCCTACAACCAGTGGTGGATTTACACTAGGGGCAGTCGGGGCTAGTGCCCAGGGCGGCAAATTTTAAAGGGCGGCAAAATTAGGAAAGTTGAAAATAAAAAATTTAGTGTTTTTAAAAATTGCCCGATATTATTAATTGATTCTTGATAAAACTTTTAAATATTTTTTTATGTTATTGAAGTATATATTATATTATATAGATAATTTATATAATAAATTTTCTGCAATAAATTAGTTATTTCAATTTTAAAAAATTAAGATATCAAAACTATGAATTTAAGTAAAATTTCAGTGATTAGATGGGGCGGCATTTTCTTCAGTACCCAGGGACGGCAATAAGTGTAAATCCGGCCCTGCCTACAACTTTCAGCGTCGCTCTTTAAACTCTCCGATTACAATCGGATAGTTTCCAGGAAAGTCTTCTCCCTTCTGGTTTTGACATGCAGCGATAAAAAGTGACAGGTATAGAGTAATGGGTAATTCAATTGACTCAAGAGCACCATAGAGAAAAGGCAGTAAAAATAGAGTGTGTCTACTGTGCGAGAATCTTATTAATTAAAAACGGTAATTGTGACTATCAGATCCACCAATTTGAACTAGTGGGTGATTAATCAATTTTGATATAAAAAAATGTTCATATAGAAAATAAACTTACATGGTATCACATATTTTAAATGAGGCATTTAAAATATGTTTCGATAACCTGAGTGACATTTTGTTTGTGAAGGTTTTGAGTAAGATATCGCAGGTTCTATACTAAATCCGGCTCAAAGTACGCGAAATAAATTTAGTTACAGAAGTGATAAGATATATACAAGAGGTTTTTATCTCAGAATTCTTATCATTTTTTTCAAAGCATTTAGAATACTTAACTTTTGGTACGTCAACGTTTGATTATTAACGGCCGTTATAAACAAATGTTTAAATTTTCTCACACTAAGTAAGCGCTGTTATTACTTTTGAAAAGATTGTCAGATTTCCCATGTTGTCAACTACTGCACCCTGATGAGTAGCAACATATCAAAGAATCTGGAAATTTCTGAAATCAGCGGGACTAGGCAGTGAAATCTAAAGGTCTGCCACAAAAAATCAACACTGGTTGAAGAGGCTTATGGGGCCCAAAAGAAACTGAATAATAATAATTTTCTTAACTACCACTGATATTACAAGGCTATACGGGATTTTTTTTGGGACTGACTAATACTGTTGGCCGCAGATGGCCTTTACAGCGTTACCGGGGTTTTAAGAGAAACTTGGAGTGTCCTCAAGCCTTAAGGGGCGATTCGCCTCTGGAGGAGTTCTAATCGACAGGCATCACCTCCGGGGGAGGTGTCCCGCTGTCTCTTAGATTCTCCAGGGCGCTCGAGCCATGAGGGAGCGACAAACCTGAGAGTGCCTCTAAAGGCTCGGACCTCGGCTCAGGTGAGTCGTGTCGTGGAGGAATACGGGAATTTACTATCGGTCATCCCGTATAGTTGATCGTTCTTATTGTAAAAAACATACTATCAAAATAACGTATTAAAAATGTATCTAGTAAAAGATAATATTGAAATTAACTACATTGTAATATATGTTCTTTTTTAAAATTCTTAACGGGCAGCTCCTGGCCTTCTTGTCACCTGATTGTAAGTGAAGATAACGCTGAAGATGGAATCGAACTACAACCTCATTTCTTAAACAAAAAGGAACTGACGATCTTACCTCCAACTGCTGGAACACAACAATGCTATTAAAATTATTGTGATGCTGGCAGACTTGGGTAAGATGGTAGCTAGCCAGACGGACTTAGAGAAAGTCCTACCACCACCCAAACCCAGCAGAAAATTTCTGGTCCCTCTGGGATTTAAACCCGGACCTCCAGATTTGAAATAGGTTGTCTCAGCTACTAAGAAGCAGAGGCAGTCAAAATCTTCCTTAGTTTGATTATAAGATACATTCTTAAGGCGTTATTGTTACTATCCACGGATAATGCTATCTAAATGAATTAATAGAACAATAATACTTAGTACATTAACTGTGTATAAAAATGTGGTGGGCAATGAAAATACCCATTCCTTATGTCCAAAAAAAGATAACGAATAGTGAGTAGAGTTATTTTTACGACGCCAAAAGATAACACCCGCAACGAAATCCGTTAGGTGATGAAACATTCGTTACGCTATTCGCAATAACTTAGATAAAGTAACGCCCGTAACGTGTGAACGGCTCGTGGCGAGATATACTACCCTAGTATCTCTGTGATACTGCATCAATCTACAAACGTGTATAGTACTATGGTGCGCATTTGCTCTCGATTATCGTTCTAATTAGTTTGTTCGATGCTTGCACTGACGTATTCGAAACGAGCACGTCTACACTTCGTCATGATGCCTACGACGCACAAAAAACGTTAACCAGAGGGTCAATACGAGCACACTGAGTTCTGCAAGCAAGTTGTTCGCAGTATGCTAACCTACGTACTCGCTTGATACAGTACCAGATAAATTACGTGGTATACCTCAAAATGTGTAATCTATGCTCGTGGCAAGCGCACGCGCACCCACAAACGGCGCATGATCATAACGAACAGCTCTTCTCAACTGTACTTAATAAAATCATATTTTAACTTAATTTATTTTAATTTTTTCGCAATCTATAAAATAATATCATTATATTGGTTTATACAATTACAACCAGTTTTTGTTTTCGCGTCCATGCACCCCTGACCTAGGCAGAAGCTGAAAATCAGCGATTTGCTTCATTTAGGCAAATACATCGCTGAGCTGTTTGCATGTTTGCATCGCTGTGACACAACTTATTTATGAAATTTTTTAAAGTCCTTTGTTAATTTTAAGTTTTATAAATGTGTGTGTAAATGATGCAAATAAATTCTATATCTATCTATCTATTCAAAAGCAGTGAACTCTGAATAATATTTGCCTGATATTACTGTATGAACAGTCATGAATTTCTTTTAGTTTTAGGATATTTGGCTGGGAAGTAGTGCGGTACATTCAATAATTAGAAACCTCTAATGAATTTTCCTGTGATATGTGAATGTACATTTGTACGTGTAAATTGACGTATCTCTGTAAACTAAAGTGAAACTACACGAATACAGATGTTTTAATACCTAATTATAAATAGTTGCATACGAGTCTTTAACTAAACACATAATATGAATCCTCTACAAAAGGTCCAATACAATGGAGCGGTCTAAGAATTTAAAACTCGTAAAAAGTTCAATAACTGAGTATATACAATAACGAAAGAATTATTTATTGTAGTAATGAGTTTTTGTATCGTGTAATTACATTATAGCACAATTTTATAGCATAATTATTTAAAGCAGTCAATACTTTAATTAATAAGGTAGTATTTTTAGAAAGAACATATAGATTGTAATATAATGTTATGGTATACTCTGTGTGAGGTTAATTTAAAAGCAAACTATGTTCAGCTTCAATATCTTATTTATTGCTCAATTTTTATGATTATATAATAAAGTACCTATTTGTATCGACGATCAGTGGTTCGATAGTCAAAATACCACAATTTTCATGTTATACATGTAAATGGAGTTCATCGCCCTTCTTTAGATTTGAATTTGCCCGTCATAAACTCGTAATGTCAACTGTTCACATATGAAAATAATTATCGAGTTATAGAAAAACTATAGAAAAGATTGAATTGTGATGTACGAACATATTAAATTTTGAAATAATAGCTTTAAATGTTGTTTCTCTTTCAGGTAAGTTTTATTACTTTATATAATTAAAATATTCAACTTATAAGGTTTAAAAGTGATTTGATGTTAACAAAATAAATCTCTTGTCAGAGCAACGGAGTTTAGTTTTATTTAATCAATTAAGTGGTATTAATATAACATTATATACAAATATATCGCTTCAGACAACAATGAATAATGGCTCAGTTATTTTTGTTATAAAACATTATCATTCGACGAAAATAGTGTCAAGTCTCTTAAAAATGATACCGATATACCTAATTAGCAACCCACCTCACCACCGCTAATATGTTTCACGCATTATACGATATAGTATTAAAATAAAAAATAAATTTTCAGATATTTTATACTAAAATGTCGCGGATTATTTCATCATAATCTGAGGTCAGATGCCAACATACAAATTAAAACACGCTCAGTGGAAAAGTTATTTTAAATGACTATCAATAATAATAATTGTTTAACTACATTCCTTCAGACATTCACTCGACTCACTACGAATTCGAAATGCGATTTTCTTTTTTTTATCAAAACATTGTCTGATCAAAAACGAGATCCTGAGATATATTTCCAATCTAACATTACCTGTTTAGTTTAGATTGTTAAAAATGTCTACCTACGTCGTTGATCTCTTCAATGTAAAACGGGATATTTCTGGTTTTGAGCAGACTCCGAAACATTATCTAATTAATTTATTTTTATACCCATTCATGACACAAATGAGTAATTTACTAGATATTTAATTAAAGCGAAGAAGGCGTGCTATCGCTTATACTTGTTCAATTGTTAATAAATATAATATTTCAAGAAGTCGGCATATGGAAGCTGTCCTCGGCTTGCGATGATGTTTGTTAGTAGGTACATAAGCTTCACACTTTTTACAATGTTCCCCACTTAATTAAAGCCTCTAAGTCGTTTAGCCTTTAACGGACATGTACTAAGTTTGTATTGTAAGTAATCTCTGCAGAAAAGAGTTTTGTGGTCTATCTACCTACTATAATCTAGGTAGAGTGGTTGTATAAAGAGGCGTGTAGTAATACTACCAACTTAACCAGAAAACCCAGTGTCAGCTGACTGGTACTCTGGGGAAATAAAACTTCCGTGGAAAATCCCACAAGCCGCATTGTAGCTACTGTCAAATTAAAATATGTTAATTTTCTTTGGTCTTTGTTATTAAGATAAATAAAACCACAACTTTCGAAGTAATGATGAAGCACGTGGGAATATCACATTACTTATTGTAACGCCACGTAGATTTGATATACTTAATTAGAGTTAGATAATTAACAGAAATACCAGAATGGCTTACTGGATCATATAATTTGACAAAGGAATAACTTATATGTACCGGCTTAAAAGGAAGCCGTTACGGCTATATAAATATGGTGATTGTATAAGTTTGTAGCAACACAGTTCGGAAAAATAATTCGGGGCTTTGTTATCAGAAAATCGAAAGAGATACAGGATCGACTACTGTCGACGATTGCCTGAAGCAGACTGTATCAACAGAAGCCGCCAGCAAACAGGTTGGTGACAAGTGCCTCAAATACACTAGCTTCTGTCATCATGTGCCTCCAACAGACCGGTTACTTTAACCAGATGCAGTTATCAAGATCTCTCAATCTGTATTAGACAGAATAAGTTGGTAATTTTATATTTTATGGAGATTATAAAAGAATAGCGCTAGGAAGCACCATGCGACCGACCCGGCTAATATGTTTTAGGTAACGAGGTGAAAGAGTGAGAGGTGAGTAAAAAGTTGTATTTTTGTGAGAATATTACGTAATTCTCGTTAATTTATCGAGCTTTACCTAATAAAATACTTCTTATAGATAATGAAGTTAGTTTATTAGTTACTGGCTCAGCAGAATTTTAAAAGTGTATTTATTAACCAAATTATAAAAGAAAATTGCATTTGTGACTGACGTCATGAATAGTACTCTAGTTACTCTATTCTAATATGTTGAAACAGAGCACGGAATAATGAACCTTGCAGCTGTACGGTTGAGCTTTGTCCAGCCGGAGGTTTTTAGCTGAATCGTGCTTAGCTCCACGTCTTAAGAGTGAACTCTAAGATGAACGTAAAGGTACTAGGATCTAGAATAGCCGCGGCTACGCTTCCCCACTTAACAAAATCAAATATTACTAGCGCCACAAATAGTTGTGAACCTAGGAGACGTACAGTCCTCACCACAAAAGGGGTTCACTGTCCCAGAAGGCATACCAACCACGGCTATTAAGCCATCAACTGTCTGCTCCCAGACAACTCCGCAGATCGGAGAAGTGCCTGGAGACCTACCAGTGTGGCGTGAAGACCTTTTTTTGCTGGAGATTAGCTAACCACGAAACCACTACGGTTTCTATTCTGTTAGTTGTTTTGCGCCTGCCCAAGGTATCTTACACTGGACGGGGAGGTTATTAAGTGTAGATAGCGGTCCTCCAACGGTTGCTAGGGCTTTACCCTAGAGAAGGACGTTTCTTCTCCGGTCGGTCGTGGTCTATGTCAACTAGTCTACTTGCATAGATGATAACATTTCAAATTTAAACTTGACCATCAAGGTTAACATCCAGTCTTACCAACCACATTCGAAGGTCGCTCAAAATGATGTAATCCGTTAATACATTGCATCACCATACGCAGTCTAGTTATTGAACTGTCGCTGCGTCCTACTGTTGTGCGCGTGCACACTTCGTTCTTAATCAGGTGATTGTTGGCAGATAATATACGCATTATAACATTTTTCATGGTATTACGTCATTTCATTTTTTTCAGCAAGATAAATACCGGTACAAGCAAATTCTGGGAACAAACACACTTAAAACTTAGTGGCATATTAATTAAAGGTTGCCACAGCGTGCAGCGTGCAACTTTACTTAAAAGAAAATACAGAATGATGATAACTATTACTCTACAATAAAGTATTAAACTACTTTGGGTTATAACAAAATAGATATTATAAAATTGATATAAGTATATAATATCTATTTTGTAAAAAGGTATAAGTGAAGTAGGTTACTATTATTTTTGTTCTGTTAATTATTAATGGTCCAATTTTCATGTTTAGACGTATTTATAGAGGTGATTCCTTTGATTTGAAAATTTTAATAAATGTCGATGAATTTTTTTTTTTAAATACTGTATAACTGTTATATGTATAACACTATATATGGGTAGTTAAGTTTAAATTAAATGAACGTTATTAGTTATCGTTAGAATTAGATTTATTTCTTATAAAATCGTTATACATAACCTATTTTATAAATAAAATCTGATAATATTGTATTTTTTTCTATCTGGTAAAATAAAGAACCCGTTTGGAAATGTTTGCTTTCACAACAAAATTTTATACAGATTTTTTTTTCCATACTTTTGGAGTAAATTAAAATCATGACAGACATGGCAGAATAACGTTTTTATTAATGACAAAACTTTTAATGCAGGTGAAAGTAATATTTGCCTGTTATTTCAGTACTTTTTACTCACTCAAATTTTAATTAATTTATAAAGAAGCGTTATTTTGTAATAACAAAGAACTAGGACTTTCTTTAAAGTTTCTTTAATAGCAATAATATTTGAGGGTAAGAAAAGAAATGTTGTCTATGATGATGGATCACTACAATAATAATGGTATAATAAAACAACGCAATCAAAAACATTTCATGTGTCCATTTAATGTGGTTTTGATTGCGTGTATTTATAAAAGAATACGCATTTTGTAAAATTGCAAGCGAGAGTAGAAGGAAAGGAGGGGTTTTAAAGAAATCACACAAGATCTCACTCGAAAATTTCTAAAATCGCCTCGTCTATATAAAAGCATAATCTTGCTATATTTAAGTTCATTTTGATAAGAATATTGTATTTGAAGTCAAAGTAAACTATCGAGGGCAAACCGTTGTTAACAGGAAACTGCTACAGGGTAACAATTGACCCTTCATAGTTGATTAGCAAAAACCGACTATAATGATTCTTTGCATTGTGCTCATAGTGTCTTAACCCAGATAGATAAACCTGGGGTCTGAACGTGATCATCTATTTATAATAAAACGATTCAAGGTTTTTTTAATTCCATTGACCTAATTAATTTTATGAGGTGTATTAGATAGCATCACGAAAGGTCGCTGTAAGAACTTCGTTGTCAGAGATTAAACTATATTATGCACAGATAATAAACATAATTAGGATGTCTAGGCGTTAGATTACCATTTACAATACACCGCATTGACGATAAAGTTACACCTTCACCCCAGACACGGATGCCCTAAATAAGATCTAGGTAAGCTACTTCAGATATTAATTGCGTTTAGTCTAGCGCGATTAAGATACATTAATTGGTCAAGATGGTCATATATATTGGCTCTTCTTATCATATAAGTAAGTGGCACACGTCCAGTATTCTTTTAAAATGTATCAAGTAAAATAAAATAAGATAATAAAAATTTAAGATAAGTAAAACAATTGTTTGTAAACGTGAATGGGTTTTGTAAGTCGCAATATTAGTTGGTCAGATAGATAAGCTTCGCCGGTTTGCCACGGGTGACTTGCTACAGATTTATAGGCGGCAATAACTGTTTCTTGCATTTAATAAACTCACGTACGTAATATGAATATTATAATTGATAGCTTGCAGCCTATCGCTTGTAGAATCCAGCCGAGTGTTTACCTAAAAATTGGGATAGGTCACGCGCGTTCTTCGAGTCTCGACTAACTTCATAAGTTGTTACATCATTATTTTATTTGCGATTGAAATAGACCGCTTGATTTATGATGGCATAAAAATATTCTGCGCGTAATATTCAAAATATTTGGGTAGAGCGGGTGTTGCATCAGCACGGCGGCGCGCGGCGTCGGCACCTTGTCAAAGGAGCACACGTGTTGCCTTCACCTACCTAGTTATGATAATTTTACTACAATGAGCGTCGGACGTATGACATTGGAGCGCAGTCAACGAACCTAACCAGTATCACAATTTGGCGGGTTATCTGGCGCGTGGATGATAACCCCAGCCTCTATATAAATCGAGAATCTTAATAAAATAACCAGTACTCTTACAAACTCCAAACGATAAACTTACTAGTTTCAGTCCAGTTGAAAATCTGTAAACGTGTAATTTCGAATTATTTACAAACAAGTGAAACTATGTTTGAACCAATACAATAATAAATATTATACTTTACATTATACTGAAAGACTGAACAGAAATTAAAATTGACAAAATGCGTCTGCTGCATATATTATTGGTGTTTCTGAGTGCTTTGCTCCTGTTTTCATCAGTGGAGTCTCGTCCCAGTCCCAGATACATCCGGAGCCACAAACACAAACGTGCATCTCTTTGCCTGCTGAAACTCTGCACTCTATCTTACCCTCATAAAGTACAGCGACTGGTCGATGAAAGGTAGAGGCTTCGAGTACCCCTGAAGCAAGCAACGGGTTAAGTCTTCTTTGGACATCGGAGAAAACTTGCTTAAAAGGCTTTTATCAATTTCAATGAAATGTCTGTAAATATTTTCGAGTAATTACTCGCACAACTTGACCTATATTAGGTCGCCGCCTAGCAGAAGTAAAATCTGTACTTAATTGAAATGTAGTATTGAATTAACTTATAACGATCGCCTAGCTTAGTTTTATGGCAATGTATTTAAAAATGAGTGCTGATGTTTTGGTGAAATTTGGTTATAATTGGTGTTATGTCTAGTAAGCAGGCTCATTACACTTAAATATGTAAAGTGTACCTAGTATTCTTTTGTAAAATAATATTTATTGTATAGTATTAAAAATAAAAAATATTATTAAGGGAAATATACTTATTGATGTAATGTGAATATTCTTTAAACATATCCCACTTGGATTTAATTTAAATAGAACACAACTTTGTTATATTATTGTTTCAAGTGGTTTATATAATTATTAAAACCAATATTTTAAGATAAAAAAGTGTAATTAAACTTTTCAACAATATTTTATTTTTCAATTTTTGACAATGTCTCTCAATAATTTTTAATCTAATCATAAATAATGTCAATAAGAAAAAGGAGTCTGCAACAATACTCCTCCTCGCTATCAGCTAATTATCAGGGGGTGGCAGACTCATTAGCACAACCAACTTATTAACAGGCCTACGTAATACACCGCCTTTAGTAGCTAAATCAACAATACGTACTCGACCATCACGACCAGGAGTGACTCCTATTATTCTACCTCTCGGCCAAACATTCCTCGGAGAAGTCGAGTCGGCCACAACAACCAAGTCTCCTATTTTGACTTGACTTCCTGCGTCTGACTTCCATCGATGACGCACTTGAAGACTGGGCAAATACTCGCGTAGCCAACGACACCAAAACTTATCAGCTAAACATTGAGACAATCTCCACTGTTTTCGTAAAGATAAATCATCATCTGAAAATATCCCAGGAGATGGTAAGGAATTGGAAGAACCTAACAAAAAATGATTAGGTGTTAGAGCCTCCTCATCATTAATATCTAAAGATACGTGGGTTAATGGTCGGCTATTTACAATATTTTCTGCCTCCACAAGCAAAGTCAGAAGAACCTCTTCTTTTGGGGACATGGTGTGTAATGTTGACGAGAGAGCTGTTTTGATCGACCTAATTAGTCTCTCCCATACTCCACCCATATGTGCTGCATCAGGTGGGTTAAAGGTCCACTTGATTCCGAGATTGTTAACTTTTTCTAAGATTTCACTGCCACAAACTACGTCTTGGATTGCCTTTCGCAATTCTTTATCTGCGCTTCGGAAGTTTGTCCCATTGTCTGAATGAATTTGCTGAGGGAATCCACGACGAACCGCCATTCTACGAATAGCCAAGATTGTAGAGTCAGTTGACAAAGATGAGGCTAACTCAATATGTACCGCTCGAGTGCTGAAACACGTAAACAAAACACCCCAGCGTTTCTCCTTTCGACGACCTATAGTAACTGTCATCGGTCCAAAAAGATCTATACCACAAAACGAAAATGGTCTGCAGTGGTGTTGCAGTCTATTTTTAGGCAAAGCTGCCATCATAGGTTGCGCCGGTTTGCCTCTCTTACATTTACATATAACGCAGTTCCGTATCAACTTTCTTGCTGCGTTACGAAGTCCGAAAATATAGTACGTTTGGCGTAGCTCATTCAGTAACGTTTGAGAATTATCATGCGCAAGCTTAACATGATTATATTTTATGATTAATTTAGTCACGTTATGCTTTGCATCAAGAACAATCGGCCTTCTAAGCGGTATAGGGAGATCCTCGCAAGTGTCAATGCGACTCTTCGCTACAAGTAAGCCATCAGCATCCAATTCAGGATTTAACTTAACTAATTTACTGGAATACTTTAGCTTCTTACCTATTCTTAACCTAAAAATATCCTCTCTGAACATCTCTGCTTGAGCTTGCTTAATTATTATTATTTTCGAACGTTTTTCCAAATCAGGGGTAACAAACATATTAACTGAACGTTTAAAAATAAATTTATCTATGTACAATAAAGCCCAGGACAAACTTCTAACAAGACGGCGCCAATCAGAAAAACGCTCATCTAGAATTATCTTTCGAAGTGTAGGATATTCATCGAGAACCATTACTTCTTCTTCTCTAGGGTCTGGCAGAAATTGAGGAAAAAACTGATATTGAGGCCAGTTTTCTTTCGGGCCGCGAAGAAATTCAGGTCCAGAAATCCATCTACTATTTGGAGTATCCTTAGCCCTGGTCGCCTCGTCAGCCACATTCACAGTTCCCGGAAGCCATCTCCACTCATGCGACTTAGTCAATTCATCAATCTCGGCCAAACGATTTGAAATAAATATCTTGTCTTTCTTGGGTTTCTTATTGATCCAGAAAAAAACAGTTTTAGAGTCGGTCCAAAAATATCTTTTTCCAATGACAAGAGAATGTTCTTTAATAACTGTGTGACCAAGTCGTGCACCTAAAAGGGCTGCTTGTAATTCAAGTCTCGGTATCGTAGCACATTTAAGTGGCGCAACACGACATTTCCCTGCCACAAAAACAACTTTATCAAATCTACGTAAATACGCTACACAGGCATAGGCGTCTTCAGATGCATCGACAAACACGTGCAATTCTAGATTCTCTTGGTCAACAAAGTCATAAAAACGAGGAACAGAAAAGGAATCTAATTTTCTGAATTCTTGCAGCCATCTAAACCATTTTCGCGATGTTTCTTCATCAATCTGTTCATCCCAACACTTCTTACCTCGCCAAATTTCTTGAAGAAGAATCTTGCCTTTAATCATAAAAGGACACAACATACCGAGAGGATCAAATACTGACATCACGACTTTTAGGACTTCTCGCTTCGTGGGCTTTCTATTACCGTTAACAAGATCTTTATTTAACTTTTTCAGACTTAAATCAAAACCAAGACTATCTGCTACAGGTCTCCAAGTTACACCTAAGACTCTTTCAACATTATCTGATTTTTGAAGTAGACTAACATCAGCATTATCACTATCGCGCGGAAGAATATTGGGTCTGTTTGAGGCCCAACCCCGTATATCAAATCCTCCAGCCCTGTGAATCATGGTGACATCTCTCAGTAGTTGTCTAGTCTCTTCCTCGGTATCAACGGAGTCCAAATAATCATCTACGTAATGACGTTTTCTTATTGCCTCAACAGCTCGCGGGTGAGAGTTAGCAAAATCATCAGCATTACGTCTTAAAATATAAGTGGCAGTACATGGAGATGACTTTGCACCAAATATCATAGATGTCATGCGATATATGCGAGGGCGAATGTTTCTTTCCATCCCGCGCCATAGGAAACACTGAGCATTTTGATCCTCTTTAATAATTTTAACCTGCATAAACATTTCCCGGATGTCTGCAGTAATAGCAATAGACCGCTCTCTGAAGCGCATTAATACTCCAAGCAACGAGTTCAATAAATCAGGTCCAGTAAGAAGTTCGGTGTTAAGTGACACACCTTTCGTCTCAGCTTTGGCATCGTGAACAACACGTAACTTCTGTGGTTTATTGGGATTCCTAACCCCAAAATGAGGGAGAAACCAAACTCTACCTTGTGGCATATCATAAACCTCTTCAGCATAACTCTTATCCAACATATTCTGAATCTGCTTCGAGTATTCAATTGCGAAGTTACTATCCATGTCCATCATTTTCTCGATTATCTGCAAACGACTTTCAGCATTCCGGCGATTACAAGGGAACTCTACGTTATCAGAAGCCCACAATAACCCAGTCTCCCATCTATCCATAAGCTTATGAGACTTAGTATCTAGGATATGTAATGCACGGGTTTCCTCCGGTGAATATCTTCGCGTATCCTGGTACTTGATACCTATACTATCGAGACGAAAATACTCCTCTACAAGATTATGAAGCTTATGATCGGCTTGTCGTAAGTGACACGAGAATTGAAGAACAGTTTTAGTAAGTGACGATGAGAATCCATGTAGCACCCATCCAAGTAAAGTACGAGAAGCGACGGGCTCATTCTTCTTTCCTTCTTTTATTTCACGGCTTACTATTAAATGCCAGTTATCTTGCCCTATCAGCAACGTAGGTTTTCCTTCAAAAGAGGTCAACGGAATATTTTTTAAATGGTCATAGTCAAGATCTTTTCGAGTAATAGCATAATTAGGCAATGTAAGATTACTTATGGTCCGTACTCTATCAAGACGGTGTACATCATCACATGTTCGTATAGTCAATGAGACAACGCTACTAGGCATTTCATTACTATTGCCTATTGCACCCTGTAGATTCAAATCTGATTCTGGTCCATCAACTCCAATCTGATCCACTATATTTTTCTCTACTAACGTGACGGTAGAGCCCTCATCTAAAAGAGCGTATGTACTTACAGTACCTGCTGGGCCATCAATATGTACTGGGACGACTTTCAGGTACACTTTCATCTGTCTTTTCGACCACACATTAGCTGCAGTCTCAGTACCGCTCTCATTATCGTTCAGCTCGCCAGTTTTCGTTTTTTCTTTGTGTAGGAGTGAATGATGACCAGGCATATTACAAACTGAACACTTCCTTTTAGATTTACATCTGTCACGTCGGTGAGATGAACTGAGGCACCTGAAACATAATCGTCGTTTGACTATCCCCTCCCAACGTTTGTCAATATGTTCAGCTTTAAATTTAGGGCAAGTTTTTATAGAATGACTCACCTCTGAACAATAAACACAACAAACATCCTCTTTTTTAGAAGATACCACATTCGTCGACTCTTGAGCGGAGTTGTCACATGTCAAAACTTCATTGTTCATCAGGACCTCTTTTCCGACCATATTCGTCATTAAAGGAGTGCGTTGCTTAAAATTAATTCTTGTGGACTTAAAAAGAGATGGCGGCGGTTCAATGGCGCCACTCTCACAAATTGCCTGAGCTTCAGACATTAAATAGTTACCAAGTAATGTCAATCGCGGTTGAAGCGTGTTTGCACACTTAGTATAGTCAAGCCAGCGATAAAATAAAGGCTCAGTAAATTTTTTTAATATTTCCGAAATCAACTCTGGACTGTGTAAGTAACCAATATTACCAGCTGACTGTATGGCGGCTACGCAATTATCTACTTTTGTCGCTAGGAGTACCACCTCTGAACGTAAACCGGTCAGCTTAGGGACTCTTTTCATTTCAGCAATTAACCTACCTAATACTAAATCAGATCTGCCAAACCTCATCTCAAGAACTTTCATGACGTCAGACGCAGAAGAAGTCGCGATCAGTCGTGCTGCAACCGCTTCCCACGCCTCGCCTTGAAGACATCGTTGTAGTCGAGCTAGATTCTCCTCCTCCGAGTAATGGCCGATCCTAGTAGTAATATCATACGCATTCTTAAAACGTAACCAATCGAGCGCATCACCTGAAAAGTTAGGTAAGTTGTTGCTAGTGAGTCTGCCTAACAATTTATCATTATTACTACAATGAGCTAAAGCCTTAGTTAAAGAACATGTTAACTTATTCATATCACTCTCCTTGACACGCCGTTCCTTGTCGTCGCGATGATCCACCCGTGAACCTAACTCGCTGTCCCCAATATCACAGGGCTTGTCGTGCTGTTTGTGGTGCAAGCGCAGGTTGCCATCATCAGGTTTTTCTTTAGCGTCGACTGGGACATCAAAATAAGGGCGTGATCTTTGAATCCAAAGTTCAGTAGCTTTCTCTGAATCAATCGAACTCCGAGTGTGTAAGCTAGCCAAGTCCTCAGCTAATCGAGCTTGTACTAAAGCCTTCTCTGCTTCTATTTCACGTCGTTTGAATTCAGCATCGGCTTTCTCTCGCGCAGCAACTATCTCCTTTTGCTGTAATTCAGCCAGCTCACGAGCCGCGCGGGCCTCTAAAGCACGTCGGTGTGACGATGTAGAATTCGAATGAGACTTTTCTGAGTGCGTTTGTACCGGTTTGGATAAATCTTTGTCGTTTTCTTCCATATTTTTATTTGCAATACGCTTACTCCGTCTCAACGACATTAATATTTTCTAGTATGTAATATAAAACCAAAATACAGTTACTCACAGTTACCTATCGAAGGACCACACTGTTTCAAGTGGTTTATATAATTATTAAAACCAATATTTTAAGATAAAAAAGTGTAATTAAACTTTTCAACAATATTTTATTTTTCAATTTTTGACAATGTCTCTCAATAATTTTTAATCTAATCATAAATAATGTCAATAAGAAAAAGGAGTCTGCAACAATTATCTCTCTGACACCTATCTCGCTTAGATAACACTTAAAGTTATTATAATACGCCATTTTGTTTATTGAAATAAAATTAAACAATGTCTTCTTTACATTTTAATCAAACACAACTTTTACTATGCCTTAAAATATTTCAATCGAAATCGGAGCGAGAAAGGAAGATATTAAATATGAATTCGTAAACGGTTTTGGAATATGAACGAGACAACAAACGCAACAAAACCAATCAAGAGTGCAGCAGCCTCTAGAAGCTTGTAGAGGTAGTTTTAATTTATGACGATTCTAAATAACTTATTATTGATTCAAATAAGGAGCTTTTTGATGTATCGACTATACTGTGGTACAATCCACACCTTGCTTCCAGAATAGGTCACAAGTCCCCAGCTCTGTTCGCAAGGTAACGCTTCTTCCGCCAACATAGATTCAATCTATGAATCTCCTTGTACACAACCTCTTTGTACACAATGTAGTTTGATATTATCTATTGTTATGTTGTCTTTAAACAATCTACTGTTTAGATCTATTTTGTTGTGTGATGAAGAAATGAAAATAAAGTCTTTATCTAGCTATCTTTCTGGAAGTTCCACTTTCCAAGTTGGAGTATATGTCCCAGGTATACATACTTATCCACAATTTCTTGATAGAGCTTCCAACTGTTATGACATGGGAATTCGACATTAAATTATTAATAACATTTTTTGATAGACATGTGAATTATACAAAATACACACACACATATATATACCCGGATTCCTCAACCACAGAGGAACTGGATCTTCTTACCTTCAATTACTGGAGTACAACAATGCCTTTATTAACAGTCTAACCACCACCACCAAAGCAAGCAGAAATTTCTGGTCACACTGGGGATTGATGACCGTGCCCACCCAGATCCGAAGTAGGGGTTCTCAGCCACTAGACCGAAGGGGCAGTTTTTCCATTATATAGTTATAATGAATATTCTATGAGAAAACATATATATATATATATATATATATACACAAGCACATGCCCCCCAAGACCCTAGTGGTTTCGAAACGTTTACATTCTGCAAGTAATTTAAGAAATAGTATTCACATTTGGCAAATTCAAAATAAATCTTTGTACACGGAAACCATTTTTTTTTCAAATAGGATTAGGATTTTTTTACCAGAGTAGGGATGAGGGTACTGGAGATTTTCTACGTATCCCTACTAAGTTTAGTAGGTAGTTTTACAACTTATTCCAACCAGTTAATCCTGTAACAGGCGAATAAAGAAGAGAATATGTCACTTATGACTAATTTAAGAATAGGTAATTCTATCTTAATTTAGTTTTCACTTTAAAGATAACTTTAGGGCCGTTATAAAAGTTTACCCTTACGATGCCGATAAGTATCACAATGGACGGCTATTCTGACGTTGACGTACAATTGTATTAATAATATCTTACTGTAATAATAATAACGGTATCATACGATATTTCTTGCAAATTATCCGACGATTATCGCTCTTAATCCTTGGCAATAAGGCTGAGAACTTTGATAGATAACAAGTAATAGTAAATGTGTCGACATGCCTTGATCTTGTGATCCGCGGACGTTCTTTCTATCGCTGTGATAGTCAACGTGGTTGGGGCGCTTTTGTGGGAGGTATAATTAATTACTATTATTATTATTTCAATTATAATTTAAGGAAGGGTATACATTGACCACAAAAGGTAATTGAAATTTAATCTTTATGAGAAAGGTCCACGTTTCAATTCAAGGTACTTAATATATGCTTGCGGCGATTTTTTATGAAAATCAATATCAAAAAGGTCTTAATTAAAGTGGCTACTCAGATATTTATCAATTAGATGTTTATGGCAATAAGTGTTTCTATTGTTTAGCCAAAAATCTTCCACAGTGAAAGAAACTAATCCGTAAGGAAATCTATTATTTCCTTCGACTATATTCTTGTTTTCTCTGCTTTTTCAATCGTTTGAAATATTGACGTTTTGGCATATTTTCTTGCTATAAAAGTTATCTGAGAATTGAAAAATAAGCAAACAATGTACGAAAATTGTCATACAGTTTTTTAAGTCATACATTTAGTTAGTTGTTTTAACTACTAACTAAAGCGTAAACACTACCATTTTAACTAATAGTAAGACCAGCATCTATGTTCTAATATTACTTATGGGTGTATACGAGTATGAACCAAATTACACAAAGCCCCAAGCAACTATTTAGGTAAGTAGAAGTAGTAGCATAACAGAGAACTCACTCCATATTAGATTTAATGGCTAAGTAGACTTAGCAAATAAATCTAATAATAAGTAACCAATCTTAATTAAATAAGATCGCAAGAAGAGCTCAGGCAAATTTTTGCTTTCAGAGGCGACGAATTGCCTAGCTTCCCATGAGCATGGAGAGAGCAGAGACAGCAGAGAGATGATAGCTTTGAGATTGACTCCTTGATACATGCATACCGTCGGGGATGGTGCAAATCCGGGTAACTAGCGTTAAATAATTCCACGTATCTGACAAAATGTAGCCAATTGCTTAAATTAGCATAAAACCTATAAAAGAAGAAATTTCCCAGTGAGAATGTGAATAGTGCTAACACTTGGACCTTACCCATAATAGATTCGCGGATTTGCACTATCTCCTTAGCTAATTATTCTGAAAAAGAAACACTCTTTCAATTCACAATGGCTGCAGTCATAATCTGTACCATATAGTGTACAATAGCGCATTTATGTCCGTAAATTAAGGAACTGCACTGAGTTTCAAAATGACGCATAGGTAGATATTACATTTTTTGTCCATATCTTTTAGATATGGATAAAATAATATCGTCAGAATAAAGTTTTATCTCTGAAGGGGAGTCCCCTTTCAGTAGTGCCAACGTCGGTTCTCAAAAATCATCCAGAACTGTCATCTCAGTTTCTTCAAGAAATTGTTTTAAAAGAAATATCTTTATAAAAATTTGGCTAAATTTTGAGGAACTCTTTTGCGTAGTGACTCGAACGCTCGTTTTCTAACGAAAGCAAAACAACTTTCGATCCAGGGATGTGTCAATCAAATTTGATATCTCGGGATTCTCCGAGCTTTCAGGCATGTTAAGTCGTTATACACGGTTTTTATGGCCACCGCATTATGAGCCAAACTCTTAACGTGGGTCTCTATTGTAAGAAGGCTTGTGCCCTGGAGTGGGGCGTATATAGGCTGTTAATGATGATGGTAAAACAAATCGCTGCAAAAAAGCCCCCAATTAACCATTTTGTTCTGAGGCTTATTTCATTTGACCGTATAAATCAAAAATATGGCGTTTACTTAGTAGTGAGTAACCTAAAGAAAATTTGAAAACTCCCATAATGTGGCCTGACTAAAGTATTTTTGTATAGAAATACATAATAAATACATTTGATTGTATTGAGCTCCTAATGTCTGTTGACTGGGTGCTGAGTCTACTTAAGAGGAAATCTTGTTATTGGTTATATTGGTATCAATTGCTTTCAGTTACATACTCTGCATCTTTCCTTCTTGCTACAGGTCGATCCATGTACGACCGTAGTAAATTATTAGTTTCGAACGGTGGCAACAGATGGCGCTGCACAATTGTGAATCGCGCAAGCGAAGATTCGATATAGAAGGTCCATTAAACCCGATGTGTACATGTTGATTTTTTTATTTATTTCACCTTCGTACACACTCGATCTTTGGGTGACCTTGACAACAGGTGGTTGTAAAAACCATTAACACATTAAACATAGAAAATAGGAAATTAATAATCATAGGCTGCAATTAGGTAAGTCCCCGTTAATATTATTTGTAGCATAATTTTTTAAACTTGTTTCCAAAACCCTACTCGGTACCTTACGAGGTATTAGTCCCCGCCCTATAGACCTCATAGTGCAGATGCACTGGCGGTAGTAAACACGAACTTAAATCGGCCGAGCGCATTGTATGCGCCGACGCATCTATTGCGTGCTTCCATAATCGTAACCATGTTTGTGTGCTCGCACAATAAGTGCTCCCACCGTTTATAATAAATACGTTACTATATGACGTAGTTTTAATTCATTGGAACTTTCACTGATCACACATTATTCTATTAGAAAATGACGCATTTCAGTGGTAAAATGGAAAATGACATGACCTGGGTGAAAATACATTATTCATATTGTTATGTCTTATTTAATTATTACTTTTCAAACGATTTGTGGCCTCTGTAGCTTGCTATTCAAGCAGTGGCGTAGCGTGCCTTGTCGGGGCCCCGTATAAAAATTTTTTTGGAGGCCCTTATATGGAGGTAAAGATTTTTCACAAAAGAAAAAAAATATTGTGAGAATAAATATTTATTTATCACATAATTTACCAATTTTACAAATAAAAATCGAATTTTAAATATTCACTCTCCTTTTTTCGGCAAACTGATTTATTAAATCATTTATGGCTGATGATGATTTTAGTTTTTCTAAAGTTTCTGCCTCTATGGACAATAGTGAGATGTCTGACAGCCGTTCTTGTCCCATCGAAGTTCTTAAGTATTTTTTTATTAGTTTTAATTTTGAAAAACTTCTTTCTGCCGTTGCGGTTGTAACTGGAAGGGTCAAGAATAAAAAGCATGCTGTGATTACCTCTGGAAAACTGGATGCAAGACTATTGAATTTTACTAGCAATAATTCAATGAGTTCTTTAATGGAATAATTTTTTTTAATTTCAGAATTTAAGCATGTTTTTAGAGCTTTTAATTGGTCACAAAGATTAAGTGAGATGTCTTTACTGTATTTAGCAGACAGTTTTCCGGAAGCGTTTAATATCTCTTCGCTTGAAGAAGATAGGAGTTTCTCCGGTTGTAATATCTCGAATATACTACTGAGGTTGCAAAGGCTCTGAAATCTTTCTTTAGTTTGAGAAATTAATATATCTAAACAGCAATAGTAGACATTGACTTTGAAATAGGATTCCGGGTCGGAAATTCTCTCATCTTGTGATAACTCATCAAAAAAACGCTTCGTTATCTTTCGCCTACTGTTTTTAAAAACAGTTGTTACCCCCCACTCTTTTGCTAAATCTTTGGATTCATTTAGCAAACTATTAAATGAATTCTGATTTCTTAATTGGCACAGTCTATTTAAAAGATTACTTAATAAAATACTAGATTTCTGTAAGTCATTATTTTCATGCTGTAGAGCTTTAGAAACAGGATTAATAATTTCAAATAGTGAAGAAAAAAATGTAACGAGCACTAAGAAATCAAAACTAAAATATTAATTATACTTTTACATTCTTCACGTTCATCTTTTTTATTTGAAATTAAATTTAGTTGGTACAAAGTTTTCATGATTAGTAAAAAAAATTTCTTTACTGCTAATAAAGCGTCGTTCCTAGAAGACCATCTGGTAGGACATACCTTTTTAAGGGTAATCCAATATTTTTCAGATGAATCGTCACTTAGCATAGCCCAGCGTTTTATACTATTGCCAAAAAAAGTATATATTTTTTCTAAATTATCGAAAAAAGTCGATACTTCACGAACATGTCTCGCAGTATCGTTCAAAACCAAGTTTAAAGCGTGCGCAGCACAATGAACATAATCGGCATTTGAGCATGCTCTTTTATTAGGGTTTGTAATCCTCCATACACACCCGACATAACATTTGCTCCATCGTATCCCTGTCCTCTACATTTAGTCAAATCAATTCTATATTCTTTAGTCAAATTTAAAATGACAGTTTTCAGACCTGCAGCACTGCAATCGGTTACTGCTATAAATCCTAAAAAGGACTCACAGATTTTTATTTCTTTAGGCACATTATCATCATTTTCTGTAACCGAGATATATCGAAAAACTACAGATAGTTGGTCAATTTTTGACAAGTCTTGTGTTGTATCCAGAATTATTGTCAGAAATGGAGATTTTTTCATTTCTGAGATAATACTGTTCCTAACGGTGGTACCAAGCAAACTAATAATTTCGTTTTGAATCGTAGGGCTTAAATAATTTATTTCACCTTTCGGTTTTAGAAGAAGTTCTTTTAAAGTTGCATCATAGTTAGATAGCAGACGTGAAATTGCCATAAAATTGCCAGAATCAGAATCATGCCCCCTCAAAGGTAGATTACAAGATACTAAAGTAATTATAACATTAAATATACGATGCAGTACATCTCTCCAGAATGTAATTTTACTATCGATTTCACTTTTCAATAGAGTATCGATGGTATTTCCTTGCAACCAATTATTATAAGAGAGTGAGGCACTAATATGCTGCTGTGACTTTTCATGGTCAAGAATAGTTTGTGTGAAATTGATTCTAACCGAAACACCGTTAACCCAAGCAGAGGAGTACGATTTGTTTTGACGATCTGCTAATAACCAACAGAAGTGACAGTACGGTTTGTTTAAAATGTTAGAATAACATAACCATGGTCTTATAATTTTTATGCCTGCCTGATTGAAATATGAATAATAATAAGCCGAAAAAGGACGGTTATTTTCTGAAATTTTGGAAATGATCCTTGTGGTTTAAATGGACCCAATTTAAAAATTATTTTTCGTTCGCATTCAGTTAAATTGGCACCAAAATTTCCTCTATCTGATAAAATTATATTACAATCTGCAGATATATCAGAATCGTTGACTTGGGGTTCCTCGATTTCTGGATGGACATCCGATAAAGTATGTGCTTGGCTTTCTTCTATTTCCGGATGGATATGTGACGAAGAACATGCTTCAGAAGAATCTAAAAATAAACGAGTAATTGTTAAAAAATAAATACGAATGCTTTGATACTAAACTAAAAAGAGTTATATATAAATAAATACCGTTACTAAGGGTCACATTTAGAGAGTGTTCAGTTCAGACGCACACAGACTCTACGCGGATTGTGCTCGTACCTATTAGTAGATACAAAATAATAAATGGGTTGGGTAGTACTTACCTTTCCAATCTAAATCACTCACAGTATCTTGTCTCTGAAAAAATGAAGAAATTTTGGGCACTTTTTTTATAACCTCGTCCCGTTTCTGTTTAATTTTTCTTTTCTCAGCGCCGCTGGGATAATCTCTTTTCCTTTCACTCATTTCTTTTACAAATCGCTACTAATACTGCTAAACCAGAAGAACAATATTGTTTGTACTGAATTACAATGTAATGCACATTTATATAAAGCGCGTAAATAAACAGTGCACTGCACTCCGTGGTTTAACATCCAATGCAAAGTACAACAACGTACACGTACATCGCGATATCGATGAAGGATTCCCGGGGATTCCCCGCTGAGTTGATGATGAAGTAAGTAAAACGGGGAAGTCCCGCAGCCCGCCATAACGATGTAGAGTGTTGACAACTTTTGAACGCACGCTTAAATCGGGAAAAAAGGAATTGCTTTATAGAATTTTGTCATTTGTAAAATAAAATAAATTAGAAAGTTTTTATTCTTTTTCCTTACACACTTTGGGGCCCCCGTGGCCCGGGGGCCCCGTATAATTGATACGGCAAATACGGCGGTAGCTACGCCCCTGTATTCAAGTCACTTAGAATTATCAAACAAAATATTGATGGGCATATAATAAGACAGAACGTTACCCTTGTAGAATGTTGAGAATTTGCATAAGTATGTGTTTCAACTTTCAAGCCGGTGAAAAATGAAACATTTACTAAATTACAATGCACACATCCTAAAAAGTATGCCAACAAAACAGGTATAATCGGCAAAAAATTATGGTATAGAATCTCCCAAAATATTAAGGGATTTTTCGATTATCGTTCATTCGTTAAAAATGAAAAATGGTAATGAAGAGTGTAATTGTTTATTTAACAACAGTAACAATTTTTAAATAGAACAATCAATAAAAATACACCACGTTAACAGTTTCACAATCATCAGAGATACTAAGAACTAACAATGTTCGGAGGATATGCGTTTTGACACAAATCAGTACCCATAGTGTGAGTTTCAACCAAATTTAACAGTCTGGATCGTGCTTTCAAATTGAATATAAACGACAGCAGCGCTCCGGTAGTGAAGTATTGAAACGACTTTTTATATAAGCGATAGTCAGCTGAACGCAACTACGATCGAAATGTTTCGTTTCAATTGAAATTTAAACTGACTGTATTGATAATTAGGTGCAGCCTATTTTACAAATATATTGACTACTTTGAGATCGATGTTCGCTTGCAGTAACAACGGTAAGAATCATTTTAGCTTGTAGACCAAATATCATGATTATCTTAAATGTCTTTGTAAGTTTTGTAACTAAAATCACTTATTTCATCAAATACATCTAATTTCATTTCATTTTTGAATGATTTTTTGTCATTTGATATAATTTTCGAGGTGTATGTTTGTTTTACGTATTGGTATAATAGGTAACAGTTATTTATAAGAATTGTCTAATAAATAACTCTGGTCAGTCCGCTGCTACTTTCTTAAACTAAATTTAAGTTATTTCCTCTCTCACATTCCATATAAAGTTTAAAGGGATATCATGACTTTGAACAACATAAAGTTAGTAGAATGATGATTAATTATCCATACACCTTAAATTTATTATAAGCGGCATGGTTTTGTATGCGCGATTTGCTTAAAAGTGGCCATTTCAGAAACCTTGTACACGAACTTAAATTTAATTTTTATGCTTGCACAAGTATTGGTCAATTTTGACTTAACAGAGGTGAGCTAAAAGAGGATCATTTATCAAAAGGGGTCAACAAATTCGTAGGCGCAATGTACCGAAAAGCTGAACGGTTTATAAATTCGATGAATTTTTTTAAAGACATATTTACAAAACTACGCTTACAAATTGAAGTACCAACAACGATAATTGATAACAATATTTCATTAACAACGAAACAAGTAATAACTTATTATTGGTATGACACACTGATTTTAGTTTAATATTATATTTTATGTTATTTGATTAAAGATTTCTTTTCTTTGGTCAGAAGAGCACTAAAAGATTCAAAATACATGAATCAACATTTTGTTGTTAAAAAAGTAGTTAAATATTAGTTTTAAAAGCTATATCGTTAATTAAATTATAACCTTGCTGTTGCAGTAAGTCAATGACGTAAAAGTATTTTGTAATAATAATTTCATAGACTGTTTCGCAACGTAAGTGCCAACTTTACTACTTTCGTTGACGATTTAATTTTCACTCATTTTCTGTTAAGGATTACTTCTAATCTAACATCTATCATATGTGATAGATTATTGATGCCTTTTTTTTTTTTTTTACGTCGGTTGGTTGTTTCTGTTGGGAGTAATCCGAGACAGTCAATTTAGTACGATGGATGGATTAATGAGTACAGTTTGGCTATTATCATTTAGAATCAGCCCATGACCTTAAGAGCCGCATACTAAGCATCTCCCGTATGACTTGTTATATTTAATGTATTTCCATTAAACTACTAGAATTGTAGCTAGTATTTTTTATGAAAAAATGTTCTATCACGTAATTTTTACCTCTTATTAAATATAATTTTGAAATATAGCTATCTCTCATTAGTTATACATTGACAAATGGAACGTCAATGTAAGAATAAGTTTAAATTTGGAGGTGTGGTTCAGAATCACTACCAATGTTAAGAAGACTTAGTGTTTGAATAATTACACCAATTTAGCCTTGTGTTCATATCATTAAGGATTATCAAGCTCAGCTTAAACGTCGTTCGGTCACCTGGCTTCGTCTTGCGTCTGCGGTCCACAGAGTAAGAGTTTATCGAACTTCTTCATCTGTCTAGAAGCCACTTCAACCTCCACGTCGGTCAGGTAGAAAGCTTCAAAGTTGCTTAACGGTCGCAGCATCGAGTAAAGTCTTTCTGCATATTTCCTGCAAAACAAGGGAATCGGACTTTGAGTTTGGTAAGTGGTTACAATTGTTCTGTAGGCACTGTATATTTCACCTGGTATCAGTGTTTTTGTCTTCCAGTAGCGCTGCGAGCGCTCGCAGCGCGTGCCTTCGAGCGCAGGCAGCGCTGGGCGGCCGTGTGCGCAGGAGTGCCCGCCCGCCGCTCGCCAGAGCGCAGCTCACCACCATCAAACGGGCGGCCGCGCAACGAACCAGGGGACTTTTGTGGCTACAGTACGTAAAGATAGTGTGCGTTTTTATTCAGTTTTATTCAGTCATATATTGCTGATAAGTATTGATAATAAACATCAGACGATATACTCCCAATGATGGGCGTGGCCGTAGGCCTTAAAGACTGTCGTTCTAAGGCACTAGCCACGGGCTATGAAAGCAATAAAAATTATCAAATTGATAAATTAAGTAATCCGTATTATTATTAAACATATCTAGATAAAATGAATTGATTTTATATTTAGTTTTATTTATTATAGTTTGTCAAATTTATCAAATAAGTGACGCTTGATTTGTGGCGTTAAAATAATTGAGCCGCGAAATTAATTTTTACATCGAAAATTATGATTGGCTTCAGTACCTACTCAGGGCTCAGGGCTCAGGCGGTAGGAATAACGCTTTTGTTGGTAGAAGCAAATCTAACTTTATTTAGTCAATGATTTTTTTTCATTACAATTTACGTTGTGTCAAAATATTTTAATTATATAAATTTACTGTATAAATTTACTGACGGTTATATTGAACTATGCTGATCTAAAATTATCCTAGGAATTAGGAGAAGGAGAAAACTTTCTTTCTTCCATTTTCTCTAATGACTGTCTTCGATGTTTCCGTATTCATTGATATGGTTTTGGAAAATTTGAAATCGGAACAGATTTTATCGATAGTCAAAATTATCTGTATTAAGCTATTTCTTTCATACAGATTTTGACATCAGAACTAAAAATAACCGTTTTTTTCGAATTTTAAAATCAAAATTCGATAACTGATAGATCTATGCAGTACAGTTCTGGAACAGTCAAATTAGCAAGATTCTGGAAATGCTCACGACAAGACTCTTGTTGTTTAATACGAACAAAATTCTCGATAGCTCTCTTTTTGACAACAAGCCCCAAGAATATTATACTCATTATTTTTACACACGCAAAGTATATTATATCGTAATACAACTAAGGCACATTTTAAAAGCTTTAAATGTATCAAACCTCCTTCGTGTCGAAGAGCGCAAAAACATAACAGGCAGAACTAATCTTACCTACTTTATCGACGATAACAGATTATAAGACCCAAATAGAAGGAGAAAAAATAACCTATGCCAAAATTACTGCCGTGCATGGTATGCATCCAATGAAATGTAAACGCAACTTGATGTAGTAGATAAGTACCTCGCGCCGTGGACGCAGAGCGCGGTGACCGTATGCGCGAGCTCCACGCAGCACACGACGGCGTCCAGCGCCACGTTGGCCGCTCGCCGCACTGGCCGACTGAAGCTGCCCGTCTTCACCAGTAAAATTGTCACGGCTTCGTAGAAATCCTGCCCAACGTGTGAATTAAGTTGATTAGAAAAAATTATTCGGGTCATATGATGCTGGCTGATTCCTATAGGCCTCATTCATATTAAAACTGAGGAACGACAGAGTATAGAGAATGAGAGTGGAGACAGATATGCGCTCTGGTGAGCACTTTTTATTCGAAACGGGGTAGTTTTTGCCCTTCATCTCACCTGATGGTAAATGATGAATCCAGGTGTAGATATCTACACCAGGATTTCTCAACCACAAAGGAACTGGCTATCTAACCTTCAACTTCAACACAAATATTGTTAACATAATTGTTAGGACGACAGACTTAGTTAAGAGTTACCAATTCTAGCTAGCCAGGTGAACTTAGAGATATAGCCCTGGTACCAACCAAGTCGATCATAAATTATCTGCTCCCACTGGGAATTGAACCAGGAACCTCCAGATATGAAGTAGGTAGTCTAAACCACTAGACCACAGAGGCAGTTATAATTTAATTAGATTTGGGAGCTACTTAAATATTTCGCGGCCAGTGATTATTAAATGTTAAATGTTACATTAAATGTTTAGGTATTTTCTGCACAATTGTTAATATAATTAATTGAAATACGACTGATAAAATAATAAACAATACACCTAATTGATTGTCGGTAGATAGCTATTACAATTTTAATTATGTTTTAATCATTTGACTACGTGAGAACTCAGAGGATGACATCATCACCTAACGAAGTTTTAAGTACTTTTTGCAATGATATTTTTGTATTTTAATTACCCATACACAAATCTTATCGTATGTAAACTAATTGGAATAATAATTTACACACAATAAAAACAGAAGAAAAACATTTGATTTTCTACAATTTTCTTAAGGAAATTTCTTCTAGCAGTCCTAGCACAGAGTAATGATAATGAAGCGAGTTCTCTCATCAAACACAAAAAAGTTAAAGTTTGTACACAAAATATGTGAATCGCGTGATAGTCCAGTCAGATCAACCTAGACTACAAATTTAGATACTTATGTTCATGGACAAAAGCTGTGGTCAAGTCTGAAAAGGAGACTAGATAATTTCCACTCTGAATTTTGATGCAATCTGAACGATTCCCGTATGGGGCATTGAAAAAAATTTAACGAATTATTATCCTAATGTCATTATATTTAAAACTCGTTACATAAATGACAAACTGAATAGTTTACCTTAATATTTAATACTCTTGTACAATATATAAATTTACTTGTACAATTTGCCATTCTTCCAATTATTGCCTTTAAGTTTTGCATGTTTACAAAAATATTGCAGTAAAAATCCACTTATCTTGTTTTTAAAAGATGGCAACCCTAATATTCATGAGGTCTAGTAATAACAATAAAGAGCCGATTCTGTTGTGCACGGATTAACATTAGGTAAACTTTTATAGACCAGCGTTCCTTTCAGTATTACGAATAAACCTAATATAATATGTAAGTATAAGTGATTTCACTTATGCAAATCAGTTCTCGATTACGATATAACGAAGAAAAAAAGATGTACAAAAACTAAAATAATTAGGATTTTTTTAAATTATTTTTACTTTTAATTTGACTTACTTAAGACTGTACCTTAAGTGAGTCAAATGGTGGTATGAAGTATTTTGGATGTTTATAAAAAGTAATTGTTAAGTATTTTAAATTTTAACATACCGGTTTCTTAGTATAATTTGTGTTTTTCAAAATGGCTGCAAGAGTACTGCATGCGAGTTTGGCCACTTGCGACCTTGGAGATTCGACGTGGGAGCTCACCTGATAAACCAGTCACAAAATAGAATTTTACCCTAATAATTAAAGTAATAATTAAATGATTACCATATAAAACATCACAATATCACCCTTACTTGTCGTATTAAATCAGCAATACGGTTCTCCGATATATTAAGCCAAAACTTTTCCATTACTCTAGGCAATTCTTCTAGCGTGTCCGACACTTCGAACCTGAAACGTTCATTTAATAAGTTTTACAAAAGATCTTTTTCAGATTCGGCGGCTGCCTTCTTGGCTTCCTGATGATTTTTTGGAAAAATAATGTGTTTCTTTAATTGGCTTGTATCTTGGTTATTGTATTATATTCTGTGTGTGTAGAAAATTGCTGTTGAAACAGTGTTGAGATAAATAAATAAATTTCCCGAAGCATTTTAGTGACCATAGTTGTTATGATAATTTTCAATGGCAAATTTATACTTATTTCCATTTTGTCGAAAGAGCGAGATCACGTTGTGTTAGTTTATATTAAAAATTATATTTTCACCAGGAAGGCGATTTTAATCTCTTCAACAGCTCGAGGCACAGTGCCTCACAGCCTCGTTCGGCCACATCGCCTAGTCGGCTATCTTCGGGAGATCGGCTGTCTGGGGATACGGTTCTGCTTGTTTTGCTTTCTGTTGTCCTAGGAATTATAAAATATTGAGTATTGTACGATTGGTCGGTTCTCATACAACAAATGGTGTTAAATATATTAAATGTGCCGGTACTCACGATATAATAAGGGGTTGTTGCCAATATTTAGAATTGTTATTTATTTTTAATTCAGTAATTTTATCTTTTATATCTATAGGTTTATTAACTGCAGCGTATATCTTGTATTTATTCTTGCTATTTTTCATTTGATGTAACACTGTCTTCGAGTTACTACTGCTACGTAAATTTGCTTCTCCGTGAATAGGAGGTAATTGAAACTGTTCATTTAATTTCTTCATTGGGTCTAAAAATGTATTTATCATTATCAAATGGATATACTACTGATACTGATTTGAACGGAACTTACGGAAATACAGTATTTCATTTTATTAGTAGATTATTAGATCAGTAGATATTTACCACTTTTGCCTGCGCTTTCCCCGGCGGCGAGGTCTGTCGATCCAATTTCCCATCGATCGCCAATAATTCTTTGTCTTCGACCTCCATCAGATAATAAATTCTTATTTACATTTGATTTTTGAACATTTCCTAAACGTAAATTTAAATGCGGACTACATGGACACGAAAAGTTACTTTTTATCAGAGGCAATTTTAAATTTTCCCTCTCGTCTTCTCTTATATCCTTACTATCTTTATCTGAAAATATTTTAATTATGGCACCAGAATTATTTACAAATAAGACATCATATTTCTCTTCATATTTTGAGTCAATTATATTATTACAGCTGGGTGTTATATCAAAAAGACTTTCTTTCTTTACAGTTGACTCTTCGGTTAGTGGTGTTAACGCGTTAAAACGTTGCGTATCTTGTACGCCTTTTTCTACGTTCCCATGATTTATTCTCTCCGAAAATTTATTATATATATCTTCAACCTCGCTATCTACGGATTTCGGTACTTCGCTTGTATCACTTGTGTGGTCAGCGTTGTCATTTTTATTTTCAGTATATTCATTACACATTAGAGAATCTTCATCTATATCTGTATCTGACTTAGAAGATATATCCAACGAAGTATTGTTTTCTAAATGAAGATCATCCTTTTCTTTTGATTCTTCCTCGGAGATCATATTGAATAAAATGCTACCAGTTTCGTTTTCGCAATCATCAATTGCTTGAGTTTCAGTTTCAGAAACGAGAAATTTTGACGAACCATCATCTAAATCTAGAGAAGGGGATAACAGTTGATTAAAAGTATTAAGATGACAATTATTGGTTTCGTTGCTTTCATTATTCTCATTGTGGCTTCTAAAAGTAGTTTCTGCTCCTGATACCTGTATCCTGTATTCGATGATTTGATTTTCTGTTATTGACATAAAAGAGGTTTGCGTTTCTAAGGTCTTATTTTCGAAGGTATTCTTTATTCCTCTTTCAGTTTCAGCTAATTCGAATATTGTTTTACTTGTTTGTGTGAATATTTCTTGGCCATAGGAACATTTATGGAAACAGGATGATGTCGACTTACTGGTTTTATTGTTTATTCCACTATTAATGTACATTAATAAAGGGGCAGTGGTTTTGTCATTTAGATTGATTATGCTCTGGTTTTCATGCAGTTCGTAAGCTTTTTCACTGTCTTCGCTGTCATCCCACTCTATGACGTATGTTTCTTTGCCAGAAGAGTTGTTTTTTTCTGAACTACTATCAGTAAAGTTCATTGAGTACACGTTCGATGCAGCTACACTTTTTTGAGATTCTGTACATTTTACATCGCCCACCAAGTCTTCGATTTCTTCATCCTAAATGAAAATATATTACAACTAATGCTTAACATAATATTATTAACTAAATTATATATACATTTTTACCTATAAGGATTTGGACTCGAGCCCCCTTGTTTTCATGTGTCATAAATCATGTATAGAAAATTATTAGTTTTTGCTTTTAACTTACCATTGCGGTCCAATTTTGAACAAAAATAATACAAAATCACAACATACAATTGTAGTGTAGCCGCAGAACTAGATTCCTAAGTATTTAAAAATATTTTAGTGCAATTCTGACAGGCCATGACAAGTTTGAACTCAGAAAGTTGTCCAATTAATTTGTTTTTTAATTTTTCATGGCAAGATATAGATTAAGGTTTAAATAGTGGGGATTAAATAGTTCAAGTACTATACATAATATCTGTACGTAGAAAAGGTTTCTTTCCTCAAATTTCTACAAAAAAATCTATTCAAAAAATCGACCAAATATCTCCTAACTAGTTTTTATCTCTAACTAAAGGACTTTATTTCTTTAAATTCATTTAACATCTAAAATAACCTAAGTGCTATGTAATCGGTACAAAAAATTACAATTTTACTATAGATTTAATCATCAACATGATATAAAATAGCTGTTAAAGTTGTGAGACAATGAGGCATAATAAAACTGTTGTACCACTCATGTATCATAAATGTCGTAATAAATTATCTTGAAGTGAAGGATATAAAAAAATTAAATGTTGAATTGGTTTAAATACAATCTTACGATAATACGTGAAGGATAGTCATGGCCATATTGAAATTAAATAACCATATTGTTGAGTTGTTGATAAGAGAGTTGACGCTACAGATTACTAGTGCAAATTATTTTCTTTATAGCTTTTTCTTACATATTTTCCTCGAATTGGAAATGAAAAGTAGTGTGTTTTATCCCTCTTAAAATTTTACCGGAATTGTGTCAGTACAAAATATTGAAATACGAACTATAAACGATTTCATGAGGACTTTCTAAGGTATAAAAAAAAGAGCGACATGACTAGAATTCGAATTCCAATTATACAGCACAGAGTAATGATCCTCTTAAAACGAAAATCAAGTTCTACTATTTATATAGCCCACTTTAACTGTACGTAACTTTATTCAATAGGACTGTTCAGAACTTCTTTCGCATATAAAACAAGAGCGGTCCCACCACCTTAGTGCTATTAGAATATCATCCTTATATTGCAATTTAGTGGGTTGAGTTTGTAATTGTACGTATATCTTTAGAAACGTGTCTATGATATTTATTTAATGTACACATATTTAATGTTTATTTAGGTGATGTGTTGCTTATTATAATCATATTATAGTATGTTTTGTTATAGCAAAAATACAATAGTTTACCCAGCTTTAGCACTGCTTTCTGATAACGATAACTTGTATAAGTCCCCGGCTCGGAATAGCTTCGTAGTAAACGGAATTACTACCAGGCTTTGAAAAAAAACTACAAAATGCATACAAATAATAATATATTTTGAAACAGTTACCGCTATTATACAAACACAATAGTCGTTTATATATTTTAAATATAATTTAAACCTTTCACGCAACATTTATACAATAAATACCCTTTAATATCCAATGTTATAATTTATCTAAAACTAACATGATACAGTATGATGAGCAGCTGGTCGAACGAAACTTCAACTTTATATCTATTTAAACGTAGCCAGAGAAACAATTACGAATAAATAAATTTCCCTATATTATTTATAACTGTAAGAGAACATGGAATCAATATCCGTCAGTTTCAATACAGATCGGCAGTGAGGTGTGAATACATCGTCCAACAGTAGTAACTTTTTTAAAGCCAAAAGTTTAGAATCAAAATTAGGGTAAATTGAGGTGACTTAGGAATTTAGTTGGGAAGCGACAAATTGAAAACAATTAAGGATGCTCAAACAGCGTTGATCGCTGCGGTGTCCACATATTTTTAAAATTTCAAAACAATATGAGCATTAAGTAGTTGTGATAAGGGCGATTTGCTATATTAACTTTTTAACTGATTAACGCTTCAATGTGTTTTGATTCTGCGCCACCATGAGTTGCAGGTAGTGTTGAAAAAACTACCGATAGTCGATTTACAGTTATTATTAATCAATAAGATAAATTAGGAAACGAATGATTTAAACTCACTGTTTTTAACTTAATATCATTCCATCTTTTTTTTCGATGCATTAAAAGGTGGGTGAACTATAGTTGTCTTTTTTTTTCAATGTATTAGAAAAGGTGCGTGAACTCTATGTCCTCTATGTCTCTATGTCCCCTTGTATCCCTTTTAGATTTTTTAAAAGTTTGTATTATAAAAAAAGACAATGATACTAAGTTAAGTTGAATTAAAGTATATCTAGAATAATATTTTTCTTCGTTTCATGCTTCATATGATATGTAAAGCTCATCATAATATATATATATAAATATATAAATTTGATAGACAACAACACTTTTATACAAATGAAATTTCCAATACATACAACGTTTGAGAACTGAATTACAGTCATCTACTCACATTTCATATATTGTATATTGAATATTTATTACTTAGACTACTAAGAAGAGATGGTACGGTATAAATATTTAGTCCAGCTTGAGGTAGACCTTGTTCTGTAGGAAGAAATACGCATTTTGTAGTGCAACTATTACTTGATTAATAATCGAGGATTGTACAATATTTATACAGTATCATCTATTGAACAGTTCATTAAATGTTTCTACCTCTGGTCCTAGAGAAGATAATTCGAAAAAGTTAAGACACCGTAAATGTATACAAAACACGCCAATTACAGTAAACTATATATTTTTTGATCACATTTGACAATAAGCCGTATTGCGTTCGCTATAAGGGCCGTCAACTGTCAAATGTGATGACATACTTCTCTTTTGACTATACAACATTCACAGTCAATAGTGTATCGCTAAAGAGTACTTTTTTTACCTTTTTATGTAACGAGGAAGACGCGTAGCGTTTTATTATCAACTGTATATTCAAAAAAGTCTTCCACAGTACTAGGAGGTCGCTAATTTCTCATACAATTTGGCCCGAGGCACATCATGTCAATACTAAAATATTATAGAAATACAAAGATTTAAAAAATAATCTTTTTATCGCACATTATTTATTTAGAAATAAAGGAAATCCATAAATGTGTAATTAAAAGTGTATCTGAAATAAATTCTATGTTCAATTGGTTTCGTAATAAATCTCTATAAAAGTAAACTAGGTTAAAAATAATATGTAACTTTCAACTTAATTCATAATCGACATACAATAAGCCTTTAAATAAAATATGCAATCCGTAGACAAGGCACAGAGATAAAGTGGACAAACGCCACGAAATGTCATTCCATTCGTTTCGGCGTTTTGGGATGCTCCGTTGTTATTTATTTGCGTCTAGTATTTTGTCTTTAGACTGGCTGTTCTCTCTTGTTTTAAAGTTCTTCACGATTTGGTTTTTGTCGACTTTGCGATCCCGAACGTTGGCTATTTTCATTGAACTTACGATTGTAATGTACGACTAAAATAATTTTTAATTATATCTCAATATATATATTGAGCAAAAGAAAATTTAAGACTAAATTAATATTCAGGGTAATAAGGGATATTTATTTCCGAAAAGTGTGCCTCGGTACCTTTGTTGGCCCATTTTTAGCAAACCTCCTGCGGTGTGACATCATTTGTCTTGTTTACTGCAACTATGTGTACACATATAGCACATTTTTACTGTTAAAAAGCGGGTAAAGGGACATTCAAAATTATCAGGAACAAAGAAAATATTTTCTTATACTAATAAGAAATGACCTGGTCATTTGACTAAATTCGGCTTAAAAGATCTGCCGTCCTCTTTTCTTCTGTTTAATTCATATTCAATTACAACAGTAATTGGAAGTTGAATTGTATAAATATGAACATTCTCGTGTTACATTTACAAAATACTCAGTTTTGACATACACTCTCGGAAACATGTTTTGATACTACAAAAACCTGGACTAGACTAAAAATTATAATATTTTTAGATGATAGAGAAATTTTTAGCCCTAGAAACTGCCACCAAAAGGCACCTTTTAATGTTTCTTTTGATGGAGCCCATGCTGTATGAAAGAGGGATTTAGTATTTTTATTATTTTTTTGTCCTAAAGACTATCAAACGGATTTACCAGTTGATTACATCTTGAAATATGTGAATTTCCTTGAATGAAACAGGAAACGTTAAAAGTTAGAAACAGAGTCCACACGAGTTTTAAATACAATTGAGATTTTGTAGTATTCTGATAGGAGGTTTGACTTACAGATGTTCAAATTAACTACAATTACAAATACAAATCTAAATTTGTAGTAGTAACAATCCATGATCAATGATTTCAAACTTATTTGTAATTTACAATTTTTACTTCGTGAGTGCTTGGATTTGAAATCTGCATAGTTTCAAGTCAACAGCGCCACTATGATATATTTAGTAACAGACTAATACTGGTTCTCTTCCAATTTATAGTATTATTACTACGACAAATGATTTATAATTATTTTAACATTATGATGTGGGTTCCATTTCACATTATACAGATAAAAATCATACACTTCATTATTTATACTTAGATAATACACTACTGGGGCACATGGAGATTATAAAATTCTACAATAATATACAATATCGAGTTATATGTAACTTACTAATAAATTACATATATAGTTTGTATAACTCACATGAATATACTGAAATGTCCTTTATGTACCACATATGAAATACCGACTAACTAACACTTATTCACTGTTTTTCTTTCATGTGAGTTTCGATCAATCATTGGACTTCAATGCTTTATCTTACCAAATAATTACTGGTGTCACATTCCATGGTGCTGGGTAGTTATATTACCCATGTTTACACTAAGAAAAAAACACTCGTAAGTGACAAATTACTTAATAATTCAATATGTAACACTTCGTATTCCGTCATCCCTTTACAGGTGACTTGTAAAACCGATTCCAAAGGTCACCACTTACAACACAAACGTAGGTTTTAAGTCTTATTACATAGAATGATACACACCACACTTACAAGAAAAAAAAAATACAAATTCGCGCGGCAAATGAACTTATTATTTAAAAGTGTATCAAATTTCAATATTATTTCTGTTTCAATAATGTAACGGCATTCAGTAAGTAGGTTAAGACTAACAGATCGAAAGAGTAGATGCGATGAGGAATTATCATCAACATAAAGTTTATATCGTGAACGGTTCTTAACTTCGCTGAAATATCACGTATTTTTCAAAGAATCCTTTAAAAAAAGGAACAATTCAGTTAAGTTATAAAGCCCTCTCTTTATTACTATTTAAAAGAACAGGGTTGATCAAATTAAGTTAGTTGGTTTATCCATAGATAAAAAATATAGACTTAATATAGTCGACATTTATATATATATATATATATATATATATATATATATATATATATATATATATATATGTGTGTGTTATTGGAGAAGTCTTAATCTCTCAATAGTTTCCAATTTCTGCAACATAACTCTTCATATAATAGATATTTATCAGTATTTTAATAGAATATTTAAAAATTTAATAACATAACTTCTAAAACTTTAGTATTATTTTCGTTTGAATCGCTGATTTCGTTTGAACCAAGATGAGTCGATCAGGATTTGTTTGGATAGGTAATTCATTATGCAACAGTATTAACAAATAATAACATATTTTTGTGATGAAAAACGATTTCAGTTCGGAGAAAACAAAATCTCAAGAAGGTATTTACTTTAAGAAACATAGATGGAGTGTTTTGGGGAGCGAAGTATAATGAGGTTCAGACGCTCAAACAGAAATCATTTAAACTAGCTACAAAACACACATTTATTATTCCAAGTAAATGTAACTTTCTTTAACTAAGTCTTACTGCTTATGTATTAGGGTGTACATCGAAACTGCAGCTGGTTTGCAGTAATAGTTCTGTCGCCCAGCTGCAGAACAGAAGTTTATAATGTTGTTTAGTGGTTCTCACAACTGCATCAATTCTGAACCAATTGTGAAATATTATCTTAAAACTACACGCCAGTTTCAAGCTAAAAGTGCCATTGTTTACAGTATCTATGCAGATTGGTAATTCTAGATTTTGTGGTAGTATAAAATGTTTATATTTTATGAAACGTTATTTGGGTGGGCCGTAATGTATAAACATTTATATTCGCGGTTTAGCTCTTTCTGCAGTATCAAGTCAAGGTCAGTAGTAAGTAGGTACGTCGCGGTGTGGTGCAGTTAGTCCGGCGTGAGGTAGAGCCGGCGCCGCGTTCGTCAGCGCGGCGCCGCGTGAAGGTGCCGCGCGTGAAGCCGCACTATTTCACTTACGATCCCACATTCGATGTCCACGCCTGTATAAATATCAAAATTTTAATAACCAAAACGATTGGCATATTAACACGTACCAGAAGGGTTTTGTATTCAGTCGCATATAATTATCAAAATGTTTATTTTGATAATTGAATACTCTTACAGATTACTATTGATGATGATGCTATGATGATGACAGATGCTATACATCTGATCATTTTCCCATTATCATTCATAACACAAATAGACAATCCATATTTTCATTTGTCACCCTCTATATAAGTATCGGACGTACCAGAGCCTATGAAAATTTAAAAATAATTGCTATCATACCTGCGTGGACCTCTTCTCTGGTAAGCACGATCTCTTGGCTGGCTTCAGGAGTCACCAAGATAACTCTGTGATGTCTAGTCTGTAGTAAATTCGCTACCACCATCTACAATAAAACCAGATATAAAAATTTTAAATTGTAATAATAGACTGCTAATTCACCAAGCACATTTATAGCCTTAGAAGTCGGAGATTTAGTCAGAGACGCTAATTTGCAAACATGTTTACGTTTGATTTATGTACAGTACTTTCAAAGTATGCAATACTAAATTACCACATATGGACAATATTTTTAGCATCCTAAAATATCGAGAAACTCTCAGATTTATATAAATATTCATGCTGATTTTTTTTTATCGAAATAATAGCTTCGCTCGTTAATAGAGAATTTAAAAACAAACAATACAATATTTTAATTAGCCTAGTTTCCAGTCTAAACAGTTTATAAAATTCCAACCGCTTGCAAATTCCTAGATTTTACATTAAGAGGCTTACTAAATACAATTCAGCTTTCAAACGGTGCAGACTCATTTGAAAATCTTGAGCTATCTATAAAACACTATTGTGCAGTTTCAAAGTTCAATATCGCGTAACCCGTTTCGACACAAAAAGCAAACAGTAAATGACGTAAGCCCCAAAACTAATTTTCGATTATAATTTGGTGAATAACTATACGACAAAACATCTGCCTAGCAGTTTTTCTATTTGAGAAGTTATTGTCAAATAGAAAAAGAACCGTATACTTGAATTTTACTTGCATAAAGTGTGTGCGGGATAGAGTATACTTATTTTAAACAAAGTCGTATGTAGGGAGCCGCCTCTCAATGTAGTCACTTTTAAAACATTAAAAAAATAGCTATGAGATGAAAAAAAATAGCTTTAAAAAAATAGAAAATCGCACAGCAAATCTACATCGGATTATAAAATAGTGGCTTTTGTTAAAACAAAAGTGATATAATTTGAGATGATATCCACTGCTGCTTTTACTGTAGTTTTTATATCTATGTTTGATTGATTTGAGTCAATAGACATAGATAAAAACTAAGATAATTTTATTTTCATCCTCAGCATACAAAATATTACATGTTTTCTGTTTCAATGAAGTTGATTCGATGACACAGGTTCGATATAGAAAAAAAAACAAATTTTGCAAACGGAATTATTAATAACAAGCTGACGAACATTTGACGTAAATCGTCAACGTCAATATAAAACAATGGCACATTTGGCTTATTTTTTGTATGCGTTCAAGGAATGGAATAAGTATTATTAAGACATAAATAACTTGGTCGCCACAAAATACGTTTTATTTATTTAATTTTTTACAGCTAGTAAATTATAATAATATTCAATGATATGTTAATTTAAAACCCAGCGTTTGCAGATATATAAGAATTTAAGTGATTTTTAAAGTAAGTTGTCTATTAGGAGGAAGGATGTAATTGGCCCGATAGCGAAATCTGCCTGACACTGTCATATAAAGCAATAGTCGATTAGCAAATATCTCAGTCTTCAGTGCTTCAAACTCAAATAAATAGCAAGAATACTGTTATTGCTCATTTTTTAAGCATTAGTATTCAAGCTGATAGACGTTTAAAGTCGTATTTTATAAAAACGATATAAATGTATTGCATGGCAGACAAACAAATACTATTCAAAAAATCTAACAGAAATTAATGGTAGCTACAATGTGTGCGGGTCTATTTACCTTGTGCTTGTATTTATCAAGGGCAGCTCTAGCTTTCGGTATAAGGAGATTCTCATCAGTCTCCAGTTTGAAGGACACAACGTAGGCCTCGGGCACCCACAGGTTGACTAGCGGTGCCAACATCTTTGGCACTAAATGCAACTGGATTACTGGCGCGCCACTGCCTGACTGCATTTTGTGTGTTGGCTGAAGGAAACATTTTATCATGTATTATTTTCTTAACTGTCTTGGCATATTATGAATTACTAAAGCGTTTATGCGCTACTGACACTTCCCCGCTAACTTTCAAACGAGCTGTATGTATCCAATTACATTGTAAATAAATATGAAGTGTTTAATTTAATTATTAAGCGTAACTATTTAATTTTCCACTAGGAAATGTTAAAAATCAAAGCGGTAAATAAATAATACCAGCTACGACGTCACTTCACTTGGTTGTTAAATCGTCAAGTTATCTTTATAGTAAATATCTAAGTTTTGCTTCTACGAATGTTATAGCCGTTTAAATTGCATAATGAAGACAATAAAGTAAATGGTTAATAAAAATATAATAATTGGTCCTTCGAACCGGCTAAACAAAATAATGAACTTATAAGTATACTATTAGTACTTACCACTCTGTCTTTAGGTATATAGAAGTCGGATACAGCAGCAGCTAAGTATAGGAGTGCTCTAGGTCCTAGTTTAGTAAGACATTCGCAAGCCGCACGTAACAGCCAGAAGTACTCGGAGACGGTGGTGAAAGACACATGCAAGATGGCGCCTGCCGCGTGAGCCGCTTTATATCGCAACAGAATGGGCGCTAGTACGTCCACACTGTCGGGTTTTACTGTAGGATATGATAAATTGTATTAATCTTTAGAGGTATTTCTTCATTGGCTCATCCAATTTATTTACAATGTACTGCAACTAGATCTGTACAGAAGGACATCATCGTTGTGCCCGTCCAAGGATCTTCCAGCATATGTTGAAAGGATGCCTTAAGTGACATAGGTTTTAAAAATTTTGTATTAATGTTTGTATGTTCTTTTTAGAAATAAGGAAACCTATTTGTACTGTGTGTTTTTATTCCTTACTATATTATTCCACCCAAAATACCCTTTTTACCTAGAAGATTGTTTTAAGGTCCTTCATCATATTTATTCCCGAGTTTTGAGATCGTCGAAGAAATTAAGGTTAGAAAAATTTCACTAAATTAAAAAAAACTTTCTCTGTAGCAGCTGTGGAACTGTGTTTTAACACTTGTGTCTTTGAACACTTTGTCAGTTTGATACTTGAATTATTCATTATTATACGATATGTAGTATCTCCTTAGTAGTCTGGGATTATATGTATTTTAGTGGATGTATATTTATGTAATTATGTATGATGTATTGTATACATACTATCATTTACTAAGTACCTATGTTGTATATATATTAATGCTATACGCTATCCTAAATTTTTTAGGCTGATTGACCTAACCTGTAATTGTAGTATTCGGTCCCCTCTCTTGTATGTCTAGCATGTCGAGCAGTTTCTGTCCACTAAAGTGTCTCGTGAAGGGCTCCAGCGACTTTTGCCTGTGCATAAAGATGACCGCGTATCCCTGCTCCAGGAAATACTCAGCAGAAGCAGAACCTCTGGTCCCCGCGCTAAAGTTATCTACAAAGCGTACTGTATTGTGCTCCAAAGGCACTGTTGTACCACCCGACTGAAAAAAAAATATAGATTTTGAAGAACGTATACACAATATCGAACCGCTCCGACTGTATGATAAGGCCATTTAAAGTTTAATGAAAGCGCTGGTCCAGCATTGAACAGAATTATCATTCTTAAAAAGTAGCTAAAAATCTTGGTCTTCTTCTCTCCTGGTAAGTTATCATATCGTCGAAAGATACATTAAGATCCTAAACCATAGAGGAACAATGCGGTTAACATTAATGTCATGGGCGGCAGACTTATTTAAAATTGGGACATGCTAGTCGATACAATAAAAAACGACAAAAATCCCCAACTAAATAACCATTGGTGCAAAGTGACACTTGATCCAAATAGTAGCCACAGTGTCTAAGAGTGAAAAATGTCTTTATTGTGTCAAATAAAATAAGACGCGTGTAGTTTAAATGTATCTAAACACAAGAGACAATAAGATTATTTCGAAGAATATGTTTCTTTACAAAAAATAGAGTACAATTATGATGTGACCTTATTGAATTTACCTTCTTGTTCATTTTAATGCAATTTCAAACCTTTTCATTGACACTAGGCTAAAAACTATATTTTAGCGAAATTATGTTGTAAACATTGATGCAAACAAAAGCTTAAAAATAATTACATAGAAAAGAGTGTCTTATCAAAGCTATGATACAAGAAACCACAAATATAAAGCGTTGTATAAAATAAAATGCCTTTGAAATTACAAGTGTTTATAGAATGTGTTATGGTGCAGATAGTTTAATAATACATTATTAAATTAAAAAATACTTACTGTAACAAGTGCAATTTTGTTTCCATACTGATCATGTCTCTCACAGAACTCTTTGAGCAACGTGCGATTGTCTTCAAAGTCAGTAGGGGGCAGGTGGACTGCAAAGAAGTCCTCCCATGAGCTGCTTGCCATGGTTTAGATGCTGTCAAAATAACAAATACATATTGTATAGTTACAATATTCATAATATTTATCTGTGGAGCACCCAGAGGTCAGACAAAATAATAGGTTTTTAAATAGCCAGCAGAGTGCTCTAAAGTAAAAAAATATGTTTGGTGTTATCTTCATAGTAAACATCGCAGTTTAGTGTGTTAAACATCAAAGTGTTCCTTTAGAAAACAGAATGCAAAGTAGAAAATTTAGCATGCACATTTTGCATTATATGCTTGATTGCATGTAATGCCAAAAATGCATGCTGTCACATGGCAATAAAAAAATATAAGGATAACTATGCTAGAAAGTGCTTAATTAACGAAAATATTAAAATATGAGTAATTAGAATTTTAATGTGGAACAGGTTCACTCAAATATTGAAATCAGTCAGTAACCATTTTCATAAATGTTTAAATAGCTTTTCAGTTTATTAATAACAGAGTAACAACAAGCAATGTCCAATTCTCTTTTCTTACTGTAACTGTAGGAAAGAGATTGACATTAATACTGAAATATTCAGTGAAACTGGCTTAGCAGCTATTTAAAAAAATCTAGTGACATTTACTGATATTAAAACAACAGTATATTGCAAATTGGTCTTGCTATTTCTATGCATATTATCTATCTATATGCATATGCTACTTCAATCTTATAAAAATAGTGAACCATTTAAGTAATAATTCAAGTTACCCTATAAATTTGTGAATGAGCATGGACAATAGATTTTTATTTAAGTAACCTAAGAGGATTAAGCACTTAAAATAGGTTGAAACTTAATACCAACAGAGATTTGGCTATGGAAGACTTTTATACACTTGTAGGTTTTCCATTGGTAGTATGTGATAGTATAAAAATGATTAATTTAATCTTGATCATCAATACCTACTCCACCTGAGGATTTGATTATTGTATGCTGTTGTGATAGAAGTATTTTTATATGTACGTATGAGTCTTTTTTTATAAAATTCAGGGTTACTTACATACAAATTACTTACATATGCTGTTGTGATAGAAGTATTTTATATGTACTTATGAGTCTATTTTTATAAAATTCAGGGTTACTTACATACAAATAATGAGTGACTATAATTGAAATAATAAAAATATCCAGAAAGAATGATAATTATCACAAAATATTAATTCAAACATTTTATTACTGTGTGCCATCACTCCCTATATTTAATTTATGTAATTGATATACGATTTAATACTAAGAAGTAATAGTCACCTGTATTACTGTTCTTGACCCTGATTTTTCTAAAAGAAATTTATGTGCCACTTGTTGGGTTCTAAACACTAGATTGTAATGTTCTCTTTGACCACTAAAATTCAGCACCAAAACTGTCTGGCGACTATGTGATCGCACAACCAGCTCTGTCAACTACCAGTACATTACTTACACCATAATGACTTGCCCCGTACCAATATTTACTAGCCTGGTTTATAGAAAAATCAATGATATGGAGGACACTTTGCTCCATAGACGTTTAATTAGGACTACACGCCGCTATTTATAAATAATTTACCTTTTAAAACACAGAATGAGAGCCTTGGACTTTGTATGGCGTGAATTAGAACTAGTAAACTTTGGATGTATTTATTTTACACGAAAAAGTTGAGCAAATAGCACGTACTATTACTATAATACCTACATAATTGCTACAACTGACATACCGACTGACCGAAATGACATTATAAATTTGACGTTTGACATTGGCATAACGAAAGTGTTTTCAAAGTCGGTATGTAGCTATCGTTGCTAACATTGACGCTATATTACATAAAGAATTTAAAGTCACTTTGTAACAAAAAAAAATTATAGATTTAAATTTCAAATTAGTATTTGTAACTTCTGTGTACCAATTGTAAATATGAAAAATTTATAGAAAGATTTCATTGCCATAATCAACATACTTATAGAAATCACTAGTATTGTGTTCCCTCTGTGCATGAGGTCGTCAGAGTTCATTGAGGAACTGTTATGTTAGGATTCATTTACAATAAGGACCCAAATAAATAAAAAAACAAACAGGAATCAATAGGTATTATTTTACAATTGTTTACCATATATTTTAATTTCACATATTTACAAATTCCTTAACATAAATAAGCCATATTTATTCATAAGCCGTTTAATCTTAAGACATTTAATCATTCTTTTTGTTTGGTTTTCGTGATTTCAGCACTAATACACTAATTATATTTGTTACTAATGTATATAAAATAACATTAAGTTTATAAAACGTACTCTCTAATTATAGCTACAAAAGTCATAACATCATTTCTGAAAAAAAAATGTATAATATAGTAGGAATTTTGAATTGAAATTGCACGACCAGTCTAAATGACTGGTTTGGTAAATCTAGTGTTAATTAACACTTTACACTATTAACATAGAAATGATAGTTTACCAAAGTGATGGAATGTACTTACACATCAACATCTCTTAAGCTTCATCGTCAGTTTCACCTTTATGTAAGATTGCAGCCAAATGCTACCACTTTATAAAGTGGTAAAAGAAACATTTTTTTTAATTCATTTTGCAATCTTGCCTAAGAATAGTATTCTATGAGCAGTAAAAAAGATACCAAAGTAAAAAAACCGTATACCTACCTAGTATCTATTTCAAAAAACTTATAAAATTTTGATTTCGCGACGAAATTGTTACATTTAAAAACACTTATCTTGTAAGATGACAATTACGTGACATTAATGGCATTTTTGCGACGAAGATAGCGAAAAACAGAGTAAAAATATTATTAAATTATTCCGTAAATTAACAAATTTAACAAAACTAGACATGAGATAATGATTAATTGTTGTTCTCTTCCGACTCTTCCTTCGGCTTCTGTGTTAGACGACGATCGTCAGGTAAGAACGAAGCTATAATTGCTGAGGCTGCGGATAAATAATAATGATGTATATAACGTAAGTTAAGATATGAAAGGGCCTTTTCATTTGAAAATATCACATAGATTATAGATATACATTTTTTATTCTATATTATTGAAATTTGTTACGAAATAAAATATTAAAACCATGGTCCTTTTTATTTAAAAAAATCATTGAAAGAGTTAATAATAATGTGTGTTGAGACTTACAGGCAAATATAGCGGAGTAAATATAAAATCCTGCGTCACAGTTGCTGATAAGTAATAAGTTCAGGATTTGGATGGAGGCAAACGTTGCGATACGACCACCCGTCAGCATCACCGACACCGCCAGGACCCTTATGGACAAAATAAACACAATATTAAGTTTATATTTTGAGACAAAGGAAGCACTATTGGATTGTGGCATGTTTCACATTACCGACCTCATCATGTGGTCCTTCGAGCCGAATCATTTCGAATTTGGATATACGAATACGTTCACGACATTTTTCACTTGTATTTAAGGCGCCTAACTAGTTAATCTCTTCTACCTAGTAATTGCAGCTAAAGTACATCCACTACATCTGTCATAAGTAACAATGCTGAAGTGTTGTCGCCGTCCTTACCCGTTCTTCTCAGAACAAGAAAACACCGTAGATTTACAACTGCATGGCTTCTTACTATATGGCTTATGGAATTGTCATAAATCATTTTTAACGAATGAAAATTGAAATATACATATACTACTAGAACAGTACGCACACAAAATCGACAGCTTACACACTTCGTACTCCTAAGCAAAGGCCATAAAGGGAGAAACACAAATAATTTGGGATATACGACCGATGGAGTTGATGGGTAAAAGCGATGTCAAAACATTTGCAAATACAAGCGTACTAGTTTAAAATAATACCTAAGACTGGTGGGGAACAGCGCAACTGCTACAGCAGTGTATAGTCCGATTACGATGACCCCTATTAGCAGGATGATGTAGAGCGCCGCACTGCCGATGGTGTTGGGTACCAGGTTCACAAGGATGCCGCTCACACCACACAGCACGGTCGTCACCATCACGATGTTACGGCGGCCTATTCTATTCACCACCTAGATTCAATTGAAGACATTGAAGCCAATCTACTAATTGTACAGGCATATTAAAGGTTAAAATTACTATTCTTAGTTTACGACTCATTCAAACGCTGAACCCACTGAGGCAGGTGGTCGGTTTCTAGGCAAAATTGTGCACAGGTACTCGAACTTTACTAAAATTACCCATCCCGGAATGCCCTTGGTACCGCCTCTGTGGCTTCAGCGCCTAATTAAGCGTTACGGTAATAACTTATTAAACTGACAGTGTACTTTCTATTTCATTTCAATAAAACGATAGATGTTTACGTTTAGTCTTAATTCACTTCTGTCTAGTAGAAGTGGTAGAGGAGCTCGTTAAGCCTTTGGATTGGAAGATTGTAAGACAACAATGGATTGTAAGACAACAATGGATTGTAAGACAACCTCTTTTCGTTGATGGTGTATATACGTATATAGGCCGTTGAAACTGATTATGGTAGAACTGATAAAACAATGTCAAAACTAGATAAAATTGTAGGGACTCTAGAACGTGTGAGACAGATAAATATTTAATACACTGAACCTTGCAAACAGTTCAATGCATCGAGGTGGTGGAATCAAGATCGATTGGATCCTCCCAAATTGTGGACAGTAGTACACAACAATCATAATAGTTGTTTAATTTTTTTTATATTGAATATAAATTGCAGGATAAAGTTACCAAACTAAGCAGCAGATTGACGACGGACTGTATTGCGCAGACGCCGAAAACGATCAGCATGGCGGTTACGTTTAAGGCGCATGGTACTGCATTCGGCTGTAAAAATATTCGAAAATTAACGTACACTAATATTATTTATTTTATAGTAGGAACTTTTCTACATTTCAGTTTTATTAGTTATCTAAAGTTTCGACAGTTAAACACAAACATTATCGATATGGTTCGATTCGATTGAAACTGACACTATCGTAGTTTTAAAGTCTATGGATCTTATATTGAGAGAAAGACGCACTGCTTTATAGATAATTCTAAGAAAACGAGTATACAAAAGAAGATTAATTGATATATGGAATATCAGTATATACTTATAATATAAGACCATTTGTCCTATGAGGTATGAAAGGTTAAATAATCAATAATGTTTAATAATAATTAATGTTTATCTTACATCAACCACAACTTCGGTCCTGTCTCCGAGAAACTGGCAGAGCGTTTGGTTCATGGGCGCGTCGGTATCCAACATCTGCATGAACTGGTTCGAGATTGTTGGCAGCCACACTTGTAGAGCTCCTACCCTAGAAAGAATGAAAACGTATTCTACTTATTATACTCGTAATAGCTTAAAAAAGTTACTGTTAGTTTCAAAATAATAATAATAATCATCATCATATCAGCCGCATAACGACCACTGCTGGAGAGAGGCGTCCCCCAAGGTCCTTCAAGCGAATCAGTCCTGTGCTGTCCGCATTCAGTGGCTTCTCGTGACCTTTACCAGATCGTCATTCCACCATATGGGAGGCCTACCAAAGCTGCACTCCTGGTACGCGGTCTCCACTAGAGGACCTGTTCGCACCAAAGGTCGTCAACCCTCCTTGCAATGTGCCCTACCCACTGCCACTTCAGGCTCATAATTCTTTGGGCTACATCGGCGATCCTAGTTCTCTTGTAGATATCATCATTTCTGATTCGATCACGCAGAGAAACTCCGATCATAGCCTTCTCCAATTCCTTTTGGGTTATGCGCCTTTTTATGAGGCCCATTGTAAACGGACACGTTTCGTTACCGTTTGTCTTCACTAGCAATAGATTCGTATTAAAGACCTTTGAAACACTGTGGTAGACGCACCGAGAATATCCTATGAAGCCACTCCAAGCTGCCTTTTTCTCCTTTTCTCTCTGTTGGGGTAAGGCTTTAAAGTTATTGCTTGATGTAAAGATAAGCATGGTGATAAGCTTTAAACAAGGAGAAAATACACACTATAAATGCTTACCATGAACTGTAACTGTTTGTAAAAGCCATCTAAGATGTTCAACCAATGATTTACAGCATCTTATCTTATCTTATCTCATATCATATCATATTATCTTATAAGAATATGAATTTATTTGAATTTTTATATTCACTCATAGGTAGGATACTCAACTGTTGAAACATGAACAGCAGCGTCATTATGATGGTATACTTCAGCAGCGGGGCTTGGAACAGCGGCATTATTTGCTCTTTGACTGATGAGCTTTTTTCATTCTGCACTTCTATCTGAAGGCCCTTTATCTGTTGGTAGAGTATGGGGTATATAAAACTTAGAAGGGAAATTGAAATCGTATAGGCTACTTTTACTTTTACTAAGAAGAAAGCCTTACAGTTACGTTTCAGTGTTTTCATTGTCATTTCGTCGAAATAGTTCGTAATAAGTTGATACAATCTGTATTAAGTTGACAATTGTACACATTAAAAAAGTTACCAATACTTAACAGTTGCCTACAAACGTCAGCGAGGCGATTCAATTCGATTGAAACATACGCCAGGGGTACAGTAGTGTTCATTTATAGACGATTTCATGTAGGTAGCCAGTTCGAAGTATGTATTTTTTATTTATTAATTATCATAAATTCATTTCTAATGTATAAGTGTAAGTGAAATGTATAAATATGAAATGAAATGAGTATTTTAGTGGAAATAAGTAAACTTCTCATATGTTTCTCTCATGTAGGAAGTCTTGTATCTAGCTTTGGAACGTTTATATGTTGATATAGAAATATATAAATCTTACCTGATACTCTTGTTTAGAAAAACGATGGTTTATGTAATGAATCTTCCTTAAGATTTCGAGAGCTTTTTGTTCATCTCCCTGCCCAAGAACAAACTTGGGGCTTTCCTCCATAAAGTATAGACATAAAGCGCTTATCAGACTGGGCGCAGAGTAAACCAGCATCAAGGTACGCCAGGAGTTCCAAAAGATACCCAGTGAAGGCAAGTAGATCGAAAAGCTAAGTGGGATGATGGGTATTGCTAACACTGAAATTTATAATAATGATAATATTAAAGAGTTCGTCCTCCTTATCTCCTCGAAGAGATCTTAGAGGAGATAATCCTATGAACTTAAACAGAATTTATTTCCAAATTTAATTCGTCGCGAAAAGGCATGCACAGGGCGTAGTATAGTACTACGCCCTGCTTATACTTTATACTCAGTGAAAACAGGTACAGATTGTTTAGAATTATGTACTGCATGTACCTAATGCGTCTTAATTTGTATAAAAATTATATCTATATATTATATCTACTTTAGGGGACGGTACCCACTCACGCACCTGCCATAATGCCTTGTGTCAGAAGAAAAATACTAGCCACCATTAAAACCACAACATTCCTTTTAGCCATAGGTACACTTTCACTTAGGAGGCTCATAGACAATGAATAAAGGCCGGATGCGCTGAAACAAACAATTAAGTGATCAATTTTGACTTTCTATAACCATTTATCAAACTTTGCGAACTAATATCCAGTATAAAAGCTACTTGAGTTACTACTCTAGATAATTTCTGACTTGCTCTTTTCTCCAGATGGAAAGGACAAATTCTGAATTTAACACAAGATATATGAATGATCTCTGATGTGTTCAATACCTCCAAGCGCAATCAGCTATGAGTATAGAGTATTACTTTTTGGTCAGAGAAGTCAAATGTATTATCCATGCAGTACGTTGCTAACTGATGTGGCACTTGGATTGAAGGCGTTTTCCCAATACTAACTTAACATTCTTGAAACCTATAGCGAAATGCCCATTTTATTGAGATAAACATTGGACCGATGTGTAGTAATACTACTTAGATATCAACTAACTTAGTGCATAGTGCTAAATGATATACTTATACAAAATTATCCAGATATCTTGACTTACTAATGAATAACTTTCTTTTAACAATTAAAAAATTATGAATGATATTATCCCAATCGTTGCGTTTATATTTTTCAGATTATGGCCAATAAAATCAATTACTCACAATATAGTAGCAATGAACTGCATTATAAGCAGCATAATCCAGTTGACGGAGATGCTGGCTAGGCAGTTAACTAGTGCCGTACACACCAGAGACACCAGCAACATATTACGACGACCGCGTGTATCTCCTAAGTAGCCCCATAGCATTGCTCCCAGAAGAAGACCTGCCGTCATAGATATGAGATACGTGTTTATTATTTATTAATTTAGACTTAATTAATGGTAATTCAACGCTTATAAATTATTAGATTTCTTGCAGAAAGACAAGGTTAAAACGCATCGCCCATGTGAATGAGTCTAGAAATATCTAGGCATCACTTGACGCTACTATTCTGGAGAGAAGAACTGTTAATGCATAACATGTCATGTAACTATCCTTTCCTTTAGACCAAAAGCTAACTGCTTTACAACCGAAATAGGAAAGGTTGTGGTACCTGTACCAATATGACAATTCAAGATAGTCTGCCACTGCATATATCATCTCCACGCAAGTAAAGCTCCTTACTAACAATCGAAAATTGAATTTCGGTAACATTCAATTGTGTCTGATTATGGCAGATCCGCCATGAAGGTGATTTTGAGGCGATTTAGCTATGCGCTTAGATTTGCAAGAGTTTCTTTAGAAAAGTCCTGAAGTTAAATCGTCAGTTTGAAAAAGATCTGTTTGCTGGCTTATTAAAGCGCGTTTTGTTTGAAAATTAGCACTTACCTACAACAGGAGCTGCTGCCAAAGCTCCTTGCTGCCCGCTGGTGGTGGCGAGCTCACACGCGCTGGCGGGAACGATGATGGTGCTCCCGAACGATATGAAACCAAATGCTATGATGATGGCTCCCGTCAAGGTTGTGTATAAGTAGCTGTATAAGCCAAACCCTGAAAAGTAATTAATACTATATCTTTACTATGAACCTTTCGCTTTTAAATATCTATTTATTCCAAAATTATTCGCGATCAGCTGCTGCTTATAAATATGCTGCGATATTAGGACCACATTTTGGAGCCGTTGGCGGTTGAGTCAATACAGTTCTTTTGTCCATCTTACGTAGTACACTCTGGCTCTTAGGTGACAATAAGGGTGGCATATATTTCCCACAGTGAATCAGTCTCGCCGTTCAGCGAGATCTTTTAATTTTCACCTATAAGTTAGTCATTTATTTTTAGATTATTATTAATATCCATATATAAGTTCATTGACTTATTTTATTAATTCGAATAGTATGAATTAAACACTGCATCTCTGTGTAAATATAGCATTCATGATCTCAGATTAAACTCTTGATAACTACATTTTTTGAGACATTGTTGTGAGGTTGCCTTGGCTCACCTGAATAAATCACTGAATCAATATACCGTAAATTTCACCCATTTGTGGGTACATAGTTCACCCAATAAACAGTAAAGAATCATTCGATAGGATTGCAATTATTCTCTAATTTTTATTAAAACTTGGATATTACTTTCCAAGATTGGAAATTTTTATATTTCAATGAAATGAAACAGACTTATTCGGAGAAACTGAAAGTATGATAAATAGGTGCAAAATCAGATCTACTCCGACAGATCCCCTGCCTCCATACTCCGAATATAAACCAAGCTAGGGGTAGACGGCGTTATGCCGTTAGAGGAACGTCGATCAGGCGTCAGAAATAGGTTAAAAGCAATAACTAGCTTAGTTGGCACCGTTAAGTATCCACTAGACATTGTGCGGTAATCACATCGATGTGAGAGATTTATAAAAATAAGAATCCTTCCTAATAGCAAGCTTTTAAATTGAACACTAAAGAAAATTAAAGTATCTCAAAACTAATGACATATAAAACAATAATTATTTTTTCATTGAATTAACATTGTACAGTATGGATTACTATGGCCGCATTTCTTCATAGAAATTTAATTAAATTAACAAAATTTTTTGATACTGTCCAAACATTTATATCTACTAAAACAACCAACAATGCCGCGATTGGCATAATATACCTAATAATAATATTACAGTTGGTAATATAATTAAGCAGTATATATCTATATACATTATATAAACTTATTACTCAACTCATTGAGTTAACTAATAAGATAAGATAGTACCGAATATAAGCTAAAATATATTTATAGTATTAAAAAATCAACTTTCATTGATTAAAACGGAGTAAAAATGTTTGATTCACCTGCTTCATTGATGGCTTCCTCAAACGGGACTTTCCCATCTGTATAATTGACTACATTAACTTTAATTCCGGTCATAGTTGCACTTTAACTATTTTTTAAATTCACTTATTATTTCTTAATTATCTATAAAGGTACCAAGGTCTTAGTTAACTACACGAATTGACCGACGTTCAGAATGAACCACTGAAATTATTTTTCGTTATTTTTGTAAATGATTTAATAAGCGTTTGCGCACATACTGTTGTGTTTGGTGGATTTTATTAAAAGAATGATTATAATTTGTAATTCGATTCATGATTTATGATGTCGGCAAGGTTTAATAATTACACATCTGATAAAATTGGCATTCATTGATGTTATTACGCATTCATTTACAGATATTAACATCTAATCATGATTATAATCTTCATATAAAACGTAATTAAAATTCCTATATATATGACGGATTGCCGAGCAGTTGAGGCGTGTTCATATCGATTTCGTCATCCATTTTACAATAGGTTTTCTTTTTTTCAAATATTACAATAAACGTAAAAATAATAACAGCGAGTTAATGATCAATTACTATTAAATTGATTTAACACGAATCACAATGAAAATAAAGTAAGATTATTATGCTAGCTTTTGATTAGAGCCAATGGTTTTGTGTCTGTACATTTCAAGCGGCGACTAACAACTGAACTGACGTTCCACCGCCACGACAGTCACAACTCCATTCGGAACTACCCGCTCTAAAATAATAAGAACTATTCGATGTATTCGAATAGTTCTCATTACCAATACCAATATTCATAACAAATCATTTTAACAAAACATAAAATTAACTTCATTAAACAATTGTTAAAATCATAATTAACGTTTTATTTAATCACGCGCCGTTATATAGTAACATAATAAAGATTCAATTATTTCTGTAAATTCAGACTTCAGACGTCACTTTTCAAAATTTATTTGGCCGCCTATTACTATTTCCCTGATATCTCGAGATAATTAAAACTTAAATGTGCCTCGATAGTACGGCATTAATAGGTAAAGGCTTATTCGTAAGGAACGTGGTGGTACTATTAAAACTTAAAGTGTTATAACTTATTAATGTGGGCCAAAACACTGCTATGACATAAATACAAGGACCACTAATTAACTGTAACCACCTGATATTCTCTACTCATATAATGTAATCCAAAAATGCTTTTTGTCTTAATTTGTTATTTCGTCCCCCACAACAGCGATAAGAGCCCGTCGCTCCTCCGCCAATGCCAGGCAAAACGCGAACATATGCGCGGCCTCATCAGAGCAGATATCGTGGGTTTTTAATGTTCGTAATATCAATTATTATTTTGTGTTTTTGTGTGCTAAGGTATTTCTTCGCTCGCTTACATCTTCTGTATATATCTAAGTTTACTACGATCCTTGTAGTCATGGTTTATAGTTTTACTAGTTAATTTGAATAGGTTTTTAAGTTCTACTTTCATTTCATTTTTGATCTTATTAATTCTGTACGTCTTTTTGTGAAGATTTTTGTTGATTCTCTCATGATTTCTATGTTTTTCGTTTATTCGCTAAGTTCGTGATGATTTCTGAGTTCTTCTTCGTTCCTGCTTTCATTTTTTATGCTTCTGATGATGCTTTCTAACTTGTATTCTATTGTATACTATCTTCTAGTGTATTGTCGTGGACTAAGATTTTTCTTTAGGTATCCTTCAAATTTGTTAGATAATTGATATTTCACTGTCTGTTTGGGTGCTTTGATCACGACTTAAATGTTTAGTTTAGAACCACACATAAATTTTGACCTTAATTTTGACCAATCTATGATCTGATGGGAATTGTATTTTGTTGCACATAATTGCACATTAAATCCATTTAGTGTTTTTTTAATTTTTTTTATTCAACAAAATCCATATCCATCTGTATACTTGGATTCTTCATAGTGTTCATTATGGATAGTCTTTTTCGTAAGCATAGTGGATCAACTACCGTCTTTAAAATATACCCATTTGTATTTTAATGATTAGCGATTACAGATATAAGTAGCAGCACATTAATATCGATACCATCAATACACAGTAATAATTAATAATACCACGTTATTCACACCAACCTAAATCTTATCACTTGAAGATAACTTGAGAAATTTTCACTTCCTTTCTTAATCAATATGATAAGTTTAAAAATATATATTTGTACTTACTAGTAATATAGATCTAACTTATTTAAGTGGGTATATTATCTACCAAAATTAATTAGATTTTATGATTTTATGACTCTTTCTAAAAGTGGTTTTATATCCAAATTGCATTTAAACGCAGTCTTTTACATTCAGTCTCCCTAAATTAGTGTCATAATAAATGTCATAGTGTAAATGAAACAATATAATTAATTAAAATAAACTTTTTATTTATACGTAAATAGCTTAACTTAAATTAATAGTCAGTCAGGTACACCATAATACCGTATTAATATTACGGGTACTTATTTATTTACACAATTATTATATTATATCTACAATTTTATAATTTAGAAGATGTTTATGAGTAAAAATATATTATTGAAAAGTTTCATTCATTTCTTCCCAAAATAAGTATATGTTATAAGATATTTACATTATTATCAAACATTTTTTCAGATCATTTACCGTTCACTACAATTTGCATAAGACAAATATCGTTCGAACTCATTTTTTAAGGAGTAATTGAGAATGTGAGACCTCATATTGGACTCGATCTTTAGATTAAATATGTTCATTGTTGTTCTTCTTTCTTTTCTGGTGGTAGAAACCAGGCAACAACTACGGCACCTATAAAAATAAGATCATTAAAAATTTTATCTCAGTTTTCTACAAAACTGGTGATGACTCCTACAAATTATTTTGTTTTATTACAATCTGTATACGATTCAATTTTAAATGAATTGTTAAAATAAACTGTCATAGAAACGGTCATATTCATCTACATTTTTAGAAAAATACTCACTTATTAATAAAACAGACCAAGCGTAGAAAGTAGCTTCGCAGTCGTAAGAGATCAGAGCTCCGATCGCGTTCACTCCAAAGAAGGCACTGGATCTGCCCAACATTATTGACAGGCAGGACACCATGCCCCTGCGCACAATAACACAAGAAATTTAGCACTCGTACCTTTGCGTAAATTTTGGATTACTCGTATGTACGTATTTATTTTTGCTATTCATAAAAGAAACTTTTTCTTATTAGAGAAGGGAATTAGAAATATATTTGACAGATGAAATTTTGTTAAAACAAACCTCAAAGTAGTCGGGTACAGCTCAACGAAGTATACGCTTAAGATTCCCATAGACAGCGCACAAAGAAGGAAGAAGAAGAAGAAAATCCCTCCGGCGATGGGCACAGTGATAACGTTCAGCAAAATAGCCGCTGTGGCTGAAGCGGTCAATATGTACATCATTCCGATACGTTTCCTGGCGCCACAGGTTAAGGACAGAACCAGGTTGGAAGTGCTGGCCAACGCTCCATATGACATTGCTGACAGAAGAGTGGTTTCTTGGATGGTGTCGTTGCAAACTTCTACCAATTCCTGTATATAATTGGGATTAATTAATAAAAGAAACAGCCTGAATTGATCGAATGTAAGAAAAGAAAAATACTAGAGTAGTAAATGCATTGTAAAAGTTATACCGTGGTATTTCCAGCTATTTTGTAGGCTTCCTGGGTGGAGTATCTGATGACGGTACAGAGATTCATGCCTTCACCACCACCAGATTCAAGGACAGAGAACAAGTTGTTCATGATGTACGGTAGCCAGAGGATGAAGCCACTGCCACTGGAAATTGTAAACAGAATGCTTTCTATTTCTGTCCATAGCGTCTGTATCTCTGAAACTTTTACGTTCACGTAAAGATTTGATTTAAAAAGCAATGTATGCTTGCCATGAACAAGATCGGATTCGGAAATTATTTGACTGTATTAAGGACGAACACGTGCTTCAAAATGTTGTTGTAGTTGAACATGTTCCATTTCCATTAATTCCAAAAGGTTAATATGTGTTTTCAGCGGCAAAAAAACCTCTTTTTTATTACCTGCTAAAAATAACTGTATTGTCCGGTAAAATTGAGAATGCTCTATGTACTAACATATAACTTACAGTATGGCAATTATTTTATTTTGATCTCATAATTCTATTACGAATAAGTGTTGGAAAAATAAGTTTACTCAAAACCTTTTACCCGGGTACTTTCGAAGGTAAGATGGCACGCATTATTCCAACATATAACCTTTAAGACCGACTTGAAATGAATTCATACGTTTCTGATGTTGTTTACTTGATGAGTGATCGTAAAACTCATGACAACGAAAAATTACTCACGTCATATAGATGACGGCTACGAGGTAAAACAGCTTGAGGGTGTTCTTCAAGAGTGGGGCCTTGAAGAGAGGCACTGTCTGCTGGTACAGCGACCTCAGGATCGAGCACTGAGCCGCGGGACCTTGGTTCTCTTCGTCTTCCATTAGTTTATTTACCTGGTGGATAATAACAGTGAAAAATAATACAAGCTGTATATACAATTATATTAATTATTGATGACTTGAAACCGGTAAGTAATTCAATAATAAAAGTCGGTGTAACTTTTTGATGTCGTGTCTACTTGTATGTAATGTTATTAAATGTAGCTTAGAAAGCTTTTGACCTTAACTAAATTAGGAGAAAAATAACGTCCTAGTTATTATGAAAGTTGACCCTTAAAAAAAAGAAAAAATATTCATTGGAACTAAGAAACAAAAGTTACATTTGAGTGAGTTCATACTGTTTTAAAAACTAACAGCTATTGGCCACCAGACATGGAGGGAACATCGTCCAATAAATTATAAAGATTTTTAGTAAAGAAATAAGAATAATAACGAATCCAGTAAAGAACTGTTGAAATAAATTATTTGAATTAAATTGGATAAAGATAAGATAATTATATTATGATATAAAGATTTATATTTTGCTACTGTGACAATAAATAAATAAACATCATTCAGAACAGACTTTTACGTACAGGAAAGTCATTGGCGCTATTCCCACTGTTCCAAGCGTAGATGCTCTTCAGGACTTGCAAAGCTTCTTCGGCCCGGCCTTGAGATGCCAGGAATTTGGGGCTCTCATGGAAGAACTGCAAGAGGAAGGCGGTGGCTGCGCACGGGAGAGCCATGACGAGGGCGAGCAGCCGCCACGATCTGAAGTTGATGCCGAGGAAGTCGATCCAGAAGGAGAACTCTAGAGGCAGGATAGGGTATGCGAACACTGTGGAAAGTAGACAAGAACCCCTTTTAGCATTGTTGGTAGCTATTAAAGAATGTCAGTTTAAATATATGCAGCAGTTGCGATATTGCCTTTTTGCATCTTGTATTGTGTACTGTTTTAATTAATAAACAGCGTAACAAAAAAGGCACGAACTTTTAATTAGGTTCAGATATTTTTATTCACAATCATTGACTAAAAAATCAATAGTTTTGTATTCTTCAGTTAGAAGAAACTCACCAAACTATACCAGTTATGCCTATTACCAGTTTTGCCAAATTGCCCCTACTACTTATGTTGCATTATACGTCTTTAGTTCTGAAATAACTTCTTAACTCTATATAACTTCTAAACTTCTAAAAATAACTGAGATAAGTTCCATATTTATAACCGTCGTGTCACCTTAACGAAACCGTTCAATTAAAACTGTGACCAGACAAATAAAAAGGCCAATTCGACACTGGAAAATATTCTTCCTTCAAGTAAACCTACTGTCGTTCATTAGAATAGTAAAATTATTTTAATTAAATAATTCTTAATAAATACTTACTAGCAGCGACCGCCTGTGAGCACATAAGCAGGCACGTACACAGGAGCATGGCGCGTCCTCGAGATCTGGAGGGACAGCTTTCTCCCAGTAGCGTGTATGCGCCTGAATTACTGGCAGACGTGCTGAAATAAATGATAAATGCAAATTTAACGACAAATTTAATGTTAACTACAACTTTTCTCACTCAGGCATATCATATGTATTTCTACGATAGATTGATATATAGAATACTCGATGACGCGTACGGTTACCTATCTAGCTTTGACCTTGAAATTTTATTGCTCAAATATTTACTAATGTATATCTTATAATTATGTTCAATACAAAGGAAATCTAATTTACTAATCATTTATTAGTTATTGTTGTTTTTTTTGTGGATTCTATGTTGTTTCCATATAAAAATACTGGAAAATTCGTTAAATACTTAACTTTTTTCAAATTTTGAAATCGATATTAGGTTTTATTTAAAACTACTTTTAAAGAAACGTTTAATTTAATAATTTAATGTATTTTTTTTATTTGTCTAAGTGATTTCTATTCACCTATTCATAGATACAGTTACACGATAATTTATTCAGTAATTGTTAATATAGCAAATTCGTCACGACATTTTTTTCCATTACGTCAAACAAAGGTAAATTATGACGTATCCTACTATCATCACACCACCTTATTTATTTCTTTACTTGTTATCTCCCGTAAATATTAACAATCTAAATATAGTGTGATAATACAATAGAGTGGGTTTGTCGTTATTTTAAGGCAGTGTTCTGCGCACAAATTAATAAATTACAAATATATAAAGGAATTAGTACTTCTGCCACTTATTATATTTAGGCGTAATGTTAAATATAATTAAATTTTTAGGTAAAAGTTAATAACTGGAGCTTTATATATTGATTCAATTCGTAGATTCTAGAGCAATAAATTGAAATCTAAAAAACGGAATGTTAAATCAATTTCTTACTTTTGAGACTATTAACAATGTTAATGCACTCACAGCTCTTATTAATGATAAATATTTCATAAAAATAATTTCCTTTAAATACATCATTTTTTATAACGGAAACCTTACATTATATATATATCCCTGGTTGGATACTTACAAAATAGAACTGATCAGCTTAAGACCAGCCATTGTCTTCCAATCTGGCGAGAAGCTGCTGAGGCTTGCGAAGACAAAGCCAACAGACATGGACAGCACAAGGGTCAGTTTTCTGCCTTTGGTGTCAGACACGTAGCCCCACAGGTGGGCGCCGGCGACCACTCCTAGTAACCAATAGAGTTGTGTTTTAAAATTTTCAACGAATGGAATTACTCTCTCTCTCTCTTCCACACAACACACACACAGACAGAGAGAGAGACAAACAATTGCATGTCAAATGCTTATGCTACAAGCATTTGACATGCATTTAAAATTTGTTACTTTTATTGTTCATTGTTCGTAACTATATTACTTATATATTAATCAATAACGACCTATAAAAATTGTCATTTTTAGTAATGAAGTAAATTTCTTTTTTTTTAATGGAAAATTATATTTTATACAATACCTATTTGTATTAGCAGAAGCTGTTACGTTTGCAAATAAAATTAAAAAAAATAATTATGGTAAATTTATCATATGACTTAAAGAGAGTACAGTTCAAACAAAAACACACGCTTTAAACTGATAAGTAACCTCAGATGTAATGTAAGCTTGACATTGAAGAAAAATTGAGTGTCAAGGTTCTGGAGCGAGATAACATAATAAATAAGTAAATATATACATCCGTGGGTACGTCACAGAAGACAGAACATCTCTTTGTTTTTCCTTTTGTACAATGTGGGTCGCTGAACGAAAAAGAATATATAGTTTGCATCCATTGAAAGGTTGTCTGGTTGACCAGACAACTTTAATGGGATCTTAGAAGGTACTTCATTGCTATAGATTGTCACATCAAACATCACCTGTTATCCACAGTTCTGTCCTACAACATCCTCGTCTTTGTAGTTGATGTATATGTATATGTATACATCAACTATAATATTAAGGCGATATCTGACTTGGGCGCCATGATAACCAGTGTCGCAATTTACAGAATTTAATTATTTTCAAAGATTATGAAAGACTACTACTATCTACTACTACAAGCAAAAAAGCTTCAATTAGTCAATGCAATATTTGAATATCAAAACCAAAGAATCAGATAGCCCACAACCCAGATATATTGTGGTGCAATATCAGGCATTACTTGATAATACTGGTGCGTTGGTATTATGGAAGCATGATACTAGAATTATACTACCACCATTAAGTCTAACTTTTACTCTACACTGAAAACAGCGAACTGCTACTCGGCCATAAGAAAAAAGTGGTAATACCTAGCCAGAAGACCCTGGGCCTTGCAAAAGAACGATAAGTCTACGATGGAGAAAAGTTTTTAAAGAACTTACCAATGAGCGGCATGGCTGTAAGCAGTGCTCTCTGCTGCATGGTAAGTTCGAGATCGCAGACAGCTGCAGCCACCACGAAGCTGCTGCCGAACAGGTCCATGCCCATCGCCTGTAGCGTCCAGCTGCATATCAGTAGAAGGCAGAAGTTGTACTTGCCGAAACCTATGAATGGACGAGCGGTGAAATTAGTATTGAGCGAAGAAATAGATTAATTTTTAATAGTTTTGTATTTTTGATGTATCTGTTATGTTTTAAGTGACATGAGAAGCGAATATGCTTCAAACAAGGATTTGTTAGTACTATCCATCTAATTAGGTGTGAGTGTATAAAAATCCACTAAGTTATTAATAAAATAATCTAAAGAAAGACTATCTAATAGTATATAGTATTAGATAGTAATAAATAATTATGTATATACAATTAAGGTTTACTTAAGTAGGTATATTGCAGGCTTTCTGTAAAGTACGTTGTTAAGGAAAGAAATTTAAATTAACTTAAGTACATGAATTACCTATCCTTAAATAGTTTTACTTACCTTGCCTCTGTTCGAGCTTAAGATCAAACGTAACGCGTTGATTGTACGAGTTAATGGCACTCATAAGATTTAATATCGACTGATTTTATTATAGTATGCTTGGAATAATAGCCCTTCTAGTTATTAATCACATTCATTCCCTTCTGCTGGTTCTGTACCTGTTAGCGTAAGAGCCTCCTCGACAGTTGCTGTCTGCCATGTCTTGTTCTTCTCCACCGGTTCGAACTCTTTGGCCAACTTCTGATTCATGTTTGAATGAAATTTCTGTAATATAGCATTTTTATTTGTATTATGTAGTGCAACAAACATTCTCAAGGTTTGAAATAAAAGGGGATGGATGGGTTATTGCAATTGGAAATTAACACTAAGCAAAGTGTAAAAGATGAACAAGGAATTTCATTATTAATAACAACAATAAGATTAATACATTGCATTAGTGTAATTATATCGAATATTTTGTTTTTCTTCGCTTTACTTAAGATGTTTCATAATTTTTAAAAGATTTTGTATCTTACCTTTGAGTTAAACTAAAATGAATTAAACAATGAAACTTCAGCTCAGAAACTGAATGTAAATTAAATATGTTATTTTAAAATAAATATTTTCCAAAGCTAATTAGTTTCAAATATTTCTTTCGCGAAACTATTTGCCATAACACTGGTTGAAGCGCAATGTAGAGACCAAGCCACCGAAGTGGTGAGAATATGCTTCTTTTTTATCAAGTAATAATAGATGAGAGCAAAAATCATTCTTATATAGGCGAGGAGCGCGTCAGTTCATGTGATATCGCGGAGCACAGTCATGGGAGGTAGGCGATTTCTTAGCGATCAACAAGATACGTTGTAGTTGTTTGCCGGTGACTATTTACTAAGTCTTGACGGCTCTGCTAGTCGAGGAGACTTACAACAGCCATTAAAATATGTTAATTATATTTCTCATATAATTTTTATAAACTGTTTGAAATAAATATATAATTAACACTAGATTTACCAGACCAGTCATTTAGACTGGTCGTGCAATTTCAATTCAAAATTCCTACTATATTACACATTTTTTTCAGAAATGATGTTATGACTTTTGTAGCTGTAATTAGAGAGTTTACGTTTTATAAACTTAATGTTATTTTATATACATTAGTAACAAATATAATTTTTGTTGTTGACATAAATTCAAATCGCTGGTATATCTAGTGTTAAATAGAACATAATAACCAATAACTTGACTAAACAATCTCTTGAAAGAGAACAGAAGCTAATCATCATCTCATCTTAAGATCAGCTTAAAGTCTCTATGGGAAGTGTTGTAGAGACATTGAAGACCGGTCTCGGTAACCACTGACGTTCCGGGTACTGACATCTTAATATGAATTGACATAAAAAGAGTGTGGGTTGTTTCCATACTATGTTGTTGGTAGATCTGCTTGCATGTTTGTCAGGGTAGTATTACCACCCTTCCCATTTCTGTTGAAAAACCGGGGAAGAAAGCCAGTATAGTGCATTTAACATCTATATCAAGTAATGCTTGCCTTGCAACATTGTATTTTCTGTCTCTCTCTCTGTTGCCTTTTTTTCTGCGTATGCTGCTGCACCAAATATACATTGACAAGAAAATGGTGCCGGCTCTTTGTCTACATGACATATGTAAGAAACTTAAAAGACGTAATTGTATATTAATATACGTACATTGGGTAAGTGGTCTTAAGCTTAGTTGTTGAGCACAAAGCCTCGTGTACATAACTCGATACCACACGCGAACGTTCACTGACAACATTTTATATCTGTTGCCTTGTAAATAATTTATAATAATGTAATTGGTGAAATGTCTATTTCTTACATTTGTTTAATAATATTTCGTTGGTCCGGATTTCTTATATTTTATAAACAATCGTTTCTTAACTGTTATTGACTTTTATTTTAGTTTTTTTGTCATTTATATGCCATGAAATTTGCCTAAATAATACATATGACACTAAATATTTTATTTATTTAGTACATATTTAAATTCTATAACTGGGACAATTTGTAAATGCCCGGTTGATACCCACTTAAAGTTATCACTATTGCCTTTAATTACATTTGTTTGTTTTTCTCATACATATCCCCTGTTATGACGACTTAAAAGAACTTATTAAATGAGTATTTAAATAAAGAAAACAAAAATATTTATGTATTTATTTATTTTAAGGGCAGTCAACAAAAACACATACTAACAAAAAATATTTAACTGTAGCGTAGACACTAAATTAAGTATAGTTTTTAATTACAGACAGCCACGGCATGCGATGTGGACTAACAGTTATAGTTATAATATCTTAGGTTTATATATGTTTTTTAAAGTTTATTAACAGAAACACTGATTACAGGCAGTTTACGTTCCTGCTAAAGATTTTGCAGTTATATGTATTGATTTTTGGAAAATTTTATTTTTTAATAATATATATTTATGTTTCCTTTATCTTATATCAAAATCAATAATCTTCTTGTTTATTTGGATTGGACTTAGTTTCTACTAGTGGAGTTTACTAACACTTGAACAGGCGATTATTATTTCACCGCCGATTTTGTCGATTACCGACAAAAGTAATCGCTTTTTCAAATCTATAATCTTGTTTTACGTTGGTGAACTCATGTCTCAGTTTTCGATTACTTGTCATAATGTAACCACACCGCTTCGACGATACTTTAGTTGAGGAGAGAAACTCCTGAAGGTTTCAAATATTTGTAATTTATTTACAAATTAATCTGTCTGTAATGTTAATGTAACTATTGTACATTAAACATTATCAGAAAGAAGTAAATAGGGCATAATTAATATATCTTACTTATCTTAATCTTTGGAATCAATAAAATAATCATTTATTTTATAGTAAGTTATCACACACATTAACTGTTATTAAAGTTTAAAAAGAAACTATTGAAAACTCATAGAAATAGCGTACGTATACTTGCCCCATAAAGAATTGTTTATTTTGTGGAGGCAAATCTTGATATATCAGATAGAGATCTACACTGACGGTTATTGGACCAATAGTGTCCGACAAGATTATCGTGGTATGTTATTATAAAAAAGGATCGCACTTTTCATAAAATGTATAAATTTTTTACGTACGTAGTCCTAAACTAATAAATAGAATAGAATAGAAGATAATAGAATATATCTTTATTGTACATCATCAGCCAATTCAAAAAATGAAACACACAAAAAATAAACTTTGGACTAATTTTGTACAATGGGCGACCTTATCGCTAAAAGCGATCTCTTCCAGGTAACCTTAGGATGGACAGGATTCAAGATAAAGTGCTTGAGGGAAGTAAATAATGGCGATCGGAAATCTAAAGTGATAAAATCTACCTAATATTTAACTAACATAGACAGCTTTGTTCTTTGCTCAAATAACAGATTCGAGTATCTGATCATTTGATACCTTTCCTTTTACGCTAAATGCTGATTAAGTACTGTAAGGACAGGACGGTGCTTAGCTAGCAGTATAGCATGTTCTTCATCATTAGGTGCCGTAAAGATATAAAAATCTAATTATTTATTGAAAACAAATTTCATTTGAGCTTAAATATACAATAGACAATCTATTGTTTCTGATAATGAACACTTATTAGATTAACTTATGGCTAGTTTCTCATTGAAACCGTAACATTGCAAGGAAAAGCAGATAACATGTCAATATTTACTAAAAAAAAATTATTTTATTAAGCACATACAGTATTATCACTAAATGCATAATTACATCAAAACAAAATACTTGGTTACCAGGCTAACATACGATAAGAAATAGGTAGAATCTTTCCTTTTTTGTCCTGTAAGTTTTTTATAAAAAGAATATGAATTAACTTCAAATATAAGTGGTTCTATGTTAAACTATATATAATTTTTAGTAAGTCTGTTTACCGTTTTCTCTATTCTGGGGCGGATATTATCAATTATATTTTTATTCGATAGGCTCACTGTATTTTAAATTTTATAACGGAAATGTGTAATGTGTACTTTTATATTAAAAACTAAAGTCGTAATGTGTCTTTACGCTTAAAATTAAACTACAATGTGCAATTTACATATTTGTAGGGGAATCTACTTTTTTGTGAAGTTTCAAGTAATTTAATTTTTTAACTTATAGTTGTGAGGTAGATGAGAATAAATAGTCAGTGCTTGCCTAACAGAATGTTTGACTGCACGCGTCCATCCCATACTTTACAATAGTTACAAACGACAACGCACCTTGTTTCAAACTTAACAATTGTGTGTGATAACACAATAAGCACAAAATTGAATTTTTAGAATTGTACCTTGTAATCTACAATTTCCAATTTGTTATGTCACAGGTAACCAGAGCTCTATACCCCTAGTGTCAGTTTCAATCGTATCTACACGTTTGCGATCGTACCTGCGTTCAGCTTATATCGTTTCCAATACTTCACAACAGAGGCGTTGCTGTCGCTTCCATACAATTTGACAGCTGACGACAAACACTATCGAGACGTTTCAATTCGATTGAAACTCACACTAGTGGTATCGGCGCATTGTTTTGTTGAGAGCAAAAGGACTATATAGTATTGTATACTGTCAACATAATGTTTTATTTTGATTTCTAAAGGGTAGGGAATGGTGAGCAAATATTTATTTCAAAAAAAAAAGAAATATTTAAAATACAATTTCAAAATCTTCTTCTTTCTTAAATAGAATAAAAGCTGTTGGTTAGTTTCGATAAAACTCAAAAACGGCTAGACCGATTTCAATTATTTTTATTGTGTTTTGATTGTTTTAATTTAGGGGTAGTTGAAAAGTACAAAAAAGGGAAAATTCTAAATAACAACTAAACAGTAAAAAATTTAAATTGGTAATTTAGTAAGGAAAATTTTCTAACGAAATATTTTATAATTTTTGATAGCTAGAGGTAGAGGCAGAGCTTGAATTACAATGTTCACAGGATCAATTAGTAAACTTTAATATTATAAATGGTTCACTGAAGAAGCTCATACTTTGAATTTGTCAAATGCCGACAGTGTAAATATTTTTACATACCCGTTTTGAAGAACCCCAATCTGTACTGGATAGGGTATAAGCCTTATTATATACCTTATACTACAAGGTATAAGGCAGTCTCTCCTTAGACTTAGAATATATATTGAATATATTAACTTATATTGTTAAAATAAAACTTGTAAGTACTGTAGTGTTAGCGATTAATTATTATAGAAGCTGAGGACTGTTTACTTAATTATGTCAACTCTTTTAAGTAGTTTTTAAGTAGATTCAGAGAAGAGGATGATACCCTTAATGAATGCTGTTAATTATTTTTGTTACGGAGGACGCATAAAATATTATTAAGAAAACTTAAAACTAATTTGTGGATAGGCGTTTGTTTAAGAAATGTAATCATTCCAATACTATTCCATTATCGCATTTTTATCTCACATATCGAGTAATTAAATCAAACTAAAGTAGAAACTTAAGGACTAATAGATAGAATAGTTGAAATAATAATCTTTTTTGAAGATTATTAGTTATATAATCTTTTGTTTGGCGTGAGCAGTGATTATTAAAGATAATAAGGTTCATAAATATTTTAAACCTAAAGTTCATCAAAGACAAATCATCTTTGACACACTTTCAACAGCTGCATACCTTCCTATAAGGGGAAACATATTAGTAGTTTGGGTTAGAACACTACCATGACTGCGGAATCCGTCTTGGTACGTAAATCAGTTCCTATAATAGCAGGGAGCAACGACATAACGTGCCTTAAGAAGCAAAGAGAATCACAACAATTATGACCAAACCAGATATAAAATATATTAAAACAAAGTTGAAAATATACCTTATAGATATTACTGTACCGTCCGAATATAATACAGGGAAAAATTAGCAAATATTAATTAAAACGTAACCTTAAAAAAAGGAAAAAGTACGAAAACTAAATTAAATTACGAACAGAGCTAGTTTAATAACAGTTTGAAAGAACAGATATCACTCGATTATAGAAGGCGCCTACTGAACTCATAAGGATTTAAGGTACGTTCATCAGACGTTGAAACAAAAGAATAATATTAATTTAATACACGTGTATAGTTTAAAAACTGGCAGCTACTTACACAGTTACAATAGTAATCATATGATAGGGAGGTACTCCTTTAAGGTGACAGGGCTTTAGGGCTCGGGCACAGAAATACCGAACAGTAAGCCTCGTGATAGAAATCTAATAAGTCATTTATTACAGGCTTACTTCGTAATAATGTAAGTAACAATATTTTAAAATAAAACTTTTTTCACGCGATGAAGAAAACATTCTAAATTTTAAAAAAATACGATAAACGATTATTTGACTTTCAATCCGTTTTATATACATTCCTTTCAATCTATGGTTTTCGCCACCATTCCTTATTTAGTACCTCTTGCGTTTTATTAATATTAATTATGCAAGTAATACCTTTTTATTACAATTCTCAGATATTGATATATTCAATTTGACGATACAACAGTAAAAAAAGACAATTAGGGATAATGAAAAAAATATTATTTGGATAATTAATTTCAATTTCTAAGTCATCATGTCTTTATGTGTTTATTTATATCGTTACCGTGAGCAATATTAATGAAGTTCGATTGATGAGCCGGGCTGTTTCATCATGGTTCGAAGTTCTACGCAGTAGATATCAGCTGTTATCACTTAACCGGGTCTGAGGAAGTTGTATTTATTTGTATATTAACTACATCATGGAGTATGACCATCAAACAGCTACCATCGATTCTTATGTGTAAGCTTCGCTGTAGGGCATTGCTCTGGTATTTGACCTGGAGTAAGCCATTACATAGTTCGTTTGCTATTATAGTAGAATATCCAAAAGTTATAAGATCTTATGTAAAAACGCGTAGAAGTTTAATGCTTCACTTCCTTACTCACAACCAAACCCTAAATGCACAAACTCTACGCCTAAATCATAATATGACGCTTGGTCATTTTGCAACATTCATACGGGCGTAAGGTGAAAAATGTATTCACTTTTCTGCTATACAATAGTTATTGTAATAATGTATTTATTACAAGTTCTTGTAATTTATTACAAGAACTATTTATAAATATATTACATATTTTGACTAAAGTGTAGTTTGTAGAGTTAGGAGCTTGACTCTACATGTGCATTTACAAATTTTATAACAATGCGAGCCATGTGTAATCATGGCAACATTTTACATAAAAATGTTTAATGTGACATAACAATGTCTTATACCTTTACCGACATTGGCCACACGTTCAGCACATATCGTGATGGTGTACCCAACGCTGCAGCCTCGGAGAGTCCAAACGGTCAGACAACATTCTTTATACAGCTTAGACAATGCGTGCACAAGATACTACAGCGTATTATCATCAGGCAAGACTTAAGCTTATTTGTCATCCCTGTCGTATAAAATCAGCTCGGCATTGAAGTTGTTACCTCGTGTAAAAATTTCCTACGATATGTATATAATGGGCTTAGATTAATCAGTCTAAAACTAACGAGTGTAATTTTTGGAGGTAGGTAACTACTGACACGAAGGGTGACCACGCATCGACGACTTAGCTCGGTTCTTGAGTGATTTACTCAAGATCTACTTAATTATTCTATAACATCTCCACTAACCGAACCGCTGTTCTCCCTGGTAAGCATTTATCAATGTTAGGTAGAAGGAAACTAGGAAAACTGAAGTTCTTGATCGGCTCAAATGAATATATTAATTCAATTTTCAATATTACTTATTTATTCGGAAATTAAATATACATTTTGTTTGGTAAAAAATACGTGTGTAGAGATATGAAAATATTTGACAACAGTGAATTGAAAAACGCGCGCAACCAGAAAACAGCTTTTTGAACTGCGCGCGCAGGGTAGTCAGTGTTGCCAACGCTGATAAACGTAGACAATGTTGCCGCGTAGACAATCAATATCAATGATATATTTGAAACCGTTGAAGCCACAGTTAAACTTACCTACCTACCTTCAGTTTCTCAATATATTGCAACTTTTATATAAAAATATTTGCCACCACATCCGTAAATATTACACTACATTCATATTATATAAAATGTTACTTTTCATTTCAACATTTTTTCATTCTAACTTATTTCAATAAATAATTAGCAATCAATTTATATACACCAAACAATAAAGTTTTAGTTAAAGTCGCTAGTGCACGGTAAGTCTGTCGATAGAATATTCGAGCTAGACAAAATATTCCGTTGCTGAATGTATAGCAACAGGTTAAATGTTTGATATGTCGTCGTTGGTAAATATGCTCAAGATTCACCGAGTCTGGGGGGTCTGATAAGGGTTTGAGTAACTTCCAGCAATTTGCACAGCGTCTGCGTAACGCTCAGTAAACTTGTTTACTTTGCGTTAAATATAGAACAAAAATATTTGTGATAAAATGTTTCATAACCATTAATATTTGGTTTTACAGTGACGTTTTTCTAAATAAATATTTCAGATTGGTGCTTGTTACGAACCAGATAGTTTTAGGTTAATAATGATAACTGCTTTGATGACTTTATGCTATGATTTAGCCAGTGGTCAGTCAGTTAGTATAGCCAGTCAAGTTTCCTCAAGGGAATGTTATTTTAGGCCAGCCTTTCCGAAAGCGTGCGATAACGCCCCTTGTGGGCACTGCAGGCCTGAAGAGGTAAGAGACCCAGAAAAAAATGGGGGCGTTGTGTAGTGGCTTGGGGGCTAGGACGCCTCTTAGACACCGACTGCATGTGCTCTCGATTCTGAACTACACCTTGTGAAAATCAACTAATATTAGTTAAGAAATGGGGGTGCTTAAAAATAATTTATTCTTAAAGTGGGCAGTACGCAAAATAAGTTTGGAAACCACTTTTCTAGGGGTTGGTTTATGACATATAGACAGAAGAGGTACGAGTAAAGTAGAAAGATTCACAGAAAATGGTTCATTGTTATTTAAATATCAATATTTTATTGTTTATGTTAATTTAAACACACATCAAATTAACTTAAACAATAGTTATCCCGCGGCGAATGTCCGCTGCTGATTTTCAATAGTACCTACAAGGCAAGAAAAGAAGAGTTCTACCAACATTTTAATGGATCTACACTGTAATAAATGTAAACTTTGATTAGAGAATATGTGAATTATAAGAAGAAGTGAGATGAAGAGAAAAGAAGAACAATTTTCTGATAGCTAATAAAATATATCCGATAGTACGCAAGAAGAATGGTTATAAGGAACATACGTCAATTGTTTTAGCAAATATAGGGAATATGTTTTAGTTATTGTACAGGTGTATATTTGAGTTGATCTTTGTAGACGTGATATGGGCATTTTATAATAAAAGTAAAGTATCCCCATACTTGAAATCTTTACTGTTCTGAATATAACCAATCATCTGATATGCCTTCCCAGTTACATGTTGTACATGTTTGCAAAACAATAACTTAGAATCTTGATAGACCTCAAAGCCTTCAGCTACTCTCTTAAGCGGAACTTTATTAAATTGTTATCAAAATGTAAAGGTTTCTATTGCTAACCTTTCTACCAATGCTGCATCACCCAAGACGCGGTACCAATACCCAATGGCCGTCAGTACTCTTTGCAATAGGCTCTGCCCACTGCCACTTCAGGCTCGCATGTCTTTTGGCAATGTCAGTGAACCTAGTTCTCTTGCTCATCATTTCTGATTCGATCATGCAGAGACCCTGAGCATGAGTCTTCATAGATTAATGTAATACATAATCTATATTCAATGGCAGTTTATACTGCCATGGTTACTAACATAAAAATTTGACCTACAAACGGGATATTTAAATTTTATTAGGGGTAATATCCCGGATATTACTTTTTTAATAACTATTTAATTTGTTATTGATTTTCATAGTCACTATTACTTATTATATATTGATGTATTTTTTACACTTCTGTGATTGGACATATTAATAACCACAATTATTTTATCTGATTTTACATAAATAGTCATATTATTGACTGTGGATTTTAAATTTTTGTAAACAATTCTTAATGACGTGTAAAGGGATAAGACTTTTTAGGATAAGACCCCCCGGTAGATTTACAAACAGTTAGACAGTTTAAATTGTCATTCAGTAAGTGTACAAAATTGAATAAAATATTTAGACTTTTAACTTTGACTTTGTCGCACAGACCGAGCATGGAATTCCTTACCAGCTCACATATTCCCTCTTTCATACAACCCGACTTCCTTTTTAAGTGGCTTGAAAAGGTTATTTTGGGAAAGCAAGTATGTCGAATGCTGCACAAGCTATCTTCCCATATGTACTCCGTAGAAGATGTATCACTGATGCGAGGATTTGGGTGAAATAAAAAGCGATAACTGTTTTTTTTTTAATCTCAGTATAGCGAGCGTTCGGTTAACTCGGCACTGGAAAACTTGAAACTTTAAATAACTACCCATACGCCATATAATTTTACTAACCGAACGCATGATTACCACTGGACAAAGATAATACCACAACAAAATACACAATTGCCACGGAGCTACTCTCAGGATTTTATACAGGTATTCTTAAATTTCTTATCTATTATATTTAAAAGCAATCTCCAAGAGCCTGATGTAATTAATTATGCATTTGATATGAATAATTTTATTGCCGTTCATGCAAAGCTAGGCGCTTTGGAGTTTGATATCATGAATGTACTTAATTAATTGCTATAATATAATTATTTATTTTATAGGGCAGCATCGTCGTTAACACTCCTGCTGCTTACCATCACGTCAGTCCAAAAAAGTCTCATTATGAGGTGTACCGCGGTGTATTGAACACAACAGACATGATGTTATGTTGTATATATAATACCTACCAATAGCTTTAAGTAATTCCTCGATCTGAACACTTTCTATAAAGTTCAATATTTTTCCAGCTACAAGTATTTTAATTCCTTTGGGTCAATTATATGCCCCCCAGGTGAAGATTTGGTTTATGGATTAGGAGTCCAAAGTTACAAAGGAGGTAAATTGGGGATTCACGCTCCTCTTCACAATACCTACAAACCTCAGAATCGCTTAATCTCATATTTAATAAGTATCCGTTTAATTTGTAGTGTCATGTCTAAGTTATAATCAGTGCACCCATATTGTAATATAAAATAAATCCGAAAATCCGCGTCACGATACAGGCTTTACCAGAGCTTTGGCTTTGTCATTGTATATTGCAACACTGGACATGAAGGCCCTTTAATTGAAACTTATATCATTGAAGTATTCAACTGACACACATGACACACACATCTATGTGTGTCAATCCGTTCTTACTATTAAATTCTCTACGGCTATATCTATGCAAGAATATTACCCAAGGAGTAATTACTCTGTGATATTGCCACCACACGCCACGCATTAATTCCTGACTTTACCTAGTTTATAGTACATACAGTATTAATTTAAAATTGTTTTAGTGTATTACGTTATTTCCTTTGCAGGTGTTAAATTAATCCTTGAATAGTAGTTATTAATGTAATGTTTGTTTACGCAGAGTGGAATATAATCTACGTTTTAGTTGTTTACGACTATTAAGATAGTCGTTACAATTGAAGTTATCTGTAATAATATTTGTATCCTATACAAATGGAGTGTGCAAGCTTATAGGAAGATTAGCGTGAGAATACTTCAGTTACAGTTTACAACATTTTATTGTACCAGTATATCAGATGTATTAATCGTAAAATTGTTTGTTTTTTTTCGTAATAGGTACTAAACGGCAATTTCATTTAACCATTTAACTTTAACCTCTAATATAAGAAAGGTTATTTCTTTGCAGCCTTATGCAAAATTCGAAAAATTTGCGTATCACTGAAGAAACGGATTTGGGCAACACAGGACCTTTGTGAGAACCGTATTTGTTTGAAATGCTGTTTCACGAAGCTAGAAATATGGGGAATACTTGGGACGTACTTGTGCTATAACGGTCAGATATAATGAGAAACATGAAACGCAGAACATATTCCTCATAAAAAAGCAGTATCTGTGCTATATCTTGGTTTCGCTTCAATGCCTCACTGCACTCAGAACATTATCCTTAAAGCCCCTCGCTGCGCTATCGTTAACTCCCTAAGTTAACGATAGAGACCTTCATAACGCTTACAATTTAGGTCTGATCCTGTGACATAAGACATATCTTCATACCCTTGGTATACAGGACTACTGGAAAATTGACGTATGTCTGTTAGGACGTAATTGAGGAGGTCAAAAGCAAAAGATTTTGTCATATAATGTTGTGCCTTAGACTTAAAGATTTCTGGGTTATTTGTGATTTTGTATATTTTTACTTATAAAATGGAAAATTTGTTTTGAATACTAAATTTACTTCAAATATTTACAACTGAAAACAATGTTAAATTAATTAATTAAATTGAAATTGAAAATTTGGCCAGACACTACAGCACTTTTGCGAATTAGAAAAGGATTTTGAATTTCATGTTCTGACAACAACTTATAAAAATAATTACAAAAATATTGTTTAATATTTTTTTAAACATTAAATGTGTCAAACAAATGTAGCTTAAAGCTAACAAATATTGTCACTTTCAAGGGCGACATAGTGATACAAGTTGACTTCGAGTCTATCGTTCTAATGCCGAAAGGAAAATGTTTCGTCATTTTCCATTTATTATTTTAAAAAATATAATAACTATATGGCTAAATTTATTGCTTTTGATCTTATCTATAACATCCGTAGATATACGACTGTCCTCGGACATATGACGTATTTATGTCGCATGCTATATATGTTATCTTTCCATATAGTCCATATACCTTCTAGTATTTACTTTTATAACAAAACCACATACTATAATCATTTTTAATCTAAAAACTGTTAAGACTTAAAACTATTGTGTGAGATAGACAAACATTACATATTATGTAATATGTTCACACAAAATATTAATATTCTCACTAATAGATTAACAATATTAAAACTAGTCTGATATTATTGTAAATATGGTGGCGCCAAAACTAAAGTAGCGCGAATTAAACAATTATCTATTCTTTGATTAGAGTTATACTGTGCATTGTGATGTGCTAAAGACTAAGATATAAAGTTAAATCAGCACTAAATATATCTGATGATAATGTGTATGGATGGGCTGATTCTACCATAGTTCTTGCGTGGTTACAGAGACATCCTTATTTTCGGAAAACTTTTATAAGAAATCGTATATCGGAAATTTCGAATATTACTCGACAGTACAAAAGAAAACTCGGCGGATTGTGCTTCCTGTGCTTTCTTCGTCACAGTTATCTGATTATGAACTATGGTGGAAAGGGCCACAATGGTTACAGACAAATGCCGAAATTAATGTAGTCAATGAAATTTAAGATAACGATTTAGAAATGAAATTAGTAACATTTGTTTATAACTTAAATAAATAAGCGAAGAGAACATTATACATAAATATTACAATTAAATGAAATTGAAAAGAGTCTTAGCTTACTGTTACGTGTTAGAAATAAATATACTATTAACAATGTATAAGTAAATAATCAAATTTCAAATTATTTTACTAATGATGAAATAAGAGATTCTATGAATTGCTTTATTGAAATATCGCAACATGTTTATTTTCCAGAAGAGAAAGAGATGTAGTTAAAAGGTAAAAGGGTCTCCAAGAAAAGTTCTTTATAATTCTTACGACTGTTTCTTGATGAAAATCAGATTGTTCGCTCGAGCGCCCTGGAGAATCTAAGAGACAGCGGGACACCTCCCCCGGAGGTGATGCCTGTCGATTAGAACTCCTCCAGAGGCGAATCGCCCCTTAAGGCTTGAGGACTCTCCAAGGTTCTCGCCTCCTTAAAACCCCGGTAACGCTGTAAAGGCCATCTGCGGCCAACAGTATTAGTGAGTACAAAAAAAAATTACTTAAGTTTCTCGCAATTACGATATTACATAATGATAAATATTAACACAGATTATTTTGTTACTAAGTAAACATACCAAGGTTATTATATAAATGTGTTTTGTAAAGTCTTCTTCAAACTTAAAGATACTGTGCTGATATTACTGCACACAAAGTGCAGTTTGTTACATGTAATTTTTATTACATAATTTTTTTATTACATAAATTTAATTATACCTTTTTTTTTTAAATACATAGTTTAATAATCTCCATAAATTATGGGGATCAGCAAACATAGTGTTTAGCTCATAAATAGCTTTGGAACACAGCAGTGATTGCATTTTCTTATATCATTAATATTTTTGCTTATTGAGATAAGGAAACGCAATCATTTCTTATTCATACGTTCGCCTAATCAGTGCATACCCGATCGCGGACTGTGAAACTAAGATACTTAATATTATATTAATTAATATTAATGCAATACGGCCGCGTTATAAGGAGTCATTACTAAGGTTAGTTGTCAAAACTATGAAAATGAATATTTAGATATTTTATTTGAATTCGGAAAAATACACATACGTAGCTTTTGCTTCAGAATTATCAAATAAAAAAAAAATATTTCTTACGGAAAATTCATTCATATTCTGAGTATCTACAATAACGTATGGATGAGAAACTTTTTCAAATTTATTTGCAATCAATAAATGTAATAATTTAAATAAAGAAAAGTTATTTTTAACATTATTTAATACCAATCGTATTAAATAATGCTAAAAATAAAAATAAACTAAACGATATCAAATTGATATAACAGTTTTGTAATTTTATTCTTTTAGTTGCTAATTATTTCTATAATTACTGGAGAGAACAATTTTGATATGTTTTATTTTATTAAGGTTACAATTAAAGATAATAAAGTAAATTTATTAATTACAAGTTAACGATAATTAACATATAATTAGCAAATTGATATTACTAAATATATGTTTTCTATATTGTATATTTTTTGTAAAGATGTGCCGGCGATTTCGTTGGCGTGGATTTTGGAAAATAACATATCGTACGCAGGATCCCACATAGGTTACATGATTTTACCTGAGTATTTATTTGTCTTAGGATTTTAATAATGTTTAGAACAAATTTGATTCCCAAAATAGTTTGAAGTGAATCAACCTTAAAAGATAGATATATGCTAAGTGCATAATCCGATGAAAAGTGAACCACAGTGATTGAAAGTAGTAGTAATATACGAAGATACACACAATTTAATAAAATATAGAGAATGTACAAGGTACTACTTATATCTAAAGAAATTTCTTGCGGTATAATTGTACAAAGAGCTCTAAAGACAAATGTTAGTTCATTTAACTAAGAGATGTTCGCGATTATTACATAAACCCCAGTTACTTTTTTGAAAGAAGTCTCATTCTTTGAAAACACTCGCTGAATGACCTACGTGCACTGGCTAAGAGATGGGCGAGTGTGCGGCTAACCCAGTAACTAATCATATATTAGCTCTGGGAATAGCCACCTGGATCCTTCCAAATCAGTACCATCAGTCCACCCACAATAGGATACACACCTAAACAACGTAATCCAATAGGCAAAAACAGCCTTATCTTATCTTATCTTGATGTAGGGCCAGGATTATTTACTCCCGGAGCACGTCGACCTAATGGGATCTTTTGTGCTTCCCTAATCCTACTGACCGCTGTCCTGGAATACCTCCAAGATGTACTTACTCAGTACACCCGGAGACAGCAGCGTTATATCTTCAGGACTGGGATAGCCCAGTCCAAAGAGACCCATTCTTTTCCTAGCAAGAGCATCACAATTACATAGGATGTGTTCCATTCCATTTGTTCGGTGTGCTCCCCACAGGCCCTACATAGAGGCGATCCAACAAGTTTCATCTTGAACAACATGCTATTGGTGCAAAAACACCCTTAAGACTATATCAGTCCAACGCAGTCAAGTCAACATGGGGTAAAAGCCCAAAAATATATACATATAACTTTTCATCAATTATGAACGTTACAAAGAAATAACGTTAAAATTACATGCTACATCGTAAAAAATCAAAGGCCAATTCTTCGTGAGTTAACACTAGATATACCAGCGATTTGAATATAATATCAACAAAAAAAATTATATTTGTTACTAATGTATATAAAATAACATTACATAGTTTATAAAACGTACTCTCTAATTATAGCTACAAAAGTCATAACATTATTTCTGAAAAAAAAATGTGTAATATAGTAGGAATTTTGAATTGAAATTGCACGACCAGTCTAAATGACTGGTCTGGTAAATCTAGTGTTAAATAAAAAAACATTCTCGAGTAGATAAGATAGAAAAGATCAAGTATAATTGTATCATGTATCTATATTTATATTATCTAAATTATTGTTAGTGTTTACCTTTTAAACCTCTCATGCCTTTGTGAATCATGGTGTGACCTAATTGTTAAATTGGTTGGTGAAATTCTCCTATTTCTTATTGCGTGTATTATGCAAGTCATTTGCAATAAATCTGAATTATATAATTTATGTTCTTGACTATATGAAATTAGTTAATTCAGTTAATTATTAACTGAAATAGTGCACAATATTGACATTTGTGATAATAAGACGTCACTTCTTGCTTATCAACTTATATCAGAGTGTGAACATGTAACTATCATTAATAGTGTCAAGGTATTATAATTAATAAACTATATAACTTTGGCTATATTCTTACATGACGATTTCAACTAGTTATATTATTAACTGAATTGGGATGTCTGTGAATACACAGCAGCTTTGTTCCAGATAGAAAAATAGCCTTACACTTCCTTTTAAACACTAAGATAATTTAGATAATTAAATATTTATAATGGTTATAATGAAACTTACATAAAAATAATTTAGAACTAAGGAATATATACAGAATGATTAACAAACAATTAATCCTAAACAAACATTTTTAAAAATTATAAGTTAAAAAATATATCAGCCCCAGGGCTGCCGTCAGGAATGGTGCCTAAAAGGCTAGCAGCATTGCCACGTTGGATGGCAAGGCTGATCCGTTGACCAAGATAGCTGCCAGCCTTTCGGTCACCAGACACCTCGGTGAGTCTCTTGGATATTTCTTTAAAAAAGGAACGAGCACTTGATATAATTATTCTTGATCTATCCAGGGGTAACGTTCGTCAATATTTTAAGGCGATACATTACTACTCGATTGTATTTTACAAGTTACCTATTCATCTTCATTAATTCATTTCATTATAAAATAATATTATTTCGATACACTTACACTTTATCAGCGGTACGAATTTTAATTGTATTATCTTACGAACGGTCGTATTCAGATAAAAAAAAATTAAGTAAATTTTGTGAGTCATGGGGTTTTTTCTTTGTGCTCCTGTCTTTACCGTATGGCAGAACTATCAATCAGTTCAAGAGTGTCTGTTGCTGAAGAAACATAGAAGCTAGCTAAAGAAAATTGAAACGTGTTTATTGTGAATATATGTCTCTCTTATTAGTTACATTTGGAATAACGACGAGCAAAAGTCAAAATAAGTACGGCATATTTTTATGAAGAACTTGAGGAATATTCGTAGTTTTTCTAAGACTTGCGTTAACTTTAAGGAGCAGTTGAAGATTCCACGCGTGAAACATTTCATTTGGATTAAGACCAAACCTTTATGGTATAGCTCGTACTATGGCTTCTAACATACTAATTTAACGTAAACGTACTTATATATAAACAATTGAACAGCCTTAAAACCTCCGGAAATGCATATCAACCATTTCAAATGAAGAATAACCTGCACCCTGTTATTAATACCTTACGGTTTGAATTTGCAGATAGTCCTCATCATGGTTATGAAAGAGATTGTCAATGGACACAGCAAGGAGAAGATACCAGCTTGTACACTTGACCAGGCCATGCTTCTAACTGGTAAGCTACATTTTTTATCTTTAGTGTTGAACGGTTTGAGTTGTTGAACTGTGATACAGGAAGCTCCCGGGAGTCTAGAGACTATTAAATTTAATTGTGTCTGGATTGTACGGTTTGAAAGGCTTATGAACTACCAAGGCAAGGCATTTAATCAATTGAATTCAAATAATTAAGGACTTACATCATGAATACTTGAAATCAAAGTGAGAAGTTAGTTCGCGAATCGCGATACTTTCTGACGATCATTATTGGATCGTCAGTATGTATATTAAATTTTTTTTTTATGTTATCCTACGGGAAATTATTTTTACCGGGATGATTTATATCTTAGATAATATCCTGGTATACAGCTACATCCACAAAAGATCAAGTAGCAATTCAGACCAGATTCATTAGTGATGCTTGTTTCGTAAAAAAGAAAAATTGCTGAGTGTTCGTCTAAAAAATATAACATCTGCCAATTAACTCTCATTGGCGTTAGGGTGAAGTACCACTAGAAGTCTAAAGCTATACTATCGTACCAAACAATAAAGTCAAAGTCAAAATACATTACATACTCTTTTTAAACTCTAGATTAAAGATCATAATTATTATACTGTATTAAGTTATTAGCTTATTATTAATAGATAATAATAGTTTTTTTATTCTTTATTTACAAATTAAAATAATTTACAATAATTTATTTTATCAAATGTAACTAAATCTTAATTAGTAGGCAAGAATGAGGTAGGTTTTTAAAGGAAGGGACTTTTCGGTCAGTTGTGCACATTTTTTAGCAATTTCAGATTTTAGGCGAGCTATAATGTTCTGTACCAAAACTATGTTTTAAACGAATATCTTCAGACTCTTAATTCCCTTTCGGGGCCGTTCTTGACACAGTATATTGCATTACATACTCTTATGAAAGTCAAGATTGGAGAATATAATTTTAATACTAAAAAGTATTGAGTTATAAATTTAATTTTAATAATAATAGTCAAAATTAAACAATTACAAAACTTCTTACGTGACCACTAGTTTTTATTTTATATATATATATATATGTGTATACACAAATTATGTAGTACGAATATTTGATTACGAGTGAACGATGTTTGTATATTTGTTTCGCATATTTCTGTAATGTAATGATACGCCATTCTCCGTTGTCTATTATGGGGAATATTATTGGAGATTATTTTAATTTCTTAGCTAATATTTGGATGTGCGGTTCCTTATCAAAATAACAATTTAATTCTTGTCCCAAAAGTTTAGTTAGAGTTATTTTTAATTTAGATAAAAGTAAAAAAACATATGAAACATATACAGCATGAAAAATGTACAGTTGAACAGGGAAATAGTTAAATTAGGTCTTATTGATAGACATCAATTACTAGACAGACTAGACACTTATTACTAGACAGTAATAGCCAGTATAGCGATTATAGACCAGTATGAGATTTTTGATGTGTGCAATATAAGGCATATAATAAGTATTAATAACGCTTACATTTATTATCTAGACCAAATTAAGATTTTGTATTATGCATACAAGACAACGGAGAATGGCATATCATTATAGTCTTGTGTTAAAATAATAAAGTCAAACTTTTTTAGTTTCTCATGTCTATGAATTTGTCTGTGGTTTATTCGTGATTTTCAAAGCAAATTTATATTTTGTACAATAAAAAATCGTTAAAATATATTTCTTTGTTATTCTACTAACACCGTAAAGTAAGACCGTAACCACAGAGACACTTATGACTATGAAAACAATGTCAAATTTAAGCAAATGCTATGACTATGACAGTTAGAAAATACGGGGCCAGATACTAATCTACGTTCTAACTTTTTTGCTGTGAATTCCTTGTAAAGACGTGTTTATTCACCTATTAATTAGAACAAAGCAACAAGGACGCTGTAAGTAAAATTATCATTTCACTCTAATTCTGTTTAGTACCGTCTTCTATATGGCACGAAGGGAACCTACTCAGAGCACTGAAAAGTCAAATGCCTATATGCCACTAATTTTTCTGTGATTCTGAGTCATTGGAAAAACTAATTACGTGTAATATTTGGATACTGCTCTGATAAAATAGTTATTGTTTAAGCTAAAAATAATCACTATAACCTTGGGGAATCCGACAATTGCATTATCGCCTCAAATATATGTAATATTTCAATAACAGAGCATCACCTGAATAGTTGAATTTTATGAAATTTTTTCCATAAGCGACAGGGTTGATACATAATCGTATTACGTAGTTTGTATACCCGTGTAGCTCTTAATAGAACTAATACTATCTACACGTTATAATAAATATAAACAGCATTGACATGAGCTTTTTAACATTTCCTCACAGCAAAAGCGCAACAGTGCTATTAAGACAGACACGAAATAGCAATGAAACAGCGAACTATTATGGTCAAAAAGGGAAGGCCTAAATACCTACCCCGATACGTTTACCACCTAGTATATAATTTTTACAGTTATGTGATTTGTACTTGCCAAAGAATTATTGCTGTTTTATGTATATTTGGGTAAGTCTTGATTATAATGGTATATTTAAGGCTTCCCTCTAAATAGATTCATTAGATTTCTCTATAATATTCTGTAACAAGAAAGACATCTAGATACAAAAAAGCTTCTCACTATGTGTAAATGAAATATATTATAATTATTACTATCTCCTTCAGTACCAATAATCTAGGCAAATCATCTTCAATGTAACTCAGTTAGAGTAATCAAATTATAATTAAATTGTGAGTCAAGAAATAACCTATAATAATGATAAAAGGGACATGCATACACTAAGCCAGCTGCATTTAAATAAAGTGGGGCAAATTATTATCAATGCATTCATTGTATTCGATTAGAATTACAGGATGCTATAATTTTATGACCAAGTATGTTCTCGGTAAACAATCGGTCGACAATTTAAAAAAACATTTATTCCCGAATAGACGTTTAATTTTTTTTATTTGGTGCACCAGCGATTGTTACAATTATACAAAATCGATGAAAAAATAAATGAAATCTGACAGCTAAAGGTAAACACTGCATGCTTGGAGTTTCATGATCTGCTACTATTAAGGTTGATAATTAAATTGACAGTAAAACTCATGCCGTATATGCTAGATATAATCATTAGAAAAATTGTGTTCTACGACATCTTTTTCATCTCTCGTCATCAACATCATTCGTCTTTATCTTTATTATAATTTTAATCTTAATATTTTTTGTGGAGTATCAGCCCACTGCCAAATACTACCAAGTTGTCGGAGTCGTCGATAACTTTACATTAGGAAAATATGTCACATTATGAATCAGGTAGAAAACCCGCCAAATAACCGCGCCCCAAACGCAGTGCAGGTCGAAAAGATCACCCAATCGCGTATATTAATCACATTGCCCTCTCGCGAAACATAAACAATTCAGTCATCATGCCGTTATCGCAAAATCACTAGGTTTGTATTACCACAAGCCCCTACATGTCTTGCTGTCATCTATACGTGATAAAAAAATAATAGGAGGGTTTAAGAAATTTTTGAGACGAAAATTAAATAAGAATTTTACTAAAGCCATTTATTTTATGGCTTTGCTTACAATGCGATAAATTTTGACATATTTCATACGTATATTATGTCAAAATTAAATGCCTCGTATCAATCTGTAGATATTATATTATAACCCAACATATCGTACTTTTAGTATCATAATAATAAGTGCCTTTATCATGCGATACTTCTAAACCGTAATCCCACAATGACACAACTAATATACAACTCCTCATTAACATAAGTAAAAGTAAATAAACAATTCGTTGTAAGGTAGTATGGGTAATTGTATGTGGTTTCGTTATAAAGACTAGAACAAATAATGATAAGCAGACACAAGTATATGGGAAATTCCACTTTCTTATTAGTATAGAAAATTGTAATATCATATTATTATGGTATTTGCATTGGCGAAAAAAACGTAAACGTCGACGATTTAGTCTGACTATACCTATTGTGTCCTATCAATTTAAATGAAAATTTAATATCAACTGAACAGGATACCATCAAATGGAGGTTAACAAAAGTGACTAAGGAAACCATTCCAATCCTAGATTCAGGTTCAAAAAATAAATATCTAACACCTGATTTCCCACGAAGGTTGCAATTTCATTAGATATTAGTCAATTGAAGACAATTAAGAGCCATTGAATAATAATAACTTAATTTTATTTTTAAAAGTGGGGATAAAATAAAAATTTCGTAATTTTAATACTCTACGTAACAATTTATTTATCTATAATGATAATCTTCCTATCACTAATTATTGCTCAATCGACCTCCAATCAAGTAGACACTCGAAATTTTATCAATAATTAGAAATTAATAATAACATTAATTGATTAATTGTATAGGTCTAAAGATTTTATCGAATCTTTTTAAAGAACTCTTGATGCGAAAAATAAAGAAGAGACCACTGTCCCTTGACAACACGAAGGGCACACCTTTTTGGAGTGCCTGGTATGTGTAAGCGAATGCCGCTATGTACGGCGATCCACGGTGGTTTTCTGTCACTATCAATGAATAAGAGCTATGGTAGTAAGAGGGTATGGGAGGCTGTTGCCTCTTTCTACAATACCGATATCTCGCAGAAGGAGGCAGTGGATCGGGAGTGGTAGGACGATCCATAAGCCGCTCCTCTCCGGTGTAAACGATGAACATTTATGAATAAATATTACATTTATTAATTAATATTTTCTAATCAGTAGTGAGCTTTCTGAAATTTTGGTACGTCCTTTTCTTAAGTGTTACGTAACAAGAGCTTTTCTTCCCGAATAGAACAATATTTAACATACAAATGTTTACGAGTTTGTTATAAATAAATAGTTTTAGGAAAATGCCTAACCTATGTTTAAAAAAAACTTTGATTAATGAACTGTACTCTCACTACATATAGCCTCCTTACATTCAAAATTTGCGTCTTCGTAAGAAGCATCCGTTGAATAACTAATAGTTTCCTTATACGATGGTAATAACCATAGCATCTTTCTTATTTATATTTTTTACTCATATTTAGAAAAAAGCAGAATTCCAATGGAGACGGACACTTAACATACACCATTATAAATACAAATATTAGCCTTTACTTACAGGTTTCGGACTATACAATGTGCTCCACATGCTTATGTGTGGGGTGATCCTCATGGGGGTGATAATGCAGAGCCTAGCACTTGGTTACGTGATGCCTGCAGCGCAGTGTGATCTGTCTCTGACTCTGCAACACCGCGGATGGCTTGCTGCTATACCGTTCTTAGGTATGAGTTCTGTTCTATCTGAGAATTCATTAGTACAATTTCCAAATATAATTATTAACACAAGTCATTCAACTATACGGAATTTTTACGTCTTTTCCAGCTATTATATTGACATCGTACTTCTGGGGCTATCTAGCAGACACGCAGGGTCGGCGTCCAGTGATGCTTTTCTCTATGCTGCTGTCAGCGGTTTTCTCAATCATGGCCAGTTTTTCACCTAACTTGACCACCTTTGCTGTGCTACAATTTATATCATCCATATTGTAAGTAATTCAATTCCTGTTGAGAATTTGTTCAAAATTTAAAGGATTTGTATAAGTTGCCGCCATATTTAATCGCCTCTGTGGTCTAATGGTTAAGACCACCTCAAATCTGAAGATCCGCGATTAATTCCCAAGAAGCGCCAAAAGTTTTCTGCTGGGTTTGATTTATGGTAGGGTTTTTTCTTAATTCTCCTGGCTAGCTACTACCATCTAAGTCACTTAACAATATTATTAACGTCATTGTAGTGTTCCGGCAGTCTCAATTAAGATTTCCAGCTCCATTGTCGTTGAGGAATCCGAGTGTAAGGCTAAATACCCGTTTTATTAAAAGAATAAAACTACTGGGATCATAAATTGCGACTTTTAATTGTCATTTCAATACTTAAACATGGTCACTATTCCAGATTCTAGGCTTAATTGTGTTTTTTATAAAGAAATAACACTTTTATTTTTCATTCATAGCATGTCGGGACCATCAGCTGTGGTGTACACTTATCTCGGAGAATTCAACAACTTACGCCACAGGGACAAAATGGTGGCATTCGGATCTTCTTTCGTTGGAATTGGCACAGTTGTTTTACCAGGTAAATATGCGCATAATTTAAAAATACGATGCTTCTTTGAGTATTTCTACTCTTTATTTTGATCCTCAGTGCAGTCAAGCGACGGAGTCTGTATAATGCTTATTTTTTCAGCAATCTGTTGGCTGATTCTCCCTCTGAACTTCTACACCCCACTCCCGATATTGTCCATCGCGTATCGTCCCTGGCGTCTCCTAGTAGTTGCGTGTGCGGTGCCCTATACTCTAGGTGCTGTACTGCTTATCTTCGCTCCTGAAAGCCCCAAATTCCTCAACGTAGTTGGCCGCCAAGACGAGTGCCTTGAAGTAGTGAAAAAAATATATTCTGTTAATCAGAGGATGCCCAAAGATAGTTTTCTTGTAAGTTTAACACTGGTCTTGAATTTATTATGAGTATATCATTTATTATATGTATATTATTACTTAGGCTTGCATAGTATGGTATGTTAAGTAACATAATTAATGAGGAGGTAATTAAAAAAAACGCTTCTATGAATGTAATATTTTTAGAGAGAAATTATTTTCAGGTAAGGTCCTTGATTGTTGAGAACCAAATTGGCAAGCAAGAAGAATCTAACAACCGTATCAGAACAGTGCTAAAGTCGATGCGCTCGCAAACTGTGCCGCTGTTCCGGCGCCCGCTTCTTCCCTGGACCTGTCTCACTTGCTTTGTGCAATTCGGTATATTTGCCACGTGAGTAAAAAGATGGTAGATGCTTATGATTGTAAACGTTGTTGCAAACAAAGCGGTCGCTTATATTACTATAGAAATTGAACTCACTTGATGGTAATTGTTAATTGCCGCTGATATACATTAACAACGCCAAGTTGTAGCCGGTAAAATGGAGCTCTATGTACAAAGTATAATTTTATCAATTGCATTTGTGATGTCTACTGTACATTAAGTATAAACGACTATTTTCAGAACTAACGGCTTCAACGTCTGGTTCCCTACAATTCTAAACTCGCTGGCTAACCACAATGGTGAAGAATCCAGGATTTGCGATATTTTAGACAAAGTAAAGCAACATGACAACGGCACTATTGTGAGTATTAAGCAGATAATATATTTTTTAGTAACATATATCCTAATTCTACTAAAAATACAGCTAATCGCATTTTATAATTTAAATTATTATAACGTGGCTTATAATGTCTACACACTTCATTGTTCTGGACTACTTTTGACTTATTCATAAATCCTCTTTTCAGACAGAATGCATTGATACCATGAACACGGAGACCTTTGAGCGTTCCATCTACATTGGCCTTGTGTTCTGCTCCATGTATATCCTTGTGGGATTCCTTGTCGACTTCCTGGGCAAAAAGCTTATCCTGTTCGTGATCCTGTTGGTCACTGGGTGGTGTGGCATCGGCGCACACTTAGTCACCAACTCTCAGATCGGAGTTGTTATGTTCGCTATCTTTCAAATGAGTGGATCTTGTATAGGACTAATGACAGCGGTTGCTGTAGAAATTTTTCCAACAAAATATAGGTGAGCGATCTAAATTTACAATCATTTGAATATAGTAGTATTAAATTTAATGCTTTAAATACAATAAGACAATAATAGACATTTATATAACGTTTCATAATGATTAGATGTTTAATAAATGTTTCCAGGGCGATGGCGGTGTGCTTGTCGATGATGATGGGTCGCGTGGGCTCTATGGTGGGCTCTAACCTAATCGGCGTGTTCCTGCAGACGAACTGTGGCGCCAGTTTCTATTTGTTTGGTGGAATCATCATTGGTTAGTGGGAATTCAATATGGAAACATACTATTGTAAATTAAAAAAAGTGCTTATTTTCATTATTTTGTAATTTTTCAGTGAATGCCTTATTCTGTCTGACACTACCAGGCAAACAGAAAACCAAGATAACAACCAAAGAGGAAACAGTGGAACCCACGCAGAACGAGACCCATGAACCGGTATGAACCGCTTCAACTTATCGCTGAAATTACTGCAAAGATAGAAGGAACTCCGGGAGACGTAGAAGAGACATTATCTCATAATAATAAGAGAAAATATAAAATTGTTGGATTTGAATTAAGCAGAAACAGTATTGATAAGTATCTGAAAATTAATTTAAAGAATGAACCAGATGTAGGTATTTAGTTGAAAAAGGGTTGACTAACCCTTTTTCACCTAAATACCTATTTCTTTCCCTGTATTGAGCACAACATACGAGTATTGAGCACAACATAAAGTATTGAGCACAACATACGAGTTCATTATATTATACACAATTTAGACAAACCTTTGTTTACATGTGAGTAGACATATAATGAAGAGAAAGATATATTTGACAAGGAAAGTTATGAGTAGGAATGTGGATGTTTATTTAAGCAAAAGAAAGAATAGCAGAGCATTATTAGATTATATAATTAGAGTAAAATGGATGAGGAAGACATCGTTCCGAATCTCAAATCAAATTAAGAACAGAACTGGGGTGTTTTGGATCTCATTGATAAGAAGCCGGATCAACTTCTTATCAATGAGATCCAAAACACCCCAAGCTTAGACCCCGGAAGCTTAGATCAACTAAAGAAATATAAGTTGTATTTGCACAGGGCAAAAAATGGACTTACCCAATATATGAAATCAAATCGTGAGAGTGAAATATTGCTTTGAGGAGAATATCATTGTCGATGTTAATGGGGTGGTACGATGGGTCTCAGATTAATCGTATCATGTAACATTTAACTTGGTTTCAATAAAGCTTAATTTTTAAGGGATGTGTTGCAATTAACGTTGGGCCAGCTGTATATTTGATGATAAATTCCAAATTGTGTTCTGTTTTGCAATTTGTGCCTATTTTTGTGGGATATTTCACTCGCTTACGCTTTACCTATAGTAAGTAGTTATTATAGGTAATTTACATATACTTAAGTTTATAAGTATTATACATATACTTAAGTTTATTAGTTTCTTTTATGTATCGTATCCTCTATGTAATGAAATATTTATTAAATGATCAAAGAGTTAGAAAAGAAAATAAAGTGATAAATTACAAAAATCGGTAAAATGATGGTAGCCCAATTATCACAATAAAAATGTAATCAAAATACAACTATTATCGATTGCATTACCATCATATCGACTTTCCCGTGCAACAATTATGAGCTCAAGGTATGAAAAATGACCATTTGCAGTTTCGATAGATTCTTTAAAATTGAAATTTAAAAGCTTTGTTGAGGTATTACTACCACAATAAAATGTTATGATACCAATTTAAACGGTCACTTTGTTACTAAATTACATTATGTAATTTCATGATTTAAAAAAATATCATATTAATTTAATGATAATGAGTTAGCGTTGTTTTATTTATTGCTTACTTGAAACCTTACCTATTACTTTTCTGTTCTTCTGTTGTATCCTTTTTAATTATCTTTGTGTGTACATAAATTATTAATAAAAAAATTTACTATATTTCAAATACATTATGTATTATAATAAATTAATAATATTATAAAAATCGTAGATATAATAATACCGTAAGCATGTACGTTTTTTTTAACTGGGTTCTGGGGAATCATCGATGACCTAGAGAAAATTTTATAAACTGCAAAACATAAAAACCTTTATACAATATAAGTATAATGTTCACTTTAGCGCTAAACCAACTCAGTTGGTACCACCACCGCCCACCGGTTATATCGATACCATATCAGTGGTTTCAGCGCTTTTTTCTATTTATTTGAGTTAAAAACAGTGTATACTATAAACTATTGGGTTTAAATCAACTGCACCATCCACATAAAATAATTACACATAAATCATTACCCACAACAGTATTTAAAATTAAATAAAAGTAATACCTTGTTATAACGGCTACACACATAATTAATTATAGATTTTTAATGACAATCTTGTTACTTATGACAAAAATACAATTAATTAAGTTTAAGTTTTTTACAAGAGTGGAGAAATATCAATTGACATAAGTCAACACAGTAATTTATATAATAGTCCCCAAATTGACCATAATTTAAAACAAATAAATCTTGTATAGATTTATATAAAATAAACACTGCGCAATACGATGTTCATATTTCAAAACAGTACTTCTGAACAAAATTAGTCTAATTATTTTTATACGTCGCATAGTACGTCCTTGGTAAGGGGTTTCTGAAAACAGCCTACTCTACAATTTTAGTGTCATACCATTTTAAAATGAAGAGAAATTCTCACTGGTCACATCAATACACTTTTTCAATGGGTTCTGTGTGTCCAATTCGAAAAATAAAACACGCAAACTAAGCATCGCATTTTGAAGGTTTTTGAAACAAATTCAGTAATTATCTTAATTGGATAGTGTCCTTAACAACTGTAATTAATTTATATTCTATTTGCGTAAATTTCTCATACCTAACCCTTTCGGAAGCACCTCCGCGTGTTATCTACACTTCCAACGTTCTTTTTAAACTGGAAATGCCCAAGTACCTGAAACAGATTCCTGTATCTTGCATGAATTCCGCCTCCATGCTCCTGCTCATCGTACGGGGTTTGTCTCACAGTCCTTTACCCTTACAACAATCCGCCTATTGATTACATTACCTTCTCATATTTGACAAGAAGTTAATGAGTTCTAATTATTAACAATGATTCGTGATTATTATTTAAAGCCCGACAATTTCTTTTAATCCTATCTATTATATAATCTATTATTTATTTAATCTTATGTATTTATATTGTATTATGTATCATTTAGTTATAGGCACATAGGTAATTTTCAGTGTATTTAGTGCGAACCAGTGAAATGTTTTCGGGCGAGCCCGGGTCGTCGCCGACATACGCTATGGCAGTCATCCCGGAGATTGTTTAGTGGGTAGTGGGGGAATCACCCTACTACGAGTCCCACATACAATTGGTACCGTACTGTAGGGATGATGAACGTACTGTAGGGATAGGGGATAGTGAATATAGGGATAGTGTAGGGGGACCTCTCTGACCAAACAAAAAAAGGGGTGTTGGTACCGCAGGAACATAATACTAGTGGTTATTCCGTCTGTTGCGTCTTTGTGTAGAATAAGATATTTTACGTACGCTTAATGTGCAAGTACATTAACAATTTATAGCCCACGAATGGTGTTGTACCCAGACGCCTACTCCGATTCTGAATTCCGTCCCTTTATTGTGATATTTTGCATTTCTGTGTAGAGCTTCAGCTCTCTTTGCAGATGTCAGAAAACAATCGAATGACATATTTGATTGCTATCTGGGCGAGAGGTCCCCTTTCTTCCTAGCTAGAGGCCCCGGGTTCGAAACTCTGTAGGGGCAGATATTTGTATGATTAGTAGCAAATAGCTCACGACTCATAGATATTAGTATTTTTATTTACCATAGTTCAGGTATTTATATATATTTTTTTATCCGTTATCTAGTATTCATAACACAAGGTCTTAATGATGCTTAATTTGGGCTAGATAATAAGTGTGATCGTGAGAAATATTAATATATTTATTATATGGGTCGGGCGACCTGACCGCTGCTAGCGGAGATTGTTCGTCTTGCTTGCTCCCTATGCCTCACCTCAACCAAGACGTGTGAGATTATTTATAGAAATAATCGTTGCTATCAACAACGAAACAAGGAATAAGATCTTTGACACATTTCAATATATATGCACTTGTAAATACACCTAAAAAATATGTATATTACGTTAAATTGTAAGCATTTTGTTACGGTTCACAATCTTGCCACATTTAACAATTTCGTGAAACTTGATTTTTGATTATCTGGCGGTATTTACTATTTTACGGTGAAATGGTAACCATGCTTATTTGTTGTGTTCACTATAATATTTACTATTGTAATATGTACGTAATAAAGTTCTGCTTTATTTATTTATTACTAGAATTGGCGTCTGATTTAAGTTATAAGAGTTATTAATAAATAAAAATTAATTACTTATTTTTAATTTCGTTTTTTTCTACTACAGATGCTATCATGGACGGAATCGTGAAACAGACATTGATTATAAATGATACAATTCTACTAACAAGACAGAAAAATGCGGTAAACAAATTACCTAATAACATTATTTTCAAAATTTTTTCTCCGTAAAGACATCTCAAGTAACTGCATGAAGCTATTTATAACCTTACCTCTTGATGCAAGTGGCATCCACGTGCGTTAACTTATTAAACCTGTTGCTCTGCGCAATCAGATGCGCAAACGACCCAACAAATAAGGTTGCATGGTAAAATCTGAAATACGGGTACATGAATTATAATTCATAGCGTGTGAGTTCCACCGCTCTTCAGGCACTCCTGAAACAGGAACCTACTTCCTACCGCCCTAGAAAACGGAACTTGAAGGTTTCTACTTCCGGAAACTCTGGAGGAGGGCAGGAAAATTTCAGTTTTGTGGGCGGCACTACCAGGATCGCATGGCTGCCGAAGATGTTCCCCTTTACTATGAAAACGACCAACGGACCCTGATACGCATGCGTTGAACATTCTATCGATTTTCCTGACCCCACTAACAGACATGAAGCTACACAGTATCAGATAAGACTGGTGATATGCACAATATGCAAACAATAGAGTATAAATAGCCATAATTAGTCGAGTTTACTTCGACAATATTAAAATAGCAAATAATTTTAAATAGCGCTATGTTAACCATAGTGCATTCAGAGCACTGTTGTTAAAATGCGTCAAAAAGTATTTTATTACAAGAAAAATTCTATACTTAATATAGCATATCTATACATAAATAAAATATCTGTAAGCATTTTTAACACTTAATGCAAAAATCAGTTATCCAAACATCACTACAGTTTATTTTGATATCGACGGCATAAAAATTCGCTTCTCCATAAGTTGGCATTTACGTACTTAATGTAAAATAACTGGCATAGTTGCACCATCTTTCGTTTCATGTTCGCCTAGTAGCTCAGATGTCGCGAAAACTTGTCTGCGAAGATCTCAAGCGATTTTCCAAGTGGAAGAAAATCTTTTGTCAATAAAAGGAAAATTATAAGAACGAAAAAGCTTAATCGTACAAAAGATTTTCTAAATAAGAACAGAACAAGAAAGAAAAGTAGTCCCACGTCACCCCAACAACAGTCAAAATACAGTGAGAGCTACGAAGAAAAGAGCAAGCGGGGATGCTTGTTTTCATTAATAATAGAAAAATACAAAGGATCTCACTGTCCATTCTGTTACCATCAAATGGGTGACGGATCCGCCATTTTAGACATAAATACTAGGACAGCAGAGCGATCGAAGAGGTTATTGATTTTCTTACTGTGTGTAAGCGAGACGTAGAGAGAAGTGGCTTGCTTTTTCGTAAGTCACCCCACATCCCCATCCCTTGACCAGCAACAGGTGGTCGATAACTTCGAATATTTATGTAGGCTGAGTACATTCGCGTTGGAGAACCCAGTACTGTTGCCCCATTCTAATGCGAACGGGGGAGCGAATGATCAAACGTCGAATGTGTAGCTGTTGTTGTTATCTTGCTCTTTATATTTTCAAATATTTTTATAATACTTTCCTTATATGTGAATTCTAACTAACATAAATGTGCAATTAGAATCTTTAATCTATATTTTAATTCAAAATAATTAATGGGAAAGTAAAAGACATAAATTATACTTACTTTATTTGTCTTTACGTATACTCGTTTGTACGTTCTCGTCTACAATTTTGCCAGGATCTCAAGTTTATAATAAAATGTACTATACTTTACTACACTATACTATGCAACACTATACTATACTATAAATATATAGCTTAAACTACAATACATAGCTCAAAACAAAGTCATTAACCATTTAATAAACAAAACCATTTTTACAACGCAATAAAGAAACTAGTATGTACATCATACGTAATGGTATGTAATAGTTCTATGGATGCTCTGATTAACATTTTTATAATAGCTACATATAAGTATTGACTAACCTGTGTTTAAACAACAAAACAAGCGTCGTTATCAATTCTAGGATTTTATTAGAGAGCACACGAAGATCAAAGTAAATCTGTGCTTCAATCAAGAGAGGCGGTGTGCACCTCATAGTAATAAAACGATTAAATGCTAACATGCAATAAATATTTCACCTATTCAATTAAGAACAGTTACTAAGTGCATTTCAAATATTATTATCAAAATGGTTGCAATTTATGATAAGATTGCGCCAATAAGATTACCATTTGAAGAAGCTATAAATAGAACTGGTAAGTAAATTAATTGATACTATTAAGAGGGATGAGAGTTAGTTTTAGGAACTATTAAGAAAAAATAATCGTAATAAGTTTTGTTTTACAGTCATGTTATAGTATGTTTTAAGAATCTGTAAGTACTCTTACTTTCGATTAGGTGAATGATGATTATTTTATCAGATAATTTGAAGAGTGCAATAGAAAAAATCTATTGTTTCTGATATAATTTGACATTAACACTAAAAATATCCTTTGCTAAACACATAGAGATAAACGTGATCATTTAACAAAACGTACAAACATGTAGTTCGTAAAAACATGTCTCGTTTTGTAGGATATGCGTAATTGATCCGAGATTCAATATTCGACCGGCCGTTGATCCTACCTGTTGTTGATGTAAACGACTTTATCCAACAACTAGCATTTAACCAGTGCCGCGGCGTAATGAAAGTAAACTGACCTTAGAATATTCGTCTAGAATAGCTAAAACTTAATAAGGAACAGATATTTTAAGACATCCTAAAGGTTCTCTTAAAATATTTGTGTTTAATTTCATTATCACAATCCGATTTGATTAGATGCGTTTGATCATCCACGCCATGTTTGACTCGAGTAAAAAATGGCTAAGGTTTTGGCAAATACAACGTTTGGATGCTGACATCTTGCTGCCTGCTCATCCTGGCCATGTACATTGACATCTTCGGGTTCTCGGTAGCGTTGCCAGCGGTGGCCTGTGACATGGGCCTTACCACCACCCAGCAGGGACTGCTATCTGCAATGCCACTGATTGGTAAGCGCTTACTTGTAGGCTTTTTCAAAAAATGGGGCTCAACTACTTAATTTTTTATATGATATGAGTGGTCACATGGTAGGCGGCTACCATAGTTGTCGTGGTGTTTTACATTAATCATAATACTCATAACTATTTACAACGACATAAGAACATACTGGATTATAACTTAAGGAGTCTATAAGTAATGTATATGATGTTTATGGAGTATAGCCTGACCCACATGCCTTGGGAGCCATATCTGATGGAACGGGCTTTTACAGCCCGTCTTACTCCTCTGCACGGAAGCCGAGAAATCTCAGTAACGACCAGCAACCCAGCCCTACCAGGCTGGTCCGGTCCCTATCCGTTCGGGGGTCCGAGAGAGAGCTGCCGTTCGAAAACCACTAGGGGGCCAATCCCCCACAGACCTCCAAACCACCCCTACAGTCTGCCCATGCCTCGCAACCTGATCTCTCACCAAACTACTAGACGGTCCCAGCCGCCAGTCTCAGATGTCGCAACATCTCAACTAAGCCATACCATCGGCGTAGTGCGTCCACTACGACACCCCGGACATGGCCGGTGAGAGATCACTTAGCACTCTCCCCGGCCGCTGTTTTACATATCAGTCAGACCATACCACACGAACTCACATAGTTCCTTAACTAAGCCATCAGGGACTTACCACTGTACTATACTCACGCATCTCGACTCACGAGATCCACATCTCGTCCACACTCACCCCTAGGTGCCGAGCAAAACTTATTCTCACCGCCTTCCTTCCCGCCATTCCCGGCTCTCCGCCAGCTGTGCTCTCCACAGACTCCCAAGCGAAAACTCCTCATCTGTCAAACAGACCACAGAATAAATAACATAATATTGCATTGTTGCCATTTCATAAATACAACTTTAATACTGACCATGTATAATTACTCACCAAGAAATGGTTATTCGTGGAACTCCACGACACTCCCGGCGTCGAAAGAAAGGTTACAATATTGACCTTCACAATATTAGGGTTCTTGTCAACAGCTTCTCCTACTCCTGATAAATCACCCACAGGAGTAATAGCAGCGGGCAAAGTCTCAATTTCTTCTAAAAGTGTTGAAAAGATTATACTCAATCCTTCAACCACATTCTCGTTAGTCCCAATATTGTCAACGCAGACTATCCTATAAATCTGTTGAATTGGAACTTCAAACCGCTCAACAATCTCTTCCCAATCATGTACCGCTGTGGGTGAAGCGGAGTCTTTTGGACCTTCAAAATTTCTTTCTAAGGGATATAAATGTCCCACAGACTTTGTACATTTTTGGTCACCTAATTTTACCTTTTGCGACTCGGATCTTCGATAACATTTATTCACTTATATAGGTCTATTACACTAGCTTGCTAGCTATGTCACCCATAACGTTTACCACGTAATACTATCTATATGACGTCTATAACAAACCAAAGAAACAGAGCAAGGACGACAGTACTAGAATCGCATCATCAGAATATCCAAAATATTCTTCTTACGTTTACTTAGACATGTCGCAATATCAATGGTCAAAGAATGTATTAAACGGTATATCACAAACGGCGCGGAGTTCCTCCTAAACCAAGGAGTTCCTCCATAATTCACGGCACAATACAATATAACACAATACTTTGTGGCGAAAGGTTGAAACAGGAATGCCCAATAAGGCGACGGTAACTAAAATCAGTTACGAGTTCGCTTTTAGAATCAATCACAATATAAGGCAAAATAAATAAATATAATTATACTAATAAGTAATAAACACCTTGTAACCACGTTTGTTTCTCAATTTTAGTAAGTAAACTTATATTAGACTTAAATCTAAAAACTTACAACGATAGCAGATAATAAGCGTGCCAATATAATAAACTGGGTAGGCGCACCCAAATACACTTCCTAATATTCAAGAAATCTTGAAAGAACACGTCCCAATATTCAAGAAATCTGCAGGTATAAGTCATCTGCAATCTGTATATACATAATCGGTCGAGAGCTCACAATTATTAAAATTGGCCTCCCTCTTGCCGCTACGAACCGTCTTATAGTTAAACAAAAATTCTGTCGTCGTCAATCTTTAACAAACTAAATAGATAGCTCTCACAGCCAAGCAAATAAAGCGACAGATCCATCTTGTCTCTTTTGCAGATGTTGACGTCGTACACTGATCCAGAGTTATCTATGCCTGTAAATGCGGTAGTATATACGGGCCTTCACCATGCTTTACACATTGACGACCTTTTTCCAAACCGTTTGAACCTCGCTCGCACCTGACGGATTCAGTATTCTTCCTTATTAAACTTAGTATGTGAGATCTTAATAGAGAAGATAAGAATCTTGATGTAAGGCCAGGATTACTCCCGGAGCATCTATCATAATCCAAATGACCGCTGTCCTAGAAATAGCTCCAAGATGTACTTACTAAGTACACCCGGAGACAGTAGCCTTATATCTTCAGAACTGGGATAGCCCAGTCCAAAGAGACTCATTCTTTTCCTAGCAAGAGCATCACAGTTACATAGGATGTGTTCCATTTGTTCGGTGTGCTCCCCACAGGCCCTACATAGAGGCGATATAGTATGTGAGATACTCCTACATGACAGTCCTCTTCATGTATTTCTAAGATCAGCTTCTCACTAAAATCACAGTCTCTTGGTATCAGAATCAGGTGTTTCCACTACACCTCTATATACGGCTATTGTCTAAAAACAGGTGTTTCTCGACTTCGGTCTCGAAACACCAAAACTCATTGCTTTATACAACTCTGTTATCTGTGTCTCACTTACAGCCCTTTCACTTCCACATAACTTCTAGAGGACATCTCTGGACCATACACTACGTCCAGAACCTCCGTAACCGAAAAAAAAAGAAAAAAAATTTTTCACTATTAACTTGAGCACTCCTTTTAACCTTTATTTAAAATGTATGCCCAAGAACCATAAGTTAAACTACTGGATTTTTCATTGATGCTGGAACAATAAGTCCATAAATAATTGTTATCAATTTTCATACCAAGATTTTCATATACATATTTCAGTAATATCACTTATTAACTTAATAATTTTCAAGTCCTCATTTTTTTTTATTGATATTATGGATTTTGGAATTAACAAGCAGTAGATATGTAGGGTTGGCTTCTAGAAATAAGGTATCCAATTAAACTGAAATTCCATTTAAACTTTAGAGTATAAGATTTTTTTATAATAATTTCGTAGTTAAAATCCTCAGAGGCCAACTCAGAAATATGGTAAACTTGTGCTGTTGAACTCAACACGTCTTCTTTGTGAGTCAACTCAAGACATCTTCAGACACAGTTTTAACAATAAAACTCTCTGTCAGCTTCGTGGTGTATATTTTTTTAAAAATTTATAGAAACACAAAATGTATATTTCAAAACAAAGAGGAAACATAACAATACAAATATAAAATTATACAAATACAAAAAAAAAAACAGAGTATCAACCTCTACATTCCAAATAAGATCAAGAACCTTAAACGTCTTCACATTGCTTAACACTATGTACATAAGTCTTGGCATATGAAACCCAACCGCTTAGCTATTTAAATATGAAGTTCTTGATTGGACTCAATCAAGTGGTGTCTTATGGAAGCATTTAATATTAAAGAATACAGTACATAATCAGTAATATAGTAAAATATCTTTTGTAGGTTCCTTTGACATATCTTTAAGCCGTAGAAATTTAGTGACATCCCTATGCCAATTTTCTCTGTAATAAATTGCTACATTAAAGTTGCTATTTTCTAACATATATGAACCTTGTCATATTTATGTATCTATTAAGACATTATATAATCCTTCCTTGACTTAAGATGGAGCATCATATACTACATCCTTTCCTCCCTTCTTGTCAGACTATATGAAACAAATAATGCACTAAAGGCCTTCTATATATATATGTTCCTCCATGGGAGATCTGATTCACTGAAGTAGGAAGAGATAGTCATGACACTGGCAGTATATAATTACTGATATATCAGTAAAGGTATCATTATCTTCTGATGAGTATCCAGACATTATCAAATCAGTATTAATCAAGAGCAAATTATTCTTGACTTCTAAATATGATTTTCCATATAGAAACAATAATAATTGTTCCCTATCAACAAATCTTCCTGTTGCCTAAGCTGTCATCATCAACAGAGACAACTATATTATATCTAAATTACTGTTATACGAGTTATTGACCTGATCTATTATATAAAGTGCAATGTTGGCACATATTTGTCTCTCTACTCCCTTTTTAGTTATAAGGGTAACCTTAGCTGAAAAACTTGATTACTGTTTCTTGTTTTAGGAATGTATAAATTGAAAGTTTATTACTTCTATCAGTAACAATGTTTAACTCCTTAGCTATTTGTTATATAGCTTCTTCAGCTACCACGTCTAGTAGACGAAGAAATACACTATGACTCTTGGACTGCAGTGTTGCTATTGCTGTCTGATTTGTTTGGAAAGGTAGTTTAAGGCACTTAAAACATAAGCGCTTCAAAACAAGTCTTTTACTTCTAAACAAAAGTTTTAAATTAAGACATTGACCATCATGATCTTCTCCACAGAATGTACACTGCTTTTTTATTCTTTTACAGTCACTAGTTTGATATTTCACTAGTTTGATTCTTCTTTTAAAGATATTGAAAAAAAAAAAAAACTGATGTTTTCTTTTATTTTGGCCAAGTCCTGTGTTTGTGATCTTATTTCTTCTAAATCTTCTTTAAATTCAGTTGCCAAATTTACAAACTTTTAGCAACTCTTGGCGGATTTTAATTCTATTTTTTTAAAGCCTGTTCCATATTTCCTTCTTAAATAGGTTCCGTCTTAATGATAAGGTTCCAAAGTTGACACGGCTGAAATTAGAATATAACTTATTGTTATCAAACTGACAGTAATTTAACTTGTAAGAGTTACAACTTAATTTAATAATTTACCTTCGAGAGTTTGCAATGATAAGCAAGCAGTCTTGTTTCATCTGATAATATAGGAGAAAAAAAATCACCATCAGTTGTCTTAGTTCACACTTACGATCTTAAACATTTAAAAAGAACTATCACACTTTCTTGAGATAACCGCCTTTATTCTTCTAAAAAATAACTAGTGTTACTTAATAATAAAATCTACATAAAATTCTATATTTCATTAGAAAAACAAGGTGGCGGCAAATCTTCGTACAAACCTTTTCCTTTTATTGTTGTTATAATTCTCACCATACTAAAAAAAAACGAAGGATTTCGTGCCATACAGCCATGTCTTCTTTAGTTTAAAAACACTACATTAATATGTTTAATCACTTTATTGCATATTGATTTGATAACTGATAACCTTTTATTAACGTAAACACAGTAAACATATTTATTACGTTATTTTTTAAATACCGTTAAAAATGCGGTAACGCGTAAAAAAAAATATTATAAACATATTATCCGACACATAAAGTATTAATAACCAAAAAAAACACAAAAAATAAAACGCAAAAATAAACAAAACCACAAAAAATAAAACGCAAAAATAAACAAAAACCACAAAAAATAAAACGCAAAAAATAAACAAAAAACCACAAAAAATAAAACGCAAAAATAAACAACAAAAAGGGAAACAAGTATAAGAAATAAAACAAGACAATTTCGAGATATAATAATTTTAATGCTTCGCCGCGAAATAGGGTAGGTGTAATAAATACTCGTTATATGTAGGTACTCAACAATTAATTATATTATATTATTCTTTACCAAATTAAGGCAATGAATGAACATACCTTTACCACAGTGAAATATTTACTTTAAAAATCATATGCAAATTGGTAGTACTCAATAATATACAATCCAGTAATGTATACAACCTGCCGGGATTCAAATTATTCAAGCCATATTTACTCAAATAATCCCAGCACCTCCACCAAATTATGTCGTGGTGTTTTACATTAATCATAATACTCATAACTATTTACAACGACATAAGAACATACTGGATTATAACTTAAGGAGTCTATAAGTAATGTATATGATGTTTATGGAGTATAGCCTGACCCACATGCCTTGGGAGCCATATCTGATGGAACGGGCTTTTACAGCCCGTCTTACTCCTCTGCACGGAAGCCGAGAAATCTCAGTAACGACCAGCAACCCAGCCCTACCAGGCTGGTCCGGTCCCTATCCGTTCGGGGGTCCGAGAGAGAGCTGCCGTTCGAAAACCACTAGGGGGCCAATCCCCCACAGACCTCCAAACCACCCCTACAGTCTGCCCATGCCTCGCAACCTGATCTCTCACCAAACTACTAGACGGTCCCAGCCGCCAGTCTCAGATGTCGCAACATCTCAACTAAGCCATACCATCGGCGTAGTGCGTCCACTACGACACCCCGGACATGGCCGGTGAGAGATCACTTAGCACTCTCCCCGGCCGCTGTTTTACATATCAGTCAGACCATACCACACGAACTCACATAGTTCCTTAACTAAGCCATCAGGGACTTACCACTGTACTATACTCACGCATCTCGACTCACGAGATCCACATCTCGTCCACACTCACCCCTAGGTGCCGAGCAAAACTTATTCTCACCGCCTTCCTTCCCGCCATTCCCGGCTCTCCGCCAGCTGTGCTCTCCACAGACTCCCAAGCGAAAACTCCTCATCTGTCAAACAGACCACAGAATAAATAACATAATATTGCATTGTTGCCATTTCATAAATACAACTTTAATACTGACCATGTATAATTACTCACCAAGAAATGGTTATTCGTGGAACTCCACGACAATAGTTACATAGCTTACATACTGTAGCACTAGGATAGCATTGTTGGGCTCAGAAAACGGGACAACAAGGGAAACGTGGCGCACACCGCGGGTACCTATGTCAGTCAGTCAAGCGTCGAGATGGAACTGGTAGATTGGTGGGGGTTAACATAATGAAATGAGCGGCTCAGGTAGCTAGGCAAATATAGGTAGGCAAATATCATGCGTCCAACGAGACTTTCCTAAACAGTACATATACGCGTGATGCTTAATTAGTAAAATACATGGCGATACAAACATATGACTATATGACAAGTCTCAGTACAACTTTTCCGCAATTATGAGCTTTAGAGACTGTATTATTCAGATCCCTGCAGTGTTAGAACAATACGGAGCAGATAAGTAATAATTAACTGCTGCGATGTTCACTAAAGAATATTAGTTCTTGAGTGAGATTAACATAAAAGGAAATGTCTTTAAGTTCAGTTTAGGGTGACTAATTGCGATTTGGATTTATGGTCGTCCGTTTAATTTTTTGATGTGTTTGGTAGGTAGTTGGCAACCCGGTGAAATGTTTTCGGGTAAGCCCAGGTCGTCGCCGACAAGCGCGCCGCCAATCTGACCAGTCCGGAGAAGATGTTTAGTGTATAGAGTCAAGTGTCCCATATACCCTTACAGTTAGCTGGTGCTAACAGGTATGGTCTGCAGGAATGATGAGTGAATACATTCACAACAGCAAAAGTTACAATTTTGTTCAAGGTAATACATGCAATCCCTTTGATACAATTACTGCGTATCCTAGTCAAGTCAATAAAAAAATGTGACTGACATGAGAAGTATTAATGTAGTAATCGATGATGTGACTCTCTCGACAGCTTTTGAATATCATTATTATACTCTCAAACCAAATCTGAGCTAACTTTAGAGCGCCCAATAATAATCGATAGCTACTTAAGTACTCGGCAAATATATGCATTACAATTTTTAAGCCTTGTGGTATTTTTGAGGCACCATGTATTCATGGGCCAAGAATACGTGGAAACTATGCATTGTCAAACAAGTTAGCCATACCACAAAGAGGCATAATTTCTGCCTATGGTAAACCAACACCTCCTAATATTCAGGTGTTATGATTTCTTCATACGGCTGGGGGCTGTGTGCTGATACAGCAGGGCGACGCAAAACTTTGCTAATAGCAATGCCCGTCGGTGCCACCCTGAATTTCATTGCTAGCATGGCTCCTACCTTCTCTTCGCTGGCCGTTCTTAAGTTTCTGTCGGCTAGTTTGTGAGTATCGTTTTATTTTCCACTCTACAAGTGATTTGAATTAGTAATAGCTCCAAAATTGGAGGAGGATTTTCCCAATCATATGCCTTCAACATTTACATACCTAATTTATTTATTTATGTTTTGAGTGCAAGTAACTTCAATCTAAACAAGTCCTGCTTTCAGCACATCTTCTGCAAATGCGGCGGCGTTCGTGCTTCTAGGGGAGTGCGCACCGGAGAAGTATCGAAGCCGTCTCATGTTCCTCATGGCCAGTACCACCATGCTCTCGCAAATCACCACCAGTGGTTAGTTTAGAACATCACCTTGAAAACAACTTTATTATCATTATTATTTTTATAAATAGCGAAGAATATATTATTTATATTATGCGAGTTCAATGCCGCATATTCAGAGCTTATTTACGTTCATTTTCCATCGCTTCCTTTTTGGTCCTTAATCCACAGTAATCGCGCTTCCAATTTTCCAAGAAGTCTTTCAAGTCCCCATTGCCTGGCTGTCTCTGGTGTACCGGCCGTGGAGACTCCTGCTTCAAATTATCAGTCTACCAGGAGTCATCGGCTGTATCGGAATCATTTTCTGTCCTGAAAGCCCCAAGTTTCTCCTAAGCAAAGGTCGAGAAGATGAAGCGATGGAGGTTCTTCGTAAAATATACAGCTATAATACTGGTAGATCGAAATCGAGTTTTTCAGTAAGTACAATATTTATTAATTCGTCTGTTTGATGTTAACTTTTATTTAGGTCTGTAAGCGACGCGATACGGGAATAAAATAAATAAATAAAATGAAATTAAAATAATAACTTGTTAGATACACATATGTAATTATGTATTTGTATAACGTAAATAAAACAAACGCTGTAGGGTATGGGGTTTGTGGGGTTGGTGTTTGCTCGCCTGCTACAATAAAAATTAGAGACACCTTCAAATAATTATAATTATTATCGACGGGTCGGACAGTTGCGTACACTGAGCATATAAACACTACGTTCTGTTGCGTAGACACAGCCGTTGCGAGCACCCGCACGTCGCGTACTCAGGTACGCGACGTGCGGGTGCTCGCAACGGCTAATAAGAAGCTTTGTGTTTTAAGAAGCTTCTTAAAATTATCTCGTCTCGAGTTGTCATTTTTACCATTCCTAGCCACCTCTCCTACTTACATCGGCTACAAGGTCGAAGATAATAAACATCTATTTATCAAATAGAAATACTTACTTTAATGTCTTCGTTACTTACATGAAGTTGAAGGTGCATTGCTTGTGAAAGACGAAATTGGAAGTCACTATTGACTATCCCTTTTAGTTCCTAGTTCCAAGTCACATGAAATATATCATGAATTACCAGATGAATTTAATTATTGAACCAAATAAAATAAAAATGAATGTACAATAGTATACAAGAGAAGGAAATAGGAATATATGTGATTTATTTTATGAATTTTATGCTTAAACTTATAAAATTATTACACAATAATAAGAATACTTAAACAATTACTTTTATAAATGTTATAATTACTTTTTTGTGACAAAGCAAACGACACCCCTAGTGTTCGTTTCAATAAAATTGAAGTGTCTGGATAGCTTTTGTCACCAGCTGACCAATCCTATAAAAACAACAGCAGCGCCTCTGTTGTGAAGAATTGGAAACTACATTTTATTGTGTCGTGTCGATACGCTTGAAACTAATACTAAGGAGATTAGGAGGATTTTACATTGAAGCGACATATGTTAATAGCTATTTATAAATAAATATCAATTAAATAATATTCATGATGCTTTCCAGGTGTCTTCTGTGTACATGGATGAGGAAATACAGAACAACTGCAATGATAAGACCATCCTAATGAAGATTTGGCACCAAACTGTTCCCCTGTTCAAGCCGCCACTGCGCAGCAACTCTCTCAAGCTATACTACTTATTGCTATGTGCTTACATGACGTAAGGAAACATGAACTTCTTAATAATGAAACATAAACGTTGCTGATCGCTTTGACATTGAACTTAGATACTAAAATAATTGTAAAGGAACTCGTTGGAGTAATGAATCGAACGCTCTGTATTGGATAATACAAAACGTAAAATATAATATAAAGTGTTGATTTATCAGTCAAGAAATACAAATAACATTATTATTACATTGATTCAAATTGGCCAATTTAGTTGATTAACAGGGTCGTAAAATAATTTGATATATTCACTTAGTTGAAACCTCCAAGGTTAGTTTATAGGAAATCGCTTAATATAGCTAAAATTACATTGGATAAGTTTGGGTTGTTAGTTGGTTGTTGTTTTCATACGTTCCTATATCATGCTGTATTCTTAAGATCAAAATGCTCATATTAACGAAAAGCATAAATAAAGAGTTTCATTTGCAACAGCTCCACAGGTTTCACAATGTGGGTTCCCACTATAACAAACGCGTACTTTGACGGCGAAGACAGCACCGGCCAAACATTCTGTGAAGTTTCGAGCAGGGCTGCCAAAATAAACTCTACAATCACAGTAAGCTAGAAATGTTTAGGCAGCTACACCATTTCTATTAAGTTTTCTCATTTTCTTAGGTTGTGACTATGACCGTGTGGTGGTATCGGCTTGGCCCTTTGGGAAGATATGTTTCAGACAAGCATTGTAGATGCGTAAGTTGGCGGCCACTTAGTGGAGTTACAGATTTTAGAAGTTAGTCATACATAATCTACATGAAAAGCAGTTGATTTCCATCTAGATTGTAAATAATTACATTTTCATGCTTAATTATTAAAAATATTAAAAATAATGGGAAAAGGGTACAAATAGCCTAAATATCATATAAATCTACTATACTACTTTGTGCTTAATATATTTGTGAGGCTGACTGTACCATATAGGTTACAGAAACCCCTCACTATCAGCGTGGAAAATGTTTACAATTCTTTTTGTAAAAAGAGGTTCGAGGTAATTAAAAACTCCTCGACAGATATCCAGCGACTGCAAAGATTTCATCCAACCGGTAACACTGTACGCTGTCATGTGCTACTCTGGCGGTGCAGCTGTTCTCACAGTCCTCTTATCCTTCATCGTGAAACCTCTCGGCAAGCGCAGGACCACTCTCCTGGTTTTCTCAATTGCGGCCCTCTGCGGCTTGATGCTGCCTTTCATTAGGATACCTCTGTTGAGCATCACGCTCTTTTACACGTTCCTGTTCGTAGCTCTAATCCTTGGCAACGTCAACACTTATTTGGTTGAGCTAAATCCAACACATTTGAGGTAATTATATTAAATAAATAATAAGTTTTCATCACATTATCCTTTTCTAGCTACATGACTGGCTAGACTGACTAGCAAGTAACTAAGAATTTTCATTAAGAAATTCTTAGCTACTCCTAGAAATATTTTTTATGTAAAAGTCGAAATATATGTACTCAATAAGTAAGATGGTAGGAATTTGTGAATACGTATTTATATTTAAGTGTATCCTAATTTAATAAAATTGTTATTATTTCAGAGGAATGGCTACTAGCTTATCAGTGGTAGTTGCACGAGGATTTGGATTCTTTAGCGTACAAATCATAGCAGCTCTCCTGGGTGACCACTGCACGCCAATGATTGTTAGTTATGTAATTTTAGTAATATGTGAGTATTAAAGCCTAGTCATCATTTAACTTAATCTTATTTTTTTTACAATTATTATTATTAGGTAATAATTAGTACCTAATCATAACAATTTGTTACAGCTGGATTAGCGGTGTCTTATTTTTTGCCTCCCGATGAGAAGAATGTTAAAAATATGTCTATGGCCGGCTGAATCTACTTTATAAGCTGCTATATTATGCCGATAACTTATGTCAAGTTTTCGTTATATATAAGAAGTTAAAAAAAGTGTTGAATTTTATTGCCTGTTTGCCTTATAAAAATTGCATCAATTGCAATTTTCGCTATAAAATCATGCCCATAGTAATTAAATATAATAATTATTATATGGTTTATTAAATTAATTTCATTGAAATAAATAAATATATAAATAAAAAGAAATAAGTACTAAATTAAGAGACTATATCAAATATTTCTTTAAGGTCTAAAAAATGTTTGTTGGTTTGTTTTATTCTCCCTATTGTTGGGAAAACAAAGGAAACTATAGTGCATACTGCCAATTCGTATACAATTATTTCTTTACTACTGGCTGTGTAATTTATCCCTTTGCCCCACAGAGATTTTGGCGACTAATGGTACGCCCCGCCATTTTGTTAATGTATTACGAGAAATAAAATTGAAATGGAATGCAATGTTACGATAGAATGTGACGTTGTTGATTAAAATTAAATGATACCCAAAAATTGAATAGAATGATACGATGATGATAAATAAATGAACTTACCCTATAAATTAATGAATGAAAATGAAACACTGAATAATTTCGCGTAAGTCACTAATGATCGCTGAATGATGTATTTCATATATTGCAGGAAATAACGATAGTTCACTATGTGTACAAAACGAGCAGTGCAGTCTGCTGCAATCTAGTTTTAAAAGATGTTGACCTAGTTTTGACTCCTTCAAAGCTATCAAATAATTTCTTTATTAATGTTAAGAACATAATATTTAAGAACATAATAAAAGAAGTATTTCTAATTAACAACACCTTTTTATTTTTTTTGTTTTCTTTTTTTGTAAGAGGCAACCCTATCCTATACTGTCAAATGTCAATGTCACAATCATACTGTCGATTGTCAGATTGTTTGTCACTGTCATTCATATCATTTCATTTTTGAGAAGGGAAACCGCTATCTACCTCCGGTAAATTCTCGAAATGTCGGATTCCGCCGGTAATAATTCAAAACCCCGAGTCGTAGTTTTAGGAGGTGAGATGAATAAGACTCTGATTATCATATAAATAATATACCATAAATTGTAACAATACCAGTTTTAATTACTTTTTCAATTTTGTAGCGGTCTTTGAAAAGTATTAGTCATCTGTTTTTCGGGTTCAGCGACATCATGATATAATTTCAGGATGCGGATTCATCGGGCGGAACTTGGTTGATTATCTTGTGACCAATGACTTAGTTAGCGGTGTACGCGTGATAGACAAAACTCCTCCCCAGCTGGCATTTTTAAATCCAGCCCACACCAAAATATTTGAAGACCCCCGCGTTGAGTACAAGAGCGCTAACCTCATTAACCCTGGTGAGTACCAAGCAATTTATTCTCTTTATTAGATTATTAGTTCCTGAAACCATAAAGTGGTTTATTGCAACGGAAGCTGTACAATATTCAAGTAAATTTATAGATATCTTAAAAATATATTCTAGATTCAACTAAGTGACCTAAAACAGGATATAAAAATGTATTTTTTATCTTTCCTTCATAACCAAGGTCAAAGGTGTGTTATCTAATACTATTAAGAAATAAATGGATTCCTGTAAGCTCTTTAATTCAATTTCATATTGAATTTGGAAAATGTGGGGATTTTTGTATAATTTGCTCATTTTATTTGAATATATTTTTATTAGTGTGTTTGTCCAATGTGGTATCATTGAATAGGCCTTCAGACTAAATTAAATTACTTGGAATCACATTTTAATTATATTAAACATCATAAAAGCTGACTGGCAGCACTCTTAACTGGTTTCTTTAACTAATTTATTAATTACTTTGATCACTTGTAAAGTACTCACAAATCACATAATAAAATTACTTAATTCATAATAATTCTATTAATTAATTAAACCTATTATTTCTTTTTTTTTCTATTAATTATATTTGAAAACTATTAATTTAAAATGCATATTTTTTTAAATAAAGAACTATTGACAGTTAATGATCAAGTTATTTACAAGTTTAATGTAACTACATAGATTGTATAAGAAAATTCATTCGTTTGGAGGAAATAACACAAGTTATAACAATAAACTACTAAGTATCCTGTCATTGACTGCCACAGTAGCTATGATAACTTATCAGGAGGATGACTCAATCCTTTTATATACCTATTTTCTTGCTGGAATTTTAATTTTAGGACTTATATTTAAAATAATAAGTACTTCTTACAGTGTGTATGTATCACAAAAATATCAAACCAAAATCTCACAAAAATTAACTTTAAGATAAAGTTTAGTGATAACTTTTGAGTGACAGAAATATAAATAGAACATTAGAAAGATCAAAATTTAAAATTTAAAAACATCCATTTATGTAGCTTTGTATTTTGAGTTGTATTTAATATATTAAGCATTGTCAAAGTTAAATTTTTCCATGGGCTAATGTCAGCTCCATAATGTTTTAGCAATAAAGAAACATGCAAGTATACGGCCAAAGTCGAGTTAAAATTAAAGTATATATGGAACATGTACTATTAATGCTTATTATTACTATATAAAATAGTTCTTTTACAATGCAATGTTGAATTGCACTCACTATGTGTTTGAAAATAAGAATAGGATGGATTTGTCAGCAATTTCTGACATCATAAACGTGAAAAGTCATAGACGTATTTTAGGGGGATATGTATATGTTTTTACTTCGATATTAGGAAATTTAAAACTGCAATAAAAATGAAATTATGTAAAAAAAAAGATTACTGTCAAATAACTGATTATATTTACGATACGAAACCGTAGGAGTAAGATCAGATTCCTCCTTGGAAAAAATGGAGAATATTGCTCTATGACGATTTACCAAAAATAAAATATAATCATATTTGTAATATTGAAACATAATGGTTTAGTTATAAATAGTAAATTTCATTACAAATGAAAAGTTTCTTCTTTTCATTCTTTCCAATTCCTCTCCAAAGTATTCGACGAAGCAGTTGTAAGACAGCTTGGTGATTCAGTCCATTTAAATAAATAATATTGTATTCGGTAGGCATGAATGCAAATGCAGAACGGAAGTCTTAATGTAGCTTCTTATATATTTTTTTATCTAGCACTCATTATTACTGATTATAAATTCAACAAGATAATGATGACTAATATGAAACACATATAGGCCAACGTATTGTACTAACGAAAATAGTTCATAACCCATTGAGTGCGCGACGGCGCATACGCAGCCTGCATACAAATCAACCCGCTCAGAGTAACTTAATAAAATTTCTCTATATTGTAATCATATTTATTTTTACATTGAATTTGCCCTTGAAAAATTTAAAGAAACTAGTTTTTATTCCAGTTTTCCGTTATGGATAAAGATAAACTAAGAATATTTACTCGGATATTACACTATCATTATGTATTACCTGATTGAATGATGGATGGATCTTATTTACCTACTAAAAACGGTTATTCTTACCCCAAAAGTGAAGGTGTGATTGCACAATTCGTTTCAACTACATTTTAGATGAATAATTTTTAAAAATCCCAGTAAGTGTTTGTGGGTTCGGATCCCACCTCAGGGCATTTGCGAACCTCTGTAGTATTGGGAATTCATATTACCATTTCTTTAACGGCGTATATTCAATTCAGATATACAATGAACTTTACTATCAAGGCCATAGAGTTCATGAGATATAAAAATTCCAACCATTAAATTGATTTACATTAAAGTTCATAATATAGACCAGAACATAAACTGGACACATGAATAGACGGTGATCGTAGTGGAATATATTATTTCATATAATTAAACATACCAAGCGAAAGCCGACAGACAAGATTCTAAGTTAACTTAAGTCTAATTATAATTATTGCAGCATCATGCGCGTCAGCCTTGGACTCTGGCGATGGCGAGCTATGGGGACTTGTGGTGAACTGCGCGGGCGAGACGCGGGTGGGTCAGACAGAGGCGGTATACGCGGAGGGTATTGTGACGCTCAGTATCAACGTGGCTAAACGTTGCGCGGCACTCAAGGTGCCCCGTCTTGTCGAGATATCAAGCGGACACATGTATAGCAGCGACAAGGTTTGTCATAATTATTTTAAGGACGTTATTTTTACTCACCTCTCAATACTAATGGCATAGTAGGAGCTATGGTTAGTAGTGCGAAGATATAGAAGACTATTGCCTTCGGTGAAACTGTTTTCACGCAGAAGGAGGTAACGGGGAGCAAGCGGGAAGAAAATCCATTAGTCCTCCTGGTCCTCTACAACGTAGATGGATGAAAGTGAGAAGGCCTATGATTTTATAAGAACTTTCTCTTTTTGAAATTAGTTAAAAAGAGGATTATACATGCGTATATTGAGTCTAATAAGTCAAATCGACCTAACCGAAAAAAAATCTATTTGATTCAAATCAATAGTGTCACTTGTATTGTTACATCTTACTGGTGGTAATTTGACTCCTACAAAGTGAACCAATGATCCCAGTAACTGTAGTCTGAATTTTATCATGACGATTTAAATTATAGGCTAACAAACTTTTTTTAACTCAGAACTTATATTGATATTCCATTTTCATTATATATTAAAGTCGGACATTGTAAATGTCTCTATTTTTTCGAGGTAATCATAGAAATGACTACTTAAAAGCTTTGTAATCTGGTTAAAGTCGCTAGAAACCGCTGGATGCGGGCAACGTAGGACCGATCGGTTTGGAGATCACTTATGTCTAGCTGTGAACATCTTTCGGCCGATATGTTCATGGTTGCATGATAATCATTTATTGTTAAACTTAGACAAAACTAAATTATTTCGATTTCAAACATATAATAGTAATTCTTCAGAATTAAATCTTTATCATAATGACAAAAAAATTGTCAGTTTTACTTATACGAAATTTCTAGACATTACGATAGATAAATATATCTGTTTAGTTTATTTTCTATAAGAATAATGCAAAAAGTTTGTATTTAAATATAGTTCAAAAAATAATTACTAGATGGCGCTACACGTTGCGGTGATTTTATGTCCTAGCCATCTAGATGTCTATGTAATGTGTAAAAACAAAAGACGGTGTATTTTTGTTGTCAAGAAAAAATATGTATGAAAAAAAGAACATGTATGACCGATTTTAAGTTTTATTATATTATATTTTATTCAATGTGGTTATTTAATTTAAAGTGGATTTGCGCAATAACTTGTGTCTAATCATAGTGGTCCTTCGAGCCGGATATGTCAGTAAGTAAAGTGTAAAATACAAAAGTGTACGTGCGATAAACAGTGGTAAGAACTTTGAAAAATTTTCAATAGACTAAAATTAAAATATTTTTCTAACATGATTTAATTAACGACTCTGAAGTGTAGTGTGTTACAAAATAAATGTGTTTTAATTAGAACTCTTAATAATTAGACATTTCATTTGGACACTCAAAATACCTATATATTTTACTGTTTAACAGTGAAGTGATAGTATTGAACTTTTGGTGTACTTATTTCTCAATCAAAATGACGGAGAGTGATTCGATTACATCTTTAATTAATGCGATTAATGACAGTTCCATTAAAATTATAAAGTTACACACAAATACAAAAAAATGTGCTAAGGCTAAGATTACTAAGGGATATCTAGATACTCGTTTGGAAACATTAAATCTTTATTGGTCAAACTACACAAGATTGTATGATTCGATTATCACGTCATTTACAAAGCCTTCATTACAAGCACAAGGATTTTTTGATGAACAAAACTATGAAGTTACCGAGGAAGCGTATATGGATTTAAAGTCATTAATTAGTGATTATTTTTATGAGTATAAAAAGTTGGAAAAGGCGGAGTACAATGATACAAAAAACAGTAACTCTCACTCAGAATCGTCGAGATTAAGACCTAAACTACCACCTATACCTATACCTAAATTCTCTGGTGATTATAATGAATGGATAGGTTTTAGAGATTTGTTCGTATCTCTTATTCACAATGATGATACTTTAAGTAAAATCGAAAAACATCATTATCTTAGATCTAGTTTGTCTGGAGAAGCGGAACAGTTATTAACAAACATATTACTGTCGGAAGCGAATTATGACGACGCTTGGAAAAAACTCGAGGATAGGTTTGATAATCAAAGAGTCATTGTGAATAATATACTTAACCGTTTTCTTAACCAACGAAAAATTACATCTGAATCTAGAAAAAGTATTAAGGAATTGTTAGATACTTCTACTCACTGTCTCACTTCACTAAAAAATCTAAAGATAGATACTACTACATGGGATGCTATAATTGTTCACATCGTTGTCTCAAAGTTAGACTTGGAATCACACAAACTTTGGGAACAATCACTTGGAAAATCTACTACTATCCCTACTATTAATGAGTTAACTTCTTATTTGGAAAATAGATTCAGAACAATGGAAATGATTTATACTTCGTTTATTAAAGAACCGCAAACTAAAGAGTACCACAAAATCACACAAAATCGCAACACTAATAAAGTCGCATTGAGAACGTTCACAACTGAAATAGAGAGCACTTGTACTTACTGCTCACAGAATCATTATATTTGCCACTGTAAGGATTTTGCTTCACTGGGCGTTCCTGAACGTCAAGATTTCGTAAAGAAGAATAGCATATGTTTTAATTGTCTTGTTAAAGGTCATTCTGTAAATACTTGCAGACAAAGCACAGCATGCAAGAAATGTGGTCGACGTCATCACACGTTATTGCATTACACAAACCTTAACAAGTCAGCTGTAACACCAACATTAGAACAACCAGAAGAGAAACAGCCTATGACAACCAGCTCCTGCAACCACGCTTGTGATTTGAATGTTACTTACAAAGCTGAAATACAAAACACGCAAGTAATTTTAGCTACAGCTCAGATTGCAGTGAAAGCAAAGAATGGAGGTACTTACGTGCTACGAGCGTTAATCGACCAAGGCTCTCAGGCGTCTTTCATCTCAGAGGCTGCGTCACAACTGTTGAACTTAGATCGTACTGCTGTTCTAGGCAAAATCACTGGTATTTCAAATTCATCAGTGGTAATCACAAAATCTATGGTGACACTCACAATCCATTCCACAAAAGATATTTTATCATCTTTCGAAGTAAATGCATACGTATTGAAAAAGCTTACATCCTTGTTACCTTCACGACAAGTTTCACAAGATTCTTGGCCTCTTTCCATGCAGCTGGATCTCGCTGATCCAGATTTTCACAAGCCAGGGTCTGTAGATATTCTACTTGGTGCCGACGTGCATGCTCACATTATTAAGGAAGGTTTACACAAGCATGAGTCTCTCATCGCTCTCAACTCTAGTCTTGGTTGGTTAATATCTGGCAGAGTCACACAATCTGATTTACCAAAACACAATTTTATTGTCAGTCACACAAAATTAGAGGTAGATCAATTGCTTAGGAAGTTTTGGGAAATTGAAGAACACTTACCTCAACAAAGACATATGACAGATTTAGAGACACAATGCGAAGATTATTTTAAAGCTACTCACACGCGCCATGTCGACGGTCGTTACATAGTCCGTCTGCCTTTCAATAATAAATCACCTACAAAACTTGGAGATTCTCGATCACTAGCAGAAAACCGTTTACACTTTATGGAGAAACGTTTCACAAACAAACCAGAGTTTCGAGAGGAATACAACAAATTTATGAGAGAGTACGAGTCACATGGTCACATGGAGATGGTGCCTGAAACAGAAAAGATTATATCACGAAAAAAATACTACTTACCTCACCACGCTGTGCTTCGTCCCTCAAGTCTGACTACCAAGCTGCGAGTCGTTTTTGACGGGAGCGCAGCTCCTGCAAATGGAAAATCTTTGAATGATGAATTATTAATTGGCTATCCTCTACAAAAAGATATTAGAGATTTAATTACAAGATGGAGACAACACAAATTCTGTTTAATAGCGGATATACAGAAGATGTACAGAAACATTTTGGTCGCGAAAGAAGATGCCGATTATCAGAGAATCTTATGGCGTGAATCTACTACGCAACCAATTAAAGAATATAGACTACTCACCGTAACTTATGGTACATCCTGTGCTCCATTTTTAGCTATTCGTACACTCCACCAACTTGCTGATGATGAACACGATGATTTTCCTGTAGAATCTGAAATATTAAAGTCTGACATGTATATGGATGACTTGCTCACGGGAGCGTCGAATGAAGAAGAAGCTATACTTCTACAAAACCGGCTGACAGAGTTGTTGGCTCGTGGTGGTTTTCCCCTGCACAAGTGGTCCTCTAATAGTGAATTAGTGTTGAATCAAATTCCTGAAAACAATAAAGTGTCAATTAGTTCGGTGAATATTCAAATTGATGATACAGTGAAAACATTAGGTATTACTTGGAACTCACACTCTGATAATTTTGAACTGTCACTTTGTTTAAATTATACTCACAAAGTTTTTACTAAGCGATACGTATTGTCTACAATAGCAAAAACATTTGACCCTCTGGGTTGGTTAGCTCCTGCTATTATTGTGCTAAAAATATTCATGCAGAAATTATGGTTAACTGGCTTAGAGTGGGACCAAGAATTACCTAATGATTTAAGAAACGAATGGATTACTTATCTTGACAATTTTAAATATTCTGAAAACATACAGTTACCACGATGGCTTGGTCTCACTCACTCGACAAATAAAATTGAGCTACATGGTTTCAGTGATGCATCTTGTTCTGCTTATGCTTGTGTAGTATATCTTAGAGTCTGGGATGGTGACAATATTAAAGTTAATTTGATTACGGCAAAATCTAAAGTTGCTCCAGTAAAACAAGTTTCACTTCCACGACTTGAACTCTGTGGCGCAGTTTTACTGGCTAAAGTTCTGCATGATGTAAAATTGTCTCTTAATATTTGTAATGATTGTATTCACGCATGGACAGACTCTACCATAGTTTTAGCATGGTTACACAAAACTCGTAACTTCGTTGCTAATCGCACAGCTGAAATTTTGTCTTTTACTAACAGCAGTCAATGGCATCACATTGAGTCAGCCAATAACCCTGCAGATCTAGCTTCACGTGGTTGTAGTCCAGCTGAGTTGCATCTGTCAAAGCTATGGTGGGAAGGTCCTGATTTTCTTAAAGAATATAAAGAAATTATACCACTAAATTCAGAATTCTTGAACACGAATTTAGAAGCTAAAATAAATATTTCCACAAACTTTTGTCATGACGAGAATGATGCTATTTCACAATTAAGTAAATTTTCGAGTTTAATTAAATTGATTCGTGTCACTGCATACTGCATTAGATTTGTAAATAAATGTAAAGGTAGAATTGTTGATGAACATTTTGATAACAGTTTAATGCCTAGTTATTTAACTTCACATGAAATTAAATCTGCACTAAATATTTGTATTCGACTTGCACAATCAGTTAATTTTAAACATGAAATAGAACTCTTATCAAAAAATAAATGTGTTCATAAAACAAGTAATATTTATGTTTTAAACCCTTATCTAGATAATCACAAACTATTACGTGTTGGTGGTCGATTAGTTAATGCAGATATTCCAAATTATATGAAGTCCCCTGTACTATTAAATTATGATAGTCCATTATCTAAATTATTAGTTTCTGATGCACACTTAAAAACTTTACATGGCGGTCACCAACTTACCTTGAATTACATTCGTCAAAAATACTGGATAATTCGAGCTAAAAACATTGTTAAAACTGTAATAAAAAAATGTATTGTTTGTTTTAAGCAACGAGCGGTTCCACTTTCACCAATGATGGGAAATTTGCCAAATTTCCGAGTGAATCCTACCCGTCCATTTCTAAATAGTGGTGTGGATTTTGCGGGACCCTTCACACTAAAATTGTATTCTGGTCGATGTAAGAAAACGACAAAAGCTTATGTTAGTCTATTTATATGTACCGTAACAAAAGCCATTCATCTAGAACTGGTTTCAGACCTAACTTCAGCTGCTTTTAAGCGCTTCACTGCTCGACGTGGTCACTGTAAAAATATATGGAGTGATTGCGGGACAAATTTCTTAGGTGCCTCACGAGAATTAGATCTAGTGTTTAAAAATATAAAATCTCAAACAGTCACAGAAATATCTGAATTATTATCAAATGATCAGACTCACTGGCATTTTATCCCTCCTGGTGCACCACATTTCGGAGGCCTTTGGGAATCCGGAGTGAAATCCGTGAAAGGTCACATTAAGCGTGTGATTGGACAAACCAATCTTACTTTTGAAGAGTTTGCCACTCTTTTGACACAAGTTGAAGCTTGTGTCAACTCGCGTCCACTTACTTTCGTCAGTTCTTCTCTTGATGAACCTCCGCTAACACCCGGTCACTTCCTCGTTGGAGAACCCCTATTGACAGTACCTGAAGAATCTTTGGTAGAAGTTAAGCTCTCTCCTTTAGATCGATGGCATATGGTTCAACGTATGGTTCAGTGTATGTGGCAACGTTGGCAAATTGAGTACCTTACTACTTTACAACACCGTTATAAATGGGCAAAGAGTCAACACAACATTGAGTTGGGTACTGTGGTTCTGGTTAAGGACGATAGACTACCGCCTGGAAAGTGGCTTTTGGGCCGGGTTGTTCAGAAACATCCAGGTTCAGATGGTATTACTAGAGTTGTCACTTTACAATATAAGAACTCTTTATTTAGAAGACCGGTGACAAAATTATGCCCTCTACCTCTGGACGCTTCTGATTTTTAAATATTTTATTACCTATGTGCTAGCTTACTCTTTAATGTTAACTGTGCTAACTAACTTATTGCATTTTTTAAGGACTTTAATAGTCCTTGGGTCGCGGGATGTTTAGTTTATTTTCTATAAGAATAATGCAAAAAGTTTGTATTTAAATATAGTTCAAAAAATAATTACTAGATGGCGCTACACGTTGCGGTGATTTTATGTCCTAGCCATCTAGATGTCTATGTAATGTGTAAAAACAAAAGACGGTGTATTTTTGTTGTCAAGAAAAAATATGTATGAAAAAAAGAACATGTATGACCGATTTTAAGTTTTATTATATTATATTTTATTCAATGTGGTTATTTAATTTAAAGTGGATTTGCGCAATAACTTGTGTCTAATCAATATCAATTGGAAGACACATAGAAAACCGTTGAAATTATACAGATATGTAGCGTATTACCGCGTGAGGTTGTGGGCACAGCTAGTCTACCATATTATTAACCTAAATATATTATGTAAAAAAACGTGCTGTTTTCCATTTTGAATAAGTTGAAATAATACAGTACACATCATCATAATATATGTGTTAACGCTTGTGATTAGGTAACGTATAAATTAAATTCTATTAAACGATTTAAAGCTTTTACTCGTATAAGGTGACAATACAATACAGTAATTTTTGCACGATCATTATTGCAATAGTGGCGCCGTAAGTGGTAAATTGGCGAACTAAGCTTTCAATGGTTAAAAGTCTCTTCATTAGACAGTAGGTGGCGGTAACATATGATGACATTTGAACAACAAAACATCATTGAATAATACACCCCCTATATCATTTTATTATATATAAATTTCATTATGATACATAAAAATGTATTCACAGCCACACAAAGAAGACGATCCTATAGAGCCATGGACGGTGGAGGCTCGCATGAAGAGTAAAGTGGAACAAGAGTTGAAGAACTTGGAGCCGGAACTCAACTACACAATCTTGAGGCCCGCTATTGTTTACGGGATCGGCGACAGGAGAAGTCTAAGTAAGAATACTTTTAAAATTCCCTATCATCTTTAATATGAGATCAGAACAGAATGTTTGACATAAAAATATTATTTAACAAATATTAGGCCTCTAGTCTCTTGTCGTAAGTTCAGATTCAATGTTCAAACGACTACGTATAATGTTTCTTAGCACAACTGTTCTTTAAATAAAAAAACAGGACCATTAATGCCGCTGACAAAAACTACAGAAACCAAAATGGCCGCCGCAAAGCGATAGTCGCCATATCGTTTTCTGATGTGGCGTCATCTACATTGTAAACAAATTAAATGTATTTAATGTGTAAACGTTCTGGGAAAAGGTGGGGCAAGGGTATCGCTTGCTACACTAGCTCTCCTACTGCCTACCACCGGGCGGTGACATATTACGTTTCGAATTTGTCGAGTCGTTTTTTGTAAAAGTAAACTGAAGTCGAAGCTTACGAAGCGCCGAAGCATTGCTTTCTATTTCGTAAATAACAAGATATTTTTTGGAAATTCGAAATATTTATTATTAGTTAATAACTTACGAATAGACATTCTATTGTTAAGTATAAGGTATAAATCGCTGAAAACTTAAATTTATTTTTTAGCACCTCGCCTGCTATACGGCGGTATATACAAACATTTAGGAGAAACGATGAAGCTCCTATGGACGGCTGATCTCAAAATGAACACAGTCCACGTTGAAGATGTATGCCACGCCATCTGGGAGCTGGGCCGAAGCCCCGAAACCAACCACCAGATCTACAATGTGGTGGACGATGCGAACAGTACACAGGGCAGTCTTGCTGAAATCGTGTCCGATATATTCAAGATTAATCATGATTATTATGGGACTGCTATATCCACCATCGCCAAGGTAAATATACAGATTTCTAAACGTACTAACAAAATTTATGTCTTCAGTATTTCTCTAAATCCTTGCGTAAGTCGTAAGTCATATCAAAGGATGAAACGTATAAGCATCTTTTTTCATAGCAACCTGAGACAATAGCTTAATTGCCTTTCGGAGCACGGAGGGGCTCAAAGTTACAAATTGGTAAACCCCTAGGCTTCAAAAAGATGTACGCAAAACCTTATTGCTACTTCTAGAGTCCACATAGTCTAAACTATGCCATAGTTCAGTGTCAATTAGAAATGTATTGTTACACAACTGTACAAGTTACGTTTGCGATTTTCAACTCGTTGGGCGGCACAGGTATACCGGTGGGCTCAACACTAATTCAATTTTAAGTTTTTTTCGTCGATCGAAACAGTCCCCTATTACACCATGTCTACAGATGCGACAAATGCCGGGAATCGTATTTCTTAAATATTCTACATTGATTTTTTAAAAATAATTTTTTAATACTTCTATATGCGAAAGTTATCATAATCACTGTTACCATCACTATCGTCACCATTACTTTCACGGAGAGCCATTTTGAAAATACGCATGTGTTAACCACAAACTCTACAATTACAACGTTAGTTTGACAGTTTCAATCACATGTCAAGGTTTACTGACAAATTACAAATAAGTTAATTACGTATAATATTTTTTTGTTTCATAATATAATTGTCATACAAACAATTAATGACTGACATATTTAAATGAATTTCTTGAGAAATTATTTTTCCAAATTATCATATGTCACCCTTGTCATATCACTTCAATCGTCGACTTGGAGAAATACGGGCCAGAGCGCGAACGAGCTCCTCGCGCTACCGATAGCATGATGCGGTCAATGAGCTGCACGTTCGGTGTTACCTTACAGAACGACATAGCGTCAGTGGCGGAGGAGGCGAACGACAAGCACCTGACGGCGTGGGCGGACATCTGCCGGCAGTACTCCGTGCGGCACAGTCCGCTGGAGCCGGTGGCGGGCGCCGAGCTGCTGCTGAACCGTCGCGTGTGGCTGCACGCCGGCCGCCTGCGCGCGCGCCTCGCCCCGCGCCGCCCCGCGCCCACCGCCCCGCTGCTGCGACAGGTCACGCGCGATACTTCACATTTACTCGGGTTCATTCCCTGACCAACTAGCTAATTTATTACTTACTTTTAAAAACAAAATAATGTCTATTTTCAGCATTGTGTCTCATTTATAATATTTAAGATACTCTCCCTTCATGTCGTATAGCCTCAGGAAGCCCAATATATAAACTGTATACTCATGAACATTTTGACTTAGTATTTAGACTATTTTGATTATCTTTCTAAATTTGTATTTGTTACAGGTGCTCGAAGACTATGCATCAATGAATCTATTTCCAAAAGAACTCCTGCTGTGATATCCGTAAGAAAAAGATAAATTCTTCCAACATGCGTTCAGTGTTACAAGAATTATAATTCTATTTGCTTATTTGAACTGTTCCATGCTGAATCATACTGGCATTGTTACAGTAAGCTTGTCATATTTAATGTTAACCATTACGATACGATTGTAACATTTTACTGTATGTGGTTTTAAGCCATATAAGAAGTGACGTCATGGGGCGAACCTTCCAAGTCAAAATGTTTCCATATTTAAACAATGTTGCTTTTACTTTCTACTCGGTGTTTCATGTAAGTATATTTGTAATTCCTAATTAATATAACGCTGTGATAAATACAATTTAGTAATGTACCGATCATTGCGTCCCTATTTTCGGTCGAGGATTTTATATGAAAATTTTGACAATAAAAGAACGAAATGATTTGGCGTACTAACCGTCTCATCTATTTTTAAGGAAACGAAGACTGTAAATACCAAAAAGCAATGTGTTTTGCTTTTTACTAAATTTTCCTAAAATTACCTTGTTCTTGGAAACACATTTTTTACCAACTGCCATTTTAATGATATTAATTTGAGATTTTACATTTAAACTTAGCTCTAAAATTCCAATGATTTTATTATAGTACTTAATTTTATCATTTAAATATATTATAAAACAAACCATGCATGAGTTTCGTGCATTTAGCTTGTTCTAATTCATATACATGATGAGTCTGAATCGTCACTTTTATTATATAAGCTAAATGACAAAGTCATTAAGTATATTATTATATTTCGCTTAGTTTAGTGCTTCCAATCTATTAAACTTAAGTTTAAAACACACCTTAATGATAGTGGTAAAATGCAGACAATGGCCCCAATTCTGTTGTGCACTCAATTCGATTTTAGTTATTCGCATCTCTTTCATTCTAATTCAGTAAGAAAGGATAGAATTACTTTTAGGAACGTCAAGTGAGTTGACATCGCATCGCATCACTTTTGACTTATTTAAACAACGTCATAAGACAAAAATGCTTAAGAGTCACCATTTTTGAAAATTCAAATGACGTCACAGGTCATGTCTTTTTTTGGTTGTATTGTACGGATATACTAGTACTGTACATAAGTTTAGTAGTTCGTGTACAAAGGTATCAGGGCCAATACCTGGAAAATAAATATTGTATAAAAATAAACAATTTTATATACACCTGTATTTTCTTAGGTGCTACGATATTATTATTCTTAATTTTGGAGAATATACTCCTTAAATGTGAACACATAATTGTGTGTCATTTATCTATGTCAATTATATAACTCCTTCCCTGGTTTCATCTAAGCTAATCAATATTCTGCTGCTAGTCTTGTCATATGTAATTGAAAACCATAGGCTTACTACTGTCTTAAGGTACAGTAAACTACATATTCATACGTAGCAGTTTAATATTGAGACTACCCCCTGACTCCATTCGTAATAGTACAAGTTACCTCGTGCCAACACAGGTACACACAAAGCATCTCCAAAAGACGATGTAAATCTATCAGCTAAGTTGTTGTTCTATCAGAGCTGGGGCAAGTTTCCATCACCAGTGGATCGGGGATGCAGATGACTTGCTCGTAAGCCATTTTTAGTTAGCTAACGACATACCGCCGTACATTCATTGTTTCATATACAAACACGTTCTTATGGTGGAACTATGATTAGCTGAGAATCAGTTTGAAGCGTTTTACCAATATACCTTAGTATTTAAGAGTACGTGTATTTAATAAATATAAATAGTCTTATACAAGCCCATCAAGTGCCAGTAGCGCTGCAAATATCGCTCTAATTACAATTGAATAAGATCCGCTCACAGTTCATTGTTACATTGAACTGCCTATACAAATTCGAAATGGGGTTAATCAATACGATTTAGCATGCCATAGAATATTATACTTTATTTATTATTCATTTCATTATCTTTTCATAAAAATTATATAGTTCATTTATATTATAACTTGTTTGACATCTTAACAGTAGGTAGGTCAGTAGGAGACAGTCGAAAACCAGCGTCGGACCGTCAAAGTGTGACATGCTGAACTTATTTCCTGTTGGGTGCAACTTGCTTCCTAAAACTAGCATTATAGGACGTTAAGTTAAAAAATTGAATACACTTTTTGTTGTCATCCTGATAGAACGAGATGCAATGCATTAAGTTCAGTTATGGAATGTGTAGTTCAGAATTGAGTCAAATATGTAGTATGTTATCCCTCTCTCCCTGAACTAGGTAATAAATAGTGTGATAATCCGACACCAATGTGTATATAAAGTTTTATAAACGCTTATGATAATTTGAAGACGCATAGTCTGAGCTCATGAAATGTTTAATGGATCGATCAAACCCCTATATTTTTGATGGCACTGCGCTTTACTTAATAAATATTTGTTTACATATACATTTTTGTTTTTATTTCTCCATAAGTTAAATATACAGTCAAATTGAATTCTATAATAACTTCCTAATATAATGCTAGGTTGAATCTGTGAAAGTAGAAAATGGTATTATGCAATGCTTTTTTATCTTTACTCATAATGGAATATTAATGTATATATTATTTGATAGACATACACAATCATAAATTACTAATGTACACGGTAAATATGGTAAGGCAGATTGTTCATAAATAATATGGCACGTTGATTGTAGAGAACTTCACTTTTCCGCTAGATCAGCGCAATATAATCGCTAAGTTTCAATTAATAGCAGAGTCGAAGCACATCAAAGCGTTATTCTCACGAATCATGAGTGTTCGTAAGTTTATTTAGTATATTTGTTTACATATTACGATTGAATTTGATGTAGTAACTTTCATATTAACATATCGATGCGCTTAGACTACGGTACTATGAGTGAAGTATATATAATGTATCCAATAGTTCAACGTGGCGGGTCACTATGATGTGGACAGACTCAATCAGGGCAGCAACACAACACTGTTCAATTCAATTCTTTATTTTGCCTTCCATAGTTACATAATATCTAGATCTTAAGACTATTAATGGACACTATGGACTCTATCGGGCACAACAAAATTTTAGGATATAAAGGAGAAAGGTATATTACAAAAGGTAGGTTTAAGTGTTTAAATTTGTATAATGGTCCAATTCAAATATATACATTCTGTCCCATCTACCAGAACACCAGACGGGACACCATGAGAGGGGAATGGTGTCGAATAGTGCACGCTATTCGACAAAGAAGAAAGTTCAACGAGCTTATGCTATTTGTGATCGGGGCGACCGTTTTTTCCAGATCATTGGATGCAATCATGATGACTGTAGTCTGCAGTTGCTGCAATGCATTAAATGGAATATATTAAAAACAATTACATTCAGCGTATTCATTTATTTCACTCTCATCGAGACATTTGAACATTATACACACAACACAAAACAAATATTACTCAAACAATGATAACAATAACATTTACATTTCGAGCACTTGCATTTACAAATGAATTATTTTAATCTGTACATTATGACTACTTTATCAAATGAAGTACGAGGTGAAATATCATTTAAACATATTAGCATCTCGCCCGCACAATAAATATTTCAAACACAGCACACAACGGGGCAACAGCGAGAGAGAGACAGCATTTTTATTCAATTTATTACGTTACCGTTTCCTTATAGAGGTTCTCAATACGACCCTTTGCGAGTATCCTGAGAACTACAATGTTTCAATCAATATATATTGCACCAATGTTAACAATAATTTACTATATTTTTAATACTAGGAAACTAGGATAAAGTTACTCCTAATCCCTTATCTTTAGTTAGGTATAAATGTTAATAAATCTCATATTATCAAATGGTCCTCCGAGCCGGGTGATAAATAGAAAGAAATATTATTATCAAATTTAACTTGCAACATCGTCCTGCTAGTGCGAACCGGCTCAGAAATAATGAGAGAAAGGGACATAATTGGACATAACTTTAATTATTATTTGAGCAGTATGTATCATTATTGAGAGTTTAAAAACTTATACCTTATCACAATATTATATAGCCGCAATATTATAGTAAAGCTAATACTGCACGATTGGCAAGAACACATTTTAATTAAGACAATAAAATTTACACTTCATATTGGCTCCAATTAATATATGTGTCTTCAATATTTCATTCAATCTAAAGGGATAATTACTAAATCGAAATACAACAGAGTTAAACATATCAGTACGTACTTATTACCGTACATTTCACCGCGGAGCTATATCATGAACATTGTACTTATTGTTTTAGTAATACATTATTTTATTGCAATTTCAAATTCTTCATACAGACAAATGATTTATTAATAAAGATTAGAGAATCAAATAAAGTTCAAAATTTGGCCCCAATTCCGTTGTGTACGTAGTAAATTAAATTTAAGTTACACGCATCTCTTTCATTCCAATTCAAAATGAAAGGAATAGAATGACTTTTAGGAACATCAATTTAGTTGACACTAAGACGATCCATGCAATTTTGACTTATTATAATCGGCATGTTTTATGACGTGCATTGAAATAAAGCTAATAATGCTTAAGATGGGTACACGTCATATGACGTCACGGGTCATCTGTCTTTTTTGTTTTTGTTGCAAGAATCGTACTGAACTTAAATTTTAGTTCCTGTATAACGGAATCGTGGCACTATCAGGTTGTGCGACTGTGCCAAGACGTCATACAAACAATATCTAAAGTAATATTCCAACATTTAAGGCCTTATGGAATCGAACTGGCTTATGTCAAAGTTGACAACATGAGGCCGTAAGCCACAATTGCTCATGGTATTGCTTAGTTATCAATTTTATATACAATTACTATATATAACATATCGTTCTTGTACTGCCATATAATACTGTTGAAAGTAATATAACCATGGATATATGGATCGGTGAATGATGACCGTATCTCAGTCAACATCTTGTATATTACATTAACAAAATTAACCGTCTGCATCCGACCATTCTCATACTGAACACACTTTGGAAAAACCTTTATATAGTATTTTGATAAAGCAATATTATGTACAATACAATATAGACAATAGGGTTAATTATTTCTATAATTGGCCACTGAAACTGAATAGACTGCCTGTGAAATATGTGGAGGACCAATGGTCAAATATTTATTGTAGACCAAATAGATAACATTTTTGCTCCAAATTGAAATCAGATAACTTGAAAATATGAAAGAAATATATAATATTCATACAGTGTGGAGATCACAACGCGACATAACATTAGATTTGCTGTAAAAGTTCATATAAAAGTGTTGAAATTATCAAAAATGTAATCTTATAAAATTTCATTCATATTTAAATTAAATGTCCTCTCCAAACTGTATAAATGTATTATTCTACTGCAAACAAAAATTAATTTATTAATATTTATAGCCAATATTCATTAAAATACTACAGACTCCTCGTTTGTGCTACATATGAATTTAATACATATTTTTCCATAAATATATAGAGTTTTAAAAAAATAACATACTGTATAATCACTATGTATAATCCTTTAGTCTTTGCCGGTCACTAGAATGTTCTGTTTGAAGGCCGTCATCCGCTGTCGGCGCCCACGTGACAGTAGTCAGTTAGTGGCACTATTATTACTTGGATCTAGAAAGAAACGAGTACTATAATAATTAATTCAACAAAATTTCATTTTCCCCAGACAAGACTTACTGTCATATTTATGTTTCTGTAACATAACTAGCTCCCGCCCGCGGTTCTGCCCGTGTAGAGTTCAGTCTGTCTCAAATTTTATGTCAACATCCCTATTAACAATTCACGGTGCAATTAAAACCTATCATATAACACAAATAGCTAGAAATCTTCAAATTTTAAACAGATGGCAATGAATGACGAGTTCTTTAACTATTTATATATTAATTTAACAATTTATTTATATTTGCGATATGATTTATGAATACGAAATTACTATTTTTGATCTAAACAACTTTAGTTCACTCTGAATCGATATTACCAATAACACCATTTACTTATTGGGCTATGGTTTTAAATCGAGATAAATATTAAATAATGTCTACAAATATCAAAAGTCATAATAAAAAATCTTACCCTAAGCTGGTCTCTGTTCGGTCCCAATAAATGGCATGGTTCAGGGTTGTCAGCTGCTTCAGTACATTTTGAACACCGACTGAAATATTACGAAAGAATGGATGCGGTATGATAATTAAATAAAACGTAGTTTATTAATAAATGGTAGTTTGTAGGTGATACAAAGTTCAACGGGTCAACAGTCTAATATAAGTTAAAGTTCTTTAACCATAAAATTCAAAAGCAAACTAATAAACATCAGCATTAGGGGACAGGTCGTTACCTAGGTTTGTACGAGGGAGGGTCCGCGTCGGGGCGCGCGGCGGGCGAGTACAGCGGAGTGTTCAGCTCGTCGAAGTCCAGCGCGCCGTCTATGTTCAGAACCCTGACACGAACACAGTATTTATTATAAAATAGATTTTTTTATAATTCTAAACGGGGTACCTTTTGGCCTTCATCTCACCTCATGGTAAATGAAGACAAGGCCGAAGACAGACTACACCCAGATTCCTCAACGACAGAGGTCTGGTTATTATCTCTTATCTCCAACTGCAGGAGCACAAGAATGCTGTTAACATTATTGTTATGGCGGCAAGTTAAATGGTGGAAGCTTGCTACCAGGCGGACATAGAGCAAATGTTAGCAAATGTCAAGATAAGAAAGGGATAGCACTATACAGAAAGAGTGTTGCTTTCCTCTTCTTAATTTACCCCATAATGAATTAAGAAACCGATAATTATCGAAGATTACTTTTAACCAAAACTACTTGTTGCGTTTTTTTGATTACAAGTCTCAAAATTTTTATAGTAACGGGATCATGTCTCTACCTACAAGAGGGCATAAAATCTCCGAACAAAATGGCACATAAATACTGTAATTAAATGTAAATTAACTTCATATAAAATGCGAAGAAACTTTTTCCCCAACCTAATATATTATTACGTATAATATTAATTGTATATTCAGTTATCTAGTATCCATTACACAAGGCCTTGATGATGTTTACTTTGCACTATATAATAGATGTGAGTTTAAATAAGATAACATCTTACAATACATCTACGTGACAAATACAATATTTTTACAGATTTAGTAGTAGTTAAGATATTTATAGTATTAAATATGTGGCAATTTATCAAGTAATATTACAAGCTCTTAATAATGCTTACTTTGGGCTTGTAGAAAATAAGCATTTAAGCATCATTGAAATTCATGATCTTTAATTTGCTAATAAAGTGTACCAATATGCATTGAGACATATTACCTTTTCCATTCAAATCAATACTGACAAAAAATGTAATAGACAAAATATGGCTGTAAGAGCAACACATTCCTTTGCCTTTTTTTATTGAGATCTCTAAAAAAATTACCTATTTTGCGAGGAGAACCGATGCACTCGCTCGACCACCGAGGACACGTGCTCCACTCCTTTCTGGACGCCCCACACTAAAATGCCGATCTAACAATATTCAATTTATTAATGTTATCGTTATCTTATCTTTTTATTTAACGAAGCGAGGCGGTCTACTTTATTCTGCAATAATATAAAAATATAGCACCACTTTAAAATTAGTAACAGCGTTTGAAAGTTCTTTATAATCATTTTGAAGGATTGTACATTTTATTATGAGACTCGCACTTCTCTCAAAAAAAACTAATTATTATTAGTAATAGTGATGAAATTACCTTGACTCGAACATCAGGCTCCGGCGGCGGCGGATCGTATGATGAACTTAAGGCGGGACAACTTTGGCACGTGATTGAAATACGTACTGTACGGAGAACGACTTCTGGTACCTAGGAAATGATATACAGATTATTATCATTAATAAGACAAGCTGACACATTTGTCAAACGCCTTATCTACTACAACAACTAAAAACGAATTCTTTTAACTAACGAATAAATACGGTAATTAACCCTGGGTATCAATAGGCCGTTATAACGGCAGACTTAGATGAGATGGCGGTAGCTAGCCAGGCGGACTTAGAAAAAGCCCTACTTAAAATAAAATTTCTACCCCCACTGGGAATTGAACCGCGGACCTCCAGATAATTAATTAGGCTAATTAGAATCCAATACACATACTCTTGAATTAACCAATACCAATTTATAAACGAAAATTTGTTTTATGACTAACGTCATTTACTTCTGAGCTATGATATGTTGAAGTGGGTTACACGATTTTAAACCTTAAAGCTGGACGATAGAGTTCTATAAATAGCCGGACTTTTTTGGGCAGTTAAACCGTTAGCTTGATTTTATATAGGGAGCCGCCTCTTAATGTAAAGACTTACATCATAAGTGCCAGCCCAGACGATGAGTAAGCTCTTCCTGAACCAGACTCCCTTGGGGTAAAGGTCAATGGTCCACTCCGTTAGCTTGTCCTGTTGTTGTACGTCAGCCATATAAGATCTGCAGACATGAAACGCACACCGATTACTCTAATCCTGTAACACTACTGTACTGTGTTCTTTAGCCTAAAGTTATTCTAAGTGACAATCACGTAATGAATTGTGACTACCAGTTTGGGCGGGAAGGGAGTAACTCAAATTAAATCGGGTCAAAAAACAGTAGATAAATCAGTGTCATTAGCGACACTTCTATAAAATATGGACATTAACATTTATTCTAAAAGCTTAATGTTCTCCATTATTTATTTTTTATATATGCCATTAGTGTCCAATATCAATAAATTACAGATCAGATGCTGTCAATATTTTGTCCTGAACGAGTTCGAAATAGGGTAGATCTATATTTCTGCCCATAATATGTCGTCCGCAAAAAGTCAGTTATCTCCGTAATCATAGCGCTTGCGACGGTAATATTTTACAATGTAGTTCAATATAATCATATCTACAGCGACGTAGATCGTAGAAAAACATTGCGGCAATTTAAATACGGACTGTCGTGCGCCACATTAGCGGTGTAGTATCAGCGAAAATTCCGTCTCCAGCGTTATCGATCACCTCGGTGTACGGCCGGCTAAGGGGGAGCTACCTGGTGGAGAAGATGAAGGTCCTCGTGTGGTAACAGGGCAGCGAGTGGTAGTTGTCTACGGCGAGCACGGAGCCCCACGTGTCCTCGGTGTACAGTCGCGGCGTGAATAACGCGCGGCCCGCCGCCGTGCGTTGTATCTCCCATACACGTTCGTACTGGCCTGAAGGGAATAGAAGGGAATATATGATGCGCTGTCAATCACAGTGTTACTTTTTTCATCTTCAGAAAAAAGGTCTCTTAAAGGAGTCCTCAAACGAAACTAGCGCCGCGGTAGATTAATTTATGTAAAATATTTCCATTAATTTAAAGTGGAATTTGTAAGACTAGTAATATAAGATTTTACTGTTCTTACATACTCGGTACATTTTTGGTATAATTTGGTTGTAAAGGTAATGGTTTTTAGTAGATTTCTGTGCAATATCTATTACAATCATAGACCATCAATAATCTTAAATTATTTATCCTACAAATTACATGTATAATATGATTCAAATAATTTTATAAATAGTAAATACTACATTTATTCAACCCTCTAATTTCGGCGGAGAAACACCTTAATGCAAATTAAATAATCAAAAGATATAGGTATAAAAAATTAAATGAATAAGTCCGTTTTATATCAACCTGCTCATACTGTATACGTGTTAATGTAACACCAATGTAACTGTCTCCGACCACGTGGACCCAAACAATTGGTAGTTAGTTATACACAGATTGGTAGTTATGTTCGTTAGGATCGCATTAGGAACAGGCAGGTATTTAATTCCCTGATATTTTTTATGATTTTAGTTAAAGTATCGTCTGTATCAAATTTATTTTTAAACGAATAGAAAATACCCCATGGATACACTACTTAGTTTAGCGATGGAAGACATCGGTATAACAGCATCGTGTATAATAATAAGACCACGCCATCGACGAACTTCACTCCGCATAGTAAAATATCATATTTGAATTAACACAAATCTTTAATTAAATCTATTTTTAATAGTTATTACGGACCTTAGTGCGTATATTTTTAAGAAGAATTAGGTTTTTTGTAAACCTTCTATTCTTTGTGACGCGCAGAACTGCCCACACTATGCATCTCGCATAGTGTGGGCAGTTCTGCGCTTGCGCATGATTTGTTTTACTTTATAAGAACATGGTTTAATAATAATACAGACCTGACTGGTAGCTCATAGCAATGGCCATCCTCTCCATGAAGAAGTCCTTATGTTCTTGAGTCAGCGGGCACAATAGAAGCTTGGCCAGCTGATTGGGGCACATCATTGGGAACCTGCCAATAATAGGATCTTATGGCTATTAAAATCAAAGCAATACTATGTTATAAGTGAAGTAATATACGAACCTAACGTGTGAGAAAACGGCGGCGACCAGCGACTCCCAATGCAACTTTACCTCTGTCTCACTTAACTCGCTTGTGTCTAACCCTTCGCGCTGCTTATTCAGCCATCTCACCACAAAACTGAAATGGTTTTATTTTGTTTCAAGAACCCAAACCTTAGCTACGTACTATAAAATATACGACTTGTATCTACAACAAATGTGAAAATGTTATATTATTCTTAACTGTCCTCTGACAGGAACAAAAGAGACTTAAAAGTTGGATCTTTCGAGGTGTTTGCAAAATAATAATCAATGTTACACTAGTTAATGTCGCTATTTATTGACAAGGAGCTCCTGTAGCACGAGAAGCTCGTAAAGTTTTTTCTACATTGAAATGTCACATTCGGGGGTTGAGACTTCAAGTTGAATACTTCAGCTCGATAAAATTACAATTTAAAGACAAAAACCATTCTCGAGTGCAAAAAATATTGTTACATAAATTGTTGTCTACTAAGAACGGCCTATTGTCTATAGTACCAAAGTGAGATAAGGTGTACTCGCTAGGACCGAACATATACTTACTACTAAGATATACTAACCCACTAAGTATACACACATGCTGGTAAAGTTTACTTACTGGTAAAGGCTCATCTCGTTGTGCAGAACTAAGTCGCTCTGTTGCAGTAGCTGTACTAGCGTCTCCCCGTCCAACTCTCCTAGCTCTAAATCTGAGCACACCCATTCCAGGTCAAAATTCCACTTCACGAAGTTCTGGCACGCCTGTGCAATAGGTAAAATATTTCATTACACAAGTATTAGGCAACACTAGCCTTAACTAACATCAAAATTTAGAGGGTTTTGCCGCCATTCGATGATAACGATATAGATTTTATTTACGAAATTGTGTCACAGTGGACATTTGACCATGGAATTGGTATAGTTTTAAGAATCAATTCTGAAGTACCACAATATCTGCGCTATTAAAAGTAAAATTATTTACTCAATATTTTAATGCCATGGATTAACAAAATTATAAAGATATATGGGCTCAAAAGGTCGTGTAACTGGAGCCCTGCTACAAAAATGTAACTTGTTCGGAAAACCACACTAATGTTAAAAAGAATGTTTCACTTACTTTCTGTAGTGCCCTATAACATTATACTCTATTTAATTTGAATGACCTCTCAAAGCATGTCTCTGATCACAAGATTTCGAACTAGTCATCAAGCACCAAGCATCTCTTAGAATCGTCACTAAACTGAGCTGTGTAAGTTTGCATCAGAATGGAGTTATTCAAAAACTTAATATACCTACAAACGCCTGCTGTTTAACATGAACTGAACTGAAAAACTGAAGTTTGCCTTTTTACAATAATAGCTTATCCAATCCGAATTATAGTCTATTAGAACTAAAAGATTGATAACCCTAATTATGATTTTTTTCATAAAGATTTTAGCTTGGTATCTAAGACCTTTGAGCCATATCTTCATTTTACAATATCCTTTTTTTTCTTGAATACGCTTTAGGAAATCGGTGTAACGAATATCGATGCCTTGCGGAGGTTTTTACGAAGTTAAGCACCGTCATTATGTCGGTAATTGTCGATAATGTTAAAGATGAATATGATAAAATCTTACGGAAACGAAAATGAAATGATACTAACGCAAATAAGAAACTATAATAAAAAATGTACTTTCCCCACAAATTAATGAACGAAAATGGAACATTGAAATATAGCACTCAGCGGACGCCTTAAAAGTTGGCGAAAACTCCATGTTTCTGTTAAAGTCAAAAGTATCATAGATTTTATAAGAACACAGTACTATTATAATTGTATTACCTTGGCAACGTCATTATGTCCGCAAGCCATCGTGTATTGCATCCAAGAGATGAGTACTCCACGCTGCGCCGCATGCGCAATGTGCTGGGACATGTAGCTCAGACACAGAGTTACTAAGTCCTGATATATATAACGTTACTTAATAAAAATTGTACAATACTTTTGATATTATTTGAAAGACACTGAATATGTAACACTGGACTTAATATGTTATCTTAATAAAATTAGCAACAGAATAAATAGTAAATATCTGCTGAATATTTTTAGAATGAAAAAAAGAGGTCGCTACGACATCATAATGCCATAGACTATGCCAATTAAAAATTGTGTCTGTTTTACCATTAATTATTTTTGTATAAATTTCATTCATGTCAAAAATTATAGAAAGAAATCAAATGGTTCATGATCATTAAACTCTATACAAACCTTAACATTGTATTTATCACCTAAGGACAGCACCGGAAGCACTGTCTGATGAGATATTTTTATTTGGCCTGTGTAGAAATATCTGTAACAGATTACAAGAATTTGTAATGGTTTTGATTCTAAAGATATGGAACATTAATGTATCTGCCTGCAAAAGATGCATTGATGATATCACATATCTCAGCAGACATAGGCTTTTTTTACTTTTTAAAGTAAACCAGTTAACACGCAAGATGTTTATAGATAGATGTTATATGTTGCAACTTAAGCATTTTTCTTATAACTCATATCACAAGACTTATCTTGTCTGATAAATTTATCAAGCATATTTGCACAATTTTACTTACTTCAAGAAATGTGGGAACACTGAAGCAGCAGTGGGTGTCTCTTGCAGCACAATTTTACTCTCACTCCATTCACTCCACTCTCGGTTCATAAGCATCACCTTAACAATACAATTTATTTGAAAATTATGAACAAATTAATGTTACATAAAATAACTTATTACAAGAGTAATAGTTAACTTTAAAAGGAAATATCCTTGGTTAACTTTATGACCAATTTATTTGCATATAATTAAAGCAAAAATATTACATATTCCATTGAATTTGAATACAATACTAAACAATCAAAAGTGAGTCATGTTCCATATAAGAATGGGCTTGTAAACCTCTAAAAGAGCATTTCCTCTGTACATGTTTTAAACATAGACCCATTCATATTAAGCTTACCTGTGGACATGAGTAAGTACAAAAGTTCATATATACATTGTGAATACCACAATATGCAGTTTAAAAACATATTATTATATATAAATAGATATAGCCAAGTTGACTGTTTTGGTTTATAGGAATACGTTAAATTTATGCTATTGCTTTGAAAATTTTATAACATTCCTATGATTACATCCAATGTCCTTTTTGAATATCACATTGTCATCTCTACGCAATAATTATTTGTGTACAATAAAGAGATTATATTCGTAAAAACGTAAAAAATAACCAGAAAGCATAGAATAGCTTAAATGTATGTTTTCACCTGAAAGACTTCACTACTAGCACACAGAATGAGCCTGTGAGCAGGGTAGCCAACCCCACCCACCTCTAGGATAAGGTCACTCATCAACTGTTCAGCGTATAAATTAGCTATTTTGTTTAGAACACTCTTTGAATTATCCACCTGTAAAAAATTAATACAATTACACAAAACATAATATTTATTGATTAGAGTCCTTTGATTACATTATATTGAGGAATGTGGAGAAATTTTATCTTGTTATGTGCTTCATTGGTACTAAAGATTATCAACAAGTTGTATAAATAAGAGAATTACCTCAATATCATCATTGTTGTCATTTGTATCCCCAGATTTTTCTACAGTTGCAGATGAACTCTGTCGATTTACAGTTAAATAGCTCATATTGAGAATATATACTATGGTTATTCAGTTAAATGTGATCGAATTGCACATTAAGTGTAATTTCATATTTTTACATCTTTTTAAAGTTAACAATAGAAACCAAAGTTAACAATTTTAAGAAAAGAAAGATCATTGAAAAAGGACGAATAACATGCACAGATTAAAAAATGAGTCAGTGTCATACTGACTGCCTGATTGTTAAATTCTCGCTATTATAGGGAAGACAAAGGAAAATAAAGCCCATACAGTCATATTTTATGTCATTATTTCTAACTCTGGGATACCGATGTAATATATTCCTTTACCCCAAGGAATATTTGGCGATTAATGGTAGGCCCCCGCCAAACTCTTTTAATTTTTGCTAGTTTGCTATTTCGACTAGGAACCGATAGGAACTTTCCGACACGATGGTGTTGTTGCACGTAAGCAAGTGTTGCATTTTGCATAAAATAAAGTACACCCAATAAACGCCAAAATTACCCACCAAATTGATTAACATTGTTTAGTAAGTTTTTCATATCAAAAGGAATGCAGGGCAACTAAGACCCACACAGTTTTGTCGTATGTATGTATTATCCAAATTATCAGAAGTACAATTGATAGTACACAAATAGATTTTATACAAAATTATTCATTAATAATTGAAACTATACTTATCCGACAAATCTTGTATAAGGAATTCCAATTTTATACCTCCTTGACGCGCCCGGGTTTTAACTAAACGTAAAGTATGTTGACATGGTATTTTGACATTTTATGTTTATATTTGTAAAAATAAAACGCTTCGCTTCTGTCAAGATAGTTATTTTTAATAAAATACCAAAAAGTAATGAGTGTAGGTTACTTAATTTATATCACAAAACAGGAAAATAAAAGTTTTTAAAGTGGATATACTGTCTAAAATTTTTAAAAATGTTATAAAAAATATTATGTTTTGTACATCACTTAGTGTCAAAATTAATAGTGTGCTCATCAAAGAGAAAAGTAATTTGTTTACTCCACGTAATGTAACACCGTATGTTACGATAAAGAAAACAAAAGAACAATAAAAATGGGCATTAAAAAAAAGAAGAACGTAATAGTTCTCACAGTCTGTATGATTGTGAGTTTTATTCTTTACCAATTATATTTTTTTCTAACTATTACATCAGAAACGGCAAAAAGTAATAATATTATTTCTATTATGGACCATACGAAAGTAAAGAAATCTGCAGTCCACCATGTACGTTCTGAAGCAGATAAATATATTAATGAGAACGGCTTTCTAAAAGGAGTACATTATATGTCTTTGTTGAACTACAGGCCTGATTCCAAAAATCAATTCAAATGTTTAAATTCGCAGCAGAAAATTCCTTTTGAGTTTGTGAATGATGATTATTGTGATTGTGAGGATTCTACTGATGAACCTAGCACAAGTGCATGTGCAAATGGAACTTTTTACTGTGACACTCAATATCCAGGAAAACAAATTGAGTTAAATAAAATACCATCAAATAAAGTAAATGATGGTATATGCGACTGCTGTGATGGTTCTGATGAGTGGCTCCATGGACAAAATACTAAAATACTATCACAGAGCTCATCTAAGCATTATAGACATTATGTAACAAAATGTCCAAGTAACTGTTATAAATAATGTATTTTTACAATCAATTATTTTAAAAAAATCGGTAAAAATAATTGTCCTATCGTTTTTTAATCTGAGTAAATCACACCTGAATTTATGAAGCTAAAATGTAAAATTTGTATACTTTTCAAAAATAAAATTACTTTTAAACTCTTACTTATCATTCCTTACAAAAGCTATTTTAATTAAAACACTCTTTACCAGAAATAAGACAATAGACTTCATATTGGCAATAAAGAAGTATGTAAACAGGAGGGGAATAATAAACATATATATTTTGTTTCTTCCACTTCTAAATCAAATAGAGAAACAGACCAGCCTTTAATGCTTTCAAAAAATATGTTTTAAAGTAAGCCTTAAATGTAGTAACATAATATAACAGTAGAAACCATTTTATTTTTTCCATTTAACTGTTTTCTTTTTAGATGTTGATCTTTCTTATTTTGACTTTATTAAAAACAATCACACCTTGATGACACATACATACATAAATTTCAATATTGAATAAAAAACAATACAATTAGTATGCAAATATAAACGCAATTATATTTACATACTTAATAGTATACTTAATACTTAATAGTATGTAAACATAATAGCAAGTATGGTGCCCATTTCAACATGTGTTTAAATAATAAATGTCATTTGTAAATTAAATTAACATACTGTGAAGACTGAATTAATATTAATGTTGATATTAAAAGTATTTTTATTTCTATACAAGTTAATTAAACTAGTGCGCTTTTTATTTAGATGGCCATTACTTGCATCAGTATATCTATATTTTCTTATTATATTATTCACAATGATGAAGAGCAAATACAAATACATACATCCAAACTTACATATTATTTATCACGCTCAGTCAAGAAAGCATTGACTTGGCGGCCGGTCTTTAAGTTTATTTATTATTTATTAAAAAATGACAAAAATAGTTTAAGCTTATAATTCGTAATACTATGTCTATTAACTAGTCCAAGCATTGAATGGTCGTTTTCTAAGTCCCAACTTTATACTTAATTGCATTCAGTTTTATCCTACATCCTTATTGCGACTACACCTTGCATCTCTACGATTACACCGTAAGATACACCGGTATCCCGAAAATAAATTGATGAAATTTATTATATAAGACATAGCGGTTTATTGCTGTATTTTTTTTTATCTCATACATTGTTTAAGTAAATTTTTATTGAAATTAATTTTGTGAAAAGTTTGAAATTATCACTAACATTGCATTCCATTAAAAAAATCTCGTAAAGTCATGAACGAAATGGCAGGGCCTACGTTTAGGCGCTAAAAACTCCAAGGGACAAAGGAATTCGTTACACCGATATCCCGTAGTAAGAAATAAGGAAATAACTCTTAACATATGGCTGTATGGGGTTGAGTTTCATTTGCCTTCCCTTTAATAGGGATTAATGTAACAAAAACCTGGTATTTGACATAAGTGGTGTTTGACAGTAATTTGTGGTTTGACATATAGAAAATTCCAGACGCAAGCACATTGCATTGGTTTTCGTTACATTTTCACAGTATTCTCACATCGTGCTGCATCTCAAGTCCTTGAGATTCATTTCATTCGAATATCTGAATTCATACAATAAAAATTTTAGATTGCCATCGTTAACGTGTCGGTTACAGCTCCACAGTTTTCCATAAAATAACCTATTACTGCGATATTCCTATCTTAAGCTTTTAATTCAGTTATATAGTTGTCTGACTCTTCCGGTTTGTAAAATGACGGTAGATGAAGGTGTAGATATTACGAAGACCGGAGACCGGGGAGTTCTGAAACGCATAATCAAGGAGGGTAAAGGCACCGACACTCCCAATTCTGGTTGCCAAGTCACTGTACACTACACAGGGACCCTGCTGGACGGCACCAAGTTTGACTCCAGTCGTGATAGGAATGAACCCTTTGAGTTTGATCTAGGAAAAGGTACATTTGTTTTTAATTAAGTAGGTAAGCAATTAGTGCAGTCATTCATTGGAGTGAAATAAAATATCTGTTGAATCTGTTACCAATCTTATTTTTTAACACTATGCCATACCATGATTTTTATCTGTGAATACTTAAATTCCTAAAATTAACTAATCATACAATATATCAGATGAATAATTTTTTATTAGATTTCTCATTGCTGGCTGGTAAGGCTTAATTTTAATGAATAAAAATTGCATAGATGAATGTTTAAATGTACTAAATTCAGAAGTTTAATATTTGGCACTTTAACTACAGTAAAAAATAATAATTATATGTTTACTTATTTATCTCCAGGAAGCGTAATAAAAGCATGGGATATTGGTGTAGCAACAATGAAGAAGGGAGAAGTTTGTGTGCTGACTTGTGCTCCAGAGTATGCCTATGGAGAGACTGGCAGTCCTCCCAAGATCCCGCCTAATGCCATCCTACAATTTGAGGTTAGATTATGATAAATAAAACAGCTGAACCTTATAATTATTATAAGTAATAAAAATATTTATATACCCACACCTATTATAGCACTCGAAAGTAATACTAAATAAGACATTGAATTGTTGATACTAGATAGTGGAAAAAGATTATTTAATAAATATTTTTATTATGTATATAATATTTGAAATATACTGGGTCACCTATGGCTATGGCCTATCTTGCTTTACAAAGAATGGTGACATTTTGGTTTACCTATTTGATACTATAAAATAACTAAATGACCGGATGCGCTATCTGCTCTGTCAAATGTAATAGTTTATTACTAGTTGTACAAAATTCATACTTAAAATAATTTTATTATTTAAACCGAGTGGGAAAAACTTGAGTCTGACGTTTGCTACACCTAAATAGATAGGAATTCGTCATATTTTTATCAGTAATTTACCAGTAATTTTATCATTCATAATTACGGTTTGTTACCACCACATCCTTTATGCAAAATAGAATTCAATTTTGTATATGTTGTTATCACATACTAGTAAGTGAACTTAATTAAGTAAACAAATTATTGTCAGACCTTCTAATTAATGTTCTGAGGTTTTGAAAATAATTTCTCAATTTCACATCAACAATTTTACCTCAGTGAGAAATATTAATATTTAGCCTGCAATAGGGTCTAGTTATAAGTATCCCTTTTACTTAGTGAATAAAAATATTAAAATAAATGTTGTATACAGACTTCTTAAAATCACATTGTTTTGCTGGTAGAAAACTCATTTCGGTGTTAAGCTCGTCTGTGGATGTGACATTATCTATGTAAGACATTTACTTGTATAAATATAGGCTATGTACTCATATTAATATTATAGAATATTTTTATGTAAAATGCATCTAGAAAAAATTGACGGAGATATAATTAAATAAAAATCGATTGCCCTTAATCAGCAAACGTTTTTTTTTATAAAAATTGGAAATCTTGAGAATATAAAATAAGTAATGTGCTAGATAAAAGTCGTACATATCTATTCTTTAGTATCTTTTACTAGATAATCTTTCTCCGGTCTATTTGTGCTATAAATATTAAGTAATGTCTAGTTATAAGAAATGATTGACCAGTGCAATGTTAAACTGAATAGTAATTGAATACTGAAAAATAAAGAGAACTCTCTAATATAACTAAATGGTAACAATTATTCACAGATTGAAATGATTGACTGGAAAGTGGAAGACTTGAGTCCTAACAAGAACAAGGGTATTCTCCGCCACATCATCGAGCAAGGAAACGGTCTCGACAGTCCCAACGACGGCGCCCTTGTCACTGGTAAGATGATTTTATTTTATCATATATGTTCTTATGTTTTATAGATACATATTTTATATTCATATAAGATATGTATTCCTAACGCTTCATTATTGGGTACATAAAGAGATAACTGGTCATACAATTTGACGACAATATGACATTAAATTAAAACATTAGCTGAAGTTTTAAAATTAACAAATTATAAGATTAACAAAAATAATTGTATTAACTAGTACAGCTAGTGTTTTAATTTATTATTATTATTGTACACAGGTATGCACTTGAAACAGCTGATGATAATCTTTATCCTGTATTAATTTATTATCTTCTCCACATTGTATATTCGATAGATACTTAAATTAACTTTCAAAAAACCTTGACTCCAAACAAATGTGCTGTTGTTAATAGTACTTCTGAATGTATTTTAATACCACAGGCAGCTAAATTCATGCGTTTTGCATTCAAACAAAGGCAATGGAAAGTTGTAATCTACACCACATTGTTTTAAAATGGAAAGTTTAAATTGCAACACAGATAATATGTCATGTGTTTTTAAATTACATTTTTATTCATATAATTTAAAGAAATTAATTTTGAATTACTAACTACATAAATAACTACATGAATAACCCACACTAACTAAAAAGGTAAAATACAAATTCTTTCCAGTTGAACTTGAAGGCCGGTTGGTAGCAGATGGAAAAGTGTTTGACAACCGAACAATAACATTCCCGCTTGGTGAAGGTAGCGACAGCAACATCTGCGAAGGCATAGAGAGAGCCCTCGAGAAGTTTGTCAAAGATGAAAAATCCAGAATAACCATCCAACCGAAATACGCCTTTAAGTCAGAAGGAAATGCTGAACTGGGGGTACCTCCTAACTCGGCTGTTGAATATACCGTCAAGTTGACTAATTTCGAAAAATCCAAGGAGTCTTGGTCAATGGATGGTTCAGAAAAGCTAGATCAGGCGAAAATCTTCAAGGAGAAAGGCACAAATTACTTCAAATCAAGCAAATTCCAGCTAGCTATCAAAATGTACAAGAGGGTGATTAGCTTAGTTGAAGGTTGGTATCATCACACACTGAACATTATTGTGGTTAACCCCAGGGTCTGTGTTGTTACTACCGCTATTCTGTAATTACTTGTTGGAGAGGTTTGGTTAAGCATAGCATTATTATCTCTTAGAAGTCTATACACTAGCAAAATCTGGCCAATCAATTTCGTCCACTATTATTTTGTTTAGTTTATCCAATGTAAGGCTAATTTTCTTAAATAGTCGTAAATAAACTCAGTACAATAATAGCAGTGTTTTATCTGTAATCTCCTTTATGTAAGAGTTTTATGACTAGTCAGCAATTCGCCTTTTTGTCGTTCGTTACATCGTCGGGAATATTGAAAATTCGCGTAACTAACTTCGAGATAATTCTCTTCAAATAAGAAACTTATCAATTTATAACCATCCTCTGTCAGACTAAATTTAGTACAGATGCGGACATGTGGTAGATTCGCGGTTTTGCACTGTCCCCGACGATAAGACCATATTTATCAAATTTGAATAAAATATTTTGAATTTTATATCTATATGTCAAAACAATTTTTTACAGACATGGTGGAAGACAATAGCGAAACTGAAGAGGACAAATCTAAGGCTAAAGAACTCCTCCTGTCAGCACATTTGAACCTTGCTCTGGTATACTTGAAGGTGTCTCCGGTTCATCACTTCGAGGCAAAGGACCATGCAACTAAAGCACTGAAGTTTGACGAGAATAATGTCAAGGGATTGTTCAGGAGAGGGCAAGCATTACTGGGGCTTGGGGAGGCAGAGGCTGCCATGAAAGACTTCCAGAAGGTTGCTGATGAAGAACCTCAGAACAAGGTCAGTCAAAATCGTATTGATCTACATTGATTTTTAAATGGAAAATGAGCACGAAAATATATTAATTGATTTTTATGTGGTGTTAAAAACTGGCTGAACATGAGCTAAATATGCCTTTTTACTTTCGTTTTGTTTATGTATTAGTTTTGATTTTGGTCAGCGAGTCTGTCAACTTCGATTTGTGTGTTTGATTAGTTATTCTTGTTATTTATAATTTACAAAATAAACCCTTCTTCCCTGTTACCAGCTCCCTTTTTATTTACAGTCAGTAATATGTGGTTTTCAAACAGTTCCATTCCAAATTATGCCTATCTTTGATATTTATCTCTAAATCAGTACAAGTAAAACTACAAATACAAACTAGCCCTAAAATCTCAAACATGTATTCAAAGTTTATGCAAAGATAATGGTATATTCTTATTAGTACTAGTTTCTTCACTGAAAATTAATGATATATGATAATTATATTGACAGCCGCAGTCAGCTGTGCTCTTTTTTTGATGACATGCTTATAAAAAAATATTGCCTTTTTGTCAGAGCTATGGAACCTAATATCATGCACTGGGTAAAAACGTCGACAAAACAATACTTTTTCTGTAGCGCAGGTTTTAATGTTACAAATTTATCTTCAGGCTGCAGCTAACCAAATCCTCGCTTGCAAGGCAACGATTCAGAAACAGAAGCAGAAGGAGAAAAAGCTCTATGCGAACATGTTTGAGAAGTTCGCCAAACATGACTCGGAGGTAACAGGTTCGCGCGCAATCTCACTATCGTCGCACGCGCATTCAACTTATACAACCAATTAACCTAAATAATTTTAAATCTCAAAAACTCTATGGCAACTACTAAAATACTTATGTATTTCACTATTTTCACGCAAATAATACCTCAAGGTATATCTCCTTAGCAAATCTCCTTTGATTAGTTGATAAATTAATAGAAAATTGTTCGTCAACCAATCGTATTACATTAACAAAACCATATATCATTTTCATTTAATGCATTAAAACAAACTCTCGTTCTCAAAGAGAACTGACTGAAAGCGATTTGTAATTGAATTTGCCATTAAGTACAAATGAGACCCCATGGTCATTGTCCAAATGAAAATTCAGAATCCATTAAACTCTCCCAATCATATATTTGCACAGACAGACACCTTTTAATTAGTCAGTCAAATGCTTTTATGAATAAAATATGCATACTGCGATAAATATTCACACCTACTAAAAGAAATATGAAAAAAAAAACACTTAAAACTAATTCATTCTGTCAATTTCACCAAAACAAAACTCATGATACACTTTCTTGATATTTGTTTTGGTAGTATTGCTGTATATCTATATTTTATTCATAAAAACATTTGACTAATTAAAAGGACATATCACATTGTTATTTATTAATATATTGTTACGAAACATATAATCCAGGCTCATCTTGATGTATCCTATAGTATAACTAACAACCATAATAAAATTATGTTATAATTATTTATTATAATAAGGTTACAGAAGATTATGTTTGGTTTTATGTTTATTTTTATGAATCTCTTTCCATATCCTCAGTTGGAGATACAAAGAGCTAAAGAAGAAGTAGACATCATAGGCGAGAAGGTAGGCGAGTGGGGCGCTGGTGAAGGCGAGTGGACTGACCAGCAGAGACTGCGGAAGCCCACGGAATTCGAGAAAGAGAATCCTAACATACTCATGCTGGACAAGGATGGTCAATTTGAGAACATGTGAATATGGACTGTGTAAAACAAAGTATGTGAGGTGACATCTGTGAAATCATAAACTTAGGAAAAGTACTATGCTCTCTTTTACAGTCATGATTTAAAAGTCGGCTCACTAAATAAATGTTGTTCCCCCAATCGAGAGTTAATGCTTAATTGAAGTCCACAGACATTAAGCACAATCAGAATTCCACACTTTCAGCAGCAAGCTAAGACATCTTATTACAAATGTTTTTACTTATTAAACGATTTTTTCCAATAAGTAGGTAAATAATATTTAGATGTTGACTAATTTAAAATAATTTATAGCCTTAACTTTTATGCATAGAGATCTTTATTTGTATGCGTATTAATACTTTTAATAGATTAATTACATGTTTAATTGGTAACTTTTTCTGGAATTTTAATACCAAACTATTATTATTTTGGTATTAAAATTACGGTAATTTATTTCTGTATTCTGTTGATAAAGTGAGGTACGCGATATTAAATCTTGAAGCATCAAGATTCGCGTGAGTTCTATAGATATCTGGAATTATCTTTTAGGGAGCCGGCTTTTAAACTGAGGTGCAGTGCATCTAATGAAATGTTGAATATAAATACAAGTGATGTAGATATTAATGTGAGTTAATCTGTGATTATATATTTTGTGTTTTTTATTAACTCTATTGTGGTTTTGTTAATGACAACCAGCAATACTACTTATAACTGCCAATTGTGGAATTAAATCATTAATTTTAATGAGATGTTGTTCCCTCTACTCATGTAAAGGTTGGATATGCTTGTATGTCGAACTGATTCCCCGGTACAACTGCTTTGTATTGTCTATAAACATCAGATCCGCAGATAGATCTTAGTGTTATAGAATGTTTAAAACCTGTGCATTTCGTTAGGCATTTACTTGAAAACATATGGTAAAATCTAGTTATGTACTGATGACTCCTTTCAGCATTGTGGATGCATGGCATTACAGATGCAGCCTAAAATGGAGTAGGGACAGGGAAAGTGTTAGTTTTAAGTTAACATAACGGCAGGCTTTTGTTAAGAGTAATGATTTTACAGATTCACACTACACTAGTACCATAATTATATTCACCCAAAAAGATCTCTACACCAAATTGCTTATTGAATTCTAATATTTAGAATTTAGTGTTCAGAATACTAAATATTGTAGATGTGTGGTTGTTCATGTTGTAAAAGTTACTATTTGTATGAGTTCTGCAAAAATCATTCCTGTACTGTGATTTACCCACTCGTCTAGACTTGTATAGTGGCAAAGGCTTTTGAAGTTATCAATTTTCTTCTATAAGATCAATTTAGTTCTCGCGTGTTTGCTTGCAATTATTTTATCATAATGTAATTGGTCTTATATAAACATATTTTGTGCTAGACAAACTCTGTAAGGTATTCTTTTTACTTTTCGTTACATTGTAATGTATAATTCAGTACCTTCAGCTGAATTGTTCAATAAAATATGAGGTAATAAGAATGGTATTTTTTATATTCTTAACGAGGTAGCTCTTAGCCCTCATCTCGCCTGAATGATAAGGCAGAAGATAGTAGGTAATTCCCCCAGAATTCCTCTTCTATAGAGGAACTAGTCTTCCATCTTCCCTCCAACTGCCAGAAAACTCAAGAATGCTAAAAAAAACAATAAAACCGGGATTTAAAATGCGCAGTAGGTATTAACATACCTTTTAATTACCTGACCTTTCGACCAGGTTTCATTGGCCATGGTGACAGGCAGCCTCTGCGCGGCCGTCAAGGAGGAAGAGGATGTGGTAGTCGTTTCTTCATTTGCCGCACATCTTTGATGTTATCGATATTGATGTATGGTCAGGTATTGTTACATACATAAAAGTCTTAATTATTTTATATTATGCAACGCAATAATTTAAAAATGCTGTGGCGGCATATGGTAGTAGCTAGCCAGCCAGTCCAACTAAGAAAAAGCCCTACCATCAAGAATCCGGGAACCAAACCCCAATTGAGAATTGAACCCCGAACTTCCTGATCCAAAGTAGGTGATCACAACGATAAGATCAAGCGGCCCAACAGCAAGGAAAATATGGAGAATACTGAAGAAAAGAATAGTCTGTCTTTCAAAATATATTTATTTTTTTAATAGGTAGCCATTTTACATTGATTTACATAGATGAGATCAATAAAAGTGTAAACGTATTTTAACATTAATTATTTACACTATAATACACAGAAACGGTAATGGTAAATATAATTTTCTTGTTAATATGATCCAGGAATCATAAAAAAATACTTTTATTTCAAGAAAATCAAAAATACGTTTATTATTCATGTTTTGTAAATCATTGTACCTGTCCATATCAATGTCAGTCACCGTCGCCTCGTATAATTGAAATTGGAACTTTTATAATAAATAAAACTCAATTTATGGCGTCATTTGCACAATTGAATACCATTTTTTTATATTAAGATAAGCAAATGACTCGACACCACCTGATGATAAGCAGTAGTAGAGTCCATATGTGAAGATAGCTAGTAGAGCATGTGACATACTGCCCTAGCCACCCTCACCTTGCCGGCCCAAAAAGTGGTTCTCGTGTCATCGGGTGATCTTCACGAGACAACGTTATTTTGTTGTTATTATTTCGTTAGCGTATCTCACGTTTAGTTTCCAAGTTGAGCTTTGAAATTAATCATGGAGTAAAGATAAGCTTCAAAATCTCAATTCAAAAACCGGCTGTTTAACGATTTATTCGTAACTAACTTCGTATTGTCGCGCTAACAACGCTGTGTGGATCTTGCTTATATTGTTGAGATGGCTCGACAATATCGTAGCAATAACCTCTCGTCGTTTATATAAAAAAAGAAACGATATGAAATAAGGACTAAAATTGACACAACTGAAAATTGTATGCATCAATAATCGTAACTGTACTAAAATTACCTCCTTATAGTTTGTTTCGTGCAAATGCAATATTTGATAAAGTTTAGTAAATTAAATAAGAAATTTATTGTTCAGTAACATTTTCGATTTTATTTCAAAAATAAAACAATTAGAACATAAATTAACAGTAATGCTTAAAGTTGAGAGATCTAGACCATACATCAATGTATAGTGTTTATTTAAGAAACTCTTAACAATAATAAATTAAAGTGATTCTACATACTTGTGTAAACATCATAATTTAAACCACTAAAATAAACCTGAAGCAACTCCCTAGAATTCTATCAAAAATCTAGTTAAAACACTGGGCTTCAATAATACAAAATTAAATTTATTACGATCCGACCAGAAAAGCACAGAAGACAAAATAATTATATCGCATTCTATTATACAAGACTGACTGAAACGAATCTAAAGTGTAAATTCCATCTCTTTGTTATTGGACTTAAAGCGGGGTCTTCCCCGCTTTAATTCAACGAGGACTTTAGTTTCAAAAAATCCATTGACACCATTGTGGACTTATTAAGAATAAGTTTAAGAAGAATATTAATCTTAAATTTTCCTTTGAAATAAACTTAACTAAATGTACTTTCATCGTTATAACATAATAATATCATTTATAATAATTATATCAATGATTTATTTTTCTTTAGGCCTATTTGTAAATATATAATCTATTTCACAACACATCTTGTATAGTCCTATGTAATAAAATCTAAAGTGAAACAAATATGGAAGGATCTTAAAGCAATGAAAGTGATTAGACACTCGGAGACCATTTTAATGAGATATTCAAACGTTAAGCACATAGTCAACTGAAATGTAAATAAAATCATTTTGATTTTCTTTGATAAAACCAAGATTATACTATTACAGCTTCAAAAATTATTATCTTATTGATAAAGACAGCATCAGGTGTTAAAACACTAATGTAGGATTGCAATAAAATATTTGTGAAGGGTTAAACTTAGAGGATTGCTTAATTTTCCTGAAAGAGAGATTCTCTCACAAGTCCAACAAAAAATTTCTGTAGTATACCTGATATACACAAAAAAACCTCGCTCGATTTTTATAACAATAATGATTTGCCTCGTAAATGTAACATTAACCATAAAATATATTCTTATCATACATCTAGGGCTCCTCGTCAGAGCTTTCAAGAGGACACAATGGAGAGGAGTCCTGCATTTGTTTGAAGTTGGCGAGCACTTCGAAGTGCATCTGTAGGGACTGCGGCATCCCCGGCTGAGTGTGGAGGTACCGGTTTATCTGAGAGGGTACAATTAATTTGACTTTTTATGCTGGAAGAGTAAGGAGTTCGATTGTCAAGTGATCTCAAGCGTTCCGTATAACCCAATCAGTGGTTACCTGCATGAAATTTCTTATGGACCATTTTTATATATAATTATATTTTTTACAGCTTGTTTTGATGTTATAGAACTTAAATCTAGGAAAGATTTGCATACAAAAATGGTAGAAGGTACCGAAAGTATTATATGCATTAAAACTTGTATGGTATCTGCATTTCTAGTAAATAATTTAATTTCAAATACTTGACTAAACTTTCTAGTCTTCATAGAAGCTGCCTTGAAATTTTAATATCAATTGCAGAAACACTGACAATTTGAGCAGATCATAAAATGTCTTAAAAGCGAAATCAGCTTAGTAATGTCGTGTAACAAAGAAACACAAAATAATTAATATATTATAGATGTTTTTGGAATTAAGGATTTAAGATAAGAATCTGGTCTTCTGATTTATATACCGGGAGGTTTAAAATACCGTAGTTGGAGGAATAAATAAAATGAACTATTTTCTTTAGATGGTTATTAAGCTTTACAATAAAAAAAATGTGTTGTTTATAAGAATGACTTTTTCGTTTAGAATCATAAAATACAGGTGGTTATTTTTACATTTCACCGGTTTGATTTCCGGCTCAAGCAGGTCATTTTTCCAAAGACATTTAATGCAGTTTTAATTATTATTGAAAATAAAGGAATGTTTCAGTACAATTTACAAAGGTACTTTTGCTCCAATCACTGTCGTTTTTTTCCGGTAATAATATATAATGGCGTTAATATTTCACATTTGGGTATACAACCTGATTTGTATAGCAATACAAATCAATTTCCTAGGTCAGATAAATTACCTTTCTTATTGTCTCACATATGATCAGCTAGTCTGATGAAAGAAAATTATGTTTTCATATTATACAGCGTATTTTTTGTACCATTATATTGTTGGTACAGAGAACTGACCTTGGCACCAAGTTTCCTGAGCAGACCGGTGAAGGCCTTCTCCTCGCGGCCGATCCAGGGCCGGCCTTCGTCTTGTACTTGGTAGGGGCTCACGTGAACTTGAATGTTAATATCTATTGAAAAAAGTATACTAAACAAATTTGAATGGGGCAACACTGATATGGCTCTCTAGTCATGGTTTCTACAAACGATTACTCCTGAATTTACAGCGAAAATAATATGTGAGACATAGATTAAAAAATTATTACCAATTAAAAAAAATTAAATAAATTATTTTATTAATTAAATAATAAGTAACAAAACATAATTGATATTGACGATCGTAATTATGTCTATCTGTGTCTTAACAAAAGAAAGTAATTGAAGTCAGGTGTGTATTGGAGTAAATATTAACAGTTATCATACCGAGCCTGGTGAGCGTCTCGAGCAGACTGCGTGCGGTGATCCAGGTATTCTTCCCACCAGCGTGACCCCCGTCCAGCCAGTACATTGACTCTATACGCTCCATAAACCTACCATACAAGTTTCATCCATCATTCCAGAGACCAGATGTGCCAATGACTTTATACTTCATATAACAGGGACATACTTTTCGCCCCAAATAAGAGTCGAATTGACTGTATTCTATAAATTTGTTTCCATTTTAATTTGATTAGAGAGAAGACAATATTGTGTGAGTCAAGTTGCAGGTTGGTGTGCCACTTTAAACTAGTTGTTATAATCTAAATATGTACCTTACATTGTTAAGAATAAAAATCTAAATAAAAGAATCCTTACAAACCTCATCATATGAGCATCTCCTGGCGTCAGGGTCTTAGTGTAATGGAACTCGTAGATGACTTGGTTGAGGACCACGCAGCCTTTGCTGAAGCCCACCAGCGTCAGCCGAGTCTCGTCCAAGGCGAGTTTGTCTCGCCACCACAGAGGCTCTGCATCACTGTCACACACTATGACTGTTTATGGCCAGAGCAACACACAGTAATCTATAAAATAATAGCAAATAGAGTGATTATGGCTATCACTATTTTACAAGCGGTTATAAATATATCACATATTATTATATGTGTGTGTGTGTGTGTGTGTGTATGTGTGTGTGTGTGTGTATGTGTGTGTGTGTGTGTGTGTGTGTGTGTATGTGTGTGTGTATGTGTGTGTGTATGTGTGTGTGTGTGTATGTGTGTGTGTGTGTGTGTGTGTGTGTATGTGTGTGTGTATGTGTGTGTGTGTGTGTATGTGTGTGTGTGTGTATGTGTGTGTGTGTGTGTGTACACTAAGATATATGCATACAATAATATCAGGCAGTAAAATTTTAAAGTGAGTAAGCGTATTATTCCTATTTCTATAAACAAATCTAAATTTTTGAATTTCGAAGCCATTTTAATAATAAAAAAAACTCCCCGGCTGTTTCAATGTGAATCGCATATTTATTTAGTCATCGGTTCGTTTGTCTGTGAAAGTGCTTAAGACTCCCATTTATATATATATTTTTACCATTTGTGTCTGGAATGTGCTGTTGGCAAGTTAACACCAACACATAATTCTTTATGAATAGCGTTCATAAGCTATTTGAAACAAGATGACTTTACAATAAAATAGTGTATATCACGACATCCATTGGAACTAAACCTACTCACGGCTTGTGTTCAGAGGCAGCTGGCTCGCTCTTTGCGCCGTTGGAGCGGCTCTCCTCTGATTGGTGGACTGAAGCGTTCTGATCATGGATAAGACAAAATTATTTAAAATAAATTTAAGACACAAACATATTATTTGTTTCAGTTCAATATTATGGTACAGTCGGACAAGAAAGTGTTATAGAATGAAAATATCAATATAGTATATTAATATGCAAAAACTGGAAAGAATAATTTATATAAATAAGAAGAATATTTTCTTTTATTTAGGCAAAAATCAAGTATCGCGTAATTTTTCTCCTTGGAAAGTTCTAAAAAAAAGTGCGGGACGGCATATTTCTATATTTAAAGTTGACTCTTTTTGAGATTAAAAATTGTTTTTGATATCATTTGATTTCAATGAATATCTAAAGAGATATCATAGTTTTAAAGTAACTCCACAACAAAATAATGATCGAGTATCGCCTATTTCGATTCGAGGATGATGGAAGTGAAATAATACAAACCTTACTCATATTATTATGTTCAAGGAAACTGAATTAAAATGGGCATTACCACTTTCTTAGCCGACTGTACGCGTGTATATATTTACATGCAATTCCTCTATATCTATGTCTTCAGGTAATGACACAGAAGAGACTGCTTCCAGGAGTTCTGTTGTCGGCAGTGATTTTAATCTACTGCTCACTGATTGAAGTAACCTAAGGTAGAAATAGGTATAAATTAATAATCATTTTATCTTTTATAATATATAAATGGCTATTTATAATATTGTTGCTAAATTGGCTAAGGTACATAATACCACCTGTACTAACTTTTATATTCACCCTGTTTTTCGCAAATAAATTGATGATTTTGATTCGATTTAAATAAACGAAATATAAAAAACTTTATAAAAATATATTAAATTTTTTTGATAAGATAAATCTTTATAAGAATGAAGTATGAAGGATTAAATAATACAATGCACATATTATATACATTATTTATATACATATATTTTGGAGAGGGTTGGCAAAATAAATCAACATATTGTCGTCTAATCTGTCTAGGCATCATACCAATCCGAATCTTCCAAAAACTTCCTCTTATATATGAACAGGGTACTGGGAGAATACTAAGTACCTTAAAGAGCTGCATACAGCTATAATCACACCAGGCATTACGTATGGCACTTATACATTTCATTTTTAACTTTAAAACCTCTATCAAAGTCTACTGAATTACCCCATAATATAAGGCCATAGGTGTGCACGGATGAGACATCCATGGTAAGCTGTTAGTGTAGCTTCCTTTAAAATAATACATCATTCTACAACCTTATTTTGAGAATGTGTGACACTAATTAGAACTATAATAGCGTTTATGATTGTTATCTGTTTATTTGACCAAATAAATATATAAAATGATGTAATATGTGTACACTGAAGTCCGATAAAATAAAACAGTTTTTTATACTTAACTTAAATTTGTGTTTTGTTGTAGTTTACCTTTCTAAATGATGCAGAGCGCTGTGTGTTGGCGTGTGATCTGGAACACCAGCGTTGTTGCTCGGTACGAAGTTGTCGTAGCAACTGAAGCTTTTGTACTCAATCCTGTAAGTGATAAGGACGATTATAAAGGTAAAACAATGTAGTTTTGAAAAGATATTCTCCGATGAAATGGAGACTGGTAGTTATTTGATGAAGATCTCCGAGTGAGGTAATGGAACTTGTGATAAAGAAAACACTAATGAATTTTAAAAATAGACTTCAGATAAAACAGTCTATGATGGAAGTGGTCTCCTTTAGACATGTAATTATAATTGTGAAAAAAAAAGAAAAATCTCATTGAAAACCATAAATTAATAAAAATTTGTATGTTTCTAATTAATAGCATTTTTGGAGTTGGCGCTCAAATGATTCCAGGGAACCATGGGATGTCGAAACACTAAGTCCATTCCTGTAAATATGTTGAGTTTAATTTGTTAAATTAGTGAGTTTCAATTTCTTTACATTTGGTATTTAAGTGAATTGTACTCGACTTTTAGCTTTGTAAATGGAGATTCACTCAGATTACACTCTGATGAATTCTGAAAGTAACCTATTTATTTACCTAGCTGGTCTCACGACAAGTATGTGCTGGTTAGGGAAGTTGTGGCCTAGCATTCGCGCCGTGTTCTCTAGGTTCCACTTGAGGTAGTTTCTGTTGTCGCGGTGAGCTTGCATCACCTCAGGGTAGTCCTGCAGCCAAATATTATATCAATTTAATACAATCAATATCGGCCTTGTGACAAGTTCCTTTATGTCATACGTCCTACGTCATACGTACTAGTTACTGATATAGCTTTGCCTTGGCAAGTTAAAGAAACGATTGGTAGGTCATAAAAATGCAGAATTAAAAATATACCTGTACATCACCCCCGAAGTATATGAGCGTCTGCTGCGGTCTATCAGGCGGCTGCCGCATGGCGGCGGGCTGGAACAACGTGTCATTGAGCCGCCCGTCGTGGCCCGACACGCGACGGAGCCGCAGCGGCAGCATCGTCCTTATACTTGTAGCATTGCTGGAATATATCATTCAATGCTGTTTTTATAGTCGGTCAATCTACAACAACGTTCGTTACATGAGAATCACTTAGTTTCATCTTGAGTAAGCATTCTTTTTTCTCCAGGACATTCATACGGCTCAATAGACTCCGCCTGCGCCTCATTGCAGGGGCACGAACTCATAGTGATTTAACATCACTATGACCAGTTCGTCATTTAACAGGCACCTTTTAATATAGGTATCACGGACAGTCCCCTAGGCAGAGCATGCTTGGAGACAGAAGAAACAGCCGCTCACGTTCTACTAGAAAGCAGAGGAGTGGTTAACTACCGGGCATGCTACCTGGGAAATCCGGGTAGCCTACTGGAGGTGTTCAGCAACGTCAAGGCACTGGGAGAATTCCTGGTTGAGCTGAGATAGCTTTAGATACCCAGCTCTTAACTTTCCGACGCAAAACAGGCGCAACAGTAGTCGATTTGCGGAGACAGCCCGCAAAATTGAAGAAGACTGAGCATTTGTTAGTTTGCAGCGCTGTCTCAAACTTCGTACAATTGCATTTAAGTAACACCTATGCAACTTTATCAGTTCTTTCGTTCACATACCACAGTAGTCTTGTATTATACATTAGAACTGTAATTTGTCAACAAATGGATTCAAAATCAGTATCACCTCAATGATTTGGTCTGATCATCAGCCCAAGTTGAAAAGACTAGGCAGCATTAATCTTTGAGCTCTTAAATTATTTAAATACAATATTTGTAAAATTAAAAAAATACTATTTTTATATTTCATTTTTAATACAACAAATTTACAAAAAAAAACATACATAATTGCATTACAAAAAAGAAATGAGTTTCATAGTTTCTAAATGTTTCATTTTATTTGTCGAGTCTGTTTATTATGATAGTATTTAGTGTCATTCATGCAGACAGTAATCTTCAGTGTGATATCATCCAAGCAATTCTTGAGGTCCTCTCTTAGTTCTCTAACTTTAACTCGTACATCTTCACACATCAAATTGTAGCACATGGCTACTAAACCCATGCCAAGTAGGACATAAATGAAGTTTATAACCAACTTCAAGTGTGATCCACCTGCAGAATCTGCAATATTAGCACCCGGGACAAAGTCTCCAAAGCCTATTTTGCACAGACTAATAACACAAAAGTAGGTAGAGTCTAAGTAGTTCCATTTCTCCCAAGCTCCAAACATTATTGTACCAGTTAAAATATAAAATGATATGACCCAGAGGCAGGCTGTAGAGGGTACTGTAATTTTCTTTTTCGGTGGAGCTTCCCCATCTTCAAAGAGTATGTCATCTCTACGGCTGCACTCATGTGCTGTTATGTAAAGCCATTTGAATGATTGTGCTAACACTTTTCCCATATTACAGAAGTAAAGGATATAGATTGGTATACCAAAACATGCATATGCAATAGTAACAAACTTTCCCCAAACAGTTTTGGGCACTACATTGCCATAGCCTATCATAGTGAACACAGACAGAGAGTACATTAGAGCAGCTGGAAAAGACCATATATCTTCAGCGGATCTTCCACTATACCCAGTATGGATTGCCGATGTAATATTACTCTGAAACACTTTCAGAACATCATTAGCTTTCTGTACAAAGGCAGTTTCATTGAAAACATTCATAGAAACTGTTATGTTCCACAATTTTTCAGCACAGTTTTGTCTCCAAAGCTTCACATCCTCCAGTTGTTTATCTGGACTGTCTTTTTCAATGTGCATAAAACTGACAGCCCCCAATATAGCGTAGCATACAACAAGTGCGCCAACACCCACTTGTGTAAACATAAATGCTATAAATTTTCTAAAACAGTCTTTTATTTTCTCCCTGGGGTCACTTCCAACTGTAGATGATGAGTCTCTGCTCCTCATAGAGCCATGAAAACTTGAATGAAGGGGATGGTGACGATCCATCATATCAACTTAATATCTTTAAAATCACACACGGCAATATTCTAGCGGGCCTATATCATAAACTTCTCACGAATGGTTATTGGGAGATGCAGACTATTTCTGGAATTTCTTTGGCTCATTGCCAATAATAGTTTGATTTGATTACAAAACAAAAATTTTGCTTTTTCTGATGGATAAAAAAGCCGCTAAACGGGAAGACGTGCTAAGCATAAATGAAACAACTTTACGTTCTAGACATTTATTTAAAAATAATAGTGAAAAATAAAATGACTATGTACTTACCAAAAGAATCTTCGTATCATAAAATATTTACGTTTTCTTAAACGTACAGCCTAAGTGTAAATAAGCAGTAGGTATATTTAATGAAAATTGTCAGCATTAAATTTAATTATTAAATTAAATTAATCTAAAAATCAATTTTAAATTACTTTTCCCAAAAAAATTACGAAAATTAAAATAGTATCTGCATACGACATTAATATTTTTTTGATTAATTCTTCCTATTATAGAGAAGGCAAAGGGAACTAAAGGCTATACAGCCATTGCTTATGTGATTATTTCTTTCCTTTACTACATGGAGTTTTTGGCGACTAATTGACTAACTTTTGTAGATGACTAAACTTCATAGATTTTTTTTTAAATGGAATGCTATGTTAGTGATAACGATGGAATGATACGCAAATGAGAGTGAAATCTTACGGTAATATTAAATAAATAAAATTACCCTATAAAGCAATGAATGGAAATAAAAAACTCACGGAAGTCACTAATCAATGCTGAATGATGTATTCTATATATTTCACGGTATAATGATTCTTTTCAGCATGAAACCAATTAAATATCGTATCATTTTATTCTCATTTTCAATGATATATATTTGAAAATGAATGAATGGTAATGAAACACTGTACAATCTAACTTAAGTCATTAAAAGTATTGAATAATAATATAATTGTAGGATACATATACCGATGTCACGATACTATTGGCACGAAATTATACCAATTTTGCAACAAAAGTCACAAAACACTAAAACATAATCTACGAAATAAAATATATAGCACTCATCTAACACGCCATTACCCGAAATAAAACACTATTTTTTGTTAATTTTCCATATTCAAAGGAAGACAAGGATAATGAAAGTTCTTATACACATGTCTTATTAATTGTTCATCGCAAATCAAACTAATAAGTACGCACAACGCAGTGAGCGCACTAAAAGTCATTCCATTTGGTAGTATAGCGCACGCAACCTAGGTGTCTCTTTCTTAAACACCAAACCGATGCCGATGTACAAGGTAGCGATAATTTTGTAATGTAAAATAAATATTTCATGTTCAGCAATTTCATGTTCAAATGGAGTATATAAATGGATATTAAAATTATTTACTTATGGTAACTATTTTATCGATTTTAGTTATCTGTCAAAATCAAAATTCACACGTTTTCTTGGCGTTGTTTGTTATCCGGTTTTGCATTTTTTTATTAAAGTTCACTTTTTATTTGTTTAAATATGATGTAAAATGTAGAAGTACGTCAACCAAATGTTTGACTGCAACTTTTCGTCTAGTTTTGTGAGTATTTGTGAGGTTTCATTTGTTATTTAATTATACCGAGTACGCTTTAGGTAATGGCTGAACAACCTACGAGTTTATCAATGACATGGTACTATATCATAAGTACTATCAACAAATCTATTGATATTCCGATTCTCTTGTGTAGACATAAGTTTATTTTGTTATCTGAAATTTTGGTCAGACTGTGATCTTCATATTGATATCCGTTCTAAAAGACCACCTAGCTTTTTTGTACATTAACACAATTTTATAGCAAATATTGGTAATACAGGTTTTTATTAGTTAGTATTTTTCAATCACTGCTTCCTTTCTTTTCAAATGGCTGATCTATATGGCTGATATATTCTAAATTTAAAAATTTATTCTAAAACCTCTAACCTTATTGTAACAGTTAATAATATTGTTCCAATTTTGTTTTTTACAGGTGGTAATAATATAGTAAACATGTAGTTGCAAGTAGAAAATCGCAGATATGTTTTTTTCAATAACAACAATACCCTCATCCATTTGACACAACACTGCAATAGATGGACCACACTTAGTACTTGACACAATGGCCTCTCCATTTATATGGGTTCCTATAGGGGCAAGCAATTTGCAAATAGAAATGAAGTCAAAACTCACCACTATTGATATAGTTGGAGGCATTTGCTGCCACATTTGTAATTCAATATTTGGAAATAAAAAAGAATTTGATAGTCATTATTTAAATCATGGCAAAAGTAACACTGACATTGTGTACACTTGTGTGGTGTGCCACAAAGAAATAGTAGGCTACCCCAGTTTTCGTGGACACTGCTACTTGGCTCATGTAGTAAAAGATAAATTCAAGTGAGTATTTTACATAGAAAACTTCGGTTAATTTCTATAGTTCCTAGGTTTATGTTGTGATGTAATTGCGAATCTACATTCATTAATTATATTTAATATTTATTTGTGTTCCATGATGAAATAATTATTGAAAGAAAGAAATCAAAATATATTTTTGAAATTGAATTGTAATACAATTAATTAAAAGATTTTATAAAGTAACTTGACAATCTTTTTCAGATGTGACTATTGCCAAAAAATGTTCTCTAAACATCGTTCACTCCAAAGCCACATAAAAAGTGTTCACGAAGCAGTAAAAAAATGTTCAATTTGCCAAAAAGTGTAAGTAGTATAAACTAAGTTACAGTGCATTTTGTATCTGAGAAGCCCTAATATTATAATGTTTTAACTTTCAGGTTTCAATCTTCAAATGAACTATATTTACATAAAATAACTCACAAAACCAGCCAGGATGGTCCACCTTATGATTGTCATGTTTGTGGTGACGTAGTAGAGAATTCTGATGACTGTGAAAACCACATAGAAGACCATTGCTCCATGTTCTACTCATGCCCAATTTGTAATGAAGACATTGCTGACATTCAAAATGCTGCAAATCATTTGACAAAACATTTTGGCAATGTACTTAATAAAGAGAATACAGACTCTTCGCCATCAGAGACTGTTGAAATTTCAAATGACTGCTCAGTTGACCTTATTGGTATATTATGTAGATACTGTAAAGATATCTATAAAACTAAAGATGATTTTGATAACCACTTTTCGGCTGAACATCCTGATATGGATATTGTATATTCATGTAATGTTTGTGGAAAACATTTTGGAAAATATTTTCTACTTGGTAGCCATTGCTACGAGCATAATACCAAAGACAGATATGAGTGAGTTCATTTGATTTTGTGTATTAACTACTGTTAATGTAATGTATTGTTTTAATGCTTTTCCTCTCTTCTAGATGTGAAGAGTGTTTCAAGACATTTCCTCGTTTATCTTTGCTGGTGATTCACATGAATGCATATCATTCCAATATAAAACCTTTGAATACAAAATTCCCATTCACTTGCCTCCATTGCAACCATGGCTTTAAAACTGACCGTCGCCTCAAAGAGCACTGTCGGACTAGACATAACATATACTACAATCAATGTTCACAAGAAGGATGTGGCAAAATGTAAGTGTTTATAGAAAAAATATAACTATAGCTTATTTGAATTTTTTCGACATGATTGCTTTTATTTTATGAGGGTTAATATTTCCAAAGGAAAATGAAGAATCTAATTGATACTTTGGGTATTCAACTCAATTTAATTATTATCAGTCTATATATGTTCCACCACTGTTTATATGCCTTCCTACATGCTAGAAAAATACGAGGGGTTAAAGCCTTAAAACCAACATTAAGGCGCAATATGGCCTATTGGGTAAAAGTTGTTGCCGTAACAACAACGACTAACAGCTTTATGTGTATTCTGAAGTATGGTTTTGATTGACGCATCCAAGAACCTGGTGAAAGTTACATTGTTTTACCTCCTCAATATTAATTCAATATAAAATCTAAACTTTGCACAATTCTATAATGTATAAGGTTTAATTTCACATTTTGAAATGAATCATTTTACAGTTTTGATACACCAAAAGATCTGATACTGCATTTAAAAGAACATGATTCTGCTGAAAATTGGTGCAAGCAATGTGGTCTCCATTTTCAAAGCCTGGAAGCTTGTGAGAAACATATTCAATACCATAAGAAGAAATTATACACTTGCCCTATATGTAGCAAAAACTATGGTGAAAAGTATCTTGTCATGAAACATGCGTCACAACATTTCTCTGCAGTACTCCATGTGTGTAAAATATGTGGAAAAATATACAACAGCAGAAATCGTCTGGTGCAGCATATGAAAGTGCATAATGAAATCAAGCCATATAATTGTATTGTTTGTGGTAAAGGTTTTATGAGGCCACATCAAATGCATGAACATCTCAATGTACACACTGGCTTGAAGCCCTATAAATGCACTGCTTGCCCCAAGTCTTTTGGCAACACCCCAAATTTGAGAAAACATTTGAAAAATATGCACAACATACATTCACCTGATACAAAGTTAGTGGCATATGAAAATAATAATCAGATAACTGTAAATGTTTCAAAGAAACAGTTTGAAGAAGAAAGTTCATTGGATAATGAATCTTCTGAAAAGGAATCACTTAATAATAACAATATCCCAGCTAAAGTTGATGGAGTTGAACCAACTGTTGAGGACATATCTATGGATATTAACAATACAACACACAGTTTTGATGAATCCAATGAAACCACTGAGTGGCAAGCAGAAAATATAGACCCAATAATGTTACAGCTTTTAGAGGAGAACATACTTGGACTAGATCCGGAAGGATGTAGTATCAATGATCTTCATAAGGAACTCTGGGTGACTAGTCCTGTTATTCCATCTGGTAAGTTTCACAGATGTCTTGGATTAAATACAACATTAATATTGCCAATTAATCAAGAACATTGTTCTTATTATAGATCTTAAGGCAAATGTTTTAAATAACTGCATTAACCCAAATCTTTAATAACCTCCTAAGATATGCAATATTTCGATTTTAACAATCCTGAAGTGGTTAGTGAGTTATCTAATGTATTTCCAGACTTATCTATTCACGAGCTAGTAAGCGAGACGGCGGCGGTAGTGCCACGCGAGTACGGCCCCGAGTTCGTGGGCGAGGGTGAGTGCGCCCGCGCAGGAGACATTCGTCTCGACGACGGCCTCCTACCGCATATCGACCCGCGCCTCACTCTTTTGAATTCCCAGTCTCACGCCCAGCCACCCCAACCACAGCCATCTCCTACGCCTTTTACCTTCTACAACCCGACGGACCCCTGGGAGCCTCCAATCATCACCAAACTAGACTTCGCCTGCGACCGTGACGCCAACAGGATCGTGATGAACACAGATATATATTAATCCCATCCCCTTTGTTAAATCTGTCTCTTCATTTTCTATATCGAGAAAGCGGCGACACAGATCTTTAGAGTTAAATAGTTCTAATATCGTTCGTTGCAAATAAATTGAGTTCTCGCAAATTAAGTGAAACAATGACTTTGTAGCTATTTGAATGCTTTTGAATTATATACATATTTATATATTTTTACCTATTTACATTTTAATGACAAATGACAACCAATACACTCGTCTTAATGGTTAAAAATGTTATGTTAAATAAGTTAACGATAAATTGGATATTTTAATGCAGTTCTCAATTTGTTTGTTACCAAATATAATGTTATATGTATAATCGGCCGCGTGGCTTGGATCGCTCCATCGCCTCCGCCTGGTCCACCCGTCTACCTCACACAGAAACGAGTATATACCTCAGTACCCATAGGAGCTATTTTATAGTATAACTGTTGATTATACATTGTAACGTATATCCCACCAAACATTAGATAACTAATCATATTCATAATAATGCTACCTCACTTTAGTATAAGTTTTATTTAGTTCGCTTACACTTGAACATTATTGAAGTTCGTCTTGATTTAACGCAGTGCCATTTTGTTTTCAAACGAACGCTTGAGCGTTAGACACAGTCACGGCTGTACTCGTTCGCCCTAATTTTTACAAATTGTGTTTATTTGATTTTTTTAAAATGTAAATTTCGTTTCGCTAAGTTTGTCAGACTTTGAACCAAAGTTAGTTAACTATTGGTGAACGACAGCTTTGTATTTTTTTTATTTTTGCGGCACTGAGTAATTTCCATTTATTTTTAGCTTCATTTGCCGTTATTGTTGGACTGGCACCTTTTTTATTGAACAAACATTGTATAGAATAGATCTTACCAAATATACATGTGTATGATACAAAATCGTTCTGGTCGGTGTCTGAACGGTCTCCAACGATGGCGCCCACTCGCATTTCTATTTCGATTCCTTTTTATTGTTATTATATTCAAAACCGCGAAGCCAAGCGTTGCGGTTTTAGTGTAAGTGAATCGATAGTGCTGTGATATTTTTATGTACATCTAGTGTTAAGATTAGTGAGTGTAACGTAATGAGTGAGTACAAAGATAATGTTATTTATGATGAACAAACGGGATTCGGATGGCACAACGACACAACTCGTTCCGGTTCTGCATCTTAGCCAAAGTATCTATCGATTGTAGCTAGTTGTTTGTAACTTTTTCGAAGGCATTTTCTGCAGTAATATAGCTTACAGAGTAGAAGACAATCGTATATATTTCAAGTAAAAAAGTGTAATAGCATACACCTTTCGGTAAGTGATATCAAATATCGAAAGATACTATGGCTATAAGCTGCGGCGCGACTAAGCGTCGGCTGGTGTGCCCGTCGCGGCTCGCTCCGGCGGTCGATGCGCACGCGCAGAACTCGGATACGACTACTCATATACGCATATGGAAGTACAGTAACGATACCCAAGGAAGCAAGTACATAGTCAAGTTTATTCAGGCATGTCCATATGCGTTCAAAAACTAATTAGGTGTATCGTCAGCATCACCTATATATACGAAGACAATTTACTTAATCAAAGAAATATAAAATTTGATTCTTAAAAATGTTGATGTATATTTAAAAAAGAAAGAAAAAAATTTATGAAAAAACTCCGAAATATATTTTGGAGAGAGATATTTACAAGTTTGAGGCGGGGTCTTAGTGATAAAAGTATCCAAAGACTGTTAGGTATTATGAGTTCTTTGAACTTGAATTTGACTTATAAGTCAGGGATAATGCGGAATAATGTCAGATATGCGAAAGCAAACATTGTAATAGATCACGGTAATGTAGCTAAAGACATTCATAGGCTTTGACAATTGACAAGAATGTGCAACTTTGGCGCCTCGGTCACCTTACAAGGTAGGCAGATGCAGATTCAGAAAGAAATCTAGATGAGACAGATTATATTCGACTACGCATGAGCAAAGAGCTCGATGCTTTGAAATTAATATTGAAAAATAGTCCGCGCGTCCCGGCGGCGGCGGACGCCTCGATCACGCTGATTGATCCCCGGCATTACTGTGCAGTGGACACAGTACGCCCCCCACAGACTCGCGTAGCTACTGCACACTAATTCTATTCGCTGTCAACGCAATGAGAGCTTATGACAGCAATAGCATAATTAATCATACATACACTATGTTGTAAACCTCTGCTGAGGCTTTCATTTATCAATAATAGTACTTATTCAAGCTTCTATATTCATGATAATTCAAATTATACCATATTGATGTAAATTTCGTCGCAAAGGGAACGATCGGTACGATATTTTCAAATAGTTTCTAAATGGATTAGTATTTTGAATTAAATGGACAATTTTAATTTTAATTTTGAATGAATCCGATAATTTTAATTTGAATTAATGTGTGCATGAAATGTACGGGCATATTTAAATGAAGTTCCTTAGTGATAGTAATGACTTGTTATGCAAACTTCTGTTCTCTTTCAACTGTTATAAAGTATATTTTCCTTGGCGATGATAATGTTGTAGTTGTACCCTTTGCGACCGTATTTGTCCCTAGCTTTTAGGTGTTAGGTTAGAGTCGAGCACAGGGTATTGTGGTTCTATTTTAACGGAGGCGTTAACTCGAGTTGTAAGTGATTCACAGCATCCGACTAATCAGGTGGCTACATAATACTACCTCAATACCCGACCCTTGTAACATAGTACCCATCTAAATCTGTTATAAAAGTAAGGTTTTTGACCGGGTTTTATATTTTAATTTAATCTTTCGAGTCTATTTTAACCTTATTAAATAGGAGATATATCAATTCCATAAATAAATATTGTAATTCTAAATAATGACTATATTTTTATGGCGCGTTAAAACAACTTTACAAAGGCGTAATTTTAAAAATGATTTATATAATCGTCTTTAGTGCCACATTTTATTGTATTTTATAGAAATAGGCATAAGTATACAAGCACTTTACGGGGCGTCTCAAATGATTACACTATTCTATGAAAAAAAATGTGAAAAAGTAAAAAAAAAATTACGTAAACCCGGTCGGTTTTAAATGTAGTTGTCTTATTTTTTACAATTCATACATAATACTTTAGCGCTTCTAAAATGCATAATAAACTATGTAATTTATGTTTCGGAATTACTTTAATGAGGGTGGAAACTGTTTGAACCATGTAAATAGAATTTTTCTTATAAATTATCCTTACCATTCAATTGTGGGAAAAGCTAATAGATATAAAGTGTGCTATTTAATTGCAAAGAAAGAAAAGTATTTTTTTCTGAGAATATTGCATAAGTTTCTGTAATTTGAAAAGTGGTTTTAAAATAATATGCTTTGTTTATAAACGGAAAAGCTTCAGGGTGGTGCCTGCTGCTGTCAGAAGTTGATTATCCGTAAGGGTTATACATGTTAGCGCAGAGACGAAGTGCGAAGTCAATCTATAAGTTTAGCAAATAACCTTACCTGTATTTAAAATGTTTTCTAACTCAGCAGAAATATGTGCATTGATGAGATAAGAGTTAATTTGCTACATAATATTTTTTATTCAAATTTAATATTATAATATTCAATATATAGTGACAAAACACCTGTGTGAACAACAACATTAACACGACTTTGCCATTGTTTTTTAAAAGGCCCTAAGTGAAGCAGTAATGTGGGTAGTATTCTAGACTCAGACTTATTAATGATGGGAAGGATAATTTGCCAGCTTTTCGCTTCAATGTTTGAAAATGTATACTTTTAGGAAATCGTATTTTTGTGCGTCTTGCTAACGTTAAAATGTAAGTATATAGAAGTTGTCCACTCCGACAGTTTGAAGTTTGTTTTTGATTAAAAATAGTGTACCTAATCAGAATAATATAGAGTCCCTAACGGACACGAGTTTCGTTATATGACAGTCTTCCAAGAACATGGCTAGGTTATTGAGTGTAACACGAAAACATATTTCTGGTCTTGGGCGGCAGTTTTTGTTAGAGTATGTTAGCACATATATCTACCTATTGTGACCGTACAAATATGCTTTATATTTTTGTGGATAAGTTATAAAGGTAATATACCGATCTACCTCCATTTGCCTCCATATAAAACAGTAATTACTTTTGTTATAAATATAATACAATTTTTACACATTTATATACCTATATTTTATATGTTACGCAGATATTTGTAAGGGAAGTAGGTTTTACACATAAGACATGGTGAAATAATTATATGCATGCATGATGTTAAGTTCCGATTATATTTAATATGCAACAATCTGAATCGTGTTATGATCTTTTAAACATTATGACATAATATACTACGTGAATGTATAAGATATTTTTTATTTATTTTCCTGTTCCTTTTCTCGATGAATATATAAAATAAACAGTATTTCGTTTAGCGCAGTCTACATTTGTAGAACAAACCAACCACCCTTGGTCAACTTAAAAACTATTTTATTCCATTCAGCTGTATAAATTATGCATGACTGCGATCACAGCTTACTGACATGCCACGTGATGCCACAGAATCCTTCGGCATACTGCGCTATTCTGAATCGTATCAGTAGGTCACGCCTTGCCAACGTCTAAGCACAGGCTCCTTGGCAGTCTAAGCTAAATGTGTGAAATATGTCAAATTAGGGTTTATGAAATAAAACCTTCATGGGAGGTAAATATCATTTATTACCATCGAATTATGTACGCTTACAACTATCTATATAATTATTTAACTAAAACTGGCTTTCGTATGAAACAAATGGCTCTTCGGCTACTCCGATGTTTCTGTGCAATCAAAGGAATCAAGTTACAAAATGATAAACCAATTATTGTACCTTCTTTACTTATTATTTAACTTGTATTTATTTTAACTCTGTTATTGAGTTCCTTATTTTTTGCGACTAAATTCATTGTACAACGTTTGGAATTTTATAATAATAATTAACACTATATATTTTTTTACAAAATCGGTACTAAATAATGAAATATTCGATACAAAGCTTAAGTACTGTCTGTCTATCGATGAATCGAACTTCTGTAACAGCATTATGTACTTGATTTAATCAATATTTAGGGAAGGTGCTTTGAACGTTTTAAGTTTAATGCGTTGAATGTATTTAGGGCCCTAGTGTTATTGCACCTTGTATCAAAGAATAAAGATTTCCCCACCAAAATAACATTATTTCGAATAGGATAATCAAAGAAAGACATTATTACCTATAGGAAGCCATCTAAGACCTAAGGATTACAAAGAACTTGGTATAACCGATACAATATATTTTTTTGTAAAACTTACTTGTTTAGCCAAAAAATACTATGAACCCCACTCACCCATAAACTGACTAGACATACAAAATAGGGCATATAAACAAAGATGCCAGGTATACTCAGAAGCTATGTGTTATTCGTTATAATTATGAAAAATATACAAATTGCATTAAGGTAACCTTACGATCTACATATTTCGTATGAAATATTTACAATGTTATGACCAAGTCTTTTGGTACACACATTTATTTTAGACAGAAAATATCATATTTTCACTATTTAAAATCATTGCAACAAATGACTCGGCCTGATTACTTTGCATTTCAAATATTATTCACAATCTTGTACTAAAGTTCCTCGGCCTAATAATAACAAAAGACTCCTTCAAACGACTGTCAAATTTGCGACAAGTCTGTAAAACTCGAAGCATTGTCAAAATCATGCACCAAACTACAGTTGTGTTAGAGTTATTTATATTTAATAACAGATTATTGGTGTCAACGTTATATAGTCATTGTGATATTAAATAGATTTTATTAACAATACTTAGCTCATGTATTTCCATCCAGCGTTTGCTGTAGACACCTAATTAAATATAGAATTTCTGAGAATTGCATTTAAGTTAGAGGATAAAACTGTACCGTTATCACTCATTATATCGCATAATTATGTAACAGAAATTCATTGAAATATTATGCCAGTTTTGTATAAAAAGAAATTGTGATGTCTTGCATAATATTTTGTTTCTTACACAAACAAAAGTTGTAGTCAAAAAGATTAGTTTAAGAATACATAATTTTAGTCTTTAAAAGAATAAATGCAACAAATATACAATAGAACTATAAATAAAAATCATACGAAAAAGATATCACTCACATTTTTCAATCAAAGTAAAACACAGTTACAATAAATAATTCTTTAAAGTTTAATTTTGTCATTACTGTATTTATTTTGATATCAGCATTCTCATTTAGAATCATCTAGATGCTAGAGACCTTGCATCTTTTATTCAATCAGCAATTATTGCAGAATCAATAATATTTATGGTCACAATACAGTGACCGTGGTGAAATTCGATAATCACTTTGCAATTGTAACAAATGTAATGCCTTCAGGGTAGCCTAAGAATTGACCTGACCGTTAACTGACTTTTTAGCAAATACCCGAGTGTTGGTAGGTTTTTTAGGTGCACTAGATACCTGACCTACTTTGGCCGGGCTAGACTTAGGTCGTAAACTAGGTATTTGTGAAACTCTAATACCAATAGCTGATTTCTGTTTCTGTCCACTAGATGCTTGGCTTTGTTTCGGCTGACCTTCGAAAGTCGAACTCCTAATCAGTTTAGGCGTTTCAGTCTTGTCGCTCTCAATCCAAACTCGTTTGTCAGGCTTCGCTGGTTGCTTCTTACTCTGTTCTACTTTCTTCCAAAGGTTCGCTATTTTACTTTCCACATCTTTAGTGTTTTTAGAAGACTGTACAGAGTTTACGCTTGATGAGCTACCCTGCCTTGACCCTCTCGATGCTAACGTGACCGTTTTGCCACTGTCATTACTTTGCAAGCTGTGATTAGAAGGAGAATTCTTCATAGGAGTGTCCGAAGGTAGTTTTCCATTTGTCATTTTATTCGAGTTGCTTTGATTAGTCTTAGTTGTTGTCGGTCTGGAATACCGGCTAAACTGTGGTAATCTAGAAGGTGAAGTGTTAGCTGTGGGCTTCGTTGGTGATGTAGCCTTTGAGTATTGAGCGACAGAATTCTTTTTATCAGGAACAGGCAAATCTTTGGGAGGCACTGTGCTTTCCTCCTTCGTGAAGGTACCTTGCCTCTCTAAAGGTAGTGGTTTCATTCCTGTAAGTGGAATGGTAATTGGTTTCTGTTGGGCTGATTTTGATGGTGATCTACTCGGCATGGATTTCTTAGGTGTAGTGTTAACACTTGGAGGTTTAGAGGCAGTAGGAGTTTTATTAGGAGTTTTGGCACTGGTGTGAGCTTTGACTGAGTTTACAGTCTTGGGGGGTTGAATACCTTTTTGTGTAGTTTTAGTTGCGACAGGCGCTGTAGTTTTCTTAGGCGCAGTAGCATTATTGCGTCTATAAGGAGAAACGTACATTGCCTTCTTCCTGCCTCTTATCGCTTTAGGAGATCCGTGTTCTTTATCGAGAGACTCGTTGCTCTCCATACTTTCATCGCGCCTCACACTATTGACGGGTTTAATTATTTTTGGTTTAGGGCGGGATGAAGAGGTTTCTTGGTCTGATTCCGACTGCACCTTATCCTCGGAGTTACTGTCACCCTCATAGCTGGCAAATTCGCTACTGCTCGGGTGCTGATTCTTGGCACTTTGTTCTTGCATCGTCCGCCGATACGACGCAGTCATCTCGATGTTCTTAAGATTGTTCACCACGCACATGTCTACTGCGGCAGGACTCTCGATCACTGGTAGATAATTTCTGAAACTTTTCGTGTAGGTTTGCATTTGCGTAGAGTTTAATTCAAAGTCATCTTCATTGTGACCACTGTCCACATCTCTTGAGAAGACATCATCTTCTCTGTGTCGGTCATCAAGCAGTTGTTGGTGGTTCATTTCGTTCGATGACAAGCTATCGTAGCCAGTGGTAGTCTCCACGTTTTCAAAGTTAGCGTCTTTTGTGACAAAAGTAGGAGAAGGCGGTATGTCTTCGCTGAGAGTCCGTGTTCTGAACCTCTCGACATCCTCTATGCGCTTCTGTTTCATCGTCTTCTTCGCTGCTAGCCGTTGTTTCAAAATTTCTATGTGAGGATCGACAACTTGCGGTTGTGACGACTCCTGTGTTATAATTTTCTGTATATTTACTGTTTGTGTTTGATACCTAGCTCTGTCTTCGAGTCTTCTCTGTTTCGCACTAACTTTTCTCTTAGATTTCGACTCTGACATTGCGGTGACATACTCCTCTGATCTGTCGCTCTCTGATTTCGTCCACGTCAAGAATTCCTCGTCATCTGCTTCTAATACGATTTCACTCTCTGTTACACTGTCTGTTATCGTATAAGTTTGATATCTATCTTTAGAGACATATCTCTTCTCCTTCGGTGTCAAATAATTTGGATCTCGTTGCCTCTTAGGGGTTGATTCCACGCTACTAATATCCGAAGGTAGAGGTGTACAGTTTTCAGATCCCGAAGGAATATCAGTGACGACATTTAACGTATTTGATACACAATCATCAAGAACTTGTTGTGCGGTTGTTGGGTCGACTTCAATAGTGGATTCACCCATTTCGTCAAATAGGGACGGCGGATTAACTTTGTCTAAATCGTGGAATACAGAAGTGAAGGCGCTGCACATGGGGAAGTCTTGGATGGGTTGACTTAAGTCAAAAACTACGGGTGTCCGCTCCCTTAGTTCCGCCACCTCTGATACTATACTCGAGACAGAGATCATGCTACTTTCCATATCAATGTTTTCCATTTCAGAAGGTGGTTTCACATTATCAAGTAAACTAATAGGGTTACTGTCTAGATGTTCCGAACTGCCCTGATGCATCGAATTACTTAAAGCTCGTTTGACCATAAGTGCAACGGGGAGCGATTTCTTGCGACTGCGTTGAGACTTCTTCGAGACATGAGTGTTGTCTTCCCAATGACCTGAGGCGCTTAATGATAGAAGACTGCCTAGATTAGAAGGTGGACGGACATTATCTAAATCAAGCGATGTTAGGGAGGTAACACTGGCTTCCATTCCAAACTGAGAATTTTTCAATTGGGCCGCTAGACGTGCTGCCTCCTTTTCAATAGCCGAAGACATGAGTGAATCTAGACGAGATTCGCTATCGTCTGCTAAAGTCACGAAGTTAGGTTCTAAGATATTATTTGAACATAAGTCCAGTCTGTGCGTGAGATCAGGTCGAGATAGAGACGCGCTTCCATCGCGGGTGTCCAATAAATCAGGTAAGGCATCTAAGAGTTCTGTTTTGATTGGTGAAGCGAGGAGTAAAGACCCGCTGATAGTTGGGAAAGTGACGTCATCGGGGCAGGTGTGGTCGTCCCAAGTATCGCGAGCATGATTTGAAGTATGATGACGTTCTACTTCACTTTCGGTGACGTCAGCATAGGAAACGCCATCGTTCCTAGGTGCTACAGAAGCGGGGCGTGCTTCGACGTCACTATCCGTGCCGTCAGTGATATCAGCGTAGGATTCGTTGGACTGATCTAGATCTTCTCTCGTCGGTGGGTCGAGAGTTAACGGTCGCGGTGCTAACTCCTCATTGGACCGTCTGAGCGAGTCAGACGCGGTCGATACGTGGGTCATCATCTGCGGTTCCGCGTCCGTAACATCCGCGTACGATTCGTTCGATCGGTCGAGATCTACTCGTGGGAAGTCTGATGTGATGGAAACGCTCGTCGGACCCGTCTCTGTCTCACCGAACGATTCGTTCAGATTGCTAGTTTTCAAGAAACCTGTGCGCATTAACGTTGTCGAAACGGATTCATTGATCGTTATATCGATTTGCGGGAAATCCGAGTTGTTCGGTGTGCTAGTGTAGTTCGGTTTCGCATCTATCGATCGGAAATCTCTATTACTCTCTATAGCGGTAGAAACTATAGGTACGTTAGCATAAATTTGTTCTCGAACTTGACTGGAATCTGCCCAGGTCTGTCCTGTATCGTAGCTTTCGCTATGTTCGAGGACGCTGCTGAGGTTCAAAGTTTGGTCGTTTCTGGAACTGTGAAGATGGGCAGTTATGTCCTGGGGGGGCAGGCCCTGCGGAGGGTGGTTACCTTCAGAGCCAGTGGAGGGGCGCGCGCGGCCGTCGTCGCCTGCGGGCGCGCGCTCCGCAGACGGCGCCGGGCCGTTTTTTGGCTGAGGCGGGTCGGCCGGCGCCGGCGGCTGCGCCTGCGCCGGCGCGCGGCCGCTGCGCGCGCGCCGGGGCCGCGACATGCCTGCCAACAGGCACAACACTATGAGGCCGCTTCTACGTTCCTTACAAGTACAACTTCTTTGCAAACTATATTATTATATAAAGGCGGCGAATAAGTTAAATATTTTCCAAAAAAAAATCGGCATATTACTTCTAAGTCCCACTGCTAGATACAAACCTTCCTACATGGGAACAACACATAAGGAGTACGAGCTATAACACTAAGACGTTGGAATAATACAGCTTGGTAAGTAAAAGCGGTTGTGCGTCTAGGGACCAACCATATCTTAAAACTGCTCTACAAATTGCATATTCTTGAATATTTAGTATCAAAACTAGAGTGTTGAACCACTAATCCAAGGAGCTCCTTAAACTTCTTAAACAAAGAGTATGATTTCATTTCTCTTTCGTCATCAGATTGACTTTTGTTGAAATTAAAAATATATTGTATCTGGTGAAACTGGACCGCACATGATATTCGAACATATTAATAACTTTATTTATATCAGTTTATGGAGGTGCAACAATGATAGGTACCTGCGCGCACGCATCGCTCGAACACCTCCTTGTCCGTGGAGCCGAAGGAGTCGTTGCTGAGCGAGCTGGGCGAGGAGTCCCGGGCGAGGTCCCCGGCGCCGGCGCGCACGCAGCGCTCGAACACTTCCCGGTCCGTGGAGCCGAACGACTCCAGGCTCAGCGAGCTGCTCGACCCCGCCTCCGCCTCTGCTTCCGCTCCCGCCTCGCCGCGGCCTCGGATACCTAAAATTGGTTTCATAATTTATGAAGAAACGTGAAAGATTTTCTAAAGTACACATTAATTATGAACGTTAAGTACACGTTTTCTGATACACGAAAACAAATTAAATGCTGCATAAATTTTATAGTACCGTTATAACGGTTAAGGTTTTAAGCGCCATCTAAACTTTACGGGGTTAGTTATCCGACTTCCCAGTTGCTTGTTTCAGTAGTCCCGTCAAAGACGACGAGAGCAATCGATATCAGTTTAATCTGCTTCGGTGGTTGATTTTGAAAATAAAAGCATAATTTATTTTTAATATTATTAAAATATATTTGGCTATATATGGCATTATTTTTGGCATTTATATGTAAACATACAATGATAGATAGTATTCTTCATATTAATTGAAAAAAAATGTTACTTTTATAACTACTAAAACGATCCGCTACTGAGACAAATTTATATCAGATTTGTTAATATGTTTTGGGCTGTTCAGTGTTTTTTGTAAAATGTGAAATATAATTACCAGCGGGCGGCGGGCGCGGCGGGGGCGGCGGCGGGGGCGGGGGCGCGGCGCCGGCCGGCGGCTTGGGCGGCAGCGGGGGCGGGGCCGGGGCCGGGGGCGGGGCGCGCTCCGGGCTGCGGGCAGGGAGCATGCACCGTACAGTGGGCACTATCGGGCGGACGGCTGCTCGAGCGGTCGGGCAGGCCCGCCCTCTTATTATTTTATATTATATCTGATATTTATGTACATATTACTATCGATATATCTCCGTTATCTAGTATCAATAACACAAGCTCTTAATGATGCTTACTTTGGGCAATATGATAGGTGTGAGTGTTATAAACATTATTATTATTATTTATTACTTTTATATACCATATTTGTATGCTATGATGTATCGCTGAATAAGTTGTGAAATATAGTATTCTTACCATCTCGTTACCCTTTTCAAATACCGACGGGCAGACAGACGCGAAGACACATTGTATTGTCATCGTCACGCCCCAGAAGGGGGAGGTTTGCCAACAAAAATGACGCGTAATAGATAATTTCACGACAAGTGCGGATAGTATTAAAGTAATTTCTGCCCAGTTTGTTGATTCAAACGAAAAGCGCGGGTCAACAATAGGGGCGAGTGAAAAGTAATATTAATACATTTGAAGAAAAAATTAAACAACGAAAGAGAATCAATGATAAACAGTTTAATCTTAGGACAAGAAATAATTGATATTACAGTTTGAACAATTGTTGAGAGTTATATTAAACGTTTAACGGGTAACGAGAGAAAGGGCCCAAGGGGTACTTGCATATTTACAGTGTATAAAGGAACCTCTGTCCGATCCGAAAACCCCATACTAAAATACTCATAATCTAATAAAGATTATGTCTATGTGATTATTTTGTGGGAATAAGTAGAATGGTATTTCATGTGAGTCGACTACACACATTGAATATGTACTATGACACGTAAGCGGGAGCACACTGATCATATTGAAAATATCCTCTTTCAGATCTCTTTAGTTTTGGGCTATCCCACTCCTGAAGATATAAGGTTGCTGACTACAAACGGTAAGTAAGTAAGTTGGTAAGTACATCTCGGTCACACACGCACACACTAAATCATATATATCATTTCTTTCATTTTTTTTTCAATTAATTATTTATCTATTTTTACTGTAACCACGGGAGAGAAGAAAACTGGCGTACTAAAATACAGGCTAACTACTGGTCTAGTTCAGACTCCAGTCTCTCACTATCTTATGTACCTGTGTTACGTGCATATCATGACAATGTAATTGTTACAGTTAAGATGTTGAGAGAATAAAATAAACGTTATTATGATTATCTTGGGGTTATTCCTGGTCAGATGACTGGGATAAGAGAAGCACAAAAGATGCTGTTCAACCGAAGTGCTCCGGGGGTAAATCCTGGACCTTTATTAAGATAAAGTGATACGCACACGCTACTATCAAATAGAAGTAAGCGCCATGCGCGTGAGTCATAATTCGTTCTTGCCCCGCGTCACCGCATTCCGCCGACCATAAATCGATTACTGTGATAAAAAAGGAATAAAGAACAAAAACTTAATATAGTTATTTTGTAATAATAAAAACGTGCTTACCTGTCACGAACATTTCGTGAAAAGTCATGTGACATTTTGACGGTTTCAGTAGAAGATCTCAAATACGGCGGAAGTGAACGCTGAAATCAATAACGGAAATCTATATATATACAATAGAATATATTAAAAATATACCCCTATAAATGGTATATCGGGACTAGTGCCCGACACACTCCTGATAAGTAGCTCTATATTCGATATTATTATCTTTTAAATATTTGGAGTTTGATAAATTTTAATACATGGTGTTCATACATAATAACATTTGCATTTGACAGTTTGACGGTCGCCAGGTCTAGTGTGGTCAGTTACCCCTGTCTACTTAGCCAAAGTCCCAATATTTGTACGAGTACAAATATTTGATTACGAGTTATGGATATATTTTATGTACATATTACTATTTGTATCTTTACCACAAGCTCCTGATCATGCTTATTTTGGGCTAAATGATAGGCGTGAATGTGGGAAATATTATTATTTTCTTACTCTACTAGTGAGTCGTTTTGATAGGGTGGGATAGTGACGTCTTCTTTAGATGACAGTTAAACATAATACTTTCGAATCTTTTTGTGACAAATAAATGAACGACATTTTATGATTTCCTAATTACTATAGTAAAATTACTTACATAAACATCGCCTCTAACCGCATAAGGCACCGACGATACATCTGATGGTGGACCTTTGTTCTTTACCACCTGAAAAGAGGAAGGGGAAATACACTTACTAAGTATGGATATTTATAATACCAATGATTTTTTAAACATAGTAATGAGTCAACACCGACAAAAATTTTAATAAGGGGATTTTGGTTTGAGGCTTGGTTTTTATTGAATTTTTCATGTGAAATAAAACGTGTCCTTCTGCGCTAGCAGGAATATGGCGGGAAACGTCACATTGTTGGTGTAAAGGGAAAGTCTATCGATGTGCTGTTCCCTCGGGAACCGCGGCCCTCATGTATCATGTCAGGCCTTGAACATAATAGGTTGGGGAAGTTTCTTCGTAAATTATATGAAAATTCAAGACATTTGTTTTTCAAAGTTAATTTACATTTAATTACAGTATATATATGTCATTTTGTTCGTCTTTCTGCCATCTTTTAGGTAGAGATATGATTCCGTTGCTGTACAAACTTTGAGATTTCTGATCAACAAAACGCAACAAGTAGTTTTGGAAGTCCTCTCTAGATGTTAACCTGACACTAGCAGAAAATCACATTCATTCACAGAATTCTGAAGAGACCGAAACAAGTGGAAATCTGAAGGTACAAGGTCAGGGCTATATGGCAGATACATTAACACCTCCCAGCCAAACTCTCTTAATTTTTGCTGAGTGGGTAAATATGTATATGGTCTAGCGTTATCATGAAAACAACTATTCCGGCCACTTAGTGTCAACTTCTTGCTTTAATCTTATTAGTTGTTGGCAGTAGAGATCCGAATCGAAGGTTCTGCCCGGCGGTAAAAGCACATAATGAATAATGCCCTTCCAATCCCACCATAGACACCTTAATGCGAGTGAACCCAGGTTTTGCCACAGTCTCCAGAGGAGTCCACAAGGACAACCACAAGTGTGCGATCATAACCCAGGGGGCAAGCCCCCAACCTCTCCCTGGGTATCCATAAAGGATTTTCTGACGAGAAAAAAAAAAGAAGGTTTTGCCAGTCTGTGAAGCCTGACCGACCTTTTTCGCACGTTGTTGTCATACGTGATCTATTTTTCATCACCAGTATTATCAATCTCTTCAAAAACGGTTCGGTTCAATTACGTCTCAATAAAGAATCGTAAATTAGTACATTAGGTTCAATTCAATTCAATTCAATTCTTTATTTTGCGTTCCATAGTTACATTATATAAATCTTAAGACTATAAATGACACTATGGACCCTGTCGGGCACAACAAAATTTTAGGTTATACAGGAGAAAGGTAGATTTCAAGGTAGGTTTAAGTTAAGTGTTTAAATTTGTATAATGGTCCAATTCAAATATATGCATTCAAAATGCTATTATAATTATCTAGGGATTGTTTGAAATTGTAAGTCAGTGAGTTTTTAAATGTAAAAAATAGATTTTATAGTATTTTTGTATTACAATTGTTTGGATGTCAGTAATATTAATATTAAATAATTAGAAATCATTATATTGTATTGTTTTTTTTTTTTTTTTTTTTAATTCTAATATGTCAATAGTTTAAAATTTCTAGTGTTTATAAAGTGTAATGTGTAATGTCTAAATGTCAATGGTCTGTTAATTATTATTATTTTAGATATTGTTGAAGAAATCCGATAGCTTGTCTTCAAAGTACTCGTTAATGTTGTAATATGCTTTTTTGACCAACAACATCTTTAAGTTGTTCTTGAATTTTTTGAAATTTCTTTCTTTCTTCAATATCTCCGGAAGACGATTATAAACTTTGATTGCCATTGCGTAGGGGCTTGTTGAGTGTAATTTTAATTTTGATTGTGGTAACACCAAGTTGTTCGGATATCTTTGTGGATATCGTCTCGGCACATCGGATTTTTTTACGAAAAAATCTGAATACTTTTTTACTAACATAATAAGTTCGAGTATATATATAGATGTTAATGTCAAAATATTATAATAAATAAAGTATGGTTTACAACTACAGGTAATATCAATATTAGCGATGATACGTATACACTTTTTTTGTTTTAAAAAAATACTTTGTATATCTGTACTATTGCCCCAAAGTACAACCCCATACGTGAGCCAAGCGTGCGCATAAGCATAATATGCAGTCAGAGTTGATTTACTGTCTGTATTTTTTTGTAGTTCTTTTAATGCATACGTAAAAGACGACAGTTTTGAACTAAGTTTTTGTAAATGATCTTTCCAGTTTACATTGGTATCTATATTTAAACCAAGCAATGTGAACGTATTGACGGTTTCCAATAAATTATGTTCATAGTTAAAGCTTATTTTTAGTGGTTGTTTTTGAAACGGTCTAAATTGCATTATTTTTGTTTTAGAATAATTGATTTCTAAGTTGTGGTCTGTCATCCAATCTGTTATATTATTTAGTATTCCTGTAAGTTCTTTGTTAAGATTTTTATCATCTGGACAAGAAGTTAAAATAGATATATCATCAGCAAATAAAATACATGATTCATCTTGGAAAATTTTTGGAAGGTCGTTTATATAAATGAGAAATAGTATACATCCTAGAACACTTCCCTGTGGTATTGAATTTTCAACGCTTTGTACCTCTGAACGCACGTTGCGTATTTCTCCTGTTTTTATATTGTAATGTTCTATTTCGACGTACTGTTTTCTATTCTCTAAATATGACGTAAACCATTTATGTGTGGTACCCCTAACACCTATGCCATAAAGTTTATTTAGAAGAATCCTATATAGTACCTTATCGTAGGCCTTTGTCATATCGAGTAACAGACCGACTGCATATTTTTTGGAATCCATTATGTCTAGTGCATTCTGGATGTATTTATACACGGCTAAAATTGTGGATCGGTTTTTTCGAAATCCATTTTGGCTATTATCAAAAATTTTATATTTTTCACAAAAAGAATACAATCGATCAAACATAGCCTTTTCAAAGACTTTTGCGGCTGTTGGTAGTAAGGAGATTGGACGATAATTACGCTTATCTATTTTTTCACCCTTTTTAAAAATTGGTTTAATGAGTGACACTTTCAACATATCTGGAAAAATGCCACTATCAAAGGATTGGTTAATTAAAAACTGAAATGGGCCGGCTAGTTCTTCAGAACACTGCCTTATTAACGTTGGCGGTAATTCGTCAATTCCACAGCTATGTTTGCACTTTAACTTTTTTATAATTTGTTTAATTTCGACTAATTCAACTGGCCTTAGAAACATAGTATTGAGTGCCGGTCTTACTACAGGTCGGCCGCACGGCGGCGTATCCCCACCTCGGTTTGTGCGCCCCACCGATACAAAGTACTCATTGAATGTGTTGGCTACCTGTTTTGGATCTGACAAAAGATTATTATGGATGCGCAATATAATGTTACTTTTAGTTTTCTTTACATTTTTATTAGTAGTTTCTTTTATTATCTTCCACATTGATTTTGTTACGTTATTTGATTTTTGTATTTCATTAATATAATGGAGCTTTTTTGAGGTTTTTACACACTTTTTTAAAGATTTTTCATATAATTTATAGTATTTTAATAAGATTGGATGCTTATTGTAGTTTACAATTTGCTTAAAGAGGCGTTTATTTGTACATGATATTTTTATCCCTTTTGTAAGCCATTTCTTTTTATTATAATTATTTATTTTTATTTGCTTTGCGGGTATGTATAAATTTAATAAGTTTTGTAAAACGTTATGAAAAGTTTCATAATTTTGGTTTATTGTTTTGTTTTCGTTAAAAATCTGTGACCAATCAATTAGTTTTAATTTTTCTTTAAATACATTTATTCTATGGTTAGTGTATAATCGCTTTTTTGTTCTCCATATTATTAAATTGTTTTTAGAACTGATTTCTATGTTAAAAATAACCCCCTTGTGGTCAGAGAAGCCAAGATCACTGACAATTGTTTTACACAAATTTTTATCAAAATTAGTAAATAAAAGATCTATGCAAGTTGCACTGGTATTTGTCACACGCGTCGGTTCATTTATATATTGCGTAAAGTGGTATTCTAACATTTTATCTATTAATATTCGCGTTTTATTGCTACTTTCTAAAATATTTATGTTAAAATCTCCCCCGATCACTATTTTCTTTTTAAAATATTTTTTATTTAATAATTCTAATAATAAGTTCAGTTGATTGTAAAATATATCTACCTCTCTCCCGTTCCAATATAAAACTATTAACAGTAAGTCATATTTTAAAATTTCCACACTGCACATTTCAATTACATATTCGACAGACAGTTCCACAATATCCTTTCGTTCGATGGTTTCATAATCTTCGTGTAGTAGTATGCAGACACCTCCTCCTTCGTAATTCTCGCGACAGTACGACGATGCGATGTTGTATTTATTGATGTTTATTAAATCTATTTTATTTTTCGTTAGCCAACTCTCTGATATACATATTGAATCATAGTTTACTTGATTGTTGTCCAAGAATGCTTCTAATATGTGTGTTTTGTTGTTGATACTTTGCATGTTCTGATATATCATATTAAAGCTATTTTGGTGATTATTTACGAAAGGAATCGTGTACAGTGTTAGCAGTTCCCCTGTCAGTGCAAGCTGTTTGAGTGTCACTTGGAGATGATATTTCATTGGTTGGTGGGTGTTTCATTGGTGCGTTTTGGATGATGCCATTTATAATAAGTCTATTATTTCGCACAATAGCATGATGTCCGTTTTTACGCGCTTCCATTACACTATTTCGTAACCGTCTCCTTTCTTGTAATGATTCTTCATTCAGATACTCTGTGATATATAGCCCTGTGTTTCTAAAATATTTTACATTATTTAATATATGATTGGTCATTCGTTTGGTTATTAATTCTATTACAAGTGGTCTTTGGTGTCCATTTCTACCCAGTCTTTTTAATTCTTCTATGTATCCAGTCAAGTCTATATTAAGTATGTCATGAAAAATATTTATCAGTCTATTTTCTAAGTCATATTCATTTTCTTCATATTGTTCTTTTAATCCATATATGACTATCTTTTTGTCATTTTGGAAATTTTGTTTATTTTTAATGTAGGTAGGGTATTCTACTTTATTAAGCTTTATTAGTTTTTCTAATTCTTCTTTTAGTTGATTATTATGCGTTTCTAAATTTTGTATTTTTTTATTTATTTGGGCTATTTCTAGTTTTAAGTTTTTTTGCTCTGAGGTAACATGATCTGTAGTTTCTGTAAAATTTCTTTTTAGTTCGTTGTTTGACAAATAAATTTCCTTCTTTATAGTTTCTTTTATGTAGGACATTAGGGATTGTTTATTTTCTTCAAACTTTAAATCTAATAGTTTTGATATTTTTTCTAAGGTGATGTCTTCTTTGAAATTGGTGTCATGACTATTTTTTTCTTGTAGCGTAGTCGTTTCAGGACATAAGGTATTGCAGTCGGATAAGTTTAATTCATCTATGGACATTGTCGTATCGTTTAAAACTAGTTGAGATCTTATAGGAGTATTGTCGTTTCGGTTTCGTCGAGTTATATTTTTACAGGAGTCACATTTCCATTTAGAAAGTTCGGCCTTATGGTTGAGGTAGTAGGCAGAAGTCATATTAAGACACGCATAATGAAATTTCATCATGCATACTTGACACTTTAATAGTTCCGATTCATAAATGATTTGTTTATTGCAGGCTGAGCACTTCATTTTAATATATTTCGGAGATCGACTTACTGGCAGTTACGTGGTTTCAATATATCCTGTACGGTACACTTAATTTTTTAAACTTTTCACTTGTTATTGTATGTTATAAATATTTACACTTGATTATTATAGTGTCTTTTCATGTTTTATGTATTTTTAGTTCAATAAAACTTATAATTTATAACTTATATTTTCCTTGAGTCACTCGGAATCAACTATAACACCGGTCTCAATCGGGAGCGAGGGGTTTCTTTCAGTGAGCTCGTGTGGCACACATACATGGAGTTTTTGTGTGTGTTTTTTTCAATGCCACCTTTTTAATGTCATGAAATCTGAATTTTATACATACTATATGCGAAAAGACTATTTCCCAGACCTAATATATACTGATGACTCTTGCAAACTTTGTAAGCGTGGTTCAGGCTTCACATTATGTGTTGTGACGTTTCAATGTCGTGTCACGGCTGAGTGTTAACGTTGTAATACTTTTCGCTAATCAACCATGTCTTGGTTACTAGATATTAATTTATCTATGTAGCGGTAAGACCGCACGCGCAGATAGCTATCATAATAAACGATCCATATAGGTCGAAGTGCACCGTGATTTACCAATTTCGATAGTGAGTTTTATTACCTTAGCAATTCCTTTCTGTATACATTCTTCTAGCAGATCCCCGGCATCGCTCAAGTTAGAGCTGTCTGAAGTGTCAAGGGCATCATTCTCAGGCTCCCGAGAGAGCACCGGGACTTCGACCCGGAGTCCCGGGGGAGCCGAGTCGATGGATAACACTGATAGGTTGGAGTTACTGCCCGCTTTAGAAAGGATAGCTGGCGTGTCTTCAGTGAAGTACACTTTGCAAACGTCGCTAGGTGTTTGCGTGCCTGTGAAGGAAAATCCGTTCTTATTTGCTTTGTAAAAAGTACATAATACATTACCTATTATTTTAAAAATAATTCTTATGTCAGTGTTTACATTAATGTTTTTTTTATTCTGTATATCTTTCTCCCAATATGGATAAAAAGGATGGCGAATATTGATATTGTCGTTTTATAGTTAGGATCTGGCGAATTCTCTTTTTGAAAAAATGTAATCTCTTTAGGAAATACGTTTATTAAAGTTAAAAATCGAAAACAAACACATGTACACTCGACTCAAACCAACAATTCCTATGTAACCATAAAAATAGTTTTCTTCTCTGTCATGTATGTTGCATTTAGTATGTTTTAAATATTTTTAAAAATTAGTCATTATGAGTCAGAGATCTATGCAATTTTAACCTTTGTTATCACTGCAATAGATATGTTTATAGGTTAAGCAGTCTCAGGTTCGTTACAAAATCAAACTTATTTTATTTTAGTGATAATGACAACTAATTTGCCAGTCGTCATTAATTAAGGCGTAAAATCCGTTGTTTTTAATTGTCTCTGTCTTAAACACAGATTTAGCGTTAGAATAGTAATAATGTTACCTTTATATGGTGCGTTTGGCGTGGAACTAGAGGTCAGCAGACGTGGCATATGGTCTCTAAAACAATATATAAATATTGACATTATCAAGATTATCACTATAATTATCACACAATTATTTCACTTATATGTTTTATCTATAACGCTATAATGTAATATTGGAAATTGAAAACGGCTCTTTTTATGCTGATACATCTCCTTTTACATGAAGGAAACATTTATTTAATTTTATGAACAAGAATAACTGCGTAAACAGATTTATTGAAAGTCACATAGAAAGTAAACATCCTGTATTTTTAACATACTGTTCGATAGGGTCAATCAACAGAAAAAAATCGTTCTTCTAAAGATTATGTCTAAATTTACGGATGATCGTAAACTCTAACTATTTAAATTTCAATACATAATATAATAATTCTAATAAACCATAGTTGATCGTGTCCAATAAAGCTTATTCTATGTATCTATCTAACATAATACAAAACAAGTAATAATATTCGTAGGCTATTGATTTGAATAACTCAGGATTTAAATATCTCATTTTAGTTCTAAACTAAAATGAAATATTCAAATCTTGAGTTATTTCGCAAGAGTTTAAAGGTTTACAGGTTTTTTCGCAAGAGTTTATTTACTTGAATTAGCAATCCTATTGTCTTAAAAAGATTTTTTTAAATAAATAGAATAATAAATCGATTAATTTTTTTTAAAATAAAGATAAATTTTTTATTCAATAAAATTGATTAGATATTTTTAAAATAAAAAGGTAGTATTTTCATTAATTTGTAAGTTAATAATATTACTCTTATTAGTTTGAATTATTATGAAAAGCATTTCGTATTTATCTTTATTATTTCCTTTATTTTTTTAGTTTAAGTTTAAGACGTAATTTTGGGCCTGTCTGCTAAATTAGTGAGACATAACGGGTGCTAGGTCTATCAAACTAAACTATATGCTCACCAACGAATTACGAACTGTAATAATATCTTAACTACTCTATTTATTAATATTCACCTGTTTTCGTTTCGCAGCTGCTGAGTTTCTGTTGACCTGATTGGAGGTCCTGCAAGCGGTTCTTTGACTAGCCGAAGCTGAAAAATAATAAATTTAATTTATTTAAAAAACGTTTGACTCTTCTTGAAAAGATTTCGAAATGTATTTAGCTATCTCCTTAACCGAACTGCGCGATGCAAGGGATGGCAATAACAATAACGCATTGAAGTGAGAAAAACCTTTTTTCTATTGTGAACCGACGAACCGACTGTGTTTCTATTGATTGAATACAATTGAAGACAATAATAATATAACGCCCTCACGCCTAGTGTGTCGGCTTAGTGTTAAACAACTTGAAGTCTGAGATTAAACTACTTGGTTATAAAAACCAATAACGATTACCTTGATTACCATATTAGATTGATTACCTTGGGCTCATCATCAATGGTAAGGCTGCTGAGGCTGGTGGCAGCGGAGAACTGCGCCGGAGTATGTTCTACCACGAAGTGGGACACTCGCTCTTCGAACACGGACACGCCAACCGTTTCTGTGTCTAAAATCAACAGGTTTGTTTAGATGGTTGAAATTCTTTAGATCATGGATTGCCAACCATTTTTTGACAAGACCCTTTTTTAGGCTTCCATGGCCAAATTACTTTGAAATTCCGAGTGCTGTGCCTTTATGGTGATCAGACTTGACATGACATAACAGAAAATTACAATTGGACACGTCAGATAAGACGATATAATATGTGAATTAAAACTGTAAACAACGTCGACGTAAAACCTAGTTTTATTGCTATTGAATCATTTGTTGTCGTCATCATCATGTTTTCTCTTGGAAAACCGATTTCGACCACAAAGGGCCGATATTTGGGGAATCCCTACTCTAGATAGACCTAAATACTGCAGTTCTGCGGGTTTTCAGTTACTTATTTGACACCAAGTGGTCGCCACTGAGTTATTTACTATGTTATGAGTTATTACTATCCATCTGTCTAGCTAAGGCTTGAGTGCTAATAGTCAAAAAACGAGCATCTCTTTACTAGACGCTTTTTCTGTCATTTAAAAATGTAGGTGTCGCTCGCTACCATCTTCTGCCTTATCTTCACTTACCATCAGGTGAGACGAAGGCCAAGAGCCACCAACTCCAAACCCAATAGAATAAAAAAAGTTTTAAACACCATGCTAAATAGCTTGACAGATTTGTCTTGACTGGATTAGTTGCTGTCCTTAATTATTTCTAACACTAGACATACATGCTGAGTGCCTGTAATATTTATGAATAAACAAATGAAACATCTCATTTAGTAGTACCCGGTGGCGGCGTGCAGGGCTCGGTGCCGGGCGGCCGGTGCGCCCGCGGCGACTGCGGCACGCTGTGGCCGGGCGAGTCCGGAATCTCGCTCGGGGAGATGCAGCCGGATGGTAAGCGACTGGAAATGTCAAAACCATGTAGTTATACCTATACAACATTACACAAGAAGTTAAGGAAATAGAAAAATTTTATTGTGTTTAAAATCCTAATTATATTGTCCCTTTTATAGTATTAATATTACTGTATATATATACCACCAACAACTTCCCTTATATTATTGTCATCTAGTTATAGCGACGTAAAATATCTAGTTGAGGTACTGCATTTCCGTACTTCAGATGTCAGTCAGATAACACTTACTTATTATATTTTAATAAAATTATATTGTTAAAGTGCTTTCTTACGCGCATTTCGTGACGTCTAACGTGTTTATAAGGAAATTATTCACTCAAGATTGTCTTTTACTAAGAAATAATAAGGTTCAAAATCACAACAAACTTCATGTTACTTTCCTTCTTTTGCATTTCAGTATTCGTTTTCGAACTTTCGGATAAATTATTTCATGAGAGCCCTTCAGGTTATATCAATCGTTCTTACCTAAACTCCGACAACACAGAGCCTTGGTCGTCATGTGAACAGTCGGGCAGCGAGCCGAGGGAGCTCGACCGTGAAAACATCAAAGGAGTCTCCTGCACGAACCGCGGCGAGCCGGCGCCCGGCGTCGCTACCACGGACACTGGCTCACGGGCAAATGTTACTGCTTTGGAGCCTGCGCGAAAGAAAGAGACATTATAGGCGGTCATATTGGAGAATTTTTCAACTTTCGTTATGAATGGTCTCTGGGTGGGTCAATCAAAAATTTGTTCCTCCGTGCATCGTTATTTCGGTGGGAACGGCAACCAGTTTCACCCTTCAACTCGCAAGGTGCCCGCGTAGTGGTGTTAGGGCTCAACACGTGTAGGATGGCCTGGGCCCAGCAGTAAGACGTATTAGACTGTTGTATACATGATGATGACGATAGTACCAGTGAATAAAGTGATAGGACATGAAACATATTCTATCAACACATTTACAACTTCACCACCCTAAAGGATAAATAAACTTGTACGTTTCCAGTAGCATTTAGATATTTTATTGCGAAAAGTGGCTATTTCTGCCAAAAAATACGATTATGACTATTTCAATATATGAAATAATTTAGGTTTTAAAGCACTTTTTCCATTAATGTTTTGAATTCACTATACAGTACATACAATTAGTAATAAATTAAAATTTACCTTGAAGGAATGCCTATACTCGTGACGGTGCTATGAGAACTACAAACCCGTTCCAGTTCCTCAAGTCCAGGTGTCAAAATTTTTACTAATCTATCTAATGTACTCAACTATAGCTACTTTAGCAGTGGTGTTAAGTTTAAAGGAAATAACTTTTCGTCGGATAATTTTCTTACCTTCCTTGTCCTTAGCTGAACTGCTTATATTTGCTTCCTGAGGACTTAGTTCCACATTGATAGTTGCCATAGCATTCTTTTTGGCTAGGTTATCTTCTTCGGTGGGTTCACCAACGCTACTCAGAGAGCTCACCCGAGAGAAGTATCCCGGAGTACCCTCATCACAGTAATTCACAGGCTTTTCTGGACTAATCATTCCTGAACTGAATTTAGTATCAAATACCTCTCTCTTCGAGTCTGTTTCGGGGGCGTTAGACGATTGTGGCGTGGTAGCAGCTAAATCGTTATCGTGCCGAGGTGGATCCTCTATAGAGCACGTATCCTTTTCGTCCGAGTGCGTCATTACTTCGGGGTTTTCTTTAACACTGTTAGTTTTCTGTTTGCCATCTTTACCTATCACTCGCAAATCGGACATAGAAGTAGCAGTGGAGAAAATAATGGGAGTCTCGTAAGGAGTGCCCTCGGTAGCAAAGTGCTTAATGGTGTCTGAAGGCCCAGGGGGCTCTGAATCTGAACCAGTCTCTGATTGATGCTCAGCGTAACGCAACGAATAATCCGTTGGTTGATCCAGATCGGTCTCCTGATAGTCCCCGAAGGTATTCGGACTATCTTTCTTCGAATACTTTTTCGGTTCAGTTGTTTCACTTTTATCAATAAGGGGTTCAGTGCCAGCCGTCTTAGTTTCAGAGTATTTTTGACTGTAATCAATGGGCTGATCGCAAGAATCCTGGTCGACGTCGAAACCAGATTCTGTAAAGTTTGTTCTTAAGTCGGTTGAACTTCTCGGTGGTGGAATGGGCGGCTGGACCGGGTACCTTAAATAACCGTCTTTGTCAAGTGGTTTCGCAGAAAGTTTAAACGCTTCACTACCTGTTTCAGCCTTCATTAAGTCTTTACTTCTTGGTGTCGGTACGGGGACTTTCCCCGTACGCATGACTCTTTCGAACACGGAGTCAGAATGCGTACTTGTTACAGAATCTTTACTATCTGATCTATTGACATTGTTAGAACTGCTACTAGTCGTGGATCTTGTCACTATTGCACCCTTCAACAAAGTATTACTGCAGCTCAAATAGCTAGCCAAATGTGCGCTATGGCTTAATGAAATTTGTGAAGTTAAAGTTCCCATTAGAGGTGAACTAGAGGTCATTCTATGCCTTTCAAGGTTCATGGCTATCTGCCTCTCTGTTGCAGTAAATAAATTCTTTTCGTCTCTGTTATTAGTTGTAGGAGACGTAGCAGGTTCGATATTATCACAAGTCTCAGCTAAGTTTTGATCTAATTCTTGTTCCAGTGCTTTCTGCTTTCGCGCCCCTAGAGTCGGTAAAGCAGGTAGGTTCATACTTCTAGCGGTGGTGTCTAGGGAAATTATATGTGTTTTACCAGGTTTAGAATTTAGTAAATTTTTAAGTGCAGCACTTGAGCCCATTGCGATCATCTTGTGCTTAGAATGAATGAGGCTTCTCAGCATCGGTACTGCTCCATGTTCCCATAAAAATTCTTGGTCCTGAGGACATCTTGCAGAGAGATTCCACAATGTACCGCAAGAGTTACTAACCACTGTCAGACTCGGCGATTTCAGGTGCTGTAGTAAGACACTTAAACAATTTCTCTCGCGGAGAATTTGTCTGTAATCTTCACGGACGGCGATATGACTCGACACATTCCTCATTATACCACCCGCATTTTCTACTATAGCCAATGTTTTTGTGGGTGAATTGTAACTGAGCATATCCACGAGAAAACCTAATGCTCCGTCCACAGAGCATAAAGCTACTTTGTTCATGGAACAGTGAGCTGTCAAATTCCAAAGGGCTGATAGGACAGATTTAAGAGTTGCTTCTTTTTGGCAAGTCATTGCAGCTGTGGTCAACCCTTTCACTGCACCCACTTCTCTGAGGACTTGTTTGCTATTGGTATCGGCTCTCCATGACAGATTTCTAAGGACAGCCGCTGTAACCTGAAGCAAAATAAAAATAAGTTATAAAATGATATAAAATATATTTAAATAATTAATTTGACATCGAATCCTTGTAGGGGCATATATTTATATGATGAGTACGAATATTAGTTCAAAAGTCATGGATGTTTGTATGTATTTAGTATATTTCTATAGACATTACAATCTATGTTTCTCCGTAATTTAGTAAGCACTTAATAAGGCTTAAATTGGACTAGATAATAGGAGTAAAGTGAGAAATACTACTATTATTAATTATAAACATATTATGTTTCACGTACCTGTCTCATGTCATCATTTGGCGATTCAAGTTGTTCCACCAAAGCCATCATAAAGTCCTTGAAAGAACAAAGTAGTGACTTGTTGTTACCGTCACCGAAAGTCAAATTGGTCAAGGTCATTCCAGCATATTTTCTCATAGTCAAGCACGTATTGTCATCAGTTCTGCTGCCATGCGCTGCCTGGTCCCCACTAACTAATGCGGCGAGAGCTTGAAGGCCGCCTAATTGACAAACTACATGTCTATGTTCTTCGTCAAACGACAGCTTCATTAAAGCAGCTACGCTTTGACTCGGATGCTTAGTCGCATCATCTTCAATAACTTCTTTCCCCTCTTTTCTTGCTTCAACAACATCTTCTAATACATAACAATATTCTCTAACTTGTTCTAACAACCTCCACACCCTCGCTTCCCGTCTTCCAGCTTTATCGTCAGTTTGAGTGTGAATAATATTTCGAAGTGCTTTCGCAGCCCTATCTCTCGTATCTCGGGCTACCTTGGAATGAATCAGCTGTACTAATAATGGTATACAACCCGCTTGTCTCATTGCGATGCAACTTTCAACCGATCTACTCATTTCCAAAAGCGGTGCGCTAAGATCTGCATTATTTTCGGGAGATAAACTCAAAAGAGAAATTAATGAAAAAACGCAGTCCATTTTGTTATCTAAGTTAGATGAAGGTCTTGCACACTCGTTAGAACCATTACTCGAAAAGCTTCGAACGCTGCAAGAATCGTGACCTGTCCAGACATCGCGTTCACCTGGCCAGGTCCCTCTGTATAGTTGGGAAGCCCTTTTGTCGCGTTCACTCGATCTTGCCGCGCTCTCTAAACCATAATGTAGCGTGCTTCTATAGCTGGTCCTATGTGGTCGATCTTCTTGTGAAGAAAATGTTGAGGTGTGAGGTTTCATTGGTTTTTTGGGGAGAGTCCCCACTTTCTTTTGTGCTAAATTATCGTCACCGTCTACCTCATCGTCTAGAAAGTTTGGATTAGTTATATCGCTACGTTCATCAAATTCATCTGGTGATGGCGAATGATCTAAAAAGTGAGGTTTAGGAATGCGGCATTCGATATTGGATTTGGACGGTGGTTGGTAATCTTCATCGAGGAAGTGGGGCCGGCGTGGAAGCGGATCGGGCTCTAGAGTCTCCAATGCTAAAGTGAGGTCTCGAGAACGTGCCTTGTCTGTTGATTTAGAGGGTATATTTTTATTCGATAGTGGTTTGGCATCTTTGGGGTTCATCAAGGGGCGCGCATCCGGAGACAGAGGAGAGTGCACATCTAGAGGCCTGCGAGGTGGTTCACTTGATGTAGATGGTGTGCAGTCTTCACTGGCGGATGGTCCGGAGTCAGTTAATGGTGAATTCGAGGAGTCCATGCTGCTCCAAGGATCAACCATTACTTCGTTCTCCAACTAGAACAAATAAAAAAGCATTATAATCTGCCCATAACGAGTTCATGGTAAATATTTTCGAGAGGGGTAAGGTAATCAACTTAAGAATATTGACCAAATACAGAAACTTAATAATTATGGTCAAGGGTAGACTGTGTACATTAATGAAATAACACTTTAATAGTGAACTCGTTTACGAAGATGTATAATCAAACAATAAGAAAACAGTATATGAGAATCAAAATGCAAGGAAAATGCGCAAAACAAATACAGGTAACATGGCAGCCATTTTTCATTTTAGTGTAAATAATTCAATGGATGTATTAATCTAAGTCGCGTTACGTTAAAGGTATTCAGAACCGCCGTGTTTAGGTATTTTTACATATAACTACGGGTAATAAATTTTTATGCGGTAACTTTCATTAAAAGACTCAATTGTATTTACATAACCCATTATAAGAATAATAAATTTTCGACGTGTATGAATAAAGTAAAATAAATATGGATGTGCAAAGTGTCCAATTAAATCTTATTTAATCTTTCAATAATTAATAACACATATTGCAGAAAAAACATTGTTATATTATATATGTTATATATACATATTGTTAAAAAATAACAAACAGACGAATAATGGATACTTTCAGCTTAAAGAAATAGTCCTAGACTTACTACTAGAGGCGCAGCACTGTTCCCTATCACTGTCGTAAAGTTTCAATCGTAAAAGAACAATTTACCACGGCAAGCGGACAATGGATATCAGTGTTCCGGTCGGTAGCGAACAATAGCCGGCGTCTGCAAATCGCCATATTTGTCACGCCGCCGCCATTAATAAAGAAATTTACAGAACCTTAATATCTTAAATTTTTATATATAAAGCGCATAAACATTATGCAAGTAATTAGTTTTCATTATGAGAGTGCTAATGAATTACTATACTAGACTTGTGAATAAATGAATATATTGTAGCGGTATATCTGTTGATATTGTCACACGTTATGTAATGATATTATTGAGAACAAAACTGATTTAAGCAAGAACAAATTATATTGATGATGGTGAAACAATGAAGATGATACTTGCGCTCGACAAAAACATCAGTTTTTGTATCAGTATCTTCATTTAATTCTACACTTACCAAATCACTATCATTAGATGCTGATATGTCATCGAGAGGATTTCCGTTTTCCATATCGACTCCAGAATCATTAGGGTCTACAGTTCTCCTCCTGACTTCATTCTTAGTTAAATCTTGAAAGTTGTTCCTTATAGGATTGAAGTGAATCCTTAAATCAGTTGTGAAGTCATCGTACAATTTGAACTGGTTCGCGTTGAATTCTGTGTCATTATCCACCACATTGTCTAATGTCATCCTGGAGTTCGAGTCTTTGCTTGAATACGTCACTTTATAATAATCGCGGGAATTCATCTTTATCAATTTGTGTATAAAATTTGTTGTTTTCAAATCATTCTGTTTTACGATAAATAAATACAAATTTATAAATCATCCTAACGAAAATGCTATACCATATTTCATAGAGTGCTGCAAGGCATTGGATACCATCGTAATTCGCATATCAATCCCTTCGATCAAACAACGCAACTATATTCGTAGTACGAAACAATTCTAAAATAAACAGATGTTTAGAACACTTTATATTATCTTGTTCCAGATTACGTTGGCAAAATAGGTTGGTAATAAACAATGTGTATATTTAGAACCACACAGAACGGTCCTTAGTCAAGAAACGAATTTGAAATTTATTTTTTAAGTTAATGATTATTCTTATTTTGGAGGATTGCCAATGAAAGATAAAAAACGGCTTCACATAGTGGTTGATTTTTACTGAGCTTTCAAAATAATGGGACAGACGATCGAACGAAAAACATGAATGAAATCATTGCTGCTCCAGACCCTGGAATCGCAAGAGCTGTACTCGTGAGAAAATTTCACAAGAGCGTAAACTTAGTAGAATGCTCAGGACATCTCATCGTCTCATAACATAACATTACTAATAAAAAAGAGCAGCCGCGCCATATGTTAAACACGTTACCCATATTGAACCGAGTAATACAAAAATACATTATACGGACTATTTCACTCGTAAACTTTGCCTTGAATAAATTATCATGATTTCACAGATATGAATGTCGTTGCTTGTTACTTTCATAAGATTAGAAATAATGTTTTTAATATTAAAAGCTTGGTTACTCAAACTGTAGGAGCTTTATAATTTTTATTTTGGACCTTCAGAAATAATAAACTTTTAGAAAGACTTTACACGTTGTATATAAGTACTAACTTATTGTAGCGTGGTATATCTTTATCTATTAAAATGAGCTCTCGACCCAGTTGTTACGTTAAGTTTCGATAGCTCTTCGTTTGCTCCCCCCACTCTTTACAAAAGAAGCCTCCGTTGATTTTGACAACTGAGTATCCCTTAAATAAGTAGCTTTTGATGTTAAAGTCGATACGAATATAAAATAATTCATTTACAATTGATAAGATTACAAAGTTCAAATCACAAAGTTACAATTAAAAAGTTCCTTCGTAAAATTCATTACTTATTAATCGAGAAGCGTGAGGATTAGAGTCATAGATACATATTTTGATAAGGTTTCATTTTTTTAATGTCCGAAAAGTTCAGTATGAATGTTTGGGTATTTGCTGAATTACTTGTTCTAAAGAGAACATTATCTTATTGGATAAAATTAAAATAATAGCTAAAACTTTCTTTTTAAAAGGAACGGCACATGCAATGCAATGGCCCAGTATATACTTAGCGTGCTCGTGATAAATTACAAAACTCCATCGCAGAAACTTTTTGGTGTTGAGATTATATCACCTATTTTATTTCATGAGGAATACTTTGTCTATGCTGTGTGCCCGAGATAATCCTTAGATTTTTTTTTATTTTTCGGCGTATTAAATGACTATGTCGTGTAAATTAAATGTAATAATGAAAATAAACGTAAACATGAAGTTATTAAGATGATACTTAAATATGTCTTTGATAAATTTTAAATCAAAACATAATGTCAACAAACTCAGAACCGACATCATAATTAAAAGTGATTGATTAAAACTATTATTAATACAGAGCTTGATAATAGTGTTAAGTTAACGAATAACAAGTGTAAGATCCAATGTGGTTATTAAATTAGGTCACTAAGACGCGTGGTGCAAAGGAGTGGTGCCAATGAACTGTTACACAAGTTGAAACTAGCAAAAAGCTCGGCCCGTGTCGTCGGCGTAGTATACATTCGATAACAATATATTTACGTGGCAATTCATATCTCATGTTTGATCTATATCACATCACGAATCGAAAAAGAAAGAAAGAATCGATTAAACTATTCATATATTCTTTGAATCAGATCTAAACGTGGACGTGCCATGAATCAACATTCCATTCCATAATCATTCCCATTCCATTCCCATTTTCTAACATCATAATAATATTATTTATTGTTTTCGCTTTGAACGCATCTTTTAGTGTATTATCTTTATCTGCTTGAGTAGTGTTTAATATTAATGTATTAGCGCGGCCAAAATTGATAAAATATCATCGACAAGGCTGCATAAGAGTTATAAATGCACAAGTTAGCGTGATTTTGTGACTCCTTTCTCTGTCGCACAGCTAGAGCGTGCAATTCCTCATTGTCACACGTATTCCCTCCTGCAAACAGCTTGGGTTCTTTTAAAAGAGGCGTGAAAAATCACTTTTTGGGCTGGCAAGGTGAGGCACTAGGTATCTTCACATATGGACTCCTTACTACTTATTATCAGGTGGTGTCGTCATTAGCTGAGTTATTTATAAAAAAAATTTAACATATTCGTCTTTTATAAGGACTAGTAACCCTACTATGCACGTATAGAAAAATGATAACTGATCATGATAGGGAGAACGATGAAGTATGATAAATAAAGCCGATCAGTTTCAGTGCCAAATAATCACAGACTTTATCAGTGTAACATATTGCTCGACATACTAAATGCAAACGTGAATAATTATTAGTATTTGGAAATAATATTTTTATATCAAATATTATGTATGATAGAGCTCGTTTATCGATCCAATTTTCATTAGAAATGCCTGTCTATAAAACTCAGCAGAGTGTAAGCCATACATAACTGTGAATAGATACATTTTTAATACTTTTGTAAGGACACTCAACCATATCTAGAAAAAGAAGAAACATTTCACATGACAAACGCCTCGCCACAATACAGTCCCAAAGAAGAACTGATCACTACACCGTGAACTTTGCCTTGTAAGTTGTCGTATTTTGGGCTTTATCCCGTATTGCTAAGCCACATGATTTATGAAATGTTGAGTGTGGTTCTCACACTTATAAGACTTGGTCGTCACGTCTCCAGGAAATGCTTGAAATAGAACTTTTGTTTTTGAAGCTACAAACTGAACCGTTAATTATTATAGTTAATGACACGTAGCTCGAGCCGGGCGTGACTGCTCCAATATTGATTATTATTTAACACGGGAAGGCTATTGCTTTCGCATAATAGTGTGTTATTTTATGGCACCGATCTTACTGTATATGAACTTTAATTAAAATTAAATTCGTAGTAATCTTTTATTACAACCAGACTAGAAAAAAACAGATGAAGTTTCTTTAAATTAACGCGCTTTTGAAATTAAAACTCAAAATGTAATGGATCATCTCCATATCAACTGGCTTGACGTTAAAACTTAAAAGTCATTCTATCCTTTTCGTATTGAAGTAGAATGAATGAGAGGCATAGACATTAATTTTCGTTTAAGAGAATGGCAACAGATCCGACACCAGAGTTTTTAACGCAAAGAACTGTAATATATTTCCAAATCAAATCAGAGTTTTCGATATAATAGTACAAATAAAGTAAATATAAGTATAATTTTTGAAAGCCGACATTCAAAACACCTTAACCGTAAATATTTTGTCGTTCATGATTAATAAGAACTTATAAATAACATTTAAATAGTTTACACAAAGGTTTGTGAATGAGATCAAGAGGAATTAAAACATAATACAGGCGAGTATTGTTTTAATTCCATTTGGCTCATGAAAGCAAGGCCAGCACTTGCACTAGTGAAAGTGTAGTAGTAATTTCGCGATGCACCTACCTATTATAGTAATTTGGTTGAGACGTTGGATCTAGAGAGCAATGGTGTACCATGATGAATGTCTATATAATTGCCGTTAATAAGTGTAGGCTTTGATGAGTTTCTACATGACGATAAAGAAACTAAATACGTTAAAGATAGGAAAGACAATGATGTAACCACTACAAAGATTAGTATAACTTATCGAGCCAGTGATTAAGTTCATCGCAACTTTAATGTATTACCTATATATTTATGAGTGATCAATAATCACATAACTATTATCTTCTACTAAATTCATTCTAAAAGTTTCACCATTCGTTGTAGTACGGTTTACTGCATATAAGCTTTTTGTAGCACAAATCATATGTAATGCCGTTGGTAATAACTACTCTGCTTACACTTCAATTACATTTTTAAAACGTCATATAAAACTGTTCAACAAGAAATAAATCAATGTTCGTATAATATGTTTATCATGTAATATAATGTAAGCTTAAAACAAAAAAATTGCAATATAATTAAAACCACATAAAATAACTATGAATAAAAACTAGTTATTTTTAATTAAGAATAACACATGAATTTGTTCCAGTAATGAGATTAGCCGTAAATGGAGACAATGTAGACCTTGTAAAACCCGGCATGACACCTTTGTATTGACAGCGAATTATTCAATGTCATGTAAGTACACAAGATTTAAAAAAGCGTACTTGGGAGTTTATAGGTCAAGTAAAGCCTTGCTTTTTCATGTCAAGTGAAAGTCATTTACAACACTGTCAAATAAATCAACTTGCTACTGAAACAATGAAATATTATTCACGAACAATCTAATACATTCAACAATGAAACAAAATATAGCAGAGGAAAAAGTTTCTCTGCATTCTACTTTCTTAGATATACCGGTATATTTGAGAAGTTTTAGGAGTCACTCAATTCGCTTCATATAATATGCTACAGGAAGGTGACGTCACTTCTTTGTACTAGGCTATCAAATGTATTGGTGCATGGACCTTAGTATCTTTGTAATTTATACGTTTACATGAATAGTTTGGCACAAAATTTAAATTCATTATAACCCTAACTATAGAATAGATCTTTCAAATAAAATTAGCTTTATAAACTTATGTTAGTTAAAGAAGGCACGAAAAACTTTTAAAATATTAAGAGTAATTTTCTGATAATCGTTCTTCTAGCGTTTTATATTCTTTAGCCGAGTAGCAAGGTACTTATAGTGGGCGGGACGGTTGAGTGCATCGGTGCTGGTTCTGCATTGCGGCATTACCTATAACTCATATCGCTCGCGTTCTCAACAAATGTAGCGGATTGTCACCGCATCCACAGAGCCGAGGTCACAAGGATAATTTTTATTGCTTCCATATAATTATTCAACGGAACTATTTTTCACACATTGAATTAAATTCTTATTTACATAAAACGTCATAAGTTCTAACATGACATATGTGACATACACAAGACATTATGACCACTATTCTACGGATTCACTAGCTGTCTGTCTCTCTCACAAATGTTATATACCCTTCTCCAATAAATGCAATATACAATATAAAAATATTTTTTTAATACCAGCCAGTAGTTCCAGAAATTACCACACCTCACAAACTTTACGTCTTTATAATTTATTTTTATTTATTTAACAATTTATGTACACACACAGACAATTAAAAGGACATCAGAATATCAGAGAATTGTACAAAGGTACTGCTTATTTCTATAAGAAATCTATTACAGCAGCCCCATATATATAATATTAGTATAATGAGGAGCTAGTTGGCTTAGTGGTTCTAGAGCTCTGGTTTCGATTACGAGAACAAAGCAACTTTAACCATAGTTGGTATTAAGGGTGTTAAGGCCCTAACTCACCATGTGCCACTGCCTAGCAATGGGACGCTTAAAAGGTGATTATGAATGATTACTAAAATAATTGTACTATAAAAATAACTTAAACGCAATGTAAATACAATCACTATCGTACACTAAAAGTGGGGTGGTAACTAATAAATAGCTCTGCAATTATATCAGCTTATAAGAAATATTTGGTACAAACATTTTTGGTATTTGGCCTTGGTAGTCAGACTAAAATATACCAGTGAAAGCTATAAGCTTTCTTACAATGCGACTGCATTAATGTAAGAACTAAGTATCATTTATTCTCCTGTAAAAAGTAGTTTGAAATAAAAATTAAGTATTTACTATGATCATTGATAATCGTGTTTTTCATCCAAAATATAAAATAGAATAGAATAGAATATATCTTTATTGTACATCAGCCAATTCTAAAAAAAAAGAAATACATAGGGAACATATTTTTGTATTCAAAGAAAAATAACGAAATATCTGTTAATAACTGTCAATAGAGACTAGATAATTAGATAATGAGTGATGTAAGGAACATGCGAAAGTTTTTGATTATAACCACAAGCGCATGTAGAGTGCCTTCGTCATGCCTATTTAATTGGATGATGATTTATTATTACAGTTGTTTCTAAGTCTAAGTCCTGGCTGAAAAAAGCGATGAGCCAATGAACCCTTGGGCCACCATGTTAGCAGCGTAAGAGTCTAACCATCCTCGTCCTAAAAATATTCTTACACGAGTACCTTAGGTAGTCATTTCATCACAAAATCGCTCACGTTTTAATCCTTCGTGACTATTGTCTGCAGAATAATATGGCCTTTCCCCAATCGGTCATTCTAGACCAATTTTTAAAGAGCAGAACTAAAAAAAAGTAGCTTAGCTTTTTCTATTAAAAATTGTGAATATAAATTAACACAAATGGAATAATATTAAACGATTGAAATGATTTTATCGACGTGCAATATTCTCTGGAATTAAAACAAAATTATGAATAATCTAAAATAGCACAAGACAGAATATTTCGTGACAGAAAAAGGACAAAGCATCCTTGTACGTAATGCAAAACAAATAAACAAAATAAAAAAAGATGGAACACACTCGTCATAAAGATCGTTGAACTGGGTGACGCAACTTTAGTGGATATAGTAACAAAAGCCATTACTATTAATTAGAGACGACACGAAAAGGAAAAACGGTGCGGAACAAAATTCAATGTAATAGAAAGTAAAAAATGTCTGCTCGTCGTCGAGCAAATGCGCAACGGAGAATCAGATGCTACTCACAGACGAAAACAACAATCGAAAGGAAACAGTAAAAACTAAGAAAAAACACATGATGATAAGTGACATACTAACACAACATAATATCAAACCTTATACAACCGTCTTCGGGAATAAAGTCGTAATACAAGACATAGTTAATTGAGCTAAAAAGAGTAACAATAGAGTACGTAACACTGACACATGGGAAATTTTTTTGGACACAGAACTCGTATTCAGTTAGAAATTATATGTGAGAAAAATTTCAGGTTTCCATTTTTATGTATCACTAAGCTAGGAATTAAGTTTATTTGGGTCCGGGCGGTACGGCCTCCTGCATGCGTAGCACAAGGAACTCGAGAAGATTTTGTCGACAATGAAACGTCACTTTTCTCAGGTCGTTGTATGGGAGATGAAATTTTAACTCGAGAAAAATGATATGACGGTGTAGACAAAACATTACTCGAGTGTCTTGTGCTACGCGTACTGCTGGTAACGGGTTGCAACGCCAAGGAGATCATTGGCATTGCCGAACCTGTAAAAATATTTTCATGTCCTATTAAAACCCCGGTGTCTATTGCTTCGGAAGAACTACTCCATAAAACTACTTACTATCATTGCCAGGGTTAGGTGGATATCTATAAATGATATTTATTATTGGTAATTTTATAAATATAGATCAAGACCTTTCACCAATTATTAACTCAAATCGGAAGCACAGTTACATAACTACCAACAAAATTTAATTCCGGTACCAAGCGTCACATAGTTGCGTGTGATTTCCTTATAATGAGCAACTAGATAACTTCTTCTATGCGCTGGTAGATAATAAAAATGTTATGATATTTGCAGACGTAACGTCGATCAATATCAAAGCGTAAAAATACCAAAATTTTTTGAGAATCGAATTGAATACATTATATTAAAAATTAAAAGGGAACGCCACTTATACTAAATTGTGAAAAGTATCGACTTTATTTTTACCAAGTGACCATGATCAATTTAAAAATAAACACAGCAAGGTTTCTGCTTCTCGACATGTACTGTCCATAAAAACCATACTATAAGCATTATAATCAACCATAAAAGGATATCCTCACCACCAACACCATTACATCTATTAAAAATTTCCATGCGTGACTCCGCAATTTTATGGTGAGGGAAGCTTTCGGCAATTTCCCGTCAGACAAGGTTGACTTGATGGTGATCATGATTAGACGTTGAGTCAGGAAGTTAATGGTGTTGTAGACGATGGGGGTCAGCTCAGCTGCTACAAAGTCTTTAGATAGATACAAATTATTTTCAATTGTCTAATTGAATTTTTCATTAATATGCAGAATTAGAGATCGCGAAAAACACTATGTGATTACCAACACAGCCATTAAGGCATTGGAAGAGTGATCCTTGAATATAAATTAAGAGTGTAGGCAGACCAAAACAATACAGAGCTTCAATAAGATCCAAAAGATGATTCAAGTAGAGATGGAACTCTGCGTGTGGGCGACAGAGATTAGAGGAACTTTAACGTTACAACATCCAACGAAATAGGACAGATTATAGAGATTACATAATTTGGGTTAAACGCTAATCAAAATACACAGGAACTATTCACTTTCTTCACTTTTCATTATTTAATTTAAAATTGTGAAAGCTTATGGTATGAAATGGAAGTGATTTTAAAAGTATACCTTTTTATTTTCAGCAACCAACGATCTAAAACAATTTGTTCCACAAATTGATTATATCCAAAAGGAGAAAGTTTTGTTATGATGACAGTATAAAAATATAACAACAAATTTAAAGCGAAGTAGATCTCTATACAATCTTATGCTATCTGACGCTTGCCATTTCGCAATATCGATTTATTTTGGCCTTTTGAATATGAAACGGAAATTTAAATACACAACACATATAACGGTAGTATTGTTTCTTCTCTGTTTAAAATTATAATGAGAATTGTTTACGCGTTTGTTTATAGTGCTTTATATGATGAGAGAACATGCATAATTGAACAATTGTGAGAGTTATTTCATCCGATGTCACAACATGTCTGAAATAACCTCTTGATCTGTGCAGAAAAGATCGTATTTCAATGTCGAAAATCGTCTGATATTCGATTACAAACAGCAATAAAACCAAGACGACTTGCGACCGGTTCCACCCACCGACTGACTCACTCCTGGATACTTCGCGTGATGTAATTGAAAAGGTTGGCATTTAGATGAATAGGCATTCCTTATTGCAATTATGTTGTGTCAGATCATGGATATAAGTCAACTCTTATGTAACCACAATAATGATTATTCTTTGCATACAAATAGAATAAGCAATTTCAATGTTATAAAAAATTAACTTCAACATGTTCTGTTGATAATTCTATAGCTTTATGTATGAAAAAAATATTCAGTTCTCTGAAAAATTTATGTCAACGTCAGTTAAGAATGCAAAGTCCCAAAAAAGTGCAATATTGGCAGAATGTTAATTCAGTATGATTAAATTGTCACGAAGTTAACAGTAATCACAAATGATAAAACGCTAGACCATAGGTCTCCAAACATTGAAGCCTTCGGGCCATAATGATTTTTCAGTTTGTTCCAAGGGCCAAACCAGTTTTAATTTTTCTGCTTAACTATATTTCTATACTAGAATAGTCCCAAAGTGCGCGACCTAAGCAAACTTACGCTATTTTTGCATTTTAATTATTAAAAAACTAAATTACAAATTACGTATTTTGGAGCTAGCTTTGCTAGACGGTGGTGGTGTTATAGCCCAAACTCCTCAAGTGTTTCTTCCATGTAGGAAGACCGGTACCAAGCAGTGGAACGAATATAGGCTGCAGAAGATGATCATGAAATGGTTGAAATACATCTTAAAATGGATTTCGTTAACATATGCATTGAAACAATTCAAGTAGTAATTCAAGTTAAGATCTATAGCTTAGAAATATCTAAGTGACTTTAAAAATGGCACACAGAATTCTAAGAACAGACGAAATATAAAGTAAGCGTTGACAATTACGACTGGTTTCTTTTGATAATAATATATGTCACATCTGTATTCTTGAGGTTTAGAAGTCTAATGGGTATGATTCATAAGCAGGGACAGACCACCATTTGGCGGCTAGCACCTGCGGTGAATCACTGCGCGGGCGCAAATTGTTTGGGCACTGAACGTCCATCACTTTAAACTTGAATCAACAACGGAGTAGCTTGTTTGAAACATGTAAATATTTAAGAAATTTTAAAAAGAGATGTTAGTAAAGCGACTTCAAAATGTTGAAAGTCATTAAGTTGACTAAGCAAATACGTGGATTAGATTTATTTAGATAAAGCGCTAGTGGATTTAAAGTTTATATATATATTTTTAAACGCTATGAGAGTAATAGGATATGGCAAATGACATTAATAGAGCTGGAAGCTCGAACCTAATTAAGATTTAGAGCAAGGCTTTTTGATTTTGTATAACTTAAAACTAGTTGGTGAGTTAGAAGCCAGAATAGTTGTTAACTACATTTATTTCAACAATTTCTTCAAGGATTACAAAAAACCTTTTTACATTTTGGTTACTATTTTTATATCATAAGCGCTGTGTAGAATTATGATCATGAACGTAACAATCAACTCTACAATATACTGCTATTGTTTTAATTAATTCTTCGTGTATAATTGTAACTATGACCTCTTTATTCCTAAGCGGTTGTATTTCTGGGCATGACTCATCAGCACCATAACAAAAGTACAGTGCTGTGTGACTGTGTGTAATAATAATAGTCTTGAATTTTATATTTGTTACAAATAACAATACCCTAGACTGAACTATGATTCAAAATTGGTTCAAAAATACTGCATAATGGTCAGCTAGGTAATATATTTTTTTTTAATTTCAGAGACTTAAAAAATCTACAGGAAGAGTATTGCTTGTAAAAATTACAAAAAGTGGTATAGAGTTGTGATATGAAAAGAGTTATACTGATGATATCTATTCTATGACTTAACGATAATTATAACTAGAATTAGCGCTCTCACTGCCGGCCATCGCTCCGGTGAATAAGTTAGATAATTATATTATTTTTAAAACGTAGGTCAAGATCGTGATTCATTATTACTTTCTACCAGGAAGAAAGTTGCATTAATTGAAATAACTGATTGTGCACTATTGTTACTTAAAGTAATATTTCAATTACAAAAATTATTTACTGAAAAAATAAAATCAATGAAGATTAAATCTCCATTTGACAATCAATTTAACGGCATCTTTTGAGGCGGTAACCAGACAATTAGAAGAGATGAAAGTTTTCTGTTAGATTTTGAGACAAAACAAAACAAATATTAGTTTAAGAGCGCAGTTCGAGAGATCTCTACAAAAGTTGGTAGAACACAAGCCACTGAGTGGTAAGCCTTCGATATTTATATTAATATATTCAGGGTTGAGGAACTAACACGGCTTCATGGCACGATTCTAGTAATTCCCTATACCTATAACAAGTGATACGATACGACTACGTCTGTTAGTCCAATTAGGATTTAGGATAGATTGGAATCCAATGTACGATTAAGCCAGATTAAGCTATGGCGTAAGCTTTTTTGTGTTACAAATAATGCCAACTGTAGACGTCACTACAGTCACTAGCTAAATCATAGAATTACTTGATACTGCTGGTACGATAACGTTACTCTCTTGACTTCTAACTGCTTTTGAAAAAAAAATATAACGCTAATATTTTTTTTCTAGATGCACATTTATAACGAATCCTACTACTATTCAATATGCAGAATGCATTGTATAATAATAAACAGGAAGAATATTAACATAATCAGTGTTACTACTCCTGTCTATTGTACCATTACCCAGTGGTTTGGATATATTAGCATCAATGTATATGAAGAATTTCTAATTGTTCCAATATTTAAGAGAAAATAGTATGAGATGGTACAGTTGATTGGCGAGTGATGTAATATGGCTCAAGAGAAAAAGTCAGAACAGTTTACCGTAAAACAAACCCAAAAGGCTGAATCTACTAACAAATATATCTTCTAATAAACATATAAATATTTATACGACTGTTCAATTAGTTTCTAACATTCACGAGAACTATTAGCTATGGATTCTAGAAGCATTAGCGACACAATCAAAGTCACTTCGACTGACAAATATTTGCACTGGCCGACAATGAACTTGCGTCCAATATTTGGTATGCAGAGTGGCGCTGATTGTAGGAACACGCCAGCTATTGTAACGATTGAAAATATTATGATACATTTCGATAAGTATTACAATTGCTATTATAACTGTCTTAGACACATAACATAAAACACCTATATATTATACTAACGGGCTTACATATGAACATTGTAAAAGCCTTATATAGTTCATTTAATGATTATTAGTGTAAACTTTTATTACTTAAATAAATGACAATATTAATTGTGACTTAAAATTGAAACAAAACATTTTGTCATACCCTATGTTTCAATTTAAATATATATTACATAACATATAAATTTATTTGTATTATTACAAATATATACATATAGAAATAAACAGATCTTGTACTTCTTGGCCTTCAACTCAGCTGATGGTAAGTGTAGATAAAGCCGAAGATGGAAGCTTGCTACACTCGAATTCCTCAACGATAGAGAAGCTGGCTATCTTACATCCAACTGTACTATTAACATTATTGTTATGCCGGCAGATTTTTGTAAGATGGTGGTAGTCATCCAGGCGAACTTAGAAGAAGCCCTACCACCAACCAACTAATCAGAAAATTTCTGCCCCTTCTGGAATTTTATCCCGAACCTATGAAGATGTGAACTGTGGTCTCAGCCACTAGACAACAGAGGCGGGCTTATTTGTTTTAATTTAAACATTTCTTATAGGACACAAACGCGTCAGTCTTGAGCAACGTAAATTAATCTGCACGCAAACACTAGATTCATAGTTTTCGAACGTTTTTTTTATTGTAACTACTGAACGGTCTTAAACCGGATTTGAACTTTATAGCATTGCAATAAGCTCTAGTGCGAGTGCATCGCAGTATAAGCTGTGAAGTAAATTATTAGCCCTGCAGTCAACTTCCGGTATTTAAAGACAAGACGTCTTCATTTCACAGAGTGCCTTTTCTTGTAAGTAGCGAACTGGCTTAGATTGTTCTAAGGTGCTTTTTCTTTCTAACAGATGTTCTTTAACAAGTCGTTTTTGTGCTAAGTGCTTTAAATTGCACTTTGTGGAGTGTACAATTGAATAACCGGTACTAAAGCACCTACACTTCTCTTATCTGGTTAAAGTGAAACATTTATTGAGCATTCATTAAATGTTTCACTTTAAAAAGTTTTAGTCTGAAAGGTTTAATACTGAAAAGGTTTAGTTAGTGAACCAAGAAACCTGCATTTCTACAGTAAACATTAAAAATATGTAATTATATACATTAATATAATTGTACTTGTTAGTAAATCGACCAATCTCGTTGCTATATTGCGTATTGTTAAATAGTAAGTGGGTAAACCTGAGAAATCAACGAGTGATACGTGTGGAAAGCCAAAATATGAAAGAAATTTAGCAATTTGTTTTATTCTGCATGAATTGGCCAAACTTGCTCTCATAGAACGATTAAGCAGATCTCTACTAAGTTGGACTTCTACAGTTCCATTCAGAAATCAGACAACTTCGCAAATACGTGAAGATAACAAAACCAACATAGAAATTAGAACGGTATACCAAATGAGCAGTGCAGTCGCCATGAAAAAGGCAGCGATGCCTAAAATTGTAAGAAGTACCCTCTATCTAGATGGTCACTCCATCATGGTCTTCATAGAATCGTTCGTGCGAAACGATTTCTACGCATTCCGCCGATAGGTTTATAATTCAATTAAACCCTATTTGCTTTGTTAAAAATCACTTGAACACTTTCTACAATTTCACTATCCATTATCACTAAATAAATTTAAAAAGTTATAAAAACAACAAAAGAGAACATTATGTAATGTGTAAGTTTATGAAATATACATTTTTAATAGCGCATTCGAAATTCGAAAGTACGCGAGCGCCGTTTGTGTGCGCGCAGTTCCCGCGTGTTACGAAGACTGAGGCGGCGCGTACGCAGGTTCCGTGCGTGCGTTGCCGTTGCAACCGCAGTAGGTCTTGGGTGGGATATTGTTTCAAGCCACAAGGATTATTAAATTATTTGCATAGCATCTGTTGAACATTAACTCAATTTTAATATTTTAGGCATAGAATATTGTTTTTATTTTAGTGTTATATTGTGTTTGTGGTATAATTCTAATCCAATCTATTATACCAACTATATAGATTGATATAGATTGATCCTAGATAATAGACGTTTTGCTTAGATCAGACATACCTAAATGCAATTTGATGTTATCCTAGTCAATATATGTATAATCTACGTTCCTCATAGACACACACGCCATAAACCATTCTATTTTTGTCCAAATATTACTCCTCACAATTTATTATGTCAATATGAAAATTGCTTTGAGAATTAAAATCACACGTAATACTTTTATGAAAGAGATAATTATGTAAATATACCCTTTCCCAAAGGGCAATATAACAGATCATTTGTGAGTATCGGAGCGTGTAATGATGTGTGTGATGTGATGTGATGTGTGAACATCATTCAAGAAAGCGCATAATGATCAATACTCATGTACATGCCACCGTCATCAGCGATTAATCGAAGTCATCGTCTATCGATGACTGCATTGAATCGTAATCGTTAGCGTAATCGATTTGTGGTACATTCACCCCAATTTCCCAGTTACTTCCCACTGATAAAAACATTCACCTTGGTGGTACAGACTTGGACGTAATAGCAGATCACGAACTATACCTTAACTACCCGGGCATTTAAGGTATATAAACATGCTAAATTGTGAAACCTATTCGAAGCGTATGCACCTCACATGCGAGGCTTCTTCGCCGTTGAACGTCACAATATGCACATAAGTTAAAGCCAGCGTACTTTAAATAGATTTAAAGGGATAACCAAGTTTGTTGTTTCTCTTTAAATAAATCGTGGAATATATATCAAGTATATTAATTTTATACTTACTAAACTTAAACTTACGAAAAGCTTTGAAATCAAACGCAGGGTAAGCTGAATATAATAAGATAAAAAACATAGACAATTTTGAGGACAAAACAATTTAGTCACGTAATGAAAGTACAGCTCCCTTTGTACTATCAACGAAAACCAAAATCGATTCGACTAACCACTAATCTGAATGGAATCCGAGAGGTGTTAAGTCGATTGCACATCGAGGTTGCGACGACAAAGTTACGCTCTGAATATCTGTTTGTGATAAAACAGATACATATCTTGTACACTCAACCACACACGAAACTAGCGACAACGATGTTCCTCACGATCTTAAGCCAGGTGCAATTAAGTCTTATAGTACTAAATTAATATTCCATTCTTAGCTGACTACTGTACTTAGAGAAAGACATGCTTCATATAATACGAATTAATTTGCAAGTGAATGTTTATGTTATGGTTACAACAGAAATATTACATGTCAAGATATTGTTATGTCTCTTGGCAGATAAATAATGATAATATTTCTCACACTCACACCTATTATCTTGCCCAATGTATCATTAAGAGTTATGTGTTATAGATTTTAGATAATGGAGAAATATAGATATGTAGTAATATGTAAGTATCTATTAATAAGGAATCAAATGCTCAATTGTGGGGTTTCTCTAAATAAAAGCTTTAATGCTTAAAAGCATGTATTATAAATATCTTTATTTACATTTAACTTGATTTATATATTTAATGCAATAAGCTTTTTAGTAAATCATTTAAAATTTTACTGTTTCTAGCCACCACTTTGTATGACGTTTAAACGATCGCCTGTTTCACCACCCCGACAGTTGGCTAATGGATATTACATTAAGCTTGTCTTACTAAACTCACATGTGATGTACCCTCAGCGTCTAAAGATTTCAGTCAGATGTCAATTTATTTAGAATATCGAGAGCGATCCATCACATTTTCACGGCCAAAATATTCAATATTTTGATCCCCTAACAATGCTAAGTGGCATAATAAAAACCAGTTTTACTAATCATCGTAAACTTAACAACATTTACAAAATAATGATATCCAAACAATTGGTGTTAAAATTATCTTATTCCGGAAAAATTAACTTAATATCAACGGCAAGGGTTCATTAGATAATGTGACGTTTTGGGAAAATACATACAGAAAGAAGAAAAGTCATAAGCCCTCAAGGACTCCTCTTTCATACGTATCGAGAGGCAAAGGTGTAAAACTCTTAAATTTTGATTTAGTGAGAATATTCCACATTCTAATAGTTTGTCCGCACTATCTTGGGAGTAGTTAAAGCACTGATAAATAAATAAGCATCATAGAAGATCGCAATATTCGCAAGGAAATAAAACAAATGTCAACAAACTCTTGTTAATGTTACACTCTACATTTACCGAGGGAAAGCGATTATAACGACCGGTAACTTCCTCAACTGTACCTTGAACTGAAATGTCAGCAGTAATATTCGTATAACGCCACAGATTTAAGAGTTACAGAAATAAAAATTGCTTTTGCCCTTTAACTCTGACAATAAGAAATATATAGTGGTGGAAGGCATGTCTACACATCTTATCAAGTATTGTGACTTATCAATAATTAAGGATATAAACACACACATATTTGCACATAGCTCAGTATTGTCAAAAATAAAAAATTTAAACTACCCTTTATCTCTTTACGAGGATATTTTTGTATGTAATTAATATCATCATCCCAGTTTGTATTACCACGAAACGAAACATAATGTAATATACAATAATTGGTTAGATGAATAGATTATACTGAAAACATGAAATTATAAATGCATACCGTAGGAATTTTCTGTATCGTGAAATATCTAATACAATTATTTTTTACTTAAAATAAGTGACGATCCATGAGTTTCTTTAATAAAAAGTCATTGTCGATTTAAATACAAAGCAGATAAGTCCGCAACAGCTGACAGCCTGGCAACAATCCAGCGCTATCAGCAACACCCGAGCTTGCGGACTTGCGCATTGCGTCTGTAAACATGGCTGTATTGACAATTCAATGTTTCAAAACCAGCACATCCGATAAACGTAATCTAAATACTGAAACAGTCGTAAAAGTTAACGATTTTAGAAATAAGCCCAACGATAAAAACAAGGACGCAACCGAACCCCTTGTCATTGTAAGCAGGATCAACAGGAAATCTAATATTAACTTTAACGCATTCGTGCATGGTGCCACCTATCTACGATAAGACTGTTTCACTGTGATGAGACAATTTTAAACATTTACAATTATTATTGATGTCGTTGTTAAAGTATCACAAAATATTGATTAGTTATCGACGTTAAGACACTGTTTAGCTATTGTTTTAATCCAATATACCAAGACTTTTGTGAAGTCCTACACTAATCTGCAAGTGTTTTCCTCAGACAGCTCCTAAATGATTTGTATAAATTACTGTGCATTGCATTATAATTCTATCAAATTCACTCCAGGAAACCTGCATTCCCAAAGCTTATTTGTCTCACAAAGACAAAAGCAAAATTGCATATTGAAGACCTATCTACAAGCGAACACACGACGATATCCAACACATCAAAATTTCCAAACTATACCTCTTTGCAATAGTCTCCTGAATTAAAACTAATTTTGTAAATACCTATGAACTAAGCCAGAAAACTAAGCTCGTTTCGTATTTATTGCAGATATATCGCGACAATAGATACTTTAATATGTTGGAATTATCACAATAATAAAAAAAAGCTTATATAAAACCACTGAAGATATCACTAGGTTTTTGTATCACTTATTTAGCGATCCGATAGTATCCACAAAGCGAGGAATTTCTATCACCAATTAACACTAAAATAATCTCAACGAAATTAACCACTTCAGTTAAAAACACGAAATTATTTTCCTAAGCACCACCGTGTCTCCTTACACGAGGAAGGAGGTGGTGGTTTAATTTCCGTTTATTTTTATTTTTCGCTCTGACAGAACTTGGTCTGGAGACTTGCCCGAGCCACGCCGGCAAGGCGACTGGAAGGATCGACCGTGCCAACCCTAGGGGAGGCTGCGTATTTGCGCATGTGTTCACCACAATTACCGACTGTATGTTTCATCGCATAAAGTCGGAATTACGTAGAATCAAATTCATTTAGGAAACAATCGATGCTGAATTCTACACCGACATAAGTGGTTGAGGATTTGATAAATTTCAACCGTGAAGCTTGAAGTTAAGGCTGGTTTTGCTGGAAATGTGGTGATGTAAGGAATGTTAGGGATGAGGCGCGGTCGTAGTAAGGTTGAATTGGGGGTGTAAGCACCACAGAGGGCGTTGTTTTCCGTAGAGAGCTGTTACCGGGCGCTTTCATTAAAGTTACACAGAATTACGAATCCAAAGTACTCTGCTTAGTAAAATGCAGTGCAGCATTGATTAAGCAATTTAGTTAATCCAGACCACTTAGTAAGTAATGTTTAATGCTTTGGAATTTACTCGATTACTGTCGAGAAAGAGCTTTAAGTAGACAACGAATTAAATGCCTACCCCGGTATTTATTAGAAGTTAATACATACTACGACGTTACTAGAAACTAAGGCATAAATAAAGAACATAGTGGGCGACAGATGCAGTGCTCAATCAATAAGTCCAAGGCAGTCCAGATAAGCCTGTTACGGGATTTTAACATAGCCTTGATGTACTGAAATGAAAGTACTGTCAGTGATAGTATAAATTGAAGGTAACTTTAAAATTTATTGGTAAAAACAAAGGAAACTAACGGATCTATTACTAACAAAATCCCACTAATTTATTTGATGTCCAACATCATATTGAATATTTGTATGACAATCACGCATCACTAGAGGAAACGTCAAGTGCAGAATAAATAATGACAAATGAATAAGAGCGGAAGCCTCGAAACTGGATATTAGGGACTGTTCTAAGTGCAAATAACAAGTACCTCTATCTCTTCTTATTATAATGAGAAGGAAAGGGATGTACTGACATATCTACCTGAATAACAGTATCATTAATACAAGAAGTATGCGTAATCAACATTGAATAAAGGGCTTATACTTATCAATCGTTTAAATGACTGGTATCTGTGCAAAAAACATTATTAGTCACTTATCTAGCAACGGCTCTAGACTACAGTTAACAGCTTAAATAGAAAGTAGTTATACAATTCCATGTGCTGTACTGATTGCATTTTGGGCTTTAAAATAAAAAAAGCCATTTATTTTTGATTTGTTTACATTTCCTTAAAAAGAAGCCACTGCACCTTTTTTGCATGATTTTTATATAAAAGTAACATTTAATCCGCAAAAGCGTTTCAAGTAGCAGGAAATGTAAAAATCTATTTGTGACATGAGAAGAATAGAACAGTTTGTTACTAGCTTTATACGTCATACGCTGCATTGTAATCTTGTCCATAACAATATGATATGATACAATAACCTGAAGTGTAATAAATAATGATTGACAGAGCAATATGCATTGTCTACGATACAGAATGGATCTATAATACACGAAGGTAGAACGAAAGTTTTTAATAATATTTTAATATGATATATTTGTATTATAATTTTCAAATTTAAAAACCTTTTGAGTACTAGGTCGTGAGATACAAAACATACAATAAATATGGTGTTGTCTTATTACGTAGATAATGTAAGTGTTATATTAAGAGATTACCAAAGATATATATAGTTGGCATTTTAAAGATTTACAATTATCTCCTACGTTGACGTAAGACCTATGTCTATCGACAGGTGCAATGAGATACACGCGGCAAATCTTTCTATTAAAGGAAGGTATAAGAAGCCGCTTTATGCACAAATGCACGTGAACTATAGTCACGTGGTATCCCTTTCATCAAAACGGACTCTGAAATTGACTGGTTACGGTATAGAATTGAAACTAGTATCAGCTGGCATAATGCAGACTAACTGGGAATTAAGTAATATTTTTTAACTAAAAAAGAAATACTATGTATTTTCAAAAAAAATTCAATGATTGTGCTTGAAAATTGCTTAAAGATAATGGATCAAAATTTACAAAAGAATATGAAATATTGACTTTAAGATTGAATCCAAAAAGTTAAAGGCTTGGCAACATAGTTGAAAGAAATGTTATGTGTACTTAAAAAATTTAGACTGACGGTTTTGGAAGTGACAGACTAGACGGTGAAGTTGGTGAAAATATCCGCAAAAATTGGCGACACATGTTTATTTTAAAAGTCTACAATTAAAATGTTAAAATTTTATTAAGCTAATCGTTCCTCATCTCATTAGCAACCTTACGTCCACACTTTTCATATCTCTTTATCTACAATTAATTATCGTAACATATACGTACTTTTAATGTGTCTAGCCTCCAGACAGTCAATCGCAGTTTGTATTTTTATAACCCTTACCGCGGTCATTAATGTCATGGAACTAACAAATAGCAGGAATGGTATTATTCGGCAAAAAAAGAAATACAAAACGGGCTCTCTACGACATTACCATTTGTTAGTATCGATTCTATTATTAGCACCCCACCGTGATGTATGGGGATCTGTTCACCTCCTGGTGTTGACGGCGTCTACTGCACGTGCCATGGCAAATGACATGTGAAGATTATTGACGATATTAGGGGTTGGTAAGCAATTTTAAACAAAACAGAAATCATTACTCTTTTAGACTAAAGATGAGAATTTTATTAATTAAGCACAGTAAATTATATACAATATTTGACAAGACTACTACGACCTATTCGAAGAAATAACGACGAACTGCTTTCGAAGATATATGCGAACTTCGAGATCAGATAAGCAAGATTTCATTTTAATTGCATATATAGGATCTCTCAGAAATGATACAATATCGTGACGGATTTCCAAACTTATTTATTCCACTAAACTTATTAGCACAAAACTTATTAGCACAAAACTTATTAGCACAAAACTTATACTTTCAAAACTTATTCTCTTCTTTGAACCTCAGTGGTTCTTCTCAATGCTCCGCGCTATTCCCGTCCGTACCGTACGGCTGCCAGAATCAGAATGCCGGCCTGCCTCGATTCACCAACTCAGCCCACACAAGATGGCTGCCTTCTCTTTTTTTTTGAGAAAGTACGAGGAAATCTTATATCCGAGTCAGTGTTGCCGTCTGAATAATGAGTTTTACTACTAAAATGCTTTATTTTAAATGAAACCTTACACTCGACCATCCTGAAAAACGTGTATGCCCTCATACACGCATCTGGTGGAACCTTACACTCGGTGCATGCCGTATGCATTTACATAATTAGAAACATCAATAACGTAAATAACCTTAAAACTTCATAGAAGAGAAATATAAATTAAAGAAAAAAAATCTCAGGTGATTATAATAGTTAAAATAACATTCTTTTTTTTGTATAGTTAAATACCTTTAAATCACAAAGTAATGTAAAGAGCATTCTTATGCAAATACTACTTAAATTCTATATACATATACTTTAGTGATATTCATAATCAAGGCATATCTATTACACTTATAAATAAATTATTGAGCTTAACTAAACCATCTTTTATCTAGACCGTTTCAACCATAATCGGAATGTGATAATCTGTAGGGTCTATATACTACAGGACGTTGACTGCTAAGCTCAATCCTCATCTCGGTAACGTTGGTGCAACCTAAATCCGTTAAACTTAGGGAAAAACAGTCCTCATACCGACGAAGAAGTTCTAAAAGTTTACGCTTGTCATTTTCGGAAACAGCATCACCTAAACGAATATGTGTCTCATCTAGACTTTTGGCCATCGGACCTTCAGCTTGTTGATATGAGCGATTGAAACTGCCTCGTCAGAAATCCTGTAAACAGCCTGTGCCCTTTCCGCTCTAGCGAATACAAAATTTTCTTGAAGACGACATGGTATTAAACATAGCGTAACCGTAACAAATAAGTATCCATCCTTGACTTCATAAACTCCACCGCAAACTATATACTTTTGGTTCGGTTTACCTACGATTTTTGTGTCCAGAATAACACTTCTTGTGAATTTTGTCGCTGTTGCAGCCCTTACACTTGATGCGCCGTAAATATTACAATGTTCCAGAACTCTAACCCTTTCCAAACGTTCCTCCTCATTCGGCAGAATAGGTCAGCTCAGTCTCAATGTGCAGGAACTGCAGTTTGAATCCTTGTAGACCACAATATGAGACTGTTCAGAATAAGTTTGACCAATGAGCATAGGCTTGTCTAGCAAACTATCGTCTACTACCTTACACGATACTGTGACAGCTACACCATCGATGGACAAATTTAACTCTACAGAACCTTTCTACGGATTTCACAAGAATATTACCAAAACCAAAATGGAGCATTATCATGACTAAGTCCAAGGCTAGCAAAATCAGACTTTCTTATAAGCGATACCTCACTACCTAGGTCAACAAATGCTTCTAGAGAAATACCATTAGCTGAATCGATATGGTCATAGTTTTAGTTACTAGATATGGCTTTGCGAATCCGTCTCCGGTTTGATTTTACAATCATCAGATTTATGACCTACCTTATTGCAGTGATTACATTTAATTAAGGGTTTTGGACATCTAGACCAAGGATGCCCCTTTTCCTTGCAGTTAAGCAGAATAAATACTGATTAACCCTACTACTCAACCTATTATTCTGTTTCTCTTTGGCTAAATTGAGGACCTTATCCCTATAAATTGATGATTCCTTACTATTGCTTAGTAGAATTTTAGAAGCTGGTCGGGCTCCTCGCAACGTAATGCTAATGCGCTAGATCTCATAGTTCTATCGCCGATGCCGTGAATGATGCAATCAACGGCCCGTCTACCCGAATTTTCACATTGGTTTAGTAAAGCTAGTTTTTCGTAATAGTATACCTCGATTAATTCATTAGGCCTACTCAGGAATAATATTTTTGTGAACTTTTTATTAATCGAAAATGTGCTCGGATTTAAGGGCTGTGACGGTAAGACATCCTTAATAGATTTAATAATCTCTATAATATCTTTGGAAGAAAAACTAGGACTACATGACCTTTGAGTACGATGGTAGACGCTCGCAGGTAAAATTTTTGAAAAAATTATATTTCATCAGTTGCTGTTACACTTTAACTTTAACAAATTATTCCATGAAAAGCAATTTGGTTTCACTAAAAATAGAAGTACTACGGATGCAGGGGTTGCACTCATCAAACATATATTTGATGCATGGGAAAACAAGCAAGATGATATAGGTATATTCTGTGATCTATCAAAAGCGTTTGATTGTGTGGATCATCAGATTCTATTAGTAAAATTGAAACATTATGGTGCTTCAGATAATTGGCTATGCCTTATAGAATCGTATCTTACGGGTCGAATACAAAAAGTTAACAGAAATGGCACTAATCCTTCCGGCGCGCCTCTGTATATGGGAGTGCCCTAGGGCTCTATATTGGGCCCCTTATTATTTCTAATTTACATTAATGACCTGCCTTATTTTGCTAAAGACCTCTGTGAAATAGTTTTGTTTGCTGATGACACTTCTTTGATTTTAAAAACCGACAGACACAAGGACGTATCTGACGAGGTAAATAGTACTCTTTCTCAAGTCCTACACTGGTTCATGGCTAATAATCTTGTTCTAAATTCTAAGAAAACCAAGTGTATTAAATTTAGTATGCCTAATGTAAGGCGGGTCAATATTCGTATTGACATAAATGAGGAACCAATAGAAATAATTAATTCTACAACATTTCTTGGAATTACTATAGATTCCGAACTACAATGGGGCCCACATATTACGGCTCTGGCAGGAAGATTGAGTTCAGCTGCGCATGCAGTTCGAAAAATAAGACGGCTTACTGATGTGGAAACGGCGAGATTAGTTTATTTCAGCTATTTTCACAGCCTAATGTCGTATGGTTTACTGTTGTAGGACTCCGCTGCTGACATACAGACGATCTTTGTACTTCAAAAGAGAGCCATTCGTGCAATATACAACCTTAGACCACGCGACTCGCTAAAAGAACTATTCAAGGAAATCAACATACCAACCGTGGCGTCCCAACACATCCCTGATTGCATTATGTATGTACGCAAATACAGCGGTTCTTTTCCTAGAAATTCAGACCGTCATAGCTTCAACACCAGAAACAAGCACAAGCTCGCTCCTCCAAGCCACAGACTGCACAAGACCGGCAATTGTTTCATAGAAATAAGTATAAAAATGTACAATATGATACCACAAAGTTCCATTGAATTACCTCTGCATAAATTTCAGCCAACTACCAAAAGTTGTTTGATGAAAAAGGGGTATTACAAGTTGGAAGATCATTTCAAAGACAAAAATTTACGGCAACAAACCCTGCAAAATCCAAAATATATTTTTGACTGAACTCTAAAACAAAACATGTATATGTGTATAATACTGATACACAACGACACAATTGATTTGTAAATGTCATCACAAATACCAAAGGCTGAGAGCTTACCGCGCCGCTTCCTCTCCCCAGCCACCAACTCGTCGAAGCGGTAGCAGGGCTAATTGGGAATATGCATACCAGTGCCATCTCTAATTTCAAAATAAATATTATTTTAAAATCAAAACTAACAATTCATCCAGCACACATTTAAATACTATAACTGGGACAACCAGCAAATGCCCGGCTGATACCCAGTTAAAGTTACGACTATTGCCTTTATAATTATATTTACCCGTCCTCTCACACATACTCCCTGCTGTGACGATTTAAAAGAGCTCAGTAAACAAGTCTATTTAAACAAAGTTTTTTTTTTTACTTTTGACTTTGACTTTGACAGGGTCACGCTCCCTAGATGGCTCGCCCTTGTGGTGACCGCTACGTTTCGGACTCGTTCTTGAATGTGGCAGTCTGCTGCGGCTGCGGTATTCGCGACTCGTTGCAGCAGCTGGTGTCTCCCGCCGTCGTTCACCCCGGCACCGGTTGTGACCTTCACGACGTTCCCTTTGCAGGTCCAACTCCATACGACGTATTCTGTGCCTCTTTTTTCTTTCAAGATGTCGCTGCAGCTGCCATCGCGTTCACTCCTGTGGGTGCTAGCACGCCTAGAGCGGCTGAGCCTGGAGCAGCTACGCCTGGAGCGAGAACGCAGAGTTCTCTCCAGATCGTGTTGGGCTTGATCCTCTTCATTCATTTTTGAAGATACTCGAACCCAAAAAAAATATATATATATGTTGAGAAATAAAACTAAATATCTCCAAAACTACTCATCCTAGCGCAAAAATAATGAAATTTTGCCTCCCCCTGTAGAACCCCCGCATCTCGTCGTTTCTAATAGTTTAGTATATAAAAAGTATATAAGTATATATATATTGATAAAAAGCTATACATATATAATATAATATAGTTCAAACACGCAAAATGAAAAGAAGTAGATAATATTATGGCATTTAGTAAGTATATAGATAGGTATATAAGCCAGTGATATAGTTTATATCCGATAAAATGTTGTCTCAATCCTTTATTTGTATAATATTAATACCTTATGGCTGCCAAGACTAAAACAATCATCACTCAAAGGTTCCTTTTCACCTTCCTTATGTATTATATCCATGGCGTCCTTTAAAAATAATGATTCAACATACGTAGTAGTAAATATATATATTCAGATTTTAAATTTCCTACATGGCCTTGAAAATTTCTTCATAAGCGAGAGTTAAATGATATTACTTCCCAATATAAGTGGGTAGAATGAAAATATATTATATAGCATGCAACTGCATAGAATAGGCTAACCATTCATAATTAGGGGTATATAAGGTTTTCTTATTTTGAATCTAGATAAAATGTAGACGTGTACTTACGATTCCTTTTGTTGCGGTCCCACTTCTGAGATATAGGATCTCTCAGAAATGATACAATATCGTGACGGATTTCCAAACTTATTTATTCCACTAAACTTATTAGCACAAAACTTATTAGCACAAAACTTATTAGCACAAAACTTATACTTTCAAAACTTATTCTCTTCTTTGAACCTCAGTGGTTCTTCTCAATGCTCCGCGCTATTCCCGTCCGTACCGTACGGCTGCCAGAATCAGAATGCCGGCCTGCCTCGATTCACCAACTCAGCCCACACAAGATGGCTGCCTTCTCTTTTTTTTTGAGAAAGTACGAGGAAATCTTATATCCGAGTCAGTGTTGCCGTCTGAATAATGAGTTTTACTACTAAAATGCTTTATTTTAAATGAAACCTTACACATATTTCATTTATTAAACATGCGATGCGAAGCATTACGTCTGCAATATTATTAGCATATAAATATACTCAGCCCACGCTCCTGAATTTTTAAGGAAATACGCGACCTCCAAATTTTAACAATAAATATCTCAGTTTTTTATTTCTTATGACAAATTTTCCTGATCGGTACAGCTATAATAGATGTACAAAAGTTTAATACCAAGGTCGATAAATTGCAGTCCAGAGCATCAAAACTATAAAATTCCACGTACCCCAGGGAAAATATTTACATTTGTGTGGGTAGGTCGAGGATCGAACCCCGAGCGGTATCGATCCACACCATACAGCAACGCATCTGCATTCAACTTTATACCCTATTTGTTAAAGTTGGAAATAGCATGTGCATATTTGAGTTTCCAATTTAGACACGGACGAAACAGGAAAAGGAATGGTTCCTTTGCCTTTTTCGTGTAATTAGGTTTACGGAAAAAAGTTTTTATTAAGGAGAACCATTATGACAAATTTAAGTATTTTTAAATTTGTTTTTTTTTATCGTAATGATGATGGCCAATAGATATATAATATATTCAGGTAGGATGTATATATATATATAAGTTTTCTTTAAACAAATACGTCATAGTTGCGTGAATCTTTCAATGAATCCACGTTTGCTGATCAAATAAAACTTTGACATTTGTAAAACAGTAATGTTATAGAATAAAAAAAATACGATTAAAAAAACCTTTGATTTCTGTGTAATGCGAGTCTTGAGTCACTACTTAGGTGAATGTGTTTACAAATTTGAAAAAATGTGGCATTAACAGATTTGTCAAATATCGTTAAAATAATAATAAGTAAATAAGGTAGGTAACAAATTAAAAAGAGCAATGAAAAATAATAATAAAATATAAAAAAAAACAAAGTTCAATTAGGTACGATGGGTTGCAGATCTAGCACTACACTTTCAAGTTTTTGGATTCATAGATGTGCTGTTGACCATACATCAAGCGTGCCTACACCTGATAGTGTGAAGTGACTCTTATTACAAGCTATCAAGGTACCCATAAATTTTCAAATGTTTAACAGGCTTGTATTATGCACATTGCTGCTTTAAGATAACCTGAACCGAAATGCGCTGACTTGACTACTGATTTTAATTATATTGTTAACTAACTTACCTTTTATTATAGGCTGATTTGCGTTCCATCTGAGCTTTGCCAAAGTGACCGCGTAGCACAATCGTCACCTTCAGCGGCCTAATTGGGAGCAAAACAAATGCTTATAACATATTTGATTACAATCACTTAATTAGTAATTGATTAAGTAACACAATAATTGACTTCCAACGAAGAAGCTTCGTCGCTAACATGTTGAAGCATACTTGTTTCCGATTATAGCAGACTCTCAGAAGTGAGAATCTTTATCCTGGTGCAAAGAACAAGAAAAGAAGAATCGACCTTGTTTTTTATCAGGATGAGCTATTTGGGCAAGATACAAGCCAAAATTATGATCCAAACCGTCCGCATAAATCCTTTGCACAAAACATTTTTTCTGCTATAAAGGTAAAGAAGATTTTAGCGTTAATCGGTTACCGTTAATTAAACACAATAGTCGTGTTGTTGACAATAGTTGTAATGACAATAGTGTTGCAGCATGTCATGGGTGGAATCTCACAAATATATTTAGGATTTAAAAGAAAAGATGACAAAGTTCGATTTGGGTTTACGCTGTGACAAGGTTTGTTCACGTGTCAGTCTGTGTGATGCGGCACATTAATGCGAAACATGTTCTCCGTTATTTGCGTACCTACTAGTTTACCGCTTTAAGATTTACTAAAATTACACAATTTTTTCTTTCAAAAAGAGTCTTTTAGCTCTATCATATGTCTGATTCTTTTTAAGACTTGAGGCTTATAAATTTAAATCAAAGACACTTTTAAGTTTCAAATCGGCGTGAGCTCTCGTCTCTTGCCAGCCCTCTGGCGTCTCTTCAACAATAGAATATCTAGTTTGTGCATTGAAAGGCTTGAAAGCTTTAGTAAATATTTTATATTAAATTAATAACGTAAGTTATTTTAACTTAAGACTAATTGGGCACGCACGACCTAAGCAGTCCTGCCTGCTCGTGTCTTATTGGACAAGGTTTATTTTCTTGTTCAAGCCTCTTTAATCCAACCCTCGTGTGTTGGGAGTGGAGTGTTCAGCAGTGTAAATATGATGTTCATGAGTCTTCTTTATAAAGGACTCTAGGCTATAGTCACTTACAACACTCATCTTTATAGACAACTACTGCTATTGTTTATATAAAAATAGCATGAAAAGATGGAACCAACTATGCTACAAATCTAGTATTTTCCAATGCCCTTTATGTACTAGTTTATGGCTTGTACTTTTATATGCTATTAGATAGGTACTCACGTAAGTAGCGTTGTGCTCGGGAGGGGGCGGGGAGCGGGGCGCGCTCAGCGAGCTGCACCGACGCCATCTGCCCCCGCCTGTGGACAATAACAATTAAGTTAATTATTTTAACCATAGCCGAAGAATCTTATTTTTGGCATGAAGGTAGATTTTCTAAGATTTTAATAAAACTAATTATTATTTTATATTTTTGAAATTAATTAAAAACTATACTTAGTTTAATGTCTACGCTTCAGTTAAATATTATTTGTTAGAATGTGTTTTTGTTGACTACCCTTAAAAAAAATGTCATTTTAACCATTGCTGAAGAAATATCTAATTTTTGGCATGAAGGTAGTTTCTAAGATAAAAAAAATCTTAGTTTAATTACTTATAACAGTGTCTGATAACGAAACCACAACAAGTAACGTTATTTGTCCGATATTTTCCGGTACTAAATAAATATCGATACCTAGATACCGGTACAAAGCGATCTTGCCAGCTTTCACACTACCGCCACTATCATTATTTAAGGTATACAGTGTTTAGCTATATGAGCATTCGCGTTGAAGCACTGGTTTCGTTTTTCTTTAATTTAATTATTTAAGATTATCGGTTAAGACAGCAAACGTATCATTTTATAGAATTATACGTCCATGTCGAAGTCAGGTCGTTACCGGGTCAGCCCACGAAGAAATGCCCATACCGATACTAAAACTGATTTGACTATTTTGGTTACATAATTTATACCGATGCTTTTAGGCATCCTTATCCAGAATTTGATGCTGGTCTTTTATTTATGAAGATATTTTAAGAAGATCCAATTTGATTTTAGTTTAATTTTAATTTGCATTGCATTTATATTATCTTTAATATCAATACAATAAGCAAATTTATAGAAATAGCAGAAGTGAGCCCAGCCCAAACTTAGCCTACCACAAAAATATCATTACTATTTATATGATATATATACAAACAAACCAATTTAAAACAAAATAAAACTGAATATATGTAATAAAACGTTTACTATGATTTAAATAATTATCTTATTGATACTAAAGCGTGGGAGTAAGTTGCTCATTGAAAATAAAAAATAGGAATATTAGAATTATACATATGCCATATAATGGCATTTACTAATTTATAAATGACATTACAAACATTTAAAATCTGAGGAGTTTCTTGTGCTGCTGCTTCTTCTCAATAGCTGAATTAGTTGTCAAAGCGGTGGTAAGGTTTAATTTTAATCATTATATGAACTTAATAATTTAATCTACATAAATAAAGAGCTTTTTGATCAATTGCTAGAGATATAACTCGATATTTTTGAAAAGCGAGTACTATTTTTCACTTGACACTTTTATCTTAGTTAACGCTACATTAAACTTTTCACATGACTTACCACCCTTGTGAAAAAAATATTGATATTTGAGCTAGCAACAAAGATAGACTAGATAACAAGATAATAGTGACTAAAAACATTACAATTCATTTCCTACTGTGAACATTATCTAATGTTAATGTTAACATTTAATGTTATTTTCTGAAGTGCCTTGTCACCTAATTTTATCAAGGTTTCCATCTGTCACGGCATTGGATAGTCACGTTCCCGTTAAAAATATAAAATACAGCACAACTATTTTTGGAGACAGCTGACGCACGCGCCGACTTTAATTAATTAACCCTTTGCTTTGAAATTTTCGTCAGAATAGAGATATTTAGAATGGTGTATTAACTCATTGTAGTTATCTATTCAATAACTAACTTTAGAAATGTGAAGGCACAACTTAAAAAAAAATATTTGTAATTAAAACCCTTGTAATATAATTCAAATTAAAGTGGACAAGCTCGAGTACAGCTGGAGAGCTGGTACCGATATATTGATAAAATATACAGAGTACTTTGAAAGGCATGATAAGCTATTAGTCCCGTTTGTAATACAGCTGCTAACACCCACCAGCCTACAATGGACCCGATGGTATTCTCTCTATCTCATGTGTATCTCCCATATAGGAAGGCCTTAGTTTAGAAGTGAGTTTTATATAGGCTGTTATGATAATGATTGAATATTATGAATATACCATTATGGTATATTCTTATGCCAAAAACTATCATTCATCCAATTATATCTTTAAGAGCTTATGACATAACATATTTTGAAAATGGATAAACTCAAATAAACTAAACATAAATATTATAATAATATAAAAAAATATGTACAAAATAAAGTATTTCTAATTACACCATTATTCAAACCCAAGAGTATCTATTATAATAAATTAGGATTATTCAATCAGCTATAAAAATACAATTTTTTAAATTACCTTTACCAGTCTGAAACTCAGTGTGTGTTGTACTACACTTCTCCAGTATATTTATACCAGTGATGTGAAAAGTGTGATGAGGACAATTTTGTCCTCAACACACTTATGTTTTGATGAAAATATCATATTTTGTGTGACAGACACAGCTAATGTGTTGACAAAGAATTAAATGGAAGGAAGTATGTAAGAGATGAAAGGTTAACTTTTGTATTTTATAAACAATATACTTTTTATCTTTTTTTTACTTTTTCACCTTAACAGACGAGAACATCTAGCTTAAGTTTCAATAGTATCATAAGATAATAATAATAGAGTCAGCAATGTCATAGCAAATAAAATTTTTGGAAATAGTGTAATTCAAAATAAATTCACATGAGTTTCTTTGACAGAACAAAACAGATCTGTGTATCTAAGTGCACATTGAAAATAAAGTTTCCAGATAATTATAAGGCTTCCAATTAGATTGAATGCCTGAAAATGGCAATCTGTTGTTTCTTAAGTGCATGAAAGTTTAATATCTATTTTACACAGAATAACAATAAAATGTTAAACTTATCTTATCTTATCTAGAACACTTGATATAATTTTCAGAAAAAAATAGTAGTTAATTACTGGTTTATTAGTAAGAGTATTAAGAAACATCAATGATTTCTTACATTATTTAATTTTTTAAGCCAATTAATATACTCTTGGATTTTCATGACTATCAAAATTAAATTCATTAAGGATTGTATTACTTGACAGGTTACATAAATTTTAAACCTGTTTGAATTGTATAAAATATATATGAGCAACATATTACATATGTATTCAATATCCCATAATAATAAATAAAATTGACTAATAAATACCAATATTACACTATGTGACTTATAAATTCCAATTAAACACTAAAAAATACCAATATAATTAGAAACAAATGTAACATACAAGACTCAAAATGTAGTAGATATTCATTTTCAAGATAAGATGTTTCAACAATATACCCTCATGTCTTTAACAAATCCTTTGTTGAGTACTCGTGATAGTTAAAGGTCGAGCACATTGATTTTGCTATAAGACCATTTTATGAATCCAAGCATAGCAAGTAAATTTAAATGTAGGTAGAAATCACTTTAATGATGAAGCATTAGCAATATTGTCATTCTAACAAATTGTTCACGTCACATACTGTTAGTATGTTTTATTTAAGAGATATATTCATTTATCTTACAAGAACGAATATATCTTTGGATAATTCTTCAAAATCGTTATTCGCTGCTGTCAAAAATGCTTTTCAAATTTAAAGCATTTTAACAAACTTTGAATCAAATATATGGAACTCATCATTAATACTTGTATTTTAACTTACCATTATAAATAATATAACACCGGTATCACTATTTTATGAAGAATAATAACAAATTATCACAACAAATCTCCTACGCACAACAGCTTTGCAAATTCCAAAGAGTAGTGTTGTTATTGTCAGTCTGGTGAGTAGTGAGTGCTGCTCTATGTCGTTCGATTTCATTCAAAATTGTCAATAGACAAAACTTGATAACTTAAGATACTCTCAATCGAATTCAATAAATGGAAAATGTGTGAATTCTCATATTCGCAGATATGATAAGAAAGGGGTTTACGAAATGGAATTATTAATATTGAAGTTATTGCCATTAGAAAAGAAGAATACACGCTTAGCAACTAGATTATATGGCCTGACTAAACAATATGAAACGTATCGAAATTTTTGTGATGATTTTGTTTCAATATTTGAAATTGATTTACTTTTTATAACTTGACTTATATAGTGGTTAATCTGAGTTATTAATCATTAGGCAAATTACTGATACTTTGACTGGGTCAAAAAACCATGATAAAGTATTTATTCTATCAAATGATTTAAAGTTATTCTACCTTATCATTATGAGGCGACAATGCCAATTATGATGAGCTGGAATTTATCTTCGTGCAGAGTATTGCGACCAATACTTATGTGTATACTAAAAGGTTTTCTTGCTGGATGAGAAATTTCTATTTTTGTTTGAAGATATTGTGTTTAAGAAGTTTCTTTATTCCAAATACCTATATAATAAATTTTGCAAATATTAATTATAACTTTTATTATATCACAATCGTTATAATCGTATTCAAGAATTCAGTATTATAAGTACCTACATCACTACTACATGCGTTTAGTTAGTTTTTTCTCTTATAATGTTTATTTATTTAATATAAGATCCAGTTATTCTAGATATAAAGTATTTATGAAATTATATAGGTTACAAAAAAGTATTTATAATAGTACTAGTTTTTGGAAATGAATTCTCTATCTCCAAGATCTAAAATAATCAAGAAGTACTTTATATAACGTTTTGTTCACTTCGTAGTGAACTTCAATAAAAGCAAAGATCCGAAATGTCAACTCTTAATATTTAATATTTATAAATGATATAAAATCATATTATTCCAATAATTCAAATTTAGCTGAAAAGGTAATTAAAATTCAATAGAATTAATATTTACACACGGTATTGTATTTACACATCTTAGGTCATGATGTAAGACGATCTGTTTTGACTGATTTTCATCTAAATACCAAATAAATTGAAGTGTTTTTAAGGCTTATCTGCCTTACTTTCATACTGTACCTTAGTCAGAATTATTATTTACTATTGAAACTCGTTGTAGATGTTGAAATTTAGTGGTGCTGTCATTTGGAGGTTAGGAATCAGAACGACTGTTCGAAAATATTCTAGCCCGGGAGCAACAGTATTCAAAAGTGACAAGAGTGAGTCTAGAAGCTTATCAGATAAACACATTTCTGGTCAGACTTTGTCTACTTCAGTAGAAACTGAAGAGGATGCAGGTAAAAATAAAGGTGGGGAGCAATATGATAATGATTTCTGAACTAATATTGAATTATTTTTCTTGCTTTTGGTATGTTAAGGTTTTAGCCAGTGAAAAGATGATATTGTTGTTTGAAGAGAATTTCCAACTTGTGCCATAGTTGCAAGATTTTATATAATTTATCTGTACACTTACTTTTGATTGACAAAACCAATCAATATTATTAATGAATTAAAAACCTACTTATGCAGCTTACAAGAAAAATAGCACAACTTTCAACATGCTAATGCAGTGAATAAAATAAATTAAAATTTATCTATTGCCTGCAATCATGACATAACTGATATTCTATTAGGGAGCTGGTTTGAATCAAGCTTAAGTTCAGTGTAATTATTCTATGTTTATTGGGTATTGTTGTTAATATGGAAGATATATAACTATTCTTAACAAATGTGGACTTATATTTCATTTGAATTAGCTCTATTGTCTTTTCTGTGTTTAATACAAGTTACATTCTTCTTTAATTATTATTGTAACTTTGTCAATAAAGCTGTAATCATTGTGTTTTGTTGAATCAAAAGTTGTAATCTTGAGCTCCTCCAGCTTCAGAAGGCTGCTTTGAGCTAGATTAGATAATATTGCTGTTATTGCTCAAACTATTCATGTGAATTTGCCATATAATTGCAATTTTTGGTGTCAATTTTTCAAAAATTCAATATCTACAGAACTAATACCAATATCATCTGGAATGTGAAACTGTGGTATACTATAATATGATATATCAATGAATATTAGAGGGATAATTTGAATGATATTCTTAAATTATAAGTATGTTGTTGTTTATATAAAATCAAGTTGGTTAGTGCAGTGCATAATTTTTACGTGCACTAGCCACCTTTTTATTTGGACTCCACTTCTGCTTACCATCAGGTGGAATGGAGTCAATTTCTTGATCTTTCTATTAAAAAAAAATGTAACACACCATCTACTAGAGGTAATCCCAAGTAGTAGAAGCAATGACAGTTTAGAATAGCATGTTAGTCAATTTTCATACATAATTACCAATTTAAAATATTTTATTTTTAGTTTTTCTTTAGGATTTCTCCTATTGTTTTTATTTTTAAACCACCTCTGAATCATAACAAATGAGGATCAATAAAAATTATTCAAATCACTCAAGCTGTTTTGGAGTTCTAGGGAGAATAACAAACACCTATGGATTTTTATATATAGGAAAAATTTCTCAGTATTACATTTTACAATGAATTTGCTTTTGAGCAAAGTTAAAGTTAATACAACAACTGAAGAAATGAAAAAAAAAATTTTTACGCTTATGATTTACATTAATTTAAATCATGGTTACTGGTGTATGCAGGCTACCCATGAGCATGCAGGCTGGTAATGTTGTTGTGGAGTGACCCACCGGTAGGCATGCAGTCTTTAACGTGTTAAACCAAATCAACAACAATATCTCTTTGAAATTGATTTAAAAAGAGGAACCGATTTAAAACTATAATTTTGTATCAGTCTAATTGTCAAATCTCAAGATTTGATTGTGATGAGTGTAATTTTTAAAATTGAAACACTAAACATTAGGTTTAATAATCTGGTTTTTAGGTCTGGTTGCTGCAGCATTTGCTTCTCTTAATACACCAGATGATGAAATAAGGCAAAAACCAAGTCCAAAGTCTGTAAAACAAAACAAAGGGCAAATATTGGACAACCAAATTCAAAAGGCAAATGACATTGACAGTTTACTTCATGTAGCTGAGAATGTGGTTGTATCGAGAAGGCATGCTTTGAAAGTAAGTATTCTGATGTGTTATATTTTAACCTAAGTAATTGTTAGGTAAAGTTCAAAACCATTTTGATTATTAAAAACTCTTTTTACCCAATGGCAGAGTCCAATTCAGCTATACAGTTGGGGATATTGCAAATCTTTGTTACTAGCAACATTACATCTTGTCAGATATACTGAATTACTTCAGTATCCACTTTCAGTACTCTTTATTTCCAGAATAAAGTTGACAAAATTGTTGTTTATAATTTTTAATTATTTAGCGTGCAATTATTAATTTCATCAATCAATTCAGCTTAGAAATACATTGATATATAAATATATATACTTATTTATTTTCATTCTGATTTATTTTCATCTATTTTATAGATGGTGTCAGTCCTATCAGACTGGTCAAATAGTAACAAAGTGAAATTAGCTGACTTCGAGAAGGATCCTCGCTTCCTCAAGCTATGTCGGATCTTAGCAAGGACATCGACTTCTCAAACTATGACCTCCTTGACAATGGCTGAGGACTTGAGCACCGTACTTAGTATTACTGGTGATGATGAGGCTGCGAGACTTATTTCTAATTTATCATTGCCACAGATGATAAAGGTTTGCTTTATAAACATAGAACAACAGGCGATTCATACCTCCATAGCATTTTCATCTATTTATGAAATGAAACTACATGAAAAGCATTTTATTGTATACACCAAATCGTAAAGGGAAGAAAAGTTAAAAGAAAAAGTTAATGCTTAACACTTAAACTGAAAATGATAATCAATATTTTTATATGGTCATTAGGTATTTCTTCTATTCAAATTAATTATTTTCGCATAATACACGGCACTTAACTTACTCGTGTATGAGCGGAGCACACTCATCTTTTGTGATAGGCAACATATTTATATTACTGCAGGTAAAAAGTTAATTTGAATTAGATAAAGACTTAAATCATATATGAAATAATTCATTATTAATATTTTTTCTCCCATGTTAAACAATTTGGTAACAAACAATTAAAAAATGTGTTATTTTGTGCCTTCGTTTGTTACATACATTGAAATGCTATAAGGGTACGGATAGGCTTCATACACAATATAATATTTATATTATAAACTTCATAAAATAATAATGCCCTTTTTTCAATATATTTTTCTCTGTAGCATACATAAACTTCAACAGGTAATGAAAGCTCTTCATAACAAAGGTCGCCGCAGCACACCACTACTGCGAGCACTGTCCTACAACATCACTAGACAGTCTGAGGTCATCGATCTCAAGAAGTCAGCTGATTTACTTTTCTCTATGGCATCTCTCAACTTCCCTGACGCTGTGCTCATGGACAGGATATGCAAGTAAGCATAGAGAATTTGAATTTGTTTTTTTAGATCAAGAGTTGAAGCTAGTAACACTGCTAAAGTAGACTTTAATATGAAAGGAGTATAGGCTAACTTAAGGTCAAATAGTTAATCCATATGTGACGTTTTGTATTCTGTCAAATATTTCGGGTGCAAGTGTGAGAGAGACACAGTTAACTATTTCTGACCTCATGGATACTGTTAAAACAGTTTTTTAAAGTACAAAAGTAACTAAATATCTATGTGTAGTTTACGATACCGCCTACAATTCCCGACGTTCAATTTTTTTCTGAGATTCACGCCGACTGGCACTTAGGATCCGATTTTTGTGTGTTTTAACATTTAACGAGCGTTTCTAACATTGAACTATGTAAGTTTCACTTTCAACATCTATTAAACTTTTTCTCTAACCAACTCACACATCACAAATATAATTGACATACACATTTTAAATTATCTAAAAAGAATGTATGGTTTTTTATTATTATTTATTTATTGGCACACAACAGTTACGATTAACATAACAAGCCATAACCCAAATGATTGTATATACAGCATGATCAAACATTTAACGAAAAAGAATCAACAAAGAAAAAAAACAGGCTATAAAGAGTATAAAGTACTATAAGACATATTGTGTTATATTTTTTTATTACATTTAAAAACTAAAAGAACGTATTTTTTATTAATTTTATTGATGTTTTTTATTTCAATATTATTAGAATTATTTCTATGACATTATTTGCTCAGATTAGGTGTATTTAAACTTACTTAGCGGTGAACTAAAGATATCGCCCTCCTCCCCTCACGTTTCCTTACAATGTTAACTTGACGAGACATTATTATTATGCATGGTTTGTGGGTACTTCTCAAATTACAATAGTTCTCATCGAGTGTATTGTCACAGTTTTATTTTAGAATAAAAATTTACTTATTCTTCCAATATTGTTTAATACTCCAAATCAATTTAAATTTAAATTTAAGCGCAATGACCTTTGCAAATTATTCTTGTCATTATGATTTCCATTGCCAGTGATATTAAAATTAAAATGACTGTATTGAATGTTGTAGTGACGTCATAGACTGTCTACCCTCCAACAAGGACAAGCCATCCGTGGTGAACTCAATAATGGTGTCGCTAGGTCTGCTCAAGTACAGACACGAGGCTGTTCTCACCGCTATATCAGAGTGGATGCTGAGTCACCAGGCCGATTGTCGACCGGGGGATATTGCTTCTGCTATTGTCACGTTTTCTACAGTGGATTTTGTACCGCCACAGAGCGAAGGGCTTATTGAGGTGAGTTAAATTTGTAGCGACAAATAGTACAATTTTGTACACTTTATTATGGCATTTATTTGACAGTTCTTGACAGCAGCTGTTACTATCACAGTTTGATATATTTTCTAAGTCAATTACTTTTTAATTCAAAATATTTTACAATTATCGTGTTTGTGATTATCTATAATGTCCTAAAATTCCTCAAAAATATGACAATAATTGAATGTTTTATTTCATTTTTACAGGCGGCACTATTGCTTAAAGAAGATGAAATGTCCAAATCCTCAATGTGGCTAGACTTGGTGTTTTCATTGTTAACTTTAGATAGGGTAAAGAAACACCACCTAGCTTCAACTCTGCAGCCAGAGTTTATCGACAAGCTGCTGTCTGCTGGAGGTAAAGAGTTTTAGACTATGAATAATGACTAAGTTAATGAATATTTTTAATCGCATCTATTCGAAAAAATTGCATGGTTGTCAGTTTCGTACATAGGTACAAGTAATTATTTATCTAATAGATTTTTGAAGCGGACGGCATATACGTGACGCTCTTCCATCGAATTAAAATTACATCGATAAAAACAATACTGGGCACCTCGGGTGGGCATCGGCCAGCCACGAGCCGCAAGTTCAAGTGTGATGTATTTAAGAATGCTTTGAGAGCTCCGGTTTTCATTGTATTCTATCTAGATAGATAGTCATTTATTATTAGTAGTAAGTGACTCTTATTGCAAAGAGTATAACTGGTATATTCGTGAAAAAAAAGTTCAATACATCTCATATATTATACAATATGTGTATGTTGTTACCATCTTGATATTTAATTGACGTCATAGAAATCGCTCTTTATTACAAAAGTGTTAAAACCTATATTGACCATTTTGCATCAAATACTATGAAACAAAAACTATTTTAAGTGGTGGGTCCTATTTTTATTTTTGACATTATTCTAGAGCTCTTTCAAACACTATAAATTTAAACTAAAATATAAGAACAAAAAAATGGTGTATTTATGAAGACTTAATAATACTTGTCTAGAAATCCCCATTCCCGCCCGTCGTAAGCTAATGATGTTAGATGCGTACGCGCACCTGACCCAAGCGTGTCCGACGCGACTGCCCGAAGACATCGCGGTGGGGGTGCCCATCCTCTACGCCAAAGAGAAAACACTCTACGTGCAGTCCATACTCGATACCTTCAAGAGCCTTGTATCCGCTGACGCATTCCTGAAAAAGGACTGTAATTCTGGCATGGGGTTCTTGTATGGTAAGTAAAACTATGTCAAACTTTATGAAAAGACTGTCTTTATCTTTATCTTTTTCTTTATCTTTGCGATTGACGTTACAAAATATTTTTTTATTATCCAATTAAAATTTTAACAAAATTACTGGTCTATCTTCTTTTTTCCATATCTAAGGGAAAAGTTTATCATGAATTGAACTGTCAAAATATTTCAATTAGACTCATAAGATTATAGAACCTTAGAATAAGTTCAAAGATCAATAGAAATCTATAAATGTAATGTATGTCATATGACGTTTGTCCTTTCTGTATTTGTATTGAAAAAATTAGTTGCATTGCTCTTTTAGCTGACCTTTTCTACAGAGTCAGGCACAAGCACTAAAAATAAAATTAAATAATCTCTCTTTTTCAATTTAAATTAGAAAAGAATATAATGTCATTTAGAAATATCAAGTTGACATTAACACTAGATATACCAGCGATTTGAATATATGTCAACAACAAAAATTATATTTGTTACTAATGTATATAAAATAACATTAATTTTATAAAACGTACTCTCTAATTATAGCTACAAAAGTCATAACATCATTTCTGAAAAAAAAATGTGTAATATAGTAGGAATTTTGAATTGAAATTGCACGACCAGTCTAAATGACTGGTCTGGTAAATTTAGTGTTAAGAAGATCCATGCACCTTTGATTTCTTTCGTACGAGCGGTCTCCGTACATCGACGTCTGTTGCGTGTGTTCTGCGTTGGAGGGTGTGGGGTGGTCACTACAACCATTCTAATTCCTCCAGGAAGTCTCCTAGTGCTATTGTGTGTAATTTTTATTTTAACTCCTTTGACTGATTGAAGCGGTGAGTTTTGTATATATATTTATTTATGAAGAATCGCAATTATTTATAGATGCAGAATTCGCCGTTGACGCCAAATGCCATCCAGTTCCATTAGAAAAAGCAGTAAATGACAATAGGTGAGATAAATAGAGAAAATTCCTTATAAAGATTAAGAGACGGCTCCTTAAATACGACTTGGTTTAATAGAGGAGCAATCAATAAACACTCTTTACAGGTGAAATTTCAGTTAGCGATTCCTTGTATATTCCACTAAAATATCTAAAACAATAACATATTTTACTGCATTATGTACGTTGAATTTTTCAAATTTTTCAAAATGAAGCGTTATTATGTGAATATTACGTATTTCTCTTTACATTATTTAGCTATACGCCTAAAAATCTTTGTTTTACTAATTGATTATTAAGATAATTAATTAGTAACTGGCTAAGCAGTGTTTAATGTTTAGTAACAAAATTATGTACGAAGATTAGTTGAGTCTTACGTCATAACACAGTTACCATTGTCATACTTCTAAGCTATATTGTATTGGAACAGGGTACGCAATATTGAACCTTGTAGCTGCACGAGATAGCGAGATATTATTGCCTTTGGATAGCTGAATTGTATTTAGGGACCCACGTAACAGGCGGCTCCTTAAATACGGGTTGTTTTAAAGAAGTCTACTTAATCATGCGAACACAGTATAATGCTCCAATCCAAAATATTTACACCCTAACTACATACAGTAGCCACCCAACGTCTTCAGCATTGGGGTCTTATATTAGAACATTATAATAATAAAAATCAACATAAAAATTATTTATATTTATGTCACGCAGGTACCTTATCACGCTTGCCCATAAATATAATAGTTTAAGATATTAATTATACATTCGATCATGATAATTTACCTATAATTTATATTGAAAGTGTAATTAAATGTAATTTGATTAGTAAAAATGATATATTTATTTATTTCATAATTATTTCACTAAATTGTGAAAATTTATCCACAATAATTTTAGTAAAATATAAAAGGAACATACTTTGCAAAGATTATTTTTATTTAGATTAATTGTATTGAAATGATTGCAATTAACCTTATTTTAATCTTATTACACCCTTTTTATATATTTCTCCTTATTACCTACTTTATCTATTTTAGAATACTTTTAATATATTATTAGATTATTAATTCCTAACTGGGACCGTATTGAGTAACTTAATATCTATGGCTATACTTTTGTCTTTAAAATCATTATTGGTTACTAAAGCGAAACATCACAATGATTAACAGTTAACAATGGAAATATGGCGTACGTCAAAATGAAAGAGATTGCGATAGATTCAGAGTTTGACAAGAAGGGGGGAGGGTAAACCGAGTTTTAGTACTATAATCATTAATGAAATTATAATCGAAAATTTGTAACTTCAGTTCATTCCTTCTGTAGTGTACTGTTTTGAAACGTGGTACGCTATATTGAAACTTGCAGTTGCTATAATAGAGTTCTTGAGCGAGATATAGTCGGATTTTATTGAGTTAGCGTTGTTAGATATTTGAATTATATAGTATTTTGCAGCAAATTCCGGATAGCAGTGCTTGGGTTGGACTACCACGACATGACGCGCCGGACCGCCGCGCCGCTCGGGATCAACCAGCTCTACACGAAGTTGTTGCAACTAAAGGTATATTGTTGACTTAACGAATATAACAGAATATCAAAATATTCTGAATACTCTAAAAGTCCCCTTCACTTGTTGAAAATAAGAATTTATGTAAAAATAACAACGAATCACTCATAGGGTTTAAGTTACTTTGATAATGTTAGATTGATGTGTAAAAGGAGGGTTATGAATGACTGAGACAGCACAATTGACAATTTGACAGTGACAGTTTGGTAATTGTAATGACAAAAAAGACTATCGCTGGGTTTAAATAATCTATCCACGGATGGTTTTGATATAGAGACAATGAATTTCTAATATATAAAATTCAATGCCATATAACTGACAAAATTTGTAGATAGAATATTGAAACCTAGCATTAGTTTTAGCCAACTAGCTAGTTACCATTGGGTTTTGAGAAAGTGTATATACGCTTGGCCATATATGAAACATCTCCATTTTTGTGCCCTTATTAAATGAATATGGTCAATATCATACAATAATAATTTTGTATTGGTCCTATTGAGCACCCTGTAAAATATAAGCGATGTTAGATTATTCGGTTATTTGGATATTTTTTGTCTGTACGCCTTCCGCACATAAAACAATATTTTAAACAAATATGTAAAAAGACTTCTAAGCATCAAAAAGTAAAGTTAATTTTTCTGAATTTTAGTGCAATGAAATCGAGTTTTTTAAAATTACATTAACATATATGAGTATCTAATAAACGTGGACTAATTCATGTTTTATTTTTCCATTACCAGGGCTTCAAAGTACTTCAAATACCATACACAGAGTTCAATCCTAAAGATAAACTGGTGACCAGAGTGCAATACATCAATAATCTTCTGCGGCAACTCGTCACAGGGAAATCCCAAGCGTAGCAATTATAGTGAGATATTGTACAAATGTGAACAAAGCGGAGGTTAGTTGAGAGAGCCTGGTTTTAATTAGACAAGTAAATAAAGAAGAATGTAATTTATTGGTTATGTTTGCAATACTAAACTGTTTTATATTGTGAGCCGCTAGATGGCGCGAAAGAACAAAGTTTACTTTGTAAGGGATGACGTAAGCCTTTACAGCGGCGGGTTAACTGGTGTGATATGACTCTAATTATAAAGAAGGAAGGTGCCTACAAATGTCACACTGCTTTACTTGTGCAATCGTGTATTTTGAACGCCAGCGTTGGACATATGAACGTCAGATTTGACAGATTATTGTTGAAATTGCAAATTAAGCATATCAATCACATTTTACCTACTACGATATTCTACACTCATATAAAGTGCATATAATTGCTAATTCTGATAGTTTACTCTAAATACATGTAAATAAAGTGTTCATCATTTGGATTTCTTGCACCATTGGGGTTGTGTATATTGCAATCGTAAAATGAAATATTAAGATTGGACTGGACCTTAAAAAGTTTTTATATCTTCATATATTATAATATTTATTATGTTATAAAAACCGTTATTTTACTTAATGGTGTGACGTCATCGGCACTAATCAAACAAAATGTAGCGTCGTCCATTTTTACTATTATGATGACATCATCAACCTGAGTGATACGAGGCCAGCCTTCCTGGATTTACCTCACGAATATTGAAGTACATAACATAAATTGTACTTTTAAGTCATTCCTAGATGTAATAAATATAATATTTGTTTATAATCGTCAGAAGAATTAATTGAGATACTTTAAAAAATGGTAAACACTAATTAACTCCATAAAATGTCATATGACCAAAAATTTACTATTTTATTTTCAATCCCAAATATAAATTTGGTATACCCAGTGTAACTTTTACAATTAAGACAAATCTAATGCTGTCTCAAGCTAAAATCCATCCAACCGTTTAGGCTACAGACCGTTCTTAAAAATGTACATTCATAAACTCAAAAAACATCTGGCGCTGCTTAGAGGAAATTAAAACCAACTTTCGTATTTACTTCGTGGATTGTAGCTATTTGGATAAATACTTGGGTATTGATAATAAAACGGTTTCGTCATTGATTAAGTGGACGATAGCTCGCGAAGTAAATATTTTAGTCGGTATTCCTAGTTCCTTTCTCATGAGCCACTGGGTGAACTCTACACACGCCCGTCGCATAGCAGTGACGGGTAGGTCCGTAAACGGAGTCCGGAAAGGTAATGAAGGTCCTTCCAAGCCTTCAGTAGTTTGAACAGAAGAAGTCATTCGTTCTGTAAAAACTTTTATGTTCCTATCACACACTAGGACATGCCATATAATCTTGGAAATACCATTTAAATTAGTTTTGATAAATTACTGTAATTATCATTGAGTAATAATGTACAGGCTACATGTAATGTGAAACATTTACACAACGAAAGTCGCTCTTAATACGAAAGGAGTAAGGGCGGCGGATGTGCTGTCCAATGTACTATATGAAACTACACTCTATGCTTTGAACAATCCTGATTGTCAGTTTTGTTACCTCAAAATTTTTGATTTTGAGTTTGTCAGACTTGTGTTTAAAGCGTCACTTTACTTAGCACTTAGCAACTATCACTTGGCGAGAAACTTGTTGGCTTAGTGGTTCGAGCGCTCTGATTTCATTACCCTCGGTATCTGCGTTTGTAAACGGTCCGAGTATAGTAATAGCTCTTCGCAATGTCTTCACTAGTTCATATTACAACAATGTAATGGTTTTTTAGATGTTGAAATATAATTCTTGTTAAAACCAGGACTCATTTTATAGTCTGCAACAAAAACTTTCAATTAATAACCGACCCTATGCCTTCTATAACGAATAGTTTTGACCATAAAATGTGATATTTATTTACTATTTCTTAACATTAAGGACTCATTCAAATTACAATTAAATTACAATTAAAATATTTTATTCAATATTCATACAATGACATTTATTAATAATAAACAGTAATGTTTATTATTTATAGTTAAACATTCAAATAAAAATATTTAGTAATCATGAACCACGTTATGAATGTTATAGTACAGTAGAAAGCACATCATATGTAGCAGCTGCTCAACCTAAATAACTTCTATTACCAATGGTTTAAGATCGAATCCTCCTACTTGTACTTAGGTCTATAATTATTATACACACTTTATTTAATTGCTTTCCTTATTAATTCAATGCATTAAATTCATGATCTTCTTTGACAGATATCGTTACAATGACATTCAAAAACTTTTTTTTTTCTTATAAATATTAACCTTATTACTGGTCTCGAATTGTTCTAAGTTACATTCAAAGTTCAATATGAGTATCTCTTTCTCTTAATATGGGTAGGAAAAGGATAGCAAGGTAAAATGCTTATATAATTAAAATTTAGCGACTTTCGTCGGAACGGAACTTCAAGACAATTTAAAATTTATTTTTTCATGTATGTCTGTATCGAACGACTTAACAATTTAAGGCCGAAAATTCAATACCATTTTTAATTAAATATTAAAATAATTGGTGGCTCTCCTTTTCGCTTTCATATTGAGTGAATGAGATGCACTGCGCTTAAATTTAGATTCAGAATTAGGGCTGTTATTAATTGTTTATGTATTTGTTAGAAAGGCTGGCTCCTTCAACATTTCAAATATCTTTTTGTGGTTATATACTGAGCCTTTTAAATAATTAGCTGGGAGTATAATCTTAGCTCTATGAAATATTACTCTATTTAATATATACTCTATAAAATAATATAGTTGTTCTCAATGTTTGCATTTGAAATGTGTAAGGTATCAACTAAACCAGGCTTGTATTATAATTTTAATGAACTATAAGTTAATATTTGTGGTCGATATTTCACTGATGGGCAATTGAGTACAGAGAACGAGAGATCAAACGTAACAAAATAATTTACGAGCTAATTGTTTTTCCTGAATTTTTTATAATCTTTCTGGAGGCGATTTTCTTTGTCATATTTAACATGTATAATATCAAAATCCAAAGTAAAAAAAAACAAAACCAAACAAATATCCGAAGGGGTTTGTGAATTATCTCAGACTAGAACCGACTAAAAACAGGATGTTCCTATATCTCTTTAATTCGTCTGCGGAACTAAAGATGTGCGTTCTGCGACGAAATCGACGCCTTTTCGGACTCTTTATTATGGGAAGGTACACAGGCTCTTTGTGCTACCACCTTAAAGCGAACTGTCGATCAACTGAGCAAGAGGTGATGCATGGATCAGAGAGATCATCCTGTGCTCGAACGCATCATTCTCCGTTAGAAGAGCCACTGCCCAGGTTTTTACAGCGGGACGCTATGAACCTGGACCTGTCACTGCTGAGCATGGACAGAAGCATCTGCCTGAGAAGTCAAGCCCTATAATTCGTACCAATTCAGTATGTTTCTCCCAAAGAACAGACATTGCTCTCAGTTCTGTTGAGCCACATGCTGGTTATTGATAATTATAAACAACTTACGATAAAGTCATGCCATTTTTCAAATACACTGAGCTGAAAATTAATACTTTACCAACCTTTTTATTGTTGGAGAGCTGGAATTCCTACAGTACGGCGCTAACTATATGTATGTGGGACTCGGAGTTTAGGAGCCCAGTCCGCGCAAAACCGGAGAAGACGTTCGGGGCATAAAGCTCGGAAGAAGCCCGCTATATCTCCTTTTCCGCATTTATCAGCGCAGTTGAGGGAACTCCCCCCCTGTCATCTGCCGTGCTTCAACTGCTCTACGCAGCTTTCCCTGCCAGCAATGAATGGGATTCGCCGGTGAATCGTCAACAACACACAGTGGACAGTGAGACGCGGCCGAGCAATTCGACGGTTCCCTTTTTTGGAGTAGTGGTCCAATGCATCTACGGTTCATTGTACAGTTCGATACCAACCCCTACAGTTGACACCATACTGTGGGGATGACGCGTATTGTGGGACCCTGGGGAAAACACGTTCCCTGAGTACCCACCACTACCTCTCGGGCTGACCACTATGACGCATGTTGGCGACGACTCGTTCTTGCCCGAAAATATTTCACCGAATGCACAGCCAGGCGCTGCGCACGAGCAGGCGCTCTTGCGGCCTTATCTAACCTAACCTAAAACCACTCGGTTACGTTCCTTAGAACTTGTGAACGGAAATAAAATTGATGGCAAGTTTACGAGTAACCGATTTTAAATACTCACCATAATATAACTTGGTTCATGTATGCAAAAAATAATAGGTACTGATAACATTCTTACGTTTGAATAATCGTCTGTACCGAATGTAAAGTTGTTAATATTATTTAAATAAAACAAGAATTATTATAAAATTGTTTTTTTTCACAAAAATTACGGTTTCCTTAGTCAATTAATTTTAAAGATGCATTCATGTTAAGTTCTTGATGCATTTCAGTCTGTGAAGTGTATTATTCAACCTTAACTCATGTGATTATGGTCTAGTTCAAATCAATACATCAACTTCGCTGTCGGCGGAGGTTGCTGCTTCAATCCATTAGTCGTGAATCTGTGAAAATTAAATACTATGTGTCCGTTAAAGCATTCTTCGCATACTTTATCTTATGTATGGTAAGTATGAAGTATCTTTTACAAGTAACTTTTAACCGTCCATCTTATGCAAGTATTGCTGGTAATATGCAGCTGTGGTTGAAACGTGAAGTAGCTGTGTTAATAGCATTTTAAGACAATCTGTTGGAGAAATTCGAAGGACATCTACTGAAGAAGCTCAATACTAGCTCCCCCTTTCTGTCTCTTCATAACTCGTCGTGTCGTCGTTAGCCGTCGTTTTCACAAGTCGAATAGGAGCAATTTTTTTCACTAATTAATGCAGATGGCTTAGCGTGACCGGGGGTTTGAAGAAGCGAGACCTCAAGCCTTAGGGGCGATTTGCCTAATTGACGGGCATCGGCTCCAAGAAAGGTGTCCTGCTGTTTTTCAGAGAACGAGAAGAGGGATACCATGAGGAATCGACAGATCTGAAAGTCTCTAAAGGTTTGGCCTCGCTTTATTTGATTACATTATCAACCAACAATTCTCCGCTAAATTGGTGAAAATGCAACGAACTCTTATTTGAAATTATGCCAATATTTATACAAAAATTCTTTCAATGAACTTTAGACCGATAGAGGTATCACACGGTGCCTATACATACCCACGAGGAAACCTGGCTCTCTTAGAAGACTAACACAGGGTGTTACAGACGGCGGTGAACGAACACACTATGAGTAATGCAAAGACGAAAATGGTGTGTGCAATGTGCAATAAGTGTTGAGCTTCTGCAGTAGATTGCTCTTCGTTATTTTCCAACAGATTGTCTTAAAAAGCTCTTCTCAGAACAACTTCCTGTTTCGGCTACACATGGCTGAATCAACTTGTAATTGCACCTTTGAGCTATGTTAAAATTTTCCTACTATCGATAGTAGACAATGCTGTAAAGCATTTAGTTTATTATTTATACCGTTTTGCGTGGCAAAGAATATATATATATATATATATATCTATGAGTTCTTTTATTTAAAATAAGCGTACCTGTTGATATTCTGAAAGAACTCTGTAACCATTTGGTAAAAGTCGTCGAAGACTTTTATTATCTGCGGCGTATTGATGTGGGATATCACGGGCCGGAAGACCAGGTGGTGTTTAACCGACTGCAAATTGCGGAAGTTGTGACGACCCACACCGATTTTGCCGAACGTGCGGTACTGGAAATGAAATGGTCCTTCGATTGGTCCTTCAAATTCAAATCATTATATGTATAATGCAGGTGGAATAAAATAGGAGCTTTCACTATGTTCGGCTATTAATTGACTTTTCTATTAATTTACTAAATTTATATCAATTTATGGTATAGTTAAAAAGTATTTTGCTACGAACAAGAGTTAGTAAACGCCACTCGAGAACGCGACTTGGTCCTGCGGCTAAGCAGCGGACGGACGGTTCTCTGGAAATGTAGCCATAAAGAAAGGGGTGGTGTGATGTAGCAGCTATCTCATAAAGTTAAATAGATAATAACAATATCTTTATAATTAGGTATAAATGTCAACGTGACAATTATATTTATTATAAAAAAATTACCAGTTAAGTATTTAATACTTATTATTATTATTTATTATTACTTAACAATTTATGTACACACAAAGACAATTAAAAGGACACAACAGAATATTAGAGAATTGTACAAAGGTACTGTTTATTTCTATAAGAAATCTCTTCCAGCAGCCCTATATATGGGAAAAATGACACCGAAAGGTAGAGGGGCGTGTACCGATACTAATATAATTAAACACAATTTTTTTTGTCTATTAAACCACATAAATTTCTTTGATATACAGAGCTGAACAGCAAAAGCTGTATATATTTAATGGGGTCTTGGCAACCAATATATTTCTATGGTGTTTGCTAATATACATTAGGTCCCAATACCTTAACGATCAAGGCAAGTATTTGTCTTTATTATATGGTTCAATAATTTGCATACTGTACACTAATGGCCTCTGGAGAAGTTTCATGGAGTTATTAATGCTAATATTATTTCCTTGTATCTATAGATGATAAAAAAGTATGCATGCAATGCAGGAGTTTCCGATGCAGCTCCTAAGCTTAGTTAGTAAAGAGTTTGTAATGGTCATGAAATTTCTAATCCAATATTAAAACGTCTTATTCTTTATAAATATAATGAAAAAACTGTTCATGTCACGAGTAATGAGATTGTCAATGCATCTTTCTATTATGGTGTTTCTCCTACTTGACTTGCCCCGAATATTCATAAAGAAGCTCGATGCCTTCCATTAGTAGCTATTTATCGTGAGATACCTTTTATTCTTGCATTTAATCTTATAAAAAATAATCAGAAATATTTATCTGCGTACAATTTAAAAGCAGTTTTAAATTGGTTGACCAGACTACACAAATGGGACGTGTATGTACTTACGTCAGCATCTGACAGATATATTGGCGTGTCAAAGATAATCCAGATGACTGCTTCATTGCACTCCGGGGAGGTGAGCGAGCCAGCGTAGGTGTAATACGACTCTAGGTTCGGACTTAAAAGTTTTCTGAAAATTCAATTCATCATGAAGGCGAAAGAACAGTAAAGCAAAGAGGTGTAAAAATGTAATCATGAAATATTTCAAATCGTATTGTTAAAAGAGTGGTACTTGTTTTCGTTAATTTCAGTTCAAATTAGAGTAATGATAGTAATTTGTGTGTAATTTAAGACAAATTACTTTGAAATTAAAGTGATCGAATTTGCCAAGTGAAGATTTCCTCCTTACAAGTAATTTAGGATGAGTAGATGTAGCGTGGGTTTACAGTAACTTCATTCGGTAAAAAAACAAACAATTGTTTTTTATTTCTGCTTTGTGAGTTAGTGTTAGCGAGTTAGTATAATCGTAGATCGTATAGTGTTACTATAAGTATCACCTCTGGTGTGAATTTCAATCGTATCAAGACGATTGCGATCGTAGTTGCGTTTAGCTGATAATACAACAAAACCACTACTAATGTATTGTATTTGTACTGTGCATACAATTTGACAGCCGACGACAAACCGATCTAGACGTTTTAATTCGATTGATACTCACACTAAGAGTACAGTGCGTCTTGATAGTGCTTTTCGAGTTTTGTTATCGCTAAAGCCTAACAATGTTTCGATTAACCTATCAAAAGCATAAATTTACGTTTATCGTGGTGCTAAATTAGCATAAGAAATTGCTGGTCTATAAAATATTGGATTGTATGCTTAAGTATTCTTTTTTATGGTGGCACAACTGAGTATCACCTTTGCCATTCATATAAAGTAATAAAAATACTTTTTGTGTTTTCTTATTCGTATAACATGGGCTCGTTAAGAGAGTCGTGAAACATTAGACCAATATATAACTCGTTAATGCTGCGTGAGCTGTCTTTATATGGACTATTCTCACCGCTCATCACCAGGGCTATGAAGTCATGCGACGTGTTTGAGAAAAAAAACAACCATAGCAACTGATAACTGATTTTGTCTTCACCGAGATGTCATTTTTCTGGGGTAGACTCCCGTAGAAACTTTTGTTTTGAGATTTTTTTAATTAAACCTTTTTAGTCTGTTATCATGACATGTCATGTCATGATGGTGGTATGAGCACTTACGACATATCCAGCAAAACACCACTAAGCCGGTCCCCAGTATTTAGCAGTTTCGGAATGTACTGCATTACCTCCTCGGTTGCTTCCTGTTGTTGGTCGTTGAGTTCGGTTTGTACCTGCACGACAATTATACAATGTCACTAATTTTGAGCTCCAATTTCAACAATTCAGTGGCAACCTTCCCCAGAGTAGGCATTCATCTTTGGTTGTAGAGATATTTTCAAATATATTATGTTTCGACATAGTAGTCAAAACTCCAAATTGATTGATAGATAACTTTATTTCAAAGCACACACAAAATAAATCATACACCAAGATTATTTGCATAATTACGAAAAAATAAAAAACGTTAATGTATGTAATCCTAAACTTTAGCAGCTTAAGCCGTGATGAATTTTGCTTTGACAGTAATGAGTGGGTTTAATAGAGTCTGCTACCCGTCACGGCGTAAATGGATCGTTGATCGAGGCTCCTCGTCTTGCTCGATAACGCTGATTCCTCTCTGTCTACCTGACCCTTGGCCGTCTGGCTTCCTCTGCCGAGGGGTATTCCCGTCCCTCGAGTTGTTGTCTATGGAGCCTTGCTTTCGGCTAGATAATAGGCGTGAAAGCGAGAAATATTATTCATATTATTATTATCTTTCTCTATGGGAACAACATTGCAATCGTGAAAATACATCCGGGTAGTGTAAGTATTGATGTTTGTGTGGAATAGCTGATTTTTTTGGATCGATATTTTGATCTGTTAGAGAAAGAGATTCAGTTTGATGATCAATTTTACCATTTTTCACAGAATTTTTGTAGATAAAACTCAACTAGGTCTGAGTGTATAATAAAGTTTAATGTGAACGGTATCCCTCCACCAACCCATGGTCCTGCCTACCTAGCGGTGTAGCAAACGGTATAATGAAACCATTCACATTAGACTTTATCATAAACTTAGAGACGAACAGTTCAAAACTACTTACTTTGCAGAAGACAGATATGATGGCCAGACCGTCTTTGTTCATGAGCGCATCTTTCACAGACAAGTCTGCCCGCACGTGCACAAAGTGAATCTCCATGGGGTACCTAGATAACACAATAATCCATAATCAAAAAGCAAAACGGAACTTAATCTAGTTTAAGTTTCTAGGTCATAAACTAATATAGTTCAAGAAAAAGGATGGCAGAGTAACACAGAAGCAAACAAAATGTCAACGGAAGACGAATTTCGTGATAATGCTTAACCGAACATGAGACGACAATGATAAAAAGTACAGCAAATGACTCGATTCCAATTGATGGTTAGTAGTAGGAGTACATATGTGATAATAGTTAGTGCAGCATGTTCGCGATTCGCGAGCAAGTGAGGAATTCCACGCTCTGGTTGTACGACAAAGAAAAGAGTCAACAAATCTCTTCGTCTTTGAAGTTCACGTGAGACACTTCGGTCCCTCTCCTGCTTGTGGGCGGACGTACACGGTTACAGTAGTAGTAGTAGAACAATCTCTTCACGAACCCATTGTCCTGTGTACCTTGCAGCATACGGGACGAATCATGGGAGAGCGCGAGGGTATTTGTACTATAAAGAAGTAGAACATATTTCCCTCCACCAACCCATGGTCCTGCCTACCTTGCGGCATAAGGACCGAATCACGGGAGAGCGCGAGGGTACTTGCATAGGGCTCTTTCCTCTTCGGGGCTGATCTGTGCTCCCTACAATTATCTTTATGCGTCCCTTCTGTTGCCAACTATCCCCCTTCTGGGGCGTGACGACACAATGACGCAATGACGTGACGCGTGACTTCGCGTCGGGCTGCTCTGTGTGTTTTACCTGATTCCTCCTATTCGTATGATCGTCTGATGGTGTGCCAGGAGTGCGCAAATTCGCGCATAGAAGTAGAACAGTCATAATTACTTGAAGCTATTGATGGAGTGCTCCGCCAGCCAGTGGAAGTGCAGCTGCTCCAGCCGATAATAGTGCTCCAGGGGGCCACCTGTCACCGTTGGGTGAATGGCTTCTTCGCCCTCAGAACTAAATTGAACTGGAATGGAAGAAGAACATCAAGCTACCATCTCTTTAACCACAGATTAAATTGTATAATTTTGTCTATAATACAGTTTTAAAAACTTAAATTCGTTCCATATGTATCCAATTTCCTCTGCTTTAGAATAGACGTATTATTTATTTCATTCTTGGTTAAAATATATATAAGTACAGTTTGATTCACGATTAAATACTAAAATAAACTGTCCTAATAAATTACTGTGTAGGTATAATGATAAATTATAATGGTAATACTGTTTCTCAAACCCTTACTTTTATATAGCCCAATTTAAGCATAATTTGGGCTGTATTTATATTATATTAAGCAGTAAATAACGGAGAAATATAGATAGTAATGGGTATAAACACCAGAAATATACAAATTAAACATACAAATATGACTCGTGACAAATAAAAACAAACGAACAACTCTTGATACAAATATTTGCCTTTAGTTAAGTAGACAGGGGTACTGACCACTATTCCAGAGGGCAGTCTTAATCAGTATATAAATTATTAATACTATGCGGCGTTCTTTATTAATATTATGTTTTTAACATACATAGTTTGTTTAACGTTATAACATATATTCGATGATACGTTAGTTGATAATGAAAAAAAATATTTCTAAGCAAAAATAACAACCGAAATTATCAATCATTTATATTTTAAGCGTTTGGTGTTATCTATACATATAATTATGAACCGGTTTGAATGTTTGATGGCAGAGGGCTGCGATAAAATATAAGAAAAACAGCAACAATGCTTTGTAATACAATTAATTTATTCATTCGAAAGGAAATGATTGTTGAAATTTAAATAGATACATGTATTATTGAACGCTGAAGATAAATTGTCTTTACTAAAGATTACAGTTAACACAACTGCCTACTTTTTCTTCTTACATTGTCTTATTTTTGTCTTTTAACTGTTTTGCAATCGGTTTTGAGATTTGTTTAAAACTCTTTTGTACAATTTCTATTGCTAAGTTCTATGGTCAAAGTGGATGACTGTCAGATTTTCGACTTGCCTGTATTTTTGTCTGTTAAAAATGCCTGTATTTTGGTCCATTTACAGAGAAATCGCGTAACAAACATACAAAATAAAATATACAGTCAAATTCAGAACCTCCTCTTTTTTAAGTTGGTTGTTAATTAAAAATACAACACGTTTTATGAAATAAAGGAAAGCCTAATATTATTAATACATCTTCTCAATTATAATTTACTTAAATAGAGCGGGTCAGCCAAGTTATATTATGGTTACGTTATGTCTCATTCAGTTGATAATACTTTGAGATCTGTAATTTATTTAAAAAAATGTTTTTATTTATAATAATCGTATAATAGTTTACAGCTAACACGCTAAACTTTTATTGGTTATTAATCAATTTTAAATAAAGGCTTTGGTATTATAGATACGAACCTAAGAAAGAACCGAGGTCATTACCCCTGTTTACTTAGCTAGAGGTCCAGGATTCGAATTCGGTAGCAGATATTTGTATGAAGAAGTCATGGATATTTGTATGTTTATTTAGTAAATATATATAAATATGAGTAATATTTATAAACATACTAGTTCACCCGGTAAACTTTGTTTTGCCGACAAACTACCATTAACGCCATCTATTAAAAGACAAGATGGGAGAAATAATAGATTTACTATTAAGCATGTCAGATAGACGATTTTCCGTACTTTTAAATGCCTTTTCTCTACAGATATAAATAAAAATAAATATAAATAAAAATAACTGTGAAAATCCTAGTATTTTTATTTTTAAATAACCCTCGAATTAATCCGAATAAAACACAATAAAAATTATTAATCGATAATTCGACTGTATCACAAAAATGATGTGCTATATTTATGGCGACGAGAGTAGTTAACAATGATACGAGTAAAGAGTAATTGTCTTTATCAAGTTGAGATCCCAGATGGTTAAATATAACATTTTACATAAAAGACGTCGTGACCAACGTGAGGTTTCTGGATCCTGTCGAACTTTTCAGTCGGGTATCTGCTGTGCAAGCATCGCGATCATTACCAACCACTATCGTCAAGTTGTCTTGCAACGTTACAACTTCAGCTACTTAAAGAATCGGAGTAACTGCGCAAATAATGGAAGAGTATCGGCGGTTTTGTTTTGTTGGGGTCAAATATACCCCACCTAGTACACGGAGGGTTACGCGTTTGACTGGACTAGAGATGATAAAATATATCTAAAAATAATAAAGAGCAGATAATTAGAGTATACTCAAATGAATTTACTTCTGAATAGTCTATTGAAATTGAAGGTGTTAATCGGTAAAATAATAAAGACGAGATTTAAAGCCCACAGCAGGTTGTTGTACACCTTTTAACTGCATCAGGTTGCAATGGCTGTGGTCATAGGCTGACTACCTCAGCGGTCCATGCTCACCGCGGCCAACGTCTGTGTGAGGTAAATGTTTCGTCATCTTACCTCACATCTTTGATGTTTTTTCGCCATGTAACGTCACATACTACACTGACAGAGTCCCTATTCTGTTAGCTAACTCATCGGTTAACAACAGTCCATACCTTGGTGTTCGTTCAACTGTGCATAAAATGGAAATCACATGTTTGATATCACTGGATTTCACGTCGCAGATAATTTAAAACCATCTTCCAGCCGCAGAGAGCATGCACCACTACTGTGTGTAAGTCCCGTCCTTATTATTTTACTATTTTGAATATCGAACGCGATAGTTTAAAAATTTTCACTACCTAAAACGACACATTATCTTTTTTCATCGCTTGGTCTTAAGATCATTTCCTCGCTTCTATTGTTTGTAAGGAGTGAGTCATATCAAGTTATACTTTATTTTATTTGGAAGACAAACAGCTCATGAATCATGTATACAAATTTATAATAGTAGCAGCCAACAATAGATCTATATGGCTCACCAAATTCTCGCTTCTATTTTCTATAACCGCCATCAAAGATCTTTCTCCAACTCTCTCAAGCATCTTCTCAATACTTATAAATTCCCTAAGTAAAGATCCACCTACAACTTAAGGCTTGATGACTCTTCAAGCTTCTCGCCTCCTTAAAACCCGGTAACGCTGTAAAGGCCATCTGCGGCCAACAGTATTAGTCAGTCCAAAAAAAACTCCATCTACAACAGCGTTACTTAAATGAAGAAGAAACTGAATTCTGTACTACGATAGACAGTTACCCGTGTGTCCATTATTGATACCGGAGACCAGGACCTTGTGGTAACCTGTCAGCTTCAGTGGTCCGTACTTGATGAACTGCTTGGTGTAATCCTTGACTACGTCTGAAGTCCGGATGTCGATAGGCGATTGTCTTTTGCCGCCTTCCTTGCAGTGCACCCCAGGCCAGTTGGTCTCGTCTAAACAACACCATTATATTACTATAAACCAAATATAACTTACTACTCAAGTCTTTGCGCGGTTAATTTACTTTACTTACGTTATTTCAAACGCAAACAAGCACTTGAGTTCCTTTTAATTTTGACATATTATTCATGTGAAATTGCCAATGCCTAGTCTTCAGAGAATTTGGAAACCTAGCATTAACTTCCTAAATAATGTTTAAATTTATGGTAACTTAATGTATAGTAATAAATAATATTTAATTACCATCATAATTCCAAATAGGTTGTTTGTAAGTTGTCGATGTGACTAATTCTGAAAAAGAGAAAGATATATATTTTTTACACGTCAGATAAGATTAGAAATTTTAGATAAGTTTCCCTTTTACTTTTTTTTGGAGAAGTGGAATACATTTATGCACCATTCCACCAGTACGGTGCCAACTATAGGGGTATGTGGGCTTTGTCCCCCATCAAAGGCCTAAGCCATCCGGACACGCTGCAAGCCGCGCATTAGCAAGCCCACGTCTTAGGTGGATACTTCAACGTGAACGTAAGGATCTACAAGGTACCAGTACCAGGATCTAGCATTGTTACGGTTGCGCTTCCCACCTTGACGCCACCAAAGGCGATTAGTGCCACAACCAGTCGTGGATCTAGGAGGTCCACAATCCCCGACCACAAAAGGGTCCATTGGTCTAGAGGTGCCACCAACCATGGCAGTAAATCCACAATATCCTTCCAGCCAACTCCGCAGTCCGGAGAAGTGCCTGGAGACCCACCGGGTGTTCCTAAAAAGAGCCTTTTCACTGGAGATTAGCCGACCACGAAACAACTACCGGTTCTATTCCTGTAGTTATTTCGGTCCCGCCCAGGTTACGGTGGCTGGATCCGTTAGTGAACCGCCCCTTACGGATGGGGAGGTCTTCAAGAGCATTAAGCGGTCCTCCAACGGTCTCAACTCGCGAGGAGGCTCCTCAGCCCGTACCTCAAGTTTCCCGTTCCTACATGGCTGTAATAGAATTTCTTCTTTTCTTGGCTAAGCTTTGCATATAAAATTTTAATCGTTATACCAGCTTATTGAGATTTTTATCTAAAAAAACAAAGCTGTATTTTTTATTATTAAAAGGAAAGCTATATAGAAACAGTGAAAGGAAAGTTGAGTCATTCATTATTGCAGTTAATTGAACTTTTTTCACTTTCGAAGACCTTTTGAAAACGTGGATCTTAAGATCAGATGGACTATCTGTGGGGTCGTATAATACTTCCAGGCGTTTGTTAGCAAATATAAACTTTTGGGAATGAATGGAAAGACCATCAAACTTTTCAACTCACCTGAAATGGCCAAAACAACAAAAATATGATGACACATGATACAATCCCTCTCCGAACACTGAAGAACTCAGAGACGTACTGAAGCGAGAACAATGGCTGAAATTCATTAGTAATGATGTAAAGGAAAAACAATATGTTTGCATAACATGATTTGTTTGTTATAAATATCTGCAATGACTTGTTTTGGTATAGTAGTGGTATATATATATCGGGAAGTGTGAATTTTAAGAGTAGGCTTAAAAATATGCTTATTTATAGGTATTATTAGGTATTAGTATTTTTAGGTTAGGTATTGCTACCGCAAAACTGTGATAAACCCGTCTGTGATTCAGTGTTTAAGAAAATCTACCGCAGATCTAGGGTTCCAAGATCCGGGAAATTAACTGCTCAGGCTGTTTGATGGCTTGTCTACCGCCTTGCCCTAAAATCTGCCGCCGTAACATAAAGTTTACACGAATTGTAGTCTTCTTGCAGTTGGAGGTAAAATAGATTCTTCTGTCGTCGAAGAAGCTGCGTGTAGCTCGCCACTTTTCTTCCTATCGTCACTTACCGTCGGGAGTTTTGTAAGTTACCGTAGTGTCATGATGCTTAAACATCTTCAGCACAATCACGCACACTCCTTAATAACCTTATCTTTATGATAAAGTAGGAGATGACCCTCGATCCCCTTCGTTTTTTCCACGTTCTCTGCGACCTTGGCTCGAACATAACACCATGAAAAATTTAGTAACAACAAAACACGATTTCTGACAAAAATTGACAAAAGATATCATTAGAATGAACGGTAAATATCTGCATTAGTTTGCTCCATCAAGAAAAAAATCACTTTGTACTGAGCTTGAGACCCATGAGCAATTGCAGGAATTTGATATACATCGACGAACTGGTAAGAAAATGTAATTGAATAAACACGCATTCGCTCTAAAATACTTAAAATTGCATTGAATTTCCTGCAAAGCATCTGTTTATTATGTCCTTAATGCGAAAATCTACCCGGGCATGCGTAAGATAAACGAGGCCAGTTCCAATAAATGAACCAGATTGCCGTAATTTGGTGATGACTGCGTTCAGTGAGGCGTGGGCGGATAGAGTGGATAAATAATTTTACTTTCGTAGGGCTTTGTATTAATCCCGAGGTTTTTCTGTACTAGACTTTGGGACTCATCTTTATTAATGTAAAAGATTTAAAAATAAACTAAACTATGATAGAGTGAAGGTCGAATGGGCAATAACCAGAGGTCTAATCCCGGTAGAGGCCCATTTCGAGTATTAGATCATGAGTCATGAATGTTTGTAAGCTTAAACAGTATAATCTTGTATTCATATAGATACATATTACTATCAATATTTCTCCGTTTTCTAGTATCTATAAAAAGCTCTTAATAATACTATATAATAAGGGTGAGTATGAGAAACATTATTACCGCTCGAAACCATGATTCTCAGATACTGATATTCGGCCCGATAGTCTATAAGCGCAGTCTTTTATTTCGATTGAAGTAAACAATTCAACAATCATTCTCTATTTGAAACAAAGTTATACGACCTATTAATAGAATTTTGATCACAATGGAAAAGAAGTAGAAAAAAATTAACTTAATAGAACAGAAAAAATCAAAATATATTATAATGAATGACATAAGTGTCATTCACATTTCGGTCTATAAAATTTGAGTGGCCCATGAAGTGTGAACTAGTGTTTTAAAAACCCGGCTGATTGTGAGAAAGTTGCTTTTGAAACTATAAATAGCTTAACTGTTCCTTATGTATTTCTCTTTTTTAATTGGTTGATGTACAAAAATGATTTATTCTATTGTATTCTATTCGTATGATACTCTGGGGGAAAATATGAATTTAATGACACCTAACTCTTTAAAATCGGTCTGGCCGTTTAGGCTACCAGAGGTCAAATGTGAACAGACATACAAACGAACATAGATACTCTTCTGAAACAGTCCGGTAAAAATTTACTCTAAAAACGGTTCTGCAACTGTTTATTTTTTGATTGAGAAAATTTATCTATATCCTGAAATCAAGCACGAATCGCTTCTGGTTAGGGACTGGAAAAGACATGTTTATTTTTATTTTAGACATAGCGTCGCTTATTGCCTATTATCGGATGCACCATGGGGAGTGTTCTGAAGAACCCCTTATCCCTCCCTCTCCTTCCCTACACAGCAGTACGCAATGTAAGCAAAAAGACTCGTGGATAGTTTATTGCAACCTAGCATCTCCCGATCATCCGGTCTGAAGTTTTACAAATAATAGAAGCATGTTATACAAAACTGCAAGCGGTCGTTTACATTCAAGTCACTGGTGAGTGTTACCTAACAAATCACAGTGCAGGCAAACACAACGATTGGCACAAGTGACCAATGACGTAATAGGTATCTCGTCCCCCGGCGATTTAGTCATTGCCTCAGGAAACCTAGATTGCGACGTCATCTGACTGGAATCTCGTGGGCTGGACTCAGTTGATGAGATGGTCTCTTATTTTTAAAGTGATATAGGAATGAATGAGGCAACAAGTAACTTACTATTATAATACAGTAAAATTCATATAATGAAAAAGAAAATCTAACTAAATGATGGCGACATTTGGTGTAGAATAAATAAGGCGTACATCTTTTTGGATATTGAGCGGTAAAATGTATTTTGAAGAAATAACTGTAATTAATATAAATCTACTGTTGCCGATTTGGCAGCTGATTGTCTAATGGTCTCTATTACAGAAAATTATTATAGTCTTCTATTGCAACGCAGTATTCTAAGAATTCTATAAGCGTAATGTTGTGTTAGATTTCTGTAGTCTGTACTAGACTAACTAGGGTTGCCAACCGTACTGTAATATATAGTTTTGTACTATATTAAGGGTCTGCGTACTATATACTGTTGGGAAATAGATAGTACGCAAAAATACTATATTTTTTATAACTTATTTTGGAAAGTACTATATTTCGCCGATGGAATATTGGCAACCCTAGGTACAGTACCCCTAGTGTGGTTTTCATATGAATTGAACCATCTCGATCGTGTTTCTCCTCACCTTTCAAACAGCAGCGCTTCTGTTGTGAAGTATTGGAAACGATTTTTTTATGTCAGATTATCAGCTAAACGCAAACTACGATCGCAACGTCTCGATTATATTGCAACTCACACTAGGGGTACTGAATAGCGAGGGTTCCACCTGGCTCGACGTTTATTTCACTTTTCTTTTTCTCGACTCCTTTCGCTGTCGCACAACCAGAGCGTGGAAGACCCTTACCTTCATACAACACTATTATTGTTTTTGTTCATTTGTTGGGTAGTTTTGGTTTTGATTCACTTGTCAAAAAGTTTATATTATATTAATCTGTACATAAATATTGTTTGTTTCCCTAATAAATAATAAGCCAGGTGGCAGTGGCAGTTGCACTAGCTATCTTCACATATAGACTACTCTTTTTGATCACGATCATGACACAGCAAATAGTTATTTGCCAGTTCATAATAAAAGAAATACAATCTAACTATTGGTAAGTACGTGGTTTATTACGTTTAGTTCACCCTGGAAACAAACCAAATGGATGTATTAAATTGACAATCAATGCAACCATCAAACCATCCATTCAACTCTTCCAACGTAACACTTTCTCGATGAGATGCAACGCAACAACAACTCATTGACTACGCGTAGTAGACGTTGCTTCATCTACTCGCATACCTTTGATGTTATCGATATTGTTTTTCAAAGTTAATTTGATTGTTATATTTTTAATAAGTTAGTTTCTCGTTCCACTTGTTTTTGAGATTGCCTCCCTGATGTTCCGGTGCGCGTGCAGCCTAGGAACAATGATCTGACTGACCAACTTCTATAACGACCTTTTTATTGCTATTTCCTTTCTCACAGCAGTTACCTGACTTTTGGTATGGAGATGCCAACTTCAATATATTTCGAGTAAGGAGTATATTGCTTATAGCACAAAAACTACCAACTGCTTAATATTTTTAATTTATATCGATGATTCGACATCAGTCAAGGTGAGATTTACCTCCACCTGCCCCACCTATCCAAAGTGGCGATGTAACAAATCACAATTTTGTATCGTAATAAGACATTTACTTTACTAAATTTTATTACATACAGTAATACCTATATTACAGTTAAAAATAAAAAAAATTTAGTGCTATTTTATGTAGAATGTAGGAATAAACAAAAATTACAAATTGGTTTCATAAAGAAAGACAAGTAAATAGAGACAAGTAATGACATTGACAAAATTAAAAGTATCAGCTATTCATATCGGTCAAGCCGCATTTGAAGTCCCCCGAAGTTCTATCGCGATTTCACAAATGACCTTCCTTAGAGATGACAGAAGTGCATGGACAATGAGGGTAAATACATTGAATAAATAAAAATCTTTAATCGTTATGTTAATGTAATTAAAATGATGATTAAAGAAAACTCCTGACATTAAAATGAGGCAAGAAATATTGGGACATATGTATTTAAAATAAATAAAGAACATGTGGGTAAATAGCGTAGTGGAAGACTCGAAAGTGGGTGACAATATACAAAGTGACTTTGTTGGACATATGCATATGGAAAGAGCTTCAAGTTTCTATTCCACAAATCTGAGAGAGGGATTTACAGTCAGGTGATCTAGTGTATAGTGATGTTTGCGGGACAGTGTATTACATATTAATTGAAGGTGTGAAATAGTTTGCATTATTCAAATATTCTGCTACAAGTTACAGGCATGTGTATTTTATTTAAAAAAATAATTGTTTAATGAAAAATCAATTAATGCATAATGTCATAATATTCTATGGTCACAATGGAGCTGAGTATGTTAATAAAAAGGTTTTAGTGAGAGTAGGAATAGTTCATGAGCGTACTGCAACCTATGCGTTAAAACAAAATATGGGCGAAGAAAGAGAGAATACAACTACAATTGAATGTGAACCTTAAGTTGTTTGCACGCGATGTGCCGTTCATCCTATGGATAGAAGCTGTTAATTGTGCAGTTTACTTATAAAAGAGAACTTATTTTACACAAACTCCAAATACAACATATTTTGAAAACATTACAATGGCATTAAACTGCAGTTAGATCATGCAAAAATCGTTTACGTTCACATTCCATAGTTAAGAACAAAATTGGACAAAAAGTTACATAATGATACTTGGTGGCAATGAAAGAAAATAAAGAAATTACAAATTGTGATCTTTGATAAAAGTTAATTTCTAAAATCAAGAAAGAGTTTTGCATCAATAAGTAATTAATTCATGATGATAGGAAAATAGATCAGGGTCAAGAATAAATAATTAATATAGACAATACATTAATTGAAAATTTTTCAACTGATAATTAAGACAGCTTGGTGATTTCTAACAGTGATGATCCAACATATGAACCGTAATGTGAAGAGGAAGAATCAACACTACGGAATATAAGTTTGAGGCCACCACATAATGGAAACTTTGAAGCAAATCTTGTAGAATAGTCAATTCCTCAAACATATACAGAAGCACTAAATAGTCCATAAGAAAAAGAATGGTCCGAAGAAATTAAAAAAGAATCGTTAGCATACAAAAAACTAGAACTAAGACAGTAGCTAGGAGATCTGAACCAGCGAACCCTTACTATAAAGTGAATTTTATCTATTTAAAAAATGAGAATATTCAAGTTATATGCTATAAGGATAATTTTTGTGCTCATAAATTTAATCAGATGAAAGATTGACTATCTGGGAAAGGCTCTTTGGACTGGGATATCCCAGTCCTGAAGATATAAGGCTGCTGACTCCATGTGTACTTAGTAAGTACATCTTGGAGGTATTCCAGAACAGTGGACATTAGGATTGGGGAACACAAAAGATCCCATTGGGTCGACGTGCTCCGGGAATAATCCTGGCCCTATATCAAGATAAGATAAGATAAGACTATCTGACTACATGATTCTATTAGAATTACTTATTCTCTTGTAGCAAAGTATCAAGATTTAAAATTCAAGTTTAATATTAAAACTGCTTACTTAAATGGTTACTTTGACGCAAATATTTGTATAGAAATAATGATAGGTTTTTCAATTAAGAAGTACAAAGAAAAAAATTAGAGAAAGAATAAAAAGAAATAAAGGAATAAAATATTATTACTTTATGGCTTAAAGCAAGGACCTCGGTGCTGGAATAAAAGGTACACTGAATTTTTCAATGAAGTACAATGAGTAGTAGTAGTATGTATATTTTTGTTACAATTTATAATTAATGTATATACAAGAATGGGTTGAAATTGTTACTATAAAATTGGTACAACTGAGATTAATAATGATTCAGTAATAAAAGCTTATCACTTTGTTAATATTTTATATTTAATACAAGCTTATCCCTATTAATTAGTTAGCTGACAATCCCTCCTGGCGGTAATAATAATTGCCCCACCAGTGCACAATCCTAACTGTTGACTATCTACTTGAGTACGCTGTGGCTGCTGCCACGCACTCTATACAATAATCACGTGGTCTATTTTCGCATGATTGCTACGATACTGTTTTTTTTGTATTTATGTATGAAATTTTAAAGAGACAATGGTATTCCAAATAATTATCTTCAAATAAACAACTTATCAAAAGAATAATATGATATTGAAATATTCTTCGAATTCTTTTTATTTTAAAACAAGTATTTAAAATCAAAGAATTGAATTCAAAGTATTTTGTAGAGCATGCAAGTAAGGAGGGGAAAAATTGTATTTGTATTCATTCATATTTCGCGATAGTCAATTGTTTGCACTGAATTATTAAGAGATGTCATATGAGTACTGAAAATTTTGTCAGTACGCCATTTAATAACTTTAACATCATCATGTTAACGTTATTATAACAGAAAATATAGATGAGATTGTTACAATAAAATTGATACAACTGAGATCAATAATGACTCAGTAATAAAAGCTTGTCACTTTGTTAATATTTATATTTAGTACAAATTTATGAATATGTTGTTAATTTTCCATATAGAAAAGCCATAGATGGCTTCCTATTGAGTTTTCTTTCAAGGCCAAACATTTCATTTGCTATAAACGTACTAAGGTAATATTTGTACAGTTCCAAGTCAAACAAAATGTAAATGCTGTTAAATGCGTCATTAAATACTAAATTAACTAATTAAGAATTACTAGGTAAATACTTATGCCAAAAATATGGATAAAACAATGGCCTAGTTCGATATTCAGATGCAGATTTGCCAGGTGATACTTCACCTACAAACTTGGTAAAATTATTTTGTTACAAATCATATTATATTCTTATTGTACACATATAAGACACAAAATTAAATTATACAAGAAAGACACATAGTGGGTGTTACGCAAACTATAACACTGAATTAATTTGTTATATACAGTATATTAGAATAAATAAAATTTACACAATAATGGAAAAATAAACCTGAAAAAACAAAACCACCTAACACATTACTCCTAGCAAAACGAAAAAAAAAATACTTCTATAATATACCTATATAATGAAAAATAGGTAGTATTCGTCACAGTGGGCTTATTTCTAGCAAGTGATCTCTTCCAGCGAACCAACAATCGAAACGTCGAGACGGCATCTGCTGGGTATCTAATTGTGTGTACAAAGATTAATCACATACTTCAATTAACACTACTACTGTATTGAATAAAATGCATATAACTCTATAAACAAATACATTATAATATATATATAAACATACCAATACATAAATATACAATATTAACAATACACAAGTTAATAAAAAACGGTCGTCACGATTCTTGAGAAATCAATGGTTAAATTTTAAAGGGCGGTTTACCTTACTAGGTGTTTGTGCTTTGGTATTTCGTATAAATTATTTGTTTTACTAAAGATAGCCTTAATTCAATATTTCATAGCACCGATAGCCGGTTAAAAGCAGGTTTGCACGTGAAAGTGGTTGCCGTAACTATCGGGACCACAAAACGCTTATATAATTCTTTCCAGTGAAGATGGAACGTACATTTTTAAGCACTGGATGTTTCTGTATCTTATCTATAATCATCAACAGCTGTTACTACATATCTACCACTACATAGGCCTTCATGAGGAGTTGGTTCCTTTAGAACATCACACATGGTTTGTAGGTGAAAGGGGTAAAGTGATAACCGAGATTATAGAATATCACTATAGTATAATTAAGATAGGAACTTCGGTTAGATGGAGTTTAATTATAAAAGCTTAATCTAGAGTAATCACAAAAAAAACCTGTGATGTTTTGATTACTTTATGAATTCACTAGTTACGAATGTGTAAGAAAATATTATCGGCTACCTGGTCACAACTATGCAATGCAAGCAACGCAACAAACGCAAAGCAGTACAAAGTACCTAACTGGAAAGAATAAAGTTTTAACTCCTAAATGCAACATAAGTTCTTTCAAAAGAGGCATGAAAAGGCACTTTTAAGGCCAACAAGATGGAAGTGACAGTAGGTCACATGCTGCACTGCCTATGTTCGCATTTGGCCTCCTCCATCTGCTTACCATGACGCGGTGTCGGGTCAGTTACTATGCTTTTTAAAAAAAGACCTGGTTAACATTGGCTGTTACCAAAAATGCTTTTATATCCGATTTTTCAATATTTATTGATTTTTTTTTTCAAATCAATTTTTCGACTCAACGACTAGGGATAGGAGAATACCCCTCGGCAGAGGCCAGACAGCCGAGGGACAGGACGACAGAGAGAGGAATCGACCGCCAATCGAGCAAGACCGATCGCCTCGTAATTATTGATTAGTCACGCATTCTCAATCTCTTCAGATGGTCGCTAAGAGAATTTGGGACGAGGCCATTGGTTGAGACTAACTGGTATTTTTTTTTAATTTTGTCTGCTTGCCTGTGCAAATATTAGGTATTAGCCAGTACAGGACACCCGGAAGTAATATGCCTAAGCGACTCTAAGGGCTAGAGACAGGCTCCAAATTTGTCTCTTGTCCCATCCTTCGGGATATACTTCCACTTTTATTGCACAGACAATTCCTTCGATTTCCCCAAAGAGGTCCCCGAAATGCAGCCAATGCATGGAACTCTTCAGATTTACGTAACGGTCGTGAAGAGTCTTGTAGAACCTTCCGTTCAACTCCTTCTCTTTCCAAATGACCTCTTGGTCAGAGTTAGAAAGTACTTCCAGGTTTCATCATTTTTAATGAACGCCATTTCCACACCAACATTATGTGATATGCCCAAATACCGGTATGTATCAGTTACAGAAAGAGGTTCGTGTATCAAGCCTCGACTGAACGAAAGCGGTCTCCCGAACTCGACCTCTATCCAAAAGAACAACCGCACACTTATCCAAGTCCAACTGGAACTGCTGAAATTTTCAATGGTTTTAAACAGGTTTTAAACACAACCTTTGAGAGCTAGAGGCAAACAGCTCCAGATCAACTACGTAGAAGACCTGAGTGAGGTTAGGCCCTCCTCCTTAAAACTGAAAGCCCGTCTCTATCTTATCTAGCAAAGTACTCAGCGGTCATTCAGCATCAGACAGCATTCAGGGTCAAACAGAACCAAAGTGGACTCAGACAATTGCCCTGGAAAATACCCCTTGTATTCCGTAATCCGTAGCTGACAGTTGCCCACCGAATAGACAGCTCAGTGTATTCTACTACATCATAAGAAAATCTCGAAAAAGTGTCGAACAGCATCATGGATCTTATACAGTTCGAGGACTCATTTCAGCCACGTATGATGGACCAAGTCGAACGCTTTTTATAGTCTATCCAAGTAGTGCAAAACGTGGGTCGGTTACGCTTAACTAGGTGGCCAACGACCGTATCCATCACGAGGAGCTCCTTAACACTGTGGCTACCACCCCTATGTCCATTCTGTGGACACTCAGAATGACCATAATGTGGTTGTTCTCTATATGAGCACCAATTATGGTCTTGCGAATGAATGTTAAGGTCTTTTAGGTGGTAGACAAGCACGTTATGGGACGATAAAGGTATCCGCGGAACTTGATGACTTAAGAGCCATGAGTGACCCCTGTTGTTAAGAAGTTTGAGAGACTTGCTGCTTGAGAGCGTCCTGGAATTGGCGAGTGGCTTGTACTCCGTGCCATAAACAGAACCTTTTCAATCACTAATGGTGCATCCAATGCTCCCTAGAGGTTTCTAATTCGGAGCCTTTTGGAATGCAGCCGATACGTCATCTGATGTTATGGTGACTTCAAGCGATTTTTTGTTTCAGGTCAACCGTCCGTGAGTCCCGTCATTACGAATCATCTACAAGACTACAGTCAATTTCCGCGATTGTCCTGTGAACAAATCGCATTACTCGAGGCATTGAATTGCCTGACCTGAAGCTCATCAGTTTGCCGATGAGGATTTTGATCTTAGTAATATGTTTCTCGATCCTTGTGTGCCATGCTACCACTACGCTACATCGGGCTGTAGAGTTCCCGCCTTCCATATTCCAGGAACTCTAACGCCCGCGAATATGCAAACGAGTTTGTTTCACAGAGACTGCTACTTCCTTCCAATACGGTAGAAGTATTTGGCTTATTACCTCAACGACGCCCTGATTTCTGCTACTTAGGGGTATTATATGAATATTCGGCGTCTCGTCGAGTAGTATTCAAAGGTATTCGAAAATCACCCCCTTAAGTATCTCCCCGATATTGTCAGTGTCCTGGGTGACTGTGTCATTCACTACTCCCGGTACATAAGAAGCTTGAGGAAGATTATCTTGCGCAACACTCGGAAGGAAGGAGATCTGAAGGTTTTTAGCAGTCTCTCCCGATAATGCCTGTCTGTGTCGCCCTGTAGTACACTCGCATGATATTTTGATTTTGTGGCTTAGTCCTTCATGCGGTGTACTATTCCACGATTGCTGGATCTAAAAAATCTTCCATCCCCAAGCCAACGGGTGGTGATGGTGGGATTCGCCGTCGAGGTGGTAGTATCGGCCTATTTTGTCAGTTGGCCCAAGGAAGCGGCTCTATGCGCACTCTATTTGTCTCTCTATGTGTGTAATATCATTTAATACTACAAAAAGCTACAATGAAATAATATAATTCTGGATGCCTACATCAAGGGTCACCTATTTTCTTGATGGGTCTGTTATAAAAATATTGCATCCAACGACAGATGGAACCAAAGCACGGACCAACACTTAACGCCTAAGAGCACACTTTGAATGCAGACTGATTGCACTGATGTAACAGCTCCTCACGAGACCTTCAGTAGGCGGAGGATTCGTCAAACCCCTATGCACTTAATTATTATTATTATTTATTATTAATTGAAATTTGTTTTTATTTAAGTACCGATATGAATTAATCAATTATTCAAAACTAACTGAAATAGTCGGTAATATCTTATAACTGAATAGTTTAAAAATAAATCCTTTGTACATAGTTTAAAAGAGTTTTTTCAAGAAATAAAATTGGTAAATAATTCCAATTTTTTCAGTATAATTCTCTTATTTTCTGATCGAAAGCAGAATAATTATCATCTTCGAAATATTATGAAGATTTCGTTTGTTCGCGATTCTTTCCGTTCTTACATGCCAAATATTATCAGCTGTTTATCACTAGTGCGAATAGAAACGGCATAATAAACCTTAAAACTTGCATTTATTACGATAACAAAAGTTTTTAGTTTGTTTTATAATTTAGGCAAATATCCAAAACGGCCTATAAAATATACGCTTAGTTCCAAAGTAGTTCATTCGTCTCTTGCTGCGTGAGCTGTGCGTAACAATTAAAATAAACAAAATATTCTTTTATTCAATTTGAATCCAATAAAGAATATGATTGCTTCTACTGTGGTCGTGTTACTTAGTTTGTTAGGTAAGTATTTTTTATTAAATATTACATGAATATTTAAATTCGACCGAATTGGGGTTGAATTGCAAGTTTTTTGGCTTAGTTGTAAAAGAATAGAGGGTACAGGTACTTTCATCATCATCATATGTATCAAAAATATAGTATCAAAAATATAGTGCAAATAAAATACAAATCAAACAAATAAAGTATTTTATGGAAAAGCAAAAATTTATTTAATAGTTACGAGTATTTAATTTTTAAAAATAATTTTCCGCTTTTTCTTATCACTTAAATTTTTTGGGAAAACATTTTTCTAGATTCTCTTTAAATCGGGGGAATAGCGGGCAGTAATGAAAATATTTTATACTATGGTAAAAAATTCAGATTTTTTAAATGTGCTGCTATTTTTAGCTTAATAGTGAAAGCTAAAACTAAAATATTACATTTTAGTTTTAGCTTTCACTATTAAGCTAAAAATGTAATATTTCATTATAATAAAAAATAACAACAACAATATAATATATATAATATTAAATTAAATATAAAAATATTAAATATTAATAATATAATATTGTTTATTAGTGAATTAGAGTAAAGATCATTCATTATAATAAATATTATTTCTCTTCAATTTGACTTTGTAATATTGTCTCACTGCTATTAAATAAAACCCCCTGTATTAAACTGAATTTTGTATATCCAATTGCTTACACCAAAAACTAAAAACTTTAATAATTTAATTTAATAACTTTGAAAATAATTTTAAATTGGATAATTTTTGCCTTTTTAATATTTTGGTTTTTAGTTTGTGGTGAAAGCAATTGGTTACGTAAAAATCAATTTAATACAGTACTGTTTCATTTTAATGGCAGTGAGAAAATATTACAAATTCAAAGTTAAAAATAAAATTATTTATTAAAATATTGTTTAAAAGAAAATCCTTTTTAGTTTTTTTTAAATATTTTTTGTTTTAAATATTTGTTTAAATTTTGGTACCTAAGATCAAAGTAAGATCAGCATTGTCAACTTACCTGTCTAACATTGGTAGCAAATACTGGAATAGCTTTTGAAAACAATAATACACAATTCGTAATACACATTTGAAGATTGGCCTGGATTTCCTTAGCATATTATTCCCTTCATTGGATCCTCACTTGGCTATAATGAGACCACCTCACGATGATCATAAACGATATATGCATGCCTATAAACTTAGGGGAATTCCCTCGATTACTCATGCTTCCTATCATCAGAACTGGTATTTGATAATAATGAGACCAGTCTGGAAGTAAGTCCTTTCAAATACCGAAAGAATTTCACAAATCGATCCATTAAGAACGGAGTCCTGAGGTATCAAATATAAAAAAAGAAACAATTCAGCCGTAAAGGTAACCTCCTCCTTTTTTGAAGTCGGTTGAAAATTACAAAACATTCATTTATTGAGATAGTCTTAACATTTATTAATAAATACCAAAACAATATTTTGTATTTTTTAATTTCTGTGGAGGATTTTGTTTCTAAAGATGCAACATTTTTTTATTCATAAACGGTACTTATCTTCTTTACGTTGTTCAAGCACCGAATTCAAAGCTAATATCTATCTCATGGTATGTTATTGCCTTCAAGTGTAAAAAAAATAAAATGGCTTGGAAAATGCATTATGATTTTTTTTGGTATATTTCTGATCACACTACTATCTATATTTATCCGTTATACATTAAGTTCTGATACATAGATTCTAGGTGTGATCGTAAGAAATATATTATTGTTATATATTATATAAATAAATTTATCAGTGGGAAACAAATCTACACATGACCTTTCACAATAAACACACCGTGCAAATAACCACAGAGCAAATAAGCGTGGAGAAATTCAACTGTGCTAACAAAATCTTGGAAAATCGTATTGTAGATTTTTTCTGTATTTATTTTTCAATATAAAGTTACTTGTGGATGTGACTTATGTTTTCTTCAATACTGTCATTATTAACATTATGCCACATTAATAGTATTAATATGTATTTGATTATGAATAAAATAAAGTATTTATCAATAATATAATAAGACAAAGGCTGCTTCACGCGTTAATAAAGTGTTCAAGCTATCAAACACGTTTCTTTCGTGTTAATCTATTTAAGGGTCCGTAGTATATAAGGAACCCTTTAAGTTTCTCCATATCAACCTGCCTAGTCTGTCCGCGGCTATATTCAGCTTGGAGAATATCTGCCTTTCCCGGTTTTATTTAACAGTTATTAAGCGACAAACTGTTTAACCCGGCTGACCCAGAAGGTAGATAAATATTTTTGCTAACTCTTTTCGAAAACAGTCAATTCTACTAATGTTGTGAAAGCCTAAAAAAGAGGGCTATGTTTTTATAAACTTACATATATACAGTAACTTCAATACCAAGGGAGAATTTTAAAACTTGTCAATAAAATATGCGTAAAACATTAATGAATTATAACACCAATATAAACTATAACTTATAACGAATTTAAATAATAATACCATACCTAATTTATTAGAATTTAATAAACGTAGAGAAGCCTTCAAATACGACATAATTCTCACAGTACCTTGTATTTAAATCTTAGAAATATGGTTGAACTTTTTAAAAGAACTACCCGGATATTTTTAATAAGCGTTGAAAATAAACTAGAAATTCCAACATTCCGACTGATACTATACTCATAAAGTACATATGTACTCATATGTTGCTCAAAATGTATAACATACTAATAGCAGAAATAAGAAAAGCAATTAAGGATATATAAACAAATATAAACATATTATAACATATTATATTTGTTTATTTTCTTATACCCGATTGCACCTACGTTAGTTAATTATATTAATTATTTTAATGCATCAGAAAATATTGATAAATTAAGGACAGCCTTATTGAAATATTCTTTACAATTTGTATTTGAATCTTTATTTATTACTACAAGGGTTAGTTACAGTTTTGTATTGCTAAATTTATAATTCATATTTTGTGGGTTCCTTTGGTGACCTGGTGAATTGCTCGTGCAGAACCCAGGTTACCCCCGTGAAGGGAAATGGAGTTACCGGGGAGTTTTAGTGGGTATTCTCAGTGCCGCTCTATTGAGGTACTGAGTGAGCCCCACACACGCCCGTCGCTTAGCCAGTGGCGGGTAGGTCCGTAAATGGATTCCTCTTCGTAAAAAAAGTAAGTTAGTGGACTTAGAAACTAGTTTCTAATTCCACGCTTCCAAGCAAAAGTGAGATATCGCACGGAACCCGTGCTAGTAGCTCCCGTGAATTGTACTTTAGTATAACTAGATATAAGTTTATTCAATAACTACATAGGTTTGTATTAACTATAAACCTTATTATATTGTATTAGAGTATTTCTTTGGCACTTTCTTACTTTTACATTTATTTTTCAGGTTTCAGTAAAACGGCAGATAATTGGACTCATCGTGGTAAGTTTTTTCAATACTTATGGCTACAATGACTATAGTTCCTCTTACACTGTGGGTCTGTGTAGATCCTTCTCACCTCTTAGGGCCTTGAACAGATCGCTGTGCTTCGGAGGTTTCAGCGTGAGGCGACGTATCCCGTGTAGGGCATGGCAGGTATTTACTTATTAATGCCCTAGAACAGGGGTTCCCGAACTTATTTTGTGTACTGCTCACTTTGAGAATAATTTATTTTTTAGCGTCCCCATTTCTTATCTAATATTAGTCGATGTTCACAAGTTGTAGTTGAGAATCGAGAGCTCATGCAGTCGGTGACTAAGTAGCTAAATGAAATTTCAAATCACCCACTCCCAAGCCTCTACCTAATGCCCCCATTTTTTTTCTGGGTCTTTTACCGCCCCCCTTCAGGCCTACAGCGCACACAAGGGGGTGTTATCACCCACTTTGGGAAAGGCTGCTCTAGAATATCAATTACGCACTCACAACAATTGTAGCAATATTAAACAATTCCTTCATGTTGCATTAATAAAGAAATTCATTTACATTATTTTACTAGAAAGGGGACTTTCTGGTAAAGTATTATATAGTCAAACGTCGGCCAAGTGCTAACTCTTGAGTAAATAAAATCAAAGCAGTATAAAAAACCCAGTTGTATTTTGTTACAGATGAAAGTTCTTGGCCAGGCCAGTGCACAGTGGGCTTGAAACAGTCCCCCATAAACATTGAATGGTCCGAGACCAAGCTAGACCCCCTGGGACTGCATTTACGTGGACCTCTAGTCTACAGCGGCTATGACAGTATCAGTGTTACAGCTAAGAACACCGGGTACTCACGTGAGTTAATTTAACATTTCAAATAAATCATTTCCTAACGATAGAAAGTCAATTAGACTTGTGTCTTCATTAGCTTTATACTATCCTAGTGTTTTATACAAATGGCGAACATTATTTGCATACATATATACAATAATGTTCCCCATATTTAATGTTCCCATCACTACGCATCTTAAGAAAACAGGTGGAAAGAGTAGAGCTAGCGAGAGCCTAGCTTGGAAGGCTCAAGTTCTATGTTAATAATCTCTATACAAATTCTCAAATGGAGACCGAGATTCGTAATACTTGGTGTAGAACTCACCCACCAAGTTTTACGTCCAAGTGCTCCACGAACGTCTATTTAGTTCGCACGTGGTAGGGCTCCAGGTGTAATAAACTGTCATATTTTATGTCAGGCTCAGCAAGACAAAAAAGGTTTTACTAACATTAAAAAATATAAATGGACTGACGATCAAAGGTGGAATGTTTATCATGATCCATCCATCTGTTTTGGTCATGGCAAATCATCACCTTTGAATACAGGCAACTAAGCAAACCCATATAGAGTTGCGTTAATTTATTCGGCTAATGCATGCTTATTTTTAACAGTCCGATGGGCTCCAGTCGTCAGCACGCCTGCACCGGTGTTGTCCGGGGGCCCGCTGCGAGGCACCTACACCTTCATTGATTTACATTTACATTGGTTGTCAGAACACACCTTAGAAGGACTGAAGTGAGTAAACTAACGTTATTTTAATAGTCTTCACTGCAATTACTGAATGCCCAATCGATCAAAATTACTGCAGCAAAGAATTATATTCTGCCTACTGACAATACCATCCTCTTTATATCCCCCGTAATCAACAAAGTTAAACCGCTACCTATGATGCCATATTTTCCATGTGAGTTCAACTAAAACGATTGATTTAATATTATTTATCCCAAGATACCCACTGGAGATCCACATGGTACATATAAAGACTGGTCTGACTCAGGCAGAGGCTCTGCAGCGACCCGACGGACTTGCAGTTATTGGTATTCTGGCTGATGTAAGTAGATCTCTTTTCGATTAAACCAAATCGACTACTTAAACCAAAGTTATCGACTTTATTATTATATATATTATATATATTATTTATTGAACTTATAAATGGTCCAAAGTAGAACAACATTCATGATCTTGACCTTTCTTCAGTTAAACGCAATCATTAACAGCAGTTACGTTACAACTGGCAATGGCGCAGGTCTTACCACTCTGGCAAAATGCAGGTGGGTGAAAACGGTTGCCGTAACAACTGGGACTAACGGCTTGACTTACCTTCCGAGACATGGAGGAACTCAAAAAAACAAATGTTGATTGACCCATCCAGGGTTGGTTCCATGGCGAAAACTGCTTTGTTCTCATTATCGAAACCAGAGTATTTGGCGCCAACATGTTCCTTAAAATGTAATAGGAAAGAAGAGTTGAATAATTTATTTGTTCCAGGTTGGAACACCGGACAGTAGCACAGTCCTGGATGATTTGTTACCATCAGTACCATTTATTCTGGAGAAATCCGGTGAATCACCACCACTTAACATAAATCTCACGTAAGTACTAAAACCGCCATAACTATTAAGACAAACGAACTTCCTACCATAGGAAGAAAAATAAATTGTTTTTGGAGTTAAATCCATCTGTCTAGTTCACTCACTCATTCAAAAACAATTGACACTCAAACATATCCCAGTTTGTCTTGACTGGATTAGAGTTTTGGTCTGAAACTTGGATTTTTTTCTGTAAATCTAACATTTCACTTTGATAAGACATTTTTTTAATAAATTACCATGTTTTTATAATCCTGGCGAGAACATACCAAAGTAGATGAACAGAACTGATGCGTCAATGCCATATTTACTATAGTAGTCATTTTTTAGGAAAATATCGAATTGATCTATAATTAAAATGAAGATCATTTTTATTACTTTCAATTTTCCAACTCTCATTTGTTACTGAGTTTCTAGAAATATTGATGGTTTCTTGTGTGCAGGAGCATGTTTAGTCCTCGGCGGCAGCAGTACTACACATACCAGGGCTCGCTGACCACGCCGGATTGCAATGAGGTCGTCACATGGATTGTCATGGCCAAGCCCACCCTCGTCTCTCACGAGAATGTAAATATGAATCAATCTAAATAATTATTTTCTGCCTGATTTTTTTGTGTGACTAATGACCAACAGGCTTTTTCGCTTACTCATTTTGATTATTTACAAGTCACCAACTTTTTCAGATTATTAATGATTTTACCAATGGTTATCAATATACTTTGATCTTCAAAATAAGTAAACTAATATGTTAGCAGATATTTAAAAATGCGAATGAAAATTTTGCGACATTAAATTGAACTCAGGTCAGAAGCCAATTATAAATAACCTAGAAAATAATAGAAAAAATGTTTAATGCTCACCCTACTATTGAATTTAAGCTAAGTACCTCGTGGTGAACCCCTCCAGTAATATGGATTAGGAAAATATTTTTTCAATTAAAAATCAATTGAGTCTGGATTCTTGAGCTTCCAGACAGTATAACGGGAGTGATCAAATTAAATTTATCTTTTACTGTTTTCAGTACCAGAAGCTCACGCAGCCAGGATTCGCCGGCATCAACAACGACAGATCAGTGCAACCTATCAACAACAGAGTGGTTTACCGTTCAAATGAGATAGCGACCTGCTCCAGCGCCATCGCTCCCTCTTTGTTGACTAAGTTGATAGGCTGTATATAAAAATAACAACAGAAAATATTGTGACACTATCTAATGTTATAACTATACAATGAACTCTATATTAAGCTAATAAATAAATGCTAAATTTTTAATTTAAAGTAGTGCGCATAGAGTAGCTTTTATAACAGATTAATCCTGTTCACTTTGTTATTATTCAAAGCAATGTTAATTATTTCTATGTGTGACAGATAGACAATAATATTCTAATTACCACGAACTTTTTTTTTATTTCGAATTTAGGTTAATTATATGACATGTATTTTTATTGCTAATAAAGTATCATGCATATTTGACTGTTATTTTATTAATGTAAAGCGAAAGAATTGAAGAAATCTAAAAAAAATACTAAATTAAACCAAGGTAACTATAACTTAATTTTATAACTCAAATCTGAATGATTAATTTAAAAAATATTTATTTTCTCAGAAGAAATAGGAAGTATAGTGGGTTGATACCTGAACTAGGATAACTTATTTATTTATAAGGGTACAGGCCACATCTTAAAAAAATAAAATTAAAAGCACTTCTGATATACTGTAATACAATAATAACGGCATCCATAACACGTAAATTAATTCTATTGTGAATGAATTGTACAACAAAAACTAAAAACTAATCTGAGATAAATAGTGTGGTTATTCTCAGGTTATCAACATTGCCACAAATAAAATGGAGGTCTTATTTTTAGTTAATATTATTATTTAAAGTTTAATTATAAATACAGAATTTTAAAGGGTTTTCTAGAAGAAAGAACGAATTTTATTAATTTTATCTCGAAGAAATATTTATACCTACATTTTGTCTGTAACTTAACATTACAATATTTTCTAAATCGATATGAAATTAATTTTGACTTATAAAGATGGGGGCGGGTATGTTGCGGGCAATCGCAGCTGTGTCATTGTGTGGGCATAGACAAACCACAGTGCGTTTGTATGAAGTCGAGTTACTTGTCGTTTTAATTGGGCTTGGTTCATGTTTTGCATTGTTACAAATTTTTGGTACAAGTTCTAAGCTGCCGGCAGTTTAACAAACAGATACTTGTTACTACAACCGAAACAATATGTCTTATTAACGAACAAACTAAAAGGCCAATATGATTTGATTAGCCAGAGTTTCGGGTGGATTCGCGTTATCCCTGACGTTGCTCAGCGAATGTACTCCGGAAGCGAAACGTTCTACGCTCATCGTGCTTACCTCTTCTGTGTTCCTCTGCTGCAATGGTCTTATGGCTAGTGAGTATAATATCAAATCATTACTTTTTTGAAAATGAACGTTGAATTGATTGTGGTACTTCTTTAAAAAAAGGGCAGTTAGTCAGTTATGATGACTGAGTGAGAATGCCTTTTCTTAGATATACATAGTTGTGTATTTAAAAGTTTATTATATATTTTTAAACTGTTGATTTATTGTTGAATAATAAAAAACAAAATTACTATTGTTCTCAGGTTCGAATCTTGGTTGTGTGGATTTTTGTACAAGTTGTGAACGCACCCTGTTTGGTAATGTGTGGTAATAGTGTCTATTTTAATAGGTGTGGCACTGAGCATATAAACACTACAGGTGTGGTTGCCAGGGTGAATGGCAACCAAGTGTACATAAGGTACTTGAGTGCAAGAATTTTATCTTTTGAGAAAAAATGTGTGTAAAGAATATATGTTATAAATGGAAATATATATTAATATGGATCATTAACATATATTCTTTACACACATTATGGAAGGTGTTTGTTTTATTTAAACAATTTAAAAATTAATTATGACAATTATTTCTTTTGGAAAATGGTGCAAAACTGTATACCACGGCACAATTTATCTTTTTATTTTTATTTGAAATACATTTGATGCATGACGCAAAAAAATAAAAGACACTTGCATGTCAATGTTAGTCAGAAAAAGGTGATTTCATTTAATAATTCCGAATAATTTCCATTGCACGTTAACCAAGAACTTTCAATTTATTTTTGAATGTGAATTTTAAGCCCTTTCTATGCAGATTGAAATTCTGATTCAAATCATTTAAGTGTCTTAACAAAAAGGGTCCATATAACTATGGTCGTTCTGCCAAAATGGACTTGATATTAAGCATATGCGTATGCGTAGTAAATAGGTGCATTTCCTTCTTAAAGTTGCATTAGGTAGTAGGCAATCTCCCAAAAAATATAATATTTAGCGATAAAACTCCCTGAAAGCAAGTGCACTAAAGCTCGGAGTGGTTTTGTAAATGTGATTTGTAAATAACTGTTTATAAACTTGTGTTCAATATCCCTAGTGTGAGTAACAATCAAATTAAAACGAATTGATCGTGTTTGTTATTTTCAAATTGTAATTTGACAGCTGACGACAGCGCCTCTGTAGTCATGGAAACGAATTTTCATGTGTTATTATCAGCTGAACGCAACTACGATCGCAAACGTCACGATATGATTGAAAGTCATACTAGGGGTCCAGTACTGTGAATAAGGCGATAAATATTTATAACATAATTTTTTTTAAAAGGTTTATCGTATATGTAGATATTGATGCAGTTTCAACTTGGAGTAAAAGAAGTCGTCTTCTCTACATTAATTATCAGTGTAAAATAATCACGTTATCACGAAGACGCTACGTAATTAAAAATACACTGGCAAGAATAAACGACACACATGGCCTAGGTTTAATATTAGATACAAAGTATTTCTTCCACTAACACGTGACGACAGTCTGTAAGTGGGCAAGTTAACTCTTAGGCTTTGTTATGTCTGTCTCTCAATACCATGATTTGAGGGTCGCGAACATGCCGTTTAGAGCGCATGTTCTTAGAAAATTAGATTATGGTTGTCATATAGAATTTTTATGAGGCGAAATACGAACTCATGGTACATACGAAAAAATACGACCTCTTTGCATGCTTCACTAGTTATCTTCACGCTTACTCCTCTACTGTTTATTATCAGGAGGTGTCAAGTCATTTGCTGTGCTTAAATAAAAAATAATACAATTTAAAGTAAGTTTGCGTGGTGGCTATAAAAGAAAAAGTATGGTTACTATATATATCCAATCCTATTTGTAACTTCCATGGTAGATCTGGTGACCCTGAAGGTTAGGTGGGTGATGCTGGCTATCAGGCATAATTCAATCAATCAATTATACATCACACAGTTTACAGCCCAATAATATAGGCCTCTTTGTTCTTGTATCTATCCTTTGCTACGCCGAGGGTTCTGTCGTGCCACGCCGCTGTCGACGAACCAGATGCCTGGCATATCCACCAACTTCTCGTGTACTAAGACTGACTGGGGACATGCTTCCTCTTTACGATATTTATGACTTATTTGCGGACCGCCTAGGACAACTTTGTAGCAAGGTTCAGTTAGTCGTAGAGGATATATCTATATTTACATAATGATATTTGCATTGTATGTAGTTTTAAATGGTGACTTGGTGATTTCCTCGCTTGGCACAATATCATTGCGATTTTTGATAAAAATCTCTAAATATTAAGGACATGTAATATTTAGATTGATTGAATGATAATTATTTTTATTATTATGGACTCTTTCGACAGTTCATTCTTTCGTGTGTTATTTTCTCATTATACACAATGTGTACTTAGTTGTTTTACTGACATTTTAAAATTAGTTTCACATATTATATACAATGTGTATTTAGTTGCTTTACTGACATTTTAAAATTAGTTTCACATATTAAAATAAGTTTGACGTTAAAGTATTTTAAACGTAGGCGCATTGGATATTCTTTCTGTAATTCTGTAAGATTTATGTGATATAAATAAATAAATAAAAATTAAAAATTAAAATACTGTTAGATTGTTTATAAGGGTAGTTGTACTTTACAAAAGTAAACCTTTGACTAGTTATTTAGTATTTGATACTCGTGCACGGCCCGCTGTGTATTCGCAGCGTAACTCGCAGAACGGTTGCTATCTCTTTCTGCTGTACAGTGCGCACTTACTTACGCGTTATGGTCCCCTGGTACTTTGACGACAACTTTTTTATTTTTAAAATAAATAAAAATATTTTTTGTCAATTTTAAACAGGTTCCCTCGTCTAAGCTTTACGGTCCGTTAATTTTGTACAATTTATTTCATTATTAAAATATTTTTTCTTTCAATCATGCGCTTAAGTTGAAACATCAGTTATCACTGTTTATCAGCAATAAAAATGCAATTCATAGAAATAATTCGAGCTAATTAAAATTCGTCTCTTCATGTATTGAAGTAATTAATGTTTCTTTGAATATTAACTATTTGAATATGTATTATTTGTACTAAAATATGCTGGAAGTACAATACATTATCAAAAAATAGGAACACTGTTAAATTACGAATTTATTAGAAATTAGACCTTCAAATGCATGTGTTGACAATTCGTTCTTTAATTATCATATTGTATAACAATATTATATTACCATTTTTAATAACGTGATAATATCTGATTATTTAACTTTTATGATTAAAACCATTTTTGTAAATATAAAAACTTCAATACAGTTCATTACTGTAATGGAAATCTGTATAAAGTAACTAGGATTTGGCTGTTGAAATTTATTTCAATTCAGTGGATAACTTTATCCAGTTTCGTAGTTTAACCTTACGTAGAATAAAATAGATGCTATGCATACCACACTAGTTGGAGATTGCGAGTGAAATTATTGATAAATTACATGAAATATTTTTCATATATTAACAGATAACATAGATTCATTGCTTAACTTCAAATAGAAAGAACTTTGTTGACAAATTGACTAAACAGGATAATTAATCACATTGTATTAAGGGCAACCCAAACAGTCTTCGCTTGATGTTTCCAAAGCCGCACACGCCCCTGTAGATCTTCGAAGACATATTGGAGGTCAAACAGCCGAGGAACATGGCCCAGGAACCAAGGTAAGAGGGAGATATTGCGTTAGAGCAAGACGCTAACTCCCTCGATCGGTAAACCACTCTGTTGTTGATAGCCTGCACTGATCTGTCGTTGTTAGTGCCGTTGAAATGTGCTTGCGTGAGAGCCTTATACTGGGAACAGTAATAGATATATTTACTTGTAATGTCGCAAATGTTAAATAAAATCATAATTAATAATTAGAGTTGTGTCTGATTTAAGCGAATCCAGACATTGTTTCATGTTACATCTTTAATTAATCAAAACAAAACCATTTATTACAATCCTCTGGACTATTTGTACACTCATTTCAGAATCAAACTGAATTGAAAACCACGAACAAATTGTTGGATGGCTAATATCCAGTATTTGTGAATCTGCAAATATTTGGGTGATTATCGCATTTGCTGTCAAAACGAGTAAGGGGGAAAGCCAATAATTCTTATTCATAATTATTGAGTTTTTTCTTCGCTACTACGTATTTTAGTTCAATGACACTAAAAATATTGAAAATTTAGATTGGTTTTTACATTCTCATGAGGAATGAGGATAGGGTTGGCCATGACAATCCAGGTGACGACCTCATTGCATTCCGGCGTGGTCAGCGAGCCGTGGTATGTGTAGTACTGCTGCGGCCGAGAACTAAACATGCTCCTGCACAAATCGATTAAAAATAGACAGGTATAAACCTTTTTTGAAACACAGCAATAAATGAGACTTGGTGAGTAGAATGTCAATAAAGTAGTCTTAAATTTAATTTGAGAATTAGAGACTTCACCTAAGGAAATCATTTCATAATATTGGTTGCTTGTGATCTTAGATTGCAAGATTTTTATCATTATTTAATAACAGATACACAGCTGTGTACATTCTTAAACTGTCAGAGTACTACAGTTGTTGTCCATTGTAATACAAGCGTGCTGGAGATCATTGTCGAACTTCCACAAAAGGGGCCGGCCTCTCCTATATTTGACGATGATATAATCAATTTTGATATTACATTCGCTATTGGTTTGAAGCCCTGTAGATATTTTTCAACAAAATTTTCACATCAGTTCCGTTTTATAAAGTGAAAATTTTCTGAATAAATCCAAGAATCAGACAATGACAAATGATAGAGTATCATACATTACAATTCATTTTGTACATTTAATTTTTCCTCATTTGGCAGTTGTGTTCATTGGTCTTGAAGTAACAGCCGAATTTATTACTTACCTGAGATTAATAATATCTGGTGGTGATTCGCCGGATTTTTCCAGAATATATGGTATTGCAGGCAATAAATCGTCCAGCACTGTGCTACTGTCTGGTGTTCCAACCTGGTACAAACAATTAAATCAACTCTTCTTCAGTATTGCATTTTTACGCCAATGAGCATATCAGTTCGAGAGCTATGGTTTAGATTACGAAAACAAAGCAGCTTTCGCCATAGAACCAACCCTGGATGGGTCAATCAAAATTTTGAGTTTTCCATGTCTTGGAAGGCAAGTCAAAAAACCTATCAAGCCTCATTGGGTTAGCGTGGTGGTATTAAATATAGACCTCGGAAGGTTTTCGCACAGGAGTGCGACATATAGGTTGTTCATTATTGCATTTTACAAAAGAAAGTTCGAGATAATTGATGTCCTTCTACATTTGATCATTTATGACTTCAATAATGAAAACCAAAGGGTTTTCGAGTCTTATACTGCTTGAATGAATCATAATTTCTAAATGGAACAATATTTTTACTTATTATTTTTATTATAACTATCTAATTACTTCCAGTAGCAATATACTTAGGTCACGATTTTAATTATGCAGACGCAAGAAATACATTACACTAATGATAAGGTACTTAAACATATATTTTTTTGTTTACCTATTTCAGTAGTTTGTGATTAAATTAGTTATACAATTGCTTCTTGTTTCTATACATGTACTTTGAGAATACATCAAGTGAACGTCACGTTTACGGAGGTACGTCAGTTGAAAATTGGTTCTTATTTCCACCGACTAAGTTACCGCCAAAGTATTTAAACTTATCTGGAATCTTATTTCATTGCGTTACTACTGTATTGACATTAATTATGATTTGCATGTCAAATTTCTTGTTGAAAAATTGATCTACTCATTTAAATACTACTCTCTCTAAATACTAATAAAGGTTTTTTGTGTATTTCTCTTCTTGAATTGGCTGATGTACAATAAAGATATATTCTATTCTACTCACATCAGCCAGAATACCGATGACGGCGAGTCCGTCGGGCCGCTGCAGGGCTTCCGCCTGAGTCAGACCAGTCTTCACGTGGACCATGTGAATCTCCAGTGGGTATCTTTAGATAAATCAAAAAAATCAAAAAAAAAATCAAAAATATCTTTATTAAATACATATAGTTTTTTAGAATGTGTGGGTCTTTTCTTTTAAGTTTATAAAAACCTGTGTTAGAAAAGACCCCTCTCTTTTCTGTATTACAATTATGGGTAGTTACAGTATGTAGTTACAATATATTTACTATCACAATGTGTGTGTGTATGTTTTTATATGTTATTTTATTTGTGTATAAATAATATTAAATCAATCGTTTTAGTTGAACTCATATGGCAAATGTGGCGCATAGGTAGCGGTTTAACTTTGTTGATTATATAAAGAGGATGGTATTGCCAGCAGGCAGAATATAATACTTTGCTGGAGTAATTTTGTTCAACAATTAGTCGTTTAGTAAATTAAGTGAAGTCTATTAAAAAAAACGGTAGATTACCTTATTAGTCGCGGGAGATACAAGGAATTATTATTAATATAAATAATGGACAAGTCATATTTACTATGAAGTATAAACTACTGATTATATACTAGTCAACCCAGTTTGTGTTGCCAGCATACATTGATGCAGCAATTAAGTTCGATAACTTTATGTTCGATAACGATAATTGCAGGTGAAGACTATTAACCCTTAAGAAGTCGCGTGGGGTACAAATGGTCCATATTAAACTTTAAACAGTGGTAATTTCTAAACTTGCATACCTACGAACTTCAAATTTTTTTAATGTTCCCCTACACTTATAACTAAAACATTCAAGAAAGAAAAATGGACGCTCAACGATTAGAAGAAATTTTAGAAAAAGAAAATGATTCGAGTTCTTATTTTCGCGCGCCCTCTAAAGGGTTAAGGAAACAAAACAACGGTAGCTTACTAACTTCAGCCCTTCTAAGGTGTGTTCTGACAACCAGTGGAAGTGTAAATCAACGAATGTGTAGGTGCCTTGCAGCGGGCCCCCGGACAACACCGGTGCAGGCGTGCTGACGACTGGAGCCCATCGGACTGTTAATACAGAAATCATTAGCCGAATTAAATAATCCATGTATATATGTATGGGTTTTCACAATATTGTTAAGTTGCCTGTATTCAAAGATGTATGGATAATGGATTGAAGTTGAAGATAACCTTTCGACCTTTCACGATCGTTACTACGGAACCGGTAAGAAGGACTCGGAAGCTCTAGAGACTAATTAGTCAATTAGTACTTGGACGGAAAAATTAGTGTAGGAGTCCCACACTAAATTTTCTGAGTCTCCACTCGAGTGTTTGTTTTGAGATTAATACTCACAAACAACCTGAGCGTTCCCAGCTAGGGAGCACAGCACACTCTCTCAGTTTTTAAATAAGCGTAGTATTTGTACAAATGAAGATAATAGATTTAGTGAAGAAACAAATCCAATTGACAAATTAAATCAAAAACTCTCGTTAGGTAAAGTCAAAGTCAAAGTCAAAATCAAAATATCTTTAATTAAATAAACTCATTTACTAAGTTCCTTTAAATCGTAAAATAACAGGGTATATGTATGAGAAAAAATAAATAATGTTATTAAAGGTAATAGTGATAGCTTTAAGTGGTTATTAACCGGGTATTTGTAAATTGTTCAAGTTATTGAATTGAATTATGTATTAAATGTTGTTTATTTGCTCTATTGATATAACTTACTTGTGTACCCAGTGTTCTTAGCTGTTGCATTCACTCTTTCATAGCCGGTGTAGACCAGAGGCCCACGTATGTTCAACCCTAGCGGGTCTATCCTGGTCTTGGTCCATTCAATATTTATGGGAGACTGTTCCAAACCCACAGTACACTGGCCCGGCCAAGCATTTTCATCTGTAACAAAATATAACCGGGTTATTTATAATGTTTAGTTTTAAAATAAATATTATTTATTTAAAGCTTAGGAAGCGGCAGGAGATTCAAATTTACCACAAGCTTCCCTTTCAAATAGATTGAAATAAATTACTATACCAGAAAGTCCCCTTTCAAATAAATTTTTGCGTTATTAATATTCTAGAACATTAAACAATAACTAATAAATACCTGCCTTGCCTTACTCTAGTCCATTGCCGACTCATGCTGAAACCTCTTAAACACAGCGATCTGTTTCACGGCCGTAAGAGTTAAGGTAGGGTCTACATAGACCCACAGTAGAGGAGGAACTAAGGTGATTGTAGACATAAGTATTGAAAAAAGCCTTACCACGATAAGTCCAATCTTCTTGTGCTGTACTTAAACCTGAAAAAATATAAAAGTAAGCAAAAAGCAGGTTCAAAAAAGAACCCTAATGCAATGTAAATAGGTTTTTCTTTGAAGACAGAGTTATTAGTTTTTATTACTTTAATTTATATCTAGTTCTACTTCTATACTGTTCATGGGAGCAGTCTGATGAGGGGATTTGTAATATGTAACAAATTACGAGCTAAGTCCATCATCTCACGTTGACTTCGAAGCGTGGGATATAGAATATTATTAAAACAATAACAGAATCTAGTTCTGTCTTCTACCTCACCGGTAGAACCTATTAGATATTAATTTTATTTTAAATGGAAAAAGGGAAAGAAAAATGTTGCCATTAAATCAAAAATCGTTTTCCTATGCATTACAAGAATAAATAAATTTTACTATTGCTCAATACGTAAAAAAACATTATTATACGCCTACGCATATTCGTGGCTGACCTATGGAATATTGTTGTGGTAAAATACCCGAGCAGTTAAACTATTTCGGCTACACGAAGATGCAAAAGAATATTAGCTTTCCTACCGCAATGGTTAAATCATCCAGCTGAATCTTTAAATGTCACGTGTAAGGTTCGCATCCCACTCGTAAACATGTCAAAAATTTACCAATTGAAACTGATAAAGTGTTAATGAGTTGCGGGATATATAATCTATACTAAGAGGTAAAAGTGGGAGTTTCATCATGTTACCGATAATTCGTAAGCAATATAGTATATAAAATATTTTTTGTTGTTGTAAGGAGTGAATCCTTTAATTACTTTTAGTTAAAAAAAATTTAGGTAAAAATAAAAAGATTAAACTTACCTAATAAACTAAACAACACTACCACAGTAGAAGCAAACATATCCTCTGAACTTAAAAAAAAATATACAAAATAAAAAAATAAAAATATATTTCTCAATTTAATTGTTACGCAAAGCACACACTACTAATAATGACTGATTCTCTTGTGAACAAAGCGTGTATTATATAGTGCATTTTTAATTTTTGATAAAATTATAAAAAACTAAAAACTTTTTTGTCGCACTAGGCACAGGTGTTGACGCTTATTGTGCCGGCGGTGTATGTACGAGCGACGATCGCGGTTTGCACGTAAGAACGGAAAGGATCGCGAACAGAGGAAGGCGTTGTAATATAACGATCTAATAAATTAAAATTATCGTACGGCTTGTAAGTTTATAGACAACCATTATGTTGTCCTTAATCAGAAATAATAGAATTATAACTTAAACTTTAATCATGCGGTTCGTTCATGATAGAATAGAATAGAATATATCTTTATTGTACATCAGCCAATTCAAAAAGAGAAACACACAAAAAAAAACTTAACTAATTTTGTACAAAGGTCGACCTTATCGCTAATAGCGATCTCTGATTATCATCATTATTTGATTAATGAAAGTTATTTATATAGATTCTTTGATTAGTGGGATTTTATATGGATTTAGCAGTAGTATACAGCGTGTACCGGGAAGGTGTAGTCAAAATAAGTAATCAAACTGGTATTCGACCTAGAGTCTATACGCAAAATCTAGGATTCATAGGTTAAATAGATAACGAGAAATAAGATATCGAAATTATGAGACTTTATCGATATTGATGGTAAAGGAGTCACATCACTGGTGCATTAGCTGATGAAACTCATATCTACCTGTTCAGAAAACTATTGGGGGAGTAGTATCACCTAAAAAAGGTGCAGTGCCTCGTCTAAAATATTTGCGGTAGGTCCCAGGACGCTCTAAGCACTCCTAACACTTCTGTGAATTTCATATTATCCAGATATAGCCTTATTTTCCTCGTTAACGTCTGAACCACCCTTAATTGGCCTAGCGAACATTAACCCCAATCACCTATAATTGGATATTAATAACGACATCCCAAAATCTCAATGATCATATATTTCGTTTCGTTTATTGCTCAAACAATTATGTATCAATTATGATGACCTCTTTTAGAAAACTGTTGGTGTAATTATCTGCGTTATATAACAAGAATTAAACCAGTCTTCTGGTTACATTCAACTATTACCTCTCATGCTGTGGTGTTTTATTATATTGCGATTCCGGTCGCACAATGGACGTAGGATTAGCTATATACTATTTATTAATAGATATATGTACACACTCAATAATGAAAACATCTAATATATGTTAAAACTAATCAAGATATTATGCATAATAGCTATGTATCCTTCGCCACCCGCTGCCACGGTCAATTCGCTATTTTTTTGGTTACAGCGAAAGATAGTATCGTAGGAAAAGTTAGGATAGATCATTTTTCGACTAGCTGTCCCAAACCCAAGATAATAATAACTAAACATGTACAACTATATCTTAATTGAATTATAAACTGAAATTCTATCGTATCGTGACGTTTCGATCGTAGTTCCGTTCAGATAATTATCGAATATATGAAAATCGTTTCCAATACTTCAAAACATTGGCCCTGCTGCCGACAGACTCGATACCGATAATTTACATTGTCTATAATATATATATATATTAACAGAAGACTTTTATAAGTAATTGTACGTCAATGGTGGTAGAAGTCGACGCCACAGCTTTGATCATTTATTTGACTCAACGAAAACACATAGGAAACAGAATTTCGTATATGTCTACTACTAGAAACGCAGATGAAACATCTAATAATGCTATTCATGCATGCTGGTGTACATCTGAAGTGTTATTTAAACAAATTCACTCACAAAAATACGTTCCAGTCAAAGAAATCATCTTTGATCTGACTTAGGAAATGACAAAACTTCCTGCCGACTCCAAACAGAGTGACTGATATTTTACAATTATATCCTTTCTAGGAGTTTGGTCATTATAAATTCAAATGGACATGCTTAATGAGGTAATCAGTGAGTGAAAGACATGATTATTTTTTACGAAAAACTGTCCATTTTTTCCAAAATTTTGATCGAAATTCCTTTTATTTTTCTTTTTATAATATTATTTTATCCTTACCCAGGTGTTCATATGTTAATAGGCTTATAATTTTTGTAATCATTCAATGTTATTTTGACCATGTTATTTTGCCTTGGTACTTAATTAAGATATATTGATATTATGTAGAAATAATCAGGTGTGATCTATTTAACGTCTTCATGTTTTAGTATTAGCACGTTGTTTATTCAGTATTCCGTTCAGTTCAGCAGAGAATTGAATTATTAACTGATATGATGTTCGCAATTAAAATGAAATTTTGCCACACAGATTATATAGAAGCAGTTCTTTAATTTTGCAACAAAGATTACGTCGTCATTATTGAAGACTACCATTGGTTTGTATTTCGTTTCTAAGTCCTTTCCAAAATGATTGAATTAAATGGGTATTTATTTAGGTAGGTGTTAATTCAAGATTTTTTTTATAAAGGACATAACATAGCATTACTTTTGCAGCAAAATGAAATAACCTTAAAAACAAATTGAATAAATAGGGTTCAAAATTTAATAATGTCACTGTTGGCTATCGTCTGTAGTAGTGTGTCACGGTGAACTATGATGAGTAGCGTGGTGCGCAGGTCACCTAATTTTCTAATAAAAATCTCACGAGGGAATTTAATACAGAGACTATAAATAGATAGGATACTGCACTTATCCTGTTCATCAAACTGATTTATGAATACACAATATGCAATAGAGTTATAGATATTAATTGCATTATAGCTAGATTTTATAAGTATATAGAATTTTTGTAATACTGGGTTGTGCAAACGCAAGGTCAATAGGGTTTTAAATGCTTGAGAGTGCTCTTGAAGAATCTGACCACGAGCTGTAAGCTATTTGGGATCCTGCGAATCCATTATACATCTCTAAAAGAAAGTTGCCCTGGACAGGTGCCACTGCCAACACCGATCGACGTAGAAGACCGTTAGTATTTTTTATTAAAGGGCCAAGAATTGAGCCTTGTGAAACACCCCAAGTGTTCTCAGAACAAAGACTTTTCTCATGCACTTCAATCCTTTTAATTGTTATCCTTAAATTGGAATTCAATTACAAGATTAAAATTGAGGCTTGATATCTATTTTATAACGAAATATTCTGGTGAAAATACCACTATGTATGTATTCAAAAGCCTTGGAATTAACCTCATAAAAATAAGTCTGTGATGTATTAAAGGCCAACGCCATGAATGGTAAATCTGGTTTGAGTTCAGTTCAGTAGGAAACCCTAGCGTTTTTATTAGCAATTAGTTCATATACAACACTATCTCAATCAAGTTTACAAACGTTATTTTAACATATAAATATCGTATCTTTTTTACCCATAGTTACTAGTCTAGTAATGGCTTTGACGCCGTCAATTGTCTGAAATTCTTCACTTAATGTATCTTGTTGGTTGCGACGATCTAAGTTGAGTGAACCTCTTCAGTATTCGGCGCCATTCCTCGCACGGTGGCCCGTCTGGTGCTCTGGTACAGAGGGCAGCCTACTACTGCTTGAATGAATTCATATCTTTGCTAAAGATGACTTTAAAAGGATTTTAAAATTATGTTAATAAAGTATTCATGTTTATGTAAATTTTGACTTTTGATTGTTGATTTCGTGACGAAGCTTATCAAAACTGGTTCAGGTACATAAAAAGTATTAAGTGACAACTCTCAATTCCAGACATTACAGGAACTATCTATCGTATAACAAACATCTGATAATTGATAACAATATAATTGATAACAATATATATATTTGATTGATATTGATATATGTAATTAAAATTGTAGAAAAAAAATGTTACTTTAATTAATGTTATCTAATGTTGCAACTTTTTTCAAATCAAGGATTCTATAATGAACAAACTAACAAAATATTATAGTATACGTAATCTTTATAACAATCAATTCATAGCAATCAAAGTGGTAAATTTATTAATATCAATCATCACACAGAAGCAGCACACGAGAACCATAATCACAATTATTTCCCTTTAGTAACTCATATTTAAATGTCTTCTCTTTAAAATATAACTCAAAATTACACTATTTTATAACATAAGTACATATAACATAAGTAAGTGTTGTGTATTAAAAAATAAATATACACATTGTTAGGTAAAAACAATCTTAGTAGCAATCTGTGTTAAAGACTTAACGTCGATTTCGAAGAACTTCAACAATTGCACATATCAAAATCAGATGTTTATTCATATGTAAATTGCACAAATACACAACAAACTCTAACAAATAACACACAAAAGAAAAGAGAAAGAAAAGCTCCCATTGTATACGTGTGTGAAAGTGATGGAAATGGGCAAAGCTCAGCGATGTTTTTATCTGTTTCGTGATGCAAATTTACCGCCTTTTCATCATCAGTCGATCTAATCTAACCACATAAGGTTTACATAAAACTAGTTATAAAATGACGTTGAATGCGGTAAAGTGTGGACTGCCGTAAATGGATAATGTGGAATGTGATACAGTATCAGTGCAGTGTAACCTACGAAGCCTTTGGTTACATATACTACTTTCTTGAACATATTAATATATTTATTTATTATGATGAGCAACAATGCTTACACTACTTCATTTAAATGTGAATCATATATCATATTATAATCGATGCTAACTCCCTATAAAAACCCTGGCTATCAATAGAACTCTATCGCTAGCTTCAAGGTTTAATATCGCATACCTCGCTTCATCAAAAAGTAGCACAGAATTAAATAACGTAAGTCACAAGTCTAATATTAATTTATAATTTGGATAGAAAATGTATTATTAAAATTCTGGGTAAGCACCCAGTTACTAATAAATTATATAAACTATCTATTAGTATTTTTATGCATATAGTTCGATAATATATCGAAGAAAAGGTCGTACAAAATCAAATAAATTACAAATTTAAGTGGAATATATAACGAGCCGATTACAAAAATTTCAGTTGTACGGGGTTAAGAATACTCTTTTTAAACCAACTCGTATTTAGGTAACGCCTCATAACTGGCCACGCCACGTCTGGGATTGCCCAAGTAACTCTGGGCAATCTCCATCAGCGCCAAGTCCGGCCGTAAGGCTGGGCTGCCTCGGGGCGACTAGGGCAAAGGAGTTACCGCGAAGTCTTACTGTATAAAGAATATGACTTTCAATTTCATACAAAAAATGGTTGGTCCCAATTAAGTAGATTGATTCATTTGTTATTATTGTAATACTATCCACTTAACCATTTAAAGTTCATACTATGAGATATGAGATCGGCCAATAAAACTGAAGGTTCCTATATTGTATTGATTTAAATATAGATCTACGTTATCTATGTATGTATTGATGATATAATGAACTTTCAACAACGCCTATGTAGTGTCGTATCCACATCGTGAGGTTAGACGGCGGACAAGACGTTGGCCTACTTCCGACAATGGACACCACACCTATCGCATAGATTATATATAAACCAGAAAGGTTCCAATATAAACATTATTATTTTTTACACTAATTTTCAGTTTAAGACATTATAACATATTTACTCACTAACGATGGTGGATATTATGAACAAATAATTAATAATTAATACATTTCCTGAAAATCTGTAGAGTCTTGTTAAGTGAAAAATTACTTCTGTAATGAGTTTCTTATTTATACTAATATTATAAAGAGGTAGTTGTGTGGTTGTAGGGGGTAACCTCTGGAACTACTTTAAATTAAAAAAATATTTTTGTTGGAGTCCGTACATCGGGAAAGGTAGGCTAAATAACGTTTATGAGAGACCTTCACTCCACACGGTGGTAGAAGGTGAACTTAGTGAACAAATAATCTAGGGTGGGTTCGATCTTTCACCGTTCAGGTGACTGACTCAATGAGTTACTTGGACGTCTGCTCTAGGTAGGTATGTTTATACCTTATACCTTTCCCTGTTATGACAATTTAAAAGAACACGTTATAAGAGATTTTGTGACTCCTTTCTCTGTCGCACAGCTAGAGCATGGAATTCCTTACCAGCACACGTATTCCCTCCTTCTTATAACATGGACTCCTTTAAAAGAGGCGTGAAAAAGCACTTTTTGAGCCGGCAAGGTGAGGGTGGCTAGGGCAGTATGTCACATGCTTCACTAGCTATCTTCACATATGGACTCCTCTACTGCGTATCATCAGGAGGTGTCGAGTCATTTGCTGTGCTTTATATATATAAAGATATTTTGACTTTGACTTTGACCTAATGATTTCACTATCACCGTTTTTGCATTATTCGCTAACATTATCTTTAGAAAGTCGCGATTTAAAAAAATTAACTCTTGAGTGACTATTTTTACCGTTAGCATCTTGTCGGTGAGTCTCGTTTATAGTACTGGTACTGTACTGGTTCTTGGTACTGTACTGGTTCTTGGTACAGTTCGTATTGCTATCTCTCTAGATTAACAATAGATTTCGCTATATTGTTATCTTTTTACAGTCCCAGAAGCTTTAATTTACAATTACAAATAATTTACTTTATACAGACCTAAAGGTATTTTGCGTTTTTTATCAAGCCACTCAAGAAGTACCATCTGTTTATAGTTAATATGGTCTTATATTATACGATTTAATACTTTACGACGATAGCAATATGTAACAAGAACCTATTAACACTAAATAATTTCTCCATGACCCGTTTAACATGTCATAAATTATATCATGTCATTACATGCATTGTAAGTTATATTACTTATATGTCCTAGTATTACTGTTAACGACATAAATATAACATAGCTACCTAAATTCTTAACAGTAGCGTAAGCAAACAACGAACTAACAAAGTAAACGACAGAAAGACAAAAGAAAAGATGGATGGAGAGATAAAGGCGTATGATTATTCCAGAAATACAGATGAGGTATATATATTTTTAGACAAAAAACCCCGGTCTCTTATTACACATATCGGGCCAAATCAAAGAGCAAGGAAGTTTTTTTTTATATAAAGTACAGCAAATGACTCGACACCACCTGATGATAAGCAGTAGAGGAGTCCATATGTGAAGATAGCTAGTGGAGCATGTGACATACTGCCCTAGCCACCCTCACCTTGCCGGCCCAAAAAGTGCTTTTTCAAGCCTCTTTTAAAGGAACCCATGTTATAAGAAGGAGGGAATACGTGTGCTGGTAAGGAATTCCATGCTCTACTTGTGCGACAGAGAAAGGAGTCACAAAATCTCTTAGTACGTAAAGTAGAAGTCATGTTTTTACAGTTATTTTTAAGAATGCATTGGACCATCATTATTTACTCTAAAATCGTAGACACCACACATGATCTTACCCTTAGCATACAACATTATGAATATTATTAAGTCCAACCTCAACGAAATTAAAACTAAAGTCACTACAGCTGTACTACTAAATAATATAGTAAATAAAATGTAAAGTAATGTAACAATAACCGTTTTATTTATAGGTTTAAGTAAAGTTTAATATTAAATTAACATAAAAATATTGCCCTAACAACCATAAGTACATACAAACACGCGCATAAACATACACACGCACACATACACACTGAACAAGTCACACATTTTATCATTTATTAATGAAATGTGTCTGTTACAACTATTATCGTAACCAAACTTTACATAATAATATACAAATATGGTTAAAGCAAATATAAAGAATAAAATAGCGTTGTTGCTATAAGAACAATCGATATTAGTATACTCATAACTTATTGCAGGGTAGCTGGAAGAGAGTAGCTGAAAGCAAGGGAGAGCTATCTCCAGTAGTCGACGACCATACAGTCGATGAAGATGAAGCTATAACATCATTGAAAAAGTGTCATATCTAATACTTAATGCATGTCTCAGATTTATTGGTTCGTAAGAATTTAATCCTTCCTCTCACAAGGATGAATACTCTTAGTTTGGCAATATAAATGTCTTAAAATACGTGAAAAACCTTCTATTACAATGTTAGTTAAAATTCAGACAAAATGGCATATCCTATTTATCGAGCGTTGAATTGATCTATGGGTATAAAGGCACGGATGTCGATCAATGCCTTTATTCTCTAAGGTCGTACACTGATATTATACTTACACGCGTTGTCAAAGCATTTCCTATTAGGTATCTACCTACCTATATTGTATTTAGATATTTTTAGCTTGGCCGGTTTATTGAATACCGTAAAAATAATAGAATAACTATTCAAAGACATTAATAAATCTTAGAGGTGTTGTTACTATTTTTCCCACACGGAACTAAGCTTCGATTCACAGACGAAGGTAAGTTGTTAATTAAGTATTAATGAATTGGTTTAGAAAAACGTAATAAATTTATTAATTTGCCATTCAATAATAGACACTGGCTTTATTATATTTTACACGGTTAGGTCTACGCGATCATCTCACCTGATGATAAGTGATAAGGTTGGAAATGGATTGCGAGCAAATCTCGTATTCTTCAAACCACAGAGGAATTGGCTAAAATAGACAATGGTTTGAACAATACCTTTAACTATCGGAATGTACATATAACGTCTTTATATTGTCAGTACTAAAATTCACGGTGTACAGTACAATAAATCATTTTCTATCTATACACTTAAAGTTAACAAATTCTCAGCAAATTCGTCAAGGGAAAACAAAATTGAATAGTTTTTAAGCATTTTCTAACAAAAAAGCAATATTTTGCTGACATTCCTATGTAGTGCTTACATTGCTTATTAGTTAGGAAACGTAAGCACAATACTTTTAAGATTACATGTATTGAAATCGAATTGTAACGTATTTACCATAGAAGTGTAACACAGTATAAAGCAATAATAAAGATTTAATTTTATTCCACTTAAATACCTCTTACTTTTATTTCGCAACTACACAGTATTAGAGAAACAAAAAGATAATTTGCCTAGTTATTTATTACGAAGTAGTTTCAAAATCATGTTTCACATTCTAAGTAAATCATTTATTTAATATGACTACGTCTGGAGATGCCAACGTTATTTGAACACCAGATGAGAACATTATTGATAACGTTGGTATTCACGAAAAGAGATAACACGACGTCATTTACGTATAATTTTGTCTAATATCACTGCTAGATATGCTACCGTGTGTTAGTATCGTAGTTAATGTACTTGCTTTAAAATGAAATTTCTCAGTGAAACAGTAGTTACAGATGACAAAACATCCAGCGAAGACACCAGCTATGACCTTGAAGAAGCTATAGAATTGACAGGTTAGACGAATTTTCACTTAAAAATTTTCTGGTAATTGGTGTCAATATAAATTATTAATCGAGTTTGTTGTCTCTCTCTGCCTTTAAATCTGTATTTATTATTTATTTAGAACTTAGCATTATTTATCATCATACAGTATTATCATTTACAAGCCAGACAAATCAATATTAGTTTCTCGAGGTTCCCGGCAGAATATTCTGCTACAAGTAGTAGTTAGATGATGTATTTATTTAATATAAGTACTAGATATAATAAAACTAACAGAGACGGTTGTGTTTCATAATAAATATTGAAAAATCTTCAATTAAAGTAATTTTATGATTTGCATGTGTGAAGGTGCATCATGTATAACTGCTAGACTGATTTACTTTGAGTATTGCACGGTGAAGCCGATTGTAAATAAAAAAAATCATTTCGAAACAACAATTTTCTCGTAGGAAAACAAATAAATAAAAAATAAGGAACAAGATATATTATGTTGCTTTTCAATTCAAAAAGTTCGACTGTTATTTTTACTTATCCTATGCAATATATTTACAGACCGTTACAAGAAAGACTTTAAAATATTACTTTTTTGTTGTATCTACACGCAGAACTATCAGTGTCTAAATGTCACTGATATATAAAGTATTAACTTTAATGATCGTTCTTGTAACTGACTGCTAGAATCCTAAAAAGAAAGAAGAAACGTGAACATAATAAATATTTACCAACTAGTTTAATTTTATCTCTCTATTTTGTTACTTGTCTCTCTTATATTAGTGTCTATATCATATTTTTATTTTATTTTATTTGGGATATTAACAGCCAAAGCCGGCAAGAATATACACAGCTCCACACAAGTATATATCCATTAATCTAATTAATTTTATAGCAGCTATATCGATACCTCAAATTTCAAAATAAATTACTATATTTAGGTAACAGAGTGAGATTTGGGTGCACGCTATAAATAAATATAAAATGTACATATAAATAAAGATAATATAAAGTTAGAAAATATTCCAAAATATGATGTTTTGCAATAATCAATATGATAGAATGTCTCAGCTGATATTATACCTGTTTTAAGATGATAAAATGATGGCTTTAATATTATTTTTAAATAACTGTTTAGATAGATAGTAGAGACAATTCACATGATTATTCACACCATTGATGTTTCAGGTCACGGACGTTACAACTACCTGGTGCTCGCAGCGTGCAGCATCATCAGTAATGGCGTGGCGTTGGACATGTTTGGATTTAGCGTAGTCCTGGCCGCTGCCAGCTGTGATCTTAACCTGGGGCTTGCGGAAACAGGAGCTCTGGCATCAGCGCCTTTTGCAGGTTTTACGCTAGTTTTTCATTCTCGTTACAGTTGTTTGACAAAGGTGTGTTATTTAATTGTTATATTTCCTTTGTTTAAGATGGAATGTCATGTCAATAGACTGAGAATAATTGTAACACAAACTTAATAAAAGTAATAATTACAATAAGATTGACATAGCTGGTTCGCTCAATGAAGCACCAGTAACTGCGCATGAAATATATAAATGCGTATTATGCCTATTTCAAACCTAATTAATATTTGCAACTGTTTTAGGTGCCTGACCTTGAATGAATGAATTGAAATGGTTTAGTATGTCATGCGAAATAATAAATAGCATGTGAAATTAAAACAGCGTACACTGGAACATCCTCAATCCTACGAATATATGTAAATAGTGTAGTTCAAATTAAAAATCAATCCTAAATGTAACTCCCTAACACGTAATTGTATAAAGAGTTGAGTAAATTTAAAGTGGTTCTGCAAAAATCTTTGGAAGAAGAAGTTTTGGAATTCAAGTTCAAGTTCAGCTTTCATTTTTAGATACTTGTTTAAAATATAATTATTTCGGATCCAAACCCTAACATGTATTTCCAGGAGTCGCAGCCGCGTTTCCATGGGGCTACTACGCAGATACTCACGGAAGGAAACGAGCACTCTTACTCTCCTCGTCGGGCGGATTCCTCTTTGCGGCACTTAGCAGCTTTTCTCCAACATGGCAGATCATGCTGGCTTTAAAATTTTTGGGTTGTGCTTTGTAAGTTTGGACAAAAAGATTTTTTTAATATATTTCAATATGTGTCAGGTCAGGAATGTGACACTCCACAATAATTTTTATGTAATGGCTCTCAAAAAGAAGGAATTCATCATAAACATTCTTTATAAGTTGCTTTACCACTGTTTTTTGGGGAGGTACAGTTTGATTTTACGTTTTTCAATCTATGTTTGACCGACTTCAATAAAGGAGGTTCTCAATTCGGCTGTATTTTTTTGTGTTTTTCCACTTTCTACTGGAGGTACCGATTTTGATGATCCTTTGTATTCGAAAGCATGTGTTTCTTCTTAATGCTGACGATTATGGCCTTAGAAACTATAGTTGTTGATGGCAACTATCTATAGGAATTAAACCAATGACTTGCTTATCGCAACAGCCGTTTACTTCAGCAATAAACACTGATCATATATACAAATTATAAACGATGGAAAACATGCAGAACTTGACAAATATTTTCATGCGATAAATGAAATGTGTAAAAATTAATAACAGAGAACAAGTAAGCAAGGAAACAAAACAAAAGGACACCCCACGCATGCTCCGGACATGTTAACAAAACCAAAATATTGTGTACGTCACTGCGGTCAAGCAAAGTTGTTTCTTGAACCAACTATGCTAGCCTGGGTTTGCAAATACAAACTAAACATTAAACATTAAACACAAACGCCTTAAATAATACAGTCAAACACAATAATACACAAAAATAACCATAATAGCAACAAACTAAACCTAATAGAGCTTCTGTAAGTAAAATAATTTTATCACAATATAACGTGATTTAGGAAATACTCATGGATAGTCATTATTTATATTGATCACACAGGCGGGCTGGTAAGGTGCTGACTTAGAATTATATTTGCATTTCTTTGCAATATGATATGTCTTTTCAGTTCCAGTGCATCCTTCACCCTGACGATGACCTACCTGGGTGAATGCACGTGTCCTAAATTGAGAGATAGATACATTTTTATCGTCACCGCAGTCAATCTATCTTCGGAATTTGTATCTTTTGGTAAGTATTTATAAAACTCAGGTATTTCATTCGTTAAGAAAAATATGGACCACTGGTGACACGGGTTTTCTTAAAATTATCGTAGGTGTCTCAAAAGGCTTGTGTCTTCACACAAGGTTAGGTTATAAAGTAGCTGGGGACGGAACACCCTCCACCAACCCATGGTCCTGCCTACCTTGCGGCATACGGACCGAATCACGGGAGAGCGCTAGGGTACTTGCATAGGGCTCTTTCCCCTTCGGCGCTGATCTGTGCTGCCTACTATTATCTTTATCAGTCCCTTTTGTTGCCAACTCTCTCTCCCATCTGGAACTGGGCAAGACACACACCCACTGCAAAGTCAGTGGCGGGTGGGTCTAATCGGATTCCTTGTCGAAGAATATAACAATAACACAAAGTGTATTATTGTACTTATATTTCTCAATCTACGTCATCTTCTCCCTATGGGAGCTATGGCTACATAAGATTATTTAAACAGATTAATACTATTTTTGTACTTACATGTAGGGGTTCAAGCTATAACAGCCCGCTTGATGATAAGTGACCACAAGAATACTCTTGCCACACACGCACACACACACACACACGCACACACACACGCTGTATACACACACGCTGGTGACATCAGAGAAATTTAAAATCTACTACACTGTAACAACCAAGAAGACACGGTATAGCATCAACAAGATATAAAATTTCTGATCACTATGACGTATTATAATAAAAGAGAAGATTGTACTGAAGAGGATGATCATAAAAGTTAATTTGATTTCGTTACAGCATTAGCTTATATATTACTTCCTTTGGAATTCAACATTCCCATGAGCTTTTTGTCCATTAACTTTCGACCCTGGCGCCTCTTCACCTTCATCATGGCTTCAGTCCTTGGTGTTGGGGCTTTGATGATGTTCTTTCTGCAAGAGAGTCCCAAGTTTTTAGCAGATAGAGGCTACGACGACAAGACAATAGATGTTCTTGGCAAAATATATGTAGCGAATGGCGGGAAGAAAACTGAGTATCCCGTAAGTAATAAAAATAATATGAATACACAAAGTAAGTATTATTAAGAGCTTATGTTATGGATACTAGATAAAGGAAAAAATATTTTAAATATTTGTATTTTGTAAATATAAACCGTGACCCTAGAAATCTAATCAAATCATTTAGTCAATGTATGTTACTAAAATAATCAAATATTCATACAAGTTTCGTTGATATACATAGCATGTATTTATGTAGTAATTTTGACAGAAAAATGGTCATTTATATAAAAAAAACTAGTTGACCCAGTGAACAGACTACCCTACACCCACTATCGCTATCTATCAAAAATTATCTCAACGAGAGATGAAAATTTTGAATAGCAAATCAGTTATAAGCGTATTGTGTCGGTCTACAAGGTAATTCGCTAGTAGAACTGTTAAAAGCCCTGATTAAGCTTTTCTATAGGAAAAAATATATTTCCAAATTACACAAATTCTTTAGAAGCCAGAAGTCAGAAGAGTGTCATTTTTCGACTTATTATTATAATCATTGAGCTTCAAGAAAGAACGCCTGTAAAATATGTCTGATTCATTTTATTTTGTTGCCACTGATTAGATTTATTAATTCAGGCGCTTAAACGTTTACAATTCTAACTACATGGAATACGTAATAACTATTGTTTTTTGAAATTCTGTAACAGGTAAAAAGACTAAAAATTACAGTAACGAATAAGCCTGCTGATGATTTCTTCAGATCACTCGTGAATCAGACGGTGCCTCTATTCAAGCCGCCTCTACTATGGATAACTGTTCGACTTTTCTATCTCATTACTATAGCGTGTAGTACGTGAGTAATTTTAATTTATTTATTTATTGAACACCAACATAATCACAACGGAGAAAGCAAACAATGTTTGAAGCGATAGCGAAATCCATTCCTGAAGAGGCCCAAGTCTTAATTGAAAATATGATATTATGTTTAAGCTTTGATTGTCATGTTTTAGTCTTATGTACACAATAGACATATATAAAATAATAAATCTCATCTGTAATATCTTTGTGCAAAAAAAATTTTGACAGTCAAATCCTGCGTTGTCCTCAACCAGCTTCCGGTGACTTTTATTGAACCGTCAGTCCACCTAATCGGAACCTACCAGAGGAACGCCACTCAAGGGCCTTTCCACCCCAACACCAGTCAGTCCTTTTTGCATATATATCTTATATATGATAACATTTATACATAAATATTTTCATGCTTTTTCCAAGCGAAGTGATTCTCTCATTTAATGAGTGTCATAAGCACTAGTTATGGGTTGGAAATGTTTAAAAGTAACATCATTTTACCTGTCTTTACATTCGTAGTTTTATTATTGACTGTGGATTTCAATTCACAATGAAGTGTAAAGGAAAGGGCAAATCTTGTTGAGTTTCTTGCCGGTTCTTCTTAGGATAAGACCACCCGGTAGATTTACGAACAGATGACTTAGATTGACATTCAATAAGTAAATATATATGTCCCAAAGTTTAATAAAATATATTGACTTGCAATATGCCCTGCTCACTGCCACTTTAACCTCGCAATTCTTTGGGCTACATCAGCGACCTTAGTTCTTTTACGGATCTCACAATTTCTGATTTCATTCAGAACAACATTTCACAATTAACTGAAATAAAGTAACTTTAATGGAAAATACAATGACCTTCATCTGAAGTTTCCTGTTAATTCCTACTGGTATTAAATTAATCATTAAGGTAATCTATAATTGCAACGCAAAATGAACGGATGCAATAATCTTTTGATTAAAACCATTGTGTTTTCCATCGGAGTTACGTATTACGTAATAGAGGCTTTTGTGGTGCTTAATTTACTTCTTTTTTCAGTAACAATATATTTCTGATGTGGTACGCCACTGTGGTAAATGGATTCTTTAAGTCTGTCGCAGAGGGAACAAGTGACGGCTCCTTCTGTGAGAGAGTTATTTCAAATTTAACAACTGTACATGACGTCGAATCGGTAAGATTGCTAGAAACGATAAGGGAAATCTAAAATCGGAATAATGGGGTGTATACCATGTTATTATTCCGTTTGTGGGCAAATTTAGTGGGTATTACCAGTTCCAATTTGATGTGGAACTTGGTGAGCCCCACACACGCCTGCTGCTTAGCCAGTGGCGGGTAATCATGAGATTCCTCTAATGATTAAGTAGGCAATTAATTTATGTGTATGGTGTGAAAAATATTTATAATTACTAAATCATTTATGACTTTGAATATTTTCTACAACACGATATCAATATAAGTACCATCATCATCATCATCGATCTATTTTACACACGTCCAATGCTGGACATATCCCTTATAGGTCTCTCCATCTCTCCTTATCTCTTCGCGACGAGATGGGATGACGATATTCGTAGGAGTGGGTTGAATTAGAATCGCAGAAAATCAGGTGCAGTGGCGTACATTAAGGGAATCAATGTCCATTATAAATATACAGTATATAAATTTGTAGCTTCAAACTTTCATAAAATTCATATTGGGTATTATTTGAGTACCTTGTAAGAACTAATCGCCTTTTCGGTTTTCATCAAGACCTGTGGCCGACAGTGGAACGTATGTGTTCAGGCTGAATTCTATGGTGATCAATTTAATGATAACTTCATCTATTTTACATTATCTATTAAATTTATTTGCCAGTGATAGTTTATTGAATTGATTTCTTTGAATTTCTTTTAGACCTTGTGCAATGATACCATAAGCCATAACACACTGTACTCCGGCATGTTCTATGGCGTGTTCTACACTGTCCTCACTCTCATCGTCTCAAAAATAGCTTCATGGCGACGTCTACTCCTCATGGTAGTCTTCACGGTAGCCGCCATTAGTGCAGTCCTGGTTAACGTGGTTACGCAGCCATTGGTTAACCTTCTTGTCTTCATATTGATGCAAGGAACTGTGTTGGGAATCGGCAGTGTTGCTGCGTACTTTGTCGATATGTATCCGACGAGTTACAGGTACGCGATAAAATTAATTACTTAACTAAATTCAATGGCTAAAATTATATGTTATAGTTCATGACTTTGTAGTTGAATATAATAGCCTAGCTCTAAATGCTTGATGCTCAAGCAATGAATAAAACCAGTAACAAAATAATTCAGAGGAAGACCATAGTGCTAAACATTATCCAAAGTATAGGAACTAGAACAAACAGTGTGCTGGCCATTTGTGGCCGAGCTGATGAGTATCAGAGTAAAATGATCTCAAAAAAAAACCACGAAAGAGACGTTTAGAACAATTATATTTGAATTAAGAACTAACTTAGAATTTCAAGCTAAATATCAGTTATCAACTTCAAGATCTTATCCTGATATAATTAAAATCCGTTATTTACGTTAGTTATAGTGTTCATTAATTTATTATTAATCATATTTTACCAGGGGCTTATCAATGAGCCTTGGCATGATGGTAGCGCGGATCGTGTCGTTTGCTGGTGTCAACGTAGTTGGCTCCGTGATCGTCGACCACTGCCATCTAACTTTTTACTGCTGGTCAATGTTCATATTCAGTAAGTTATTTCTCGTTATCATCGTCATTTTAGTCTAATACTCTTTGCCGATTTTAAACACCACTTCCACAAGACGAAAAGTTAAATAACGTTGACTAGTGCACTAAAAATATGCTGTCGATGATAATAAAATTTCGCTTATTTAACGCGATGAAATTCTGTACGTAATTTTTGATATTGTAAATGGTTTTTATTTATTTATTAACAGAAAACCATTGTACAAAAATCTGTCAAACCCCGTTTCACCCAACGTACAGTACCTTCGAACATCTAATGGTGACTCGGTAGGGCGATCTTATGTTATCAACATAAAAGGCAGACTAGTTCTGTATTTATCGAACAATTAAAGTTTAGAAATAAAATTCAGACCAAAGAGTCCGCAGGCTGTAGTCATTAATAAAAAAAATCTGCCAAATTGCACATTTGTTTATTGGCAGTGATTCTCGCCCTTAAGAGATTTTATATTTACATGTAAGTTATATGTTAATTTTTGTGTGTACAAATGTTAATAATATAAATAAATAAATAATAGATATATATTTTACCAGATACGTTAAAGTTAACTATTATATGTTTTAATTACATTCGCAGGTATAAAAATAGGCTTTAGAATTAGAATATTCTATATTCATTAAATATAATTATAACTTTTGGTTTTTATGTTTGTTTCTTAAAATACGTGGAGTTCTCACCTAAAAACGCAATGACATTAAATTATAACCTGTATTTCTTAAATATCGTATAATATATGTAGTATATATTATATTGGTAGTATTTATTTGTATGCCTATTGCAATAGTAATATCAGTTCATCTCTCATAACTCAAATTCTATAGTAATTAAATTATGGTATTTTTGATAGATTTTTCATCCGGGATTTTTCATAGTTTCGTAAGAATGCCTTTTGAGTGGTTTTTTTGATGTAATATGGCAACAATTTTTGTAGTAGTTCGGATAATGCATCTAATAGTGTGTGATGTTTAGGTGGAGTTTTGGTTGCATTCTTCTTACCAGCTGACCGCCGAGACAAGCGATGACAGCTGATCATAAGGACCTTATAATCATTATTATCTTTTAAAGCAATATTATTATTTTTTATTTAGAATAATAACTAGTGAATGTAATACACATAGTAAATAACGTAAATCTATCTCACCAGCAACGTTGTCCAACTTAATTAATTCAAAAATTAGTAAGTATTGGTTTTATATCATAACGACATTTGTTTAATTTTGTTTGTTTAAGTATATTAGTTTAGATTAGAGACAGAATTTGTAAAATAATTCCAATTTGTTGTTAACACATTAAGGACCGCTCACGAGTTTTCTCGTGTTTCGCGTCTCATCTGTTACGGACCGCTCACGAGTTTTCTCGTGTTTCACGTTCCGTCTGTTACGGATGGACTTACTTTCATACATTGTATCCTACTATCTCCAAGTCTGGTGACCAGACAATCCCATTGGTGGAATCCGAACAGATGAAGCTACGAAAAACTGTATAAATGCACAAACGCAAAATTTCTTTGCGGTCCTTAATGTGTTAATATGCAACGATAGTCATGTGTAAAAAATACCTACTCAGTGTTAAGTATAATCATAGAATATATGTTGGAATAGGTAAATAAGATATTTTAACATTAACAAATTATCTATACTAATATTAAGTAACATGCTATTTAAAATAAAACTGGCTGTATCGCCTCTGTGTAGGGCCTGTGGGGTAGCACACTGAACAAATGGAACACATCCTATGTAACTGTGATGCTCTTGTCATGAAAAGAGTGGGTCTCTTTGGACTGGGTTATCCCAGTCCTGAAGATATAAGGCTGTTGACTCCGGGTATACTTAGAAACTACATCTTGGAGGTATTCCAGGACAGCAGACATTAGGATTAGGGAAGCACAAAAGATCCCATTGGGTCGACGTGCTCCGGGAATAACCCTGGCCCTACATCAAGATTATCTTATCTTCCTCCTAGATACTTATATTACAAAGCTGAACTTATGAACTGAACTGGCTATACAAAAATTTAAAGACTTTATCAAAAAATTTAATGAAAAACGCTACTACAAAGTTCAGGAATATTTAGGCGATAAGAATGCATGGACTATTTACAAATGCAATTTAAATAAACTTTAGCTGTAATCAAACTGAATTGAAACTTAATCAAACCAGAAATGGCAATACGTATCGATGTATAAAATATTGCATTGTAAAACAAAAAATATGTTTGTAATACTAATACATAATGACATAGGTAACTTGTAAATGTCATTATAAATACTAAAGGCTGAGAGTTTCTTGCGCCGCTTCTGCTCTGCAGCTACTAATTCGTCGAAGCGGTGGTAGGGTAAATTGGGAATATGCATTTTGGTGTTAGTTTTAATTTTAAAATAATTTATTTAATACATAATTAAATTCTATAACTGGGACAATTTGCAAATACCCGAATAATAATCACTTTAAGTTATCACTATTACCTTTAATTATATTTATTTATTTTTCGGATACGTATTCCCTGTTATAACAATTTAAAAGAATTTAGTAAATGAGTCTATTTAAATAAAGATATTTTGACTTTGACTTTATTTCAGATTGGAAGAGAAAAAAATCTTCCATTAATCGGTTTTTGTATAACATTTGTGAGAGACTGAATTCCACTCGGGCGCAGCCGCGTGCTGCAGCTAGTTGAATTATAAAATGTGCTTAGAATTTTATCATGTACCAATTTAAATTTAAAGTTTTACTCTTTTATTTATTTTAATTTCCATTTTCAACAATATAATGGTTCTTTAATACTTTATTGTAGGTCATATCTGTGTCCTTATGTGTCCTAGATATGGTAATTGTGAAATATTACGAATTAATAATGTATTATTACAGAAGAAATATAATTTTTCAAATTAATCACTCTTTCCTATACACTAACTTCATTCTCTTTAACATACTTATTGTTTGTATTGTATAATACAGCAGGTACTAATGTAAATGTTCCTTTATTCAATAAATAGGAAAATATACATATAGAGTTGCTAAGATAACAAAATGACGGTAATGTCTTTATAATTATGTATATGGACTATTAAATATAGGAAAGAAGCTCATATATAACAGTTTAAATCGTTTAAACTTAACTTATCAAGTATATTAAATTGCTATAACCTTCGTCAGTGAGATATCAAATTAAAAGAACATATTGTTCAACTTTTATTCGTTACATTCCAAACAAAAATTTAAGAGAATTTATGTTTTAGTTAACGAGTCCACTCGATAATCCTTTTTAATTTACTCTTTTATATTCAAATTAGTTGCATAGTTACGCAAATGAAAGAGTACGGAAATCTAACTATATAGGTGGGTACTGATTTTACATAATACTCGTATGTAGCTCCTTTGTTTTAGGTTTCAATGTATATTCTCAACTCATTGCTGTTTCTCCTCCGCTTACAAGAATTTAATTCCAATTTATATTACTACAATTAAACATTACATTAGACGTAGTTAGATAAGTTAGAGTAAACGTTGCGAAACTATTCTTAAATCTTATGTAAGCATACACTAGGGAGATAATGGATACGCAAACGTTTTATATATTTATCTACGAATTTGTCTCTTTTAAGAAATTCTGCAAAGTCATCGTTAATATTCGCTTGATTGAAGGAGGACTTATGTAGTGTAATAGTATTCTAATATCAATGTGTCAAGTATATAATATACATATACAATGTAAATATAAGCAATTGATTTTCAATTGTGCGTAAGCGTAGCAAGCTGGTAATAAATAGATAGAGAAATAGATGAAGTCTTTATTTTCATTTCTACGTCACACACAATCCATCCAGACAGTACATAGGTTAAAAGACACACATTTTATAATAAAGGTATCAAAGATCTTTGTGTGCGCTGCAGCAGTGCAAAAGGGTCGCAACTCAGTGACTAATTTAAGGAAGAGGACAAGGGTAATGGAAGAGACGGCAATATTAATTTAAATTTTGTCAAAAAAGATATATACGAAACAGCCACTAAGTTTGAGCCACTAAAAGCGGGTAGTAAACACAAAACTTCCGTCAAGGAGAGTAGAGTAATAGAGGAGTTTTGGAGGGTATTCCTAGTTCCACTGATGAGACATTAAGCAAGTACTACACACTCCTCCGGGGTTAGAGGATAGGTTTGTAAATTATTTCTGCTCAACAAAATAAAAAGGTTACAATTGACACAAATTTGTCCCTGGTATTATTGTTCGCACGAACAATAACAAGTTTTAACCAAAGCTAAAACCCGTCTTTAAAACACTTCAAAGCAAAAATTTCAATGTAAGAAGTTATTCTAAACTTCACTATGAATGGCAAAACTTAGCACTAACTCCAAAAATTAAATTTAAATTGGATAACTTCTTAGATTTAATTATTTTTGCCTATTTAGTGTGTTGAAGTCGGTTTTTACTATTTGTTAATACTTTTTTTTTTACAATTTTGAGTGGTAAATCTCTAAGGTCAAAGGTGGGTGACCTTGGAGTGGTTTCAACTCTGTCATCAGAACTGGACTTTGATAATAATGGATTGATAATAAACTAAATACCGACAGAATTTAGAAATCTGTCTGCTTATGACAAAATTTCGAGATAACAATCAAATTATATTAATAATATAAAGCATACAACCCAATTGAGAAAATCCGCTTTTTTGAAGTCGGTATAAATAGAAACAATATAGAATAATCTGGAACAATACAGAATAATTAACTTCTAAATGAAACCAAAGAGGTTGGGAAGATATCAACGTCATTAGCAACATCATTATATGCATTCTTGATCAGGTTTAGTGGCGAATTTATGTCACTCCTAAACAAAACCTTCGTTAACTTTTTATCAAATGGATGAACAAATATAGTAAGTGTCTTCTGGGCATTGATAAATGTATTATGAGCAATTAATAAGGTGAACTTATGTCACCACCACCAGATTATGTAATAACAACCTTTTCTCAAGAGAATGGAATCCAAAATCCTTTACACGAATGCAATTTTCAGCACAGTAGTGTCATAATAGCTCTTTATATGACAAAAACTTAAATTTTTCTAGTCTCATTGTATGAATCTTGTATGAATCTGTATTATGATAAGATAAGATAACAAATGTTTAATTAATAATAATTTAGTTGTGCTAAGATTAAAAAGTAATAACAAAGAGTGGCGTTAACTTATGAATTAGTTAATTTATAGTTATGCGGTTTGAACATATGTATGAACTAATTTTCTGAAACTTAGGTGCTGTGACTGCAAATATGTCTTTATTAATGAAGTGAAGTTTAAGAAGTTTATATATATATAGCGACGCACATCAGTGTCTGATTCTAAAACCCGCATCATATGCGAAACGTTATAACCGTATATTACGGCAATTATCAAATTTATCAATATTAAGACTGATTTAAATTTAATTGCTTTACAGGTTAAAACAAAAATTTGTAATGACTAATTACGCTTGTGGAATTTGATACGCGTTGACTCTACTTACGCTCGTTCATTTGATGAAATCTTATATAAATGCGTAAGTTTGCATGAATATCTGTTACATCATCACGACAGTACGGCTTAATAGACCTGGATGATAGACACAGGGATAGATTATATTCTGGAATAGTTCATACGCTACTTTTCATCCTGCAAAAACGTCGTTCCTGTGGGATGCCGGCAACTGATTGTCACGTCGACTAGGTAGAGGCAAAAGCAAGTTACCCATTTTTAAAAATGTTAACGAGATAGCTCCTTATGAATAAAATGCTTATATAGGAATACCAACAGACGAGGATGTGTGTGTAGGGCAGTTCCACTTTGATAAGACACTGGGTGAGCTCTACACACGTCCGTCATTTTGCCGGGGCGAGTAGGTCCGAACTAGTTTTTCTCTAAAAAAGGGCAGTTAGTCAGTTATGATGACTGAGTGAGAATGCCTTATCTTGTATTGAGATATACATGGTTGTGTATTTAAATGTTTATTAAATATTTACTAAAAATAATTTTTGTATTAAGTATTGTTATAGCTCAAATATTAAACGCACAAGAGATACGTCTATTTTCCACGTAACAGCTTCACGAACTAACCAAATGTATTTAATGAATATCGTGCGTGCGTGATTCGGAATCTTATGCAAACGAGAAAGGTGCAGCAAATTAACTCATATTCATGTATTTTACTTAAAAAATTAACGTAATATTATTTTATTTAAACTTATCATTTACAAAGTTTTAAATTTATATATATATACTATAATAGAAACAATTTTTATCAAGTCTGATATTCCGGACTTTTTGGACAGAAAATAGTATTGTTTTTTTCTGTTTATTTTCCTAAAGTTACATGTAAAGCATCGAGTATTGTATTCTATTCATTTGACAGAGTAGCACTTTCGCCTGGCGTACATATGTCTTACTTACACAAACACACAAAACATTTAAATGCACACACACACACCCAGACGTGCACCTATGTTGTTGTTATATATTGTTTATTACTGTTTTATATTATAGACTTTAAACTGTTGATTTATTGTTGAATAATAAAAAACAAAATTACTATAGTTCTCAGGTTCGAATCCTGGTTGTTGTAAAAATTTTACATGATTTATGACTACAAATTTGTAATCGTTGAATTCATTACCAAAGCTAAGTTTGGATTACGTACTTCTATGCTCCTCGAAATTGAGTAGTTTCAAGTAGTCTTAACTGTAATTATTTCTTAAATTACATACCTTACTAAAAATATAAACTTAACGAGATAAACAACTCAATCAAATTCCAAAAACATTCTCACACTCGCTCTTCGTCGAAGTATAAAGCGTATTTGTAGATCTGGCCCGACCTTAACAGTGAAGCTCTTCAGATAACAAAATAAGATTTTATATAACGAATGAGAAATGTAACAACGTCACAGTTAAATGTGATACCAATGGAAGCGGAAAGTGCTATCGTGATGTGATCAAGTGACGATCAACAGACGAGGTTAAGTGTTTAATTGAAAACCAGTGCTTTAAACGTATGCAAATATGTCGAAAGCCGAGAAGTTGCCGTTTGAGGAAGCCATGAACTTGACAGGTTCGTTTTTAATGATATAACGTCAATTTGTTATAGCTACTGTCCAATTTTATTAATAATTCAGCCAAATATTTAATTACTTGCTTATATGCGTGAAATAAATACTTAAGAAATAGAGTTACCATATCATTACAGTTACTTATAAACTAATTACTTAAACTGTACATAGATCACTTCTGAACAATGTTTTCTTTCTCTTTCTCTTTGTTGAGCATATAGGAAACCATGTGCCCAACACTGACCTGTATATAGACCGTTTATGATGGGAAAAAGATAACTCTTGCTTAACCGTATTTAAGATAAAATAAGCTTTATAAGAGTTTATTAGTAAGGTTATAATAGTTTATTGAAATTAACACACTCCACGCACACGACACGGCTCCCGTGTTCACCGTATAATGAAGGGTTTACTAACTTACAAAATATAGGTAGTGCTGTTGGGAATGTTCTTAAATAGATTATAATTTGATGTTTATGAATACACAGGGAGTCACAGTCGGCACTTCAATGTTGCGAAATAGTTAATGTTTTATTGGAAAAAAATATTTAATAAACAGTGGCAAATATGGGCATTTTTATTGGGCATTGAATGTGTTAATAGGTAAGGATATTAGGTAGGTTTGACAGATTCCAATTATACATTAATCAAAATATTTGTGTTAAGATAATAGTTTTATTAAGGTTAGAGTTTCTGGAAATTGAATCATCTAGCATTAATTGGGACGGACAAACGACGAGAAGGATTTTGATAAACACAAACTTTATTGCCCCAAAGAATATAAGTAAATAAATATACTTATATCTTAACAGTAATCCCTTAACAATCTGTTTATCAATTCTGAAAGATCGCACGAACATAACTAACGTATAAACATCTTTATACGCAAAGCCGTTTGCAATAAATGAAATGCGAATAGACAGGAGCGATTATGTACTTCATTATTCATTAGCAAGCTATATACCTCCAACAGCTGGGCATAGGTTTTTTTACATAAGAAGTATTTATTATGTTAAAAAACCTATGCGAGGATGCTAGATGAGGAAACCTATGCTAGATGAGGAGGCAGGGCTATAGCACCTTGCTGTTTCCCCAATTTATGGACCAAGCGCGGCTTGCAAGCAAGTTAATACATTTGGATTGACTCTTCCGCGGACTAACCATGGAAAAAGTTTGTTTTTATAATAGAAAAGATAGAACTACTATGCCAGCCACCTCCTCCATGCACCTTATATAATCATGTACAAATAATTTTTGATTTTTTCGCTGTGTTTGGTAGCTTAGATGTCTTATAAAAGAACAATGTATGAGTATAAAAATAAAATAATGCTTATTCAACATCTTCACTTGAGTAATGTCAGGGAACCAGGAGGAAGTGGTAACTAAAGGTGTTGCCATCACAATTGTACAATATTCCTTCATGGGAATAGTTTTAGTGTTAACATTACAATAATAAATATTAGCTTTATTTATTATTAAATTTTCACAAAAAAAATTTATATGTTTCATGAACAGTATGATTTATTTTGACTGCTTAAATATATGATGTTTTCATGCGATGTAGCAAAAAGAAAAAAAAATATTTCAAACGTCACAAGATGACGTGCCAATAAAAGATAAACTATGTTTATTAATATATTAATAATTTCGTCATAATTATCAAATGAATAACATAATTTATCAATATAATTTAGCAATATTATAGTTATGTATGACCTCAGAAGTATACTCTATCGAATAACAAAAGAATATTGAAAATTGGTCCACAATCGACAGAGAAACAGTGAACATAGATACAAAAAAAAAGCTTCGTCCTTTTTAGAAGTCGGTAAAATGTTTCCTATTATGTTTCCTACAACCAATCAAATTACCCACATTTGTACGTACTAAAATATGACATAATTCAAATTCGAACTATTTATTGCGTACCATATAAACTTCTTGAGGTTACATAATTGATCATTATGGAGCCTGCTGGGAACAGCAGAATATTTTAGATAACACAATTAAAGATTGTAATCTTTAAATAACATCACCATGCCCCTCACACATCCATTTATTCATTGTATAAAATCGAAACGCTTGTTTGACTAAGAAGGCGATGATAGAAAGAAGTAAATCATTTATTTTATGCTAGGGTTCGGCAAGTACAACCTCCTTACCTTCATGTTATGCGGCAGCATCATCACGGGTATGGCCTTCGAAATTTTCTCTGTGGCCTACCTGGTACCGGGCAGTGCCTGCGAGCTGCTCACCAGCAGCAGTCAGCAGGGTCTGATGGCTGCTGTACCACTCATTGGTAAGAATTAAAAGGAGACGTCGTTAATTTGGTTGATATATTGGGATACAACAAGCTAGATATCACTAATTCATCAAAAAGTGAATTGATGCATTCGATCTAGAAATGATTTTAAGATATTGCTGGTATTTATAGTGTCTAGAAAGTTTTTGATATAAGTCTATGCTTATTTAGACACAAAGAGCTGCTACTTTAGGTGTTTCGTGTAAAATTCCAATTTAACTAAGATTTAATAAAACACAAATCGCCTGTGAGAATGTGCCACAGTTATACGGAATCATAATGTCTATTCTAACACAATTAAGGCCTGGCTGCAATAGTCTGAAATCGAATCAAAAATAAAAAAAATTTATATTTGCTACTTGAAAATTTTCAAATTTCAAAATTTTGTAGTTGAGAGGTATGGCTGAAATATATATAGTGGTGAGGGTTCTTGTAGGAAACAATGCTCTTACTTACATACGAATTAAAGATCCAAATTAAATATCAAGATTTTGATGACTAATTCTAAGAAGTAAAATTTTTCTTTAGATAGCTATAGGTGATTTTAAATTGTCCTACCAGGTATAATTGCCACATCACATTTCTGGGGCTATTTAGCTGATACTCGAGGCAGACGGAAAGTGCTGTGTTTTTCAATGACCCTAAGTTTTGTGACTGGCGCTCTGGCTAGTCTGTCACCTGATTGGATCACATTTAGTATACTCAAGTTTCTATCGTCGAGCGCGTGAGTATTTTCTTCGTGATCATCGATTTTTTTTCTGTCGAACAAAAGGTCAATATGATTTGATTATCTAGAGTTTCGGGTGGATTCGCGTTATCCCTGACGTTGCTCAGCGAATGTACTCCGGAAGCGAAACGTTCTACGCTCATCGTGCTTACCTCTTCTGTGTTCCTCTGCTGCAATGGTCTTATGGCTAGTGAGTATAATATCAAATCATTACTTTTTGAAAATGAACGTTGAATTGATTGTGGTACTGAGTGAGCGGCGGGTATCTTTAACCTTAGTGAATTAAGGTTCAAAAACTTTTTTGTTTACAGTCATCTCCATTCCGGTCCTTCCTCTGACGTTCTCATATTACGTGCCCTTCCTGAATATTCAGTTTAACTCCTGGCGCGTGCTGGACCTAATCTTCAGTTTTCCTTGCGCCATCAGCGCCTTTGGATTGCTGTTTTCTTATGAGAGCCCAAAATATCTCCTCAGTGTTGGCGAAGAAGAAGAAGCTCTTAAAGTTTTGAGGGGAATTTATGTTCTTAATACAAACAAAAGCGGTGACCAATATCCCGTGAGTGTATTTATTACGTTTATATCTTCTTAACATAATATCGATTGCAGGCATGTCGGATACAAGGCTGTCATTCTACAAATATTGGCATAACAATGACACTGTTTTTACGCAAACAAACTATTTCTTGGTATTCAAAAAAGTTTGGTCAAGAGTCTCTTGTAAACTAGTGGAATTAAAAACAACAACTTCTAAGTAGTTTTGTTCAATTTCCACTTGTCGCATGCTTACTTTCAGCTCATTTAGTAAAAAATGTAGCTCAGTGCATGATAACTGCTAAGTAAAATGTTACTCCTCAATGGAACGCGTTCATATGAATCGATGCTGATTAAATGTAGTAGAAAACTTTACTTTTGCGCATCATTATCAACGCTCTGGCTAGCATTATCAACGTCTCACTGCTGGGCACATGTCTTCCTACATGGAGACACACATGAGGAGTTTGACCCATATCACCACCACCCTGGTCCAATACGGCTTGGTGGGTGATAGCGGCTGCTGTAACAACCAGGAACAAAGGGTTAACGTGTCTGTCTAAGCACGGAGTAGCTCCAGTTAATAAACATTGATTGAGCCATCCAGATAACAACATAACAAAGTGCAATTACTGCTTCTAATTTTGAGGATATAGAATATCTTCAATCCACTTTATTAGACTATTAAGTATATATAAAATACTTTTAATCCAGCACAGGATTTATCAAACTATTGCGTGAAGAACTCATATGAAACAATCACGTTTGCAGGTTAAATCTGTAAGACTGGATGAATTGAATTCAGCACAAACATCTACAGGTTTCTTTTCTTCGGTCATGAATCAAACCACGCCACTGTTCAAGCCGCCATTGTTAAGGAACACAATTTTGATCTCTATTATATTCGTGATAGTGTACATTACGTAAGTGTTCTAAATTTTAACAATCCTTTATATATTTATAATGTTTACAATTAAAGTACAACATACAGCATTGAGCGTGGAAAGAAAGAGTACTGCCAATTTGACAGAGGTATACTTTGTGTTTTATTTCAGGATTCATCCCTTCATAGTATGGCTGCCTTTTATGGCAGATGGGTTCATGAGTTCAGTTCAGAGAGGAGAAGAAAATTTGACTTTCTGCCAGAGAATGCGAGCATCGCAGAATACTTCTATAGATCAGGTATCTCATAGCAAACCAAGAATTTATTGACATATTAAAATACGTAAAGGTAGATACCAGTATTTGGTTTTGTCGCATAATGTAACTTGTTTAATCATAGTAAATACAGCGGGGAACGATGGAAGGTGGACTTTTCAATGTTATCATTGTTTCAAAGCAAATTAATCACATCTTTAAAGTCCACAATTAAATTTTTATACTACTTATGTTCAACTTCATGTAGGTTTTATCTTCTTAGATTCATTGACTGTATTTATTTAACCAATCCCACTATATATATAACTTATCAATATAAAACAACAGTACTTAATATAATTGATCATTAAACGAACCGTTTTTTTGTCGAGAGATCGAATGCATTTACGCATCATCCCTACAGTACGGTACCAACTGTAGGGTTACGTGGGACTCGGGGTAGAGGCGTTCCCTCACTACTCACTAAATAATTTAACGTAGAGCGTTACTACAACTGAATATATAATAATATTATATTATTTCTAGTTACTAATCTCGAGGACAAGGCGCGAAGTAGAATACAAAGCATTGCAATTGTTTGATGATTTCAATGTTTACCTTCTTGTCATAAATGAGAAGCTTAAGTAAATATAAATCATTAGCATTGTGCTATAGTTTGTTACAATAGGACCTATTTAAATTAATACTCATTATTTGATTTGGCACTGAAGCAGTAGTCAGAAGGCCACTTTGTCACATGATTATTAATTATGCCGTAGGAACGTAAAATCACTATGATCTTCTCTTCTACGATATTCTTTATTGTTGGATAAATATTAATGCAACGTTGTAGATCAGGCTTACATAGTTGTACACCATTACTGTACCAAATTAATCTTTTACAAAACATGAACGTTTATGATCAGGCGTTGCGTGAACCTCACACACGCTTGCGGTTAATCCAGTGGTGGGCAGGTCCGTAAATATATTTCACAACGGTGGGTTGATATGGGCTAAAATTAGATAATGCCACGGTAGCTCTAAAGTCCAGTCATTTAACTCAAATAGTAACGGGAATAGGCTTCATGTGAAAGTCAAAGTTATTACCGCGTGATAAGGTTAATGGTCCCTGAAAACTTGAGCGATCTAGATACTAAACGACAGCCCAGAAACCCCCTCAGATCATGACACTTGTCTAGATTTATCAAGGGTCTTGGCTCCTTGTTATCTCAGTTACGTTTTAAAGGCTATGCAACCATCGTTAAGGCGAATTGATAATGTAACTAATTTTGTAAATGGCGTGAATTTTTATTGCAAATTGATTGCTTGATGTAACACAAAGTACTCTCTTATATTTTCAGTTGGAGAACAATTGCGCTTTAAACGAGTTTGCTTTGACTATGGTGTTTGGAGTTGGCGTTTTATTGGCTTTTATCAACACCATCGTCACCAGCATCATCAATATCTTCGGCAGGAAGCGGCTCTTTATTAGTATTCAGGTATTACATAGTGATTATTTGAATAGTGACGAGTTTGTTGTCTTTAGGCACATGATTTTTGGAGAAACATTAATTTTGAAGATGATTGAGTTTGAATCACTAATAAATTGTATGCGGAAAAAAGGGTTTATTAACTGATTTTGTTGCTCTCCAGCTTATAGCAGGTCTCGCTGCTCTGTGCGTCAACCTAAGCAGTATCTGGCAGCTGTCTGCCTTCCTCGTGATTACTTTGATCTCTGGCGTCCTCAACTTCGGATTGCTGACCAGCTTCAGTGTCGATATCTTCCCCACTTATGTCAAGTAAGTTACATTTATCAATAAGTCTGGTCGTCGTACTTACTACTAAATCTAAGTTAGCAGAAGCTTCTTTTTTCTGTAATATCATTTAAAGGTGTTGACATCAAAAAAATTGATGTCAACACCTTTAAAAGGAGAACTTCTTAAATGTGAGCATTAAACTTATTTATTTATATTTCAGTAAACCTACAAAAAAAATCATTTTTTTTCTTTTTATCAAGCCAATTACAGGTTCACACATATAGCACTCAAATAAAGTTATCACTATTACCATAGCTTGTTTTAGGTCACTATCGTGAGAAGTTTTGTAACGAAAAAAGGAAAGAATATTATTTTACAAACTTGAAGTCTTTCTTTTGAGCTCGCTGAGATTATTTCTATCTCATAAATTATATTAGATTCCTTTTTAGTGCCTGTATAGAACAAAATATCTTAATGTTTCTAGAGCGATGGCAGTGTGCCTGACTCTTATGATGGGCCGTGGTAGCGCAGTCTTTGGTGTCAACGCAATGAAAATTATGCTCGACGAAAATTGTGAAGCCAACTTCTATGTTTTCGGAAGTCTTGCTTTACGTAAGTATTATCAGAATAATTGTAACTTGTTAAGCTCTCTTTTTTGTAATGGTACGTTATCACTAGATTAAATCACAATATTATTAGCTTTTCTTTTTCATTGTTAAAAATTCCCATTTGAACAGGACCTAATTCACTTCCTTGAGGTACGCCAATGATGTCTTTAATTAAGAACTGTAGAAATTATTTTTCTTTTGCATAGTTGATCTCAACAATATTCCAGAAGTTTCAAATGAAATACCATTTTTAGGAATCGATGTAATTATGATTGATTTTTAATTAATAACTGATTTCATTTGGACTAAATTATTTCATTTTAATTGTTTAATGGTGGTAACTTACGTTTGAATTTCAAGATCTTTATATACTTGGAATGTTATAATAGATAGAAGCCCTGATAGCCCTTCTCTGTCCAACGCATTGTTACAAAGAAGGAGATAATTTACTTAGAATTGTCATATCTTAGGGTTGTCATTTAAATAACCATTATCATTTGTTTTCTAGTTGGAGGTGTCATCGGTTTCTTGCTGCCAAATGAAGCGCAACCTCCTCCAGCAGTCTTATCTGAAACTTGAGTCTTTTTAATGAAGATGATAATGTACACAACTATTTATTCGTTTATCTTAATTTATTACCATTATAGGTAAAAGTGGTTTTGAGTCCAAGGAGTATTTAATTAAAGAGAGTCTGACAATTTGTGGAAAATTCTGGAATAATATTTATTATTGTAATTAACACTTTTCTCGTGGTGCTGTGAACAGTTTAATTCGTCTAAATTTTTTTAGGTACTAATATAACATAACGCACTCTCTTCGATACCTGCATAAGCGATGCATGTTTAAGAGTATATTTCTATTGATGTGTTTTGGAATTAAAAAGATAATTCTTAATATTATCGATGACTGAGACATTTCCTTATTAAGTTGGAGTTGATACTTTCTTTTTGAACTATTTGAAAAGTTAGTATTGACTAAATCGAATCTTGGGGGGACGTTACAAATGCTATACGAAATGTAAAATAAACAGTCAACCCATTTTATATCATACTTGTTTGTTATACACGAAGAAGAAATTAAATAATGGGTTGAATTGGAAACTGTTTCTGAATCAATAAAATGTATATTGTTATTTAGTAGTTAATTGTGAATTATCTGTGATTTTTCTACTTAAAAACAGGTAGAAGCCGGTTCTTGCGTTGAGATTTGAAACTAAGCAAATCTCGGATTATACTTTATGTGGCATTTTGTATCATATTTATTAATTTAATATAGATTGAAATGTGCTTAACTTCGAATACTTTATTAAAAACCTGCCGAAAGTGTACTAATTTGTGTAGTCAATTAAAAAGTCTAGTAGTTGTGCTAAATTTCGTTTTATTCTCAATCCCTTCATACTTTAAGTTTCCTAACTAGAAATTTAAAGTTATACAGATTGTGACTAATGTTAAGACACAGAAAAATTTATAAAGAACATTGTAAAAGACAGTTTTACTAAAGCTATTGTTTTAAATACAACGCATATATTACTTTACATACACATCTGGCTTTAAAACATGCAAATAAAAATATTTTTTATAATAACAATGTAGTCAATATTATTTGTTGGACTGCTCCTTATTCAGGTTAACTAGTCTACAATGGAAATACTTGAAGTATGTAATATTTTCATACAAAGCCTTTTAAAAAGGATTTATGTGTGTGTTCTGTTATATTTATTTTACTGTCTATTTATTAATCTTAAGCATTGTAAGCGCGTATTCCACTAACAATTGTAATGGGACTGGTATGAATATATAACGACATTCAGGGATTAATACCTCTCATTTAGTAACGTCATTTAACTGAATAAATAAATATTTATGTTACTCTCGCAACACATTACATTGTAATTTCATTGGCTAAGAAACAAAAAGTCAAAGTAGTTATTGAGTACGAGAATCCTAAATATATTTTCAACTACCCTCCATTACCTTAATAAGTGAAATAATAAATATCTAAAGTCTTTTTGCAGTACCGGGACAGACTGATACGTGTTTATAAGATAATGTTCAATTTCTTTGCAAAATTCATTAAATTTTTTAGATATTACAAATAGTTTTAATATAATAAATGAACAAAATGAATAGTTTTAAAGAAGTATTGAAATTTTATCTATTAGTCTTAATTATGTGCCCCGTTCTTATGTTATGTGAAGCACATGGGATAAATGAAGGCTGGACCGCTGATAAAGAAGGTAAGGTTAGAAGTAAAAAGGTCTATTATAAGGTTCAGGAATATTTAGATGATAAGAACTCGTGACCTAATTGAATTTTTATTTATTGTCAGTTAATTACTTTATTGAGTGTCATATGCACTGTTAATTCTAATTAATATACTGTTAATGTTAATTCTATCTACTTATTATGCGTTTTTTGTGATGTTAAAAATAAGAATTATTTTATCTGTTTTTACATTAACCAGTTTTATTATTGACTATGGATTTTAGCATTTTTCAAAAAATTCTCAATGATGTGTAAAGGGAGGGAGATTTCTTGCTGAGTTGCTTGTCTGTTCTTTTCAGGACAAAAACCCTGGTAGATTTACGAGCAGATGGCTAGGATTGACGTTCAATAATTATATAGAAGTACCAAATTCGAGTAAAATATTTTGGCTTTGACTTTGAAAAAAGTACCAGGTTTCTTTGCTATGCGCACAGGCAAAACTGTTAGACCGGACGACGGGTCCGATTCTTCGCATGTGGGCAAAGTAAGCCCCCTAAACAGAATAAAACCTTGCAATATAATAAATCCTCAAGATAAAACGAAAGTTTTCGTGTTCGTTAATTGTATAAATAGTCACGCGATAATTACAAATCCTTGAAACGTCGACATCGGACAAGTCTGTGTTGTCTATGGTAGGTAATTATAGAAATAAATTAATTTGAATAAAATGATTTTATAAAATACGGTATTGCTAACTAAGTGTTGTTGTGCCTAAATTTATTCTACGTTGAAAAATGCCGTTTAAAATAAAGTCAAAAGTGTAGGGATCGTCTAAGGGTCAACTAACTTGACTTTCCTTAAAGTCATTCTATCCCTTCTTAATGAATTAGCTTGAAAGAGATGCAAATTACTTTAATTTAATTTAATCCGTGTACAGTAAAAACTAAGAGAGGAGCTGTATACTTGTCAGTTCTTGTTCCCGCTGTAAGAAACCAACTAATAAATAAGACAGGGAATAGAATACTTCTATAGAACTATTTTCGATCCTAATACTAGAACATAATTATTGAGCGGTTACGTAATTAGAGGCCCGGCTTCCCGTCTCCATTACCAGATAAATTCCTAATTTATATCTTTGTATTAGGCAAGTCGGTTGATTGTTCGAAACAGGACATTCATATTATAAAGAGGAAGTAAAGATTTTTAACATAAGTCAATTATAATCGTTACGATTCACGTGGCTCCATCTCTAAGTTACATTAAGTAGGTCCATAAGCACTAACACTGGGAACATACTTACATACATTGAAGTTATATATTTAATTATGTTATTGTTTACAATTTACTAATTAAATAAGAATATTCTCAAACCAATATAAAGTACCTAAGCATCGACAAACTATAAAATGAAGATAGAATTAAATTATTTTTATTACTTACTTTGGGTAATGTTATCGTTATTATACCTATTGTCATAATCAAATCAAATTTATTTGTCTTAAACAGGATGAATACAGGTGGTATTATGTGGCTTAACCAATATACCAAATTTATAATAAAGTCAGTAGCATTTAAGTTTAAAAAAAATGTCAAAGTAATAATAATAGTAAATAAAGAAATACTTGGTAAATTGTCAAAGTAAAAATAAAAAATATATAAAACTAAATAATAAAAATAAAAATAAATACTAAAGTTTATGTAACATTGGCACATTAAAACTAGATTAAAATAATATATTTCATATACCTATATTACAATTTCATATTTATAATTAAAATAAATTTTAATTTTAAATTTATTTCAATTATTATTATTTTTTAATTTAAATTAAGATTGTCAATAAGAAAAACAATATCAATAATTTTATTGTACTAGTGTAATGTTACGGTTCGATTTCATTAAACAATCTTCCGAGTAACCCTTACAGCAATTATATCCCTAATAATCTCGTGTATAATATTTTTAATCAACGGCAACTTAAAAATAATTCTTGTGTAGTTCTTACTAAATATATCTTGGATTACAAATTATAAATGAAGTTATTTTTTAATATGTTTTCTTTTTGTAAGTTTTGTCTGATGCAAATAAAAGTGACACCTATCTCATATTTTATAAATTACAAACTAAAAAGTACATAACACAGCATTTAGAATTTCTTGTGCTCTAACTATTAAGTTTGTGTCAGAACAGTACGAGAATACTACTCGTATATTAAGAATTAGAATACTTTTTGTTACAATAGAACCACTATTAGTGTCTTTATTAATGATAGGACGCCTGTCGTAATTTTCTTAATCATTTTCCTACACAGACATTTTGCTAGTAAATATGCATTATCGATTTAATTCTTTCAGGGCACGTGCACGTACCGGAGCGTCCTTGTGACGTCTGTCCACGCCATGGAAAGTGTGTCCCGAAGATCCAATGTCCTGCTCACGTTAGGCCTGGTTCCTACAACCCCCTCTGTCATCTGGATAAGTCTGATCAAGTAGGGGTTTGCTGCTTCACCCGTAGCCAACATGCAGGTAATTAATAAAAGACTTTAAAAAAGTATCAGTTGTTAGAAGTAGGAAGAAGAGGAGTCATATATCTTTGTGGAAACATCGAATGAGTAAAATAAATGTGAAATTGATCAAATCACGTCTCTACCAAGTTCTTAATGCAAACTGTAGAATTTACAACACATAATATATAATATTTCAGCCGAATCTGATCACAAGTTTCGATCTTCCACTTTGGTGAGTGCTGAACACGTGAAGCTGGCTCAGCATCTCTCCAAGAAGAAGCTCATGGATGTGTTGGCGAAGTCAGAGACACTGATTGCGTTTGCCATCCTTAACACCAGCTCTCCGAGTTTCGCACATCATATGGTATGATTTTCTGTTATATTTCTTTAAAAAGGACAATAAATCCTAGTGGTAAGCGGTTTCCGTAACTTGAAGATATTCATAACATGTGCAATTATTACTTTTACTACTCCCGAAAAATCAAGGTTAAAATTTTTGTTAGTTGTTTTGAGTAAAAGCTCTACAACCAAGCCGAGCAGAAAATGTCTGCTCCCACTGAAAATCGAAGTTCAGACCTCCAGATCTGAGGTCCAAAGACCACAGAGGCAGAGGTAATTTAGCGGTAAAGAAGACTATTAATTCTGCTCGCTTCCAGCAAAATGCTTTGTCAATTAGCCCTGGCGACCGAATTTGCTATAATTCTGTACCGTGAAGGTGCTACCTCGCTGATAGCTCCAATATCAACCAGTATGCTCTACTTCTTTCAAACTTTATCGGTTCCAACTATGTTCTTGGTCTATGGATGTGTCTCTTTTGACCAAGGTAACTTTATTCTCATCAAATATTAGGCATTTGCAACTCTTATTTATTTCTCTGGAAATTACCTCAGATCCACAGTTACCTTAGTTTCTAATAACGTAGCTGGTCTATCTGTAACATACGCAGTAGTCTACTTTGCAAAAAATGTTTGTAATCACTCATGATCTTCGTAAATACTAATAATAATGATAATCTGTTTGGCTTAGACAATGGCAACTGGAGACAAAAAAGCCGACGAGCTGGGTCGAGGTGGACTGCAAAATCTTTTCGCACTGAAGGTCTTGAAATCTCGGGAGGCTGTCTCTGATGAAGATCTAGCATTGGGCTTCACAGAGCATACGGACGGTAGGGTTGTGCTTATTATTGTACTAGCCTATTCTGGATCAAAAATACAATTGACAAACCGCTGCAAATTTTATTGTCGTACTTTAAGGACATCATTAAGTTAAATATGAATTATTATAGTTTTGGAAATTTTAATTTATAAGTAGATTCAGTATTAGCTTACTTTTATAGTTAAAGTGACAACGAAAAGGTAAAATGCCTAAGAATTGCTGCGAAATTGTGTCTTATTGAATGCCATCGTATAGTATAATAGTAATGCTTGTGGAACCCACTCAACGTCACGTGATTACTTTAGCAGCCAAAATATATTAGTGATTAAAATCACCTGGTAACAATTCACTTCTTTATACATGTTTCTTTTAATTCTTGTATTTTTTTTTCAAATTTTGACCAAACAGCACCATTCTGCCCACCGACACCAGCTTGTCCCAGCTCTCCACAAGCTTACAGAAATGCTCGCGGTGAATGCAATCATCTCACATTTCCCCACTGGGGGGCCGTGAACACTGGCTACTCGAGGCTTCTACCACCAGACTATAGTGACGGTAAATTAACCGAAAAACTTTTTTTGGGTGGGTTCATGGGTTCCTTCAAACAAGGCATGAAAAAGCAGTTTTTGGGCTGGCATGGTGAAGGTGGCTAAGGCAGTATGTCGCTTGCTGCACTAGCTATCTTCACATTTGGACTCCTCCTGCTTATCATTGGTGGTGTCGTGTGATTTTTTATATAAAAAAAATTATAATACTAATAAAATACAAATTATATTTCATAATGTTAATATTATACGCCCGAAAATGGCAATCTGTTGTATCTTAAGTACATGAAATTGTAAGATGTATTGTACACAGAATCGCAATAAAATTTAATCTTATCTAATGAAGCAACGTACTGTCCTAGCCACCAAGCCTCTTTTGCCAAAGGTATACCACGTATACAACATACCACAAAATATTAAGTTAAAGGTAAACATTGTTATACTGCAGGTGTTTGGGAATTAAGATCTTCAAAGGCTGGAGGGCCTCTACCCGGTGCGCGATATGTAAGCAGCAAGTTGGTGCTGGATTCCAGCATCCCCAGTCCCACACACAATTTAATGTTCATGCAGTTTGGACAGTTTATCTCCCATGATATCAGCAAAGCAACGATTTTTACTATCGGTTCGTATTCATTAAGATTTTGTTTTCATTTGATGAAAATATATAACATTCAATCCTAAATAAATATTATGTGACATAGGTAATGGTAGTGCCATATCCTGCTGCACCAATAACGGTGAGGAGTTCCTACCAAAGGATCTGCTTCATGAGGCATGCGCTCCCATAGCCAGTGGCCCTGAAGACACTTTCTACGGCCAGTTCCGGATGAAGTGCCACAACTTTGTAAGGGTACAGTTAGCACCAGCGGCTGACTGCTCGCTGGGATATGCTTCTCAGGTATTAATTTGTTATATATAAATACATATTAGAAAAAATCTTTGTGGAGTGCACCAAAGATATTAGAACTTGTAGCTTCAGAAAACACTTAATTATTTACAGAACTTACAATTTTATATACACATACACACACACATTAAAGACACCATTCACATGCGATGACTAACTTTTGTTTTGTTTAATTTATTGTTTGTTTAATTTATTTTGTGTTTATTTTTATTTTTATTATTTTTTGTTTTTTCTCTCTTCTTAGTTATTTTCTTGATAGGCAATTATTTCATAGTTAATTATCATTTATTTAAATATGTCTTGATATATTTTGAGCAGCTACCTTCTTGACTTCCTGATATTTTTAAAAAAAGTATAATGTGTTTCTTTAATTGGCTTATGTGTGGGTAATTGCATTATATTCTGTATATATAAAAAATGCTGTTGAAACAATGTTGAATTAAATAAATAAATAACTAACTAACTAGCTGTACCCGCGACGACGTTCGCGTGGATGTCGGAAAATAACATATCGTACGTAGTTAGGTAGGTAGGTTAGTATTTATTTGATGAAGGTTTTAATCAGGCTTATTATAAATATGATTACCAAAAAAAGGTTTACGCAGCGCACGCAACGAAAGCTGCGAAATGAACAAATATATTTTCCCGTTTTAGGCAACATTTCTTATTGATGCTGTGCTCTTATTTTTCTTAGCCTGATGATTTATAGCTTATAAACTTCCTCGACAAATCGGCTATCCAACACAAAAATAATTTTTAATTAGAATCAGCAGTTCCAGATAGTGAATCAAATTAACAAACTCTTCAGTTTTAAACAGTTCGTTTAGATAATATATATATTTTTTCCTATAGCAGTGGGAGAGTGGTTTTTGGACTATGACAAAAATAATATCCTATGGGATGTCATAACTTGTCCCAGTACGCCAAGAAATTCTTCCAGACTTAATATAGTCTTTTGAAAATACCATCATTCCATTTACAGATGAACGGAGTGACTCATTATATAGACCTGTCACAATTGTACGGGTATGATGATACAATGTCATTGCTGAGAGCGCCTGGTGGATTGCTAAATGTCTTTAATGATTACGGACGCGAACTGGCGCCCCTAACGAAGAAGGAGCAATGCCTTATGACGAAAAATGGGGCTCCCTGCTTTGAATCTGGTATAATTTTATCTCTTCGAACTTGAATCATTTGAATTCAACGCGACATGGTTGAAAAATGATTGTTTACATGTAAATTATTATTTGTCTCCATAAATGGGCTTTTACCTGCTTATATTTTCACTACATATTTCATAGACTGTGGAAAAATTTTTGTGTCGAAAAAATCATTTCATGTATTCATGCTTCTTATATATTTTCCGTTAATTAGAATCTATTACACAAGCTTTCTTACTGATGCTTACTTTAGCTTAGATAATATTTGTGTGTGTTACATTATTATTATAATAATTTATATTCATTTCTTGATCGGGCTGTAGTTGACAGTTACAACAAACTTATCATTATTATTCAGAACTTTTATTCAGTATTCGGAACTTTTATTGCGAAAATGATAACTGTCAAGTAAGACTGACTATATATAGTTTTTAATTTATAACGTATTGTATTGTAAAGCCTTTGAATACTGTAAATACTTCGATACTTATACTTGTGTTCAATATTCTTAGGTGACGGAAAAGCCAATCAGGTAATATCCCTAACGCTTATGCATACCATATGGACAAGGGAACATAATCGAATCGCCAGGTCACTGGCCAGACTCAATCCTGGCTGGGATGAAGATAGAATCTACTTGGAAGCCAGGAGAATCGTCCAGGCTGAGTTTCAGCATATAATTTATAGTGAATGGCTTCCGCTGCTGTTGGGTAGGTTTATATTAATATTTTATTTAACTAAGCGTTAAAGAGAATTTTTAAAGTCAAAGCTAATAATTTAAAATAAATGTTTCAGGCCCTAAGCTAGTACAATTGTTTGGTCTGATCCCGGCTCCAGACTATGGCTCCTCATATGATCCTCACGTGAATCCATCTATTACCGCGGAGTTTGCAACGTCAGCGTTTAGATTTGGGCACTCAGTCGTTCAGGGAAGTTTATAGTAAGTTTAAGAAGATCTCAGCTAAAGCCACGTACTTGATGGACTTATTATGCCATGAACGTCGAAGAAAACTAATAATTTCCTTCGCATTTTATATGAACATACAAGGCATATTTTTTCAAAGTTAATTTACATTTAATTGAAGTTTATATAGAGTATATATAGGTTTGCCTATAAGTGTATAAGAATTTTTAAATATCTAACAGCAATTTCATAATTTTGTATGTAGTTTCAGTGATCTTTAACACTAGAAAGACGGTATTCGATATTTGATCCATGTAAAAGACTTTTTGATAATTTCGAAATAACTTAATTTTGAGCAACATCATCTCTTAACTTTTATCATAATAGATCAAATTTCATTCAATTAATAAGTAAAATGACTTTTGCCTGTAAAGCAGCGTGGGTTGAATGACCCCTACGCAGTTTTTTAAGTTATATTTTTTTTGTTTTTTTCTTGATCCAATAATTCCGGGGTAATGACCCACCGGCGTTATGGTAGGTTAATATATCTATATTGTTCCTTAGTTTTTGAGTTTTAATATATTACTTATACAAAATATAAGTAGTAATTAAATTTTTAAGTCAACATTATACTTAAATAATTTTAGATGTTTGTAAAAGAGTTACAACATTATCTGAGGTACTGAGTGAGCCCCACACACGCCCGTCGCTTAGCCAGTGGCGGGTAGGTCCGTAAATGGATTCCTCCTCGTAAAAAAAAAGATGTTTGTAAAAGAGTTACAACAATATTCACCTGATAGCAATAAAAGTCTTAAAAAGGCAATTTGTAATTTTTGTTAGAAAACGCAGAAAGATGTGGCATCAGGTAAAAGACCCTTTATAGTAGATTGTTCGCTTACAGTATACCTAACTTAAGAACTGGAGACGTCCATGAGACCATCTTCATCCCGGAGGTGTTGTTCCAGCCCAGTAGGATGCGCCTGCGATTCTTCTTGGACAGACTTATTGCTGGCCTTTCATTCCAGCCTATGCAGTCTGTAGACCCATTTGTGACTGTAGCAGTGAGTAGAATTATTACAAAAAAAACATCTCATATTATATTTAGTTTAGTTTTAGGAGTATTAAGTAACACTGTGTCTGATTCTGAAGTATATACTAAATCTAAATTTAAGTGCATTGCATCTCGTTCTATCAGTTTGACTATAAAAAGGATATCTGGCGTATCACATGACATTATGGAAAGTGTGACATGTAGACAGCTGTAAGTAAACAATGGCCTCAATTCTGTTGTGCACACACTAATTATGTTCTAGTTCAGTACTGTTCTGCCATAACCATCTGATCAGAAAAAGATAGACTACTGGTAACCTTATTTAACGTTTCTAAAACGGTTTCTTTTAAGCATATTTTCCTTTTTTAATATCCGATTTAAATAAGATAGTGTATGGCTGGCTGATCAAGGTATCAATTAACTTGGCGTTCTAAAAAGTCATTCTATCTCTTCCAAATTGAATGAGAACGAAAGAGAGGCAAGTAACTTAATTTTAGTTGAAGAGGACGCCAGCATATGTAAAAAAAAATCTAGGCGTTTTTTTTAAATAGTCTATAGTTTCTTTAAATTTATATTAATTTGGTTATTTGAAAGTTCTCTTACAGTTGCTAATGATTTTAGATTATTTTCAACGTTATGTTATTTATATATTTTCGATTATGCTTATTCTTATTCTTATGATGTTCGCGAAATAACCAGTGTTATTTGTGCAGTTAACCCGATATATGTTCCGCGGTGGTAACCCGTTCGGTGTGGACTTGGCTTCGATAAACGTCCAACGCGGGCGCGACTTCGGCGTGCGCGGATACAACGACTACAGGCGCCTCATTGGACTGGCGCCTTTGGTCAGCTTCAACCAGTTCTCAATCAATGTAAGTCTTTCTTTCCTTTATCTTAGTATACCCGCTTGGATAAGTAAGGTAAGGTAGGTACCACAGACTTTAATATTTCGATCATGTCATCATCAGTCATAGATCATCAACAGGATAGAGTAAATTATATCTAAATAAATGTTCATTATCTGGTCTTTAAGATGGACATTATAAAATTATTTGAAAATATTTTTATTTTATTATTTTCTTATGTATTATATAAAATGAATTGACGTTCGTTACTCTCGCTAAAACTGAAAAGCGGCTTGGTTTAATTCAGGGGTGGCTTATAAATAAAAATAATTGGGAAAATCTTAAGGAAAAGCTTAAAAATATACAACTGAAAATTCGTTATTTAATATGAAAAATCGTCTGACATGCTAAACATTAAAGCTGTCATTTCTTCCAGTAAGTAGAAGTAAGAGAATTAATTAGAAATTTGTCTATTGACGCACAAAGATTGGTGTAAAATAAAAAATATATGTTTCTAGGCAGCACAGCGTTTGGCTTCCGTGTACCAGACTCCAGAAGACATAGATCTTTGGGTGGGAGGTTTGCTAGAGGAAGAACTAGAAGGAGCCGTGGTGGGGCCGACCTTCGCAAACATTATCGCTGATCAGTTCTCCAGGTTGAAGAGAGGTGACCGCTACTTCTATGAGAACGGACCTGATGTCAACCCTGGGGCGTTCACTCCAGGTTAGTTCTGATCTAAGGGAAGACATTATGGAAGAAGACTTAAAGATAATATTTAGGCTAGTCTCATTTACTGCTAATTAAACGGCTCACTTTGGTTTTTGAGTTGAAGATATATCTTGAGTAAGATTTGAAAAAATACTTTCATTGCTTAATAACTGAATTACATAGACATTTGAAACATCCCCAGAAGTTGAAAACAATACCTGTGTTAGGGTTGACTTGCTCCTTTCCAAGACTAAAGTAATTATTGAGAATAAAGATTAATTATGCAACAAAAATTTGAAATGAAATGAAATTTGCTAATGACGCGCGTACAAGTATGATTTCGAAGAAACATATCTCAACATATTTAATATTATAATTAATTTAATGTAAATTGGTAGATAATATATTTTTAAATATTAATAGTATATACTAACAAAACAGTACACTATTTAATGATACATATTTTAGAAATAAATTATATCAAATACATGAATTCGCTGTGTCAGTGTTGCAACTCGGGATATGAACAAAGCACCCGTCTTCTGCTACAACCTGAGGGCTCATTAGCGAAACGTTATCGACAATTAGATCATTATATAAATGTTTATATAACAAGATGGCCTGCAACTTTTATTTCATGTATAAATATTTTAGTGGTTGATAAAATTGTGGCCTTATAGGTCAACTGGCGGAGATAAAGAAAGTAACATTCGCTAGGATACTATGTGACAACAAAGATGGTATCGAACTGTTCAACCAATCACCTAACGCCTTTATCAGAGCTGATATAATGGGGTAAGTATTTTTATACATTTGCTAAAATAGTAGACTTTTCCATATGTTCGGAAAGTCATTCGTGGTTTCGTTTCCCTCCTGCATGTAGTATCCAAAGGAAAGAGAAAGATCCTTAATCAAAAAGTTTTCTGTACAACATCTTATGGCGTAAATACTAATCTACACTAATCTGTACTACGTATAATGCGCCGCCGTGTGAAGTACTAACCAATAGTCCGAATCAAATCTTAAATTATCTACCAAATTGTTAAATACAACTCTCAACAGTAATTCAAACTCTAATATCAATTATTACTTTATAAGTCCCGAGATCGACGCACCTATCGTAGTTACACGCAAAAGATTAACTTAATTCAAAACAGCACCACATTATTGTTTTATTTTAAGTTTAACATTTGAAAGATATTCAGAAGAATTGGAAAGAAAATATGTCCAGCCGCGGGATACGTTTGTTTAATTTTTTTAATGTAGTAAGTAGGATCTTCTTCTATAATAAAGTAATTTAAACATAAATAGTGAATTCTAACAGCGGTTTTGCATGAACTTTTCGTTTTTAAATTTCCGAATATTTTTAAACTTCCAGGAATGAGCCAGTACCTTGCGATAGTCTCGTCATACCAACAATGGATCTGAGTAGGTTCAAGGAAATTTAAGCCTTACATCCTTAAAAAACACGTGTTCTATGATGCAGCTGAAGAAACGATTATACTGTCATCGATTGTTTCACAAGTGACATTTATTAATTTACTTTTAGTGTAACATTAAAGGTTAGTTCTATGGGATAGATAAACATTTTGGACTATAATTTAAACTTCATTAGTATTGAGATTCTTTTCTGTAGTATCATCTTTATCTTTTATTTCTTCTTCTTCAAATCGTTCTTAAGTTTTACAACCAATTGCTTCTATTGTATAAGCGGTGTCCCAAACATTTTTGATTAAATCCAAGCCGTATTAATTACCATTAGATTTATCAAAGTCTTCGATACGAGATTTCAATTTTGATTTTGTATATTTTTTCCTTCTATGATAGAATCAATTGTTGTAATGAAATAACGCATGATTATCAATTTTAATTATGATACGTGTTATAATACAAATGTTTTGACGATTGTTGATAATTTTTTGATTTATTTAACTAAACACCTTGATGTGATAATTCTCATTGAAGCCCGACAATGGGGATTAAGAACTTCAGATAAATGTTAAACCTTTTGTGTTTTAATCACGAATATGTATATAATACTGATTTTATATTTTCAAGCTCTGATTGCTCAATCATGCCTGTGCCTATCCAATTAAATTTATATTACTTCAAATAACTTTATGCTAATGAATTTTAAATTATTTTGGATCAGAAGAGTACCCGGTTCAATGATTTTTTCTTCATAAAAAGTCCAGGAATCAGGAGTTTATATGCGCAGCTTAATGTGGCACTAAAAATAAATAAATAATATATTTCATTAGAGTACAGATACTTCTGTCAGAACATCAACAATTGTCCCCAAAAGAAATAACAAAAGAGAACTCGTAACTGTCAATATTGAAAAAAAAACAATGTTATATCAAAAACCAAGCCGCTGGATGGTAAAGACATATGGTGCAAAAAAAATAAATTTAATAGCTTTTGTGTAATTATCATTATAATATATAATATAGTACATTTTTAAATTACAATTTCAATGCCCTCGAAAATGGCCTTGGATATAATAGTGTGCATGTTTGTAGATTACTTTTATAGTTGTACTTATTACTAAGTATTTCCGAAATAAATTTTACCCATTTGATAATATAAGATTTTTTTTTGTAAAACTAGACATAAGCTTAGTATAATTTTATTAAATGTATATTTAATAATTCGTATAGTAAGAAATTAATTTTAAATTTATATCTTAGTTTGCAATGTGACATTTTGGACAAAAAATTACGCACGTTTTGTCTATCTTGTAACATTTGTGTAACATACGAGGAGCTCCTTAAAATTTTAGCAGTTGATTTTGTAATAATATTCAATGATTTAAATAAAATGTATGTCGTGGGATTTGAAGTTTTAATTAAAACTATTAAAGTTTATTTACATATGCGTTCAACTCAAACTTACACCTTCGTTTCGTGCGTGGATGTGGAGAGAGAGACTGTGTCTAACTATTGAACTGTATAAGTTACTAGATCTTGTTGTAAGCGCAGTTGTGTGCGTTTAAAACCAAAAAATCGCCGTCTTCCCCTTCTTTCTCTTCAGTGCACCACTATGTCGCTACAGCATCACCTTGCTCGGCATGGAGCTACGCTGTGATCTGACCCCAGAGACATTGAGACCGTTATCATGACTGCCTTGCGGAAACTCGTAGTCCTGAACAAGTTGCGTAGGTATTTTAGGTATTTCATGCATAACCAGTTGTCTGTTCTATAAAATCCAGGTACGGTTTTGCGTGGTGTATTGCCCGTACCTTTGGGATGGCTCCGCTCAGTAGGATATGGATAGGATATGCATATTATTGTCGATTAATGAACACCTTAGAGCCTCTCCAATTGAGTCGGGACTTAGTGTCGCTTAATGCCTTTTATCGTTTGTACCATGGAGAGTGCTATAAAGAGCAATTTGACCTTTATCCCTCTCTTTTCTACTCAGAAGCATGCTTTCTTGTTTCCTCCTACTGGAAATTTGAAGTCCAGACCTCGATCTGAAAAAGGTGGTCTCAGCCAGCAAACCAAAGAGGCGACAAATTAATTAAATAAATAATAACGACGGTCGATTAATTGTAAGACTAAATAATATCATATTCCAAAGCTTTCCTTGATACTTATTGAAGTTTATAATCAATTAATTAACATCGTCCCAACATCTTGACGTTGCACGTGCGGTCATGTATGTTTTGTAATGCATTTAGAAAATTAACAGACGCTTCGATGACATTGAGCACGGAAAAAATTTACTGCAAGAGTAAGGCAAGTTACCCAAATGAAACTGTTGAAAAATAATTATTTTATTGAGACTCGGGAGTCGACTATTAACAGGCAACACTTTCAGACCTGTAAGCAGTTTGACCAAGAATGATATAACTGAGCAAAATGTTTATAGCATGTGTTTAGGGTAGGTGCTGGGCTAAGTTAGTTTATTGTATAGGTAGGTATATCTAGGTACGTTGCCCTCTCGCCGATACAGGTATGTAGGTGTATCCCGGGTCTCGTTTGGTAGGCACAATACTGATGGCACTAGGATAGCACTGATGGACTCAGAAAACGGGACAACAAGGTCAACGTGGCGCACACCGCGGGTACCTGTGTCAGTCAGTGAAGCGTCGGGAACGAACTGGTAGATTGATGGGGGTTAACATAATGAAATGAGCGGGTCAGGTAGCTAGGCAGATATAGGTAGTCAAATATCATGCGCCCAACAAGACTTTCCTAAACAGCATGTTACAAAAGAATTTATTAAGGTTATTGGCCAGAGGCACATAGCAACAGCCTGCGTTTTAATTTTGGTGCAGCTAAAAATAGCCACAAAAATAAACCAGAAGTACATCTTCGAAACTTGGCGTGCAGCAATCCGCAATGTTATTATTAATGACACTGGAATGTCGTTTCAGAGAATTATGTATCGCGTATTTAAAGTATGAGTTACAAAAAATACATTTCTCGTAATAATTTTTTAAACACACGAATATATTTCACTTGAGCAATGTTGACGTGGCGGGAAAGACTTTTTAGAAGTACGATTAGGTATACTGATCTTTGACCTTACCAGTCTAACGGCATCCATTAATGCTGGGTTTCAATATTCTAGCTATAGATAGTTTTGCGAGCGAGGCGGTGGAGTTTGTGAAATATGTCAATATTCAACGACTTGTAATCAGAAATAATTAACGATTGAGTTTTAACAATTAAAATTAAATAACAATTTCAATGAGAAAAATTAATTTAAATGTCCAATTTGTTTCTTAACAGAGAATAATGTAAAATTAAAAAGGTCTATACTATTTAATGACATATTTTAATTATTATATAGTATAAAGAAAAAAGTGTTCGTTACATAGTTAAGTCTCAGTCAAAGATACAAAATCTAAATTGGGAGGACTTGAAGCTGTGAATAATTAAGGTACCGGGTTCACAGAGGTAGGGTCAGCAGCCAGCAGCAGCAGCAGTTTAAGTGTCATAGACGATTTGGGCGCGGGAGCAAACACCAGAAAATTGGTTTGTTCATACTAACAACATTTCTTCGAATAACCTACTGTGGTATAATCCGGTGCGAAAGTAGCTATGAAAATGTCCAGAGGTTAAATAATTTGGAGAGCTCTCGAATTTGTGAGACGCTCACAAATGAAATTACAATTTTTATGTTTGCAGATTGTCTTGTGTTACACCGTCTTTATCTTTCTTTTAATTAAAATAATATTGATATATTACTTATCCAAAAAGAAAATACTCTTGTACTTCAATTACTGGAATAGATAGGAATATTTTAACTATTTATGTCATTAGAAAAACAGTCGCCTGCTGTATCAGCGCAACTTTTAGACATTTGTGTGTAGATGTGATACTTTCTGACTGCTTTTCTCACTGTGCTACATAAAAATATTGAAGGGATTGAGAATAATCTCGGTTTTGCATCCCGCCAGAGTACACGTAATTTTTCGAGTTTAGACCTAACATACAGCCCACCTGAAAGTGGACACTAGGGGAATCAAACGCGCTTTTTCGACCCTGTAATAACCTATATATTCACACCGTTTTCAAAAATCCCCTTGTCTGAAAAAATCCCCTTAGTAAGCTCATTTCATTACTTAAGCGTATCCGGAAGAAAACGCGACAATCTTTAACGCTTCTCGTTATATCTTTTTCTGTTAATTTTAAGTCAGTTACGGTAGTGATACTAATAGTTGATGGGGTACAGTATAATTTTAGGGAAGACGCCGTTGTTGAAATATCTAAACTTAAGCAAAACCATCACCAGAATACAATATTGACTTATCGTAATTAGTTACAACTATAAACTCTAACAAAAGGACGGGGAATAAACAATGATGTAAAAGTACAATATTAAACAAAGAATATGATAATTTAGCACAGAAAAATATATGTCACCGTATTCAAGATAACAAAGTTGAGCTCGATTGTACAATTGTCAAAGTCAAGGCGCGCCGGTGTAATGCTCGGCGCTCGGCGCTTGATTTACGGCTACAGCGACCGAGCGCTCATATCGGGCTGACGATTGTTCGTAAGTTAACATTGACTTTGCTGGCCAGGGTTCGTTTACATGACATGAACTTTGCTTTGGCTGTTCATGATATCTTGGTGCCGACGAAAGAAATAGAGAAGCAAGCATGTCCTGGCCTTTTAGATAGCAAAGGCCTTAAGGATATTTTATAACACTGGACACTAGGATGATATTAGAGAAAACGAGAAGGACTATTTAATTAATAATGTACTAAACTCTAAAGTAAATTGTAATATTATAATATGTCTCATATGTATTTTAACATCATTAAGATCATGTTTTATAGATACTGAATAACGGATAAATAATGATACTAGTACGTATTTAAATATCAGAAATATAACAAACATAGAAAAATCCATCACTGGTGGATAAATATTTTTACTCATATAAAATATCTGCCCCTCCCGGGACTTGATTGCCGGGCCTCTGGCTTCGGTGACATGGGCACTGAACACTTGACCAGACGAACGTGGAATATATATACTGCACTGTAATAAATTATAGTTATAATTGATCATAATCACTAATAGGTCAAATCAATCCATTGCTGCATATAGACTTCTTCCTTAATACGCCAATCCTCACGTTCCTCAGTTTCATCCAGTGAGGTCGACTAACTTGTTTACTCTGCCATTTGGTAAGTAGCAACCTTACAAAAGGTAAGATTACAACATATATAACAACATATATATCACGCAATAAATGTCTATCTAAACAACAACCTTTATGAAATTTGGTCTGAGAAGTTTTGTCTTGGAAAAGATACCGTTAGCAGTCCTAATTCGTTTTTGCATAGAAGCATGTGCTACTCTTTGATTACAATCCGATCAAAGGAGAGATCAACTAATGACGTTTCTAAAATTTCCCTTAAACGCTCATCAAAAACATGTCACTCTAAATCAGTCAAAAGTGTATGCATGGTCTAAGCTTCAAGCTTCAACTTACTTCACATTCCAAAAATTCATTCTATCCTGTTCCTATTGAAGTAGAATAAAAGAGAGGCAGATAACTAAATTTATTTCGTAGATACTAGCAGAATCGCCGCCAGTATCATTACCAACTTAATAAGACAGTGTTGAACCTGCCCCTCGATAATGGATGTCATTTGAAATTTATTGCAAAAGCTGTGTAGCTGTGTTATTAAACAAAATTTCACAAGGCCGCTTAACGGCCAGATTGAAAATTCTATCTTAAGTAATAAAGAGCAAGAATAAAGAAAGAATAGATAAGAAAAGAAAAAAGATAAAAAGCAAAGAAGTAAACAACAAAGTACTTAACAAATTTGTGAAATCGATAGAATTTGATCACTTAGTCATGCTGATGACTTACTGCAAATATTATATTCTCATGACCAAATAGAAGAACAATAGGTTATAAATTAGAAAATGACAACAGAAATGTGAAATCTAAAATAATTGAGTTAACAACTGCAAATAATGTTTTATTTCAATAGCATATTGTTTGTTAAAACCACAAAACCGTACAGATGTTATACGTTAATTTTGTTTTTATGACAAATTTTATCGGTTCATTAGTTAGAAAAAAAAATACAATATAATAATCATAATCCATGACCAGATCAAAACTACGAGTAAAGACAGAGAGATCACAAAGCAAATATCATGCGATTAATATTATCTCTGCAATATATCAGAAGTAATACAGCAGCGCACTGGGGCATGTGTTGGGCAATACCCTAGTATAGTATTGCCCAGGTCGCGATCTAGTATAGTTATCCGACTATACTAGGGTATTGCCCAGGAAGAGACTTAGTCATGCCTATGCTTATAACACTATAAGACTATAAGCATAGGCATGACTAAGTCGCTTCCATAATTCTCTAGTAGGGGAAAGCGTTTAAAAACAAAGTTTTCTAGTTGACTAATTAACATTCTAGTTTCCTTATCTAAAAAGCACACTAACGTATTCATACATAAAATTAGTATTTTCAAAATGTATTTGGATCGAACTATCAAAACTGACGAGACAATATCTTTTAATAGACGACACAACTTCTTATAATAATGAAACTAAATATATCGATAACACTATACAAATACTCACAATGACTAAACTTTACATCTGAAACAATGTAGCAGGAGAACTAAATACCCAGAAGAAAACTAAAAATGCTCACATAATTCCTATAATAATATCATCCATGGGCGTCGTCCCTTACCTCTTCTTCATAATACATAATACATTCAGCAAAACGCTATATATCGCCTATAATTCTACAGGAAACATGGAAATCATCACAAGTATAACTTCCTTACCTGATCTGTTAAGCTTGACAAAAGTCTGCAACACAGAATAAACCCGACACCTTTCGAAGAAGTTGGACGTGTCAAAGTATTCATTTATACCAATAAAATTTATTTGCAATAACATGGTTCAATATGGTTTGGCAAAATTAATATTGTCCAAAATATTCTATTGATGTACTCATAATGTAAATACTAATCATGGCTTTATTATGTTAGTTACATTACCAGTGGAAAAAATATGTATATTACTAATTGAGCCGTGTTGAACCTCTAGACAGTGAAAGACCAATTGTGTCTGGATTGAACGGCTTGACAGATTAAGGGAATTAGTTCTTTATCAATCTAGCATAGAACCCCCCCTAATGTGAGCGATTCCCATACCTATACAAGAAAATATTGTCATAAAAATATTGTATCCTGTAGAAATCAAAACTGCTTATGAAACTGATTCTGATTCTTTTATTTTCTTTACAGGATACAATGAGGTTCGTAGGTCAACAAAACCTATAAATAAGTACATAGGTACTTTATATTTGCACTTAGTGGGACAGTCAAACTCTCGAAAAGAAGATAAATTAGACTACAAATAATTAAATGTTTATTTTTATGAAACCTGTCATATTTTAAGTACTTTCCTTTTAATACAATCGTGGCCGTAACGTAGATAACGTTACATCTAAAACATGTATTTACAACTTCACAATATCTCATTTGTATTGAAATAGAGCTCTTATTTACAAATTTAGGATGATACATCAATTTTTTGGGATGTTTCGTTCATTTCTTCGCCACTTCTTCTAAAGTATCTGTCTAAGCGGGGTTAGGATTAAATGAATAATGAATATGTAAAATAACTTACTAATCAAGTCATTTTTAATTCACTAAAACTGGTAGATAATATTATATTGTGTAGTCGGTCCCGGAACAGAAGAGTAAACATGAAATATATAACACATATACATCATGATTGAACAATACATTTTTTACGAGTTTTTTTTTTGAGCATATAAATGCCAATTGTGAACACTACGAGTATTTCTTTAACTATGCACAGGATTAAATAGAGATGGCGGGAAAGAAGATTTAAATCACTAACTATGTATAAGCTTGGAATGTCTGAACCGGATAAGTAGGTACTCAGTACTGCCCTATACAGCTTTGATGAGTTCCCCTTAACAGGTAACTAGAAAATGACATAGATAAACGACTTAGAAGACAAGTTCATTTCTAGTCATGAATACATAATAACTACAACACTAACGAGGTAATATGTCTCTATATATATTTATTGACAAGTAAAAATTAAGTAATTTGATTTTTAATTTAACGTAAAATAAGTCAACATTGACAACCGAAGAATTAAATCAGCCAAACGAAATGATGTCGCGACACTGGTTACACGGAGATACGTTTCCCTTGACGGTCAACAGTAGAGTGAATAGCTCATATTGTATTTATGTACTCTGTGGATAGCTTGACATGAAAGACGATGTGGAATCAAGCCCCAAAATGTAGATACACCTTTAAGTACTATAAGCGGGTCCGTTACTCTGTGGCCCTTTGATTACTGTCTTTTTTCAATTTTACCACTCTCTGTAATATCTACGTAGATGTGTACTTTTAAAATTTAGAATTTAGAATATATTAGTAACTAAAAGTTGGGAATATTATTTTCTCATTACTCATTAACAACATATATACCACTGATACACATGATGTACATAAGCTACACTATATGGGAGAAATATATTATATATTATAATTTTAGTTATTAATTCCTTTGTTTAAATTTTAAATTATCTGTCTTTAATAAAAACTATACTTAATTTAATGTCTATGCTTTAGTTAAATACTTTTTGTTAGCATGTGTTTTTGTTGACTGCCCTTAAAATAAATAAATATATAAAAAAAAAATTAATTTACAATATAGGCAAAAGATATCAATAACCTTAAACTCGTTTTTATATAAATACAGTCCGTAGAGTCCGTCAAGTCCGTCAATTCCTATATTTGTTCCACCAAGGAATAGCAGAAGCCATTCCTTGATCGAAGTTCGAGTTCTTTACTTGAAGGATCGAGTATTAGAGAGACGAGTACAAATATTTGTTCACGAGTCAGATGATGATGATGATGATAATGTATATTTGGTAAATTCCTGATATTTATAAACATATTACGAACTATATTTTTACGTTATTTAGTATCAATTACATAAGCACTTAATGGTGCTTTATTTGCGGTATATTAGATGTGAGTATGAGAAATATTATTATATGATAACTAGAAGTAACACAGCATAGAAACTCTTGAAATTACTAAGAAACTGAGTCATTCAAAACATGTCATTCTTCACCAGCACACGTGTTGCTTCTAAACGAACGTAACGAATAACTTAAACAAACTGCACCGACTTAAACCACTTTTATACTAAATTCATAATTCCTTAGAGTAGAAAATACCAGACAATACATTATAACAAGCAACAATCAGTGGAAAATCTCAGAAATGTCGAGGTTTAAAACTAAGACTTATTTTTGTTACGACACATAAAGATGATGTCAGAATTAAGTTATGTAATAAGGCAGAATACGATGAAGTAAATATCATATTTTCTTACATTTAAAATTAAAGCTTTGAGTACATTTAAACCAAGTATAGGCTTCTTTTAAACGGGTGTAAAAAGGCTGCCTTTGGTTCGAGAAGATAGAGGTATGTTGCACTAGCTATCTTCGAACCAGGCGATGTCGAGTCATTTCCTTTGCCCTTTATTTGTAGTTGAGGATTGATGTAACGCCAGAGGGATTGCAAGAGAGGAAAAATTAATTGTAAAAAAATTAGACAAGAACACGTATTTGTGGTATACAATCTGTTTTAATTGGAAAAAATTACTGCTAAAAATTAAACGCTAAGTTAACGGCTAATGTTGAAGTTCTGAAGACGTTGACCCCTACTTAGAGGACTCATTTCTTTTCTTTCTGCAAATCTATTTCTAGCTTCAGGTTTAATGCACTCAGTACGCAGGTAAATGCTTTCTAGAAATAATTGTGATTTCTTTTCCATGGTGACTTGACTTTAGATTACGATCGAAGACATACATCGATTTTATTGTATAGGGCAGTAATAAAAATAACTAATAGGTACTCAGTACTGCCCTTTACAACTTTGACGGGTTCCCCTTAACAGGTGATTAGAAAATGACATAGATAAACGACTTAGAAAATAAATGACTGAACGCAAATTAACTGTATGGAAATAAAAGAGTGATATCTGAATGAATTATACATTATATAATAATATTAGTTTATAATATTAAGATAATAAAAATACATACATTGATTTTATTAATTTAATGCTCCCTTTGTGTGCAAACCAGTGCTTGACAATTTGATGTTATACAAAATACCAATTTGTACTAGGAACCAAGGAGCACATTGGCGTACACGCATAGGTTGGTACGTACATTAAGGTAGGCGTGGTCTGAAAGCTCTGTTTTCAATAAGGAAAACAAAGCCACTTTCGTATGGTTGGTGCAGGATAGGTCAATCTTCTAAAAATAAGGAATGAAATTCCTAGAGTAGAGATCACAGTGTATATTTAGCCAATAAGATGTGACGTAATAAAATAATACAATATTATTAGAAAAAATATATGTCACAAACTATGCAGCCGAGGTGTTGTATATTATAAAGTTAGATTAAAAAATGGTTTGGTCTAACACAATCAAATTTGCTATTTTGAGCTGCTCCGTCCTTGGGATGGCATGTTAAGAAGTTGGTGCCGGTTGTTACGACTAAGGAGTACACGTGCTGGTCTACGGAGTTACTCCTTCATTGTAGCCACGTCTACTTTACGCACTAAGAGATTTTGTGACTCCTTTCTTTGTCGCACAACTAGAGCCTGGAATTTCTTACCAGCACACGTATGCCCTCCTTATAACATGGGTTCCTTTAAAAGAGGCGTGAAAAAGCACTTTTTGGGCCGGCAAGGTGAGAGTGGCTAGGGCAGTATGTCGCATGCTTCACTAGCTATCTTCACATATGGACTCCTCTACTGCTTATCATCAGGTGGTGTCCAGTCATTTGCTGGGCTTTATATTTATATAGGCTGTTAATGATAAGGTGATGACTTGGGAGTTAACTAACAAAGTTCAAATCATAATTATTTTGAGTTGAATTGAATTTGATTTGTGTTTCATATTATTGAATAAATTAAACATAGGCGAAGGCATCCGGTCGAAGGACCAAAATAACGTACATTATAACATTAATCAACAGTCCACGAAATTTCAAGATACAATGGTTTTCGACATTTTCTATCTCTTTCACATTTATAATTCTGTCTTTTTCTGCGGTTTTTTCTTGGAAAACTTCGACGAATGTTGTCATGATTATAGGTGGCGTGTTGTTGGTGAGAGCTCTTGACCAACCGGTTGGAGTTTACAGGAAATTTATGAATAATGTGATGTAATATTAGAAATAAATTACACGCATTTATTTATTATTTAACACTTTATTGTATATACATGACAATATAAAGTTTGTAGTAAGTAAATTATATATATATATAAAACTTAAAACTTTGCATGTAGTTTTAAGTATATTGTCAAAACAACTTTAAAACTTAAGTGACAATGTTTTTTACAAATCTCTTAAAAGTACTTTTAATTAATATTTACGTATGATTTATTTCAATTTTGTTAAAGTAGAAAAAAATAGATTTTGTTTTATGACAAAAATTGCCAACCAAGGAGATTGCTGACGAAGAAATAACCCGAAAACTAGTGTAAATAAACTTCATTAATCGTATGCAATATCAAGAATTCACTTCATATAGCAAGTACATATTTAACATGAATAATACCGGTCGTTATTTTTTTTATTGCTTCTACAGAAACCCGTGAGAATTTGATATAGTATGTACACATATATTAAGTAGGATTAAACATATTGCCAATTACAGATTTGTCACACAAAATTTTTTGATGTAAGTACTAGAATATTTGGAAAAACTATTTACAGAAACAAACTATAATATACAAATATTTAACAATGAATTACAAGCCATATGTCAGCGTGATTCTGTGCATCCAAACAGCAAGAGACTGCGGGCTCTTCGAATAAGGGGAATTCGGGAATAAGAGAGCAACTCACCATTCTTTCTACTCACCAGTCCCTTGATGATTTCTATCTGGACCTTCCGTAGGCACACAACAAGTCCACAACGTAAAGTTATTCGTCTGCGATAATCTGGAAGATACGTATTTTTTTCTATGAATAGTAACTCAAATATCTTCGGATTGTTATTATTACTTATCACTATTCTATAAATGGATCTAATAATAGAGTTATTTTCATTTCTATAATGAGACTCCATTGTCACTACTGCGGACGAAATTTTGTTTGGGGCTACGTATATTTTTTGTTTAGCTTAGTTACTTCAGACGTAGACATTATAATATTTCAGAAATGTCACTTAAGTAATTGAATTTAAAATTAAAAGACTATTTTGTAAATCCTTATCATTCAGGACGATGTAATTGTTAAATTACTTATTAGATATGTTTAATTTTTTATTCGAGTATCAATTTTATACAGCTTTTTCGATTACGTATTCATAATTCAAAGTAAACACGCATTTACAGTAAAATGCAGTTCTAATGAACACTTGCATATCAGGGAAATGAAAGTGGAATGTAATCTAGTGGACTACTGGTCCGAGATGATTTACGACACTGGATATGTGATTAAGATCCGTCGTTAGCGCCATGCTTATTGGGACTGAATAAATTAAATTTATGTGTTAAAAACTCGTACTTAATGTCTGATGGTAAAAAAGCTCCAAGTGGTTACAAGGGTTTTTCCTATTTCCAAATTATCTAAGCCTGCCACCATCACAATAATGTAAACAGCATTGTTTTGTTGTGGAAGTTGAAGGTCAGATAACTAGTTCCTTTGTGGTTGAGGAATCTGTGATGTAGTTCACTTCTATCTTCGACCTTATCTTCACATACTATCAATTACGACGAGCTGTCCCGTTAAGAGTAAAAAGGAAGCCAAAAAATGGCGTCTAGATTATTGTCAAGAAATTTATACAGACAGTTTTGACAGTAATAAACTTAAAGAAAACAGGAGGGATATTCGTCTTAAATCCTTGTCCACAATACTTCACTTCTCTCCCTCACTTCTCCTCCAATCTATCTCCCCTATTATCTTCATCAGAATAAAAAGTCCAGTGATTCGGATATTCGTTGTAGCCGAAAGTAAATTAAAAGAATACCCTTACAGGACACAAACAGGAGAAGTACTCTGCTGCTAGGTCACATGTAGTTCAATTGCATTACTATAACTGCACAAGACGATAAAAGACTCGTGTGTATATGTTAACATGAAAGTTTATCCTCTAATAATATAGTAAGCTAACCACACATCTCGGTAGATAATTGCATTGACACGCCTTTACCCTGCTTTGGGTGTAACTAAGCTTGCGAGGATCTGATGAAAAGAGATCGGACTTTTCACCATGTTTACAAGTTTGTAAGTCTATGTAGCCGCAGTCCGCTCGCAGTGCGTTCAAGAGCGTGCGTCGCGTCGCGCGTTGTAACCGATAGCGGCGATTCACTTCAACGGTTCGGCTGTGGGAATAAGTGCTATATCTTGTGAGTTGTTAAAGCGAAAATGGTTTGCAAAGTTACGCCGACGACAAGTAGCCGTAAGTGCAATTTTGGTTTATATGAAAATTATTAGTAAAAATGAGTTGCAAAACTGGTGAAGACTTACTTAAAATTAAATTCACTTGTTTGATGATAAAAATAACAATTTAATTTGACAAATTACAGAAATTTTTTGATTGATACTAAATTCATATTTGAGAATATTGATGTATTCATCCACATTCTGTATGATAGCAACCCTTACGAAACTCGCTTACCATCAGGCGGAGCATGTCCTTGTTAAGTCACTTTTATTGTTAAGGTGTTCAATATTAAGGTTACACGTCTTAATGCTAAGTAACATCCTGTGGGAAACAAATGAGAAGTTTTGGCAAAAATTCGCTCAGATAACCCGTATGTGAAATCTTATCATTTGCAAGTTAACTCAACATCGACAGCTTTTACATGGTATCGGGTTCCTATATGGGAGAAACACAGGAAGTGTTAGGGCCAACACCATCACACTGTTCCAATGCGGGTTGATAAGTGAAAACGGTTGTCATAACAACTGGGACCAACAGTTGACTTCTGACGCAGGGATGAACTCGATATATCAAATTTTGGCTTACCCAATCAAGGACTATCCATGGCGAAAGTTGCTCTGCTTTCATTATTGAAACCAGACCGCTGGAACCACTACGCCAATGAGGATAAAAGTTCTCAAAATCTTCTTTCAACTTCTCATATTAAATTGTTATTTTTATGTCATTAGGCAGGTGAGTCAATAATATAATTTTAACCAAATTAAACCCAATTACAGATTATCTCTTTGCAATCTAAAGTTATGGAATAAAAATAAAGTGGGTAGTTATAAACAACATATTGATATAAAGTGCATGCCTGTGTGTGCGTGCGTGTGTGTGTGTGTGTTTTGAGTAAGACTTTGCTCTTGCAACTAATTTTTATTAATATATTATGTAATTAAATTAGAAATATGATGGAGACAAGAGATGTCTATACATCCCAATCGGCTACTAAATATTATTAACATATTTATTTTCACAAACGCCAAGCATTGATTATGTAATGACATACATGAAACTCGATAATAAAACACGAGGCTGTATATTTTGTATCGATGAACAGAGTTCTTTCTTTAATAAAGGATATATGCAATATGCAGTCAATCGAGATTTACTCGTAACTGTAAATACTGGTTTTTTACTGGATACTGGTTACCATGCGAGTAAGTACGATTAATTTTCTTTTACATTAAGTATATTTAAATATAAATCTTAGTTTGTATATATCTATATATAATTCTTATCTTTTATCTTTAAATACTTATTTTCTATGAGGTGTAAAAATCGAACTTTTAAAAATTGTTTTTATTTATATTATTACGTACACACCTATCTATACTGTAATATATATTATAAGGCTGAAGAGTTTGTTTGGTTGATCGCGATAATCTCTGGGAATCTATTGGTTGGAATTGTAAAATTATTTTTGTGTTGGGTAGTCCATTAATGATGGGGACGGTTTTTTGAGTAGTGTATTTCGTTATTTACTATCGAAAGATCGAAGTTGGCTTCCACTTACAGCTTGTAACTCCGAGTCTCTTGTAGACCTCTTGTCGAACTTGGGAATCTCTGACCAAAAATTATTTTTAGGATTAAGAATTATAAAACGGTTCGGAATTTTTCAAAAAACTATTTACAATTTGACACATTTTTTAATAATAATGCCGTAATATAAATATCATTACATTACTATTATTACGAACTGTGTTATCTAGACTAACTACGCTCATTTAGTGTCATATCACAGCTAAATGATGAGTATTATCTTATACTTAGGCCTAGTTCAAAAGTTAATGGAATTTCTGTAATAGTAAGTTTTTTAAATTTGTTTTTTTAACAGCCACGAACAGAACAGCAGCCAGGGAACCTCGAGAAGCACAAGAAAATGCTGATTATGAAACTGCCTTAGATATTGCTGGTATGTATCGCATAATTTCTTTTACTGATTATATATTATAATAAATCACACCTTTTTCCATACATGGCTGGTAACCTATTAATTAAGAAGTCTGTTCCTTCAAAATATGTATTCACATTACAAAAGTTCGTTCCTTGATGGAAGTATTCACATACATATATATAGAAACACAGCGAACCATTTCATAGCTTTCTGGTGGTTCAAGTCGAAGTGTGAAGCGGAAGCGTAATGCATTAGCCGTATCTTCTCGAAACACAGCATTAATATTGCGATCGCGATTGTTTCTGCCGCGTTATTTCCACACGGAACTCGTATTCAAAAATCATTCTAATTTTCGATGTATCCATCTTTATGTATATACGTCGAATGTAACAACAATTGAATGTCGAATAATAAAGATTGTCATATTTTTTAAAAATATTTATACAATATCATACCATACAGGTTTCATTTTAATTCAAAGTGGCCAGTACTCTGAATTGGATATTTCATCAGATTCCGGAAGATGAAGATATAATAAATATAATATTTATTTGTATTTTTGTGTCTGTTGATATTATGTGATTATTAAAAACATTTAATCTACGTATCTAAAGGTTCAAGGTGTAGGCGCTAAGTTGATTTATATTGACAAATATTTAAAATCAAAAGGACATTTATTAATAATTCGGGAATTGACAAAATCATGATTAAAAATGACAATATTATGCGACATATACATAATATTTAGTACATAAATTATTATCTATAACGTGTTGTGATAAAGAAATGTTATATTATTTTATAAATATGCGTAGAAAATACCCAATTGACAGGCTCGTAGGCACACTATAGGTGTACCAACATTGCAGATTATCAATCTAAGGTCAGGAGCTAATAACCTTCCAGTATAGATAATTGGCGATTGGCGAGTGTGAAATGTAAAGTAAATGAATAATTAGTTCGTTACCTATTTAAGGAAATGAAAACATATCTACATTACATAAACTAAGACACTTTTAAGGGTTTACTTGTCTTTTAATATCGCTAGGTAAGAACAAGACATAGGAACATTGATAATATAGATGTACCAATAAAATAAAAAATAACAACAAAATGTGTCGTTATTTATCGTCGTTATTTATGAATTACTTAAATTGTCTATAGTATTAACGCTGAACATTGGCATTAATTTCCTGAACTGAAAATTATTACGATCAATTAGCACAAAAGATCTTTTGGTAGCTTTTTCTTCCAGTTTTAGTTATAAATAAGTAATCACACCGTTCTAAGATACGAATGTCACATATAAATAATTATCACGATCCACCATACGGATTAGCACTTGTAGTAGCATGTAATAACACTTATTCTTATGGAATTATCTATATAATAGTTCCCTCTGTAAAGGGCTGGAATTTCGTATTCAAGGTTTTATTTCAGTCGTGTTTTTTGTTAGCTGATCTCTTTGGTTTCCCAGATTAATTGGAAGTCTTATAAGAGTCGGTTGTAACTGTATTGTGTAAAGGTCACGTTTATGTGGTCAAGTTTGAATGTTTCTATTAAATTTCAGCATAGTTACATCAATATTTAACATAAGAAGATATATACTGAGGCAGGATTATAATCAGCATCCTCGCAACTTCGCCGATTCAGTTAAATGGCTAGATGACAATAAATATAATAATAATGCTATCGATATTACACACAAGATGATTCATAGATAGCTATTACGTTTATTTGCATCAATAGACATAGAATTTATTTAGTTCATGTTTAAATTCTAGAACTGGGACAATTTGTAAATACCCTAAAGTCAAAGTATTTGTTATCCCTCTGAGCGCTGCTAAATTTTCTAAAGCGATTTCAAAAAAGGATAAGTTATCAATGTTAACGACAGTAGTTTTTGTGTTTTACGCAGTATCTCCGTCAATTTTGATCCAATTTATTCGTGTTTAACTAAGCAGGTGTACTACCAGGTAGGATCCTTACAAAGTTCAACTGGATGTTATGTAGGTCTTCGGAGATAAATAAGGCAACGATTCCTCAATGAAGGCAATGATTGTAAAAAAGAAATGTATTCAACCAACGACTAACCAGAGATGTCCATAATGCTGACTGTCACCCATCTAATTTTAATTTTAATCTTAGAAATATTCCACGCAAATATACGCCCCATATATTCGATGTCACTTTTCCCATATATGGGGCTGCTGGAAGAGATTTCTTATAGAAATAAGCAGTACCTTTGTACGATTCTCTAATATTCTATTGTGTCCTTTTAATTGTCTTTGTGTGTACATAAATTGTTAAATAAATAAATACGCCCTTCTACCTTTCATTGTCACTTTTCCCATGTGGGGCGCTGGAAGAGATTTCTTATAGAAATAAGTAGTATCTTTGTAAAATTTTCAGTTATTCTATTGCGTCATTTTTAATCATCTATATGTGTACATAAATCGTTAAATAAATACATAAAATTGGTTATAAAAAGTCATTAACAAAGCAGAACTGAAAACCGTTACTACAGATGTGTTGTTAATAGTGAAAACGTGTATATGTATTATATATATCCGCTCTCCAGACACGCCTACAACTGTTAACGATATAACAACATCGTTAAAATCCATTTCCAATTAAAAATTATGACGACAGTGTAATTTTTATAATCTTTGTTCTGTAGGTGAATTATGAATTTATGTGAATGTAAAATGAATTATTAATCAATACAAAAAAAACAATAAAATCGACAAATCACTAAAAAGTATTTATATTAAAACTATTTTTGAAGACGAAGCTTCACTTTCTATTGTATCTTTTAACTTAGCACGAAATTCGAAAAGAAATTTTAAATTGGATAACTATAAAAATACTCGAGCAGCTTCAAAAATATGTGATACGTAAAATGTCCTATAAATTTTTAATACTGCCCTCAAATTCCCTGTGATGCCATCATCGGATCATGACTTGGTAACAATCAAATCGCCTCAGGAGTATACTGTAACTAATAGAAAGAACTTTGAAAATATTGACAATTGGTTGAGAAATCGGTAAACTAGTTAACTAACTAGTTATTGGGTAAAAAGGTCAGTAAAGTCAAACTAAAAGTAATAATGCAAAGATTTGGTTAATCAAATAAAATCTTAAATTAACGAAGATTTAAGTATATTTTATTTTGACGGCCGTCTGATGGATTGGTCAGCACCCCTGTGGTGTCATAATAAAACTGTAACTAGACCTAGATATTGAGTTGGAAATTACAATTGATACAGATTTAAGCGGTGAACTCACTGAGGCGGTCCTGAGAGCTTTGCGAGACCAAGAATTTTGTATTTTGTGTGATATGGTGTTTGTAACATGCACATTTTTTTTAATATAAAGCTCAGCAAATGACTCGACACCACCTGATGAAAAGCAGTAGAGGAGTCCATATGTGAAGATAGCTAGTGAAGCATGTGACATACTGCCCTAGACACCCTCACCTTTCCGGCCCAAAAAGTGATTTCTCACGCCACTTTTAAAGGAACCCATGTTGTAAGAAGGAGGGAATACGTGTGCTGGTAAGGAATTCCACGCTCTAGCTGTGCGACAGAGAAAGGAGTCACAAAATCTCTTAGTGCGCAAAGTAGACGTGGCAACAGTGATGGAGTGACTCCGTAAACCAGCACATTACAAAAATTCCGGAAACCGCAACGATCCCAACATGTGGGCTCCATGTTTAAAGATTTTTTGACGTTATTAGACCTCACTCAGACTTACGTATAACTATCTCCAAAGATAAATGTTTCCAAACTCCCTTACAATTGTACTGTATTTGTTTGATGGAAGCTATTATTGTGTGTTGCGATAATATTTAGAAATGCACGTAGCGGTGTACAATAATATTGTACTCATAGAGTATTTGAAATTATGAATATACTGTTATTACTAACACACCCGCTTAATGATGATGTTCAAATACAGCTTATCACGATTAATAGAAAACTATTTCATGTGACATCTTGTTGAACTTGTCATCCATTTTTGTTTTATTACATTCGAGTTGTTAAAGTCACTAATTTTATTTATCAATGGCAAGATCTTTTAGAATACGCGAGACCGTGTAGGACGATATAATGTTCACAAGTCATGACTTCAACTTATATTATTACTTTGAGAGAAATATATCCTGGTTTACGGAGGAGACGTCTCGATAGTGTTTTCGTTAAGCTGTCAAACCGTATGAAAACGACTAACTATTCTATGAATTTGACAGCTGTGCTCAAACAGGGTCGTGATGGTTCGATTCGATTGAAATTGCACGAACATTTGTTTGTTTATAAATAAGCCGGTGACCACTAAGAAGTTTGTATTTTTATTCTTCTCTGGTACCTTGTTGAGAACTTTAGTTGAAATTACATAAACATTCTTCAAAATGTTTGTACACCAAAGGTTACGGGCGCTTCAGCCGCAGCGCACTCGGCGCGTGCGCGTGCGCATTCTTCACAACTGGCGTGCAAAACTGCGTCATGTCATACGTGCTGCCCGCCGCCAAGTGTGAGCTGCGCTTGACCACCTATCAGACAGGACTGATCAATATGGCATTTATGAGCGGTGAGTTTTTTTGTGTCAAATAATTTCAAATATTAGAAAGCATATCCAATAGCAAGTGGGAACCATCGCGTTATACAGACATATCAAGAAATCCCTTGATATACCAAGTGCATCTACATTCTGGAAATGAAAAATTATATGTCCTGTAATTACTTAAATTACTTACATCCATTGCAATGTTAGTATCAATATGCTTTGTAAGAAGTTTATGTAAATTTCATTCTGGTTTGTCATACTATAGCAATAATGGATAGGTAATATACTACAGATGATACTTATTGCCATTGGAACTGCGTATCGTAATGAGCAGGGGTCTTATAAAATGGAGTTAGAGGGCATCTTTTATACTAAAAAGTGGGTCAACTCTCTACTCTATTCCGCTTTTCTTGGTTTCAATTTGAAGTAAATAAAGCCTAATCTCCTGACGCGTATCTCGAATGCATAAAGGTTTGTACTTAGTAAACGTATTGTTACAAATTAATTATATAGGTCATTATAGTCGAATATAAATAACCGTGGCTTAGTTAATGGGTAAGTAGATGCTAAGATCTATTGATGATGGATTAAATCATAGAAACCGTTATCACAACTAGGGATAGAAAAGATTGCAATAATAGCTCTTAAAACATTGTTCAAAGCTAGTTTTAATATTATATATACCACCTAGTTTTCGTAAAAAACTAAAAATTAGGGAAAGTTAGGCGTTAGTTAGGTGTGGCAGAATTTTTGGGCCATTATCACACTTAAAAAGTAATGCAGGTGTCTTTAAGCTATGATAGAATCTTTAAAGAAATCCATCACACAAAACAAATCAAGTCGTCACAATTATAACCGGATAGGATGCCATGGTTATGTCACAATAAGAAGTCTAATTTTGGATTATGCTTTGGTTTCATATCTTACTCTAGAAACTACAGGACTCTTTCTTTATATTTTGGGCTACTTAGATGATGAGCTGAACCACATTTTGTCAATCAAAAAATTTATTCAGGTGGTGTTGCCAGCGCATTCTTTTGGGGCATAGTGGGCGATGTGTTTGGCAGACGGAATATACTCGCCATGACCCTACTGCTGGATGCCGCTATCATGTTGGCCCAGAGCGCTGCAGCTGACTACCGGATATTGCTCGCTGCGAGGACTATTAACGGATTTTTAATTGGTACTCAAACAATGTCATGATACACAAAATACTCTAGTTTTGTCTCATTCACACGCATATAGTTTACACAACTGAAGCGTTATATCATTTTGCTATAAAGGCTGATTCATTCATTTCGTCAGTATATGGCTGATTGATGCGTCATGCAAGTGATCAGGTGCTGCTAATGGGTTCTGATCCACATGTTCTCTTTATGTATTCCTCTATCAAAATATTTAGTCTTATATTAAATATAATATTATAACTATACTAACTGCTGTATGGTGCTGTATCAAATAAAATAAATCAACAATTTTTTTGTAAAATTGTCTATGTATAAGCATATAAAAGTACACTTAAGTATAGTACAATTTGCAGGGAGTTTAGAATTTTTTAATGCAACGTCTACTTGCAAAGAATATAAAGCACGAAACTCACATATTATTTCTATTATAATTGTTTTTATGGAAGGTAGAGGGATTATGATCATAACCATAATTGTTTGCGTATAAAAACCTTTTCAAGAATAAAAAGGGAGCATTCCTCTTAATATTGGCGACAAATGACAAGAATTGGAATTACTAATAGTGTTTTCCACAGCTGCGAAGAATATTCTTTTATCAAACCTCGAAATCTGTTGTTTTGTTATAAATTAATACGTAAAAGTGTCCGTTATGACACTCTCATCACAATCTAAAACTAGAAATTTTTGAAGAGACTGTTGGCCTTGGGGCGAATAATTTATGGGCGCAGAACAATCTCCTTTTGACTAGCCAATTTTGCTTATTTTCGAGGCACTTTAAATACGTTTGTCTTTCGATTGTAAAACTCAACAGAGCTAGCCATCTGGCGACCGTCGCAATCGTATAAGAAATGACTTTCAATAACTCACAGCCCTCATATACACATGCACATTCTGGAGTCAATTGTTTTGAGATTTGACAGCTAAAGATATTTTATTTCAGGTGGGCCATCAACCCTCGTGTTCACGTATCTATCAGACTTAGTTGGTGTGAAGAAGAGACAATTTTATCTGAACATAACTGGAATGTGTTTTGTCGCAGCTTGGCTCATCCTTCCAGGTACGTTGTTCAGAAATCATATTGAGAATGTGACGCGGAAGAAGTCACTAATTTTACTGACAGTTCCCAAACTATCACCTGAGACTGGATTTATGGAACTTCACAACAGAAGATTACGTACATGATACGGATACTTTGAGAATGAAACTGTTGTTAGAGAGTATTCTAATCTCGTCATGTGGTAATGAAGTCGAAAAATCAGTAAAGAAGTAATCGGTAAAGTCATTGCAGGGGAAGTAAAAGTCATGACAATAGATTTATGAAATCTTCATGGATACCTTTCTTGTAGAAAGATCCGTGCTCAACATTGGAACGTATGTAAGTCTTTAGATGATGATTATATTAAAACTCCATATCTCTTTGTAGGGAGTCAGAATACTTTCAGGCAGTGGTTATGTAAGTCAGAGAGTGTCGAGAGTATCTATTTTAATTTGTTTATTCTGTTTTCGTCAGAGTATGGCATAGACAGAGGTTATCACTTGATGTTCAGAATTTTTTGTTATTTACAGCCGTATTTAATATTCTATTTTCAGTTAGAAGTAAGCTTACTAATCTTTGTTGCTTAGCAATTTTTGATATATATTCTAAAACAACAGAGGTTCTTGGCAACTAAATTGGCAATGTGGTAGGTCAATCTTTATCTGTAGATATAATATTAAAACTAGCGGTAAATCACTTCATACATTTTTATGCCTGTGGAAGTGTTATGGACGAATATTTTTCAGGTTTGTACCAACTTACCAACTTACAATTAGAGCAATATGAACTATAAAATATCGTAACATTCAATTACCCACTAAGTCTCCGGGGTCAACGTCATTTAGTAATTTGCAGCCTGTCATCTATCTCTTTCCCTCAGTAAACGGGTAATTAACTTGATCTGTGCTAGCTTAGTTTAAAAGGATGCAACTACTAATTGTTGAGCCCTTACAACAAATACTACTAATTGTTTCTATCTACTAAGGTTAATAACTTTATAGTATTCTAGTCTGGAATGAAACACCATCTTAATAGATGTTTAAATACATCTTATATCCAAATTTTGTTTACATATTAACAAAATCTGTTTAGTTACACCTCTTGTAACTCATAAAATATCCATATTTCATTTTCATCATCTTTATTATGGAACTCTGCCATTGACAGCTGACATCATGACCGGTAATGAGAGTTGAACGAAATCAAAAGAGGTTTTATGTGAGTCCAATAGTCCAAACCAATATAATTCAATATACGTTGAATTGGATCAATAAAAATACGAAAATTCTGACTAGTATTGTTTAGTATATATTTTTAAATTATCTGGTAGGTACTCTGATATTCTCTTCATGTTTGACGTCTGTTAGGGGTGCTGTGTTCTGAAAATATTTGCATAGAATAACTGGTTTTTAAGTTGGTCATCCATGACTGGCACTATAGCATCTAGCCTATTATTAAAATTTCATAATATCTACTCGAACAGCAATAAAAATGTCAAACTGTCAAAACTTCCTTTGAATAGCATTATTAGACTGGAAAATTGAATTACGGCAATCAATCTCATTAATTTCAGGTATCACTACAAAATCAGTTTCAATTGCTCGGCTTGTAATATAATAAAATGCTTTTCAGTCGGAATTGAAAAAATAAAAACACAGCGGCCTTATAACCTTGGGGTAATGACCATTTTTTGAGAAAAGTATGTCAATATGGTGTTTCAGGTGTCAATTGTGATTGCTATTAAATACTTTTATAAAAATAAGTAGCCAAATGTTGCAATCCATTAGCGTGACAGTGAGAAAGCATAGGTAGCTTAATTTAGCGTAGTTAAATTAATTCGACGTCAGTGGCGAGTGATCACCTTTCACAGATCTTTTTAAAGTAAAGAGATTCAGAATTCTCATTTATCATTAAGTAGACAAATTTCAAAAAATTTGCTTCCAAGTTACTTTCTGTTGTTTTTACGCATATATCTACATCCTATATATGTCCCACAGTTGGTCTTTCTACATGGGAGAAACATATAAGGAGATTGGGCCATAAAACCACCACGATGGCCCAACTGGTACCAACAGCTTAACGTTCCTTCCGAAGCACTAAGGAGATCAGGATACAGGAGGAACAAGTTTGATTGACCCATCCAGAGACCAGCCATAGCAAAAGTTGCTTGATTTTCGTTATTGAAAACAGAGCGTTCGAATCAATACGTCCATGCAGGCTCAATTGCGAGTCATGATCTAAGTTAATTTAAATTACCTGGAGTTGCCACTAGCATTTTAGTTGCTGAAGAAAACCTCTTTACGCATTCTACGGAGGAACAATCTAGAAATGCCGAATTGTTTATACTATTCAAATTTATTTCCAGCAATTGCATGGCTAGTGATCCCCTTCAGACCAGTTAATTATCATACCCTGCTACCAATATACTCCTGGCGCCTGTATTTAGCCCTGGGAAGCTTGCCAGGGTTTGTCAGCGGGCTGTGGATGCTCTCCTTACCAGAAAGCCCGAGGCTGTTATCAGATACGAACAGAGGAGATAAGGCGTTAAAACTTTTGGCTAACATACATAAAAGTAACATCGGGAAGGGGTCCGAGTTTCAGGTGACTTTTATATCTCATCTATAGTCAAGTGGAAAAAGATATTGCTAATAGAATTTTTAAAATAATAAATGTTTTACATAATCATAGTTCTTAATTTACAGATAAAAAAGATCATACATGATAACTTAGCCATAGAGAAGTTACTGAGTAGTGAGGAGAGTAGAACTAAGGTCCTGTTTATGGGAGTTCTTAAAGATCTAAAAATGTTTGTTTCCAGAGCTTACGCAATGAAGTCTAGTCTGATTCTCTTTGTATTTTTTGCTAATATGGCTGCGTAAGTATTTTAATTAACAACGTAATAAAATTTTGAATCCTTTTGCATTGCCAACAATTTTTGCACAATAGGTGTGGTATGATTTTTTCAATTTATATTTTTTTTATAATTTTCATTATTACTCCTTTTAGCGGTTTTGGCTTAAATTTATGGATACCGGAACTTCTACTTCGAATGCAAGGCAAGGAATGTACTTTAGCAAAACTAAATCTTATAGCAGAAAAGGCCAGGCTATTTAATGAATCTAGCACTACATGGAAAGAGCCGGGGAATATTCATAACTGTTCAAGCAATTTGGAAGTAATAAGTCTTAATAGCAGTGCTCTAAGTGTTCATGAAGTGGTGATTGTAGAAGAAACGTGTAATGATCACATGGACGTCGATGTGAGTATATTGGTGTATAAGACTATATGGTCACTATGGGGGACTATATGCATAGCTTACTGGCTTAATGATTGTAGAGTTCTGGTTGCAAAATATTACGAATTAATTTTCACTATGTTTTATCGTCAATTGCATCAAAAACAATTCTTAAATCGAACGAATTGTAATTAATAAGAACTTTTATATAGTCTGTTGTTAATGATGACTACATTATTGTCAATTTACCAGAACTTTCTTATTCTGGATTTCAATAATCTATCTTCGGATTATTGTTCCTAAGAAAATTATAGAAGATTTTCTTAGGAATTCTCTAATCGTTTCAATAGAAACGATTAGAGAATCAATCGTTTAAATAGACAAATCAGTCATATACATTTTTTTTTTAATTTCATTCTGACGCCTCCTAGAACATATAAGGAGAGTTAATTATTTATAATATAATAAAATTAAATAAAAAAATAAAAAATAATATAAAATAATAATATAATTAAATTTATTCTGCGAGAAAGTGAAACAATACGCAAAATTGCTTTTGATTTTGTAAATCAACAATATTTCTGTGGCATTGTTGAAATTAAGTAAAATGGACTCAGTGACTACATATTTGTATTGCTTACCTCTCAGGTGTTTACATCGGGCCTTATAGTGGGTGCTTGTTGTGTGCTGGGCAATGCTGCATGCGCGCTCTTATGCGCCCGTGGCGGCGGCCGCGGCGTGAGGCGCGCAGCCGCAGCATGCGCGCTGGCTTGCGCCCTCGCATGCGCGTGCCTAGCAGCGTGCGCGTGCGCTTGCTCCACGTCTAATAAGGTAAGGTATCTTAGTATAATCAAGAAAGTTTAAAAGTATTCGAAGTAACTTTAATTGATAATGTGGTTTAATTGAATTTCTCTTGAAAGCGCTTTATAGGGCTCTAATGATGACTTTGATCGAAGTTTTTAAGTCAACATAATTATAAAAAATGATAGTTTTGTACTTGAAGTAGTTAATTGGCCTGGTCATTATCTGCAGATAGCTGTAGCAGCAGCGGCGGCACTGAATGCTGCATCACTAAATGGGAATGTTCTTTTAATAAGACTGCTGCTTCATGCACTGCCCGCTAAATTAAGGTATGATATAGATAGATAGATAGATTAAATCTTTATTTTCATTTCTACATCAAACACAAAAATAGATCCAGACAGTACATTGGTTAAAAGACAAACATTTTAAAATAGATGATATCAAAGACGCAAAAAGTGACTGATTTTGTTCACATCGGGATGTGAATAAAGCACTGATATTCTGCTATAACCGACCGATATCCTGCTAGATAATGTATCAATAATGTGGTTAAAGCTCAGTAATTTGTGAATCATAAAACATTATTATACAGTTCACTAATGGAATGACTGAAAAATATGTCTTCAAGAGATAAGTTTAGCCTTGTTTGCTTACAAGTTCTTGTAATAAAGAATACAATTATCTCCTGTAAAAGAACAACGGTAGGTATTAATTATAAATAAATTATAAATGAAAAGCGAACATGTTACAATGAACTTATATATTTCGCTAATAAAAAACACAATGACGTAAAACGTCAGTACAAAATTAATACAAAAAAATAAACACTAAAGAGGCCCGTTTTGGACCAAACTCTAAAGGCCCGTTTGGGAACAGTAGGTGAAATAGGATTAAATCGGCACCTTCAGGGTAAGCTCGCAACTTTGGCGATATCCAGTCTCTTTGAGGAAGAGTAGAGTCCCATGATATTACAAAAAAGAAATAGATAAATTAGTAAATACTTAACTTTGAAGTACTCAAATGTCTTAGATGAATTTAGAAATAGTTACTACAGACATAGGTATAGGGTTTTAATAGCTCGCAAAATAACAGTAATTATAATATTCTTTTTGGGTTTTTTATTCCTTCATCATTTTTATCGATTGCTTTTCAGTGGTCTTGGTGTATGTTGGGGTGCGTGGTGGGGTCGAGCGGGAGGTATGGCATCTAACCTGGCCGTAGGGGTTCTCCTGGATTATTCATGCCCTGCACCTTTCATTGCTGTAGCTGCGTTGCTTTCAAGTAAGTCTAAATTGCCATTCTTGCCGTTACAAAGTCAACCTCTAAATTTCCAAAATAAAGTTCGATTCAAAATGAGATTTGATAAAATAATTTTGGGCAGATTGTTTTATTAATTTTGCTTAAATTAGGAAGGTATTTTATAAAAGAATATTGAAATTCTTCTAGTCATTCAAAATCGATATCGGATTGTAGTTATTATATTTTATATAATCAAGTAGGAATTTTTAAACTTGAATATTGTAGGATATTACGCAGATATATAGTGTTATTTAAATTAAAATTCATATGAGTTTCAAGCGTCAAATTTCAACAGCTTGGCTTACTTACAAGTCATCAATCATATTGACAGTGAACATTGGTATTTTATTAGACCACAAGTGTCCTTGATACTGCAATATTAGTAATATATTAGTATGGTTTGGGTAAACTTGGGTTGGGTACGTTTTTAATATAATCTAAGTGTGTCAAGTTATTTCTGGCATCGCACCAAGAATATTTAGTTCCCTGTTAAATATCAGCAAGTATAGAACTCAATATCGAGACCCTTTACACATCCCCCAGTTGGGTACGGACGTTACAATGTGCGAGGAAGACAAGAGGTGTTTGGGAATAACACTACAAAGCTCTGGCCTGATGCGACTTATTGCACGAAAGTACTTGTGGTAGCAACGGCTACCAGTATGTTGAATGCTGTACACGCCTGTAATAGGTGTACACATCAGGACATTTTTATGTATATTTGTGTTTTTGTACAGATTAATGTGTATGCTGTTGGTGTGTCTTATGTAAATAAATAAATAACAATAGCTTTACGTGCGTCTGAAGTACAGAAAAGCTCGAGATAGCGAATTTTGATTGATATTCCAGCAGCAGTTACCATTATTTTCGAAATCGAAATAAAACAAGATGTATTCGCTTTTAGAACGTAATTACTATCGGATAATTAACTAACTAATTGTCATAAATAATGAACACGTAAGATTTTTAGTAAGGAGTTCAGATTAAAATTTTAATCTTGATATATAAAGTAAATTTATGGGGAATATAATGTTAACAGCGTGACTGGCGAATCCCAAATAATTATTTTACGGGGCAATGTATTCGCTTTAACAATAAGATTCTGAAAGCCGAGACTTACTTAATAAGAGATTAAGGATTAATACAAAAGCAAAATTTTGAAAGAAAGTTACTATTACAAAAGTTTTACTATACAATAAATGATTATGTAACTTAATTGATACTTAAGCGTGGAAGTTAATTTCAACCGTAAAACAAGAAAACTAACATGTTATACCTTTGAAATTTGGTTTATAAAGCAATAATCATTTGGAAATGTCGTTACGAACATTTTCGAGTTTCTTACACCGCTTTTTCTCACATAAAATATATGTTTAAGAATCAGCAGGTAGGGTTAAAATATGACGATTTAAAATAACTTAATAATAGAGACCATTTAAGTAAAGAGTTTTTTATTTTCATCTCGTTAGTGTCGCGGTTCAACGCTTTGATTTCGGTTATGAAAACCAATCAACTTTTACCATGGTTGATCACTGGATGGTTTAATAGTATTTAAATTATATAAAGTAGTATATAAGTAATTAGTATATAAATTAGTATCTTAAATAGTAATCTCGAGCTGTTTTGTGCTTAGGAAGGCATAATAAGCCGTTCGTCCCAGTTTTTACTCCAACATCTTTCAGATTGGATTATTATTATTTCGGTATTCACGTAACGGCACGAACGAGAACAGCAAGATAGTGTTAAGTCCCAAACCACTAATGTTTTGCAGGAATACGACCTGTGTCCAACGGTAGGACGTAAATAGGCTTGACGGATTACCTAGTTATGTCATTTTGAGATATAATGTTCTCACTTTAATACCAATTCTTCAAGGAGTTCTACTAGATTTGGATCGGGTATAGTTTATGTAATTCAGGCCATCCCAAGGCTGCCCCATAAGATCTGCTTTCCTTAGATCCCTTTCAAGGTTCCCTGCACTAAGGTAATAATTTATCAATATGATATTGATTTTATCCTTTTTGATTTTCAGTATCAATTGCTGGCATCATGGTAATAAAGCTTGAAGAGACAAAGCCGAATGAAGTTAAAGCAGAAGACCAAGAAGGTCAAGAAAAGAATATAAGCATAGACAGATACGTATCTACTTATATGTGAAAAGAGATGTTACTTAAATTTATTACGGTATAAAAGAGAGAGAAATATTCGTATTCCACTGAACTTCGTGGACGAAGTAGCTTGTTGTGCTTGGGCTTGCCATTTTAGAACTTAAGTAGGTATAATTCCATAAAGAACTTTTGTTGTAAATAATAAATTGGTATTTAGAGAAAAACCTGATAAAATATGTCACTGGATATTTTTTATCTTTTTCTGTAAAAAAATAAAAAATGTGGTAGTTACTGAAATTTGTATATATTATGAGATAAGATTGTAACAGATTCTTTCTCATTGACTCTATTTTACAGTCTACAAGTTTATCGGTAGTATTTGTATCACCCGCAATCACTAACGCCATCTATCAAAATCATCCCGAAGTAGCAGCGAAGATATACTAGTTTGATTTCGTACGTCAGTCAAACTAAACAAGTTGCATTTTAAAGTTTTCTTTGTAATTTATTATTCCTGATATTTTGAAACCAACTCTGAATACAAGCGAACAAAACGCAAATCCTTTCAGCAGTACTTTTAGTTTTTCGGGAGACGGAAAAGGTGTTTATTTAGAGGAATTCATTAAGAAACTTATTTTAAATTGTTCAAATTACATCCTATACCACCGCTTCGACGAATAGTTTGGCTTAGGAGAAGCGGCGCAAGAAACTTTTTTGTAATGACATTTACAAATTGGATATGTCATTACGTGTCAAAAATAGTTATTCTTTTTAAATATAAGAATTATACGAAGCTTTATACGTGATTCAATGTGCCTATGGATGTTGTGATGCATATCTTTTAGTTCCTTGGTAAACAGTGAATTAAATTAGGAATTTAAAAAATTATGCTTTTAGTAAAATGTAAAAATGTATATTGATAAAAAATATGAGCTTGAATTTAAAAAAAATACCTAATATGCCTTTAAACTAAGTTAACTGTCATTCTAACATGTCATTCTAACATGTTTCCTAGTTTTTTTTTCACTCACATTTATTATCTATTTCATTTACATTCGTATATACGAATCATTTCCTTTAAGTCGCGGTTTATGTACGTGAATCAGATTACGTCGAATCTCACAAAGACGATAAATAAATTTTACACATATAGACCCATTACGTTCCTGATTCATGTTTACAAGCTGATTCGAGAGTATAAGGAATCGTCTCACACGCAGTTTTAGTAACTTCCAACCTTCTAAACAGGCCGGATTCCGAAAAGGCTTTAATAACATAGACCAAACGCTGTATAAATACGCTGCAGCAGATAATTCAGTAGTCCTAGTAGTATATATATCTGCCATTATGCTTAGCGTTTGTGGAGTATGAGAAAGCCGTCGCATCTGTCGAGACCTGAACCGTGCTTCAGTCTCAAAGAAGTAATTTGATAACTCTAGAATAGAATATATCTTTATTGTAAATCAGCCAATTAAAAAAAAAGTAAAACAGGGAACAACTAATTTTGTACAAAAGGCGAACTTATTGCTAAAAGCGATCGAACTATGTCCATGAAATAACATGAAAACATAATTTATGATGGTATTGTTTAATTTTCGTGTTAAATTAAGAACATGACTGGGAATGTAATCATCACCCTGATTTCTTAGCACAAATTTATATTTTATTCTGTATTTTCTAAAATTCAATAAAATATGGATTTTATAATATTTTTATTTAGATCATTAGTACAAGCTGTAAGTTGTTATAAAACTGATTTTAAAACAAAAATTGTAAATCGTAACTGTGATGTAACACATATTTTTGAGGAAAACAAAGTACTTATATTTTAGATAGCTTTTTATATGTTTAGATTTAAGCCAGTAAAGTTCAATTAGGAATTTAATTTAATAAAAACTTTTACGTAAATTGTTTTTTTTCTTTTCCTTTTTAAATAAAAAATTCAATTTTTTGAAACTGTGATAGTATAATGCTTTTATGGTATTAATAAAAATAACAATAATTAAAACTAAGCAGGTATACATATATGTTGAAAGATATAATTAACTGGAGACTTGTATACTTTGACATATAAACAAATAAATAAAAATATAAATTTCGACACTAAAATTTTCAATAGTAACTGCCTCTATTTATTTGCAATTATAATAATGACATATCTTAACACTAGATTTACCAGACCAGTCATTTAGACTGATCGTGCAATTTCAATTCAAAATTCCTACTATATTACACATTTTTGTTTTCAGAAATGATGTTATGACTTTTGTAGCTATTATTAGAGAGTACGTTTTATAAACTTAATGTTATTTTATATACATTAGTAACAAATATAATTTTTGTTGTTGACATATATTCAAATCGCGCGTATATCTAGTGTTAAACAAGTTTTGTCTGTAAACTTATATTTTTCAGAATTAAAACTAGCATAATATCGTTAAAACTCTTTTCTTAAACTTAAATATATCATACAAAAGTTTCTTATGTTATCTATTACCATCTATCACAGGCAATAATTTAGGCACTTAAGGACGATTCTATTGAAAAATAAGGATCCCATCGCATTCGGGGCACATCTTATTATATATTATGTAATTTGGATAACATACGATGTACCACAAAATAAATTTTCAATTGCGTGAGTGCCGTTCAACTAGTAAGGGTCAATAGTTTAAATTTTTTGACCGATACTAGTAAAAACACGTTGTTTTGTACGTACTCTATCAAGCCGAAACCTATCTATGTTAACATTGTCATATAAATATTATAATGTTATCAGTTCAAACTTTTATATGTCTCCATACAAATATTTCGATCAGTACAACAATTTTTTCTATCACCATATAGTGGGTAATTACATGACTATTTTAACATGGGTAGAGTTCGGCTTGGTAGGGTATGTACCAAACACTGTTTAAATATGAAGTAGCAGACAAACTGACGCGTAAAGCGAGCCAGCGAGAACTCACGTCCCGCACCAGAACCCCCGCGTACTCTCTATTTGAATGCAGTTTAAGAAAAAGTACCCTTTACTTATAAACTAAATTGAAGTCCGCTCACTTGTCAAACCTTTACGTTAACATTAATCAGCATATATCTACATATTAAAGCAAATAGCTAATTTAGATAATAGCTTTATAATACCACTGCAATATTGTTTATGAGGATATATTTAAGAATTACTGCTATAACTACTATTTGAAATAAAGTTAATTTAGTACCATATCAACCTCAATGTGTAGTTGAAACTATTTATTGGTGTGAATTAAAGAGTTTATCTACTTCTGACGCTGACTGTACTCGTTTTTGAGAATTCTTATTTACTTAGGCAAGAGATATTAATTTGTTGAGATGAGATATACTCATCGAAACAATTAAATTTGGATTTGTGTCTAGTATAGTGCTAACATGTCAAGTCTTAAGTAGGTAGCGACAACTTTGTGGCCCGCTAGACATTTAATTCAACGATTAGTTGTCAGGCCGAACATTTCTATTTTTTCCAAATTAAATTCAGCTAATAATGACTAAATGCCTTCAATTATTACTATTTATTAATTAAGTTCTTATATCGCTTTGTTTAAAGCTTATTTTTCGATTAACTTCGACTTCTCAGTCTACAAAGTATTATCTAAAATCACAGATGTATAGTTAACTAACTAAATCTATGGACCGGTAGATTTTGCTGGAGGCATGTCTGGGGGCAGGAAGCATGCTGCTATCGCGCTACCTGGAATGATAAGTTAAAAGAAAAATTAACCAAATATTAGTTCACTCCTAGTCATGGTCATCTTAACTTGCACTAGTTTCATACACTTTTACTATTAAAATTAATAAAAATATATACATTGATATTCTTAAGGAAATTTATAAATGAAACAGACGTAATTGCGTTTCTCTGTAAAGGCAAAAGAAACATTTAAAGCCTTTATTCCAGGGTTCTCATCTTATTAAATTTAACAAATATTTATTGCTTTTATAATTATCTTAATATTAAAAGTAAAATTACCAATCAATAAATTAATATCTGACAATTGTCAGTTAGTAGGCTGCGCCGAACGCAACCAGTGCTAAATTAAGAAAAGAGGTTTTATCAATAAAACAAACTATTTTATTTACAAATACTTAAATTGCACTTGTTATATGAATTCAAAATAATGGAGAAACAGTCATAATAGATCAATCTTAAATATATATGGGTATATTTGAAGAGATCACTAAAAAATGTTAAATGCCATACCAAATAATATTAATTCATTAACCCCTGGATACTCCGGAGTTTATCGCTGCTCTATAAGACAATCAAAAACAACTGGATTATATGGCTTGACAGAGTAAAAATTGTTTTGAAGAGGATTTTATACGTTATACTTAAAAATAAACCAAAAGTAATATTAAATTTAAATTCGACTTTGTAAATAATTTATACTCATCATATTTGCTATGCCTATAGGAAAGCGAAGCTGTTTGGGATCTACGCTTACAGCTTTGACAGCTAAAGTGATAATCACCGAGTTATTTGTAAATCAACTACAATATTCATGTTATAGTAATTCTATTTGCCTAATGCTCCTCGGCAGACTTCGTGTTTCAACAGTCGGGCATTAAATATTAATTTTAGTTGCATAACTAATTACTCTTCTTTTTTGGAAATCAGATGAAGATGTCTTTTCGTTGATATGTTATTTTAAAAAAGGTAATAGTTTACGCGGGAATCTAAACAGGACGGCAATAAAGATAAAGTATTTTGTTCCGAATTCAAATTCTGATAAACGTTAAATCTAATATTTGAGGGAGATGGAAATTAGCATTCGATTTTATTCGAAAATGCGATGGTTGTGCAGTATTTACCGCCGCCGAGCCGCGTAAGAACCCGGCCGTTTATATTGCACATACTTTATTACAGGGACAATTACATTATAACAAAGCAATATATAGGCAATAATATCCGATATCACTTTAATTATAATAATGCGTGAGCGAATAGGCTGGCCAGATTTTAATGGAAAACCAGTCAAGAAATTGCCTGTCAATCCATAAGTGTTTATGTGTATACAGTATACTGATGATATTAGACTAGAACTTACTCAAAACAAGCAGTGACCACAAGTAGAACGTCATTTGGCAGTGATAGAAGAGTAGGTTCCCCACAAGGTTGATCCCGACAAAGGTGCTGCCACGACCCACCATTATGCTGAGGCAGGCTACCATGCCTCTGATGTGAGAAGAGAAGAATCAGTTTTTATTAAATTTTTAAGCGAAGATTACCACATCCGTTTCAAGTGACTGAGAACATCTACTTCAGATCTGTATGTCCTGGGTTCAATTTTCAGCGAAACAACATGTTCTGTTACATTTGGTTGGGTGAAGTACTTATCAGTACTTAGAAAAAGCCCTACCGGCTTTTTCTAAGTACTAATAATTTACCACATTACTTTCTTACGCACTAATATTAAAATTCTTCGAATTACAACTTTATAAAATCTAGATTTAGACAAAGACGTAAATTTGAGTTAAGCTCGAAAACTAAACTAAATGTAGAACTGATATAGCTCATCAGGTGTAACATGTGTTTGATTAGAACATTAACAGGACACTAGAAACTAAACAGACGCAGACACTGAAGTTTGTAGGTACTATGGGCCGTGAAATACCAATACAACTCCGGTTTGTGTGTGGACTTCTCATCCACAAACGAAGTCTTCATCTGGGGAAACATAATCGACCCAAATTAATATTAAACTCTTCAGTTTAGGAAGATCATAAGGTTCATGTCAAGTGCGTCAAGGAGTTTCTTTAACCTATTGTTGGCAAGACACAATAGATCTATCAGATCGCAGTGACAAAATAATTATATAATTAAACTAAATCAAGATTTAAAACATTGCTTCAAGAACTTAATAAAAGATTCTATACTATTTTTTATTAAACGTCAAATACCATAATTCTAAAATCAAAACAAACTAACCTGTACGATGTAGGATATAAATCCACAAAGTAGGACGCCAAAATGCCCATCCCAAGGCACGTGCAAGTAAATATCACGAAGAAGAAAACACTGGAAAGTGGCTCCGGCATCAGATTGACCAGACATCCACTCAAAGACGACATGCATAATATGGTGATTAGCATGGTCTTCCGTCGGTGGGGTAGGTAGGATATTATGAAGTTCAAGAAAGAGAATATGAATTGTGATGCTATGAGCGTCAACATAACGTTTTCTTTTATACTGCTGACACAGATTTCTGGTGTCTGAAAAGAATGCAATACCGATTTGTTATATAGAGACGATGAAATAGAGTAAGTTTAATTAGTAAATGTAATCATGAAGTTAAATTTCATGTAAATATAATAATTAATTTTAATTTTTTATTCTTGTAGATAGTTCATGTTACTTACTATTGGATTAGCATCAGAAGTAGTGTTGGCAAATGTATCAACAACGATAACATTTTCCGTAGAGATCAGTTCGCAAATATTACCAGTAGCTGAACTTTCCAGCGCCAGTCTGACAAGGTTTAGGATATGGGCCAACCATACCAGGAATGTATTATTACTAAAATAAGACCAATGAGATTAAAAAAAAGATTAAATGTAATTTATTACATAGTTAATGATATATTCCAGTCGAATTTAGAGAACCCGACTGGAACAGAAGCTCAATCTTTCATAAGATAGATCACAGTCATACAAGTCTACTAATTTGCAGTGCTATTACCATAGGGTAAGAGCAAAAAAGTTCATTGAAGAAGTATTTATGAGTCCAATATAGTCCAATGTAATATTTTTTTAGGTAGGAAGAACGTGAATGCTACTTATGGTGTTTCAAAACTGTGTAGGCTATGGTAACCGATAAACATCGACACGGTCATTAAGCGGATCGTTTCGTTGTCGTATTACAAAAATTGCTAAAACATCAAAAATAACCATCATTCGCCAACCATCGAGAGTTATACGCTTTTCATTGAAGCTTGTACTCACGTGATGTACACGACTGCCACGATGTAGAATAGCTGCAGGGTACGCCAGAGCAGTGGTCTTCGGAATAGAGGTGCACTCTGCTCATATACCGCTTTGAGGAATGTCATATCCTTCCTTGAGGCATGTTCTTCTAACATCAGGGATTTTACCTAGGAATCAGTTAACATTGTTTGATGTATTTCTAGTTCTTTAAGCTATGTTTGACGATGACGCTTTCGTTGACAGTATAGTTGGTACGAAATTAAATGATCGATTAAAAACCTTCCAGCCTAAATCTGTTAAAAATCCAATTGAACTTTTGTTCAACAATTTAACTTTCGTTGTTGAAACATTTTCATATTCCTTCCGTACTAAAATCACAATTATTTTGTCTATCATCCTTATAATGTTCTTACCTCATACTCCTCTTTAGAGCGCCTATGATTCATAGAGTACATGAACCTAAGGACTTCCAGAGCCTCTTCCTTCTTCCCGGAATTAGCAAGGAATTTCGGGGATTCATGGAAGAAGTATATAGCCACGGCGCCTATTCCTGACGGCAGTGCTAACACGATAGTGAGCAGTCTCCAGGGGGTGAAAGAAACACCAAACCATATGTCGCTTTGGAAATCCAATTTTAAGGTGGGGTATGTAAGCACTGAAACATCAAATAATTATCGTTGAGAAACACATTTTTTTGATAAGTTATAGTTTTCTTGTGCTAAAGTCTGTAGTGATTATTGGGATCGTTGTTTGATTTCAATTAGGAAAACAAAGCATTCTTCGCCTAGGTTGGTAACTAGACGAGTCAATAGAAACATTTGTCATCTCAAGCTTCTACGTACTTAGGAAGGAATATTTAGGGGTTGGTCCCAGTTGTTAAGGCTTTCATACATTTAATCAGAGAAATTGGCCAAACTCCTCGTGTATTTTTCTTACATAGAAAAGCCTGTACCAACAGTGAGATGAATATAGGTTGTCGATGCAGATGATGATATAGTAAAGTAAAGGGGATTGAATATCAATTCTAGAAAAAAATCATTTCAATATAGACAAAACCTTTCTCAGTACAGCGTATGCTGGAACCTCACCTGCAGCGGCTGCTGGTGACAGCAGGATTAGACATGTCATCAAGAGCATGTATTTGCTTCTCATTCTCTGCGTACACGACTCACCCACTAGGGTGTATGTTGCCGAATTTGCTGCACAGGAGCTGAAATTGATAGGTATTTATATAGGATATTGCGGTACTCTACGGCACTGATACACATACCTCGTAACTAGCGTTAATTTCTCGAATATTTAAAGCACCTATTCATTTCTTTGAATGCATCAGCTCCCTTAAATTTTATCTAAATTAGCTTTGAGGTTTCTTTCTACAAACTTATAGACGATAGACTATATTGACACGATAGACGGTGTTCTTTTTAAATTTGTAATACGAGTATATGGTTGATATTCATCTTTATTAATAGTTACGCGTACACGATGATGTTTTAATTATGACTTACGTAATATGATTCATATTCCAATGACAATGATAATCTCGTGATTACTTATATTGGGTTCAATTGCATTATTATATCAACCGTAATAGGGTAATATTTACAAGTCATTCGAAAATTTTTATTACAAAATTACTGAGCAAAAACCGACTACGTCAGAAGCCTTAATTTGAATTAATAGCAGTTTGTTAAACATTGGATCTACACGCAACCGATATACTATAGTCGCGATCGCAATCCCATTCAAATAAATATCAGTATCCACGACAAGTATTTTTTCATGCCATTTTAGGTTTACCACGCATGCAACGGAAATCTTAAATTTGTCAGATATCTTTTGCGTTTCTATGATTGAAAGAGTATGAAAAAAATTTATATTTCAATTTATGATGACGTTAAATGAAAAAATCCAGTAAAATTAAAATAATATCCTTCATTATATGTTTATATTTTCTGTAGCCTTAGAACGAAGACATTTGGTACATAGTGTTTACCTGACTACAATGTACTGGTTTCTATAGCGAAAACAAAGCAATTTTCGCCATGATTGGTACGGACCAGGGGGATGGGTTAATGATTGGAAATTTGCTGTTTCGAGCTCCTTCGTGCTTTGAAACCGCTATCACCCACCCAGTCGCATTAGGCCAGTGTAGACGGGTAATAGTCCAAACTCGTAGGAAGGCCTTTGCCCCAGTGGAAGGTACCTACATAGGCTGTAAATGAGATGCTGACCTCTGGCTTAGTAGGCCCGGGTATAGACCATACGACAAAATCAAATTACCGCTAAGCTCGTTAGAGCTGTTAAAATATTATGTTTGTTAAAACATTTTTCTCCTTAAAACTTACAAGCAAACGCTGATAAACTTGACTAACGCCAGCAGCTGCCATGTGGGGCAGACGCTGCAGAGGCTCGACAACACGAAGCTGACGGGCATGCTGATGACCAGAGAGAACCGCCTCCCTCGCGTGTCTGAGATATATCCCCATAGGTACGACACTAAAAGAATACCTGGAATTTTTGAAAAAAAGCAATAATGACTGTCTCATGGACGAGGGATTTAAGAACTCTGGTTTCGATTGAACAAAGCAACATTTGGTGAGGTGTCTATTTATATGTAAGCACAGGAAATTACTCAAGACCATGAGATGGTCAACAGTATGAGGCGTCCATATTTGACATATTGCTTTACCCACCTCAGCCATTCCAGCCCATAAGATGCCTTTGCTTTTGAAAGATCCCATGTTGTATGAAGGAGGGAATACATGTGTGGGTAAGGAATCACACGGCCTGAGTGTGCTACAAAGAAGCGAGTCACAAAACATTTTTGTGGGTGAAATCGAGAAGGAAGACATTTTTTTTTTCTATGCATCCCAGCTTAACTTTTCTATGCCATAGACTAGACTAAATACCCTGTTTCTTTTAGATTCTTACTGCAACCTTGCTACTAACCAACTGAAATAAATGTTCAGACATAACACCTGGATGGAACTTTGAAAATGAGAAGAATATCTTTTAGAACAAGTTTCCAAGTTAAAGAATCGCCAATCGCTTGTATTAAACTGATTTTTCTACCACGTCAGAGGGTGTAAAATTTCAAGTTATGTTATCATCGAAATACAAGCGGTATTTTGGATTCATCTGAAATAACACATGGGGCCTTTAAAAGAGGCGTGACAAAGCACTTTTTGGTCCGGCAAGGTGACGCTGACTAGGTCAGTATGTCGCATACTTCACTAGCTATCTTCACATATGGACTCCTCTACTGCTTATCATCATGTGGTGTCGAGTTATTTGCTGAGCTTTTTATTTAAAAAATAACTTTTTATAAAATCTGTGAGGTGAGAGTAATTTAATAACTAAGAAATAAACATATTAGTACTACAGAGAGATATACAGGTAAATACAGTTAAATGCGTTTAAGAAGAATATAATGGAAATAATAACTTCGGCCTGGCAAATTATTATCTTCTAGAAAAATATCATGATACTAATTGTTACGGCCACTGCTACCACTTGCACACCTGTCTTGAGCCACCGTGGTGGTATTTTGACCAAAACTCCTCAAGATTTGCTCCCAAGTACGAAAGTCCGCAACCAGCAGTAGGACGTATACAAGGCATATATGGTGATGATGATATCAAAACGATCGTAAAATACAAAACTTACCAATGAAAGGTATGGATGTCAATATGCCTTTCTGGGATACGGTTAGGTCAAGGTCACAGGCAGCAATCACCACCAGGCTGAAGCCGAAGAGGTCAACGCCGATTGCCAGCAGGATGAGGGCACACGTTGCCACCAGCAGGATATTGTATTGTCCATTACCTGATACATAATATATACATAGGCGCATTCAAACCATTGTGTTTTATGTGGAGCAATAGTTTGTACAAGGAAATTGGCAATAAAGAATAGCTAATAATTTTATAATGTTTCTTCAACAGTTAACATCAAATTTTGCAGGATAACCTTTTTTTGAAAAAAATGCAAATGTTGAATGTTGCTTATCACATACCGAAAGATAAAAATTCAGCCAGTATTTATAGAGCAACATAACAGATGTCACCAATAATTTGACACTAAATGGTTTAGCTCTCAATGATGGATGTAGTTATATTCTTTCAAAGCTAAACTTTGCTGATCTAGCTTCCAAGAGTGATGACTCTGGGCATCACCGGAGTCAAGCCCTAACGTGGGAAGGGCCATGAAAGGTAAATTTCCCAAGTCATACTTAAACGTCCTTAGTGACCGCTCTTCTGGGTAATGTCACGTGTTGTAATCAGGTTTGTTGATTACCTAAAAAATCTTAAAATGGGATTTGAACGGATTGAACTGCGAAAATTTTAACCTCGAAAACCTGTACCTGAAACAGTTGCGATTGGAAAAAACTTTCATTTAGAACTATTTAAAATAAGTACCGCAAAAACCAGCGTAGTGTTTATATGCTCAGTGAAAATCCGTTTCCGCTGGATTTACATTTCTAACTGCTCTAGTATTTCTTCAATGTATTTCTCCAGCAGTACCGCTGAAGATCATAATTTACGAAAATTTTATATAAGTTAAATTCTCTTAAATACACAGTGACAAATGACTTTAATTAAGAAAAGCGTTATTTAAAGTATTATATTATGTGTTTTTCTTAATTGTTATTAATTCAATACATTATGTACAAGACAATAGTCCTTCATTAACATCTGCTCAAGGGTTTAATGCCTGAATGTTAAATGGCTCTTTTAATATGTTTGAGCGTTACTCCATTCCATTCATTTACTTCCATTTAACCGCCACTGTGGTCTAGTGGCTGAGCCCACCTTCTTAAGAACTGGAACTGGAGTCCGGAATGCAATTCCCTATGGAACAGAAATTTCCTGTTCGTTTTGGTTGATGGTACTTTTTAAAGTCCATCTGTCTCGTGTATGTATACATATAAATATGTATTACTTTTCATAATAATTTAGTATCTACATTAGTAGTTAGTAAATAATTATTATATTTTTATGTACTGTCATGAAATATAAATTTATCATTTACTAGTTGACCCGCTGAAATTTGTATTATCTATAACGCCATCTATGAAAAAAAAACCGAAGAAGCGCTGCAAGAAATGTTTGACATGTCAGACGATATTCGATACAAAATGACCATTATTCAGTTGATTATCCCAGTTTTTTTTTTATATTTTTAAACCACCTCTGAATTAAGCCTGTAAAAATACAATAAAGAATTGTTCAAATAGGTCAAGCCCTTTTTTAATTTTAGCAAAACTAACGTAAACTAATATAAATTCATTTTTATATATAAGATTTTAATATAATTTAATAGTACACCGTACATAGTACGACTTCACTCGTTTATCTCACTGTTACGTATTCTGTCCCCCATAAGGCTGTCTGGAAAACTCGCTGACTCGTTAATTAGCGATAGAACCCTTGTACAATGTAACATCTGTCAATTTGGCTGTATTTGTAATATATTATGTACAATACAGCATATTCTATCTAAGTATTTTCTATCTGTGTCACAAAGTAAATCATTAATAACGAATAACAATACGACTAATGACCTTTCTCGAGCGTTCGCAGTAATATACACAGAACTTATTTGTTATTTGTGAAAGAGACATGTATTGACGCACGCAATGCTAACAAAACGCGCAATGCATGTGACGATTGAGGAAGACAAATAAAACGCTTCCATTGATTGCTCCCGTTTGAATTATTACATTTTAATAAACATAAAATGACGAAATAAAATTTAACAATCTTATATTGATGGTATTCGTAAGTCTCGTTATAACTCAAGAACGGCTTGACCATTTAACATAATTTTTATTGTGGTTGTTTAAAAAGAACGGGGAAAATTCTAGGGAAAAGCTTAAAAATATGCAATTTTTTGTTTAAGTATGTAAATTCGTCAAACTGACCTGCTAAATATTAAAATTTGTGCTAATTCCACTTCTTTGGGTTTTATTAAAAGATGGCGTTAATAGTAGTTTGTAGACGATACAAAGTTCAGGGGTAGTACTATTTTTTAATGTACTTGGACTCCTGGTTGATATACTTGCTAAATTAACTATCCGGTAAAATAGTTCGTCGACATGTGTAAGGCGTCTGACTGACGAACAGTTAGAATTGCTTGCAACTGTGAGTTCTGATAGATACTCTATGAATTAGTCTTGGACGATGGGAATTGGGATTGGTCTTGATAGTTTGCTATGGCACATACCATAAAGCATCGTTACTTCTAATTGTAACTGTTTTATACTTTATATTATATTATTTTATTAACATTAGATTTACCAGACCAGTCATTTAGACTGGTCGTGCAATTTCAATTCAAAATTCCTACTATATTACACATATTTTTTTCAGAAATGATGTTATGACTTTTGTAGCTATAATTAGAGAGTACGTTTTATAAACTTAATGTTATTTTATATACATTAGTAACAAATATAATTTTTGTTGTTGACATATATTCAAATCGCTGGTATATCTAGTGTTAATAAAATATCATATAGCAATTAGTACTATTTAATCACGTTTAGCCAAGATCCCTTGATCAATCTTCAAACACAGAATAATATCTACATAATACAGATTAATAATATTAATACAGAAACTAACCAATTTACTTTTCAAACAGTAACTGTCTTTGCTTTAGAGATACAAGTATTATTCTCATTGTTTACGCAAAAGATGACAATGAAATTATAGCAAATGAAGATCTACAAAAGTATACAGTACTATACTATATCTTCAAAAACATGAGAAATAATCGAAGTACAAAATACACTTCCCTGTGTAGTGGACATTTAATTAATCTACACTAATTTTATAAACAGTTTTTGCGAAGTTGAAGGAATAATCTCTAGAACTACTGGTTATCGGGGAAGATTAATTATTGGCTGTATAATATTTCTGAGAGACCGAACACCACGCGGGAGCAGCCGAGGGCGAAAGCTACTCATATCATCAACTGAATGAAAGTACTGACGACTTAAAAGAACTTAGTAAATGATAAAGATATTTTAGATTTTGATTGACAGCCAAACGAAATCAAAAATACTAATATAACTGTTTGTTCTCTTGCTTAAGAGGCATCTTCATGACATAATTGATAAGTACCTAATTAGATGACTAAGCTGGGTGATGATCTCTTAGTTATGACTGATTGCAAAAAAGGTTATAATCCCTACTATTTCTTTTTCTATCAAAACCTAGATTTTAATTACATCTTCTTTTTAAATGAACACAGCAACACGTTCAGAAAATGCAACCTTTGTTCTACTCATTTATATAAATATAAATGTCAATGATCGAAAGAGAATGGAACCATGGAATTTAAACTAAGTCGTTTGTAACGACCACAAATATAAATATATAAAAAATAGCACTCTATAACAGAATATTATAGTTATTAAAAGTAAAATAAAACAAAATACTGTTCTCAATCAAGAATAAAAATCTAGTTTAATCTAAAATTTGTTTCAGTTATCTGTTTATAATACGTAGAAATGAAATGAAAGAAACAATAAAAGATAAATATTTCCATTTACAAAATTAATACTTTTTTTACCGTGATCAGTTCCCGTTTCCTTTTGTTGTGAATGGAAATAACTGCACACGAAATTTGCATCGTAATCGGATTATGCGAAGCCATATCTGTATGAGATTAAGCGATTGAATTACTTTAAATACTCCGGTATTTTTAAGAAAGTTCAATGCACAACCCTGCATCCAACCACCAAACAACTCATCACAAAGGTAACTCAAACTACCCAACTTCACTTGTTCATTTTCGTCGCTATCAACACCGTAACGTAACAATATTCAGAACGCATCAAAAGGATGACTACCCGTACCGGTTTTCTCCAGAGCTTCCTCAAACAGTGTTCCTGTAGTTCCATGTTCCTTGCTGTTGTCGCCTACTGTCGCCGTCATGACGCGGTCGCGAGCGTCGTGTTGCGTCGCGGTCAAATTATTACTGAAAAGCTTACGCGTTACACTGAAGACTCGGCTGAAGTTGAAATATGCACGGCGCACTCTGAATCAAGATAAGTTTAGAATCTAGCGAATTTTCCTACTCGCATTTGTAAAGGACAACTTGAAACAACCACATGCTTGCGTTTGATACACTTGGTGTATTACGAACACGTTTTAATTAATCTCGTTTTAATGACTTAATAGTCAGTAGTAAATCTGAAGTTATTAAAAAAATCAATGAATAAATTTGTACTTCAAAAATTAAAACAGGGCTACAAAAAATAATGAAATCATTTTTTTATTATATCTATTTAGTATCGTCGCTATAGCTTATCTAGAGGCGTCATACCATGTATCTACAAGGTGTTTGTTACATACCCTATTTAGCCAAAACCTGCCTATGTTAACATAGTCCAATAAATACTATGTTGATATCAAAAAGAAAAGTGTAAAAAAATTTCAAATGTCCCCAAATATATATATATTAAAAATAACATAATAAAAAACAGTAATTTTTAATAATTTTTTTTATATCATCATGGTATTTATATGACTATGTTAACATATGTAGGTTTCGGCTTGAAAGGGTATTAAACAAACACCTTGTTTATTTATCGTTCTTCTTCTACAATGTAAATAATATGCAAATTTCATGTTTTATTTAAAGCTTATTATATATGAAAATGACAAACTAAAATATTGTTATTATTTAAGACGTTTGGATTTCAGAAGTTACACAAACATGCCTGTGTGAACCCAATGATACAACTGTTATAAAACTGTGCTCTTTTTTAATATTTCCAAATACCTAATACACCCTTTTAAAGATATTTTCGAAACCTTATCCATGTGTATTATAAAAACAGTCATTATATCAACAAAACGCTATATTTTAATTTTTAAAGGGTTAGCTCCGTACTAAAACATCTATCATGTGACTCTATGTACTTCAATCATCATTAGGTTGCTTGCAATTACTGTCAAGAGTAGGCGCCGGTTATTGTGACTATTGATAACAAAAAATATTTAAAATATATTCTGTTTACGTTTCTTTATATTGTATCCTAATAACATGTTGACACTCGTCATTAAATTCTTGATAAAACGATAATCTACATTTTTCAGCGCAGTGTCCGCCGTTCTTATATCTTGACAAAATTTGTTTGAAAACATTTTCAGCGTAGATAGAATCTTTGCTACATTAACATTGCTTATTGACAAAACCAAATCTTTATGAAATCTTGTTGTGGAGAAGCAATGTATGTGTACAGTGATGGGTATATTTGTTATTGAGAAAAGGTAGTCATAGTTAAATGAAGATAGTACGTCATTGTGTTACGTGACAAATAATTATGGCACAAAAAAGGTTCATTAGATATTGGCCTTGTTAATTTAACAAGTAAAAAAAATATATATATGTCAGTGATGATTCGGGTCGATTGTTGGTTAGTAAATGCGACATATCCATGGTTTACATTTCAAATATTTTGTAAAATCTTAGTAATTTATAAAACGAGCAGAGGAGAAGCCCCCTCCGTTTATCAGAGAGCTATTAATACAGCACTAGGAGACTTAGCGCTCTTTTTTCAATTGTCTATATAGTTGAAGTAGTTATACATGCAATCAAGATAGAGCAAGGATTGTTGTATGAAAGGCAAGGTATTGAAAACCCTTAGTGATGCTAGTTTCTCGTTCAATATGAAATAATGTGCGTTCTTAAAGACTAACTGATAAAACTAAATACTGACTTAATACTGATTTAAGGATTTAAAATTTCTGAGGGCAAAAACAGGCCCAATCCCCGTAAAATACGTGCGTTGACTAGTTGACTACCTACCACCACAGACAATTTCTCAACTCAGACAATTTTTAGGACTAGCGTCTTACTTTAGGCAATTTGTCAACAACTTTTCGCATAAAATGGCTCCTTTCTATCGTTTAGCTAACACTAGTTCAAAAATTGTTTGGACAACGGAGTACGAAAAAATAAGTCTTCATAATCCTTTACGCCAAAACTCTCTTGTTTATATTTGTTAATAATCACAAGGCATCAAAACACAATATCAGAAAAGTTTAAAGGTAATCCGGTGTTTGGTAAAAAAATCGGTTACAAAAGTTAAGTAAATAAACTTATTGTGGAGCTCGTAGGCGAAGTTTTTCGAACGCTCTGGTTTCGATAGTGAGAAAAAAGCACTTTTCGCTATGGTAGATCCCGGGGTTATACAATTAAAGTAAAATGCAAGTCACGAAAAACCGTTGCTCATGGTTGTTACGGCAACTGCTTTCATCTAAACTGCATTGGGCCGGCGTGATGATGTTATTTCCTGAACTAATCATGTGTTTTTCTCATGCAAGACCTGTGCCAAGCTGTGAACGAAGATAGAACGTTGATGATTACATAAGCTATTAACGGCATGCCACTTTATCATAAGCTGATGAATTCTCTAAGATCACAAGCGAACTCACACGTCTAAAGAGTATAATGTAGCTCGGCATCAGCTATGATCTTGATCTGATAAGAAAAATCACACCAAGACTTGGCTCGATTTCAGCAGTAATGACTCTGCATATTTCTTTCGAATTAGACTTACTGCGTTGCGTTCACTGTGCTATGGCTGATCGCCAAATAGGAACAAAATGGCGCGCAAGGTCAGAACAACAACGACAATATAGCAGTAACTTCTATTTACTACATATATGTATAATTATTACCAAAATTAAGATACAAATTGTATTCTAAAGTAGGTGGAAGCGAGTTACACCCAGATTCCTCAACCACAGAGGGACTAGACTAACTTCTGTAACACAACAATGCTGCTAATATATCTTTTAGTGACAGACTTAGCTAAGATGGTGATGATGGAACAACCAAACATAGTCAAAAATTACTGTCTCCAATAGAAATTGAACTCTGGGCTTCCAGATGTGAAGCGCATGGTCAGAACCACTGTATCACAGAGTAGGTCTAATTAAAGTTTACTTGCTTTAATATTGGTTGGTTATGATTAAATCTTTGATGATATCAAGCTACATATTATCTTAATAGAAACCCATTACTGAAACCATCTTTTTACATTATTTTTAATTTAACAGTAAACAGTTTAATAAATAGATGACCAGCTAGCTCAGTAATCAGTACCTGCTCCTAGCTAATGCTGCAAAGTGCCTGGCCAGGGTTCCCAGAGTTCTAGTACCGTTAGGTCACAAATACCTACCTCAGTAGCCTACCTGCGCAGTATCATAAACTAAAATATTAGTTTTTGGACCATGGTATAATATACAATAACTTATATATTGAAAAGTTTTTTAATTATATTTTTATATACAATATCTTCTAATCAACAAGTTCTTAATTATGCTTAATTAAGGCTAGATAATAATAACACCTATTACCTAGCCCCAAGTAAGAGTAAGTCATTAAGAGCTTGTGTTATAGAAACTAGATAACAAAGAAACAAAGATAGCAATGTACCACATCTTCAACTCATGAAAAAATATTGTTACGCATATTACGCATATACGCGGAATTTAAACCAGATATCTTTGGCTAAGAAGCCAGGAGTACTGACCACTCGACCAGACTGCTCTCGATAATAGATGTTAGCGTGAGAATATTATTTTCTTGTAGTTTCTCTTTCTCCCGCTCCCATTTAGAGAGAGGATTATATGAAGTATGAGAATGATGGTGGCTTATAATTTACTTACGTATTAACAAATTTCGATTGTCTTAACCAGGTGCCAACCAAGGCAAAAGTAACTTTGTTATAATCAAATAAACGAATTAAAACTAAATGACACGCATTTAGATCTTGAAAAACATACCAGATGTGATATTCTCGAAGACAAAGACTAAGGAGATGACACCCACTACAGCCAATGCCCTAAAGCAATCAAAAATAAAACTAATGCTGAAAAAGTGCTCTTGTGACGATGAGACAAGGTCTGTTTACAGTTCTTACCGCACGTCAGCAGAGAGAATTTAGATTTGTGTTGGTTATTATAATAATGAAACCCTAATGTTTTCAGCGATTTGATTTTGATTTTGATTGAGATTTCACTTCTATACCAACTTTAACGCCAGAGAGAACGGCTTTCGTTTTAGACAACATATAACATTTATCGTGCTATTTGACAATGAATAGTTATGTAGAATTTAATCTTTAATTGCGTGGAAGATGTCTGTATTAGCTTTGTTTCTATGCAAATAAAAAGATGAAGGCGAGCCTAATGATATAATAACTAATTTTAATTTTAGACAAAATGCCAAAATTCGTAAGCGTACGTAACAGTTCATGCATTAAGGGCAATAGGCAATATTTTTGGCACTCACTTTCTGAGTTAATTTTAAACCAATCCACGTTCAGGATTTACATTATCCTTTTTTTTATAACGGTAAACCGGTAACCACTCTATATACTGACTTAGACCTAAAAGAACAGAGTCTAAATTTAAATAATATTTGGTGAAACGTTATCAACCAAACAGAAATGTCAAGAATATGCCAAGTTTTTAGGGAAGCGTTTGGCAAACAGGCAAAGACAACAGATCAGAGCGTGCGAGTAATAACGAGCTACTGTTGAAGTAATATCAGTACGTCTTGGGCTTGTCATGTTATGTAAAATATAATAGAATAAAGTTAATAGTAAAATTATTAAATAAAGACTTCTTACAAGAATATTTCTCACATTCACACCTAAATTAAGTATCATTAAGAACACAAGTACAAACTATGGATACAGAGAAATATAGATAGTAATTTGTACTTGTTAATATCAGAACAATGCTATTTAGACATACAAACATTAGTGACTCCTGAACGTAATTCGTAAGAGACAGCGGGACACCCCTGGCATTAATGATTATCCATTAGAAATCCTCCAGAAGTGAATCGCCCCTTAAGGCTTAAGGACTCTCCAAGGTTCTCGCCTCCTTAAAACTCTGGTATCGCTGTAAGGGCCATCTGTGGCCAACAGCATTAATTATTAAAAAAAAGTCATTCTTACTCATTATACAAAAATCTGCACCTATCGGAATACGAAGCCAGAACCTCTGGCTAAGTTAATACGGGTACTGACCACAAGAACAGACGATTTAAACTGATTAAATCCAATTCAAAATTTGCAAAACTATCTTGTACTGATGCACGTACATGCCAGTTCAGATTCTAATGGATTTACATATTGTGTCTAAGGTTAATTCATTCATATCATTTTAATTTTAATGAATAACATTATTATGTTTATGTAATTGCTAAAAAAAATAGGAAATGCGAACATGTCATAAAAGTTATCATTAAAATGAGCTTCTTTAAATCCTTAGAAGCCGACAACAATCTAAGTCTTACTAAAGATTTAAATTTCAAATTTATTGGTTTTACGCCGTTATTAATAGAAATCTGAATGGATATATCAATATACCAAGCGTGAACAGTTGATCAAATAAGTTCTGAATGAACGCTGAAGCTGATTCATGGATTCGGTGTAATGGTTCTGAACAATAAATTAACATTATTGTTTCCAAGTATTGGAATAATACTGACATAGCCATTCGAAGTCAAAGTGAAAATATCATTATTTAAATAGACTCACTAAGTTCTTTCAAATCGTCATAACAGGGAATATTTATGAGAAAAATAAATATATGTAACAGATTGCAATTAAAATGGATCTAATAACCGTAAACGAGACGCACTGTATTTCTTGAATTAATTGTTGCTACGGCAACAAAAGGACAGGAACATGGTTTTTAAAATGGCTATTACTATGTATACCTAGAGGACATTCCTTGGATAGTAGATATAATGATTCTTTATTTTTCATATTAGTCTTTATATTAGTTAAACATCTCATTTTAAAGCTTAACTATTTTAAAATAAGCATAAAACTATGCTGTAGATATTTATTAGATACGACCGCGAAATCTGTAATGCTTATTTGAACAGATTTGTTGGCATTTTCAGTGACAATACGTTTAGAATTGATATCATAGTACTTTGACTTAAGCATGCTACTTGTAATGGATTTAGTAACTCAAAGCTACAAGAGGTGGCGCTATGAGTTTGCAAGTTCGTAGATGGATATCGTTGGATAACAAAACAGCAATTTTTGATATGAACTGTTATTAATTATTATTGATTCAATAACTCCGTTAAAAATAAATCAAAAACGGGTGCGTCATCGAAAGAAAGAAAAAGCTAAATATTTGAAAGGTTAGAAGTTAAACACATCATAATTTAATTGATTTTCTTCATATCCTTTACTTCAAGAAATATGTTGTTTATATTTATAATATTTGAGTGGTATAACAGTGTTATTTTGCCTCATTTATTTTACAGGTTGCAATTTACGATTATTACTTTTGGGCACGGACGCAATGGCATATATAAATTGTTTGTTACCAATCAAATAAAATCAATGTGCATATATAATTGTTTTATCGTTTATTTCATTTATATTCAAAAAACGAATAGATTAATAATAACTTTCTTCAATCTAATTTTATATCGTGTTAATGGTCACGTCTGTAATATTTTTGTTAAATGCAGCCATTTTACGTAAATTTTTTACATGAAATAAGTCAAACGTTGTCAAGATTAGTAAACAAACTATAAAACCTTTAGATATCTATAAAATCTACCTCGAAACAATAAACGTCTGCTTACGAATAGATTCGAAGAAAGACAGATCCAGTTCTTGAAGGCTTTGACTATAAATATCCTATTAGGTACGTTATATGTATTTTATGATGTTTGAATAGAATCCTTTCCTGATTCTCTGAGCTTATGACCATGAAATGAATTATGCAGAAAGCATTACATTCATAGATAGGTGTCATCTCCACCTTGCCAGACTAAAACGTGTTTACGCCTCTTTTGAAGGAACCTATTTTATTTTGTATGAAGTCAGGAATATGTCTGCTGGAGAAATTACACAAAGGAGTCACGAAATCTATTTGTACGTAGTGGTTATTACAAAATAATATTTCAGAAAATTTAATTTAATATTCTCGTCTCTCCATTTTAATGGCATAATAAATACAAAGGTACCGATTTTAAGGTTTTTTATTAGTAAACTTAAAGTAAAACATAAACAATAAACTTTAATAAGAAAACCCTTTCTGCTCCATCTTGCTTCTGACTGTCTTGGGATCAGGCCACAATAACATCAGCATTGTTGAAGCTGTTGTATTTGAAATATTACGATGAGCATTCAAAAGTGAAATAACTATAAAATAGGTTGGGGAAAAAGTTTCTTCGCATTTAATATGACATTTTTTTTCAAAGATGTTAACCTGAGACTGACAAAAGAATTCTGAACGGACCAAAACATGTGACAATTTGAAGTTGCAAGGTCAGGGCTGTATAAAATTTTAAAATGTATCTTATTTCTTCAAGCGTGCGCTCATTTTGACAGAAAGTAAAACCAATGAAAAATAGTGGGAAACCAAATTTTCCTAATTGGATTCTTTTTTTGAAATATCAATGTCATGAACACAGCAGCCAGATACAAATAGTACAACCAAAGATATTTTATTACAAGTTTATACATACTATATGCGAAGAGACTTTTTTCCCGACCTCAATATATACTTATTAAAAAGTGAGTTTATGGGCGAAAGTGTACGAGTCAGGGTTGAGGCTCATAAAATTTTTAAAAAATGTCGAGGCAACCCTCAATATAATTATTCCCTCTCACATAGGTGAGAGCGAAAATCTGCCACACTTGATCAGTCAATCTCACGTTCTAGCAAAAATATGAGAAAGAATCATCTTCATTATGACGTTGAACCTATCTTAATAAGCTGTAAGACTATCAATAATTTATTTTGAAATAATGCCATGAGTAGGAACGTGAAATTTGATTCATCTTACCGCATCTTGTTACTTCGTTAACAAAAATAATAATATTTTATTAAGCTACAAGGTGTGTTATATACAGAATATAGATAACAGAATACTTCTTATAGATATAAGCTGGGTCCATGCATACACATCGTCCCCTGACTTCCAATCCAGGTTATACCTGTATTGGAAGTCGAACTTGCTTGATCATAGCTCCCGTCAATGCCCCACAAAAGGCGAATACATAAATATTTTACTAACTTTGTGTTTCTTTTATGAATGGAAAAATAAATTATTTAAAATTTACTATAAGTAATTTGAGTCCAAAAAAAGCGAACATTAACTGTGTGTAGAATATACTTACCAGTAGTGACCAGAGAAAGGCTAAGTAGAGCCGGCAAACAACATTTTTTTATGCAGAGGCCCAGGAGATTTGCGCCTGTAGCTGCTCCCAAGCGGCCTGCCATGTACACAGTGCAAAGAGCCAATGCCCTGTAGGAATATACTGTTATATTATTCAAAGTCAAAGTCAAAGTCAAAATCCAAAAGTCAAAGTCAAAGTCAAAAGTCAAAATATCTTTAAATAGACTAAATTACGAAGTTCTTTTAAATCGTCATAACAGGCAATATATTTGAGAAAAATAAATAAAAGTTATTAAAGGTATAACACTAGTAACAGTGATAACTTTAAGTGGTTATTATCCGGGTATTTGTAAATTGTCCCAGTTATAGAATTCAATTATCTATTAAAGATATATTCTATTCTATTCTAAACAAATTATTATAAAATTAAATCTAACACTAATATGCATATTCCCAATTAACCTTACCACCGCTTCGACGAATTAGTAGCTGCAGAGAAGAAACGGCGCAAGAAACTCTCCGCCTTTAGTATTTATAATGACATTTACAAATTACCTATGTCATTATGTATTAGTATTACAAACATATTTTTTACAGTTCGATATTTTATACATCGGTACGTATCGTCTGTTGTGATTAAGTTTCAATTCAGTTTGATTATAGCTTAAGTCTATTCCAATTGCATTTTTAAATAATCCATGCATTCTTATTACCAAAATATTCCTAAACTTTGTTTTTTTCATTAAATTTTGTTTGTCAAATACACTTTAAATTTGTGTATAAGTAGTTCAGTTATATTTTGCCCCAAGAATGAGTGACTAATTTTATAAAGTCTAAAGATTGGAACAGCAAGTTTATTTCTATATCTAGTATCTAAGCAATGAGAATCACTACGTTTTGAAAAAGTATGTAAATATTTGTGGACAGATGTATATAAAGAGAAGCAACAGTTAAAGTATTAATTTTATTAAATAAATCCCAGTGAGTGATTAACGTGGCTTGAGTCCGTAAATGGCACGCACAGCCCTTTTTTTTTGAAAAATAAAAATATCTTCAATGTCAGCAGACGTGCCCCACAATATCAAGCCATATGACATAACACTGTGGAAATAGCTAAAGTATACAAGTCTTGCTGTTTCAACATCACATAAAAACCTGAGTTTCTGAACAGCGTAAGCATCTGAACTTCTTTCAGAGAGGGATGAAATATGAGAATACCATTGAAGTCGTGACTCTAATTTAATTCCCAGAAAGACAGTACTGTCAACACATTTAAGTTATTCTTTATTGATTTTAATATGTGTGTCAACCTGCCTTACATTTGGTAACGATAATTTTATGCACGTAGTTTTCTTTGAATTGAGCAATAAATTATTATTTTCCAACCAGCACACCACGCTTGAAACGGCATTGCTTACATCCTAATAATCTAAAATTGATTATTAAAATGATATTTCTGTTAATTTTAAAAATTAAACAGGTGTCTTCTGCAAACAAAAACCGTCTCACACAAATCGTCATTTATATAAATTGACTAGTAAATTTAAGTTCTCCTTGATACTAAGCAGACAGATATTAGTCTATATTGATGTTTGTAACAACAAAACAAGCAGGGCTAGTGTTTTAAGGGACACTCAACATTCATATCTAAATAATAAGCTGGGTGACGGTTTAAGTAAAAATCTTGGTTAAATAACCTGAGTCTAGTCGGGAATACTTCAACGACCATAGCTGCGAGTACTCCAGCCACGCAGCCACTAGAAAGACCGCCCATGAACATGAAAGCGGCCACCCACAGAAGAGGAAGTACGCTAGACACGGCGATCAGAAGAGAACAGGTGACGAGGGCTGTGTCTGTAACAAACGACAAATTATACAAGACTAATTTTTCAATTGATTCTATTCCTTGGGGTGGTACTCCAAAGGAAGGAAGACATTGGGAAGAAAGACACCAACTAAAAATAAAATGAATAAAAAAATGAGATGGATTATATACGTAGAATCATTTTGAGGCAGTTCTATAATGTTGGGCCTCTTATTGTATGTTGCAAACAAGCGATTAAGCAAACATACTAGTAACAATGCTTACCAGTGAGCAAGCAGATATTATACATAAGCAAGCAAGCAAGCACGCAATCAAAAACTTTGCATCTGTCTGCAGTAATCATTCAAACCAATTTTGAGGTTCAAAATTTTTTATTATTAAGCAAGAAAGCATCTAATATAACATTCGGCCAAATTCTGAAAATCTTTAATATTTAATAAAGGCCAAACTTGTATGGGACATGAAGATAAAGAGGCGATTAAACATTCAACCGTCATTTAGTCTTTTACTTTAGGAATTTAAAGACACAAAATAACACGCACTGAATAGTTTGATCGATCTGACTAACTAATTAGATCTAATAACAATCTAAATGGGCATACAGTAGATGTTGATCTTGTTGAACTTGCGCATTGAAAATCCAATAATGATGAATGTGCACGCGCACATCAAACCCATTACTATGGAGAGCGGGAATAGCAGATGGTGGGACTTTTTCTTTTTGCAGACAGCCGACCGGCTCGCAGGCTAGAATAGTACAATTTTATTTGTGTATTAAAGGTAGATAACGTTGATCAAAGAAAAATATTAATTTTAAGTTTCTTACATTTGATATGTTACATTTGATTAGCATAAGAAGTATAAGAATTCAACCGCATGATGTCTTCACAACTAAACTACACCTTTACGGTGTGTTTTAGTTAACAAGCAACCACAGACTAGACTAGCAATTATACACTAAGACAATTTTGCGAGAAATAGTTCAGACTTAATTATCTAAGAGTACAATATTGCTAATTTATTAAAAGAAAATAAAACTTATTCTTATATATATTGTTTTTTTTTATTGTTTTTTATATAACTGTGTTGATGTGCCTTACATTGTTCATCTTTAGTATAATATATGTGATATGGATATACATATATATTTTTTGTAATTTAATATAGTGTTATCTATCAATTATGTTGTCTCAGTTATCTGTATTCGACAATCCAAAACTTGTGATGATGTAGAAAAAGTAAAATCCAAGCCATTCTAATTAAGAAATGGCCTAAAAGACTTGAATCCAGGCCAGTAAACTTTAAAAAAATATCTGTATACGCTGTTTATACTTATTAATAGAGTTCCAGCCTACAGATGTTACCTATGAAGTTGCGTCCCACTCTTGTTGTTCGTTGTAACTCCTTTTAGTGTAAAAAATAAAATAAAAAATAAATGTTGTGCAATAACGTACAATTCTATTAAATTCTAATTATATTATAACATTGGTAAGCAATGCACCGTTTATGTGTCAAGTATAATTTCATTAAACCCTTTATTTACTTACTGTGACTGTACTGTTCTTATACGTCATAACACTACACATATTGATTGATAGATTGATGTTAGCGAGCATTTCATCCAATATGACGGGCATCCAGGTATATATTCCGCTTGATCTGAACAGAAGAAACATCATATTAGCCGAGAGACATCAACTGGCCATAAGTCTCCCCAAAGATCTCCTTGGATCCTACGACGGCTTAATCCAGCAGCTTCCCGCGATCGTAATCAGATCTTTGGTCTACTTTGAGGAATGCCTTCCATCACTACGTTTTCCGGTGAGTGACCACCACTCGAGAACGTACAAGATGATATAGTGATAGTTTAATACTGAATTAGAATATTATCTATGATTTAATATAAACAGGGACTAGGAATTTATCTATATAAGTGTTTTTCCTCGCCACAGTAAATGAACCAGCTGCGTACAGAAGACTTACCGAGAGAAGACTTACTCTTGAAGAGGACATTTCACATATATCGTTAAAAACTTGTATGGGCACTGTTCAATTGAGCACTTTACTTTGTCAACTATATGCTTAAATTTGTATAAGAATTTCAATTACAATTTGTGCAATTTTGAAGAACCAGTCAATTACTCAGAAAGTAACTTGCTTTAAGCAATAATATACTATCAGAACTTACATGGAAAACACCATGAACATAGAGAAATGTGTGATAAGTGTACATCGAAGCAGTGGTGGCTTGCATATCAGCGCAATGTTCCTGAACGCTTGCATCAGTCCTATTTCAACCGCCGATGGCAATATCGTTATTTGCTGTACCTGATATTTTGAAATAAATTTTATGTACTTCATTATTGAGTAGAAGATACGCATGGCGATTCTCTTGGCTATCACTTAAAGCAAAATTAAGTTACTTTGCCTCTCTTTCATTACAATTCAATATGAAAAGGATAGAATGAAACTACAAGTTAGACAGACAATCCATAGACTTTTGACTTATTTTAATCGGCATGTTTTATGATTCCATTTAAGAAATGTCAAATAACGTTGCCTGTCATCTGTCTTTTTTGGTTGGATTGTAATGAACATTTCGTTGTGCACGAACTAAAATGTATTTATTTTTTATTTTATTTAACAATTTATGTACACACAAAGTCGATTAAAAGGACACAAAAGAATATTAGAGAATTGTACAAATGTATTTTAAGTTCATTACTACTCGTTGAGTAAAGATAAATGACATGACATTTATAAAATAGCAAATCTCATGCACCCAGAGGTTCCCGCTAATTCAATAACCCATTGAATTCAACGTATAAATTAGCTAATTTTATTTTTCGAGGACGTGGAACTTATAAAACGTAGATTACAGTTAAACCATGTAATGTTAAGTTTTTAAGCATTTAATTTAGAAAACGTTTTGTATGTGATAAATGGTTTTGTAAGAATATCATCAGATTAACTTAAATCATTACAAATTAAAATGAATTCTTACAGGATACTCAGATGCTTTCTTCTTGTTGTTCCAAGCGTATATTTTAGACATAGCAGTTAATGCTGCTGCTTGACCTTTCATGGCGAACAGATACCGAGGGCTCTCAGGCAGGAATATCAACAAAGTCACCGACAGAAGCCCAGGAGTGCACCATGACCAGATGAAGGCACGCCAGGGTACGACATCAATGCCCATGGTAAAAGTCCAAGTGCCAGGTAGGATGAGCCAAGCGAGGACTGGCAATATTTAGATAAGGTTAAAATCAATCATTTGTCGTTACAGTTGGTTAAGCTATTTAGTAAACTGGGCAACTATGCAGTAAGATGGAAAAAATTATTTATAATAAGGGATGATGATAAGGGTAATCATAATAATTAACTAATTATCATAACAGAATACAGATAAAACATCTATAGAACACAAATTACTTTGTAGCTCACGTGTATTTATTTTATAGTCACTCAAAGTTCGGTGTACAAGTCCATTTTAAAATAATTTATCTTTTTTAAAACATATATCGATGGATAATTGGAGTAGAATTTCTATAAAGTTTCACAATTAAACCAGCTACAAGAACATAAAATTTAATATAGCTGTCGATTAGAAATGATCCGCGATTCATACAAAATACCACGGCGTGACGTCATACGGCATAATTTGTTTCTTCGCAGCGTTTCCTGCTATCGAAACAGTCATCGTGCCTATTAATCTAATAACAGTCAACTACATCATTTTCTATCTTAGAATAAACACAGAAAGACATTGTCACTAACTTGGTAAACATATGAAAGTAAAGGATATGAAGACTGAACCAAAGGCGATTCCAACTGCCCGGTGAGAGTCTGGATGCATCTCGCCGAGATATGCGTACACTGTCGCACTTGATGCTGACATTCTATAAGCAGTTACAATACAAAATGCAATGAGGGAGCTTGTTATATTTTAAATGATAAATCCATAATTTCTTGTTATGGTAAACTTTATTGATAGACACAGGAACCCATACTCATAACATTTTATTATATAATTATATGGCAGTATTGGATACATACAGCCATGAACAATATACAACATAGGTTTACATTAATGGAACGTTAAGCTTATGTTAAGTCCTTCATCATTATCATCATCATATCAGCCTAGACAATGCTGGACAACCTCCCCAAGGATCGCTAAAACTATGCACTGCACTGTCCATATCCAACGGCTTCCCGTGACCTTAACCATTTCCTGTTATAAATAATTGGGGTTTCCAACACCCAGTTATTCCCTATAAATGTTCACTATTCGTCGGAGCAATAATTGAAAATGAATTGTAAACAGTACTTTTAATATGTCATCGAATTGTTGAATTATCAGGACCCAGATCAGAGATAATTTCAGAATATTTACAATTCTACCAGCATTATAATATGATAATGTGAATTGGTCCGATGGTCACCAAATCGATTTCAGTCGTAATTTAGATGACACGTTGACGTGCAATGTAATTGTTGGTCTAGTCGATTAATAATTTGAAGTCACGACAAACTTAACAGACACAAGGAACTAACTAATTAACATTATATTTTATTTGCAATTATTATTTAGTAATTATTAATTTTATTGTTAAATTTTGTTTTGCCACAACACGGAGATGATCGAACAATTTTAAAGTGAGTTTTTTTTCATTCCCCCGCCACCTCCTCTCCGCCGTCGCCCACACCGCTGGAGATGCCGACGTTTAGTAACAACAGTAGTCAAAATATGATTTTACATACACCACATATAAAATAAAGAATATATAACATTTTAAATTTTGATCCGATGAATAGTGAACATTATATTTATAGTGATAATTTGGTATGACATGGAAATAGCGAATTATTCTCTACTTTGGCGCTCAATTCTAGCACCTCAATTCTAGAAAAGAACAAGTGACGTGTACGAATAATATGAAACAATTGGCTAGTACGAAGAGCTTGAATCTTATGTCTTGCGGGATAAATTTTAGATTAAATATAATCAACAACGAACTTGCTAACTACCTCCAATGAAAGCAGGGTGCTGAAAGCAGGGTGCTGAAAGCAGGGTGCTGAAAGCACCTTTAAAAGGATGGTAATCAAAAGATTACTTACAAACATCCTGTGAAAAATCGCAGCATGAATAAGTTCCAGAAGTTTACAGCAAATGAAGAGGCCAAGGATATGGTACTGGACAAGACGATGGCGGGCAGTATGACCGCACGTCGTCCAAACCTATCGCTTAGGTATCCCCAAATGAGGGCTGTGGCCACAATACCTGGGGGAGTGAATAAGTCATTAATATCAAAAATGATTCAGCAGACAAATATGATTTGTGAATGGTAAGTAAAAAAGATCTACTTTCCCTGAGCAACGATTATACTATCAACAAGAACGGTGAGGAGTTTAATCCTGGGATAGTTTAAGCACAATGTATTAGCCGCTGGTCTTGTCGTTACGGTAACCCCTTTCATCCGTCAACCCGTATTTATCCAACGTGGTAGTTTTATCGCCGAAACTCCTGACTCTGCCATGTAAGAAGGCCTATTATTTTCATTCATTGATTCTCATTAGAACTTGAATTCATAGAAAAATATCATCATACTACGCCTATATACGTTCCACTCCTAATATAGGCAGATGATGATGATATTGTTCTATGAAGTCAAGTTCTAATGAGAATCAATGAATGAAAATAATTTATTTAACAACTCCGCGATGCCTATATATATTATTGAGGAACTCACCCAAAAAAGTTGAAGCGTTGACCATGCCTTCCTCTACGTTGTTTAGTAATAGGTCGCATTGTGCAGATTTTATGATGAAACCGACCCCCAGACTCTCCACATTCGTATACAAAAGCGCCAGACCACATGTTAACACAACTATGTGATTAAATATCCCATAACCTGGCAAAAGATTAGAACGATCAGTCCCCTCTTCAAAAATAAATAAGCAGTCATTGAATTCTTACCCGTTTGTTCAAAAGCTTCTTCGAAAGATACCATGGAATTTTGACAACTATATATTTTGACGTATATGATAAATAAACGAATTTCACATCTCAAAAATAGTCTTTCAGTAACTTCGTGCCTTTTTGAAAAAGTTTTAAACTAAGAACAAATAGAAGTTTGTTCGACTTAGCCGAAATTTTAAGTCCTCCAATTCTGGTTTCACATATGAATGGGAGACTATAAGCTGATCATTCGAAAAGACCTTCATTTAAGCGTTTTAAATGTCACACTAAGCACATTTAATCTGGTATTTGAGTCGTAAATTACTCAAGGTCAAAGGACACAGGAATCAGTTTTTTTCAATTATCTTAGTTTCTATGGCGTGAATGATGTTAATATCTGTTACATAATTGTAGAACGTAAAAGTTGTGACAAAGCGATTTACTTGATCTTTAACCTTGAATAACTTGACACGAATATGAGATTTTCTGTGACATTTGAGAAAATTTTAAGAAGACCAAATGGAGATATACGAGTTTTCAGGTAATTATCTCTAATTCTGATGTACATCTCGTTTTGTTTAAATTCCTGAACTAAAAAGTATTTAAAGCTGCAAGGATTTCTGTTTCAATATGGATGCGATAAAAGATGTGGTTCCATCATAATAGTTTACTTAGGTAACGCATTTTTATGATCTTATTTGTAAAATATTGATCTTAATAATTTTCCCCTTGGTTGCCCTTCTTTTTTATTATAATTATTAACTGGGTAGCTCTTATCTGACCATCATCTAGAATACCCGTAGCTTTTAACTCACCTCATGGTGAATGAAGATAAGGCCGAATATAAAAGCGAACTTACCTCCAACTGTCAGAAAATTTTATTAAAAGCCGGAACATAACAACGCTGTAAACATTACTGTTATGGTAGCAAACTTAGGTAAGATGATCATCCTACATACATAACCAGGCAGACTTAGAAACAGACCTATTTAATTATGTATTATGTAGTGTATAGATGCTATCATTAAGTAAGTACCTATGTATGTATTTATTTAATATTTGTGTGTAATAACTTTTATCATGTATGTACTCGTTATACGTCGCCAACTTCCCTCAAGTACTTTATCTTTAATCCAGTCCATCCTACAGTTACCTGGAAGAGATCGCGATAAGGTCGCCCTTTGTACAAAATTAGTTAAATATTTTTTGTGTATTTCTCTTCTTGAATTGGATGATGTACAAAAAAGATATATTCTATTCTATTCTATCACCATCTAAAAATGATCAAAGCCATTTGTCATTCTGTCAAGATTTAAATAAAAAAAAGAGACCAGACATAGCACATTTTTAGAAAAGAGTCATTTTTGTTAGCAAATGTAATTATGAATGACATAATTTTATCTTACAGTCAGTGAATTTCATATAGAAGAGTGCCGAAGAGGATAAGACCTACAGCATCGATATACCAAGGAAGTAGCCAAGTAGCCAGTGAGCAATTCGTTCCGGATGACTTATTGAAAGATCCCAAATTATTAGGCCGCCGTAATTAATTAATTAGAAAGAGGAAGTTTTTATTGGGAGCTCGTAGATGGTTGAGATGTACCTATCTAGTAACTAGCAAAGAAAATGTTGGAAACGAATCTTAGACATTTAAATTTGTTGTATTTACATTGCTTAATGTATAAACGAAACATTTACACAGCGAAGCACACAGTGCACCCACAGGTGCAACATATCACTGCTCGAAGAATCTGGAAATTTTTGGAATTAACGGGGCTAAGCAGGGAACTGTAGTGGGCTGTCGCAATGTCAAATCAATGGTCTAAGTGGCCTACAAGGCCGAAAAACAACAACAATAATAGTTTACAATGCTACGTCAGCGTGATCCTAGTTACTTTTAAACATAATTCAAAAGCTTCTCAACTTTTAAATCGACTGTGTGTTTTTTTTTCTATATGTGTGTTACCCGAATTCTCAACCGGATTTCAAACATTTTTTTTATTTGATAGTGTTTATTCCTAAGGTTGTCTTTTATCACCAACTCAGAATCTGATGGCGGGATCCTAGGGAAGTCAAGGGTAATCTTCAAATTTTATAGGCACATATTTTTTTTCTAAAGGTATCTAGTGTTTTTAACAAACTTCAAACAGACAGTCAAGTTGAATTTCGATGAACGCATTAGAAATTAGCTTAGTTGTTTTATCTGTTATGCCTTTTAATTATCTATATTAAAGACAGAAGAAGACTGAACACAGAAGTACTACAAGAAGAAGACAATAATCATCTTAAAAGTAATTATTGAAGACATAAAAGTGATCATAGTATTTTTACATTTTTAAAGGAAAGGAAAAGGAAAATATATTATAATTCTCAAAACAAAAATCTTGATTTTCGAGAAATAAGGAAACGTGAATTTTTACAGTTCAAGTCAAAAATTTGAACAATTGCGAAAATAATCAGTTGTTGCTAACACATCCATAATACTGAGAATAGACGGCTGTAAGTTTATTCAAAGTGTTTTCATATTATCTCTCATCGAGGATAATTAAAATTTTTGCAACACTTATATTTATGTATCACTGTACTCAGACTTATAAGAGGATACAACATATATCCCCTACACGACTTTTATTACCCGATTTTATAACCGATCAAACATTAATAGGTATATCTAATTCTACAACCTACATAATTTGCATGAGTTTACTGGTAAAAAGTTGTTCTTAAGATTTCGTTCAGCTGTAAACAATTTAAGCAATAATCAATATAAATCTGTTTTTGTCTTCTGTTTACCCAAATAAGGTTGAGATTAAGAATGAGTATGTACCTAATTATAAGATGTCCGATAATAACAATGACGACAGGGTTTACTGATTGTAATTATTTATTATCATAACAGAATACATACAAAATAGAGCAGTTACTAGCTTTTGTATAATTCATTTTAAAGTCATTCAAAGTGCGATTTGTAAGTTCAATTTAAAATAATTAAAAAACGAATATCATTGGAGAACAGATACTAATTTTTATAAACTATAATAATTACAAAACCATTTACGTTAACATTATATTTAATATAGCTGTCGATCAGAGTTGCTCCGCGATGCATACAAAACGACGGCGTGACGTCATACTGCTTTAGAAATTTCTTAGGAGCGTCTGGAAATTTAAAGTGATAAGGGAAGTTTCCATGCTATCGAAACAATTATTCTATTAATGTTTCTATAATCATTCTGGCTTTAACTACACACCGAACAAAAATATTGTCTTCATGCTTATAATACTATATTTTAATTTTAAGTGACACATTCATATGATAACATATGACATTGTTATATCATATACTAGTATACTATATACTAGTAAGATAATAAATAACTTACAAATAATTTTACTTGTGGTAATATTAGATCAACAAAGACATTCTAGACAGAAATATATTTTCATAGTTTACTACTGCAAAATATGTATATTTTTATAAATAAAAATGAATGTTGCTAAGCGCAAAACTCGAGAACGGCTAGAGCAATTCGGCAATTTTTTTTTCACCTACCTAAGGGACACTGAAAGTTTTAATGGGGAGAAAAATAATATAAAAAAAAACTCTTTTCTTTTGCCATACAAATCAGCTGTCAAACATTTGACGTCAATCGTCACTGTCAATTGAGACGTCAGTTTTATTTGTTTTCGCGCCAGGCAATAAATATCGTATACCATAAAGCATTAGAATGCATATCACAATAATAAGTCTTGCAATGTACGAAATAGAAAATTTAATTTACATAGTAGCCGTTGATTATTTTTGGGCCATCGATAAAGTGATCACTCTGAAATAAGTTTTATTTATTTAATTCTTTCTATTAACTTTTAAAAGAACAAAATATGTCGGGGCAGCTAGTAATACACAATAATTAATGCTTTATATAAATATGAATGTATGCCATTGAATTCTTATACAATATAAATCAAAGTCAAGGTCAAAATATAATAAAATAAAATATCAGTATATTTAACTATCATCTACCTACATGATGAGTAGTTTAGGCCATAAAATCACCACGCCATCCTAAATAGGCTTAGTGGTTACCGAAACAACCGGGAACAACAACTTAGCGTATCTTCGAAAGTACGAAGGAGCAAATTTGATTGACCCATCCAGGCACCAACCATGGCGAAAGTTACTTTGTTTTCGTTATCGATACCAGAGCGTATGAACCACTACGCTAACGAGCGCCTAAAATTAAAAACTATTAAACTATGTTTACATTTAATATTAGGAAATAATACATTATTCTTTGTTACATTATTTCATATATAAATTTTGGAATATTAGATTCTTCACTAAAGAGTACAGAATGTTATATAAAAAGTAAATTAATATTTTAATTGTGATCAGGGTATCTCTGTTATGTTTAGGGAAACAAATAATTGGCTTTATTATAAAAATCAACTATCTGTAAGCACAAAAATTTAAAGCAGTTCATTTTCTTAATAACTAAAATCAAAAATAATGTAATATTTATTTATTTATTTTTATTATTTGGGAAACATAATTAATTACAATTAATTGTTGTTACAATTTTAAATATGTAAAAAAATTCACTGGATGAATTGGGCACTTAATATCTTCTAGTACAAATATAAAAGAAATGTATCTTTTTAAGTTTCTTTTAAACTAATTTGCATTTATAACGTATTATTAATTTTTAATGGTACGAAATGGTATTTAGTACTTAAAATATTTTCGAATTGATTTCCTCATTTTCAGTAGAATTATTTACGACTACAAATACATAAAAATACCGGTTATTCAAAAAAGGTGGAGACAGCTAGGATAGTAAGCAATAGCTGTATATATATCATTTTATACGTACCTAATATATGTACCAAAATTTTTAATCTCTTTTCGACTTTGATTTTCGTACAAATTTGTAATCCATTCACCAGGGTATCATATCACCAACATATGAGCTTTTCTCTCTAAAAGCTTTCTTAAAACGAAAAAATATAATAGTATCCCATGGACTCCTACCTTTTTCCATCAGGAGTTGTATTTAATAGATTAGATTTAAAGCGTGTTTCCGTTTAACACTAGCTCACACTGAAAAATATTTTCTTAAACCGTTAGAAAAGCTTTGCTTAGTTCAAAATTATCTTCTTTTCTCGTATAACGGTTATCTACCCCATATCAGAACGCTTCGAGCGTTCAATGTATGACATAGTAAAAGATGGAACGTATAACATCAACGTAAATGAGTTAAGTATTTTCTTCAACTCAACTGTATTTTTTTTTTGTTACGCGATTACTGTGTCTGTAGTGAACCGATTTTTATATTACAGGGTTCACTAATAAAATAAAACCAATTTTCGGAATGTTTCAGTTAGTTTCTATAATATCGAGATCATTCTTGATAATTACTGATCCATTTTTTTATCTCAATAATTTACGAGTTCATTATACACGATATAGAAAATTTTAATTTAGTAAGGTAAGACAGGTGAAGAAGCCAACAATTCAATTCAGAAGCCCAACCAGAAATTCTAAGTTTTAGGGGATGGGGGATACGTAGTTCGACCAACTGGCAGTCAAACGTAATTAAATTTGAGTCTCAACCAAGGAAAATAATTTAAAATGACGAAAAAACTTCTAAAAAACTGAGTTTTTTTTTATTATAATGGCTATAAAGCCATTATAATATGAAACTATGAAATTTTACACGACTTTAGGCAGTCGGTTAAAAACAGACCTCGGTTTAGTTATTTTCATCTAGTTTTTCTTACTGTTAGCGGCTACACTATGTTGCACTGCCGCTTCAAGCATCGCTTGTCCATCCGTCGTACGGGCATAGTCACGTGACGTCACACTATATTTAGTTCATTCCAAGACGCTGCCAGCGGTAGACGCACACTTTCTAATAAAATTGTATACATACAATCAACTACATTTGATTATGAACACTAGCACGTGGACTTAAATGTCATTTTATAGGCATGAGTGGTACATTTTAGGTTACATTGTGCATGCCTTTGTTTTATGTTAGTTATTATTTCACTTACATTTTAAATATAATGTACCAACTGACACAAGTAAATAGTGATTTGTAGAAATTAGGAACGAAGTGAATGTGTTTTTTTTATTAAATACGTGACATTTTGAAGTGTTTTGTGAAAATGAAGAAAGAAACAAGTGATTTTGATAGAAGCCGTGAAGACGACGAAGTATTCTTTGAAGATGCCTTTGAACAAGCAGGTAAGCCAAAAGACAAAAGACTCAAAAGACTCAATTAAAAAAACGCCCAAGTTAAAAATGTGATTTTTGTGTTGCTGTGTTAACCTTTGAAGTCTACAAGATTTTAAAGGTAATTAAGTCAAAAAATTACCATGTCGATAACTTAACCTAATCTCAATATTTCCTTCTTAATATTATTCTACAGGTGTTTAACGTAATACGGCAATAAGCTTATTACCAGATTTTAGCTACAAAATTCCAAATGTACTTTTCTCGTGTGATGAATGAAGTCAGAAAATAATAATATCTGACATGAATAACAAATATGCCATAGAGCTGAGTATATATAAAAATGAAATACATATCTTTTGTGCCGTAATAGCACGGGTCCGTTTACGGTGCTTGATAAGAATGAAATAATTTTAAATCTATCTCCATTTTTATATTCGGCACAAAAAAGTCGAAGATCGATTTTTTGTAATACTTTTAAAGCAAGTAGAGCTTTGCCAGATCACGATTTTTCTTTCTGTGATATCTGTTATATTGTTTTTAAATGATGTTTCGTCCTGCACTATTTTCATTTATAAGAATGCTAAAAATAAGAAGTTCTTTAAAAGCAAACAGCTGTTTATTGATTTAAATATTCCGAATTTGTAACTAAATTATACACATTATTAATTATAATGGATAATTATAAAAGACTTTAAGAAATGATTTTTTAAATTAAGAACGAACATTTCGGAACAGACGTCGAAAGTAGGACAATGAAGAAGGCGTGACTTTTAGGCTTCTATCGTTAATCAATAACCCACTCAAATACAATTTAATCCAATTTTCGTATAATAGTATTAAGAGATTAATTTGGGATAAAAGAAGCTATAGAAGTAACCTTTGATGTCACACTTTAACAAAACAATTGTGGTTTATAATCCTGTTAGTAACTTGTAAACTGTAAACATTTTGTTGACGGAATGTGTCAAAAATTAATAAGAGCAACACTTGTTGACGAACCAATTAAACTTAAATGAATCTGATCTAGGAGAATAACAAGCAATGCATTCAAATTGTTTACGAAATAGTGTTGTTATGAGCATTGACGATTTGAAAGAATAAGATACTAAGATATTAAAATATATTTATGATGAGTTATGAGGACTAACGTAACCTATTTTAAAAGTGAAAAAATAAAAATAAAAAAAATAATTTTCTTGTCCGTTTCAAAATTTAAGTCATGCAAACAAGAGCACAATAGCCGAAACGTTTCGTGAGACAGTAAGTAAGCTTCCTCATTTAATTCTAGGACATGGTCGTTTCAACTATCTGGTCCTCCTGACGAGTGGCCTGATACTCCTCAACGTGTCCATGGAATCAGTTGGGATGAGTTACGTCATATCCGCCGCTGAATGTGATCTGAACCTGACCAATGAGGAGAAGGGGCTTGTGAGTGCTGCTGCATTTATTGGTAAGTAGTTTAAGTTGGATGATCTTAATCGTTTTATCATCAGAGTGGCGTATAATATTACAGCTTGCCTGATGGTAGCTGTTTTAACTGCCTTTAAAATCTAACGGCCTCTTTGGTCTATTGACTGATACCGCCTACTTCAGATCTGGAGGTCCGGGATTCATCCCCAAAGGGGGCAGAAATTTTCTGCGCAGTTTGGTTGGTGCTAGAGCTATTTCTAAGTCCGCCTGTCTAGCTTACCACCATATTACATAATTTTAACAGCATTGTTATGTTCCGGCTGTTGGAGATAAGATAAGTCAGTTCCTCTATGGTTCAGGAATTCGGGTGCTGTTCGCTTCGATCTTCCGCCGTATCTTCACTTACCAATCAGGTGAGATGAAGGTCTAGAGCTACCTATATTTAAAACATCGATTTAACTCGAATACTTCTAGCGATAATATTACATTGCAAAAGTAGTTTTATTTTAAAGTCAAAGTCAAAAAGAACTTTATTTAAGTAGACTCATTTACTAAGTTCTTTTCAATCGTCACAACAGGGAACATGTATGAGAAAAACAAATAATGTAATTAAAGGCAATAGTCATAACTTTTAGTGGGTATCAACCGGGCATTTACAAATTGTCCCAGTATTAAAATATGTAATAAATAAATTGATTCCGATTTTTAAGATGCAAGTCAAATTAAATATGACAAGGAACACAATAAAGAGACCTTTTTGCTAAACAGCTAACTATTCCACGATACCTTTTATCGAGCCCAATGTAAGCATCATTAAAAGCTTGTGGTACGGATACTACATAACAGAGAAATATACATAGTAAATAATTATTGCTTAAGGAAGACATAGGCTTAACAAGTTACGTAATCGCGGGGCAACGCGGCTACATGTTTATAAATTACATCCCAGTTAGAGACCAGACAAAATGTTACCTATGCAGTACCTGGTGACGACTGGTCGTGGTATTTATGCAAGGTCCTTGACTGGTTTACGCCATTTTGAGATTGTGAATTTAATTACCGATAAACTTATATTTTCTGTAATAAAGTTAGATCGGATAAGCTATATATAATAAGGCATTACGACCCAATCCAGTAAGCATACTTATGCATTAGTCATTATTTTTATTTATTTAGGATAACAAAAAATTGTTCAAAATACAGTGATTTAGTGACACATTGTTTCATAAGATTTAGATGTACTATCAAACCGTAATCCACAAAATACTACAACTGGGACAATTTGTAAATGCCCGGTTGATTCCCAGTTAAAGTTATGACTAATGCCTTTAATTACATTTATTTGTTTTTCTCATACATATTCCCTGTTGTGACGATTTAAAAGAACTTAGTAAATGAGTCAAATGATTTAAATAAAATTATTTTGACTTTGACTTTCACAAATAATTACATAACTATTCATCTAAATACAAATATTCAAATACAAAACTAAATAACAGATTGCAAGTGGTTCTTTTTGTAAACCAATGGAGACATCGTAAATATCTTGACCTAATAACAAAAAAACATTGAATGAAGACCTCATTCACATAAGGGGCGCTTAACCGCGTTAGCTCTGCAATTCCTAGGAGCAGAGAAATGGTAAAATAGTTATTAGGATAAATGTCGTAAGCAAACTAAAACAAACTTCTGCGAGAAGTTTTTGTATTTCTGGGTTCGATCTTGATGTAGAGCCAGGATTATTCCCCGGAGCACTTCGCTCTGCCGTCCTGGAGTACTTAGCAAGATGTACTTGCTAAGTACGCTCGGACTCAGCAGCCTTATATCTTTAGGACTGGGATAGCCCAGTCCTAAGAGACCCATTATTTTCCTAGCAATAACATTGTGATGTTACATAGGATGTGTTCCATTTGTTCAGTGTGCTCCCCACATGCCGTATACAGAGGCGATTCAACCAGTTTCATATTAAATAGCATGCTATTCGTGCTATGGTGGCCAGCAATAGCGCCACTTTAGCCAAGCAGCCTGCTACGTTACAAGTTCCAAATCGCTTTCTTTGTGTTCCTAGGTTTATTATACTGAGACTACAAAAGAATGATGGTACAGCGAAGACATTATACAGTGTAATCCTAACTGCGGGGGTAAGATAAGTGGAACTATTTGAGGCCGTATACAATCTGATGGACAACTACGAGGAGCATAGATAGAGACTATAACGGAGGGTTAACTTTACAACCACTCGCTTCCAAAATGTATGTCTAAAGCATATAGTTGCCTTGTAAGAGCGGGTTTATTTATATTCTATCAATTTTTGTAAATGTTCACATATAAGTATCTAAATACATTATACTTAATCTTTCTTTCTTAGTACTTACATATTACACATAGTTCCAGAATTAAGAGTAAAAAGAAAAGATGGAGTTTGTCCAGTCGTGGATTAATTTTACTCAGATATAATAATACATTTTGATTAAACATTTAATAATACATACAATGATACAGTCGTCCAGTCCAGGATAAACAAAAACAGATTTGGTGGTTGAACCATTGTGGAAACACCGTTTTGATCATTGATAAAATATAATTTCATTTATAAATTCTAGTATTCCATTTATAAAGTCTAATGTAGAATATAATTGAATACAGATAGTCTAACCTTTTTATTGGGACTATTTCTAATTTTCTATTCGTTTTTTCTTTAGGTATAATATGCACATCGTTTCTATGGGGATATTTGGGTGATAGACTAGGCCGACGAGCCGTGATGCTGCCTGCTCTGCTAGCATCAGCTGTCTTCTCGGTAGCCTCAGCTTTCTCTTTAAATGTCTGGATGCTTCTTATTCTTCGAATGGTCACTGGATGCTTGTAAGTTGATAATTTTGATTTTCGGGTAAAACTTAAATAACATTGCCTGAGATGAGATGGGTAGATGTATTACGTACCAAATATTTTAGTAAGATCTAAATAAGTGCTTACAACAGACAAAATGTTTAGTTTATATACAGCAATTTGATTTATTGGTCTGGCAGTACTTAGGGCTTGTATTAAGCTATTTTTGCTCTTGAGACAATCGTCGTCCACGACAGGCTGATGCCACGATGTTGAAATGACCAATTCTTTTTAAATTGACATCATCTATTCTAAAGGCGATTGCATTTAACAGATTTACAGTTAAAAATACAGGGAGAATTTTATTCAAAAAGATTCATAAATTTCTCTTATTTGATAAATAATAAAAAATAAAACATCATCAAATGAAACATTTCTAAGCTAGGATAAGTAAAATAAGTTATTTATTTCTCTTTCTTAACAAATCAATATGAAAAGAATAAAATGACTCAACACGCTTACTCGTAAAGAGTCTTATTACATCACTATTAGAGCCATAAACCGACCTATAACACACACGTGCGTAATTACATTACATATTTGTACGTAATAGAATTATCACAACCAAATTAAATAAGTACCATACTGTAAGTTATATGTAAGTAAAAAAAGCATTCACTATTTTACCGGGAAATACAGCAATTTTTCGCAGGTAACAAAAAAAGGTTTTATGTCGCTGAAAATTCATATTACATTATTGGAATAAATAAATGTGTTCGTCCTTAATACAGTCAAAGACATTTTTATTATTATCAAATTTTTCCTTATTCACAATAATTAGTTATAATTTTTTTAAATATTTACATTTTATCACTTAAAATTATAATTTTGGTAAAGGCCGTATGTTCAAAATGCAAGTTGCGTTGGGGCATGAAAAAAAAAGTTTTTTAATACCCATAATTATCATATTTTGTTTTTATCCTGTTTGTCGCTATTTGCTAAACTATTTTACGTGTGTATTGCAAATGTGTTGAAAAACGTCTTAACATTAGCGTAACGTGTAAGTGTCTGAACATTTAAGTTAGTGCACATCATAATCATAATATTGGTTTTATTATTCACTTGTTTTAGAAAGAATACTGACAGAACATGAGGGCAATGAACTGTAATAAATGTTCTTAGTGTACAGCGGTATATTTTAAAAAGTTAAACTAATAGTGTTGTCCATTGCTATCTTGTTATAAACCGCTGATTTTTATCCTTCTTTTTGACTGCTTGCTACGACAGTACCAATTACAATGTCATTGTATAAATCATAGATGATGGGCTTCATTGCGGTGATTTTTCTTAGTGTGCTTTTTATTTATTTGAGATAGTAAACAGAACTTACAATACATCTTAGGATCTAGGTATTAGTTACAGATATTGATTATTGCGAAGCCTAATATCTTCAACTTAATATTAGTGTTATTCATTACTTTAACATAAATACATATTTCATTCTTATATATTATTTTATCTGTGACTAAACGGTTTGTTATTCATAATGTATTTCCAGAGTGTCAGCTTCAAGTGCAACAGTGTATGCATATCTTGGGGAGACACACATGAACTCCAGAAGAGCATCAGCCATCGCGTGGGGATCTGTCTTCATTTCGTTCTCTTTCATTACCTTACCAGGTTTGTACCTAATCTGTTGGTCATATTGAATTACTAAAAGGTTTTGAAAATATATTATAATTATTGCTTGTAAGTTACTTAGGTAATCTATGTTCTTAAATATGTAGGCAGGAATATAAATCTCATAGAGTGTATTATCAAAAATTCGAAATACGTTAGGTGTTAAGGCAATCCTGTTCAAAGCATTGTACTCAATCCTCGGCGTGTTACTACACGCACTTGTCTGGTTTCTGTTTCTGTAAAGATTAGCAAATTAATAGACTTAAAAAATAATGTCCTAATTTTGAAATAACGAACGTAAAAACGTTAGTATCTCGTTATGATTATATCTTTATAATTGAAATGCATCTGACATAACTATCATATTTAAATTCATGTCACTTTTAAATTTGGTTTTACAAAGGTTTTAGATGTCGGTTAAAAAGGCGCTGAATCATTTATAGCATTTAATTTGAACTGGGGGAAGTTTTTTTACAATTATTTGGCCTGGTAACTAAGGCCTTTAAGCTATATATCCTTTTAAAGTTGATAATTTTAAATTTTTCCAAAAGTATTTTTCAAGTAGTTTGATTGTAATGTTCCACAGATTATACAATACCTTCTGTTATTATTAAAACCGTGTGTTTGTGCTCGACACTGAACTTACTATTTCCAACGTTTCTTTTGCTATCTATTAGTTAATATTTAATTTATTTCTTACTATGTTATGTTTATTAATCATTATCGTTTTATATGACCAGATCAACCTCGTTTTAATTAAACGCGGTTGGATTATGTCAATATCATTATCCTCGTCAATTCTCACAAAGGCCAATGTGTATACAACTGTCAATATTATCTGACAGTTATTAATATCACACAATTTTACTTTGATTCATGATGCTTATTGAGAAATGGACTAACGAAGTAATCATCGTAATGTCAATTTAATTGGAATTCGCATTTACATATAAATTGTGTTTATCTAGGGTTAATAGTTTTTTAAATTATGTTTATATTACGGTTTTTTAACGAGAAGCTTTAATTACGACAACAAAGTCACTTCTGCATACATTTTGTATTTGAACATCATTTGTCCTGAAAATTCCATTAGATCAAGTATTAAATGTCAAGCCATACAATCGTCTCGAGGTTGCCGAAAGTATATGGCGAATCAATAAATTGATATAAACATTCTAATGCGGAAATACCAAGAATTTTGAATCGGCTAGCAAAATAAATATTTAGCTTCTCCGATAAAAGGCCGCATGAAAAACATTACAGATAGACAACATAGCCTTTTTGTTTTAATTGGCCATAAAAAATTAACTTGGATATCTCCAGCTCTTACAGACACACTGTATAGGGGGACCTTCTACCATTATGTGGCGTTTTATCGGGGTACGAGATATTTAAATAGTATTACTAAATTATTAATCACTATATAAAGAACAATTGATGGAAGTTGAGTGCAAAGAAACTGGTCTTTGCGTTTTGTAAAAGATGTCATTTTACAATGATTTTGTAAGAAATAATGCGTGTTTTATCTGTAGTATTAATAATAAGTACATGTTTTGTAACGGTGAAAATCTGTCAGACGTATTACAACAACTCTGGTGTTTATAAGGGTATATATTTTTTTAATCCTCGTGTTCTCATTGTAAATAAGGAGCGAACTATGATAATTCTAGTTTCCCAGGAGGTGCCTATACAATTGAGAGCGAAGCTCTATTAATATAACGATAGTCAGTAAGCCGATATTAAGTATTTAAATGCAGGTTAGAAACTTGCCAAATATCTGATCTTCTGGTGAAACGGACCATGTGGAATAAGTTAATGAAATTCTTAGCACACTCCCCAAGTACATTCAGTAAAATACCACCAGGCAACATTACGACGTTGGTCTTCGTTATAAAGCTTACTCTATGCAAGTTTATCGACAATAATCATGGTGTTTTGCATTTGATACTAAACACAAAGGAGAGAAGTAATTCACAATTATTTTATTATTGTTCATACTCAAGATACGGTAAAGTAAGATAAGATAAGATAAGTAACTTTGATTCTGTGTATGGTATTGCGTAATTTTACGAGATGTCGATTATTTTCAACTATTTTGAACTATTTTAAGTCTCCATATAATAAGTAGAAATGTAAATGAGTGTGCTCAAAATAATAATTAAAAAGCAATTTTGGATATAAGTAAGCGAGTTATGATTACAGAGTTAAGAATTTTTCTATTATTTAGAAAAATAACTAAATTATCTTCACCTTATTTATTTAAAAATGTATATATGACGGGCTTAACAACTACGGTCGTTCTCCACCTGTCAACTAATGGGCTAAGTAGAATCTTTACAAGCGACGTCACAATATTTTATTTTTATTTTTCTATAAAGCACAGCAAATGACTCGACACCGACTGATGATAAGCAGTAGAAGAGTCCATATGTCTATATTCAAAAACGAAAATAAGTAACTTATTCTACTTAAAATTATAAATAAATAATAAAATAATATATATATATATATATAACTTAAATTCATACTTATATCCAGTACATTAACCATTCTAACCACATATGGTTTTAAATTTTTGAGTTTCAATTATATAAAGTTACATGGTATAAATCTCGATAATCTATCTACTACACATTTATATGGGTGGATCTAATGTCCAACGGTACTGTCCACAGTTTAATTGCTTGGGTGTGTAGAAGTCGCATATAAAGCCGGTGTGATCAGTGTGTAGCCTAGAAGTTTAGAGATTACGATTGCAAACATCTCCAATAAATTTTAATTTAAATAGTAGTACGTAGGGAGTCTAGAGCGTTCTCAGGTTTCTCAGAATTCTAATTGCAAGCAACCCGAGCCACGAACGATATCTGAAAATAACGCATACTCCATTATTCAAGAGACGTTTCAATTTATCGAGAAACACTCAACGCATATCAGATATCAGCATAGTCAAAGAGTGGTGGGATTAATGATTCTGCTAACAGGATATTGGTGGGAATGAGAAAGAAATATTTGAGACGGGAAAGAATCTTTTGAATTTTTATTTAATAGCAGCTAATAGGCTTAACTTGTGTATACCAGCTCAAAAGTTTCCTATGTAAAGGACCTTAACATCATCGCAGTACTGTACAATATTGCCATCCAACACAATTGGTGCTTATCTACTTTTTTTATTATGGATTTTATTGTTTATGCAATTAACTCTTAGTCCGTTCTTATTTATTCGTCTATTAGAAGATTTATTCATGTTTGTGGAATGCAATTATACCTAGATCCAGATAATAATGAGTACGAACGTAAATTGTGATCTCATTGGAAGCCAATGATATTGTATGGGACTATTTGCAGCCGAAATTTAATTACTGTTTTATTGCTTAAAGAACTTAATGAGTGTATTTAAATAAAGATATTTTGACTTTGACTTTGACTTTCACACTACCCACTGCCTGCTAATTCATATATATTGTAGGAGGTGTATTTAAAGAATAAGGCCAATAATAAGAATAATTATTAATAATTACAACCTATTACCTCTATTGTAAAAAAAACTGTGTTCATGGTTCACGTGAGTCTCAATGAGTCTTACTTATGTGAGACTCGCATCAAACATGAACTTATGAACCTTGATAAAGGCAAAAAATGTTGTCTTATAGTTATAAAAACAATTTTCTGATTTTTCCCTTTTCTTGTGCTAATTTACGCTAAATTATTTACGTTGCGAGTTTAAAAATATGTCATACTGTACCATTTGTTACTAATTTACAGGTTTGGCCTGGATCATAGTACCAGGTAAATGGTCCTTTGTGGTTGGCAGTCTGACAATCGTACCTTGGCGCGCATTTATCTGGTCCTGGTGTGTGCCAGGATTGGCCGCGGCAGCGTTGCTACTGTTCCTGCCAGAAAGCCCACGATACCTGCTCTCTGCTAAAGGGCCTGATGCTGCTCTGCCTGTACTAGCACAAATGTACTCATGGAACTATGGAGTACCGAGGAACAGTTTCCCAGTAAGTTCCAGTAAAATAATTAATATCAGTTCATATTATATTGTGCAAAAAGATCCCTACTCATTCTTACACCGTTTGGTAGATCTTTGCATTTAACATTACATATAGGCTTATGGTCATACTTCTGTAATTTCCTTAGCCGTTCGACAAATCGTAAGCGTACTGATTACAAGGTCTATCCGTTGTTTGTAAGATCTTTATCAACTGGCAAACTATATGTCTTAGTATATATGGAATTAAATTATTAATTATGATATATGAGTTAAAAGTTGGATAATACAATCAATACTTGCTACAAACACAAAAATTCAGTTACATTTACAACTAAATGGTCTCTACCCAGCGTCTACTGCAACCTTCCGTAGACAACTGAGACCACAACACGCGCCCATCACCAAACCACAAGCGGCAAATCACAATCATATTTGAAGAAATTAAATTTAAGCAACATTTAACTCAATGTAATTAATGTGGAAAATAACAAAGCAAAGCGAATATCATATACAAAACCAACTCTTTTTTTCTAACTAATGGAATAACCAAATACTGAACAAATACTTAATTAATCAAAATAAACCATTATTGATAATTTTGATCATTTCTTATATAAAACTTGGGAATACTGGGTCTACATGGGAAATAGATAGATAAAGTCTTTATTTTCATTTCTACATTACACACAATCCATCCAGACTGTACATTAGTTAAAAGACAAACATTTTATAATAAAGGTATCAAAGACCTAAATAAAGGCCTAAAAATGTCTTCCTCATTGTAAATAATGATATTCGTAATATGAAGCTTCATATTTTAATTATAATAACTGCCAATAGGTTAATATTTAAGTACAGGACGATATTGCGACTATGCTCGTTCGTACGCAAATGACGTCCACTGATTAGAAGTTATCTTATCAGTTGTATAACTTGCTCTGATGAAACTTATTAATATTGATGAAATTTAATACAATTATTATAACAATGACTTTTGCTTTACATACAGTTCCTTTATTTATAAAATAGTATGAACCAATTTAATAAGCCACTCTCGACTTTAACGTTAGAGTTTGGTGGAGTTGTAGTTTTAGCTCTTCGGTTTGAGATAGTTTAGTCAAAATTTGAAATTACCAGCGCTTACGTTCTTCGGTTGTTTCCGGTTTTAATGCAACCGCATTCACTCACCAACTGGTGATATTTTACCCCTATTGCTTCTCGTGTATGTCACCCTTGTAGGAATACTTTTGTTCAGCAATGAGATAATATTGATTTTTATCTAACTATACACGCGCAGTCACACATCACACACGTGCGTGTGCTTGCGCGCGCGCATACACACACATACACACACTCAAAGCTACCTCCTAATACCATAATAATTAAAAACATTATTTTAGTTTTTGTAATTTAATTTCTTAATTGAATATTGTTGTTATATTTCTGTTTATCTGTTATCTACAACGACAGCGGCGTGTCATTTCTAACGCAAATATGTTTTTATTACATGTATTGTCGTAATTTGTATTTATTATCAACACCAAATTGTTAAATTATACCGTTCAAAGATGATAAGTTTAAAAGTCGGTTAAAGAGACACTGTTTTGCGAAAAGTCTGAAGAAATCTGCGTTACTAATATTGGATTATTCCTCAATCTGTCAAAATATAGCCAATTGTTTGAATACAAAAATGAGAAAGTTCTCAATATTAACACTAGATATACCAGCGATTTGAATATATGTCAACAACAAAAATTATATTTGTGACTAATGTATATAAAATAACATTTAGTTTATAAAACGTACTCTCTAATTATAGCTACAAAAGTCATAACATCATTTCTGAAAAAAAAATGTGTAATTTAGTAGGAATTTAGAATTGAAATTGCACGACCAGTCTAAATGACTGGTCTGGTAAATCTAGTGTTAAACGTTCCCCGAACTTTGCTTCAGTAGATACACGGATTAGCAGCACTACCGCTCCTATACTTTCAACTGCGTTAATCTTAGACTACAATAACAAATATATAATAAGATAAATAAATCTATTATGTCATCAATATTGCAAGAATAATATTTCTTATCACAACGGTCACTGACATACTAACTTATTTGATATCGAGATTGGGGTGGGCAACTAACAAATTGCCTCTGCGCACGTTTGTTACAAAATAACTAAACAATGCTAATTATTTTATATATTTTAATTCATTTTCGCTCTCTAATAAAGCTAACCAAGTGCTACGTAATATGCGCAAATTTAGAATTTACAACCAAAAATCTGAAAATTAAAAAAATATGAAAAACAACCGTTACAAATGAATAGTTGTAGCTTATTAAATATTATTTAATATTATTGTTTATTTAATAATTAATGTACACACAATACATTTCCGGGAAACGGGTTTTTTAGGGTAAATTGTACAAAGGTACTGCTTATTTCTAAATGAAATCTTTTCGAGCAGTCCTACCATAGAGAAAAGATAATGAATTGGTAGAATTGGCGTGTGTAAATTTAAAATTTGTAATATGTAATATTGTTAATTATTATCAGTGTTTTGAAGTTTTTAAGTAAACATACTAGTATCATAAATATACAAGATATATTTCTCGAAGGAAAGAATATCAAGAAGAGAAGAATATGTGCATTTTTGTTTAATTTAATTGTTTCGCCATATCTTTCCTTCGATGACGCACCCACTTTTATATTTTGTTTTGAACTGAAGTATTTACCAAAATTAATAACGTTATTTATCCATATTGAAGATGGACCAGTTGATATCATAGAAAAACTGCTCTATTGGTTTCAAACGATCGCCAAACAAAATTAACGGACTAGAATCGCCATGTAAATTATCGCTGCCAACCTCATTTATTACGTGTTGTCTCATTGCAGGTGAAGAAGATTGTTACAAATAGCATTGAGAGTGAGAAAGCAGATGGCTTTGCGGGGGCTTTGAAGAATTTGATGCTGATGTTTAAACCCCCGCTGCTGAGATGCGTTTTCATCTCACACCTATCTATGTTCGCTGTTTTCATGATGTAAGTTTCTTCTCCGCAAACGCTAACAATTCCAAGATAGCATTTGGATTAGATAGTAGTAAAATTATATAGTATTTATATATGATTTAAATAAGATCCAACAGTTAACATCAAATCAATCGGCTCTTATCGCTTACTACGGCTACGTCTCATCGGTACTCCGGTATGGCATCATACCATGGGGTAACTCAGTAGATACAATAAGGTTTTTAAAGTACAAAAAAATATATACAATCTGTCTGTGGTGCAGGCAATTTGGACTCATGTTATTTAAATCATTAAATATATTACCACTTCCCTGTTTTTATATTTTGGAAGTTGGGATATTTGTCAAAAAGCTTATTTATTAATTTGATAAAAAAGGATTTTGCATATAGAGGTAGAGATAATACTTGTATGTTCCAGATCAAAGACTTGATATGTATTCGAGGAATTCCTACTGCATGGCCATCAGAATATACAATAAATTGTCTAATGACATTAAACAACTGAATCTGACAAAATTTAAAACAATTTGTTTATGTTTTTTAGTTATCAATTTAAGTAAACTTTTACTTAAATTGATAACTAAGTTTTTTTTTCTCAAATTTGCTTAATTTCTTTAACATTGTAAGCAATATTTGCACGTTGATGTGATCGACGGAATATTCTGATAACGCTTTGTACAACATCCTGAGTAACTATATTTTTTGCATAAAAATAAATTATTATTATTTGAATAGTCTAGAAATAATAAAGCCGCTATTGATAATCACCATCCCTTGTTGCGTGGCCGAGATTTTATTCGCTCGGCTGCAAATCCGCATCTTCTCTCTGCCGTCAGAGAGCGTTAACACCTTTACATCGAAACTATTATTATTAACATAATAATTTTTACAGTTCCAGTGGCCTCTACATGTGGGCGCCCGATATTTTGAATAATATACTGAAGAACACCAGCGAAGAGAGCCTTAATATCTGTAAAATTATACAGGAAAAAATCATGAAGCAGAATAATATTACGGTTAGTATTTCTGCGAAGATTGTATTGAATGTCAAAAAAAAAACAAAATCAACCTAACAACTGACAACAAAACAAACAAACAACACAACAACAACTTAATTTGTTGTTTTGTTGTTGTTGTTGACTTGTTTTTGTTGGTTGTTTTGTTGTTTGATTTTGTCTTCATTGAAACGCAAGATAATTCTAGAATGATAGCAATGCAGATACATTGTTCTAGATACCAGCCGAACATTAGACTTTGTGTGAGGGTAGTCAGCAAGGGGGCACCTACTTTGAGCGAATCTGCACCAACATGCATCGTCGGCAGTTTACACCTTTAAGAGACACACAAAAACCTATCAATGTATACAGTAACACAGTTTAATATATAAACAACAAATTATTACAATAAACCTAATTTCAACAGTACGTGGGTAATCCTTCATCCCCGCTGCTGTCTCCCAGGGCTACCCTGGTAGTTCTAATCATCACTAAATCGCTTTAAGGGTTACGCAATGGAGTGGTTTCCTAACATCCTGTCCTTTTTGTACAGACTTACACCCTTTTTTTAACGAAGAGTAATCCATTTACGGACCTACCCGCCACTGGCTAAGCGACGAGCGTGGGGCTCACTCAGTACCTCAATAGAGCGGCACTGAGAATACCCACTAAAACTCCCCGGTAACTCCATTGCCCTTTACGGGAGTAACCTGGGTTCTGCGGAGCAATTCATCAGGTCAGACAGACTTACACCCCGGCACATTTCCTCTAATGTTCTTGCAGGAGCGCGCCTTACAACCGCTAGCTAGTAGCCCGTTAGTTACCCAATTTTTGCTGGTAGTTAATCATTATATCAGTTGTGTATTACAGCGTCAGTGTTTTATTCAGATGCAATCACAAGAAAGCGCGTGCGTCGCCGAAGTGTCCGTTGGTGTGTTTCCTATTTCTATGGCAATGGGGGCTGTATTCGCTCTCACTTACTTCGCTATTGGAGTCTTCATCAACAAGATTGGAAAGAAAACTTTATACAGTAAGTGAAATGGAAATATCTTTTGCATATGTAAACATAGGTTATATGAAGTGTGGGCGAATCTTTACTATTATTATACAGCCAAAGAGTGTTTGTGTTGTGGAATTATCATTATTTATACTTGCGGAAAGGGAATACAAGTAAGTTTAAACTTTTAAATCATTTATTATTTCACAGAAGGTAAGAAATAAATAAATGCGGTATTTTTGTTATAATTATTTATTTTAATGAACATTGTGCCACCACTTGACATATTTCATGGACATTCCAGACTAAATAAATAAATAAGTAAATTGAATGGAATAGAGTTTTTGAACTTATTAATATAAAGAATATTGAATTAATAAATCTTTTATAAAAAACAAAAAATAAGTTTGTTATTAATGACATAGGTAATTTGTAAATGTCATTACAAATAAAAAATATATGAGAGTTTCTTGCGCCGCTTCTTCTCTGCAGCTACTAATTCGTTGAAGCGGTCCAATATTAGTGGTACATTTAAGATCTCAAAATAAATAATAATAACAATTCTTTAATTATCATTTAATTTTTTGTAATAATTTTCTTTCATAAACCTCTTTGATTTTGTTCGTCTTATTTCTCCTCTGTGAGAATACATTTAGTGCAGATACGTGGACTGTTTGTGATTATCAATATCCCTGACGATATCATAATCTCTCAGATTCAAAGGTTTTTAATGCTATGAGTAATAATGACCTTTGTGTTGTGTATATTATATATTTATGTAATACTGTTACTACAGTAAATAAATAAAATATATTAAAGTTTGTAAATTATAATATATTATATGTTTAAATTTTTGTACATTAGTCATTAGTCAATCCGCTACTACCGTCTCGATGTTAATAATTGGTTGGCTGGAAGAAATCTCTTGATACAAATTAGATTATTAATTTATTGTATTTCTTATATAAATCACTTTTATGTTTTATATGTGTACAAAGAAGGATGTAATATAATGTTATCTTGTAAGTTCTGCTTTCAAGAGTTACTTCCTCAAGTGATTTTAATGACTATTTCAGGTGGTATAATGATAGTGTGCGGCGTGGCCACGGTGGCCGCGGCCTTCGCCCCGCAGGCCGCGGCCGCCACCGCTCTGCTCATCGTCGCCTTGTGCTCAGGGTGTGCTGCTTCTATATTAGCTGCCGTTGCAGTTGATGTATTTCCTACATGTTTGCGGTTAGTCAATTTAACGAAATTAACATATAGTTTTACTGATTTAGTTAATTTTGCGTATAAAGCACAGCAAATGACACCACCTGATGATAAGCAGTAGAGGAGTCCATATGTGAGGATAGCTAGTGACGCATGCGACATACTGCCCTAGCCACCCTCACCGACCCAAAAAGTGCTTTCTCACGCCTCTTTTAGGAACCCATGTTATAAGAAGGAGAGAATACGTGTGCTGGTAAGGTATTCCATGCTCTAGTTGTGCGACAGAGAAAGGAGTCACAAAATCTCTTAGTGCGTAAAGTAGACGTGGCTACAGTGAAGAAGTGACTCCGTAGACCAGCACGCGTACTCGTCGTAGGAAAGGAGAGGGAGGGATAAGATCGAAGAGCACTTCAGAGCACTCTCCATGGTACAAACGATAATAGGCACTAAGCGACGCTATGTTGCGACCCAGTTGCAGAGGCTCAAGGGTGTTCGTTACCTCCGCATCGTCTATGATACGCATAGCGCGACGCTGCAATCTATCCAGAGCATCGAGGAGATCTTCTATACTAATATTATAAAGAGGTAAAGTTTGTTAGGTGGAAGGGGTAATCTCTGGAGTTACTGGTCGGTAATGAAAAAATATTTTTGTGTTGTAACGTTCATTTATCGGGGAAGGTTATAGGTATGTAATATTTGTGACAGACCAAACACTAGTTTACTCCCCTCTAGGTAGAAGCTAGTTCAAGAATATACGGTAATACTCTAGAAGTGTTAGAATTTTCTAAAATTCTTAACGGGGTAGCTCTTGGCCGTCATCTCACCTGATGGTACGTGAAGATTAGAACAAAGATGGTAACGAATTACACCCGGTTTCCTCAAACACACTTATCTTATCTCCAACTGCCGGAACACAACAATGCCGGTAACAATATTGTTATGGAGGCAGATTTAGGTAAGATTGTAGTAGCTAGCCAGGCGGACTTAGAAAAAGCCCTACCACCAACCAAAACAAGCTGAAATTTTCTACTCCCACTGGGAATTGAACCCCGGACCACAGATGGGTTTAATGAAACTATAATACCTATCTATCAATGTTATTATATCAATATACCTTTATTATGAACAGTGTGTTAGCTCGGGCGGTCTGGTAAGAGCAGGAATGTGAAAGTTAGAAGATATAGAAAGTTAGAAGATAGCTTTTTGAATAAATAACTTTTCAATAATTCATAATTAAGAGGAAACATGTGGGTTTTTTTCATACAAACGTAGTCCTTTGTTTTGTCCCTGGATAATGACTTTTTTCATAAAAATAGTTTCTTTTTGTCGTATGATCGTTATTTGAAGAGATATGAATCTTCAAAAACCTAAAATATTGCCAATTTCTCTGTGTTCAACAACTAACAGATTTGACGAGATTATTAAAAAAAAGCAAAATATATTCTATATATCTATGTTGATATCTATGATACCTCTTAATCTAGCATCGTCTAGTATAAAATGTTATGTTCAATTACCTCTATGACTTCAGTAATAAGTGTCAATTTTACAGAGCGATGGCGATGTGTGTGATGTACATGATCGGGCGCACCGGTGCCGCCCTCGGCTCGTACCTGATCGGGGCTCTACTAAACACGCACTGTACAGCGGCGTTTACTGTACTCGGTGCTTTTACTGCTGGTAAGCTATTTCTTAGTAAAATTAATGGGGATTTTATGGTGTTACAAATTGTAAAAATATAGTCTTAGCCAGTGCTAAAGGTCGGCTATATTATAAAAATTAGTGCCTACATGAGAATGTAGTGGTTCATAACAACAAAGCAACTATCGCTATGGTTGCAATGGGTCAGTACATTTGAAATCGAGGTACTTCGTGCTTTGGAAGGCACGTTCACGGCCCCGGTTGTTACATGCTTAAACCAATGTGGTGAGGTAATCGCCCAAACCCTTCACGTGGAACGCCCACTGCCAAGAAGTAAGACTCTTAGTACAAGTTTTAATGGTATCTAGATGTTTCGATCGTAGTATGTTCGGTTGATAATCGCATATATAAAAAGTAGTTTCCAATATCACAAAGGCGCTGCTGTAGTTGGCATACGATTTACAGCTGACGACTGATACGATCGAGACGACAATTCGATTTAAACAGACATTAAAAGTAATTGAACGTTTATAAGCTGTTTACTAAGACTTTTTACATTGCAATATCCAAATAAGCATACCCTATATTAGACGTGGCGAGAGTTTCCTCAAATGTTGACGAAACTCTCGCCATCATTTATATGTTTATATGTTGTGTCATGGTATGCTTTAGTCCAATCATAATTTCTCAAGAGGATCAGCATTATTCACATTCAATTGTTTTCTTTCAGGGTCAACCATTCTCATGATGTTCTGGCCAAAACCAGAGAGCGTCAGAGAAAAATTGGAGCAACTAGGACTTGTATTCTAATGTTTTTAATTCAATCCTTATAAAACACGAAGGCGTTTTATTTAGTTATAGGCCACTAGAAAAGGCTTCTAGAGGCTTGGCAGTGTTTTGATAAGTGCTCGGAGTATTTTGTAAATTGCAAATGTTAAAAGTTCCTTAAATCTCATTGTAAAAGAAGTGTAAAGTACACACTATTTACAACTCAAATTTAAATATACGGTTAGTGGTATATAGGTCAACAATATGTCTTAAAACATATTTTATTGTAATTTGTATCATACTATATTTCTTTTAGAGTTATTTTTTGAGAAATTAAGGTATTTCTCCTAATTTTATCTATCATACAGCTAAATTTTAAATTAAAACCGATTTTGCACTGATAATAAGGACCTTTTTAGCACATTAAAAAGAGAGTGATGATATTACCCTTAACTTATTGAGTCTGATCAACTTGTATGGTGACTTAGGCTCTGGCGAAAACAGTGGTATAGATAAATAAAACCTAGGTTTATATGAAGAATAATATTTAAAACATAATAACATTGTAAACTTATTTGCTAACTACCGCGGTTTGTGATATGATAGATAATCAATTTCAAACAGCGCCATCTAGCGACCATCAAAAGGAATATTTTAGATAAGTGTAAATGTCAATAGTTTTTTTTATTAAAAAACTCATAATGCCACGTGGCCATTGGAGTGTAACCGCGTCGGTTGGTGTGTAATATCAAAAACTCCTAAAAAATAATTTATTTATTTATTTAGTTTTTAACCGTCATTGTGACACTAGCTAGATGGTGTCAATCATAGATTAGAGAGAATATGTCTAGAGTTTGGGTTCGATCGCGTTACTTACACGACAGGAAGTTACTGATGAGTAGCTATACTATTTATTTCTTTTAGCATTCCCCGTTACCAGTCTGAATATCAATAATGTAAATATAAATAATATTTCCTATATAGAATAATGTATTTAATTTTTAATACAGTAGCCTAAAGGATACTGATAAAAACGGGCCCACCCGCTTTAGTTTTCACAAAATCAACAGGGTACGGAATGGGAAAAATTTGAAAAAGGACGCATAACTTTTAATCTCCGCATAAAGTTTATTTATTTACATTAAATTAATTCACTTCTTAAATATACTCGTAATATAGAAAACAGTATATATTATAGTTTTTGTTTAGGTTAATGCCAATATCGGATTTTTACTGTGTGTTCTATAAGTACCTAGGATATGGGTAGGAATTTTGGCGAACGCTTACCTTAATATAGCCAAATGACTTTAGAACAAATTAAATTGATTGTACTCTTTCGCTGTTGTAATGATTTACCTACAAATAAAACATCACATTTGCAAGAGTTAATAAATAGTCAATAGTACATATTCCCAATATAATTTTACATTTTATAATGAATACAGTGTGTAGTATACAAGAGACTGATATTATGTAAATGTTATGTAATTATTATCTTTAAAATATTTTTGTTTGTGCTTCCGTGACCCATGCAACGTCATTGTGATTCGACTTCATGCAATCGAAAGGAAATAAATAATTGAAATACAAATAAATCAGTAAATGTAGTAGTTTTTTAACTATATATATATATATATATATATATATATATATATATATATATAATACACCTAAGTCTGTTTTTACACGGTCTTTTTGTACACGGTTTTGATATAACACGGTTTGAAAATTGAATATGTAACTGATGACGACAGCAATTAAATTTATGTTGTTGTATTTATGATTATCACTTATTCTATTTTATTTTATTTTTTACCTTAAAAATTGAATAACCTATTCTTTTCGTTCACAACATAGTTTTTTAGTTCCTGAACTTGCCATACATTTAATTTATATTACTTTTAAGATTAGAGTGCATATCTTTTTTATCATTAATTACTATGCTTGTGAAAATAAGCATTATATATTTGATTTAATAAAATAAACATGAATTCTTGTTCTTAAAAATTCTTGTTTTTCTCTAATTTTAATAGGTTTTAGAGATTAGGAACAAATCACCCATTTTTGTATAAGATCAATGTCTTTTTTTACACGGCTTCTTCTGGAACCAATCTACCGTGTAAAAACAGACTTAGGTGTATTGTTATAAGTAATTGTAATAATTACACGCTTATGTGAAATATTAATTGTCCTGTCACTTGATTGTAAACTATTTGAAGTAAGTACATAATTTACTTACTGTTAATAAATTGTCTATTCTATCCCCAAAAATGAACTAGGTATTATTTTATTAAAATAATGATTTAGGTAAGAAGCGTTGGTTTCGAATTCACAGTCAAACGTTTTTAAATATGCGTAAATACCAAGGTTCACCGTTATTTGTAAATAGATATTTTTGCCAATAATATAATATATATAACAGACATTTGTTAAATATGTTAAGCAAAAACTTTTACTCTTTGATGTAACTGTATTAAAATAAAAAAGTTATACCGGCATTTTTATTGAAGAAGCGCCATCTAGACATTTATAAAAGAAGCAAGTTGTAACTTATTAAGCATAACGTTATGCCCTTACTAAAGCTTTTGGAAAGTAATTCCAAGTTCGGTTACTAGAGGGCACTGCTGGTGGCATTTGTTAAAACTAAAAAAGCATGGAAAATAACTACACTGCCTAATAGCAAGCAGGAAAAGTCTATTGTGCGAAGATAGCTAGTATAATATGTGGGAAACTGCTTTAGCTCCTCCACATTGCGAGATTAAAAAGGTCTTAAGAGACATCAACCAGTATCAAATATTTCGAAGCGGTAAGTATATTCGGTCCTATTAGTGTTCCGCTACGTAATTTCAAATAAAATTGACTAACCGAGTACTAACTAACTTGGTCAGTTATTTAACTGAATTCATAATACCGTTGATCGGCATTTTTGATCTTGAATAGGAAGAGGAAGGAGGGATAACGCCAAAAGCTCTTTAGAGCAACCTCCTTGAAACAGCCTGAGCAACATAAATAAAATTTGGAATTAAAATTTAAAATACTCAAATATTTTACATTATTAGGTTGGTATGCAAATTAAATGACTAAGCTCTTCCAGTTCTATTTCGTCCATGTGTTGGAACACCAATGCGCGCATGTTGGAGACCTTTTCATAAAAACTGCTAACTAGATTGTCACACCTTTTTTTCAATCTAGCTTATGTTGTTGCCGTCATTAAGATTCCAACAAGGGGTTGAAGTGACAAATGTTTACGTCATTATTTTGCGATCAAGATAATGGAGAACCGATGGTGTAATGAGCCACGACCGTTAGTTGGCACTTCGACTTGTTAGTGGATCGAAAAGTGGACTAGTTGGAGAACTGGTTGGAGTGGACGTGATGGATTGATGATTCGTTTTATTGGAAGATACTAAATACCTGATATCTGAGGATTACTCCATGACACACGTATCCTTCATACAACATGGGTTCCTTTAAAAGAGGCATAAACAATCACTTTTGAGCTGGCAATGTCGCATGCTGCACCAGCTATCTTCACATATGGACTTCTCTACTGCTTATCATCAGGTGGTATCGAGTCATTTGCTGAGCTTTATATTAAGAAATACCTCAGCATTTGGCTTAATCAGCTTATTAAGGTAGAGAACTGGAGTGGTCGATCAAATGAAATCAATTTTAATAATGTTATAAAACTTTATTTTATATTATTTTATTTATTTCTTATATTAGGTAGAGTTGCAAAAAAAAATATATATTATATTTTTTTTTGCAACTCTACCATAAATGTTTTTTTTTGTATATAAAGCACAGCAAATGACTCGACAACACCTGATGGTAAGCAGTAGAGAAGTCCATGTTGGATGCATACTTTAATTGATTATATTAGATATTGATTATCCCATTTATAACACATATTATTCAAATAAATATTTATGGTAGATCCTTTATTCGTATTTCTCAATAAACTTAGGGTGTAAGAAGGATTTTTTCACAGTACACGTGGGTTGATTCTGATAATTATTTCAAAATACTCGAATTCTGTTCAACTAAAAAGACTCATCATATCAGTGTTTACGTTCAGTAACCCTAGTGTGAGTTTCAATCGAATTGAAACTTCTCCATAGTGTTTGTCGTCATCTGTCAAATTGTATGGAAGCGACATGTATTGTTATCGAGGTAGGCTAGGCAGTATAACATCACGCTACAAATACAAGAAGCTGAACATCAATGAAAAATGTTGCGAGAAAGGTAAAAAAAATGCTTTTTCAGAGCTTTCGTCGCGTGCGTTGCGTAAACGGTTAAAGTTATGTAAAAATTATGTATGCCGGTATATTCGACTCAAACTTTTTGGAATCAAATTTGTTATAAACATAATTTGATTCCTTAAATAAATAAATACTCACATATGTTCGACATATTATTTTCCGACTTCCAAGCGAACGACATCGCGGGCACAGCTAGTAATATGAAAAAGTCGTGAACTTTACAGCAGAGATGCTGCCGTGGTTTTAACACTATTAATGGGTATTAAACTCTGTTTCAAATACAATATTTATTGCAAATAGTTTTTCTGTACTCTAAATCATAAAAAATATAATTGTCCCATTGTTGGGCACAGGTATTGGGAGGAAACATATGACTAGTTTGAGCTATAAAACTACCATGTTAACTAAAGCTGAATTAGAGGCTGGAAGCGGTTGCAGTTACTGGTACCAGCAGCTGAGCTCGAGTTTGATTGACCCATCCTGAAACAGACCATGGCGAAACCAGAGAGGTAGAATTAAATCCCATAAGGTTGGTTGTCTTAGCAATGCGGGAGAGAGCAGCAGGCAGCAACATATTCGTAGCAGGGTGTTTTGAACCCTGCCACCAACGTTGTCAAATTTTGAATTTATATGTACGTTTATTCGACGCTTTTACGGAGGAAACCCTTACGAAGCCCTGTGAAGAAATTCTTACGTTATGTGTGATGTGACTAACCAGCACTTGACCTACGTGGTTAAGTAAGGCCTAAAGGCAGTAATTTAGGGTAGACTTGAGCCCTTAGATGGGTTATTGGGGACATATATATGAGTTGATGATGATTATAACATACAAAGGTTACAGAAGTCATATTACATTTGTTTAATTCAATTTTGTTATACTACAACAATGTTCCATCGAAATTATTTCCCAAGCCTGAGTGAGTGTCCCAGCTACCTGCTTGTTTTTTACGACGCAGCATTTTTTCTGCGGTGATATCTAGCGGCTATTATTTCGTCATAAAATGTTTATCACAACATTTCTCTGCGTCGGACTTTACCTCTAGTTGGTTGATTGCCAGATTTTTTATACGTTGCCAAGTTATCCTGAGGACTTGAAGACTTATCATTTTTTGTTTACTATTTAGAATTAGCTGGCTTAGTATTTTGACCTCTGTATGAAGATGATCATGATGAAGATGATGAAGCACATGCTGTTCCAGTGAGTAAGTAATTAAATGACAAAGTAAAGTAAATTGCAAATAAATGTATTAAAAAATATATTAATATTTTCCGTTCGTAGCTTCTACAGAAAAAAATATATTTTTTTAAAGTCTTATATATAAATAAAAAAATATCAAATATTCATTCTAAAGTATGTATAAAAGGTTTTTTATTTAAATTAAGTGCCTGTTATCCTTTTAATAGATAATTAAGTTCATATATAAATAACATTTCTAAAAATAATAAGTCTTGCCTTATAAAAGTTTCATTGGAACGTAAACAAATTGTATTAAGTTTGAAACTCGAATACAATTTAACAAAGACATTTACTACCATTTGATAATGTTTCGAGTTTCCGTTGTGATATCAATTGGCTTCCGATTCGCTTACGCAAGAACTCTAGGATACTTTGTGTACTGTTTAATGCACTTTTCAATACAACCGACCCATCCTATTAGTGGGAACGCTTCTCCTACCGTCGCCCTCCTGAAACCCTCTAGCTCCCAGTTGCTTTATAAGCTTAAACGTTTATATGGTGATATGAATCCGATTGATCTCATCTTTCTATCTTTCTAAAAAAAAGGAATGATATTCCTAGAGTAGAGATCACAGTGTACATTTCGACAAGCCAATAAGATGTGACATAATAAAAGAATACAGTATTATTAGAGAAAATATATGTCACAAACTATGCAGCCAGGGTGTTGTATTATAAAGTTATATTTAAAAAGGTTTGATCTGATACATCTAAACTCTTTTACCGTGTATTTTGTCAGTCTCTGGAACCACATTCGCGATTGCAAGACCATTTCACTTATTAAAAGAAGGTTTAAATATATAAATTTGAATGTTTCATGCATATTTATACTATATAATATATTTAATATTGGTATACATACGAGCCCTTGTATTCAAGCTCTTCTTTCGCTGGTATGCTGGAAGAGATTTCTTTAGAAATAAGTACCTTTGTACATTCTCTGTGTCAAATATATTTTATTAAATATAAGTGTGTATGTACGTAAATTGTTAAATAAATACATATGGATATTGATATGGACGTCGAACAGATTTTCTTCGCGATATATACAAAGTACCACGGTGTGACGTTATCGTTTTATAGGAGCGAAAAAAAACGCAAAATGAAAAAATGGAGTCGAACAATATGTTATTCAAGCTGTAATATCTCGTGTAGTTTCCATGATATCAAAACAATTATTTACCATTTTTTTCTAAAATCTTGTTGTCACCAATAACCCACCGAACAAGAAACTAATCATCGTGCTTACTTTTACCTAACTGCGTCACGGCGAAAAAAGAAAAGGCGATAGCAACTATTAATACCTCAGACGATCCGGCCAGCGGGTGTATTGCCTAGTAAAACCAATTTATCAATTGAAAATCCTCATTTAATTCGGTATCGACAAAGCTGACTCACAAAATTAACTGTCATTTCTGATGATAGACCACAGGAAAGGTTCCCCTCTGACGGGGTTAATTAAAATAATTTCACATACGTCACAGGGGTGGTAATTGTGTGTTACCGTTACACAGCTTAACCCCTCATGTAGGGGCTTATTTTGGAATTGTTATCTTTTTTAATGTGTTAATATATAAATAAATATGAATTAAAATAACGTAGGTAAAAAATTTTCTACGATATCTTTAGTTTTTGTAGTTCTTTAAGTGAGTAATATAACAATTTTTTGAGGTTTTTTATTGCAAAACGTTTCGTGTAATTTACCATATATCATATTTATTTTGTGGTTTTTCCAAAAAATATCTAAGTAATTTAATAATATTTTGGCTACGACTTTGGCATGGATAATAGTTGTGTTGCTAACGTATTTATTGTAGCCATTAGTGAGCAAGGTAAACACAAACTTTCTACAAAATTTTCTGTACAGTTAAGGATTAATTTTAATAATTGTAATCTACCTTGCATATAAATAAGTAAATAAAAATATATACACAAAACACTCGCGTAGCTTAGAATAGCCACCCGTGACCCTTCGCTTCGCTGCCTCTGATACCATCGACGCACAATATGGTCGACCTTGATCCTCTGACTTGTCAACCTATTGACGCCTTTTTAATTGTAACTTTATAAAAGATAAAGATAGTTCAACATTTTACGCCGTATATATTTAATATTATAAAAAATGTATAGATTGTGCTCCTATGTGATACGCACCCAACACTAACAAAAACTTAATAATTACCCTAACAATAACTATGCGAGTTCACATTGCACCCTAGAATATTATTTTTACAATTTTCCCTATTTATCAATTTAAGGCGAAATAAATTCTAATTTTATTTATACATAAAGTGATTTCCGTTTTCTTGGTTTCAAAGGCATTATTTTCGATAAACACATTCGATTAATCACTGGTTCTGCCACTGGTTTAATTAAATAATTAAACGCCGGCGTGTGTGGAGCTCGCGCAAATCTTGAGATGGTGTCGACACTGGTATAACCACTAAAATTCCCGGTAACTTCCCCACCCTTTGTAGGAGTGACCTGAGTTTTACTAAAGCAATACTTTGACCACCCCTAAGCTTTCTTTACCAGCTGAGCCTACTGAAAGTCACGGATTCAATCCCCAGGAGGTCATGTGCCCAGCAGTCAAAATCAAAGCCAAAATAACTGTATTCAAATAGACTCATTTACTAAGTTCTTTTACATCGTCATAACAGGGAATATGTATGAGAAAAACAAATAAATGTAATTAAAGGCAATAGTGATGACTTTAAGTGGGTATCAAGCGGGCATTTACAAATTGTCCCAGTTATAGAATTTAAATATGTACTAATTAAATTGTTAGTTTTAATTTTAAAACAATATGGGACGCAAACTCTTTATGATGATAATTACGACTTGGGCGTTCGTACGTTTCGTTACGTCAAAAAACCAATAAATAATTTGTCCATGTCCATTATTTCTTTACTGTATATTAAGAAAAAGTTTCATCTATCTTACTATCAAAAAAACCGCCCCAGTTTCCAGCACGTGTGGGCTCAGGTGGCCGTGACACGTGGTAACGAACCTGCCATATGTCACAGCACAGTGGGTTGACTAGTGAAAACCGATTTGGTACGTTTGGTTTCGCAATGCTTTGACGGTGATTAGATTTATATATTAACTCATCTGATTAGCTATTATTTACCTTACCAGAATATATATATATATATATATATATATACCTCAACTGAGGACTAACTTTATATGTTTAAGTGTAGTGTTATTAGAATTACCTGATTGTTATTTTAAAGATATAATATTGCGAATTAAATGTAATAATAAAAATATACAAACAGTCACGGCTCTTATCAAGTTTGTGTGTCGTATCTAACTTAATCCTTTTAATTTGATTATATTATATTTATTTATTAATAAGACTGAATACGAGAAAATGAAAATGTTATTATGAAATAACATGAAATTGTTGTAAAAAAAGTTGTAAAAAACTAAAATATAAAGGTGATAAAAATGCATAGCCTAAATATTTATGAACTTTGTAGTAACTTTTTTCATTAAATTTTGATTGATGCAGTCTTTAAATTTGTTGTGCTCAGTTGTATTTAAATTTGTGTATAGGCAGCTCAGTTATATTTGGCGGGATTATGTGTTATGAATGTGTATGTAATACATTGCTCCATAAATGAGTGACTTGTTTTATGAAGTCTAAAGAGTGGGACAGCAAGTTTATTTCTATATCTAGTATTTAAACAATGAGAATCACTACGTTTTGATAAGGTTTGTAAATATTTGTGGACATACAAGAAAGTAAACAACAGGCACAAACGTTTAATTGACGCACATTGTCAGCAGATTATGCACTAATTATACGTTTCTCTTGGCGACACTTTCCAAGTGAGGTAACGCTCACTAAAATCTTGTAAATAAGTCATTTGATTGTTTCCCGACGTTTAGGAACCAGTAGTCCAGATGTCCATGCCCTCACATCTGCCTTGATGATATCAAAAGTGTAATACGTAACGAATAGGTTACGGTCAGTGACCAAATTGCGATTAACATATAAACGGTGTGCTGTACTGACGCCAGCGTACAGGACGACGCCATTCTGGGACGGGCTGTGTGAATATTATAGAAAATTGTATTTAAAATTTGTATTTGTGTTTAAAAAATTGTATTTTTTTTATTTGTGTACAAAATTTCAATAGTATACTTTATTTATAATTACAACTTATCTACTATATGCATGTAGTGTTTACCGTTTCTTAATTGTACATTTAGCTATAAGATATATATTGTTTTGTATGCATATGGTTTAGTTTTATATGTAGTGTGTATTATTGTTTTGTTTTGTATGTATCAGTGTAACAATTACTGGTGAACCAAATAAATAAATAAATAAGTAGCTTCTTCTAGTTTTTATCAAAGACACTTCAAAGACTGTTACAGGAGTGCAGCCGAAAATAGATATTCTTTTAAATTTAATTCATAGCAAAGTCTATCTCATCACACACACAAATGTTATTATACTTGATAAATTTTTTGTTAATATTTTTGCAGAAAATAATTAAAAAGTTTTTGTTATATATATTAATAATAATCATTTATTCTGTTAGAAACATAATAAATATAGATGTTTACATTAAACACAAAGAACGACCATGTTTACAATCATGGCATGCAAAATGTTAATGCCTATTAAATATTAATTTGATGTTGTTGTTATAAATAACTATTACTATGTGTAGTTGTTGTTACCGAGTACATACATAGTTATAAATAAAATCTTTATATTTAAATAGTAAGTATTTAGAGTGTGAAACTTCTACATCATTTAAAGTTATTAAAGTTAATCATAATCGACGGTTTGTAGACGGATTTTCATAAATTTTTGGTGTATATTAGGTAGGTCTCAGTCAGATCGCTGGCTATTATACCATTGGTAATAAGGGCGGTTCTCTCCTGAAATTATTCTTGGAAATAATTTATATGGCCAGGTCAGCTAGTGATTGATTTAATTATCATGTGTCGTTTCTGTGATAAGAACGGGAAGGTAATTGTTGCCAAGATATCCTGAGCCTGTACTGAACTGCAAGATTAAAGGCCAGTTAAGAGCGGTAAGGCACGTAATTGGCAGGATCGTGGGAACGCCGTCACGTCCGTCCGTCTGTTCGTGCTTCTTATGGTGTTCCCATAAGGCACGGTCACCCACCGTGACCTTACTAAGGGTTGTTTATGGGAATTTAAGTTCAAAAGTTGAACTACATAAATTGTCATTTTTTTTAGTAGCCACCTATGTGCATCACACGGCGCGACAAAGTAGCGAGAATTCGCTAAACTTTTAGGTCCAATTATAACATTATCTTCTTTATTATTATATATTTTTGTCATGAGTGAATGAATAAATTAAATTATAATCAAACTCGCTATCCAGCGAAGTAACGCGACCAGCCTAATTGGTACACATCCTGTTTGGCAAGATTTAGTAAGTGTATTTGACTTATAAGTTAAGATCGATCAATTTAATTAATATTTTACTTTTAAATGGTTGGATAATTTATATGTCAATAAATAATTATAATTTTAAATAAATAATGTTTTTTTGGGCTACATAAAAGAGTACTATAGGTATAATAATTACTTTTGGGGAATCCTAATGGTGGTACGTATCAAGTATGTAATAATATTTCGTATTGCAATAGTATTGGTTTTCTTTCTATTTACAGGAATATATGATAAATGATCAACTTTATCGCCTAGACAAAAGAGTATGAGAGTCCTTTGTCCAGTAGTAAAAATAGAATAATTATAATTTACATCAGATTACAAAATTTTGAAACTTTATGATAATAAAGGCGACTGTCATCATAATGCCGGGGGCAGTCCACTTTTGGTTTACAGGTTGGTCTCTCACTGCAATAACTACGTAATTAGAAGGAGGTAAAGCTGATTTTATTATAATTTAAACCATCCCATCCAAATTTTGACGACCATCTGGTCGAGGTGTCAGTTATCCAGAGGTCCCGGGTTCGAATCTCGGTAGAGGGTGATATTTTTGAGTCATTGATATTTGTATGTTTATTTAGTATATTTCTGATATTTATATACAAATTACTGGGCATATTCCTTCGATGTGTAGTATCCATAACCCAAGCTCTTAATGATGCTTAATTTGGACTAGATAATAAGTGTGAGAGGGAACAAAAAGGAAATAAAAGTTGTTTTCAAGGTAGACCCTATGAATTAAAAGAACCCTATACGGTTATATCATAGTTAATTTTACCACTGTACACAAAACACACGATACAAATACTGTCCTTAACTAAACCCTGATTTCGCTGTGCACGAACTAAATTAAATTTGAGTTACCCACTCTTTGAGTACATTACTAGTATTACATCTTAAGAGACTGATGAACGGTGATATTATTGTTTCTAAATTAACGACTCCTAAACATTCTTGCCGTATTTTACCGAGAATCGTAAAATAAGTAAAAAATGTATATATCTAAATATGTATTGTCTAAATGTCAACTAACTAGACGTTCCCAAAGTCATTCTATCTTTTCTTATGGTATTGATATGAAAGAGATGAGAATAACTTAAATTTAATTTAGTCTGTTCCCAACGGAATTGGGGTTATTATCTCTCGTAATTAGGACCCGGGTAACGGCTTACTACTACTGACGTCGCGTCACGAATCATCACGGCATCAATATTGTGTCGTACCTACACTGTTATCGCTATCAATGTTAATTAGACGAGATATGAACTGAATTTTGAATATATTTTGACTACGGGAATTAAGTCTCAGATTACCAAATACACAACACTCATAATCATAACATTGGCGTAGTTCATAATATTCCCAGCATCATACTCGTCTCAATCTTGCAAATTAAGGCGCCGACGCACCTCGCCGTGTTATTAAGGCTACCGCAGTAATCGATTAAACAAACATCCGTCGAACGCCTTCGCGCCATAAATCATTGATCAGTAATTCGATGGAACTCCAAAGATTGCATAGGGTGTAGATACGATACTTTGTTAAAAACTATTTCGCAATGAAGATAATAATATCATGAAGAAATACTTAATGTAAAGGTGAAAAAGGCTTCTTTAGCGTGCAAATTTCTTTGAAAACTAAAAACTTTTTATGGAAATTCTTAATCAGTTAGTACTTCTTTGACCTTCAGTGAGCTTCTTGAAAGAGAACTGTATGAATGAATTATTTAAGAATAATACTTTTATTTTGGCAATTAGTAAATATGAAACAGAACACGTTAATAAATTCTAAATCGTAATTGAAAGCACTCAAAGTCCATATTGCAACCTTTTACATCTTACCAACTTGCCGGTGAGAATGGTGATTAATGCGCATTTATACCCGCTATTAGCTTAGTGGGTCGTAAGAAAGAAATAGATTTTCAATTTGTCGCCTCTGTGGTAACATAGGAATGATGCGCTCGCGCCTCTTTTCGCCAACCAATTAAATGATCCGGTGCTATACTGACGGCCCACTTTGTACGCCATCATTCAGTTTTTGTTTGTTTATGATCAGCTTATATCCTGTAATGAAGGATCAGGATGCATCCAATCTAAGGGATTTCTGGAGAAGCTTGGCTGTTAATATCTTTTGAAAAAAGAAAACGATAAAATCTCAAACTTTGAGAATGAACAATATGAATGAAAATATATGCGTGTGCGCATTACATAAATAAATATTTGGTTTCCATTCTGAATTATTGTGCAAAGATGCCAGCGTTTACCTTCTCACAATAGAAAATATATTGTGTTTGACAATGAGGTGATTTTACAGGTAATTTCATTTTATCTAATCAATCACAGACCATTGGCTCTCTTTATAAACTCTCGACAAAACTTGCTTTACCAATAATAATTTTAGTCCGAAATCCATTAAGACCTCATGAGCCCAGTTAATATTTATAACGGCCCGAGCAATCTTTTTTCCACTAAAACAAAGCATTTTGACGCCCACTGTTGATATAACATTATTACTTAATCTTACCAGATTTGGAATTACGAAAAAATGGACCGATTCGGCGCCAAAAATTAGGGATATTTTTTATAGTGTCTGTTTAAGAAAAAAACGAGTTTTATTGGTCAGTTTATAGGTGAATCTGGTGGTGTGTGTAATGATAGGTTTTCTAAGAATGATCAGAACGGTAGGGGATCGTAAAATACTTATCTATATCTACAACATGTGAAAGATTCCAAGATTAAATCCATTTGATTTGTTGAAAACAAATTATATAAGTATTGCATAAATGTATAAGTGGTTTCAGTATTGTTTTACAAATGAAGTAAATTATATTAGAATTTTTGACTTTGCTAAACCAAAACTTAACTTAATTTAATTTGACGGATCTAATTATTTAATACAAATAAAAAAATCAGTTAGATTAAGCTTCTTCAATTGTACCAATAGATATTTATGTAAGAAAATAACAAATGATAGACATAAGTAATAATTAATAATAGATAGTGTTAGGTACAAATTAAAAAATAATAATTAATTTATATACGTAACTTAGTTGTTAAATGTAACTTTAGTCAGACGATAATAAGACAAGTCGATAAAAAGATAATTATTTTTACAACTTCCTATGATAATCTCAAATCATAGTTTTCCCTCAAAATTGCTACTGTCTCCAAAAAACACATTAAAAAGCCCCATTAAAAACAAAACAAACAAACGCGATCCATAATTCATTGTTTACCGCCAATAGATTGAAAACCGCCAAAAATTTTGAAATGTCTATAATCGGGAATCGAACCTGCACCCTCGCACCCAATAATCATGTGTAATCGTCTTGTTTTCGGTTTAGAAAAAAATAGATAATAAGGTGCGCCTTTTAATGAGGTAGGCTTTGGGGATTACTCGTATTTGTGGTATCGCACATGAGTTAGCGAAAGAATGGCCCGATTCTGTTGTGAGCAAAATAAATGAAATTTAAGTTCAGTACTTCTCTTTCAGTACAATACAACTAAAAGAAGACAGATGACCGGTGACGTAATTTGAAGTTTCTTTTAAACACTTTTGCCTTATATCATCATAATGCTGATTAAATCAAGTCAAAAGTATATGGGGCGTAGAGTTATAATGTATATCTAAAGTAAATAAGCAATGTTTACCATTGAGGACTTTGTTTGATCAACTACTATTATATATATTACAGGCGTGTGTTTTTGTTAAATTAATAAAATTAATCATGTAAAAAACAATAGATATAATGTATATAAAATATATTTTTAAAGAAAAGTATCTTACATTATACCAGGTACAGGTACAGGTACATGGGCGCTTCTCTCCTCCACGACACGACTCGCCTGAGCCGTGGTCCGAGCCTTTGAACACCCTCAGGTTTGTCGCTCCCTCATGGCTCGCCCTGGAGATTAAGAGACAGTGGGACACCTCCCCTGGAGATGATGCCTGTTGATTAGAAATCCTCCAGAGGCGAATCGCTCCGTATGGCTTGAGGTCTCTCCAAGGTCAACAGCAATAGTCATTAAAAAAAAAGTATCTAAGGAGTTTTCATGTGCTTTCTTGCACACTTTGCGTATCATAAATTAATTTAAACAATTGACTGTTTCGTATAAGCTTATGTCTCCTTTTTTGATGATTCAAAAAAAGAATAGGTATGATCCTACCTATGCAATAGCACATTGTTAGGTTTTCTTGTTTTGTATCTTTTTAATAAAATAAAAAATAGACGAGAAATACCTTCCGACAAACGAAAGGCAGTGTCGTATTGTAAGCATACTTACCCTAGATTAAAAATGACATTTCATAACCGAAATAAAATTATAGGTTATTAAAGCTAATATTTGTTCTTTTCCGTAAAAGAATCCCGATAATTATTTTTTCTCTCTACAAAAACACTATTTGTTTAATGAAGTGTTCCATAATTACGTCGATTATGCAGTCCTAGTATTTCTTAACACCGCTGCTTAAAGTTTAAAATTCTATTAGATTTATTTGGATTAATGTTGCACAAAAATTTGCAAACAATCCTTTCGCATTCTTTTCTAGAAACCGAATCAAAGTTAAAACCGACCTTGTTTCCTCCAAACTAAGACAAAAGACGAAATAGTCATAAGCTTTGAGTAAATTTGTACCTGTAATAGATCTCCTTGCGGTTTGCGACAAAGACGTTTTTTTATTAGCGATCTCGTGGTTGTAATCTCGTGCCCACTGACTTGCAAATATCATATTGTTTGGGTATCTATTTGTCATATTACTATTGTTTTGCGGTTCCTTTGTTTTTTTCTATGCAAGCAAGATATTTTCTGTTATTGTGGTTATGATTTAAAGGTATAATTGCGTTTCTGGACATAATTATCATAAAAACAAATGTATAACTGTTATAAAAAATAAGCAAAAGAGAAAATCTCGTGTTAAATTGTCAAGACGCGAAATGTGTCTTTGAGATGTTGTACGTAATTTCAATACGGGTTTATACTGCTAATCTCTCTATGGTTGCAATATTATATCTGAAATTAGAGATAGGCCAATCCAGGTTAAGTTACCTGGTAACTGCTGTTATTTGTTGTCGAATAACAGAAATTACTAGGTAACAAATGTCTGATAAACTTCCTTCTATCTGAGGATCGAATATTGGGACCGACCGTAAGCCACTAACACGGGGTCTCTCGCTTTAGTACTAAACCTCCTGGATTTAAATACCATTTTGTTTCATATGTTTCAAATAAAAATAAATGCTGATCACTGATTCTTCCAAATTTGGATTATGCTGAATCTGAACTTGTCATTTCGGAAGAGCTCTTGAACAAGCTTGAGCGGCTTCAAAATGCGAGTACATATACGCTTTTTTGGGTTGCGCAATAACGATTGTGTCACAATTTCGGCTGCAACTTAAGTGGCTCCACATTAGCCTTCGCAGAAATACTCGCATTCTCTCCATCTCTTTAATATCTTGTATAACACTACCTATCTTATTTATCTTCGTAAGAGAGTTTGCTAATTCTTCCGATATCCCTTGCAGATCGCATCTTCGTTCTCAGCTCTAACATCCTTCCCATCATTTCGTACCAACTTCTTCTTTGTTTCAGTCACTGTTCATGCAGCCATTTTGCGGAACTCGTCGTCTTCTATACTGTCAGACAATTACTTTATACAAGAAAAAATTAAACAGCTCCATCTCTCCTAATCTTAACCATTGTCTCTTCTAATCTAGTATAGATAGAAATGCTATCCAATTTTTGAGTAAGTTATTCTGTAAGCTTAGCTTTATGTATATTAATGAGGTAAGTGTCAGTTTCAAAATGATTCTTAATATGGGAATGATATCAGTTGTGAGTTAAAAAGTTACCTTAAAATAACCAAAAAGTTTCACGTGATCTGCTGCCGATCGTACTTATATCAACACCATTTAATTCCAGCCTTGGGAAAAAAAAATGCTTTATGAACAAAAACTCTTAAGCCCCCAACATTGCGTGATCGATCCTTGAAAGGAAATTCAATAAATTGCCTTCTTTTATCATTGTTTTTATTATTATATGTAGCAAGGGCATCTTTTCTGTACGTATGCTATAGTTTTTTCATATGTTAAGGTCGTTTTTTGAAGAATAAAAACGAGTGTGCCGGTTTTGAAATTCTTTTTGGAGTCGAATGCGAAATTGGGGCGAGGTTATGTTATTGTTAAGAGAAATTAAAGTTGTGTTTTAGATTTCAGTTGTTACAATGTACTCTTTCTCTGATGTTCAAGCATTTAAATACAATGTAATCGAAGTGAGTAAAAGATTGCATGGAATTACGAAATACTCTCAGGATCAGCAGAAATCAGCAGATACTTCAAGATGGGTGATCACAATGAAAAAGCTTTTGAATCAGCTAGAACTTATGCCCAGGGACAAGAGAGAGGCCAATATCCTTTCTTGATATGGCTACTAATTTAAAAGCAAACCCATGCAGGAGTACCTCTGAACAAAATAGTTAAGGATATCTGGTGTACACTTGTATCTGATTTAAATCTGTACAGAGCTACTGTGATAAACGAGCTCAAAAGTTTACAAAGCCCAGCAAGAGTAAAACGACGGCAAGAATTAGAACAATTACATCAAACTAAACAGACTTATTCAAAATGGAACTGAGTTAATACGATCTTTGTAGGTACTGCGGACCTGAGGGTAAAACTGTAATTTTATCTGGGGATAAATATGACGAATATGGTTGGCACCTTTGGTGTGTATATGAAAAGTATGGATAAATGTATATAGATATTTAAACTGTAATTAGCATACTGCATATCATATTATGTTGTATTGCGATTTAATTAGTGTAATCTTGACTGTAGTTTTATTAATAAATCAATAAAAAATCTTGAAGTAGGCTGCACCACTGTCTGGTATAACACTCAATGAATACAAAAATATAATAGCCTCTACGTGTCTTTTGCTGCTTTATAATTCCTTTTAAAATAATGATTGTTAAAATTCAAATCAATCATTCAAAGCAAATGTTTTCATAAGCAAGTCACTAACAGCATTGATTTCATGTTAAAGTTATCACTGAATGTTAACAGAAAATTCCTTTTGTTAGAAACGTTAACTTAAAAGTTAAATACTGTAATCTAGGGGCGTGAATTATGCCCCGAAGGCGTAGTCATCAAATCAACACTTTCGTTTTCATCAAAATCTAGATTGGTTATGAGATATTATTATGGATCATTAAAATAATCGATCAATGGTCACAGGGTTGGATCAGGTTTGTTTTCGGCTTAGATAATGCCTGCGTTCGCGTTGCAGGAACCGGGTGTTATTAAATACTGCGATTACGTGAATTGGGAAAATTTTCTAAAGAATTCGCAAATCCTGTTCGCTTGAATGAACAAAAGTACTTTATAAACAGGGTCAAATAAGTTCTACGTAGAATACTCGGGTCAAAAATGGCCTCTATCGGGAATAGATCCCTAAGCTTTAGAAATTATAGAGTGATGAAGGTTTCTGGCTGCATTTAAGACCAAATTTAACAATAACAATAGAAGAATTTTCAATTTCAACTTTGGTACCGTTCTAAAGACGCTCCTTGTCCTGCCGATACATGGCGTGGTATTTCGGTCATTAGTTTTTTCACTCATCTACTCAAAGTTAGAGGTTTTGTCTGTATGAGTGTGTATCGATGTGTCAACTAATACATGTCCGCCTAATGTTCAACATAATGCGAGTGTTGCATGATGACATCGAAAAAGATCATTAATCATTGAAAAATCTTTCGCCTCAGGTTAAATTTGTATCGGCATGATAATTGAAGCCTAAATCTAAGAGACATTTTGATGTAGCTAGAACCTTACTGAAGATTCCCAATCTAACAGGGTCAAATTTTGAGTGGACATTCTGCTGTTCTCCATATAAAACATTGATTTCAATAACCTCATTCAAAATTGCATATTTTTTGAGAGAATTTTCAAGCAAATTTCGCTAATTCCCGCCGGACACAGTTTAAATCACCTTTATACAAAACAAGTGCAGTAAAATAAAGGGATCTTAACGTTGAAATAGCCTTCGTGAATGGCGCGGAGTTGTTTGGTTACGAGTAATTTGGGGCAACGACCAGTAACAATATGATGGGGACTTAAAGCCTTTTCAGACATTGTACGCGCTTGAAGGGAGGATTTAATGATCCTTAATACTGGGGAGCTTATCGAGACACGAGATACAGCGGGATCGAGGCAAAGACAACGAAGACAGTAAGAAAAACGACTCTTCTAGAAGCTTATTGTATGAAGCAGTCTTATTAACAACATCACAAGCAATCCATCCCAAGCCATTCAATTTCTCGTCACTTACCAATACATACAATATAAATTGATCTATCTATTAAACATATATGCGGGTACTGTACTGTTGGGGATCCGGTTCCATGTTTATAGTCCAAACTGCTCCCGATGTTAAATTTTAATAATAAAAAGAAATAAAATTAGCTACACAAAGAGAACGTGTTTGTAACTGTAAAAATTTCCTTTAATAATATATATTGAAACTTTGTTATTTTCTTGTCGCTTAGCCTCAACATGTTCAGTAACAATTGCGAGTGTATGACTTTCTATGCAGTGTTTTTTTAGATAAGAATCGTAAGGTCTGACTTCAATTATGTCTTTACATTATATCATTTAGAACTCAATGAGGTCTTTATTGACTTATTTAAAAGACCATAGTTCTAGGATATATAGTATACATACATAGTTCTACAACTATATTTTATTGTAAGATTCAAAATTAAAATTAGAATAAATCTGGTAATTCCGTTGAGGTATATTAAAAACTTTTATGATAGTGAGGACTCCTACACCGGATATAATTAATTTCTTTTGGTTTTGGGAATAGAAGCTAACATCGCTGCCGCTTATATCTTAGTCCTCTGTTTCTTGTCCCTCTAGCCCAGTTCGCTCAGGTGGCAAGGTGTGTCACGCTCGTGTAAATGATTTACTTTCTGAAGAAGTACTGGAGAATTGCTCTGATGCACCGAAACTGGTATTTAACTTAAGATTTAAATACGTCACTTAATTAGTTAATATACATTTGGAGGAGGTAGTACGAGTTATGGTTCGAGTGAACTGGTTTCGTATATGAGAGAAGCAACTTTCGTAATAGTTGGTCCTTTTTATATAAACTCTGCAGATAATACAACACCGCCTGTTAGAAAGCAATGCGAGAAGTCCACTGCGAAGGTCGTTAATGCAGTATGCAACCGCTTTCAACCACCAAACTAAAAGTATTATGTTATGTGAAATTTAACTCAATTTGAATTCATATATAAAAGTAACAGTATTTTTGGACTTAGATAATTTCTTAGTTATAGGTTTAGTGAAGTCATCTGAATGCGCCGTCTAAGCATCACAAACTGGTGAGATTCTTTCGACAATACAGTGGATGTTTTACTGACACATCCGGTGATCTCAATTGAACCCTTGAACTAAATAAAGTAAAAATAACAACAAAATACTACAAACAACATACTAAAAGAGTTTATAACCATAGGGTTACATATTATCCTCACACTGGGAAAACTGTTTCCTGAGGGCCAATAAATAGAACTTTTTACTTTAGTTTTTTGATATTGGCAATACTTTTTTTCACAGTACTTATTTACTAAGACACGAATATTTACTTCCAAAAAATGTCTTCTTACAAGGTCATAACACCAACCGACTGGCCCTAAGTTTTATCAATGAACTCAGTAAAAATGTAATAAATGATGATAATATAAAAACGACCGACACCGTAACAGTAGCCTCATTAAATTCTTCGTGCAGCATACACAGGTTACTCGCGAGCAATTTCATAGAAATCACTCCGATTTTTCTCCGTTCGGAAGCAATTGCAACTGACCATTGGGATTCTTGTGAAATTGCGCGAATAGGCCTTCAATTTGTATTGTTGGCTTGTACACGCACTGTTCGATTGTTGCTTATGTGGCTGTCATTTTATGGGTGTATTTTGATAATTTATTGATGTAAGTAAAGAAATATATCATTGTGTACAATCTAAGAAAATTAAGTTATAGGTTTTGAATTACCAATTTAAGAACCCATAGCAGTAAATATATCAAATAAAGTTCATACAGTATCATCCTATAAGGTTCATAATCATTCAAACAGTTGATTATTAAACTCTCTCCCCTCTTCCTCCTTAAATCTTGGATAGAATCAAAACTCATCACGACTTTCATATAATACCCCTAGTGTGGATGTCAATCGTATGGAGACGTTTCTATTGTAGTTCTGTTTAGTTGATTATCACATATATAAAAATAGTTCCAAAACCGAAACTTTGCTATCGTTTACTTTTGTATATAAATAAATTGATTTGAGTTAACAACAAACATGATAGAAACGGTGTTACTTGAAGTTGGTATAAAGCCTGTTTTGTTCATATGTCAGTTTTCTTTTTAATGTATTTTGATACTAGATTGTTTTTGTATGTTGTGTAGTTGACAATATACCGGTGACGAGTCAAGACATGGTTTCCTTGTTTTCCCACTTCTCTCCGATACAGTCCACAGGCTCCCCAGGCTAACTAGCGTAACAAACGGTTCAATTCGTTCGACACTCACACTAGGGGTACAGAACTGCTGGCGTTTCAGTTTATAATACAGAACAGAACAGAACAGTAGTACAACAGCATAGAACCGTGAAAGTGACACACTTTTTCGTTAATGAAAGTAGTATCTGATAGCCCTGCTCCAGATAAATGCTCCTTGATGAAAACTAAGAACTTTGGGTAAGCATAAAACTCCTACTCAGAAAGACGTATGCCGGTTTGCAGAGTCCCCCTGAGTTCCCCTACATCTCCAGCACGCGTATTAGCGCCTTCATACCACATGGCCTTATTTCAGATAAGCGTGAAAAGGCCTCTTCGACTGTCATGATAGTGGTGGCTAGGGCAGCATATCACATACTGCACTAGCTATCTTCGCATACGGACTCATCTACTGCTTGCTAACAGACGGTGTTGTATCATCTGCAGTGTTTTTTATAAAAAAATGGGCTGACATTTCAGTAACTGACAGATGTATGGACAGGTAATTTCTACAGTAGCAGTTACATGTTTTAGATTATATAAATTGTCAAATTCATCAACTTGTACTTATGGGACAACATCAGTTTGGTTGGTGTTTACCACTACCTATCTAGTTACCACCACCTTACCCAAGTCTGACGCTGAAACAATAATGTTAACAGCATTTTTGTGTTCCGGCAGTTGGAGGTGAGATCAGAAGAAGTCAGAGCCTCTCCGAAATCTGGGTGTAGTTTACTTCCATCTTTGGTCTTATCTTGACTTACCATCAGGTAATAAACATCAGTTTGAGCACTCTGTAACAGTTGAGCATTTCCTTAGGAGACTTTTGTAAGTACTGGACTGTCAATTGACAAACGCAATCAACTCAACAGTTCTCCGCAACACAAGGATGAAGCAATTCCGAAAATAGCTTCTTTACAATTTCAAACGAACTTTAAGATTTAGTATAATTGTACTAACGAATGTTTATATACATAAAAAACGCTATATCCTTTTAAAAAACTTCCGCTATTATAGATGCCACCTGATACCTCCCAAGTGGGTTTTTGACCCCAAAAAACACTATAGCCGTCAAATTTAACACCAATCGTGCGACCGCTCTGTAATTTTGCTAAACTATATGTTTGTCATATCGTATTATAGTGATCGACGTTTACGTGTTATTTTATGAACTATGATATTCAGCTTCCGTCTTTGTCATTTCCTATTTTGGTCGTCTTGTGTGGTATATGAAATAAGATTAGATTCAGAGCCTTTAGTATGTCTGCTGTAAATTATAGGACTCCAATACTATTTCTATAATTTTCTATAAAAATGGTACGTTATCCCTTATGCTGAGACTTCGTATGGTTTTATATTTATTTATAATATCTATATTAGTATTACCTTTACATGTTGGTAGTCAATTCCTTGCCTGTGACATCATAAGCAAGGATCTATCAGCAGTTTTTGGTCACTTGTAACAGTTCTGCAACATATCGATATATCACATAAAATTTTGCGGATGCATGGTTGCTTCTGCAGTATAAAAAGGTAAAAGGTTGCCAAATACCATATTATATAGTATCTTTTTTGGAAAACAATACACAAAGTTACTTAAATAAAGTTATACAACTTATAACATAACATAATATTAACGTATTGCGATATCTTGATGACTACATATATGTTGACGGTGTAGTAAACGTGAACGAATACGTATTCGACGAGCAAAGGCAGACTCAGTCAAAGACAAAGCATACATCGACAAGAATAATGGTAATTATAGTATGATATCTTTTTTAATGTTCATAGATGTTTCGTCAAATGTAAATGTCTTAAAAAATAAATTAATAATGATACTATTGGAGTCATATGTCAATGTCAATAACTAAAATCTATGCCTCACTTTATGTAATTTTTTAATTAATCACTAAGAGAATAAAAACATGTTCACGTAACCACAGTTTAACTGTTTTATGAATCCCAGTCTCTGGCAGAGTTTAAATCAGCTGAGAGAGCATTAAAGTCTTTAACACAATAGCTGGGCAATTCTCTATATGTAAATTAGTATTTTCTTTAACGTTATATGTAAGTCTGTCAAAATGTCTAACCTGAAGAAGTGCTTTTTATTTTTTACAAAACATACCTAACCGTTCCATGTCCACAGATTATTCAAATTTGAAATTAAGTTATTAGAATTAATTATTGTAATCACAAAAACTATCAAATTATTCAGAAATAGGTCTGTTATATCTTTAGCAAAGAAATTTTGTTGCGAGCCATTTGTTTGGTTAACAATGGGTGTATTAATATTCATGAAGGTTAAATCCTGGGATGGGAGCTCATTTGTTTATTATATTTTAGAAATTATGTTAATTCATTTCAAACATGATCAATATTAGCTATGGGGCCACACACTGTGATGGATGATAGACTATAAAGATGAATACTTAAATTTCTGCACTTCTGAATCGAAGTTAAAAGAGATCTACTTAATTGGATTTTGAATAACCACAAAAACGAATACATAAAAAATGTTCTCGATAAGGTAATTATTGAGACGCTCAAGTTGTCATAAAATCATATTTCATTCACTCGTAAGTACTTTCTTCGTTAATGCGGAAGATATTTATGTATAACGCATTTTTGCTTTAAAACAAATTATCAACAAGCCATTCAAACGATGTATTCTGCATCTTTGAGAAGTTTTAACAAATCGTAATGAAATCTAGGGTCTTGCTAATACTATTAGACCCAGAGCCAGAGTATTAAAAAGTAAAAAAAAAGCAAAATGACAGCTGACAGTTATCATTTTTATTGTGTTTATCCATATGTATAAATAATAAAAGTATGTAACTCATGTGGAAAACATTTATCCAATGGTAAGGTTGCAAATAAATCTGTTAAAATAAAATAATCAGGAGACGCCACGAAAGAGGGATAACAAAATTCAAATTCTGTAGCAACGACAGCCACAGATTATAAACAAATGGATGTTGTTGCTGAACATCGATGAAATTTTTTAAATCATAATGAAACATTTTATTTTAAATAATACCTTCATTGTTTTCATAATACATAGTCTTTTTTACATTGACATTAGTCTAGTTTACTGTTTGGTAATCTATGCTGGTGGTAAATAACCAACTTCCTTCCATGTTTGATACAAAAACTGCAAGATTCCAGTTTTGTTATGATGACATATTTTTGGGAATTAATTCCATAAAACGCCAAATATATTCGACAACACACTCCTGTTACATGGTATGCAGTATATAGATGTAGTATAACTATTATAAAAAAACAAAGATAATCGTTCAAATAATTAACGACAAATACTGTAAAATTACCATAAATTATTATATATTTGTCACATTCATGATTGTAATAAACCTATTGATTTTTACTTTGAATAAGCTAAGTTATTAGTTATTTATTTGAATAAATTTGTTATAGTAATAGCTTCGACTGTACCCTCATCAAATATAATGCCATTTCATGTAGTTCCTCATCAAAGAACTCAGTCGGAAGTTAGCCCGGAACGGCTCGCGGTCCCATCTAACGGTCCCGGCTCAACCCTTACGGTATCCTGTTACCGAAGGCTTGGTATCTTTTTGTAAATACAATTTTCACGGCTCACTTAATGCGGTGTCCCGTTACGATTGAGGTTAACAAGTCTACTATTGCGGTAACGTTACGTGATTTATGGGAACTTTTGAAAAATTTAAAGAAATGCGTAAGCTGTCAGTGTAGATAAGTTTAAATAATGGTATCTTGTAATAAAGGTAGAGAATACAGGTATTTGTTTTTTTTTACAATAAAGTATACTATTTATTTATCTAAACATAAATGGTTATAATGAAACTGTCATAAAACATTTAGTTTCAATGTACTGCTTATTTTTAATGAAATAATGATAAAATAAATAGAAGTAAGTAAAAGTAATTTTATTTTATATTTTCATAACTTATCTATAATATAAATTAAAATGGAAATATAATGAATTTTGTAACTATGTAATTTATTTTATGGACCCTGGTCTGCAATAAATGATTAGTTTCTGCGGTAAAATCACCAGCTATCTGCTGGTATTGTATTTAAAACTGGACGCTGTTAGCAGTTTTAAATTTCAAAGCATAAAATATGTACGGAAAATATCTCCAAAGTTTAATTGACGAAAGTACCCCCACTATGAGTACAAAAACGGATTTAAAACTGTTCATTATATCCATAAATATAAAGGTGTACTAAGACTGCATAAAGTAGAGAAAAATGTATAAGTACTCCTTAATGGCCCAAGCTCTCTCGAGACTCTTGAAGTTCTTAAAGAATGTGTGACACTTCCCATTATGATGATACCTTTCAATCAGGAAGTCTCTAGATACCGAACCCTAAGACTCCATAAAAATCTGGTTACAACGTTAATGTCAACTGCGGTTCAGTGAAATCAGTTTAAAGAAATATATATTTTATTTATATAAAGCACAGCAAATGACTCGACAGCAACTGATGTAGCAGTAGAGGAGTCCATATGTGAAGATAGCTAGTGAAGCATACTGCATGAAGACATACTGCCCTAGCCACTCTCACATTGCCCGCCCAAAACCTGTAGTATCCATCTAAACTTTCCATTATTTAAAGGCAAAATTGGAGAGTATGATAAAACGAAATGAATCTTTAAAAAACAAGTTACTAGTAGGTAGTCATCTCTTCCAGAACTATTGTCTAAAGATAAAAACTAAGCGTGTAGACAAAAAGTCCTTTTTTATTTCGCGAAACCGAATCCTTGTTGTACGAGAGTTAATGACGCGTGAACAGGGTTAAAAACATCTTCTGTGACCCGACGAAAGCGGCGTCTAAATATTTAGACACATAAATTTACGATAGACATGATTTTCGTTTGATCTTTGGAAAGCCCTATGCCCAGCTGTGGGTCGTTTAGTGAATGTTGATGGTGATGATTATATGGAAAGGTCAAAATAGTTTTGAGGTTTCTTATGATATATATTTATAACATGTTATTATAATAATTAGCTATCTTCACATATGGTCTCTTCTACTGCTTATCATCAGGTGGTGTCGAGTCATTTGTTGTGCTTTATAAAAAAAAATACTATATACAGGGTGGCATATTTTGTTAAGTCAGTATGGTCAAGTCTGTAACTATAACACATAAGTATATCTGTTCTTAAGAACCTTGTAATTAAATTTTAGTGACAAGAAAAACTGCATTCATTGAATTTAAAAACAATTTTGTATTCAATTTGGCAACCGATTTTGTATTTGGATCGATTGGGTGTAGATCATAAGCGGTAGATATTAATATTACACACGATATCTTAATTACTGTTAGTATAATAGATGAATCATTATATTTTTATTTATTTAAAACAAAGAAATATTAATACGTATTTGAACACTGTCACACTGCTCAGGTTTAGTAATCAAAGTCGTTCGTTATTTAGTCTGTGGTATGACGATGTTAACTTTATGCATTCACATTAAGGTAAGTTGGACTCATCTACTGCTTATCATCAGGTGGGTTCGAGTCATTTAGTGAGTTTTTTTTTTAAAAAAAGCTATAAAAATGAAATTTATAGTTTATGCTATAAAACTAAGCGATTAGTATATTTATAAAATAAGCCCTCCGTAGTGCTCCCAAGAATTTCAAATACATTGACCCGTTTTCAAATTCTCATAATCGTAATTAGGAACTGTTCCTTACTTACTTTCCTGTTGGCTACGTTTAGTAATACTGTAAAAAAATATTATTAACAGAATTTTCAGATAATAATATCTATGTGTTATTGGTATGAGAACTTAATCAGCTACGCGCAATCACTTGAGTAAGTCTAATTAAGTATTAATGAAGTTATTCTTTCTTCAGTGATTATGAACCGGAGCTGTGATTTTGCGTATTAAGGATGTGAAAAGTGACTGGACCACCACGGTATGAAGATGCTCTGCCATGGAGCTGTGAAGTGTTACCACTTATTTATTATGGACACGGCATATTTATTTAGTAAATTAATTTTATTATTTGTAATTAATTTATTGCTTAAAGAAGAAATTATAGGTATCTAAGTTTTCTTGAAATATCTTGCATATCACCAAAAGATTTTTTGACATATACTTTATTAATAATGAATGAAAAACTCAAGTAATACATTATTTTTATTAATTAAATACTAATGATAATAATATTTTACACGGAAACTGTTTTATTTTTACATCTAGGTAACTTTAATATAAAACTTCTAACTTCTGATAATCATACAGTGAATAAGCATCCTATATGAAAATAGTTTTTCAGATTTTTGTGATGCGAATTAAATAATAAAATTACTAACATATGCAAGAAAAACCGTCTTGCTTATAAAACACCATCGCTTTTTGAACAAAGAAATTCTTATATTAATTTAGAGATATTATCTAAATGCCACATCCAAACACTAATTCTTAGCTTAACGTCCACCTAAGGCCACCTACATGAATGTCTTGAATTTCACCCACCTCCGTACTCTGTGGAAAACGTATCATTCGGGGTTCCATTCCCGGTCCTAGTCCCGACCCGGTGTCGTATTGAGACTGGTTCCCGTTAAAACCGGACCCAGGTATTTTGTTATGGGAAAAATTTGCACGACACTAATTAATTATTTTTAACGTCCCATTACAGGAAATGGGCATTTTAATTACCTTCCTACTACACTATGCGGCATGGTAGGAAAGCGGTTGCAGTAACAACCAGGACCAGCGTTTTAACATGCCTTCCGAAGCACGTAGAGCTCTAGATAACTTTGATTGAGTCATCCAGCCAGCAACAATGGAGAAATTTGTTTTATTATCGTAATTTGTATGCGAGCGCTTCAACCACTAAACCAACGAGATATTTACTAAAATAATTATTGTATTTACCGAACAGCCTGTAAGTAGCCCCTTGCTGAGTACAATCCATTTTCAAAGCAAGAAACACATGACGAGTTAACGATAATAATGACACTTATATTTTTAGTTAACAAGTTAAATATATTTAAACTTTATTTGGATTCGGTTTTTATATATAAAAAGTAATTTACATAATGTTCAACAGAACTACCAATGCAGGCTGTAGACGAAATTTATTTCATTTTATACTGTGCCATACAACATAGATATACTAAGTAAATTAAATTTAAGAGTATATGTTTGATTAACCCATCCAAAGACCAACCAAAGCGAAAGTTGCTTTGTTTTCGTTATCGAAACCAGAGTGTACGAACCACTATACCAAAGAGGTCCTGAAATCGTTATTGTAAAAGAAATTATAATTATTTTTGTGTTGCTTGTAAGCCAGTAGCTCAATTGTTTTAGGAAATTGTCAAATAATATTTATTACCTTAACCGTTGATATAACTCTACATGTTGTATCTTCTATTCATAATTATATCATTTTAAAATTAATTTTTAATTTTATAACAAAGTTTTGTAAGATTTTTGCATACCAATTGAAAATGTAAATCAAGAAAAAAGTATATTATATATTGTTTATTGCTCCAACTGAAAATAAAAAAGTAACTTATACAATAGTATGCAAGGGAGGGCTTATCTCTAACAGAAACGTCTTGCAGTCAACTCGTTATGGGTGTCAGTTTTTAGTCAATTTTGAAGTGACCAGTGTATGTCGTATAAAAATAAGCTAATAAACTACTTATGTATGTAGTTTTAGCAAAGTTTGCTAAACCTACATTCACAAGTATATAGATATATAACAAACATATAAACGTACACACTAATATAAATATATAGTAATATTTATAATAATAATATTTCTCATACTCAGACTGCCCAAATTAAGCATTATAAAGAGCTTGTGTTTTGGAAACTAGTTAACAGAGAAATATAGATAGTAATCTTCTTCTTAAATAATAATAAATATACGTGGATAAATATCAGGAACATACAAACATCCAAAACTCGTAAGTAAACGGCTACCATTAATTATACAAAAATAATAAATCTCAAACAGTAAAAAAAACTTATCTAAATCTAAATATTATAGCTTATATTATTTTTACAATATAAAATAATCCAATTACAGTGCACTTAATTTGTTTGTGCGTTCTATTATTCTAGTTAAACAATAGTTAACTTCAAAACAATACATCAATTGAACCTATCATGAAACTAGGCTCCCGCAAAAATAGGGGCGCAACGAAAAGTCAAACGGAATCTATCAAACAATACTGAATATCGGCACACGCACAGCCAGGGGAGGAAATAATTAATGATGATTGGCCTTAAATTACCCTCTCAAAGGCCTTTTGTATCTCTTTCCCGCGCATCGGACCCATTATACCGCACCCTTTCTTGCAAACCGGGAAACTATATAAAACGAACAGGTACGGTGCTAAAACAGACCCCTGTGGGACGCCACGCTGTACGCACCTGTGTTATTATCGCGTTAAGAATGGCAGCCGAGACTTACGGACACCGACTGCTTTACACCGAAAAGGATATGTTTACTACTGATGTGATGATGGAGTACGCTACTGAAGACTGCTATTTATCCTGGCCACGATCACCTGATTCTGGACGGTCCAGTTTGGAGCCAACACCTTCGATGGACGGCAGTCTTAATCAAGATTCTCCAACTCATATTGCTTATCGAGGATTGTCGAGGGATATGGTTTTGGAAGACAGTGCTGAAGATAACGAGATTTTGGAGGCATCAGGGAAGAGAAGAGGACGCGCTACCAGTGCCGCTGTGTTGAGAAGACGACGCTTAGCAGCAAATGCTCGTGAAAGAAGAAGGATGCAAAATCTGAATAAGGCCTTTGATAGACTTCGGGGTCATCTACCTTCCTTGGGAGCAGATCGTCAGCTTTCAAAGTACGAAACGCTTCAAATGGCTCAAACATACATCGCTGCTTTATACGAACTATTGCAATAGAGGTGTGTGCCAGTGCCGAAAGCTAGTGTAAGATCCCCAAAAATAGCCAAATTAAGAGTCTCATTCCCTATATTATAAACAGTGTTTGTAAATTTTATGTTGCCAATCATAGGGAATACTAGAAACTAGAAGAGTACAGGGATATTTATCGTACCAGAGTATACTCAGTGTTACCATGTAGGAGTAGATTAATTTTAAGTACTTTTCTCGCAACGAAATGGTTACGTTGGTTTAAAGTTACACTGTATCGTGTTTCTTGAAAAATCTTACGCTTAATAATTTTATTCTTGGACTTTTTAGTTTTAAGTGATTCTTGCCTGTGTAATCCGTCCTGCCGAGTTAGCTGTTAAGTTGAACATCTTACCACTCAAAGTATTAAGCCCAAACATTCCTGTAATATTAATATTGTGTTGGACTCAGAGCCAGTATTATGTAAATTATTGTTATTAATTATAATACTATTAAATAGTAGACTGTTTGTGAATAATGTATCTGATTTATAAATATGCGATGTTTTTATTTCTGTAAATATACGAATTATGTTTGTAAATTTTGTACGTTTTCATTTTTCATTACTTTCATTACTTCCTAGAATATTTGAAAATACTACAATCACATTAAAGGCTGATTTTTCAATACTGTGACAACTCTATCGAAAATATTTCGTTATTTAAAAATTATTCGCTCGATAATTATTATCTGTCTATTGAAAAATCTGGTCTTGACCTTTAATACGAGATAAGTACCTACCTACTCAATATTTTAATAAAATTCATTTCATAAATATTTAAATAAAAAAAATATTTTATTAGCAACACACTTAATAAAATTAATATTAAACTGTAACGCAAATAATAACTCTAAGGCTGAAAACTATAAAATTCAGTCATAGCGACAATTTTTCTTATCAAATATTACCATTCCAATAAAGATGGTAAATTTTTCTTAATTAATATTAAGACATTTAGTTTGGGTATAATTTACAATACAGCAAAAGATTAATAATCAAAGTTAATTTTCAAATCTTATAACATTAAAGAATCCTGATAATATTTAGCACAATAATATACGATATCACATTATACTGAATACAATTATACTTAATCGAAAATATTTCATATATATTGGCAAGGTGAAGGTTTCTAGGGCAGTGTGTCGAATACTGCACTAGCTATCTTCGCAAATGAACTCTTACTAACCATAACTTTTTATTTAAAAAAAAAACCACGCGATATTTTTAGATTCCTACATTTTAGAAGTATAAGGTTTAACCGACTGTAAAAATAGGTTAAGTAATGAGGAAGCACTTTTGGAAAAGAATCCGTTGTGCAAAACTCCAACAAGATTTAATAATTATCTTTGTCCTTAAACGCTTTCAGCCTGCTGTTATAAGTTATGTTTGTTTTCTCTGTATTTATTTGATTCATAATGTTCTGTTCTAACTTATTAATTAATAAATTTATAATAAAACCTCTTTACTATATTACTTACTTATATGGTACTACGAAATAATTAGATTAAAAAAGTCTTTAATTTTCACACAAAAGAATATATTATATGTAAAGATGAGTGTATCAAACCGTTATCATTTTATCTGATTTTTAACATTTATATAATATTGTTCAAATAATTCTTGATGACGTTTAAAGAGAGAGACAAATCACTGAAAATACCCCCGGTAGATTTATTAACAGACGGCTTAGACTGACGTTCAATAATTATACATAATTCTATGTACCAAATTTGCAGAAAAATTGGTTTCCGAACGAATTTAGTTCTTGATAAGAGCCTCCAAGATGTGTTTATGAGTTGTAGGCTCAGCTCACTGGCAGTGCGCATAATAAAAGATGATTTGAAAAGAATTGACATGTGCGTATCGGTTACTTTGGGAATGATATTTTTATTTTAAAATTAAAACTAACAATTTATTTAGTACATATTTAAATACTATAACTGGGACAATTAGTAAATGCCCGGTTGATACCCAGTTAAAGTTATGACTTTTGCCTTTAATTATATTTATTTGTTTTCTCATACATATTCCCTGTTGTGACGATTTAAAAGAAAAAAAAAAGTCTATTTAAATAAAGTTATTTTTGACTTGACTTTGACATGACTTTAAAAAGGTTAAAGTTTCTCTTAAAGTTAATCTTTAAAGTATGAACTATATATTTTAAAACTTACATAAATATTTGTTTTCTTTCTATAAGTTTTTTTTTATCTCTTGTTCATTTAAATAAAGCCCTCACAAAATGAAATATCTCTATTGTTTTACCGTATCATCGATATCTTTAGTATCAACTGAAGACGTAAGCTCCTGTCAGGGGATCCCATGTGGCAGGACAATCAGTCAGAGCTATGCAAATGGAGCAGATGTATATATGAAAACTAAAATATTTATGTATTTGTTAAAAACTATTTAAAGGATTCTAAACCTTGTGCTAAAGTAATAAGAGCTAAGTTCTAGTTCTTAGGGTCATAATAAATTTGTTCGGAAAGACCCACAAATTTAGTGCAGAAACACCCTGTGTCCGGTGAGACCTACGTTTTGTATCAAGAAGTAGGCCACTGGTTGTATTTTATTCCAATTTGTTTATACAAATTAAGGTAATTTTATATTTTTCTTTGGAGATTTGTAAGCCACGCGTACCTGTTGACATTAGAGTTCTTTTTTGAATTAATAATATATTTAGTTGTAAAGTAACTGACATTTTAATTATAAATGTATATATTTAACATAATATTGTAAGGGCGATTACGGTTTTATTTTAGAATAAAAAGTTTGAACTTTTTACCTTTGAAATGTTACAAACGTGTGAATAATTAAGAAAATATTTCATCCCTTAACTATTAAAAAATATTATCACATTCTACCCTCCGCTCTATTATTAAAACACTATACGCGCTAACGTAATCAGAGGTTCTGTCAGATCCATGACAGCTCCTCAACGATCTGACGTCTTAATTCGGCGAGCTATCAATTTTGACAGATACGTCAAATGCACGAGTCATGCGCGATTCTTTTGCTGCGGTGAGAAAGTCGGTAGCTTTTCCAAAAGTTTTGTACTTAGGTCTTTTTGTGGTTGAAGGTCTGAATCCCTTGCGAACTCATTGGGTTTTTGATGACGTATCATTTTAGGTGTCACTTACAACTTTATTGGGCGTTACATCCTTTTTGCATGACTCTCATTTTTTATGGGAAATAATGAGAAACAGTTCGTATCGGCCTCGTATAGACAAAGTAGTATCAAGTCACAGATGATTATCTGTCAACAGTCAAAAAACTCTTTAATTAAATAGACTTAACAACTAAGGTATTTTAAATCGTTTAAATTTAACCCTACCACCGCTTGGGTGAATACTCTAGCTTCAGAGAAAAAGTGGCGCCAAAAACACAGCACACAGCTTTTAAATGATTGTTTTAACAACTATTATATATACATTTACAAATTGTTTATGCCATTAAGCGTCAATATTCTTATTATTAATATTATTATTTTCATGAATTTCCATTGAGCAATTTACTCCCACGCTTTAAGGTTAATAAGATAATCATTTATTTTATAGTAACCTTTCTTACACAGTTTCGCTTTTATTGTTGTTTTAAATTTGTCAATTAAGTAAGTAAGAGAAACGGTTTGATCAGGGTAAAGTTAGTTCACACAGAGTCAAAACAAAGAAATCTTACAATACGTTTTGCAAAGCCTGAATGACGCTCAACCCAGCCACTTACATAATTGATTGACCCATCCAGGGACCAACCATAGCGAGAGTTGCTTTGTTTTTGTTATCGGCAACACTACCCCAAATACACGAGCTCCTCGTCGTTGCTTATATTGAAATGACATATTTCTTGAGATAAAGAGAGTTCAAGCCTCACTCGAGTTTAAATTATAAAATAGTAAATCATTCTCATGTTCCACAAGATTAGTAGTTACTGGAACTTTCATTATTTCATTATATGCTTAACTTAAAGTAGATAGGTAACTATAATATACCTATTATATAAGGAAACTGTCAAACTATTCGAATATCGTAGAACTAAAGCGTATTAATAGCTAGCGAGCGTGGAATATGATGCAAACACGTATTAAGATGAAAATATATAATTAATTAAACAACAATAACAAATCCGTCAGAACACAATATCCAGACTGACCCTTGACATAACGAGTCATAAAGCAAAGTATTTAAAAATATAGAATAGTATCAAAAACATGGTATATATATATATATGTGATATTCAGCCAGTTTCCAACAGGTATAGTCAACTTCAACTTTGTGTCGTGTCGTTACATTAGTGATCACTTAGTATGTAACCTATCTAATTATTTTTAGTTAAAACATCATTGGATACCTAATGACACGAATTTCTGTAATATCTAAAAGCTTTTACCAAAAAAACTGAAATATCTATAGAAGAGCTAAATTTTGTAAAAAAAAAATATCGAATTTAAAATAAGAAGGTAACCTTCCAAAAAGAAATTAATTTTCAGTTTAATTAAATTGCTAAATTAACATAAATGTTATTAAACATTAAAAGAGGAACAATTATGCTACGTTTTACACGTGGTCTGCAGTACATAGTAAGCAGTCGCTATGTACGACAATTCTAGGTCGTGCGCTATGAGCTTTGATTGGCCCTGGATCTACCAATCACGACGCCGCACACGGCGCAAGCGCAAGTACTCTCAAAGAAACAGGGGTGGGCATATGCGTTAGAAATACCTTCAGAATTATATTATAGTGACAAAAGTTTGATGTTTTTTGAGTAATGTTAAAATTCCGATATGGGTTATAATTATATAGGGTAATCTCAATTCTATAAACATATTATTAATTTCGGATACACTCAAAAAATTATACGTTTAAACCAATCAAAATAACAAAATGTTGACCAAAATGGTAGAAAACATTAATGCTGTGAGAATTATTTTAGGCTTGTTTGGTAAAGAGTGAAATAACAAGCCACAAATTGTTATCGTTATAGTAATAATCTTATTAGGTACATTTACACACATAGTATTGTGATAGTAAATATATTAATAAAAATAAATTAGACTAGATAACACCAAAATATAGTATAAGAGGAAATGTTAAGGAAGGAAATTAGAACAACAGATCACAGAGATACATTTTGCGATGTTTACATTTATATATGTCTTGTTATTTTGTTAACACAAGTTTAATTTATTCCCCATTTATTTACAAATAAAAGAGCTAGGTTTATATTCATGTTAATTTTTCTTTTCTTTTTCTTTTGTATTTTTTATAGTAAGTGTTAAAAAATATATAACTAATTTTAAAATTATAAATTATAGATATAATAGCGACTCTGTAACTACAGCCATAATTGTTATACAGAAAAGAGAGGGGTCTTTTCTAATACAGGTTTTCATTAACTTAAAAGAAGAGACCCACACATTCTAAAAAACTACGTGTAGTAAATAAAGATATATATTTTTTTTGATTGATTTTGATTTAAAATTTGACTAAGCATCGGTTATTGTAACTCCACCATTTTTTAAATCCTCGACTTTAATCCCAAGTATTGCACACTGATAATTAGTAAATCTCAAATTATCCGTTCGATTTAATAGGACAATTACATTTCTTTATTCGAAGCGAAATTTATCTTAATAGGGATCTGTTACTGGGTATAGACGCATGGACGGACGGATCGCAATTACGCTGTCGTGGAACGTTGCAAGTGAAAATTTAAATTAGGTGGAGTATTGTGTACGTCTTTAGACGATATATCAGGTTGAGCTTTAGGCAGGTGCGCGTTTTTAAGTGTTAGAGGCAGTTCTTTTCATACTTATTAAATATACCAAAAGTGTTGTAAATTACGAAACGTATAGCAAATACGTAATACTACGTAGTTAACTGTTACACTGGGAACTAATTTGACAAAAAAAAAATTGTCCATAGTGTATTTCATCGTGGTCCGTAGTTACGAGGCTATTTGGACAGAGACAGACTTAAATATGATGATCTAAAATATCAGTCATATACATGTGTGTTTACAATTAATTGGCAGTAACAGAACGTCTAGAATAACGTCTAGAACTAGAATAATATTAGACGTTATTACAATAATAATAAAATCTAATATTATTCTAGTTATGTAAACTGAATAATGACTTACAACCTTGGTGGTTAGGATAGGTATCTGATTCTGATATACTAATCATGTGGCGGATCACATATTACATATACATAATTATATATTACATAATTATATGTAAGTCCTAACAGCGAGATGGCTAGACAACAATGGAATGCCGATCATTACCACTCGGTCAAGAATAAACAAACGAAACGCTAAAGATATCAATTTAAAACTTATACCAACCTAGTACAATCTAAGCATAGCTTGTACCCTATACTACCTGCATACAAAACTAAGCATAGGCATATGTAGTTAAGTTATTATAATCAATGAATAAGATATAAATTAGAACCTGCTTATTTAACACTAGATTTACCAGACCAGTCATTTAGACTGGTCGTGCAATTTCAGTTCAAAATTCCTACTATATTACACATTTTTTTTTCAGAAATGATGTTATGACTTATGTAGCTATAATTAGAGAGTACGTTTTATAAACTTAATGTTATTTTATATACATTAGTAACAGATATAATTTTTGTTGTTGACATATATTCAAATAGCTGGTATATCTAGTGTTAAGAATGGCAACTATGTAGATAGAGTAACTGACGAATGAAAGATGAGGTCTAGACTAGCTGCACCTAGAACTAGATAGAATATAAAATTACCCATGGAAGTACTATTCTGTATTTGAAATGAAATGTTACATAGTAGTGTCTGTACATGAGGTAACACAAAATAGCTTATTTAATGCAGTTCGCATTGATACTGATTAAAAAATAAATAATGACGTCAAAGCAACACCCTCCGGTAGCCAGATGAAATATGACAACGTTATTAGAATTCATTAGAATCCACCGACGGAAACAGGCGTGGCCAAAAACATCAAAACGCAAACTAAATTAAAAAACAAAACAGCGCTAGGAATGAAAAACGCACAAAACAAAAGGAGTTTAGTAAACGGCTTATGATTGAAACCTCTTTATTAGGGATGAATTTGTTTCCGTGATTTAATTGTTTCTCCTAAATTTGATTTGAAGTAGCAACTTTTTGTAAAGATTTTTATGAAGATAATGAAATACACAGATATGAAAAAAAAAAATATAACACAGGAACACTGTATCTTTTAAAAACTGTAACTAATATGAAAAGATACTATAATAAATTATCGAATGATCCAAAATGACACGCAGATAAGGAATGCCACAAACACGAAAGGTTAACTCATCCCAAAGATATAAAACCAAAATATCATATCAAAAGAATTGTTTGTTTGTTCACCTGTCAGCACTATCCACTTACAAATTGCCACAGTAGATATCTATGAGACAATCTATGAAAAAGTAGCATACAAAATTTATCGCGCATATAAAACGAGCATACTTATCTGAGAACGGATCTCTTTTCAACCAAAACGTAAAAAAGATGCGATAGAAAAAGACAGAGCATTACAAACAAAAGAGACCCATATACGATCGCACTTCTTCCGGTTGCGCGGACGCAGGTGACACAAAATTTATTCCGAATTTGAAAACCGAAAGATATTTTATTCGAAATGATTCAAACGACTTTTTAAATATGGACATCTTTTATGCAGCGGCGACGGTTGACAGTTTTATATTTGTCGTCAATGTAATGATGGAAAAAAGAGCATCTGATTTATTTGAAATTAATACAGTGACTATCTACGCGGGAGTTGATCATAGAGTAAACAACATGGATGAAGGGAAATTAGGGGAAGGGAAAGGCGAAAGATAATAGAAAATAATTTAATGGAAAAGATAAATGATATAGTTTTTTTGGCTTATTCTAGTTTACAGAGTTTTTGAGTATTGTGTTACCATTTAAAATAAAAAATAATAACCATAGGTACCCAAACTTCCCTAAAGTAGATGGAACTGAAGAGTTTCCCGATGACAAAGAACGTATCAGAGTCTTATCTCTTTATCTCGGCGGGGTTCTACATTCAAAAATAATGATCCCTAAAATTTTATGACTTTGTATGAATTTCTCTTACAGACCCTAAATTTGAAAGAATGACGAGTTTGCTTATGAGTTACATCTAAAAAAGTAGTTACATTGACTTTTCAAGGAGAATAATGATCTTTAGCTCTTCAAAACATATGATTCTACAATTAGCTGTATACAATGTATTAATTGAACAGATATTTTATTTTTGTGTTGTTCTATCAAGATTTACGATTGATTTAGATTACTAAACACTTTAAATCCCTCCCATGATCTGTCATTATAATAGCTAACTTCCTTTTCAAACATTTTTCAAAAGCCTGTCGCTTCTGCGATTTAAACTCCAGTTAATTAATAAATCATCTCTGAGTTACCGTGGGACTGTGGACACTTCAGCCCAACACCGACACCGACTCCTAAATCTAATATCGTTTACATGCCGATTGTTATCTGTTTTATTTTTCTTAACAAATATTGCTGAGTTCTTGATCAATATCGCTTTTGCACTTTTGGTTTCAGCTGTCTTGTTTCTAAATATTTTTTTGTGTTTTTGCGTTGATTTCTTGGGGTCCTCCAAGGCGGATCTACTTCAAAAGGTTTTCAATTTGGGTAAGCTTTTGTTTTTGCTATTTCTTCTAGTTGGATAATAAATATTTTGACTTGAACAGCTTAAAAAATTTTAACTACATTTTTGACAAATTTCACTTTATTCATAGATTTGTTCTATCTCCTCCACAGATTGAGTGTTATATGTCTTAAAGCGAATCAGCAAATATGCTTTGTATTATTCATTCAATCAATTTTAGCTCTAAATTAGATCGCTCTAGGCCTAATTTTATTTAAAACGTCATTGACTCAAAGGTCATCAGTACACTTCTAATTTTTATATAACTTCAAGTTTTTTCTTGTTTAATATTTTGGTTTTTCTATAGGTTTGATTCTTACGAGTTTAGAACTTTGACGCAGCTTATTTTTATCCGGAAGTAGTAAAAATTTGTCATGAGCTTACGTGCTTCGATCAAGACGTATCCGGGGTATACAGGCTGTTGTGTGTCTGCGTCCGGCCTTACCATGAGTTATTACTCGATTATGCATCACGGTGGGTTTATTTCGCTGCAGTGCGATTTGTTTCTCATGGGGATTGAAGGTCTGGATTTTGGGGAAATAAAAAAATTAGGACGTTCCAACTGTAATAGTTATTTATGCAACTGTTGTACAATGAGAGGTATTGACGTTATGAATGTGCAGAGCTTAAGTAATGTGACTTAGACATATTTTCTAAGAGTTTTTATTCGTAATATTTTAAGGCTATAAAACCTCGTCATTAAATAAATTTCCTACGGGTCTCATTATTAAGTAAAGTTTCATACTAAATTAATTAGTGTTACCAGTAAAATAAATCTATTATTAATAATTGTGGTTAAAAAGCAATGTTTTAAATTGTGATCTGCAGCTTTTTAAATATAATATAATAAAAATGAAAGCTGATTGACACAACACAGAGCCCAAGGAACAGAAACACTATGCTTTCTTATAAACTGTATTTGAGCACTACAAAAGCATTTTTGGAAATTCTACCCTCAAAGAGGCGGAATAAGATCGCCCTTTATACAAAATTAGTTAAAAGTTTTATTGTGTATTTCTCTTCTTGAATTGGCTGATGTACATTAACACTAGATATACCAGCGATTTGAATATATGTCAACAACAAAAATTATATTTGTGACTAATGTATATAAAATAACATTACGTTTATAAAACGTACTCTCTAATTATAGCTACAAAAGTCATAACATCATTTCTGAAAAAAAAATGTGTAATATAGTAGGAATTTTGAATTGAAATTGCACGACCACTCTAAATGACTGGTCTGGTAAATCTAGTGTTAAAGATATATTCTATTCTATTCTAATCTAAAAGGTGTCTTATATATTTGGATAGATGTTGTGTGTGATATTTCTTCGATTACGATGTTGGTCACATTGAATAAATTGTTTAGTTTCATGTTCTCATTCAACCTCTTAAGTGTTATTGCTTACTTTTTTAAAACATTCTGTTTTTTTGATTTTCTAACCATTAGTTTTGAAGTTAAATCGATGAAAATTGTTATTAGGTTACTTGGTTAGAAACTAAGCGAGGCATATTGCATTCTTAAAATGAGGTTAGAAATACCAAAAAGAGAGGCAAAGTTGTTATGGTAAAATAACGTCCACTTAGTTGACACTTAAAATAATAATAAATAAAAAAAATATGTTGTAATAAAATTTGTAACGCCCTGTGCACGAGCGCATACTTTTTTATATATATTGTTTTAATTTTATATGATGTTATTGTTATTGTGTTTTGTTAATACTGTCAAAAAGATATAATTATTGGTGAAGCTGCGAAGTACTTTATTTCTCTATTATAAGCATATTATTACGCCAAACGCCCAATGACGACACCGGTGTTCTGTCTCTTTCTGAACCGATTGCAATGAAAGAGTTGCACAGATTTAAATCGGGACAATGCTATATACAATTATATATTAATTATTATTATTGCGTCTCGTGTAATGATTAATACCAAAGTATAATTCAAAAGAATTTAAATGATAGATAAATACCATAGATACCGCATCAATCTCCAAATCTATTGTAAATAAACAATCAAACGTAAATTATATTTTTTACCGTTTAAAACTTGATTCTCGATTCTTTATTTGAAAATTTGAAATATTTCCAAAGGGTTGCTTTTTATATCATTTTAACTACCCTTAATTTGTCAGCCGTGACCAAATTAATATAAACGGGATAAATATGTTAATATTACACCTAATATACACATTTATTTCGTGACTATTAAAATGTAATATTTGAGATTTTTTCTTTGAACTTTAAAAAGCTTAAAACTCAGCGGGAGGTAGCCGCTGGTTACCGGAAAGTTTAGGAACGAACAAAAAATATTTTTCTTTGTTTCAAGTTGATTTTGAACCAAATTAATACCTATTTTTTTAATTAGCATTTTAGTAGTATTTAAAAAGATGGCTAGTAAAAACTATCTATCTATTTACAGAAAAACGGCCAAATAATAAAAGTTATATAAAAAATTTAATTTGTGTGCGAAAACGTAAATTGTTATTTTTTTTTTATGCGGTCCACAAATCGTTAAATTAGCTATTAAATTTATTTACGAAATAAATATATCAGTAGTTTATAAATAATTATTTATTAAGTAGACATTTTTAAGCAGTAAGATGCTCCATTTTATTAACATCTCATCCAATCAACTTCATTTCACAAACAAGAAAAATAACTTAAAGATCTCTTTTCGGTATAAATTGTTTCTATAAATCATATTAAATCTTCGATAACTACCCATTTAGCAAACCACGCCATCATTACCGTCATTTGGTTAATACCAATGATCTATATAATAAAATGAAAATCGGTAGCACGGATGTTATATATTCGCACGAATTCCAAAGTTAACCAAATAAATTTGATAGTTGAGTATTGCTTGTGCAAAGTGTGTGTGGGTGGTCTGTTTAAATTTGGCCGGTTAATTCGACGACGAGGGAGAAAAGGGAATTCTCTACTTTATAGATTGTGCGACGTGCAGAGAAATGAAATATACAGAAACTAGATGCTCGATGGTTACTTTCTTTATCCTTTAGTATAACTAGAATTTGCTAACATTACGAGTAGGTATATAAACTAACACACACAAACATAAACACACATACACCCACACATTAAAGACACCATTCACATGCGATGGCTGACTTTTGTTTTGCTTTGTTGTTGTTTTTCTCTCTCACTCTCTCTTTTAAGTTATATTCCTGGTTACTTTCCTATCATTTTTAAAAATATGTATTGATAAATTTTAAGCAGCTACCATCTTAACTAGTTACTATTATTTTAGAAATATAATGTGTTTCTTTAATTGGCTTATGTCTGGGTAATTCTATTATATTCTGTGTGTATAAAGAATGCTGTACAAAAGTGTTTATTTAAATAAATAAATATATTAACTTTTAAGGCATTGTAATAATTGTAGTTTGTTCATATAACTAAGAGTGTAGACTTTCATTAAATTGGGAAGGCTGGACTCTGTTTCATCACCCTGCTCTGCGCTTACTAAGTGGTCGAGCTACCGGCCGCTATAAATGCCGCCCGCGGCGCCGCTCGATTGATTACCACGCATGATCCAGATAGGTCACGTGATGCTTCACATTTTTCGATCAAAATCAATGTTGTGACAGACAGCAGACGACATTGCAGCTGTTTTGTTCACAAGTAAGCAGTAGGTATCGAATAGAGCAGTTTGAATTAATACATGCATAACCAGATTAATTTACTTACTCCTACTAACGTTATCTAACAAAAGTAATCCAAAGTAGCGGTGAGAGAATTGACAGTTCGGAAGTAGCACGTCAGGGACTCCCCTTTTTTCTTCCTAAACCACCCGGTAGTAAAATAAACTAAATGAAATTAAAAAAAAACTTTAAATCCGCCAAGGCGTTTATGTGTTTTAGCAAATACAATAGCTCTTCATTCTTGTACATCCAACTAGTTGACCCGGTGAACGTCGAATCAACTACAAACTGTCATGAACACGTCGTTTAAACCATTTTTCATAGTAAATTAACAATTTTAAATATATTCAATTTAAGGCTTTTCTTATAATTACTATTTTTAAACCACTCTCGAACGGAAGCGAATAAAAAAAGAAATATTTATTTCAGATAGAGTCTAAAAATTAAATAATCAACATTATTTGTTGATGCTATTTAATCAAGCCTTTAAAAGTGATATTTTATGTACAAAAACACCGTATTTAGTAACCCTTAGTTGGGATTAATTTGTTTAATTTTGTGGTCTAAATAGCTTTTCTGTAAAACCTTTAATTAATGTGTTTTACCGCTATTGCAATGAAGAGCAGCACCTTGTTACAGATGTCCAAAATTGTTGGTCCTGATTTGTATATAATACACATTTAAAAAATCAGTCTTTATGACAAATGAAGAGGTAACAAGTGAATAAAGAAAATCTTTAGATTTATTGAAAAAATGTGGCCATGAAATTTGGCGCCATTTATAACATGCGTTTGGATGATTTAAATGCAATTCAATAAGCTTGTCAAGCACTTTTGCGTATTGGTTACCTTTTAAAGCATACCCAAATGCCAAAATACACGATACACATACGAAACACAAAAACAACACAAATCTATTTCAATATAACACACAAAATTAAAATTTGCAACGAAACAAAACTTATGTTACTTTGTTTCGTGTTTGTTCCCTTTATATTTATTTAATCATGCAGTACTAGGTAGACATTCGAAATGAAATAGGTATTATCACTAGTATTTTCTATGATTCACAATGATTAACTTAAAGTATTTTTACAAAGTAACGCACTCAACACTACTGCACTGAACTAATTGACTGACTGGCTGATTATGAACAATTGTATATTTGATTAAATAAATCAATTATTTTTATTATTATTGACAGTTAATGACATCCCATTTACTACAGAGTTTTTATTTAGTTACCAGTATCTAGGAACTAACGATTTGAGGCAGCACACTAGAAGATATATATCCAGTCAGGCTATAAAATAGAAATATAAATTGAAGAAAACGAATGTCACCATGAAAGTAAACCAGTCCTTCCAAATACGTTGTATAATAAATTTCGTGGCCCCACAGACCACAGCTTTCTTCCGTGACAGTAATATCTGTAATGTTATCTCATTAGCGGCCGATTACCATATGAATCGATACATTATGTATCGAATAAAGAGGCATCTTTTACTAATTCGTTTGCTACAATGATGATACAATCTTACTTTTTCGTATTTTTTGCTCATAAGAAGAATAAAAAAGATGACGTTGCTAATTTTGGTGTCCTTTTCATTCCGTTTCAAAGAGAAAAGGATGCAATAATTTTAGGAACGTCAAAACTTACTTTAGTTTATGAATAATAGTTAATTTGGTACACAGATACAATAAAAGGATCAAATATAAAAATCTGTCTAATTAGTTTGTTGTTTGTAGTACTAATACACAATAACATAGGTAATTTGTAAATATCATTAGAAATACTAAAGGCTGAGAGTTTCTTGTGCCGCTTCTTCTCTGCAGCTTCTAATTCGTCGAAGCGGTAGTAGGGTTAATTGGGAATATGCATATTAGTATTAGTTTTAATTTGAGAATAAATAATTACTTTATTAAATTTTAAAACTAGGACAATTTTCCCGATTGATAACCACTTAAAGTAATCATTATTACTAGTGACAAACCTTTAATTACATTTGTTTATTTCAATCATACATGTTCCCTGTTATTACGACTAAAAATAATTTAGTAATTAAGTGTATTTAAATGAAGATGTTTTGAATTTTACTTTAACTTTATAACTAAATACTTGGGGACAAAGCGAAGGCTCAGCTTATGGCGAGGCACAGACCGTTTCGACGCTGGTATTCTGCGGATACTATGTTATTCCAACCGGCGGCCCTAAGCACTTCACAAACAGTGAAGTTCCGTTATTCTACTCAAATGAATATAAATAACTACTATAAACATTACTACAAAATAAAAACATGCTTACTATATATATAGAACTAAGTTAAAATAGATAAGTATTTTTTTGGTAATGTGTATGAGATATTTATTCGGTTTTTTGATTGTCCATTAAATTTAGTTTAGATTATCGAAATCATGCTTCATGCATATACATTAATCTGTGGTATATTTTCTCTTAGTTGTCAAAGGAACAGTGTCTGTATTAAAGTGGAAAAAAATGTAGTCAAATAGGTAAGTCTTTATTCAAATAAAATAATTGAGAGAGGCTTATGTCTTAAGTAACAGAAAACGCACTTGCTTATAGATTCAAGCAGATTCAATTCGAATTAAGAAATCTTGGACGGTTTCAAAGTGCTTACAAATAATTCATAGAGTGGGTTAGAAAAACTGAGTTCATACATGAGAATCAACCGCAGTTATATCAATTACTTTGGTTACAATTAACCGGATGTGTGCTGGTAGTTTTAGTGAGCAAAGATTTATACTTAGTTAATTTCGAGTTTTGAATCAAAATCAGTGGCGAGCCATCGAGTATTTCTTTCAATGTAATATCAACTGTATTCCATGCAGTGTAAAGCTTTCTTTCCATTTTTTGAGCGAATTCCTCAGAGATTTGTTGCTCGATTTGTTTTTGTTATACGAATTACAATCGTATTTAAATCAAAATTAGAGAGACATCGATACAAAGCCACATTACTTCGACACTTAAATCTGTTCAAACCTTTAAACTTAATGTGTATGCAATAGAGGTTATTTAAATCTTTAAATTTAACTTATTCTTTTCCCTACATCTTACGTAATCTACCCTTTCTATCTATCTTTAAATATGTAACTTTATTTTGTTTTTCTTTGATTTTGTGTCAATTTGTTAAATCTCTCTTTGACTTTAGAATCCAGCTTACAATATTTAATAAGATTAAATTGTAAACATCTTCATCAACTTTTACAAAAATAATATTTTTTCAAAATTATGTCTGGATTGCCCGAATTTAGTATTCTGCGCTCGCGCAAGTTCCTAAGTAACTATGGTAAGTAATACAAAGTTTTGAATTTATTATAAAGCCTTGAACTGACAGACATTCACTCAAAATATTATGTGAACTAGGAAATTCATGCAAGCCAATTGTGACAATTTACAAATATAAATAACAGTAGGCAAGTATAAATTAAAAGCGCCTTAATACTGAATAAATTATTTTTATAAACTTTAATATATAAAGTAAATATAATGGACTTAACGATAAATGTTCTCTACCAGTTAACCATTAAGCCAAGTAGATACCAATAGTATCGGTACTAGTTTGAACATATATATTATAATAAATTAAAAATACATTACAATCCATACTAATTTTATTAAGAGGTAAAGTTTGTGAGGTTGTAGGGGGTAATTTAAGGTATATAGGGGGTAATATATGGGGGTATATGATTCTACTGAAAAATCCTTTTTGTGATGGATAGTCCATTTATCGCGAAAGCAGCAGCAGGCGATAGCTAGTACATAATATATTACTATATAGTATATACGTTATATCTTTTTATACTCACTATTTTTTTAGTTGGTGTGAAATTGTTAACAGACATAGAAAGCGAAAAACGGACTTTAAAACATCTCTAATATAAATTGAACCTTAGAGTTACAATAGTAGAGTTTTTAGTGTTTAGTTAGACATTACTAATAAGTAAACAAATTCTTAAAAGAATAGTTATATCTTAAATAAAGCAAGTATAGAGTCGTTCCGATTATCGCTCGATATCTGGGATCTATCCCAGGTGTGGGCATCGCCGATAGCTCGAGCGGAACCGGCACCTGCGCACGCGCCGGCGACACGAGCCTTGTAAGGATAAGGACACTTTATCGATACTTTTGCGGAAACATATTAAGTTATAAGTTTATAACTAATTATAAGTATTAATATGACATATTTTTAAAATTTAATTCACACATTTTTTTGTTTTACCTTCACACTGAAATACAACAAACTGGTTCACAAAAGAAAAGATAAGGTTAACTAACCCGGGCGACTTTGCAATCGGGTTTACAGCCTAATATTATTTCTCCCTCAAAATAACCTTGATGATCCATAATTGTTATAAATATTATTCATCTCTGAATTAATTATCAATCGCGTATAAGCGGCACACTGCTGGCTACACCATTAGAGGATCTAGAGATCCATGCGAGATAAACTATTTATATAGTTTTTAGCTTGTATTTTATATTTTAAACCTGAAATATCATCAATAATGCCTTTTGATCACTTTGATCCCTTTTTTAATAATATCGATATAATAGGCTCATCCCTACTTCACCCCGACCTCACAATGATGGTAAGGGAAGATACTGCGCGTACGTCGGGGCGCGTGCCACCTTTTTGCTTTATTTTCACTTACACTGTAAACTGACTGTACTCAATACATATCTTGAAGTTTCAACCTTAAGAGTACACAGCTAAGTGTCAAAGTACATTGTCAGTACAGCCCATGGCCGTGAAGAAGGGTGTTTTTTTATTTGGGACGCGAATAAAATAATTGTTTCGGAATACACAGTAATGTTTTGTTAATTTGAATATGGAGGGTACTAGGACGAGGGTGCGTAGTTAACATGCGCGTGCGCCGATAAGAGGTTAATTACTTAGAACTAATTCAGGGCTGTTCGAATTCCGTTGCTTTTGAATTTTGTATTACAAAGGAATTTACATGTCCGTTAGAGTTAGATGTTATATAAATAAAATATATAAATTTAGTCTACTTATTTATATTGATCCGTTTGTATTTCAAATGCAGTGCAGACTTCCTTAGCTCGTTGGAGTGACGGTCTTTGCAGATTGTGTAGCTGGATGAGTCTAAAAAATTATGAATACATCGTATTCTATTAAAATTCGAAGGTCTGCTATTCCCTGGGATCATCAGATCCTGCCTTGGTGACAATGGGACCATCTCAGAAGTATATTAGATCGAGTAAAAAAAGAGTTTTTAAATCGGTTCTCAATTGACAGTGAAATTGGTGAATATATAAAAAAAAAATAGTAATTGTAAAATAGATTAAGAAGAAGTTTTACCTTGATGATCAGAAATATAAGTAAGCCATGTCTGCACAGCCCAATATCCAAACTCAATTGGTAACTTGACGCAGCCATATTTGTTTCTCTATTTCAAAATTGGATGTTCCGATACAAACATAATTACAAACATTGATTCCCTATTACAAGTCTACCCCAAACCCGGCTCAACAGCTGATGGAAGCTGATTATTGGCCCTCTGTCGCGTGACTGAAGCCATATTAGTTATATGCGCACGCGCATCAGAGCTTATTAGGAGAGAGGTATTTTCTTTATTATTATTTGTGGGGAACGAAATGCGCACATGGAACGAAAGGGATCATTTAGCAACTAGCCTTGCTACAGTAGGGACAGTAATATTATACGACTAAAGGAACCTCACTGAATGAAGCTGGCTGGCTTGCCACGGCTCCGTAGCCGTGAGGATTGCCGCAGTAGGGAAAATGCATACACACAGCAACGGGTTAATATGGGCCGAAAATAGTAATTTATTTATTTATTTATTTTAAGGGCAGTCAACAAAAACACATACTAACAAAAAATATTTAACTGTAGCGTAGACAATAAATTAAGTATAGTTTTTCTCCTCCATACGTCTCATTGGCCTTTCTTCATGCGAGAAAACATGAGAGCTCTGGGCAATTACATCACCATGCCGTCCCAATAAGGGTTGGAGGGTGAAAAACGGTTGTTTAAATGTTGCTGGTTGAATCTTATTTAAAAGAAAAAATATGTATTCAGTTTGAATATTCTATTGTGATGTTTTTAGAATATGTCATTGTTCTTAGTTCCTATTGTTGGAATAATAAAATGGTGAACATGTAAAGCAAATAATATATTTCTTTTATTAATAAAAACCGTACAACAACCATGAAAACTAAACACAAGGAGAATGAATAAATATGTCAATATAATTATTTTGATCTATTCAGTGTTGACTGTAGGCAGCCAATACTTCATAAGCCTTGTACTTGCGATATCTACATACCTCTTCAATTCCTATTTGTCTGTCAACAAGTGAACAATACAATTTTACAATCATACGTTATTTCTTTGATTTTCTTATAGCTTTGCAACATTAACAACAGGGAGCAACGCTTTAATGTACCATGGTAAAGCTAAGATAGCAGATAAGATAAGATAGCAAAGTTTAATTGACCCATCCAAGGACCAACCAGTAACCACTACGCCAACAAGCTGCTTCTATCTTAATTTAAGGTCATTTTGCATTTTATCAGAAGTCCCGCCCATTACCATGTAGTTAATTATTACACTATAAATTATCATGACGTCACTTGTTATTGGCTGATAATTTACTATCAATGAGGGATAGAACCCTCATTGTTGATCCAATGAGCCGTTACTAATGCGCGCACGCACTTTTGCGGTCGAAAACAAAATATAGAATATTCGACGTCATTTGATATTGAATAAAAAATAATTTTAAATGTCTTTACTATGCTTTTTCTTGCACCGATTCTCTTCTACACCTGAAGCTTAAATAGGAATGGTATCGTATTTTATTTTATTATATAAAAGAAACAATAATCAAAAAGTGAACAAATTATCTATTAAGTTATAAAGAGATGTTTACGTATGACTTCCATTATATTTCTGTATTTACTCCACCCTGCCTCCACATTCCCTAGAAAGAATTTAGAGTGTTTTAATCCCATTATTTAGACTTAAGATCTTTTGTAAACGACAGTGGACTGGTTACAGAATTATATCAGGTCTACAATATTAATAAAAATTGCAATTGCTTTCACCCAGGTAAACTGTATAGGAATGGACACAGAGGTTTGAATAAAATTGAAAGAAATATAATTTCATAATAGGTATATAGTAAGTCACTAACAGGTTTTAAGAAGAATAAAGGTGTTAAAACAAATACCAATTTAAGCAATGAGAAATAACAAAACCTTATCTATCCACGTCACTGAATCATAGTAACAGTTTGAATTGATACAACACTATTTTTAATAACTATAACATATGTATAAACATTGACAAAAAAGTATATAGGTTTACATAGGAATGTGACGTTCGACATCTATTGGTATCTTACGATAATATTGTACAATCACGCTTACAATAGGGACGTTGATTATCGGTAAAAGTGTTATAATAATGTTGTGAAATACCCTACTACTATACTTGTAGACAATACAGCTAACCCAAACTATGATTTTGCCAAACTGAAGCTCTAAATCAAATAAAATTAATTAGTAAAGTACACTCAGAGGTGGTTAACCTTTTGAATTATAAATTGGTGGATATTTTAAGTCTATTAGGTAAATAAAAGAGTAAACTAACCCAACTTGTATTTATTTGAATTCCAGAATGATATTTAAATGTTTGATATTTATATTGAGACTATATGAATTTGGGTGCTACAGATATATTATTAATAGCTAAATAGGGTAAGTACACTAAATTAGCAACTATTAAAAAAAATCTTTCCAGATATATCAGAAACCAATATATTTGACTTTTGGGCGTTGGTGATCGGAAAGATACGTAAGTCTGCTTATAACTATAAATTAAATAGTGTAGGTAAACATAGGTTATTATTATTTGTAGTCTTATCAGACTGTTTTATCGTTGCGACCTGAAAGATCTATTGTAACTTGCCACCAATAGGTTAAAGTCAAACAGAAGATAAATAAACCTTTACATTTCGCCAAAGATTATGGTATTGCGACTACGTAGACACGACATTCTATTAAGCTGGTTAACCCTTCCATTTACAAAAGTTCTTTTTAATTGAAGTGTTACGTTTAAAAACAAAAATATGGGATTCCGTTTTTCATTCCGCGTTCTTCATTCCTTTCAATCTGACCTGCTTTGAGGAAAAGTACATAAAGTAACTGTAATAGACATAACTTTATTTGGGGCCTCAGCGTACAAAATATTACATGTTTTATGTTTTAATATAGCCAATTTTACATGCAGTTTTAATATAGAAAACCTCAATACACAAACAGATACAGTGCCAGCAGCAAACAGGTCATGGCTCAGCATTATGTTGCACGTAGCGTAAAGCTCTGGAATTCTGCCGAAACCCAAATAAATTAAATTAATAATAACATGACGAGTTTTTATAACAATACCAAACTGTTGACGTCTCCTGCCATAGCGTGGGTCGCGGGAAACAGAGCACTCACCAAACATTGTACCAATTCTCCCTGAAAATATAAACATGGAATTAAGGGGAGGTCAAACATTAATTAACTAGAATTTTAATTTTAGGCCAATTTATTATAGTATCATCTGTTATCAATTTTTTGCGTTGTCTAAACTGTGTAAAAATGATGTTTAGACGTATTAGTGTATATGTATTAGGTCGGCGAAAAAGTCTTTTGCATATAGTGTGAATAAACTTGTAATAAAATATCTTTGTCTGTACTATTTGTATCTGGCTGGTTTTTATGACATTAAAAAGGTTCAAAAAAAGAATCAAATTAGGATAATTTTGTTTCCCACTATTTTTCGTTTGCACTATTTCAGTTTTTCTTTCTGTCAAAACGAGCGAATCGAATGAAGAAATTAGATGCATTTTAAAATTTAATTACAGAAAAAGAAAAAATGTTACGCAAGCCGCGAAATAAATTTGTGACGTTTATGGACCTAATGCAGTGTCAGTAAGAGTAGCACAAAGTTGGTTAAGCGTTTTCAATCCGGGAATTTGTCAATGATTTTTTTGACTGACTAATGCTGTTGGGTTGGCCGCAGATGATATGTCAAAGATACACCTCACTCTGGTCGCCCTATTACGGATAAAATTAACGCTATATTTGAAAAAGTGGAGTAAGATCGGCATATCAGCAGTTACGATATTGCTGAAGAACTGGTAGTTAACTACAAAACAGTTTTGACCCATTTGAAAAAAGCTAGGCACAAAAAATGTTCGATATTTGGGTGCCACACGAGCTCACTGAAAGAAATGAGCCGTGTACTTATTTGCGATTCTTTATTGAGACTTATGATTTATGACTAAAAAATGAAGGTATAATTGCAATATATCTTGCCCTTTTGCACTTCTGCAGCGCACACAAAGGTCTTTATTACAAAATGTTTGTCTTTTAATCTATGTACTGACTGGATGGATTGTGTGTTATGAAGAGATGGAAATAAATGTTTTATCTATCTATCAATATTAATCATCTTAAATTCTAATTCATTATTACGCAAATAAAATTTTATTTCATCATAAATAATATTAAAATTATATAATTCATATTTAAAGCTTGTGTAATGGACACTAGATAATGGAAAGAAAATATTATTACTCATACTTTTATACTACAATATTAGAAATATACATACATAAACAACTTTAACACGAGAACAAATATTTCTCGCAAAAACTTGTGTTTATCATTCAAACATCTGTTCAGGTCGGCACACGAACCCTTGCTAACTATACTGAACTTAAAGATCTAACCACTCGGCCAGCCGGTCCGCAATGGATGCGTAACAATTTTTTTTTAATGTAAAGCACAGCAAATGACTCGACACCACCTGATGATAAGCAGCAGACGATTAATAAATTTAATGACGTAATTGTAATTTGATGCGAAGAAAACCCTCCCTTAAGTGGTGAACCCGCCATATTGAACAAACAGACAAAACTCGTCATGGTCGGAGCCAACAAACCTTTGTTCGCGATATTGCGAACCGGGCGACATGAATTTTTACCGCACATCGTGACCGCTACTGGGGTTGTAAAATCAGTATATTTTTCCTTTGTAGGAATACTATAAAGCATTTAAAGCATTCAGTTGTTGACTCTGAAAAATTCAGAATTATATCGCTTATATTTATGCTGTACTTTCATTAATTTTATAATTTTTAAAATCTCGCAAGACATTCGAAGCATTCGAAAGCTCGCAAGTTTAATTAAAAGCCTGAAAATTCGCTTTTTTTGTGATTTTTTGGACATTTAATTAAACTTCCGTATATTTTTTTAAAATGCACTCGCAATAACGACAGGTCTGCGCCAGCGCATTCGTCAAAGCTCCGGTAATTTCCACCGACAGAGCGTAATAGCAATTCCAATAATAACTCGAAACTCATAAAATCAACACGCTAACGATTCCAACTCATTCAATGCCGAGATACAGAGTGCTTAAAAATTATCCAGTTAAATTTATTTTTTATTTTTACAATCATGAAAACTAACTTCAAACACTATATTAAATATTGCTCTTCTCTTCCAATCAATAATAGTATGTGAATGTACATTGTTGCTTGTTATCCTGAACAAGGAGCATGCTGTATACATCTCCGATTGAGACTTAGGTGACGTATTGGTCCAAATTTACCTCTAGTTTTGAGATTAATAATTGCGCTGCTTGTCATGTCTAAATGGCTGACGTTGGGGTGCCGTTACAAGCTTTTCTATCCGGTTCTTTGCTACCAGTAGTGAATACTGAATATATGACTCAAAAATCGTTACAACTAGTTGCAATAAATACAGTATTTGCAAATGTGTTCTAAAATGGCCGGTGTTGCCAAATAATATCAATAATACTGCCGCACTTTAAAGGAAATCTCTTAGTTCTCATATAGACCCCCTTCCCTCCTGATAAGCCAGCAATGTCTGGGACAGCATAACCTTTGGGAGTTGTAGATCATTTTTAAACCAATAAAAACATATTTCAAGTTATGAAACAGTAAAAAAGCACCCTGTTATAATTCATCAAAGCTCCTAAAAGTGTGAGCAAAATTATATAAAATATAACTTTTAAGACTTGACTGTAAGTACAAGTAGAAATAATTGAAGACGTCGCGTGCGCAAGTGTTAAGTATAGGTTCAGATTTGCCTCCCGAATGAGGCGCAAGAACAGATGACAGTACGGCGCGGGTGTGGTGACTACCGTAGCATGGACGTAATGAAAATACCAATTTTATAAATTATTTAAAAGTATTATGCGTATGAAATAAAGATAATAATATTTCAACACAATCTTACTTAACCCATTGAGAGGCACAGGCCCACCTCAACACCAACACAATTAAATCGTTTACTGTAGTCAACTCTGAATATTTAAAGAAATCCGTCCGCTAAAAATTTCAGTTCTCAAAGGAAGATCAAAAAGTCCAACTAAAGTTAATGCATAACTTACGATGAAAATTTATTATATTCTTATTTTATCTTGATATAGGATTATTCCCGGAGCACTTGAACCCAAAGAGATCTTTTGTTCTTCCCTAATCCTAGTGTCTGCTGTCCTGGAATACCTCCAAGATGTAATTACTAAGTACGCTTGGAGTCAGCAGCCTTATATCTTCATGACTAGGGAAGCTCAGGTCAAAGAGACTCACTCTTTTCCTAGCAAGAGCATCACAGTTACATAGGATGTGTTGTATTTGTTCAGTCAGTGTGCTCCTCACAGTTCCTGCTCAGAGGCGATTCAACTAGCTTCATTTTAAATTATATTCTTAATTTACATGTCAAATTCTTAATATTTTTTTAACTGATGTTAAGCAGTAGAGGAGTCCATATGTGAAGATAGCTAGTGAAGCATGCGACATACTGTCCTATGGATAACTGGATAACTAAAGTTCTTAAAAGATCTGTCGATCAATCGGTCGAGTTAAAAGTTGGTTTTGAAAACTGTCTCAGCTTAAAAAAACTAAAGCCAACCTTAACCGCTTAAATTTAGGTCGGGAAATGCTTCCTAAAACCCATATTTTTATTTTCATTAAGGTCGCAAATTGAACACAGTTTTCCCAATTTCTCGAAATATGACCTCTGCCATTTGAGAATTAGTTCTAATTGCAAGGTTGATAATTCAAAATCAGACATAAATTGCTGGATAGTCTAAGTCAAAGCCAAAGTCAAAATATCTTAATTTAAATAGACGCATTTACTAAGTTCTTTTAAATCGTCATAACAGGGAATATGTATCAGAAAAAATAAATAAATGTAATTAAAGGTAATAGTGATAACGTTGTCTTAAGTCGTTATTAACCGGGTGTTAACAAATTGTCCCAGTTATAGAATTTAATTATGTATTAAATAAATTATTTTAAAATTAAAACTAACACTTATATGCATATTCCCAGCTAACTCTTCGAGGAATTAGTAGCTGCAGAGAAGAAACGGCGCAAGAAACTCTCAGCCTTATGACATTTACAAATTACCTATGTCACTATGTATTAGATGGGGCTAACCAACCTCTTTGAAACAACTGTTTAATTAAGTCAGTGATTGCCAAAGTAGTGCCGGGGGGTCCTCAAGGGTCTACGGGAGACTAGACAGGGGTCTACGTTGGCGCGATAAAAAATTGGAGTTTACAAGTTGTATGTATGGTCCACTTAAATTTATGTAGTTTCAGTGGTAAAGAACTTTACTGTGAAACCAATTCGCTTATGCACCTAGCGGTATGAAGTTTCACTTTTTCTGGGTTAAAGCAAGCTTTGAAGTTTGGGTTGCTTTAAAAGAGGTGTGAAAAAGCACTTTTTGGGCCGGCAAGGTGAGGGTGGCTAGTGCAGTATGTCGCATGCTTCACTAGCTTTCTTCACATATGGACTCCTCTACTGCTGCTTATCATTAGGTGGTGTCATTTGCTGTGCTTTATATACAAAAAAAAGCTGTGACGGCCATTGAGGTATTGTGACTACAATTTAGGTAATAACCAACAGTTATCATCCTCAAGTGTACTAAGTAAGATGGGACAATTTAAATGAAGTTAATTTTTCAGTTTTGAATAGTGATGGGTAAGATTGGAGTGTGAAATGTCGATTAAATTGATGTTCAGTTACGAGAAAATGACTGCTTAAGAAGATACGATACAAATAATGAGACTTCTTCGTATTTCCTCTTGAAGTTATTCGTTTTAACTTGTTGTTGTATTTGTAAAATTTTATCATTTTTTAACGACGTAGGGCACACAGTCTAGAAAACAGTGGTTTCATATCAAAAGAACCGAAAACAATAATTTATACACCATTAGAAAAAGGATTAACAAAATTGGTTGGGTCCAAGGTGTGTCAAATCTTTCTTATTACCTATATTAAATATGGATTTTTGATTATATGATATGTTAAAGTAGATCACTACTTACTACCTATCAAGGTAAAATGTGCACAGCCCAATGCATAAAATGAAAAAAAATGCGCTTGGCATTTGACTGATTTGACATGACATCTTCTGGCTTAGTACTTCATATATATTTAAAACTGATTAAATATTATGCCAACTCTATTACGTCTATTGCATTGCAAGATTCACATCGACCTTAGTCAGCTGAGCTAGAAACTATTAATCGAGTTAGTAACGATTAAACTATAAATCATTTTGTCGCAAACATGTTAATGGCATCATATCGACGTAATCGCATCACTAGAGGCCGTCACGTGCGGAAAGCACGCCATCCGCCGGGGGCGCCCCATTTGTCTTTGCTAAATGAAATTATTAAATGAGTAATTTCGCCTAAAACCACGTTTAAAACAACTTAAGATATTCTTTTACATCTCCACGGATTGTTGCGAGCCATTCGTCATTACCTGTTAAGATTATAGTTATTTTTGTCAATTATTTAACCTTGATTGGTCTTATGAAAAAATTAGTTTCTTTAAAAAAATTAGAATTTGAAATGAGTTTCAAAAATTGCTGTTATTTGTCACAAATACTGTCCCATTCTTTCAACTCAGTACAATGGCCGGCACATAGACGGTAATTTTTTCAAAATATACTCATTTAGAATTGCAATACCATTAAGGAGCGCTTATTTCATCAAATCTTTTGATAAAAACTACATCGTGAGTTAGGAAAATAAACAGAAACATTACTGACTACTTAGATTATGTATATCAATCAACATTCTATATACATCCTACTGATAGACAGGTTTCCAGCATGAGCTAAATGTAAAAATGTATGGGTTTTGGCATAAGCTCTAGCTTAGCAATCGAGCGTAATTGTCAAACCACATGTTTTTCATTTAACAATTCCTATATTAGTATAGAAATTTATTGTCTATTTATGTCTATTTACAAGATCAGCAGTAGGTGTTTACGGGGCACGTCACGCACACAAAATATATTTATGTTCTCATTTCAACAGCAATTTGAAATGAAATTTCGATATGAAAACTTATATTATCTTTCGGGCCAAAACCTTTAAAAAGCAGGTTCAACTTAACTTAAAAGAGCTATTATATCATCAGTTCACTCAAAATATTAAAAGTAGTTGATAAGCCGATAATTGCGAGACTCAAAAAGGTGTTAATTATAACTAACAAAATAATCTCGCGTTGTTTTCTCACTTACCACTAATGATAATGGCAGCCTCATACGCGGTGTACCCGAACACGTGCTGCGACATATGTGGCGGCCATCTTGAAGTAAAAAATGGCGTCAGATGTTGGAAAAAGGAGGAAGTGATTTTACGCGTAGAACAACACTGTATTATCGTGGCTGTTGTTATAGAGACGTGGACGGTATAGCGGGAGAGGTAGCGTTTAAATGCCCTAAATAGAAAATTTATTTGAAAATAAAAAATGTCATCTGAAAAACAAACGTAGATAGATATATATCCTCTATATAAAAGAATAGAATGAATCTCTATAGAATGGAAATAAAATAGAAAAATAATCATTATGTCTCGGCTTTGAGTTCAATCTTAATCATTTATTGATCAAGGAGTTTAATACAAGCAGAACAAACAATGTGTGCGATGAAAAGATAGTGGTTTTACTATCTTAGGTTGCTTGTATGGACTTCGACGTACCTTTTTACCATTGTAAGAATAATTTGCTATAATATGCTTATTTATACTAATCTTTTGTGTTATTTAAGTTGGTAGTGTTTTGTATAAATATAGATAGTGTTGTCTTGTTTTAGTAGAGTTAGGCATAGGTAACGCTTTCATTTGTAATATTTTGTATATTGTGACGACGATGCGTCCTCCCCGCTGATATACAAGCCGCGTCCACGCCCTGTTTATATAAAAAGGATGTATTAATTTATATAATTGTTAACCCTTTCGAGAGGATGTTTAAAAAACATCATATTAAGGTTATACGTAAGGTTTGATTAACTTCTATTGTTGAATACAGTTTAATTTCGAATTTATTTTGATTGGCTCTTTATTTCTAGTTTCCGCTAAGGGTTAACTTTTTGTATCATTTGGACTGTATCTCAGAAATATTGTAATTGTTATGTCTTCATATAATATTTTAGGTAGTTTTTGAGAAAATATTTAGTAAGCTGCAGGTGTCGTATACGAGGATTACTAGTGCCGCTTGAGTCAAGGTGCCTATTTACGTTTCTTTGAAAGAAGCCCATGATATATGGAAAACAGAATGTATGTGCTGTGAAGGAGTATATTAGTTTGATGTTTAAGATCATATTTTTCTACAGATTTAGGGTTCTAATTCGCAGTTACTGTATGTCTTTTAGTTACACTCTTATTCGATATGAGATTAAGTGATTCCGTCCTGTAAATGGTACTGTGAACAGCGTGAAACGTAAATGAACCTCCTATGTAATATTGGACGCCTAATTCACAAAGGAAGCCTTCATCTGGGGAACACATAATCACTCTTAATGCTATTAAAACCCTTGACGCTCGGAAAAAGTTGAAATTTATGGACAACTCACAATAGATCTTTCAGAACTCAGTGACAAAACAGTCTGATAAGACTGAATAGCCTTAAACGACAACAAAATAAGTCTTTTAGTCATGACGTATTTTTAAAGAATTAAAATAAATCGATAAATGGAAAAAAATATTTACCATTCATCGTTTTCAATACTCCTTCGTTCACACGAATGCAGAAGTACCACCACCTTACAGAAGTAGTCTTAGCCAAAACGTTACACCTGGACTTTATAAAAGCCGCAACGAGTGAACAAAACTTCAAATTGAACTAAATTATTATGGGATCAAATGGCAACAATACCGCATTGAACAAAACTCACGTTGATTGGATCAACCATTTTTAAGTTATAGATGTAATAATCAAAGTATCGTCACAGCGTTACTCAGCGCCATTAATCGGTTGTACCATGGAGAGTACTTTGTAAAGCTCTCTGATTTTATATCTCCCACCCCTTTCCTATTCAGGAGCACGCGTGCTGGTTTACAGGATCACTCATTCCCTGTCTCCAGCTCTACTTGAGAAAAAGAAGAGATTTACAAAGAGATTTCGTGACTCATTTTATTTGGTGGATTTACCATTCGTCTGCCCTCCTTCATAGAACATAGGATCCTGCAAAAGAGGCGTGAAATAGCACCTTTTGTGCCCGCAAGATGGAGGTAGCTAGGGCATTATGTCGCATACTGTGCCAGCTTCTAGGTATATGGACTCCTGCTGCTTACCATTAGGTGGAGTTATGTCATTTTCTGTGTTGATACACCTAACTCAGTACTTCCATAATTAGAGTTAAGTCACATTTTTCGGCAAACAACATGTCCGTCTGTTCACTAGCGTAGCGTAGATAGTACGACTTATAAAAATCAAAAATTCAAACTAAATATTTCCTATCTATTTAAATTTTAAATCACTTTAATGAAGACCTCACAAACAGTTTCCCATGATTTAGCCGTTTTAAAATCACATAAAATTATGCAAAAATCTCTTCACAGACGCATTAATGTACGGGTTTTTCTTTAAAACCCTGCACACCGTTGTCTCACAATAAAATAAAAGCAGCAGGGGTTAAAACAACCCTTGATGCCTCCAAAGTCTTTTATTAATTCTTTGCGATTATCACAAATCAGAAATATTTTTACAAAAAAGTTTTATTGGTTCATTTCGGAACTTTTTACTTTTGTGTTTTGTTTTTGTTAATTTGTCAGTTTGTCATTTTTGATTGAGACAGCCAGTTTTAATGACCGTGACTTGATTGGTTGGAATCATTAGAATTCATATTGTTGTTACCAATAAATTTATTTTTTCTTACTATACTGTTATTTCATTTTATTATTTGACTCACAATATGTATTTAGAAAACACTGGTTGGAAATATAAAACCTTGGCTTAAAATTATAATGTTTTCCGCTTTACTTGTAAATCTCATTTAAGGATCCAAAAGATCTCTTAGTTTTATTTCTTCAACTGGATAATGGATTCATCTATGAGCAAATAATATATAATTCTTCACAATATTTTTTATTCAACCGGAAGAACAAAATACCACCCTAGTTTCAATTTGTGCACCACAATATATCAAAGTCTATGAATAGAAAGGCAACCTATCAGCGGTTAACTCGAAACAATAAAGCTGCGTTTTGACTTACTCCGTTATGCTATACACAGCGGGACTTATTGAATAGCAAAATTCAAATTGTTGTTTAGTTTTAGAGTTGTAAGGTTTATTGCGTCGTCATAAGGTTGGATTTGCAGCGCTTTTATGTTTTGCCTGTTTGCTGTAGTTTGTCTTACATTTTGATAAAATCCTTTTGTCATTTTTATATTGTGCCAATTATATTGTGAACCGGTAAAACTGTCTTTTGTGTATATCTAATAGTGCTATCATTGTTTCTTTTGAAATTCTTTTTTTAAAAATAAAATTAGTGCTTTGTAAAGAAAAGGTTTTGATCAAAAACTTAGATTTTTACGGTTTTTAATCTTTTAATTGGATTAATATGATGTGTATCATCAAGAATACAGTCCGTTATTTACGGTTACTTAAAATGCAACACGTTATTATGATGCTAATTTTAAAAGACCGTCTATTTGCAGCTTACAATATTAAAAGACTATTTTTACCTCTGTCTACTTATCCAGAGTTTAGAACCCTGGTAGAGCCAGACATTTGTTTGAGTATGAATATTTGTTTATATATATATAAATAACACATAACATATAGCAAATATCTCCGTTATCTATTATCGAAAACACAAGCTCTTAAACATGCATAATTTAGGCTAGATTATAGGTATAAGTGTGAGACATATAATTTTTTTTAGATTTATCATAAATAATAATTTGAGAAGATATCATTGTTCACATATATAGGCTATAATCAGCCGTTATTTATCCCTCACCTCATTAACAGCCTTCACGGAAGAAGGATAATATACAATACTAACACAATGGCTCTATACGTGTTTTTGGGTGAAATCTATTGCCGTTACTATCGGCACTTATTAGTTAGCATGCATTTTAGTCATTTGACCCATCCAAGACCAATAACTCTGAAACTTGCTTTGTTTCCGTAATCTGAACGTGACGGTTTCGAGACATTATGACACAATTACGTACCTCGTTGTAACCCCAAAGTCAGGCCAGCAATCTTTAATTAATTTCAACACGAGATTGGATTTATTTTTATAATGTGTCCGATATAATAAGGTTTATATTTGATTGAGGTTTATAGTTGCTTGTTAAGAAAACACTCAAGACTCGAGAGGGACCAAATGTTTGAGTTTGCTACCGTAAACGATTTTGCCACCTACTACGAATAAGGAATTTCAAGCCTGTTATATATTTTTTTTCTGTCATCTTCAAAGATTTTGAAAATTGAATATTTAAGTCGCCATTCATTAGTAATCTGTGTCACGGTTTGAATCCGTGTTGGGTCAGATGTTTCATGATGTGTACAAACATGATGTAGACGAATAGATTTGATTTGTTTACTTAGTATATTACTTATATATATACATCATTATTTAGTGGCGTCCACAGCATTAGCTCTTGCTGGTGCGTTATTATTTCTTGAAGAATATATTAAGTACTTTGTTTCACCGACAAACTACCAGTAACACCATCAAAAAAGAAACCCAAAGTAGCCATGAAAGAAATGGCAGTTTTAATGCTTAGCGTGTTAGTTAGACGATTTTCCATGATTATCAACACAAATTTCGGTTAACAGATCGTCTCCATATTGTGGGAGGCCTACCAACTACCACTGCCACTTCAGGCTCGCAATTCTTTAGTCTCAGTCGGGTACCCTGGTTCTCTCGTGGATCTGTTTTATTTTATTCTGATTATTTCTAATTCGATCATGCAGTCTCCCAGTGTTTGATTTATCACCACAACAGTACACAGTCTCAGTGAAATTTTAGTTGTCACGAGGCTCCCGGCAGTATTTCGCGGCTCAAAAGATAAGGCTACATTACTTGTCACCTACAAATTGACTCGTCATGAGGTTCCTCGCTCCTTGTTATGTTTACATCGCAAACATTCACAGAGTCATCCTGTTTTTTAGTATCGAAACTTTTTTTAGACTTCACCGCGTTTTTTATTAAGTTGCAAGTCATTGAAGTCGGCGAATTTCAAAGCGTTTTCTTCCCAAGAAGATTTTATAAGTCTTCGATGAGCGAAGTGTTTAGTTATGATGTCTATATTAAATTTCAAAGAGTTTCAATTTGTCTTATCTAAACCTTCTAGCTCATGCTGCTAGCTGGTCGATAAGTAACAGTAGGAGCTGGAAGGATTTGATTCAGGAACAAAGTAAGTATAAAAAGGGTAAGTATTAAAATTATAAGTACTAAGGATTAAAATTGGTAAGTTTTGTAAACAAAGAAAGCACACTAAGCGTGCACTGCGCTAAAAACGCATCACTTAGTGCGACTTATATCAGACTTAAAAAATCGCAACGAATAATTTGTCAAGGTCAGGGTTGCCACTACCACGCATTGGGCATTGGTGAATAGATGTTTTAAACAAAGCTCTTCATCAGTGTCTCGCAAGAAGATTAAGGTCTTACAGTGGGAAGTACCAGTGGGAAGTATACCGTAGTTGATAATTGATAACTTTTTTTTACAATAATGTAGCCAAATAGATATTTTTATAGAATATGATAGAACTGCTGTCTCGAGGAATGTCATTGGTAGTTATTATAGAAAATATTTCTAAAGATTCATTGAATCAGTACATAATTTTTAGTTTTTAAGTTTAAAACATGTTTAGATACAGTTTTAATGAACCTGTAAAAATAGTATTAATTAAATATGTAGAAAAAGTATTTATTCATTTACATTAAGAAGTCCAAATCTTAATACTACTAATGCTATAGAAATTCTCTATCTGATAACTTCGTTTCATAACTTCGATATTGATAATAGCCCCACAAAAAAGGGTCTAGAAATTTAAAAAAATTCAGTTCCTCTAACTAATCCATAACTCAATTTCGCTCAAATTAACAATGTTAAATTTTTATGATGACGTTTTAATTTTTAAAGTGACCGTAGCCAAAGGGTGGCCATTTTGGCGCCTCCGAAAAGGCTTTTTTAGGTTTTTTAACGACCCCTTTGACAAGATGTAGCCTTTTATTTTGATAAAGGTTAATGAAATCACCAGTTTTTTGACGATCTCATAGGTGGGCACTTTTTTAAAAAAATTGCAGGGAATGTGACTTATTTATTATTATTTAATATTTTAATGGCAATAATTTTCATTAAAATATCGCCAATCTGATCATCTTCGCCGCGGGTGAGCATTTAACTTAATTTTAATCTAAACATTAGTTTTTTTTTAATCGAGTTAAACAATGCAAGATACTTTATAGTTAAGTTTTTCGGACACTAAAGTTAACTAAAGTTACCCTTGTATTTACTACTAGTAGACGCTGCAAGCCTTACTATTAGCTTTTTTTATTGTAATATGATTATGCGACTAAAAAGGAAATTAAAATAAAAATATATTTGAAATTAGTCAAATTCTTTTAAAATTGACGAATACTATGACGAAAAGGCGTCGAAGCTACATTACTTTACTTACACTTTTTAAGCATTTCATTATGCCTTACCTTCCATTATATAATGATTAATATTGTAAGAAAGTTTTTTGAATTATTTTAATTGATAGCAGTCTTACATTTTTTAAAAGGTTTTTTAAAAATTGAGTATTAGAAACTTTTTGTAAAATCGTACACTTACTTATATATTGGTTTATTCTGTGGAGACTGTTTTCTTCATTATTGTGTTACACAGAAATAATATAGGTATTAATCCTGTCATTTATAGAACTATGTAATATATATATTTAAATAAATATATTCGATATTCAAAAACCTCACAAAAGTAAGGAAAGAAAGAGCAAATCCTTTTTGATTACTTTCGTATTTTAACATGTGTAAATAAATAAATTAAAAAAAAGAAATGGTCTTGAGAATGATTTACATCTTTATTAAATTTAAATCTTAAGTATTATGAAACAAAAGTTATTTCTTTAAATCAGTATTTAATATAACCAAAGTAAAACTATCTTACGGAAATGAAATTAATCACAGTTTTGTATTTATATAGATACTTTTGTAATTACATCTGATCATAAAGTGAACTGTAGCCCCGTTTACCACATTTGTCATCGAAAAAATTTCTATGTAACCGCCCGACCAGTCAATACCATCCTCTTTAATCAATTCCCTCATGGCTCGAGTGCCCTGGAGACTTTAAGAGACAGCGGGACACCTCCCCTGGTGGTGATGACGGTAACGCTGTAAAGGCCATCTGCGGCCAACAGCATTAGTCAGTCAAAAAAAACCTCAAAATGTAGCAGCAGTATGTCAAACTCGCCCCAACAGTTTTGAACAAATTCAAGTAATTTATGTGTTTAAAGTATCTTAAAACAATTAAATTATTTAAAAAACATAAATTTATAAAAAAAAATAATATATTTTTTTTAATTTTTACAGTTATAAAACTAAGAACCAGTGAAATAAAAAGTATGTCGAGATTGTTTTTTTTATTTATGACCTTTTGGTTTTCATCTCACCTGATGGTAAATGAAGATAAGGATGGATCAACTACACCCGGATTCCTCAGCACAGAGGACATGGCTATCTTACCTCGAATTTCACCACAACAATGTGTTAGCTGACATAGTTAAGATGGTTGTAGCTTGCCAGGCAGACTTTTGCCCCACTGGGAATCGAATACTGTACCTCCAGATCTGTAATAGATGCTCAGAGACGGTTAAGATTGTCAATGGCCTAATTTCACTCCTACTTCACAATATAATATCATATTATTGAATAGAAACGTAATTAAGCGTGTTGAATGTGGAATAAATGTTTCCTTAGTGGTTTTCTTAGAAGTTACTAAAGATGAGAGTTGACGGTGACGGCTACAGGACGTTATTATGGACAGGTAACGTTGGTAAGGCGCGCGGTGTACTAGGAGGAAGGATTATTTTATAAATGCTGCTTTTAAGGCTGCGTCTCTTATTAAGGCAATTAGGAAGCAAGCAAGGAAGCATCTTCACTATAAGTAATTAAACGTTAATGATAGTTTCTTCAACGCTGTCTAAGTTCAAGTTATATGAGACATTTACATTTTAGTTATCATTTTCATTTACACAATAAGAAAAAAAAGGAATAAAAAATAATCTATCGAATAGGAACAGAATTTTTACGATCAGTTCACAATAGATAAAGAAAATGGTGATATGTTCAAAAAAATAAACAAAAACGATACAAACAGTGGAATCTCCTCTTTTTGAAGTCGGCTAAAAATGTATTAAATTGGACTGAAATTAAGATTTTGAGTGTGCTCTCTAATTATCGTGCCTATTACATTATTACGAAGAAGACTATAACCCAGATGAGGAATAGATATATCGGTACCTGGATCATTCTTAACGTTTTTCATAAAAGGGTTAGTTAACCCTTAAGTGATCGCAATAGTGAACATGTTTTTTTCTACAGTAAGATTTATCTTCTCCAAGGTTTTATTTTATGAGACATATTAAACATGGGAAAGATTACGAGCTTGCTCCGAGTGTGCTACTAGCATACATTACCGGATGCTACGGAACTCTTCCTTTCCTTTCACGCATGGTAATGACTTCAGTTTTTTGATCAAAAGAAAAAAAATTAAGAAAAAACTATAAAAACAAGGTTCCCACAGCCACTGTGGGAGACGGATACGATGTGAAATTTGAAATGTTTTCTATGTACTAAAATATTAGGCGTTCATCTTTGTGAATGATTTTAATGCAAAGCTTTAAATTAAAATATCAGTCGTTCATTATACCATAGTTTCAAACAAATACGAAGGTATAACTACCACCATTACCAATGCTTTGTAACCAACAGGCCAAAATAGTTATAAAATTATAATTTTGTAGTATTATAATAAATATTTTGTTATATTATTAGATTTTTGTGGCATAAAACCTTGCAGACTCACCGAGAAGTTAGTATAGGCAGGCAACTGTGCAATCACCTGCCTTTAGCGCATGCGCGAAGATGGCGCGAAGCCGCACAACAGCAGCCATTGTGGTCGAATCGTACCAACTGTCACTTTTACCGCCTTTTTCTTATTTCAAACAAGGTTGCTAACTTTTTGTGATATTTAAAACAGCTGTTTGACTTTTCGTGTACAAATCTCGGGTGTAATTGCTCGTTGAAGGTGAACTTTGAACAGTGACCAAATACGTGTGAATTTTGTCACAGATGTAGGTCACTATGGCCAATCTGTGCGGTTGGTTGCATATTTCGCACGCAGATTTGCTGATATTACATGAGAAAAATGTGATAAAATTTGATGGTTTTCTTATATACTTAAATTAGTAAGCTTTTGGATTGTCGGTTGTTATTTGGCATCTAATTTGTTGCAAAATATTGACTTATAAAATAATTTTAAAGAACTACAATGATAATATGACTCCCACGCCAAATATAAAGTATACAAAAAGTACTTATTTTATTAATATTAGATAGGTATGTATTTTGTTAATGTTTGATAGGTATGTAAACTCAACACTTAAATGGTTAAACTCTTACACCATTCATTCGTAATTTCTCTTCTAATTTATTTATTTATTTATCTTAACACTGTTTCAACAGCAATTTTCTACACACACTGAATATAATACAATAAACAAGACACAAGCCAATTAGAGAAACACATTATTTTTCCAAAGAATCATCAGGAAGCCAAAATACATTAAGACACATTCAAACAAATGACAATTAACTATAAAATAACTAAAGAGAAATAACAAATAAAACAAAAATAAAAACAAAAACAAAATAAAATAAAATAAAAAAAACAATAAAACAAAACAAAAGTCAGTCATCGCATGTGAAAGGTGTGTTTGTGTGTGAGTGTATGTGTGTTTATGTTTGTGTGCGCTAGTTTATGCGCGCGCATTTGTATTCGTAAATCTTAATAAGGCACATAACAAAATTAGGTTCTGATTAACTAAACGTTTTGCAGGCATTTGTTGCGCGATTAAAACAGTCTAATAGTTTAAAAAAATACACATCTGTAATTTATATAAAAGTCACTACTGTTAAGACAACAAAACAAAACCACTTACATGACAACGTAGGTAGAAAAAAATAAAGGTGACTGCGAGCTAACGAGGCGTGTAATCACGGCGCCGATCGTGTTCGTGAAGCCTTACACTTCACCTATTAGCCTACTGTTGTGGGCAACAGCAGAGAAATACAAGTATCTTCCTTTTTTATTGTTTAATCTTTATTACTTATAACGTTTAAAAACATTTCAATTTGGATATATTGTTACTTTTATTACAGAGAGTTTGATAATGACTTGAAAATAGTAAATCTTTTCATTAGTGCTTCATTTATTAATTGGTAATGTTTGTTCAATAGAGGTACTACTGTTATTAGTCCTGTTATTGTAATTGTTATCAATTATTACTACTGCGTTAAAAACCATGTAAAAATGAAAAAAAGAAACGCTTTGTTGCCAACATCAAAGACAGATCTCCCTACTAAGGATATAAGACTTCATATTCATTTGAACACCCTATAAATTTGTAACCATATGTACAATTATATGAGTAGGATATTGTTTTGTAATGTTACTAATTACAATTCTCAAGAACAATGTTTGAGTATAGTAAATTATTCATAAGTATTAATAAGGTAAGAATTAGACATTATATATATATATTAATGAGTTTTTTTGATGAGCTCTGGCGACCTTACCACAGTAGGTACATAACACACCAAAGTAGTGTTAATAGTAAAGTAGAAATTGTCACTCAGTACACTAACTTCAATTAGATTAATTTTTGCGTGTATTTACACTTTTGACTTTTTTTAATGACTTATGCTGTTGGCCGCAGATGGCCTTTATCGTTACCAGGGTTTTAAGGAGGTGAAAACCTTGGACAGTCCTCACACCTTAAGGGGCGATTCGCCTCTGGAGGAGTTCTAATCGACAGGCATCACCACCAGGGGAGGTGTCCCGCTGTCTCTTAGAGTCTCCAGGGCGCTTGAGCCATGACTAATACTCAACTATCATTTTATACTCCTCATTGACCTATTTAGCTCATTTAGGGGTAGAATTAGGTGAACTTAGGTCGAGCAACTTCTCCTGGTACAATTAAAAGAAAAGTTGAAAAATTCTACTTTTGGTTAACGTGGGTGAACTAAGTATCTCTACCATTGGTAAACAAGGTATATTGTATTTTGTTTATGTGTACAGATACAACGATGACATATAATATATCTTGATCGTACATCAACCTATTCAAAGTGAAATACCTACTTAGGGGATAATTTACCAATTGTGCTAAAGGCTCTCTCTTCCAGGAAGCCTTAGGATTAAGGATAAAGAAATACAGAAATATAAAACATATTCACAACGCTATCATGACGTTTTACATAATGGTATAGGACAATGTGGATTACCTTTACATATATATATATAGTGTTACAAGAAAAAAAATTACGGCACATTAACGAATACACACATGAAGCTTTGATTGGTTACACAACCAGTTGACCTGTTGTTGTTGTTGTTGTTCTATGTTGTTAGTAGTAGTAGTATTTCTAATTGAAGAAAATTAATTTTAAAGATCGAGATGAAATGATTTTTTTTAAAGTAATGATACTGATATATTCTATATAATAGATATATTCTATTCTATTCTACAGAGTTTTTGTGTTAGGAGTATGTGTATATATAAATATAATTTATTTATTTATTTAACAATTTCAATCAATAACCATCTAATTATTGACTCAAACAAATCGCTTAGTATTACACAATTAGAGTGGACTTGTTATTGTCTGTCATGGCGAAATATCGCCGTAAACTACGTTCAGAGCAAACGAATAACAGGTGCCAAATACTGGTAATATTCTTATAAGAAAGACCAATGTTATATGTAGGTATATTAATTATACAATTTAATATATATCGTAATTATTATTGAATTAATAATTTAACAATTTATGTACACACAAAGAAATTTAAGGACACCAAAACAACAGAAAATTGTGCTTGTTTGAGATTTCTAATAGAAATTAACTATTTATAGTAGAAATCGCAGTCCCACATATGAATAAATTGAAAGAAATAAAATAATAATAATGTAATATAATGTATATATATATATATATATATATATATATATATATATATATATATATATATATATATCTTGTCTGCAAATAGAAATAAGCGCTTTTACTCGAAACTTAAACTGTAATGGTTGAAGCGGAGAACTGTGATGTATCTCCTAAGTAATGAAGATGCGAGCGCACGATAAAGGAAAAACTAGACTACGTAACAAGACAACAACAATGACAAGAAGAATAAAAAAGCAAAGACAAAACAAGAAATTGAGTGATTTTAAAATTATATAAAAAACCATAAATAATTATAAAAAAGGTAATATGGCTCGGCCACAATGGTGTTTTAAAAAAATTATAATTAATTGATGATTTTTTTTATTTTTTTATTTTATATGTCTTATTTCTTTTTTTATTATTTATTTTTTAGTCTGGCTTCTAACAATGTCGGGCTCAATGCTAAAGATGGTAATTGGTTAATGATTTCGTATTTAATGGATTATAATCTGTTATAAAACGGTAAAAGATTGAAGCTTTAAAACTTTAGTGCGAATAGGCAATGTTAGATAATTTCATTTTACCATATTTACACTTCACAAATTTTAGCATTTCACTAACACAGAGTGACGCAGCACGGTGTGTGTTACAGAATGCCGTATCAAATTGGAACTTCCTATAATTTCCTAACAGGGTTTCACGCGCCGGAACCTAGCAGAATTTGTAAGATATCGCGCTTCCGGGGACAAATAGCCGGTATTGTCATAGTATAGTACACTGTACTGTCTTGATACTAGTTTTTTAGGATAGATCTGGGTAGCTCTTTAACGCACCTGATGTTAAGGATTCCTCCACCACAGTGGGACTAGCTATCTTATCTCCTACTACTGGACCACAAAAATGTTGCTAACATTATTGTTATGTCGGCAGACTTAAGTAAGATTGGTAAAACCATTACTTAAAGAAAGCCCTACCACAAACCAAACCAAGTCAAAAATATCTCTTGATCACTATGTATGTCTTAACCACTAGAGTATAGAAATGGTGAACATGTGATTGCATTAGTTACTTCGGAGAAGAAAAAAATTATCTCCATCATCAACACTTTCCTATGACACACTTTTCTATGGAAAAGTAAGTAGTAAGTAAGTAGTTTGAGAAGAATAGTTTTTAACACCACTAAGCTAGTCCAATGCGAACCTACATTATGTACGGAGATAGTTACAATAAACATGGTATAGCTCAGAATTAGAAATTTCGTTTGACTCATTAGGGTTTAATGGCGAAAAAAACTTTATTTTTAACACGTAAAAAATTTAATTAATACATTAAACATATTTGTTTTATTACTACTTAACTTAATTGCGCACAAAAATATTAAATGGACGAATCGGCAGATACTAAGATCAGAAATGTAAATTTAATTCACAATGGAGCTTGTATCAAGATTTTTATCCCTCCTAGATGGACAGCCAACGCCGGACTTCCATTGGCGATGAAAAATTTTGCACGCGCCAGTGGGCTGAGTTCCAGCAACGACAAAAACTATTCATGGTCACGAGAGATTCATCGCAAATTTGTTTGGACAAGCTCTGGGATAGTAATTACAAGTTGTTAGACGATATTTTTTACCCACAACTGTCATGGTATAAGTTTGCGGGGTGATTGAACCAGCTCAATATCACTATTCTTTTGAGACATTGTCAAATCAGTGGGATTCCTGACTAAAGATTTTTTCTTCTTCTTCTTTGGGGTTTTGTGGCGCTTTCTTAATAGACTCCGCCAGTATCGAGTTTTCTGCTGAGGTAGACTAAAGATTTAAAAGTATAGTTTAAGAAGCTAATTTAAAAATAGCCTAATGTCAACTATTTTGATATTAAGGTGTTTTTTTCGTCGTTCTTCAAAAGCAACAATAATCAACAATCATTATAGTTAACTCAATTAGATTTTTTAAAATTAATTTGGAGTTTGATTAATCTTGCTGTTTTGACTTCTTCCTTTTCATTTGACATGACATGACAGAGAGAGAAACAAAAAAGTTTGTAGTCAGTTTGTGTAATTGAAATGAGCATAATCATTGTAATGAATCCATGTTGCATTTGGTTGGTGTGGCGTCATTAGACAAAAAAATACAATTAATAATAAAAATATATATATAAAGAATATTTATTTAACTTAACATTTGAAACTTGTTATTTATTTCGTTTTTAAGAACCAGATAAAATGGCCACGCTTTTTATTATAAAACTTATGGATTAAGCAGCGAGCAAACAGCGAAATAATGTGAAATATTTTTTATATTTGAAATTTTTTTCCGTTGGAGCATGTTTTTGATGTTTTGGGTGCAAAATAATATAATTTTGTACCAAATAAAATAAAACCAGTAATTTCCTACAGTATTTTCTAGGATAAGATGGACCAACATTTCATAGAAGACGTCTCAGACAAGACATGACATGACATAAGACTCAGGCAACGTTTTTGTAAAATTAAACTTATCCGAAATCCTCTTACTTATTCTCTGTTCTAATAAAACACATTAAACCATATTAGTTCTGCTATTAAAGGGAGCCATTAGCGTAAATTTTGTTCGCACATTAAATACGTATTAATGGAGGAACGGCGAATAACGGCCACCGAGTAACATTACAACTCTATCCCTTAGTAGCCTCAGGAAACATTCTTAGAAATTATCATCTGGATTTCAATTTTTTATCTTTAATATCTTTTAATAAGCAATATGTTACAAGGGCCACATAAAGAGTGATATAAGACATATACAACGTTCCCTTTTTGTATTCCCATGTCTTTATAAATATATGAGACAAATTTAATTTCCCTAATAAGAAGATATCCAATTTAAAATAATTTTTTTGGTAACGAAGTTTAATTTTCTATTGATTTCTGTTTTATTTTGTCGTTGCGTTTTTAAAGTCAGTTTTTAGTTTTATATAAAAAAAAAATTCACAAGATTCTATAGTAAGGTCAATGCTGGATGGGTGTCCATCAGTACAACTAACTTTAGAATGAAACACGTGAACAGAATTTGAAGGCTACCCTCGATAATATACGTAAATCTCAAACCATATATTTTCATTTTACAACATGGCTTAGTTACAAACGAAAGTAATTTATTAATTTTAATGACATAAATACTGAAAAATTTCATAACCTTCCGCTCAACATGTGGCGGGTGTCTCGGACACCGGACGCCTGGTCTGTCGTGGCCAACTAAAAGTTTTGAAAGCTCTACCACGCCTCAAAATCAAAATACATAAAAAAACCTTTTTATCTTTTAAAGATAATAATATTCCGTAACTATTATAACTATTTCTCTAAGAAACGTAATTAACGTAGATATTTTGCAGTTATCATTTGACTTTTAAAGTTTGAAGTCGGATCGCCATTTAATATTATTTCTAGAAACAACTAAGCATCAACTCCAATAAATACTATTAAATTTTACAAGAACTTCAATTGAATTCATTGCATTTTTAATGTTTCAAAGTCGGATTATAGATTTTTCTACAACTGTTTTATTAATTAATTTTTACTTACTAAATATATTTTTATTATTATTCTATGAAAATTTTATGAAAATTACAGAATACAATTTACAAATATAGAACATGTACATTCAAACACTAAAATGATTTTCTCAAATTGTCATCATTAAAAATGTATTTGTTTGCGTTACTAAAATGATAAATGGAAATGTAAAAGTAATATTAAGTAAGTAATATTTACTTGGTTTTTAAGAGAAATTACGTGTAAGCTAGGAATAAGTTAACATTCTTTGAGTACTTTTGATTACTTACTTATATTTACAATTATTATTACAATTTTGTGTGGTTCATTACTAAGGACAAAGTTGGATGGGTGACCACCAGTATTTTCGACTTACTTACCTTGAAGGTGCTGGTTGAAATAATTATACATTGTTTTTATAATTTCTTAGGGTTTCTTAAAATTCCTTGGAATCTCATCATCCATATCCTGACTGGGTGACTAGGACCTCACCTCAGAAATACCTCTGAGATGGCCAATTTTCAAAATCAACAATGGAACTGTTGAAATTCCTTCTTTTTACAAAAAGAGCAGGTAAGACAAAACCTTTCTTACACTCTTTACTCGCAAGTAACTAGGTAGGTGTTTGATGGATTTTAAAAAAAGTACCGCAATAACGAAGAAATCTTGTTAGTTTGGAATGAATTCGACTTATAATTATCATACTTAATATCTTCATGTAGGGCCTGTGGGGAGCACACCGAACAAATGGAACACATCCTATGTAATTGTGATGTTCTTGCAAGGAAAAGAATGGGTCTCTTTGGACTGGGCTGTCCTAGTCCTGAAGATATAAGGCTGCTGTCTCCGGGTGTACTTAGTAAGTACATCTTGGAGGTATTCCAGGACAGCGGTCAGTAGGATTAGGGAAGTACAAAAGATCCCATTGGGTCGACGAGCTCCGGGAGTAATAATCCTGGCCCTACATCAAGATAAGATAATATCTTCTTAGTAATAAATTTTTAGATATATAATTCATTCGTCCAAGAAAAATTTTCTGAGTTCAATATGTAAGTGTCACTTCAGAATAAAAAAATCCCATCACTTTTATATTTTGTCTAATTTTTACTTCTAAGATAAATAAAAAAAATCACTTAGTCGCCATTAGCGTATAATTCACAAATGACAAAATAGGATCGGATTGTGGTCACACGTGGCAGTTACCACAGAATTACTGGTCGCATATTAGGTTAGATGTAACAACGTATAATTTGCAACTTGGCGGCTCCTCTGCCTTGCATTTTGATTCTAATTCAATTAGAAAGATCAGGGTTGATTTTGGAAATTTTATATTTTTTCCCCCACACCGAAACATAATCATTATTTTATACCATGCTGAGTTACGTATAAATAGTAATGAATAATTAGGTTTTATACATATATATACATACATATATATATGTGTATATATGTATTTTTATGCAGTTATTTGGCAGTAAAGTAAGGTAAGGTGAGATTAAGAATATTAGATATTTATTTCTCCTTATCATTAGTTTCGTAATTATACGAAAATCATCTTGGTAACGGTTATTTTTACAACCGTAAGTTAAGCAACTGACCATTAAACTGTGAAACGTTACCCAATCCAGCAAACCCATTGAAAACAAGCAACTATAATTTCAAAAAAAAAATTCACAGTATCTGTCGCAAATTGCAGTTTGATGACAACCCTGCAGTTTTTACGGTACAATGTCCAAATTCACTAATAGAATTTAATCTCATATGATTCCGCACAAATTATACATTTGAAGATAGCATTTTATTCATTAAGACTTCCTGTTTCGGTGGTTATACGGCTTGTTAGTAAATTAGAAATGTTTTGCGTTGGAGGCTTCACTATGCGCTGATCGAGGTAGGCGTTGCTCAGAGAAGGGAGATTTATGTATATGTAAAGCTCATCAAATGACTCGACACAACCTGATGGTAAGCATTAGGATTAGGTCATATGCGGAGATGGCTTGTGCAGCATGCGACAAATTTCCCTAACCAGCCTCGATCCCAGCCTAGCCTAGCTCCTTAATGGAACCTATGCAGTACTGTCTCCTTAGACGTGTGACGAGGAAAGGAAGAAATAATTTTTCGCACGCTATATATCTAAGGGTTGCAGAGAGGTGTCATAACTGATACTTGCCTGATAGCTTAATAGATATATTTACTGAAGTTATCTGAGGAGCTGACGTGGCTCCTCGCGGAAGTCTGAAGACAATTGTGTATTAAAGGTGTGTCTTGTTTGGCTATTGTTTTAGATAAAATATTAAACAATAGAATCAGTTACAATTCATTTGTCCCTTTAAATGTGAACCAGACTGTTATTATACATATCAGTTATGCTGGCAATCGCTAATATAAAAACAATGGCTAGGTGTGGATTTGATATCCACTCAATATTATTATACTATTTTTTGTCACATCAGCGACATTCCACTCCACTCCGCTGTCCTGTCAACCCTCCAAACTCAAATGGTCCGCTTGACCCAATCGATTAACTTTTTGCCACACGCGCGCTCTCAAATGAAATCATAAATTTACCATCGCGACCGGTGGCAAAAAATCACACCCATCGTTCTGTGCCTCGGGCGTGGCGCGGTCAATTTATGACTATATCGTATCGACTGGTCATTTTGACCGAGAAGCAGTTACACGGTTAACGCGTGTAATGGATTGTAAAATTAACGTGTTCACTGTTAAGTTTAAAAAGTAGGCTAGATTCAACAAAAGTATAGGAATGATTTAGTAATTCAAGCTTAACGTTAGAGAGGGGTATATAGAGTTGTTTTAAGATTCATACTATTCACCATATTCCAGACCGTAAGCGAATGTGTACAGTCAACCTACGGAGCTACGTTAACCTAAGAATACGTTAATCTAGCAGCGCGAAAGAGTGAAATACTTACTGCACGGCACCTGCGCACGCGTCGCGCAACACGGCACTGTTCAACCGTTATAGAACCCCGCATGCCCGGCTAAAGCTTATTAGGATCAGAACATATGCGGGAGAAGTTAGGGACCTAAGTTTATAGTAAAGTTCCTGTCATGTCATTTGCATGTTTTCCATATTTTATGATGGGCATATAAGTAATATGTCCATCATAAAATATGCAATATGTCCATCATAATATATACATCATATTCTTATAGTATTCCTATCTACGGTAATCATTTTGCATGAAGTAAATTTTTAAGCATATTCTGAAAAACATCTAGAAGAATAACGAAAATTTTTAACCTTTATTATTTGAATGAAAATTGTTGAATATTAAACGGACTTAACAGTTAAATTTTTCTACGAATAACTTTGAATCCCTCTCAAGAATCTGTAGATTTACCGTGCAACTTAATTACTCTAGATTTAATACCTATAATTATGTAAAAGCTAACCATTAACCACGATTTGATATTGGAATAAATCTTAAGGATCGCGGGTGGTTCCCGCCCTTACGCACTGCCATTTAAAATAATATATTTTGCGTGAGGAAAAAAATGCGTATTTTGATGTTTTGCAACCAATTAATGGACGGTTGCTTGAAAGCCTATAATTAAAATTGTATTTAGTTCAATACAACTAATCGTCCTTCGATGGTCTGGTTTCTATTGTGTTTTTGGTATTTCAAGTGCGTGGGATACCGCCATCATTTTTGGAATCGTTTCAATGTATTTATGATTTTGATACCCGTGTTTATATTAATATGTCTGTCCATCTATGCCAATGATATAGGAAAGGAATCCAGGAATTACTTAGAGCTATAAAGAATTTTCAAATCAACTTCTAAGGTTGGAACTATACATAACCTTCGTTTAAATTTAAAAATATATCTTTATATCTTTAAGATATTACAAATAAGTGCTTAAATACAGATAGACTTTAAAGTGTTTTAGTTAAATATATTATTTACATAGACGACGCGTCTAAATCATCTATCATGACTCTATTTCTGGACCTTTAGGAACCATCATCCAGTTATTAAGGCATTTTATAGATAAAATGGCAAAATAATGTATCTGTTTTTACAGAAATATTTATCTAATCTATGTGTAAAATCGTGGATGTGAAATGACCTTGGTGGCGAAGGAAATAATGCTTTGGTTATAGAGACCTTAGCCCAGCAGTAGGAAAGAATAGGTTGATATATATAAATAAATAAATAGAAATGTGTGTGGGAGACAGGGGATTCTACTTAAGGTAATTAGCTAATTGAACGTCACAATTATTATTTCCGTTATTATCATTTTTTTATTATTGTTTCCGATTGTAAGGATTAATGTATGCTACATTCAATACTTAACAATACCATAGCAAATGGATTAATAACATTCTTAAGTGACGTCAAACTGAGTCCTTAATTTTCATCTGTTCTGTAAAACAGAAATATTTTTTAACAAAAAGCGTACCTTAGGGTGACAACTATTGAAAAAACTTATCAGTGTCAAATTAAACACTTAAAAGAGTGACCATAGGTTCATTATTTCCATTCACGAAGGCAATAAAATTGGATTTATTGTGTCCACGCGTCGATAAACGCTCGACAAAATGGTCAACGCTTCTGCTTTGTGTCGCTAAAGATCGTGACAACCCTTATTGCTATAATAACAAGCGATCTCAACCTCTATCGGCCACAAAATGGAATCTATTTTCACTTAAGTTCACTCTCAAATGCAAAGCTCAGATAGGGCTATCGAAATAGAACCTTAAAATTGGAGACGTATAATTGTATTTCCAACAGAAAGGGAGAATTTAAAGTCTTTAAGAAACTGGTAATCCTTATCTAGAAGGAATTAACACATTAGAATGTAAAGTTATTGTTGTCATGTTGGCGACAGGCCGATACTTTGTGGAGCCGATGGATTTCTTTTGAAAAGCTAGATAGCATCTTAATAGCTTTAAAATTGAGCTTTAAGCTTATTCAGCTGTAAATTTCATGTAAAGTGCAAGATATAAGATAATTATTTTAAGTTAAATGACTAAGATAATTAGCACGGGCATAATTGAATCATGTACGCAATCTATTTGCTGTTACATTTAAAATTCATTTCATTTCATTTTTCATTTCATCTAATACCGGAAGTGCTGTAATAAACTTCATTTTGCACAGTGGCAAATACATCAGAAAATTTTGAATTTCGGAAGGGCTCCTCTATTCTTTTCTAGTAACACTGAAAACCAGCGCCGTGACATTCTATCGTCACCTCAGCATAATGCTGAGTGGTAACCATTTGGATTTATTGTAGATTTTAATTTTGAAATGTAAAGATTGTAAAGCAATGAACTTATAAGTAATATATATATACATATATTTTAATATTATTACCGTATATATACGTCATAAATATAATTCTTTTCGTGTGTGATTGGTATAGGTACTACCAATTTAATCCTATATTAATTTGGTTTAGATCTTATTAAGATCTTGTAAGATACAGAACGGAACTCGTCAATAAATGAAATTATAGTGATATTAAAAAAAACAAACTCTCCGTCTGTTCATCGCTGGTAGGTATATTCTGCAGACTACCTAGACATAAACACTATGACGATTTGGATTTTCTAATGTTTTACGAAAAATTTAATCACAAACAAAAAAGTATTTAATCTCAATTTTTTGCTTTTATAGTGTTTTAAAGACGGCTTTGATTCTATAAAAGTATATTTAGGTCAAAAACATAAATTAATAGCGAAAACGTATTACACTGATTCATTGCCTGCAGCCAAAAAGCCATAAGCGTTTAGCGACATTAAAAAAGCGGAACCGTTAGTGTTTTTTGCTAAATTTTTATGGGTTATTAAAACAAATTAGTGTCGGGAGCCGGACGAAAAAAGACGAGAAATTTATTTGCTTCCTATACTATAAAATATGTCGCTATCACAGTATCTAAATGGTTATAGTGAGTTAGTGTCTCATTGTACTGATAGAAGTAGAGATACTTCACTGGAGAAGATTTACAAGGTAAACAAAAAACATTTTTTAAACGAAATCAATATTATGTTAGCTACTTATAAAGACTATATAATATAATATAATAAATCTTTATTGTATATCAACCAATTCGTAAAGAAATACAACAGGGAATATTTGAGAAATAAAATGGTTTTTAATTAAATTGGTTTTTAATTAATTAAAATGGTTTTTACAGAATTTCTTTATTAGAAGATTCTACAAAAGCAATTTGAATAATCAAGTAATTATAATTTTATGATATGATAAAATTACAGTAATTAATATTAAATATATCGAAAATTTAACTTAAATAAAATATTCTTTATATTTACAACTATACCGTTTAAAATTGTATGAAATGGATACGATGTTTACATCTACGAAACAAACAAGGTCCGAGGCCACACAAGTGAGTGCATAAAGCGTGAGGGCGGAGCTCCAGGGCTCTGCCCCTCCAGGCGCCAGTTAAAGTGATATACAGTGCGACATGACAATAAGAAATTTTTTCAACAAGGCTTTTTGTGACTTGCAAAGTGAAAAGATGATAAAAGTGTCTTACTTTGTTGAATATTGTGTAAATAAATTATGCCACAGGTTATTTATTTATATTATACTTGCAAAATAAACTTTATGCTAGGTGTACAAGGTTAACTATTCAATTAACTTTTTATAAAGCTTTGTTACTTTCACATATATGGGATCTATACGATTATAGCGTAATAAATACAGAGAATCAAATTAGTAACAAATTAAGGTAAATGATAGTTTTTGTAAAAGTAACTTACAATTATAAAAAATATATAAGAAAAATATTAACTTGCTGTATTAACCAAATTTATATCAATAGCATATAGAATAAAGAAAATAACTAAGTATTAAAATATCATTTATATCAACGTCGAAAGATTTTATTACTATTTTTACGGGGTAGCTTTTAGTTTTCATCTCACTTGATGGTAAGCGAAGATAAGGCTGAAGAATGAAGCTAGCTACACCCGGACACCTCGACCACAAAGGAACTGACTATCTTACCTCTAACTGTTCTATTAACATAACAGACATATATACAGCCCTGCCACCAACCAAACCGAGCAGAAATTTCTGCCCACCACTGGGAATGGAACCCCGGACCTCCAGATCTGAAGTCGGTGGTCTCACCTAGTAGGTCTACTATACAGAGGTAGTTAAGTTATTTCGTGCAGCAAAATTATATCTGGTATCATTCAAACTATTTTAAAATATTCTTCCATCTTAACTTTAGTGCGAGTAGATAGACTGATAAAAATTGGATTTTAGCTTTTTTAGTGAAATCAGTATGTTGGGTCTAGCACATTATATAATGCAGAAGCTTTTATATGTTGTATGACATTATTGTTATATTCAGTACTCTTATACTTATATATTGTTCTATATTTTTACATTGTTACAGTTGATTTTATATAAAATAGTTTGATTGTAGAGATTACAAAAACATTGATAAACGAGAAACTCAAATTTATAGTTTTAATAAAAAAAACTCTATCTAATGTGTATCCTTGTAGCACGACATTATAACTTTCACTACCCCAACATATGGCGCGTGCGCCGGTCGATCAAGGGCTGTTTATTTTTTAACGTTTTTCCACGGACATAGTTAGTTAAACTTCTTTTATTTTAAAATTTATAAGAGTAGTTCAATGACAATCTTTTTTTAATTGAATGGTGCTGTGATAGATATTAAAGATAATGGTGTTGCCAACTGTCAAAGAAGCGCTGCAATCGTTCGTCACAAAATGATTAAGAACACGAAAGAGTTTATTTCGCTGTAAAACAACCCAAATGCTAAGTAATCGGTTCTTATAATTTTGAATTTACAAATTTACTAAAGCATTGAGAATCAAAAGGATACGAAAACATCTGTTAGAAGCCGATTAAGTCGTTTAGGTTATATCGAGCTCACATTGATGAGATTGATAATCAAAATATTAGTATTAAATGATAAATTAATGGAAAATGTAATGTTGATTTGATTAAATAAACAACTGTATCACCAGGTTGGACTGCGAGCGTATTCAAAAATGTTCATCGTAAGTTTGCAACAAATGAGGTAAAACAATACACAGGTATAATAAACATTGTACAAATATACTATGAAGTAAACGACATTGGAGAAAAAAATTCAATTATTGAATTAAAGTTTAATTACTAACTTTTCAACTAACTTGCTTTTTACGACGACGCACACGTTTTTTAAATTTTGTTTGAACTGATGTACTTACTATGATGAATAATATTTTAAATTTAAGTTGAATTTCTGGATATCACAAATAATTGCTCTTTTTGTTTCAACCAACCACCATTTAGGAACAAAAGCAAGCCCAGCTTTTATAAAAAAATATACAGACTAAATACTAAATAGATGGATAACAATAAGCCACAAAAAATCACTATAATCATTAATTATCCCCAGAAGCAGAATAGGTACCCCAATAATAAATACACCCAATTTAAATCCCAAAAAGGAGGGTTTTTTTCTTCTTGTCTTACCGACTGTTCTGTCGACTTCACCAATATTACTGTTACTGTTTCAAAAGTATTTCTGTCAATGTATTCATTACTCACAGCCATTGGGGAGGAAAAGTATTCGAATAGCGGCTGAATCGACAAACGCAGTGTTCGTAGGCACTTGTGGGGTGCCAAGGTGGTGGACCAAGAATCGGGAAACGGTCGCGGGAAACTGCTGAATACAGGCAGCGCAGGACCGATCGGTTTGGCAATATTTAACGACGGCCTTGACCAGTTGTGGGTGCCTCCCGGCTGATACGATGAGGATGATAATATTTCAGAATGTCATTAAATTTAAGGCATAAATTATATCCTTGTGTGACGTTCCTGAAGTGCTGTATGCCGTTAATACCATATCAAGTAGGCGTACAGTTTGCGCTAACGAAATCAGTTTTGGCAGCATGTTTGGTTTGGAACTATGCTTATAGGCGGTGATATTATATGAAAACATAAATAAAAATTTGTAGTTTGAAATCATTTCAACATTTAAGCGTTATTTTCATATCGATTATATCCGTGTAAGGGAAACAGGACCAACATTACCTTTTTTATGGAAAGTTAACATAAATAAATAGGTGCTACGAATACCTGTCTTGTTGCACATGATTTATCAGTGTCAGAAACTTTAAATTAAAATATTAATTTAACATGAAAATGAAATATTAATTTGTTGAAATTATTATGAAATTTTTTAATTGTATTGTTTTATATTGTTTATAAAACACACAAGTAGGGATTTTTCCATCCCAAATAGGATGCCCTTAAAGGAAGAATGTTTTTATTCATTTTGAATTTAAATGGGACATATTTAAAAGATCTATTCCTACATTATCCTTTTTTTTTAATAATTTTGATAAAAGAAAACTAATTTTATTTGCTTATAAGAATTCAGTAAAAAGAAAATTATTTCGCAAAAGTAGGCATAAAATAAAATCAGTTTAAAATGAACTATTCGAGCGGTGGATTTTTTAGTCTTTAACAATGAAAACAAGAGACTATTACACGTAAAGAAGCTTACAATTCACTTACAAAAGTAAAAATTAATTTACATGATTTTACACAAATATCACCCAACGGAAGCAAGACATCTTTCGAGATGAAAGGAGACAGGAAATAAATTTTATCGGCCATCCCCATCGGCCCAACCCTAGCTCAGCTCAAGCTCATAATCCATATGTTGTTTTCTCGAAAAAACAAACCGATTATCATTTCAATATCCTGTTCGAAAAGTTTCGAATTATGTTCAAATTCGCGCCGAACACTGCTTCCCTTCCTGCGCACGTGTCCGCGCACACGCGGACAATACACACTTTTTGCGATTCCACATTCAAATGATGGCACAGCACTACCGACTAATGAATTGTAAGACTGTCTCTTTCTAATTTACCACATAATTTTGTTTCAGAAAGGGATGGGCGCCGCAACAGTTGGCAACGAATGGCGTCTGCTGCCACCATATGTTGCTTGAGGTTTTGAAAATTACTGATCGGTAACAAAATGGCGATTTTCGTTATAGTTTTGTCTATTCATTACGGTGAATGCTTGTCAAAGATGTCGTGCTATTCGCAGTGACATATAAATGACAAGGACTTTTGAGATAATCCCGTTTACAAGACACAAACACCTTCAAGATACTCAAATGAGATCTTTACTCATTACAATGCTATCTGTACAAATATCCAAATAATAAGCGGGTTGAATAATCAATCCTCATATAGAAGTCAGCTTGCTAAAATATTATTGCCACCATTTTTTTATTAATTTACCAAAAATAACAAAAGTAACAGAACTGGTAGGTAGTAGGCGTATTTATAGATATAATATAGGAACCGGCCTTAAAAGTTATGTAAACAGGTGTTAGATTTATTTATTTATGCACATATGCGTTACTGTATTTACAAAACTTATTTAAAACTAATTATATTAAATTATTATTGATTTGAATTAAATTATATAATTATTTAATATTTTTTGCATGCTTGCATTTATTTATGCATTTGTAAGCATCTTAAATATATTAAGCAAACTCTACTCGTTATCCAGTGAAGTTCTTTGGGCAACTTTCCAGTTTTACCAGGGAGTTAACAAAGCGAAAACCTTGGAGGGTTCTTCAAGGAGAGCTGCCATCTGCAGAATCTATAATGATAGGCTTATACGAAAGAATTCGCGTGCGAAATACTAAATATTTATACATTTCAATATTGAAACAGACACATCTTAAAATCCTACTTGTTTAATTTTGAGAGACTTAAAATTTGTCTAAGATTTCCTGACCTGGCTCATTAAAGTGTAACCACAAAACAAATTGTTATTTTAAGCCCGGTCGTTCAATATACAGATAAAAATTATCTAGCCAATACTTTTGACGTTTTGCCACATTTAAGATTGTAACTGTCAACTTGCCAAAGTCATTCTTTTCTTAAATCTTATCTGAGTATCTGAAAAACTAGCCCTTAGTTTTTTTCTATTTATTTATAAGGACTTTTATCTACAAAGACATGTCAGTCCTATCGGACTCACCTAACAGATATTCACAACACAGTTCTTAGTTCATTATAGCGTTAAATTAAGTGTCGAAAATTCGCAGCATTACATCGTACAGTGAAGTCTGTCGTCTAGCTTCCTTATTAATGAAAACGATTTTAATTCAAAATAAAATTTTATTAAAGAATAAAGAAAATATGCAAATTAAAATATTCTAAGCATTTAAGCATTTTATAACCTGGAATTTAACGGCGAGCAAATTACAATGCTGATATGCAATGATATACGATGATAACCTGAAAATGAAATTGAGAAGCATTCGTCCTCTTCGACCACTGAGGAAAAGACTACCTTACTAGCAGCTGCCAGAACTATTAAAATTATTGTTTTGCGTGGAATCAACTGAAATAAGTTGTGTCTTTTTGATCAAGTGTTTTGTTTCTTTCACTCATATAAAATGTGAAAAAGTTGACGCATGTTTTGTTAATATTAAAAATAGATAAAAAAGAACATTTACATTGTTGATAAAATTTTGTTTGTGATTATTTCACTCCCACTGCGCAGACGCATCTAGATTTGTATTTTCAATTCCAAGGATTAATGGACTTTTCTTATTAATATTATGTGATAAAAATTATGAAAAGAATTTGAAATAGCCTATCCAATGACATGCATTCCACAAAACTGTTCATCCTTTTTAGTAAGGAAATAAAACCAATTTCCAATTTCATAATAATGATCTATAATTACTTCACCCCTGATCGATTTTTCTATCGATCTTGATCGCACACTCGTGTCAAAAGCAGTTACGGTAAAAAATAAATGACTGCACTAACCTAACGGAAGGATTTATAATTGATGATTTCTGTTTGTTTTTTTGACGTTAATCGGTGATTATATACGAAGGATTGCATTCGAGAAATTATTGAATACAAGTATAAAAGTTTTGTTTTTTAAGATACAATTTTATCATTCTATCTTTGTAAGCTTTCGCGTAATTCACAAAGTTGCAACCCAAGTATTTTGTAGAGCGAGTTGCGTATCATTAGATTCACATTATTCGCCAGAATGTCATTGCATCAGCATAATATAATTCAGATAAATCCGATATTACACATTTTAATTGTCATCAAATGTATTATTTTTAAAGTTGGTCAGGTTTTATGGTTTTTAAATGAATTAAAATCAATTGTCAAATATTTTTTTCCTTTCCAGAAAACAACGAAACTTTCTTTTATGTGAAATATTTGAGTAAAAGAGATCATTAAAGAAAATAACTATTAAAGACCAGTTTATAAAGTTATTTCCTGAATAAATTTATATCTACAAAGAATAATTTAGATCGCATTAAGCGTTATCCAGGAAAAAAGCCTTAATTTGCCCGTTTATCCTATTACTTAGATGCAAAAAAGTCATCAGGATCAAAAGGTCCCGTGAGAGTTAAACATAGTTAATTTTCATAAATCGAAGCGAGAAGTAAGTATAGTTGACTGAACGGTCATTTAACCCTTCGTCACCTGGTGAGTCTTTTACCAAAACTATGTTGAGACTTGGTTTGCGTTTACTACTTAATGGTGGAAAAATGGGTGAACATAGTCTTTTCTGAGCTTTCTTTGGTTGGGCTGTGTAAACGGTTCTATGACTTTTGAATTAATAAAAGATTTTCATCTGAATATAAAAACAGTAACAGGTTTTATTTGGGTATAAGAAGAATTTTTTTAAATTCACCTTCTAATAGCAGTTAGTTATTCAAACGTATAGCTAGCCAGTTTTTTACCCAAAACATAATAAGTAATCAAAACACAAACCATAACTTAAGCGTCTACCTCATCACTGATGACTGGACAACAGCTCGATAAAGTCATTTGATCAAAAAGACCGTTGTTTGTTTAGCATTAAATATTATAATAGGGGTCTAAACGATCCCTGTTCGTAAATAAAGGGTTGACTCTGAATTTATTGGTTCAACATATGGACGTTTATTTTTTGTTTGTACAAATATTTGGCTACAATCTTGATTATTTGAGCCAACAATCTGGTTTGGGTATGACTTGCTGCAATTATGATTTTTCCTTATTATAACATTTTAAAATGATTGTACAAGTTTACTTTTTTGTTATCTCTCATAGAGTTAAGAACCTGTTACTCCATATATACGTGTTGAAAAAAACAGAACATTATCAACGCAATGTCACAGACCCATCTCAAAATGAGCTAAGTCAGAAAATCGCAAAATCAATCATTGCCGGCACGGTAGCGACTCCCGCAGTGTGGCCAGCAATACTACTGCGTCCATAGAAAAAACTGATCGATTTGCGAAAAAAATGCCTCCTCACTTTCGTTGAGGCTTCGATACGTCGCGATTTTGCACGCCCACTCAGCGGGCGGAATATATCAGTAGTAGTGGACAGGTTCGACAAGCGAGAAAAAAATGAGAATGGTATTTTATTTGTAACGTAAATTCTGATTGGAAATGTTGTCTTAAGAAGGCATAAATGAAGAAAAAAATAATTTCACTTTCAATATCTGATAGCCGATTGTGAGCCGAAAGTAATAAGTTATTTGATAGGTCTATCTGGTCGCATATTCAATACCCTTGTTTATTATTACGAAAGAAAGAGATGCTAGATATGTATGTATTTATATAGATACTTGTATAACATTATTAAACGACGAAAGATTTTACATTTTGAAATTATTTATAATGTTTCTAAAAAATATCTCTCGATTTTTTTGGGCAATTTTATCTGTTATAGTAATAAAAAATAAATAAAAAACAATCGATATAAATTTCAAAAGCTTATCCATCATATACAGAATGATAAATTGCAGCAATACTAGAAAACGCTTTCAGGAATTCATAAGTTTGTGCAAAATGTTAAACTTTCATCATGTATATGCCCGCCGGCGTTCGCTCGTATTTTGTGACTCAAATATGGGCTGTTTAAACATGTAAAGAAAACAGAACGCGCCATTGATGAATCTTCTTTAGTGTCTTTCACACTAATGACTGGAATCAACTGAGCGGCATTGCCTCCAAATTATTTATCACAAAAATCGTCTCACATTGCTAACAAGCGTTCTTCCCGTGAAACTTTCGCGTATCCTAATTAAGTCATCATCTGAATATGTCACAATCAACACGTTACTGTCATCTTAAGATGACATCTCGTTTGCGGTACTGTGTCGAATACTTCCTCGTTCTGAAATACTAAGAATCGCTTGTATTTAATTTGATAATAATTATCAACGATGGGAATTTCCGCTTTAGTATGAATATAATAAAGATTTAATGTAGAAGGTATGCAGTTGAAGCTCATTATATTAATAATTTAATCATTTAAATAAAGTTGGATAATGTATTTTCTCCTTTATTAGACGAGAGATTGCTTATTGAAGGCAATGTAATCGCTTACTTTTCGACGATCAGTACCCCGAGTAATCAGATCAGAACTCTAGCTACTGGTTTCTTTGATTACGGACCGTGGCAGATTTTTGTCTGTTAAAAACGATTTTTCAGATCATGTTTATATATTATTAAATTTTTTGTTTCTCCTTAGTCAAGTGTCGAAAGCTCTTCATTGTATTTACTTCATACTAGATAACAGATGTAAGTGTAGAAAGAATATTATTATCCCCACAAAATAGAAATCCCTTTAAATATAAGGCGAAATCTTTATTTTGAAGCCTAAAGATATAATTTTTGATTTTAATTGGACCTTGGAGGCCTTTTTTGTGTCGATGTTGGTCTAGCTGCATAAAGGCCTATCGTATTTAAGCTATTCAATTGTTCTTCGATATGAAAAAAGTAGCTAGTATTGTTGTTTAAAAAAATTGTTACGTAACATAACGATTTAGCTTTGGACAAATTGCTTGTTAATCATTTTCCGCATGTAAAATTAAATTAAATTAATAGGATATCACAAGAAAAATGAGCCTTTAATTAAATTATAGATATCTTACAGAGCGGTGTCATAATAACATAGCAGCACTTCATTTCCGTGCCTATATATTGACAAACAAATTCATTTTAAATGAGTCAATTAAAAAGGTTCCAAATGTATTGCCTAAAAAATTTTTCACACTGGCAACCGCCAATAATGTGACGACGGGACGTCTACGTTCGGAATTTGAATCGAAATTGAACAATGGCCTCATGCAGTTCGCGCCTTTTTGAAATGACATCTAAAGAAGGTATAAAAAACGTTACTTTTGTACTTACGCAAGTTTTGAAACGGGCTTCCGAATAAACAGATTAATTATGGTTATAGGGTTTTTTGTTGGAGTAATTTAATTTAATTGGCGGTCAAGTGTGAAGGTTTGGGTCAACGCGGGTCCCTAGTCATAGTTACAAAATTAACTCCTAATAATTTTTACTTAGTTTGATCGCCTATTCTGAAAATATGTATTTACAAACATTTTATACGTTAAAGTAAACACGATAGTTTGGTTATGGCAATATAATATTATTAATAATATTTCGTATCATAAGGTAGACAGAAAATGCTATTTTTTTGACTGAGAACCATCTATTGAGATGATGAACCATCTACTGAGAACCATCTATTGAGAATGACATATTAACAAGTGAAAAAAACGAAATAAACAATAAAGATTCTTTCGTACCAAAAAGCACAAAAACGACAGTTAAAAACTCTTTCTTATAACTGATTTTCCTCCTTAATCCAACCTGACATCTAAATGTCACAAAAATAATAATAAAAAGCAATTAAATTAAACTAAAAATTATTGTTAAAAAATCCACATGTAATCATTCCACTAACTTCCTAACAATGCTAACTTGAGGGTATTTGTTAAATATTGATTTCCAGCCTTGCCAAGTGTTGAGATGACAATGGCTTCGGAAGGTGAAGAGGGTGACAACTCCCCTGGTGTGGTGAATGAGAACGTTATGTTAGACGCTTTGAATCGTAGTATTTCTTCGGAGACTTTCACTAAAGAGCTGTCCGAGGACCAGGTAAGAAGGTTGGACTATGGCCAAAATACTTTCTTAAACGCAGACCATGAGACCTGGTTCTTTTAATTGTAGACTTCGTATCCAAAACTAAACTTGTCATCTAGCCTGCCAGCAGGTTGTCCTGAATGAAAAGTAGTTTTGTGAGTAGTTAATAACTTCTCAATCTTGCCCAAAATTGCTGGTCAAAAGCATCAGAGTTGTTTTTAAGAAAAATTTAATTTATTCTTGAAGGTCATTGCATTCTTAAGGACCTCTACAAATTTAACGTTTACCTCTGAAATTTTGTCTTGACTTCCAGAACGTCACTTCTTCATCTTCATACACTTTAGTCAGTCACAGCCAGTTCAGCTGTGATGTGGACCGATGGATCAGGGGCTCTTCGATGGAGAGCACCGGTGTACAGAACAGCAGGTAAAATGATTTTGTATTCATGTTAAAATACCATATAACATAAATAATTAATTGAGTTTCAATATTAAAACTTCCGCCAATTTCTGATTTGATAATTTGAAACTAAGCTACTACGTCTCAAACTATACTTTAAGTGAAATTTTATATGAAATATATTCATTGAGTTCAGATTGATACGTGCTTAGTTACTAATTCTCAAATCAGAAACGGGCCGGTAGTGTTTTATAATTTTCAATTTCATATTATAATAAATAAGGTACTAATTCCATTAATTATAAAACTCCAAAAAGTTATGTAATGTTTTCCCCCAACGGAGTATTTTAAATCTAGTACCATGTCAATATATGTACTTCTAACTCCAGGATCCAACTGGTTCAGCGCTCAACCCTGGCGACTACGGCGTCTATTGGCATGTCAGGCATGTGGTACTTCCTTGCTATGGTCCTGCCACTCTTCAGTGTCAACACTGACCATCAATGGAGGTGCAGCCCCAGGTTTGTAATTGACAATCTTCCTACAAAAATTAGTGAGGTGCTAATTTAAAACCAACTTAAAAGCAAAAGTGTTTGTGACGTGAGGCCTCTAAGTAGTTTGGAATTACTATTGAAATTTACTATGAAAACTGATTGAATCTTGCCTTGAAACATAGAAATGTAAGAATAAGAAGTTATTTACCTATTTTGAAATGCCGGTTGCGGTTGAGTGGGGCTAATTTAGTTTTTGATTTAGGTATGTGCTAAATTTGTTAAAACGCCACTAAGTTAAGTTTTTATATATAAAGCATTGTCTCTTTGAGACTACGATTTGTAAAGAAAGTTATATCTAATAACGACTTGGCTCTATATAGTGACCACGACTCTTTGATGTGTGCGACAAAAAAAATTCTACGGCTAATCCCACATACAATTAAAATAAATTTTTAAAGCTTGATTAAGATTGCTCAACCAAGTAATTTCGGAAACTAGTCATGTTTTTAGACTTTACAATTTTGTTATTAAGCGTGGCGCCATCTATTGAAATCAAACTTAACTAAGCACTGGAGTCATATTTATTTTTAATTTAAATTTATTTTTTATAAATTACATTACATGAGATGAGTTTTACTAAGGTTTAAGTGTAAATTTTGTTCAAAACAATGTTGTGTTTTACGACATCTAGTGTAATTTATAAGTACTAGCACATTTAGCTTTTTATTGCACATTTAACTGTTTCAGTTATGAGTGTATTTTGTAGATGGCGCTTTTTGCTACTTTAAGGAAAAGCAATGTTGATTGACGTAAAACAAAATTCAACATTTCAAATAAGTGTATGTACCTATACCAAGATGTTTATACAAAATTCTTACTGAGCAATGTTTATTTAACAGTCTCTTTTAGTTGTAGTTTTGAATAAATCAGTACACTATTCCTATCATTTTTATTTGCTGTTTTTCTAATTTATTACTATGTTGTTGGTCGTTTGACATTAATTTTATTATACCGATAGTCGCCATCTTGCACTAAGGCATTATGTATCTGTGAACTCTTATTTTTGAATGAATGTATCATTGTTATTTTAACAAATAACAAAAAATATTAAATACATTGAAATTGTTTTTAAGAATAAATTATTATTTGCAAAATATTTACACCAAAACATATGTTCTATATACTGCTTTATGTTTTACAAGCATTGGTACGTCTTTCTAGTAGTTTCCTCATCCCTTGAGTTATTGAGGGGTTTAAAACGACAAATAATGTTTCAATTAACTTTCTACAGCACAATCCTAAACACTGCTGGCCTCCTCTACACCCACATTTCGATCCTCTGCAAAAACATCAGGAACCGCATCAGAAGTTTTGCCATGGACCAGGTGGCCAGGGAATTGATCGCAACAGCAATGGACGTGATGCTCACCATCTACGCTGTGGGGTTCCTTATCCTCTCAATGTATCAAGCATCTATTATTGGTTAGGATTTTTTAAAGAAGAGTTGGCAAATGTAGTTTTTTTTAAAGAATCTAGTACTATTTTTTGAATATTTTCATTTAGTTTAAACATTACTTACCATTACATTAACTTATAAAGTTCACTTTATAACTTAAAGATTAATAAAGAAAATTCCGAATCTATCCTTAGAATGTAAGCCGTATAATTTTAATTCCGATTCGAGAACTTTCATAAAGTAATATAAAATCTGTTTCAATGACATTTGGAAATTTGTATCTATTTTTGATATTCAAACATCAAATTGTCACGCAAAAAGTATTTAATAAATTATATGAATTATTATCTTATATCAATATATATATATACTTATCTACTTATTTATTTAGGAACTCTATTGTTCTTCCACTTAAAGATTATATTAACGTAGTCTTTATTTATTACCATTAATTACCAAAAATTGATCGTTGTAAACAATGTGATATGTGGACTGTATGATAATAAAGTGAATCCTGACCAAGGTGAACTGGTCACCAATTTTACCACCAACCTCACAAAGGTTTGGTCGGCACATGGGCCCGGTTGGTTTGATCAGCGATAGTTTTTATTTCTTTGTGTTTCAGGATTTCACAATAAGAATTAGTGCACGTCACAGAATATCTACACTCCATCGGTCTCCCAGAACGTCCAGGGACAGATATTGCTAGGCGAAACAGTAAAACGTATACACAAAACGCGCGCGGCGAACGATGAGAAGGCTAGGAATATTCATTTATATGTGTAATAAAGCATTGAAATGGAAACAATGACGTAGAAATACTGATTTTAAAAGTTCAGATAAAACTGCATCTGAAGATAGACCTTTATGACCAAATGAATATTAATAGATATAATAACAATGTGTGTACACGTTAATATTTGCAAAAATGTATAATTAATTATAATCTGTATTTAAAATTATCATAAAGTGTATTATAATATGACAATCCATACTTCATAAAAACTGTTATTAATTTATCCACTTTTGAAGTCTATAACATTTGCCAATTCTGTTGTAATGTGAAAAACGTCTTTTAAAAGTGGCAGTAAGTTTAAATATAAGTTTTTTAATTTAGTGTCTCGGTATCTATACTTACCTATTAGTCTGTAAAAAGATAAAATTAAATATATTTCTTATGTATGTACATAGACGTTTTGTTTGCAGTACATAATTTAAAACGAATTAAATTATATAAATCATTTGTTACATTTACATTTTTGTAGCCTTAATTGTGACGTTTATTTTCATAAAGTCAATAAAAGGTATAAGGAGGCTTATTAAATTATTCATTTTTCGTTTTTTTTGATAATCACGAATCTTAGTTACTGTGTATTATGAACTAGTTATGTCCAATCAGTTTGATGACTAGTTATTTTTTTGCAACATTATAAACTCTATGCCGTAATTAATACAGTTCAGCTTAGGGCGTAAACTGAATGGCAAGAAATAAAGAGTTCTTAATACACCTCACGAAGTCATTCCGCGCCCAGACATATGTCTTCACTGGACTAACCAAAGAAAGTTTACCTATTTTCTTTAGATTTTTTGTAACACATTATATAAAATCGAATGGTGATACTCTTGTAGATAAGAAAATAAGTCTTTTATTGGAAAAATGTTTAAATTGCTAAAGAATCTTTAATTTTTTTTATAATAATTCGTTCTTGCTTAACCTTGGTTATAATGGTGTACACCTCCTTCGACGCGTCCAAATAAATCCCGCCATTTTCGTAATGTAATGAATTTTGCTGACCTGCGGGTCTATTATTGGCAACTCGGTCATAAGAAATGGGTTCTTATCTCGTTGTTTGTGTAGTATAGGGACCACAATACGACATAAATGTGAAACTTTCGCTCTCAAAGTTCATAGAAATGTTTCGAAATTATCTAATAATTATATTTATTGTTTTTTTATTTTTATTATTTTGGAATTTACATTAGACTTAATACAAATGTTATAATGTCATTCTGCTGTCAAGTCGCATTAATTAAAACTGAGGTAAAGTATTTTTTCAAGTTGTTTCGGGAGCTGGATGGAAAGTATAACGATTGAACTTTGACCTCAGTAACTCAAAATTGTGAAAAAAGTTTTTAATAAAATAAAGTTTTCAACCTTTTTAAATAATTCAATGTAAGAAGTCATCCAATTGAACCAATGATAATTTAATTTTCATTCTCACTATTAGTAATTTTAGAACCCAACTCTGTTTGATTAACAAAGATAAATATTGAAATGTTATATTTCAGTATGCCACTGTTAATAATGTAATTCATTTTAAGTGGAAAATTGGTGATCTAATTTATTTAAACACCACATATTTCTCGAATGTTTCGCAACAACACATGTCGATCAAAACAAACATTAACGTAAACGTTATATTCGCAAATGTGAAATCATGGTGCAGTCATTTCGTTACTCTTACAACGGATGATGTTACAGGAATATCGACTAGTACACGTGTGGCTTTGGAAACAATGTCGCTTGTATGAATGTGCAATTGAACATACCAAGCAAACATTTCCTCGGGGATAAACCTAATCCGCGTATCTAGCATTTTATAATACCACGTTACTGATAATGTAGACAATTGCTTGAATAAGCATTAAATCCTTTTTTTAAATAAGTTTATCAAATTATAACCGTCCTCAGTGAGACTAGAATAGTCTGAGATTTGTGATTTTCGTATTAGATGACCCACACTCAAATAGCCACCCTCTCGACGTTAATTGTTTTTAAATGTATACAATAAATAATATGATTATGTACCTACAAGTGGAAATTTTCGCCTATTCTCTCGTCTGAAAACATTGTCCATCCGTACCTAATGCTTATATTATTAAGTTGATTCAAGTAAATCTATAAATATCAATGATGCCATCATAATAAGCGATAAATGAAAGAAGTATTCAAGTACACCTCAGTGAGTAAGTAATTTCCTTTGAAAACTTACGAGTCATTACATTTCCACATAAATCTATTAATATGATAAAAAAATTATCACTTAGTAAGCTTAATACTGATGATACTCATGATGCTACGTAGTCTCTTAAAATTACGGTATAGTAAGAATTTAAGTCATTTTAAAGCGAAAATTCACTTTACTAAGCCCTAGGGTTGTAGTAGAATATCAGAGCTTTGTTGACATCCCGATGTGAACAAAATTAATCACTGAGTTGCGACCCTTTTGCACTTCTGCAGCGCACACAAAGGTCTTTAATACCTTTATTATAAAATGTTTGTCTTTTAACCTATGTACTGTCTGGATGAATTGTGTGTGATGTAGAGATGGAAATAAATGTTTTATCTATCTATCTATCTTATTCAAATAGTTTCTCCGTTTAGTTCGTTATATTGGAACAAGGGTGTTCGGCGCTATTTCGTCAGTTGCCACCCCCTTTACAGTGAATAGGGATGATGACAGGATTCACAGATTGTAATAATTATTTATTATACCAACAAAATACAAATAAAAAAAGACTATAAAATAAAAATTATTTTGATGCATTATGTGTAGTTTTATAGACATTGAAAGATCGGTAGCAATTCAATTTTAAATGAATAAAATGAGTTAAATGTCATTGATTATTCCATCATTTTTACAAAAAATTCTTCTACGATATATTAGTAAGATATTGTTCTGAAATACTGAGCCCTGCCTAAATAACATCTCGCATTTCCAGATTTCATAGAATACAATAGAATGTATCTTTATTGTACATCAGCCAATTCAAGAAGAGGAAAACCAAAAAACTTTAAACTAATTTTGTACAACCATATCGCTAAAAGCGATCTCTTCCAGGTAACCTTAGGATGGACAGGATTAAAGATAAAGTACTTGAGGGAAGTTGGCGACGTATAACGAATAAATACATGATAAAAGTTATTACATATAAATATACTTCAGAAGCAATATATTTTCTTATATTTTCTCTATTTTATATCTTTTATTCAGAATGTAACCACTGTTATGTTTAATATTCTGTTATATATACTCTCTGTTGTATAAGCTGAGATAAATAGCAATTCCCGATACGAACAATATTCAAAAACTATATCAGATGGAATGTGTAAATATTAGTAATTACAAAAAGCATTATTGAGAATTTGGAAATTCACAAAGTACACATAATGCAGCTCGTGCTCTCACGCACGGGGGTTATTCCTAAATAACTACTCAATAGTCTTAAGACGTTAGATCAAACAATATAATGTACCAAGAGGAACATTATATAAACTATTCCAACATAAAATATTTTGATGCAAAAACAAAAACAAAAATAACTTTTCTAAACAAGAAATTCAAATAAAACGAAGTTTTTTTACGGAACTATAATAATCAAGTTTTGCATCTAAATATTTCATGTTGGAATGGTTTTGACAAAGTTTAATGATTCAGACATTCGTTCATGGGAAACTTTGTTCCTCATACCAGCACGTTTCTTACGAAAACAAACAAATTTTTGTTCATTTGCGTATGCAATAAAATCATCTATACAGCTTTAAGTATAGTACTATGATTTAAATAATAATAATAATAGTTCTGGGTGCTCGGTAAATCCCCAAACTCAGGGTTACTCGGAAAATTTGAAAACTATGCTATAGCCTGGTTTTCAAATTAACTTATTTTTTCTTCAATTCATATAAGCATAATTGGCGGACGGATGGATCAGTAAAAACTGTAGAAAAAGACTTGTTTGACGATTGTAAGGAAAGAACAAAATATTTTACAGAATTTAAAGAAATACGATTACATTAAAGACTTAACCATAATTATATGAGACCTAAATACACCATTATATTAAATATATAATTACCATACAAGATTGTATAATTACTTAAGTACCTATAATTACTTGGTACATAATATAATTTGAATAATTAAGATTATAAATATCAATATATAATAGATAATGTAATAAATAGGATTAAAAGACATCGTCAGACATCAAATAATAATCACATATCATTATTTTTGTTTATAGGTACGTTATTAAAAATACTTAGAAATAAATGTTCAAAATTTTGTGTTATTACTTACTTTATGTTGGTATATTTATTTGAAATAATGTTATGGTCATTAACTACCTATAACCGTCCCACTGTTGGGCACAATCATAAGAACATAATCTACATTGGGCATAATCATAAGGAGTTTGGGTTGATAACGTCATAATAATCATTAGTAATGATTATGTGGGGTTCTATAGTTTTTCTGGCGTTTCGTATACAACAACAAATTTAACTTAAGAGATGCTCTTTTTACTAGTTGTTCATGGACTCCTCGCTCTCCTCTATTTATCATTGTCAAAAAAAAAATACTTTTATTTATACACGCTTATTTCATTTATGCTAATTGCTGCTTTTTTACAAAAATTCACAGAAAATATAAAGTCAAAGTCAAAATAACTTTATTTAAAGGGACTCATTTACTAAGTTCTTTTAAATCGTCACAACAGGGAATATGTATGAGAAAAACCAATAAATATAATTAAAGGCAATAGTCATAACTTTAACTGGGTATCAACCGGGCATATACAAATTGTCCCAGCTATAGTATTTAAATATGTACTAAATAAATTGTTACTTATAATTATCTTTATAGCTATTAACAAAATGGTTTAAAACCTAATGCCAATGACGGATTGTTATTATTTAAACATTTACACACACACACACTCACACACACACACACACCCACACACACACACACACACATACACACACACTGTGACTGACGGCTCACAATAAGATATAGGTACTTTTATAAACCATCATCAACCGGAATTCACCGTTTATCGTTATTTAGTAAATAGTATGGTTTTAGTCATCGCATATATCAGGTACACTACATACTAATGGAAAGTACATAAATGTAGATAACTGCACGATAGTACAATCATGAAGGAATTTGATGTGTATATTTTTCTTAAATACTTCCATGTATATTTTATTACGATATGTAAGCATTTTAAGCTCGAGCATTTTGAACTTACGTTACGTTTTTTATAATTGGCTAAGTCTACTGAGAACCTGGTGAACTGAGGGTTATTGAACCTGGCATTGAAGTAGACGATTACAACAGACAAGTGTCAGTTACCATAGCAACGATAAGACTAATGGAGTTTAATAAGCTTGTTAAGATCAAATGAAAGCGTTGTTAACAGACGAAACCGTCATAGCAGTTCTGCAACGAACTCTTATAGCTTAGCTTAGAGTAACAGCTCAATAATTTGAAGCAATCGCAGCGCCATCTTTGATCTGGCTGGTTTGATGCAAACGACAATTTAGAGCCCATATTTATTTTATTTGCTGTGGCGCCAAATGATCATATTACATGTATTGTGTATTCTTTATCAGTGATATTGGCTGGAAGAGTTCTTCCGAAGTCGCTTGTAAAATACCACTCATCTTTAAGATTTTGAGTTTTATTTAAAAAATATATAAATAGAAGATACTAAATATGTTCTTTTAAAAGAAACACAATGACGCCCGAAATGAAAATAATTATAAAAGATATATAATCATAAAAATATCCGATCAAAAGTTTGAATGCTTATATATTTTTGGTAATACTCTAAGTTCGCTAACTGCTACCTTAAAGGTAAATCTTAAAGGTAACAATAGCATTGTTGTGTTCTGATATTAAAAAATTAGACTGTCGGATTCTATGTCATTGAGAGATCTGGTTTTAGCTCGCTTACATCTTCAGCCTAATCATCACATGCAATCCGATGAGTTAACAGCCAAGAGCTACCACGTTACGATTACAATGAATTATTCCGAAATACTTCTATGATCATGAAAAGAACCCAAATGATTATGAGTATGTCTGTACAACGTATAGCAACTCTAGATCGCTATCACTTCTATGTGCACGCGGTCAGTGCATAATGTACGCTCTCGCCGTGTCCGCGCTCCTAGCGCTCAGCGCAGCTGCGCACGCGCAGGTACGCGATTGTACACGAATTTATAATTTAAAATTAGGTTAATTTTGTAATCTATGAATATAATGATGACTTTTATAAATAATTATAAGATATCGGGGGTTTTGTCGTATATAACAGAAACAAAAATATTATTAGTGTCACAATAGCTGTCGGATTTGTATTGGGATTGAATGAAAATATAGTTCTTTATTTACACTGATATTTCTTCATGTAGTAAGTACTAAATAGTGAGTTTCGAAGTATTTACTATTAAATAATATTAAAAATAAGTCATATTAATTTTGTGTGAAAAGTGAGTTTCAACACAGTAATTTATTCAAAAATAACCATGCGTCGGTAGTTCAGTAAGTAAAATTTGCGTTTGAATTTAATTTTTAATATGTTTATGAGTATTTTGACTGAAAATATATATTTTTTGAATTATGAAGAACTTAGCTGCAATTCATTATTAAAATATTGCAACGTGCGGAATAATAATAAGTAATAATAAAGTGGACAATAAGTAATTATTTTGCTATACAATAAAGCCCGGCTGTTCAGCGCGTGAAGAATCATGCAAACAGCATCTTTATTGATTTAATGATATCTAAAAACTATTGTCAGTGAATTCATACAAAATGCTTTCCTTAAATTTCTGCTTATAAAGACAGAATTCCCTTACGCCATAAGGATCTAAGTGTGAAATAATTCTTATTAATAAGAAACTTTAAAATTAATAAATACCTGTCCTATTTACATTGCGTATTCCATAGGAATTTTGCGTAGAGATACTTTATCAATGTATATAGTCACCGTCTGTTTTTATATTTACCTTTAACATTCCATTTACTGTGACAGAATAATTACTTAAGTAAATACAGTAGGGATCATAGATTTTAATGATAAGATATATCAGGAGGCATCTATTATGATATACGAAGCGCAATTTATTTATCCGTTTTTTATCATAATTTAATGTTATTAATTTATTTCAATTAATTGGCTAAATATTTTAAATATAACTGGAAGAATATATGTTACATTTAATAAAAAATTATAGCAAACCTATTTATTTACATAAATGAATTACAATGCGTTCATTTAAATTTAGTTGACGAGTTCTTGAATTTTGCTTGTCAAATAAAGATATTTATAATTAATTTTTTAGTATAGAATGCAATCTTAATCAATCAGTCTTTAAAGTTTGTCATATACATATAGTAAAGGTTAATTACCCACAATCTAATTACTAAATATATAGATGAGGTAATTCTTTATAATATAATAAGTTTTGGTAAATTTTTAATTAAACATTTTTAAATATTTTCCACTATGTACAATAATTATAACCTAAATTACTCCCGTGAATGTTACAGACAGATAATAAATAATTTAAAATCTTTGTATACAACTATATGTATATAACGATATGTATACAACTATATGTATACAACTATATGCATACTTGCTATAAAACTTCAGACGGTGTACTAAGAAATCCTCAAGGAATAATCGTATTACAAGGGATTATATATAATACACCTCAAATATTATTTATTTCTCTATCACGCTAATGTAATAAATAATCAAAAAAACGCACGACCGATACGAACAAATTATTTACAAAATTCTTCGACAATTCTCCTAAAAAACCTTGTCTTGAGCTGTGTTTGCACAGTATACGCTTGTTACATTATGAACTCTATGTCATTGCCCGTAAACTGAGTGGAAATAAGATTTTATGATACGGGTCCTAATAATGATGCGTATCTTTTACTTAACTGACCTAAAAGGAGATTAATATTTTTCACGAGTGTACTCTCTATGTCTAGTTATGCCTGCTAACTAAATGGCTTACTGATTTCGAAGAGGGAGAAATCATAGGATTCGTTTTCTCTCTCGGTGTATTACAGGCTATATTTGTATATTAATCTATACTTGTCTTTTTCTAATGTTAGCGTTTATTGTAGTTCTCTAATTCTGAGTTTCAAAAATCTACAAACGGTTGGCTGATTTTAAATACGGCACTTAGAATTTGTACCGCTTTTGTAATCGTGCCTTCAAGCAGAACCATATGTAGATAGATTATTGAAACCCAGCACAAAGTCATCGAGCTCCAGGACGAAGTCCGTGATAAAAATAGTCTTATTACGATACCAAAACTTTTTCGATATTCAGCAATAAAAGTTTTGTTTCGACTCAAAATTGTCTATTCTATAAATATGTCCGTAAATGGGTATTTACGGATAATCTCTCACAACTTGTAGTGGATATTTACAAGTCTAGTTTCTGTTAGCATGTCTGTGAATTAATTAATATTTATAAATAGACTCAAAAACTTTATAAAAACAGTCTAAACAAACATCGTTCAAGTATTTAGACCAACAATTGCATCCTGCACACAAAATCCCCAAGGTCGAGGGTTCGGCGCCTGCGTCAGCTTTTATGACGTCATTGGTGCACGTTGACACTGAAAACTGAATGCAGCCCGCTCGTTAAATCAACATAAAATATATATAACTTAAACAATAGGCTTTAGTATCAGGTGACGGCGTTAGTTAAGACTAGTCATGTTTAAAAATATGTTTTGTTATAACGGTTGCTAATAAATAAACTATTGAAGTGAAATTTTGCGGGAAATTCGTGTCGACGTAATTACTGTCCAATAATATCCTTAGATGTGTGTGTATATGTTCAATTCATCATCATCCGATATATTTCCCAATACAAGCCATAGATCTTAGGAAGATCATGGGAGAACCGATGAGTTTAAGCTATTATTCCACCACGCTGACCCAGTGCGGGTTTTAGGGAAAGCTCTTGGGATACATCTCACCTCACTCACCAAGGCAGATGAACTGCCTATTTTAGCTCCAACTGCCGAAACACAACAAAGCTATTAACACTATTGTCATGGCGGCAGACTGAAGTCAGATAGTGGTAGCTACCCAGGTCAAGAAATGCCCTGCCGCCAACCAATGCGTTCAGAAAATAGGTGCTCCGTCTCGTGTCCGTTAGATTTATGATTTTACTATATCTTTATCTATTTCGTTCTGATCTTTTAGTTTGTTTCGTAATTTAGTGAAATATATACTCAGTTTACTTATTAACTGAATATATCTTCGAATTCGTAGAAGAATTTTTTGATACTCAATTGAATCTTAATAAGTATTCTAATGCCAAAGTGGGTAATGGTCCTATCCAAATGAAATTACTTAAAAAGGGTGTAACCTGTGCTGTGGGTTCAGTATCAACGGTTCAAATACCTAATTATGATTCTCAATTTCGTCGAGATTGTCCTTTGTAAAATCTTCTTCATGTGTTGCTTAATTTATTCTACAAATTAGTGGTGTCAGGTTATACAAATTCATGCAAAAGTAACTTTTTTTATGAAAGAAGTGAACTGGTTACGTCCATTCAATTCTTTCAGCGTTAATAGATACGTTTTCACTAAGGGACATATTGGTAGTTTCAGCAACTAGACCACAGAGGCGGTTAAAAATTTAGGCGGGAAAAATTTATGCACCTAGCTTAAAATGGCGTCTGAAGCCACAAGGGAGTTGATAAAACTATTTGTTACCTCACGTCCTCCTCGATAGAGTTCATGGTGTAGCTGAAAAATTACTTGCCATCAAACTAAATGGAAATAAGATTTTATTCTCGCCGAGGTTGAATTTCATATTTTTCTTATTTGAATATTTTTCTTAATTAAAATATTAAAGTAAAAACTTTTTTTTATGTCTGATTTGGTCTGTGGTTTTTTCGTGATTGTCAAAGCAAATTTATATTAAAAAATCGTTTAAATATATTTCTTTGTTATTCTACTAACAGATGTCGCAAAATAATAAGTAACAGGATCTTACTTGGGTATTCTATCATGTTTGTACCACATTTGATTACCGAAAAAGGTTATAGTGAACCAACCTTAAAAGATAGTCACATGCCGCGGCTTTATTATAGAACATTAACCGTTTATGCAGCGCACGCGGCGAAAGCTCTTAATAAAGAATATTTTATTCCAGTGTTTGCAATATATTTCATTGATGCTCAGATCCTTTTGGCCGTAGCATGATATTATATAGCCTTCGTCGATAAATAGAGTATCCCACAAAAATATTTTTTTAATTTCATTCAGCAGTTTCTGAGATTGGCGTGTTCAACCACGCGAAAAATATCTTTATAGCAATGTAGTAGTGATTTAAATAACAATCTCCTTTAACTGGGTTTACAACATAAACACGAAAAAATTTGTTCCGATAGTAACGACTCCCGTTCACCTAATTATTTTGGATAGTAATTATCTAGGTGAAACCACTCAGTGTTTGATCTACAATGATACCGTTGTTTGAATACCGTACAACACATGCATACCATTACAAGGACACTTGTAAAGAAAACGAACGATAAAGATTTACATAGTCAAATTATGTTATGTTAGTTACTTTTATGGGAGTCTTGATAAATCAGATACCACACACAGCGTTACAAAATCTCATATAGGTACAGAGCGAACTGATAAGAAGAGGCAGGCAGTTCGTGGATATTAACAAGATTTTCTTAACAAAATAGTTAACATATTCTTAAGGCTTTGCTACGTGAAATTAAAGTAGGGTAAACATATATACTATTATTCATGAGAGCAAATGACGTCACAACTAATATTTGTCACAATTCATTAATGCTCAGCTCCTAATGGTCGTACTGTAATGTTTTATAGGCTATCGCCTTTCTCGATAAATGGACTATCTAACACAAAAAGAATTTCTCATTTTTTTTTTCTCATTATTTTTTTCTCTTTTTTTTTGTAGTTCCTGAGATTAACACGTTCATCCAAAACAAATAAACTTTTCCGCTTAATAAATCCTAAACCCCATAATTTGTAATCACTTATAAACCGTTTAGATAATCTTAATCGTTTTTACTCATATTTGTTCTTCGTGAGCTGTTACACTGCAATCGTAGTAATTATCTTAAATAACAAGCATCTAATTGACTATGTAACATGGTTTAATAAGATATTACAACTTATCGTATCGCTGAGTTTATTAATATTTATGCAAATCTTTGATCAATTGATATTATAAATTGATAATTATAACTTATAAATAAAATGACTAATTTTTAATGACACAAAATTGCATATTTCAAAACTAACTCCATTGTTGACTTTATCTTAATTTTGAAGACGAACATAATGTTTATGTACAATGTGACAACATAATTTAAGAGTTCCTCTAGAAGAACAGAGATCACAAATCTGAAATAAACGGGGTATATTTAACTAAATATCATACTCAACAAAAATACGAATAGCACGAAAGATACATATTTTGATGTACACTGAATACATATTTGTTGTACAATCAGTGATTTTGATGTGCAAAAAATACTTTTTAGATGCTTAAGTATTTCTCGAAATCCCTAGACAATTCTTTGGTCATCGAGTGACCCTCATGTACTAAACAAAAGATTAAGATTTTTAACCCAGATTTGCTTCTCATCTTTCACGTTTACCACTTCACAACATTAATGAAGATACTGCTTTCATACTCTTAAACTAAAATTAATTTGTTTGCCTCTCTTTCCTTCCAACTGAATATAGAAGGGATACAATGACTTTGCGTAATTCAATTACTACTTACCTTTGTTACTTATTTAGCTTATTCGGCACTTTAAAAATGTCAAACACAATTCGTGCACGGTATAATAAAGGCCATTATCAGTTCATTATGTAAATTAGATTCTTTGAATGAATTATAAGATACGAATTTATTATTAATAGCCCAGGTGATGTTTTTATCAGCAAAAATATTTATTGATGATTGATACAGATCAACCCGAGTATTGGCCGTTACAAAAAAGTTGGCCCATTCAATAACTACCGAATGCCAATGTACGTGTCGCCAAAATGTCAAGCGTTGACTCAACCCGGCATCTCATTATGCCAATGCTTTCCTGGTAATCAACTTCTGTTAGCCAAATTTTTATAACCCTTGAACTGAGAGATTTCTTCAAGGACTTGATCAATGATCCTACCCAGCCTGAATCCCCGAGGTCTTAACCATTATTGTCCTTATAACCCAAAGAGCTTAAGTGATTTTAGTTCTTGTATGGATGTTCCCGTTATTTCGATGTTCCAGTTTTGTCACCACCTACCTTGGCCAGTAAGTTGGTGATCGAAGTGATTAACCTGCACCCAGATGGCTTTTATGACCATTATACAGAGAAGATTAACCGTAGTAGATGCTTATGACGTCCAAGATGAGGAGCTATATTCTACCCCTATAATGCCTGTGCAATAATCGAAATAGGTAAAATCTTATAACTAAAATTCAAGTTGAAATTCACTTTCCTTAAACTGCCATCATCGAAAAACCTTTATCAAGCTTAAATCAATCGTTAACTTTTACACAATCCTTTCATGTAATACTTTTTTTGCTATTAATGGTAAAACTTAAATTTTTGTATTCCTAACTTTGACAGTTAAACTAAAGAGTCGAATAATCTTTCATTATCAGTCAATTATGTAACTAAGCCTACTAAATATAGCTTACAATTAAACTTCTCGTCTTACGTGCTGCAACATCAAAAATATACTAAATCAGTAAACGTATGAATTCTGTGAATTGATATTTGAAACTCCAGTAGAATATGCCTTTGAATATTTGCTAACCTTTACAAGCCTTATACCTCTGTAAACTCCTGTTTAGTAATAAATTTGAATTTATAACTTTTATGAGTTCCAAGATTAATACAATCTAATAGTGTTCCGACTTATTTTTACATTGTATTCAATAGACTCTGTTGTTTATTGAATGTGTTGACGCCGAAGGGTTGATAAGCGGTGCGTTATTTCGTTAGTTATTATCTGTTTACGTGTAAAGTTTTTTTGTAAGATAACTTTTGCGTGAATTTGATCTCACCTGAAGAAGTCATAAAGTTCGTAATATCAATAACCAGATAAATATACTTCAGCCATTCCATCACTCCTTGTTGAGCATCAGAAAGGTTTTATTCCTTTTTTACAGTTCTGTCATGATAAGCGGACGAGGTTTTATGTCTCTAATATGACATTAGAACCACTAAGGTCTTGTAGATAAATCAAATCAGTAAAATTATTAACAATATACGCTACAAACGGTGAAATATAAAAAGAGACAGCAAAGTAAACAAAGTAAGTTAATAATAAAGTAAGATAATTGAAAAAAAATATTTTCGAAGATGCGCTAATATTTTTGTATCTGTTATTCGAGTCTCAAAAATAGTGATACCTCGGATGAGTTATCATTATTTTTTTTACCTATTTCATTGAAAAAATTCTTTTGGGTTTTGTGTAAAGACATAGGTATTGCAATTGCAGGGTATGAAATATATTTATCTTCACTAGCCTCATTGTTAATATTGCTGACGTTTTTTTAAGTTTATCAATCACGTTCAGGGGGACTTGTGGTTGGTTGACATTTTTTAGACTCAAAAAACATACTTCACGAAGCACATGATTGGTAGAAATCACTTTGGACTATTCAAGAAGATTTGAATAGTCAAAAGAATTGGTGCAGCTATCAGAAAGTGTAAGAGATCATTTAATAAACCACCTAATGTAAATGAAAATCATGTAGAGGCAAAAACGTATTGGTTACTTTATCCTGATCACTATACCTAGTCTAATTTTAGATGGAATGGATGATAATGCAGCAGGCATTATTGTGCAGTACCCTTAGTGTGAATTCGATATATATATATATATATATATATATATATATATATATATATATATATATATATATATGTAAGATATAAAAGTCGATACAAAGTTTTGTAGTTAAGATGACCCGATTCCAAAAAGTAACTTTAAACGAGGTTTTGATTGGAAAACACACACTCACACACACATATATATATATATATCGACTTTTATATCTTTAAGTTTTGTAACTTTTCAATTAAACTTTATTAATCATTAGAATATCAATCAATCTCGTATATCCATCTTCTTAGTGTCTTGACTTATGCTTATGATTATTGTTAATTGCCAAGTTCAGATAAGAAGTGGAAACTGCTGATTGAAAGTTACAAGTCAATGCTATATTCATTGGACCATATAATTTACTAACCTCATCACTTTCATGATGTTTACAGCAGGAAACGGTATGGGTACAAGTCGACCCCGCCTCTGAGGAGTTAGAGGATGTGGAGAAACGATACACGCCAGAGCTGGTGTTTGAACTGAGAGCTGTGAAGGTAATTTAAGCTACATTTTAACATTCCAAGTTATTAAGCGGTTATTGCAAGTGTACATTTCAAATTTGAGCCGTATGAATATGCTTTTCCTCGTCCATAGCAAATCTTTCGTTGAAAAGATTATGACAGCTTCCAATTCTGACATGTCACCAAGAAGTTTTTTTTCTATAATTCAATATAAATTCTCTAATAAAATATGACCTTGGTATTTGGTAATACAACTTAGTTTCCAGGCCAACAATTTACAAATTTGTTCTATTGTTTCCAGAATAATTAGTATGATTACCTACTTACTAGTACGTAGCACTTTTTTATGCAATCCTGATCTCCCAGTATACTCTTTTTAACACTCAGGATGATGCTCTGCTACTCTACACGGAGTACTCTGGACGAGCTGGGCTGGAACTGAAACAGTTCCTCAGAAACATGTCTGGCTTTGCGAACATGACGATGGAGGCTTCCGACAAGGCTGCTCTTGGTAATGCTGTGAGTATTAGCCGCTTTACTAAACATTAGAAATTACTGACTGGATACACTTCTCTTGATACTTCTGTTTCAAAGTCAAAGTCAAAATATTTTATTCAACTTTGGTACATAACGTCAATATAAGCCACCTGCTCCTAAGTGTACCAGGGGGTTGTGTCCTGAGAATAACAGGCAAGAAACTCAACCAGATATGTCCTACCCTTTACACGTCATTGAAAATTGTTTGAACAATTCTAAAATCCACTGTCTGAATTAATAGTGCTTATGACACTCTATAAAAAAATTAAATTTCAATAAGAAATCAATTGGACCATGCATTCTTATCATCTTTATATGCCTGAGCTCGTTTAAGTAGAATTTTATTCATTAAATTTCGACCACGGACTTTGTGGGTTTGTAGGGTTGGCTGGAAGAAGCTAAGCGTTGTTGAATTTGGAAAACTGACATTTTCTTTGTCACAGCGTTGGATTAGGATCATAGAATACATAGCGATCGTGACAGACTAAAGTTTAGTCTATATTTTAAATACTCATTGCGCTAGTTAAGAACTATGATATATATGTAAATAATACTTTGTATATTTCGTACCTTTACCATACGAAATGATTTCATTTATTTTCGTCCTATATAGGTACTGTCTAAACAACAAACCACGCAAACGAAGTATCGTAAACATCAATACCCTTGTAAAGTTCACGTAGTTCAATTTACAGAGTAGGTGATTATACAGATTCGATACCAAATTGAGACAATCATTATGCCTTCAAAAATTATTATTACAAACGGATAAAGGTTTATGATGTTAGAATATGCTAGGGGTTGTATAGAAAAGGCTGTGATCAACGATAGCGCGACGTAAAACCGTCCAGCGCCATCTCTTGGCAACTTCTTAAACTAAATTTATATGAGCATTCTTCCTGTGAAATTATTTTGTCATTTTCAAAGAACCTTATTCAAAAAAATACCCAGATCTTTATTCATTTAACTTTGAAGGAATATTTTAATGGTTAGGGTTACCTAACCATTAAAATATTTCTTCTTATGTAGAAGATACAAGCTCGTGCGATACGTATAAAAAATTAAGTAAACCTTTCTAAATATTAAAATTCGTATTTTATCATTGTCTACAAAATACTTTATTTAATAAGTACTAAGAAAAGTTTCATCTATCATTATATTGTAAAAATATTTCAACCTTTAAAATCGACTTGTAGCAAAGACTGCAAGCATGCTAGTCTTTGAAGACCAGGGGTAGAACTGAAAGAAGTGGTTTTTTTAAACTGGTTAACTCTTGGACGTCGTCTCACCTGATGCTAAGGGAAGATAAGGCCGAAGATCCAAACTAAACTAAACTACTAACTAAACCAAATTAAATCCAAATTCCTCATCCACAGAAGAACTAGCTATCTTACCTCAAACTGCAGAAACACATGCTATTACTATTATTGTTAAAGTGACAGTACAGAGTTAAGCTGGTGGTAGCTAACAAGGACCTATCACCAAACAAAATATTTCTGCTCCCACTGCGAATTGAACCCCAAACCTCCAGATCTGAAGTGGGTGGTCTCAGCCACAAGACTACAGAGGTGGTTAAAGCCTCTTTTCGAAGAAACCATACTATTTGAATTATTTTATCTTGAGCTGTTAATCCAGTCTAATAACGGAACTTCGTACATCCTCCCAACACTGCCCTTCTCCAGAATGTATCAAACAGATGTACGTTATCCTGAACACCGCCCATTTGTATGTAGATTTAAGATATGGCTAATAGCAGCTGCTCCGTTTATCTAGGTTGCACGCCGAAGCAATCGATATTCATTACGTATGCACCAGTTAACTCGACATGCAAGTGCATCATGGCCCCTACTAATGGCAAAGATATAATTGTAGCTTAAGTCACTGGAAAATGTATTGATTTATAATGTGAATATTTTGTTGGTTGGTTTTATTTCTTAATATTAAATTATTGAAATTAATATTAAGTTTTGTCTCTCAATACTAATAAAATAAAAATTTTTTGAAGTACACTCAACTTAGATGATAATGGTGATAAATATACTTATATGTTTTTATGCTTTTAAATCAATTTTTATGTATGGTATATAATGAAGCACATTTTAACTATCATTCTATTTTATACGGATATTACATATATAAATAATCAATAACCAACCGAAACGAGGACAAATATGTGTGTTCGTTATGCAAACACTGCCCCGGCCAGGATTCGAACACGAAACCCCTGATTAAGCCCTATTCCTATATATAGGGATACTAAGTACTTGGCCAGATGTTAGGTATGTGAAAATTGAGTAATGTATAAAGCTGTTGAGTACTTTATATATCATCTTAATTAAGGGTCAGGATAAAATCCCGGAGCACTTCTATCCAAGGGGACCTTGTGCTTCTCTTATCTTATCTTCCTTCTACATACGCTAGGAGACAGCCGCCTTATATATTCACATGTCTACCAACGTCTAGTGAGACATTGCATAGTTAGTTAGTTATATAATAAAAAATATATTAAATTTAGTTTCAAATACTACCTAGCTCCAATAGTTTTAAAAAACATTTTCTTAAATTTTCATAAACTCTTCGTTACATTGCGCTTCATTTCAACTGCTATAAATAAAACCTGTAAAACAATGCCAGAGGAACATAAACAGAATAAATCAGTGTCAATATTCAATGATTATTATACTTACTGGAAAAATATATTCAAAAAATGTAAGCTAAAATAAATGCAAAACAACACAAGAATACGCCAATGGTACGGGCATATTCCTGTAGGTTCGCAACGTGTTTTCATACGAACGCTCTTGTACATTCCGTTGAATGTTTTCGTATTCAATCACCGGTATTCTGAAAATTTATTCACCAATTTTATTGTTTACTTTTATAATAATATCTAAATATGATCTTAAATCTGCATTTAAGATGAATTGTTGAGTATTATCGGGTTACTCATACTTTCTTAAGATTAAGTATAATCTCGGCTTAATTCACTCGTCAACTGCTAAAAACTCGACTAGCGAGTAAGAAAGTAATAAGCTAGTGTGCTACAGCCTCTGGCATAAACCAGAAGAGATACAAAAAAATCACATAATTTACTTTGGAAAATTTATTTATTTATTTTCATTATCAATCTACACACTATAAAGTTTTGGGAAATCAGGCGTTTGAGGATAAATTGTACAAAGTTACTGCTAATTTCTAAATAAAATCTCTTCCAACAGTCCTACCATAATGAAAAGATAATGAAAATGTGGAATTGGCGCGTGAAAATCTCATAAAACTAAAATAGTTACTTTAACTAAAAATTATGCAAAAGGATACTGCGTGTGACTTGCTCGTACTTTTTACCAAAACTATTATTTTTATGAAACAACCGCGACTGTGACTTATGTGGTTTTTCAATAATTATATTTGTTTAATTATAAAAAGTAAATAATTGTAATCAATAGTCATTTCTGCCGAACAAGATAAATAGATTTTTTTTAACTAAAATTCTTTATTTGGCACAGTTTTAAATATTTAAATAAGACACGATAAATAATGATATTACTTAAATACATTATTTGTACTAAACTGTCAATTATACAATTCAAATCTCAATTCGGTTCTGTTATTTAATTGCGAACACGTTAATTCTGAAATAAATCAAATAAAAATAACTGTCTAAGTGCCACCTTCTAAAGAACATAAATAATATTGCCCGTAAAATAATATCATAATTTAGAAGTGGATGAGTTTGTGTCGTGTCCGTAAATTAAACTATAACAGTTACGATCGTTTTATGAACGGCTGAACAGACGCGGGAGATATTGTTTGACAATATCGCCGGTTGGCACTCGCCGGACATGTTGGTAAACTGCCAGAGGTAATACGTCAGATGTCTGTGGCCACACTTTGAACGAATATAGGACTGGATTTTTAAAAATGAATTTAAATTGCAAAAATTTAAGCTAAGTTTAAGCTGTAACATCAGCTATAAGATATATAAGTTGAGTTAGATAGGAAACAGGGCTAAACGATAAAGAAAAAAGGTAACCATAATTTATTGAGACTTTTTTTGAAAAATAGCAATCACTTTATATTTGAAACTGCTCCTAATATTGCTCTTATATTTCTAATGATCAAGTTGGTATTTCCGTATTTTGCCGGTTTACAAAACGTGTTTATATGTGTGTACTTAGTCATTAGTAACCTAAGCAGTTCTACATCACTTTCTATATAAATAACGTACTTCTCACACTTGCATTTGAACATGGCTAAGTATACAAAGGTAGTGGCCACTCGGATGATGGCCATCACTTGAATATTTATCATTAATATGTTAACAGTTAAATCGTTTACATATGTATTATTTATAGGTATATATTTCATTTATGGTAACAGTATATGTTCAAAGTATATATTAGACCTTATGTGACAGTTTTACTTTTTTTCATTTAAACCTTTTTTTTAACATAATCATGCCGAGTTTTTGACTTACAATATATTCAGTTTAATTGCATATTTAATAAAATAAAAATACCAAAAATATATCATTGATTAGCAAATTAAACCAAAACTTACTAAATAGTAGATTTATTTCGAAGTTGCACTTATAATTAGTCCTGTTGATCCTCACAACATTAATTTTCTTTATTTAAAATCTGCTTAACATAGTCGAAGGCAATTTTTTTTTGTAAATTGTCCTTATTTTTCCAGAGATGCATGGCAACCCTTCCCGGGATGTGCCTCAATGCATGCATGCATCGGCCTTGACTGAGACAAATCAAGGTTACCGTCAATACATCCATTGCGTCCACATTGCGTAATGACGTAACCCACGCCAATCCCTTTTTTTTTTTTTTTAACGACGGAAAATGCGTTACGCATACCCCGGCACTTTTGGGAAGCACCGGGATTATGTGGGACTCCTCCCCCAGAGTGGGGGCCCTACCCACTAAAAACCGTCGCTTCCCCAGACAGGAGGCTGCATACGAGGACGGACACGGGGAGCTCATCGCAGACGTCCGCATCCGCCCCGCAGCACGGCCGAAATCGGCCTCCACCACTCCCCGGAGGGATGGAGTACTCGCCCGCAGGCTTTCCTCCCCATCTCTGGGGACGTTAGATACGGCAGGGTTCCCACCCCTACCGCCGTCCCCCGCGAACCTTGAAGGCCCGCAAGCCACGACCCACCCAAGAGGGAGGGTCCGCTGGTCCTGAAAAGGACCGTTTGGGTGTGGCCGGCGGAGAAAACTCCACCGCCACGGGCTAAGGTGCTGCTGTTGCGGGGACACAAGGGGCTTCAGCCCGCCCGGCGCCAACAACACCGTCGCCGAAGACGGCCGCCTGAAGCGACCCGCAGCCTTGAAGGCCGCCCATCCTACGTCCCACCGGACAACTTCCCGCCGCAGACAAAACGCCGCACACCCGTCTGGGCCGCGACTTACTGTGACGCCGGAATGAGGTTAGCCTTACGGGCTGGAAGACACCCCCCGCAGAGGTTGGCGAAGCCTCCGCGGCAACCAGCCCTGCGTTCCCAAAGACCGGGTCGGGTTGCACGGACACCACCACGTGTGCCCACGGCACGGACTACGGCGCGGGCTCTACCAAGCCCCAAACTACGACCCGAAGGTCCGCTGGCCTTGCCACAGGCGCGAAGAAGATTACGCATACGCGGGGCCAAAAAATACCCCGCGCATAGCCGCAACTCCTCCGCCCTGCCTAATGTGTACCGTGCATGAGCCAAGCCCAACGAAACACTTGACCCATAGCCACGGTACCCACCAGACAACCTGTGACAATTCCGCCCAACACTGGCCGCTGAACGGCCCGCCACCTTGAAGGCAGCCAAATCCACCGATCAAAAAGATCCGCCGGCCCTAAAAAGAGCCTTCGTCAAAAGGCGACGAAGCGCCACGAGCGAAAACCCGCTCCCCACTCGTCCACCGTAGAAGGCGGACCGCGGGCCTTGAAGGCCCGCCATACCACGAGCCGAAGCTCCGCTGCCCCCCGAGGGGGGCCACCACTGGGTGATTTTTTAGAGAGGTTTTCTTCCTCGCGACCCAGCGCTAAGTGCAATGCGCCGAGCCCCCGACCCCCACAAAAACGTGCAGGGCTACGGGTTTGTGTGGCCGTGCAATGCCCGCCCTTAAAAAGACCAGGCAGCCACAAGGTGTCAGAGTATTAGCCAAATACGTAGCAATGTCCTGAAAAGGACATGACCACGTAAGTGCCCAGGGTACACCGGCCAATCACATTGTGAGACCCACCGTTCGCGCCAGATGCAATAGCATCGAACGCGACTGGCGATCCCCCCAATGCAACCGACACGCGAGGAGGTTCTCTGACCTAGTACCCCAACCCACGCCAATCCCTATCACCAAACATCCATGTCATGGTTCTAACTATTTCCAGAGAAATAAGTAAAAAGATACATTTGTTTAGTGATCTATTTTTACGTCTTAAATTTATGATTTATAGTACGAAAGGATATGATAGGCTATGATATGGAGATATCGACCTGCATCCGGATTCCTCATCCACACAGGAACTGGCTATCTTAACTCCAAGTGCTCGAACACTACAATGTTGTGAACTTTATTGTTGTAGCGGCAGAGTTAAATGTGAGATGGTGGTAGCTAAAACTAACTTAACACAGCCGACAATTCAGCCTCCACAGAGATTAGAACCTTGAAACTCTAGAATTAAGGTTCAAGTCAGAATTTCTCTAGTCTGCATTTACTTAGAATCTCTCTAGTCTTCCTTTTAGATGTTTACAATCTGATTCGAGAGTATGTAGTTTTTAGACATTTTCCTTTGTTTTGTATTAAGCCAATTTATTTTAAAAAAATAAGTGAAAAATAATATACAAATAAAAAAAATATAAATTGTTCCATAAATCGAGATTACTCAGAATATTTCGTACAAAGTTTTCTTGTGTATACCGTAATAGACTTTAGAAATCCATCTCGTATAGTATACCTTAACTCAATATAAATAAAGAAGTCTGAGTAATATATTATTGAATTTGCGTCTGCTTCAGAATACGTATAACAAATAGATATCTGAAATTTTATTTTAAGTTATTTTATATATAATATACGATGACTATTTAATAACAATTATGTTCATATATCTGCATAAGGTATCAAATGATAAGGTAAAAAATGCTCGTGCTTTAAAAAATACAGTCTCCGCAAACTAAGACACATTCTTATCACAGGAAGGTACGTATAAATTAATATCAGCTTATTTGATGATGTCAATACATTGCACTTCCTTCAACGTAATGATACCTCAAAGTGTCAAGGGCTGTAATAACTATTAATTAATTGATGATGTACGTTGATATCATGTTCACGTAACTATTTGTATTCTTTATTACGTGTAACAACTATTAATTTTACGTATACATTTTCTTGACAGCTAGAATTAAGATGAAGAATTAGAATGAATGAAGAATTAATTAATGAAGAGGAAGAAAAATGAAGAATATATTTTGCATAATCAGAGAAAGATTAATTAAAATGAAGTATATATTTTGTTGAAATAAATTGCGGACTACATGAATACTACGCTTGACAGTTGCGTGTGCGCAACTTAGCTTAATAATGATTTAAATTTTGTTATTAAATGTTTATTCTGCCCCATCGATTGAAACTCCAAATATTTTACATTATTCAGTAAAACCTACTTTAAATGTTGATATTTAAATAGCGAAGCCTTCTTTTTTAAAGTCGGTTACGAGGATACAAAGTTCTCCTTCAACCTTCAGTACACATGCTATTGTAACTAAGCCAAAGACAATTGAAAAATATTAGTGTCTGCGGAGTCTTGCTTTGAAAGATCAATATGAATTCAGAAGGTGCATCAATATCTATCAACAGCTATATCATATAATATGTAATAAATATTTTATTGTAAATAGACAAGGCTGAATGAAAACACAATAGTTGATAACAATAGGATAAATAATAAATATCAGATAAAAGACTAACTGAATAAGTAATTAAGAAGTAATACGTAATAGTCAGTTAATATTACCATTGCAAAGAGAAACGTCTGAACCAGTGAGAAAGAACTGTGAATTGTTAACATAGAAAAAATAGCAAGCAAATACTCCAAAAACATATTGGAGGAGATATAATATTAATAAATGAAAAAAGGAAGGAAAATATATCTATTATATACTATATTATTATTTTTCTTGGCGTGAGATGTATATATCACAATTTTAGAAAGAAATAAGAAAGCTATGTGTCTTTACAAAGAGCATATATATTTTTGTTACTCTATGATCAATATTAAAAAAACTAAAGCATTGTTTTTAACTCCTGATGATACTCGTGCCGCATCCAAGCCACCTGATACCGTTGATCTTAAAGGTCGCAATAATTTAACTCTGGATCACCTGCAGATCTCTCTAGACTTGACACCAAGGTAACATTTAATAACAACTTTACTGTTTCCACATTTTGAAGAACGTTTCAACATGCTTTTGATGATTTACAAAAGAACTTCAAAGCTTCCATTATTCTGGTTATAGTTTTGAAATATTATGGCGAGAATATAAATTTCTCAATAAAACTAATCGTAATTTTAGATACAGAAATAATTCACGCTTAAAGTTTCAAATAAATCTAAACTGACTTCAAAACACTACAAATAATTCAATATGAGATGTTATCTTGTCGGAGCTTCACCTTCTATTGTTTCTGTCCTTTTTTCTGTGTTCTCTGTAAGGCAATTTGAAATCGGATAATTTCGTACATTGAATTAATTTTTCTTGTTTAGTGTTTAAAAGTTGGGTTTTAGTGTTTTCAAAACTTTTATGCTGCTAAGGTCAAAAATAGATGGGTGACCGACAGTCTGCCTTTACACATATTTACAAAGAATGTTATAAAGTGTTTGTATAGGACTAAACTTTTACTGAATTTAATTACAGTTATAAAAATACCGGACAAGAGCGAGTCGTACTGTCCCACTGAGGGTTCCGTACAAATTTGTAGCTATATTTGGGAAAATTATAGAATTTCATAGAAAAAATTGGTTTTCTCAGTGGTATTTGTTAATAAACCATAGTATAACACTATCAGCAAAGTTGGAAGGTTATTGGGAAGTAAGTAAGTAAGTATACTTCGTTAGGAAATTATGTAAAAGTAGCTAACTTTGGTGGCGTCCGATGCCTTTTTCTTCTAATATTAAAAAAAATACAATAATTATGTACTCATTGAGCATTTCGATACCCCATTCGATGAGTAGACCTTTTGTTTTTGACGCCCCGCTTTTGCTGTATGGGAGCCACCCTTAAAAACATTTAAAAATATGTTTTTGACAATTTATATGACTTTGGATCACTTAAGATGCATATTCTGTGCAAATTTGTAGACTGCCGCTTTAGCCGTTTGGTTGTAAAACTTGTGTGACAGACGACAGACGGACAAACGTGAGTGTCAACAATAGGACCCCGTATGGACCCATCGGGTACGGAACCCTAAAAATCCGTCACAGTTCCGTTCGCCTTTCTCGTAATAACTGCTTCTAATTCAATTTATTTCAGTATTTGAGTTTCACTGTGGTTTATATTGACAACATGCGTCAGCCATTGCGGGCCTTGACAGTGACGACAACAAGTGTGTGGCCATTACATAAGCGATTATAAACTGTAAATAATAATTTAATAATACTGATATATTTTTATCAGTCATAAAAAAATGTTCTATTCGCTCCTCCAATAAGCTATAAATTCACAATATGTTTAAATAATAAACCAAAAAGTGAAACTTATGTATTCATTGGTATATATTTCTAAAATTTTTACTACTATGATGTAGAGTAGTAGTTGTCATAGTACTGCCTTTTTTCTGTTAAGTCAAAGTCAAAGTCAAAAAGCCAGCCAGCCAACCTTCGGACAGCCAGCTACTAAACCACAGAGGCGAAGAAGTCAAAGTAAAAAATAACTTTATTTAAATAGACTTATTTACTAAGCTCTTTTAAATCGTCACAACAGGGAATATGTATGAGAAAACAAATAAATATAATTATAAAGGCAATAGTCATAATTTTACTGGGTATCAACCGGGCATTTACTAATTGTCCCAGTTATAGTATTTAAATATGTACTAAATAAATTGTTAGTTTTAATTTAAAATAATACTTATTTCAAAATTAAAAATAACACTAGTATGCATATTCCCAATCAACCCTACTACCGCTTCGACGAATTAGTAGCTGCAGAGAAGAAGCGGCGCAAAGTAAATTCTAGTCCACGTTGCATGCCCTGGCAACCTTTAATTAAGATGGCACTCAGTTTTTGTTCCTAAAATTAACTTATACCAGTGTATATCTTGTCGGTTGTTCTAATAAAAAACAAAATCTATATATCTCTTATGTATCATTATTGTAAGATGTATATTTATGTTTATTATATTTTAGTATAGTTTATTATGGTACATCGCCTACTTCCTTTGATTTCAATTTTGTTTAAATGCTATCCATTCTTATGTTACCTAGAATAAATTGCACTTAGTGGTAAGGTCAACACTGACACAGGTTGTACAAATCTTTTGTTTAATTTGTGTTTCATCTGAATATGTAATATTGTAATATTATATATTTCTCATTTAATTTTCTCTTTGATCTATTAATAAGATATAATAACTATATTTTACAATGGCCGCGGATACATAGCTCGATTGCTTTTAGCGATAAGGTCGCCCTTTGTACAAAATTAGTTAAAAGTTTTTTTGAGTGATTCTCTTCTTGAATTGGCTGATGTACAATAAAGATATATTCTATTCTATTCTATTCTATAGCTACAGGCTAAATAACAATTTAATCTGATTGAGCCAATAAACTGTGGAATGACAATACGCATACGATACACACCTAATTGATGATTGACGGTTTAAAAGAACTTAGTAAATGAGTTTATTTAAATAAAGATATTTTGACTTTGACTTTGACTTTGAATCTTTCAAATAAAATCCACCGCCGCGCTTCATCGAGGACGCACTCCATCAACAAGTGTTGGATATCATCTATTACTACGCACGTATCACAGTTGGGGCTGTAATATAGGTTGATGTATGTCCAATAAAGTAATATTTGTATTATATTCTACCATCGCTAATCCTCTGGCCTCAAGCAAATGCAATGAGATCATGCCGTAGCGAATAGATTTTTTACTTTTTATTTTTATATCTTATTATGTTTGTAGTTTTAAAAATTCTTCATTTTCTGTCCCGTTTATATAAACATACAATTACTTTTGGTTTATTTCAGTTTCCGCATAAAAACATAGTTATTGTTGGTCGCTGCCTGGAGGTGACCTGGTGAATTGCTCGTGCAGAACCCAGGTTACCCCCGTGAAGGGCAATTGAGTTACCGGGGAGTTTTAGTGGGTATTCTCAGTGCCGCTCTATTGAGGTACTGAGTGAGCCCCACACACGGCCGTCGCTTAGCCAGTGGCGGGTAGGTCCGTAAATGGATCTGACCACGCGACCACAGCCCGTCTCTCGTGCCCACCCGTCTACGGTTGTAGGTTATCCTAGTAGATACAAATGTCTCAAAGATTCTGCACTTACAAAAGAAGCAACATATTTTATTTCTGGGTGGCAGCTTTTGTATGATACTATCCTCTCTTCGAGCCATTAGAAATACTTATTCTATAGATGCATTTCTATTGTTATTATACTCAGGACAACGCTAAGTACCTAGTTCTCTATATCACGCAATAGTTCGCTGTATTTCTTATCAAGATCCTCACTCTTTTATGTCCTTATTGATATTATCCTTTCTGTAGAATAGTTACTTATTGTTGTATTGTGATATTAAAGAATAGAATTCCAATAGTAGGGGAAATCGCTGTTTTACATACAACATTAATCCTAGTTTAGGAAGGAACAGTTATAAAAATCGTTTACACTGTGTATGTGGGAGTAATTCTGAACGTATTATTGTGAGTGGTTGAGAATCCAATAGTTCAATTGGCATCCAGTCGTTCCCCTCTTGGGAAAAGTTTTAGGGGAGAGAGGGAATACGAAGACGGATGAAAACTAGTGTGTGCGCTCCGAGCAAATTTGTAATTTTTAATTAAGAAATATAAAATAAGCGCCTAATGTTAAGTTTAGTGTTTTTAGTTTTGCATGCAACATATTCTACATCTATATATTCTTAGTATATTAATCTGCACCAGTAAATAGTAACTTATTGAACAAATTATAATTATCATTATCTTTTGCACTCTAGCCTGATCACTGCAGGAGCGAGTTGGAACAGAAGCTTCTGAAAGTGGAGAAGGACGCTAAGTTAGCCGCCAGCTTCAGCGGGGTAAACCACCATAAGTTCCTCCTGGGCCCCATGGTCGTGCTAAGAATGCATCTCAATAAGGTAAATTTGCACGTTGGAGTTCGTTGTAGAGGTGGTAAAGATGTTCTGGTTTCGATTGAAGCAACCGCTTATACACCTAAGTCTGTTTTTACACGGTCTTTTTGTACACGGTTTTGATATAATACGGTTTGAAAATTGAATATTATATAATTTCAAATCGTGCTAAATGGAATAAAATCGTGTAAAAAAATTAAAAATATTCAATTTTCAAACCGTGTTACATCAAAACCGTGTACAAAAAGACCGTGTATAAACAGACTTAGGTGTACACACCAACCCGCATCAGGGCTCTCAAGAGTTTCTCCCACGCAGTAAGGCCTGTTCCCCTAAGCACTTCCCATTTTTCACATATGTTATATTTACGGGTTAATTAGATCATGAAACTGAACAATTAGGACCGGACAAACTAAATAAGTATAATATATTTAGTATTTGTATGTATTTGTTTATCTTTTATGTATTCGTTATACGTCACCAACTTCCCTCAAGTACTTTATCTTTGATTATCGTTTTTAGCGATAAGGTCGCCCTTAGTACAAAATTAGTTAAAAGTTTTATTGTGTATTTCTCTTCTTGGATTGGCTGATGTACATTAACACTAGATATACCAGCGATTTGAATATATGTCAACAACAAAAATTATATTTGTTACTAATGTATATAAAATAACATTAAGTTTATAAAACGTACTCTCTAACTATAGCTACAAAAGTCATAACATCATTTCTGAAAAAAAAATGTGTAATATAGTAGGAATTTTGAATTAAAATTGCACGACCAGTATAAATGACTGGTTTGGTAAATCTAGTGTTAAAGATATATTCTATTCTATTCTGTTCTATAAGGTGTCCCATATATTTGGGGATAGATGTTGTGTATGATATTTCTTCACGATTACGATGTTGGTCCCATAGAGAAAATTGTTTAGTTTCATGTTCTCATTCAACCTCTTGATTGTTATTGCTTATTTTTTAAAACATTCTGTACAGGTTGCTAATGCAAATAAATTAGGAGATAGCAACCTGTACAGAATGTATCTCTATCTAATCTATCTAGTACTTGAAATGAAATAAAATCATAACATATTAAATTTCATGTATAATTATTAGGTAAAAATAATCTTCATTTTATCTTTTTATACATAATTTTCTTTTTATACATAAAAATGAATACTAGTTAGTCTCGCTAAAACTCTAAAACCGGCTGGATCGGTTTAAATTTATTTTATAGTGTTTGTTTGCCCCATGTCCAAGCTTAAGTAAGGGTTTACTTATAATTATATTCAGGGATGGTTTCAGAACAATTATAGTTAGGAAAGCCTTCAAGAAAAGCTAAAAACAATTAATAAAATTGGTAACTTAGTATCGATAATCTTCTTACTTACTTATCTTATAATATATTAAGATTGAATAAATCAAAATGGTTTATATTTTTGTTTTAGAGTGAAGACTACATTAGAAAATGTGACAAAGTTATTGCAACTTGTGGGATGACATGTGAAGTAAGTTTTTTTCATTATATAGTATATATAATCTATAATATCTTTATGTACTGACTTACTAGCAACTTCATGACTGATTCTAAACATTAACATTGTCATAAATGGAATTACTTTTGACTTAATTTGATGGTAGTTAAAATAAAATTAAAAGGTTATATTAAATTATTTTAAAATTCATGCATTTGTTTGTCCAGTTTCAATTTATTTTTATTTTAGTTGTCCACCTACTACTAACGATACGTACGCCGTTTGGAAATTATAATGGGAATGTTCGCTTCAACATCTTTCTGTCAATTCTGTATCGGAAATTCTTATGAAAATCAGTTACATTACATTGTGTTACAATGATTTTAAGAACAATAAAGATTTTTTTTTAGTCAAAAATAACTTTATTTAAATAGACTTATTTACTAAGCTCTTTTAAATCGTCACAACAGGGAATATGTATGAGAAAACAAATAAATATAATTATGAAGGCAATAGTCATAATTTTACTGGGTATCAACCGGGCATTTACTAATTGTCCCAGTTATAGTATTTAAATATGTACTAAATAAATTGTTAGTTATTACGAGACATTAATCTTCATGTTGGACTTCAGTTACAATACTGCATCAAAAATTAATGATCGTGGGTTTTAAAGAATTCCTGAATGAACATTTTTTTTTTGATATACACAAAATTTTACAACAATCTAGTACTGATTCCAGCTCAACATCACAGAATTCCAACTAGTGACTAGTACTTTGTCACTAGTTGGCATTCTTTCAGCATTTTTCCATCCTTTCTGTAAGATAGGTTACTTACAAAAACGAGAAGCAGCTAGATAGACATGGCTTTCACGCTGTATTAGGTGTCATTGAATATGAAGTCTTCTGACTGATTATAATCAGACGGTGTGGAGCTAACCTTGTATTGTATAAAAAGAAGGCAAAATACCTCACTTAACTAATCTAATGGCAAGAGCTTACGCTACTTAAAACATCTGTAACTCGAAACTGCAGTAAAAATTATAGTTTTATAATGTTCCTTATCCACAGACGACTCCAAAAGTCCGTCGATGGCGCCGTCACGCAGCTGACGAACTGCATCGAGTCAAAGACGACATCCAGCACACCAGGAAGTCGTATAAGGATATTCTTCTGCACGCCCACCGTCACCTCAACCAATTACGTAGGCAAGCTACGAGGAAAGCGAAGGAAATAACGGAAAAGTTTCTGGCTTGTGCTCGCTTATAAGTCAGACTGATCTTGAAAACAGATTAGGAAATTGAATGTATTCAAGGACAGTAAAGTTACTAAGTAAAGGGCCTACTCTTTGACGGATTCCGATACTTCTTACTATAAGTCAAAAATGTCGAAATTAGTTGTTAGGAGAACCCACAGCCTTTAAAAGCCTGGATTTAAAAGCGTTAGGCAAGAACTTGTGAGTTAGATACTAGATAACGAGAAGAGATATTTATGTGACTAGGGAACAAAATTAAAACTAGGAACCTTTTGTAGTAATAATTATTCAACTCCTATTTTCGAGTATACAATTATATCTTGTATCGAGTATAAGATGTATTATTATAAATTGATTGCTTTAAAGTGCCATACTTGAATAAATATGTAATTATTGAAAAAAAAAAAATTCCTAAATTTACTAGTGGAGTAGATATTTTCTTAAGATAGGTAGGTAGATATGAATGACAAAAATATATAATTAGGCAATAAATTAAGAGTAGGTACGTTATTTTATGTTAAAAATTAAAGTATCAGTCGATTTGTTGACGCGAAGTTTAAACTTGATCTCCTGTTAGCGAAATATCTCACTGAAAACGAAGTACTTACCCAGTGACGTTAATTCTGATACCCCAACCCTTTGTTCTTCTACTTAGCTATAAACAACAGACGACAGTATTTCAATATTTATTTACTTAGAATATTGCTTTTCCGCAAAAGTTCCGCACAACATAACTATTTTTTATTTCGTGGGTCTGCTGTGACCCCGAATTTATATGCCAACAAAGATTTAAATAATCATTTAAAAGTATTAGGAAATAAAAGTATTTGGACAACTTTCTAGAGACTCCAATGAATAAATTATGTAATTAAATTATTATATTTAGTACAACTATACTTAAGTAAGTAGTAATATTGCGACACGCGTTACCAAAATTATATTTTAGACGCAGTACTTAGATTCACTGTGATAGAATGAAATTAGTTTAGTTGAAAACTATTTTAGTGACTTCTTAAAACTAATCTTTTTTTCTTTTACTACAACTAAGTTTTGAAATAATTAATGAATTTATGCTTGTTTGTGTTATTGTTTAAGATAATTATTCTAATATGACTTCATTATTATTATTATCGTACAAGTTGATTGTTGTTATTAATATTGAATATAATAATTTTGTAACAAACATTGATTTTAATGTTATAAAAGATTATTAAAAATGTGTACAATAAAATTCAAGACATATTTCTTTCAGTTATTTTATATTATTAAACTTTTTAGTTAAATCACGTCAATCACGTCGTTGGATTGCATGGAAACGTATTGTAATATCAGATCCCGTTGTGGATTTATTCATTTAATTTTTATGCTTTATACAGCTGGTATATTCTTCTTAAAACGAGGAGTATTATTGGTTACAAAAATTACTTAATATGTGACCGTAATTTAAGTAATACCTAATTTAGGATACAAACGAAACAAGCTAAACAAATCTATATTACAAGATATCAAGAATGACGTTTAATGAGCGGAATAATTTCGTTGGCGACCATTGACCAAAGGGCCGCCTTTTGGTCAATGGTCATAGATACAATTGCTGATTTAATTCTATAATTAAGTGTTATATAATTCATGTATCATAATACTTAATACACAAAAGCAAAAATACTTGTAAATCAGAGATTATGTTACCAATTATTGGAAAACGACCAAAACGCTTTATAAATTACCTAAGTACTTACTGTATGCTAATTAACTGATTTTAATATATCTTATTTTCTTGTACATCCCGGACAAATAAAGTAATTAAATTAATAATAAAATCTAGTAGCTAAGAAGTCAAAACACTAGTCTTGTAGGTTATCAGAAGCTGATATCAACCACACCATCTTTTAAATGGTCTTAAATCATTTATCTCAGTTAACTCACATACTGGTGCTAGTGAAAGCGTCAGTCTTAATGGGAAATATATATAAGTGGGAATAATATATAAATATACTATGTTAGCAGATATGTGTTTAAAATTAAATGGAGTAATGTTTGTGTTATTTATAATTACGAGGAGTACTTATTGTGAGGTAAGCATATTTTACGACACGCATATCAAAACGAGCATATGCTTAATAGAAGCATAGTTTGTACTAGACAACGATGAAATGTAGATTGGTAATATATCTACAAAGATAAGATATTTAATTAATCAATATCTAACCATTTGTCTCGATCCCGGTACCCCTCGTGTAGCTAACTGACCACTTGACGAGGACTTCTAACGTCTTGTTCCAATATTATAATAGTTATATCTACAGATTGCAATAGGCCTACCCCAGTAAAGTAATAAACGGAACCTGTTATTTGTAGTACATCATAAATAATGCTTAGCGAAAAAACGAAAATATAAATAAGCTCACTTCTATCTCTAGATAGAATATTGCAATTTGCCGTAAAGCAATCGGTGAGGAGCACAAGGGATGCAGTAGTGCCGGTACTGTAACAAAACAAGCATATTTCGAGTCCACGAGTCACTGGTACCTCCGTCAACAAAGTGGCTATGATTCCACTGTCATACTAGAACTCTAGGGTTTTTATTATGACAGTTGAAATCGTAGCACTGACTCAAATTGTAGCACTGACTCAAATTGTAGCACTGACTCCAATCGTAGCACTGACTTAAATCATAGCACAGACTTTGAGTCTGTGAGTGTGTCTATCTCTTTGTTTACGATTTTTCGTAGCAATGACTCAAATTGTAGCACTGACTTAAATCATAGCACAGACTTTGAGTCTGTGAGTGTGTCTATCTCTTTGTTTACGATTTTTCGTAGCACTGACTCAAACCGTAGCAATGACTCAAATCGTTGCACTGACTTAAAGTGGGGTTCGAAGTTGATGTTACTTAAACGATAATTCTACTTATACGATAATGCTACTTGGACGAAGCATGTGTAGACTGTCAAGTTAGATATTAGTTAAAGTTGATAGAATTATAATTTAAAATGAAATTTTCTGAACTTTATTGAACGTCAAATATGAATAAATACCTGTTATTATGTATAACTTTCAATATATTATGTTTTCAAGGAAGTCTCGATAGTTATTGCATAGAGTAGTATCGTTTTTGGACGAGAAGAAATTGCGTGCTATTTTTTATATAATTTAAATCTTATCAAACTTCTTGTGAATCTATTGGACATTTATTTTACTGCCTTATAAATTGTTTACATATCGCATTGTATTTAGCACTAAAGGGCATTCGCAGAATCAGTGTCGTGGCACTCGTGTCATCCAATGTAGAGGAATGTAAATGTTGATTTACATTTCCAAATTTAGGTACAGTATGCTTAAAATCACATTTTGTGGTTATAATGGACTCATCTTGTACCAAATAAAGTTCAATTCTGTTCTACAAAAGTAGGTATAAGCGATTAAAAAACATTGGTCTTTTAATCGCTTATCTTTAATACCAAATTATTACAGCTTAGTGCAATTTTGTATCAATTTCAAATCAAATTTCATTCAACTAGCTATCACCAGAAGCAATGAACTTACTGCAAGAATACTCAAACAATGTAAATTCCTCCATCAGCTTGAGTAAAAATGACAAGAACCTTCTCAATTCTTGGATTTCAAATAAAGTTTCAAATAAAGAGAGTTAATATCACTACGAAGTTCCGGGTACAGATGACTAGACACAAGGAACATAGTTTCAGAAGAACTTATAATAACAAAAAGGTAATGAGGTAATATTTATTAATTCATAATCATCATGCTTGGCCTTTATATAAAACATTGTTGGTTGGACACAGGTCTTCCTAAACGAGAGACATTGGGCTTTAAAACCGGTTTAAAAGTGGTTTGGTGGGTAAAAGCGGTGGCCGATCCAATTGGGGCAGCAGCTCATTATACTATCCGAAGCTAAGAGAAGCTCGAAATGACGAATTTTTACTGATCCATTGTGGATGTATCGATAGTTACTTTGTTTCTTTATCTAAACTTAACAACTCACTAGTTCTATTGTTGATAAACAAGACGATTCACATAGTAATCTATCTATGATATTTGTGTTAAAAGGCTCAATCAAATCAACACTGCCAACCTATCCTGGACAGTAATGCACGCACTTGTCTTTAAATTCCTTAACGGGGTAGCTCTTTGGCATCAATTCACCTGATTGTAAGTGAAGGTAAGGCCGGAGTTGGAAGCGAATTGCTTACGGATTCCTCAACTACTGAGGATCTTATCTCCAACTGCAGGAACACAACAATCAACATAATTGCTATGGTTGAAGACTTAGGTCCGATGGTGGTAGCTAGACAGCCGGACTCAGGAAAAGCCCTACCACCAAGGAAACCGAATAAAAGTTTCTACACCAACTGAAAATTGTTCCCCCTCCAGATCTGAAGTAGGTGGTGACGACCACAGAAGTGGTTACTATTAGTATACAGTAGTCATTGTCTAGATCCTACCTTGACCGTTAAAAGGTTAACAGTCAAGGTAGCCTATACTCGACATCCATGCTCTGGGTGCCAATTATGTATCTTAACTTACAATGCATCAAAGACCAGTTTAAACTATATTTACATCATAACAGCTGTCGATCCCAACTAACAATAAATGCAATACAATATTCAGCCAATGTTGTGCCCGTGAGTTCAACCTTGACCAATGGTTATTTATATTTCAGTGGTTACAATGTATGGACATTTATAGAACTGAAATAAACACTTCTGATCTCAGCTATTTTGAGAATGAAAGTAGCTGTTTAAAGAATGCGAATACAGAAGACAAAGAAAAGAATAATGCCGTAGATCAAGTTGAAAGAGAAGTAAGTTATATTATAAATTCATTTAACAATGAAGAAAAAGTGTAAAGAAATCTTTTTTGATTGAAGATTTAGTTGATGCTTTCTTTCTTGTCGTGATTACTAAAGCTTATGTTGCAGATAAAGAGATGGAGAAGAAGTTACAAGTATTTATTGCACCTGTGCAGCATCAAGCATCCAGATGACAAAGATAATGCTGGTTTATGTTTAGTAGAGTATGTTAGTATTAATTTAAACAACCACCTACCAACCAAACAATGACCAAATCAAAAATTATCATAAAACTCTAAAAGTATTGCATTTTGTAAATTTAGTAAAAATCTAGCAGCTACACCTCAAATTTATAATTTAAATAAAGTAAATAGAACTTTGATATAAAGTAATAATAAATTTGTTCTAGATAGAAAGAGACAACTATAATAGCACACTGCAAAGGTTGATGGTGATGAAGTTAGAAGTGATGAGAGAACTGTACCTTCGATTGACTTACTCAATGGCCCACCTAGAAGATTGTTTGAAGACAAATTTATCGTTATACTTGAATATGATCAGGTCTGTGATGGAAAAACTGAACAGATGTTATAGGAACCACAATTTATAGTTTTTTACTTGCGTTTCTAAAGCGATTGATACTTAATGTCAAAACTTACATTAGCGTTGCAATAAAACTAAAAAATGTATCGAAAATATCTGTATTTATTGTTATTAAATAATACTTTTAGGTATAAAATCCAAGAAAATATTTACAAAATATAAGATACTATATTACTGACTATTCATTATGATTTTGTTTATTCGCAAATTCCGTTAAAACATACATTTATTTGCCTGCATGTAACATGTTTTCTTATTGATTTTGTAAAGTTTCACAAAATATTCAATTTACACTTAAAATTAGATATAAAATACAATTTGTACACGATATTAATAAAATTGTATAATTTACAAATATGGCAATAGCAATTAGAAAAACAATTTCATTGATAATAGAAATAGATCATTGAAACTTATTGTTTAAGTTTAAAACAGAATAAAACGTATTTAAGATTATTGAAACCATATCAAATATATTTCAATAACTAAATAATTAGAAATGTACAGAAAATAATGAAATATTTCTGAAAATATCCAATAATGCTGAAAATGTAATAGTTGTTCTTAAAAATATATTACTAAGGTAAAAATTGGCTAAGATCACAAGCTAAATAATATCAGAGGACAGGTCAAAGTAATACCTAGAACTTAGAGATTACTTTAGAATATATACCTACAGCTATGGACGTTGTCAATGTATCACAAGAAGACGTCTAAGAATATGGTAACAATAGAATTTAGTCAGTCTTGACTCGAATGCTTTTGTAAATGATTCAAAATTACCTTAATACATTGTCAACATGCACAATATTAAAATTAATTTCATAATGTAAACATTTATAAATATGTCTACTTTCAATAGATTGGGAGATAAACCGCTCATTAAGAGATTTTACTCAAGCAATAGATTTTATTAGTCACATAAATTACTATACAATAATTACAAAATACTAAATGAACAATAAGTATAGTCGTCAAAATATCATTCATTACTTTCAGTCGATAAAATTATTCCTTTTGTAAACTCCTAAGTGATTTACCATTTTGGAGTACCACAAGGTAACAGATTCAGACCGCTACATCACGAAAAATGATATAAATTAATATAAATAAAAGTCCATTACATTGGAATGACTCGTAAAAATCAGATCATAAAAAAATATTGTAAATTTAATATCATAGCTGTCCTAAGCCTGCTGAAGGTCTGGGTGGTGGCTCAGGAGTGTCAGGAGGTTTGAAGGTACTTCCCTGTTAAATAAGAACGATAAGAATTTATAACGCTTTGCCAAATGATTAAATTTATGTAATACCCACAGTTCAAATACTTGATTAACGACATTTCATCAGTTAACCATAAACTTTATTTAAATTTGTGCCTGATTGCATAGCTCCAGTATTGATATTTTGTTTAAATTTAATTAATCACATACCTGGAAACCTAAAGCGGCTTCTAAGGGTGTAGGTGAGTCGCCACCCAAAGTAGCGTAGTCACCAAAACGTTCTGCAGTGCGACTACCTTGTATCGTAGCATATGTGTTGTCAGTCTAAAAAACAATAGGACTCTTTTAGTACTAGTAAAAAGTATCAAAAATATTTGTTTTCGTAATTTAATTAATTTTCATACAATTGTTATCAAAAGTAACGAAATAAAAACCTGTAGCACAATGATACAGTTTACCCGTGTCGCCTACACTGTTACAAGCGAACGCCAAGTTTTTTTATGAGGGTTTGCAAGGCACTAGCTTCATCTCTCATGATAATAATATTTCTCTCACTCACACCTATTATCTAGCCCAAAGAAAGCATCAGTAACAGCTAGTCTTAATGATAATAGATAACGGAGAAATAAAGATAAAAATATGTATATTCATTTCAGAAATATACTAAATAAATATACAAACATCCATAACAAGTATTTGTACTCATCATACAAAAATCTGCCCCGACGACTTTGCAGGGGTACTGACCACTCGACTACACGGCTGTCTTATAATAATGTGTTATAATAAATTGTAAAAAGATTCAGTATTTTTTCATAAACAAACGATATTAGAGCTAAAACTATATAGTGTCCTACCTGAGGTTGTTCAATGACTGGTTCATTCTGGTCTCCAAACACATTCATGGTCAGTTCCTGCTCCTCGTATGGCCTAAGTTTCGTCTCCAGCCATAAAGGATTCTCGGTTGTGCTGAGTTCTTCTAATATCCGGCGTCGAGCTAAGCTGTCACCCTTACTGGATTGCATTGACGGCGGGGGTATGACCCTGAAGAGATGAGAGTAGTAATTTGATAAGATTATGTATTAAAACTTCCTCAAAAGTCATCTGTTTTTTCCCAACGTCCCACTGCTGGGCCAAGAATGAGTCAAGCAGTAGAACGTTCATAGACTGTAGATGATAATGATGAGTTATACTGTCAGTTACACATCTAATTTTATTCATTAGCATATCTTCGAAAAAATCAATGAATAATCCTTTAACCATTTTCAATAAATCATATTACAGTACAGATACAAGTCTTAGTCCAATAATAAGTGGTGTCATACTTACCCGTTTATACTTTACTATAGCTTAAATCACATAAATAATTTCAACTTACTCAAGTTATAGTCTACAAGAATAACTTACCTTCTAATTACGTCGGGAAACTATTACGATATATTGTTAATAAGTAATCAACTCACCAATGCTTGAGGCAAGCGCAGACAACGACGAAGGTGACGATGCCGGTGAACAGCACAATGAGAAGCGCTATAAGCGCTGCTAGGGCTGGATCAAAGGTATCAGGTGCTGAAAGATTTGTTAAGAATGAGAAATCTGTTCTACGCCATTTATTCCATAAAAATATACTTAACATACTTTAATATACTTTTTTATTGTCACACACACATAACAAACGCACAAGCATAAAGTTACTAATAGCATGCGAAGACTAATTATCTAAAATGTCACTTATGGTGTACAATAAAAGACACAATGTCCGGTAACACCCAAATTGACCATTAGCCTACGCTCGCCTCTCTAATCCTCTACTGCTGCAAGATATGTCAATATGATTCCTATCGCTTATTGAGTTTAACAAGCAACATGACCGGATCTAGTAGCTGTTTGACCATAGTTGCTACGTGCTGGGGCGGTATCTTTAATTTTGTTAGGTTTCTAGCCGGATCTTCTCAGGTAGATCTACCAACATGTGGCTTCGTTTAAAATTTATCGAGTGTAACTGTACATATATGTGCCAATGTTGAATATAATATTTTCACTTTGACTTTGACATGTCCTGTCAAAGTCAAACAGCGAAGTATTTCACGGTCGAAATAGAAAAGACAGTGGTCCCTAATGAATTGATACACCAGCAAAATGATTCACCTACGTAATTTACTTATATTACAAACACATTACGATTGTGAACGCATTTGAAAGTTTGAAATATATAATAAACATACCTTTGGAAGTAGCACTGGCAGCGATGAGTGTTTCAACACCGTACTCCTGGTAGACGTCCTCTAGATCATCGAACCTGGAGTCTATGTTCTCTAACACCTTCTCAACAGGTAGCACTTGATACGTGGTCGGCTCCACGGCCAACAAGTGTATCTCACACCTGAGATTAATATAGAACCAATATACTTTATTGTATAAGTTTTCAGATACAGAAAATAAGATCATATCACTATATAGCAATGACACAAAATAGCTTTTAAATGAATGTGACAAAGATGATAAACAGGGAAAGGTAGCTATAATAACACTAGTGCGTTTTACACCTTGAGTGACATATCTAAGCAAGTTAATGGTATCATTCCATACGATATTTTTATGTTCGACTGGAGTAACACCTGAAACTTAGAGGTCACAGATAAATACCTCATATTTGGTGTTGTGGTGGTACTGTTCAGAAGAAATAGTGTTCTGAATAATTTTAGTGTAGTGGTTTAGGTACTCTGGATTGGGTTACGAAACAAAGAAGGCTTCGCAGTGACCAACCTTTAAACTAAACTTGCTATCTTGACTTCCTCCTCTTTCAGAAGGCACGTCAAGCTAATGATTCCAGTTGTTAAGGCAATTTCACCTAACACGCACTGGGTTAGTTTGATGGTGTTAAACCAAAGACCATATATATTTCTCCCTAATAAGATGGTTCCTACTGTTTGACGTTGATAGGTATTTGATGATGATAAAGTTAGGAATCTTCAAAGATTACTAGTTAAGTGTACCTAAGACAATGAGCCAGTAGTCTTCTAAGCGTACATACCAGTCATCATATCGCCTGTCCGCCTGCACCAGCGGCAGCCTCCTCCCCGGCACCAGCAGAACACTTCCTGCCGCCGCCAGGCGCTTCTGCACACCAGTGACCGGCGCCGAGCAGCTCCGTGACACCACCATACGGATAAGCGATGAGCGGTCTATGATCCAGATCTAGTGTAACGAATTTATTGTCCTTAACATTATTAAAGAAACTACATAACTTCAGACGCAGGGAATCGTTTATTGATAAAAAGGTAAATTCCCCTTATTCCATGCAAATAAATTTAATCAAGTAAAGATCGAATATAAAGGTTTAATGAGTTTATTTAATATTCATTTAGAAACCATTATTATTCTTATGTTCAATTTCAGATAAAAATAAAAGAAACTAGTATAGACTTTTGAAAAAAAATAGCCATTTTTCTTCAACAAAAAATCTATTAACATTTTATTAAAAGCTACTAGAAGAGTAAACACTCGTTCTATGACATGTCATCAACAATAATAAATGAATCGATTCTAAATAAAAGCTTATGTGTTGGTATCATAATCCCTGAAATATTTAAAGCTATGCCATTTTTTTTTTCCATTTAGGGATCGTTTATTGCAAGTGAAAAATATATTCTATTATGTATAAAAGTATATATCAGTTCGTTAACCTTGCTAAACTGGAAAACGTCTGGACCGTTTTGAATAATGTTTATTGTCTTCTGATCGGTAATTCTTTCATCTGAAGTGCTATTTAAAACTGACATTTCTTACGCCTGTAATTCAGATAATTTTTGATAGATGGCGGTAGTAGCAGAGTTTGAGTGTTACAATGTTCACCGGGTCAACTAGTATATAATAATTTTACTTACGTAAACCTGTGCTTTAGCTTGCCGGTGTGGCGGTGCTTGCTCCTGCGCAATGATGTCGAGCACGAACCGGTCCTGGCTGTATTCTGACATGTAGTGCGCCGTCATCAACACACCTACACAAAGAACGACGACAAATGATTTAAAACAGTCTCTTTATTTTTATTCCGAATAAAATACAAAAATACAGTGTGAACACGTAATACGATATCAAATTAAAACATTGGCAGCATTAATTCATAGTTAACAAAAATAGCTTGGATGTACCAACCAGGGACTGGGATATCAGTAAAAAACAGTAACGTTATTGAGTCAAATCGTGGTATCAATATTTTCAGGAGAATTGATATCTGTAAAATTAATTATTGTTTTCGACATGAAACAGAATCGAAGTTTTCGATATCTATTAAATAACATTATTATTAATAGTTACTTTTCTTTTTTGAAATCTTTTAGATTAAAAGCGATGCATACAAGTTTAGATAGACTAAATTATATTATGGACTTTAGTTATCTTCAAAAGTTTATCAGTTGGAGTTAGAAAATAATCGCCCCACAAAAAAAAACTGTTCAGTGTCTCTAGTGTCCTTGCAAGTTGGCAACGTCGCACGCTTATCATTGTAATAACGTTATTTTTGCGAACGAAATTATGTTTTGTTACTCGAATATTTTTTATATTACCTAAAAATTCTTATGAGCTGCACCAGCACACAAATGGACTGCACTGAATTTTGTGTGTTCCAACTTTTACTTACAGATTTATAGGAAACTAGACTATTTAATTCTTTTAACAACATTTTCCTGGATTTTCATCCAAGAATCCTCACCATCTTGACTGATGTTAAAGGGCGATGGAACAACACTGCCGCTGGACTCAGACGCTCCAAACTTATACAAGTTAGACGCAGCCACCATGTAGACCAAGGTGCCATTCTCGTCCAGGTCAGGGTCTTCAGCTACCACGGAAAGCACCGGCTCGTTGATTCGAGCGGTGTGCTTTATGCCTGGGATATAAAGTTTACATTAGTAGAGTTGTCAAATTTCATTTAACTTTCACCGCCTCTGTGCTCTAATGGCTGAGGCTACCTAGTTAATTTCTGGCGGTCCAGGGCTCAGTTCCTAGAGAAGTCTGAAATTTTCTGCTCGGTTTGATTGCTGGCAGGGCTTTTTCTATGGCTGCCTAGCTACCTTACCTAAGTCTACCATAACAATAATGTTAACATCATTGTTGTGTTTCGGCCGGTGGAGGTAACATTGTCTGTTCCTCTGTGATTGAGAGATCCGGGTTCATTTCGCTTTCACCTTCGGCCATATCTTCACTTACCATCATGTGAGATGAAGGCCAAGCCGTTAAGAATCTACTAGCGGGTATTTTTGGCTCGATATATAGTGGCTACTAATAGGACATAACGAGGCAAATCTAATATATGGTATAACTATGGTATTTGTTGATTTTATTGATTCTCCTACGTTTAGACACCAGTTAAATAATATAATTGAAAAGAAAAACTTTAATTATTAGAACATTGTATACAAGGTGGATCTAATACAGTGATAATCAATTTTATTATGTTACTGTCTCCAGAACACAAATATGTAAAATCTTTTATTTCGTCATCAACTCAAAAAGTATTAGTATACCAACAAAAATTTCAATAGAAAAAATTTTTTTTTTTTCTATTTATAGCTAGTATTTATACATCCCATAAACATATACAAACATGTTGATTAATAAATCTTAAGAACTTTGATATAATTATCTAGATATTATATGTTGGCACTTCGAGCCGGATTAATAACTTTCAAGACAATTGATGGTCTAATAACTTTTTAGTAAATTTATTTTAACATTCTCAAATACTTACCAGCGTAATAAATCTTTTCCTCAAACTTGGGTTCATTGTCGTTTTCATCTAAGATCTTAATCTTCACTGAAGTAATGCCAAAGTCCTGGCCATCGGTAGTGTTGTCCACATAGTTGAGAACGGCCTCTGCTCGCTCTATGACTGGATTATTACTAGCGTAGATCGTAAGGGAGTACTCTGACTGTTTCTCTCTAGAAGAATAACTCAATCAAGTCAATAGCTGTATTATTAATCCCTTAAAAAGTTACTGTAACCGGTTTCATTCAAAAGCTTGCACTTAAAAATATCTGTATATTATATCTTACTTTCTTACAATGATGCAAATGTCGGAAGCATCATCCTAAATTCCTTTAAGTTATCGTTTCGTGTTTCTGGCAGTAGTAGATTAATCTACTAATTGATACTTTTATTTCAATTATAATATGATTAAAAATACATTTTCATGATTTGTAGACTGTATAAATTTCCAATAATGATTTTTTTAAGCTTACAGTTAAATTTAAAGCTTCTTACCTGTCAAAACTAATATTAGCTCTGATGATGCCTTGGGTTCTATCTAATATAAATGCCCCTTCTTGATTGCCTTCCAGAATATGGTAGTAAACCTTCCCGTGTTCTCCAGAGTCTTTGTCTGTAGCTTTCACTGTGCCTGTGCGAGAAAAATCAACATTCTGTAATTATTATTTTGCTGGCATTACGTTATTAGTTATTAGATGACACTTTCAGGCGAAATAGTAGTGTTCAATTGAATTCTATCAGAACCTTCGTATGATATCTTAAAATTCAGTTTATTAAATTTTCATAAGAGTCAATTTAAAAAATTGACGTGTTACACTTGTTTTGCCATTTGTTTGGTAAATACCATTAGGTATTGTATTAAATAACTCTTTTTGCTCTACATTATAAACTTACCAACGATAACTCCAGCAGCAAGATTCTCCAAAACATTGAACTGGTACTGAGGCTGCTGGAAGCGAGGAGAGTTGTCGTTATCATCAGCGAGAACCACGGTAAGTAGCCGAAGACTTTCAAACTGAGCAGGAGTGCCATTGTCTACTGCTGCTATGACCAGCTGTAAATGAGATTTGAACTTCATTGTGGGGGTGAAAAGGGGACTGATTTCAATATTCTATCTAAAGTAAGAGATAGGCCTAACTTATTTTTGTTGCCTAGCATTCTTTATTAATATACTAAATATATCAGAAGCTGCTTGGTAACTTAACTGAGTTGGGCCTATCTCTAACTGTAGATGGAATATTGAAACCGACCGTTATGATACTTGTTTGCGAAATATGAATAAACCTAGACCCTTATATCAACTTAAAAATTAACTACGTCATATTTTCTAAACGACATGGAACTTCATTATTTATGACTTACAAATATTAATTTTATTTGATAATTTCACCCGATGAATTTATACTAACCTGGTATTCAGACTTATGCTCCCTATCGAGGAAGGTTTTAGTCCGAAGCTCACCAGAATCAGGGTCGAGGCTAAACTCCGGTGTTTCTCTCACGTTCTGGTTGTCTACCTTCAGGTAGTAAGACACTCGTCCGTTCTCGCCACTATCCTCGTCTGTAGCCTTTATAGTCGTTATAAGGTAGTCTGCTTGAGCTGCATTCTGTGTGCAATGTAGTTTTAAAGTTAAACCGAAGACAAAAAAAATGTAATACGTTATAGGTATATCTGAAGTGATTTTCTAAAATTTTATTAGTATTTCTACTCCAGTGGTCTTTAATCAATACTGTGACTTCAATCAGTACTTTATCTGTATAGACAGATAACCGATTAGATTCTTTTTAACGAAGTGTGTATAAACAATTAGCATGTTATTTGTTTAAGGTCAATTGAAAGTCAAGTTTTCGCAAAATATACCTCAGGTATGTCCAGTTGTCGTGTATTGGGTGGTGGCTCTACAAACACTGGGCTGTGCCTGTTCACGCTGAGCACAGTAATGTCTACTCTGGCAACATCAGACTTGGCTCCTCGACCAGCCTCGTCTGTCGCTTTCACTGTCAGCTGGTACGTCGTGTTGCCCAATAAAGCCTTGGCGGGATATATTATTCCCGTATTTTGGTCAACAGTGAACGCTCCTTAAATTATAGATTCATGTTTTAATTTTAAACTACTTATTGCACTAAATACAAATAAAAGTTAATATAGACAAGGAATTATCTCTAATAGAGATCTCTTCCAGTGTGAGTTATATTGTCCATTTGAATAGTTGTAAACTATAATTTAACTAAACCGCATGTTTTAGTAAAATAGTTTTGTATTTATTTTTCAATAATAAATTTTAACTAGTTTAAAATCGACTAACTTGGGCTTTTACCATTGCATTGCTTAGATTATTTAACTCTTGAACAACAAAGGGTGTTCTAATACGATGTCATCTCTTGATGACGATCTCCTGAGTAAGTAATTAACTGTCTCCTTTTTAATACCGAGTGCGAACAAAGAAATATTTCTTTGTTTTTCTTTGTTTTGTTGTGTCCAAATTTACCAAAACTTATTTTATTATCGGTTCATCTTAATAATCCAATTTACCTGGTTCGCTTTGCTCCACAATCTTGTACTCGATCTTCCCATTATTACCCTCATCCTTATCTTCAGCGAGTACTTGTAAAATAGCCGGCGGGATATCCAATCGAAGGTTCTCGGCGATGGTGCTTTTGTATACTTGCTGAGAGAACATGGGAGCATGGTCGTTGATGTCTAGCACTTTAATATGGACCTGGGGGTGAGAAGCTATTGATTATTGAGATCGAATAAGGCTAAGTTCTACATATAAATTCCACTACCTATGTTTCTATGCAACTAAATTGTAATTTTTTCTCTTCATATATCACTCACCGGTACACTACTAGATCTCCTGGCTTGCGCAGGCGCCATATCACTAGCAATAGCTCGCAACCATACATCAGAAGTGGTCTCTCGATCAATATCAGCTCCTTCAGCCACAGTAATGACTCCCGATATATGGTCGATATGAAATAGCGAGGAAAGGTTGCCAGATAAGCTGTACGTTACTTTGCCAAATTCGCCTGGAAGATAAACAGTATTACATCTCTTAATTAATCTCTTAACTATTTAATAATTACCATGCCTTTGATTTAATTCACTATTTCCTTACCTTCATCCTTATCCACAGCAGTAACTGCCAATACTCTGGTTCCTGGTGCAGAATGTTCAGCGACAACAGCGTCATAGGCTTTAGCAGCGAACTCTGGCTCTTCGTCATTAACGTTTAAGATTTCCACTACTACTGACGCTGAAGTAGATAACTGAGGAACCCCTGAGTCGTAAGCTACTAGTGTGAAGTTGATATAATGCAGTTTCTCGTAGTCTATACGTTGAATGGTTTTGACGACCCCTAGAGAAAATATAATCAAAATAAACCTTAGAAATAAAATATAAATAAGCCATCATGATGAGTAATTAAGTTATTTAAGAAAGTATTATGGATTTTTCGCGCATGACCGTTTCTGATATTTCCATCAAAAATGTAACGTAATTTTGTTACAACAAATATATCAATAATATGGTACCATATGAATCTTAATTTGATTATATCATATTTCGTAAAAGACTCGGTCAAAAAGAGATACTTTTGTAAATTTCAAATAATTATAAACAAAATATCTTCTAAAATTCGATGTTTTATTAAAACGCAAAATAAAATACAGTTACTGTTAGTGTTACCTGTGACATTATCAATCTCAAAGTATGGATTTGGAGGTTGTATCAGTATTGCAGCTATGGGAGTCTCTTTATCAGTTGCTGAGTACGTATAGAGGATTGTTCCATTGGGTTGTTCTTCAGCTAACGTATGCAAGTATGCTGGTTGAGAGAACACTGGAGCGTGTCTGTTTACGTCTACAATATTTATTATCAACTCTCCTGCAATAAGACCAATTGAATATTAATCAGAAAGTACCAATACGTCCTGTTGAACAACAGAACAACAGCCTGTATACGTCCTGTTGGGCACAGGTTTTGGACCATACTACCACCACAATTGCCCATTGCTGATGGAAGAAACTTAAAGTGCCTTTCAAAGTAAGGAGTCCGATATTATGATTTAATGGATCCATTCGGGGCTAGCCATGGCGAAAGTGGCTTTGTTTTGGTAAGAAAATTTACTTTAATAAATTACGTATAATTTGTTTTACAGTCATTCAAAGTTTGGTGGACAAGAATATTTTAATTAAATTCGTTGAAAAAGCAATATCATTGGAAAACCCAATCGATCTGTATAAAATTTTATATTCCATGCATTCAAAATACTACGGTGCGACGTACTGCATTATCCGTTTCATAGAAGAGTTTTTATGCGAGTAAAATCAATGTACTAATCAAGTTTGGGGAGTTCCCATGTGACCAATGTTACTATAATCTTTCAATAGAACACTAAATTAAAAAAATGACATCATGGCTTTATCAATGACGGAGGCATCTAAATCCTTGTGTATGCTGTGCTTGATCTCAAAATTTTAAATTAATAATTAAAAGTACCTTCAGTTTGCTGCAATGCCGGTGCCGACACATCAGTGACAGCAACTGGTAGAGTAATGACAGCTGCTTTACTACGATCCAGTCGCTGAGCTATCGCTACTGTACCGTTTGGAGATACGGAAAACCAGGAACCAAAGATGCCTTCATCTGATACCTAGGAATTTATAAAATGAATCTTAGATCTACAAAAGTTTGCATATAACTTTATTGAGACAAGACAAGACATAGTGGTGTTTCAAATTTAATGTTTACTTATGTGTTGTCAATAACTGTTAGGTGAGTCCGATCTTAAATAAAAGTCTTAGTAAGTAGTCCTATAAATAAATAGAATAACTTTATTGATTTTGTGTGAATATAATACATACCTCTTTCCCATTCTTATCAACAGCTTTAATGACCCTATCCTGTAGCAGTTCATACACTAACAGTCCATTATCTGTAATATCCGGGTCAACAGCTATCAGCTTATGGACCACGGTCCCAACTTCCGCATCAGCTGATATTTCAGCCCTTTGTACTGGTGGGGTAAAGTGCGGCTTCTTATCGTTGACATTGATAACATGGACTGTCAGTTCTGTAGTTCCAGTAAGACTGGGCATACCTGGAAGATGATTATTTAAATATAATGGCCAATCGTAACCCTAAAATGAATAAGACATAATCTTCAGCAATGAATTTCCATGAAAGTAGAGTAAAGTCTCTCACCAAGATCAGACGCGATGATCTGTATCCTGTAGGTGTTTCTTTTATCATAATCTAAGGCCGAAGACACAGAGACGACGCCAGTGACGTTGTCAATGACGAAGGCGTCTAAGGCACCCTTTTGTATGCCGTACTTGATCTCAGCGTTAATGCCACTGTCTAAATCACTAGCCCGAACTGCTGCTACTTCAGTACCTGATTGGAGTTTAAAAATAGTTTTTAATTATTTCAATTTGTCTATTCCAATTAACATGATGATGTTTGTTTTGTCCATTATTTTTCATAATACGTGTCAATTGGTTTTTGGTTTCTAGATAAATATTACAATTCTTGTCCCTTTTTGATGTTACATAGAATTCTAATAACTGATTTTTAATGGAAAAAATATACGTGGTCGTGTTTGGCAAATAAGCCTACCATCTGCAGTAATGTCATTAAAAATAATAGTATTCAAACCTATCGAAGCATCTTCAGGTACATCAGCATCGTATCTTTCAATGTCAAATACTGGAGCATGGTTGTTTACATCACGAATTGTAATCTCCACTTTACATGTAGCATTATGGATGCCATCTGTGCCCTAAAATAAAAGAAATAATTTTAATTAGCATTATATTTCATATAACGTTTATTCTAGGGTTTATCAAAAATGAATCCAGCTCGAAGGACCAATAAACATAAATTATAAAAATAAAAAACAACAACATTAGTATTAATATTTAATAATATTGCATACTTACCAGTATAGTCAGTATGATTTTATTGTCTTCACCGTTTTGAGTAACTGCACCAGTTTCCGGGCGCACAGATATTCTGCCTATGAGAGGGTCTATCCAAAAAGGATGAACAGGGGGGTCGATGATGGAGTAACGGATCTCTGATGAGGCGTCTACATCACGAGCTAATACCTGGAAATTTTGCAAAAAGAAAATAATAAATAGTTACTGCAGGCTTAATTACGAGAAGACCATGCTGTTCCATCTTTTTATCGTGTTTAAGGGCCGGGATTAAATCTCATAGCACTTCGACCCAAAGGGATCTTTTATGATTCCCTTATCCTAGTGTCTGTTGTCCTGGAATATATCCTAGATGAAGTTTCTATGTACGCTTGGAGTCAGCAGCCTTATGTCTTCAGGAGTGGGGTGGCCCAGAGCAAAGAAACCCATTCATTCAGTTACACAGTGTGTTCTATTAGTTCAGTGCGCTCCCCACAGGACCTACACAGAGGCGATTCTACTTTGCTTGCTATTCGCGTTTCTATTCGAACAGCTTGCTATTCGTGCTATAGTTGCCAGTGATTGCCACTTAAGTCGCGGAGCCAGCTACGCTGTTGCCATTGCAAATTTATATGACCAGTAGACGCTAGTAGGTTGTGAAGCAGTACTATGTGAATGAAGAGCGGTACAATCAAAGAATATGGGTGGTTCCAATTTCGTCTTTATGTGATAAATGGCACTTAAGATTGGATTAACGAATAAACTTGTTGATCAATACATAACCTAGACACAATTTCAAATGACTGTCAATGCTTTATCGATGCTGTTCGAGAACATTATTTACTTAGTCGCCAATCCACCCTGACCAGAATGAACAGAGCGACAGTTTTGAAATCAAACCTTTCCAACCGTCCCATTTGGAAATCGATGGAGAAATCACATGAGGATGCAACATAGACCCTAATGATGACGATGACGACTTTTTAACTTTACTTACTTGTAGTTCCGGTTCAAACTTGTGGGCGTCTTCATCGATAGAAGCTTTATAGACTGATGTGACAAATACTGGCGCATTGTCATTGGAGTCAGTCAGCGAGATCTGGAGAGATACCATGGTCATCTGACCGGAGCCGTCATCGTCTGTCGCCTGTAGAATCAATGTACAAAGTATTTCGACCAAAATTAGTAAAAAAAAATGGAACCATTTTTAAGAATAATATATCTCACACTTACACTATTATCAAACACAAATTAAGAATTAGAAAGGGATAACGGAGATATATAGATAGTAAAAGGTAGGATATTGGTATTCTAGTACTCATCGTGTAGATATCAGGATTCGATCCCGGGACCTATGGCTAAGAGTACAGTGGAATTGACCGCTAGAACAGACGGCCATCAAGAACAGGAAACAAAAGATATGGTTTTGTCAAGGGCACGCGTTACCAGATTCTTACACCAATTAAACTTATAGTATCTCTAGAATAACTAACTATCAAGTTAAGCAGATTGAGAACTTCAAGTTGCTATTTCTTAGAAAGAGAGAGAGATACTAGTTTCACCAGACATTTCCAAATCCTTCGTGAAACTAAGCCTGGAGATTGTTTGTAAACGCTCCAACTTACCTTGTACTGCAAGAAGTAATCTTTCCTAGTTTCAAAGTCTAAACAGGGTGTTTCTCCAGGGGTAGGGCAAGGCGCCACTGTGATCAATCCAGTCCTGTTATCAACTCGGAATAGCTCTGCACCGTTACCAGATAACTGGTAAACTATGCCGTCGGTACCGAACCTGGCGAAGAAAAGGCAAGATTATCAAAATTTGGGAACTCAGTAAGTTATAGTAACATTTTAAATGTTAGTTTTTTAAAGGATCCTAAAAAGTTAAAATACGTCATCACAACTTATCATTTAAAATGATTGCTTAATTAATATCTTCTAACCTGCCAGTGTCTCTATCCGTAGCCTTCAGTACCGCGACTCTGGTGCCAGCAGGCGCGGCTTCAGGAACGCTGGCGGAGTACGGCTCGTCGGCGAATTGAGGTGCGTTGTCGTTCACGTCCGTCAGAGATACTGTTACACTGGCCTTGGAAGACAGGCGGGGAGACGTGTGGAGTTCTTCAGCTATTACCTGGAAATCCATTAGAATTATTTTATGACAACTTGTCTTTAGTCGACAGATTTTGTCAAGGATTATTTTTCGCGCTGAAATCATCCTTTTATTTTTATATTTATACATATTTCGATTATATTGTATAATTTTAAGTTATGCAATAGTTATTTGTGGAGCATTGTAATTGCCTTGTAACTAATATATATAGCTCTAAGCCACTCTTATAAAATAAAATAAATACATTTTCTTGGATTAATTCTATATCTTACTATAAAATTGGGTAGTAACAGCATCTGTTCAACGCTACTTCAACAAACATAAACTACCTAATAAGTCGTTAAAATTTGACTATAACAATGTTTAATTTTTGTACACTCAATGAGTCACACTACAAAAGCCATCCATCGCCAATTGTTTGATGTCTGAAAGAAATCTCTTGCTAGAGTCTGATACCTTTATATGTGTTTTTCTTGTTTAAATTACTTTTTGTGTTTTATGTATATAATAAAGGACATAATTATAATGTTTTATTTAGATTGCTGCTATGGAACTGTTTATAGTATACGAAGATCATCGAAAAGGGAAGATCTAAGTAAGGATATTTGTTTTATAAAAACAACAAGGTCTTCAACTTCCACCGTTGGCTTAAAAGCTTAGTGAATCATTACCTCCAATATAAACTTCCTCTGATTAGGGTCCTCATAGTCAAGGCTACTGTTCAGCCGTAGCGTGACCGGCGCGCTGCCGGTGGCCGTGGCTGGCTCCACGATGAAGGCTCCGAGCTCGTCTGACAGTCGCAGGCTGAACACCGAGTTAATACCCTGTAAGTAAACAGCATATTTAAAATAATAAATATATTGGTTAAATTACAAGATGTGGTGTAATTGGGTAGAATCTTTTAAAAAATTATTTTAAAGTTTCTTCGCATTTTATATGAAATTTTTTTTTCATAGATTATTTACATTTAATTACAGTATATATGTGCCATTTTGGTTGTAGACTTGCTGCCATCTTGTAGGTAGAGATGTCTCTACCTACAAGATGGCAGATGATGATCCCGTCGCTGTTGAAGTTTTGGGACTTCGGATCAAAAAACGCATCAAGTAGTTTTTGTAGTCCTCCCTTGATGTTAACCTGACACTGCCTAAAGAATTCTGAAGAGACTTAAACAGGTGGGAATCTGAAGGTCAGGGCTATATGGCAGATGCATTAACACCAATTTGACATAAAGAAAAACAAATGAAAAATAGTGGGAAACAAAATTTTCCTTATTTGATTCTTTTTTTGAAATGTCGCCTTTTTAATGTCATGAAAACCAGCTAGATACAAATAGTACAGGCAACGATTTTTTTATTACAAGTTTATACATACTATAGCAAAAAGGCTTTCCCTGACCTAATATTTAAATTTAAGTCTCCTAATTTTGCCATAAAAATCCAATTAGCAAAATTCTTGAAATTAAATTAAAAAATTAGGCTAACCTGCTGTATTACATCTAAGATCGCGAGTTAAAAATCATTTTTGCATAAATATCGGAGTCAGATAAATACTAGTTCAACGAAACTGTTACATATTATTTCTTAAAAGATTAAAAATGACTATTTAAAAAACTTTTGATTCTATTAACTTACTTTATTAACCCGTTGCAGAAATAAACTGATGAATATGTACTCCCTATACGTATGTTATATTTGCAATAACCCCACGGTTATATGAAATTGATCAAAAGAGTGATTACAATTATTAACATACTTTAACTAATAATGCGGAAGATATGTATATATATATACTTACTAAATCAGTATCTGTAACAACCATATCCAGGTTTGGTAACGGGGTCCCAACAGGCAGACTCTCAGGTATCTCCACGCTGTACTCTCTCCTGTTAAATCTGGGCGGTTCATCGTTCACATCTTTGATGGTCACTGTTACTGTGGCCAGGGTAGAGGTCAGGTCGGAGTACAGTGGTGCACCGTTTACTATTTCTGTAGCCTAAAGCGTAGTACAACAAAAAACAGTTATCAATTTCTGAAATGACATATCGAAAATGACATATTAATATGTCAATTTTTATATGTCAAAGTTTTCAAAAATTAGCACAGATATATGAAAAAAAACCATAATTTACATAATAATTATCACGTTAATTATGATTAACAATTCTTTAAAGCTTAATGTCAAATTACTTGACAACGTTATAATACAAGTTGGAAGAACCTTTCTAAGTATCTAATCACAGCAAATATCGTCTGTTGCTATCTCACTCTGTACTTTGCGTGATGCGGCACAACCACTGTGTTGCTAGAAGGGGAAGTCCAATCAGAACTGGTTAAGTGTGTTTCTTTAACTATTTCATTATCGAGATGTTTTTAAATACAAAGCTTCTTCAGAATTGAGCTAATGTCAGGTATAACTCCACAAATTCCTCAAGCAACATTTTGATTTGAAGTCTACTTAAATTTATGCTTACCCTGATAGTGAGATTCAGCGGCGAAGATGGATCAGCTAGAGCTTCTCTGTCTAAAGGCTTGGCTGTCCTTAGCTCTCCCGTGGCGCTGTCCAGGACAAAGAAATCCAAAGGATCTGAAAATACAAATTACAGCAATGCACTACTCGACAAAATATTTAAGCCTATTTAGTTTAAATCATTATAATAGATAGTTTTAGAACTTTCAAGACCTGGATTCAGAGCCACAAATGTTACTAGATGAGGTAGCTGGTTCTTCTAGAACTCATTAAGATGTTTGCACTGTTATCCAACAAATAAAAAGGATGATACTTAATATTGATATACCTTATTTCCAATGATTATCATATAGAACGATAATAAGAGAACTATAATTAATTTAAATAAACTCAAATGGAAAAATTAAGACGAAGCACTCACTTGTGACTAGTTCTAAAATTACATCCCTGGGTTGCGCCCTATCAGCATCCCTGGCCTTCACAGTCAGAGCTAGTGTTCCGACCGGGGCATCCTCCGCAAGAGCTCCAGTTAAGGCTCCGCTGAACACTGGTGGGGAATTCTGAACGTCTACCACTTTGACTTCTACGTGAGCTGTTGAATTTAAGGTGCCGTCCTAAAAATAAGTAAAGAAGAGTTATTAAGAGAGGTAATGTCTAGATTTCCCGCCCAAACAGACTAAAGAGGTGCATTATAAGGGTTGCTACTTCTAAAAACTACTAAACACGTTCTAAGATGATATCAATGGCAACTCAAGGCCATATATGCAGGTAGAACCATGTGACGTTTAAAAATAATTAATAATTTTATGTTAAAACTAATGTAACATTGATGTCACATTTGACAGCCGTCTGGTCAAGTGGTTGGAATTCCTGTCTAGTTAGTCAGAGGTTACAAGTTCGAATCCTGGTAGGGGCAGATATTTGATAATGGATGTTTGTATGTTTATTAATTAAATTAATATACATATACCTATCTATATTTCTCCATTATCTAGCATCCATAACACAACCTGTTAATGATGTTTAAATTGCGCTAGGTAATAATAAGTGAGTGTGTAAGCAATATTATTATGTTATAACATACATATAGAGATTGTAATTGTTCACCTTTTATACAAAAATGATATTTTAAATATTAATTATATAATTGTATTCTACCCAAAAATCTTCTTCGAAATAAGATAATAAAATTTCCCACACACCTTGAACAACGCCAGGAGTAATGACCACTCGACCAGATGGTCGTGGAAGCTTTGTTATTTTATTGGCTTCACAAAAAATATTTTCAAAGTATTAACAATAAAAAATAAAAATTAACTCAAATACTCACTGTAGCAAACAGTTGGAACTGGTAGAATTGCTTCTCATTGTAGTTCAAGGTCTTCTTAAGAAGAAGGCCCCCTCTGTAGTGATTTGCTGAAGAGTTCAGAGCCACTACGTCGAATGTTGCACACGCTTCAGGCCACTGCAAAAAGTGTTTCAATATCATAATTTATTGAAATCTATAAGAACATCCTAAGACAAAAGTTGTATATATAAATAACCCTTGAAATAGTTCAATAGTCTGACATTTATACATAAACTTACATCACATTATTACATACATACAAACATCACATTACATCATTATCATTACATTATTTTTTCATTTATACATTTATTAAAAATCATTTTAGCCATATCTATCGGTATTGTTTCATACTTCAAAATATATTGATAATACACTCACCTGTTCACTTAAACATCCAACTTCGAGACTATCGCCCACAGAGTCTACGTCTTCAACATGAATGTTTGTTAAAATTGTCCTGCCAACCTCTTCATCTTCAGGCACATCTACTTCATAAGGACTCTATGAAATTTTAACAGTCACTTTTAATGAGATCTTTAACAGAGAGTCTACCTATCACTTCCAGCCAACACACACACATATATATGTATTATCTATGCCAATATGTACTGTGTAGATATGTGTATATATATACATAGGTACTTAATTCATGATAGCATGTATACACTACATAATACATATAGTATTTGAATATAATATTATTTTCTCTGTCTCCTGAATGTCAAAAAAAGAAATGAAATAAATATATTCAAGTAACAAAGTCAATGTCAAAATATCTTTATTTAAATAGACTCAATTACTAAGTTCTTTTAAATCGTCATAACAAGGAATATGTATGAGAAAAAAAAAACAAATGTAATTAAAGGTAATAGTGATAACTTTAAGTGAGTATTAACCAGGTATTTACAAATTGACCTAGTTATAAAATTTAAATACATACTAAATAAATTGTTAGTTTTAATTTTAAAATAAAATAACAACAACAGAAAATTAAGTAATTCCATGATATCGCTGGAGTTACTTACCATGAGGTAGGCCATTTTAAAAAAGTCAACTCAATAGATAGTTTGAGTATACTAGAATATAGTAACATAACACACACAGACAGATGAGATTAATCCTTTTCTTGTACTTAAAATGAATAAGTTAGAGAAACTAATATTTATTTCATATATCATTTATTAAAATAATATTTTGTATTGTAAATTATTTTAACTAAAATAAGTGCATATAAAATTTAAAAAACAATTCAAACCTACTTACTTTCAAACCTACTACAGTTTAGATTGCAAATAAAGTAATACTTTAAGTAATACTTTTTACACGGCGTTAGATAAATCAATATTATTACACAAATGTTTTGAAAAAACTCCAATTATTTTCGCATAAAGTTAATACCCCTTATTATAGTACAGACATATTAGCCTTAGAAGATATGTCATGAGATGTTCTCTAAATACAAAAAGTTACTTACATTTTTAAATATAGGCGGATTGTCATTCTCGTCGAGTACTATCACGGTGACGGGTTGAAGCTGAGCCAAGTTTATTGATGAATCCGGATTTTGATCTTCAATTGATACTAGGAACTTTATCGTGTCCTCTGACTGAAACATTAAGTAGAGCACATGAGAAATCTGCTTAAAAAGCACCTTAATTTGAGAATAATATTTCCTGGAAAATACAAATTACCTCTCTATCTAAAGGACGCTTAAGTGTGACATCTCCAGTGTCTGGGTCTACAGAAAATTTGTCTGTTCCAACTAGGTTGTATTTTATCTGAAACACAAGAAAAAGGCTCAAAACACTAGTACACATTTTTAAATCCAACCGGGAGTTGTTTATTTTAATAACTCGTATTTGAGTACTATATTAGCGAAAACCTCTAAATAATCTTTGAAATATGTAATACATTATGTTCAGTGTTTACGATTACTCGTCTCACATATTTCACTAGAAACTGGCATCCAAAATTAATTTTTGTGGTAAGTATATAGACATACAAACTTTCTCGAAATTGACACTTAAGTATACAAGTAAATGCACATACTAGAGGTAGTATGTTAAACACAGTAATAATAATAATAAGAATTTTCAGTGCTTTGAACGGTAACGATATAAAATATTCAGAATATTCGAGGCCAGAATAAAAGAAATTCTGAACAAACTATTCTTTGGCCTTAGTTTTAATGATATGTCATCAGAGTATCATTACTTAACCTTTATATTTTTTAATACTATTGCGTAACTGTTTTTATTCAATGTAATGCTAATACATGAACCTAGTCTTATTAGTATGGCACTTGCATTAATAGATGAAAGTATTGAATATTTGTATAGTGTAAGTAAGTAAGACAAGTAGTTCATACAGTTACTGTTAAACCAATAACGTCTGATTCTACGCAGCCAAGACAACACATGACGTCACGCGATCCAATACGTAGAGTCATTGCAGTGCGAGACTCGATCTGTGACGCATCACCTACCATTTTTATTTTATTATATTTTTATTGTCAAAATTACACCAAAGTAAATCCAGTTTTCCAGCAGCGTTGGGTCTCATTTCTACATATAATCTATCGTAATCAGGCACTGAAGCGTAAATAATTTCAGTTTCCATCAATACTGATTATGAAAAAAAAATTGATCTCAAAATAAGTGTACACAGTATGTGTGTGTGTGTGTGTGTGTTCTGTGTGTGTGTGTGTGTGTGTGTGTGTGTGTGTGTGTGTGTGTGTGTGTGTGTGTGTGCGTGTGTGTGTGTGTGTGTGTGTGTGTGTGTGTGTGTGTGTGTGTGTGTGTGTGTGTGTGTGTGTGTGTGTGTGGTGTGTATATATCTATATATACACTACACACACATATATATATATATATCGTGGCCAGATTATAGAATTGATCACATGGTTTTACTTCATGAAAGGCAAAAAACCGCTCTCGACATCATAGTCACGACAGATTATTGAATACTCAGAGTTTAAGGACAATAAAGACTACCTATATGTGATAATAACCACTTGATGTGGTTAAACATTTGTGACCAGATCACAAAATAGTGTATAATGATCCACAGGTATATCAGTGGATAATGTATCAATAAGTAAAATGTTTTATGATGTATATTCTGTAATAGAAGCGGAAATGAATCATCAAATGGAAGGAGCCGTAGCTGTTGTAAGACGCAAGCTTGTTGTTGACAGAACGGTAGTTCAGTTAGGTGAGAACTGTGACCAATGCGAGCTTAGCAATAGTGCCGCGGCAGAATCCAGCAAAGCGCAATAAATTCACAAATATTTCTATTATTTGCGTGATAAGGTTCAAACTCTGTTACGAAGTCGAAATAGAAAATACTAAGCAGTGACATATCATTACGACGACCACCGTTCGTGATTTTTATGGAAGCCACTCGAGAAATGAGCCCAACGTTTGACATCAAACGTTGACATTTTGACAATATGGATAGTTTTAACAGGTTATTTCATGAAATGATCAATTTTAAGATATGACCACTAGACACTACATATTTAAAACGAAAATGCATATGAATTGTATAAAGTAAAAAACATTATAGTAAGTACCTATTATTGGTTTTGTGCACAACAGTCTTGATACATCTGAATCGTTTGATCAGTAGAACCACAGAAGAGAAGTTAGAACTTACTGATTAATGTTTGAAAAGACAAATGCTCAAAGAATTAAAACTCTTGTTTCAATTATGAAAAAGATCACTGAGACGAAATATTTTACCTTTTTTGAATTATTTCAAACAATAATGTCCAATACTTTAAAATCTTAAAGCAATATTGGTAAAATGTTTGAAGACATGAATATTTTTATAGTTCTGTAAATATAAAGGGTGATGTACTAACCGGTAATCCTTCAGGATCTACTCCTTGCAGGGTGTATACTACAGAACCAACTGGCGTGCTCTCCGACAGCGCCAGATTGTTCATATCTTGTGTAAACACGGGCAGCATGTTTGACGAGACTGAAATGGGAGTTTTAATATCAAAATAGATATTAAACAATAATCTTGCTTGCTCTAAAAATCACGAAGAAAATCTGAAAATTTAATGTAGAAACTAGTTAGCAATTTTACCGTATTTTTTTATGGAAATGGTTATTCTAAATTAGATTTACATTGTGTCCTATTAAGCTAGCAGGATGGTAGGCTAAAACAGTAATGGGATTCAGATTCTTCTAGAAGATCACATTATCTCTCAGACTTAGAATATTAAGTATTTTAATCATAATTGTTATTAAATAACTAATGCAATCCTGCCTTTAAATACAATGATATTATTGTATTACTTATTTTAGATACTATAAACGTTTAAACTTATATAGTAAAAACTATGAGTGGTGTTGCAATAACAAATGAATTGTATTCAGTGACGCGTATTACTTATTCATAACATAACAATGGCTAATTACTGCTCATGTTTAAAGATGAGTTACACATTGCTAAATACTCTAAATGGTATTACAGTTACTTTCTTCACACACGTAAAATGTATAATTGTTTTTTTGTACCGATATAAGCCATTTCGATGAGGAAACCAACAGAAGAATTCAGCTGAGTCGGGAAGAATTCGGGAAAATTTTACTCAAGTTCCCAATCACCAATACAGCAGAGCATAATGGCAAGTCTTAAACTGGCGCGTCCTTACACTATGACATACTTTTACTCTTAAAACATAGCTATTACCTTCATTACCATTAAAAATCCTAATGCTGAGTAGCCTTCAATTGAATGACAGCAAAAATATCTAATGATTTTAGAATACATAGCAAAACTAAGGTACAAAAATACACTATTCACATTATAGTTACGGACCTAAATCATGCAAATTACTGAAGAAGATACTTAAGTAGCTGGAGAAAGTATATAACCGTTAACATACGCGTTGTGTAAACAATTACTCAGGTAAATCCAACTTACATCACTAAATGTAAGTGTAAATTTTACATCAAGGAGTTTAAGCTAAAGACATCTCCTGTCTCCAGAAAGTCAATGCACCAGAAAATTAAATTTACAACAACAACAGAGAATTACGTAATTCCGTGATATTGCTGGTGTCTTCATGTGGCGGTTACTTACCATAAGGTAGGCCGTCACTCGCAGTCTTTTTCTTAAACGTGACGTGTGTAAATTTGAGATAATTTTTTTTTAAATTCCAATATCAATTTTTTTATTGGATAGACAATTTTAACAAATATATAACATTGTTGGTGATATTGGTTATAAAAGAGTGGTGCTTATCTTATCTTGATGTAGGGCCAGGACTACTCCCGGAGCACTCGACCCAATGGGATCTTTTATGTTTCCCCAATCATAATGATCGCTGTCCTGGAATACCTCCAAGATGTACTTACTAAGTAAGAGTGGTGCTTTCTGGTACATAAATTATTACCCAAGACTCCAACAAATAATGAATAAGTGAACTTTGTTAAAGTAAATAAATTTATTATTATTACGAATTTTACCATTTGTATCTCTTTCTAGTCATTGTTAAGGGGAAGATCCAAAATATTTTACTGAGTTAAACACCAGAAGAAGTAAGTCAAAATTCAATTGAACGTGTACAAAACACGAAAGCCGAAGAAGAAAACTTTATCTACTCACCTAAAGATACACAAAGCGTGAGCCATAACGTAAAGACACGCCACCGTAACTCCATGTCGGTATATCTGCAAGAATACAAACAATAATTAAAATAACATACAAGAAGAGCTTCGTTTTAAAATCTTCCGGGCACTTTCGATTACGAAAACGAGGCAAATTTCTCCATGATTGTTTCTTGAAAAGTTAATAAAAATTAAAGGTTTAGAGCAGCCTAACTTTACTGCCTTTAAAGGTAGTTTGAGCTTATGGTCCTGGTTGTTACGGCAACTATAACCCAACCAAACCGGAATAAGTATTGGGCTAGTGATGGTATTATGGACAAAACACCTCATGTGTTTCTCCCATTTTTTTTCTATTTTATATAAAGCTTTATAAAACTTATATAAGATTTTTATATAATGACTCGACACCACCTGATGATAAGCAGCAGAGGAGTCCATATGTGAAGATAGCTAGTGAAGCATGCGACACACTGCCCTAGCCACCCTCACCTTGCCGGCCCAAAAAGTGCTTTTTCACGCCTCTTTTAAAGGAACTCATGTTATAAGAAGGAGGGAATACGTTTAAATATAAAGCACAGCAAATGACTTGATACCACCTGATGATAAGCAGTAGAGGAGTCGATATGTGAAGATAGCATATATATTTTCCAGGCCAATGAATGTAAGACGTATAATTTAAATTAAAGGCTTAAAATATGAAACTATAGATTTAATTTGTGACTTTAGTAAAAAAAGGTTAAGAGACCAAATTGTATTAATTACTTATACGTTTTATAAATATCTTGATTATTATTTTTATAAGTAATAGAAATGAGGTGTATTTGGAAAATGAATAACCCTAGAGCAGTTTTTCTAACTTTTGTTCGGCGTCCATTTGTCTGATCTCCTAAATGATTAGTAGTAAGAGTCAATAAAGGTATTGTACCCTTGTTAATCTACTGGTCGGAGAACAAGGTCAGCTCTGCTCCAATTTAGTCCAAGGTCTACGTGAGATATTACTATCATTTTCTATTGGGGACTCAATTGAACGTAGAATATTGTACCTCGTGATATTTTTTAGTTCTTTATTTATTTAACAATTTATACACACACAGACAATTAAAAGGACACAACAGAATAGTTGAGAATTGTACAAAGGCGCTGCTTATTTCTATAAGAAATCTCTTCCAGTATATGGGAAAAGTGACATCTGAAAATTGTCTTCAAAGTCATTTAGGTGTGATAGTGATGAGAAATTTTTAAATTTAGTCACGAGATATATCCATTCATAGAAGTTACGTAAAGCTAAAGCTTTTACTAAGATTCATTTAACAACTAGACTGGACGTTGCAACGAGGTATATTTTTCTGCAACTAAATAAAATACTTAATAACAATTTTGTCAAAGCATGCAAGACCTATCTCCACCTTTCCGTAGAACCGTATTAGGTTTCAATTCCCCTGTTCCAAGGCTCTGTAAGCTTCACAACAAATATAAGACTCAAATGGACATATTTTGTTCATCCATATGCAAGCTGAAATATCAACTTCGTTTAGATAATTTATAACCAAATTTCATTAACATATTTTTTTTGTAATTACAACTTAACTACTATATGCATGTTGTGTTTACCGTTTCTCTATCGTACACTTAGCTATAAGTTATATATTGTTTTTATGTATATACATTGATCAGTGGAACAATTACTGGTAAACCAAATAAAAAAAAAATAAGACATAACAATCAAACAACAGGAAAACAGCTGTGGATTTAAAATCATCACGATTATGAACATAACTTGGAATTATTAAATTTACTAGATAATATCAAATCTGTATGTATTTCATATATTACGTAATCCGATGCAAGTTAAAATGAAGGAGAAATAAACATGAAACGAATAAAACGCATATCAAATAAAACCTAGATTAAGATGTAATTAATTCTCAAATGACTGGACGTGTCTCTGTGTTAATTAAAGGTCAACACTACCGACCTTACACTAAATAGATATTAACAAACGGTAAAACTGTTTAGAATTAATTTGTCACTAATTACTGTTTAAACCCATGGCATTGTTATTAATGAAATGATTTTCGATTAGAAACTACTTTAACTTCTTTGCTATACATTTTGAATATGCGGATTTAATTTTGCAAGAGATACTTAAGGACTTCTTAACCACTCAGAAAATGCATTGTGAAAATAGATGATTTAATTCCATTGCATTTTTCTAAATCATTATTAAAATTCGGTACTATGCAATTATTAAGGATAAAAGTTCTTAATCAACTGTAGGCGATGGTGAAGGAAACACCGTGTTTAAGAGTAATAAAATGTAATAAAACGGAAAATGTACAGAAAATTATAAAAAAGCTTACGGAATCGAAGACAAACCAGAAATCAATCACAACTGACAATTAACATAAAAACCTTCCAAAAACATAGACAGATAACTGCCAGTTCTATCGCCAACATAGCCCTCTCCGTAAGGCATCTGCCTTACCGAAAAATAAACAATGCGATAGAAAAAGCTAACAAGCTTACACCATAGAAAAGCTAAATAAAACTCACATCTTAATTTTCGATAACGTAAATAAAAAAGCAACAGACTATTGTTATAAATTAAATTAAACTAACTTAATTAACTTCCTAGTGGGACGTTTAAGAATTCCACCTGAAGTTGCTACTTTGGCGACTCGAATGACACCATCTTTGCCCGGATAGACAGCGATAACCCGACCTTTAGGCCATAAACCACGAGGTAAATTGCAATCTGCTATTAAAACAACGTCCCCCACAGAAATAATGTTAGCTGGCAAAGATGTGCTACCCGCTGCACAACTACGTGGTACCAAACATGGCAGATACTCGCGCACCCATCTTGTCCAAAAATGATCTGCTAAGCGACAAGCTTTTCTCCAGTCAGGACGTCGTAATAAATCTCTGTCATCGAGCGGAGGAGTAATTTGCAGACCAGAAGACGTTCCAAAAAGAAAGTGATTAGGGGTGAGCGCTTCTTCAGTGTCATGAACTACAGGTACATGGGTCAAAGGACGTGAATTCACTATATGCTCAACTTCAGTTAACAAAGTGGAAAGTACCTCCTCTCGCGGTGCTCTTGTCTTTAAAGTTGCCGACAGAGCACACTTTACTGTTCTCACAAGTCGTTCCCAAACGCCACCCATGAATGGGGAGGCCGGGGGTATGAACTTCCAAGTCACCTTTTTGGAAGCAACAAAGTCTTGAATCTCCGTGTGGTTCATCTCCTGCCAGGCCTTTTGAAGTTCTCTATCAGCTCCGACAAAAGCTGTCCCGTTATCAGAAAGTAGAACAGATGGACACCCACGTCTGGCCATAAAACGGCGCAATGCCATTATAGCTGCATCTGAAGTGAGACTACCAACTATCTCCAAATGCACTGCTCTTACAACTAAACAGGTGAAAAGTGCCACGTATCTCTTCTCCTTGCTCCTTTTTACCGTCACCTCGATTGGGCCGAAGTAGTCTAAACCCACATTCGTAAACGGACGCACATGATGGTCCAATCTGAGCTGCGGGAGATCACCCAAAAGAGGTACCGTTGCTGAAGCCTTTCTTATCTTACAAAATTGACAATCCTTAGTAACAGTACGAACAGTCGGCCTCAGTCTCAACACCCAATAACGCTGCTTCACCTCATTAACAACTGTCTCATTACTAGTATGATTAGCCCAAATGTGGAAATCTTTAACTAAAAGTTTCACAAGATGATGGTGGCCATCTAAAATTATAGGTTCCTTGACATCAATGCTCACCTTCTGTACAGCGTCTATACGTCCACGAAGGCGTAATAATCCATCTTCGTCAACTTTTAAATCTAAATTTCTCAGTCTGCTCTCCTTTGGAAATTTTTTCTGACTGCGTAACGTCTGCAACTCAATTCCAAAAGATTCCTCTTGGCTCTGCTTTAGCAAAAATATCTCCGCCATTCTAATATCCTGCGCAAGTAAAGGCCGCAGCCCTCTGTGCTGACAGATCATGTTAGTATCTTGGTGAGAATATCTGAGGAGACGCACAAATTGAAAACATCTGGCAGCCACACGCAACAATCTTTGCCAGCTGCTAAATCTAATACAGCATATCAAAGCTTCTCTTAAATTATTTACAATAATACAAGTATATTTACATTCTATTTCGGCGACACATTCTGGTACCGATTCATGAGGTTCTACTGGCCATTGTGTCTCAGAAAGCTTTAAAAACTCTGGCCCACTAAGCCATCTAGTAAGTGATTCTAATTTAAAAGTTACACGAGTAGCACCGTCAGCCACATTGTACTCCGAAGGAATCCAATGCCACTCATTTAACTGTGTTAATTCCAAAATCTCGCCTACGCGGTTCGCAACAAAGGGCTTATAATTTCGAGGATCGCTACGTATCCAAGCTAAAGCTGTCCTGGAATCGCACCAAAAAAACCTACGAGCAATATCCCATTGGTGCTCTTTCATAACCGTATCAGCAAGTCTAGAACCTAGTAATGCCGCTTGTAACTCTAGCCTCGGTATTGAAATGGGTTTCAAAGGAGATACGCGCGTCTTGCTACTAGCCAAAGCTAAACATACCGAACCATCTTCGAAAATAGCTCTCCAGTATACAACAGTCGCATATGCAAGCTCACTCGCATCGCAAAATGTATGTAACTCTAGCTTCAGGTAACCACGCGTAGGAAAATAACTACGTGGAATACATACAGACTGAATGTCATTTAAGCTTTTATACCACGCTCCCCACTGGTCGCGATCAAACTTAGGTAAAACGGTATCCCACTCATGTACAGCCCTCCACGTTCGTTGAAATAAAATCTTACCACAAGTAATAATTGGTGACAATAGGCCTAAAGGGTCAAAAACTGTCATAAGATCACGCAACGCCTGACGCTTTGTTAATTTACTTATATCCTGACAAGCTAAATTAAGTTTAAACGAAAACACATCTTTACATGGATTCCAAGACATACCAAGGACTCTTACTCCTGAACTTTCTAAATCTAAGCTTATTTCTGTCACGACATCCTTAATCAGGTCTTTAGGCAATAACTTAAAGGCATCTTTATGATTGGATACCCAACCACGCATTTCAAACCCACATTTACTATGAACCTCGACAATGTCTAAAGCTAACTGAGCTGCTTCTTGAAGATCATCTACACTACCCAGGTAGTCATCCATATAGTGGTCGCACAAAATCGCTGCAGCAGCTCTTGGATACAGACTCTCAAATTCCCTTGCATTTTTATCTTTAATATATAATGCTGTACACGGAGAGGATACAGAACCGAAAATTAAAGATGTCATTTTAAACTCCTTAACTTCCGTACCAGGACCATTAGGCCTCCACAAATATCGCTGATAGTCTTGATCTGCCGGCCTAATTTTTATTTGAGGAAACATCTCACGAATGTCGGCTGTCATTGCTATTTGACCTCTCCTAAACCTAAATAAAATTCCTAATAAAGATCTTAAAAGGTCTGGACCTGGTAACAAAAGGGAATTTAAACTTACTCCTAAAGACTTTGAAGCCGCATCGTGAACTATCCTAAGTTTTCCCGGTTTATGCGGGTGCGTGACCCCGAAGTGAGGCAAATACCAATGTCTTAGATCCCTTGTATTTCTATGAGTGGTATTGCATATCTCAGCGTACTCTTTAGAAAGGTAGGCCTCAATATTTACCTTATACAAATTAAAATAGGAACTATCCCTCTTAAAACGTCTGTCCAAACTGTTCAACCTCACTACAGCCTGTTGATAACTATCAGGTATGCTCGGATTATCATCCCGCCAAAGTAAACCGACTTCAAAACGGCCATTCGGTAGGCGGCGAGATGTTTCCTCTAAAATCCTTAGAGCTCTTTGCTCATCCTTATTATAAGGATCATGAAATTTGATACCAATAGACTCAAGTTTAAAATAATCTTTAATAAGGTCCTCAAGTCTTTCTTCACTTCTAGAAAGCACAACGTTATTAATAAAATCGACTGATGAAGTATTCCTACAAATCGGACCATAGAGTATCCATCCTAATGCAGTACAGACAGCTGCGGGTTGCGCGCGAGATCCTATCCTATTTTCCTTAGTTAATATAAGATGCCAGTCGCTCAATCCTATGAGAACTTTCGGACACGCGTCCTCATAGACAAGCTCCTCAACAATATCTTTGAGGTAATTATACTGCTTCAAAGTATCTGCGTGAACTGACTGAGAAGCAAGCTTTAAATCGCGTAAGGTTCTCGCACCACGAATTTCAAAAAACTCCGTTTTATTCCTGCCGCGTACACTAAAATTAACTAATTTAGATACGCCGTCTTTACGACCGGTAATACAATCCAAAGCTACTTTAACTTCATTTCCAGTAAGACCTAAAACATCAGCCAAGTCCGCATCGATTAAAGTAGTAGTGGAACCATCATCGAGCAAAGCGAAACTATTAACATCGCCGTTCGGACCACGAAGAACTACGGGTAAGATTTTTAATAAAATATTGCGACGGTAAGTAACCTCTTTAGAAGAAAATGTAACATTATTATTTAGAATAGGCTCTAAACCATTTGCTTGTGATATGAAAACTTCTTTCATACCACTACTACTAACTTGCTTGTCAGTGTCTGATATTTTAGAAGAAATATTTTGTGTCAGATTCTGACAATTTACACTATTTACATTATGAGATGGAGATGGAATACTAATATGAAGAAGTTTATTATGACCTAATCTACAAATGACGCAAACGTTAGGACATTTCTGCCAATTATGAAATCCCTTTTTCAGGCACCGTGGACAAATCTTCGCCTTTTGAACCCACGCTATCCGTTCATTAATTGTGAGTGCTATGAACTTCTCGCATTTTTTGATGCTATGATTCGATGAACAAAACAGACATGAAAGTGAATTCGAATTAGTATTTACAGGTGACGGCGATGACGAAACTACGTTATACGATGAACTAGGCTCACGACTGAAACTGTAATGAGCCGGTGAATGATGCACTACCGATGATCGTTGTTTATTTACAAACGGTGCAGCATTATCGTGCTTCCCTGTTGCCGTGAAAGGTGTGCCAAACAACTCATTTCCTCCAAATCGAGTCTGCTTGCTGGATTCCTCCTCTAAGAAGCTGGCCAGTAATTCCAAATGAGGTTGTACTGCTGTGCTATGGAAGGCAGCATAATCGCACCATTTATTCTGCAAAAGTGGTGTTAACTTTAGAATAAGACCGTGTAAAATCTCAGGCGAATAAATATATTGAACCTGATCCAGCATTTTCATTACGCTCACGCAATTTCTAACAGTCGTAGCAAATAAATGAATATCTGCTGAATTTTTTCCTAGCCTAGGTAAAGCTCTTATAGAAACTATTTGATGACTCACTATTTGTTCTGGTCGAGCAAAACGCAGCTCAAGAGCTCGCAAAACCTGCTCTGGATCTATAGATGTTAATAATAAAGGCATTACTGCATCACGAGCTTCTCCTCGCAAGGCAATACGTAATCTGGATAAATTTGCAACGCTAGAAAAATTATTTTTCGTTTCATCGAAAGTTCTTTTAAATAAAAACCATTCTAGTATATTCCCACTAAAAAGTGGCAGTTCTACTATTGGTTTTGAACTTACGGTGACAGAATTTTTTACTAAAGAATTTATGGCTGTGGCGAGCTGAGTGATTCCACTATCCTGTACTTGCAATTCTGGTGATAACACATTGACTCCAGGCGCCCTCTTCGTGGCATGTAATTTACCACGAAATCCTAAACCTTGAGGATTCAGTAAAACGTCCTGATTCTCAATAATGTCATTCTCACTTACCTGCATATTTTGTACTACCTGTTCCACCCAGGCTTTTGTGGCTACACTACTTTGTGAGCGTCGACTTCTCCCCTGGGAATGTCGACTGCTACCTTCCGCCCTGGCAATCGCAACTTCTGATTCAAATTCAGCCAGAGCGATTTTCTCCTGAACTGCGATTGCCTCTAATTTTAAAGACGCCATCTTCTTCTGAAATTCTAGTTCCGCAGCTTTCTTTCGTATAATAACGGAAGATCTCGAGGTCATAGAGCTGACAGACCTAATTGATCCATCACCTTGAACTGGCGGTACATATCCCGTTACTCCTTCCTCCTGACCAATCTCGGTTGAGGAAGGCATTTCTTTCACCAACACACTCTTTGACCGTGTGATCATATTATAAAGTACTAGTTCAAACAAAAAACCGCCGAAGGACCAACAATGTAGGCGATGGTGAAGGAAACACCGTGTTTAAGAGTAATAAAATGTAATAAAACGGAAAATGTACAGAAAATTATAAAAAAGCTTACGGAATCGAAGACAAACCAGAAATCAATCACAACTGACAATTAACATAAAAACCTTCCAAAAACATAGACAGATAACTGCCAGTTCTATCGCCAACATCAACTATTAAGTTGTCATTTTAAATCATATGTATCTACTTATGTAGTAGATATATTCGTCTTTAGAAGAAACACAGTCACGGGTAGCTGCTATCCAGCCCGTGACTTAGCAGCAGGGAGCATAGAAACGATTGGTTTGAACATCCTCGGGAAAGGGTTATGCCCTGCTATGGTCTTCGTCTGCTATCTTCTTACGTCTTTCGGCTGATATGATAATTACCTATTTCAGTGTTTCATTTTAAAGCATATTTTTAAATGTTGTTCGTGTAGTGGATATGTTTGTTGAGACTGCTTTAGAGATATTATTAAAAAATTCTAAAATATTTCTGCTTATTTACAATACGACAAAAACGGTCTATTTTTTTTTAATTAGCACACAAAACAGAGTTAAATCAATTTAGAAATATAATATAAAATTTGATTCACACATAATAAGCCTTAACCCCAAAAGGCACACACAGCATAATCACACATTAAGCGAACGAGTATCTTAATAGAATACTAAAAAGACTTATTTCAGAAAATTCTTTCTTCCTCAATCAATTGCATCAATTTATTTATTATTTTGTATTTTAAAGTACTAAAAATACTAACAGACTATTAAAGAAGAAGAAGAAATCATCCAAAAAAAATCATAATAATTAACCAGAATTACATTTCTTTGAAACTTTATGATCATATGTCATCAAATTAACACAATGTAACAATACTAATGACTAAAGACTTATGAAATTCTTGCTCTCACAGTTGTAGTCAAAACGTGCCGTGAAGAAGCCGACTGGAATATTTGATTATGCTGTTAACAAGCTGAGAATTGTAATGATTAATTAATCTTCTATAGCTTATTTATCACGTAATGCAGCACGTAATAATGGAATAAGCGATTCCATTCATTGACCGTAAGGAAATTTACGAGGTTAGGTTTTTGACCTTGTTTAACCTTGTTTTCGTAAAGCTAGACAATAAGAAAATGTCTTAAAATGCATGCATTTATATCTACATTTGTTTAATGACTTGGATATTGACACATGTCTTGCTTATCTGTTAGTTGTTACAACTAACGAAGAATTGGATCAAAACACTCTTTTAAGACAAACAACGAAATCTCCAAAGATATCAAGCAATCTCACTAAATAATCTCTTATGTTAGATAGAATGATATATTAAATGATAGGTATAAATACATAGAGTTGTTAGAAGTTATTCCACCAGTTTGTCAAGTAGTTACTGTTGTATTTAATGATCTAAAGTAGGAAGCTTGTAAACACAAGATTGACATTATATGAGTTAATTTGTCGGAATGACATGTTCTGTACAATAATGACTTACCGATAAACAAGACGTTGACAGTTTTTACTACATTTAAAAATAAGTCATAAAAGATCATAAGTTGGGATTTAGATTTCTTCAAGACTCAATAGCCAGCCTCTCATTATATCATTACCCTACTTACTTAATTAAACCATTACTTTGTTAAATAGTCTGTTATTTATTTATAATATGACAATTAATTGATACTTGCAGCCAATCAGTTTCAAATTTACAATAGTAATGAAACGTTAAAATAAAATAATGTCTGATCTTTAAAACAACCTTATTTTGAGCCAACTTAAAGGTTAACAGAGACAATACCAATTTTGACTAAAATGAGAATGAAATAATCTATGGTTCATATTATAGCGAAGACTAAGACAGAGGCGACGATATTATGTATAACAATCTTAATAAGAACAGAAGAAACAAACTCTAGGCATATGTAGGTACAGATTTGCATTAGGTACAGTACACCAACCCTAACTATTGGAGACCTTTATTGCGTTAGTAATAGCATTGATTTCGGTAGTGCAATTGTTACACTTGATAATACAGTTATCAGCCGTATATTTTACCGTGAATCACCGCAATTTGTTGTGTCGAGACATTACATTTTTGTTTAAACTTACACTGTTTCTATTATATATATGAGCAGAATATGGATAAGTGATATCCTAGTAACAAACCCTACTTTTCTAAATTGGATAATTGGATAAATTCGCGTGTAAATTATGCCAAAAGCACTCCATATAAGAAAGTTATCAAGTAATCTTCCTCTGTGAGACTAAATTTAATGCAAATATGCGTACTTTACCTATAGTAGTCTACTTGACTACTAGTATATCATATATATCTCCGAATTCATGCTAAATTTCACAGAATATGGAAAATAATACATGGGAAGGAATTGCAAAAAGGTTCTGCGTTTTGATTGCACTAACGTTTTAAACTATCATTTATTTAAGATTGTCAAATCTCTTGTTACTACTCAAAATATATAATATCAGTGGAACACGTGAACCGAGAAAAACGAACAGTTAGAAGTAAGTCAGCAGAACAATGGTTGCACAACTCAGAGTTGCATCATATCGGGCTTGGAACTTACTACACTTGCAGATCGCGTGAGAAGAAACCTTTGTTTTTTGTTAATTTATGAACAAATAATGAAGTGTGGTGAAACGTAAACATCAACTGTAGAAGGTATGATGAACCCGTTTCTAATGTCTTCTTTTTGAAATGCGAGTACAACGCATTTTTTAATTTTGAAGATCTTCTATTCAATGATAGACATAGTGATTTCCTGATGCGGTATGCTAAACAAGTGCCTGTTTTTTTAATTTTTGTATTGCGTTCTTGTAATGAATGGCTTCGGCAAAATTTTAGCGCAGTTATACTTAGCAGAGGAACCACTTGCTGTCAATAAAGGTTTTTCAAACCTTATAGGTAGAATTCCATTTGTCCAATGTCTTTAACGTTACCCAATATTTCCAATTTCGTATTATATTAAACCAGAGAGTCAAGAACTTAACAGATATCTCGTTAAGAATAAGGCCGCGAGATTTGTTGCTATCCTTTCATGATTTCCCTTTATGTTATCATCATCATCCAACTTACATAACTTTGACCTTATTTTGACTAAAACCTCATTTAAAATTATATAAAATGATCATCTAAGCTAATAAAAAATGGGATTGAGACATTTAATAACTCTGCGATCATGGTACTTGATAAATAATCGAATACATCAGTGAATAACAACAGTGGTAAGCAAAAATTCTTCTTTCAAATTTAATGAACTGGGTACAACCGATATAGTGGTGATTGATCCAAACCGCAGTTTATGGTTAGACTATGATGAACTACCTTATAAATTTTCGTCCTCACTTTTTTAATAATAATAATGTTTATTTATTTCAGAATGCCATTGTTTTCATTAATTTATTTAGATTAGATACTTCTCGTACCATCTTAACTTTTCTTCCTCCTTATCTCATTTATATTTTCAATGTATGAAATAAAGTTATCTACCTAAAGAAGTTTGGGTTTGGAAATAATGGCCAGCGTGTGTTGCGCTCTCGGATGGCACACAAACCAGCGTTGGCTAAAAGTTTGTTTTACGTAAAATATAAACTTTATTAATGGGCGTTTTGTCGGGGAATTGAATAAATGCCGCAACAAAGACGCCACACAATAATACATAGCCTTCTGAAAAACATAATTTCATAATGTGCCTCTTGCTCTTAAATGGCCATAAGAAATAAAGTTGCACCCCTACATTCCTACAAACATACACTGTATAGGGGGACCTTGTAAAATTATGGGGCGTTTTTGTTTGCGGCGTTTAGTCTGCGATGTTTTTGTAGCGGGGTTTTGTCGGGGTAAGGTATCATTCATTTATAGTCAATAAATATTGTTCATCTATAAGTCCGGAGTGTCACGCTTGATGTACTTTCGTTTAAATTAACAGAAAATTTCACTATTATTTTCAAAGCGTAACAAATTTTGGTAGATTGCCAACAGCTGGCTCATTAATTATTTCGATTGTAGTTACAGTTACGAGCATTCAAATTTGTACCAAAAACCAGTTTGACAGTAATATCCTAAAATGTTTGTTTAATCATTTAGAATTGTGATTCCATTAAATTATATCAGCACGAACATCTTTGTTAGTTGTAATACAGCAGTTGAGATTATTCTTGCAAAATAATTCCTTGTGCAAGATTTTTAAATTAGGAACTGATTTTCAAAATTTGTAAATTTCAGTTCCTAATTTAAAAATCTACTCAAATTGTCTACAAAATCATCACCGCAAATTAACTTAAACTTTCTACATTCAAAAATGATCTTTACTTCCAATGTGTTACAATTTAAAATTTTCTCATTGACACGGACACGGGTGGATTACCCGGTAGTGTGTAACTGTACGTAATGTTGGTAACGGTAGCGGGAGGTCGTCGGAGGTAATGAGTACTAGTGCCATTGAGTTAATGACTGCTTCAGACCGTGACTCTATCGAACAGTATTGTTCAGCTAAACTGATGTAAGATGGACTTATTTGACTATCAATTATCTAGGTAGCTTTAGTAAAATTCTCAATGGTTTTAAATAGGATACGAAAGCACTTTTGCAACCTTATTTTAACAGGGTACGTAATGCCAGTGTTAGTAGTCCTTTTTTTCGAGGAGGAATCCGTTTACGGACCTACCCGCCACTGGCTAAGCGGCGGGCGTGTGTGGGGCTCACCTAGTGCCTCATAAGAAGTTCTAGTAGTCCTAAACATAAATCTTTAAGAAAGTCAAGGACATACCTGTAAGTTTTTATAGCATTTTAAAATAGTACATAGTACTTTGTATACCAAAATTCAGTTTATTAAAAAACCGAACCATATAACTATGCACATATAGAAGTTCTATATGCACAGTCGTTTGGTTCGGTTTTGTAAGTTTGGGCCCGGTTGCAATAACCTTCATTGTGATTTCTCAAATTGAATTCGAGTAATTTAAGTTCACACTGTTTTTCGTCTCTGCTTCAGCAACAAGTTCGGGAAATGTACTTATTACTTGGTCCAAACTAGATTTCCTATCTAAAGTCATAGCTCCAATGATAAAGGCAATCGGTTTCATATGAAGTTCTTTATTACTTCTCCATTGCTGCATTACATTGCTTAAAATAATATTAACGTTTGGTAATGTACAGCAAATCTTGGCAGAACCAACATCTAAAACTGCGAGGGTTTGCGTAATTTTAAAGAAACTAGGTCGTCAATAACTGTCGCTCTTTGTGATTAACATTATTGACAGGTCCTCCTATTCAATAATGTGTTTAAATTTTTGGATTAGGAAAAGTTCCTAATTAAAATTTAAAAAAATTACGTCAATGTAAAGCAGTAGTAGATTGTAAAACTTCATAGCATCTATCACACATAAAAGAACTAGTATTAAACTAAGAATCGTACAGTTGTTTACCTTTTAATTTGAGAATTTACGACGAACAAGGAAACCGTAATATTGTAAATTTTACTTTGTTTATCCTTAAATATGTTCCAGATTTGCTTAATTAATAGTAATTTAAGAACGCACATGAACCAGGAAACAGTTCCTGATCTAAAGATAACATCAGATGACGATACGATAGTAAATCGATGGTGAATTACTAGTGTACACATAAAGGTGAAGAGAAACTTGTGACAATCATGGGAATTAGGTAACCTGTTTGTAGTAGCCTTCGCTACTCGTGTGAATACAATCATAAACCATCACTTGTCATAACTCTGGAATCTTAGATATTTAAATAATTATAATATAATGATCTCAGAAGCAGAATGCATTATAAATAAGAAGTCAAGGGCACAAATCTTGCAAAAAAATACTTTAAAAGCTATACAAATAATCATCACAATGAGAGTGAATATTAAATTGTCGGAATCAATTTAGAAGGAAACATTTGAGTAAGAGTTAGAAGTTACAATGACCTTGAAAATGACCTTGAAGACAACCAATTACGTACGCAGCTGATGATGAAGAGAAAAATAATGGTAAGAGCTAAAACCTTAAATGTCAAACTGACAAAATCGTAGACTTAAGAGAAGATAGATGCTTTGGATAGATTGCAGCGTTGCGCTTTACGTATAAGAAGCGACGCAGAGTTAGCAAACACCCTAGATCCTCTGCAATTGCGTCGTGACATAGCGTTGATTAGCGCCTTTTATCGGTTGTAGCATAGAGAGTTCTCTGAAGAGCTCTTTAACCTTATGTATTTGAATTGGACCGTTATACAAATTTAAACACTTAACTTAAACCTACCTTGAAATCTACCTTTCTCCTGTATAACCTGAAATTTTGTTGTGCCCGACAGGGTCCATAGTGTCATTTATAGTCTTAAGATTCATATTGTGTAACTATGGAACGCAAAATAAAGAATTGAATTGAATTGAATCTCTCCCTCTCCTTTCCTAATCAGGAGCACGTGTGCTGGTAAACACAGTCATTCTTTCACTGTCTCTACGTCTACTTTACCCACAGAGATAATTCCTTTCTTTGTCGCACAGCCAGAGTGTATTATTCCTTACAGGAACACGTATTCCCTCCTTCATAAAACTTGGGTTCATACAAAAGTCGTGATACTTTTTAGGCCGGTAAGGTGGAGGTGGCTAGGGCAGTATGTCGCATGCTGCACTAGCTATCTTCGCATATGGACTCCTACCGCTTACCATCAGGCGGTGTCAAGTCATTTGCTGTGCTTTTAATAAATAAAAAGATACAAATACATTTAGCTTTTGGAGGAAACGCCTTATAGAATTGAACGTTATCATCTACACAATAATTACCATAATAACTTTCGTCTTAATAATTATTATCACATTAGTTTTAATTAGATTTATTTTATTATTGAAGTATTTAATAAATCCTACTGAAAGAATGCCATCTTAAATTTGAGCCAATATTTGTAATTTATAAAGTAATAGATAATTGATAAAGCTAGCTAAGTAATATTTTTTTAATAATATAATTAATATACAGCAAATTACTCGACACCACCGGTATACAATAGTATAGGTATAATATTTAACCATGCTAAAACTATAGTCGAATCTGTCCACGCATGAATATTTATGTTTTTATTTTCATGACTTGCCACATCTACCATCAGCCTGGTAAGTTCAACATCACCACAGAGTTCCAATCTCGGGATCGAAATAATAATAAAATAATAATCATGTCGCCAGTGGGAGACAGGTTCTGTCTTATATGAGTTAGCAACAACATTCCTAACCGGTAGTTAGAATCTATAACACTTCGCAACTGTTTACCTCAACCACAGAATAATGTTCTGAGTATCAAAGCAATCATTTAAATGGTCATAAAAACCGCGAAACTTAATTAATAATATATTTTCTTCTTATATTTAAAATTGAATAGTTCGGAAGTGTTGCTAAATGTAAATAAAAAAGAAATTATTCAAATTATTACCAATTAGAATACTTTGTTCGCTTAAATTAATGGATGGTTTACAAACAGAAATAACAGGAAGATGATACAACAATGTTCAATAGGTCACTTAGTTATATATGTATAAAGGAGGTAAATAGTATCTTAATATCAGATCGATTATACGTTGCGGATAATATGTGTTAGCATATTCAGTAGTTTGAGTAGGTATCTTTGATTGCAAAATACATTTTTCGCTCCAATTGCTTGAATTCATATTAAAATATGTTAACACAGGATATTTCTTCCCTAATTTTTGGTTCATTAGTTCATGATTTTGCTATTTCGGAACTAGTTTGTATCGATATTCCTTAGAATATATTTATGAGCAAGCCTAGTTTAACTATGATGTAAATAAATGGCAATGTTCGCTCCGTTCGCATGATACTGCAGTTTGTTTCTTCATTATATCACCAAATGACACGACAGCAATTTGCTACCCCACATCTTTGCTCGTAATAATAACTCGTATGATCTTGTAATATTTTGTAATAATAAAAAAAGACGTATTTAAATTGTTGCATAACCAAACGGCCTAGACAACATCGATTTCCCAATCGAATCGCTAAATAGAAAATGGATTTGACAATTATGCTCGATGGCTAAGTAAGGGTATCAAATCCCATACATTTTCACTAAGCGATTGCGTTAGCATTCATCGAAAGGCGTGGTGTCTAAGCCTTCTGGTAAACCAGGACAGACTCTTCGTCTTCAAGCAGTTTCTTAACTGCTAGAGAGTGGGTGACCATTAAAAAGAAAGGGAAGTAGAAAAGGTTGAAGTGTTCATTCAGTATTATTTACAGAATAATCCCTATGATAAGTGACGTAACTGTAGCACGAAGGCCATGAGAAATACTATTGCTATGGTCAACAAAACATGCAGTCAACAGTCTTATTAACTATAGCATAATTAGTAACCTTTTATAGCTGTATAGCATATTTTATTGGTAAGTAGACCTCCAAATTTGATAGTAGACATTCTGTTGAAAACCACAGAACTTCCATTCACTTTAAAATTAAAAAACATACCTAATCTACTTTTTATTAAATCATGAAAAGCTTTGGTAAGTAAAATCAGTTATTATAGCTAGTTTTCTCTCATGTGGTTAACCACGACAGACGTCTAGACTAGTGGTCAAGCTATGTTGTCTAACAAGGCTTCTATAATCATTTCAGTAACTCGTAAACTTACTAAAAAGATTCTGTAGAAATAAAACCTCTATGGAAGTCTCAAAGTATAGGAACAAGTGATCAGAAAAGAACATATAAATAAATATTTCTGCTTTCTAAATTGATTACGTTTGAATTAGAAACAAATGACTTATTTCATGTTATTGCAATAGTGTTTGGAGATTAATTATTAAAGGTAGAGCAAGGTCAATAATATCGCTTTATCTTGAAGCAATACAAAATGTTTTCTTAGAAGACCGCAAACTAATGACTGATTTTATCGTTTGGTACATTTATGTTACAGGACAATCGTGAACGTCACAGATTTTTTTTAGCTACAATATCAAGATAGCATGGAGATGCATGGAGATTTATCGGTGTATTTAGCTAAGAGACTGCGGGACACCCCTGGAGGTGATGCCTGTCAATTAGAAATCCTCCAGAGGCGAATCGCCGGTTAAGTCTTGAGGGTTCTCGAAGGAAACCCCGGTACTGCTGTAAAGGTCATCTTCGGCCAACAGCATTAGTCAAAATAAGCTGCATTTACCTCTATCTTTTTACATAAGTTCATAAGTTAATTGTTGTCGGTAAATGACAAAAAGCAGATTTGCATGACAATTGTCTCGCATAACTTTACGAGTAATTGTGGAAGTAAAAGAATCGAGTGGACCTTCTATTCCCAACTCGTTACTCAAGCAGTAGTTGTCACGGACCGTCAGCTGTATATTGTTTGCCCAAAATGCTTGTAAACGCACAAAAAGAAAGCCCCGTTTTGTTCAGAACATCGAAAAATACAATGGATCTTACGTTTTCTATGTTGCGTTACTGATTAGACTGTTCCATCTCTAAATTGTTGGGTCATACATACACAGTCCTTCTTTTATATATATTCTTGTAGGCAATCTGAAGCAGGCATCGTAGATATAGAGCATAGCTCTTCAAACTTTGAAGCCTTCGGGCCATAATGATTTTTCAGTTTGTTCCAAGTGCCAAACAAGTTTTAATTTTTCTGCCCTTAACTATATTTATAGACTAGAATAGTCGCAAAGTGCGCAACCTAAGCAAACTTACGCTTTTTTTGCATTTCAATTATTAAAAAACTACTAACTTTGGCCGTAGTTTGGAGCTAGCTGATATAGAGGTGAAATATAAATTTCATTATGCACCAAAATATTACGTCGCCTGCAATCGAATTTGTATGCTCAAATTGGAAGCTGATTGCAAATAATGCATGTAATATGAAATAGTAATGAAAACATTGTAACATTTAAAAACGCTATTTATGAGTCTACTGCCCCGGGCCTTGTATATTAAATAGTTTTTGGTAGAATAATTTAAAACATAAAAACTGATAATCAATAATTTTATCTAATAGCAACACTGCAGAAATATTCCTATATAAGCAGTGTTAACGATCCAATTTGTTTCTATAGACAATGTATTTCCTGAATTAAATTGGTATTTTTGGCTTTTTTCTATATAGAGTTTTGTGTATTCAAAATATCAATTATTTAATTAACTTTGTTTCATTTTACTTGTAACACTTTATCTGTTCTGTCAAAATGTATCGTTTGTCCGTCAAGACTGCTCTGACACAGTACATCATGAGTTTTTTTTTATAAAAAGCACAGCAAATGACTCGTGAAGATAGCTAGTGAATCACGTGACATACTGCCCTAGCCACCCTCACATTGCCGGCCCAAAAAGTGCTTTTTCACGCCTCTTTTAAAGAAACCCATGTTATAAGAAGGAGGGAATACGTGTGCTGGTAAGGAATTCCATGCTCTAGTTGTGCGACAGAGAAAGGAGTCACTAAATCTAATAAGTATTATTATTATGATACAGTCAGTTTTAGTATTACTACTGACGACGGAGCGACAGAGTAATGTTTTCGTGATCTTTCTCTTCAAATATCTATCTAATCTACAAAATACGATTTGTACAATTTAGACTTCAGGTCTTGCGTATAACAAGATAATGACGTTATATTTAAAGAACGCACTCTTAATGTCTACAGATGCATTTATCAATCATTTTATATTGCAATAATGAACGTGTCAGAGGCATATTTATATTATTATTTAAAGTACATCATCAGTTATAGATTATCATAATAAAAGATAAAACTTTCATCGTGTTTAAGACGTTAGCGATTACATAACGCGTTATTTTTATCAAAAATGTATCAGATCGATAAAATCAGACCTCATGAATAAAACATTAAGTAAAAAATAATCAATAAATATTTCTGTTGCTATTACGAGAATACCATATTTGATTCTACTTTATAATTATCGTGCAAACTTATTCAAAATTCATCTAGTTATAAAGAGTTCGTAGATGTTAGTCTTAGATGTTAGCTATTTATTTGAATACCTAATAACATTCCATTATGTCTGTAGTAATAAGCTTTAATTAATTGTAATATTGTTCTTAGAACCGGAGATATTTCTATCATCAATTAATGCGCTTTCAATACAAAGTTTACTTCCAAAATCAGTTGACAATGCACAATTTATAGTGATGAATATCCTGTACCTAACCGTTGATCAATCAGACATACGTAGGCATTCGCCTGCTTTTGTTTGGCATTATACTAATACACATAACATAAAGTAGTAACCTGCGGGTACATTGGCCCTTGGTTCTTTCTCTCTTTCTGTATTAAGTAATAAATGAAAGCTTAAACGTAAGAAAACTAGATTTCTTAGAAAGGTATTATGTTAATTAAGCCGATTGAACTAAAGGATAACATTTACGCAAGTATAAAATGTATGCTTTTAAGAGATTGGACAAAAATTGTAAAGATTTTTGGTCGACAAGATTGAAGTTATAGTTAATTACAGTGCTTTTGATAAATAGCTGTGACCATCGAAACTTTAGCTGTTAAACTATTCACAATTCAGTCAGAATCAAGTTTTAAATTAAACCTGTTCTGCAACGGATTTGTCGAAAGAATCTCGTACCTAAGCTCAACACGTTGCCGGTTGTCTCGTGTATGTAACAGTATGTTTGCTGAAATATCTTTGTATCTTTTCTTTGATTATCATTAATTTTATATGATGTCGACAACTAAATATGAAAGATTGTCAAAAATAATAAAAGAACAATCGAGTTGGTGAAAATATTTGGAATCTTTCATCTTCTCAGTTTGACATGCATAAAAAAATCATTTTTTTAAATAAAAAGCCCAGCAAATGAATCGACACCACTTAATGGTTAGCAGTAGAGGTTTCCATGTGTGAAGATAGCTAATGCAGCATACAACATACTGCCCTAGCCACCTCCACCCTGCTGGCCCAAAAAGTGCTTTTTCATGCCTCTTTGTTTAAAGGAGGGAATATGTGTGCCGGTAAGGAATTCCACGGTCTAGCTGTGCGACAGAGAAAGCAGTCACGAAATCCCTTTGTATAGAGTCTGTCCAAGTCTGTGTGAGAGTGTTTTAGTACGACCTCAAGATGCTGGATAGTCTTTCGTAAAGCACAAAAGAGCTGGTTAATGGATTATATTTGTATCCTAGATGTTAATGAATCTCATTTTCATTTTTAAGTTGAAACCAAAGCGCTCATATTACCACCAGCTTCTATTGCTTGCGTGCTTCGTCGTTCCTATCGCCTTAATGGTTCTCTCTAAGACGTGGCTTGGTTCCATGAAAAAAGAATCTTTTTGTGCATTTTAACAGCATAAATAGGATTTTAAGGAGGCGAGAACCTAGGTGTCTTCGAGTATTATAAGTGATTCCGTCAGGGAAGTATCCCGTTATCTTTTAGCGTCCATTGGCGCTCTGAAAGTCCTTCTAAACTTTAGAAAGACCTTCGTTGAATATAAAGGCTCTGACTTCTGTACGCTTCTATTTCGTTCATCACATATAAGTGGATGTGAGCTACAATTTTATCTTAGCATACCTGATTTACCCTCACACTCTTTTTCTTCTGTTTAATGTAGTTTTGTTACGCGTTATAAAAGATATACACCCACACAGTTTTAGGATGGTATACAGCCACACCTGAAGAAGCGTTTGTTATATACCGTAGTTTTTTTTAATATGAAGCGTAAAGTTAACACTAGTCTTAAAGTAACAACTAAAAGTCAAAAAGTAAAAATATCTTTATTTAAATAGACTCATTTACTAAGTTCTTTTAAATCGTCATAACAGGGAATATGTATGAGTAAAATAAACAAAAGTAATTATACGTAATAGTAATTAGTTTAAGTGGGTATTAACCGAGTATTTACAAATCGTCCCAGTTATAGAATTTTAATATGTACTAAATAAATTGTTAAATATGTAAAATTCAAGATTCCGATTACTTAAGTTCTTTTCACGGCCTTTTCTTTGTAAATGCGTATTCAACATTAGGCAGAGGCAAATATATACAAAATACTATAGAATACTCATCATGGGTCAAACATTAATCTCGGTTGTATATTTGCCGCAGGTCTTTCATCACTTCATCACAAATGTCTTAGTTTTTCAGCTCAACTCTAAGGAGAAAGTCCGCACAAAACTTGTCCTATTCAAACCGATCACAAAACTATTTGAATGAGTACAATGTATGTTACAGCATTGAGTGTTACATGGCGTACAATAGCTAAAAGAATTGTTGCCACAGATTTCAAGTTCCATTCCGGTTTTAATATTCTTAAATAACCACAAAATGAACATATTTTTCTTACTTTACTACGAAAATGAATCATTTGGATGTAAGTTCAACAATACTCGTGACAAGAGGGGAATGGCAAGCGAACCTTAAAGAACAAGGTCGTTTGTCTATACTATTTTGAAACTTACAGAGCTTAAATAAAAACAGATTTTGAGGAATTACGAAGGTTATTGGATATATTAGTAAGGACCATTTAAGTCAGTTAATATAGACAACATGCAATTAATTCAGGTTTTATTGAGAAATACCAGCGTTAATCATATAACAGATTACGACCACGTAAAATGCTAATGATGTTGGTTATTTAACTATGTCTTGCGAATACTCACATCACAATTCTTTTGGATTAAAATCACACGTGACGCATCCTGTCCCTATTCAAGAACAGGCTTCCATTCAGATGGGTAGAACACGAAGTTACGATTCGACGAGTCAAACTAAAGTTCATGAGCAACTAACTTAATCCCGTTAACCACACAACTTTGAAATATCACACAAGATATCTTCCAACACTGAGATAATGCACACTTTTTAATTCCACGATCATTTGAACACTAAATGGCTTTTATTCATTAAATTGAACCACTTTATCGATACATTACAAACTTAAATATAGAAATATGTCATACATAACCCGCCACCGTGGAATTTAGTTCACAACTGACAATTTATATGTTTACGTTACGTTAGAATGACACGCAGCATTTTGTCTCTTTTTTTCTTTATTATTAGGTTGAAGAGCGAAAGAGATATAGGAATTGGTCTGTAATTGCAATTTATGCAGCTGCCTACAGCGCAGTAGAATGATATGAAGAACTAATACAATAGAAAAAAGTATATACTTGTAGTTCTTAGTTCTACAATCTACCGCCAGAGAGAGCTCTTTGGAAGTAAATTGCGAGCAGTTACTTTACGACAAAGAAAATAGATGGCGCTAGTAAGCCTGTCTTACTACATAATTATGTCGTGCTGTATGTAGGTTTATTTTTCAAAGGACTAACAACGTAATGTAAGCGTATTGAAGAAACTCGTAACTCAATTAAGTATATTTTAGAAATAAATACCGCATATTTTAATATTAAGTAGAATATTCGGATTTTAAATAATTTAGTTTTGTTTTTTCTGTACGTGTGTTCTAAGAATGTAGGAATGTAGGTAACTAAACTAAATTGTAAGAGTTTAGGTCATAAAAGCATTATAAAATATAATTAATTTATTCAATGGAATAACTTTAAGTACCTAAACAGAAATGAGTTCTGTGTGAACTTTTTACTTTATACTTACTTTTTACTTAACAAATTCTTGATGAGCTTTGACAACCTTACGCGCAGGAACTACACAACGACTAACAGTTATTCGTTATAAATCGTCTACAAGGTAGAGATAGTCTCTCCAGTCGGGTGACTAAAATTGGAGTGGAAATATAATCTTGTCAAAACTCTACAATATAACAATATATTTTCATTTAACATATTAATATATTATCGGGCATCATTAAAGTATCAGAAATGGTTTTCCGAATAACATAGTACGAAATAATTCTCTCTTCCGACTACAGGGTTATTTGAATCGAATTTCGTGTCACTTCACTTCAAATATTAATTGATAATTTTATTAATTCAAACATTAATGAAAACAAAAAGGCGTAATTAATTAACCTGTCACAAAATATACAATCCAAATCCTTTTTTTTTATTTCCTCATGGTACACGCGTGTATATTGAGTTTAATAAAATTATCAAACTAATGTATTCTCGTTTGAACTTAATGTTAAACCAATACATCGATCTCCGGTGACATGTAACCTGCATATCAAACATCCACCCACGTGCGCGGCCGGCTTGCGAATACGACTGCGAACACTGTTTCGCTGCGCACGCGCCGTTGACATTTCACTCTCTATGGGACAGGTATTAATAACATTTTGTGCTTAATAATTCTTTTCAACATTTCATGCCACGGGCCTATAAATGATCATAAAGCTATTAGGTTAACAATACCTTTTTTACACCTTCTACTTAGCTAGAAATTATAAATCCCTTTAGGGGCAGAAGTTATGATTATATATGTATACTTATTACAAAGTCATGGATGTTTCTTTAGATAATTCTAATATTGATGTACAAGCAACTATTGTATTATTTACATCTATGTTATCTGACAACCATAACACTAGCTCTATATGATGCTTAATCTCGGCCTCTTAGTGAGTGTGAGAAATGTTATTACTTTAAAAAATGTAGATACATAATCTACGTTTTATTTATTTTATTAGATAAAAATATTAATTTTAAATTATAAATTTATCTAATGTATTAAGTAAACAATGGATTCAACCCGATTTATGAAAAGTCACATTGCTCTCCAACTAACCAAAGGTCAAATAAAATTAAAATAATTCTCATTAAAAACAACAAACTAGAAATCACATCAACTACTCAAAAATTCTTAAATATTACCCTGTGAAAGCATGTGTTAACCCTGCAGTAAGCCCCGTGTAATTTAAAATAAAAAAATATTTCACTCTACTTCCAAATAAATGTCAAAACAATTGAAAAAAAAACGATAAAAAATTAAGGTACCCAAAATAATAAACTAAAATATGGCAATCACATTCTGTCTCAAAGGTTAATTGTTAGAAAACTCAGTTATGTATAAAACTCGTCTGAATGATCTTTATAAAAAAAAATTGATTCAAATTAAGAATAATTTATTCCTGAAAAAGGTTTCTCAATTTAAATATAATGTTACACCTGCTAATATAAAGTACAAAATGTTGCCGAGGCCACAAGTGCAACCGCACCATTTTCCCAGTGGGGATATAACGCGGTTGCGCCGGCGCACGGAAAAAAGTAAAAACAGTATAGTTAGTCAATAATAACATCGCGAGCGCAACGCAGCTTTTTTCCAACCATTTCTAATTTGGGCACCGACTCTATCGGACTTCTTGCACGATCTAAAAATTAAATAACAAAAAAATTATCGGTAACTTTTACTTAAGTAATTGGTTTTGGCTGTGAATACTGATAGTGGATTGTAATGTGTCGTGAAGGGTAAGGTGCTGGGGTTGACTGAAGTGATCATGGCTCTCAATAAGCTTATTGTTATCGCGGCTCTTGTGCTGATCGTGCTTTTCGAGGTAGCCGCTTATAGTCCGAGAGGTGAGTAAAAATCTATAAGTAAAATATATATCTTCTTTTCTAATATATAAAAATATATAGGTATTCGTTAGACTTGCTTAAAATCAAAAAAGATTGAGAAATTTGAATACTTGTTATTCTGTTTAAATTCTTGTTGTAAAACAAAAATAACTACCAAAATCCAACAGAAAAGGTTATAAATATATAATTGTGAATTGGTTCTTCAGGATGGAAAATAGTCTGATTCAAAATTATCGAATTATTTTACATTGATGGTGCTTTTGGTAGGTTTTTGGTGATACAAAAAATCACCGGGTAAACCAGTAGTTAGTAAAGATAGTTAAAAACGTGGATTAAACCATAAACCAATGATAAATAAAATAGTTATTAATATTTTATTTATTTAACAATTTATGTATACACATAGACAATTAAAAGGACACAACAGAATATTAGAGAATTGTACAAAGGTACTGCTTAATTCTATAAAAAATCTCTGTCTAAAAATCTCTGATCTCTATTTCTATGTCTGCCTATCTTTTATATCTTAAATTAAAAATTTAAGTCATTAATTATTTACATAACCCATTTAACTGTTTTATTTAACCTTTAGTCGCATATTGGGACCTGATTCTGAAGTATACACTTCATTTAAGTGTAATTAATTAAGGTATTAAGTTTTTTCAGCTGAATCCGGGGAACTACCACATCATTTAAATTAAATAATTTGGAATAAAATATGTTATATTATATTTTATATTAATATTCAATTATTTTGAATCAGAATTTAGCTAAATAACACATCGATAAAGTAATTGCGTGATCTATTATGTCTTCTAAAATCTTATTGGAAAAATCAAAATAGTAATATATTTGACTAAAATGTAAATAATTAGTACAACAAACTCATAACTACTGTTAATAATTTTAATAAGTGTCGAAGTCAAAAGTACGGCAAAATGTCAAATTAAGCGCTCCTTGTAAGAAGCAGTACTGATTCAAAAAGATCCTAAGTTTTCAGTTAGACGACATAATAATAGTCACTCTTTCCATGATACTTCCGGTCAGACCAGGAAGGATATCTGTTAAATAGAATATAAGGTAGTGGAGTAAGAAAACATAATATTGATAAGCGCTTAGATCATACGATTTTCCATACTAAATTACCGATTTTAAATTATTATTTTAAACTTATCTTTAGGGTTTTCCCTACTTTTCTAAAGCTCAAACTGCTTATGTGTTTCTCTCACGAAAAGTGTTTAGCAATGGGAAGTATATAGGATGTTGTTTATAATAATATAAAATATTGTATCTTAAAATTGATCAAGCCGTTTCTGAGTTCCAGCGAAATTAATACATAGGTATTTGTTTATTTATATAAATGCAAAGAGGTTAAAAAGGTGTATCTAACAAGATATACTCGAGTTAAAATTAAGCATACTCATAGAAATATTAAAACAAGTAAAATGTGAATACAAAAAAAAACACTTGTCAATTCCGGAAATCGAACCCAGGACCTCTGGCTTAGTTGACAGGAGCACTGACCATTCTAACTTCCGTTAGTTTTACGACAGTTTAAAAGACAGTGACCATTATAGTATGTGGCTTAGATACGGTTTTGTTCGGAAAATTTCGGATAATTTCAATTCATAGTTAATATTAATTTCTAAAGATTACTGGCAGCCCTATCAAAATATTACCCAAAGTAATCTATCATTAATATATCCCAGATATTTCTATTAGCTAGAGGTCCCGGGTTCGAAATCTGTTGGGGCATATATTTGGATGATGAGAACGAAATTTTGTATATTTCTGATGTTTATATCTATATCACTATCTATATTTCTCCGTTATCTAGTATTCATAACACAAACTCTTAATGATGTTCGCTGTACACTCCGTTTGAGAGCGAATAATATTTAATTATTTATAACGAAAAAGCTATATTCGCTTTTTATCTGTATTTATAAATCGTAAGTTGAAATAGGAATTCCCACTTTAATACTGCGAGCTTTTGTGCAGAAATACCACCTTACAAATCATCAATCCATTTACGTGTATCCCAATGTAAGAATCATTTAGAGCTTTAGTTAGACACTAGATACTAGATAAAAACATAATATACAAAAATCTATGGCAGGAAAATAAGCACCAAAAATATCTGCCCAGGCTGGGACTGGAATCTGGGATTTCTGGTCGAGCTAGGAGTGGTGACCACTTTGCTAGCCGGTCTTTCGTCTAAAGCTTAATGAGGAAGTGTTTTGTAGCGACGGCTTAAAGCGGAGGGCTTGTCTCCATCTCAAGTGCTATTAACATATCGGTTCCTTTTATCTTTACAAAACGCAATCGTTTCAAAACTAATCAGTACATACCGTTTGACTTTTTAGACGCCTCTTGTATATGTGTATAGTGTAAATTGTTTCGTAATGTTTGTTCCCTTACTGTCAATTTCTCCATCGTGTTTGTCGTGAACTGTCAAATGGTAAACGTCACCTGCGCCTCTGTTGTGTAGTTTTAAAACTGCAATTTTCAGCTAAACGCAAAGTCGCTATTAAAATAATTATTACACTCGATTCTGATCTGGCTATTGTTAGGAATGTTACTTTGAAGGTGGTTAAAATACAATACTTAAGGTTGCAATACACATGGACCCTAGTTACACTCAGTTACTCAGCTGCGAATTTCACTTTTATCAGATAACAATGATTCCCTAGAATCTGTAATGGCATCGAGTTTCCAACGAAATAAGACGTTTTCACAACGTGCATCTCGTTTTCACTAGGGTTGCCAAAATTAGAAAAGAATAGAAAGATAGAAATTCGATATTTTGCACACGTCAAAGTCAAAATATCTTTATTTAAATAGACTCAAATAACACTATATTTAAAAAGGCGGTGTTATAGCTAGGAGAGTTCTCTACTAGACTAGTTAGAGTTCAGTAAGGGTGTTAGTGAGTTGGGTGAATTTAAAAAAATATATAGTCTGTAAGTTATTTTATGTTTGCTTTTTGTATCTGAGTTATTAGTATACCCTCTTGCACTTATCTGGTACAATTTTCTCTACAAATAATTAATGCTTGCTTATGTAATTAATCTCACAAATTGTCTTTCATAATCTTGGAACAAACATATCTTAAAAAATAATTATTATCATTGTTCTGAATTAAATTTAATAATTATAGCCAACCCTAAGTAATAATTACGACACCTACAAAATGATAGCTACCCGTTTTGTGGACTGTATAATGTGAGTAAGGAATTTATTTAGTACATATTTTAATACTGGGACATTTTGTAAATGTCCGGTTGATACCAACTAAAAGTTATGACTATTGCCTTTAATTACATTATTTGTTTTTCTCATACATATTCCCTGTTGTGACGATTTAAAAGAACTTAGTAAATGAGTCTATTTAAATAAAGTTATTTTTGACTTTGACTTTGACGAGGCAAACGGTAAAACCAAGTATAAGTAATATTAAAACAGAATAAATAAACAGATCAACACATTGACACTATCAATTTTACGTCTATATTAAAGATAACGTCAAAAACATAATAAAAATACAAACTATATAAAAAGGTTTATGGATGCCAGCCAGTCGCTAACATTCCCCATTTTGTCGTGATTGTTATTAAAATTATATATTTCTGAACGTGTTGATCGCTACTACAAGCGATAGTCACGACAGGCGGCTCAAAGCTATCATGATTTTAATCGATTACTATTTTTCCGTTATTTCAAATGTATCAGGGTTCTGTAAATTTTGCAATAATATAAAATTTATCTGCATTAGCAACACCAAACCTGTAAAGGCTATTATGCAATCACAAAAAGCATTTGTTAGTATTTTTTTAAATAAAAATCACATTGTGTATTGTATATGCGTTTGAGTTCGTTGGCATAGAGATTTATATGATTTTTTAGATTATAGACTGATTCATCTTACTCATCCTATATAAGTCCCACTGTTGATCACTTACGCTATGGTTAGTATAAAAATGTATTATCGTATCCTCCTCCGTACGTAGGTTCATCAAAGTACGTCAAGCGTCAAGTTAGTCCTAGTTGAAAACGCTCTCATCTGCCTAGCTGCGATGTGCCAACGTGGTGGTATGACCCAAAACTCCTCATATGACTCTCCTATGCAGGCTTCTGCCCATTAGTAGTACTTATATAGGCTGATCAAGATGAAACAGTTTATGATCTAAAAATCATTTAACGTAATATCTTATTTTCGGGTCTATGACTTATTCAAAAAATAAGCACAATATTGTCCACAACTAATTATTACTATTATTATAACACATGGGCCAAATAAATACCAAATACCAAATAAATTGATCTTTTACGGTAGTCCTTTAGAGTTCACTGTTTAGCCCCGTCGATTAAAGAAATTTCCAGATTTTCGGGCAGTGATATGTTGTGCGTCCTCTGGGTGAACTATGTGATTCACTAGGTTCCTTCCGCAACCTATTCAATGACTCTTCTTGTTCCTTCGTATGGGCAGTTTCCGTCATCTCCATCAGAATAAATCTACATCAGAATGCGCCTGTTTCGCATCGAAGTGTGTGTGTTTATCCACTCCAGCTCCTCCCGAAGTCAATCAGCACCGTGATATTGCCAAAGACCTCCGTTTGGATACACGGGGATCCAAGGTAGGAACCTCGATAGTTTCCAACTCCGCTGCATTCTAGCAAGACGTAAGCTACATCTAGACTGAAAAGATGCCTGTTAAAGTAGGCCCACCTTCAGATCACCTTTTTCGCAAGTACAACAGGGGGATTGTTGTGTCGGGATTTGTGTCTGTACAACAATTTTGGGAAGTTTTGAGTGGTTTTAATAAAATATAATAAACAAATTCCAAAATCCGTCATTTTGATAATAAGTACTTAGTTATCAACATTAAAAAATAATTGGTGTCTTAATTCAATTCTTCAGGTTATTCCCAAACGAAACTAACCTCTCAATTCAACATAATATTGATAACTCCAACCCGTTACTAAACAGTTACATTAGTTACGGAAACTCAACTGTTTTTGCGAAGAAAGTCTTCAAATAAAACACTGTTTAATACGCTTCAATCGATTCGACTCCACCAAAACTATTAATTGTCCAAGTTTCTCGGACTGTCCATTCTAATGGAATGACTTTTTTGTCGATAAAATGTTTATCGATGTAGAAACAATAGTAACAAAGTTAAAATGATTTCCGCAGCTTTTACACAGTATCTTTTACACTTGTTCAAATCCAAGGACATTGCTTCTATACTATTAGGTGTTGTTTCATTAAGAGTTCTCATTTTGTAATAAAAGCTTTAAAAATATCTATTACAATGAAATCTACAGTCTTAATTTGTGTGTTTTTTAGAGATGTACATTTTTATTTATTTATAAAAACAAATAGTTACTTAAGAACAGTTGAATTACGTTACATGTTTTCTAAAATAATGTTCATTAAACAATCTGCTAATTACTATCTTATATCTAATTTACTCAAACAAGTACAAAGCCCAACATTTGATGGTCTCTTGTAACCATTGCCTGTCTATATACAATCACTTGGTACCTATTGTTGCCATATTGACAAGAGACATATCTTAACCTTAGTTGCTATTCCTTGTCATATACGGTGGATATCTTTCCCTCCACAAAGAACACAACCGACTACTTAATTGCCTCAAATGGAATACCAAATTTAAGGAATATACAAATTCATCTGTCGCGTTGAATATCCACTGGGGGTTGTGATCAAATTATAGCTTTCTTAAATTTATGTTTCACTAGCTATCTTCACATATGGACTCCTCTACTGCTTACCATCAGATGGTGTCAAGTTATTTGCTATGCTTTATATATAAAAAAAATATAATATATCGAAATAAGATTAAAACTTGTCCTTCAGTATATACCAATACATCCTTTAACTAGTTAGCTTGCCTTTAACCTCCCTTGATAAATGGACTATCCAATAACCAAATAAACATACTCTTCCGATTTATAATATTAGTATAGATGCAAACGGACATCATACATAGTTTTATTACAAATTTGTAATAAAACTATGTATGATGATTTTAAAGATAATAACAATGTCGCATAATTACTAATTTATAATTAAGCATTATTTAGAGCTATAATTATGAACTTGGAAGCACTGTTTAGTTTTTTAGGCAGACAACAGGTACATAGGCTGTCATAATTACAGAACATAGAATTCTTAAAGACATAACAAGTGATAAATAAAACAAACCATAAATGCCAGTTATTTCATAATTATTTTATTATATTACTGAAACCAAACATGTGACGATGCAAAATTAATTTCAAATTTGATGACGAGACAGAAATAATGTTTCGAATGCAAATTTTAATCTTATCCTTTACGAATTTTTACAGTTCCTATTTTTGATGTTAATATTGTCTACAAAAACAAAATGTAATTAGTTTTTATTAACTATTAAAAGAATACGAGTAGAGTTTCTTTTCTTTTTATATTTATAATTTATATATATATATTTTTTAATTTTTTTTTATCTATATTTTTCCTAGGGATGGTGATCTGAGGAAAACGTAATGAAATATCGTGCCATAAATGAATGTTCTCTATGAAAATCTATTTAAACTGTTTGATCCAATGAAAAGATCTTTTAAAGAGCTTTATATATGAGTCTATTTCTATATATATCTGTTTCAATGCTTTTTTATTATAGATACTCCTGAAATTGTGCCACTGTAACTAAAACAAGATCTGATGTTGGGATCCTAGGGAAATAGAGGGCATCCTTGAAATATTAATGACACGTATTTTTTTTTCTAAAGCTATTTGACTATTTTTAACCAACTATAAACAGACAGACAAGAGGTTAATACTGACGGTCACTCATCTAACTTTGACCTAAGAAACTCACCACTCAAAACTGAGACAAAAAAGTCTTCAACAGCACCGTCTTCAAAACACATAAACAGGAAAAATGTTTTTTAGCGTAATTGCTTAGTTGTTTCCAGAAACAGAAAGTGAAGTGGCGACTCCAAAAAATACTTTTATATTGGTAACTTCTTAAATTGAATTACTTTTGTTGTTTTTAATGTTTTGAAGTAAGTTTTCAGTGTTATTTAAATCTTTTAGAATGTATTCTTGTAATTGAGTTTCTTATGTAATGTAATAGGATAGAAAATATTACCGTTATGACCCTTAAAACGTGTACGTTAAATTCTTAACATTTTACCGATAATAACTTTTTGGTTACATCACCGTACCAATTGTTATTAAATTAGATAAAGTTCTATCGATTTGCGGTTAGCGATTTGATGAATTATTTTACAATGAATTCACTTAAGTGGCCCGTTGCTATGATTCGCTGCGGCAATAGTGATTTTTGACGTTTTGCAGTGTTCTAAGATTGTAATAGGTATCAAATTGGATTCACTTTCACGTAATAAGATAATAGAACGTAGAACTTGTTATGGAAAGCAATAAATATGAGGATGAAACTGGCGAAATTGAAATATTAATTTATTTTATGCGTCTTGTGAAAATGTTAGACAGCCTTTGAGAACACGTTTAGGTTTCAATTGTTATGGCCAATGTCTATATCTATTGAATGTAATAGGCAATATAAGTATGAATTTCTTCTACGAAAGCAACAGAGGATGGCTCACTTAATTACCCTCGCAATATCAAGAAATAACATCTGACAATCTGGATACAATTGAGTAGAATTCTTAAAATGAAATTATGATATTAGATTATATTTTAAAATCATTAATTTTTTTCGCAAAGTTAACACTAGATTTACCAGACCAGTCATTTAGACTGGTCGTGCAATTTCAATTCAAAATTCCTACTATATTACACATTTTTTTTCAGAAATGATGTTATGACTTATGTAGCTATAATTAGAGAGTACGTTTTATAAACTTAATGTTATTTTATATACATTAGTAACAAATATATTTTTTGTTGTTGACAAATGTTCAAATCGCTGGTATATCTAGTGTTAAAAATACCATAACTTAAAAGTGGTTGCTTAACAACCAGGACTAATATCTAAACGTCCGTTCTGAACCATGGAAGAGATGCTGTTAACTATTTTTTTGATATCCCATATTTGGCAACCATGTCAAAACTCTGTAAGTTTTCGTCATTTAAACCAGAGCACTCGAGCCACTACGGCATGTAGTTTCACCAACAAATTAAATTAGGGCTAGTATGACTCTTCCCCTAGAATGTGTAGAATTACTTACTATAATAAGCTTCAGCCGAATAGTACTGTTTACCAGACGTCCAATATTTCAATTAATTCAAAGCCACACAAGGAAAACAAAGCTAAGCATTATTTTTAACCAATACTATACATACTATACATCGACAGTAATATGAACAAAATTTACCAAATCTAACTATAATTATCACTAATTATAACTATAGTTAGATTTGGTAAATTAAGTAAGTTATGATGATATTAATAAACTACGATTTGTATCAAATAAATGTATACAATAATGTATTTATATAATTATAATTCATCAAACTCTACATTACGATAATAATAACAAAAATATTGAGATTTAAATTAATATTAAACTTATATTACCAAGTCTAGTCCAAAAGCGATTAGAAATATTTAGCTACCTAGCTAAAAGCTCTAAGAAACAAAAGATTACAACCATCTTGTACTTACAAGAGCCCCTTGCTACCTTCAAATATTTTCCAGTCACGTAAATTTACTGCGCCTACGCATAAATAATATTTTATCATGATCTTAATTGATAGCTGTTTCCGGCACCATAATGTTCTGTTTATCATTAAAAAATGTAATATTAACTTGTCGTGTATGTAGATTAACGTGTGGAGACATGCATCCTGATATTGATTTTTTAATTTTCTCTCTTGTCTACTTCGCTACAGGATCGCAATTCTTTGGGCTACGTCGGTGACTCGTTATAGGCTGATTATGATTTAAGATCAAATACTCAATATCACGAAAAATGCTCTTTTAGTTTTCAAACGATCGCCATTTAAGAACAAATGGATCTAGAGCCATCATCACAAACTCCATTAAAACACACTGTCCTAACACGATATGCACCAACAAACAATGCTATTAGGATTTCACGCGTGTGCGGGTATAAGTTGCCATCATTGAATAGTTTCACATACAATTTCACAGGCTTTACACTTATTTCCCGTATGGCAACAAAAAAGTAAGAAAATTACTCTCTATAACTCAGTATTACACCGGAATTTTTTTACTCGTATTAATTCACACTGCAATTATTTTACGCACTTTCAATACTGATTCATTGCTATAAATTTATTGTTATGATCCATTTATCGAGTTGTTTATATTCGTTATTTTATAGCAGACGCATTAAACCGTTCCCGGTTGTAACGGCAACCGTTCATTCATAAAATTTGCATTGCTGCGTGTGACCTTTGAAGACCAGCGCTGAGACCTCGAAGGTTACAGCAGATGCTGAGTGGCGACCAATTAGTTAACTTAATATTTGTGTTTGTAGCAAGCATTATCCAATTTATAACTAATAAATCTAATTTCATTCATTTATTCCCTTTACTTCATAAATTATTTTAATTTATGTTGATACCAAATGAATAATAATTATTATTATGATTTACTTTATAAACAATTATAAACAAAATTATGTTTACATTACCAGTATTATCAACCGGAAAATGAAATAATATCGATGTAACGCGGCCAGGTAATTCAAGATAGCATTTTCTTGACTTTCACTTGGAGGTCACGAGTTCGATGTTGGCCATGTGATGGTATTATCGCCAATGACTGTGTCTGTGTTTATTTATTACTTCATAAACCAATACTATTAATTTGCCCTATTGTTGAGGCTTGTTTCTTAATCAAAATATTTATTATCCTTTATTGTGGACATAAAACACAAAAGTAAATTAAACAAGAAAAACATATACAAAGGCGGGGATATTGCTACTAATTAACGTAGAGACAGCATTTGCGGTAACAATTACTTTGAGTTATTAGTTTAATAGTAATTCTAAGTTCGGTGGGCGAGTCCAGTTTGAAATAATCAATTTAATTAATAAAAAACCAATACCATTGCATAACCCATTCACATTAACATAATATTTAACATAGCTGTCTAATAAAGTTGCTTTGCGATGCGTAGGAAATACCACGGCGTGACGTCATCATGTCTATCCGAGACTGCTAATAATGTATTCTTCAAAATAACATTAAACGAGTACTATCTAACTTGCTGTTATTGATTTATATTTATGTAAGTGTAAACATAAAAAGCAATACATTACCTATTTATATTTTCTTCTTTTATGGGTCTGCTGGAAGAAATTTCGTAGTGAAATAATCAGATCCTTTGGGCTTACTGTCCACTTTTATATATTAATTTATGTTGTATATTAATTTAATCAGGAATGCATAAATAAATAAAAAGCTGACTCTACCAAAATTATTTAGACTCAAATGGAATTTAACTTTACTCCAAACGCGGTACCAGATATTTCTACGTGAAAATTTAAATGGCTACGATCATTTTGAAGATGTAGAGTTAATGTATGGATGGTGAAGATCTGAGAGCTTTGAGTCTTCGTGGGCTTTGGAGTCAAAAAACTCTTTTGTACTATTTTATGGAAGCTTACGTAACAATACATATGAGTTTATATAAAAACGACAAACTGGAAGTAATCTAAACAATTGGCAAGTTGGCCGGTGCTTGACTAAGAGTTCGAAAATGCAACCCCTCTTGGCCTTAGCTAACGACTGTACCAATGCCCTTCCAGCCACCTATACTAAGTATACTGAGTATAGTATTGCTATGGCTTGTAAACATAAGTCCCCTTCCCGAGCTTTGCGCCCTAGGTTTTAGCTTAGCCTGCGGGTAATTCAGGCCCTGACGTTAGGGCGTTTATTTTCATATATATCTAAGGAAGTATTAACTTTGATTGTGAGATAAAATATAAATTTCCGTTGCTTTTTAAACACTTTATATATCATTTTTAATTCATTGTTCTAGTCGGGTTTATTTATAGTATATAGGATACCTATTGTTTAGAGTTAATTTTGCTGGTAATCAAATTATTTCTTTTGTACACAGTACGTACATTAAATGTATTAAGAGAGAGCTCCTTTGTATTCTGTCATAGTTTTAATACTCTCGTATTAAAATTACGTAACGTCAAGAAACTGAGCAAACAGTTCGTTACTACGCGGAGGTATGCCATTGCATTCTTAGCCCTTAGATGGTTTATTTGGTAACCTCAGATGATGTGACCGGAGCAGCAAGGAGGATGTATTCCTAGCTTTTTTTAGGTTAAGGGCATACGTAATAAGTTGTTAAGAATGTATATCTGATCCTGTGAACTTAATACTATAAGGATTTTGTTGATAAGCACATCAGTTAGATGATCTTCCGTGATGAATTCTCAACTATGTTTGTTAGACTCTCCTTAGGATTTATATTTTTTTTTTTTACAGAATAACTTTTGTTGATCAATGTAATTAATATTTGAATTTTATCGAAATGGACGAACAACTAAACATTTTTATATATAATGTGTCTAGATAAGATTCAATACTCATTTTAACATTGTTATAGTAAAATTTCAACAAACGTTAAACACAACAACACGTCAACACGTATATAAAACACAGCAAATGACTCGACACCACCTGACGATAAGCAGCAGACGAGTCCATATGTGAAGATAGCTAGTGAAACATGCGACATACTGCCCTAGCCACCTTGCCGGCCCAAAAAGTGCTATTTCACGCCTCCTTTAAAGGAACCCATGTTATAAGAGAATACGAGGATAGGAAGTTTTTATAACTTTGAATGTATGTAGCACAAATCAAGAAAGAATTCTAAAAACATATATTTTAATGTTACGTATATAATGAAATTTATAACTTAAAACATTACTATTTGCATTTCATAGCATTGGCTACCTGCTGCCTGATATTATTATCATTACTGTATATGTAGTTCTTATTCGTACTTACTAAGACCTATAAAAGACATCAACGCAAAAACATAACAAGGCTTTTTCATATCACCCAAAAATAAGTGCATGACGTTGAGGTTTATTGATTTGAGATGATAATTATTAAAAACACTATGCGAAGCGTGTGATGATGAAATGAAAAGTTTTATTTGAAAAACATTAACGAAAAGTTTGGAAAGATATTCTTGTATCTTCCCAAATAAAATAGTTATAGCATCAGTTTATATTCGACCCACTGCTGGGCACTAAAACTACGGAATTTTCCTTTAGTCCGTCAATGGGTCCATAAAATTTGCTAACTCCTTAATGACCTCATTCTACATGCAAGAAACTCATGAGAAGTTTGTGCCATATCACCAATGAAAGCGGTTGGAGTGGACTAACTGCTTAACGTACCTTCTGAAGCATCAGAGCTGGAGTTAGCAAATTTTACGGACCCATCGACGGACTAATGGAAAGTTCCCTTGTTTTAGTTCTTGAAACCAGAGCGTTTGAGTCACCTCTCCAACGAGTACCTAATCATATTTATATATGTTTGATTTAAACAATAGGTCTCCAAACATTGAAGCCTTCGGGCCATAATGATTTTTCAGTTTGTTCCAAGGGCCAAACCAGTTTTAATTTTTTTGCCCTTAACTATATTTCTAGACTAGAATAGTCGCAAAGTGCGCGACCTAAGCAAACTTACGCTTTTTTTGCATTTCAATTATTAAAAAACTAAATTACAAATTACGACCCGGCCGGATGTAGTTTGGAGCTAGCTGGTTTAAACTGAAGACAATTAGGACCACATGGAATAAGGTTCTTTTGACTTTATAAGCCCTCTAACTATAGGTATTTATGACGACCTTACGATAGTAATATCAAAGTTTTTACTGTCACACTAACTCTTGTATGGTTACATATAAAAACATATGAAATGGTTGTTCCAACAAAAACAATCGATTGCCTTTTAACTTTAGCAAATAACATAATTAGGAACAGCATTTTTAAATAGCATCTTATAGCATCGTTTCACAAGATGGTGGCAATAATTTTTTGATACTGTTCTAGTTCTGAGTTTGGTTTGAGGTCTTTATCATGATACTTATAATATTTACTTGTTATATATTGTATCTATCTATTTTGTGATATCTTCAATGAGGAATGATTTAAAGATGAATCGAACGATACCTTAAATATCTAAGTGATAGATTCCACGAAAAAAAATTACTAAAATTAGCAACAGGATAATTATCGTGCTAGAGCGAGACGGGGCACATGAACGATTATGTGATACAATACAACAATACACAATATTGTTACATAATATACAATTTCGTTTGCATATATTTTTTATGTATATTATATATGCTATTTTTAAGTCAGCTTAATTTTTGCCGACATAAAACAGTTATTGATGATAATTTTCTAACATTATTAAGTTGTTGCGAAGAAAATACACATTTAATAAAATGTATAGTCACTTCTCGACCTTTTCTTCGATGTAATAACTCTTTATTGTTTCGATAACGAAACGGAAAGTAGCCGACTAGGAAATCCTATTTCCTTACTGCTAGCACCATAACGTTGGCAATAAGTGCCGGTAGGACAAATTTACGTGTCACGCAATTTATGTAAGCTAGTGTTGTACACGGCGAGTCTTTGAGTCTCTGTTTTATAGCAAAGCAGTCTTGATGATATTCGATTTACTTAAAGCAAATTAAAGCTCGATGTGACACAGCTCATCAAGTTCTTGTGTAAGTAACACTCTCTCTAGTAAGTCAAGGAGTCGAGTCTTTTCGGTATTTGAAACTTAAGCCCGAAAAGACTCGAGTCCTTTACTTACTTATCCGACTCCACTGCCAAACTAAAAATTCCAGCGAGTCCTGCACGTAAAATGAAAGATATCTCATCTCCTCATCAAAACTATTGGGTGTACCACAACCAAATTCAAAACTAAAACCGTACTAATAAAATCATAATACAACATAAATATGTTGCCTCAACTAAAGAGGTCTATCTATAGAGAACCAAGGCGGATTCAAGGACTCGTGCTATATGATTTAAGTATTATTATTAATATTAAGCTAATAATTCATTATTTTTCAGTAATATAATTATAATCTTGGCTTTCATAAGAGCTTGTAATGTACCTAGACTGAATAAATGTATTTTAAATTTGACTGACATTTGACAAAATCTATACAGTCAGCCACGTATAAAGCACAACACTATTCTATAATGAGTCTTTTACAGTAAAGAACGATGTAAGTTGGTTACATATATACAGCGTGTGTAAAAGGTCTTGCTATGATAATCCCATGTAATCTAATCGTAGTAAAAGCTAATTTTATCTCTTACTTATACAACGTAATTTATCTTAAACAATTATTTCGTAATAACCAATTTCCACGTGAGCAAGTTATCAGTTTTCAATAAAACTGACTTCCTTTCATTAAAGTGAAATTTCTAATCGAAAGTAAAAGGTACTAGGTTCGACGTCTGCGCAGGAAGTAAGGAAGCAGCGGAACGTTTTCCGTGCGCGGGAGTCGACGCACTACGTAATGTTATATCGTAAATCGTAATACAAGTCATAAAATCCGATTGTGTGTCGTTATTGATACGGTTATAATATCTGTAACAGTCCATTGAGATATAGGTAATTAGTTACTTATATGGAACGTTGTTTTTGTATTTATTAAATTGATGAATAGTAAATTGAATTGATTTTATAGTAACTAGTCCACTTTAAACCTGGTAAATGTAGTTATTAGTTCTAACCTAGTTAATAATTAAAAAACAATACCTATTGCACAAATTATTAAATAAATTATTCGCATCTGGACTATAAATAATTATTGCATAATATTTGAATTTTGACAACAACTTTTTATGGATCGGTTGGTGGATTGTTTTTTCACTTGCCGAAACATCTCCGCTTGAGTTGCCACTGACCTTAAGAATAGAGTTTTTTAAATCAAGCTTTAAATATGCCTGACCGGTTTTTCCAACCACCAAAAAGTAAAGCCTTTAAAAATCCTAGCGTAACCCAAAAAGGCCACAATAGTCCAACCCTAAGCCAATTAGAAAGCGTTATCAACAAATGCATTTTTAATGATCCGCAACGTGAAGGAGATACTAAAAGTGACATCGGTCGTTCAATAGAAGATTCACTTAATTGTGAGGTTAACCCGAGGCGACCACTGCGATCCTTGGTGTCAGCAATGTTTCTATAGTTGCTGTTATTACTGTTACAGTTAGTTTGATAGACAGTACATCAGCAGACGTGGATAGCCAGAATCGGAACAACGAAAGAAAAAGTTTACCAAGTTTAAATTTTGAAATGAAACCAATTCACAATATAGCATTTATAAAAACGATCAGTATTCACTATTATGGTGGACATTTTGGACAGTGTTGGACTTATAAATAAAGATAATTTTTGAAACTGTACAGGAAAGTCTCGTTGGACGCATGATATTTGCCTACCTATATATCTCCTAGCTACCTAGCTTCCTGACCCGCTCATATCATTACGTTAACCCCCACCAATCTTCCAGTACCTTCGCGACGCTTGACTGACTGACATAGGTACCCGCGGTGTGCGCCACATTGCCCTCGTTGTTCCGTATTCTGTGCCAATCAGTACTATCCTAGTGCCATCAGTGTTGTGCCACCTAGTGAGACACGGGATACACCTACATACCTGCATTAGCGAGAGGGTAACGTACCTAGATGTACCTACCTATACAATTAACTAACTTAGCACAGCACCTTCCCTAAACAAATCTATAAAGCCGTCTTTTTCTGCTAAAGGCTGAAACCAACTACTTGAAATCTGGGGCTTTGGGTTTCAATGCCAGTGAAGCCAGAACTTGCTCGGTTTAGTTGATGGTAAGGCTTTTTCTAAATCCGCATGGCTACCCTCATCTTAACTAAGTCTGGTCATAACAATAATGTTAACACCATTGTTGTGTTCCAGCAGTTGGAGTTAAGATAGCTAGTTCCTCTGTGGACGAGGAATCCGAGTTAACTTCCATCCTTGCCCTTAGCTTAACTAACCGATATAGTTAAATGTTCACCAAAGCAATTTGTTTTAATTCTTACTAGTCCTAGCTCTTAGCGTTCACCTCGACTTTAGATAAATGATGAAAAGACCGATGATGAAAGCGAGCTACGCCCTGATTTCACAAGCATAAAGAAACTCTATCCATATGACCTCAAATTTCTGGAAAAAAACATGTTATCAAAATTATTTTCATATATATGTCGCAGAATTGGTTTAATTGGTATCCAACCAAGCGGACTGAGAAAAAGTTCTATCAATTTTGGCAGGCATTTAAGTTATTTTATAACAATTTACTTTTCCGATCAACTCTGTATACTCCATAGTAAATATATTTTACCACTGAAGTTTATGTAATGTGTTTCACAAAAAGAAGATGAACTCTGCATGTCAAAAGCCTTCAAACAAATCTAATGACACTTTTAACGTAGAAGAATACCCTTAGAAAAATAAACATAAAGGCTTTGCAAAAACAAACGCACTAGCTAACACAACAGGCCTAAATCAATCTACAATAGACAGTGAAACCAGAGACAAAAAGTGCAAAACCTTTTTTCACAAAGAACTTAGAAAAGAGGTTGACTTGTCCTTTTATTTTGTAAAAGTGATTATGTAGATTACGAGTTAGACAGCCAGTGTCGTAACTGGCTTTCTTTATGACAAAAACACAATTACATTTCGGTGTTATATTGACAATACAAATCTTTATGTTGATACCACTGATACTGTAGACTTGGTCACGGTCATAATAGGCGAATGTACTAATGAAAAAGACTCGTACTGCAGATTTATCATTGTTCTAATGTTACGTAAAACAAAAGTTTAAATATTAAAATTGTAAAGATGCGCTAGATATAGTAATTATTAGAATACAAAGTTTATTATCTAATCAAATAATACTGCCTTAATGTGGAAGTTAGATAGCTAAGTCATCGGTAGTTGAGGAATCCGGGTTAACTACCCCGCAAAGAACATAAAAAAGAAACCAGACTAGACTAGACTAGTATATTAGATAAATAAATTAAGAAATATTTTCTAAAAAAGAAACTATTCTTGTGAGTTAAATTCTCAGGACAAGACCTCCCAGTAGGTTTACGGACAGATGGCTTAGATTGACGTTTAATGAGTGACGGCTTTGACTTTCAAGTTTTTGAAGACGGTAGTCGTAGCCGCGTTTCATTTTAGCAACATTGGAATATATTCAGAGCCTCCCAATCTACTGGTATTTTTGTATTTTGGACATATATCCCTAACCATCTTTTTATAATAAGTACTTATTTAACTCTTGAGATTGTTATAACGAAATGCCGACTATTAATACCTTTATCTGCGTTCTGAGTTAAATAGATAGTTGTACCATCAATAGACAAATAATCTTATAGTCTTTCAAATCCATACTCTATGTACTCTTCTCGTTCCGTAAGTATTGCTAGAACAATATTTAACCTGCGTAATTCAAATGCGGCTTCAACTGTTACGTAAAGGTAATCAAGTGTTACGTTACATGATCTATGTCCGCTCGAATAACATAGTTTTTTGTTACGGTTGTTTGTTTTTTCAAGGCATATTTAGATTTGGACCTGATGGTTTCGGCTTGAGATGTATTAAGTAACGACGGGCGGGTATTTTAAGAGGTACCGTCGTTGTGGTATTCCACTCAAGCGTGAAGTTGCCCGTTTATTGTCTATATATCATTCATCGAGTTTTATAATCACTGCTTTAAATGTGATGGGTATGATAACCTTCACTCTTTTAAGTTAAATGTTGTTTGACAATTTAGAGGATAAGACTCCATATCTTATGGTTTTAAATTTAGCCTGAACATAGGTATCAAAGCACATATTGTGCTAAGATTATGCAGTATATAGAATGCCAGGATTATAAGAGCAATAAAACTAAATAGGCTGAGCTTCAGGTAGAAAAGGTCGTCCCAAATTCTTTCATTACTAGCAAGTATTTTATCATCGCATCAAAAGTAATTAGTCGGAATGGCTCGGCTTCTGTCTACCAGATAACATCTTGGCTATTTGTCGACCTGGATACCAGAGATTTTCGATTGTAAGAAAAAGTATTAGGAACTAAATATGATGAGTAATTACAGATACGGATATATATTTCTTGAACTACCTACATATTTATAGTCATTGAGAGTTTGGTTTGATTTCATTACAACGAAATTGAATTGAATCGACCCTCTTAATTCTTAAGAGCTGCTTTAAGTAAATTTTCATTAATTTTTAGCAATCTAGCCATATAATCTAGACTGAATTATTTTTAAATGTCTCAAGGCACCCCGGTTTTTAAAATCGCTTAATATTGTAAATTATATTTTTTAAATGTTGCTAAAGTGGCTTAAAATAATTGATTTACCGATTGAAACTGGTTCATTGTAATAGTAATCAAGGACATTTCTTGCATCCATATAAAACTAGATGAAACAGTAAATTTCCGTTGTAATTGCCATCAAAGGTAGCTAGGAAAGCTTAAAGCTTCCAATTTAATAGACTATAAGGTTCATAGTAACAGTAGCATACTTTAATAACTAAATAACTTATTAGAATTAGAGTTATACTACCTCCTGTCGTAGTAATCCGGCTTCTGTTCTTAGTGATCACTAAAAATAACAACAGTTTTTTGTAAACAAGTTGTTTAATGAACTACACAGATAACAACAGGCAGGAATAAATCATTTTCCTGATCAGCAGTGCCTCAAGCTTAATAATGAGATAAAATCAATTTCAATATAATTTAACTAAGCGCGATCCATCACGCGTATCGCGGGTCATCTCAGATGATCCCGGTTAGGCTTTCACTCCCGATCTCAGATTACCCCAGTTTATTATATAACTATTGTTTGGAATATGATTATGTTGTTCAGAACATCTTTGCGATGTCGGTTAAAGAGAATATTTTTTAGATGTAATATCAAAATCCTTTGACCTTTACACAATCGAGAAGGTTAGATTAGGGTATAACGTTGACACGGCGAAATGTCTTCGGGCTATCCCGTGTTGTCGATGGAAAGCGGCTAGGTAGGTGCGTCGCTGAGGAGTTTAGTGGGTGAGAGCCTCACACACCCCCTCTTCCTCCTCCCCAGAGGTTAGGGGATCGGCTGGTAGACCTTCTCCTCAGCGTCACAAAAAAAGGGTATAACGTTGATAATACTGCGAAAGACAATAATGTAAATTAGACAAAAACTAAGAAGTAAATTCTTCTTTTGACATTTATATGGAAATACTTGTACTTATATTGGTCAAGGTTACAGTCAATACGATAATACTATATATTATATATTAACATAGCGTTGGGCATATGGACTCCTTTACTGATTATCATCAGGTGGTGTAGATGCATTAGCTGAGTTTTTAAATTTAAATTAAGATCAGCCTAGATTAATACTTTTTTTATTGGTTTTTCTTTTTTGTACTTTCAATAAAGTGTATTCTTTCAAAATACTATCTGATTAGAATAGTCGTTTGAATTGTTATAGTAGAGATATATAATTTTACTTAAAATATGTTGTTTGTCATATAACTGATAGAATATAGCATTTGGTTAATTATATGCCGGATATAATGATTAAATACACAAAAATTCTGTTACACGAATTGATATTGGAACGACTCTAACCTTCCAAGCTAGCAATAGCTACTCCGAGAAATTCGCACTTTATTTGATGTACATTAACGAATTAAAAAAGTCAAAGGCAATATTGTAACAATTCACAAAATGTGATTTTAGCACTCGCGGATTTGTCTTGTGAATTATTTTGTCTTCTCCAAGTTATAACACCACAAATTATACCAATAAGCTCAGACATGGGACATCAAGTAGCTATATGGTGTGATGATGCAAAGGCCGTCATGCAGTGGGTTCAGCTCAATGACCTTTGTGGTTGTATAGTCATCTACACGAGCTATCATCAGTGTAACAACAAACGCCAACTTCATCAACAGACTCCTTCTCATATTAAGTTGCTTTGTTAGATGCGGTGACGTGAAAAGAACAGATTTTGAATTCAATGGATACGTTCCCACTGAAAGCAAAGTCGTTAATGTCAACAACGACGTCTCCAGCTCGAACAAAATGGCAAGACGTGTGAAAAATCCTAATGATTTCGATAACCTGACTGTTGAAACACAAAATTTTAACAGTCAAATAACATGAGTAATAATCTTATCTCAGATTCATAAAGTATAATAATATAATTTGAGCGCTGTGGTTTTGATTTTAAAAGCAAGTCAGATTTCGCCTTGGTTTTTTCTAGATGGGTTACTCAAATATTGGTCATTTTTAACTCCTCTAGTCATCGCGTTGCATATTCTTGGAAATCACTTGTTAAAAATACAATCACTATCACCCCCACGCATTAAGCTGGATATGTTTTGGGAGCATGAAGGTCTGTCTAATGGTCCCAGAGCTCTGGATTTTATTATGAAAACTCAGCAACTTTCGCAATAGGCGGACACGGATGGGTCAATCAAAATTCGTCTCCTGAAGCTCAATAGTGCTATGGGAATTTAAGCCGTTAGTCGCAGTTATTACGGTCACCACCGGATTGGGTTAGTGTGGTAGCGTATGCAACTCTTCATGTAATTCTCCTATGTGTGAAGGCCTGAGTGTCCAGCCGAGTATTGAGACATTTGTAGGCTTTTAACGAAGTATAATTTAAATCACCCTTGAAACGCAAATCATATATATATACCAGTAAAAGCCGACTATAAACGCCTTGAAATACCTAATGACAATCAATCACTTGCCTGTCAACTGTGATTAATATGTTCGTGTCATAAACACCTAGCTACAAATCACACGTTGCAGTGACAAAGCAGTTACACCGATTAGGGTTGTCTACTTTGGAACAAATATTTCAGGTCGTAAAATAAAACTAAAAATAATCGTATATTGAAATCATGTGAGTTTTATGATGCATTAGTTTAGTACATTAGTTGTGCTGCAATATATAAGATAGCGTACATTGCCCACATCCCACATATTTTCAATACTCAGCGACTAGACTAGCTAGAAGCTTAAGTTCATTTTATAGCACACAATCTTCATATCTAGATACATGATTTTTAATTCTACACATTAAAAGGATCAAAGTAGATTTTAGATAGCATTATTTTGTTTATGAATTTCAAAGTTGACTTTAAACTTTGTTACTTTGACGAGTTGTATGTTAAAAACAGGAGGACATTAAATAGTTCCCGACACTGTACTTCTCAGAACAAGGCCCTCCGGTAGATTTACGAACAGATGTCTTAGGTTGAGGTTCAATAAGTATATATCTGTACCAAAGTTGAATAAAATATTTTGACGTTGACTTTCTATTCCTACGGTGAGTTTAGTATCTAAACATCACTGAGAAGGTAATTCCATTTTGGAAGCAGGGGAGATTAGAGAATAGAATGTTGCTTTATTGTACACAGTTGTATTCCATTCCATCCTTTTCCTATGCATATCGATAGAACCTTCATTTGTAATAAGAACAAACCCCGTTGTATGGTCAAGTAGAATTTTTTTATATAATTCCGTTGGATAAAAAAGTGTTGCTGCCAACCCTACAGACCCCATCAAGGCGCCACCAACTAATATTATACTTTCACTGCCTTATTACATCACATAGCGCACTTATGGACTGCATCGACTTACGAAATAATGTTTTAAAAGAATTTTAATGTGTTACAATGTAAGTATAGTTGAATACTATTGTATTTGGAGTCAATGGTCAAATTCGACGTAATGGTTTTCAAATACAATACGAGTGAAATTATTGAGTTACGTCAGTCTATTGCAGGTTGCGTTACATGAGAGGGGTTATTAGGGGTTAAACTGAACTGTAACCTGATGATTCAATCAAGAAATATACATTTTAGCGAACAATACATTAAATAAAACGTTTAGTACAGGAATAGGTTTTATTTGTAAGCAATTAAATTAAGAAAGTGGGTTCGAGAATTAAGGGAATATATTATATATGTATACTTAATATACTTATAGGATACTATCAAACTAATAGCGATTTGGACTGGAAAGTAGATAACGAGCTTTGATTTGGTTCGTTAGCTTATTAAAATGGGTAATTATATTTACACTAAAAAAGGACGGCTTATAAGTATATATATAAAGTAAGTATATATAGAAGAATTATTTTAATTTAGTGGATCGGCAAGTAAGAAAACATTTATAATAATAAGGTTAATTAATATCTATAACTAATTATTGCATAAGTAATTACAACACCGATTACATAAAGATATTAAGACAAAAAATGTTTTTAAATGTATTTTTTATAATAAAAACCATACACAAGCCTTTAATTAGTTTAAGTGTTGTTTATATGATTTATACTATGCTACTGTTTCATTATGATTTTCGCTAATATTTTTGTCTTTGAACCACCGCAGAAATAAAGCGACAAAAAAGGTCTTATTCAAGTCTATGAAGCCGTTTTTCAGTATTATATACAAAAAAAGTCGTTAGTACGAAAATCCGTCGATAGATCATTGAAACCTAGCATTACATTATCATATTTATTACATAAGGCTTTTAACATTTTCTATCTGAAACTCACTACCGGAAATGGTTGAGGCGGCTTAACATTTGACTCGGCAATTTTTGATTATCATTCACAAACGATAATCATTGCACCAAATTAAAGAGGAAGGTATTTACAAATGGCACATAATCACGCAGCTTAAGCAAATGAGTAGAAGCCAAACGATTCACATCGTTGGATACAATCCATCAATACGCTTGCTTCCTGGAAGTGATTTCGTAATCACTGCGACAACGCACCGGCATTTGCGAATTGGCAGTCACGTGTCTGATAAATCATCATGTATCCGTCATCTACTGTTGACAAATGTGACAGTGCGAGTAGCTATTGTAGGGGGTTCAAATATTTATGAGTATATCTCTGTCATTTTTACATGACTGAATTAAAATTTAAATTTAAGTGCATTTATGCTGGAATTCAATAATCTCTAACAATTGTATTGCTTTCAATTATTTGTTTTTTGTGATAATATACCCGTATCATTCCTAGAATATTAAAATTCTTCATAACCAAAACCATTCGTAGATAGTTTATTGAAACCTAGGTTTCAAGTATTTTAATTGAAATATGTAAAGAAAATTTAATTAGTTTGATTTTAATTTAAAAAAATTCTAAGGAAACTTGAATCAGTAACTATTGCTTCGGCATAACCCGCGTGACAAAAACAACTGTTTATTTTTCATGAACAAAAATTATAAGTGCTTTCACTCACTCTCAATTGAATATACTAACAGAAATCATCGTCCTGAATGACTGATGGACTTCCATACAAACTTAAAGCCTCACCACACCCTTAGGTGCTGAATTTCCAGAAATCCATTCTGCTGACTTAAACTATAAAAGGCATGATTCAAAATGTTAAGTTTCCAATCGTAATAGTTAGGGCTGTGCGTTGATATGTTAGTAGAGTTTTCTTTTTTATATATTTGTGAGTACATAAAAGATGAAATAAGTAATCTAAAGACTCTGTTATGAGTCAAATCCACATGGTATTCATCTTTTTGTCATTTGAAACCTCCAATTAATCAAAAGAAAATTAAATCTTCAATACCTTACTATAAGTGGTATCCGTCGGTAATATCCGATATAGAAAGTAGGTACCTGTAACCTAACTATAGTAGATTATAAAATGCACTTAACATGGCGTTGTATAGTCTGCGTGGGCGCACCTTTACACTTCATTAAATATTTACTTAATTATGATTTAAGGCACCTTGTAACTCGCATTATATAACACCTTACTTTTAATTAACTATACAATTGAGTTTATATTTCTGTTAAGCTGGCTATCCACTGATTTCAGGTTGGCATGGTTAGAAATATCATCGCTATTACTATTAAGGTCATAAAGCACTCGGTCTCCGAATATAAACTCACTAACAGTATAAAGTACTTCCTTAACACATTCAATGCCCAATAAAAATGCCCATATTTGCGTTTTAATTTAATAATTTTATTAAATATTTTTTCCAATAAAACATTAACTATTTCGCAACATTGAAGTGCCGACTGTGACTCCCTGTGTATTCATAAACATCAAATTATAATCTATTTAAGAACATTTCTAACAGCACTACCTATATTTTGTAAGTTAGTAAACCCTTCATTATAGGGTGAACACGGGAGCCGTGTCGTGTGCGTCTAAGGACAATATAGTACGACACTGCTACCGTGTCGTTTGCGCGGAGTGTGTTAACAGATAATTGCTATGACTTAACATCCATAATACGGTCCATAAATGAAATTTTATCATTTAAGACGATATTGATTTAAGAGTTCTTGGAGTACTCTCTAATGAGACAGAGTTCTTCGCCAGTGATGTTATGTTTCTGTTATTTTCCAATAAATGGACCGTATTAAATTACAAGATTTTATTGGCTCCAGAGTGTGGTGTCCCCCTGCGCAGACACACGAGGCAGCCACGCGAGAGGTCCGCTGGTCAGCTTCGGATCATCAAAGGACGGGAGTCCAAGCGAGGGGCTTGGCCATGGCAGGTATAATAGCTTTTCTTAGAACTTGTATTCGTATACCAGTTGCTATGGTTCAAAATGTGTCTTGATACTAATATAATTTCAACTCGGATAATATTTTCTAAGCTTAAGCTTTAGTCATAACAAAAGACATTGAAAAAACTCGACGACAATCGAAGAATGTTCAAATGGTCAAAGTGTAACTTCTTGGAAACAATTCAATACAAAGGTACTTCTAACTTAATTTCTACGAGTAGACCTGAGACAAGAATATGTGAGATAAATAGTGGACGTAGTAGGCATAGCACTAACATCGCCATATATGTCTTACTATAACATCAAAATAGAAGACTATACCAATTATTATTAATACTAAATTAACAGTGAAGATATATAGTTAGGAGTGATAAGGAAGTAATGGTTGCAGAAGAAATGGATCTATTCTTAGATCAATTTCTGTGGAACAGAATAATTTAGAGTCCCTCAGAGACGTATTCTAGAAGCAAATGCTCTACTTGTAGTAGAGAAAATTTGTAGTATTCACTAACTTTGCCTTAGAATCAAGATCATTTATAGTGATTTTATTAGTTTCAAATTTATTTCACAATGTCATTTATTACATTTCAGGTTTCCCTCCAGTTGCTGCACCCAAACTACGGCCTGATCGGTCACTGGTGTGGTGGAGTCCTGGTGCATCCTCTCTGGCTGCTCACCACAGCTCACTGCATACATAAGTATTACTCGATGCTATCTTTCTTCAGTCGAGAGATAGGTAAAGCTATCTAATTCAAGCCCAATTGTCAATCTCTAAGCTTTCCAATTAAAAATAAGCTGGAGTTTAGATGGAAACCAATATTTGACACAAAAATTCTCCTAATAAATAACTGTTAATATGTATTTTTATTATTGTAACCATCGATATGGGATTTTAATGATTTCTTATAGTCCTTGCTAGATTTAGATGCAGTTAATCTTCGAACGAGTTATAATATAAAATCAACATTTTTAGTGAGCTGTTCAACTTACCTGTACCTGCTCTGTGGACGGCAGTTCTGGGCGAGTGGGACCGCGCGGAACAGAAGGGCGCTTATGTGCCCATTGAAAGGATCGTGCTGCATCACAGATTCCACATCTACCAACACGACATAGGTATGTTAATGAAGACGACAAATCCTCATCTTGTTAGCATTAAACGATAGTGGCAATGTTTCAAAATGATGAACAAGTAACTGCATAGAAACTATATGTAAAAATAAAAGATGATATATCAATTGCAAAGAATATAACGATATGAATTATTAAAGGTTTTTTGACTAAAAACGATATCTCCCAGATGCCATAAATAGAGAATCAAATAAAAAAGAAATATTAATTAATATAAGAAAACAGAATAATAAAATAGATTAATTTAAAAATAAAATGAAAATGTAACTTAACAGTTATAATTAAAATTTATTTTAGACTATATTTTTAGATAACAACAATAACGTTAAAAAAGTCCTGAATGAAATTTTAATTCTTATTGTGTTGATTTATGTTATTTCTGTCATATTTTTAGATGCCTTAACGATGTATGATGTATGATATGATGCCTCAAAATTAAGTAAAAAAAAACGAAAAGATGTTAGAAATCAACAATGAAAAATAAATTTAGTCTCTTAACATTTTTTCAGCTTTAATGAAAATGACTAAGCCTGCAGATGTTAGTGCTGGAAGCAAGATACGAACCATTTGCCTGCCACCATTCGACCCAGTCGCTGGCTATCACGAGAAAGGCACCTCATTCTTCTCCCGACCAACAAATACAGAACAAACTAGAAGAAAAACTACCAAACCACCCAAGCCGAATCCTGAAACGGCAGTCAAATATCTGGAAAAGCTTAACAATTTGACGAAGACCATACTAACAGGGTTTACTAACAAGAAACACAAACATATGAGATATAACGTGAGAGTAGCCGATAATACACAACCAGATGAAAAAACTGTTGAAGAAAATCAAAAAACTGACGACAACAGAAGAAAAAGTGATTTAGTGTATGACAGTGCTACTTTAGATAGCGTAGTGAAATTAATTAAAAATCAATTAGCTAAAGATATTCGAGTAAACGGTAATGATAGGAGTGATAAAAAACTAATGTTTGGCGAAGAAATTGATCCATTCATAGATGATAATAATGGAATAGACTTTAAAGATGAGTGTTACGCGACTGGCTGGGGAAGAGAACAAACCAATGGGACGCTCACAGACGTTTTGTTAGAAGCAGATGTTCCAATTTTGCCATTAAAAATTTGTAGAGATAAGTATTCACTAACTTTGCCTTTGAATGAAGGACATTTATGCGCTGGAAGCACAGATGGCAGCACTGGGGCGTGTGTGGTAAGTAAATAATGATGATGTTATACTTAAAAAATATATATTATTTTAAATCTTGTTTACCTAATTTAAGTAAGTTAATTTCAGTTCAATTTGTATCAACGGTCCATAAAAAGAACTTGTATTACTTTATTTGACATGATAAAATAAATTACCTATTCCATGTAGCGTAACCACCGACGATTGAAGATAAATGAAAGCGAAATCTCTACATCTAAAAACTCTACCTGAAAAATGTCAGTAATAACTAATAATAATATAAAAACGGATCTATTTAGATAGAACCGACGATCCTTTTATCTGAGATGTACCATATCTAAAGATTGAAGTAATCAAATATGATCTGATAAAGTGAATCGAATTTCAACAAGTCTATTAGACATGCTGATCGTATTTGTTTTTGTTTCTTTTACATCAATTGTTATGTTGATATAGAATTTTATAATAGTTAGTTTTTCTGTTTTTGTCTTCTTGTAAAAAATCGATAGATTTTAACGTATTTTAGGGCACCTTCAATTATTTTGAATTGTAAGTTATAAGAATACTTCGTTCACGGGAAACCACCGTAAGGCAGTTATAAAAGATAGGGATGAGAATTAACTTCCTAATAATTATGTAAATAGATGTAAATTTTCACATTGCAGGGAGACAGCGGGGGTCCTCTTCAGTGTCGTTCAGGTGGACGCTGGGTTCTCAGAGGACTGACTTCATTCGGATCAGGGTGCGCTAGAAGAGGAGTTCCTGATGTATACACTAATATAGCTCATTACGTCTCATGGATATATGCCCATGTATATGCCACATAGCCATAGCCAACCATAACGAGTTTGATAGTCTATTAAATGCCTTATTTATTTATTTTCACGAGGAGGAATCCGTTTACGGACCTACCTACCACTGGTGATTCCCCACAGCTACTTGGGCAATCCCAGGTGAGGTGGCCTATGCAATGCGTATGTGGGAGCCACCCACACACGCGGCAAGTCTATCAAATGCCTTGATAAAAGTGGAAAATTTTAATTAGATTAAAATATGATGACATAAATTTAAAAATAGCAGTGCTTTATTATACAGTTCTTGTCTAGTTTTAGGTTAATGAAAAATCGCTTAAATTGTAAACGTATTATATCATTTTGCTACCTGAGCGGATTCCTCAAGGATTTGTTTTAGGTCCTCTACTGTTTCAATTGTTTGAAACTTAATTTGCTTTAATTTATAATGTGCAATTATTTATAAGTTTTATTTGTAAATACGATAGATTTAAGAGAAAAGCCAATCTATAAATTACTTATAAAGAGCAAGCGATATAATTACGGAAATTTTGTACAATAAAATGTTACCATTGAAGCAATATAATTCACCATATAAAATACTTTGTATATTATTATCTACTCTCTTTCAATGTCTTTCAATAATGATCCATTATATTAAGTAATTAAGACTGCTTGAATGCCAGATTGTTATTAATTTAGTTTTTGAAATACAGTTTTATATTTCTATTATTTTTATTGTATTAATATTATTCTACGATTATACACATTTGACGAACAAATTATACAAAGTTACCAATTTTAATGTATAATTAACTGTTATATAGGTATAGTGTATTTGGTATAAGAATTTACATTAAGGAATACATAGTTGGCTTATATTTGTTATATATATACACACTTTTAATCAGTTTCAAGAGAAAATGTGTCTTTATAGCTTTGTTTTGGCTTTGATTTAATATCACTGTCTAACATTTCCTACTCTCATTTTAATCAGTGATGAAATCATTTTTAAATCATCAAAGAAATCCTGGATATCTACTTCCACAGCAATACACAGCCCATGGTAAATAGGGAACATCAGATAGCCTCACTAACACTCCCAATGTTGCTATAAGTAACATTGATAGACCAATTAAGTACAGTTTTTTGTTTGTATTTATTAAGTTTATTTTAAATAGCATTTAGATGTTCCGTTGTAAATGGAGCTTCTGCTTTAAACCTAGATAATTTATCTAAACATATAAATAAAATAAAAATTAACTTGAATTTTAAAGATTCCTTAAATGCCGAGTGATGAATTCGTGGTGGCCTTAAACATTTTTCTAGCGATGAAAGGCTTACTTAAGATGGTAGTAAGTAGCCAAGCGGACTTATAAAATAGACCATTATTGTCACTGGCAATCACAAAATAGAGCATAGTCGAATTCGAAAACTAGACCTCCAGATCGGTGGTAGGTGATCGCTACCACCAGAGCATAGAGGCGTTAAAATTAAGAAAGTTTTAATTTGGTTTATTTCAAATGTGTATTTCGTGTTTCTTTCCCTAGGATATTATTTAGTTTTTAGGGCCTTGTATCGTACTTCACCAATATTTAAGGATCTGTAAATGAAATTTATTTTCTAGTCTTTTAATAATTTAGTTTTGTTAAGTATACCAATATAAATTATTGATTGTAGATGATTTCTTTTAAATTTTAACCAGTAACCACTCAAAGATCTGTGATTAAATTTATGCTAGTGTTTTTCTTGTAAAATTATCATGTTTGTTTAGTAATTACTAATCTATAAGTAGTTTAAGTAACTCCATCAATTTTATCTCTGTCTTTCTTAACAGACAGAGAAAGACAAACATAAATAAGAAAGTAAACTGAAAAAGAGATAGGAGACTTGTGTATGAAGAAGTTCATTTGACGTGTAAAAACTGCTGCTGATTAACTCCAAGCTACTTACCAATGTACTTAACCTCGGCTCGTGGAGTTTTTCCCATAAAGATAAATATTTATTTTGCCTGAAACATGTTTAAGTGTTAACAAGAAACCATTTTCTACCAGAAACTGACATGAAACATTATTGTGATTATGAATATAATATGATTTCCAATGCTAACGTTACAATTGGTGTTGAGTATTTATTCACAGTTTAAATAATAGGATTATACTTTTTACTTTTAAAAAATAGATAGTTCTATACTGGCAGTTACTTGAGATAGTCAAAGAACTCGTTTATGGTATAAAATAAATTTTCAAATGATAATATTTTTAATTCCTGATTGGACAAAAGCATTGACAAAAGATTAATTTCCATATAGCATAGCTATTTTTATCTGATCTGTAACTTGAACTCCGATGCAATCTTGCCAAGGGACTATTTGGTAAAAACAGACGAAGTATGGTTAAAGAGTAGAAAAGAGGCTTCAGATACTGTATACTTTTGCGTGTGTTCTAAATCTAATATAATCTAATCCATGGTTTAAAGTCTCTGACCAAAACTAATCGTATTTTGTGAGATAATTCTAGGTATCAAGAACCTATTGTCTTTTACTTAGCTTCAAAATATTTTTCGTTACTTAACGTCACGTTAAGGATAATGTAAAGATCTGTTGAAAGTGAACTGCTGAAATCTTTAGTAATTAAATTACAATATTTATATTTAAACTAATATATTAGTAATTATTAAAATAAAGACAGATTTATTGTTGAAAAATTTATTTTATTGTTGTAATATAAAAACAAGATACAAATTTCTGCACGCTATGTTAACACGTCTATATAATTTTCAATCGCTCTACGGTTGAGGACGTTCTCAAAAGCGTTTTTTATTTAAGTAAGTTGTATAAAATGGCAAAATTGATTCAATATTTACAACGCCTTATATTTTAATGTCCACTTATTACAATAACTTAAACAACCTAATATCACATTTGTATCAAGGTATATTTACCGTTTAATTACTTTAAGTATTAAACTACGGATGATTATCCATCAATCCATTGTATGACCTCAACATTTGTAAATAAATATTTTTTTAAATATATTTTCATGTCTTTTTGTTAATAAAAATATTAATTATAATAATCGCTCTATACAATCAATTTGAAATATAAAAAAACATCAATTGACAGTTAACTGTATTAAAATATGACCAACATGGTTAATGAGTGAATTTTGAATCAGTACAGCTAATATTCTTAAAGATATATATTATTTTTTATTTCATTTAGCGTAAAAAAATCCATCCCTGGCTATTTACTATTTGTTTTGTATCAAAAACTTATGTTAATCATTAAAACTGACATCAGACAGTACGATCATTTATATTGTGAATATATTTAAGATATTAAATATTAATTTCTTAAAATACGATGGCAAAAATTCATATTATGCTCTTAAATCTAACTAAAGCCTTTATACCTTATCGAAATAATTATTGGCAGTTATTTTTTATACAGTCCATGTTTTTACTACGAATTTTCGAATACAATCGATAAATTATTTTTGGTTGCTTACATCCTCAAGGATCCTTAAGTCCACCTTGTTTGCGTAATAGACTTGTCATTATTACCGTAGGTATTCATCGCACGTGTATGCCACATTGCAATTTGCATGGAGCATTCGTTTCAAAATCTATTTAAATTCTGAGTTCGACGAGTTCTTTTATATTATTAATCTAGTTTAGCGAAAAGGACTCGGTCACTCATTTATCTTCATAATATTTAGGCACGTCAATATCATAATTCCCTTCTTTTTGAGACACCAAAGACATGACCTCTTTAGACGATACTGCATCAACATTTTCCAATACATCAAGGTGGTCATTCATAACGCCTATCTTTTTATCATCATTAGTGTCAATGATGACATACTTCGGTCTTAAGCATCTGTAGCAGCCGTGGACGCCAATGATGAAGCCAACGAGGAGGAAGAAAGCTTCTATGATGATGACGATAGGAGGAGCGAGGACGAGTCGTATCCAAAGAAGGTTCTGAATAGAATGAGGTGGCTCTTTGCAAAACTGTCGAAGAAAGATTCTATTAAACATTATCAGGAAAAGAACCGATGGCTATTTGAGCAGAAACTTTAGGATATGAATGAGATTTTTTAATTTGACAAAACAATTTCAATATTAATTGGCTTGCTGTTATTTATTAAATGAAAATGTAGATAATTAATTTAATTTTCATAACTGATAAAAATAAACACAATTTTGACATGCCATTGTTATTGGACTGAACATGTTGCTTTCATTTAAACCATGTTTGATGCAAATAAAATCGTTTACACCGTCAACAGTCTATAAACGTCAGAATGCTGGTCACAGGACTACTTGCAAGCGAATAACATATTAAGATTTAAGACCATAATACCATCTGGTTGGCCCAAGGCGGGTTGGTGGTTGTAAGCGGTTGCCGCAACAATCAATATCAACGCATTGGTCCTATTTATTTATACGTTATGCCATTGCAATGACTTACAAGTTAAATATATTTTTCAAATAAAATATATTTTTATTACAAAGTAAATATCTCCTCATATGTATGAATGAAGACCTGGGCCCTACAGTGGGAGGTATATAGACTATAGATGATGATTATAAAGCAAATATGACTATGATTATAAAGAAAAATTCTGCGACAAACTTCAAATAAGAGAAGTTGAAGACACTTACTAAAGAAATCCAAAGTAAAGGAACCATTTTATCTTTGAAAGGTTTTGTGATAGGGTTTCCCGGTGACATTCTCACTGCTAGATTTACTTGGATTTTCGATGCTAAGGCTAATGGAACTCCCAAGGTCTGAAACGAAAACAAAATAAGCAGTTATAACCAATATTACTCAAATTAGCTACACATAGCATTGAACAGATTAAGATTTGACATTTGATCAACAATCATTAAGTTCCCAATTCCCACTCAAATGTTTGATAAAACTAAACACAAATCACTTACCGGTTCTAAGTCAAGAGCTGAAACGTGTTTGGCGGGATCAGGGTTCATGCCTTCATAATAGCCCATCTGCTCCGGGTCCGTGTCTAAGAAATGTGGTTTCGACAATGCGATAGGAAATCCTGAAAACAGAAAAATCGAAGATCTACATAAGAGTTTCCTTAAGTTGAATTGTGATGAATCAAGAACTCATTAAAGAAATTTTTCTTACCATAATAACAATTGGAAACATCCACGAAACCATCGGGAAGACAGTTAGATTTGCAACGACAAGCATATGGCGATGTGGAGTTGAATGCAGTTTCGGCCATAATGTATCTGAAAAATATAAATAGCAGTAAATTAGTACCAAGCAGCATTTTTCTGTCAGATAAATATAATGCTTGATACTAATCTATAATGGAATCCTAAAATATATATCTACATGTAGCCAACTCCGTTGTTGGCCAATGAAGATATTTCTGAAGAAAAATAAAGAAAGGTCGTACCTATAATAATTATAGCTGTATTTGTCGTTCATCACTCCATGGAAGTTAAACGGGTAGACTCTGCAAGCTTGTCGTCTGAAGATCGGTATGACGGTGCCTTTTGGTATATCTGGAGCTATCATGAGACCTTCGTAGCTGCCTCTCGCACGGTTGCACGGAATACTAGAGATGAGATATCGGTGTTATTAAAGACTAGTTAAATACTATAATACGAAGAATCCACAAATTCTCTGCGTCTTTATGAAAATGCTCATGCTGATATTTCTGTATCAAACTTAAACCGCTTCAATTTTTTCCAATAATAGTGTTTATCGCACTGTTACTAAAGATGCTATCGATAGAAACCTCAAATTCAATACAAAAACGTTACTTTGACATTACCTAGTATTAAGATCTGTGAATCCCTGTTCGATGATACCAGGTGAATCGTTCCAGTTTACTATCGAAAATTTATTGTTTGAATTTGATATATCCACCTCTGCTGTTTCACCCTTTTGAGCATAGAACTGTTGAACGAATAGTCAAACATTAGTAACATGATGACGTATGCTATTATTTATAATTTTAATGTCAGTACTAAGGAGAAAATTATAAAGCATACGAAATATCAAATACAAAATACACAAGGTGTTACGAATAAAGCTGTTATAGTAGCTAGTTTAAGGCATAAATTTCTGACCAGTATGAACTCAACCAACATTTTAAATATAATAATCCATTATATAGTGCCATAGTTCGTTTACGTCTCGCAGAGTTTTTATGATGTGTCTTGTGATGACAGAGTCGCAATTGGTAAGAGAAATAACACTAAATGACTGGCTAATGCAACTTTGCTAGCATGTAGACCACATACCATAAAGCGAATGCTTTCCATCTATGAAAAGTCACCATCGCAAATTGTGGAGGAGGTCTGCCCTCAGCATGAACATAATAACGATAATTACCAACCCTGTCTAATATTCCTATCTTGTCAAAGTTTATCCAGCCTGGCAGGAGGCTGTTTGCGATTGTCACAGTGGGGTCTTCGTATCCCCAGAGCAGCTCGTCCACTGTCAGGTTTCTGAAGAGCTTGGAACCAAGTGCGTTGATAGAGTAGTAAGCTCCTGCATTTGGGAAGTAGCCAAGCTTGTCTGCTAGAAGTGTGCTGATGGCCTAGAAAAATATTCCTCATTATATCCCAGAGAATATGCAGATAAACATGATATATGATCTACAAGGATAACCATGAACTGTACACCTAAGTCTGTTTTTACACGGTCTTTTTGTACACGGTTTTGATATAACACGGTTTGAAAATTGAATATGTAACTGATGACGACAGCAATTAAATTTATGTTGTTGTATTTATGATTATCACTTATTCTATTTTATTTTATTTTTTACCTAAAAAATTGAATAACCTATTCTTTTCGTTCACAACATAGTTTTTTAGTTCCTGAATTTGCCATACATTTAATTTATATTACTTTTAAGATTAGAGTGCATATCTTTTTTATCATTAATTACTATGCTTGTGAAAATAAGCATTATATATTTGATTTAATAAAATAAACATGAATTCTTGTTCTTAAAAATTCTTGTTTTTCTCTAATTTTAATAGGTTTTAGAGATTAGGAACAAATCACCCATTTTTGTATAAGATCAATGTCTTTTTTTACACGGCTTCTTCTGGAACCAATCTACCGTGTAAAAACAGACTTAGGTGTATACAGAAATTTTGGATTTAAGTGTATTTTGTGACAGTATCACTCATAGTAATATTAGCAAATTTCACTAAAATAGTTTGTTTAAACTCATATTACATTATTGACATAATGAGTCAAGTCAGGAGTCAAGTCAAACATTAAAACATAACAAAAATATTTAACCCAAAAAATAACAGACATAATATTTGTCTAATTTGTATCAGTGTCAACGATCTGTCGTAAACGTTTTACTGTAGTCATGGCAAAAAGCGTCTTATCATTCAACTATTCAGGTTTAATAAAGAACAAGACTTGTAAGAGTTACACCATGCCAACGTTAGCATATATGAGTAGCCTATAAATACTTTAGTAAGTACAATACTAATTCAATAGATATTACTTACGAGTCTGTCTATTACACTTGAATCTAGAAAATGCAGCTTACCTTGTAATACTATTTGGTGTGCCTAAATCACCACAGTAAAGGCCTAAGACCTAGTATTTAAGTTTAAATATCTCATTGACTCTAGTTCCGGTGTCCTTGTGCGAAATCTTTGTATCTAAAATTGTTAGCATAACTAATTTATACAACTAATAAACTAGCCATGACAGAGGAATTTGTTTTTGCTATGATTTACCAAACGATTATGCTGTGCATCGTTTCTCATAGAGAAGTCTGTCTCCTAAATTAATCGTAGGCTTTTAAGGCGCTAATTAGCTATCCTAAGCATGATACAAGCAACTTATGAGAAATACACTTTTAATACTTTCAATGGAAAAATCACAATTAAAATTAACAAAACAAAATTGAAATACTGAAAAGATAAAACACTTGTAGCAAAATGGTTGCTATCGACAACAGATTGTGATGTTTCTCGCGTATTAGTATGTAGCTTCGAATGAATAGTTTATTTACCAATACTAACAAATTTTTATATAAAAGGCTGATTAGTTCTGCATCTAATGAACAAAAGTAGTAGAAATTGATCGTAATATTATAACTCAGAACCAATGTTTAAACAAAAAAATTGAACTAAGCTAATAGTTATTAGATAAATTAACGAAAGCAAGAAAAAGGAGCGAAAATGAAACAGAATTAACATACTAATTTTCTAAACTAAAAAAGTACCGACCAAAGAGTCCGCAATCTAGTAATTAATAAAAAAAATTAAAACTCTTACAAACTACTAATGTTTTATACAGGCTAAAATTCAATAATACAGGATTTTAATATATACAGATTATTATACTAACCCAGTGTAGCAAATATTTATATAGAAGTTATAATTTACAAAGACTTTTCTAAGCCCACAAATAAAAACGATCGTTGGAATAATAACAACGAAGGGGAAATTTTGGTTCTTACCAACAATGCTATATTGGGCACGTTTATGTAGACGTCATTGGTATCAGCCGTAGATTGGTTTCTAAGGAACTTCAGGGTAGTATACGGAGTCATCTTCATGACACCACGTTCTTTGTCCACTGTGATGTTTCGGTTAGTCCTAAATTCTCTGTAAAAATTATAAAAATATTTTCTAAGTGCACAAGATTAATGTATACCAATTTGGACAACAGCCACGATGTTAAAAAAAATACTATGAGATTCTTGTAGTTTAGATTAAGATTAAAAACAAGATTCTATAGTGATTATCTTAATATTACTCAATCATTATCCTAATTTTATTTAGTGTGGAAATATTTCAACTTATAAAGTTTTAAATACATAAAAAAGTTCAAAAAATTCAAATTTGGCATTGTCATAACATAATTTTGATTGAAACACTTTATCCGAAATCCCGCAAATGCCACATAGAGGGAATATACGAAAAGCGCTCGAATTACAGCAGACAGTAAATTTACTTCTACATTTCTGTAATTTTTATATATATTTTAAGTTAAAATCTCTTGAAATAATATCTAATTAAAGTGATATTTAAAATTTTATGCAAATTATAAATCATATTTATACATTATCGCATCATTTAAATTCGAAACTTTCCACTGAAATTTTATATTACGAATAGGTCAAACTTTATCTCTAATACTGAGTGTATTGTTACCATATGATTTATCATTTTTAAAATAATTACATAGACTGATAAATAATTTATTGAACTACATAATGGTGTAAAAGTTGAATTTGGTAAACTGCAAAGAACAAAGAAAGATTACGACAATACAAACAAAAATAAAGACAGAAAATAACGCAAACGAAATTGTTTAAGTTTTGAATTGGTACAAATAGGAGAAAAAAAACAAAGATAGCATTTTAAAGTAATTTGGCTTTGGAGGTCTGAAGTATCATTTCATTTTAGAAAGGGGTCTCTTGCCCATAATGATCTGGAAATACCTGTCTTAAATAAATTATTGTGATAATAAAGAAATATAACGATTAAAACAATCACTCAAAAGATATAAATACTACAGGAAGACATCTTAATAACCGTGACCAAACTTTAATAAACAGACTACTTTATATATTATATTTTTATACTTAGATGGGAACCAAGGTATTCCGATATTGCAGGAAGCGAGGAAGCAGATGAACTTGCTAGGAAAAGCTGCTGACGCCCCCGTAATCGGTCCAGATCCCTTTTGTGGAATTACAGAAAGGGAAACCTCTTCTCTGTTTAACAACATTGGAAAAACAAAGCAATTGTACTGTGGAAGTCCATAGATGGACAAAAACAGTCGAAGTCCCTAATAAAAGGATTAAACAGTAAGCTATCTAGAGAGATACTACAACTAAAAAGACACCAAACCTTGTTTCAAATGGGTATGAAGCAAGACGTGGTATGGAGGTTCTGTCAGGTTTCAGACGAAACTTCAATGCACGTTTTCTGCTTCTGCGGTCCCTTAATGTATAAACGAAGCATTTACCTGGGGAATCACACAGTGCACCTAGAGAAGGAGCAACATATCACTGCCCGAAGAATCTGGAAATTTCTGGAAACATTGGGGCTAAGCAGGGAACACTAAAAGACAACACATGCTCAATTACTGGCCATAGTGTCCTATAAAGCCCAAAAGTATGTAAAATAATAATAACCATAACCAGGCCATGTTTTGAAAATGACGGAATATCTAAAGGTCTAATTTACTTCTTATCTAATGATAATGAGGTACCTACCCCTTCAAGTTAACTGGTTACAATTAAAATAACAATTAAGATAAAAATATTAATAAGGAACTCGATCAGGTCTCGCAACGGATAAAAAAGTAGAACAATGTCCGCTTCTGAACGTAGATGTCTGACATAATAATGACGATCTCTTCGATATCCTCCATGCCTATAGACATGAAAACAACTATCGCTATCTACTTAACAAAAATTAACTTAAAACACAACTGTCATACTTCAGTTTGACACATATTTCAATCATATTCATTGATACATGAACAAAGGTGAGCAAATTAGAACTATATTTAGGTACTGCCTATATTTAGGTGTTGTTAGAAGTGGAAATCGGGATTTATTTTACTGACTTCAAAAAAGAAAGAAATTCCACGTTCCATTATATGTAAGTTTTTGTACATATTTCAATTGTGAAAGGTAAACCGATTTTCTTTATTCGATAGAGCATTCTCCTGCCCCATTATGATCGTGTCAGGATCTGGCGATGGAATCGAGCAGCTTTAAAGAAACTTACCTAATGAATAATGCGTCAAATTATTAAATATTTATTGATGTACCGAGAATACTCAGAGAACGACTACCGGGTCAAGAGTGACCTCTTTTCTTCTATTAATATGTCTAAATTACTGTTCTGTGCAGGTTAACAGTTCAACGTTCTTTATATCTCCTTAAAACTACGTTATATAATCTAAAACACTTACTGGTACATAAACGGCCCAATTTCTTGCAACTTCAAGACCTGATCCCGGCCGTTGAGATACTCCGGCACGTTAGTGTAGTTGTACACCCATACTTCGGCAAACAGTTCGTACGATGGGCTCTGCCACATGTTGAAGGTTAGAGAGCCTTCATTAACCTCAAGTACCTGATGGATGAGATTGGTCTATTAAGGAAGATTGTTGCTGATTTTAGAAATTATTGGGATTTATAAATGTTGGTCAATCATTAAGAGCATTAAATCCTACCGACTTTATACTCACTTCCTATCTTATTAGAAAACGTATTCAGTTACTTTTTGTAGATGAGAGAAAAATACAAATTTACCGAATCAAAATCAAGTAATTCGTGATATTTTTGAAAAGACTTTTTTTTCGTTAACGAACGTTGAACTCACGAAATTCTCTTCATTAAAAGCCTATATATGCCCCACTATTGGGCACAGGCCTTCCCAATTCCCAACAGAATTCCCAAAACAAATGAGAAGTTTGAGCAATAACAATGCAACACTGGCTCAACGCGGGTTGGCGAGAGTCCTCTAGAAGGTCTCTTTAATGGAAGTCTCTCTTTAATTCTTCTTCATGTTTTTCATTTGTCCCATGTTTCGGATATTTTTCATGATACCTAGGATTGCTGGTTTAAAACTAGTGCTGCCTACACGAAGATAAATAAGACAACTTCAGTTTTGGGCAAGATAACCTGTTTATCTTCCACACTTAGTACAGGTCTATACAAATTTAATGTCCAACGGAGTTGCCTTATAAACAATTGGCCGCTATAATTAGACCATGATATTATGCCAAAGCAATTTTCGCAATGGATGGTCCCTGGATGAATTAATTAAATTTTTTATCTGGAGCATCTACGTGCTTCGGAAGACGCGTTGGTCCTGGTTGTAACGGCAATTGCCGCAACAATTCGTAGAACGTATTTAGTATATGGACGATAGATGATATACGATAATAGTTTCCATAATGAATCAGTATCAATTAGTGAATCAGTCAATAGATAGTAGTGGCAATAATTTGAGCCAGACATGCACTGGGTCAGGTTTCTAGCTCTTAATTACTAACATTTAGTCTAAGACAGTTAATGAACGAAAAATTTAATTATCTATCGATTTTCCTTGATGTATACTCACTTACAGATGACTAGTATATATCAAATTATTTAATAGCACTTTAATCGAATATTGATATGGACAATGACACGTGCCATAGGCATACGTGATTATTTCTAGAAAATTAATTAAAATAAATATACGCCATCAATTTGAAACGTAAATTGGGAAAGCAAACGAAATAATGTTAAGTATTAATTCCACCTCGATTCGTCCACAACTGATAGTCAGATAAAAATAGACTTGCTACAACAATGATTATTATTATTTAAATGTTTGAAAAAACATGGAAATTTCGGGACAATTCAACGTAAAGCGTAATCGTGACTCTTTTTTTTCGCACAGCCAACTATTCACACCTCTTTGGCATGTATATCGATAATTAATAAGAGTAACATTTAAATTTTAAATATTCAGATTAAGAAATCAGGAAGTCAACGGAATTATAATAATAAAAAGTAGTTAACTTTCAGACGGTCTCCTCAATCCACTTAAACAGAATGTAGTAAGGACAATGAACGCCAAGAAAAACATAACTTTAATATTAAAATATTATCAATACAACAATCTGAAACACAGGGACCTTGTTATACAACATAAGCTTCGATGTAAGATTGTATATCAATATAGTGATGTTTAAAATAATGGCTTTTGAAACAGTATCTTATCTTATCCTCTTATCCCAGAATTCTTAGTCCACATTTTGTATTATTATTTCTAACGTTGAGTAAGTAACTTCTATAAAAGTTACAGAGATTTATACGTAATCTTACTAAAAAATTGTTGCTATTTTCATGAATATAAATAGGTATATATTGTTCCAATAGTCTTTTCTACCATTGACCACCTTACCACCTTCATTAACTTAGCCTTAGCCCTGTATACAGTGGTACAATAGGTCGCTATTTGAATACCCGTCTAATAGACCGAAAATTCATCCAAATAGTCGAAAATGAAAAGCTTCTCACGCTTATATAAGACCGTCATCCATAACAACATCACACACTGCATTTACTTGATCCAAGTTCTTCAGTGTACTTTAAGCCAGATATACGCATAGAAATATAAATACAAAAATAATAATATGTTTATTTCTTTCTCTCGCTTAATTAACAATGATTACCAAATTACATCTTAACCTATAATGTTTTAAGTCTACGAGAGAGACTGGTTTTCGTACTAGGAGACCTGTATATAATGGTGTCAACCATTACCAGGCTCTTCCATACCAGCCAACCAGTAGACATTGTCAGTGTGTGTGTGTGTGTGTGTGTGTGAGAGAGAGAGAGTTATTTGTGGTCATTTAGAGAGGGATCATACCTAGTTGTGTTGTTTTAGTACCGTATTAAGGATGGATAGTTGGCGAACACCCAGAACATTAGCCCAGGCGGAAAGATCTTAATTTGGATAGCGAAATAATTTAGAATAGCCCATTTTAAGAACAGCACGCTGAGCTCTTGTCTTGTCTGGTCTTGCAAGAGGCTCCCTACACCGTTATTCAATAAGCTAAAATTGACTGGCAGAGACATCGGTAAGCAAAGAAAACGGTGAGTTGTTTAAATAATATTTTTGACTTGAATTGAATTTTCATCAATATTTTGGTTGTTGGTCTTGCACACTCATTCGTTCATTGTCAATATTATTGCATATGAATGTGGCGTATTGAACAGCAGAATCCTCTCAGAACAGGTTTATGAATACTTAGAGAAAATTTCCGTAACAAATTGTGTACAATAAATAATTTCTGTTTCTATAAAGTAGTGACTCTTGGCTGTCACTTCAGTCAATGATATGTGACGATAAGGCCGAAGATGTAAGCGAGCCACACACCGATTACTCAACCACAAAGGAAATGATATCTTACCCTTAATTTAGTAACAAAATAATGTTAGCATTATTGTTATAGCGGTAGACTTAGCTATGATAAGATAACTAAATCCTGCATCAAATTTTATGCTCGTGAACTTCGCGTCTAGGTCTAAAGGTGTTCTCAACCACTAGACCACAGAGGTTGAAAGGTTCCTTTGTTCTTCACTATTTCAGTCATCCCTTATGTTTAATAAATAAAATAATAATATTTCTCTCACTCGCACCTATTCTAGCCCAAATTAAGCATCATTTAGAGCTTGCGTTAAGGATACTAAATAACAATAATATCAAAAGTTATATGAATTTAAATATCAGAAATATTCTAAATTTACATCCATGGCTCGAAGACAAATATTCGTACTAATCATACAAATATATGTCCCTACCAGGACTTGTTCCACGTGCCTCTGGCTAATAAGACTCGACCAAAAGGGCCGCCATTTCGATACATTTTTCCTGGTGATTAATGAGTTTTTGGTAGCCATATGGAACATTTATCCCTGTGAGATTTCCGTTATCGTTGTCACAATAAACGAAGAAAAGAAAGACAGGGAAAGATTTTTAAAATATCATGAAGTTACAGATATTTAGCATTAATTATTTTCTTGTCACAAAAAACGATTGTTATTAAGGAAGAGAACTGCCTCTATGTTAAGTAAACTCCAACGTTATGGAGGCTCCTACAGTGTCCTTAATCCCATACAAATACATTTGAATTACTTGCAAACAGTGGGTGTAAGTGTAAGTTATTTCAATTTTTTCTTATTATAATTATTTTAAAACAGATTTGGAACTAGCCACCATCCGCTATTAACTTTGTATGGATTTAACTGGAAAAAAAATCAATATTATAGTAATAATATTATTAACAGTAGAAGTCACGAATATTTTTGAGTACTATATCATAAGTGATGCTACACCTGAATCTTTCACATAAAAATGTTATGATGTTCATTAATCTTGCTAAAACTCAAGAACGGCTCAATAAATGGAAATAATTTTTATTGTGTTTGATTCACGGGTGGCTTAAAAATAAAAATAACTGGGAAAATACTAAGGAAAATCTTAAAAATATATCACTGAAAATTGGTTATTTAGTATGGAATATCGTTTAACTGACATTCTAAACATTAAACATTGCCGTTTCCGGCATCGCTAGTTCGTGTTTCTTTTAATAGATGGCGTTAGTGGTAGAAACAAAGTTAACCAGTTAGAGATATGTTATTAAATTATTTTCAAAAATTTAAGTCTTTGATTTCGGAATACTTATCAGACCAAGAATTGGCCTGATGGCTCTGAGACTGGATCCTATTGGAGTTTTTGTTTTTCATAATTTGACGGTTGATTGATGATTTAAATTTATTCATGTGTTAAGTGCGCCGGTATTTTGGTGCATATTAGAAATGTGGTAAGATTTAGAATTTTGACTGGTGCAATTTGGCCTGTTCTTACGAGTATATAAATAAATAAAACAATGTGACTACCAGTCGTGGGGTATTTAAATTAAGCATAAAAATATTGCGACACACTTTATAAATGATAACTTTGCAAATATATCACGCACCATATCATTGCAACTTTGACTTCATAAGTTATCAGTTAAATATATAGCTAATAACTTGATAATGAATACCATAACAATACATATCAGGGGGAAATTTAAGTTGTTGAAGTTCCGGTTCGATGTTCGCCGCATTGAGTCGAAGAATAATTATTTTTCGACATAAAGCATAGCTACTGACTCTACTCCACCTGAAGGTAAGCAGTAAGAGGAGTCCAAGTGAGAAGACAGCTTAATAATAATTGGCTGTCTGGCCTTCTCTGCCGAGGGATCTTCTTCCACCATCCCCCGAGTCGTCGAGGGACTGGAGAGAGTTATAAATTGATTTTTAAATAGTAATCATTTAATCCTCACCATCAAACAAGTTCCATGGGCTTAAACGATTATGGCAGGTTGATCTGAACTCGTATATATCCTGTATCACAGGTTATCAACCCTCCACCTCTAAAATGAAAAACCAATTTATAAAACATATCGAACATAATACTTATACATAAATTAAAATTTAGCCACTTTGGTTTAAGGATAAAGCTTTGCTACAAATATGAATCGTATGAACCAATATTCACACACTTGTGGGCTTATGGGTTTGTGAGTGTGCGTGTGCGTGTGTGTGTGTCTATCTCTGTGTGTGTACAAGTTACGTAGTTAGCATAGACATTCTGCCACGAATGAAGTTTTAATTTTCGAATCGTTATTTATTAACTACTCTTTGTTGAGTAGTTAAGTAGTAAGGTGATTTTCGAAATTTAAAATTTAAATCTCGATTGGAATTTGAAAATGTTCATTCTAGTCGCGTTCTGTACCCCGAGTGTGAGTTTAATCAAAGTGAACCGTCTCGACCGTGTTTGTCTTTAACTGTCAAATTCTATGGATACGATAGCGCCTCTGTTGTGAACTATTTCGAACATTTTTTAAATATATTTATGTATGCGATTACTAGCTATATAAATATATTAAAAAATGTGCGATCATCAGCTGAACGCAACTACGATTGCGAACAAATTGATAAAAGAAACTAGGGGTAGTGTACCGTTGCTATTTGAAAGTTTAAAATTGAACGATATTAATATTCTGTTCACGCCAAGTCTTAAATACTTATCCTCTGGGCGTCATCACGTAAATCCTTTACCTTGATAGGATCATAACAACCTTTTCCTTCTAATTTTGGCGATAAGGACGCTCGCGATAAGGATTTAAACGTTAGTTTACATAACGGATATATTCTAATTTGTAACCATTAATTTAGTTGTTACAGCGATTAAAATAACGACACAGTATGCATTATAGACCTTAAAAGCAGAGTAAGAAAAATTAATATCATCTACCATTCAGCTTTTATATTGTACAAAATAACCTATCAATACTATCAAGTATATAAACTTTTTTAATTAAACTATACTAGGTCTAAATAAAGCCAACGTTAGACTGTGATGATAATAAATCGTCTTAAAATTATCGCTTTGGAACGTAGCGTTTTCGCGGCGAGAGCGCTGTCAAACGCGTTGCGTTGTTTCTCGCTGGGTGCCGAACTAAACTCTGAACAAAACTATTGCACAACGCCTCGTCCCGGAGACGCAACGATTCCGTTACAAGCTGGAGGAACAATAGCTTATTCGTGGAGATTGCCCGACGATAGAAGGATCCGTCAGGATTCTCTCGCTGATAGAGATGAAGAGTCCCTAAGTGATAAGACAGTCACTGAACTGCCCACTGTTCTTTTACAATTTTAAATTTTACAAATTTAGTATGTAAACTGTCGTCCCTCTTGTTATTTTTCTTTATAATTACTATTATGACAAAAGTCAATTTATAAAAAAGACTATGTGAGAACAGCATTTGTTGTGTGATTTTCTCAACTTCGAGTCAAAGACCAATCTCTTACACTCACGCGCAGGTGTAAGTGCTTTTGGTCAAATATTAACAAAAGCATTAAGAGCTTGTGTTATAGGTACTAGAAGGAGAAATACACATAGCAATATAAATATAAATATCAGAAATATACTAAATTAATAGCAAATATTCCTATTAATCACACAAATCTCTGACCGAGAAAACAGGCTAAGAAGACAGGGATACCGAGCACTCAACCAAACGGCTGTCAACAAATGAACGGTTATTATTAATTTTCTATAAAGCCTCACAACCAAGACTAAATTATTTTCCAATAGTCCCTTTGTTCTCACGAATATATACAAACTAAACTGTTTAGTAATAACTTAGAACTTACCCAGCTAGTAAGCAGCCGCAGAGGATCCGCTATGATCATTATCAGCCCAACCATTACCAGTAGGAAGCCATATACAATCCTGATGAAGGGCTCTGGAAAGATATATTTTTTCTAATTTATCACAGGTTTGAAGGTTCTTAAAGCGATGTGAAGATCCTCTTGAATGTTTCAGTATAATCCAACACAAAAAAAATCATTTCGAAGCGATGTTATTGAGGGCTTTTAAAATTTAATCAGAACTATAAATTGTAGCAGCGTTTCAGTCACTCAAAATCCGAATTAAACTGATTTCGAGATTGACCGAACTTTTTCGCTGTATTCACAAAATTCTTAGTTATAGAAATAGATTGAGATAGAGAAGTTTTTTTGTATTGTCATAACTACTGAACTCATTTTAAACTATCGAAATATCATAAAAAGGAGAGAAAGAATAACCAAAGGGACCACAAATCACATATTATAATAATAAATGAATAATTTTTGGAATAAGCAACAGTTTATTGTGCAAAACAAATCGATGCCGTAAATTTCATTTGTCGTAAAGGGCAAATTACCAGTTTTCAGCAGAGCTAAAAAACAAAAACAAAAATTGTTTTTGTAATATGGTATTTACAATATCGTATAAGAAATCACTGCAAAAATAAGATTATGACGTCATAAATAATAAACCCATGACTTTACGCTCACTATTAAAATTATTTACGTATTCTAAGTACACAACATGAGTTCCTTTCAAAGAGGTGTGAAAAAGCACTTTTTGGACCGGTGTGGGTGGCTAGGGTAGTATCTCGCATGCTTCACTAGCTATGGACTCCTCTACTGCTTATCATCAGGTGGTGTCGAGTCGTTTGCTCAGCTTTTTATAAAAAAGAATACTAATATTTTAAAGATCCCAATTCGTAAAAAATATCGTGCTAGATCTGTTTAAAATCCACTTTTTTGCACTGCACTTTTTTAAAGAAAGAATTATGTTAAATATACCAATCGCTAGAGCTCATAACGCTGTTTCCAAATATACGAAACTAAAAAAAAAACTCATTCACGTCAAAATGTCCTTTACGACAGTTGAAATTTCCGGTGTCCAAATATGAAGTTTCTATTTCTTGAAAGAATCCACTTGAGAATTTATTTATAAACTTACGTCTCTTCCTGACAGTCAGGTTATGTAGCACCAAGATGGATGCCCTGCCCTTGGAGGGCTGTTGTAACACCATGGCGACTACTCTCTTTTATCTGTAACAAAAAATATTATAAATCTTGTAATTCGTTGAACCGCGATATACTCCAGACAAATTCGAGACAATACAAACTTAAAGTGTCTAGATGACACAGCTTGACAAGTTAAACAAAAAAAAAGAACAAAAGAATACAGAAAATATTTGACATTGTAATGACGAAAGATGTTAATGCCTCCCATGACCTATACATTCGCTACCATCTCTTTTACAGTAAGTTAATAAATAAGGCATAGATAATGGAGTTAATTGTGATCCAATGTAACGGAAAAGATAGAGTAATTCTCTCTCTTTACCTCATCATCAAATAATTTACCCCACTGCAACCTCTCTAAACTGCATCAAATAATCATTTATTTGACATAACTAATGAAATACGTTATGTCACTGCACGATCCGGCTTGCCTGGGCACAGACTTTCCTGCATGCGAGAAACACATAAGGAGTTTGGGCCATTATGCCACCACGATAAACCAATGCGGTGGTGGTGGGTGAAAGTGGTAACAACTGCGACCAACGGTCGAAGCATGGAAAAGCTCAATATTAAAGATATTTATTTAAAATAACAAATTAGATTGACCCATCCAGATTTTTTTGATCAACCATATTCGTTATCGAAATCAGAGCATTTGAATCTCTGTGCAACCAAAATGAAGGGTGCACACTAAACTGTAATAAAATAAGTTCTGCAATTTCTCTAAATTGTAACATAATTAATCATATGAACTAAGTAAAGTGCATTAAGTTTCCTTTGATCTTCAATTTCATACGCCTGTGTATGAGTTTATGCACCTTTTCAGAAAAACAATAAGAATTATTCTTCTGAACACACAAACAAAGCTTTGTTTTAAACGAAAATTTACTGCAATTATCGTGTACAAAATTAAGATTCACCTTTGATTAGCGAAACGAAATTTTGACAGGCATATGTAAATAAGCAAAAACAATTACTGTTTTAAAATTATTCTTCCAATTTATTTTCGTGTATAAATAATTGTGAATTAAAGTTCTTACGTGCAGGGAAATTATAATATCGACTCTGCTTTCATAATGGCAAATTTGGAATCTTTATTTTATTTTATAAATAATTATCTACTAAAAACGCTGTTAACATTGTTGGCTAGTTTTTGTATAATATCCATATTTGTATTTTTATATTTTACTTTGTTATTGAAATATACATAATTTTTTTCTATCAGTTTAAAAAATATACGATCACGAAGCAGACTGAGAGTTTCATTCTCAACAACCATTATTATATAGTATAACAATTAGAAGACGCAAATTTTTACAAGAATTTTATTTATAACAATCTTTGGATAGATAAGAACTTCTTATATTTCATAAAGGTCATTTTTTAAACGAACGAACATTTGATACTATTTTTTGCAAATAAATAAAAATGTAATATCAAATGACCTGACCCGTTCTGATAAGTATGAAGTTATAAACAATGCTAAGTTACACAATAACTCAAACTTATTACGGATTAATTAGTAGCCACATTAAGTTGCGACTTCTTAAATAAACTGAGGCTATCTATAGCACTCTATTCCCCAGCTTCAAAGGTCAATATCGCGAACCTCGCTTTAACTCAACATGGCAGAGAAAAAAGGACGTAAGTCACAAAACTAATTTGGTTAATAAATATGGTATTCAAATTCTGCTTAGCCAGTCACTAATTAATTGTTATAGGAATCTATAAGAAATATTTTTATACATATTCCTCAATTAAGTAAGAAGAAATACGCAATATTCTCACAAAAACGCTGTATTAAAAACTGTTTTCTACTTAATCTCATGGTTTGTGTTTTGGTTTGAGACTTCTAAAGAGTATTTACACTTATTTTAAGCCACGCTGCCCCTTAAACACATCAGTCTAGTGGAACTCCACGGCTTAGTGGTTCAAGTGATTGATTACGAAAAGTCTATCAACATTTATAATTTTATCGAGCTCCTCTGTCCTTCTAGAGGAAAGTGCAGCATTTGGACCCAGTTGTTACGGCAACCACTTTATCACCCACCATTCTGATTGCGCCAGCGTGGTTTTATTATAGTCCAAACTCCCCATGAGGCCTGTCCAGCAATGGGATGTAAAAAGGTTATTAATGATTAATGTTAATTACTACTGTTGGTCAGTGAATACGTGGTGGTAAAGAAAATATAAAATGATATCTAAATATAAAACGATACAATTAAATTAAAAATAAACAACACATAATAGCGACAAAACAGTTATATAATTACTTCAGACAGACAACGGATAATTTGTCTCTCAACGCCAGTGTAAATGGTCCAACTCTCTTCCTTTGTACAAGTTTCCTCTTCGTATGGCAATAAATATTAATGATATCGTAGTGGTAATAAGTCTTCAAGATATTTATTTACAATAAATCAAAAGATAGCAAAACGAAGTCATGTAAGAATGTTGACTTCCGAGTAAGAGTGTATCGAACGATTTTTCATTTACTCCTTGTTAAATATTATTTTCATTCTTATCATTAACAACTTAGACTCGTCCTTCTGCTGGGGAAAGGTCTTCAAATAGGTGATGGGATATTGTTTAAATAGTTTTTACAAAAGCCTAGAGTAAATTGTCAAATGTTGTATCATGTTTATTCCGATGAAATAACACTGACTTGGTCTGAAACTACGAAAGTCTGTTCTTCGCTCTACACGTTTTTAACATAAGTAACTGCAATCGTTTTGTGAAAAGTTTCAGTTTAACGATCTTGTACTTTATAAGGAAAATTATTTAAATTAAATGTTAGGGTACAAACATTACCCCTTACATCGCCTTTCTCCGCCGCCAGCTGACATCGCTATATGTAAGCTACAATTCAGTTGTCGACAAGGTAAGACTTTTATGCATTTGAATTAGAGTTGGCTGACAAACAATATTGAAAAATAATTGAGTGGTAAGGGTTAAGAATGAAATGATAAAAATAGTACCACGTCACGTGGTGGATTTACACCCTAGTGTATTTTCAACACTAGGGTGTTAAAGTTGAAAACAAAAATTTTACAGTGTTATCAAAATTACCCGATATTATTAATTGATTCTTTATAATACTTTTAAATATTTATTTATGTTATTGAAGTATATATTATATTATATAGGTAATTTATATAATACATTTTCTGCAATAAATTAATTATTTCAATTTTTAAAAATTAAGATATCAAAACTATGAATTTAAGTAAAATTTCACTGATTAGATGGGGCGGCATTTTCTTCAGTGCCCAGGGGCGGCAATAAGTTTAAATCCAGCCCTGACCACGTGTTTGCCAATAAGTAATTTTGCAAGCATCATCGTGGGGAAGGAAGTAGAGAAATAATTAGAATTCATAAAAAAATATTAACAAAACAAATTTCATTACATCAATCACGGTGTTGGAGAAATATAAAAATTAGAAGAAGTTAAGTTTGAAATAACAAAGCAAAATTTTGCTAACGTTTTTTTATTGCAGTATGCCACGAGATTTTTTTATTTAAAAGAACATAATAGGTCAGGTAAAAAGTTTCTTCGCATTTTATATGAAAATTCAAGACATCTTTTGTCAAAGTTAATTTACATTTACATAATAATTGTGCAATTTTGTTCGAAGACTTTCTGCTATCTTGTAGGTAGAGACATGATCTCGTTGCTGTAGAAATTTCGGGACTTCGAATCAAAAAACGCAACAAGTAGTTTTGGCAGACCTCTCTTGATGTTAACCTGACACTGCATAAAGACTTCTGAAGACCCCGAAAAAGGTGGAAATCTGAATGTGCAATGTCAGGGCTATATGGTGGATGCATTAATACCATTTTGACAGAAAGAAAAACAAAAGAAAAATAGTATGAAACAATTTTTTTTTTAAATGTCACTTTTTTAATGTCATGAAAATCAGCCAGATACAAATAATACAGCCAAAGATATTTTATTACAAGTTTATGCATACTATATGCGAAAAGACTTTTTACCCGACCTAATATTTCCTTGCACTCAATTGTGTTAGCCAAATGTAGTTTTAATTCTCATATCAAACGTTTAAGCTCCAGTATTACAATCATTGTGACTATTTTTATATAATTGAAATTAAATTAGACTATTATCTAGAAAATTGTCTCTAATTCAAAGGTTAGCTTTAACTTAAGGCTACATCTTCTTTTAATAGCGTTCCCATAACCTCCTTGACAAGACCCTAAATATCATCTAGGTTCAGTCCTGGTCGATTTCGTTTTAATCTTCCGGCTTCACAATCAGCTTATCTCCATAATAATATGCATTGTGAACAAATTCAAAATATGCATTCAGCAAAACCGAAAACAGGGTCAAATTTAACTTAAAGAATTGTCACAAACAGACATTAAAAACATGGAATTCTTAGAATAGATTCGTGAATCTAATTACCTAATTCTTAAAAAGGATTAGATATGAATGCATTTAAAGAAATAAGACTTTATTTCTCTAAATGCATTAAGAATTGCAATAGATGTACTTCGCCCATTAAGAGATATAACCAAGGCCAAGAGAATTGAAACTAGATATGTAAAACCTATTGCTGTCGCGGTGTGCCCCCTAAACGAACTATTGAGCGTGATAGGGACAACTGCACCTTGGCCCAAAAATATCTTTTTTTTTAGAAGTCCGTTAACGCACATACCCGCCACTGGCTCTGCGGCGAGCTTGTGTGGGGCTCATCTAATGCCTCATGAAGAGGAACTGGGAACACCTAATAAAACTTCCCGGTAATTCCGTTGCCCTTTACGGGTAGACCTGGGTTCTGCCGAAGCAATTCACCTGCCCACTCCTAGGCAACCCTTTTCTGGGCTTCGTGCCAAAGGAGATTTCCCAGAGCTAAATATCTATGAAAACTATACAAAAATAGTTCCTTGATACCTATTTAATTACTGATTATGAATATCCTTATTCATGAATAGGAACTGTTTACCACAAATTTTAATAATTACATGATACTAATTTATTTACAAAAGTAAACAATCAGATAATCCCGAAACAAAGATTCGTTGGTTGTGTTCCTATGTATTGCTTTTTTAAATAATCTTGTCAAATTCGTTTGCATATTTTTTAAATTTTTTTTGAAGTTCCTTTTCGCTTTTACCTACTATAACGATTTTAAAAAACGAAAGCATAGAGACATGGCAATAGTATAAATATAATTATTGGAAAAAATATTTTCGTTCTAGCAACATATTCAGAGAGAAAACAATAAACTACTTTAGAGTGGAAAAAACGTGTTCCCTTTTGAGTTTTGTTTACCAAATTGTTTCTTATGTAACAAACAAATAAGGATTGGATAACATGTTTTTATTTATGTTGATTTGATTTATTGTTTTTTAATAAATACTTGCTAATTAGGTGGGTACGTAACCAGTCAGATATAAACGAAGAGATTTATTTATTTACTGAATTATTATAACTGATTAATTATACAAATAAACAAAAAAATGAATAATTACTAGTTATATTTGAGTTGGGGCACTTTAGGTGTGTTCGCCACCGATTAGATCACCTTTTTACTATAGGAAACAATTTACATATTACCATAAGCACGCAACTAAAAATACTCCCTTTTGTGTGTCTGCGACGACGCCTGGTGTCAATACAGCCTTTTCCAGAAAGCGAAAAGTTTGAAAATTATGAAATAAACGTCTTATTTTACACGTATTTTGAAAATAGTTCTGCCTAATCAATTAAATATCATCTAGGATTAGCATAAAATTGAACGTATATATTTTTTTTATTATAAAATAAAAAGCAAGACACTCACCTTCAATACAAAACAAAATCACAATGGTAAATACTTCGCGCACAAACGTTACAGTCACAGCTGCGCCCGCGCAAACTCGAGCGCATACAAAACATTACTGACCGTAGTTTGTAACGTTATATTGACTCGCCCGATGACCCTGCATGATTTTTTGAGTTAACGACGTAGATAAGTGTATTATAATAATCTTAAATTAAGAAGTTGACAGATTGTTTTGTTTAAGTTGTTAATTAATCGTATACATTCCTAGTGATATCATACTCCTGTGAAACATAACCGCCTTATCATTAACATATACACGTTAAACTTATTTTGACAGACAATTCAGTAGGTGCATCAGGGACTTCATTGATTATGTTACGAATCGTTTAAAATCTGCAAAGTAATAGTGTAAAGGGATCTATGTACCTTTTTTTACGAGGAGGAATCCATTTACGGACCTACCCGCCACTCGCTAAGCGACGGGCGTGTGTGGGGCTCACTCAGTACCTAAATAGAGCGGCACTGAGAATACCAACTCCCCGGTAACTCCATTGCCCTTCACGGGGGTAACCTGGGAAAGGGATTCTATGTAGCTATGTATTCTTTATATGTCGCCATCTTCTTTCTATCAAAGCGATAACGTCACCGTATGTACAAAATTAGTAAATTATTCCTTATGTATTTCTTTTTAAATTGGTCGATGTACAATAAAGATATAGTCTACTATCATAGAATAACGACTCTAAATTAATATAAGCTATAAAATAATTTAAGCGATACACTTTGATGATAATGTTTTTTTGCTATACCGATTTTTTTATATAACGAACCTGAAGGCTTATTAAAAAGGATACCCACTTTTTTCAATTCACACTAGGTCACCAAATTTAAGTTTTCAAGAAAACAAATTTCTTCGGAATTTTAGAACACAATAGCTATCATCACATATGAACTCCTCTATTGCTTATCATCAGGTGGTGTCGAGTGAGCATTTACTGTGCTTAATATTTAAAAAAATACTAGCCATCTTACCACATAATAAAAATCATTCTTAAAATTATTAACTAAAGAATATGTATTGAACCAATCCAGATTTTTAAAAATCTTTATTATTATATGTATTTATGACTTGCAGGAGTTTTTAAGGGTTATTGTGATGGTATAACCTCAGATCCCAGAATTTTAAATCCCAGAATAATCGATGTATCGATTATTGATTGCTACACGTGGTTTTAATATTGGATTTCTTAAATTATTCAGTGCGCTTTATTTGACTACATTATTGTTTCTATTTAATATTATTAAGTTTGGTATTATCATTATTAGTGTTACTATTTTTGGTTTTTATTATTACTAATACTATTACTACTACTATATTGCTATCTATTGTCTTGTTTACTATCTATATTTCCATCAAGCATGCAATAATAGGTGACTAATTGAAATAAAACAGGTAATACATTACTCACTTATATTTCCTTTGGTTTTCACAGAACAACAGATACTTAAAACTCGTAGCACTCCACGACTTCCAAGTGTAGATTCGACTGACTAACACCTTTTGTGTCTCTTTTTAGGCAACCTTCAGAAAACTTAAAAATAAAAGAGATCAATTCTACCCACTTTTACTGGACGAAACGTCACTCAATGAAAACAGTCGAATCTATGCTTGAATCGATAAATACAGATATTTAAAGTTCGAATTCATACATTTCTTTAATGGTAATACATATATTTAAGCAATTAAAATATAATAACATAAACAGTTGATGACAATATACATTGAATAAATACCTTATTGATAATAATAATCTGGAAATTTATATTCTGGGATATGAAATTTGGGAATTCGAGCCGTTACCATTGTGATCTGGTTGAAGTATTCGATGTTATTCAAATAATATTGCTTCAATAGTTACACAAGTAATACCTTCTTTATAATTAAGTTATTGGAATTTGGCGGATTGATTACACCATTTCATTTTTTTCTTATTACGTAAATTCCGTTTTTTTTGTAATACCGTTTTCACTTAAAACGAAAGGTAATTAATCTCAAATAAATGTAAAGCCTCGTTTAAATTGAATTAACTTATCTTAAATTCGATTAGGAGAACTCAGGTAATAGATCCAATTTCTATGTTTATTAATGATATAGAGTTTTAATTGTTACACGAATTGTTGCGGTAGTCTTAGAATTATCCAGAAATATAATAAAAAACAATTGCCTTTGTTTTAACAAAGGTAAAGTAGGTATAGTTTATCGAAATTCAAATATCTTAGACATTTTGATACCCCAGATCTGAAGGGCATGGACATTATTGTTATATTTATGGAATTGCGAAATGATCGAAGTCGCAATAAATAATTTATATATATTGGTATATATTTTGGTTGAGCCTTGAAGGGAGACTTAGCTTACAATCTTAAAAGGTAACTTACAATACAATGAATGATAGAAACAGTGCTTATTTACCGCCAAGTATAACAGTACATATACTAGTACAACATATTTGTATGTCTCTCTCTCTCTCTGTGGAGCTTGCAGAAATAAAACTCCAACAAAATCAGCTCACACACACCCGCCATCTAGTCCGTAAACGGATTATATTACATATTATACTTATAACTAACATTACTTCTAAATAATAATTTATAAAAGGTTCATAATCTGAAAAAGTCTTCATAATGAAGATAGATTTGTGGCAAGCTTATGTGTGATTTGAGATGATATTGAATAACTACTTAAGGCTTGATGAATGACATTAACGGGCTCCTTTTCTAACTTTTTTCGATAACCAACAATATAATCGTCATTCTATTTACCACTTGCTACTGCTGAACGAAATAATATTATCATATCTCGTAACAAAAAATGAATAGGCCATTCACACAATTGCTATCGCTTACTGGTAAAATAAATGTGCGAATAACCTCTCTTAGCCTAGTTACAAAGTCCAGAACAACTTAATGATGATGGTATAAACCGTGTTTGGGAAAACCAATTATAAAAATCTAAAAGATATTAAATAACATAATATGTAAGTATTGTATCCAGATATTTTATAGTTCACCTAGTCATTTATATAATACCGAGCTTATTTAGGTATTATAGGATTGTTTTCTTAAGGTATTCTGAAGCCGTAATGAGAGTAGTTAAGTTAGTTGGACCAAAATTTAGTACGACAAATAATGACAAAACTACAAAAATGTTAGACTGGGGCGAGCATTAATTCAGATATTAGGGTGCGACCAGTAAAGCCACCAGAAGTTTCTTGTGTAACCAGTCGCGATGTTTAATATTAATTTATTTTATTATTTAACATTTTATGTACACACAAAGACAACTAAAAGGACACAACATAATATCAGAGAATTGTACAAAGGTATGTTTTAATTTTATAACTATCTACAAAAACCTATTATCTTGTCATCTCCAATTAAACACCTTCCCGAGTCTTATTTAGGCAAAACGAGTTTGTAAGAAGAGATGATGAATTGACAGCGATTGCGGCTTTACATACATTTTCTAGTGATTTTATTAACTAACGGATTACATACATTTCCAGTAACATAAAAACTAAATCAAAGATTACAGAAAATGAAAAACACTCAGTTAACAACCGACCATTTCTAATCATTAATAAGGTCAATGGGCAAACATTTATCAAAAATTAAAAATAGTTCAACAAAATTAGGAAGTCTTATTTTTATCATATAATGTATATTTGGAACATATCGATGACCAAATAAACTTATATCTTGACCAGGAAAGTACATTTGTCAGTGTTGTCCGATAAAATAAAAGTTGACAGCAGAGGCGCCTTAAAAAAATTGTGACGAATCCCTCGGTGTCAAAGATCTAAGTTTTTTGTTATCTTTGACCTGCTCGCTACTCAATATACACAATATCACGCAAACCACATAGCATACTCTAGTGATTAAAATAATTTAGTTACAACAATTTGAAAGAAAGCGAAAGAACTAAATTTGACGTATAATGGAGGCTTTGGCTTCCGGTTCCGACATTTATAGCACTCGAGATGAAATGATACATGTGTAAGAATCTCCCATATTTGTTTTCAAGGTTTCATTAAAATATCATTAATTTTATCCAAGTGTGTTAATATTTAAAAATAGATTTTTGATTGCAATGTAAAACAGAACATGTATATTTTTGTAATACTAACTGTTACTTTTTGTAATGACATAGATCATTATAAATACTAAAGGCGGAGAGTTTCTTGCGCCGTTTCTTCTCTGCAGCTACTAATTCGTCGAAGCGGTAGTAGGGTTAATTGGGAATACGCATACTAGTGTTAATTTTAATTTTAAAATAAATATTATTTTAAAATTGAAACTAACAATTTATTTAGTACATATTTAAATTCTATAACTGGGACAGTTTGTAAATACCCTGTTAATACCCACTTAAAGTTATCACTATTACCTTTAATTACATTTGTTATTTTTTCTCATACATATTCCCTGTTATGACGATTTAAAAGAACTTAGTAAATGAGTCTATTTAACCGTTTGAGTGCTAAGTAATTTTTGCAATAATCTGCAAAAGTGCTATTTTTTTATTACTCTAAAGGAAAATATTATGCAAATAAAACGCTCTCATTTAGATAAATATCAAGAAAAAATACAGAAAAAAGGTTAATTATGAATTTGAAGAAGTAAACATACATTATTATATTTTTATTTGGTTTTTAAAATAAAAATTATAAAAAAACGTACTGACTCGCGGTGATTTTGCGCTGCGTCGCACTTTTCAAATTGTCGGAGCGCAAAATCGCTGCTTAGCACTCTAGCAGTTAAATAAAGATATTTTGATTTTGGCTTTGACTTTGACTTTGTTCGTGACGTGCCGCATGTATACTCATAGCAACTGTACGCCTTCATTAATCGTTTTGGCTACACGTTAGATAGCTCGGTTGATATAGTAAGACAGGGCCTTGATAACATGCCTATAGATAATCGCTAACCCCCCGTTAGCTATTAAAAGCTATTGTGAGATCCCATACATTTTTCATTAGCTTTTCGATTACGATTACAAATCAACCCTTTTAGGCGAAATAATTCTATGCACTGAGTAATTTTGAATAATATATTTTTGATTAAGACAGACAATATGTAATACGTAATGAAAGCCATAACACAAAATCCTCCATGACTTACAACTTAATAAATTATTATAATTAACCTACCTAGGTACCTACGTACCTTAAGTCAAGGGTCAAATTTGCACATGCAATTTTAAATAGGTATCTTTTGTCGCACTTACTATATCAATGCGAATGTTAAGATAAAGGTTGGTGCACACACGCCTAAAGATCAAGGTGCAATACCTTAATCTTATGTGAGTCAACAGAAATGCTTACTGCATATCGAAAATAATAATTTAAATGTTTTCAGGGCTAATATTCTTAACCAAAAAACGTTTTGATGTGCAAGTACCTTTAGTTTCAAGTAGCGTTCTTGTATCTCGTTAAGTAGTTAGTATCCTTAATAAAATATTAGAAACTCAATAACTTGGTATTATCTCCTTTATATCACCTTTATATCACCGTTATATTACCTAACACTTACAACAATTAGATTTATCTTCTGCTTAAATATACTATAAGAACAGAAGAGACGAGGAAACAAATTCTAGCACTCACACCTATTATCTATCCCAAAATAAGCATCGTTAAGAAATTATATATATATTATATAGATACCAGAGAACAGTGAAAATATAAAGATCGTATAATTTATATTCGCCTGTGAAATAATTGTATGCAAAATTACTTGCAAGTTACTTTGTAAATATTGCTATGAATAAATAATTATTCGTACCTTTATTATCAATTCATACTCTTGCTATTTTTCACACCGATGTATAAGAACTAAATTTTCTTTATAAAAGAAAGTAATTGGAATGTAATAACTTACTTACAGCTGATTCCAATATTCTATCTACTGATAGAAATTAATTATTCACGAAATATCACAGCTTGCTTTATAACAAATTATGGTAGGCGTATCTCTCTAACTTTAGATAGAATATTGAAACTGGCTGTAGATAATTTTTTTTAAATTGGTAATAGATTGTTTTCAAAATAGTAATCGGGGAACTTAGGTAGACAAGTACTCCAAAAAATGATAGATATTGCCTAAATATCTTTTTTTTTTGTTTTTAGGTGTTTTAAAATACAAAGTGTTTATAGATTTGTTAAAATTACATTCATCATTATTTTAGAGATAAATTTCTTTGGTCATCGCAAGCCTACTGATAGATGCATACTTATTTATCTACCTATAAATAACGTAATCATAAAAATAAATGCAACTAGAAATATAAAATATATATTACCTATTGAATTTAATAAAAAAAAGCAAACAAAAACCATTAATAAAATAGTTTTGAATAAGTTAAGTTAAATTAACTTAATCAAATTAAATATTAAAACTTTAACTGAAAAAAGAGAAATCTCCTTCTATAGATCTCTTCAAATAAATAGCTGTTCATTGATCTCACTAAAACTAAAAACGGCTTCAATAATTTTACTTCACGAGAAACAACAATAAAACCTTAAAACAGTTTTGATAATCCGTAATTTAATCTGTAAAATAGTCGAGCTAATCACTCGACACCGCCTGATGTTAAGCAGGAGAGTCTAGGATAAAATATATTGCATCATTTATTATTATAACATCTTAATTGTATGATGAAAAGCAGACTTTTAAATCTAAATCATTCCTATAGTTCACTATTCGTTAAACTCATTTGTATTTCAAATACTCCCGCCGTTATTGGTAGCTCCATAACATAGCCAATAGCGGCCGAGCTACTCAACAAGTCAACTAGTCCCCACCTAGCATACACGCCGTACTTATTACTGATTGGCTCCCGCTGACTCAAAGTGACAAGTGAACCTGTATAGTCCTCATCTGTTTCCATTTTGAGTGAAATTAGAACGTAGTGTTTATATGCTCAGTGGTAAAATGTTCCGAATAACTTATGTAAGTAGTGTAAAACTATTGTTAGGCAAGATAACTAACTAGTTCGTAACCCGTTGCCTGATACCCGCGCGGTGGACTGTGATCTACCACGAGAAGACGACTTCTGAGGGTCATTGAGACACGTTGGTTTGGATAGTCAAGGTAAGGTGTTGTATATCTTTTCTGTTACACCTTAGGGTGTAGAAAATTGCCCATTAGATTAATAAGTATCTGTCACTGTCATTGTCTTGATCGATCTGTAAGTGAGAGTGAACCTTGTTCTTATAAACGATCTTGAATTATATCATCCATAGAACCCGATCCAGTGTCCACGCTCCATACAAGCAATTAAAACTTGCTTAGGCATTCACCTGTTCGAACTAGTGTGACTGTAGTCTTCAGTAAGGCCGTTCTGTCACACCTATATTGAAGTCAAAACTTATAAATAATAATTAAAATGTCTTATTATGATAACAGCTTATTTTACTCTGCCAGACAGGCCTTTGCAAGGCTTCACCACAACCGCAATACATGATCTTCCTCTTTCCTCATACGGGCACCACTTTCTTTTAAGTCGCCTGTCCACCAATGACAGGAAAATAATCGGAAATAAAACTTCACAAATCAGTCCGCTTATTCCAAACTATAATCTAATATTCTATATATTCTCCGATATTCTGATTTATCCTTTTAATTGTCTTTGTGTGTACATAAATTGTTAAATAAATAAATAATGACTCCCAGCAGCATCATATGCATCATTTTCATATTTGTATAACAATACATAAAAGTGTATTACATTAATATTTGTCCTATCGTATACAACATCCAATAACACTAATCATTAATTAAGCAATTACGTGTCAAATAACCATAATAATTGAGTCAGTTTTGTATTAAAATCAACCTTATTACTTTATATTACAGCTTTATGTTTTTACTTCACCTCCGGTATGTATAATTAGAAATAAACAATCTAAACATTTTATCCATAAACACAGTACAGTAAAAAGATTCGTGACCTTGTCGGCAAAGTTTGTAATACTATCACTAAATTAAGGTGTAGCTCTTATATCTAAAGCTTAAAGTTTATATTGCTTTAATAATTGTTTTCCAAACTAGTAACTGTTGTGGATAAATATTATCTATTCGCCGCCTCCGGCAGACAGGTTCAGTCTGCTTTGTGATTGGTTCGTGGACGCGTGTATGCTACCATTTTGTTTAATAACAAAATACGCGAATATAATATAATGAATGTCATATCATTCACTGTGTGGACATTGGAACATAATTGTTTTATTGTGTACACTGCGCTTATAGTTTGTTTCACAATATTTACAATATTGCATAAAAGAACTTTGGAGGAGAGGTATACGAGGAACACAGATAAAAAAGAAAAAAAAGTAAGATCTTACGCGGGCGGGAAAGGTATGTTGCTTTTTTTTTATTTAATTTATTGTCGTTAACTAAATTTTGTATCTCGAATAGACATATACATACTTTATTAACTTCAAAAAAATATATAATTTTTCCATCACTTTAAGAAAAACAATGTCGAGGGCGCTAAATAGAATTCTATTACGAATTTCATTATTTTCACAACTGTTCAAAGTTCACACGCGATGGCAAGACTATCAAATATATAAATAATTTAATTTATCATATTTTACACAGAATTACATATAGGTAAACAAAAACTATATTTAATAACAATGATACAAGTAAAATATTTAATACGAGTATTTATTGTAAGTATTTTGAAGTTTTCTACGATTTTTCCTTGCTTCATGTTTTGGATAATTATAATTATTATAAGTTGTTAATTTAACAATGCACCCAGGATAAATATTTATGTATATATCTTTTAAATGAGTTGCCATAATTTTTTTATTATTCTATGAATCTATTTTGCTGTTATCCTGTAACTGTAAGATTTGTACGAGTGAAATATTAATTTAGAAAATTACTCAAAAACAGAGCTCGTAATCGACAAAATTTGCATTTTTTTTATATAAAACAGCAAATGACTCGACACCACCTGATGATAAGCAGTAGAAGAGTCCATATGTGAAGATAGATAGTGAAGCGTAAGTCATACTGCCCTAGCCACCCTCACCTTGCCGGCCCAAAAAGTGCTTATTCACGCCTCTTTTAAAGGCCATGCTGTAAGAAGGAGGATTATATTTTAAAGAAGCAACTGTTACCTTAACTACCAGGAATAGTTAAACTCTAACACAAACCTTCGTGGTTTTGCTAAGGCAACCAGACAACCTGCAATGGATATAAAATAGATAAAAAATATATAACACAAGGTTGATATAAGTTTGATGTTCTTTAATAGTTGGTTTTAATAAATTATCAGCTTTCATATTTTTTTGTCGAGAAGAAATCCGTCCCTTGCGTGAGTGGCGGGTGCGTGTGGAACTCGCCCAGTGGCAAATAGCGACACTTAATACTCCAAAATTTCAGTAGAGTTACCACAGATTAAAAAAATGTTTTTAAGGGTCCCTAGATCCTTATGTGTATGGATAGAGGTACAATAAATCGTACCTAATAATATTTTGTATATAAAAATAATATAATTTTGGAAGGAAATAAAAAAAACTCAAGTAAACAAATTTTATCATTCGTTATCGGTTAGTATCCTTCTCGTACAAAGCAATGATAAAAATTAATATACAGTTCATAGTTATAATGAAACTTACATAAAAATAATTGAGAACTAAGGAATATATACAGAATGATTAACAAACAATTAACCCTAAACAAACATTTTTAAAAATTATAAGTTAAAAAATATATCAGCCCCAGGGCTGCCGTCAGGAATGGTGCCTAAAAGGCTAGCAGCATTGCCACGTTGGATGGCAAGGCTGATCCGTTGACCAAGATAGCTGCCAGCCTTTCGGTCACCAGACACCTCGGTGAGTCTCTTGGATAGGTCCAAGTAGTTCATAGTTATGTTCACTTTGTAAGATATTGGTGTCGTCAAATAATCATTATTTTTTGTTTGCGCTACAATATCAAGCAAAAAGTACAATAAAACACACATATCTCGTTTACTTTAACATGTTTGGAAAAAAGGTCATTTATCAAATAAATTCACATGCGTAAATGTGAGAATACCTAATGTAGGTACTAGCGACTGCTAAAATGGCCAATCAACGCCGTGCTTAGTAGACGTTAAGCTGTAGGTCATGGTTGTTACGGCAACCTCTTTCACCCGACACGCATTGAAAGAGTTTTATTGTCTTATGTTTTTTGTTTCTCCCATTAATCAAATACTCAATAGTGGGACTTATATAGGTAAAATAGCCATTATTTTCTATAAACACTGTTAAATTTTTAGTAGATAATTTGATAAATTTAAACATTAGTAATTATTACTTTTATGTATACCAGATATAGATAATAATACTCACTAAGATAGACATATTATTAAAATAGATTCTCAAAATTTCTGTTTAATATACTTATAGAATTTTTACTACACGTAAAAACTATTGGGGTCAAGGAAGACTTGTTAACTGTCTCACAAGCGGAATTGATGTTTGAAACTAGAATTTCCACGTCACTAGTACCTTAGGGCCCTAAGATTACGTTGAAAGATAGCAGTGTCAGACTAGAAAGTGGTGAAGTACTTATAGTTGAATTATTCAGATTGCTAGGACAAAAAATATAGCATAATTGAAAAAGGTACCATTTAATTCAAACTAGGAATATTAGAGGAAACTCTGAAATACTGGCTTAGTAATTTTTAAATTGCTCTACAGGGGAATTAATCTCTCTTCTCTTTGATTAACTAATGATACTAGAGAGAGATGGAGAACTTTATGCCATTTACACACAGCCTTAAGTTTATCAATAATTATACAAGGCGAGAAAATATTAAAATTTAACAAGGCGTTGAGAGCCAGTTATTACATCTCTACTATCAAGATGAGAGAATATAGGGCATGAATATATGCTATGAGGGGCTGAGGTGTCAGTTCATTTTGGAAAAATAGTTTGAGAATCCCTGATCACCAAACAATCCGATTGTCTATACACAAGTACCCAAAGTATTCCCTTTGTATTCTGCTTCAAAAGAATAGGATAGAATGACTTTTTAAAACGTTTTAGTTCACTCGTTTTAAAATGTAATCGAAATGCATTTTTGTTTTCAAATGATGTCACAAGTGTACTGTTATTTGTCTCTTTCTTTTTAGATTGTACTGATAGAGTGGCACTGAGTTTATTGAATTACAGAACAGGTGGAGATGACCTGGAAACGAATAGAAATAATTTACCTATATTGTAACAAAGTTCAATCTTGGAAGGACATGTATGGTATGTGGTCGTTTGATCATCACCAGTGCCTTCCAAATACTGAGTTCAACATTTTTGAAAATACTTACGCCATATATCAAAATGGATGTAAATTGCATATCTTGAGTCAGTAAACGGATAATTACGGTTAGTTTTATTCAATATTTGCGAGTAGACTGCTTAATTAGATACTAACTTACTGATTATTTGTATATTTTTTATACTAACAAAAAAGTTGGTAATCGAGCATATGATCTGTCTGGTACTTTATCTTATCTTATCATGGCGCCATGATTAAGGTACGGCAAACTTCAACCTATTAGGATCTTTAGTACCTTGTCTTTATTGTTTTTGTATTACCTTTAATATAGATGCAATAAGAGCCAGTATTAACAGTATACTTCTGGCTTAGGTTGAGTCATTCCAAGTAGACACTTTCTGGTTCTATCCAGGGCATTACTTTGACGAAGAAGTGGTTCCATTGTCTCCTGTACTTCATAACACGGACAAATCTCTTTGTGAGAGAAGAATTTAATTCATCCTGTTGTTCGTGGATAATGTCTTACGAGCGCTCCAGTTATAAATCGAAAACGACCGTGCTCGGTTGTACTGGGACCGGTCCATCATTACGGACAGGACGGTTTTGGCTAACAAGCCTGATATCGTACTGATGGACCGTGTAGAGTCGCGTGTGTTCTTAGTGGTTGTCACCATTCCCTTCAATGAAAAAGATCAAGTATCTGAACTTGGCACACGAGGTTACTGATATGTGGAGGGTGACATCCACTGAGATCATACCAGTCGTAGTCTCAACCAATGGTCTCGTCCCAACTTCTCTTCGCGACCATCTGAAGAGATTGGGACTGGGTGATGGACCAATGATTGCGAGGCTCCAGTGGGCAGTCTTGCTCGATAACGCCAGAATTGTCCGCCGATTCCTCTCTCTGTCGTCCTGACCCTCGGCCGTCTGGCCTCCTCTGTCGAGGGGTATTCTCCCATCCCTCGAGCCGTGGAGGGATTTGGAAGAGTTACAATTGATTTCAAAATAATAATCGAAACTAATAACTAGAATCCATGTGACATTATTTTCCACTGCGCCATAATTGCACGAACAAACCAGAGCAATAAAAATTACGATTATAATCGTGAAATAAACATGAAAACAGTAATGGTTATGTATTTATAATTTAGTCGATTTTGCTGATAACCCATGATTAGCATATGTAGTTGAAATGAGAGATAGCACAGATTATCCAATGGGGTGTACAAGTTCTAGCTTCCCACTCAATGGATGATTGTTCATCGTTCACGTATCTTAGTATTCATAAAGATTTACGCAGGGGTTCCTTATAATTATAAACCGTAAGAGTATTGACTAAAGAATACATTTGTCTTAAATTATGTAAGTATAAAATTAAAGAAAGGGTGTTTTTTAAAATCAGATTTGGTACATTCATTATACTCAGTAAGTATGAATGAAACTAATATAAGCATCATGAAGCCGATTAAGAGAGAAACTTGAGCATCACGCGATAGCGTTCCAGTTAACGTTTCTCCTTCTCCAAGCCCCAAGATGTTCCCTGCCGACCACATCTACGCACCGTTCTTTATATCTCACCCCATAAAACCGAATTTTATTCCATATCCTTTACGGTTCATGCGGTGAGGCTGTAAAACTCGCTACCCTCCTTCATTAGTGATTCGCTAACATTAGTGCAGTTTCGGACACGAGTAAAGGCGCATTATTTCTCTTTACAGGGAATCTAAGTATTATGTCGGGGAAAAAGTCTTTTCACACACTTCTTTACTATTTGTATCTAGCTGGTTGTAATGACATTAAAAAGGCGACATTTCAAAAATAGAATTAAATTAGGAAAATTTTGTTTCACAATATTTTTCATTTGTTTTTCTCTCTGTCAAAATGGTGTTAATAATATTTTGAATGCATATATTTGAATTGGACCATTATACAAATTTAAAAAATTACCTTAAACCTACCTTTTGTAATCTACCTTTCTCCTGTATATCCTAAAATTTTGTTGTGCCCGACAGGGTCCATAGTGTCAATAATAGTCTTAAGATGTACATATTATGTAACTATGGAACGCAAAATAAAGAATTGAATGCATCTGCCATATAGCCCTGACCTTGGACCTTCGGATATCCACCTATTTCTGTCTCTTTAAAATTCTTTAGGCAGTGTCAGGTTAACATCAAGAGAGGACTGCCAAAACTAATTGTTGCGTTTTTTTGATCAGCAATGAGATCATGTCTCTACCTACAAGATGGCAGAAAGTCTACGATCAAAATAGCATATATATACGGTAATTAAATGTAAATTAACTTTGATAAAAATGTTTTGAATTTTAATATAAAATGCGAAGAAACTTTTTCCCCAACCATATATTGTATACAACCACATATTGTGCGTATATTTGTATGCATGTATTTGTATTTATATATGTATGGTTAAATATAATATATATATATAGTCATTTTTGTTGTTTTATTACTTTCACCTTTTTTCTTCTTTCGATGTCACTTTCCTCATATATGGCGTTGCTGGAAGAGATTTCTTATAGAAATAAGCAGTACCTTTGTACAATTATCTGTTATTCTGTTGTGCCCTTTTTCTTTTCTACTATATTTTATTTTCTTTGCACCGTTTTTTTTTACAAAGAAAATACGTTAACATTTAAATCATACTTGAAACTAAGCCAATGGACAAAACAGGCAGAGCGTGATGTCGCGACAGAGACTGCCACGACACTTGTATTGTGCAGATGCCTCGGATGGCTGCGCAACATTCTGAATTAATATTAAAATAAAATAAAACTAAGATTTTAACTAATTCGATAATACGTAGCAAAACGGGAGAAATAAAATCAAAATGATAAAAGATCTATTTAACGCAAATGTCGCAATAAAATCACAATGCTTATGACAAAAATAGTATCTAATGATTTATTTATACATGATTGATATAATCGCAAATGTTTCTCCCTGGTAATATGTGGCCTAAGTTTATCTACATGACAAACCTAGACTGGAGTACAAATTACTTTAATTAACGTATCATTTGACGGTGAAACTTTAACGTTATTTTGTTATTATAAACCAATATACTATGTTACTGTTGTTTAATAAAACTTATTAATTTATTATGACAGATAAGATAAGATCATTGACGACGTCAAAAACATTATTTGTTTACAAGAAATGCAATACATAATGATAAATACTGGGAGTTATTGTTTCATTCACTGTTTAGAATACTTTATCGATTATTTGCGACATCGCTCGACACATTATGAATAACTTATCTACACGAACAGTTATCGACCTTGACACGAAACTTTAAATACAGTCAACATTTACACAGGCTTTCCTTTATGGGAAAATACCAATGAAGAGTTTTTTTGTAGTACTGTACTAGGCATGGATGGTACAACAACAAGATGAAAATATGACAGGCGGCCGTCTGTTCGAGTGGTCAGTACCCCTGTCTTCTTATCCCGGTCACACAGATCCCGGGTTCGAATCCCGGTAGGGGCAGTTATTTGTATGATGAGTATACAGTACAGTACTTAACACTAGCTCTTAATGATGCTAAATTTGGGCTAGATTAGGTGTGAGTAAGAAAAATATTGTATATTATATCAATATATAAAAGTACATCGTGGTGCCACGACACAGCATGAGATTCTTCAAAAAGGACGTGAAAATTTTTGAAAATCTTACAGGATTGACAATTTGTATTGACAGATGGTAAGTTTAGCAGTGTGTTAAAGTTACATTGTTTTAACTGTCAAGAGACACTCGGGAGAACACTGCTCCTTAAATTAACTATCTCTTAGATAATTGAAATGAATTCTCAATCTAGGGGACATCAAGAACCCAAGCGATTATCACACATAGGTAATTCCTCGATAGTACAGATCAGAGAAACCTTAGTTGGACGCAAGAAACACTCTGTCGGCTTCAAGTAGATTATTATATACAGCAAAACTTATTATTCAACTGGATAATGGATCCAGGTGACCTTTTACATAGAAAGTATGCGCGGTCAGTGGTATGGAAGTCCTGGTTGACATACCTGATCCGGTTGACTTATCAGATCCTGTACCTATTATCAAAGAGCTGGTCTCCAAATATTTATAAAATCAAACAGTATACGATATGATGTTTTATGATGATCTTTATGAAAATTACGCAGAACTATGAATATTGGTACTCACTTTTAATTTGGATGCCAGAACAACATCGCAAATAGTGCAAATACAGGTTCATAGATATGGCAGAAGTGGGGTTTAATAATTTATTTTATTTGGATTATCGGCATCTAAGTGAACTAATTATCTTAATTTACCTTCCGAAAAGCAGCAAATGACTTCTTACATAAAGTTAGGTCGTGTAGTACAAATATTATCAGAATTATTAATGCTAAAATTTCTTTTAGCAATAAGGCACACCTTTGGTAATCCTTTTCTTGTTCTCATTTCTTATGTTAATGTTTTTATGTACACAATAAATAAATCAAATTTGCCCTTTTCCAGAACGTGATTACCGAGATGATGAAGGAGACGCGCCTGAACACCTCGTATCTGCAATTCCAGAAGACACTCCTCATATTCCCTACAAACCTCTCCAGAGACCAGACCAGGAAGTTTTGCAAAGATCCAGAGAGTATTACGAGCTGATGGCGAACAGACGAACTGTAAGGGCTTTTAGTCCAGAACCAATACCAGAAGGAGTTTTGGAGAACATTATAAAGACTGCAGGTAATGGATGATAATGTAACTTAGGATAGAGTTTGCGGTATTTCAACTTATTTCTCGAACAGGGTCACTCAAAGCATTGCATCATCAACAAGGGAACGCTAACTGAATTATTAAATTTAGAGATTTTCTAGAAAATTATTAGATTGAGAGATTTTCTTGCATGTGACTGTAAGATCTATTTAATGTACACAGAATCACAATAAAATTTATCTTATCTTATCTTTTTTTTTTACGAGGAGGAATCCTTTTACGGACCTACCCGCCACTGGCTAAGCGACGAGCGTGTGTGGGGCTCACTCAGTACCTCAATAGAGCGGCACTGAGAATACCCACTAAAACTCCCCGGTAACTCCATTGCCCTTCACGGGGGTAACCTGGGTTCTGCACGAGCAATTCACCAGGTCACCTCCAGGCAGCCCAGCCTTACAACTGGGCTTCGCGCCAATGGAGATTGCCCAGAGTTACTCGGGCAATCCCAGACGTGGCGGCCTGTGCAATGCGTGCGTGGGAGCCACCAACACACGCAGCCGCGCTTAGGGCGTAGGACGACGGGCGACCACCGCCCGCCTTCTCGCGCCCACCCGTCTACGCCGGAGAGGAGCGGCTTGTGGACTGTTCTCCCGCTCCCTCTCCGCTGCCTCCTTCTGCAAGAGAATAGTCTCGCAGAAGGAGGCGGCAGCCCCCCATACCCTCTCACTACCAACCATAGCCCTTACCATGGTTGGCAGCGAGATATAACCACCGCCGAGCGCCGCACGTAGCTCGCGGCGCTCACTTCGCCAGGCCGGGCATTCAATAACAGTATGCTCGGCCGTATCGTCGGGAGAGTCACAGTGATGACACCGCGGCGTCTCCTCCCGACGGGCGATACGGTACAGGTAGTGACCGAAGCAACCGTGTCCAGTCAGTACCTGCACCATTCGGTAGGTGAGGCTGCCCTGCCGGCGCCCAACCCACTCCTCATCTTATCTTATCTAGAAAATTGTTAGTTTTAGAAATTTTCTAGAAAATTTAGGTATCTCATCAATTAACAGCTACTGCGAGTCGTTGAATTTATAAAGTAACTTTTATTATTATTATCTCTCCACCTCAATAAACTGTCTGAATATACGTTCTGGGTAAGCTGTTGTTACGTACTTTCTGAAATGTATTTAAATTATTTTTACAATAAAAGTTACATAATTTCTATTCCTCAAAATCTCAGTCAGTTATAAAAAAAACTTTATTTAATTAAAAATAAATAAACAGAAAGAATGAACAATAGTATTTAAAATATAACAATACAAAATAAAAGTTGTAGTAACACCAAACCCCATCTAGTTTGAAAAATACATACACAGCTCATTATCCCTTATGTCACTGAAGTTGCCCCGTTCCACAATATCGGATTTAGGTCGTTGTTTATTACTTAATATATAATTTCTTGGAAACAAACCCTTTCTGATCAACTTAAAGAATTTCTTCAAAACTTTCATTTTGTCTTTTACATCGCAATCAGTTTCTACACTTTGCAAACCACATCTGCCAAAATGGAACACTCTAGGGCCTGCTATGGAAAACATTAAAAGTTTCCCATTATACATTTTTGAACCTAAATACCTCAAAGAGGTAGACCAGCTGAAGTCGTTGAAATAGCAAAAATGGTGCCTTAGTCTCTTTATATTATTCCAGATAGTTCTATTGAAAGCGATTCCCATGTTATATGGCGTTGTGCCGAATTCATCAATGCTGAGGGCGCCTTCTGTTGAATGGTAGCTAGTTAATTGAGGAAGCTCAGCACCAACACTAATCAAATTGCAATCAGAACATTCATAAATCATAAGTCTCTCCAAAAGCTTGACAACATAGATTACATCTTCAGTAACATAATGATCATCTTCAAGAAAAAATACGATCCCATCATAATTTTTCATGATATCTAGATTGTCAAAAACTTGGTTGACTTTCCACCACCAGTGATGTTTAACTTGAGCTAAAATGTAATTTCTTTCGCCATTCGCCATTTTACATTTCCAATCTTTGCTACAATATTTGGGATCATTCCCAGGGAAGACATTGGGGTGTAACTGTGTGCTGTAGGGATAAAATATTTGAATAAATGAGGCGAAATTGATTGTACCAATTAGTTCGTTTATTTCTGCATTGAAATAGTCATGTGAGAACACAAGTAATGTCCTTGTTATACCAAGTACATTCCGTAGAGAGTCTATTACATGCGATAAGTAATTTATTCTGTCATGCACTTGTATAACAATCACTACTGTGATTCTGTTTACTGAATGAAACATTCGAGGGTAAATTATTTGGTTGTCGTTGATTTGGTTTATTTCGTTTCGTATAATTTCTATATCTTGTACCATTTTCTTGTAGTCTAAGTATTTCAAATTAGTATCAATGTAAAAATAATTGGTCTCGTTATTGTAGATGTCGTAATTCCTTATGAAATTCCACCTCTCTTGCTTGTTGCGCCTTATGATTAAACACAAATATACTGTAGTAATTACTACAATGGCGGCGATTAATAAAATATGGCTTTTCAGTAGATATATTAGTCTTATTATTTTCATTTTCACTTTGTATTATTTAGAAAGGACTGTACTTTAAAATAAACTAACTTTATTTGCTGTGGAATGACAATCAGACGCATAGATAATAAATACATCGATAAGATGAATTGAAAATCAACCACAGATATACGATATTTTCAGTTTGAATAGAACGAGCATAAATCCTTCTTATTAATTTTTAATCGAATTAATTAGCACAATTCATATATATAGGCATAGTTCAATACTAAGTACTGTTTGTTATATTAAGTTGATAACAGAATGTAATAACATTTACAGTCATATTTATTCTGTGTTTCTCGATCCTCACTTTAAAAATCTAATTCAGAAAAATATAAAATATTATAGCTTGTCATTTAAATGAAACTTGAACGTTCGCTTGTTGAATCGCTTCTTTGTAATGAAACACATCCTATGTAACTTTGATGCTCTTGCCAGGAAAAGAATGGGTCTCTTTGCTCTAGGCTATCCCAGTCCTGAAGATATAAGGCTGCTGAGTTATTCCAGGACAGCGGACATTAGGATCGGGGAAGCACAAAAGATCCCATTGGGTCGACGTGCTCTGGGACTAATCCTGGCTCAACATCAAAATAAGATAGCTTGTCATAACGCAACTGTCGTTAGGATCTTGATTTGCAATGAAATTTGATTGATGATCGATTACTTGCTACGAATACAAAATAAAGTTCACTTGACTAAATGGTCGCCACTCGGCATCTGCAGTCGACGAGGTCGCAGCGCTGGACGATGTGATCAAGTTAAAATATTTATTTCAGGAACTTCACCTTCAGGTGCTCATACAGAACCCTGGACCTTTGTCGTAGTACAAAACCCAGAGACAAAAGAGGCTATAAGGCATATAGTAGAAGAAGAGGAAGAATTAAACTATGAGAAGCGAATGTCCAGACAATGGGTGACAGACTTAATACCATTTGCTACAAGATCAATCAAGCCTTACCTGACTGATGCTCCAGCGATTCTTCTGGTCTTTCGCCAGACGCATTCTTTGAGACCAGATGGGAAGAAAAAGATGCATTACTACAGCGAAATCAGTGTGGCTATTGCTGCTGGGATTTTGTTGACTGCTATACAAGTAAGTCACAAATATAAAAGCAAATCTTTTTAGCCGCCTTCCAAAAAGGCGGAGGTTCTAAGTTCTACTGTTTTTTGTATGTTGTATGTAATGCTATTTTTATACCTCTTGAAGTGTTCACCTAATCACCCAGTCAGGATCTGATGATGGATCCTACAAAATTGAGGGCAACCCTCAAATTTATGTAGTTCAACTAGCAACTACGGCCAGGCAAGTCCACAATACTGGCGGTCACCCATCTAACTATGGCTGTTCAAATTTACCACTCATAATTATGAAAAACAATTCAAACGCAACTAAAAACCGATTTAATAGTACTAAAAAGGCAAAACCAATTATATTTAAAAACTTATTCAATTTAAAGTTATTAATTAGAAGAAGACACAAAAATACTTATAAATTTCTTAGTTACTGGTTTTCAGTACTAATTATTTTTACATGCCTTTAAACATACTTACATAAAATGTGGCAACACTTGAAACCTCCGCCTGGTTAAAATATGAAACGATAAATTTTTATTTTATTTAAACTGACTTACTCATATACTTGATACATCTCATTTATGAAAGATGTCAAAAGACAGATGGCGCTATCTATCTGCTCGATAGATAGCGCCATCTGTCTTTCAGCTTACACAGAAGGTATATAGTTATAATCCTGATAAGTACAATATATAAAAAAGAGCCAATTACAAACCTCCATAAGCAACAGTTGTATAACTTATCCGTATAAGTATAAAAATAAAACTACCCTAGTTTTATTTTTCACCGCGAAAAATAATCATTGGCAAAAATCTGTCGACTACAGTGAAGCTGTCTTAAAACAAGCCAAGTGAATTCTGACTACGTCCATACATCACTTAGACAATGTGGGTAGACGAACAAAGTTAGAGCTTTTGCGAATACTTTAGCTGTGTAAAAATGAAGTGGAGAAAAACGCGAACATATAACCGTCTTTTTTCAGTATTGCGGTCTGGTAGCGCTCACGTCTACACCGCTGAACTGCAACGCCCGCCTTCGTGACTTGCTTGCTAGACCTTCCAACGAACGACTGGAACTTCTGCTTCCTGTTGGAAGACCTCACGAGGAAGCCACCGTTCCTGACATTGCTCGAAAGAGCTTAGAGGAAATCATGGTTAGGATCTAGAAGGGGCTCAACTTAGTAATAAATTGTGATAATTGTATATTTTTTGGAGCTAAAAAATAAACTTATTTTTCTTGTGCGGCAAGATTAAGGTATGAGTAAGGTAGTTATTATATACATCCGGGTGGGAAAATACCATGGTAGGAGGAAAGGTACCTTTAATATTAACGATTGACGTTTTGAAAAATCACATGCTTGAGCCGGGAATCAAACCAAAGTAGCATGTCAAAAGAAACATGTACCTGAATTTTATGATAACAACCGAAAGAGTTATTCACTTACATCATTTTTTTACAATATAGTATCTTAAATTAAACAAAGACCAAGAATTTTTTTTTTTTATTGGAAAGCTTACCTAAAGACCGTGGTTGGAGAAAAAGTACCCTGAGTAATTTTTCTGAAATTTTTTTCTGAACGGAAACATTTTCAAAAATAATATATCTGTATGTATATTATCCATCTTACTTACTATGTATCTTATTATCTTAGGATTTTGGTAGATAGCATATAATATTGAGACCGGTTGTTATTCCCGCTGTTCTGGAATCACGAACCTGTTGGATCTATCAGTTTACTCTTAGAAAAAAAGAAAAACTTAAAAAAGTAAAAATTTATTACAAACAATCTCAAAAAACAACTTCACAAAAATTTTCATCAAGCGGCGATAAAGCCTCACTATCAACAACGGCGGCGCTTCTTGCGTTTGCAGCTGCGGCGTCTGCGACGGCGGCTACAGCTGCGTCGTCGGCGTCGCTTGCGGCAACTGCGGCGGCGCCGGCGGCGGCGGCAGCTGCGGCGGCGGCGGCGGCGACGACGCTGTGGAAATAAATTATTAATAATACTCAATAGTCTCAACCAATGGTCACGTCCCAACTTTTCTTCGCGACCATCTGAAGAGATTGGACGATTGACCGGGTGATAGACCAATGATTGCGAGGCTCCAGCGGGCAGTCTTGCTCGATAACGCCAGAAATATTCGCTGATTCCTCTGTCGTACTGACCCTCGACTGTTTGGCCTCCTCTGTCGTCCCATCCCACGAGCCGTCCAGGGATTGCGAAGAGTTAAAATTGATTTTAAATAATACTCACACCTATTTTCTATCCCAAAGTTACCATTATTAACCGAGTATGAGAGTATCAGAAAACTATATATATAAATATATACATAACAACCATAAGAACAAATATTCAAGTTCATGACGTACATAAGTACGTCTGACCCAACTGGAACTCGAAACCGGTATCATATTTTTTTACCCGTCTCTACCAAGAAAGAGTTTATGAGAGGTGTAGTCTACATCAAAAAACTACACAACTTTGATCAGGTGAATCAGAAGGAAGGAAGATCAGTGAAATTCCAACTCCCACATCCCAATGTCTCAGTGTATACAACAACTGATCTAAGTTGTCTCCAAAGTCCTAAACGCTAAATAATCTAGAAAATTCCAAATTATTTTCAAATTTTTCAAGCACTGTCGTGACGCCAGACCCCAGCAGGACCAACATAAGTGCAATGATTATTCATTTGCAGTACAAACTAATTAGACACTTATTCCATCTGAGATTGAGATACTCAGATAATGCATACTGGCATGTGAAGATCTTGTGAACTGGAGTGTGAAATCCCCAATACATCTCCGATGTAAAAGTAACTATTACCCTCACTTCCACAAACCTTCCTAAGCTGGGGAGAAAATCGACCCGAATTAAAAGAAATTAAGAAAATAAATGATCTATAATTCGCACTGACAATACATACTTCAAGATAAATCAGCCCCCAAAACAAAACTAATGTGTAATAACAAGTAACGTGTGAATATAATCTCTATTCATGAGTGAATCTGTTTGACTTTGACCTGACAGTTTCTCTTATGTAAGTTACCTACAAAAATCTACTTTTACTAAAAGTTAGATTCTGACTAGGGGACTTGTGTTTAGCTTTTTCACGATCTACTCAAACTGCATAAACTACTGCAATATCAATCAATCATGATCATCAATTTCTTGCATTCAATCTTTACCCGAGGTCTCTATAAAGTGGTTGGTATAATCGAAGATAGCAATATTAAATCCCTTACGCTGCAAGAACGACGTCTTTTCCGACGGCGACGGCAACATTTGTCTGACGGCTCCGCAGAACGAGACCTTGAGAAGGAGCGGTTACGTAGCCCACCCTTGTCTCCACCTCGTCTGTAAAGAAAATATAGTTATATTGTCTTCCAACACAACATCCTGCATGGGTATGACTTGTATTTGTTAGATTCCTTCGGTTCAATAGGTACTTCTGATTATACAGCGTACTAATAAAACAATCCATTGTATTCCTACCTATAAGACCTCAGAGTATCACCTGCTAGGTATCATGGTAATAGGCATTCTCTACTACCTATTCCTTGCAGCGTAGCGAGGGTAATTATCGTAATGCACCAAAAATAGCAATGGATTATAGTGATGCGTATAACACTATACAGGCCGGTGTAGGGGTAAGCGGGAGACGAGGGGCCTGAGAGGTCCGATATATGCGTCAGCGCAGACCCCGCGCGCCGGCACTTCTCCATCGCTGCATGCGTATGCATTGATTGTCGGAGTATCTTTTTATAAGGAACTACGCCAACAGATTAAGACTTCTTTTATTATATACATACCTTCTACTCATATGATCTTCTCCACCAGGATGTTCGCTGCAAACAGAAAAATTACACCATAAATCCCGTGTCGTAAGGATCTACACCACACACCGCATAAGCAGATTTTAACTTAAAGTAATTAGCATTTTTAAGTATTTATACTGACCCTGACAATCCGCAGTTAGATCTGTGCGTGGCATTTGGCATTACGGTCCTAAACAAAAAATATCATTTTAAAAGAGACTGATCAAATTGTATGGCGACTTAAGCCCTGGCAATAACGGTGTTGTGAATAAATAAAACCTAGTTTTATATGAAGCATAAAATGTAAAACAATAATAAACAAAAAGTTATTTGTTAACTAGCAGGGTTTCAGATGTATTTAATTCTCCATTTCATACAGCGCCATCTAGCGAATGTCAAAAGGATCATTAAGATATGTATCAAAGGTTTAAGGTGATTTTCATTTGAAATTTGATTTATTTGAAATGGCGGCTTTGGGTTAATATATACATATAATGCCACAATGCCACGGGAGCTTAAACAAGGCGAATCATAGTCAAAAAAGTATTAGATCAGAAAATTTCAATTAGTTTTTTAGAGAAAATATCTCTAAGAATTTCTAATGTATTGGCCATCGCGTTATTTATACCACAGGAAGTGATTACTAGCTTTTTTTACTCTTAACGAAGCTTTTGGCCTTCATCTCACGTAATGGTAAGTGAAGATAAGTCCTAAGATGGAAACTACACCCAGATTCCTCAATCACAGAGGAAATAGCTTTCTTACATCCAACTGCCGGAACACTACAATACTTTAAACTTTATTGTTACGGCGGCAGACTTAGGTGAGGTAGTGGTAGCTAGCCAGGCGGACTTAGAAAACCCCTAATACCAACCAAACCGAGAGGGAAATTTCTACCCCCACTGGGAATTGGAACTTGGACCTTCAGATCTGGAGGTGCTCTCAGCTACTAAAGCTCTAAGCTATACTATTCATTTATTTTAGCAATTAGCCACTCAGAATATAAATAATGAAAATACTAATTATAAGTATTGTATTTATTTCCCATAGAATGTGGTGTCTTCACAAAAAGGTTTTATTTATACAAACACTAAAGAGAGTGGTGGGCCCATGTTTGATCAGTGTCCTTTTTCTAGTCAATCAGATTAACAGTCCATGAAGTTGAGAAAGAGCCTCTTCATCGAAATAGTAGTTTGAAAAACGAGTTTGGTATAGTTTTTCCACTAAGGGTTACTCATTACGTGTTTACTGCTCTATAGATTGTTAGGAACTAAATAAATACTCTGGATTATATTATTCTACATGTAAACAAATGTTACCGTAATTCACAAACAATCTCCGCCATCTGTCGTTGTAAAATGAAACTAATATAATGTGGGCAAAGTATTTCACTAAACGTAACCGCGATTGAAGTTAGTTCAGCGCCATCTATTGAGGAATGGGTGAAGATGGATATTTATAATTTGTATGGCTGTGAACATTACTTCTATATATGTAGGCAAATAAGTAGAAAAACTTTAAAGGAAACGACTCAATTATTATTTCTTTTGAAAATAAAATAAACCTTACTTATTTTTCTGCAGTTTTTTTCTCAAATTAAATATACTCTTGTCGTTACTTGATAACCCGAGAACTTATTTATAACCAACTTAAAAAAAGAAGGAGGTTCTCAATTGGAGTGTAGTTTTTTTGTGTGTTTGTTGCGCGATTTAACTGTCAATTGTGAAGAGGTATTTAAATTTCTTTATTTATTAGGTAGAGTATCCTCTATATCTAGAGAGACTCCTGAGGTAGTCCATCTATTGTTACCAAGTCAGGGTCCCAGTGCAATCAGGGACAAATTTCAAATTTTATAGGCACGTGATTATTATTTTTCTAAAGTTATTAAAATATTTTTAACAAACGACAGAGATACGCAAGACGACAATACTGACGGTTTCCAGTCTAACTTTTAAAATTGTGAAAAAAACTGTCTTCGAAACACAAATAAAGTAAAGGCTTAGATATTTCCAGAAACGATAGAAAGTGAAACACCGACTCCAAAAATAATTTAAAATTAGATAACTTCTAAGATCGAATAATTTATCGTACTTTCAAATCAATGACAACAGAAAAATATACAGAGATGTATGTGTGTAATATATGTAAGTAATTAATATTTATACAGAATTTTATTTATTTATAAAATGTGTTCTCACCACCATTGCATGCATTTTGTATCCAGCTGTAAGTTCCTAATTATTAATGAAAAACTCACGTGTTCTCTACAGTTTTCTCTTTCTGTTCATTCTCTCCCTTCTTCCTGCTGGCCGAGGCTTTTCTCTCGTGGCCATGCTCCGACCGCCTCTTGGCTGCAGCCGCTCTACTGCGCCTGTGAAACAAAAATAGCTAAGTTACTTTTGATTGTTCTTGCGTCAATAAAAGCTTCAGGGTTTGAATATTGATAAAGATTACATTACAAATAAAAGTTGAAGCTGAAAAGAAAGTAACCGTATTATATTACCGTATTAATTCTATATTGGACCAAAAATAATACAAATAAATATTAATGGACAGTAATGGAGGAAATGAGAACAAATTGTAATGAAAATTTTATTTTACTTAAAGAGAAGTAGTGTTGACGACCTTGTACATGAATAAATTAAATCTAAGTTCAGTAAGCACTACTGAATTTACTTGAACTGTTTCAATATAATACAACCAAAAAAATGGGTGACGTCTTTTGACGTTTCCAAAATGGCGACTCTTAATCATTTCTGCCTTATTTTAACGAATTGGTGCCAGTTAAATAACCATATATTTAATAAACATGTATTGCGATGACTTACCTGTTAAAACAGTAACTTTAGTATTAAGTGGTACTATTTTATTGTTACACAAGCAGTGGAGTTACTGTGACGTGGCCGCTTACAATGCGTAAGTAGGTAATGAATAGTGATCGATTCAGAAGAGACGAGATCCGCAAAACAATTTGGGTCGCTGACGTAGCCCAATTTGAGTCTGGAGTGGCAATGGGCAGAGTACATTGTAAGGAGGACTGATGACCGCGCTCAGGAGAAAGTGCTCGAGTGACTGCCGCGTACTAGGAGACAGCGTTGGTAGGCCTCCCACAATAAGAACCTATGATCTGATAAAAGTCGCGGGAAGCCCCTAGATATTAGGGAGATCCAAGAGACTTCAGTGAATGGCTGATTTGATGGTGATTATGAAGCAGTTGATTAAGTCTGATGGTGTGGTAGCCATCGTTTATAAATAATTTAATTTATTTGATTAACTGCGTTCAAGAAGCGAAGTGCTTGTTCATATGTTGTACGTATGTGTGAACATGAACAATAGTATATGAAACCTTACTTTCTCTGTAGATCGACATAGGCGTGCAGCCGCGCGGCGTACCGCGGTGCCTCAGTCTCGCTGCGCTTACGAACAAACACCACTACGTCATCGTTCAACTTCTTCTTCTTCTCCTCTTCAGGATCCATTACGCCGCACTGCGCTCACACACCTATCAAATGTAATCGAGAAAATATATGTATCAAATTATCCGATTTATAAACTTTTTCCAAATGCCACCAACCTTAAAACCGTTAATAACATATGCAACTACCAAGATCAACTACCAAGCTGGCCTATGTTCACCCCTGTTCACACCCCCAATAAGCCTCAGTTTACCCGGTGAAGGCCTTTAGTTCTACCTCCAAGTGGATGGTTGGTCCCCTTGTTCACACCCTAATTTCTTTATTAGGACGTGAAATCACTGTATTTGATTATGGCGAAAGAAATGTAACTATTTTATTTTTGTAATAGTTTAATAATGTGTGGTGTGAGACTATGTCCGCTAATCATGTTGTGTACACATTTCTACCTTTTACTTTATTTTCCACAAAAACATAAATACGAGTCAGTATCAATGGTATATAAATTAAATAAATAAATTCCTACTTTCCTCTCAATACTCTATTTTGTCGGAAAGTATGCATGACTTGTATGTGGGACTTGACTAACTTACGACTTCATTCAGCACTTCTGGGACAGTTGAACAAAGTCTTTAGTTTCACTTCAAGATTTTTGAAAAATAACAAAAAATGATTGCCTATAGCAGTTCATAATTGGATAATAATACTCACCATTTAGCCGACCGCCGTTTTCAGAAAATTTTTACAAAATAAAAAAATATCTACACTACAAACACAAGTCCAACATGGTAACAAAAAATGATTTCTCTGATGAAAAATCGTCTTCTGTTTAACCTCTGTCACATTTTACAAAAGGAAAAAAGACATGGCCAGTCACTTATAGATTTAAAAATTATCAATTTATGAAAAAAGGTTTTATTGTTAATTGGCAACCTTTTTAATACATTTTTCCAAGTTTGTTTTACTACAATAGTTTTGATATTTTTACTTATTCTCTTGGTAACCATTATAACTTTTGAACAGAACTAGGTAATGGTTATTTTTAAAATAATAATATTTAGGTCCATTCCCATAAAAAGAGGTAAACACTCAAGGAATTAAAGAAATTTAAATTAATACAAATTACGCACTAAGTCTATAAAAATTAAGATCCTCAAAAATAGACTTTTAAAGTCCTTCCCCGTTTATAGGTTCGATAGATTTATAATGCGGTTAATATAAGTTGGTGTTCCAAAGGGACCTCCCTTTGGAACACCAACTTACCATGACATCATAATATTTTCGTTCCAACTTCTTATAATAATTGGATTATTCCCTGTAGTTTTATTAAACAGTAGCCATCTGGTGAATTGTTTCGGCAGAACCCAGGTCGTCCCCGTGAAGGGCTATGAAGTCACCAATGAGTTTTAGTGGGTATTCCTAGTGCTTCTCTGAAGAGGCACACACGCCTGCCACTTAGGCAGTGGAGGGTAGGTCCGTTAACGGATTCGATGGAACTAATAAAACTAATAATTATACATCGTTTCTTGCCAAATACAGGCAGGCTGTAACTAAAGTACAAAGTTCTACATTTGTAGAATAGATTTAGTTCCTGTTACGGTAGTTAGCTCGGGGGCCTGTGGACTGTATTTCGGAGAGAAGTGGGAATACAAGGAAACCACGTCTTGACTCTTCACCGGTATATTGACAACAACAACAAAACATATTAAACAATCTAGTATCAAAATATATTAAAAAGTAAACTGACATATAAACAAAACAGGCTTTATACAAACTATCAGTAACAGTTCCCTTATTTAAGGAAACCCGCCTATTTAAATTCATTTGTTTGATTTATGATTTTCACAAGCATATAAATCTTGAAAACGATTTTTCGAACGAAACCTCAATGCTTCAAAGATAAACAATTATTCATTAGTAGCGAGTCATAAAAGGTCTACCACGTCGCATTGACCAAGTATCAAACAGGATTGTATCCTGTAAAACAAGTTAATCGACCTTATTTTCATGTTTTAATCTGTTGTTATAAAACAGCTTCCTGATTAATCGATGCCAGTAGGAAAGAAAAGAATAGCTATGCTGAAAAATTCCTTAAGACGAGTTGTAGACAAGCAAGATAGACAGAACATAACTTAGTCACTCCCTTTTCCAACTAAATAGGTTAATCGGCTTTCAGTTCCGAAGACAGGTCTTAACATAAAAAATACTCTACAAAGCATTCTTGCATCAAATGTAGCCATTAATTACGAACAGTTAAGGTCTAAATTTGATCTAGTTCTCATAATACTAAGAAGTTAAAAATACTACTTCGGAAATATTCGGCTTTCTCCGGTAAACGCCGGCAGTGTGCCGCCGCCCGCCCGCCTTAACATGCGTGTACGCAATCCAGGGCGGACATTTAATATCTCTATAGAACTTTAAACTTCTCAATTGAATATAGTATAAAAGTGAAAAAGTTAAACTTAGTGTACTTATTCAAGGAAAGCTTTAATTTTAAAAGCATAGTGTAAATGTGAAATGTCCAGCTAATTGTGTAGTAAACGTAAAAATTTTACTTATATATATACACACTTAAGTTTAAATGTGCCTATTCCTTATAAGCTGCAATGAAGAGAATTATTTTTATCTTACTAAATTCATTAAAAAATTTTAGTGTGATAAAATCGATACAATATATCCAAAACATTATTAATAAAACTTAAAGAATGCATTCCTGTAGATGTAGTCTGATCGTTGCGCTGCTACCATGCGGTGTGCGTGCGTTTATTTTCATGTATAAATAGTCACTGATCGTTTTCTAGTCTCAAAATGACGTCACAGAAAGAAAGTCATGACTTCGACGTCACTCAGGTGGAAGAGGAAAAGAACCCAGAGTCTCCAAGGGAGTTGGCCGATTTACCACCAATTGGGGCATCATTACATAGGAGAAGAAGAGGAGAACCTCCTGCTTCTCTATCTGTGAGAGCTCCACAAACCCCATCAGATGCTGAAGGTTCATCTCCATGTACTGCTGGTTTAACTCCTGATGATGTTCGCCTGTTTAGTGATATTGAAACGCCTGATCCCGAAGCATTATGTGAGAGTATGCTTCAACGACTAAAAGACCGCGATGACCCAATGTCCATTCGAGGTAAAGAGTTAGCCAAAAGAACAAAAGACACGTTTGAAGCGTTAGATCAACTAGAGAAACTCTTGGAGTTGTTGGATCAATTCTTATCACTAAAGGAACACCACTCCCGCTTACTAAAGAGGCTCAGAGAAGTGAACCATTTGAAGCAATTGCACGAAGCCTATAAAAGAATTAATTTAGAGAATGAAAGACTTATATCTGAAAGTAAAGATTTGGATGCTTTAAATGACTTGCTAGATTCCGAGCTCGAATCAGAGTACGGGCAAGCAATCTTCGATACTATGATTGTAAGTGGTAGAAGTATGAAGAGAACGGGATCGAAATGGAAGGGTCACTCTAAGTTTGGTGGGACGCTTCTAAAGAAGCAAAGATCAAGGTCCGCTGGTGGTGATGAAAGTGATGTACCTCCTGGCACTCCATTGAGAAGGAGGTCTGAGGGAGTATTTTCCAAAGAAGTTGAAAAGTCCAAGGTTTCAAAGTGGACCAGAGTTAAAGCAGCGTTTAGGTACGTAATTATTTTGTTATGATAATAATACTGACTCATATTAATGAAAGTATTCATAATTAGTGCAATCATCAAGATTGATGCTATCTTCATACCCTAATATTCTTTTTAATACCATATTATTTTATCAATAAAGGTTCTGTATATAATTTTATGACGTCCTCGGCTAAAATGTTGCTTAGGTATTAATTTAAGCAATTAAGTTTTGATTGTTTTGAGATTTCTGGCAGTAAATCCGGGCTCGACAAATTAATAATTCCTTTTGATTGAGGTGAAATGCATTATGATTGTAACCAGCCAAACAAAGTTACTAGTGTCGTTTGTTAAAGGCATGTTAATGCAGAAAATTTGATCTTAACTCTATATTCCATGTGCCGTCATCACAACAGGCAATAGTAAAAATCAATTTTGCCTGTGTCATAAAGACATTTTTTACGTACATTTTAAATGGAACGGATGAATTAAATTATAACTATGATTGATCATAATGATATTTCTCTATGGAACATTTAGTAGCACAGACTCAAGACCTCACAAAGGCTGCAGTAAAACTCTGACATTTGTAAGCTTAAGTATACACTTAAGCTTACAAATTAGGATTGTAAGATGAGCATCTTACTGTCCTAAGTTGTAAGCTTAACATGATTTATTTACAGTGGAGTCATAAGAATTTTGATTGCGTAAGACGCATGCTTTAAGTATTTGGAACATGTGTTACATCTTCACCAACGTCTCCCTCTCACCCAGCAAGAATTTAGACGCACCTGATGAAATTTTAAAATGAAATCAGGTTAAAGAGTTAGGAATTATACTGTTCTATTACGTCATAAAAGGAGATTCAATTATTTAAGCTGTGATATTCGCTGACTTTGTCCGGCAATAAAAAACCTTCCTTGGCAATTGCTTTATTTCAGCTGATCACCAGTTGCTTGTAATTCTCTGGCACTAGAAAAAAAGATGGCATAGAAAATAATAAATCATATGCAGCATTTGAAATTTTGCATGTTTAACTGTAAGGCATTTCTCCTTTGCCGCTGTCATAATCACGTCACGTTTCACAGAGAGCAAGATGACAGCACCGAAGCAACGATACATATGCAGTTCAAGCTACTCTCTCTAAATCTAGTTTATTAGTAATAATTTCTGGTTTATATATTAAATTGTGTTACTATACACATCGATAGTTTTTGTATGACTCTCATAGGTGTAAACTACTGACGGTGCATATTGGTGCAGTTCCACCGAAAGTAGGTAGCCTCCTTGCTGAACACGCTGATGCAAAGTCCAATGTTCGGTTGGTAGCTCGAATATATACATTTTTATATGCTGCGTGTCCAGCTCCGCCATTGTGATGATGACGTCACGTTCGATTCAAATAAATCTCCTTTCACCATCAACAATGATGTGACTAGAATCATTGTCACTATCAACCGGGCAATTATGTAACTTAATTAGTAATGACAATGGGCTTATCTGAAGTTTATTAACCTCTGTTGCTTCTTTAATACATCATTGCAATAATAATCCTTGTCACGTAGCAATAGGTCTATTTACAAACTACAAATGATGCCTCTCTTCATCTTCATTAACAATAGATTTAATAATCCTTCAGTTTCGTATCGCTTTAAAACCTTTTATTTTCTATGATTCCAAGACATTTTTTGAATTACTTTGTTCGTCGGCTACAGAAATAGATCACTTCTTTGGTAACATGCCACTTACATTAATTATGTGTTAATAGCACCCATACTAGTAACGCAAGTTTGTGTGAGTTGTTACTAACAATATAGCTTTATATCAAATTGTGTTTTCTCATCAGGTGGGAGAAAGCTCAATGGCACCCTACTGCAATGGGGGGTGCAGTAGCCGCAGGTGCTTTGGTTGGCGCCGTAGCTTTGGCAGGATCTGCGCCCTCATCGGCCACGCTGCCGCACCCTGAGGTCCGTGACTCCGCCAGTCTGACACCCGGCAGCGCTCTGTCGTTGACACCTAACTCTTCTTGTGAGGAGTTGAGGCTGGATTCAGGTTGGTAATTTTTAAATTATTTTTCAATCAACATAACATCTGTCGAAGAGAAGAAAAGGTCATCTATAATCAGTGTTAAAATTCCATGATGTAAAGACTACAAGAATTCTTTCGTAAAAATATTGGCAAGTCAAATTTTGTTTATCGATGGAACCATGTTCGTACACCAGTACGACAAATTCTAGATAGTTTTTGTTCTGTTTTGATTTCCAGCTAAATTATAGAAACTGAAATCCTAGTTCCTGTAAAATGGGGTTATAAAAGTAACCTTTCCTGAGTTCCTAAAACAAGCAGTTTGATTCAGGAGCTTGACAAGCCAACATCGCCTAAATGTTTATAAATCACGTATACTTTTAACTCCGACGAAACCTGGAGGTGGATCGATCACCTCAGTTTTTGTAGGTGTGTCATTTACCAATACCAAGACAGATGAGTAACGTAATTATGACCCTTCATATTCGATCAATAAGATATAATAAAAGCAAAATATATTTGAGAAACAAGAGACAAGTTTACAAATACACTGGAATACTCTTGCCAACGTGTAATAAAAATACAAAAATAAGGTTTGATGATGTTCATAAATCATTTTATTTTTAAAAACTGAATATAAAAAGTTCTGTTTATATATACAAGTATTTTAGTTATTATAAAATACCATGCATGATCCCAGGTGGATTTATTAAAATTTGTTACAACGAGCTCATTCGTGCAGACCTAAGTGATAAGCCACAAGGGCTCAAACATCTACTAACTAAGATTACAGTAAAAAAACAATGTAACAATATAAAATATCTGCAAACAGAGTTATCTAATTGAACTACAACGCGAGACTCCTTTTCCACTCCTTGTTATCTTAGTAGATAATAATTTATTTGTAGGCAGTGCGAGTAAACGTTAACTAAGGCCATACTTCGCAACGCAACATCGCGAATCTGTGTTAATACAGCTGGTTTCCAAAACAGAATAGAACATTATATCATTCCCATTTCTATCGATTGAAATATCAAAATAGGCTAGTTCGTTGCATCACACCATCAGACAAACAAACAGACACTCCCAAATTTATAATATTAGTAAATTTCTCAACGCAACGGTTTTACAATGTTGTAACATTCGCTTGTACGATTTTAGCGGCTGCTCGAAACCGTTTACGTTATTGTAATGATCAAAGCCCTGATGCAGATTAAGTAGGCTATGAATTTGGAAGACTAACCGTAAATCTTTGTGAATAAAAATTATTTCAGAAGATCGGTGAAGTTAAACACACACACTTACAACTCAAAGCTATTTCCGGAGAGTGGGCGGTAATGCTCATGGTACTGAGGGCAAATTCTCGGCTTCCGTTGTTTGCCAACTTATTTCCATACATTGTATTCCATCATAATAAAGTGCTCGCGCACATAGCACTGTACTGGGAATTAGGGCTCCGCAACATCTTTTACAGTCTTTCAGAGTACCCAAATCAACGTGCGTTGAGAAAATTAGCCGGAGGTTAGAAAGTATGATTAGCAAACGTGGGATTTTCTAAAATGTAACAAATTGGTCTCTACTACTCTATCTCTCTCTCTGGTCTCTATGTTACGCTTGCTCCATCTTTTAAATTAAATAACTGCATGCCTTGATAACGTTAAATTAAATTAAGCAACCAACCACCATATTAAATTATCACTAGCTTATTCTGAAGATCAAAACCTTTTAATGCCTCTCATCGCCTAATTAGACTTTCCTCAAGCCAGTATCTCAAAGCTGATGGTGCCCGCCCAGAAGCGGGTCTACAACCTAGTAATGCTACTTATGTTTTTTTTAATTTTAGGGATGAACCGTAAGAGCGCTACTCTTGATATGAACAGTGCATTTCTCCGGGCACCTATACAGGTAACACTTAAATGATTTGGTCTAAATATACCTACAATGTAAAGTTTGTCATAATAACTTTATGTTTAAATTCGGTGACAAAACATAAAGGTGTTTTTTGGAGTTGGTTAAGTGGTTGGGTAGACCAGCTTAATATATTTATGAACTTAATTTTAAATTAAATTATCTAAATTGTATATTCAAAATCTAAAGTTTAACTCAAAATTTTGTAACGCCTTGCATTTTACAATAGCAATACTCATTATTACAAATATGTGGAATTCGTTCTTGCTTTAATATTTTATTTACTTATTAATATTTTTATTTAATTATAACGCTTAAAGTAATTTAAACGACGGTGATGATTCGACTTTAGGTTTGTTATAATTAATTTAAATAATCAAAGACTTTATACACATACACACCTTGTCCATTATAATTTTAACTTTAAGATACAACATTACCCCTTCTATTTAGATGGGAATGGAGCCCACTAGAAGCCCTGTTTAGAAATTACTTCTCTCTTGTTGTATCTATTAATACAAATATAAACAAGATAACATTGCACTATCTAAAATCTAATATACTATTTGCGTGATTTAAATATATTTTTACATTAAAATCTGACATGAAAGTTTTAGTTTTTATGATTTTTCCTCGAAGAAGCCTCGAGGCAATAAATATTTATGACAACAGTATTTCTGTAACGATCATATTGTGCCGAAATATTTGAATAGGTCTTAAAAGTGTTCAAATGTAACAAATATCTTCGTGGAACACATAATAATGAATATCTTTTGTTTTTATTAATTTTCGTTTGATGTAAGCAGGAAGTTTATTTATGTTATCATTTTCGGGAAATGTCATAATTTCATGATATTTTTATACTTTATTAATATTACATGTTTTCACATCAGCATCCTATTGGTGTAGGTACAAATTTTCACCACCATTATCTAATACAGTAGCATTTATTTTGTTTCTTGTGTCAGGGTTTATAAAATGTGACTACCTAAGATGTTCTGCTACTTAAACTTAAAAATTTAAATCAATAACATAATCGCCAGGATGACAGTTCCACTTCGCCCTCCCCAAACAAAATGCACAAAAGTCCATGGATCAAAATGAGAGATATGATTCAAACACATCGGGAATCTGTGAAGAAGAAGACGAGAGGCTCTAAAAGCTCCCCTGATGTGGTACCGGTAAGAAGGCGATCCCTCAGCGATGGAGGAGACAGTGACGCGCCACCAGCTCTCACTTTAACTATACCTTCTTCTGAAGAATTAGGTAAAGAACTATATTTTACTTTAAACATTTTTAGAGTCATTATTTATTTCTTTATATAACCTTTCACAATCCAAATGACTGGTTTAATTACTGAGCTATCAATAATTTGTGGTACGATAACAGAAACCTCTTCAAATCTGGACTGCCTATGTACATAGAAATGTGTGCTTAATGTGTCTTTACTACAAATTTCTATAGTCTTTTTGTATAAATTTTCATTGTTCTAAAATTACGAAAGTAGAATTTTTAAGAGTACCATAAATGCCATACGTTAAACGTATTTTTTACGCACTTAAGCAATATGAAATTAAATAACCGTAAATATGCCTTAGGTTATTTAAATAACAAATCGGACAAAATCAATCAAATTCAATCTTTGACACCAGAGTAGTTTCGGAGACCCTTGTTCAATTTATGATACGTAATTTCTTGTGTATATTATCTATAGAAACTTATAAAAACGAATGTTATGATAAATATCCCATGGACAATGCTAACTATATTAATCTTTATCTTCAAACCAGAATCAGAACCATCGCACCCTCTGCTACGGAAGCAACGCTCCCTCGAACTCGGAGCTCGGCCACCTCAGCATAGAACACCTAGAGCCTCTAAGTGGACCAAGGTCAAGAGAGCCTTCCTTACATCTGCTTCAGCTTCAGTACCGTCCAGTCCTAACAGGCATTCCGCTTTCTTCACTGATGCTGGTAAGTTTGGATTAATAGGAAATGTTGGGTCAATTCTTCAAATACTATAATTGGCTCATAGTCTTCTAGCGATATACGGTGTAGTACTAATTTATCTGTGTGCTTAATTATTATCATAAAAATAGCCCTTATTACTGTCTCTTTCTTTACTAACAATAATTTTGGCAACGAAATACACGATGAGTTTAGTCTACTGGTCACTGCCTTACTAATGCATGTGACTAGCAGGGAGACGTGTATGATTTATGATTTCTCAGGAAATTATTTAATTTTTTTTTCATTGATACATTGTAAATGGCTACCTCGACTTGTTTAATCATTATTCGATGAAGCGGGACATTTAACATGAATCATTTAAAAGTAATTTTATAAAAAAATATATGTTGGCTTAATCCCAAAAGCTTTCATTTTGTATACAATGCTATGCGCGAATTCTTAACGTTTTGCGGATACATCACATGGACATACCACAGTCTAAACGCATTCCGTATTTATAGCTTGTTGTAACCAATTCCACATCTTGAGATCAGTATTTTATTAAATAGCTTGTAATAGCCGGTTTTCGGAATATCGGGATGTTTGAGGAAGAAAAACACAAATATTACTATTTACATCATAAAGCTTGACAAAAGAACAGCAAATGACTCGAAACCGCCTGATGGTGAGCAGTAGAAGGAGCCTCTAGACACCTTGCCGGGCTCAAAAAGTTTTCACGCCTCTTTTGAAGGAACCATGTTGAATGAAGGAGGGAATACCTGTGCCGATAAGAAGTTCCTCGCTCTGGTACTTGCGACAAAGAAAGGAGTCACAAAAAACTTTATGCGTAAAGTCCAGATAGAAACAGAGCATAAGTCACTTCGTAGCATGCGAACTCCTGACAACTGAGAACGACAAAGTAGTGCCCTTAAGAGAAGGAAGGGTAGAAACGGTGACTTTAGGTGACACATGGAATATCGAGCTTCCTTTACTTGATCGCAATTCCGTTTGATAGCAAATATTTTGAAAAAAAAATCTAGACTTCGCAAATTCGACATAAAAGCAAAAAGCAGTTACGGCACTGAACACTCATTAATACCACTCTTACTAGCTAGACAGTATAATCTCTTTGTCAAATTGGTTTGAGTGCTTTGATGGGTAGGTCAACCAAAATTAGTTATCTCGAAGTCCGTGCCTCGGAACGCCGTTAGCCCCGGTAGTCGTGGTAACCGCTTCCTCACACCTACCGGAATTAGGTGAGCGTGGTAGTTTCAAAGCTTAAACCATGCCCAATAGAAGAATATATATAGGTTTTACTGATGTAATCACCAATGCTGGATTGATAGTATACCACACTATTCGCCACATCCTATTGGGATGCATCATTAGTGTTTTCGTCTGAAGGAAAGGTTACTGTGTAATTACAGGGTGCAGGAGGCATTACCTTCTCCAGAATATTATTGCACTTGTAAATGCAAATGTTAGCCTACGTGGTACAATAAAAGAATGGGTCTTCTGTTGGTTTGCCAGTCTTTTGTGTTCAAAAAATAAATTCTGGAAAGCAGCCTTTCATCTAGACTGACCTGGTGACCTTGAACATTGCAATGATATCTCGATTACCTGATTTCGGTTATTCATAATAAATATTCGTCTTGATCGTGGACCGTGGATCGTCTTTGATAAGAAAATTTGACATAATTGTGTAAGATCTCGGTTTATTACTGACCAAGCCTAATTTCTTGGACGTTCGCTGGTTCTGGGTTCTGGTTTCGATGACATAATAGCTACGGTATAGCAGTTAGACGTCATCATAAATTCTTTGCTAGACGCTTGCAAATCGCGGAGTTATTTTCAGCAAACAATTACATTCAAATATTATTTTATAGCACTTTATATTGTCAGATCAATATGTTTGAATACTTCACAGAAATTGCCATTTCTATTATAGAAATCTATGTAGTTACAAGGAAGAATGTTTTTATACCAATAAGATGGAAAGTACCCACCAGAGGATAACGTCATAGGGACAATACCGTACCATATGCTCTAGAGACAACAAAGATATCACCTAACGCTGTTAAAATTAGAAAGAATCAATGCCAAAATAATGCTTCTTCTAGGAGGATCTCTGAACACGTAAATAACAGAAAAAAACGAAAAATATCTTATTCATATCTTGGGTCGTCTTACATTGTACAAAATGAGAATGAATACAAGAATATTTTAACTTTTTTAAATCAGTTCAATCTTAATAAAAACAAAATACTATGTTATATTATGTACACTGTTCACGACCAACTACTTTTATAGCATGTTGTTATTTATATTTATTATACCATGATTGTAAATAGAAAAATAATACGATAAAGAAAATATAAGTAAGTGTAAAACAAGTGCTTGTATTATAAACATACACATAAATGGTTAAAATGAAACTAACATACAATAATTGAGTATAAAAGTATTGATTATTTCTATATTGAAAAAACTTAAGTTTAAATATAAGCTAAAATATATATTATAAGCTTTAATTTAATTAGCTTAATTAATATTTCATCTAATTATCCACGTTTATCATATATATTTGTTTCAAATTTCAACTAATGAAAACAATTTATTGTGTGACGTCAAATTAATTTGAAATAAGTTAAACACGAAGAAGAAATTAATGAATTACATGAAATATTTTTTTACAATGAATAATTCTGTTTGGAAATAGTTTTTATATATTTTTACCTAGTATAATCCTATAGCTCATTGCAGTGATCTTAGAATATGCTCTTGGGCGAGTTTCCAAACTAAATTCATATATTTGTCCGAGCAAATCTACTTAGCTAAAGTATTGTTGTCTATAACAAAACTCAAAACAAAATGTAATAGACATTAAATTAAAAGATTGCAAACAGACATTAACATTGCTTCTTGCATATCTAGAGAATAAGCTTTCGAAAGAGTTAGGGTACAATCATCTGACGTTTAATAAGTGATATCATCAGCAGCTAATATGCGTTGCACTTTTGGGTGCAAGGATTATACATGGGAAATCAAATGAACACTATAAGTAACACCAATACGCTTAGTAATCTGTAACAACTTTGTAAAATGTGCTTTCTTAAGCGCGGTAAATAACATATTTTCGATTGAACTTCCCATGGCAAAAGTCGCTATTTTCTTGTAGTAGAAAGTGTTGTTGAAAATTCTCTTGTCAATAAGTGAACGATTACATCAAAAAGACGTATCCGTTAAAAGTTTCAAAATTATGTACACAACACTTTATTATTATTGCAATTGAGTACATTTTTACTTATTTTAAATTTGTAAGGGATGTACAATATTATGTAAAATGTTTTTGACTTTTCACATTAATTCAATCAAGTAGACTTTGTTTGGTTGGCATTTTTTCTGTTAAGAAATAATCTTGTTCAATTTTCCCTAATGATCTCCTCACATGAAAGCAAAAAGCCAATACAGAGCGTTGATAGATTGATTTCAAACATTTCCGACCGTTTTTTATTTCTTACTAAGATTTAACGCTCATTGAATACCTTAAACTGCTGCCCTTGTATCTAAATAAGCGGCCTCTTTAGCCGACAGTTCCACAAAGTCTATTATAGCTACAGTGGCGAACAATATATGTACTGGAAAATATACTTTCCAGTAGTCCATAAATATGAAGATAAAAACAAAATCGCTCATATTTTCGACGCAGAAATTCTCAAACAGCACAATCTATATGACAGGTTCAAAAAGAAATATAGGTGGAGGAATCGATTCAAATAGGATTATAAGTTTATCGTTTATATGAACTATTTATATTGTTATTATAGTATTGGCGTATTTTAGTAACGTTCGGCGGGTTAGCGGCTCAGACGGTATATAACGTCATTAGAAACCTTGGGGCTATTAGTGGCAATCAAAGATTCGTTCTATTTTTGTATTCTTATCATAGTTTATGAACATAAGTTAAATTTGCTTACTTCTTTTATGCAAGATAATTACGATCTAGTCATGTTCCTTTACTTTCGATTGCATCTGGGGATCTCTAAGACTTGTCATGTTATTAATAAGTCTATCCAGAATAACATTATCATCACCTTTTTTTTCCAATTATTTTCCTGGTTACTAAGATTTTTAAGCCAAATATCATTAACTTTATATGTTAACAAACGTTTATTAGGTATGTCCATCAGTGGACGAGTATAAAACAGGTTGACGATGAATAGTTTCAATAAGATGGCCATAAATATTAATGTCATATGCAATAGAAACAGAAAATCATTTTAGTTCTTTCTATTCTTTTAATTCAGTTGTATCGATTCTTTCTTATGTAAGATAACAATTGATAAAAATTTATTTAATAAGCTCGACTAGTTTATCATCTACATAAATACAAAAAGAAGTCTAAACCGTAATCAGATTTTGAAATATTATACCTACCATTGTTTATCAATAAAACCCATAAATATTTTATGAGCAATAACAAATAAATGCAATATATTTTATGACACAAATAATGAACAAGAACGTGACGAAATTGTTTAAAATAAAGTTTACTATATACATTATGATATTACAGAATTTCTTAACAATTGGTTGGTTTCTTTAAATATTCAGATCGTTAAGATTCAGACTTTTAACCTAGTTAATATGATATTAATGTTAAATGCTAGTTTATTGATGCTTTCACTTTGTTAACTGTAACAAAGTATTAAACGCATGTGCTTATTCAAAACAATGCATCCCGAGAAGTACGTGTTTTAATTTACCCCCCGCAATTTGTTTACAATTGAATTTCCTCGGAGTTCTTGATTTCCTATGAATCGCTGATCCCTTTATCGTCAACAAATCATTAATTCTCTGAAGCAATGTACATTATTAGGTGTTTCCTTTCCAATACTTGAAAGTCCTACATGGATGATTTATTGACGCAATAGACAATAAACCTTATTGTGCAACCATTGAATCCCCAAATCCCTTCTCGTATAACAAACATTCCTGTCAACGCTATAAACCAATGGTAAGTGTTCACAATTGAACATTAGTAACAACCCACTTTAGAAATACAAACACAATTTTAAGAATACCAGTACTACTGACAAGAGTCCGCGGTCCGTAATCGCTAGTACGTCCATTAAAACTTGGCGATGTGCCAGATGTGAAAAAAATGAATAATTAAACTCGGCTGAGGTCATTCACCTAGCATATGATACATAATGCGGATCTTATTGATGACGGATGTCCGGTAATTACAACTGGAAGATACAATTTCTAAATATTATATAATTTTTGTAAATACGATTATCAGAAATGATGAATTTTATGCATGATTTATTAACGGGAAGTATTCTTTGGGTATCTCTAGGCCTCCAAATTTTCTGATAGTAAGTGACGATAAGGCCCAAGATGGAATCAGCTACACCCCAATTCTCCAATCACAAATGAACTAGCTGCCTTCCAACGTTCCTGAAGCTGTTAACGTAAGATGTGGAATCTAGCCGGGTGGACTTATTAAAATCCAAATACTGATTCCCCGCTGCAAATTGAACAACAGATCGCTAAGTTTATGATCAACTATCAGAGGCAAAAATACCAACTAACAAATAACTAGTCATTGATGAAGCAGAACATAAAATATACAGCTCCCGTATTACTCATCCAATACACTCATGGCTTGACTAAAAGAGATCTATTAAAGAGATAAGCTCACCATTACTAACGAATTGTAATTTTATATCTATATATCTTACTATAAGTGCCAAAGCAGTTATAAATATAATTTTCTGAATATTTTAGATAAATACTAAAATATATATTATAACAAAATATCTAGAGCAGTGCCATACTAAGCCCGGATGTAAGAGGGATACACTGGCTCTGATTAAATTCCATAGATATACATTGAATCAGAAATCTGGGAGCACTTAACGCTACTCAAATGAATGGCACGTGCGTCCTGTTTCCCTTCTATTTCTTTAGTTAACAAAAATAGATCGTCTTGATTTCTGCAACATGAAAATCTATACTAGCCATCGGAATGTAAACTGAATATACTAACTAATATTTTTCCAAAAGAGCAAAAGGTTTGCTAAAGTATTCTATTCTTTCTTTGATTATCAGGTAACCTGAGAATGAGGAAATAAAAAAATGATGCCAATTTCAAACAATTATATTTCATTAGTACTTCTTTTATATTTTTTCATTATTCTTGAACATCGCCCTCTTCTTTATTTTGTTGTATATCATCTGTTTAACTTAATTCTTTGACATCATCATGAACTTCTTCTGGTTCCTGTGTTATTGTATCTGTTTGTGCGGTATCTGTGCTGTTACGGTACACACAGTTTTTAACTCTCCCCACAAGTTCAAAAGCTTCGTTTTCTGTACTTTTGATGACTTCTATCAAACACGCCTCATGCATCGCCCCATGCGACATTGTCTTTGTTAAGCTAACTACTCCCTCTACTAATTTTTCATTGATATCAATCATAGAAGTTTTTATAATGGGCGACTGAAATAAAATATTACGGTTTTTAACAAGAAAATTCAAAGAGCCACGCTAAAATTGTATCAAACTGAAATATAATTTAACGCGAATGCTCTCGATTATTTTTGACCTAAATGGAACATATTTGCCGTTTGCGATTACGGCTTCCGGCGCGGAGCGTGGCCGGAGCTTGGAGTGAAATTAATGCGATTGATTTCATAACCACAACAATTTTATGAAAAAATATATTATTCGATAACATGATTTGAACTTCAATGACATGATTTTATTCCTTTTTTCTCAAAAGAGAAATTGAAATGTTATTTATCGTAATAGCGAAACATCAGAATTATTATATAAAAAGCAATACGTTTGTTTATTATTTTATGAACCAAGTGCAACCAATAAGAAAATCTCAAGAAGTTATTGCATATATTTCTACAGAATTAGGTGAACATCTTGTTGGATGTTTAAAATTAAAACGAACGTGTCTTTCTAACCTTCGATATGACACACTTGATGACATCCCTCAGCGAGTCGTGGTCGTGACCGCAGATTTTCAATAAACTCATTAACTCTGTTTTTTGGTCGTTCAGCTAAAAGATAAATATGTTTCGTATATTTCAATGACCACAGATTTATATACAAATCAAAACAAATCAGTTCTGATTTTGAATATGGAACAAAACCATCTACATTTTGGCCAACCACCACAAGTAGGTGTGATGTGACTTGGGGGGACCATTTTTAATATAATTCATATGTTGAAATGTGTGCTATATGCAAATATCCTATTCAACAGTTTGATCTTACTGGTTTCAATCCCGTTTTGATCATGGTCTTCAAATTTATAACTTTCTCAACAGCATGGGCAGGGTCATGCCCTATCAGTGAGTACCCGCACACCACCATTTGATGTAGTGTCTTCTCTGTCAAGGCGTATGTCTCGTTCTGATGTTCAGATAGACATGATGCCACCTGGTTGATAAAAACACTGAATATAAATATAATAAAAGATAAGGTCCATTTTTGTTCTCTATTCTTTTTTTATATTAATCTCAGCAAATGCGTCAGTACCACCTGATGCCATTCTAGCCTGCCACAGCATATACACAAGAATAGATGATACTATTATATGTAACTGGCTGGGGCGCTTGTAACGAAGTTAAAATTAGCTTTGATTGATAATATACTAAAATGATTATAGTTACTGGACCTCGTTCTCGAAACTATCATTCATGTTCTTCAGCTGAACCCGAAGCTCCTCTAATCTATCCTCGATGTGTATGGTGCCGTTCTGCAGAAGGACTTGAATCTTCTCTAACACCGATTCAACTGTCCTAATGATTTATATGTCAAAAAAACAATTAAGAAATCAAATGTATTCATGTATTCTTCAAATGCACATAATACTAAATTTTTCACTAATAATACTTTTTCTGTATCATTAGTGCAAAATTTAAGCATCAGTTAATTGAGTTAAGCCATAATTTATTACCTTTCTAGATCAACTTGGAACTTTTTTTCGATGCTCTGAAGAAGATCACTATATAGTCTGTCGGTGAGTCCCTCTTCAATCAAATTGTCTACATCTTGTTCATTCGTATCTTGACAATTAATTACCTGATAGATTGTTAAAAATAGTTTTGATCTGAATTTTGATGGTTTTGATTTACAAAGTAATGAAAGGTATATTACTAATATATATAAAATGTATTTATATGATTGTTACAAATAATATGAGCAATTAACAAATCGGCCGATCAAACTTAACGAACTATTCCAAAACACGCCAAAAGGGAAAATTTTTCGTACAATATACAATTTACAAAATTAAAATGTAATTATTGAGTGTGAAAACTGGATAGGGGAATACCCGAGTATATGTGGATTTATGTTACAAACAACTACTTATTTTAATCACAAAATATTTTAAACTTAGAAAAGAATAGAGATATTCTATTCTTTCTTCTTATTTATTTATTAACCAATTCAAAAAGAAATACATAGGGAATACTTTACTATTTTGTTCAAAGGACGACCTTATCTTTAAAAGCTATCTCCCCCAGGTAACCTTATGATGGCGACATATAACGAATATATACATGAAATATAATAATACATAAAAAATACTAAATAAATGCATAGGTACTTACTAAATAGTAATAATATATATCTATATAAATGTAATTTATATGCATACTGCGTCCACGTTTTATTTCACATATTCCTGACGCTGTACTGAAGGTAGAAATTAATTAAGTTATAAATAAAGCAGCAACTTTATACTCAATACCTTTAATGACAGTTTAATTGTAACTATTTATGTGTATATAAATAAATAAACAAATATTAATAATATTCCTACCACTCACACCTAAATGAAGCATCGTAAAGAACTTGTGGAGACTAGATAACGAAGAAAATAATCATAATAATATGTATAGAAATATCAGATACAAACTAAATAAGCATACAAACATCTATGATAGCATCATGGATAGCATACTAAATGATAGTATATACCTAATAATACATAAATATATAAATAGATATATACTAAAATACATATAATAACAGGCTATAAAGAAGATACGTCTGATGATTGACATCCCTTATAATAATGAAAAATTAAAGTATCCACATCTCAATATGTAGCTACGACAATATTTACGGACGTTTCTCGTAATGGTACGTACTCTTGGGATCTTATGCAGTTTCTTCCCCGCCTTTACTATTCCTGTGTCTAGAACAACCCTCTCAATGTCTGAGCAGAAAAAACGCGTAGTTTTCTGGCTATGAATAAGCCACTTTCAAGATATTCATTATGATTATGTCCCGCCATAAGAAGAATAGATTCCTCTACTACATGCTCAGCAAATCTAAGTTGAAAATATTAAATCGCCCCAGTTTTTACTTACCAAAAACAGAGAAACCAACGCATAAAATAACAGACTGACATCCCTCATAATTCGCCGACAAGAAGAAAATTCAAAATAACTTATAGTCACAAAAATAACTGTTGCGATATTCGACTGCTGCGTTTATGATCGCAACCGCAGTAAAATTGATTTTATTGCTATCGAAGAAGCTAAAAGAATGTGTACTCCAGATTTCAGACCTAACTAATAAATTTATTTATTTAAATTTGATAGATTTGCTAAATTTAAAATTATGAACTTTAAACATGGGTATTTTCATGGGTCAACATATCGCTTTTTTATTACGAAATGGGAAGGCAAAACTTTAAGTTGCCCTGATGAATTGCTCGGCAGAACCCAGGTTACCCCCGAAATGGAGTTACTGGTTAGTTTTTGTGGGAGAGTGCCGTTTTGATGGGGCACTGAGTAGGCTCAATGCCCGCCGCTTAGCCAATTGCGGGTAGATTCGTAAACGCAAGGCAATATATTCGTAAAGGCAAAGCTAAAGTGTCTCGAATCGCTTTGTTTGTGTAAAACACCAGGTCAATAACCAGTTACGACTTTTTGGGTATCTTGGTAAAATTTTAAACATTACAACCGTTTTCAAAATATCGTCTTCTTGAGCCGAAGTCGTTTTCTAGTAGCCGACAGTCTAACGGTAACTCATGCTTTCTGTAGATTCCATTTTCCAGGTTTTATATAAAAATATTGCTTTTTAGGTTAAATGTTGCATTTCACTAAAACAAGTAAGCATAGCGTACCTACTACTTAATTTAGTTTTGACTAAATTAAGTAGTAGGTACGTAGGTAGCCACAAATATGAATATTTTGGTATCTTCCAAATAGACATTCGATCATCGAGAGTATTAACATGTCCAAAATATATTATATATCTAAAAGACGATACGCTACGCTGCCACAAGTTATTTCACTGATTTCTATCATATATAGAATTTTAATAACTATATCTAAAATATAGATATCTAGTTGGTACTACTGCTAGCAGACATAGTTAGCTCACACCTATATTCTTTGCACTTCGGATTCTTACAAACAAAACGAAATAAGGCTTAAGAAAACTTCCGAGGTGATAATAAAATCTCACATTTTAATTTTTTCCCTAATTTCATTCGATTAACATAGTAAGATAAACTCCATTGAAAAATATTGTAATAAAAATACTTCAACACATTTATGAAGCCTGTTTGTTTTTCCGAATGCATTTTCTTCTACTTCTGCATTCTGTTTGCGTTCCTTTCACATTAGCATCATCATCGTCCTGAAATGATAAATATAAAACAATACAGTATTCAATTAAATTATAAAAATCAAACCAATACTTCTGTTCTAATTGCTGTAAATACCAACATCAACTAAATACTAATTATCACCCCATTTTTACTCAATTGCAATTGCATCCTCAATAATGATTTTAAATTTCTATTTGTAATGACATATTCAAGTCTTTTAGCGGAATTATTACTTCTATACGTAGATTTAGGATGTTTAGCTAATAGTAGGTAGTAATTACTTAAAAAATATTATTTTAAGGTATTATTGACTTACGTCTAAGCAACAGCATCCGACTCTACAGAAATCGTGCCTGTCATATCTTGATAATATAGAATAAATCTAAAATATACAAATATAAGACATATATTATATCAATGGGAATAACAAGAATAATATCAATGAAGGTCCAACTCTATATAGATTTATATTCTGAAATATAGAAAACATTCTCAAACAAATAAAAAAATTGCAAAAAAATTAGTAATCTGTGGAACACCCACATGCCAGACTAAACTAAATTATAAATGACTAAACTAAATTGTGGACTAAATTATAAAAAGATTCTTATTTTTTATTAACTACCTTCAGTTTTGCTTCATGTAATGCATCAACGGCCATGCACGATAAATCGTCTATAACATAAACAGCCGTATCTGCCAATCTACAAATGATTTCATGGAAAGTTTGGCACTTCATATAAATTTAAATGCGACTAGTCTATGAATTGGAGGAAGTTTTGATGTACTAACTTAAGCATTAAATCATATATATCACACAGACACACTAGACCTTTCTGGTTGGACGAGACAAGTTTAACGTCACACATAACTTGTGGATCACCCAAAGGTAAGTACTGTAAATTGAAAAGTATTAAAAACTTATGTATTTGTTCATAATGATATATAAGAGTCATTAAGTAAATAGAACGATGATCTTATCATTGTTATACTCACCAATACAAATAATGTTGTTACAACGAATAAGACTACTTTATATACGACTAGGCAATCGGAATCACCTAGAAATGCAAAACTTAGTTTAAATACTAAATAATTATTACGCTGATGAATATTTTAACTGCTTTGTGGAAACTCTCTGTTGTAATTCTTTACCGGCTGGCATGGTAAACTAAATTATATTTTCCCAATAAAATTTAGTGTTCATAATTTCTTCTGTCAACTCAAATTTAATTTATCAAGACATTGCACCGTTATTTATCTTTTGTCGAAGCTTTGCAAAAAGTTATTCGCAAAGATAAATTTTATCTCTTCGGCATATTTTCGGATCACGTTATTTGATGTACATCTATCAAAACATGTCACTCACAAAACTAAAATTTTATCGTTTGAATTTTGAGAACAGAGGTTTAATATGCCACAAAAAGATTTCATTGTTTCCACCAAACAAATCTAAAATGAAAACTAAACAATTGCAAGATAATAATAATTTATTCATCATTCCGTATAACTCAAAAACATCAGAACTTGCCCAAATTTAGATGGATCTGTATGACAAGCATTAGCTATCTAATATGAAAAGAATTATCAAAATCGGTTCACATAAAAATAGTTTTACACATAAAAAAAACAATTAATCGGCATGGCATTAGATATTTTATTTATCAAACATTATTTACATATTTCACACCTTAGTAAAGAAAAATATCAAAGGTACAATATTTTTTATAATTCATTATGGTAAGACACATTATTTCGACTTGTCAACTTTCGCTTTAGGGCATTCTTTTACGCAAGTTCTACCTTTTTCCTTACATTTTGAACACACACCTTTCGTAGCCGCAGATTCACCTAAGTTCTCTTTTAATTTAGTTTCTTCTTCGGTTGGTATTATTTTATCCGAAGGTAAATTACACAATAGGTCACGACTACTTCTCAGAGTTAAATTACTTTCGTTATTAATCGGTTCTTTTATTTTCCTTTCTTGAGTATCTTCAGGCTTTTGTAATTTGATTACTTCTTCTTTACTTGCTTGTTTACTAGGGTGTTCGTCAACTTTATTCAGATTTAAATTTTTCTCTATTTCTATCATGCTTTCTTTTTCTTTCTCTAGTTTCATACTAAATTTGTTACCCTTTTTATCCTGTACAGGAATTTTTTCGAGCTTTTCAGCAATTTTCGCTTTATCATCTTTACTAAACCTAAAATTTTCATTTGAATCACATTTATCTCTTTCTTCGACAAGCTGTGAAGTGTAAAATATTGTATGTTAATTAGTTTATATATAAAATTTATGACTTTAATTTTAACTTTTTTTAAAGTCTTGTATGAATATCGAGGTTACATTTTTTATATTCTAATCAATTATAATTACCTGAACTTGACGCTGACACGACGAGTTACATTCTAGAACTCTTGTAAAATAATTGTACGCGTCTACAAACTAGAAAGAGATAACACAATATTTGCAATTACAATAATTTTATAAATTATATTTCAATTAATTATTTTTATATCAGCATACCCTTTGTATGACATTGGAAACACAATTGGCGGCACATTGTATGAGTTGTGAATACATGTTTGATGGCGGTCTCCAACTCCTGCAATAATTTTATATATATAATATATGTTTGTAATGTATATCAACTTAATTGTTGAAAACGAAGATTGTGAAATAATTTTCTCTTATAGGTATAAGCGTACAAGTCTAAAGATATTGATTTATATAATCTGTAAAGCATTATAAATTCATATTCATTTTGAAGGGTTTATCGACTGGTTTCTGATCTTAAAATTGAACATACATTAAGTATAAACTATGACGGCGACGCTTTAATTCTCAATTTAGACTCCTGATGATATTCTTTTATATATTAAATTCCATTCATGTTTATGTGACCCATCTGATCAGGATCCCGTCCAAGTCTTACCAGACTTCTAAATACATTAAATCAGTTTCACAAGTCACAAGTGTCACGAGTAAGCGCTTTGATAAAATTTCGTAACAACAAAGGTAGCAACTGATTCTGATGATGTTGAAAAAAATCAGTAGACTACAAGAATACCTCAAAAAATTTTCAATGAGACTGCAAGGGCAGGACTCGCAGGCACATTCTCGACTGTTTCCAGGAGGACTATTTTGCGAAGCCATGGAGTGTCTCTGCCCTTGAACAGACTGGAGGCTGCTAAGTCCACTGAACCCACTGAACTTGCTTTGGCGACATGAAAGATGACAGTCACCAGACCAGATCTGGCGGATTGCTGATGCTGTCGCAGTGAATTGATTTTGGGTTGATATCTGATAATTGAGAATTCAAATATTAACCTTACTAGTTACTTCGTGTATATCTATAAAGGCTTGTATTACATCTTTTACAATTTTTGCCTGTATTGGCTTACTAAATACGCAATACGAATCAGCTTCACGTGACGTGCAGTTACCACAACTAAATAAATTAATAATTGGTGATGAAGATTCAATACGATTATCAACAGAGTAATTAATATGTACGGTGGTACAGAGGGACTATTTGAAACAGATTATTTCAAGGAAACCGATTTCATTAATGAGATTACTAAAGCACTAATATATGAGAGGACTACAACACTAATGTAATCAATGAAGATATTTTGATATGAAAAATATTTAAGAAACGGGGCGATGGTACGTTAATTTATCCAAAGTATACTTTACTTAATAAATTGAAAAGGATATTAAAATGAAACTCACGTAAGAATATAGAAACAATAATGCTAAAATTAACATTAAAATTAAGTGGCCAAGCATTTGTAAGAGTGTTCAGCCTCCTGAAAATATTATTTCCTTTCTTGATGAAATTAGACAATATTAAGCGAACATAAAAACATTAACAGAAGAGCCATTTAATAGAACTTACATTGTTCACAGTATTATTACATATTAAACCAACATATAGGCATAGGGTACATTAGGCGCAGGCTGTGCTAAAATATCATAGAGATTCATATTATTTACGGTAGGTAATTTATTTTTAACCAAATTTGTTCTTCGGTTCCTGAGTTTGACAAGAACTGTCAAATATTGTCAATTATGTTTTAAGTTTAATTTTTAATTAAGAGGCAACGGCATGATAATTGCAAATTTTACAAATTGGATTGTCAATAAGTTTAAAAGAACTGTTGTTAAAATCAAAGTCAGTGAGCACAATATTCAAATTTCGTAGTCTCCGCTTCAGCCACCTATCCAAACAATATCATGGTGTTTGCTTGGAGCTTATCACTAAGCACAATTATAGCGAAGTGGTATCTGCCTCTTTTTCTCATTATATTCTTCTCTTCGTCCTCGCTCTTTGCATATCAGACTGATATCAATCCGATATCCATAGACAGACGATTTAAATGCCGTAATTTGATTTTCAGAAACTGAAGGGCTAAGCAGCGGCTGTGAAGCGAGCGGTGTTCGAGAGGAAATAGCCAGAGACTATGCTGCTCTCCAGTCGAGGTTGGGACGAGAGTTCTCGGATAGGAGAGGAAAGCTTTACGCTGGTATGGTTTGTTATTGATTTTTATACAAAAAGAATGACATACTAGTACCGTGGCCGTCGGCACGTCTGGTGGTTGACGGCTTCCTAAGCCTTTAGACGTATTTTAACTTTACTCGCGTGCAGCGAAACACAACACTACGAAGAGCTATTATTCGATAGCGATTGGGATATAACAGCGTATACTGCACCTTTTTGTTTGGCGGAAAGGTCGAATTCATTTACGCAACATCCCTAAACTACGAATATGTGGAACTCGGGGTAAAGGCATTCCCTTACTGGACACTAAACATCCTCTCTGGGCTGATCACCATAGCCCATGTCGACGACGACTCTGGCTCGCTAGAGAAAATTTCACCTGATCGCCGCTTGAGCTTGCACTTGCCGGCCCTACTGAGCATGATTTAAAATCATTGGTGTTGGAGACCGGCCACCACCGTGCGCAATACTCCGCTGCCCCTTTTAAGACCTTTTCTCACTGGTCCTATCGGGCTATGTCAAGAGCAGCTTGGATGTAACTGCGCAAAATTTAAGGCTACGTGATCTATTCACCCGTTGGTGAATCGCCCTTAACCTCCGTCCTCCATCTGTTCCAGTACCCGATGGGGCTCCCCAGTTCATTGATACTTTAACGTAACTACAGAATCTTATTGCAGTTAAGTTGCTGCTTTGAACTTCTCATTCTCAGTTCCTAAATCGAAAAATCCGAAGTCTTTCTTGATTTTTCACAAACCTATCTTAATGAGAGCTACACTAAATTTATCATTTATAGAATGTTAACAAAAGGTTTTATATAGTTCTCTAAACTTATTCACATGCAACCCGTTGCATTGGGGGTTGTTGCCAAATCTGTTTTGTATAGTACTTTTGTGCGCATGTTTAAGGCATTTATGATTTCAGCGTCACGTCCTGTCGCTACAGAAGAGCAGCTGTCAGCTGATTTTCGGAAGAAGTTGGCGGAGTGGCAGAGGATGAAAGGTGTGAGGCAGCCGCCCCCAGTGCCTGCAAGGCAGGACTTGAGCGAAGACTTCTTAAAGAAGTGGGGTAAGATTGAAAATACATTTGTATTTATAAATATATCAGAATATTTTTGTTAATTTATTAAACTGACTTCCAAATACATTTCTGGTTCTCTATATATAAAGTAAAAATGGATGCATAAAGTGTATGTACGAAATATAACACCGTTTAATGAATTTTGTGGCATTGATTTATGTGAATACACGGAAGAAATATAATCTTGTTGGACATACTACTGGTCTCCACAGCATTAACAATTCTTTTATAGAGCAATACCTATAAATAAATTTACAACAGCGAAAAACGCCAGATTATGTATGAAATATATATAAGAAAGAACAATAAAAAAGAAATAAAAATATTAATTTATACACAGAATTTTAAAAAATAGGTAGATAGAATAATAATATATATAGAAGTATATTGACTCCTCTACTGCTTATCATCAGGCGGTGTCGAGTTATTTGCTGAACTTTTTTTTTAAAAAAACTTAAAATAAAAATAATTATCTCGATTCTAAAACTCAGTAGTAATTTGTTATTCGATAGTTGGGCGTGCCCCAGGGATCGATATTAGGGCCAATGCTTTTTTATTTCTATAAATGACCTCCATTACTGTACAAACGATCTTTGTGAGACGGTATTGTTTGCAGACGACACAACTAAACCTGACAGAACTAAAACTGACTATGAGGATGTAAATAATGCCATTTCAAAGTGCTACTGGTTTGAAAATAATAGCTTTTGTGAAATTCAAAGAAAACCAATTGTATGAAACTTTCTTTATCGGACGTAACGTATGTTGGCACACATATTACAATTAACGAAGGAAATATTGATTGTGTCGACTCAACTGTATTTTTAGGAATAAAGTTAGATTCAAGGCTACAATGGCATCCTCATATCTCATCCCTATCTTCAGGACTTATTTCAGATGTGTATTGCTATAAAAATCAGATCTTTATGTGATGTTGAAATTTAGTTATTTCCACAGTGTTATGCCATATGGCTTATTATTGTCGGGCACAGCTGCTGACATTCAAAATATTTATTTTTATTTTACAAAAAAAGAGCTGTGCGTGCCATCTACAGACTCAAGCCATGTGATTCACTAAGGGATTTATTTAAGGAAATTAGAATATTAACTACACCAACTACTACATTATATACATATATGATAACATTTTGTATGTTCATAAATATTTGCATACCTTTTCAAAGCGAAGTGATTCTCACAGCACACTAGGAATAAAAACAAACTTTAGAGTTCACATGACAGGTCATACTTTCATGGGGAAATGTATACGTCCCACCAAAGGTGGGAGAAAACAAAATTTAAAGAAAAAAGGCCAAGGCCAAAATAAGGTACAGGAAAATTTAGATGATAAGTATGCGTGGACTAATTGAATTTTTATTTATTATTGAGTGTCATAAGCACTATTATTTGTTATACATTTTTGCAAAGAGGCCATGCTGCCTGCAATAAAAGAACTAACAACAAAGATATTTTCAAAAAAATATTTAAAAATTAATTTTAACATTTTTATTTTTTCCAGATGAATGGAAGCGTATGAAAGATACTAATACAGTACCAGCTTGGGAAGAAGAAGCAAAGCCAGATGAAGTGCTTGTACAGACATCGACTGGTCTTTTTAAGTTTCAAGGTAGGGTTTACTCTAATGTCGTTCTTGCCGCAAAACATATACCCATACAAGCAGTTTCCAGTCAAACTTAGATCATGATGTGATAGAAAACATAGGTACACTTATATTTAATTTAACAAAGCCCCAGACAAATAACAATAATGTTGGCAGTGATGATTTCTTGGTGTGAAAAAGTTCTTATTATAAATTTAAAGCTATAAGACTTGTCATTTAGCGTATTGTTACAATTATGATACCCACAGGATTCAATTGCTCAACAATCAAACGAAATTGCAGGAATTTCCCGCTCCTTCACTCGTAAGCTACACGAATGGGAAAAATCCCGTGGCATCGCTCCTGAAGCGTCTACCTCAGCATTGCTGCGGGCTGCTCGTGCTCGTAACAAACCACCCGCTACTCCACTGACACGCGCGCAGTCTGACGGCAGTGTGGCTCCATCAGTCGCAGGTTCTGGACGTTTGCATGCATCCAGTCTAAGCGTCAATGATGCTGAAGATTTTGACTCGGAGTACGAAAGAGATCATTCTGTGAGTAATTTTTATGACTAAAATACCGGTGGTACTCAAATTACCTAGCAATTACCCTGCTTGTTTCTCAACACTAATTATTTCTTTAAATATCAATAAAGAAATTTGATACAAAATTAAATTTAAAAAAATCGTGTAAGGTCTGTATTATAGCAGCATAGGCGGTGGCGCTTGTCAAGTTACTATAATGTCATCCCTGCTCAACATAATCTGATTTTATTTAGTTTCTTGGCGCAACCCAGCTGACACATGAACATATATAAAATCAGAACAACTGCAAAGGCTGCGTCGCCTCGTATAATACAAGCCTTAACATCCATTTTTGTTTACTTAGCCTGAAGGTGGTGATGATTGCGATGGTGTGCGCGGCGCAGTTTTAGTTGAAGTAGAAGCTGAAGAAGTCTGCACGGCAGCTCCTTTATTCGCCGTGTCCCCTCGGCATACGCCTCAGAAGCCAGTCTATACCTACGGTCAAGCTGAAGCCAGACTTTTATGCGAGACTAATGCTACAGTCACAGGAACAGCTGTTCTGGAGCCTAATTCCAGTGGTAAGCTAAATTAATGATGTATCATTGATACTTTTGTGAGTAATTTAGAAACAAGTTTTCCATAAGTATATTACAATCAGGCCGCTATTACTTCGTATTACAAGAGTGAAATCAGTTGTTATAAATTTTTCACATTATCATCTGCTTTTACCAGACTCTTTGAAACAGCTGCGAAAAGTTATTATTAAATAGGCACTTATCAATTTTACTAGTAATGTTTTCAGATTTGCGCAGAATAAAGTCAAAAGAAAAAACTGAAACCAAATCCAAAACTTCTCGAGACCAAGTATGTTTTTTAATATTAATATGTAATTATTTTTTTACATTTTATTTTTATTTTCCTGAGATTGCAATATTTCAGATTAAAGAAACTGAAAAGAGCGTCAGAAAAAAGATTCTCCGCCAACCAAGTATAGAAGAAGATGCTATATTTATTAGAAAAACAATTGAAGAAGTAGAAAGAGGCAGTTCTACACGTTTTATAGAAGAACCTACTGATGATATTATGAATTCTATTTCTAGAGCTAATATTGAAATGCCATCCACTAGTAAAGGCAACAGTGAAAAAAACTATAAACCAATACAAATTGTAAAAGAAAAAGATGTCGGTGTAGATGAACAAGATGAAAACAAACGGAGAGATATAGAAAAAGGAAACGGTAAGAAAAAGTCTAAATCGAGAGCTCGATTAGAACGTGAACAATCGAAACCTTCAGAGAGTGATACGGAACAAGAAGTGGATACTGTTACTGTAGAAATTCCAAGAAGAAGAAAAAGACCACGAAAACCATCCGAAAGGCCAAAAACACCACCTTTGGCGCACTATCCTTCTGATTCTGAAGAAGAGGTATGTTAATATTATTCAATTTATAGTTCGGTAGATGACGTTTTATTCAGTTTTAGATTAGTTTTATTCAGTTTTCTTGAAGTTCATTATTTAGAAATATTAAATCATAAAGAACTACTAATACTAACTTCCAGGTTTTTGTTCTGAAACTAAAAGCACCAGAACCACGTGATGGTTCGCCAGAGGTCATAGTGAAAACTACTCGAAAAATATTTTCTCCCGTAGTGCGGAGTGGCGAGACGGTACCTAGAGCTGTTATACCTTTAGACGTAGAAGATTTGGCTGAAGTAACACCAACAATGGAACATCCTAGTCATCATAGTACTGGGTATAAATCAGATAAAAAATCAGACAAAATAAAGAGAGATACTGATATACGTTCAAAAGGATCTGGTGGTGATCTCCAAGATATAGATGAACAGATACCAAGGACAAGGCCACCGTTGCCGTCCTCACCATCTTCTCAAAGGAAACCTCAATCTAAAGAAACAGCACCTTCAATACGAATTATGATACAACGATATAATATGAAGATCAATGAAGAAGGTATAAAATTAAGTATAATAATATTTATATATCAAGCTTTGGTACGGTTCTAAAAATGAAAAATTAATATTATTTTCAGGACATACATCTGGTGCCAGCAGTGGTGCATCATCACCAGCGTGGCGATCACCAACTGCCGAAAGAAGACGACCTCCTGACATGCCTGTTGGGGTAAACATCAGGTAAGACCTTAATCGCTTCATAAATAAATACCTAGTTTCATTGCCACCTTAATTAGTAAAATATTGTTAATGGTTAACTTTCAGAAATAACCCGTTTTTAGAGAGAGAAGTACAAAAGTCAGCGAGTGCATGTCAATTATCAAGGCGTGACCAATCGTCAGTTGAAAAACGTTTAGAACCAACACCAACCTGTACCGATGGGGTTTTGAAATCCCACAGCGCAAACGCTTTACACCCAGAAGAATCAAGAGCTCAATCTCCAAATAATCTGCCACATATGAAAACAGATGTTAGTCAAGAGACAATTAGATACAAAACAGCAAGTACAGACACTATAGTTGCTGATTTAACTAGAAATCTACCAGAATACCAAAGAGATTCAAATATACATTCTATGACATCTTTTCCAGTTTTAAGGCAACTATCTGACGTAATAGTACCCAGTATTTCGAAAATAATAACTGATAATCCTAGAATATTTGATAGATCTATATCCAATACAGAAGCAACTACTTCAGCTGAAGAAAATGTAGTAGCAGCAAGGTTATCAGAACATGCAGCTAGGATAAGAGAAGCTAGAAATAGATTTCTGTCGTCAACGGTACCCATGAGAAGAGATGGTACCAGTTCTACAAGTGATTTGCGACCTGGAGACAGGTAAGTTGATATACCTGGATGATCTCATGTTTGGTAATATAAGACAGATATTATTCTGAGAGACAGTGTTAAATCTTACGGATATAGACCATATTTGGTTATGCAAACTTAAGCATGGAATCTTTGCTTGAAATCAGGTGTAAAAATCTGATTCCATTAAAGCATGATTAATTGTAATTAAAATTTCGTTGATAGAATTTTCATACGTTTTTATTTAAATGATAATCGTTTTCAGGTCAAGTAAAATCAGCTGTGAGAGCGATGTCACTGAATCCCAGAGCTCTGGCACACAAGAGTCTGGTCTAGGCAGAAGCGCGTCCACAGGCATGGTCAATGTGGACAGAGATGCCTGGCAAAGAGTCGCTGAAGGTAGTCGTTTTACTTATAAATATTTATTTAAAAACAGTCAATCGAGAGTATTGTGTACTTTTTAAATGCTTTTTGTCTGACGAATATATCTAGTCAAATTTAAAACAAAAAATACCATCCCATCCATTGTGGCTCCACAGTTTCAGAGGCGACCCATACGATAGCTAATAGCATTGGGATCCTAGGCGCCAACAACGCTGTCTGCGTCCAATGCCGAGGATATGGTCAAACTGGCGTCTAAAAAGCTCGGCGTACTTTAGGGCGAAGCGGTATTTCACACCGACACAAAAGTTTCTATTATATAAATGACAAATTCGACCAATTAGGAGTATTATTGTCACCTATACCCGGAAAAGCATGAATACCAGTTAAGACCTGTAGACGCTTTTTAGTGACACGCTATGAGAATTGTTGACGATCCCAGGCTCTCGGTATAGAACCGTTAAGTCTGAGAAGAGACTTTGTATCTCCGTATATGTTGCACCGTTTGTATAACGGGATTTGCTCTGAGGCGCCGTTCAACATGCCAATAGTACTTTGTCTGTGGCTAGCGAGCCACTAGTACCACCATGGAACCGAAATGATCTCACACAGGGCAGTTTCAGAGGATTTTCTCCCACGAACACTTAGGTTGTGAATGAATTCCCTGCTGAAGTTTATCCAAAATACAATAGAATGATGTCCTTTAAGAGATGATATAATAATTTTTTGGTTAGACCTCATGCTTAATTGCTGCCCTAATACGAAACATGATTTTGAAAGTTGCATTCTGTTTGTAATTGAAATCAGACCACAACTCTTTAACAACTACACCGATGTGCTACTCCTCAGTGTTAATACTGTTTCTTTCTCAACCAGGCGGCAGAAGATCATCTCGACCCCGCGCTAGATTTAGCTTGGCGCGGCTTGCAGCTAAACTCCGGCGCAAAGACGACGGCGCAGTGTCAAGCCTCTGTCGTCAAAGTCTGCTCGTTCAACTTAGGAACAAACATTAATAAATATTTATCCCACTTGAGCAATTTTATTTTTGCTTTGAATTTCATTTTACGTTTCATCTGAATTAAATAAGTTATTTAATAGAGTCCCAAAATTTTCATATTGTTACATTGTTACTCTTGGAGTATTTAATTCGTATGGTTCTTACAAATAATTTCACCAATTAATATAGGTACTAAATTAATGTAATGAAACAACAATTTGCTTTCAAATTTAATATCATCCGATCACGACAATACCATGGTGACAATTCGACCACATTCAATACGTTGGTAACAATAATTACCATATCAAAAGGGGGCGCTGGAACTAATTATAACTTTATTATCAAAAACACTACATTTCAGTAATTATTAGTTATAATAAGACTCAAAAAAACACTTATAAACAACATTAATGGGTAATTTGGTTGAGGTAGTTCAATTATAATTATATAACTAACGTTTGCATGGGGACATGCTAATTTTTATCATAAAAATAGATATTTTTATATTACAACAAAACAAAAATTCGATTCTTAAAACTGTTTGTATAATTAAAAATATTAGCAGTCAGGTACTGGCTAGATATACACCAAGCACGATCGCAAATTGAAACCATATCACAGTGAAGTAAAGATTTAAATCAATTGAAAAATAATTTAAATGACCGCCATTATAAATTAGCATATCCCCATTTTTTACCAATTCTTATATAAAATTCTAAGAAACTGGGATAATTTTGTACGGAACATGAAACTATTATATGCGAGGATATTTAGAGTATTTTGCGTAAAAAAAACTACTTTATCTCGAGTGGTCTTATAAAAATCCAAACGACTTAATCAAAATAAAACTATTTAAAAAATCTTTACGAAGGACCAAACGATCATTTGAGTAAGACAGCTTAAAAATGTATGTTGATAACATAAGTTTATTTTAAAATTAAAATAAAGTTATGTAACTTAGTTAAAATGTCGAAGGTTACCTACCATTTTCTTAGATCAATGTGACAATTTTATATTTCCACGATACAAAATATGCCAGTCCCTTATCATCAACGTTTAATATACAAATATTTTCATTTTATCAGGGCTTGTGGCTAATTATAAGTATCTTATAGAAAGTTGAGCCACCACACTGGTCGTTTATATTTTTTATATTAATTTTTACAATCTTAACTATATTCGTTGTTGGTACTTTGCAATTACAAGTCACGAGATGGCTATTAAAGAAAATCTAGTACCGAGTGATTTGATTGGTTACTTTTGACATTTCTAAGTGTCAATCATTAGTATAATAGCGCCATCTTGTGTAAACACTGTACAACATTAACATAATTGAATTTTAAGAGACTACAATTCATGATAGAGTACAGAGGCTGCCTTTGGTCCCCTGGTTACTTATATACTATATTATTTTTCTGCTACAACTCGTCTAGAAGTCTTGACAAAAAAAAATGGGTAAATCAAAATTAAAGATTATAATTCCGAATTCATTAAGAAAAAGATGAACCTTTAAAAGTATAAAAATGAAATTGCAAATAAAACTATCTACATCAAATCATAAATTATCACAGAGTACCAACAACATTTGTCTGGTCAAATACTATAAAACCCAAGTGTAAAATAACAAACAAAATATGGAAGGTAGTTCGTTAAAACTTAAAGTCTGGTAAAAAGACTGCTTCCCTAACGGTTCACTTATAACACGTTTACATTAATAACACACATCAAACGCTGCGCGTGCGTCTACCGAATCTTTTACGACTCTTGCAAGATGTGTTCGATATATGGACTATTGATGCTAAGTACTTGCTAAATCACCATCACACGAAAGTGGACCTTAACTACGTACACATTAAATTTGCAGCTGTTCCACTAAATTGGTGTTCTAATGTTGTACTAGGTCCAGCTTTTAAATTATTATTGCTTATCTAATAATGTTTAGGTGCGAATGGTACAGTTCTGTGTTAGAAATAGTGTTGTTTAACATTGAACTAACTACATCACATCAAGCAAACGGGGGATTAATTGTACAAAGTGAAACTCCACATAGACAAATATATATTATGGTTTAAGACATAAGTAACTAAATAACACAGAGTATTCCCTTACTTTGTCCTAAAAAAGATTTTAAGAATAAATACGAACATTAAAATCATACGTTCTACGGTGGTAAATATAAATTTTATGGCTTGAAATTTTTGCTTCAATCATTTTAACATTGATTGGAATGTGCATTCGAGTGCCTCGTGACAATACAATACAATTTTGTCTACATTTTATGGCTTCGTTTAAAATTAAATAAAGGAATTTAAATACATACCATGTCATATATATTTGTCTGTGCTTCTTATCGTTTAATTCTCAGGGTCCCGCGCTAAGCCATTATAAAATAGGTTTACTACAAATAAATCTCTATACTATTGCTTTAATTACAGTTGTAGGATACATTATGTAGGATAAAACAGAAAAATAAATTAACAATAATATTTACACAAAATCAGATTTGTAAGATACAAAAACTATTGCAGCCAGTTGTGGAATGTAATTTTTAGGTTATTATTATGGAATGGTGTACCCGTTTAGATGGTGTAAGTTTGTGACTGTACAGTCAATATTGTAACAATGTTTCTATTCTAATCTATATGAAAATATAATATTTAGTCAACATTTTAATAAAAGGACAAAAGTTAGGAAATTCCAATAATTTCATTCCTCGTTGGAAAGTCAAACGATGTAACTTAGGCAGCCTGATGCCATTTTTAAAAGCAATTTCAAATGAGCGATAGATATTTCATTATAAAGCTCCTCGCCACAAAACACTATTTTTTTTTGTTTTCTACGATAAGGATGCTTAATAAAACTACTCAAATCACATCTAAATCACAGTGAAAATTGCGAAAATATTTATCGGATTATTACATAAAACACTACAAATTATGTGTAGTAGATCTTTTTCTCAGAAATTTCGTTTTGGCTATGAACTTGATAAGAATTGTTTAAGGTTCATTCATACTGCAGTCACTGTTATGAAGCAGCATTTCAATATTATTCATGTAAAAGAAACCCCTGTCTTAGGGCTTACTAGGTGTTTAAAAATATCACAAATGTCTAATGTCTAATAAATCCCCAGTTATGTGATTCTAAAAATATGCTACACAGTAATGCAATTCATTAATAAAACTCCCCATAATTTGGGAAAACCGAGAGTTTTAGCTTCATTCGATAGTGATAATGTTCTTCGTTAGATGGTTTATAGTAAACTACTCGCATTGCTAGTTGCTTAGTGTGGTCATCAGACAATAGTGGCAATACCTGCCCCACTTTTTATATAAAATATCACTATTGTATTTTTCTCCATATTCCTTCAAAATTTTGTTAAACGACTTCAAAAATTGAGGAGTTTCTGTAAGGCTTTTTACAAACTGTTTATGTTAATTATTTCGGCAAAAGTGATAGAATTTTAAAAATAAAGCGACCACTGACAACTTTTTCTACCCTTTGTTGTCTTGGAGGAGCACTTTCAAGTTTTCTGTTCGAAATTCTCCACAAAGTAAGTGTGGGAAAGTGCCAAACAACGCCATCTATCGCCAATGTGTGTTCAATGCCTAAAAGCAAATTTTTAATCGTTTACGTATTAAAAATATGGCGCAGTGTAATATAAAATAATAAAGCGAGGCACAATATATCAGGCTTCCATTAATTTTAACTTAGTTTTCACTCCGAGGACGGAAAAGCCAATGTATAAGTGTACATTTGAAACAATGATCCTGTAATTAATACTAATGACAAAAAACAAAACTATTTATATTCTTAAACCTCAATTCTTAACCTACTTATCAAGTATGTTTATGCCATAGATTAGACTCACGCTTAAACCAAAACATGTTCAATACAGCTCCTTAATGTAAGTAAAACCATTTTAATAATAAAAATAACTAAAAAACACATATCGACGACATACATAAACACACACATTGTATGTGTTCTATAGAATAAATACTCGTAGTTATAAGTTACAATAATTGTACATACTTCAGGTATGATTTTATTGCGACAACTATAAACATTTTGGTTTCACTGTTACAATACAAATAAAACATATTATACAACAAGAAAAGATCATGGTAAAAAGTTTTGCAAATACTTCATTTAATTAAAATAAAAAGTTCATTAAATAATATCTTAACACAACCTTGAGTGACCGCGTGTCGTTGCATTTAACACATGACAATTCCGTGAAACTCGTCTGCAGTCGATATAAAAATTTTCAAGTACCTACTGTTTCTTTCTGTCTAGAAGTTTGCCAAAGAGAGAGCATGCATTGAAAATATATTTATTGGCTGAAAGTCTCACTGAATAGACATAATATTTCATTTATTTTGTATGTAAAAGTCAATTACTATTATCTATGGTACAGAACTAAAAAGCTACGGTTTTTGAACATTAAGTTTGATTTGATTCCATTTCATTGACGACAATCAGCGCTGATAGTATTAATATATCATATTTTTTCCACTTTTCAATAACTTGCACAACATAATACCCATACTAATATGACGCTTACATGCCAACAATGAAACAGATTAAATCATCTATGCTAGGTAGGTAATAGATATATATATATTTCAATTTGGTAGAAGTTAGTCTTAAACCAATGTCAGTGTAAAAATTAAAATAACAATATAACGACAACAGCGAAATTCGCGCCGAAAAAATACTGAATGGAAAATGTGCAAAATACAAAGAAAAACATCAGAATACCCGTGGAGCCACTGCTGTCTGAATCATACTGTGACACCCTGTGAATAACCCAGCATCGAAGTTAAAGTTCTAGATTTTTTATTCCTAACACTACACCTAAGTCTAATTAACTCAGTGTAATTGAAGTTTCAGGTACATAGTCGGCGTTTTTTCATTAAATTTAAAAATTTAAACTGAGTTTATCGTTTTTTTTTCATATTTACAAATAAATGCTTGAACGTTTTAAAAAGTCGATGACCTTAGTCGCCGATATTATTTTTTACACGTTTTGGATCTGGCGTGTAATTTAAAATATGTAAATTCGGATTTTTAAAAGTTCAAGGTTTTTAACTTAATTATACAAATTGTACCTAGGTGCAATGATTCCTTTAAAATAACCTATACTGTTTATTAGAAAGAAACTATTCTTTCTTGGGAATTCAAATGTGTTTGTGAACTTGCTTTTGTAACAGACGTAAAGGATATGATCGTTGTATAGTTCCGACATTATGTGGTATCCTATTCCGACATTTTGTGGAATCAGACTGCATGAAGAGAAATGCTCATGAAAAATAAACGGATTTGAAAATGAAACCCAAAAAATAATAGACAAAGTTTGTGTCGTTAAATATTGTGTTGTAACTGTAATAACGGCTTATTAAGATAACCTAACTACAAAAACTACCTTCGTGTGAAAATTTATAAAGAACACTAGTAGCCTAAGGCCCTAATAAATTAAAAAATATCACTAACTAACCAATATGCCTGTAATACCTAAAAACGTCGATGGGTGACAATTACAGAAACTTAATTTCATCAACTTTTTTAAACCTAAAAAATCTTACAACGTATGATGAGGTAGGTACAAATTGTGATATGGGATAAGCAACGAACTTTATTAAAAATTTTTGTATATCAAATGAAACAGAATACCTTGGAAAGTGGGAGAATTTTTGTTTCGGGAAATAACGACCAGTAACATTTTTATAACAATAACATCCTTTTTAAATCTATTTTAGTTTTCTTTAAATATCCGTAGTTCGTTGTAATAAATTATTTTTTTTTATAATATTTTTATTATTTTACATTACATACCTTTATTCTATCTACTTTCTCTTAGGTTTTTAAGTATCTAAAACTCAACTTTGTGTTTAAATGTGTAAAAAATAACTGTTAATAAAACTATAACAGGGTTATATATTATCATAAAGAAACTGTGCGTTCATTAAATAAAGATAGGTACATAAATTCTTGTGATGCATAGTATATAGATATTGGAATGTTAATTGTGAAGGTAACACTTATAGCGTCTGAGGCTTTAAGAACTCAGTGAAGTCAAACACAAATGATAAATAAATATATTTCCATTTTACTCTTCTCAACATGAATAAATACTTTAGTTATGTGAATTTATGTAATTTAACGGTGTTTGGATCTCATTTTGGTCTATATTTTGTACGATCATGTTGAACTGTGTAAGGTTGAATGTGTACTATACGGAGGCACTGTGTCATGCGCGGGCGCAGCTGCTCGGGGGAGCGGGGGGAGTGGGGGGAGGTGGGGGGGGGGCTGATGAGGGGAGGGGCCGCGTGCACCGCGCACTACTTATTGTCTCGACGCTACTTGTATCTCAGGCCGACGAACAACGCTTATATACAAAAGTGTACACCCTAAACAGGTCGTATAATTCCTATTTACATTAATAGAGTAACAATTCAAGATGCTATTGCGCGCGATCGAGCGAGAATAACTTCTTGTGTGTTTTCTGAATTCGTCTTAAATAAACCCGTAGTCGTTCTAGTACGAACGAAATCAGCCTTACGATTAAATAAAGTCTATTAGGAACGAAACGTCAGGTTATCCTCGCCCAAACCGCCGACGTATCTCGTCAACTCCGCAACATCTATTGGTTAACTGTACAAATCTCAAACATCGCTTATCTAATCGGAATTGACGCCTTTGGGGGCCGCCTACCCCTATTGTAGTTCTAGTCGTAGGTGGGGGGGTGAGTTTCAACCATTCGGTTGGAGGGTGGGCTGAATTTTGCTGTTGTCTAATTGGATGTGACTCCTATTGAGTTCGGAGTTCATGTTGTCGTCGGGGAGCTTGGGGAAGGAAGGGTCTGGGGAGAACTCGTGTTCTGGACGTCGGGACGTATCCAGAAGTTCGTAGGCAGTGGAGTCATCCAGAACTGTCTCCTGCGTAGCGTCTGGATCCTCGTAGCGGGACAAGTCGAATGGTAACAGACTTTTCTTCATCTTTCCATTAGGAGCTTTGGATTGCTGTCAACAAAGACATTAGGAAAATAAAGATAAACCAAATCTTTCCATGATAATTGGAAAATTTTACGAGATTATTAAAATTATATATTGAGTACCTAATTTACACTGTTTTTATATTAATTATCTGGAATTTATAAAAAAAATAAAATGAATAATATTATACTCTACTAAATTTATTTAAAAACTCAATTTCAATCGCATGAACCCAAACTATGTGTACTACTTCAAAAAAAGATTGTATATTTGTACAAGTTGTTGTAGAATAGAGAAATAGATTCGTAAAATGGAACGCAGCGTATGAACCTTTAGGTTGGTACCGAAACGTAAATAAAAGAGAGAAAGCGAGTGAGGGATGGATCGGGAAAAGATGCAGCGATGGTACCTATCAGAAGTTTTGGTTTGAAGCTGAGACACCAATTATGAAATATCGAACATTACTTATGTCATAAGAATGAGCGAAAACTGTGTAGTTTCTTCACATTGATTGTTATTGTGAAAAAGGTGGCTCTGGGGGAGGCAAAGAGGGACTCAATAGAATATGAATCCCGTACTTAAAATCAGCTGTTGTATGATGGTTTCATTGGAAACTAACCATTTAAAAAAAATATAAGTATATAAACACACGACACAACATATCTATACACACTCACACAAACATCTTAATAATAAACTTAAACATTAAATCTCAAGCTAGATGAATAAATGCAAGTTCAATTTAGACTTTAACTAAATGATAATGAGTAAAATTAAAATAAAACCACTTACAGGATTCTCAGTGATGTGGACATGCCCGTTTAAAAGGGGTTCCCCGGCGTCTTTAGACCCTCCACCGTTTGCGAGGCGACCACCAACGTTCTGTTGGATTAGAGAGCCTTTTAAGACGTTAAACTACTCGAATATTTCCTATCTAGCGCAAACCTCACCGTGAACTAAACTAATTTAACAAAGCTTAATTAACTAAGAAGAAACTTTATTTAGCGTTGATCTTACAACTAGATAATCGTTGGGATTCCAAAGAGGTTAATTTTTACTTTTATTTGAGTTTTTTGACTACATTCTTTCTTGGTTCTTAATCATGTTTAATATTTTAAAAAGACCTTTTACAAAGTTTAATTATAATACAAAAGCTGTTCGTTTTTCAAATACAGCATCCATTATCGGATTACAAATAACACCAACTAATTCACTGCTATACCAATAGATGGCGTTGTATTATGTTAGATATGCCTGCATTATCGACTAATACTTTTATTTACTTGAATATTTACCTTCAATTCGGCACCCTCTTCATCATCTTCTGTTGCCGATAGATTTCTACGGCGATGCCTAGACAAAAATTTTGTAAATATAATATAAAGAACATAATCATAATTGTGCAAAAAGAAGCAAAAATGTGACCGACTTTTTGTGAGTATGAGTAAACACAAAAGACCGTTTATAAAGTAACACAGGAGACAGAAATGTACCCTGGATTCTAGTACGTGCATAAAAGTATAAAAACAAACCTGAGTGGTGACCCTGCTCGCTTCCTCCGACGCGAGATGCAGAACGCAGCCACGGCCAGCAAACCCACTATTATAAGACCTCCACCGATACCGATACCTGACCATAACAAAAGATTAATTAATTTACTATTTACCCGAATTATTGCATCAATTTTAATATCTAAAAATATGGATATAAAGCCAATCTATAAAAATCTACAATTCAACGTGTGGAAAATTATGCACTTGAAAAAATTATGTTATAACCAATGTATATAATACTTTAATACCACAATAAATTAGTACCTTTACTCGTTTATCTATATAATAAAGTTAAATTATTATTATTATTCTACCCTCAAGTGCACTCTAAAATAAAATTACAAAGAAAAATTGGTTAGTTTTTATACATTCAAAAAAAATGTAGAAATAGTGCTATTTAGAGTATAGGGTACTAGCGGTACTGCAAAATTTAATTTATCTTTGAAATGAATTAATAAAAAAGTACTAATCAGAACAGTACAGTTTGTCTTTTAAACAAATATCACAAAATAAAATTGACAAACAAGGAATCTAACCTTAAAACTATTGACAGTAGTATCAGTTATTAAACTAAGATACACTATAATTCTAATACCATAGAATAATTAAAGGAATGGAAATGAAATGAAAGGTCATTTCATCCTCCTTCCTCCAATGTCTGTCATAGTGATAAACTTTGTTTCATAAAAATAAAACTAGTACTATATTTAAATCTCGTTTTGTAATAAGACGGTATATGATAATAGTTTAAAATGTCATTAAATAAAATAATAATTTATTTTCAGTAAACTCACTTGGAATATGACTTATCATCAATATTATAATGAAGGAAACATGCTCACACACTTACAGATTGAATTAACACAACAACTCTCACTCGCATGTTTATCACCTGCTAATTCTTTCCATGTTCCTCGACCATCACTGGTCCAGTCCGTCATCATCATCGTCATCTTACTCACCCAGGAAGAGCGAGGAGCTGTCGGCTGGTCTCATGGGTATGTTGAAAACCTGGTTTTGGTGTCCTGGTCCCGGCGCTACCACCATCACGTACGTGCGAAGAGACGGATCTAAGTCGATCAGCTGCCAATTAATTATTAATTATCATTAACAACATCTATACACTTGCTGGTTTGCTGGCTTTGATTAGAAAACACTTAAAATGTTTTAGGCCATTGAAGTACTTACTACACTGACCCAAAATGGGATTGAAAGTGGTTGTAGATTTCTCTAAAAGAAACATTTATATACGGAGTTTTTATTTCATGGTCTCGTTATAACGAATTTATTTTTGAATTATTAGAATTCACATCTGCACATAATACATATTCATTTAATATCAACACACATACACACACACGCACACATACACACACACGCACGTACACACGCGCACACATACACACACGCACGTACACACGCACACACACACACACACACACAGATGCGCGCGGGCGTTTAGATATAATTGTCATATATTTATGCTTCTGAATAGCTATAAACAACACCTCTCATGACCCATCGTTAAGTGAAGGCACAACAGGGAGCTTCACGTATTCCCTCCTTTTTTCAACATGGGTTCCTTTGAAAGAGATGTAAAAAAGCACTTTTCAGGCCAGCAAGGTGAGGGTGGGTAGGGCAGTATGTCGAACTTCACTAGCTATCTTCACATATGGACTCCTCTACTGCTTATCATCAGGTGGTGTCGAGTCATTTGCTGAGCTTAAAAAAATAAAGTTACCTCAGCGCTGGTCCCGCTGACGTTGAGCGCGGGCCACAGGTCTAGTGACGTGGTCAGGTTCTGGCTGTAGCGCAGCACGCGCCCGCCCGCCGCCCAGCGCACGCCCACGCCGCGCCGCGTCCACCACCACTGCACCTCTGAGGGCACGAACGATACTATCCTCACATCGCGTCATAAACGGTGTCAAGTTTTGGGAAAAGCAAAAGGAGATTTTATGGATACCCACATAAATTATAACAAAATAATACGTAGAACATATTTTATGGATGTTATATATATTTTTATTCCTATGTAATTTAATATTTGTGATCACGGGTAGACTGACTATTCCAGAAACTTCGGTTAGAAGTCAACTTCGCAGCGGGTAGATAAATTGATTTACCCACTTTCTTTGACTCTTGTACGATCTATAATCCTTCAAAAACCCCGTTCATAATTCTAAACCTCTCGTTTTTCTAATTACTGTTGACGTCAGAAAGATTGATCTAATTAAATAAATATGGTTAACTTTGAGTGCACGCAAACGTTCGCAATTTAATAATTATGGCGTTATTATTCAAACGATATCTAGTTCAATTCCAAATAATCTAGAGCCTATTGCACCTTTTGTATGACACTGCATAGAATTTATTAAATGTTTAAACTCACCAGGCACTTGCGCAGGTATGGTCTTGATAGAGCTGTATACCAAGGGATCTTGTCCGGTCACCATCACGTAAAGGTCTTTCTTTGGATCCACGCCTGTTATCTGATGAAAATATAATATATGTTGTATCTTCTTCTATGTTTTGATGTTTGTGATGTTATTCATGTCAAACTGAACGATGAAGAAATGTTGTTTCAGCTTAAAAACCACTCGACTTTTTGCAGTAACTTTTATTTATTTGGACCGTAAATATAGTTTCATTTGGCAAAGATAAGACACATAGTTACTATTACAATTTTTAAGGGACAATAAATCCTCACAGACTTCACAAAAATAGCTAAGAGGTTGGTTAACGATAGAGCTTTGAAGCTGAAATCTCTGAAGCAAGGTGAAAACCAATTGCGAGGTTTATTTATCTACTTACCAGTGCAGTGTTTTCAACAGTATCAACGGAGTCCCACGCCTCAACCGGCTCATTCTGCTCAGTGCTGTACATCACTGTATACTTGGCTGGTGGAGCGTTCCATGACAAACGCAATGTTGATGAGTTCAGAAACTGCCATGCCAACTCCTTGAATCTCTCTGGGCCTGGTGCTAGATGTACTGAGGAAGATTAAAAATACAGAGGTTGGTAAAAGCGTCCTACAATCTTATCTGATTTATGACCAAAGGTGAATGTGACGGTCGATGAAATCGTCGGAGTTGTGGTTCGAATGCTCTGGTTTCGATTACGAATACAAAGCAAATTGTTGGGCCCTAGATGGTCCAATCCAAAATTTGGTGTCTCGAGTTTCTCAGAGCTTCTGAAGGCACGTTAAGTGGTCCTAGATGTTTCAGCAACCGTTTTCACCCATCAACTAGCATTGGGCCAGCACGATGGGGTTATGGCCCAATACTCGTCATATTAACATATGACGAGTATTGGGCCATAACCCCATACAGGAAACACTATGTCTAGCAGATAAGCATGTATAGGCTGTTGATGAAGATATAGTAAAGAAGAAGTTCAAAACTTTTTTAACACCTAATAATCCACACCTAAAAAAGAGTTAAGAAACAATTTGTTGAGAACAAATATTTCAGCAAAGTCATTAATGACATTCTTACCTGGTATTTGCGCCGGTATGGTCTTGATGGGACTGTAGACGAGTGGGTCATATCCTGTCACCATCACGTATGTGTCTTTGGTTGGGTCCACACCAGTTATCTAGGCATAGTAAAAATATTTGTTTTTAAAATACCCACACATAAAAATACGTAACTTGTTCGGGGTGTGAATTATCATATCTTTCCTCAAGTCTCAGTGCAGTGAAAAAAGACCAACACCACCAATTTCCAAACGGACTGGTTTTCTGTGAACCTGAGCAGGTCTACCTTGTCGCCCAAGATACCCCCTACTTTGTGTTTTCCTATATCAACGTCTTCAACGCCCAGTCAACAACAAAAACATCTACCAATCTCCATCAACCATTCGCCCTTCTTTTTAAGAACTCAAACACTCATCTGGAGGACTGGGATTCACTTTCCATGCTCTTTCTAAGTCCGCCTGGCTAGCAACCGCACCTTATACCTAAGCCTGTCGGTATTAAAATAATGATAACAGCAGTTTTGTGTTTCGACAGTTCAAGATAAATTAAAATCACTCTCATCTTCGGCCTTAATATCACTTCAGATTCTTTATGCTTCGTTCATGGTAACTTCAAGAGTTTTTTGCACAGATTCAACTAAATAAATTGCTGCTAATTAATTGCTAATAATATTGCTGTGCTCGACAGGATCCACAATGATTTTTATGCTTTTTTAAGTGTCATTTATTTACCTACAATGTGGGTTGCAAGAAATATTGCAATTGTAATTGATATTGAGAATCCATAAATAAAAATTGCAATTTTATTAACAGTCTTAGGAATACGTTTAAATATCTTATTAAATAACTCACCAAGACAGTGTTCCCAATCGTATCGATGGAGTTCCACAGTTCCACTGGCACATTGAGCTCCGTGCTATGAAGGACCGTGAATTTGGCTGGTGGGGCATTCCATGATACCCTCACTGTTGACGCGTTCACAAACTTCAGTGTCAATTCCTTGAAACGTTCTGGACCTGAAGGACATAAGAGATGAATCGAAATTAGCGATTAAGTAAGAATAAATTCTATAGACGCTCGCTACAGGAGTGATCTTATCATAAATGCTTAATACTTTGAGCTAATCAGTGAGATTGGATAGATTTACTTAACGTTAAGGGGCTGGTAGTTATATGAACTGGATTCAGTACATTATATTGCCTCTTGATGACGAATTTAGTCCTGTAATTAGTAGGATAATGGTAAATGCGTTTTTGCGAAATCTTAAGTCGTAGTATATAATATCAAAGATAATGGTGAATATGTAATGCCCGTGAACTTAACGCTTGAAAAAGATATAGGATTTACACCCTAGCACTGAAGGCCGTGACCTAATGTATTCTCAGGGTATCCCTCTATCTCATGTAGGCATCGTGTATTATCCCTACGAATTGCCACAGAATTTCTCTAACTGTCATATACAATCAACAGTACAGAGATCACAATCAGCATTATTCACAAAACTGCAAGCCTGCAATGTATGAGACCGAAATCCAATTTTTAGTAGGCGTCCTATTATAGCATTGTTTTTTTTATCAAAGCAGATAACAGATATGCACCGTCAGGCAGCGTGCTGACGAGCAGCGGCGCGCCGGCGGCCCCGGCCGCGTGTCCGGGCCGGCGCGCGCGCACCTCCACCTCGTACTCCGTGTCCGGCTCTAGACCCTCCACCGTCGCCGAGTTGTTGTAGCTGGGAAACATTCACTGGTTTTACAAATTTTTAGAATTATTTTTTATGGGAATTTTGACTATCCAAGATCATGAACTAAACTTCTTAGTTGAATGTTGTAATGGTAAATTATTATAATATGCGCTGTTATAATGTTACTCCAGTATTCTACCAGAAACTGATTCAGAAGCGAATCAATCAAAAATAATGATACATATGATTATGTAAAAAACTCTGGTAAAATGTTACTTTGTACACATGCTAGTACAAACGTATCAATTATACGAGTTATTTCATGTGCGGTTAACGTAATGTTTTTTTACTTTCAACAAAATTACACTCATAACTCTAAACAACTCTTTGTGACATCATCTAAATACCTTTCCAAACACTTCCTGGTGCCATCCGGTTTCCGGACACAGACCACAAAGGCATAGGTCTCGCCACCCTCACAGCGCCACTTGACGGTGAACTCACGCGACCAAACTTGCATCACACGTAAATCTTCAGGAATTACGGTCATATCGCTGCAAGTGACAATAAGAAAAAACTTACTTTGAAAAAAAACTCAAATAGACAAAAATGATTGATGGAGAAAGTAAAAGAAGATTATCATTACTAGATAACTAATCAATAGCACTTTATTTTCATTACTTTTTACGTGTGCGATCTCATTCACTCTTTTAAACTTACCTCGTTCAAATATTAGCCTTTAAATATTACATATGATAATGATACCATCGATGTTAACGATAGAGTGAAATAGATAAGCAATCAGTTTCCAATGAAAAATATTGAATTTACATGACTATGTTAAAATTACATGACTATGATACATTCCTGTAGCAACAACCAGATTTAAATAAAATATGATGCCATACAATCTATCAACATCAATGTTCATTAAGTGATCATTTAGTAGCACATGTAAGTAAAACTATATTCTAAAAATATAATTTTATTTTTGCTTCTACACCAATATCCAAAACCGTGTTAGCGGTTAATTGGAGAGTAACAGAACCTCACCCAGCATCGTCTGGACCGCTGGTGGAGGTCCACTCGAGGAATGTCAGATTCTGCGGCAGCCAATCTTCCGTTTTGGAACCCAGTACACGAACTTGAAATGGTATATTAGGAGTCACTGAAATATTAATAATAGAATTTGGAATCTTCGTGATGTTTCAAATTAAAACTAAAGTGGTATTTGACTTTATTACACGAAAGATACAACAATACAAGAAGGTGGATTTAGCGATGTGAAGCATACAAAAACGAAATAAAATGCCAACGCATAATAATAAATATAAGAAGAAATGATATGAGTGTCGTTACTTAAGGACTCGATGACACAATAAAAATTATAAAATAGCCTTCTCGTTACGTAGTTGAATTAAAATCAGGAAAAGATTGATGGAAGATACATGTAGTAGTACTAAAAGAGAGAGAAATTTACTTATTTAATATGAAATTACTAATTACACGATAATCAAAATTCAATTAATCAGTTTCAAAATGTAATGTATTGTGAACAGAGCTTAAGTTAGGTTGATGCCTATTTATATCTGACGATATTGTATTTATGTTTATTTAAATGGTTCTTATGAACTTCTTACCAGGTAAGGTATAATTTTGTGTCTCCCCTGCCAGCGTTATGTTCCTCTCATCAGTCGAGTTCTCCAGTCTATACTGCAGAATCCATTGGACTACTCCTGGGGTTTCTAACGAAAACTCCCTCCACGATACCATTACTTTATCTTCGCCCTGTTGTGTTATACGCACTGGCACTGATCAGAAGAAAGGGTACTTTAATCATTTATTCAAAAACAAAATAATCGTAGTAAACAAATAATTTGAAATCGTTTTTACCTCCCTGTCCCTGACAGAAAACCGCTTCAGACATGTCACTGGCAATATTTTTACCGTTTCCTCGTATGTAAGCGCGGACCTAAAATGCAAATTGAAACACCATAGAGACAGCTTTCCTTTAAATATTGGTAAGACATTTTAAAATCTATTAAGTGTAAAAAATAATAATGACCTGAAATCCATAAGTGGTCAAAGGCTCGCTAACTGTGATAGTCTCTTCAGTATTCGTGTGAGGTTGTCCGGACCAAGCTGTGTGCAGGAATTAATTAAATTGTAAGAACAAATCTGAGTCAAATTGTTTTGTACAAATAGGACAAAGCAAATTCAAACCTACCTTGTAATGTAGTCTGTACAGTGTAAGCCATCACATTGGCACTAGGCCTATCCCAACGAACAAGTACTACGCGCGCAGCCAACGGCCAACACTGTACAGACGCAGGCGCAGCGGCACTGGCTCCCGTCACGCTTAGAGTCGCCCACGAAGATGCTGTTGAGATTCCGTTACTAGCGAAACATTGGTAGATGCCTGGAAAATATATTATTTAGGTTCATACGGCCTCTTACAGAAGATTAATGGTTTAACTAATCTGACGGCTGTCAGGTATTCTGGTAGGGGTAAATATTTGTATGATGAGTACGAATATATATACATATATTACTATCTATATACACATACACCTAATGATACTTACTTTGGGCTAGATGATTTGTGTGAGTGTGAGAAAAATTATTATTACTATAATATCTTTTAATCATTAGATAGGCATTAACGAATTCTCACGAACGAAGTGTCACGGCCAATGAACAGTCGGCATCAGGAGCGTGAATTCGTGTGGGTACACGCAATCTGATGAGATTTGAATTTGTTTTTGTTGCTCTGAGATAAAGGCGTTTATTTTAACATATTTCACAAGTATATTACGTCAAAATTCAACGTCTAGTAAGCAAAACCATCCATAGATAACTTGTCAATCCGATGTAAAGACTGGTATAGTTAAACAGTGTTTTCTCGCGTTTATTCTAACGACATTTTGAATTCAAATAATTAACGGTAACTAATTTCGTGAGTTTAAACCATCAACTTTTAACAAATCCATCATCGTCGTCATAATATCAGCTGAAAGACAAAGAGAAAGATCTTCAAGCTGTTCGGTCTGCGCTGCCGCATCTAGCGGCTTCTCTAACCTTTATCAGATCGTCGTTCCACCTTGAGGAAGTCCTGCCAACGCTTCGTCTGCCGGTACGTGGCCACCACTCGAGGATGTTTCCGCTTTAACGGCTGTCTTAACAAGTTAAATGTTGTACAAATCCATACATTAGCAACATTTACCTGCGTCTCCAGAGGTGACACCGCCAACGACCAGTTCGTAGCGATTGCGAGATGTAGACGGCCGCAAGTTGAACTGTCATCAAAAATGTTATTAATTTATTTAAGTAATATTCACCCAAAAAAAATTGTACATTTACAGTTACATTTCTGTGAGACTTCTGCTTTGCGTGCCTCGGTGTAGTTGTAATGGTCATTTGACATAATTTATGAACTCGTTAAGGACCGAATGCCTATACAGTGTGTTAACGATAATATGACAAAGGATAATTTAAAAACATTCTCCTGTTGAAGTTGTATTCGCGTCGTATAATAATAATAACAATGAAAAATTTAATGGGTCATAAGTAATTAGTAAAACATACTCAAATGACTAATATCTGCCTTGAAAGTTTGTTTAGAGTAGTTTATTATTAGCTAGAAGACTGGTATCTAAATCCAAATCCTTACCCGTCCCCCTAACTGCAGAAGCTGTCCATCCTTGTACCAAGTGACGGTAGGCGCTGGTCTACCTGTCGCTGTACAGTTGAACCGTACAGTACTTGCGCGGATCACTTCCTTCGAAATTGGTGGGAGGCTAATGATAACTGGTTCAGTTATTGTCACGTTGAACACCTGGATCGAGAAAAATCTTAACTTATTTTAAAGTAACACGATATCTCTAATACACCACCAGATTATTATTTTCTAAAGTCGTAACGGAAAGCGACTACCTTCATCTAGTTTCTGTTTATCAAACTACAAATTTCTGAATCCTTTTTCCATGAATGTAGCGACAACAACAGAAAGAATATTCAAATTTGGGCCAGGTACATTGTCTCACTTGTCATTGTAAAATATATCTATGGAACACAGCTTTAAGTCAACATTTGAATGTCCGTTCTGTTGCTGACCCGTAACTGTATCTTTAAGCTGTTTCTAAGAAAGATTAAGCATCCAATGACTCTTTTCTGTTGAAGCCGTTTCACTCAAAAAAGCCCAAAGCGTCCAGAGAATGAGATCTACCTTAAGAAGATCGCAGCTTACTGAAACTTTTGTACTCCAGCGAAATATAGGGTCACCTAAGCGTTGTAGTGAACGTGAGGTGATTTGGTTCTTATGCTGCATGTATTAAGACTTCTTTTATTTTAACAATAAGATTGCATACGGCTTACATTCAGCAATAGCCAGGCAATATTCCTATTTATTATCCTGAGTTCATTACATTCAATGGTGGAGCGTCACAAATATAAGATTTTTCCTTAATTTCAACATATTATGTACTTAACATAACATCACTATACCTCTCATAGTGATAGCTCTTGGTTCGTCTAAAAACGTTCTTATATAAATAGTAACTTCATTATAGATTTCGTTATTAACTAAATTTTTGAACACAACGAATTTAAACGGTTTTAAAGGCTTAAGTAGGATTCTTCTGACCTATCAACTAGTGATCTAGAAGTCCTTTGAAGAAATATTAAGGTCTGGTAAGCACCTAATACCATCTCTCACAGATATTATCAACAAAAACGAGACCGCCTTACAGTACGGAACTTGAAATACACACATACAAAAGATAAACTTCAAACAACGATTAATAGCGAGACAGTTTAGTATTGTTCGCTGATGGTTCTACCGAAAACCATCCTAGAAAGTTTCCGGTGAAATAATGTGATGTAAATAATGTGAAAGTTTTCCTACCTTAGACAAATGATTGTAACTGTCTACGGAGCATTTGTAGACACCTTCTTGGTCTAAATCCAGGCTAGTCAAGTCAAGAACTTCCTCTGTAGTTTCTAGCATAGCTGTTCTGCTGTCAGGTGGAGTAATCTCCCACGTTATCTGAAAGAAATTTCATGAATGAGTAGAATAGTTTGTTTTTATTTTGTATTTGATAAACATTGTAGTGTCAATTGTAATTCAGCAGAAGATGAAACGGACCCTCGTTTTAATCTGGAAGGAGTAATTACGATAAGTATTAAAACCATACCTAGATGCGATTGTGAAAATTAATACCAATATTATATTGACGAAGTTCTTAAAAGAAATAATTGAAATCTGACACAAACTTTTCTAGATCCGAAACCAAAAAACAAGACGAAAATGCCAAATTCAATTCTTATTATAGCAGCCTGATAGTACATAAAACTATTTATCTACTATACAATTAGGAGAGCCTGACGTAGTAGGTACGGATCTAATAATTATACTGATAAGAAAAGAAACTGTCATAGACAATTAAAACATTCTAGAGCTGTAAGTATCACTGATGGACTACTCCCAGTAAGATATAATTATGAAATAATAGCTAAAGAACCTACGCGAATGTGTATCACGTGGTATCATCTTGTTACCAAATAATATTGTAACACAATTTAAGTCGTACACAGAACATTGTTGCACACACTACTCGTCTTCACAGAACTATCAATTATTTAATGGGACGATGAGTACTCTTTTTCAACAAGCTTTAAATCTTCTTAAACTTAAATATCTATAAACACAATTTAAACTGCAATAAAAGCGAGACTATGTAAGTTCTTACTTAATTATTATCTTAATGATACTAAACTCGAGTAAATTGGTCAAAGAAGATTGATCATAAATGGCAAGGAAATGATATGGCATGGTCACTTTCATTACAAATAAGGAGTTTCTTGCTTCGCTTCTTCGCCGTAGCTAAAGTATTAATCGAAGCGGTTGACGGGTTTGATTTTTAAAGATATAAAAGATCTTAGTAATTGAGTCCGTTTAGATAAAGAGTTTTTTGATTTGATTTGATAGCATGTTGACTTGAGGTAACCAATTTTATCCCATATATAGTTATGCTATATTATAGTTTCTTGACCAACATATATTAGTTTGGATTTATATCTTGTCATTGACTAAAATTGCAGCACTTAAGACAAATACATTTTTAATACTATATATGTGTAGTATACAGGATTGAAGGCAGCAATTGGTAGGTTCCGTAGTTTCAGGACATCCGAGATAGAAGCCTTTCTTTTAGTCAGAATGTTTACGTACCAGGAACATCAAGTGATTTTTCCATGTTTCCGTAATCTATGGGCCATGGTTACCACAAACCACCAAGACAGTGCTACAATTTTCTGACTTAAAAAATGTAGATTGTCCATAAACCTATATTTATTATTACCCTTGGTCTCGGCCATCCCAGCACTGGACACAGCAGCTGCAACCTACTGAATCTCGGAGCGGTGATGTTCACAGAGTCGTGGATCTGTAACATCGCTGGTTCAGAGTCCACTGGGTCTACCACCCGCAGCCAGCCGCCGTGGCTCGTTCGGGTCTTGTTCAGGTACGGGTTAGTAGCGATACATCTGTTAACAAAATATCATTTACTGTCATGATTTTTATGAGTACGATAAGGCATAGTTCCGTGCGGAAAAAGTTACACCACAGTTACCTTAAGTTTACCTACCTACCGACTGCGCCGTGTAAAGTATGAGATGGACGCGTGCAATCAAACACTCTGTTAGGAAAGCACTGACTATTTATTCTCATCTACCTCACAATAAAAAACAATCTAACAGCGCCACGAGCGCTGCTATAATAATAATAATGGGGAACGTCAACACCACACGCTATTAAATGAAACACAAGGGCTTTATATAACAAACGAAGTTCCCTGTTTCCTCCTAGAAAAATTCTAAGGAAGCATAATTTTTTTCCAATAATTCTTTTAGCCACAATTCACGACGCCTATGTTTTTATTTCTATAAGTCCCGCAGAGCGCAGGTTTCCCTACATTGGAAAACCACATGAGAAGTTTTATATACGCTTGTTAGAATGAATTGGAATGAATTAACGTGAATGTTTATCATAATGTTAGTAGTATTGCAAAAGCGTCTTAAGTAGAACCGTATTCTTCTAATATTACATTACTATTATAGCCTTTATTAAGATAACTTAGATCTACTACAATAAAACTCAAATAAGTCATAACTTAAATAAGGCAAAGGCCTCCCCCAGTCTCATCCACCCTTCCCTATTACATGCTATCCTTGTCCAAGTCTTGCTCGCCACTTCTGTTATCTCGTCTTCCCAACGCCTGGACTGTCTTCCTCTGTTTCTCTTGCAACATCTTGGGTACCATGTTGTAATGATTTTGCTCCATTTATCTGATCCTCTTGTCTTTGATAACATAGTTTTTGACGTTTTGTCTGTCTCTTCTCTCTCTTGATTTCATTGTAGTAGCACATATTTTATTATAATTTCAGTTAATACAGTCTTACTTTTCAAATAAGTATTAATTTAAAATTAAAACTAACAATTTATTTAGTACATATTTAAATACTATAACTGGGACAATTAGTAAATGCCCGGTTGATACCCAGTAAAATTATGACTATTGCCTTTATAATTATATTTATTTGTTTTCTCATACATATTCCCTGTTGTGACGATTTAAAAGAGCTTAGTAAATAAGTCTATTTAAATAAAGTTATTTTTGACTTTGACTTACATTTACAATTCAGTTTTATTTACAAAAAGTCTTATACACCTCTCTCATACAATTGCTATTCAGCGATAATTAAAGTGAAGGTAGATTATACTGATAATAGAGCTAAAAATATTGAAGAAGAAGGTTCACACAAGATTGAGGCGCACGCTCATATTATCATATTACAATGCGATCATTCTTATTGCACTTAACCTCATAAATATAATCTTTATACACATTACTAGGACATCAGGAAACTATTCTTTATCAAGGTTCGACATACTCTCATGAATCAAGAAATAATAAAAACAATTGAAAGGTCATATTATAAAACAAAGTTATATTGCATTTAAGCTGCCTTGTTATTTTAATTACCTATTCGTTTCAAATATCAAAAGAGAAATAAGAATATAAATATACTCAAATATAAGAGTCACAAATTCTTTATAAAAATTTAATCAATTTATTCACATAGTTACATTTATATTTTATGTATTTTTTTTTCAGTTCCTCAAATGCTTAGCAATGAATCACCTGAAGAAGTTGAATGAGGAGCGGCAAAAGGAAACGAAATATGAACATAACTTAAAGAGTTGAACAAAGCTAAGAATCGCTAAATAAAACCGCCTGTTTGCTAGACCTGTCAGAATAAATATCCAAATAAGATATATACGAAGGACAATTGAACCTTACATTCTAAACACTGTAGTTTGTGAGTGATCGAAGCTGACTCCAAGACTTTCGACATGTTAGGAATACAAACCGTTGTCACAGAATCCGACTTCATAGTTAAAATGGTCGAAGTAACAAAATAATTTAGTTTCAATTCGCTAAATTTAGATTCCTTCTCACTTTGACTCATCTTGATAAAGGCTGGCAAGTATAAAGTTTTACTTATTCAAATGTTGGAGGTGGACATGACTTTTAAAATATACATCAGCTTATAACTGAGGAACAATTATAACAAATAGCGGCTTTTTTGGTTACCTGTTTCTGTTCAGACTTACATAAATTATAATAATAGTACAAGATCTTACTTGTAAAAGCCAGAATCTTCTTTTCTTGCTTCTGTAAATAATAACTGCGTGTCCAGGAATATATATCTGAAAAGATATATAAACAGTTTTTATATTTAACCGCAAATATTCAAACTAGCCCGTGTATGATACCCATGACGATTAGTTCTATCTTATTTATACAAATGATGAAGAATCGATTTCTAGCATACTATTACTTAGAAACCTCAACCAACAAAGTGGGATAGACATATCAATCTCATTTAATCTCTTTCTAACCGCCGGAAAATAGTCACCGCCGGTATATGTCACTTCATTACTTTTTACTGGATGTATCGATTTTAGTGGTTCTTTTTCCATTCAAAAGTTGTCGTGTGGTCTCATTTAAATTTGAGAAAATTCTGACGAATATTTTGAGTTAAAATTCGTATTTAATTGACTTCGACTAAGAAACTTCGATGACGTTTTTCAAACCAATGTCAAATAGGCAGTCTAGTAGATATTACTGACCGTCACAATTTAAACTTAGCATTGAAAATTGTATAAAGTGTTGGAGTTTGGATTTTGATGTTTCTAGAAACAATCAAAATGAAGCTCCAACTCCAAAAATACTTTTAAACCAGATAAGTTCACAAAATGTATTATTTTAGCCTTTTTAGTGCTTTTCAGTCGGTTTTTAGTTTTTATAATTAATTCGATGATAAAGATGACTTTATTAATGTTCACGCGCAAAACTAGCAAGGAGGCTTCGTTGCAGGAGACATGCCGCCTCCTTGAAGAATTGAAGAGCGGCGTGTGACGTTTTAGAAAAAAGCCGAGTTCGGCCATTGTCTTTTGTTTCCTTTCTTTTTGTTAACTACTATTTTCTTTTATTTTATAGAACAGATTGTAAATACCATATTTTAATATTATATTATATCCTACTTTAAACTGTTGTATTATTGTTCGCACGAACAATTAATCTATGTTTATTAAATAACCATCACGTGGCTTGTTTTTGAAATTTACTCTGTGATACTCGTTCGTTCTAAGGTTAAGTTGGAACCAGGAAAGCGTTTATTATCACGAGACAAGTATTTGGGGTAATAAGGCTATGAACTATGGTATCATCAGACCCTAGCTTCTTCCTCACCTGTCATTCCTTGGCAGGCTCTCGCCGTTCCTGAGCCAGGACACTGTAGCTACAGGAGCTGAGGTTATATCGCAAGAGAGAACGTAAGGCTCTCCTGCTCTTGCTGTGCTGTTTTCTGGCTGCTTCAAGAATTGCTTCTCCATAGCTAGAACAAGAGTTAAAGAATTAGTATGAATTTAAATTTTATAATGAAATATATTGTAACTTAATTTCATTTATACCATATTATAGAGCCGAACAGTTTGCTGAATGAGCTGAACCTTACTTGATAGTACAGTAGTGATCAGTAAAACAAATTTGACAATTGATATCTTCTTTAATGATTCAATAGCAATCATTACATATATTCTACTGATTCGACGATAAAATATTCTCACTAATAACGAAATAAAGTTAATCTTTATTGCGATAGTACTTGTAAATAAAATGAAGACAAACCTAAAGAAATGAATATCCATAACTATTCATGTTTATGGGACAATGCTTATAAATGTAATATATTTTTAAACGCATGCACACACAAAAGATATATAATAGTATTGGCCATTGTCCTCAAGTACTAGGAAATTTCTAAAGCCCATCTCACTCAGGGGTGTCATGAATACCGATACAAAAAATAAATAAAATGGACAATAAGAATGAAATTGCCACAAAGTCGGTCCTATTCAAATATCATACTTGTTGGAATACAAGTTAGAAATGTCTAAAATTACAGTACAATAACAAACTTATATCGGCTCGGATTGCACGAAAAAACTAGGTTTTTTCTGAGAATACACCAAAAACCTAGTTTTCTGGGAATGCACCAAGAATGATACACAGCACTATTTGATCTGGCAAAATTTATTTCTGTTTGTAAATAAGAGATAAGTATATGTATGAACATTCTGAGGATTGAACGGGATGGAACGATGAGAGAAGAGATAGACGACAACTGGCGGATATACAACAAAATAGACAAGCATGATAGAGAACGTACTAGGTACTATTGGTAGCTTAAAGTTTGAGATAAATAATAACTTAAATAGCAACCACAGCGATCAGCCAATATTCTGAATCCTTCTCGTACATTCTAAATAAACAAATTAATTGTGTCTCAAGAATTTATTAATAATAAATCTAAGGAAAACAATAAAATATCCTCAAGTCTATGATTTATCAACTAAAGCGTAATATAGAGGTTAAAAAAAATTAAGCGGCCAAATACTTCATAAAAGTTAAATTGAGCACACCTCCGTATCCTCTCTTTAACACTAAAATATGTAAATCAAAGAGCACAATTTAAATAAGAAATCAAATATTAATAGCAGAAGTAAATGTGTAAAAAGCCACCTTACCCAAGAAAAGAAAAGTCCTTACACAAAAAGCTCCGTGTTCTTTCATCGTAATACAGATAATACGCAGAATTACTTCATAATATTACATTAAACCTGAAAATCTTAAAGCTTTCGAACATGTCAAGGATAAAAAGGGTAAGCCTTTTACTATTGGACGATTCTGAGAAGAAATAGACTTTACTGCAAAAGACAGTATATTTCCTATTACACAATCTAGAATAGGTGCTCTTGACTAAATAGTCGTATATATATAGCATAGATTTTTAGGTAGAAGTTCAATCCTTAACTTACAATAAAATTGATGAGAAATACAATGGGATTAAAAACCGTAATTGTGGTAATTGTGAAAGTGAAAAAGTTCATAATCACATTGTTCATTAACTATAATTTGCCATAACAAGAAATAATTATAGTAATGACTGGACTATTTCTACAGTGGAATGAAGTAAGTTATATCAATTATGTTTTCTTTAACATTCATCGCAACAAAACCCCCGGAATATTTAGGAACGGAATGCTTAGATATTGACGTTCAATTAACGTTGATAATATACAAGCTCAGACTTGTAATATTAATTTAGTACAACAATTACATTCAATAACTGGGACTATTTGCAAATACCTGGTTAATAACCACTTAAAGTTATCACTATTACTAGTAGACCTTTGTGCTTTCATTTACAAGAACTTGAATGAGTCTATTTAATAAAGATATAGGGTTTGACTTTGATTTTGAATTATCGAAAGAGAATTTAATAAAGAATTCTAGCTGCACTGCTATCTGATAACATTACTTTTAAGAGATCATGAAATTTTAAAAACTTCGGGTGTAGTAAACCATCTCCAGAGTTAACATCAGCCAGTATCAATATGCTATTAAGCGCTTCGTCAGCAAAATCATCTGAAGAAATTGGATCCCCTAAATTAGTACCTTCTTTGTAAAGAGTTTCTTTCTTACATTTGTTTTACATTCTAGACCAAGCAGTTCTATAACTAGCAGTATAACAACGTAAAACTTGGTCCAACCGTTTGGAGAAGCTTGGGAACCCGATAATAAGGTATAATTGGAAATATCCAACCTGCTCGATGGACGATAATCAGCTTGGTGAGAGGATAACTTTCTGTGTAATACTTAACTTGGATAAAACATAGATCTATTAGTTTTTGTTAGATCCTTTAACTAGTTTGGCATAAATTTATGTTACACCAAGGACATTAATTAAAAGTCAACAATATTTTTACAGCCTTACTTTCCATAAAAAGTAATACTACAGTTTGAAGAAATTACTTGCGTCTGACCGTGATTTAATAAAAAGTTTCGTTTCGCGTAACAGCTATTAGTTTTCTAATTTGCTGGTTACTTCTATTCAATTATTATTTAACATTTCCAAGAGATATCTTTTGGTTGATTTTCTACAAATGTCTCTTGAAATAATATCTGTCAGCTTCTAGCGCCTTCCTCTGTCTATATTCCGGGCTACGAAGTCATTAATTAACACTGTTTTCAGCTCTATTTTACGCGAAGACTCCTTCTGTTATCGCACAGCCAGAGCGGGGAATTACCGGCACTCGTATTCTCTAGCTAAAATTACACGAGCTACTTTAATAAGCCTTCAAGGTGGAATTGGTGTCGCATGCTGCACTAGTTGTCCTAGCATAAGTACTTCTCCAACTGCTTGTGTTTACTTTGAAGGAATTTTGAATCGTTTGCACTTTTTATAAATAAAAATGTCGGAACATCAAATCCTTACGAGATCAAATATGCCACGACTTCCAAAAAGTTCCTCTTTTTATAAACATTTATTGAAAGCGGGTGTGACTCAAATACTCGGCTCCCGCATTACTTTATCGAAGCGTGATAGAAACATGCGGGCAACAAAGTTGCGTTTGGGAACGTAATCCGCGTGTGAAAATTCCAGCAAATCTACCGTCTAAGTCACGAGAACTTCACTCTTTTATAAATAAAACCGTTGATGTAAAGTAAGTCGGAAAACGTGAAGCATAAAACTTTGTTCAACTCCGTTACTCAACCATAACTGCTTTGTGAGAAAAACATTAAAGTATTGTTGGAGAACAATAAACTGGAGTGACACCCCTAATAAAGTACAGCCTTTGATGAATGGTTTTCGAGCTTTGCGACTTCATTTCTTATGAGTGAAATACGAGACTCGAATGATAAGTAGATATGTCAGTATTTCAGCGACATTGTAGAAGTGAATATTGCGACCATGCGGTCGCAGGTTCAAATGCTGTTGAACATAAATTTACTTAGATTATTTGTTGACCGCGAACAACAATAAAATTCAATTCATTATAAATTGTATTGACAAGGTTTAAAATGAAAAATCATGAGACTTGTAAATAAAAGACTAGTAGTCAATATATTGCGTATCTTCTTTCATTTCCCAGTTTATTAGCTTTGTAAAATACTCTGTGAACCGATCAAAGAGACTGTTGACAGACAAAGATTCAATTACTATCATGAAACTATTTCCCGGGACAAGGCTTTCATATTGAAAATGAAAATTTGTTTTCCCTCAGGATTCCTAGTAAACATTACAATATTCATCATTCTTGTTATTCTACTTACTATTATAGGAAACAGAAATATTCTTTTGAAGACTAAATATGATATTGTATATTTTGTGAAATTCTCTGGCGTAATATTTTGAGCACAAACTACTCAAACAGCCATGATGGAACCAAGATGTTTAATTCGCAAATTTGAACTCCTTATTAATCAGCAGATATAAGTTTAACACGCTTTCAGCCATCGTGGAGTTATTATGGTTCAAACTATGGTCATTCGCACTTATAATTTGAAGTTGTAAATTCTTTTTTAATTTTCTTCTGAAGATTAAAATTAGACAAAGATGACAGATTTATTTCTATTTAGAATCCTGGTATAGTTTGTAGTATTAGAAGCGAAAGCTTCTGAATATGACTGCTGTCAAATGTGCTGGTAGCAATTGCCATTGTTACCAGCACATTTAAGACCAATAAAACCTAAAACTTTTAATATCTGTTAGAAACAATAAGCTTATAGGTCTTATTTTCTCTATTGAGTTAGATTATTTGATAGTAGGTTAAACATAAATCAGGTTACATCTACCCCATCCCCAACAATTTTGACTTTATCAGGCGTTCGTGTAGAACACAATCCTCGTGTATTCCACACGAATTAATCATAACAAAACAATTCACATTTAGACATTGGTATTTCGCACAAAGGTGCCTGTAAATTTTGAGGCCATCCTGAATTACGAGAACTGATCAAAGACAGCTTTTTGTCTGCCTTTAGATGTGACAAATTCCTTGTATTCCCAAGTTTAGTTGGACTTCTTGGTTCTAATGAATAGCGTTAAAACTACTCTATCGTTAAGTAGAATCAATGAATTAAGTTCTCAAGAAATCCTGTTACGGATTTTTGAATATAGATTTCGGAATTTTGATTGCATATTATTTTTAGAAGATGTATTACACATATAAAATGTCTTTTTGCTATATAATACATTCAGAACGAACGATTCACGCATCAATACTTATGTTAGGTTGCGATATCTGGTAATTTTTGAATTGGAAGTAGTAGATGATCTTTCTTTCTTTTCTTTTCCTTACTGTTAAAGTAACATACCTGAATGTTATGTATAATGTCTATAGATCGTTTAATAATAGCTGCTTTCGACCAAGAGGACTGTTAGATTGCTTCTTATTATTTTCGAAGACACTTAAAGGAACTTTCGTTAACTAATTCACTGCAAAAAATCTCCAATAAATTATATTTATTGGAGATTTTTTATAACTTTACTTATTGTTAAAACCCAAACTCACTCAGTATCTTTATACTTTGTGACTGCCTGTTAATCACGCAGCATCTCTTCGTTTGAAGAACGTGACAGGTGACGGTTACCAAAATTAAACTTGTATCAAAGTTAGACACCTGTCTGTATTGGATTTGCTCGCTGACGCGCAAGTGTTTAGTTACGCTACAGATTAGGGTTGCTACAAACCAGTAATGATAGCGTGGAAGTGGGTAAATTTAAAAGGGTTGGCTATAACGACATCGCCCTCTACTTAGGTATAAACTAATCAATCAATTGTAATGCAAAAACTCAAAGCAATTTGGGGCAGTTTTCGATACTCTACCACGAAATGTTGGAATAATATGCCTCCTCCGTTTAGATGTGTCTGTTAAGGGTCATATTAAAAAATATTTATTTAACAATTTATATATACACAAATTAATAATATATAAAAGTGATCACCAAAAAACAGCTTCGTGTATCTGAGACATGAAGAAGCCTTCTTAGTGACATTTCGTTTATTCGCGTCACAAAATAAAATATTTCTTTCCTTAATGCTTCTACATTGGTAGGCACCTTACTCGATTGTAATAACAATCATTTTCCGACTGACATGTTCAGCTTTTTATGGTATTGAAAAATACTTCTGACAGCAGATTGTCTTCACATTGGTGTGGCCTCAGTGACGCCTAAGGAGCAATTCACCTCAGAATTATTTCTAAACAACAATCATTACTTCTAGGGGAAGATCCCAATATCGCGTAATCTCCAGGGCGCTTTAAGCTTTGAGAAAACGACCAACCAGACGTTGCGTGTAATATCTCTGTGTAACCGTTTGACGCTTGAAGTGTAGTAAATATATATTAAAAGGTAAAACCAAGCATTACATTCATCAACACCAGATCCCATTGGTATTATTAGTTCCATGATTAGGATTTTAATACTATCAACCCGCCATTGAAGACTGTTATGACGCAGTCTACTACCGTTACTCGACAGTTAGCAAAGCTTAATATTCTTTCAGATTTAACAGGGAGTAGTCGTTAAAACAGTCTTTATAAGTTAACAAAACTAAACGTCTTTCGTTGGATTTTAAATACATATTACGGTATAATGATGCTCGTAGCACTAAGGCTATTCTATTCCTTCGGAAGGCACGTTAAATTATGGGTGTCAGTTGCTATGGCAACCGCTTTCACCCACCAATACGCATTGAGCAATCGTGGTGATTGTATAGCACCAATTACTCATGTGATTCCCTTATGTAGTAAGTAATGTGCTCAGAGTTGGGACTTACATAGACTGTTAATGAATGAAGAATAGAATATATTTTTATTGTACATCAGCCAATAATGACAATAAAATAAAATTTAATTGATTTGAATTGACAGCCCTAAAACAATACAGCAAGAAACCATTGTTGAAATTCTTACCTCTTTTACGACAGCCTTGTTAGGATTAATTCACACATCTTCAAGCTACCAGAAGAGGACAACCTATACAATATGATGCCTATTTCTAGAAGAGTAAGAATATTTCAACTTATCGAGTTATTGGAAGATGCACGACTTCATTCGCAATAAAAGGAAAAAAGGATAGATTTAATTACTGATATATCTATAAAAATACGTGCGTAGGCTTAGTTTATTATTGTATGTCTGTAAATATACATATATAACAATTTTTGAACTCCAGATTATAATACTGATGTGTATATATATATATATATATATATATATATATATATATATGTAAAATGATTTAATAGGATGCACTGCAGTTAAAACCCTCAGAGAACTACCCGCAAACCAGCTTGGCTAAGGAATGTTATCATACCGAGAGGCTGATAAGCACAAAATATTAACGAAGAGTCAAGGTACTTACAAGCAAACTTCCAATGCACTGGGTACCCAAGCACCTGCCCGACCCGACCCGACCTGCCGGACACTAGGCATTGGTAGACACCCTCGGTCCCGTTCCTCTTGCGGAACACCTCCACACTGCCATCGGCGCCCAATCTGTAAATTATTTAATATTACCTCTGTGTACTTTAAAGCATACACACTAGACCCTCCAGAGTACAGAAAATTTAAGGTATTTGACTTTTTATTCTATCGAGGATATCAGTCATGCAATGTATTGCATAGAACTCAATTTGTTTTGAAGTAAAAGTAATCAAAGTCTTCTGGAGAAGCTTTTTATTTCAATCCTTGATATAAAACCAACCGAGAGAACTCGTAGACGTAGAGATTTGAGCGATCTACTTTTGATTACGAAATCAAAGCATATTTCACCATTATTTGTGCCTGGATAGGTCAATTAAAATTAGACCAGCATACTAAATGAAAAAGTTTACCCTCAAGCCTTCATTCCCCATATAGCAAATCCTGTGCCCAAAATGAGCAGTGAAACGTATATAGTCCATTCATCATCGTTATCAACCGAGAGAACTCTTCATTCTCTTGATAATGAACTCATATCATATTGTCCATGGTTCGGCTAATCAACTGTTTACAGCTAGACATGAAGAAGCAGAATAGACTTAACCTCTTAGATGCGCCATCTTCGTCTCCCCGCCGAAGATAAGGTTTAATCCTCGGCCTGTCATCAGCGTCGAGGGGCGGCGGCGGCCGCCTCTGCGCACGCCCTGCCTCCGCAACCACACACGGCACCACACCGCGGGGTTGTGACAACCACGTTATATGTACATCTGTTGAAAAACAAAACATCTATTATTATCGAAAAACAGCAGAAAACTGTTTTATTGAAAGAACATGAAAATAGTCTGACTAAAACAAATTAAACGTACACTTGTTCCGAGCACTTATCACTTAACAACTATTCTATAGCGTATCATAAAAGTTACACTTGAAAGAAAAATCTGTACAAAGTCGAGCCAAGAATCTTTGCAAGTATTTATCTTCTCCGACTTACGAAATATGTCTAATAATAATTTACGTGGAAATATCATCCATCTATCACAAATACTATTTTAGGAGTCTTGGCTTGGTTTAACAGACTAAAATATTTATTTCTATAAATATATAGAAATGACTTTACCTTTGAATACCTTACCTTTACGTATTTGTACATACCGTTCTCCGAAGTAGATAAATAAAAGTCAAAAACGATAGAGAGAGACGGCGTCAGTATTATTCAATGTACTTCCAAGATTTTTAACAGATATGCCACCAAATAATAAAACGAAAACATTACATAAATTTTATTTTGAGTAAAACTATTCCCGTAAATATAAAATTACATTTCAATGTAGACAACATCTTCTCCAATTCGTCATGTGGTGCTGGAGGTAGATTATGAAATCTCTACATACTCTAAGTACATGTAAACCTGGCAATTTGAGGTCTCCAAATAAAAGTCTTAAAAAACCCACTACCACCAGGAAAGACTTGGTGTACGAGCGGACAGAAAGCGGTTATACGGCGCCGCGTGTTGTAAGTTCATTAGAGGAAATTTTGAGCTGCCAGGGTGTACGATTGGACAACAAGGATAGGATGTTAGGAAGCTATTCCAGGACGTAGCCTTGAGAGCATCATAGTGATGGTAGGGACTGCCCCAGGGAGTAGCCATGGCAGACAGCAGCGTGGAGGTAGGAGTGAGACTCAGCACGGATGGTTGACAACTGCTTTATTGATAATAATTTGTTGTTTATATATTTTATTATTTTGCTGTACACATCGATAGATTTTTGTATGTTTCTCATAAATATAAACTGCAAATGGTGCATGTAGGTAGCCTCCTTACTGAACACGCTGACGCACAGTTCAATGTTCGGCTTGTAGCTCGAACACTTGGATAATCTTTATAAAATTCTTCTACCCGCAACTCCACTCAATGTGGATAATTTATAACAAGTCTATCTCCACTCTGAATATCATACGAACGTTTTTAGGTTTCAAAGTCGGTCAAAATATTTTATTTAACTTTAATACATATACATACACTTATTGAACGACAATCTAAGCCTTCTAGAAGGTCTTGTCCTGAGAATAGGCAAGAAACAGCAAGATTTTCCCTGCCTTTACACGTCATTGAGAAATGTTTGAAAATTGTTAAAACTAACAATCGTAGGCATCAATCTCTGTTTCTTAAGGATCTTTGTATTTTATATATTAAATATAGATTTACATAATCTTTATATAAAACAGTAGTAGTGGTATAGTACCCCACAAAAACTATGTCTACGTTAATATTTGGTTGTCTGGAAGAGATCGCTTAATAGAGATTAGCCAATCTTTGTATGTCTTTCATGTGTAATTTACTGTTGTATTTAAATGTGTATAGTAAAGTACTTAATATATATATATTATTTTAATTAAAACATATTAGCTAACAAGAAGAAACTCTGAATTGTCAAAGTGAATTCTGTGATTGCTTATAAAAATTTGCAGCAATTGGATCGTAAGACAGAAACTACATTATTTTATAAGAATTGTTTTATATAAAAGCTAGCAGACCCAATAAATAGATTGTAAACAAAACTATTTGCTCCTGCAGAGCCCAGAGACTTTATGTAACTTGATATCCGTCGCGATAGCTTTCGTACTGTCTTATACAAGCAAAACGTCACAAAGATAAACAGTAAAGCGGCAATGGAAAAATGGCGTACGTCAAACTGTACGTCAAAATGAAAGCCATAAGGATATATACAGAGTTAGACAAGAAGGGGGCTAGTGTCTCCCTCGCAAGGTTACCGGAGAGTTTTATTGGGTACCAGTGTCGTTTATTAGGAGCTGAGCGAGTGTCGCACGCTACCACCGCTTAGCAATGCGGTTAGGACTGTAAACGGATTACTCCTCGACTTAAAAAAGAGGTATCTTTATAAATTGGTGGAGAGTATTTTCTTTTGCATGCACTAAACGAATGAAATATATTTTTATAGAAAGATCTAGCAAATGACTCCATTCCACCTTTTGGTAGGTAGAAGTGGAGTTGGTGATACTATGCACTGCACTAGCCATCTTAATCTTACCGAACTACAAGATGCTTTGAAGGACCTTTTGAAGGAAGGAAAACGATTGCTGGAAAACAATTTCCTGATTGTGCGATATAGAAATGAGTTACCAAATTTCTTTGTGCACGTAGATGGTCGTCACAGTTTGTCGGTGACACCGTAGGCCAGCACACTTAGTCCTTAGATGGAAGGATAAAAGCTCCTCAGAACCCTCGCCGTGGTATAGACTCAACTGAGGCTTCATATTAAACAATATGAAAATCTGTCGCGATCATAGAACAAAGTTCATCGTCTATGGAAATGTCTGGCTTATTTATTACAGACTCAGTGTGATCGAGCCTCGCTTCCTGGGGGTTTCACTAAACAAACTCTAGCATGCACATCAAACTGAATAATACTTATAAAAGCTGTCGTCTAAACAAGTAGGCACATAACTAAATGATCTAATACTAGACTTACACCATAGATCTTTCGTATGTTATTGCTGGCAGTGTTAACGAAAAGTTATTTATTTCTGTGTATGTATTTGGGATATTGAGTAAGCAAGGATACCGGGAGATGTATCTATTACAAGAAAAAATAAAATCGTAATTATATCACTCCAATATTCTGACAAGTCTCGAACAATGTAAACAAAGTTTTCCCTAGTTATGTAACAAATTATTTTGTAAATTGTTCGAAGCCTCCAAAATACTACAGATACTTAACATCGTTTACTTTGGGCCATAACTGAAAGTTTAATTTGGAACTTTTTGATTGCGTTTAACTCAAATTAGTTGGCGCAGTTTTTAATATAGCTTTGTTGGCCTTGAAGTTATTAAGTTGTTGTATTTTTATGGATACTGATTTAGCCCTCATATTTAACATTTCCAAGTCCAACAAATTTCATAGAATTTAATATTTTTATTTTCTTTTAAATATATGTTGTAACGGACTGGCTAGTTTTCGTATAATTCTATATTGATTATATGTATTTTTATATTTTTCTTTGTTTGGAATATACATTTTGTTTTACTATCAGTTTGAAAATTATACGCTCACAAAGCAGACTGATAATTTCATTCTGAACATATGTTATTATCTGTAACTAGCTTCCATTCGCGGCTGTTCCCTCGCGCAGTTAGGTCTCTCACTTATGTTATATAGCCCATAACCTTCCCTATTAAATGGACTATCCAATACACAACAAATTTATATCCGAATCAGAAGTTAAACTTACGTCATTATCATCAGAATTATCTACACAAAATAACTTACCTTAATATATAATAAGTTAGGTCCACAATACACTGACAAAGTAATAAAAACAAATTTAAAAGTTCAATATTCTCTAAATCATTTGAACGATATAATATAGTTATATGGTATAAAGATCCGGAAATCCGATAGCGCTAAATTCTCTACGGTATTTACAGTTAGAGGAAAAGTTTTAACACTTACCTTTAAGATGAGTCACGACAGCTGTGCTACGCGGTAATTTGTGGACAGTCAGCAAGAACAGACTAAAGAATTGACTTACACTGCTTTTTTTATTATTTGGGTCACAGTTCTGATCTGATTTGAATTTTATACAGTAACCTATTATAAAAAGATATAAAATTTGATTTGATATTAAATTTAAATACACTCACTGCACAGAACCTTGGAGACGATGTAACTTGTGCGTTGATCTTAAGTTTTACCTCCACAATCTACAGCGTTGATTTTGTAAATAACGGTTTTTAAAATGTATTTAAAATTAATGGAATCTATTCTTGTAAGTATCTCTGTCGATACATTTACCAACGCTATCACTGTTAACGATATGGCGCTTACCAGTCTAGAAATAAAGTTGAATATTGAAGCGTCACAAGTCATATTTTGCTTCTATATCTTTTCTAGTACGACAGGGTTTCAAGGGGGAAGGTTGAAGGAGTAATTTGGATAGCATCAAACTTGTTTATTACACGATTTTTTCTTCCAAAGATATAGCTGAATTATATATTACCTACGCCAACGGAATCATTTAAGGATTAAAACTAGTTTTCATTTTAATTTTGCCTATAAATTATCATGGACGAAACTCCTCAGCGTTTCACAATTCTGATTTTCAGCCTTGTCTGTATAATTCAAATTAAAATACTATTAATTCAATCACGAAAAGAAATTAAGTTTAATGAAAACATGGGAATCCACCAGACGCTTTTATTGTATAAAATCAGTGGAAAAGAAAATCCACCCTTTGAAATCTTAAAAATTACTGCGTACTCTCTTCTGTATCTGTGAACTGCTCGACGTGATTAAATAAAAATTGTTTTCATATTTCGATGGACGAATATGTCTGCTTCAAATTTTTATTTGTTAACGGTTTTAATAATTATAATAAGCTACTAGGTGTACATTACAATTATTGTCTTCATCGCGAACTGCTTTAAGTAACATTAGTTCTTTGGGCCGATAAGTGGAGATGGCTAGAGCAGTATGTCGCATTTTGCGCTAGATATACAAGCATATGGGCTACTTCTACTGCATATAATCAGGGGGTGTCAGGTCATTTCCTGTGCTTTTTATATTACAGAGAAAATATTAGAGAGAGCTTTAAATATTTCAGTTTAGCGTCTGGTTGACTGGTAGAGGATATACTCTTCCCATACATACTATATGTTCGTTCATAATAAAATTAAATATACATTTCCAATGAGCGTCCTTAATGATATCGTCAAGAGTATTTCCAGGTAAGTCAATGGATTGATTATACAGCTACTTTGCTGACTAATCGGTCCATTAATAACACAAAAACTCGATAAATATGGTGTAGATAATCTTTATTCAGTCACGGAGTTGTAAAGTCTACCTAATCAATAAAACATATATATACTTACACTTGTATAACTATACTGCTCAGCAACTAAATAGAAAAGTGAGTTGTTTTAATTACTCCTTACTACTTTTGTTTTAAATACTACGAACATTAATAAACAAGTATTGTTTATGGAACTTTATAAATAATTAAACTTAATCCATCGCCTCACTGAAAGTAGTTATCTGCTGTAATATTAGGAAGGGCAAAGCTTCATATGAGAAGTTTATTAATTAATAATGAATCAGTAATTAAATGGCTCTCATTATCTGTTTTCCTTAATAACAGTTGGACGAGCGTTCGAAGTAAGCACATTATTTAGAAATCGAGTATAGATATTAATTGATTAACAAGTACAATATTCACTAATAAATATAATAGTTTTCGCAACACTCAGTCCATATAATCCACACTGTAAAAGATATATTAACTGATAGTAGGATACCAACGAAGTCTACTTTATATTACAGAAACTGACAAACTTCAACACTTAACGTAATGTAGTAAATGCAAAAATTGTTTAAACTTTAATAAAAAATCAAAGGGAATGAAATTTATATTATTCTTAGCAGAGAATATACACAGATACAATTTTTATATATTTCAATTGGCATTCTTAAGTGAATAAGGCTTAATTTCGTTACAATCGATATTTAGAAACGTCAAATAAAGTTACAACGTCTTTTCCTGGTCGGATTGTCGAGATAACCTAGCACTTAATTGAAAATTTAATTTGAGTCGGTTCACAAAAAAGCGTCTCCTATAAATTTAAGTTCATCTACCCTTCCCTGCCCATTAAGTATAATCTATTTGGCGTACAAACAACCAAAAATTGTGACAACTGAAAAAGGTTTGAAACTTAATTAAAATTATGATACCTTCATTTTCATGTCAACATCACAGATACTGTTCGATATCATAAATAAAAACAAGCTTATTAAGAAGGTTTAAAATTTAAAAGAGATTTTAATTAAATGCTACTTTTAAAGCTTTATCGTAAGCTCCTAACCTCAAACCCCTGACAAGCCTTCCGGCGTCTTCTCAACAATTGACTACAATTGTGTGTAGTTTCTGAAATGTATCTAACATCAATTTCGATTGGACTGAACCAATTATATAGTTTATATCGTCGTACTATATAGTCGGTAATAAAAAGCAGTCGCTCTTTTCGAAATTCCATAACTTTAAAATATTAATTTTTGTTTTAAAGATACTACTTGTCTGAGAAATATATGCCATACAAACAGTTTCGGAGTTATTGTACAAAATTCACACATTTAAATAACTCCACAGCCGCTTCTTTATCTGCAAAAGCATGAGTTCAATTTTTATTTTTTTTGGTGCCTGAAAGCGATTTCATGTTTAAAACTGCTTTATAAAGCACACACACACACGCTCACAGTATACTGTGAGATGTGAAAATTTATGAAACAAGGCAAAGAATAACACACAAGTACAATAAAATAATACCTACTATTATATCGCTATTAGGTGCTCAGAATAAAACCCGAAAGTTATAGTAATTTATAATGGACACCCTGTACACATAATACAGCGTGTTCAATATGAATAAATTATAGGTACGCTTTATAGACTTACAAGCCATTATTAAAATTTATTCATGAGTAAACTTTATAAGTATAGTACGCTTTTGGTTTGATTCCAAAGATTATTGATTTCTGTAAGTATCAAAGTGCATTGTAAGTATATGACCCCGATTACCTAATAGCACCCCAACAGAATTGTATCCACTAATGTCACTATTCACTTGTTCGTGAAATTTGAATAAAATATTTGAATCCGCTAAATTTTCTAAGGGCATAGTATCCATATTTCCTTAGATGCTTAATACATATCTGACAAACATAACCGCTAAATTTGTTTTGCAATGCAAATTCAAAATAATTTGGAAGAGCCAAAGGGTATTACTTCAAAAGCATTAAACATATTGCGCGCCATTTTTAATTATTAATTTTCTAGTTCCAATCCCAAACATGGCCGCACGCTGCGGTGTACACATCTACTGCGCAGGTCAAGGTTAGTCAGCAGTCTCGCTCGCACCACGTAATAAATTTCTTTATCTCTTTCCCACGGTTACCCACGTGGCACAAACATCCGTATTCCTGCTGCAGATTTTTCGACACTGTGTCACGAAGTTTGTAAGTTTTTTGTGTCACATTCTATTGTATTATTGACACGTAACGTGAAACTTGAAGTTTTGAATGTCTTAGCTAACACAGGAAATAAAAATTTGTTTTATTAAGACTAGGTGGGTAATGGCTCTGAGTAATTCGGAGAATTGAGATTATGACTCGAAGTTCGTGTTTGAGCTGCATAATTATTATTTACTGTTTTACTGATAATGTTGAAAGGATACACCTAACTATATATTTACAAACTACCAATACAAGTATCACCATTAATATTTCATTTAATATTGATTTTAATTTCCAGAAAATATTGTAGAATATTATCAGGTATTATCAAGGATATTTCAATCAAGTTTGAGTAACTTAGCCGATTACATAAAAAAAACATGTTACGTTCTCTAAATGGGTGTTGTAAGAAAAATTATTTCCGATTTTACTTTGCATATTCGTAATTAAGATCACAAGAAAAATTAAAACGTAATTGTAATTACCGTGACCGACCAATTAATGTCTACAAATTTCTTTGTAATTCTTCTCGTTCAAGTTCGCAATTAATTTTACGCTTCGAAAAAGTTACAAAATAATGATAATGTACAAATTAATATTTCAAATAAAGAACCACGCGCTGTGAGAAAATAATTAATCTGATTTTATGGATAGGTTTTATTATTATCATTTTCTGTAAAGGCTTGAAATTTATGGATATGTAATAAGTTATATGTCAATGGCTATAAAGATATCTTAGTACACTTTTTTTAGTCGGAGAGGTCGAACGCGTTTACGCATCATCCCTACAGTATTCAACCAACTGTAGGGGTATGTGGGACAAGGGGTAGAGGTATTCCCCCACTACCCACAAAACATCCTCTCCAGGCTGACCGCCATAGCTCATGTCGGCGATGACTCGGGCTCGCCCAAAATCACTTCACTAGGTCGCCGCCTGCACCTGTCCATGCGGGTGAACGGTTTAAATATGTCCGTCATCGGAATCGACAACGGACTGCATGCTTCGCTGGCCCTAAAATAGGCCTTTCCTCACCGGACCAGGTTACGCCAGCTGGATCCGTTAGTGAGCAGCCCATTACGCCGAATGGGGAGGCCATCAAGTGCATTAAGCGGTCCTCCAACGGTACCAGCACGCGAGGAGGCTCCCCAGCCCATACCCCATTCTTCCAAGTACCTACATAATCTGTATAAATTGAGGATTAGAAAGATGACTCCTAATCTTAATAAAGTGGGGGCTTGTTGATGTAGTGACTTAAGCGTACTAAATGCGATTATAAATCCAAATACTTTTCGCTTTGTTTGATCCCGGATGGTTCGACCGATATTTTTAATGATATGCTTATCCATGCTTCTCAAGACACTCACAGTTCCAGCAGTTGCTGCATCTTTCCTCCACCAACACTAGTCCGCTATTGACGTGGTAGTGGTCTAGCACTAAGCAGCAAAACTTAAAATAGTTTATAAATTGTTGTTTAATATCATGCCTGACTAGAGCGATCTGTTGAGACTTGAAGTACATTACCACCAGCAAAATTATACAGAATTATCAATAATGTTTCCATTTCATTCTATTCCACTTCGACAATATATATATAATAAATAAAATAACCAAATATCTTATGCATTTAAATCATGTACGAAGTCTAATGCTAAATGGTTATCAAAATTGATGACACTAGTGAATTTAGGGATTCTTAATAGAACATGGGTTCCTTCAAAAGAGGCGTGTGAAAAGGCAGTATTTTCACTAGCTTTACGAGCATATGGACTCCTCCATACCATAAGGTAGTGTCGAGGAATTTGCAACGCTTTTTATAAAAAAAAAAAACAACAGAAAAGAAGGAATCCCATGCATATGTAATTCCCCATCGCATGCATGAGAAGCTTGAGCAATATTTGATGTACATTAAAATATCTCCTCATCATCATCAATAGCCGATGTACGTTCCACTGCTGGGCTTATGTCTTCTTGCATGCGAGAAACTCATGAGGAATTTATGCCATAACACCGCCACACTGGTGAGGCCAGTGAGGGTTGGTCAGTACCGAGACCAGCGGCTTTTCGAAGCTAGAGTAGACAAATTTTGATTGACCCATCTAGATCTAGGAACCAAAGATGGCTTGTTTTGTTTGGCTTGGCTTGAAAGATGTTTTGTTTTCGCAACCGAAAGTTCGCGTCACAACCACCAGATACGCAAACGAGGTCCTCAACAGCCCCTACTCCGATTAAAATATCATTTTGACAAAAAAAATCTCTCTTCAGTTCCCCTTCATACTTAAAGAACTCCAGATCAGTGTGCCGAAGGAGAAACAGTATAACAGCAAGTACTACCTTCGCGCTCCTCGCGATTTGTTCCGTTTCCCATAGTTACGTCACAGACGTCAAGCCTTCGTTTCTTAGACAATGGTTTTTATTGACAATTAACAGTTTCGTTGCTGCAGGTATCGTCGAGTTCATACTATTGTTTTATGAATAGCGCACCAATATTACCGCCTTTCAGTTATATTATCTATGCATACCATGTCGGAATGAAGAGGACGGGTTCGCAACAGGTCTGATCCTCCTTCCTTCCTTCTCTATATCGAACATAAACAGAACAACAAGTGCTTTTCTCTCAATTCTTAACTTTAATGTAATTGTAGACAAAAATATTTCTTGTGTACAGTGTCCATGATTGTGACCAATCAGTAATCAAAATAGAGTTGATATTTTATTAATCAAACGATACGCCGCGGTTATAGACCAAATGCTCGTCTAATTTTCGTATTTTTAACATTTTAAAGGGCTTTACGCTTCGAATTATCTATTAACAATTTCTATTAATTTTATAAGAATAATACGTGCCTTGATAGTAACTAGCATTTTCTAATATATTCCTCAAACAGCTACATATATAACAATATTTGGTAACTGCCTATTTACTGATAAATTTTAAGACCTGTTCGGTGTCTGGTCGTAAGTGCACGGAACTTATTCCTCTCACGCGGACCTGCGCAAGCCTCTGTGTTGTAACAGGCGATTTAACAAGGGACGTGACGGTACTTCGCAGATAAATATTATAGGGATGTACCTGCTGCCAGAGCATTAAATGCATCGATATCGACATTTTAAACCAAATCATAATTTTTCTTAGATTAAAATACGTTCTAATAATAATTGTCATTTGATTTAATTTTCTATAATTAAGAGATTGTAATGAAAAATGAATTATTGACACCGATTGAATAAAAATATGATTCATAAAATTAATAATATTATTGCCTATATTAAACGTAATCAATTATCAAAATACGCTATTGTTTTTCATACATTATTTCGTATTTATGAAGATTGGGTCCGTAATTACCATTCTTCAAGTTGTAATTATATGGTTTTTGATTATATAAGTAGACTTAAATACACACAATTATCAGACAGCAATAAATAAATATTGCAGAGCTACGGGTGTCTCAAAAGCATCCAAAATGTAGTAATTGCACCCCTGTTTCATCTTCTTTGGGGTTGAATTTTCAAAAAATGCATAGCGAACTCTTATATCTTGATAACAATGTAACAGCCGAGAAAATTTATGATTCTAGCTTCAAAAGTCCCTTAGTTCAAGAATTTAACTAAAGAATCTTAGAAACATAAATAAGTAAGTATGCAGAGGATAAGTCATAGTCAATGGAAGATTTTTATATAAAGTTCAAGCCATAGGGGTTCACCCCTTTAAGGGTTGAATCCAAAATCCTTTCTTAGCAGATGTCTAAGTCGTAATAACTTCAGTGTACCAAATCTAGTAGTTTGATCTGTGTATTGATAGATCAGTTACCTCTGCCTTTTATAGATAGAGCATTTTATATATAAGCAATTTTAGATATTGCCTGTGTATATTACCAGAGACTTTTTCTTTTACTTCGGCGTAAAAACTTAATAAGAATCATGTTGCTCTATTACAATTTTTTAGTATGAAAAGAGTAAAGTTTAGTAATGAAATTAACAAAATTTGAAACAACAAAAAATATCATTGTTTAACAGGCACTTTCTGTGTCTCAATAATAACTCTTGTGAGCTTCCTACGTAATTCTTGTAAGCTCTCTACGTAATAATAATAAAACAGATATCAAACTTACAAAATACTAAGCTACGATAGTTATTCACCTGCCACAAAATCTACAAGTTTTGTGACTTGAGTAAAACGTGTCCTGAACACCCACTCTTTTAAAATAAATAACAAAATAGGTGTTGAATAAAATCCCAAAGGTGAACAAGGTAACGCATTATTAACATTAAATTCCGACGAACAAAGCAACGTACTTCGCCTGATTTATTCTGTTGCAATCCGCAACGTTATAATATAACAAGGGTCGTAAAGAAACGTGATCAGAGCTCCAGCGGGCTGTGTTATTTCAGTTAATACTTGTTTTATCAGTTCAAAACTTCGATCCAGCAATTCTGAATGATAAACCAGAATAAAGGATAATCTAATTGGGAAACTCCTTGATGTAAACAGAAATTACTTTGATTTTCAATATTTCAGCGAGTTGCTTTTAATTTAGCTACTCGTTTAAGCTATTAATTGCGGGTGCCGCCGACTTTTTATCGTTTTGTTATTATTAAATTTTTTTAGGAATTGTAGATTTGGTCTGTATTTATTTTTATAGTAGAGGTTTTAAAGAAGAGGTTATTAGCTTATGACTGCGCTAGCAACACCAAGCCGTCAAACAAAATCAAATGGTTATTTTTTCAAATGGAGTCATATATAAAATGTACAAATAACGATTCAAAAAAGCATGTCATTATAAATACTGTACTTGTATTAAGGCAAATTACTCTCATAATTTTATAGCTCATTGCGATAATGAATTTCATAAAAAAATTTCAAGAATGGAATTTATATTGCTTATTCTATATACCATTTAGCTGATGGTAATGCATTATAAATCGCTACAGTTTTCGTGTACAGATTTGCATTTTATTTATTTATTTTATATTGCGCATACAACACAACATCAAAAAAAAGAAAAGTTTTTTTTAAAGTAGACAACGTTATATACAATGGGCAGCCCTATGGCTAAAAGCGATTTCTTCTAGGCAACATTATGCAACTGAATATGTAAAAATAGAGAAAGAGGGATGTTTAACGTACGGCAATAATTATAGAACGTTAATAAGCAACGTTAATGATATAACTTAAACAGATAACATTATAACTTCCATAAAAACACATATACATTAAATACACACCTACTTAAAACTACATAAAGCCGTTGATGTCGAAATAAAGGTTTTGGTGACGAATAGTATTTTTATCAGCCTTTTAAAAGTACTGACCGCTTTAATGAGTCTTCTGTTAATTTGTTATCACTTACATGTTTGGAAGCCTGTAAAAGCTTATTCACGACCTTTTTAAAGAACCCCCATTACATAATATAAGAACTCGGAACTGTATCCAATTCAAAAATATTATATTTGGGCTCAGTGTGTACCCTTGTGCGACCCAATTTTCGAGTCTTCGCCGAGCCCTTTAGAATATTTACTTAAATTAAAAGGTAGTGAATGTAAAGGAGTCAAAGGAGGTCAATGATAAATTATTATGCATGACATGAAAGCTGGTTGCAGTATTGCGAATCAAAGATTACCCCAAGAAAGTGTAGCTCTTTTAGACATTGAACCCATGCCAAAGGAATCCAGTTCCATACTGGTCAGTTTTGTATCCGATGCAACGTTATCTTTGGGGAAGGGGAAAGAATAGTTGTTATACTGCTTTGAATGTCGAAGGATTACCGTTTGAGTCGTTAAGGGCCTTAGCCTTTATTTGAGACACGCGTCGCATATCATTTTTTATTTCCAAGATTATTTTTTCAAAGAGACTTTGATGATAAAAATAATGACGCAACAGGATTGTTTAATTTATTTCAAAAACGAGGAAGGTCATTAATTATATCAGATTAAGTAATCTGGTTTAATTTATATTATAAAATAAAATAAAAATTGGGTGCAATTCTAGAATCACTGTCTGTCAACATAACAATTTTATTGCGGCCTGATATAACTCGAGTCAAGTCTTCCTCAACTGGAGTAAGACGCTTACTGGTATACCTAATTGGAATGTCATATTGATCTTCTGAAATTTCAAGAAAACTAAGCTTTTTCCTTCTATTGAAATCATAAACTGTCTGTCTGTATGCTGTTATTTAAGCTCGACATAAGGATCTTTCAAGCCCCTCTTTTATTTTCTTATTTCCTTTACATGTATTGTTCGTATTTAAAACGGAGACTCAACATAGCTCGCCAGGTATTTTCTTAGATAGTATATATAATCCCTATTTATTCTCCTGAGTCTCATGGCCATTGATGGTCCTCCCCTGGTATAGTATCCTCAAAATCAATACCTTCACCTGCAAGATCCTAAATAACCCACAAACGTATCTACCGCACAGTGCACCAACGAGAAACGTGGTCAATAAATTCCTGAGGCCGGTCCCGGTTAGAACAAGACAGATGCACATACCGCATAGGAGTGAGCAGTGTGGCAGCACTGACCTACATCAATAAGTGGACATTTTGCGGGACGGAAGAATGTTGCATTCGCTGTGTGTGTTTGGAAGGTACGAAAAGTTTTATTCATCGCGCAGTATAGTCTATGGTCAAGTTAAAGCTACAAAAACGATCTGAGTAGCTATTTCTCTAGAAACAAGGCTTAAAATCGTATGTTGTTAATTCACTGCTAGTCGTTTATTTCTCGCATCCACTTTAGTAGATATTCCTATTAACCATTAGTTGAGCTCTGTGAGCACTGCAATGTGCTATGGCGTAATCTTTTAAAATACGTACATTGGAATAAGCTCCTATTATAATATTTATATTGGAATTAGTACAATAGAAATGTACATAAAGCACCTTATCACATTATTAAGAATAACACTAAGCAGGATATTAATAAAGTTATTTTTTACACAAAAAAAATCCAATAAGTTTCATTTGAGAGCAAAGCCTTAGATCCAAAATAATTATCACAGTTTCAAAGCTACGTTTTCATTAAATCTCTCTAAATATTTACCTGTAAACAGAGACCGCAGAATATTTGATATTACTTCGCGTTATTTAAAAGAGCACAAGGCGAAGGGAGTTACTGGATAGAAATCGGGGACACCAGCCCTTTTTTGTTTTTAAGCGCAGCAAATCCTCCAAAAACAACGCCGTTTGATGGTCCGTATGCTCGTATAGCTAGTGCTGTATACATATATGACATAATTGATCTAGCCACTTCACCTTACCAATAAGACAGTCAATTAAAGACTTATAGCTTTATATCGCTAATGTTAAAGAACGTAGGGTATCTACAGCGAACTAGATTTTAAAAATGGTTTCATTTTGTTACAATGTTTTTCGCACAGCTTCGCAAAAATAGTATTTCAAATCACAATTTGATGACAATTAAGTGTTGCTTTTCTATAACCAAATATTGATATTGGTTACAAATCAATGTGTATCGATAAACTACTTCAATAGAGACAGAAACCCAAGTCTGATTCATATACCATTTGATTCCAGGGATAGTAATTGTCGTGTGAAGGTATATTGCATCTTTTCAAGATTTGTTTCAAAATATTTTTAAACATAAGAGAGAACTGTACCTCCGCCATATTTCTTTTACAATGTTAAGTATCAAAATACAGTATAATACTGAAATCTCCGTAATAATAGGTGGAATTAATTTTATGTGCAATAATAGCGAGATATTATGGACTTGTGTGATGGATACTAAAAAGGAGATACAAAGTTATGAAACTATCATACTAAACAAGCATACAAACATCTACGGCTCGTGAACAAATGCTTATACCAATCATACGCTGATGAGTTTCTGTTTAAGAATACAGAGCTTGACCACTCCACACTCCTGATATTTTTTTATTTCATTTTTTTCTTAATTTTATTTATTACTGATTCACAAAGTTAAAGATAAGATTTATGTAATATAGTTAAAGATAAACTTATAGTTATGAACATCATAAAGTGGATTCCTCTGTTTCCGAACTGGAATATACTTATATTTCTGCCAACAGCCTTCTACCCTCATCATACAAATATTAAATTCTTAATTAATCCATAAACTTTAACATATAAATGAGAAATAAACGGAATTATAAGCTAATAACATATTAAGTTTCAAGTACTGATTGTAGATGAAGTGTATATTTCGCTATCGAATATCACACTCAATACTTACTGGTTAATGGAGTGTCTTTTCCACTCAATCACCAGAACTAAATACTGTAAATAATAGAGACTGAATTGACTAGTCTGACCTTCTGTTAAAAAATATTTCCTACTTTGAACACTCAAGTTGGAATGGCAAGGATTAAAGATGTGGCCAAGCGATTCCTCAACATATCTTGTGTTAATACGTGAATTGACGATAGTTCATGCTGCCTTTCGCTTCATTTGCTGCTGGCTCGACCCCAAACACTCTTACGTGCAAGTAGAGTGCAAAGTACCAAGTTTAATATAATTTATAGTAGATTTGTTAAGCATACAGGTTAATACAGCCACCATGATCGGAAAAGATGGGGTACATTGCGTAGATTCACTAGTTATGTGGTAATGGCATTAACAAAAGGTCTTCGGGCTTGTGTTTTCGACCAGTCTGTGAATTTTTAAAATATCGTGCGACTAATAATTTAAGTATATGATTTCGGTGATATTTTCTTGGAAAGCCTATTTAGTCTTCGTATTCATTCAACGACCTGCTCAAGCTATATACAGTTTTATTGATATAGCCAAAAATGTCCTGCAAGTGTTATAATTATAAATAATTCAACTGATACTGTCATTACATTATATCCATAACCATAACTTAAAAGTTCCCATTAAATTAGTTCAAACCTTTAACATTATTGCTCGTAAAGCTAGTCGTAAAGTATTCTATAATATTTCGCGTCGCGTGCGCCTCCAGACCCTCGTAAATGCAAATCAGACGACCTTTACCTTACTATCATTGAATAAAAGCACTTATTGTAAAGTAACAGAGTGCAAGACGGTTACAAGGATATCCCCTAATAGTGAAGGGTTATTTTACTGCCGAGGTTCTACTCCGTGTTCGATTCTCGTTAGGAACTGTACGGCTTTTTCATGCATATGTTACACTACATTGAAATTTAAATAAAATGTGTTTTGCTCAGTGAACCCGAGCAGCAAATGGTGTTTCTGAAATGTTGAAGTATTATGTAAAAGGACAATACCATAAGAAAATATTTCTTCACCAAAACCCCTCTTATTATTTTATTATGTCGCTTACCCACAGCAACAAATGCCCTGATCACTGATTCAGGATGTAAGGAAATATTAGCATTTCCAGTAAGACTTAATAATCATAAATAAATTCTTACTTTACTTTGAGTAGAGTCTTGTGAGAAAACTGCTATTTAAGTAATTTTTCAAATTATATTTAATAACAACAATAATTGTAGTATTCTTGCCGTGTGGCAAGAATGTCATGAGTGTTCATAATCCCTAAAAAAATTCAGACAAGTCAATTTTCTAAATAAATCCAACCCTTCAAGAATCTAAGAATGTAAAAACTATATTGTATCTACTAAGGATACAGTAAATAACCTTATACAATTTAGATCGTGTCAAGATATTAATGGTATAATTTCTACATTCTATACCCCATTTCGCAACAAAAAGACAAAGCAACTCCTATAAAAAACAAATTGAACTCATTAGTACTCGTTTAGTTAAATGCAAATTGTTAAAGGTTCGGACCCTATTTGAGATTCCTATCGCATTCGCTATTGTCTCCACAGAGGAAGTAAATTATACTTGAAAGAAACGTTTAGTATTCTAGACAGATGTTTGCGGCTGGTCTAGCTCTATTTCTGAGAATGTTACTGCATTTCCTGCGCTTCTTTAAGAATATACACATCTAATTCATACCTGAGTGTACGAGTATATTACAGACTCCATTTTGAATATAAAAATAAAATGTATTTAAATGATTCATTCTTTTTTTAGAATAATGTCCGGAAATACATATAAAGCTTTGAGAAGAGTCGGTACAATTATGAAGAATCCTGCCGGACATATTTTTTTAAACAATATTACGTAGAAATTATTTGACATGAATATTGCGTAGCTCAGTTTTCTTTGGAGTTGTACTGCAAGGTTCAAGGACTGCCAGAAGATACAAATATTTTTTCACTAACATTACAATAAATATGAAGAAGTTTGCACAGTGTTGATATATTTAATGATAACAAATACATAGAATCATAAATCAAGAGTCTAGTGAAAGACTGAAGAATTTCTGGCAATATTTTTGGGTCACAACCATCTATCTTCTTTGGAATAGCTTTAAATCTTAGCAGAACTTCAGTGATGAAATACTCCAATCTTTAGAGTGAATTTGATGTGAGATTCAATCAGTGGAAAGGTCGATGAGACTTACTAAATTTCGAAGATTGGACATTCCCATTTTCAAATAACTTTTGATTAGAAAACGGATGGAGACATTTTGTGAAACTGCATAATATTTTATTTTGTAACCTTTACTACATGAGATACAGAATTTAGTTTGTTTGTAATTGTGATTAGATCAAAGAATATCTTCTAAGCTTAGTATATAATGATTGAACTTTCATTTAGTAGTTTAGCATTCCATAGCTTGACAAATTTTCTTGATGTATTATGTAGACCTTCCAAATTCCAATACCTATTGGTTGTTTGACCGCTCTAAGAAAGTTTGTACGATGTGCCTTGGAATGTTGGCTTTGAGGATAACAGAAATCGAATTGTGTAAAGAATCGAAGCATCACGAGGAATTTTTATTTTCTTAAAAACTTGCCGGAGTTTCTTCAGTAAGTTTGATTTTGCAAAACAAGATATTTAGGGTTTGGCGTCGCATACGTAAACTTGGTTATTTATATAATTCTTATGTATCACACACTTCTTTAACATATATCTACTAAAGTACAGGTAATTGCTTCAGTAAAAGACAACTTTCCATACAGTTCAATGTTACTCTTCAATTTTCTTTATATTTTTACTTACACGTGGGAGTAAAAGCAGGGAGAAGTCGTCAATATCGAAGTTTGCTTGTTATTTTAAGACTTATTGAACAGATTCTTGAATACATTGAAACACAGAATGACAATATGAATTTTACTTCTTTTAGATATGTGTTATATTTGCTTAGCGATAGATTATTCAGTACATATTTGATCCGTGGTTCCACAGTGTCATTAGAACTTAATTGGCAAGATATGCTTTGGTTTCTTAATTGACACATTTCCAGTACAAATTGTGGATTGAAAATGTAACTTATTAAGTTTCAATTATGAAGAATGTGTATAAATTTCAAGGATTAATGTTATTAGGTCAGTTATTAATAACAGATTCTGATCTGTGCAATTCCATAGAAAAAAATCAACCCACACAATAGTTTAAAGGTAAAGTCTGGAACAAATTGTCTGGAGTAAACAAGGAGTTGCCTCAGTCAAATCTGGCTCGTATTGACTTACATGACGTACAGACAGCCTTGGACGAGGCCGTTCACGTTACTAATAGATGCGTCTGCGCCGGTTTGTTGTTTGTGCGACACTTCCAACGGTTACGCAACTACGTTTGCACGATATACTACTGGGTATACTTCACGAAGCACCTGTTCTAAGATATCTAATACTATACTGTTATAGAATAATAACATAAGCATAGTGTCGAAGGAGTTTGTCCTTCTGTCATATATAATAACATAAGCATAGTGTCGAAGGAGTTTGTTCTGTTATAGTTTGTCCTGTCCTCTGTGCGTTTGCACAGCTCATTTGCGGTGACGTATCAGTATTTTGATGAATACTACTAACCCTTATAGTCATAATACAAGGTAAATCTTACTAATAGAATGTTCCCATTTAGATCTAGGAGAGTTGTTTTGGTTTTTGGTTGGTGGTCACAGAGGTTTAGTTTTCATGTTCCTATATGTGTATCTTCAAATAATGTCATGTTTAAAATTTTAACTATTTATGTGTGTGGTCAAGATGTGAAAATAAAGTCATCTTCAAAAGTCTATCCAATCCCTATTGTTTATCACACCACTGCATCAATGCAACCTTAGATAAGGGTATTAAAGACTTGTTAGTTCTGTTACTTTGAAGAGTGCTTAGAATTCTTTTTTGTAATGGGATTTGTAGAATTTATATGTTGCGATCACTGCCTACATCAGAGGTAAGACATCCTGATCTGATCACGTCACAGCTTGATGTTATCTGATACTAATAAGCAAAAGTTAAGAGGGTATAAGTCTGTATAAATATGAGAGATACTGTATTTGGAAAAATATTTTGGTTTTAAAAACGGAAAAAGGTGAGACGTATTAAAATTTGTCAAAGAATTCTCACTGGAATTCACATAAACTTGTATAAGTTGAACTTGACAGAATTTTTCACTTACATAGGATATGTATGTGTGATATTGTCTCATACATAATTCACACAACAGCGATCTACGCCTGAGCGCGGGACGCAACATGGTTCTTAGTGAGAAGCGATTTATGGGGTGAATAATAAAGAAATAAAATGGATATTGGATGTTAAATGTAATTGTTATCTGTTTTATTGTTATTTTATATACACTGATCGTTTATGGAACTATAAAAAATGTTTCTGAACGTACATTACAATAAAATTTTAGTTTGTTCAACATTTAGGACAGGTATTCTGATCAATTTGTTTGCTTTTTATGTTCGAGTAGAAATTGTCATACTTTTCAGCTAGTATTTAGTTCAGATTGATTTTGATTCAAATTATTTTAACTTTGAATTTGATTTTGATGATGAAAATCAAAATCAAAGTTAAAATATCTTAAATTAAATAGACTCATTTACTAAGTTATTTTAAATCATCATAACAGGGAATATCTATGAGAAAAAAAATATAATTAAAAGTAATAGTGATAACATTAAGTGGGTATTAACCGGGTATTTACAAATTGCCCCAATTATTAAACTAACACTAGTATGCATATTCCCAATTAACCCTACCTAAGATGAGGATGTCCTTGGACTTGTTTAATTTATCCTCTAGAATATTCTAATAAAAGCAAAAGAGTGCATGACTGATAGATATAGGCCTTAGTACTTGTCTTAACTTGGAGAGCTCGACTTTGATTGACCCATCTGGTATCAACCATGTTTATATTTACTTTGGTAAAAGCTAATGAGCAAAGCGTGCGCTTTGAATGTCTTTTGAATGTAATATTTGATTTGATCTGATACTAAGATAAATCTGATATAATTTACATTGGAACTAAGTACCAAATTATTACTGAAAAGTTGAATTTTAGAGACTTGTTCGCGTGTGAAATAGTTTTGGTATTTTTACATTTTTAAGTTTGTAAATACTAAAAAAATTTTAAAAGGTTTATGTTTAAAAAGGACATATAAGTTCTACAACATACAACATACATGTAGTAACGAAAAACAACAATAAGAGTGAAGACAAACGTGTGGCACGAGAAAAGTCGATAAATAATTCATTAGGGCACTGACGTCACATCCCTGCCGGGGGTCGCGTGACGTAACACGTAAATATGATATCCTGTGCGCCTTCCTACAGTCAACAACATTCGTCAAAATGCTTAATGGGAATTTCGTTTAGTAATAAGTTAAATTAGTGATTTCCTTTTAAAGAGAGTAGGTCATATTGGAGACGGAGTAATATCGGCTCTTCTCAGTCAGACAGAATTTATTAGAAATTTGATTTATATCGGAACTAATTCTGACGGCACACTCTTAAATTTCAATATATCCCGTTCCTTTGTTATATTATACAAAAAGGATAGCAAGGGAAATGGAACTGTCAGATAAACTAAATTCAGACAGTTTTAATGGACCCATAGACAATTGTAGACGACATGTTGGAAAGCGCTTCCTTAGCGCTTCTTAAGCACATTTTAGTACGAGAATTCACTTTTCAAAATATCACGTTATATGCTAGCTTTCCTTTTTGTTATCATACAGATAGAAAGATATGCACTTCAATTAGTTTCTTAATACATACGTGACAAATAAAACGTGCAGTTCAGAGAGTGGGAAGTATAATCCTCTGTATCTACGCAACCGTAAATATAATAATATTTTATATTTGCGGTTGCAAATTGTCAATTGTCGTTTGTATTATCTAGTTGAAATTAAGCATCATTAAGAGCTTGTGTTATGGTTACTAGGGAACAGCAAAATATATATTACTTAGTAATATGTATAAAATTTCGAAGTATCTATACTAAACAAATAACTATTCGTACTCGTCTTTCAAACAAGTTGAGAAAGGTATCTATTGGGTTTAATGTGTCCACGAATAATAGAAAATATGAATGGAATAAATAGACCGGAAAAAATCCAGATATATACGATTATAGCTGTATTAAAAGTATTAGTTTTTATATATAAATGAAAAAGAACAAGATGTACAGTGCTTCTACAACATTCTTGTGAAAATTACAATATTGAGAGACACGCTGATTGTTGTGATGTATCAATATGAAAAGAATGAACAAAGTTTAGAATTTTAAAAGATTATTTTGGTTAAAACGAGAGACTATATATAGGCTAGTATATATAATATTAATAGTTATTTAACCATTCAGACCCATAAGATAGCTTTTCAATCCTCTTTTGAAAAATCCATGGGTAGGTGTTATTTCAAATTAAATAGATGACTTAGAAGACCTTTTTGTAAACAAAATCTTCGTGATGCTGGATTGGATATTACTTATGTGGTGAGAATGTGTGTAAAATAATATTCATATTACTGAAGTGATCTTATGGCGTTATATGCCAATGAATGTATTTGTGTTTGTGAGTATAAATACGGCCGTAATGAAGGTTATCTATGGTTACATACACACACAAATAAACAAATATATATAAAAATTTAAATGTCATACACTAAGAAAGATTTAAAACAGATAAATAACTTACGCCTTGAATATGTTTAAAACAAGTATTGGCAAGAGCCTTGGCACATAATTCGGTGCATTAGTCAGGATCAATGCACTGCGTTACGTCAGCGCTGCAACGGTCTCGCGGCTGCGCCGGCGCAGGTTTGTCGCGTTTTAATTGGCTACAGGGTTGGACTGTGAAAGATTTCCGGTGAATTTTAAACGTTGATAGAATTTTAAGTAATTCTTTACTATAATAAGGAAATAAATACTTACAATATCATTGTATATTCACATAATAATGGTTACATCCTTCCGGTTTTATCAAAAAAACTGGTTAGTGCGTATTTTTTGAAGAACGAGGAGGTGTTATCGTAACATGGGAATTTTTCTTTTAATCCACAAGGCTTTTACAAGCATACGCCCTGCTTGTTTGTAAGTGACAACCATTATTGAGATTGTTAGCATTTATGAGATTGTTAGCATGAGGTGGAAATATAGTGGCGGCAAAAAATAGAAGCAATCATAGCAAAGTTAAAGTCAAAATATTTTATTCAACTTCGGTCCATATATGTACACTTATGGAAAGTCAATTTATGCCATGTGTTCGTAAAACTACCTACATCTTGTGCTGAGAATAATAACGTAAAATAAACGTTCCTTCGTTGAATCATAATTATTTATGTAGTATTTAATGTACACACAATAAAGTTTGGCGTTTGAGGATAAATTGTACAACTGCTTATTTCTAAATGAAGTCTCTTCTAGCAGCTGCAGTATTTACCCTCATGACTAGTAATGTATACTGCCATTTTATTGGAAGCTCATTTATGCCTTTGCGATAGAACTCTGGGGACGCGGACTCAATAAACTGTGTGAAGGTATTTTGTACTGCTTCCTTGCAAGAAATGTTTTTCTATGCAGAAAATTGTCTAAATCACGGAAAATGTTACCTTTTTGGATGGAGCTAATTCGGTAAGTTCGGAGGATTCCGGATGGATTCTTAGTTCGTGAAGGTCGATTGAGTGGGGGCTGTTTTGCTGCGAGTTATATCATTATTGTTCGAAGTTCTACACAATGGATAACCTCTTGATAAACCACTATAATTACTTGCCACATAATATAATAATAATACATAAGATTATAAATATAAATAAGTAATATAATAAATAGGATTATAAAGACAATGTCAGACATCAAATAAAAATTACGAATCCTTCTTTTTAATTGGAGTTTATTAACTGCTTATGTGAAGGTAATGTGATCTATAGGCGGATAGCGTATGAGTAAAAGTCTGTGGGACAAAACCCGTATGATGATTATTTTATCCTGCCGGTTCATGCATGGAAACCCTAATCGGGCTGTTTAACTTTTTAGCAGCTCATTCAGGACGTGTGAAAATATTGAAGGAATTGTTTATAAGGTCCTAAACGACGCAATCTGTTTGTGCCTTTTGACTTTTATGGTGCGTTGTTCTGAACAATTTATGATTACCTTTTTTTATACGTGATATATATATTACAATACCCTCAATACGGATCTGTGATGTAAGCGTGTGTTTGTGAATGAGTGTGTTAAAATTCATCGTTAATAGCAATTTAATTTTCATGATCACTAACATGAGAATTAGAATCATCAACTGAATATTCACCATGTAATTTGATATTTCATCATCATCCATCTATATACGTTCTACTAATGGATACAGGCCTGCCTTCATGAGTAACACGTGAGGAGTTTGCTCCATCACACCACCACAATGGCCCAATGCGAGCTGATGGGTGACAACAACTGGGACCAACGATTTAAAGTACCTTCTGAAGAACAGAGGATCTCGAGGTAACATATTGGGTAAGACCCTGTTAGCGACTTACATAGAAAACCTTTTCTCGAACCGGCAACGTTAAATTTAAACTTTTATCAATAGTGTTTTGATACGTCATTATATTTAAAAACAAAATCAGTCTAGCTACAACATTATACGAGTAATACAGAGCGACATGGTTTCTATTCGGTCGTTAATTTAATATTTAAGAGCTACCTATATTTCGGAGCAGTTACAAGAGTCAAGATCAAGGGTTTTAGACTGCTGAAACCGCGGGAAGGAGTAAATTCGAAATATCGAATATAAAATAGTCGAGCAAACGGTCTCTTTGTGGAAGGACCTCTCTTTCTGGCAACAGTATTAAAAAGAGGTCCGACCACATTACAATACGGCAGAATGAAATAGCGTTAGATGACTTCATGGCTTCATGGCGTTCTTTTCACGTTTATTTTATCGTAGAATATGATCTCCCGTTTTTGCAACAATATTTACCAAAGTAGGATCACATTCAAATAAGTCATAATACGTATTCAAAGCATCGTGCCTTATGTATTCATGTTTATTCACATATTTCATATTATTATATGAAATAGAACTATTATTGACTAACAATAACAAATTATTTTTCAAACATACTGGTGCGTTGGATGCTCCTCTCTGTAATACCAGCAAGTGTAACTAATAATAAATAAATAAATAATGTGCAATTCATCTAAGTGTTCTCGAAAGTGGCAAATGAAAGCTTTAAGAATACTTGCTTATATTTCCACGTTATTCTCGATATTGTACCGTATTCTCGTTTCAGTTAAAGATGCAATCACAATGAACTAAACAGATCTTACGATCAAATGAACATTAAATAGATCTTATTCGTTGGGATTTGTACGTAAATTTCATTAGCTTACTCCAATTACTGTATTTATTTCGCGTCTTTCTTATAACCTCATTACTGGATCTCGTCGTATAGTTTAAGATCATTTCAAAATGTTTCATTAGTCTTTTATCTCCATAAAAGAACTACAATTTTAAAAAATCCCGGTATTTTAACTTTCGGGGGTCTGTCGAGCAATTTCGTTGTCTATTTATGTAAGAAAATTGACCCTCAAGAGTTCTTTCTAAGGAACCTACCAAAGGCACGAAAGGCTGTGAATCGAAGGAAGTTGCAATCCGTACAACTTCCTTCGATGCATGCTGCGTGTTGACAGTTTCAAAATGTTTATATATAACTAGTTACCCTGGCGAACTTCGTATCACCTTAGTAGTTAAATAAGTACATCGATTGAATGCCAAAGTTATCTAAATTTGCAATGGATGCACTTCAGTTAGAAAGTTTTCCATACTATATTTTTAACATTTATAAAATCCCTGAACCAAATTTAACAAAAAAACAATAAAGATTAGTAAAATCGGTCAAGCCGTTTTTAGTTTTTGCGAGAATAATGAAGAGCTAAATATTTTTACCTATAAAAAATAGTTTATAAGCCACACCAATTGAATGCTTTCTATGATACACAGTTTAGATTTAGAATACCGAAAAGAACCCAAATAAATGTTTCTGGTTAAGAGTTTTGTAAGATTTAATGTAATTTACAAATTTATCTTCTATAATGCTAAATATATTTAGGGTGCAACATGAGCTATATCGTACAACCTATTGGCGAGGAATTGCGAAGCCTGCACTGCAGAACATGAGTGACCGTAATGTTAATTAGCATAATTTCATGCTGTTTCAAATTTTTGTAGAGTCACCTGATCAACTTTAGAGATTATAAATATATCTGACCACGTAGAAGACTTTATGCTTAAAATTGGTGGTAATTTGAGAGCTTTTATTTCAATATGGATACCAAAGTTTTAGATATAGTTGAGTTAGTTCAATAATTTGTCATGATGAAGATAAAAGCCTATACTTTTGGAAGATACTACAAGCCGATTGGTCCATTTTGTTATTGCAATTACTGTACACTTCTACAAGTTAAATTTGAGGTTTACGATGAGGCATCCTGTCGGATTAAGCTACAATTTACAAAATAATTGTATGGAATTACACATAATTGTAATATCAGACAATCATGTGTTCAATAAAGTAGTTTTCCTTCCAAACACGTAAATTATGAACCAGATACATGTAAAATTTTAGACTGTTCCTGCAATTTGTAAAAATGATCAAATATGGCTCTAGTTCTAAAGTTTCAGAAGTAGCTTAATACTTTAGTACCATTTCACATTAAATAGAATATTTGTACCTATTTGTATTTATTCTCTTATATATATATATATATATATATATATATATATATAAGGTTCAATGGTAGAGAATTCCTTAGGCATTAAGTCCGCAAATTGTGCTTTTGTGCAATGAAGTAGTAAGAAAAAATAAATATATAAATAGTATTGGCAACATAATAAATATGTTCATTGTTTATAGATGTTGATGCTAACTAAGATAAAACATATCTTAGTTAGACTTTATTAATATAAATGTACGCTTTATTTCAAGTGAAATAAAGAAGTTTTAACTTTAAAGGTATCTTACCAGCCGGCCGCCATCCGATCTGGTATCAGATATGTGTGCACTGCGTATTGAAGTACCTAATTTGACCACAATCTCATCTGATACAGCCGTAGTTAAAGGTTTATGAGGTTTGCTGACCTTACAAATTCCTATTCACTAGATGTACGTAATATAAAATCTATGGGGTCTGATATTTGGATACTACACACATTTATATTAAATGTCTAGTCTTTGGCGTAGCGATATTATCTCATATATACAAGTTATTTTGTAAAACGGAATAAATGACATTGTCCCCATCATTACAAACATAAAAGACCTCTTCAAAACAATGCCAATAAACTAAAAATTACTTTGCCTCGATAACTGCAATAAAAAGTCAGAAGAGAAAAATTTTTTATTATATAAGTTTACGACGTGAACACGATTCCATGCGAATGGCAACGGAAGTGCCCCCTCTTTACCCCTTTTCGCCCCCTTCAGCACATCGAGTTTCCGGTCTGAATATTTTATGAGTGAAATACAGTAGACAACGCATTGAATGTAGCAGGTACGCCGAAAACATTATTTAAATAATAATCAGTGAAGTTAAAGTGAAACAACGACTTTTTTTTATTCTTAACCGGGTAGCCTTCGTCTCATCTGGTGGTAAATGAAGATAAGACCAAAGATGGAAACGAAACACATGGGGACTGGCTATCTTACCTCATACCTCCAACTGCCGGAACAAAATATGCTGTTAACATTACTGTTATAGCTTCAGAGTTAGGTAGGACAGTGCTAGCAAGCCAGGCGGACTTTGCCTGCCTACCACCATCAAAAAGTACTACCAACCACCAACTAAACCGAGCAAAAATTTACTGCCCCCACTGGCAGTTGAAATCCGGTCCTCCGGAACTGATGCAGGTGATCTCAGCCACTAGACCACAGAGATGATTAAAGGAGGAGGTTTATCAAATCAAAAAGTTAATCTGTTGCGTTTATTTATGTATCCACTGTACTTTGGAGGAACTACGTTACATGTTGAATTGGTTATTGATCGAGTATTGTTCTTGTCAGCGGAATTGAGCTCTTAAACTATCAAATGATTGGACTAGTGAGCGCTGCCTCTATCATTGAAGAGTTTAGTAAGAACAATATGCACCCAAGTGTCAACCAAAATAATAACTCTTGAATTATGAGTAAAATTACTAATACTAACACTGAATAAAAATTAAGTGTACATATATAGCAAATTGACTAAAATTGCGATTTTAATTTGCAGCAAGACGAAGGCAATAGAAATGATGTCAATTTCTTTGTTCAATGCTTGATGAAAAACAGCTTGATTATAGAAATATTGGTAAATTTATTGTTACTATAAATAACATGGGAATTCCCCCAGATATTATAATTTGAATAGCACTTTTTTGACTGGAACCAAAACGCTCCTAACTATATGCAGATCACGACCCAATAAATGGAATGTCCAACACAAATCGATTTTTTCAATTGCAAAAAATAGTTCCAGATATAAGCTTGATCAACCTAACACACTCTTCAGGTTTATACTATTAGTATACATTATTAAGAAGCACAGAAGGCATTCAGTGACGTCACGACGTGTGACTTCCTGGAGAAACTGGGTTGGCTGGAGTCAACCAGTCCCACAACCTCCAACGTAAAACAGACGCCACAGACGTCGATTTGCAGAGACCGCCCCTACGAAGAAAAGAGAAGGAAGCAAGCTAGTATTCTTCTGTACCATGTACTTCCTCTTCTGTGGACGACTATAATATCAATTCCAGTTTATATCTTTCTTTAAAACACCCGTTTATAAAACCAATAATATAAAAATATTGTTACTCCTGAGTAACTAACCTGATATCGAAGAGACATGTTACACAGTATTTTCTTCCAAGCCATATTCAATTAATTTGATTCCATTAAAACGTCAATATAAATCAAACATTGAGTGACGGTTTTAGAAATAGCAATGAATCATTCAATATAATAATAAATATTGTGATTTGGTCGCATTCAATCTCTTTTATGCTCTCCTAGGTAATCTTATTACCTAGAATAGAAGGTTCTATTTACTCATGATAGTTCTAATAAATATTTAAACTCCATTTGTAAATTACTCTCGTAACATAAGTACAATAACGTTGTTATTTTAACTAACGTTATTTTCTAAGTCATCTAACGTTATGTCATTGAAAATAACGTTGCTAAGCCCCTAACTATATTATTTTATCTAATAATACCGAAGGAAATAATATTATTCTGCATACTGGTTGTTGGTCGTTCTAGCACGGTAGATTATCTGCTTATTTGAAACTCTGCGACATGTGAAAAAGTAACGTTATTTAAACTTGTTACAAAGCTGAGTTCAAATTACATCCGGCAAAATATGCCGTGGCTATTATCCATATCCAGTGATACAATTTCCCTTTTGCGGCAACCCTACCCTCACCACGAAGCGATATTACCTGTAGTCACGCGACGATTCTTTTAACTTCCAAATGTCAATAACTAAGCGGTAAGCGGCTGTTTTGAACTCACAAACGGCGACCGGTGCTATTCCACTTTGATGTACTAAGCAAGCGTGTTCCTGTTGACTTCATACAGGGTTGGCATTTGCTGCTTTTGAAATTTTTTGGAGATTGCAATGCGAACTTTTGCAGTAAAAAAGATTATTGTCTTTTCAAGGATGCAACGGCTTTCTGGTACAGTGATTAGTAGGTTTTCCTTTCTTGCTATTGTTAACAATTATGGAAGTTTATTTAAGTATTTCTTTAAGTATTTTATTGTGAAAAATTGGTCGTTATTCATAGCATTGCTTATTTATTTTTTACAACCCCTTACGTCATTCGCTAGCAAGTATAACTATGATCATACTGAACTATAGGTTACCTAAGAGATGTAATGACTTCCCCAATGAATGCAATTAAAATTAAAATGAAAATTAACGTTAAAGTTTAAGTAATGCTTTAAGTTGCATGATTTCTTTGTTTTAAATAAATAATAAAATTATTTATATTTTATGATATGAGGTGTAACTAAAACGATACGACTCTTTTTTTAAAGTTTATTTCAGATACAATTAAATTCTAATTGGATCGAGGTATCGTTAGTTCTTGGCTCTCCCTTAGTTCCCGGGAGTATATCGCGGATCAACAAAGTAAGGTAATCAATTATGTATTGTAATTAAAAAGCAATATTGAGCTTACTAACTCCTATTAGTATTCACAGTATTAATAAGTATTTTAATGATAACAAAAGTTTGGATAGTTAACTAAGCTTCTGAGTCGAAAACTCTTCACTGATGGAAGTTTGGAATTCCAATACTTATTATTTGACTTGTTGACCCGAGGAACTTGTTTCACCTACAAACTCCCACTAACGCCATCTATTAAAAGAAACCCGAAGTAGCGATGGAAGAAATGACAGTTTTACTGTTTAGCGTGTCAGTAAGACTTCAGTTTTTCATAAACAATTTTTAGTTAAATATGTTTAAGCTTTTCTGTAGGATTTTCTGAGTTATTTTTAGTATTAAGCCTCCCCTAAATCAAAGAGAATAAAATACAATAAAAATTATTTAAATTGGTCAAGCCGTCCTTGAGTTTTAGCGAGAATAACTGAAATGAATTCATTTATAATTATATATATTTATAAAGTTACAACTGTCATTAATTAATTTACACATTACGTTGAATGTGTACCTGAAGTATGCACAGAAGAGGTCAAATTTAATATGCACAGAAGAGGTCAAATTTAATATGCACAGAAGAGGTCAAATTTAATATGCACAGAAGAGGTCAAATTTAATATGCACAGAAGAGGTCAAATTTAATATGCACAGAAGAGGTCAAATTTAATATGCACAGAAGAGGTCAAATTTAATATGCACAGAAGAGGTCAAATTTAATATGCACAGAAGAGGTCAAATTTAATATGCACAGAAGAGGTCAAATTTAACAAATTATGTCTCGTTCCCCTTCTCAACAATTAATAACGTGGACTTGTAAACAATTTCAGAGGAAAACAAATTAAATGTGTAAATAAACACCGCCCACGTCCCGGCACAGCCTATTTTAATATATTCTACACAAAATACAGGGAATATCACAAGGGAAGGTTTCCTAAAATTAAACATAACCGGCTCTGGGCGGGGCTTGGCGATTATTATGGAGTCGTCCTATTTTCTAACAAAAATCCTACACGTGTACTGTCTTCGTGTAATAGTATGCATATCATGTTATACGAGTAAAGTAAGCTTAGGGCATTCTTCCTACAAGAGTAGGGTTATCAAAACTCAAGATTTCTCCTGTAAATTTTTAAAGACACCCAAAACTTTAAGTCAATTGCAATAATATGAACGTTAATAATGGCTTTCTAAATTCTGCTTCTAATAGTATCTAATAATATCATGTATTTTACAAATACAAACCTTTGAAAGAAGATGAAATGAATGAAACACGTATTGTCAAAAGGAGTGTCTTATGGTCATTTCTGTAGGAGGAGTGCTCTAGTATGCTATTGAAACCAGGAAGTTCACTCACGGTAAGTCACTCTTATCCCTCATAATCCTCATATGTAGCAAATCCTGTACACTTGTCTTTTATAATGGTTTCCCTACGTGCTACCTACTCGTAGTTACCCGTAGGAAACATATAAAGATATAGAAAATTTATGACAGTTACATATTACTCCGATAATGCCAGTAATCATCTAATTACAGTAATGTTACTTCTTAAGCCTACGATAGATCGTCGCAACGTTAATTAGTAATTGATATTAGTAGGTAATCTAATAACATCTTGATTACATAATTTATCATCTCTCAGTTACGTGGAAGAGCGCTATCTGATCTTTGGATGTATTTACGATAATTCATGCGATTCGCATTATTTTTATTCGTTATGGTTTGTCTCTTATGAATCTTAATATTACTTGTCTCTTATATAAGAATAATAGCGCTTTTATAATTTGTGATGAGGCGCAAGTCGGTGGCAATTCTGCAATTTTCGCTATGGTTGGTCTTTGGATGGGTCAACCCATCACCTCGCAAGACCATACCAACTTGAGGTTATAATGGCCGAATCGCTAGAGTTGCGGCGAGCCTTAGACCGCGCTCTTTAATGTCTTCAAATGGATGGGTGAACCAAAATTTGCCATCACAAGTTTCCCAGTGATTTGATTTGCTAAGCCAATTCCAATTACACTGGTGGTGTTTTTTATATATAAAGCACAGCAAATGACTCGACACCACCTGATGATAAGCAGTAGACGAGTCCATATGTGAAGATAGCTACTGAAGCAGGTAACATACTGCCCTAGCCACCCTCACCTTGCCGGCCGAAAAAGTGCTTTTTCACGCCTCTTTTAAAGGAACCCATGTTATAAGAAGGAGGGAATACGTGTGCTGGTAAGGAATTCCATGCTCTAGTTGTGCGACAGAGAAAGGAGTCACTAAATCTCTTAGTATGTAAAGTAGACTTGGCTACAGTGAAGGAGTGACTCCGTAGACCAGCACGCGTACTCCTTCGTAGGAAAGGAGAGGGAGGGGTAAGGCCTTAAGTTCTCATATGTTGCTCCTATTGGATGTATATGAGGTATAGACTTCTTATAACTTACCAGCCAATAGACCACCTGCTGTGTCTTACATACGTGGAAGGTATAATATCATATTATTATATTTCGCGCGACCATAATTTTAATATATAAGCTTCAACATACAATTTGTTTGTAAAAAGAAAGCGAACAGTAATTTTTATAATTTCACGCGCCCAAATTACTGACAATTCTCGTTTGATAATAACTTGATATTTCCAGTAGGTACTTGTGAGTTCATTTTGAACTTTAATATTTCATTGCTTAGATACTATTTTGCGGTGATTGCTATCTATATCAAGTATCCTATACATAGTTAGGTACACCTGGCCACGCACTTGACATAATATTAGCTTTGTAGTAACAATCGACAAATATACACACGTCTGGCGCCAATAAAATGGAATACTTTTCAAATTTTCTATTTTAGAACGATCGACTTTGTCGATAATCAACCGCCAAGTCCCGCCCATTTTAGACGATCAGCTAGTGAACTAAGTTGTGTAATGGGGAGATACTACCCCAATCAGGCGTTCGTAATTACAGTGAATGTGAGATGATGTCTCTATTTTCATCTACATCTTTCCTTTTATATTACACAGAAGTGTGAAAAGTACCTTTTGAGCCTATAAGAGATGGCAGGGGAATATGTCACGTGCTGCATTAGCTATACGAGCATACGGACTCATGGTGCTTACTATCAGGCGGCGCGAGTTTTTCTCCGTGCTTTTTAATAAACAACTATTCTATTTGTTTTATAATTTTGTACATAATTTTTGATTGAATTCTCTCCATCATCTTTCTGAACTGAATTCGAAATAATAAACAAACTTCCAAATATAAAACATGATCCCAAAAACAAACTATATAATAGTTTATTTTCAAAACCTAGTAGTTTTAATACTGGGAATAAAAACAAATTTGCTGCTCCAAACTTCACAAGACAGGTCTCTCTTGCATGGGGAAATGTGTACACATTTATAACAAAGTCTCCCCAAAGGTAACTGAACTGCCTTTACACAAATTTAAAGTATATGTTAAACAAAATTTTATTAAAACAGGCTACTAAAAGGTTCAGGATTAACTTGATAAGAATGCGCGGTAGAATAAGTAAGTAAGCACTGTAATTAAAACACCTTAATCACCATTTCATCTGTCACATTCATACTTTTATTTGTTTTAACATTTTTCAAAGAGTGCTCATTTACGTTTAAAGGGACGAGTCTTGCTAAGTTTGTTACCCGTTCTTCTTAGGATAAGATTTCCGGTAGATTTATTAATAGATAGATAGATAGATAAAGTCTTTATTTCCATTTCTACATCACACACAATCCATCCAGACAGTACATAGGTTAAAAGACAAACATTTTAGACAATTTAATTTTTAGACGGCTTAAATTGACGTATGTATAAGACGTATATGTAAGTTGAATAAAATATTTTGTCTAAATACGTCCCGGACTCCATGTTTTGGTTTGGCAAATTCATTACACTTTTCGTCATGGTCAGTCACCCCACCATACTGTATAAGGATATCATCAGCATTGTCTTTGAAATATATAATTGAATTGGCACGTTGACAGATAATAGGCATGTTAAACATGAAACATCCAACATCTTTGGTCTGATAGCTTCTTCCCCTTGACGCTTTTGTTTTTAAATTAATCAACCAAGTTTATCTTTATAAATCCGCTGAGACAGGTGGTCGGCCATCTGCTGCTCGATTTAACTGTTATTAGGTAGTTAAATTTAACTGCGACTGCTAATCACCGACCGTTACTGATGTTAATAATACCGATGAGGGTTGATCGCTTACTTTAACCCGGTTTTTCAAATAAACGATAACTTACCTCTTCCCTGACAGCAGAAGTCACTGCTACAATATTCTTAGATAGTATTTTTTACATTATTGAATAAATAAATACATAAGTAAGTAATCATTGGTGAAAAAGGAAAGACTTTATTTTTTTTCGTCGAGGAATCAATTAGAAAATCAATATTTCAAAACATTATAACTATAGTAATATAATTTTGTTGAACTTTCGACTCTCTAAGCTGATGGACGGTGGTTGCGCCGAAACATTCTGATTGGAAATCGATGATGAAGCTTTTGTTAAGTAGTAATATGATAATAATGATGACGATGATGTATTTGATGAAAATTACGAACAACACTCGAATGAGCCAGCTGTACTTGATTCAGATTTAGAAAGTGTACCTAAGTTTTTTTTGAATGTTTCTCTTCTTGAATTGGCTGATGTACAATAAAGATATATTCTATTCTATTCTAAAACCAATAACAAAACTGATGCTGATAAACTGGCAACTATATTACCTACATAAGAAAATCTTAATAAGGAAGGAGTAGGTATTTTTTCACTAACTTCATTAATCTCGAATATTCTACAAGATTTTAAACAGCAAAATTCAAGTAACTCTCCCAACGCTTTAATTTTAGTATCGAACATTCCAAGTAAAGTCTCCGTTATTTATCATCTACATGTAGGTCAATACACTGAAGAATCAACTTTAATGAACAAAATAACTATTTTAACTAAGTTGAGCGTGGACCAATTACATAAGTCGTTGAACAGTGAGTGGGACATCAAAGGTATTGTACAAAGCAAAAGTTTGACAATATCGTCTAATTTGCCGTGTCAATGAAAAGATATTCGGATGTTAATTGACATGAAATCGCTGAACGATTTGACGGGAAATTTGATTTTCTGGAAGAAAGCGCTTAACAAGTGATCGACAAATTATGGTAATACAATACGACGCGGAAAGGAACACAGAATTAATTATTATAAAAATTATCGGAGACCTTTGAAAATATTATCTAACAATAGCGGGTCGGTTTTACGACAAGATCACTAAGAAATTACCTATAGTAATAATCATTAAACCTCTTTAATCATTAAAGAAGAAAGTAAATATATATGTGACTCCCAGATTTCTTCATAAAAGTTATCAATACACTTTGATAATCATCTAAGCTACAAAAAATTATGCAGATTTAAATTCAGCTCGAAACTCTGTTCGGTTGGTGAAACAAATAAATGAAATCACGATCCCATTGAAATAAAATTATTTTAGCATCAACTATGTAGAACTTGTCAACTAAATCCTCAATCATAACCGCTATGTTTTCAAAAATTCTTTCACATACGATTAGGATGATGTACCGCCTATGACAGAGACAATATAGGATGTTTATTATCTGTGGTCAGAAGCATACTATAGATAGGTCTTACAGCACAAAACCTTATCCACTTCAGTTTTCACAAAAAACTGGAAAATGGAATAAAGAAGCTACCAAGTACTATTCGTACTACCCAATATATTCGTCAAATTTTTGTCAATTTGAAAAAAATTACAACGGGAATCATTTGAATACTTAAAATTTGGTTCATATTGATCTTACACATTTACAGTTCAGTGTCAATTGCTTATTAAGTGCAACTCAGACTTTTGTGTGTAGGCAATTAAGGTTCTAAATACAATCACCGGGTCCAGGGTACTGTTGACACCCTGGGCACAAGGTGCAGCTCTGGTTTGAGTTTCAACAGTAACAAAATATTCCAAAAATGCAAGTAAATTATTATTAATTTTATTTAGTATATTACTTTGTAGTTGTTTGTTAAATTTATTATATGACAAAAAATCTATAAATGCAATCACTCCGGAAAACTTATGGTTAAATATTACAAATTATATTTGAACAATCTAAATACTCAATTTAAAAACTATTTATCGCATGTAGTAAACAAAGTTTTTAAAGTAATACAGAATAAGTAGAACCAGTTACATATATTTACGCAGAGAGTCAAAAGTACATCATGGACAAAGTATGCTAAGCAAGGACGCAGCGCCGTTACGGCTCTCCGGCCGACATTCCTAAACGCGGTCTCACGGCACAAGGCCTGCTCCGCGGCCCTACCCCCCACCCCCCTCCACTTCGGAAATGCCTGCGCCCGCGCAGCCGATGCAAAGCCTAGACGCTCTGAGAAGGTATGCACAGTATGACCACTTGAAAGGCAATGAATTTGATAAATAGAAGATATATTTTAAATTTATCTATACAAAATTGATAATTAACAGAAACTTAGTAAAAATACATTCGTGCATCAACATTTTGTCGTTTATAATTAAAATTGAGTATTTTCTGTTAACAACTTGTAATTTGTTTATATTTTATAAACTTAATGAAAGTTCTTGTGTTATTTACAGTTTTATTTTTATTTTATAAATACAAATTTCGATCAACACTCCTACACAACAATTTTATACCTTCCTCCGTTATACCACTGTCGAAAATCCCGCCTTATTGTCTCAATCTTTCTTTGCACTTTCTTGTGGTTACTCATTCCTTATATTCTAATAAGATAATTATTATTTTTCCATTATCAAGTATCTATAACATATAAACAACAATAAAGTAGGAGAGTTGGACATATTTCACCTTAGTGCACGAAAATACAAGGCTAACTTCAAAATCTTTAGCAGGAACGTAAACCCCCTGTAATCAGTGTTTCTATATTAACATTAAAAAACATATATAAACCTAAGATATTATAACTATAACTGTTAGTCCACATCGCATGCCGTGGCTGTCTGTAATTATAAACTATACTTAATTTAATGTCTACGCTACAGTTAAATATTTTTTGTTAGTATGTGTTTTTGTTGACTGCCCTTAAAATAAATTGTAGCAGAATGATAGCAAAAAGTGGAGAGCAAAATTAAAACCACCGTTTGACATAGAGAAAAATATGAATGTAATAATTTGAGTGACAATAAAATGTTATAAAAAGTATAAAAACATAGATAATATAAAAGAGTCTTCAACATCATCCCCCCCGTGTAGCAAGGCTACACAACTGTTGCCTGATCCAAAAAAGCCAGCGCCGTTCCCAACTAATGGGAGGTTTCCCATTAACAGAGAAACGGGGGGTATAAAACACCACTCTACTTTGTTGTTGGCAGCGAAATCTTCAATGGGTGTGCCATAGAATTGCGACAGCTGACGGTTAGCTCCCACGAACGCAGCCCCATTGTCCGGTAAAATCTTCTTCCGCACACCGCGGCGCGCTATAAACCGTAGTAGACTTGAGATGGTAGAGTCAGACGAAAGAGATGGCACAACTTCGAGGTGTACTGCCCGTATAGTCATGCAGGTATAGACTGCTACACACCTTTTCTCTCGTCTGCGTCCAATCGATTCTTCATGTGGACCAAAGTAATTCAAACCCACGTTGGTAAAAGGGCGACAGTGGTGATGTAGCTGCACCTCTGGCAAATCACTCTTTGGTGGAACTTGTGGCATCGTCTTACGTTTAACACAGAACCGGTACTCTCTTGCGATCATTTTTATTGTATTTCGACATCTCAATATCCAATAGCGTTGCTTCAACTCATTGTACACAGTTTCATTGAACCCATGAGCGCATTTTACATGGTGATATCGTATAAGAAGGCGCAGTGCAGGATGATGGACATCTAGTATAATTGGTGATACAACCTCATATTCAATATCTTTCATGTTTCTGAGGCGGCTATCTTGTGATAATAAAAACTTTTTGCCCAATGAGTTTATGTTCGGACGTAAAGGTGACATATTATGATTATGGTTATTTGACAATGACGGGACTTCAAATGCGTCAGATTGACGTTGAAAATTACCATAATTTTTATGATTTTCAGCATGTGATACAGGACTGTGATGCGGTAATGTTTTCTGTGCATCGGTATCACAATTTTGTTTAATGGCATGTTCGATATAATGATTATGATAGTTTACTTGTTTAAATGATGTCTTAGGTGAATCATACTGTGAATAATGAGATGACATGGGTAATAGTTGGGTGGTAGATTTTTCAGTGAGCTCTACGTGTTGAATGGGCTCTAAATTATCAACCGTTTGAGAGTGGTCATAATTACGTACACCAGCTACCCAAGATGTCGTACGAGATGAAGTCTGACTAACCGACCGATATTCTTCCGCTTCGATGGCAGCTAGTTTAGCCTTCATCTCAAGCTCTACTACCTGACGTTCACGCTCGAACAGTTGTCGGGCTACCTGTGCTTCCACGGCCAACCTGCGTGCTTTTATTGTAGACGTCGATCGTGAAGACAACCCTGACACACGCGACCTGGAACCTGCACTCGTATTACCAATCTCTATAGCAATCGCTTGATCTTCGTGAGATGCCCGTGCTTGGGGCTCAGAACTGTGTGCGGTAGAAACAGGAGTGCCGACCCTTTCGTAGTCCAATACAGGGGACTGGCCGACCTCACCCACAATAGGCACATCTGAGGCTGAGGGCTCCTCGGAAAAATTTTGCGATTCATGTGCCAAACGCTTGGTTGATGCTCTGGTTTGCATTTTTAAAACTTAAAAAACCGGAGAAGGACCAACAATGTAGCAGAATGATAGCAAAAAGTGGAGAGCAAAATTAAAACCACCGTTTGACATAGAGAAAAATATGAATGTAATAATTTGAGTGACAATAAAATGTTATAAAAAGTATAAAAACATAGATAATATAAAAGAGTCTTCAACATAAATAAATAAATATACTTCTTAAAAGAACGTATAATAAACGTGTTTTCAATTCTTTCTGTGTTATCCTGCACTATGTCAAGGTGAACGTACTAGCCTGAATTAAGGGTCGGAAGCGGGCGGTTAGGATTTACTCTTCAAGACCAAGTACCTGAAACTTCTTTCTAAGAAAACTAATGCCGTCTCTTTTTCTGACACGACAATATAAGGGCATTTATCAAACTAGTGGTTGGCTATTTATTAGAACAAATCTCCTGAAACATTTATTTCCCAAAGGAATTTATCTTAAAAGGAATGCGGGACTAGAAATGTCCAGTGGTGATATCAATCCAAACTTACAATTTAACATGAAAAAGAATCATTATTTATAGCTTGTAGTTATTAGAAGATATATTTTATTTCTCCGTTTAATTACGCTCACCGAAGAACTCAGTGACACTATAGACATATTCGTGCTTATCACTCAAACGTCTGTCCCGACCCGGACTCGAACCCAAGTCCTCTAGTCGAGTAGCCTGAAGCTAGGGGTATGGATCAGAATAATCTCCGTCGTTAAAAACAATGCTGGTCATATCATTTTTAAATTAGAACCTTTTGACGGGGCGGCACGGCAACGCGCGCGTTATACCTCTGGTATTGTAAGCGTTCGCTTTCCATCAGGTTGTATTGTTTGACACCGTATTTGTATAATTAATCCCTAAATGGAGTCAAAAATACAGTTACTCGATTATTTTGATATTATCTTTTTAATTGTGTCGAAAATAATCGCTATTTCTGTTTATGAAAACAAATTAATGATTAATGTTTCACTTATCATCGGGATAGTGCAAATCCACGTAATTAACATAGCCAATTAATTAAATTAGCATATGCTAATGAAACAAAAAATAAACTAAACTTATCAAATTGTAACCTTCCCCTGAGAGACTATATTTAATTTATTTAATTTAATTAACCAATTTATATTTTACGCGTGATCGGACGTCCAACACACGTGATTTCTTGTTTCAAGTGTGATGAATTTCCATAGAATCGTGTTACATTAAACATTTTTTTAAATATAATTATATGAACTTTGTATACGTCTATATAATAGGGAATTTTAATAACGCTATAAATTTCAACATTAAGATCTTTTACTACCTAATGAAACTGTACATACTTACATACATAATACGGTTATTTATTTATTCAACAATTTATGTACACACAAAGACAATTAAAAGGACACAACAGAATATCAAATAATTGTACAAATCTCTTCCAGCAGCCCCATATTTGGTTGTTACAAAAATATCGTACTAAGATTATTTCGCGAATGTACTTTTCAGAAGTCACTGAAAAGTATCGATAAATTATTAGTTTCTGTTTCGGCATGACAATACAAAAAAAAATTTATTTATTTAGCTGTAAGGTTGCCTATTGCATGTATACGTTTCCGTTTAGTGTTGTTGTATTTTCTTTTAATTTGTGATCGATAAAGAATATCGGTTTGATATTTTCAATGAAAATTTCAGTTACATTCAATATTAGAATTCCTGTGATATTTTTTATTTATATTAAGCTCAGCAAATGACGCGACACTACCTGATGATAAGCAGTAGAGGAGTCCATATGTGATGATAGCTCAACCCATCACCTCGCAAGACCATACCAACCTTGAGGTTATAATGGCCGAATCGCTAGAGTTGCCGGGAGCTTGAGACCGTGCTGTACCTTCACTGTCTTCAAATGGATGGGTGAACCAAAATTTGCCATGACAAGTTTCTCAGTGATTTGATTTGCTAAGCCATTCAATTGCACTGGTGGTGTTTTTTTTATATATAAAGCACAGCAAGTGATTCGACACCACCTGATGATAAGCAGTAAAGGAGTCCATATGTGAAGATAGCTAGTGCAGCATGAGACATACTGCCCTAGCCACCTCCACCATGCCAGCCCAAAAAGTGGTTCTTCACACCTATTTTGAAGGAACCCATGTTATATGAAAGAAGGAATTAGTGTATCGGTAACGGTTTCCATGCTCTAGCTGTGTGACGGAGAAAGGAGTCACGAAATCTCTTTGTGCGTAAATCAGTAGAGTAGCAATCGGCAGTGATTTCGCGCTTCTTTACCAGGTCATCTGACATTTATATTGCTTGGCTTCAAAACGAGATAGGCAGTTATTTTTCAAACTTAATCCCCGATCATACATTTGTAAATAAATGCAGCTGACAGTTGAAGAACCCAGCAGTGTGTGTGTGCGTGTGTGTGTGTGTGTGTGTGTATGTGTGTGTGTGTGTTTTCATTATAAACTATATTGTAAATAAAATGCCTATTTATTGTTTGTTTTGAAATCACCTTTATGCACTTGCCAATAGAGTTCATTAAACTGAAAAATTGAAAGGCCTTTTAAGGTCACCATATCCCTGCCTGGTAACAACAAAGATATTTTGTCGTTACCCAAAAAAACATTCTACCCGTATAAAAATCGCAGGATGTTACAAATCATCTTGGCGTTCAAAGAACAGAATTTAACTTAATTAAATTATTTTTAGAACAAGATAGATTTGTTATTAAGATAGTAAGATCATAAAATATTTAACACTCCATTCATTCATTTTTTTACTTGCAGTTCATTCACAGCCGTCACGCCGTATGCGCACGTAAATGAGAGATTATTCAGAAATAACTTGTTGGTATGTTCCCAATTGCCGCGCGAGTTTGAGACAGAATGTTAATATTATTATATTTACTATAAAAAGCTATTGATTAAGGAGCACTGAGCATTGATTGGTTTGAAAATTTTAAAATCGCTGCCTGGGCTATGCATTTTCGTGATTTTTATCTACAGGAATAACTTGACTTTCATTTTTACATCACACACAAAAATAGATCTTAACAGTACATTGTTTAAAGACTAACATTTAAAATATAGATAATATCAAAATCTACATTGTGTGCTGTGAAAGTGCAAAAGAGTCGCAATCAGAGACTGATTTTGTTCAATCGAGATGTGAACAAAGCATTGGTATTTTGCTACAACCCGAGAGCTTTTTAATAATATAATAATGTTTTAAGACGAAATATTATATATTATAAAATTAATACAATAAATATGCAAGCTATATATTTAGACCTTGCAAGTATTGCAAGTTGTAAAGTAATTGTAACTAGCACGATTAAACCGTTTTAACTGACCAATCAAATGTTAGCATTTGCTAGATTCGATTCAGAAATTTTCTGTCATTGTCAATTTCCATATTATGTAAGTGTATACACTTACAGTTACTTAAGTGTATACACTTACAATTACTTAAGTGTATACACTTACATAATCTGTAATCCTGGCTATCAAATTGATAGAGTAAAACTAGAAAAATTTAGCGAAATTTGACAAAGTTTTGTCATACAAGCACCTACCCCTACCGAGTTGATTACTGCACTCGTCTAAAGCGTTTTCGACGCCTAACTGGTGCATGGGGCTATGAGTACGCCTGATTCACTTAATAAACATAGATAACACACTATGTACTAAACTATCAAGTGTAGCAAAAACTACTACCGACAAGTTGTAATATGGTTTCGCAGATTTTATAACTATAGCAACATTGTGTACTTTGAGTAAAAAAAGTTATGATTTTTATAATAAGAACTCCCGTACGAACATTGAAGTAAACAGTTTAATATTTAATGTAATATAATTTTAAGGTGTAACCCTACTTGAAAACCTAATCAAGAAGCGTCGCGGATTCCACATCAAACTATCCATTTTGGTGGGGAGATTCATTTTACCGATTAATTATATTCTCAATGCATAAAGCCAAATTAGGAATACACCTTTCGTTAAGTAATTTCCTTAATATATCGTATTCATTTTGAAGCCCCAAAGTAGTCCTTATAGCCGTTCTTACAAGCCATAAAGCCCCGGGCGCTCTTGAACTAAAGTTGAAAATTAACCAGATACTTAAACGTAGAGTTAAGTATAACTTCTCATTATAATATTAAGTTTTACGTCATTCATATTATGGCTGCCATGTTCCTTGGTCATCAGGATAAGTACCTTACAGCTATAAATAAATTAATCACGATAAGTAATTTTAATACCATTTTTTATTGACATTGTTTTTTCTGCCAAGATACTCATGACCAGGTCGCTCGTTAAAATAAATCTTTAGGCAATTACTAGACCTAAAATTTGAAATCTACTAAACCTATTTGATGGTAAAAGAATACCAAAGCTTTTTTCGAGGAGGAATCCGTTCTCACACCTGCCAGCCACTTGGTGGCCAAATTTGAAGGCGGCACAGATCAAATCGGCACTAAAACTCCCCAGTAACTCAATCTGCTGATGAAATTCTTTCACAGCGTAGTCTACGCCGAAGAGAAGCAACTAGACGATCCTTCGCCGTTCAATCTCTGCTTCCTCCTTCTGCGTGAGAACAGCCTTACAGGAGGAGACTGTTCTTACGAGAGAAAAAAGAATACCATAGTCTACGTAATAGTATAGCTATCACATCCTCTGTGCTTCTAAAAGCATACTCATAATCACACTTATTAGATATTATATGTAAGTACAGCAGTCCCTCTTTAAATTAAGCTATGGTCAGAGTGACATTCATAATACATGACATATTGAAGCGGAAAACGATTACTTGCATAACTAGAAACTCTTATTATCTAAAAATACACAATATTTATCTTATTTTATTTATCTAATATCTCACACATCTTAGTTATATTAATGTACACACGTTTAATATTTAATTGTTTTTTTCTATCTATAATTTAATTTTAAAAAGCCCTCGGGTTGTAGCAGAATATCAGTGCTTTGTTCACATCCCGATGTGTACAAAATTAGTCACTGAGTTGCGACCCTTTTGCACTTCTGCAGCGCACACAAAGGTCTTTAATACCTTATTATAAAATGTTTCTCTTATTCTTCTTTTATCTATGTACTGTCTGGATGGATTGTGTGTGATGTAGAGATGGAAATAAATGTTTTATCTATCTATCTATCTATCTAGAAGAATTTCCTTGTTATCGTAATTATAATCAATCACTGTATTGAGACAATTTGATGTTAAAGTATATTATATCTTTTTCGGGATTCTATAGCTTTATTTAACACCAAGGAACTACGCTATTAATATCCATTCTAAGCTTAGTTTAAATTTATTTAGGAAGCAACCAACCAAACAAGTAATTAAAAATAATGATCACATCAATTACAATTACATACTTGTAGAGTCAACTATAGTTGTAAGAATGGTGTAGAGTTTTTGTGCGAATACATCAAGTCAAATGATAAGTTTGTTATAGAAGCTGACATAATAACTCGCTTATTGCCCATTTTAAATAAATATGTTTCAGTACTTTATCCGCCAGCAATCTTATTAATATTTATAAGTATTCATAAAATTCCTTATTTTGATGTGGAAAGAAAAGCAGAAGAGCCATTGGCATTACTTGTCTTTGAAATGTGACTACTTACCGGTAGACCATCAGCTGAATCATCTGAATAGTATTCTTCGAACTGTTCACTGATTATCGATTATTTAATTTCTATAACGGGTTGTCATCCAGAAATATCAATGCTCATAGCAAGCTATTTCAAGATTTTTATTAAAATAATTCAGATTAAGTTAAATCATTTTGGTTAGCAGTTTCAAAGTCATTTAACCAGTTATAAATGCTAGTCCAACATTCAAAATTCGTTATAGAGAAATATTTAATGTACATAATAATGTTAATAACTTAAATTGTCCGCTGCACAAAAAGAGCACCATGTAATATGTAGAGATACTATTACCATTTAAATTATCGGTGTTCATAAAAATATATCAATATATATTTTAATAAGAGATTCAATACTCTCTTCGCCATTTTCTTTATCTTTAATTCACGCTAATCACATCACGAATAAATTAATTTAGATAACATTTTCTTTATTTTTCTGTAGAAGCACAGAACATAAAACTTAGAAAATCATATTCCTGGTTCCAATAGTCCTTTGTCAGGGTTCAGTTAGCATTTCCTAAATCTAAAATTAAGTTCTTTACATCTCTTCCTTTCTGTTACATTCAGAATAAGATAGCATGTGTTTTAGAAACGTCAATTCAGTTGACACTACTTGATTATAGTTCGGCTTTTTGATAACAATCCATTGTGATAAGCGAAGTTAGAACATCGGAGTAAAGAAGTCCAATGTTTTGGTATCCGTTATATAGTCATTCAGGCATAAAGAGCGTATCCGCTAGCTGAACGTACACAGAGATTCACTTTGTATAAGATATCTTCGCATTTGGATACAATAATGTGCCGTGAAACTGATATACCTACTAATACTCAGCCTTATACTCAGCAATGGGAAAAACCATGGACTGTTGATAAGTCTCTAAAAATAGAGTCAACTGTAAATGAAATGGAGTCCTTTTAAACTCCGAACCACTTCAAAATATTTCTGTTTATATTCGTGCATTTCATCACGGATCTATTGCTATTCATATAAGGTAAACTGTTTCATTAACACTATCAAGGAATTGGTATGAAGTGTTATAATATGGGTCCATTTGACTAACTCCTATAAATATAGCTGTATCATCAAAATTTGATTACGTTATTATACTCTAAAGACATACTGCAATCCCATTGACATGTTATTTTGTTAACTTTTTGACGGCCAAAATATATGATATCCTAGTTACATTAATAATTAGGGGTCCCTCAGGGAGCGGCGTTGGGCCCAATTCTTATTTCTCAGTACCGTAGCTCTATCTAACAATAAACTAAAGACCTCATTGTTTTTCTTCCAAAATTTCTTCTTGCGTATTACATTTATGAAATACAATTTTAAATGTTATTGTTCTACGTGCTTTTTCAATTACTGAGACCTTTTTTCTTCCTGACAAAGAAAAATTAGTTTCTAATATAATCCTGTATTTTTAGATAAAGCTTTAACAGATTTTTCTTCTCACATTTATATTCCTTTCAAGGAAACTTATTACAGTAAAGTACTTCAACAACTTATGTTAGTATAATAGGTAATTTATTATCTATAATACAATACAAATATTATATACTGCACACAAGTTATGAAACTACAAAAACACTGAAAGAAAGCAATATACAATAAATAGGCGACCTTATTGCTACTTAGCAATCTCTTCCAGGCAACTTTGGGTGAGAGTTATTAAACAACTCTTCGTTTAGCTTTATTTATATTCAAAAATATGTTTTAAAATAACATTATAAGTTACCAATTCAATAGTAGCGTTCGATACGTCGCTCTCAGTACCCCGTAAGTCGTAAGCCTGTAACACGAAGCTTTCAGTTACACCTGGGTGGCGCATGGCGAGGTTATTGCTCCCGTAACGGCATGCAGCAGGGCTGTCAGCTGTTACTAACGTTTATTAATACTTAATACGATTAAGATACAACCGTTTTTATCGAAATGCTTTTCTGGTCACTGACTCTTCGGAAAGGCACACAAAAGAAGTTAAATACATTTTAGTATTTTAATGATATTTTTTAAACCTCGATTAAATTTTTTCATGAAAAATGGTGGAATTTTACGCTCTTGTTCTTATCTGTAATGTATTTTCAAATAAATTAATATTCCAAACAATTTTAAAGGATGGGTGAAGTTTCAATGATTCAGATTTCATGATGGATCAAAATAAAATGCATCTATTTATTTCAAAAACTAAATCGTTAGATAAAAACAGCTTAAAAGCTTAAGCAAATTTTTGATTTAGATCCTAAAGAACTTGATGACTATCTTTATGGTACATCGTTTCAAATATCCAATAACATAAGAACATTACAAGCCCTTAGATGAAAACATTCGAATAATCAAAACTCCATGCCTGCCATTCTTTATCGCGGTTCGTAAAAACGCGACGGAATGTTAGTTTTCAAATTGAACTGGCAATCCGAACGTATGTGAATGTACAGACGATGCAACGTCAACTTGTGCATTAGCAATTTTAAAAACAAATTCAATAATGGTTGGTTATCTATTCACTATCTAATTTTAAAATGCCTAATTACGTTTAGAATCTCAATCTACTTGAAGTCTGCTATTTACATATTGTAATATCATTTCTATAATAACAGACTGATAATGGAAACAAAAATTTTAGCAAACTCTACATAGAATTAATTTATATTTCTTTTCCGTCGGCATCATTAATAAACCCACATCCCTGTGATGAATGGTGACTGAAGAACGTCCCTTGCTCAGTTAAAATTTCATTAATTACGAAAGTGCAATACGTTGGCGGGAGGGCGCGAATGATACTGATGATATCTTTTCATTACAACGAACAATTTCCACCCGTCATTCATAAGCTAATACCGAGCGTAAGAACATTTTTAATTTGAATTTGACATTATACAAAAACGCACGAGAGGATCGGTGATTGATTGTTCGATCTCACTTTAATCTTATATTAGTAATTTGCTTGCTTGCTATATTTAAGCTTCTTAAAATATAGTAATATGGTAAATATTTAATAATTTTCAATTTCAAATTTTGATTTGAAATGCTAATTTTATATAGTTTTAATAATGACAAGAACTGTAAAATATATACGGATTTTATTAATTAACGATGGTAGGACTTGTCACCTGTCAAAATGATGAAAACTAAAAGATTATAAACTTCTTTCTGTTTTGATTTTGCGAAGAAACTTAGGGTCCTACCTACCTCCTCGAATACTATTTCACGGAAAAAGTATACGATGTGAATTTTAAAGCTAAGTACCTAGAATTGGTACCGATTAAGTTGCGCCGGCGCATTCCCACTAAATAGCAGTACGCGGTATCATTTATACCTAAGAATTTCTATTCAAATTCATGGCAGTAAATACCGAGAAGCAAAGCGAAGTTTAAAATAAAATATAACTTAAACCGCTTTTATAACAAAAAGGACCTGTTCTAAATATTTAAAAAATGTATATTTTATTATTATTTATTTTATTATTACTTAGCAACCTTTTTACTAAATGACGTTTCTTGAAGACAAAATCCAAAAACATTTATTTAGTCTGGGTACATTACATACTCTTGAGAAATCATACATCTGGTGAATTGCTCAGCAGAACCCAGTTTATCCCCGTAAAAGGTAATGGAGTTACCGGGAAATTTTAGTGGGTATTCCCAGTGCTACTCTGTTGAGGTACTGGGCGAGCTTTGACACGCCCGCCCGCCCGCGGGTAGTTCCGTAAACGGACATTACATACTATTATAGAAGTGAAGATTGAAGAATATAATTAAAATACTGAAAAGTATTGAGTATTGAGCTTTATATTAAAATAAATAAGTTAGTTCATCAACAGCTTGCGATATAACACTTAAAACCCCAACACTATCCAATGAGTTTGTGGCATTGGAAGTAAAACGTTTGCAGATGGCTTCCAGTACTAACTAAAGACAAGAAAATTTACAAATATTGGTCCATCCGGGATCAACTGGGCCAAAGGAGCTTTGCTAACCAAGTTAGTAAGGCATTAATGTAGGCCTATATTACGTGGCTTAACTTAAAGCTGACGACTGTTTGTTGTCAGAATAAATTACAAAGAAACTTAAACTCCCTTTACTATGCTTGCCGGCCATGGCAACATTATATTTATATCATTTTATTTAAGCAGTTGTAGATAATTAATCTAAAATCTATATACCTCATAAAATAAACATATATTAATACTAGCTGATCTGGCATATGATTTGCCATATAAATTGATATTGATTGGTAGGAAAATTGGAGAGGGCCTATATCGCCTTAGAGTATAAAATATAGCCAATGAACTATTCTTAGACCCGCTAAATATACACAAAATAAAAATCGGTCAAGCCGTTTCAGAGGAGGTCGGTTACACGAGATTTTATATAAATCAAGATTATATATAATTATATTAACATTTATGATTAACAGACACGCATACTACAATGATTCTATCCACAGTTTGTCTGTTCCTTGCTAGAATGAAAATACGGTTCTATTTATAAAATTGGCTCGATTTCTGCTTTGTTCAACTTTGATTAAGAATGTAAATTAATATATTTATTTAATTATTTGAATATTTCATGTATATTTATTTAATATATTTAGTATCGGTGTACATACGAGTCTGCCCTTATTTTCAAGCTCTCCTTTACGGGCTTACTAGAATATTTTTTTATAAATAAGTAGTACCCTTGTACAATCAAAAAAAGAACATTCAAATTTATAATATAGGTCATTTTCTAGAGGTACCACCCTTACCGAGCTGAAAATTTAATTATTTTTGAAAATATTTTGTTACTGTCTCTAGAAATTAACTAAGTGTTTAGGACTGCTTACTAAAGGAAAAATTAAACGGCTATAATTTAAAAAAAACCCTAGTTTCTACAACTGATAAAACATGTATTGTTTCTGTAGAGAAACCTAAGTAGCAAAATGTAGAGTGGGTATAGGTGGGTCTAGGTAGCTATCTCTAAATCGACAAAATATAAATTCAGTTCAGTCGAGTACTTCTTTTTCAGTAGCACCGATAAGAAAGAAACTGACTACAGGAGACGTAACCTGACTGCTTATTTAGATATATTAGGCATACATTTGACGCCTTTACAACGAAGTAATACCCCAGAACAGGATATAATTGACATTTCATTGTTGACAAGACTCCGTCGAGCTCGTATGATCCAAATTAATTGTGTTAAGTTTTAGAGCAAATCTACCAATCCATCTTTGTTTGTTTTGATAACTTATAAGTATGGGGTAACTTCGTATCACACTAGAAGTTATTCTATCTTTTTCTTTTCAAAGTTAAATGAAGAAGTTAACCCTAACTTTAGTTTAAGTTTATAGAATAATTTAGCGCAATAAAAGACAGTAAATAATAAAATTAATGACTGAAGATTTTCATCCTTTGAGATTTCAAATTATTCTTATTCGCGGTTTTTCAATTAGAAACGTCCCTGACGTTTTAATTTCTTTTGTAGACGGTTTTTAAGTTTTTACAGGATAATTTGCCAAAAAAATATTCCGCCAACGAAATGAACCATTGCTGAGATAAAAATATACCTACTGGATTATAATTTTAGATGGAAGCTTAAAATTTAAAACGCTCTAAACTAGAATCAACAACCAAAATGTATACTTACTGATTCATATTTCTTAATACTAATTAAATAATTATTGAATCTGACAGACTTCATAAAATATTCTTTGTCGCAATATATTTTCGTGTTTTGTGTTGTTTTTGTTTTAATATAAATTAATAAAAAAGGGCATATAATCAAATAAATCATCTTTACACATAAGAAAAGATGACATAGCTAAGTATATATTTATATTACCTCTAACACACAAATTACTTCAAAGTTATCTGGTAGAACTTGCTTGTATCGATAAGACCTTTTTGTCATACTGTATTTGTTTTATCACTGCATAGTTAATGTTATTATGCAAAGAATGTTGAAACATCTTTAATTTTTTTGTTTTATTTATTTATTTAATAATTTATTGTCTGCGCATTAACGTTAACATAATAAATTAAAACCAGTAAAGGATTACAAAAGGTGTGGCTTATTTCTTACAGCAATTTCTTCCAACCCACTATCTACGATAGATTAAATGCTTGGGGAAAATAATATCGATAATAATATTCAAATATGATCCAATTAAAACAATAACAGGAAACGCCTTAATTGCGTACACGTGTTACCAAAAGGTATTAAAGGTATTTATTAAGGTATTTAATTACAAAGGCATTAATAAGATATTTCATCAATTAATTTATTTGAGCGTACTTCGCTCGTATCTTATATAACGGTAACGAAAGTATTAAATTTACATTTATATTAAAATCGCAAATCAAAAATACTTGAGTAAAACCTTGCTTTAACACTAATAAGTTTGCTTATAATAGTAAAGTTAGATTATTCAGTAACTCATTTTGACAACTAAAGTGATAACAATTAAGTTGAAATTGCAAATCTTACAACTCAAGACAATAATATAATATTTTATTCAACTCGGGTACATATATATACATTTATTGAACTACTTAATAATCTTTTGTTTGGAATAAACTTGCTCCATGTGAGAGTGGGCGAGAGGAGGGCATATTCTTCTCTTTTTTTCTTTACTACCGCATATTCTCCGTCCTGCTTACTTCAAGACCGTTATTGGAGAAATAAGATACATAATACAAAATGTATCATAATTGAAATAATACTAAAATACAATATTAGGCCAGTATCGGCAACAACCTTGCTGTCCTGTCTTTAAGCCTCTAGTATTATTACCATAGAATTCAATTTCCAATAAAATTAAATTATAACCGCGTGTATTGTTATTTACAGCAGCTTCAACTTATTACACGGCAAAATTTAGTGTCACTCACATGACAGACTTGACATTGGCAGAATTTGATTAATCGAGGAGCCATAATATCGAAGAACAATAAATTACTATTATATCTTGTCTCTTAACGCAACAATCGTGGGTCAAATAATTAAATTAGTAATTATTACTTCAATTGTCAAACTTATAAAATAAACCAGATACATGTAGTTTTAAGTGATTCGGTTAAGCGTCAGAATCTGCTAACTAAAAAGAGCCTTTAAATTAGGCGTAAAAAAGCACTTTTTGAGCCGGCATGGTGAGGGTGACTAGGGCAGTATGTCGCATGCTTCACTAGCTATCTTCACATATGGACTCCTCTACTTCTTATCATCAGGTGGTCGAGTCATTTGCTGTGCATTATATATAAAAAGAACTTAAATTTGCACGTATCGCAGGGCATTGAAACACCGCATGAGATTCATTGATATATATTTTAATACAATAGCAGCTAATTACTCACACCACCTGATGGTGTAGGAGAGTAAAGATAGATAGTGCAGCATTGCTCTAGCCACCTCTACTCTTTTGAAAGAACCCGTATTATACGAGGGAAGAATACATATAAGGTTTGCCGGTGAGGACGTTTTGTACAAAATATTTTACATTAATAGTGCAGAAGTATTTCAACTATATTTAATCGTTATTTTTAGATAGAAGGTCATCATAACACTTCATCATTGATTTTTTAGAAAAGATATTTATTGTAGTTACACACGAAGTCGGTCGAAGATCTCCACGCGCAATTTCTTATGCAGACAAATTCACCCTCGCTTACAAAATCTAAAATGTAACGTAAAATATTTTTCAAGCGAATGAACAGTGAATTAAAATCCCATCGATTCACCCTCTTTTCTGCCGCCGACGGCAGTGTGACAAGATATTTAAATGCTAAATTCTAGGCAGACAGACTCTTCTCGACCCCAACCATCTGTTTGGAGAACTTTTCTTAACCGTGCAAAATTTCACTCATTGGAAAACAACAAGGCTATACTAATTTGTATGTATAATAATTAATATTGACTTACACAACTTTTTATAATAAGCTCTACATTACAATAATTATACGGCTTGAACAACCATCATCAGTCTAAGCGAAGACATCCAACACATCGCTTCTTTCTGGATTAGAGAGTATGATCAAGCTACCAGCCCAGCATTACTTGCGTCATCATCTACATCTGCGTTTATTCTAGGTGGAAATTCACTGCACCGGCAGGTTACAAATATGAGAACCATACAAAACTCCAACCTATCAACACTATGCTTTCAAGGTAACCTTTGTCCAAATTGTCTTGTAGTACTTTATAATAATGTACGTATTTTAAATAGAAAAATGACAGGAAAAACTCCAGTGTCAATTAACTACCAAGATCTATCTTATAAGTAAAAAAATCAGTACATTTCGGCCAAATTTTCAGACAAAAATTTAAAATATGCCAACGTAGACTACACACAGATCTACACAGTGATACAGTAGCAATACAACCTACTAAAAATCGGTCAGTTTAACCGACTGACAAAAAGTCGTGGAGCAGACAGCCATGCCAGAACTTGATAGATTTTTCACTACTTGTGACATATAGGTGTGTGTGGACTTTTTATACTTATGTTTCATTTATCAACGACAAAAATCTGCCAACGATTGTCCAACGTCAGCGGGAGCTTTTAAGGGCGATATGAAAGTTTCATTGATTCCCATCCAATAAAAAATACATTTACAGTAATCATATAGACCTTATTACTTATCAATAAGGATTGTTTAAACGTGACCATTTCCTTCTTTTGACAACTGTGGGTACTAAGTCTATTTAATAGCAAATAAGTCAGCGCTATAACAGTCGGTTATTGACTTAAAGACAACAACTTTCACTCGAGCCAGGCTAGATTTCTAGACCTAGAATACAATCTAGTGTTCTCCAGAACTGGTATTTTAATGTCAAATTGATAAGTGCCTAGAACTTACGAAAACGTAAGTGAAAGCTCCCGTTATGCTGGATGGAGTCACGACATTTAATAAAACACTGGCTTTACTTGTACATCGTGATGTTATGCGACTATAACAAAATCTTGATCATTAATAACATTTGTATAGACGAATGCAGCCAATTTGAGGCTGGTTAATATTTGAAGTTGATATTTAAGCCCAATATTCTATTAATGCTACCTTACGACAAGTCTTTAACCACTTCCTAGTTTTGCTTTTAACTTTAACGTGTTATCAAGAGTAACTTGTATAAAAATGCGATCGTGGAAAATCGGGAGCTTCCAAAAAGCTTAATTCTGTTACAACTTTCCGAGATGTACGGAGGCCGAAGAAAGAGAATGTAGCGTACTGCTGGATTGCAGCTAATTGGCGCTGCATGATTTTATAGAGGAGCTTGGACGGTTAGAGTGAAACAGCACTTATCCTTGCGTAAACCGTCTGTACGAATGAAAAAGAAGTAAAAGACAATCCAGGACTAGCCATGGCGAAAGTAATCCTAGACTTTCTTAAAAAGTAATGCTACCAGACGCTACGTAACCAATGCTAAGTACCAATTAGTATAAAGAAATATTAACAATTCATGATATTTATAACGTAAATATGTAAATATTAACGTTTCACAAAGACTTACATAGTAATCGGATTATATTATATACATCCTCACTTCCAAGTATCTACTTAATATTGTTTTCAGCTTATTCTACGTAATTTTCAAATAATTAGTACACGAGTCTCCCACGAGGAGAGTTCTCTTCACATTGTTTTAATTTACGGGTAACTCTACGTTATATTACAATCAAAATAAGCTATTTTATACATAAGTTTAAGAAGGTATACTTTACAATATTAATATACAAATAGGAAGCAATTTCGCTTCGAATAATCTTTATTAATACCTTCGAAAATCAAAATCAATAAGCTCTTTACTTAAATGGACTTGTTAACTTCGTTCTTTTAAATCGTCAAAATTAAACTCTACCAGGGCTTCGACGAACACTTTAGTTTTGGAGAAGAAGCGGCTGCTTGGCTTTTAAATTGGTTATGTCATTATGTGTCAATATTCTTATTTTTAATACAATTATTATTATCATCAATCATCAAATGTTAATAAACCAACTTATACAACAACAAAAAAAAATTAAAAATCGTACTAAAAACCCTTCAAATATAAATTAAGTTTAGTATTAGGCTCTGTAACCGAAAACAACAGAATCGAAAAATACATTGATTATTTTCGGAAGTCGCTTTCTTATTTATATTCTAAATATGTTTAAAATATTAGTATAAAAATATATAAAATAATAGTGAGAATTAATCACATTACAAAAACCACAAATTAATTAAAACATTCCATACTTTTGTTATCAATATATCATTTCGATGAGAAGATTTAGTTAAATTCGTATAACCGAAAAATAGTTGAGCTATATTATGATAAAATTACTTTAAATGACTTCTTAACAATTAATATGGCTATTGTCTTTAGAATACATGATTTAGTAAATTTATGTATAATGTATCTTATTTCATGGGATAAAAAGGTTTAAATTGATAACTCACGATCCGTTAACCGTAATAAGCTTGTAAGTTAAGAAATTTATAACGCGTGTAATTCTAAAACTAACTTTAAACTACACAATATGACTAACACTTCATAAACTTTAATTGTATATAAATATTTTAATGAATACGTTTTATTAACGTTTTATTAAAATACCTACATTTGTTTAATACTAGATATACCAGCGATTTGAATATATGTCAAGAACAAAAATTATATTTGTTACTAATGTATATAAAATAACATTAAGTTTATAAAACGTACTCTCTAATTATAGCTACAAAAGTCATAACATCATTTCTGAAAAAAAAATGTGTAATATAGTAGGAATTTTGAATTGAAATTGCACGACCAGTCTAAATGACTGGTCTGGTAAATCTAGTGTTAAAAAATATGTAGCTGTCTGGAATGACATTTAAAATACTTTCAAGATATGATTAAATTAAAAACTAATTTTTCAATACAAACCTTATACATTAAAAATTATTAAAAAAACCCTTAAAACCTTTAACTTATACTTAAGCCTTATATAATGGATTCCTTTGGTCATGTTTAATTATTTATATATTTTGTGTTGACGAAATTAGATGACAAAGTTGATCAATATTGAGTAGTTAATTAAATAATATATAAATTACGTATGTTTATAAATTATGTACAATTTTAAGTAGAACTTAGTATTGTAATACAGATATCTAGGTACCTATTTTATCAAAGCACTAGCTTTTGCCCGCTAATTCGTGCGCGTGACATTTAAATATGAAAATGATAGTAACCATTACAATATGATAGTATACAGTAATTGTATACATACAGTAGTTTTGCGTAATATCCGAAGTAACATATAAAAAGACAAGGACAAAAATTCTAAGAACTGTTGTTCCGGCTTCTGTTGCACTAATGATATAAAATGTGAAGCATACAGTCTGTAGCAATTTTATTATGTATATAAATAAACGTAAGTTACAGACGGTAGATCTGCAATAGCCACTGTCTGTGCACTAATAACCATTGTTCAACTGTTTAAATTGTAAACTGTGGCGGTGTCAAATTGACGCGCGCGCTTGAAAGAAAATGGCTGACCAAAGGAAAACCTTTAGCATTTACTTCGATTACCCTCTATTATTCTTTATGGCGAAACGATATCTCCGTTGTTTTAGTTTCTTTTATTTTATTGCAATGCGCAGAATAGAAACTTTGTTTTTCCTTCTGTGTACTAACCTGTAATGTAATGGACACAGCCTTTTTTTATTGTATTGTATGTTACAGTTTCTTGTCTATATAGTGTACTATGTGAATGTGAAAGTTTTTGATTTAAATATGGAAAATATATAGAAATAATAATAATATTAATACTCAAACTTACGAGTACTATCGACGCCATATTAAGCATCATTAAGAGTTTATTTTATGGTAACTAGATAACGGAGAGGTATATATACTAATATGTATATCTCAATAAACATTGAAACGTCCTTGATTCCTGAACAAATATTCTTACTAATCATACAAATATTTGCCCCTACCAACAATCTAGCGCGGGACCTCACGCTAAGAAGACAGGGGACTAACCACTAAACCAGACATTCTTCTCATATGTATTCAGCCTTATAATATAACATATTATTTACATATTATGTATGTGTGAGATGGAGACATATTTTATTAACATGCTTATTTTAGTTTCGGGAAGCTTTGAATATTGGTTAAAATAAATAATTAAGTTTTAATAGGTGATGTTGACTTTATTTAATTATAGATATGTTACAATGTTTTATCAAAGTATAACAACATAGTACTATGTTGTTCTTTAATAATGATCATTTAACGGTGCAGGTACTTCCCCAACAGAGTTTTCTCCTGAATTTCTCCCGAATTTTCAACATCAAATCTATTATATTATTTCTACCACCCACCTTTAGTCCTCAAGCGAAACTAATCTATCAATGATTCGGTAAAAGGGAAATTGTTCACGTGGTTCTGTCAGTTTCGTAATAAACATAACGTAGATCTGATAAATTGTCATGAACAAGATTACTACGAGTATTAGTTTTAGTTAGAAATATATAAAAGACGTACATATTCGACCGCTGTGCCCACTACTCCCTAATATGTCTGGCACACGCGAAATGTTTCCCTGTGGTTCTTTAGATACAAAATAAATAACTTCGTACTTAATTTGGATTTGTATTGAACTATTATGTAGCTGAATATGTCATAAAATGTACTTGTTAGTGTTTTGATTCGATTACGATAACAATTTCATCATGGTTGGTCTCCAGGTGTGTCAATCAAAATTTGCAGGTCCCGCGGTTGTTATGCCAACCGCTTAGACCCACCGACTCCCATTGGACCACCGTAGCGTGGTGTTAAGGCTCTAAGCCCCCATGTGTATAGGTCTGTGCTCTGTTAGTATAAGCTGTGGATGTGGTAACTTCGAAAGGTGCGTTTAACTTTTCGGAATTCGCGTCTTCTGGTCAGTAGTAATATATTGCTATTTGAATGTTATTTTAGTGGGTATTCCCATCTCATGATCATAGCTGGGCGAGGCCCATTCAGTAAGCCCGCCGCTTAACAAACTGTCGAAAGGGATATGAACGGAATCCTACTGGATAAACAGGGATATCACTAATAAAACACTGTAAAAGGTAATATTTATTATCCTTCTAATTTTAAATTAGGTATTCCAGATTCAAAATCTATATCTATAAATGACATTTTATATTAGTATAATAGTTAACATATTATTTATATCGAAACAAATGAGTTAAGATGACTAAACTCTTTGTTTGTTGTATGATATTGCTATGTATATACAATAAATACATAAACGAAACGTGTTCACAATTGACTGTAAAATTTTGCAAGGGTCTCTGTGCTCAATCGTCATCAAACTTCATAATATTTTAAGTTTTAACGTTATTTCTGTCTGAATGTACATCAGTAAGTCGATCACACTATTACTTATCATTTTAACATTAAAGATGAATATAACGTAATAATTTTGGATATTCAATGGTGGGTATATCTTTGTCTGAATTGGTTCACGCAAAGAAAGATGTAGCGAAAAACGTGAGCGGAAATCGAAGTAGAGATAAGATTTAAGTCAGTTATTTTTCATATTTATGCGACTACCGTCGTATATTTCAAATATTGAGCGATAGGAATGTTTCATTGCGATAATTCATTCACATGGTTTATGTTAAAGTTTAACTTTTAACTAATAAGATATTAGCAACTTTTAATGCTGAATCCGAAATATTACGATAACTTAATTTTCTTTACTTAATGTTTAAATAACGCTATTTCTGTGCGAGCAGCAGACTGCATAACTGCAGAAAAAGAAGCTAAAAATACCTCTTTTTATTTAAAATATTGTTTTAAGTTCCACCAGGTAATAGCCACCAGGATATCAGAAACTTAAGATTCTAAAGTCATGAGATGTTACTGCCTCCCATGCTTTGTCATTGAGAAGATCTAAGAAAAAAAACTTTAATATTAACAAACAAATTTAAGAGTAGTGTCGTTCTAGATTAACCTCAATAAACTAACTGTCTTAATAGCCAGAATAGCATCAAGCCACCTTCAACCCCCCACACCCAACGCCCCTTCGATTGACATGCAGTAAACAACACAAAGGAACCCCGGTGCTTTTATATACTTTTTACGATAGCTAAGGACATCTGACAGTAAATAAAAACGTTCAGAATACACTCCATGTTCAAAATTTGATCTATCTAAGTTTACGAGCAAGCTATGAACGGTTGTAAGGTTCTCGAGACCGACGTAAGCATGTTTTACTAGAGGTGAAACGGATATCCGGTAACTATCCGGTAGCCGGCTTATCCGGCGGCGTAAATGCATAATAAACAAAATGTCGAATACAGAATATCTGTCGCCTATCCGGGGAATACCGGACAACTTTTGATTATTCGGCCGAATTCTGGATTTAAAAAATATATTTTTGGGTTATTAATTGCTTTATTTGGTCAATTTCACTTAAGGATTGCAATCAGTATCACAAGATAATTCTACATCTTAGAAAATTAATTAGTACTGCACTCAGGCAAATTATTGTGAATTATACTAATTTCTCTGTATTGAGAGGTAGCAAACGGTTTCGCATGTCTTCTAACTTCAGAAAAAAATCTTCCGCCTTGAACACTACTGCAAGGTAAGATAGATTTGGATACACTATTAAATTATGGTACTGTTTATCATTCGCAGATGAATAGACTTGGCGGGAGAGTTCTTGGCCATCATCTCACCTGGTGGCCAGTGAGGATGAGGCCGAAGATAGAAGCGAGCTTTAATTAGGTTTATCTAATCAAGGATTCTCGAAAGACCCCTTGGATTGCAATCGGTTTACTAAAGGTCGGCATAAACGAATACTGATTAAGTTTGTAAGTATTTTATGTTAATAGAAAAAAATCTATTATGAAAGTAAATTGGTTATGGGCGTCTGATGTACCATTTCATTTTAGAAAAGGGGTATTTTTATCTTTCTTCTTATTACAGAAATGCAACAATGCTGTTACTATTATTGTTGAGGTGGTAAACTTAGGTAGAATGGTGCGTGGTATCCAGGCGAACCTCTACCACCAACTTAAATCTGACAAATATATAAAATGAAACAAATATGCTAGTTACATATTATAGTATACGCAAATTTTCTGCTGAAGATTTTGATATACCTTCTTAAGGCTTTGCCATTCTAGGTAAGATCGTAGCAGAAGCGTTAGTTTTCAACTTGATACTAGTAGGTCTCTATAAAATATTATATAAAATCTGGCGAGTCATCTACAAGTCCCTGTTTACCTTCATGTAAAAATTAGAACTATCAAGGTCTATCTTTTCGTTTTAAGGTGTTTTATAATAAAATGATATTATAAAATGGTTTTCTAATCAAAATTTGTTAGATTACTTAACAAAGAAACGTCCAAAAGTCGCCATTTGTATTATTATTAACCAAACATATTAGAAACTTGAATGACGTTACACAGCACGTTGTCGATAATATTAAAATAAAAAGCGTATTCTCCGCGTGAAACCTTGAGTGCGGGCCTCAAGCGGCCTCACGGTGACGCCTGCGCAGGGACACGATAAATTAGCCACTGCCCGATAACTGCCGAGTAGAGCCGAGCTAATTTGGGCGATAACAAAACGCGCGATATTTTGGGATTCCGAAGAGTTTACATATTATGCCCAAACACAACAGCGAAATGGACAGAGTAGTTATACACGTTCCTGATAGCAACATAAGGATGTAAATCGCTTATCACAGGTAAAGACATCAACATATCAAACTTTATGTGAAAGATGTTAGAGACATGCATTTACAGAGTATGATATTGAATAAATCCGAAATTTGTAGAATAGATGAGCATTTACTAACATTTATTTTGACAAGTAAGGTAATGACCAAGCATGAAGATAAATATCAAAACTAAAATCCTACTTAAAGAAGACCTTTCGAATATTAATTGATATCTGTCAAATTATATATAATAAAGCATGTAGAAGGTTAGTATTTACCTGATTCGAGTCACTTTGCAACTCTGTGGAATCTTTTGTTATTACTTAATGGATTATTGGTCATTTATAGAATAGAATAGAATAGAATATATCTTTATTGTACATCAGCCAATTCAAAAAGAGAAACAGACAAAAAAAACTTATTATATATATATATATAGATTTAAATAACCCATGTTATTATATCCTTTATTGTAGACATAAAATACAAGAGTAAATTAAACAATTTGGTAATAGAAGAGTGGGCTTATATCTATGTCTCTCTCTATATGCCTGTCTCTCTCTCTCTGTGTGTGTGTGTGTGTGTGCGTGTTACTTTATGGTAAAAATCAGCAAGCAGTGCGACTCTAATATTTGTTACGTTTCTGACTATACCTAGAAACAGAAGTAATTCAAAACAGTTTGATGTTAGCGAATAGTGAAATCTGATAACCACAAGCGATAGCTGAAATGTAATTTGTGGGCCTCGTGATATAATATATTTAATGGTAGCTTATTGTACCTTTACTGAGAATTCACTGTATAATATACCTTACTTCCGCTCTCTTGTGAATACATTATTGATTACAGATCGGATCGCTCAAAAATATAAGGTTCTAAATTTTCTCTTTCGGCGTAGTTGAAAAATGGATTGCTCATTACAAATCGATATTTATCATTCTACGTTTCTGAACCCTCCATGTTATCATAGCAGATTATTTTTTATCGTGGCAAAACGAAGCTTATGAACACCGTCTAAGATGAAATCTACCAAAGCAATGCTACAGCAGTTAAGCCAATCCCAAACTGTTATTATGAATTTATTGATAATATCAAAAAATATTACTGCAAAACCGCTAGTGATTTTAAGTGGACATTCCATATATAATTTCCAAAAGTATAAATATTTCAGGAATAATTTAATCCAGACGAATGAATGTATTTCCGATGAAATCCAAAATTAATTTAGTTTGGGTAACCGTCCGCAAGTTGGAGCGTATCACACGAAGTGAGTAGACAGGACATTTTCATATATACTTTTATCATGTATTCAAATATTCTTACCAACAACATAATTTTGTTAATATCTATTTTCGTCTTATAAAAATCTGCTAAATCTCTCTGCCGTGGTTATTATGCTGGCGTGTATTTAAAGTTTTATATATAAATTTACATTTTTTTTTTCATTTATCCTCAAGCAAAGACATCAATACTGAACAGCACGGATTCCCAAACTGTTTTGGACATGAAACTCTTTTTCCAAATTAGCTTTGAAAATCTCTATAGTTTTTTCCTATTGGTACAAAATGTTTTACAATTACAATTTTCAGTAGTTAATTGGATTAAATCCTGATAGAATGAGCAAATAATACAACGATTCATATCATACTTCAGCCTCTGCGTACGTGGGTGGGTCCCGCGCACTCATTGCACACGCCGCCACGTCTGGGATTGCCTAAGAAACTCTGGGCAATCTCCTTTCGCGCTAATTAAGACTTGCTTGGGGGTGGTCTGGTGAATTGCTTCGGCAGAAACCAGTCCACCCTATGAAGGGCAGGTGAGTTACCTGGGAGTTTTGGTGGGTATTCTCAACGTTGCTTTTTTGGTACGGTCAGCCTCAGAAGTAAATAGCAGTATTTGGTATGTCATGGTACTAAACAGTTAATGCCGCGTATGATTACGGGAGGCAGCGATGGGTCCATCAACGCTGAGAGACGCAAAAGAGAAGATGCCTGGAAGTACAAAACAAATGAAATGAGCACACCTTTGCTGTACCGTAAGGTATCGGCTTTGTCTTTACTCGGGTTCAATTTCCAATTTCTTTTGAAGCTGAAAAACTTTATTAACTAAGTATATTACAGTTGTATAGTAAGATACATATTTTTATAAGTTAGTCACTAAATTACATTACCCATAAAAAATATACTTACAGTCAAAACTGTGTATAACTAACGTTTTCAAATATCTGAACTAGGTCAGTAAGTATCCCGTATCTCAGACGACAGGACTTATCCCTGAGATACGTTTTAGGTAACATTGTTGTAATATAGGGATTTCTATGAACATTTGATAGATGCATCTATTTTTGAAGCATTCAAAGAATGTCATTAAACTTCAAAGGTTGCCATTTGCAAGTTACAAGGGTTGATGCGTAGTACGCCTACAAATTGTTGCTAAACAGAGAATATATATTATGTATTTTGTCTGAAAACTGCGTACAATACACGCAGCTCCTCCTCACGGCCCATTACCACAGCCAAGTTAAAAATACGCCAACTACGTAATGTTTAGTATTGTTTTTCAACTTCTAAATTCGTCTAGGCTGGCCCCACGCAAGGTCATGGGCTAACACGCCCGTGCGTAAGTCATCAGAAAAAATTCTTCATTAACGAACACTGCGGTGACGTATGCCCAAAGAATATGGTCGCAGATATGATACTCAGTTAAATTAGTTATGTACTCAGAACCACTTTATTAGCCACACATAAAATTATTGAATATTTGAGACCGTAGAATTTTAAAAAGTTTTAACTTTTTTATAATCATTAAACTTTGAGCATTACAGCTTACTTCAAAATTTATTAATTAAAATTATTTATAAACTCATATAATTTTATATTCAAGTCATATGGTTAAAGGCAGATGAATCTCATATCAATTAAACATCACCTAGCGAAACTACAGCGATTGGTACAATTTCGTTCAATCTTATTTTTTTTTTAATTTACAAAAGGCTGTTTTATATAATGCATATTATAATATTGTTTAAATAAAACCTTATTGTCTTTAAGGAGTTCTATACATGTTTTTATAGGTTAGGTACGAATTTTGACATTATAATTAATATTGCAAAGATTTAGAGAAAGATCAATAAAAACTAGTAAAGGTATAATATTTAATTTATTATAGATATCAAAATAAACATACAATTGAAAAGGGTGAACAGTAAGCACAAAGCAACTGTTTATTTCACAGCTTCCAGCACACCCGCAAAAGGAAATAATTTGAGAAAGGCAGACGTTGTGTAACCGAATAAAAGAAAATAAAAATATAATATAGAGGATAGAATATTGATTCATTAATTCATGCAAAGGCTGTGTTCTAAGTTTACGGATTGACTACTGTAAGGCTGTTTAACTATGCTTTACCTAATATATTCTGAATATTCCTCTCACAACTTTCTCACAGCGTGTTTCCAGCGTAGAAACCTTAGTTAATGCTAGTTCTACAGCGTCCCATTATGACAGATCACTTAATAATTTGGGCGACAAGTGTGGAATATTTATCGAGAAACTTTTTAACTCTTAAACCAACATCAATCTTGGGTTGTATTGCTACAAAACTTTAGTAAAATCTAGCCGTGTACAAATTAATGTTACGGTAAAAATAATATAATAAATAAATTAAACACATTATTTCTCTTTACAGAGAATCTATATTTATATTATGCGTATATGTATATGTATTTGTATATATATATGTATGGTAAATATTGTCATTTTTTGTTGTTTTATTAGTTTCACATTTTTTTTTCTCCTTTAATTATATTAGTATTGGTACACGCCCCTCCACCTTTCGTTGTTACTTTTCCCATATGTGGGGCTGCTGGAAGAGATTTCTTATAGAAATAAGCAGTACCTTTGTAAAATTTTCTGTTATTCTGTTATGTACTTTTAATTATAACTGTGTGCACATAAATTTTTAAATAAATAAATAAGTCCATATTCAGAAGCTTAAGATCTATATTATGCTAAAGTGAACTTTAAGCTAAACTTCTTTAAGACATTAAAAAAAATGTGTCGTTTTCACAGCATTTTGACATACCAGTGTCAATCATGTTTTAACTTAAATTAGTGAAATAACTGTTAGGCAATTAACCTTTATCGAACTAAACTTTCGTTATGTTTTTTTATAATCTATGACTAGTTCATCGGCCGGGGCCGCGTTTGGGTACGCAAACACAACCTTTCTTACTAGATAGATCAGTATACAATTAATCGCAAATCGTATTAATATGAGAGCGACTGGGGATAGAGCGATTGACTCACAGGGACAGCTGTTCGGGATAACAAGTGTCGAGTTAGTCATTCTGGTTCACTTGTCTAGATCACTGGCCTAAGTTAAGCTGGATATTATTGCGTTTTACTGCAGAATGTAAGTGTACCAGAATGCATTTTAATGGTTTTTTAATGTGTAAAGCAAAGGGGTATATATAGCGAAGGTATGTTACCATGCATTATGAGCTAGACCGCCATCTGGTGGAGTGGTAAATCTGTCTTCTTAGCCAGAGGTCCCAGGTACGAATCCCGGAAGGGTCGATATTTGTAGAATAAGAACGTATATTTGTCCACGAGGCATGGATGTTTGTATGTTTATTTAGTATATTACTGGTATTTATATACATATTACTACAATTAATATATCTATGTTATCTAGTATTCATACACAAGCTCTTAATGCTTAATTTGGGGTAGATAGTAAGAGAAATATTATTATTATTATCATTAGTAAAAGTTCTGTGTAAATATAAAATTATTTAACTATAGATTTAATATAAAAATAAAAGACGCAATCATAAATAAAGCCTCGGATATTAAATAAAATAACTCATCTATCGCATTAATGTTATTTAAGGTAATGTAAGGTTGAGGTCCTGTAACGGTAGATTTAAGTGTGTTTCTTAAATTCTACAAAATACAAACACAATCTTAATTTCTTAAAAAATACAGTTTAAAAAAATTTGCAATAGATTGCGCTTTTCCAATATGTACTTTCAATGTCTGTTTAGTTGATATTAATGTTACAGGCAAACCTTCACCTTGTGCACTAAAAGTGTTGTAGGTTCACAAGCACTATAAATTATTCTCAAAGATTACAAATAATATTAATTAATAATAAAATTAATTTTCCTTAAAGTATCTAAAATAGTTTTATGTAGATAATACTTTATTATATTATTTTAAAGTCATTGTGACACTAATTTTATTTAGACTGTAATGTAATGTTTTAATAAGTTGAAATTAATGAATTTCAAAGAAATGAAATGAATTTCAAAAGCAAGTCAAGTTCATTTTTTATACGAAGTGTAGGGATTAGAATAAGAGCCTGCGCCATTTTGTTCTATTTATCTGAGAAACTATTGTATAGTATACTTTTTACAACAGAATTAACAAAAGAAAATGAAAAACTGATATTTTGTACGAAAAGTCATGAAACTGATACAAAATTATGTAATCTTACTGCAATATTCAACATTTTGGCACAAATCTACACCGTTATCTCGTCAAAACAAAAACTTCGACAGGACATGACATAAGAAATATACCATACAATATCCAAATGCGTGATTTGGAATTTCGTAAAACCTTGTTTTTTCATATCGTTCTATATAATAACAAATTGTGATACGTACTTTTGCGTTGGTAGCGAAGAAAGTAAACACAATCATCAAGTTTAGTTAATAGAGTGAAATTCGATAGGTTTTGTTTAATAAAGCACGTCGTACGAGAATTTTTCCACATGGTACATCAATGGCGTAGCATATAAGAAATGCGTGTACTTAATTGTCATGACTCTCGCCTAGTAACTTTAAAATACGGTTTAGTTCTGACGATATTACAAGATTTACAAGTAAGGCATGGTTCCTACAGCGGTTCACATCTTGATCTCTATGATACTGTATTATGAAGTATTACATATATATATGTCAAAGTTATTACAAAATACATAGCTATGTAGACTTCAGGTCTTTTTTCCAAACCATATTTGTAATTCATGAAAGTTCTGTTTAAAAATGATTAACTTATTCTTTAGAATATGACACATACTAAAGATTACAATTACGATTTAAAATATGCTAAGTATTTTAATATATATTTCTAATATGGATACTTTAACGCATTAATGTCTCTAGCACTAGCACTGTTCTTGATGCTCTACCATTCTAGCTAGTAAACCTGTGCGTGTTGCATTACCACACCTAAGCCACTGAAACGATTTGAATGAAATTGGCGCGAAGATAGATTACAAGCTGAGAAAGGATATATGCTTCCTTGTCATGTTTAGACCGATATTCGTGCGTGTGAAGTCACGCCTACCAGTTAATTATTTGTTAATAGAGAACTTTGTCATGTGTTGAGACCTTAAAATATTGACGTTCGATAAATGTTATGTAGAGCTATCAAATGTAGAGTCTAATAGAAACGTAATAGCGAAGTTTCGTGTCGAACTTACGCTTAAGGCAGTGAACGTATACACGATTAACCCGTTATATTTTTACAAATTTTATGTAAAGAAGTATGTTAATTATTCAACCATTTATCCCACCCTCAGTACACATAGCTAATACATAAAAGTTGTTTCCCAAAAACTTTCTTTGACAACTGTATTTCCCGCAGAAATACAATACATCACTGTTAAAGAAGAAAATCGTTAAAGTACTTCGTATTTGTCAGAAAAAGTTTATTATGAAAGCTTTGTTTCGAAATCACAGAAGAACGTAATGAATTCCAGAATACAGAGGAAGAGAAACCTTTACCGAGCGTTCAAAAATTCAAATCCAACAAGAAAACCTTATGGAGTTGAGAAAAATCTTGACGATTAAGAAAAACATAAAGGTTATATATTATATATTTGTTATCCTTTCTCAATTAAGTGATGATAAGACCAATATTCGTCAACAACAGAGGAACTGTCTATCAGACCTCCACCTGGTGGAACACATGTTAACATTATTGTTAGGGCGAGTTGGGTAAGATGGTAGTTCCATGGTGATGATAGCCAGGCGGACTTAGGTAAAGCCCTCCAGTAAAACCGATCTGAAAAATGTCTGCTCCCACTGGGAATTGAACCTGAACCATCAGGTCTGAGGAAGGTAGTCTGTACCCTTAGACCGCAGTAGCAGTGAATAATAATAATAATAATAATTCTAGATTTGATTTTCAGTTTTATTATTCGCAGTTGTTTAGAGTTTAGACTATAGCAAATTATGTATTTAATTATAATTCATATCTAAATTATTCGAAGTTTTCCGGTCAGTGACTCATCAGCAACAGCGGCCTACCTATTTAGCTCCAAGATTGACTTCACAATATTATAAATAGATAGGGACCACGCCCTAGGCATAATAAATTACAGAAATGTCGTGGGAATCGTAACATTATGTGGTATACTGACCACAGAACGCGAATAAATAATTGTAAGAACCTATCTCTTTCATGTGGAGTATGTTTAAGGGTAACATGATTAACTTTTATTATACCTATTGAACATTCGTCTAAAGCGTACAGTGTAATGACTCTTAGTTTTTTGAAGTCAATCAAACACAGGATATTTTGCTACCAACCACCAGCTTAATAATTACTCGTCTCCCTAACACAGGTTCGTGAAGTGTGTGGCAAGGTACCAATACCTATCGTATGATAGCTACATCCAAATCTGAAAGACTACAAGCTCTTTCCTCGCAGTGATTAGTAAAGCTCTTAGGAACTTTATTTGGAAGAGGAAATCTACCATAATATCTTGGGGCCAAGATATGCTTGAGTTTTAAATTAAACTGGCTTCAATAGACTTGAGATGCGAACACGCGTCATCTCACGAATGCTCTCACCGAACTTATGACTCCTATGTACCTATTTGACCGATACTACTTAAGTCAATCTAATCACGTATTCCCTCCTTCTTATAACATGGGTTCCTTTAAAAGAGGCGTGAAAAAGCTCTTTTTGGGCCGGCAAGTTGGGTGGCTATGGCAGTATGTCGCATGCTTCACTAGCTATCTTCACATATGGACTCCTCTACTGCTTATCATCAGGTGGTGTCGACTCATATGCTGTGCTTTATATAAAATAAAATAAATCTAAACCAGTCCCTCCAGGCAACATACCTTCCGGTAATTGCAATCGAATTGGTAAAGGTAAAATGTATGGGATTTTTTCCTGATTTGTTCACAATTTAAGCTGTTAAGAACTAACTGTAACTACATTTTTAGCAATTACACTGAAAATCTAAGCAAGAGCTTATGACTAAGCCCAATAAATTATTCACCAAGCGATCGGGTTAGGGATCGGACAACTTACTTAAGAACACTGCAAGTCAAATAAAACCTTATAAGTACGAACCTAATTATAAAAATGACTTAACATAAATAAATTCTTAAAGCACTGATACTTTCTCGGTATTTACAAGACTACAATTTAAAGGTTTGATAATAATAGTAATAAACCTTAATTATATTATAATCAAAACTTAGTTCAATAACTCCTTGAGGAGTTTTTAACCAAATTACATCTTTCCCGGAAACAGAAGCTATTCCAACCAACTGAACCAAACTTGAGTGCCACATATCACGCTAAAATAACCCTCTTTACAACGGGTTAAGGTGTTCCACAAATATCAAAGGGACTTGCTTGATCTGCAGGAGTGAGTACCTATTGCAAATGCGTAGTCATATTCACAAAGATCTTTTTCTAATTCACAAATCTTCAATTGAATGTACTGTTCGCTTTCGGGACCAGTTCTACCTGATCCAGAGAACAATCCGGCCCGTTGTGTAGATCAGTCTCACGTCTGGCAGGATTAGGGATGGGATTAGATGACATATTTATATATATATCGATATTTATTGATTGCAATTACGAAAAAATTTACTTTGACAAGTAAAAGTCGCAAATAAAGAATGACACTTACTTATATTTTAATAAGGTTTATTTTATGCATAGAATGATATTTTTAAAAGATGACAAAAATTTCATAAATATGAGGTTCTCTTACATATTCAAAGTCATCTTGATACTTTAATATTAGGTAAGTATGTTTATTTTTTTTGAATAATCTATATGTTATTTTAGGTAGTGTAAAGATTATTATATAAAATAAGTAAATCATTTCTTTTTATGTCTTATATAATAATTTACCCAATCTATTTCTTTTTCGACCCTACTTTTATTATATTTACTTATACTTTATACTAACGATAAGACCGCCATTTTTGTCATACTATGTTTCTTCCGTCACTGTGTTCTCTATGTAATTGTGTATATTGAAATTATTATATTTCAATATATTATTATTATTTGCTTATTTATAAAACTTTCTTAATATTACATGTGATCATAATTGTTAAGCAAATTTTGTTAGAACATAGAAACTATGTCAGAATATTCTATACGAGATGGTTTAAACATAGTGAGAATCTAATATAATAATACGTGCTTAACTACTCGTATATTGTGAAAGACTGGCGACAGTCCTAAGTCAAACCTGTATTACAGATTATTGAGACCTCACCATCTTAGATATGACTATTTCTTTTTAATAAATCAGGAGTCGTTTGACTTGTGCAATAGTTTTGTTATGTCAGCATGAAGGATTAATAAATTGATGTAGAAAAATGGACAGATATTGTTATTAACGAATTAGTAACACATAAACAAACAGGATATCTACATAAAATACCTACTAAATATTGACATTGCCTACTCACATAACAAGAAAGATGATTCAACCGTACACCGGTTAGCACAACGATTTCAACATAAATTTGAACTTACTCATAAGTTTTTCATGTTCCTCTTTTCATATAAACCGTGGAATGTTAAAGACAATTTCATTGCATTTAATGAGCCAGTGGCCATGACGGGTGTCACATTTACGTGTCTATTTAACTTTTAAAGTGAAATGTTTCAAATGCATTCTTAACATATTGCTGGAAAAGTATAATCAGCATTTTAAAAAAGAACTAATTGACTGAATGCTTATTACACTATGAAGTGTTGTTACCTAACCTTACTGGGAGCTATTATATTTGAAACATATTATATTACTATAAAGTTTGTCGTCAGCTGCGATTATAGAGCCTGTATATATTATTATGTTAAAGGAGCTCTTTGATAATGATCTGAATAATATGAAAAAGCTTCTACCTCGATAATTTATACACATCTCTGTATAATTTGTGGGAGGAGGGGAAGCTTTTTGGCTTAGTGCTTAGAGCGCTCTGCTTTCTATTACAAATAAAATAAAGTAGATTTGGCCGTACTCCCTAAATGGGTTTATCAAAATTTGTTATTATTATTGGTATGTATCTCGAGCACAGTTTTATTATAGCATCTTAATGATATAAGAAATATTACTGATATAGTATCAAACTTATTATTTTTATATTAAAAGTTAGCCAATAACCTTTAACTGCCTGGTTTGTGTAACCATCTCAAGTTGAATTAGTATTATAGTTACTTACTTACTTAAGTATACAAAATTTCTTTGGATGACCATCTTTTCCTTATTTCCATTTGACTAACGAGTACTGATTTATTATATTTATGAAAAATAAAGAATAATTTTCACAATAAAAATAATTATTATTATTTTAAATTTGGTTTTCTATATCACAGCAGTAAGTTTAATAACTTAAAAGAACTTTTTTCTTAACTTATCCTTTAGATAATTGTTATAATCAATACAAATCTACTTTTCCGAAGAGGATTTTTTTAAATGTAATAAGAATTGCAGAGTGAAAGATTAAATATGAATATGACACTACTACACGAATTTAAATAAAACATTCAGTAGAATAAATTGAAAATTGTTGTCAAATGTCAATATAAAATAATGAACTTATCACTTGTTTTGGTATAAAAAGTACCATCCATCAAAAAGGACGGACACAGTCTTTTTGATGCAATATATCTCCATTATTACCGCGACATATTTCATCCAAATTAAGAATTTGATAATAGGTGTAATACTATTTTAGGTTTTTATAACAATATCCCGAAAAATATAACTGAACTGCCTATACACATATTTTAAGACTATATCAAACAAAATTTAATGAAAAAAGCTACTACAAAGTTTATTTTTCTGATATATATTCCCTGTTATGACGTTTTAAAAGAAATTAGTAAATGAGTCTATTAAAACAAAGATATTTTTACTTTGACTTTGATATAAAACAACATTATATCGATATCGATAAAAAAATATTTCACATCTCTATTTTAACATTGCTCCTTCATATCCTTGTCACAATGTCCTTCGGCCTACTTTAATAATATTTATTACGCATTAGATATGTAAGAGTTCTAGGACCGACCCCTGTTTAGCTTCCAATTTTATATAGACTTTCTCTTTAAATACTTCAGTCAAACCTTACTACCTACAAAGTACAAAGTGACTTCGTCTTATAAGTATTGTGGTCCAAATACTTTCTCATCCTAGAACTAGTACCAGGTCAAAGTTAGTAACTTACTAGTCATCATGGTTGGCTCTAGGCACATTTCCGACGATACTATTCGCTAGTATTTGTCAAATGGCAGAGCCTTAAAATTATGAGCGCCTTCATTAGTGATTTAGTTCCAATGCTCTTGTTTTGTTAACGAAAACAAAGCGCATTTCGCTATGGTTTGTCGCTGGTATTTGTCTTCCAGAGCTTCTCCGTGCTGGAAGGTTGGTCCTGATTGTTATAGCATCTGCTTTCATCCAGCAAGCCGCATTAGACCAGTGATGGGGTGTAATAGCCGGTACTTCTTATGTAAGAAGTAGTTCCTTGTAGGTAGTCTATCATATATAGATGATGACATTTTAATCGCTTATACTATAAGTAAATTTAAAAAAATTCTGAATCTATTTGACATATTTAAGGTAAGTTAATTTGTATTAACTTTAAGGTTCTGTTTGTTTCTGTCGGGTAACCATTTAATTATTTGTTCGTAACCGCTATTAATTAAGCTGCCTTCTCTTACATAATTTTAGTTTTTCCGTAACAAATATATAATTTAATTTTCCATTACCTCGATTTTAAAAGTACGTCTTTTGAGTGAGGCACTTCCAAACTTTTGTATTGAGAATAATTTATTTAAACCAGAAACTTGTTGATCCCATTCTTAGGGAACTTTTTAATACGTTTCCATGTTATTCATTAAACCTGATCCCATTGAAGGGTGCTTTAGATTCACCATGACCTTCCTTACCCATGGGGACAGTGCCGTGTATGGTGACGTCGTATTTCCGAGTGCTTGCTTGATTCATTGCATTAACGGCAGATTTAGTTGATGTAAAGTTTTGTGTTAATATCAACGCTGGTCACAGCATACCCGAATTAACTCAAAGGATCCAGACTGTGTGTACTTTTTATTACGTTTTACTGAACTACCAGCACAAGTATTCCCTCCTTCTTATAATATGGGTTCCTTTAAAAGAGGCGTGAAAAAGCACTTTTTGGGTCGGCATGGTGAGGGTAGCTAGGGCAGTATATCACACGCTTCACTAGCTATCTTAACATGTGGACTCGACTACTGCTTATCATCAGGTGGTGTCGAGTCATTTGCTGAGCTTTATATAAAAAAAATTCCTTGTTCTTTTTTTGGTCAAAATTTGCAATCGATTTTTGACTAATTCACCTTATTTAACTGCTCTGAAATATTCCTTTTACTAAATTTAAGTATTTCAGTTATTTCTCCACTCTCAAATGTAGATGTTGTATTTAAATATTAGAACATAGTTATAAATAGTGAGAAAGTACTATTGGATAGACGTGGTTACATTAGGGTATGCTGTATATAACGTTTGTTTATTTATTGATAGTGTACATTTTAGGTTTACATAATAATTTAAAATAGAATATAATTTACACAGAAAAATTATTACATACGTCCTGCTTTGTTACTTGCGTTACTGGTATGGGTTTGTAACATATGCATAAACGATAAATGTTTGAAAACCAAATAATTAACAAAAAGTAGTTTAGTATAGAAAATAACTACCAATTAAATTATCAAGACCGTGCAGAAGATGAGTCCGCTAGATGCTGACAGCGCAGGACCGACCAGTTTGGAAATGAGAGCCGGCTGGGGGCCCATGTCCAGCAGTGGACGTCCAAATTAAGTACCAAAAATAACTTGAATAGAATAGTTCACCTTAGTTCATGTTGCATTTGTATGACGATGACAACCGAGTCTACACGTATATATTTGTATGATGACGACAAGCGTGTCCACGTGTATATATTTGTATGACGACGACAAGCGTGTCCACACGTATATATTTGTATGATGACGACAAGAGAGTCCACGTGTATATATTTGTATGACGACGACAAGCGTGTCCACACGTATATATTTGTATGACGACGACAAGCGTGTCCACACGTATATATTTGTATGACGACGACAAGAGAGTCCACGTGTATATATTTGTATGACGACGACAAGCGTGTCCACACGTATATATTTGTATGATGACGACAAGAGAGTCCACGTGTATATATTTGTATGACGACGACAAGCGTGTCCACACGTATATATTTGTATGACGACGACAAGAGAGTCCACATATATATATTTGTATGTCGATAACAATCGAGTACACACGCAATTACTTTGTTTTCGCTGGAACGTTCGAGCCACCACGCCAACGAATTCCTCAGTAGGTAAAGTAGGTAAATTATACTTCCGCAGTTCATCTGGTTATCATATTTACATGACTTGCAATTGTATTACAAATGACAATATGCTGCTATTAATATTACTCTGAGAAACCACTTATCAGTAATTAAGCTATCAATAAATATCTTATATCTTTAACAGCATATTGATTTAATATCTTTATTATTAGTATTTACGTTTAAAGAGCGACTGGCGCCATTTTATGACGTAAATAATTATTAATCTTCATCGATTTGTGTATTAAATACTTCACGATAAATCCGATTAAACTCACCGTACAATTGCATGTAGTAATTACGTAACTAATATATGTCTTATATTTTTGTATTACATATTTTTCCACCAGTTTCATTGATGTCTTAGATTTCTGCATGAATTTCACCAGTAGTAAAGTTGTTCAAACATCGAGTTCAGCGAGACTCATCTATTGAAATGTAGGATATATCGAAAGATGAAACTTTACTCGGCCTTGAATACTAGATATTAATAAGTACATAACTTTTCAAATACGTAAGTTGAACATTTAAGAAAGTGTTTTAACTTGTACGCGATAAATTGTTGTAGTACTGTTGATGTAATAGCGCAACACAAACTTATTGGTCCTTTAAAAAAGTATAAAACTGGTCCATCACTCAAAAAAATGGTAATATATTCTTTTCATCTATATCTAAATAGAAACGATATTCATGATTTATTTTTATCGACTCATTCTAAAAGAAAATGATATACCTTCATAATATTAAATCACCTACGCTCTTCAAATGAGACATTTTAGGACATACACACGTTTCTGTAAGCTCCCAAACAACCCTTGAATCGAAAATGTGATTCAAATACGAAGCTACAGAATAATGCGAAATATTTCATTTAAAATCAATTTTATAGCTATTACAAATAGGATTTATTTTAATGTAGAGTCGACATAACCAGAGAAGGTAAATCTGTGAATTGATTTAGGACGAATGTATTTTTTTTAATTTTCGAGTTTGTCATTTATTTATTACCCTGTAAATTTGTTTTCGTTGATATTCAAAAATTAAATTTGAATTCCGAATTTGAATAAATGGATCATTTTAAGTTCAATGTCTGATTTAATAAAACAAAAAAATGTTATAAAACTATTAATTTATATATTTAATTAATAAATCATTAAATAAACTATTTTAAATAATTTCATTCTATTAATTAATTTCATTATTTTTATTATGATATATATAATAGAATCCAAAAACCAGAATGACTGAAGTAAAACACGTTTAATAAATAATGTTATACAAAAACGATTCACCCATTACAACTCTACCTTCAATTTTGTTTTTAGTTTTTTCAAAGGCTGACTCGGGATCTGAGGTAAATTGTATCAATATTTTTATATGGTGAAGTGGGCACAGATTTTTATTGAACAGTGAAGCCGTTTTACCTATCTGAATGAGAAAACTCTTAGATAGGTAAAAAGGAATTTCTTCAATAATGAAACTATCAAATAACGAAAATTGTCAAACGAATACAATAGAAGAAGAAAATTATATATTGAAAATTGTTATGACAAAGAAATAAATGTTATTCTAAAACCATCAACACATTTTGTATGATCAAAAATATTTACATTCTTTTACAAAGCGAAGTTATTCATATATTTTTAACACAAGGAATAAAAACAAACTTGCTGCTCCAAACTTCAGACTTCACAAGACAGGCTCTTTCATGGGGAAATGTGTACACATTTATAACAAAGTATCGCCAAAGGTAACTGAACTGCCTTTACACAAATTTAAAGTCTATGTTAAACAAAATTTTATGAAAAAAGGCTATTTTAAGGTTCAGGAATATTAAGATGATAAGAAAGCGTGGATCTATTGAATTTTTATTTATTGACGATATCATTTTTTATTGTGTTATAAGCACTATTATTTATTAAACATTATTGTATTCTTTTTACATTCATGTGATTGGAAATGTTAAAAAACACAGTCATTTTACCTGTTTTAAGAATCATAGTTTTATTATTGATTGTAGATTTGAACATTTTTCAATCAATTCATAATGACGTGTAAAGGGAAAGAGAAATCTTACTGAGTTTCCTATTCCTGTTCTTATCAGGACAAGACTCCCACAGGTTTACGAATCCATACACTTATTGAAGGGCAAACTAAGCCATCGTAATATGTACCAAAGTTGAATAAAAAATTTGGCTTTGACATTCAATAGAGGCTTGATTTTTAGTACAATAAATTAACATATCTGCATAATTAAACAAAATAAGATATTCTAAAGCTTAACCGTGCTTTAGACTAAGAATCTTTGGTGTACGTAAAACCATCGTCTCATTTATTTTTTACTGCAACCATTACCCCAATAATCCTTAAATTGTGAAGGTTTGTGCCGATGCCCCAGTAAAGTGCCTTACACAGAATCATAGTAACGTGTTCCAAAAATCCCTCAGTTTAGCAATAGAAATGTTACAGATACACTACTATAAATGCGAAACATATATTTGATTCTTAAAATAAAATACAAATACATAATGCAACGACAACAGTGATGACGTAAAAGTTGAACGAATCGAAAAGTTTTAAAACATTTTGTGGGAGTGGGCACAATGGTGGAGTCTGTTTGGTGTCAAGATCATATAAAGTTGTGTGATTCATCGATGATTTTAATCATTCATGTTTATACAAAGAAAATATTAATGCGAGTCCTTCAAACTTTAAAAGTTACAATTTCTTTTATGTCATAAAGATAGCTAGAAGATAAATTATTACGGTGGCGCCATCCTGGCTCCCATAGAGACTAGGAAAAAGTTGATCCATTATCAAAGCTTTGGGTTGATCATCAAATCTTGGGTTTTGACTGTCAGTTCGATGGTTAGCTTAAGACATCAAATATAGACAACGAGCTGTTTTTAAAGAAAAATTACCTATTCAATATCTTTGCACGACATATCTAAGCTTTTAGATCTCTAAAGACGTGATTTGATACCATTCCATAACATTACGTTAAATTGACTTGGGTTTGTTCCTGATTAAAATTGACGTTTAATGCTACTTAGGCTCCAAAATAATCACTCATATTTATGCTTAATAAGTCTGGACAGTATTTCCGGATCTGATGACAGACTGAATTGAAATCATAATTTTGTTATAATTTTTTTATCTAAATTACTTGAAAGAAATACAAAAGCACTAATCAGCTAAGAAACTAAATTAAAGCTTTTAACTGAATTAAAAGAAAGGTCGAAGTGGAAGCTACCATTCAAATTTCGACCACCCAATGGGATAATTTTAAGGATAATGTCAAAAAAATTCATATCTCGTCATTCGCCGACTCTAATTTTCGTAAATCTAATTTTCCGATTAAAAATGGTACTAATAAATGGTAAACCTCATTCTATTTATGACCAGAGAAGAATATTTTTGAGCACCTGAAGCTGCTAGCAAGTAATCCTGGAGTATTTAAGCATTCCTCTATCGTAAATATTAGATTGGTAGTACAATATTTGCAGTGTAAAGTGTATCGTGCCGGTTGACCTGTTTGATAAGATTTCATGAATGAATGCAAGCGCATACAGTATTTATCACTGTTCAACTAACCCGATTATAAACCTTGTTAAATAGACATATGAGTGAGTTTACAATATCGGAGCAGGCGGATTGGAAAGTACATTTATGGTAAATAATATGGGATTTTTCAGGTTGAATCTAGTTAAAAGAGTATATTTGACAAAAACGTGACAGTGTCAAGCTTAGTACATATTACCACTACAACAGCTTCACGTGGAATGAAACTAGCTAGCAATGAAAGTAGCAGCACTGATAATGAGTTTTGAAGTAAAACAGTGGTAACTAATAATTATAATCTATTAATAAACCTAAAAATCGATGGAATACCTACCGAATGTAGAACGACAAATACTTAATAGGAAAGCTCACAAGAAAACAGTTGACAATGACAAATGTGACTTTAGCGTTTTTCAAAACACTACTGCCACGTTTAAATTACCTTTGATAGTCTAATTCAAATTGTATGTAAGTTGGAAAAGCTTTTAGCGATAGATATAAGTAATAAGTAAGTCATAGTTAATAATATCGAGTAATATCAAACGGACAATAATTAAAAACCTTAAAGGTAGAAGACCCAAAGAACTTTAATTTCTAAAACTCATCCAGATTCCTTCACACTGAATTTTTAAATAAACCTGCATTAGTAGCAATCAATATTCTTGTTTCGTATTCAATTTGTTCTACAGAACATTCAATCTTATTGTGTGGCTGTAATCTTGTTTGTTCTGTTACAACTTTTTTCTTTTTGCATGCTTGATCTCCCAGTCACTTTATCATCATCCCATCTGCCGAACTTTGCCAAATACTGGTCATAGGCCTCCCAACGGATCCCCAAATGTATCGGTCATGCGGTGCCCGCATCTAGCGACTTCCCACGACTTCTAACAGATCGTGAAATTGTACCAACGACGCATCTCGCTGTAAGCGGCTACCACTAAACGACATTAACGCTTCAACAGTCCTCCTTACAATGTGCCGTGCCTACCTACCCTATCTGTATTATGGTTAGTGGTATAGTTACCCCGGAATAGATACTCTATTCCGGGTTTATAACTATACACGAACAAGAAAAATCTTCGTGCTCGATTTCTGTGCTCAGAGAGACCACTCAAAGGGGATTGATTCTGGTTGGAACCAGATCGAATTGAAATCGGATTGAATACTGATTTATTTATTTAAAGCGAGCCATATATAATATCCTACTTAAGGCTATGATACATTAAATATGTATCAGTTAATCCCTCCATCAAGCATTATCTAAACAACTTACGGCAGACGTGTTTGCAAATATCAATTAGAAACGTTCGCACGCTACTCATGTGTTTCGTCATCGTCATCTTTTTCTAAAATGTTTTTTGCCAACCGTCGATCCAGACGAGTTGGAATCAATTTTTTACATACGACCAGCGTCTGAGAGTGGTTCCGTTGACACGCGTCCGTGTGATCTTTGGAGATCGAGATCAGCAGGTGTTATTGGCTAGTGTGTAACGTTCGGTTGTAAAAATTATGCGTAAATAACTTTTTGCTCCTCTTATAACTCTATTAAGCCTTGGTGTAATCAACACGCGGTTTTAAATATAGATTAAAAACGGAAATATATTTACTTGATTTATTTAGAAAAGCTAAACTATTTATGTCTTAAATTGATGGTAAGAAACATGTCGATGTTATGGTAGCTTCTGAGTATGCGTCTTTTTAGATACTTAGTACTACATAGTAGTAGTAAAACCATAACAATTAGTACGAGATTCGCAAGCCAGTGTGGGACGCCTCGGCTGCGCAGACGCACGGCACGGCGGCACGGCGGCGCGGCGCGGCGAGGCTGGTCGCGCAGTGCCGCGCGGGCCTCTGACCTTGTTAGCGCGGCGCCCCACGCCCCACCGGCCGCGGCCCCCACTCGCTAACATGCCACTTTGATTTCCACAAACTTATTTAATCTATGTCTCGGCAAGGTGTTGCTAATATCTTTGAACACCATCAAGCTTCACATTGGCGCTTCAAAATAGTAATACAGCTAGTTAAACAAAGACGTTAAATTCTATAACAGATTTTACGCAATGCTACTTCCGTCGTACTTAGATCTGAACATAAAGTACAGATCGAAATAAGCACTTTGGATGTTTTCGGATTGGAAATATAAGGCTTCCTCTTCCGTGGTAGGTAGGTATATCAATAAAGCGACGCAATAATGTAATGTTCAATTGATCTAAACCGAAGAGTTTGTATACTTATTGATGGATGCGTGTCTAAAGCATCATCTTGTATTTTTGACAATTTATTATTCCATGAATTGGATTTGAATCCATGAAATAAATAGCATTAATTGAAACATAAAACTTTTTGCTCCATACACCCTGTTTTGTGATAATTGCGGACTGGACAAAGAAGCAGAAAATAAAAATAATCTTGTTCCTTTATCCGTAAAGTTGACCTTTCTTCTATCAGTTATAACTTGTTTTCAGCTTTAATTAGTAGCGAACACTTGATAAAACTAATCTAAATAACACAATGTAAGTGCAAAGCGGCCTGTCCGCCAGGGACCGGAATATTTGCGGAGCAGCACTCGGCATGTATATTAACCAAATGAGATGTCGTCATCCTTCATCCATATACTTGATATATAGGTTTGTATACTTATCTGGTTACATCGGAGTATCCTACTTTTGATGCCCTGCTTTCCCTAATACTAAGATCTTGGCCTGAAGCCAATTTCGTAATACAGGAAGGTTTATCCGCTTTAGGGATAGGAAATTTACTTTCAAATGATACATGATCTTTGTAAACTCTAATAGTAGCTGTTACTACTAACTACTACTATTTATAACAGGCACGCAACAAAGACCAAATAAATGTTACTACAGATCAAAAACAAACTGAGCAGTACCTAACCGCTAACTAATGGAACTTCAAGGGCGTTTTGATATCGAAAAATCACCGAGCAATATTCACAGCGAATCGTTAATGGTCTTAATTAGACACAATCGGAAAATACAAGATGTCCCACCTCGGAAATGGGGCCATCAAACAATAAGTGGCCGAGACGGAGCCGAGACCATAGGAATGTTCCCAAATCCATACAATTTATTAGGTAAGACTCTTGACCTTGATTATGGTTTGAACTACCACGCAACTGTCTTTTTTTAACGAAACGCTAGACATTAAATTTAAGCAAGGGCCCCTTTTGGGCATTTAGAATGGGAAACGTTGATAGTGAGCGTTTAGACAGGTTTTCGATTGATTGCACAATGCCAGAGACGCTTTAACATGTGCATAAATGGTCTTTCCCAATGGAACAAGCCGTAGTCGTTTTCTTTGTCTCATTTCATGTTTTTATAAGACTTCAAAGGACGGTACGGCGTACATAAATGATCCGTTTACGGATACCCATTTAAGCATCTCGTGCGATGTTATCTTTCATTTCGTCCTAGATATCATTAACATTTATGTTTAATTCGGTCACTATTTGTAAATTTCAGGGAAACCTTTTTAAATACTTAGCCATTCGTTTGACTTGTTTTGGTAAGCTTATTATAAATATTTACGACTAATTTATCGGGACTATAAAACATTTAGACAGCACTTGCGTTGCTGTTAGAAACGGATATTTATAGAGATGTCCTTTGATAGCTTCTGATATCATGCTAACGTATTTATCAATCAGACCATTCAATAAAATTTACTTATCTTCCTAAAATATATATTATTATTTTTAATGTATATGCTATGGAACGATTGAGCCATTATTATTACTCCTACCTCATTGGTTGTATTTCAAGATTCCCCTGATTCAATCACCATTGTCGACTAGACTAACAAATTGCTCTTGTTTTCCCAATAAACAGATACAGTTAAGTTATTACTCCGACCTTGCCTAACCTAGTTTATATTTTATATGAGTATAAGAAGATCTAAGCGAAATTTATTACCTGTAATACATTATACGAAAATAATAACATATCTAATCATAAAACTGTGAAGGAACGATAAGAAGATGGCGGGGATGTAGACATAATTATAGACAATGATAAAATAGGGGACATAATGTTAGTAAAGGCAACGTTGACTGCTACTTAATGCCAATAAATATTAATGGAATTTATCTTGGAAATAATTTAATGAATATGATCACTGGCTCGTGATCGTGACCATTGGAACATTTCATCAGTATTTTATTGACATCAATAACATTGCTGGTTAACTTTGCCCTTCCTTCATTTACTTGAATTTTAGCTTGTATCAGAGTATTTTCATCTCATCCAAATAAAACAGCCTTATTTAAATTAAAATGTGATAAATAAGATGCCGCTTTATTGTATTAAAAGTTTCTTATTTCCATAAACGGTTTTATGAAGACATGTCATGGCTCCTTGTTTAATTAATTCAGGAAATCTCTACCTATTATAAAAATACCTCATTTTGATTCGTACAGATTCTAAATATACCTCTTTTGTCACATCGTTTGTAGGTGGTACTTAAAATAGTACCAGATGAAATTTTAAATCTCTGACTTGTGTGTGTAGAGATTTCTACGAGATACTATTAGGAATAAGAAAACTAATAAACAAATTTTAAACTGTCTGTCTTAAAAGTATGGAGGAATAAAAATCTAAACTGAAATGTTGTAGACGGTAGAAATTGACGCTTATATTAAAATAAAATGGAAGGTAGTATGTAAGGAAGACTATCTTAATAATCAAAGCTATACATGTTAGTAATATCAATTTTACTGTCTTCTTTTGTATTGAATATTTAAAAGGGAATATAATAAATATTCAGTTTCATTCTTCTCATCTCCAACGTTGTTTAAGTAACACGCAAGGCATTGACGATCATGCTGGCATTGCGAATTTAATAAGAAGCAATAAAATTACGTTCCTTTCATGTGATTCGCCTGTCGTCTTTCCTGTTTGTTATAATTAAACTATAAAAACATCTATATACATCAGGTGAGAAAGCTTTTAATAATTTTGCTCAGATTCTTCCTAATCATGTTATAATTATTCAATTATCTGTTGCTGATTTTGTTGTTCATCATTAGCGATTCCCTAAATAACTATGAATCGTCGAGACTTCCAAATTTTAATGAATTCTTCGTGTGATCTAACACTTTTTTACTTGTATTCAAGTTGAATTGATTGATCGGATTAATTTTATACATTTCGTTCCAAATCGTTTACAATCAAAATTTAGTATCACACAACGATATCAATAAGCTATCTTATATTGCCCATGAAATTACTTTACAATCCGTTTACTTGTTTTCAAATTTGCTAACGAGAATTAAATCATCAAATTCCTTCTTTGCATGTTTCTTGTTAATAAACTGTACCACTATATTTGAATCATTCGTCTATGCTAGTTTCCGATCTCTTATGGAAACACACAGTTAATGACAATATTATAAGAAGCACGTGTATGAATGTATGGCAATTCTACAAATTCAACTTAAAGGAATGCTTAATTTACAAAATTGTTATGTCAATCAATAATCTCTATTTGATTTAGATATTCGACATCTTTGTGCACTTACCTATAGATGTTATAATAAAATGGATGATCTTGTTTGAGATCTGTTAATAAAAAACTATGTTTGTTTTATCATTTAAAGAATAAAACGTTCCTAAAATTCAAACTTGCTAGAAATTCGAACGATCTTCAATATTGTTTCAGAATTTCGTCGCATAGGTATTTTATCAGAGCTATTTTTCTTGTGTCCTTTAAATCAACACCAACATGTTATAAATATATTAAAAATAACTCAATAATATAACCGCCATATTAACGACGGAATTGGGTATTTTCCAAGAGCTTTCCATATTATTTTTGTCATCTAAACATCGTCTGTCGTAGTTTTTCTATTATTTAGTACCAAAGTAAAGTAAAATACTTCCTCTTTGACGAAAGTAGCAGAAGTACATTAGAACAATGCAAACATTATGTTACATCTGGTAAACGAAGGTTACCTCGACAAATATAGCGATATTTCCGTATTCTGAAATTTTGCGTGTGTGCCTACTGATTAATAGGGACCATGATTTAAGCTTGGCAAATAATGTTCCCGTGCCTTGTGCGTAGTTAGGCAAATACCGTACCATTATCTATTAAACTTTGAGTGCTTTGTTGGGACTGAAAGTCACTTCCTAACATTATAATAATTTTATCGGCATGTGGCCATATTCATTATTAAATTGATTTTAGAGGCCAATTTAAATACAGATGATTGTATATTTGGGAACGTAAAACATAATTAGCCAATTCTTTGAAATACATAACAATCCTAAAATTAATTTTTTGGGGAAGTCTGTAAATCAAAACAATGCCCATGTTTATAAATTTATTTATCTAAATCCTATAAGACGCAATTACATACCGGAAATTGTTGAGTAACTGCATTACTTTTAAGAAGGGGAATCAAATAAGATCTACTAGAATATATGGGAGCAAGATTCAATAAGAAATGTCCAAGCGACGCCGTGAGTTCCGTGAATATACCTATACAGGTAAACAGATTCATAGATCAGTACGTAAACAGAAGATTGTCCGTCGTGGGCCGAACGTAGAGGCGATAGAAACATTCGGGACGGCGAAACTTGTTTATTTTGAACGGAAGGAAATAGGCGAGGAAGGGAATTTATCTTAACAACTGGGCCGTATCGATGTACTCACGAGCAGCATAATCTGCTGATTTATTTTCAAGACTTACTTGGCGGACCCATACTTATATGTAGGCTTCGTAGGTTAGGCAGTTGACCCGCGGTCGAGGCAAACAAGCCGAGCGCATGCGCCCAGCGCCGTAAACACGGCTCGCTCCCGGGCACGGTGCACGTGGCCACTATAACACACAGAACTAAAACCCACCGTCGGCCGCCGCCGCGATCACACCCAACACCAACAGTCGTAGCAATAAGAACGCCATAAAACCACAAGCATTTGCACAACACACGAAATTTCCGATTAGCGGGCTGCGTAAAAGCGACAGCGCAGCCCGCTGCCTCGCGCGCACTGACGACTGACGCGCCGAGCCTGTTTCTCCCCGCGTCCCCCGACCCTTGTCCATTCAACGCATTTTCTGTCATAAGCAAATCGATAATCGCATTGTACTTCCGGCAGAGGCGTTGCACCCGAACTATGTCACGGGTACGTCAGTGCGGGGTGAAGGCTTGCACGCGAGATGCGATTAAACCAAAACATGCTGCGTACATTTTCAAAATTCGCCAAACCTTAGACGGTTTTTGCGGCATATCTCTAAAACTAACACTTTGCGATGTTTACTGGATCCGCTTTCGTGGTAATGTATATATTAGCCAAATGTCAGTTTCATTGTTTATTCCAAGAAATATTCCCAAAACATATAACTCTAGGCTGATAATAAAACAAATACTGAGAATTCTATTAACAAATATATCTGCGTACCAGTTGATGCATTTTTAATTTTTTATGATATTTCATAAGCGACCTACTTTTCAGAATTTGCAAAAGCTTTTGATTCTGTTCAACACAATAAAATATTATTATTTAATAATTTATACACTTCGTAAGCTGACAATACGTTAGAATTTAGTATTTATGAAATACTAATTCGTTAGTATATTACATATAAGAGACGAAAGGAGAATTTGGAGTGCCGCAAGGTATTGCACTAGGTCTTTCTTATTAGTATGAAAAAAATAATATGATGTAAAATTTTTATTAAATAACGTACTTTTATTTATACCCGAAATAGGGCTACCTAAACGTGCTTAAAGAACATTAACGTATACGTTAAGGTGCTTATTAAGCATAATGCTTATAATTTTAGTGTATGGTCAAGAGCCATTTACCAATCGGACGCTTTAAGAGCCTTTCGTACAATAAAATAGCAATTACGAAAGCAGGTACGGACAGAGATTGTGAGGAACTAATAGTAAACATTACTTTCCTGAAATTTGTGACAAATGTTTAAAATTCCTTCGTGAAGTAAATTGGTCGCTGTTATTTACGCGATTTTAATTTCGCTACGTTCCGTCCCGGCTCGCCTACGCTTCGTAGATTTTAATGGCAAATATTTGTAATTTCAATAAATGCGAAATCATTTGAAGTCAGTAAATAAATGTGTACTATGGGTGTAGGTATGTAAACTTCATTTATTTTATACATTTAAGTATTTGTTGTGATAAAGACTATTTTAAATTTTATCTATTTCTAGTAGAGATGAAATGAATGATATTTTTTAGTAATTCATCCTAATGTATTTTCATTAACATGGAACATATAAAATAATTACTTTCTGCCTTTTCTTTACTGGTAACTTTACGGAAGTATTTATGTAAATATGTATGTAACTGTATTTTAAAGTGGTTCTCCTCAACCGACTGAGATAAAATTTTGCTTATTGACGTCATTCTAAAGCCAATATGGCGGACAGCTCAAGATGGCGGACTAGTTAATTTTAAGCACTAGAAATGGTTTGCTGACGAGAATACGAATACAATAACAGTGATTAACTAGCTTTGACGACTATATCGCTGGCTCGGCATTTTTGCTGACCATCTAGGTCTTAAAAGCGCTTTAGATTTTCTATCTGTAAGCCTGCACGAATTATGTTTTAAACAAATATCGCTTCCCTGAAGTATTACACCTACTTACTTGCGAATAACATCAACATACTGTTGTTTATCTATTGTAACCAGCGCCCTGATCGACCAGCCTCCTAGACAACACGTCTTTAGATAATCGCAAAAAAATAGCTAAGTTAATAATATATGGCATTTGACAGTTATGCATTAGCCAAATCCCATACATTCTCATCTATTGGTTAGCGTAGCAGTTATTAAAAGGCAGTTGTTTAAGGATGCAGGGTCGCATAGCTGATGGAAGCAGGCTGCTCTTAACCTATGATTATGATCTATCAGAGAGCCTATTCTATATCTTATTAGTACTACTGATTTACCAAATGTCAGTGATACTTGCCTTGTAACCCTACAGTGGATACATACGTCAAAATCGGATAGCAACTAGACCATAACGGTATATTTTCAGTAGAAACAGTGATCATCTATGAATAATAATAAATGTAATTATTTTTTATTTATTTATCGTAAAATGTTCTAGGCGACGTAAATTCTTAACACTAGATTTACTAGACCAGTCATTTAGACTGGTCGTGCAATTTCAATTCAAAATTCCTACTATATTACACATTATTTTTTTTCAGAAATGATGTTATGACTTTTGTAGCTATAATTAGAGAGTACGTTTTATAAACTTAATGTTATTTTATATACATTAGTAACAAATATAGTTTTTGTTGTTGACATATATTCAAATCGCTGGTATATCTAGTGTTAATCTCGTAATCTCTTTACGCCTATAAGAGCTAAACTGGATTGTTTGTAGTTATCAGAATCTCACACTAGCGTGATTATTTTACCTTATTACGTTCCATTTTAATTAGTGTCTTTATAAAATTATATTAGCACCTTTTTTAGTGATAGTACTTAGCTTCTGTTTCCCATTATTCACTGAAATAAGATATTTCATAACACGTTTTTAGAATTTAACAAGTAGCTTGATTCATGTGTATGTGTTCACTGATCAATCTTCAAAGCCCAGAGAAAAAGTTATTTCCTTTTTTTTAGTCCAATTCGTACTCGAGAAAAACGTGGATTTTTATAAAAAAATTTATACGATAATATATTTAACTCTTTTCAGTTTAGGTTTATAAATCTTGCGGTCGTTCTTCTAAACTGTAAATTTAATTTAAATCAAAAGCAACAATTTTAATTTCGCAGATGTCATAAACGTATTTATATAGAGTCATAAATGTTTTGAAATATTGTATTGTCATCGAAAACAAACATGCATGCGAAGTTTCAGCTCAATCGGATGATTAGAAGTGGTCGAAAACTCGATCACAAGATTTAACCGCCACATACATACAAGAAAGCAAGCTAAGAAAAACGTTGTAACTTAAGTGCATGAAATTGTAAGATCTATTGTACACAGAACAACAATAAAATGTTATCTTATCTTATCTTAAAAAACAGTAATATGACATGATTCAGTCAACTCCTTTCGAGTTCTTTCTGATGATAGCCGCTTTTTACATTGGATTACCTGAAGATTTAGAAGAGCTGCAGAAGGACTAAGTAACATGTTGCTACAAAGTGGGGTGCCCCAGTAATAACTACGAACTAGGTTTCATATAAATATATTCTAGATATGACGGAGATCTTCCAACACCGGAAACGTAAACATTATCTAATAACATTAAATTAAATCAAGTGACAGTAAATAAATCTTGTACCTATTTAAATCGTAATAGTAAGCCGAAAAATTAGATAGTTAAGAGAAATCTTAGAATAACCGACTTCAAATTAAGCTAATAATTTAAACAACCAACTTCCCTCAAGTACTTTATCTTGAATCCTGTCCATCCTAAGGTTACCTGGAAGAGATCGCTTTTAGCGATAAGGTCGCCGTTTGTACAAAATTAGTTAAGTTTTTTTTTGTGTGTTTCTCTTTTTGAATTGGCTGATGTACAATAAAGATATATTCTATTCTATTCTATAATTTTGAAATTAAACACCAGACTGAGAACACCTTCAGATCTGGAGGTTCGGAATTCAATAGCAGAAATTTTCTGGTTGCTTTCTTTGATTGTAGAGCTTTTTCTAAGTCCGCCTGGCTATCTACTACAATCTTACCAAGTCTGCCGTCGTGACATTTATAACAGCATTGTTCTGGAGGTAAGATAACCAGTTCCTCTTGTGTTGAGGAATCCGTAGTTCGCTTCCATCTTAACTTACCATTAGGTGAGATGAAGAACAAGAGGTACCCCGTTAAGAATAAAAATAACATGCACAGCAAGTCCGTGGCAGTGACAAGCAATCGACTGCTAAACTAACAAATAAAAAATATATATTACAAACGTATTTCTTTGATTACACGAGTTGAAATAACAAATACGGGAATGGGGCAAAGTTTTAGACGTATATCTGCAAGGCAACTGGACAAAGCACTCTGATATTTTATAAAAATATTAAGATGAGCTCCGAAACATTTGCTGACCTTCGGAGGACCATGAAAAACAGTTCCACTAACGGCCGGATTCAATACTCCATCCTTTAGACTGGTTTAATTAATTTATTAAAATAGCATTCTTTATTAATAACTAAAAATAACGAAGGTTTCATTCAACTACCTATGGGAGGCCCATCCATATAGATAGATTATTGCCTATATATATATCCTTCTTATTTCCTATTATATACTTCTTCCAATCCTCGATTATGCTGACTCTAGTTATCCCAATCTAACCGAAGAACAATTAAATAACTTGAGCGACTCCATGATTTGTGCATACGGTTTATATTTGGTTTGTTGGCAAATATGAATATGTTCCCGTATTTAGTGTGAAACTAAAATGGTTACACATTCGTCTCGCATATAAGTGCACATATTTTATCCCTCTTTTATTCTATTTTAACTTAAAATATCGTTTTAAGTTCCTTCATCATAATCATGCCCAAGTTTTGAGATCTTCAGAGAGTACTAAATTTTACAACAAATCTATCGCGCTACAAGCTATTTTACTGTGGAACTCTTTACTCGTACACCCAAGGCACAGTCACTAAACAGTTTTAAAAAGCTTGTATTTGAACACAATTTGTCAGTTTGATACTTGAATTACACTGATACGTAGTATCTTCTTGGTTGTCTTGTATATATATATATGTATCATGTAGTGTATCACTTGCTATCATGAAGTAAGTACCTATGTATGTATAAATTAAGTATTTGTATGTAATATTATTTGTCTCGTTTGAATTCGTTATACGTCAACAATTTCCCTCGAGTACTTTATTTTTAATCCTGTCCATCCTAAGATTACCTAAGAGATCGAATTTAGCGATAAGGTCGCCCTTTTGTACAAAATTAGTTAACTGTTCCATATTTATGAAATGATTTATGTACAATGCAGATATGTTCTATGGAAACAAGAAAATAGGACGTCAACAATAAGTCTTATAAATAAAAAACATTGTCCATTCAATATTTATTGACTAATAAACGAAACGAGGTACTTCATTGCATATACAAGTGTAAGTAGAATCATGGTTCCCACATAAGAACCAAAAAATGTCGAATAACTTCCTATCTTTATTTGGCATAAAAATAGGCCCATAATAAACTTAATAAGTACTTACGCAAAACAATTACATTGGTATAACTTTCATCGATGAAATAATCAATAAATTGAACTAACCTACAAATTGATAGCGATAAAATACAAAAAAAAATGAACGTAACATTTTATTTTATCCATTGAAAAAAGAAGTTAGGAGTGATTCAAAGCTCAACTGAAAACTAAATTTTAATGTGGTACTGTCTTTATCCCTCAGGAGAAGTGTAATAGAGACAGCTATATTTAAAATTTAGTTTAAAATTTTAAAGGCGTTTGAATCGTTGCCATTGTTTCAGATTTATTTTATAATTACAACTTAAATAATATAATAGTTTAGGCAATATAATAAAGCAAAACTTTTCTATCCAAAATGCGAGAAATTTATTTCTTTGGAACACTGAAAACTTTAATTTGTAAGAAACAAGTTTTGGGCTTGAACATCACCGTGATTTACCAACAAGATGGGGGAAATAAGACATATTTTACAGGGTTTTAAATAAGTTAATTAGTGAAACAATTATTGCTTAATTATTTTGTTGTCGCCCCTCGAAAAAGTTTCATTTCATTGCAGAATACAACGGCCTTTGTCTGAACTAAGCGGATTTAAAGTTATCCATTTAATTGATATCTAAACGCTAACTGGCGTTTTAAGTAAGTCACTGTAAGTTTATACAATAGATTAAAGGTACTTTTAAAAGTCTCAAAAACGAATTCCAAATCGGAAACTTTTTGAGTTTTTAGTCAAAAGTAACTAAATTGAATTAGCGAAGTAAATCTTTAAGAGGAAAATGTACAACAAAGTTTAGTGTTTTTATAAATTGCTTGCTTTTAAAGCGAACCTATTCTTATATGAGTTTTGAAGCCACACAACTTCTACCAACAAAACTTTTACTTTTCTGATATTTTTAAAAGTACTTACTTTTAAAAATATTAGAAAAGTAAAAGTACTGGGTGACAAGTGGTAAGTGGTGGTAAGTGGTGACCCAGTCCAGGTGACCCAAATCAAAATATCTGATATAGAAAGAAAAAGCTATGTTACTCTTAAATAGCGATAAGGAACCAAGAATAAAACGGAACACATTTGAATACTTTTTTAAACAATTTTCTACTGTCGACGGCCTGCTGTTCTGCAACTACAACTAAATTTAAAATCAATGTGATTCATATATCCAATTAATTCTTTCTTAGCTAAAAAGGTTTCATTGGATACCAGATCATATAAGTTAGTTTCTAAAAAATCATTCTATCCTGTTCTATGGACTGAAAAATGCCTTTAGACCATACTATTGTATCATAAACATTTAAAACAATTTAGTTTTAATCAGAAACAGCCGACATGAGTTAAGTTAGTATTAACTTTCAAGTTTTACTTTTTTAATTAATAAACTTTTTTAATAATTAAAATTTATAGATTTCTGAGTCAACGTTTAAAAGTCTAAATTAATTAATAGTTTATACAAATACATAATTTTAGACACACCATAATAAAGTAAAAGTCAATTCACATTGTACAGAATCTAAATAGCATGTCCATGCGCAAACATTTCTATAACCTACGTTATAACTAATATTATTTCATCGATATTAGCTTTGGTCAATTCTATAGCCGTTAACTAATGTCATTTAAATCCAATATTAAGAAAAATTAATGTTAGTGAATGGTAAAAAATTATCTTAAAGAACTTTAGTAGGCAATAGGCCTGATTTTCAAGTTAATAAAAACTCCTAGTGGTTATGCACTGCACTAAAATTTTGCTATATCTAAATTTAGATAACTAAATTTAATTACAGTGCATTTCGTTCTGTCAATATAATGTTGAAAAGGATACATGTCATTTCATTTGACACTTACGTCTATAAGGAAACTATATAAAGCTATATTATATTTTTTTAAGGATTAAGACTGTCATAAATATATTTGACCATCGTAATTTTGCTACCCTTTCACTGTAGTTAGTGAGAAAATAGGATAGATAGACTGGACTTTCCATTTCAAGTGTAACCATAATCAGGCCTTTTGCCCTGTCTAAGTAGGAAAGAGTTTAATTTTCGCAAGTCACCTAAGTTGTAATAATAACTAGCTTAAGTCTTATAGTGGAAATTCCGATCCAATAGACTTGACCAAATGTATACTTAAATAAATCTGAAAACACCGACTTCAAATACTAGTTTTAACTGTTATAACTCTTACAATACTTATGCGACAGCGAAGTGTCAGGACTGGGCAACTTGCATTTTAATGCAGAATTATTCAATTTTCTTTACTACGCACCTATAGGTTTTTATGTTTAGTATGAAACTGTTTACTTAATTTTCAAAAAGCTGTTGGCAAAATACTAGGGGCAAGGTAATTTCGCGTAAAATCATTTTTTGTACATAGATCCTGATACTTCGCCGTTCAATTGGGAGATGGAACACGAATATTACATTTTATTAACAGGGTTTGTAGGAATTGTATTGATATTTGAGTGATCAGCGGTCCGAAGAAGAGCGTCCACGACGGCGGCGACCTCGCTCTGAGCTCCCGCGGCGACCCCTGATGTACACAAAAAACTATGTTAGCATGTACCTTGTGCGTTTTGGGTACTTTTTAGAAACTAGGGACAATCACAATAAATGAGGCTAGAACGTTTCTTTCAGATTTTCCATTTAAAATCGTTAAGAAAGCATAATTATAACCTTATGAAGAAATTATCGATTCAAAACAAACAATTTAATTCAATAGACCTTATTGCATTGAATCAGTCAAGAACATTTAAAAGAGATGTGTCCCAAATTCAATTTTGTGAGTGAATATACTTTTGCGCTCGTTACTTATAATAAACCAATAGTATTATGCCCTTTGTAAAATATAATGATTTTTTGTTCAGTATTATGGTGCTCATATGATGGCTATCATTAGCATTGCATTATGAAATGCCAGTCACGTATTAGCCAGGAAAAATTTTGATATGAAATATAACGTTACCAAATTATATTCAGGGCTGTGCCTATGCACCATAAAAGGTCCAAACTGATATCTAGGCGGGCCCTCCCAAAAGTGAGTATTATAGTACTATAGCTGCATGCCTACATGCTTTCGAGACTTGTCTATGGTTCCCGTAAAGCCATTGATTTATTTGACACGTCTAATTCTTGCTATCCTTTTCCTATGCATAATAAAGGATTGAGATACACTAACTTGAATTGAGATTAAGGGTGACGCTTTGAGATCTTTGTCCCTGGTTTTAAACTTTCTAATCCAGAGTACAGCTGGCATAAGCATGACTAGGTTTCTGAGCAGAATAGCCTTTGGGTACACCATATGCCTGATTCTGATTCCAGCCAGAGCAACGCAAAGACAACAGATGTTCCATCGATCCCTGGCACACTGCTCAATAGCTCAGTATTACGGCATTATATGAGGAGAGTTTTATATAATTTTAGACTTTATCTGACCTTGGTGTGACGCTCCTCTTCCTGTCTGGCGAGCGGCGACGCTTCTGTCGTCGGTTGTCCTCGGAGTCCGACGAGTCCGACGGCGACGACCTCTTGTGTTTGGTGTCTTGAATTTGATAACAGCATTAGAAATGAAATTTACTGCACTATCATCTATCTATCTATCCTATCATTAACAGGTACACGAGAACACACCGGGTAGTTCCATTCATTAGCGAGTTAGAACTCAATTAAAAAACGTAATCGAGAATTGTTGATGATCAAATTTTGGTTAGTTTCTTGCCTGTTCTTCCCAGGATACTCCCGGTAGATTTAAAAATAGATGGCTTAGATAGACGTGCCTTAATGTACCAAAGTAATTATTGGGAGTTTAGCATCTGTACACTACACGACTCAAACCCAATATTTATAAATAAGAATTTGTATGAAACTGTATATAATATCTTTTTTAAACAACAAGAGCCGCTTTCAATAGCAGATATATAGAGTAAATGAACCATAAATCATTTGGCATAGACTGGTAACAGATCATTTGTTTGTTGAAATAGCAGTGCATAATAATTTAAATTATTACCTGCATATAGTTATTTTTTAAGATTAATTATTTGAAGTATTATAATGAAACTGACTCAAATATATGCGACATAAATAAACTGATGTTTTAAGAATATCCTAGCAATTAATGTTATGTTTATAGTAAAGAGAAAAAAGCTGAATCAGTGAAATGTCTTAATATAAAATTTTAAAATTTTAAAACAATATTTATAAGTTACATAACCCGTAAAAATGCCACAAATAATATTAGTTTTAGAGTAACTAATATATTAAATAAATATACCTGAAGCCTTGTTCTCCCTGTCACGTTGTCTGGATTTGATCAAACGGACTATTTCCATCAACTCCTTCCTCGCCTCAAGTCTTTCTTCTTCCTGATCAAATAAAATTAATAATTTTGTTTAGTTTGAGGTAGATAGATAACTCTTTATTGCACAAGGAAAAATACAAAAAAAACATATGGACAAAAGGCGGCCTTACTGCTATGTTAGCAATTTCCAACAGACTCGACTTTATTTTCAGTTGTCATTAGATGAGATGAAGCACAAGAGCAATCCCGTAAAATATCGATTTAATCGATAGCGATTGCACTATCAATAAAATAGCTTAATTTTAATTAATACTTCAACAACACTAATTTAGGTGCCGTTAAAACACGTGTTATCTGGGAACTAACTGAACTAATACATAATTTTTGGTACCGCTCTTATGTAAGCAAATGGAACTCATAAGTCATGAATTTTGAAAAAATGGCCCTTTCCAAACTTTTTACTTCGATTTTAGAGACGCGATGTCGCGATTATCTCATTCATGGTTATTCAAATAAATATTTTCATATATAAAATCAATCACAAGCAAACCAATTTATGGGATACAATGTTTCATAACGCTTATCTTATCTTATCTAATCTAATCTATACTGCATTTCTAACATCCACCCTTGCTGTCATGTTTCTACATTCTAAAGCTTCTGCTTAGATGTCTATCGGCACTATAAATTACTCACTGTGGAGTAAATCCTAATGATTGTTATAAACGAAAGCGTTTACCAATTATTTTAAATGATAAATAAAAATGAACAAAACACTATATACTTTAAATTTACTAGTAAGCGTGATCATAGCTACATACATACAAAATTACCTTGAGTTTCTTAAGCTGCAACTCATGGCTCTGGATATTTAAATGAATGAAAAAGAAACTTGAAAGTTAAGACCTGCAGCCCAATATTTAAAATATAAGTTAACTAATATTCATAAAAAAATTGGCCCTGATTTGAAAATTAATATCATGTTTCAGCAAATAAAAAATACAAATTGATGAAAGATTTTTTAACAAAATAAATTTAATTTAAATTAAATTAACCACAGATTCGTTAGTATGCAGTGATAGTTGCAAGGACACTACTGTAGAATTTTTAATTTAACTGACTTCACTTGCAGAAAGGGATAAATAAAAAAATATGTGGTAAAATAAAAAACCTGTTTTGTGCAGAAATATCCTTACTAAACAACATCTATTTATTTAAAAAAATATTAAATATAATTAACGCTGTTCTTGAACGGCGAAAAGTTATATAAGTTTTAATGTTTATATTTAAGTGACAAATATGCATTATTTTGAGAAAATCCGTATGTTTTTCAAACTAAAAACATCTTGGAGGCGGAAAAATAAAATTTTGTCATTACAGGAAAGCCTTTACATTTCTTCATCAGAATATCAACGTATTTAGAATATCAAGTGATTCCTTGACACTGGAAGTGTCTATATGTGATTATTTATTTAACAATTCATATACACACAATAAATTACCGGAAAACTGGATAAATTTTACAAAGATTACATGATTTTTGGTTTCTTTGACATAAACATTGAGGACTTTAAAGCTAGTGTTCAACAGTTATAAAAGAGATTATAATTTAATCTCCACTTAATGTCAGAATCAGTTCCAAAGTGTTGGTTGCCTTACTTAAATTTTGTGCCGGTATTATTGCAATAATAGAAAGCAAGTTACGTTTATTTGTTTGTCATTCAAGTTGAAAATAAAATACTTGAAAATTAATTTACCTTCTTTTTTTCATCGCCTCGTGGAGATTTCTCCTTGCTCTTGTCTCTGGTGCTTGACAACGAACGCTTGCGGCCCAGTTTTGGAGTCCTAGACCTAAATATGGAGAAAAAAAACCGGGCATTGGTGACGTGTCTGTTAGCATTCTCTTAAACTAAAACTAGCAATAATTAATTATATTATATTATTATTATTAAATTTCTGATATATATATATCTCCGTCATCTAGTATCCATAGCACAAGCTCTCAATGATCTTTAATTCGAACTATATAATAGGTGTGTATGAGAAATCTTTAATATTAATTTAATTATAAAAGACATTATTGAGGAACATTTCGCCTCTTTCGGATGAAAATGTATTTTCCATTCGTAAATTAAATATTTTGTTAGAACACTCACCTATCACGGCTGGGGGTTCTTGAGCGCCTCTTCTTCCTATCTTTATCTCTATCATCGTCTTTACGCTTCTCACTCCTATCTATGGCTCTGTCTCTTTCTCTCGACCTATCACGCTTGTCCTCTCTCCTGTCCAATTTAGCGTCTTTATCGCTCCTCTCGGAATACTTCCTGTCCCTACCTTCTCTGTCTCTATCGTGTCTTCTGTCCCTGTCATCTTTGTCACTTTTTTCAGAATATTTACGTTCTCTTTCTTTATCTTCTTTCTCGCTTTTATCGGTATGTTTTCTATCATCCCTTCCGCTTCTTTCAGGATATTTCTTATCGTCTCTTTCATTCTTATCAGGGTATTTTCGCTCATCCTTCTCTTTTCCAGAATTCTTTTTATCTTCTCTGTCATTCTTTTCGGGATATTTCTTTTCTTCCCTCTCAGGTCGTTTCTGCTCATCTAACTTTCCAGGCTGCTTCCGATCTCGATCATCTCTCTCACTTCTGAAACGATCTTGTTTATCTTGTCTCTCTTTTTCTTTGTATTTTTCGGGTTCGCGGCGGATGTCGAAGTGGCCACGATCGTCTTTTCTAACAAAACTGTAATAATAATAACATATGGTTAATAAACCTACATTTTATTTAACCGGCATACACTTAAACTAAAATGTTGAACGGAAATTTAATATGTTCAAAGTCAAGTAATTTTATTGGCTGTGAATGTTAACACATATCAAACAATTCGCGTTGATGTCATGTAAAGGGTGCCGGTTAATTTCAGATCAAGACAACTGATTGTCGATCAATAAGTGATCAAATTATCTTGACTTTGAACACACTACATTTCCGTTCATTGATCAATAACAAAATCAAATGCGTTTATATATATTCATATTGTATATCGTATGTTGTAGCTTTCTCATCACATTTTGACATTCTGTCCCTTTTATATATAATTGGTGTGAAAGGGTGGCAAATAACATTCAATTAAGATAATTTTAGTTTAAGTGTAAAAGCAGATAAAAATTAGTTATTAAAATTATATTAGAACATGTACCTTTCTCTAGGTTTCTCCTTCTTATCCCTGTTAAAAGTGCTTCGCAACAAGCTGAAAGGGTCGTATTCATCTTTGCTCTTTGCGTATTCCTCTTTAGGCTTAGCACGTTCGTCGACCTTCGACGCTAGACCTTCGGATACGTTCGCCACAGCCGAAGACAGTTTTGGGGCTGCGTGAACGATTGACTGGAAATCACGACGACGAGTGTCACGTGGCTCGCGAGATTCTCTGTGAAATGAAATTCCAAATCAGTTTTAGTGTGTAACGCGATAAAAAAAAGTTTTCTGAATGGATTTCATCTGAAATATTAGGTAAACTGTAATAAAATATCTGTACTATTTGTATCTGGCAGGTTTTTATGACATTTACACAAAAGGTGACATTTCAAAAACAGAAATAAATTAGGAAAATTTTATATTCCACTATTTTTCATTTGTTTTTCTTTCTGTGAAAATGCGCGAATTGAAGAATTCCAACTGTTTCGTTCTCATCAAGAAGGGACTGCCAAAACTACTTATTGCGTTTTTTTGATCAGAAGTCTCAAAATTTCTACACCAACGGGATCATGTCTCTACATACAAGATGGCAGAAAGTCTACGAACAAAATAGCACATCAAAACTGTAACTAAATATAAATTAAATTTGAAAATAAAATGAATTTTCATATAAAATGAGAAGAAACTTTTTCCCTGATCTATTACGTAGCTACTAAGTAAATTTACTAATTAGTTACACCGTTACGTGTAAAATATAGGTTCTGCTTTCTCACGATGGTTACATACAACCTCCTTCATACAACATGGTTGTAGGCAACCTTTTTAAAGGCACGTTTGTCATTCTAAAGTTATTAGAGTACTTTGGCAAGTCGACAATCGGTCACCCATCCAGTTTTGACCTTAGAAACTTAACACTCAAGATTGTGAAAAAAAGATTTAAACAAAATTTAAAACCTATTTCAAAACACTAAAAAGTCGAACTAATTCAATGTAAGAAGTTATCCAATTTAAAATATTTTTTTGGAATCGGTACTAAGTAATGTATATCAGTATGATGGTGGAGCAAGTAGCGTGCGTGTAACCTGTGGTCGTGCCGCGGCAGCACGCCGAGCGCCCTGGCCAGCACGTCGGCCCGGCTGCCGCGAGCCTGCGCCGGCGTCTTGTCCTTCTGCGATACCGACACTTCTGTTCCAAATTAATACACGCATTAATACTTACGACATTTACAATAAAAACACACATATGGAACAAACGCAATGAGACAAAAAGGAGGTCTTATCGTTACAAGCTAATTATATTAGGAATTGCTAGTGTGTAGTGGTAGATTCTTTACTATCCAATGAAGTAATTTTTTACTTATTGTAATATGTTTATTTGGACATAATTACAAGGAAAATTATAAAGATTTAACTTTAAGTAATTGCTTTTAGCTAGATCTCGAATCAAGTTAAATAAATTTCGCGGCCCCGAACAGGGTTCTTTCAAAATCGTTTCTCCAGAATCGTGCAGATGACGTTATGGTGTCAAGCTATGGTGTCAGATATATGGCGTCGACACTAGCCGACACAGGAAACGTGAAGCCATATAAATTATTTCTAAAAACAATCCCTTGATAGGACCACCCTTATCAGCTAGGGTTATAAAATATGACTTATAGCTCACAGAACACACAAAAAAAATCACAACTATCAAACACTGTGACATTAGTTTTCCATGTAGTAAATTTTACGTAAGAGTATACTAAAATATAAAACCATTACATATCTTTCTTTTTCTTATATATACACCGTTTAGCTGTTTGTTAGTCTCGCTATAACTTAAAAACGGATGGACCAATTTAAAAATAATAAACAAATTTATTGTGTTTTGTTCGGTTTAATTCAATAGTTTAAAAATCTAAAAGAAAGCTCAGAATATACAATTGAAAATCAGTTATTTAGTATTTAAAATCGTCTTACTGCCGTGCTCAACTATAAATTGACGTTTCTTACATCGCATGTCCATCCGTAGATAGAAAATTGAAACACAGCATTATACCAGTAAGGTGTAATGTATATGCACGTTGTGTTATTAGGTTTTACAATAAATACAATTAAAATTTACAAAAAATATTTATTAATATAACCCGTCTTTCACCGATAGGAAATCGTATGCGAGATAAGGTAATCCGACATGCACATTGATGTCCCAGTACACGTCAGCTAAACAATACTGTGATTAAAAGTTGATTTGGCAAGAAGCATGTATATTGTAATTTCTAATTTAAATATAACGGATCTTTATTAACTAACATTAAATACGTTTTACTTTATATTTTTTTTAATGTTTTTAAAACAATAATTGTTCATGCCGAATCTCACCGCAGAATACATCCACGTAATTTTTATGTTATTTATCCACATGAATAGTCTACCGGGTTCGTAATTTCTATTTTAAATAACGTATGCAGCGTTTGTGTGGTTACAGCAATTAATAATAATGACCAAACTTAAAAGAAACAAAAACTTCACAAAAAAGGCTTATCACTAAGTTCTTAATAAGTTAACATGTAATTCAAAACATTAATTAATGTCAACCGTCGTTCTTACCGTCGTGTTCAACATCCTCTTCAAAGTCCAATGCGTTGTAATCTATCTTCTCGTGGGCAGATTTATCTGTAAATGTTAATTGAAAAATATCTTATATAAATAAATTGATGCCCCGTGGTAGTAATTCAACCGAAAACCACTAACTTGGTTGCTGTACGCTGAGCTTAGTAATAATAAATGTGACATAATTTGTATATGTCTTTCTTTATTTCTTATTAAACTGAAATATTATTAATGAATTTAAATTGTAATGATAAATAAAATGTTTTTCAAAGTTTACAGACTCTTAATTTTCATTGTAATGTCATGTGAAAATTTATTTGCATGTAAATATTATTATTGACAGAATATGCTTGTTACTCTATGTACAACATTCTGAGTAACCTGTAGGATTATTATCTGTGGAAGGAAACTTACTGACTGCGACAGGTATGTAATATGGCAAATTTTATCATAGGTCTGTTAGTTTTAGATGATAGGTCTAGAGTTTATTATTGTTATTGGTTGTCAGGATATATATTTTTATGTTATTTTGGAATAAAAATATGTAAAATATTAATTACAATTAAGCACATTATTTATCTTTACAGAGAATCTAAATATATTGTGCGTATATATGTATATAAAAAATTAAATTTGATATATATTAATTTATGTGTTTAATTATATTACCAACTCTACCTTTCGTTGTCACCTATAGAAATAAGCAGTACCTTTGTACAAAACTCTGATATTCTGTTGTCCTTTTGATTGTCTTTGTGTGTACATATTGTTAATTGTTAAATAAAATAAATAAATACGATTCCCCTTCCCTAGTATTCATAACACAAGCTCTGTGATGCTTATTTTGCATTAGGAGTTAGTGTAAGAGTATATAATTATTTTTATTTCCTATTAAGACGATTCCTTAACAAACGGTTTGGTAACAAAGCATGAATGTTGGTTTTTTGATTAATTTTCATTATTACCTAAAGTGCTATCACACTCGCCTTCCTCTTTCTCCCTGGGATGCTCTGGAGTCCCTCCCTCTTCTTCGCCTAGGGAAATAATAAAAATTACCAATTTAAAACGTATATATATACAAAAAAAAAATTGGTACTATAATTAAGATATTTAGTTTGCATCCTGTTACCGCCACCTACTGTCATATGAAGAGACTTAACTATTGGAAGTTTAGTGCGCCAATTTACCACTTACGAGGCCACTGTTGCAATTATGATCGTGCAAAAATTACTGTATTGTATTGTCCCTTATACGAGTAAAAGATAAAAATCGTTTACGAGAATTTAATTTATACGTTACCTAAACACAAGCGTTAACACATCCCATTCATTAATTTTGTTTTGATATAACTTACGTAGTTTATCTTCGCGTCTTTGGCGTATGTCGTGTTCATGTTCCTTCTCCGACCGCTCTTGCTCGGCTCGCTGAAATTACATCATCGATATATGTGTAGTCTTTGTTTTTTGTACATAGTTAACACTTATATGAATGTGTGATCCAAATAAAAAAGCTTACTATTTAAATGAACTCAATTACTATGTTATTTTCAATCGTCAAAATTAAACTCTGTCACCGCTTCGTATTAGTTTAGCTTTAACTAGTAATGGCATTTTAAAATTAGTTATTTATGCCGTTACGTGTCTATATTATGAATACAATTGAATCATCATTGAGTAACTTCCTCCCAAGCTTTAGTATACATAAGATAATCATTTATTTTATACTAAGCTTTCTTATACAGTTTCACTTTTATTGTTGTACCAATTTTGTTTAAATATTAGGGTCATTTTACATTAGACGACTAAATACAATCTGGCTAACTAACAGTGCTAACTACCTAAGAACTCCGGCTGTATATAAAACTTCATACGTGAGTCGAAAAAATAATTTCCGCATGTAAATTTTTTTAAATATAGTAAAAAAAAATCTGATTAGCTATTTACTAATTGATTATCTAATAATCTATTAGAAGTATTTAAATGCATTTAGTCGATAAATTAAGGAAAATACATAATGTTTTTACAGAAACATTTTGATGAAAAGGAAATATTTTACGTAATCCAATAAATTCTATTTTTTGTTTAGACAAATTCTAGTCAAACACGAATAGTAAACTTAAATTTCTCTTAATTTCTTTCATAGCGGAAATTAGTATCCCAATTTCGAACTCGTATTAATGGAACCACCTCTTAATAATATGCATGTAAAAAGTTAAATAAAAATATTTCTAAATCTATGGTTGAATGCATACATTACCTTTGCCTAGCAATGAAACAAATAAAACTATTGAATTAGAAAATAAGCATATTTCGCTTATTTAAACGCACATCATGTATGTATTTTGGGCGGCTGCCTTCTTGGCTTCCTGATGATTTTTTGCAAAGTATAATGTGTTTCTTTAATTGGCTTGTGTCTGGGTAATTGCATTATATTCTGTGTGTGTAGAAAATAGCTGTTGAAACAGTGTTGAGATAAATAAATAAATAAAATCATAACAACACATGCCGATTAAAATAAGTCAAAAGTGTTGATCTGAGTGATACACACTTAGTCTCCTGTTTCGCTGATGGAGCAATGATTTATTTCAAAAACTTCTATTGCCACTATTTCCCTGATAGGATTTCTGATCTCAGAGTTGAGATCAGAAATCCTTGTTCAAAGATCCAGCAAGCAAATTTGACGAGGTTATTAAAAAAGGTATAACATAGGAACAAAGACAAAGCCTTAATTTAATTTTTAAGGTAATGAAAGCGTTCTTGTTTTGGAAAAGAAACGGGACTACAAAACGTTTTCAATTATGATTTGTCTGTCGCCCGTACCGCACTCAATAGTTCGGTTATTGAGCGACAGTGCAACAGCATTAGATTTTATATCTAAGTAGTTTTAAACACAGTGTATCACCTTAACATTCTTACGTACCTCCAAATCCGATAGCTTTACGATCCTCCTCTGTGCTTGGCGCCAGTGAGGCGGGGTCACTGACCGCGAGCGCGAACGCGAACGCGATGGGGTGCGGTAACGCTGAAAATTTAATGAGATAAATATTGGAAACACACAAACTAATTTATTAAAGAGATTCAATATCATTAGTTAATCATTAAAACATCAGCCGATGGATGTCCGCTACTTGACATAGACCACAATAACAACATAATAAATTGGTAATGCTTCATTTCTCCATTATTTAAATAAATATTAAGAACATAATTCATTGCTACAAAGTTACAGCGACACAAGTACATACAAAAGTGACAATCCAAAAAGGCTACAAACAATCATTTTCTATGTGTGTGTATCTCAGTAACGCCGACAGTTCAACGTCACATTTGCTAGGGTCATCAACCAGCAAATCACAGATTTTCTACTATAACCCTTTTCTTCCAATTATTTGGCCTGGTAACTAAGACCTTTAAGCCATATCTTCATTAATGTAATTTTTATCTTTATTTATGGCTACAGGATACTGGTGTAATGTAGCCCTTTGCACGATGGAGATTTTGGCGACTAATGGTAGGCCCCGCTATTTTGTTAATGACTTACGAGAATTTTTTTTGTAAATGGAATTCAATGTAAGCGATTATGATAAAATGATACGAAAATGGAATGTTATGATAATGATTACAACGAAATGATAAGTAAATGAGAATGAGATATAATGATTTTAAATAAATGAACTTAACCTACAAATGAATGAATGGAAATGAAACACTGAAAAATCTCACGTAAGTCATTAATCAAAGCTGGATGATGTATTCCATATATTTCACGATTTAACTATCCTTTTTGTCATAAAACTACACCAATTTCATGACAGAAAAACACTACAACACAATATATGAACTAAAATACACAGTACCCAACCGACCCCGCCATTACGCGTCAAAAACTCCTACCTTACTACGATGCCCTCGTATTGTGGTCAGGTGCGAACATAAAAGGCAGGATTAAATTTTCAACAATAGTTTTAACATTTGTCATTAAATTTCAATTTGTTGGTTGGTTGTTTATTGGTTATAACTAAATTTAATGTTTCAAAAGGCTAAACAATCTTAAATAACAGTAAAGATTATTTAATTTAAATGAACACTATCTTTTTAATGGATTATTATCTATAACTAAACCTACAAGTAACTAAGTAAGGAGTTTTTGGCGCGTAATGGCGGGGGGCGGTTTGGAGCTGAGTATTTTATTTCATATATTTTGTTGTAGTGTTGTTTTTGTCATAAAATTGGTGTAGTTTTATGGCAAAAAGGATCGTTAAGTCATGCAATATATGGAATACATAATTCAGCGTTGATTAGTGACTTACGTGAGATTTTTCAGTGTTTCATTTCCATTCGTTCATTTGTAGGGTAAGTTCATTTATTTAAAAACATTATATTATTTCATTCTCATTTACTTATCATTTCGTCGTAATCATTATCATAACATTCCATTTTCGTATCATTTTAACATAATCTCTTACATTGCATTCCATTTTCAAAAAATTCTCGTTAGTCATTATCAAAATAGCGAGGCCTACCATTAGTCGCCAAAAACTACATGGGGCAAAGGGCTACATTGCACCAGTATCCTGGAGCCATAAATAAAGATAATAACTACATTAATGAATATATGGCTTAAAGGTCTTAGTTACCAGGCCAAATAATTGAAGAAAAAAAAGTAAGTAAATAGATAAAATAAAAAGCTAAAACTTTGAGAATACTTACAAAGACACCCCGTCCTTTAATGATCCTGCCACTCCTCGTGAACGAGTGTCGCTCCCTCTCTCTGTATCTCATCCTGGGGAAATCATTATTTAATTACTAGTTGACCCGGTGAACATTGTAACACCCAAAATAACCTGCCACTACCGCTGTCAATCAAAAAATAATCGAGTTAGAGATGGAAGAAATCACAGTTTTGAAAAGCACGCCAGTATGAAGATTTTCTTATAAATTTATAATTTAAACTTTTGGTGTTTTTTTAAACTACCGCAAAATTAAACAAAATATAAATTATCCAAATCGTCAATCCGTCTTTGAGTTTTGGCGAGATTAAAGAACACCTATATATTTTTAAATATCAGAGTAGAAGAAAGAGATACAAACACATTCAGGATCTTACTATTGATGACTTATTAATATTGAAGTGGTTGTGAAAAGTGCTCGGCTCTAGTTACAATTACGAAAACTAAACCAAGTTCGCCATTTTGGATTTGGATTTTTGATCTGAGCTCCTATATGCTTCGTTGGTTTCCGGTTGTTAAGGCAACCGCTCTCCACCAGTTGGGCCAGCGTAGTGATATTCTGACCCATACTCCTTAGATGGTTCAGGTAGGCATGTGTCTACCAGTGGACTGAATATAGGCTTTTGATGATGAACACTTTTACATAAATATACAAATGGCAATCGCCGGAAAAACGTTTGAAGAGAAATTAAGAGTTTGCTGAAAAGACAAAGCAACGTGTATAAACATGGAACACCAATAAAGAGTTAGGACAGTGGACACTATAATATACACGACTGTCCAGCGAAGGATAGCTTAAAAATAGCGCAAAATATTATGAAACATATTATGTCAATTTTTTTAAACATAGTACTAATTTTAATTTGTAAAAAATTAAGCAAATAAATCGTAGACATCTTTGGCTGGACAGACTGACATAGTAAGAGGTATTGAAAAATCTGTTATTAATTAAAACATGAATACTTTTAAATTTTCTAGAGGGGTAATCATATAAAAAAAGACTACATTTTCTTATGGAAGAAACACAGGTTATATTTTCTCGACTTACATCAGAAACTGTGAAAAACTGCAAAATAGTAAAAATTCTTTTTAATATACAAGTGATTTAAAAAGATTTTTTCAGTCAGCAATGTCTCTGAGAATAATTTTATTTATTAGTAGTATATCATATATTGTCGTAGTTCTTCTGCCTTGAACCCAGATGGAAACTAACTACCATTGGGATGTGACTGTATTTACGGTGGTATAATAATCTGAATTTTACAAATAGCTCGACAATCAACTTGCGGGTATAACCAGCACGGCTGTGACGGAGAAGAATCATGCGGGGTGTGCGCTGACGCATATATCCCCCCTCAGGCCCCTCGTCCCAAGATTATCCCTCAACCTGTACCATAGTGCTGCACGCATCACTACATATAATTTTGAATGATGTGACTGAACCCAGAGCCAAATACATTATTATCAATCATTACTCCCACCATTATTACGCATTCATTATAAGATAGCACATTACATCACATATACCTCTCTCTGTCCCTCCTAGGGTCATTTCTGTCCCTGTCCTGGTCACGCCCCCCTCTCATAAGGAACCTATTAGTGGGCACCTCTGGTATCTCCTTGGGGTCTATCTTGGAGGTGGACACGAGGGGGTGGGATGGTAGTTCACCCTCTTCTTCTTCTTCCGAAGGTCCTGATTGGTGTCTGTAAGTATTAAGCAGATATAGGCACTGAAGGTAACTAGATCGACTAAATCCGGGCTCAAGAGATACAGTAACGTTATCCAGTCAATGCTCACAGTAAAAGGAATCCTGACCCATGAAATCTGAGTTAGGTATCCTCAACCACAGAGAAGTGAGAAGATACTGCAGTAATGGTAAAGAATCATTTAATTATTATAGATAAACCTTTTCTTCTTCTTATCCTTTTTCTCTTTCTTCTTCTTCTTGTCCTTCTTCTGAGATTTCTCTGAGTCTGCATCGCTTTCTTCTTTCTCCTTATCCTGTTTACGCTTCTTTCCTATAAACAAATAAGAAATTTAAAAAAAAATATTTCATGTCCAAAAAATTTATACTAAAGAAGTATTAAAACTTCAGGTTGCACATACTAACACTAGTAGTAGATTTTTCGTTGGAGGGGGGTGGGGGTGTCTACTTAGCCGGAGATCCCAAGTTCGAATTCCGGGAGGATGATATATACAAGATGAGTATGAACGCAAAGGGAGGCTCTGCGCCATTGGGTCGAGTCACTCCAGATTCCGGCCACCAGGCGATCGAAGCGATCATCCGTCTGGTGTTGAAGGAGTAGGTTGGGCGTCGGCAGGGCAGCCTCTCCTACCGCACGGTAAAGGTACAAACCGGATATGGTTGCTTCGGTTACTACCTGTACCGTATAGCCCGTCGGGAGGAGACACCTCAGTGTCATCACTGTGACTCCTACGACGACACGGTCAAACACGAACTACACCCGGTTTCATCAACGCAGAGGTACTGGCTATCTTACCTCTAAGGCAGCAGACTTAGCTAAAATGGTAGTAGCTAGCTTGGCGAACTTTGACCCCAGAGTGTATATATATACATTATACAATTATAAATAACACATTAGGTAAATATACATTATAATCGTGTACGGCTCAAAGTGGGTGTCAAAATTGAGTACAAATAATATTTGTTACTTAAATAAAGGAATTATAGAGTCGATGTCACCACCACCTTCGTAGATCTAATTAAAAATGTTTTATGATGTTAGTTGCCTGTGGGGACACTAGAGTATAAGTTTCATAGTAAGGTCAATCATATGTCTTCATTCACTTCAAGCAGAAGTGGAGTCCAAATAAAAAACCTAGGCAATGCGAGTGAAAGCAGGCATTGCACTATACAACTTGATCTTGCCGACCTGCAAGATGCTTCTTCGACTCTTTTGAGTAACCCAGTGTTGTGAGAGAGAGGGAAAACGATGCACTTCAGTCCTCTGCGCGTTATTCAGCCAGTAAGACAGTAGGAGGCCGCCCAGACAATAGTACCTATATCGCGTGGTGTACCAAAGCTGTCTCACCTGGCTTGAGCCGCACGAGCTGGCCGCAGTTGCCGACGGTGACGTCCTGCAGGGGGCGCGCGTTGCGGTCTACCGGCAGCGCCTCCAGCTGCCGCACCAGCGCCGCGCCGCTGACCACTTGCCCGAACACTACGTGCACACTGGACAACAAAGGTAATTATATCAGACAACAATGATTAATACAATATAAATGTGAATGTGAATATGTATTTTCTTGTAAAATTCAAACTGTATGGGAAAGCCTCCACCTTTCAGGGGACCACAGATTAATACCAGAATAAACAGCATAGACTATTACATATAGTTTAAGATAATAAAAAAATATTTTTAATTTCTATGCTGTAAAAATGACAATAGGACTGTGCTATGTAATAACTACTCGTTTCATATATACAATTTACTTAAAACTCTATGTCAACAAAAATATAGGTAAAGTAATACTCACTTGTCGAGATGCGGTGCCGGCTGTGTTGTTCTACAACACACAGAACAGAACAAGAATGATAGCGGGCGGGCTGCGCAGCCGCCGCCCACCGCAGCGCCCTCTACACACACAAACGTATGTCTCAATCATGCGCACGCAAAATCATTTCTCTGCTGCCCATACCCTTAACTAGCTAATCCTTTAGCTATACAATGTGCAGTTGTATCTTCAACATTTTTAACCCACTATATTGATGATTTTTATCCAATTAAGAAGTTACTGGGCTGATTTATAAATCAGTGAGTTGACAAGATTTAACATTTATTTTAGTACGTTTAAGCCGTTTGATAGAATAAGTTCATTTAAGAAAAACTTGTATTGAAGCTCTATAAATTAAACACTTAAAATGTATTATGCCATATATTGACTTATAATACCACCATGGAGAGATGCGCAGGAAATATTCATATTTGTTTCCTCTTAGACAATGTGCTTAATTAATGATTATTACAATAACAATCCTAATTGATTGAGAGCCCATGTAGACTCAACACATATGAGATATAACCAGTAATTGTGCAAAACTAGTATTTATAATATATTTTTTTATTCTTATTCTTGATTACGCTTGTTCATGTTCCAAATAAACTATAGTTTTGTCAGATTATTATATATATAATTATAAAGTTGGCATGTACATGTGATCTGTAGATCCAGGACCTATGCAGATCTCTCACCATTGGTTCTGACCACTCAAACAGATTGTTCTGATATAACATACAATTATAAAATTAATCATTAATTAAGCAACATTTATAGTAGTTGATTTTTAGCTGAAATAAAAAGTTGATTAAATAGCACTCCTTCAAATTATTTACATTTGACCATAGCGGTTCATACCTGGCTTGATAATAAATGTTATATAGTGCAGTCCTAATATTGTTAATTTGTTACCTACAATAATACATATACAGACAGGTGCATCAATCATCATTCTGATTATCAATTGAAAATAAATTTATGTCTGTCCTTGTGAAATCATTTGTAGTTTCTAAAAGACTTTAAAGATTATTTGCCTTAATTCAATGCACATTTAAAAACTTAGCACTGATAATTGGTCAGAAGTGTCTAGATCAAGTGTTAACTAACTAATGTTTCTAAAAGTCATTCTTATCCTTTTCATATTGAATAAAAAAGAAAGAGAGGCATTTAACTTAGTTTTAGTGAATACCAAAACATAACATAGAGGATGTCTCAAATTTAACATTCAGCTGTTTACTTGTTCAATTATTACTTATATTTGCACATAGCTTCTATGAAATTTTAATTTTTATTATGTCATTATGATATCATTTAGTACGAACCATAGAATTAGGTATTATATATCCTTAGAACAATAGGTCTCTTTTCTATCATTATTTCTTACCCATCTCCTAGTATAACTTACATAAAGAACTGAGATCCATTGGTATCTTTGCCACGGTTAGCCATAGACAACAAATAAGGTTGGTCATGCTGCAGTTCAAATGTTTCATCTAAAAATTATAAAATTGAAACTGTAAAATCTTGATGTTAAATCAAAATAAAAACCAATTTAACAATAACCAAACCTTCAAAAGTGCCACCATAAATGGATTCACCGCCTGTTCCATTAGAATTAGTGAAGTCTCCACCTTGGATCATGAAATCCTTCACCACTCGGTGAAATACCATACCCTGAAACATATTTGCAACTGAACAACTGTACAGGCTATTGTTTAAAAATTATAAATAGATTTTACGAATTTTGAATAACAGTTTCATCAAGAGTTTATTAAGGTGTACCGACGATGGGGTTAATGTCACAGGAAGATGCTAGATGGAAGCAGCGAAGGACCAATCTGTTTGGCGATCATTGAGGTAGACCAATGTTCAGTGGGCGATTCTCGGCTGATATGATTATGATAATTGTGATGTAGGCACTCACTCATAAGATAAAGATATTTTAATATCGATGAGAAATCTGCGGGTTAATTGTCGACAGATAAATTAATCGTCGACAGAAAATTGATTGTGATTTGATAATTATAAAAGCCACTTACCTTGTATGTCAAGGGTTTCCCAGTCGTCTTACCCAGTCCCATATCTCCAGCACATAATGCACGAAAGTTTTCTGCTGTTTTTGGTGCAATATCATTAAATAATTCAAAAACCAAGCGACCAGAAGGTAATTCTCCTATCGAAATATCCATGAATACCCTGTCACGAGGTGGTTTTTCATCGCCGTCGACAGTCATTTTCGGGCTCAACGGTAAATACAATCTCTTGATAATTAAGAGATACTTATAATTTATATTTAATTAATTTAAGGCTCAAGCACAGAATAATTTGTGACTCAAGGGATGGAAAATAATTCCACCACAGTCTACTGTATAGATACTGGATTCTACGTATAATTAAGACTTTTTTATAAAATAAAAATTAATAATTCGTCTTGGTATCTATGATTTTTGAGCCATATGTTCGACCTATTCTAATTGTATACGGCTTTAGAATACCAATATAATGTGTAAATAAGAGCAAAACTGATAATGAATGAATTATAATGATAAAATGTAACAATAATAAAAAACGATTATGATAAAAAAATTATGTATAGTCAGTGGTGTGTAATGATAAAAAAATTGATGTATAGTCGCTAGTTACTAATGTCTGAGTTAACTTACTTTTTCCTTTTAGTTTAATTGTTAAGAACAGGCATATCCCTTTCGATAATCGTTGAAGCAATCACTTAGTGAAAAATGCAAACGATTTAACACACATCCTTGCTTAGCTATCGAGCGTAATTTATTTATTTATTTATACAGGCCACATGATACATATTAAAATAATAATAGTAATAGTAATTGCATGCATTTGCAATCAGCAATTTAAATTTGTAGCAATAGGCCCTCAACAATCTGTAGCAAGCTTTAAACTAAGACCCTTATAAAACCTTATAAAAATCCTTATTAATAAAAGACTAAGGAGTTTTAGTATGTAATTTTACCGTCCGTTGTGAGCTGCGTTCATTTGATTATGAGGTTGAAGTATATTTTTTGATTTGTAATTATTTTTCAAAAGGATTGCTTTATCACGCACTATAGGAAATACGTTTTTTTTGCATATTTGGTACAAGCGGTGTAGTTTCATGTCAAAAAGGACGCTATATCGTCCAATATATTGGATCATCTTTCAGCGTTGATTAGTGACTTGCGAGTGATTTTTCAGTATTTCATTTCCATTCATTCATTTGTAGGGTAATTTCATTTATTTATCGTCATTGTATCATTCCATTCTCATATGGGTATCATTTCATCGTAATCATTAATATAACATTCTATTTCTGTTTCATTTTATCATAATCACTTACTTTGGAGAAAGAGGGAATAGAATCAGCAAAGACTGTTTTATCTAAATCTCACTAACATTGGATTCTATTTTCAATTTTTTTTCTCGTAATTTATTAACAAAAAGGGCAGCCACAAAAATACGTTAGTTCCTCCTAGTTTCCTTTGCCTTCCCTACAATTGGGAGAATTAAACAAACAAAAAAATAACAAAGACCTCTATGTCGACGTCTGTGACGACGCGATCTCTGAAATCGACAAATCGCATGTTGTTATTTATTGTAAATAGCTCCTGTGATTGATCATACCGTTAATAAATTAAACAAATATATTGTTATAGAATTATAGTTTATGTGAATTAATAATAAAGTTATAGTATCAACCCAAAATGTTGGGTTCCGGTGACAGTAGCCATATTGTAAAACTTCGAGGTCTCCCTTTTTCAACCTCCGTGGAAGATGTTCTCGATTTCTTGGCCGGCGTAAATGTCTTAAATGGAAAAGAGGGTAAGTTACTTGGTAATGGCAACCCTCCCAAGTTTACCGAGAACTCTAACAGCTTCAAATTGAGAGCCATTTAGCAGTATTTAACTCAATTCAGGACTTGTTAAATTAGTAAATACTCTTACAAATACTCAAATTGTATTTTATATAGAGTCTCTTTTTATTACTTTTTTCTACACTGATAATATTTTATAACTATTTCAGGAGTTCACTTAACCGAGGTCCGCCCTGGTAGACCATCAGGCGAATGTTTCGTTGAGGTGGAAAGTCAACAGGATGTTGACGAGGCTCTTAAGAAGGATAAAGAAAATATGGGGAAGAGGTACATTGAAGGTGAGTGAGAAAATAATGCCTATGAAAATTCCAGAACATAATGTTATTTTTATCTTTATAAAGATAGAAAGTTTTAAATTTTATACCACAATCTGAAAGTAGGTTTGGACGTTGAATTGAGCTTCATCTATTTCAAGATACCAGATATGAGCTCAAGACACCTCTGTTGATACCACTCAAAGTAATTTTTACTGCCATTGTTGCTTATTGATATTTTTAAACAGTTTATAAAATACTGTTTAAAATATCTAACACATAGCATTATTGTTTTTTCTGCTGTGACTCTTCTAGACATGAAATTGGGATTAATTACCTAACTCTGAATGTCCATTTCAATTCCATTACAGCTTAACTGAGTATTATTATGTCATCTTTAGTAAGTAATAATGATTGTAAAGACAAAAGCTATCATGATAAATATTAAGTTACAAAATCAGGTCCCAGGTTTTGTAATAAAGATAGAATAGAATAAGCAATGGCTGTTTTCTCTAAATGTTAGTAACAAGTCCTACAAGTAATCTTCTTATAGTTGACTGGAATTGGTTTTATATAGAATAGACCTTTTTTCAGGGTGAAATCCATTTTCACATCATTTTCATGGGCTTCTCCAATGCCTTCCATACTATGGTTTGTGCTTTTCGCCTTTTATTCTCTGTATTGAAGTGTCCAAACCTGTCAGTTTTAGACATTTATTCCATATGGTAAATGTTAAAAAACTGTCAGTAAAATTAATCAGTCAGTCTGTCTGTACTGTAAGTATAAACTGAATAATTATGAACACCAACCTTAGTTATATTATTTGACATGAAATTTATATGAAGCTAATTTGTTGACAGTATTCTCTACTGACCGTCAAGACATGGAATGGGCATTGAATGCCATGCGTCAAAGTGAAAATGGCTTTGACAGTCTTCCCAATGTGACAGAAAATATGGGCCTAGTCAAGCTGCGAGGCTTACCATTTGGCTGCTCCAAAGAAGAAATCGTGCAGTTTTTTGATGGTATGTAATCTTTAATATGAATTACTCTGTTTACGCTATCATGATTTATCCATTATGGGGATGTATAGGTTATTTATGCAGGTATGCTATGGTGTTGTACACAATACTATGATTATTTATTCATTATCATGCATCTTATTTAAACAACCCCAAATTATATTCAATTAAAAATATAAAGTAAATCCAACGGTGCAACCAGACTTTTATAAGATAAACTAGTTGTCCTGGTGAACTATTTATCACTCAAATGCCTCAATTCAATAGTAATCCAAAGTTATGATGAAACAGATTTCAGTTTAAGCACATTAGATTTTATGTACTGAAATTACCAATTTGAAATATTGTTTTTATTTTTAAACCGGGCGGCTGTCTTAAAATGAACAAAATGCAAAGCAAATTATTCACTATACTACAAATGCCTTTATAATAACTATAATGTCTCTAGGAAATTAAATTGATTGTAATAAAAATAGCAAAGAGCTTGATACTCAGAAAGTTTCAAGATTTTTCTGTAATCTATTTAATTCCATTTAAATAATAATTATGAATAAATAATAATATGCAGGTGCAAGTCAACAATGCACAGGAAACTGATGTTGCCTATATCATACACCTGCATTTAGCAGTAAGATCATAAAAAAAATTCACACTAACCTATTATATAGTCCAAATTAAGCATCATTAAGAGCTTGTGTTAATGTGGTAGTTAAATGTAAAATGAAAGATAAATTACTATAATAATAAACTTATATTTCTATTTTATATACTTAGGGCATAGTGAGGTGGCTCCTTAATTACTATCTAATGCTGCTGACTCTGAAAAAAACTCTGACTGTCTATGGATCTATATTGTCCAGCTCCAAGGTTCAATGTGTACCCCACTAAACAATATATTACAGAAGTAAATGATGTAGTCACAAATTATTTTCGTTAATATTTATTAATTATGATGAAGAATTTAAGTGTATAGTTCAATAATGTAATTGAGAAGAAATATATATTATTGTCATGAAACAAACATTTTGAATAGAAGAAAATATTGTATCCAATAAATTATGTGTTTGTTTTAACTGATTTTAGTCAATACATATGGAAACATATCCTAAAATTTGTCTTTTATAGAGTGTGTGCATGTGTACACTTCTTTTACATTAACACTTAATTTAAACCAATCAGTATTCCTGGAATTGTCTCTTTAAGTCCAAAATCATGAGTATTAAGCGCTTAATGCAGCAACACAACTAGACATTAGTCCTACTAAGTAATGCATATAAAATTATTTTGAAAACCGATCCATAATAATGAGTATATTTAAACATGGCATTTGAAAATCATAAAAGGTCTGGTTTATAATAAATTCTAAAACAAATAAAATAAAAAATCGTCTGCTCCTCCTTTGATGGACATTTAAATCAAATAACTCGTTATTTGTGAAATTTAAAGCACTTGAATAAGCAAGTTTTGAACACATCACCATGGCTGCCTGCATAACCACACACAGCATTAACCTCCTTGGGTGTCAGGATTGAGCGTCGGACCTGAGAGCGTGCACTTACTCTCGGACCACACGGGGCGGGCTTCTGGCGAGGCGTTCGTTCACTTCAATGAGAAGGGGCACGCACAAGAAGCGCTCAACAGGGACAGGGAGAAAATAGGACACAGGTGGGGGGATAGAATTTAATGTGGGACCAGTTTTAGTAGCTCTCTGATGGATATCCTTGGTAATGAATTGGTATTTTTTCTATAATTGGTGTTGAAATTGGCATTGGTAAAGTAAAATGATTGTATTTTTTTAAAGCATGGAGATTTAGTTTTTTTTGTAAAAACCTTTTATCTGGTATTTTTAGTGTATTCGGTTTCTTCTTTGATTGTTATTTTGATTTATTTATCTATTCAAGATTTAAATCTTCATTGTCAAATTTGTCCATTAAAGAGTCGACATTGAACTGTGTCCCATAATATATGGTGTAGAGGGTTAAGTTTGGGACCTCATTTGTTGCTGGTAACACCATGATTTATGGAAGACATCAGTAAAAGATACGTAAGTGGGAATACCTCGTGATGTACAAATATTATTAACTGTAAATCATTACATTATCCAGCAACAACATGGTGGGCAATATAGTTGAATTTTGGGATTCTGTTACATTAAGGGAACGTTAAAAGTAAATTGGTTGAAAATTGCACTTTAGTCTACTCATGTTTTTGCAATTGATATATTTTGGGATATTGAAGGTAATTAATTATACATACTGTCAAACAGTACATTGTCTTCTAATTCAGATACCTTTATCACAAAAATAGAAATATATTTTACCAAATAGATTCTCATGAAATCCTTATCGGACTCTGTAGTATAAAATAAAATATATTTTGAATCTTGAAAGTGTACATATACACTGTAATAGATTGATTTGATGCTTTTAAATGACAGAAGATTAATTCTAAAAAAAAAGAAAAATTATTTGCAATCACCAAAATATATCCAAAAATGAGGGTAGTTTACAAGTGCAGTGGTAATTGGATGTTGAGTGTCTCTAGTTGGGCGAGGAGGGGAGCGGGGCGCGGGACGGGAGACAACAAGAAGAGGGGAAGACTGCGACGAACGAACGGGAGATTGTTATTATTATCTGTGGTATTTTACAACTGACAGTTTTGTCTACGATCCTTGACAATTGTCATAAAAGATCTATATATTACATATACAGTAACATATTTCTTTTAATAAAACGATGGGATACACATTCATCAACTATTTTGGTGTTACTTAATATTTAAAGACCTTTGTGATGTGAACACATATTGCAATAATAAAAATGAACACATTCAATGCCACCATACAAGTTTTTAAACTTAAGATAAATTAACGAATATCTTATTACGAATATATAAAAATTTGGAGTAGCGGCAGTGTATGCATTAATAAAAGTGATGTTGAAGTTAAAATTATATTTTTTATAATTATTTGAACGCAAAAAGACTCTCATATCAATTAAAAATAGATTCTTTTTAAATGTCTTCAATTTATAACAAATGCCGTCAATGATTTTAGTTTACATTTGGTACGATGAAAATGGTTCTCTACTAAAAGAACCTCTATATCATAAAAATACATATGAACCTGACACTTTTCTGTAAGTGTTTTAGTAGTTTGGCCAAGTTTCTTCAAAATTAAGCTTGTAAAAAGTACAGTTGGAATTTGAATATAAATACAAAATAATGAAACGTGACTCAGGTGGTGCTGTTGTCTACATCATGCTAAAATCAAATATACATTATTTCACAATAGGCGGTCACTTATTGGCTCCGATTCAGCGTGCACGAACTAAATTAATTTTAAGTTCAGTACTATTCTTTCAGTACAATACACGTGACGTCATTTGACGTTTCTAAAATGGCGAATCTTAAGCATTTTTGCCTTATTTCATTGCGCATCAAAAGTGTATGGATAGTCAACTAACTTGACATACCTTAAAGTCATTCTATCACTTCTTAATGAATTGGTTTGAAAGAGATGCGAATAACTTAAATTTAACAGCAAAAAGACAAAATAAAATTAGGAATACCATTACTTAAAACATATATAAAACGTTTAGGATCAATGTTTTATTCAACAAATAAAATAATATATGAAAACTTTATGATTCTCAACTTGGATCTTAAGACTTAAAAATATATGAGTGTCACAGCAAATAAGCGTTAAAATGACTTCAGCATCACTTCTCCTCCACAGTGTGGCAACACCAACCTGAATTCGATCCCACTTTTCCACAGATACATAGAAGTGTTCCTCAGTAACGCGGACGAGGTGCGATTGTACGGCTCCCGCATGGACAGCGGGTTCCGCTCCAGCCGAGGATACAGGCCCACGCCTTACGACAGGAATGACCGGTTCGGAGGTCGCTTTGGGGGTCGAGGCAGGGGATCCTTTGGGAGAGGCGGTGCGTAAATTTACTAGTATTTGGCATGGCTTGCATGCTTATGCAAACGTATGTTGTGTCAAGAAAGTTTAACAATTTTAGATCAGTTTGTTTGATCATTGAAAATAAATATTAGCGGAGTATCAATACAAACAAAGAAGTCTTATGTCTGAATAACTCATAAGTTTTTCAAAAGGAGAATGGGCAAAACGGGTTAGTTCAGTACAGCGTAGTGTAGCCCAGTAACGCTGTTACATAATTAGATAGTATGTTACTGATCATATTACCCATTATCATTTAACAGAACGGGTAAATTAATTCCCTAAAAGTTATGAAGATATGAATTTCGAAGGTGACAGTGTTAGTGATATATTGTACAATAAAACATTATTTACAAGGAATTAATTGAAGATAATTCAAAGATAAACTTTAGGAATATATTTACTCATACTAAGGCAATCAATAGATAAATTAATAGATAAATTTGTTATGGGCTCAACTGGTAAATCATTTAGTTTTCATCTTTAATAACCATAGGTTTCAAATTGTAGACCTAAAATCTACAAATTTACTTAACTATGCAAGAAGCTGCCATTTTAAATACTTCTCAAATAGAAAGTTTCTTTCGACAGATAAATGATTCCACAGTACAACTATATATTAGGCATATATAGTTGTATAACTGGCTAGTAATTTCTATTATTAATCAACCAACATCCTTGCTTGGTTACGGAATCATCTCGAATAGTAAATAAAATATCCGCTATAAAGTAGGCATCGTTAAGGGCTTGTTATGGATACTAGATAACAGACAAATAAATATAGTATTATGTATATTAATATCAGAAATATACTAACATAAAAATGTCCATGACCATGGCCGGAAATAATATGTATACAATTGTTAACTCGTATAAGAGTTTCTGACACAGATTTCGTTTAATTACACCCCGATCGACCAAATTGTAGCACTCTCTCTCTTTAGTTACTTTATAGTTAATTGTCATTTGTTTGGATGTGTCTTGATGTATTTTGGACGGCTGCCTTCTTGGCTTCCTGATGATTTTTTGGAAAGTATAATGTGTTTCTTTAATTGGGTTGTGTCTAGGTAATTGCATTATATTCTGTGTGTGTAGAAAATTGCTGTTGAAACAGTGTTGAGATAAATAAATAAATATTTAAAGAAACTAATTAGTAATAGAATGGTGTAATAGTTTTGAAAGAGGTCTAGACATTCCTGTGACGAACTTACACTCATGGAGATAAAAGTTACACTAACGTTTAACACTTATATGTAAAAATGAAAGTCTGGTATCGTGCCTAACTTCTTTCTTTTCCGTTTTGCTTTCTTTATTTACCATTATTGTCATACAATATTTTGATTGAACGCTTCCTCTTAGAGGTTAGTGGAAGTGTCTAGATTTACTGTAGAGCTAGTAGTTTGCTTGGGGATCGATCGGGTCGAAAATGTTGTTGGATTTTTTAAAAACAAAAGCACAACAGAGGACTCGGCCGATGGTAAGCTGTAGAAGGAAAATAGCCAACCTTTTCATGCCATTTTCAAAGGATTAATGTTTTACTGATAAAGAATATCACGCTCTGAATGTGCGACAAAGAAACAATTGACTAAATCACTTCGTGCGTTAATGTTGAGGCGACAGAGAACTGATGAAAATGAATCTTGTTGATAGGCGGCGGTGGTGGGTTCGGCGGGCGCGGCGGGGGACCGCGGCGCGGGGGCGGCGGCGGCGGGGGAGGGGGAGGCGGCGGGGGCGGGGGCGCTCACTGCGTGCACATGCGCGGGCTACCATTCAAAGCTGCGCCTGAGGACATAGCTTACGTCAGTATCTACCCTGTATACCATATCCATGGTTACTTTGCAAGTCCTTGTCAAATACCCTAGTTAGGATATTTTCTCTTAACGCGATTCTTTACGAGCGATGCACCGTCGCAAGTATTGACTTTCGACGGTGCATCAAAAGATAATCATTTCGTTAAAAATCGTTGAACTTGATGTGATGATATCAAATATTGTAAATAGTAACTTAAAATAAATTACAGTTCGTTTTCATGCGAATCCCGTCATGAGAAAATACCCTAACTCCAGGACCTGCTATCCAATCGACAATTGTCATATTCATAATTTTTATTATTTATGTATATCCAAAGTTACGACTATCTTTACAGTCTTAACCTAATCCAACAGTGTAATATTCTGTTTTTTAACTGCGTTACCTAAATATACTAATACACTTAAATAGATCCATAGCATACTACGTATTATAAATAATCCGTGTGAATAAACCCGTAAGGCGGCATATCGTTTACCTTGGTGGATCAGTAATTTAAATCCATTTAAAAAAGGCAACACAACTTTATTAAGCATACTTTTATATGTAGATAGAAAATTTTATTTACATACGACACTTATTGTTGTCGTCTTTGTGAAGAATTAAAACTTGCATTTAGAATTTAAACAATGCTTTCCAAAACATACATTTTGTCATGTTTAATAAGTTGTTAAGGTCGTCAAAGTCAAGTCTGTATTTTTTATTGTTTCTGATTGACTCTTAGTCACGCGTATTTTAGAGAAAATAATACTTCCATGTTATAGCCTGAAACAAACGAAAATAGTACAAAGGTTTACTGATTGGCAAATGCGTCTATCTCCAACGCTAGTTTGCCGAGTGCGTCATGACAGCCAGGAATTTATGGAATTGGCTGTCTGGGTTATTGTTTCTGGCCATAACCAGTTTGAGTCTCTTGGGAGTGGCATAATCGAAGCTGGAAGAACTTCTGGCTCTTCTTGCCCAGACACAGTGAAGTTCATGGCAGTTATATTCTCAACACAGGAAAAGAAAAACTCAGGGGATGCACATTGATTGCAAAGGGTTGAAATACACTGTGACGCTGGTTATAACTGTAATTGTATTTGGGGCCGTTCAAGTATTATGTAAGCAGATTTCTTAACATTTTTTACCCCTAACATATGTATTATTTGCGGGAATCCCCGAGAATGCGTTTCGTTTTCACGCATAGACAATGTGAGGGTTGCCATTCGTGTAAAAAAGTAAATAACTAACGATGACGTAATCATCATATAGACCCCCCCTACTCCCCCATGCAAAACAGAGCCCCCCCACCCCCCCTAGGTGCTTACGTAATACTTGAACGGACCCTTTCTGGTTGTATTTTAAAAAGTTAAATTTGTTTACAGTTTTTCAAGCCAATCCGACCAGCGAATATTAACATCTTGTACGACAACAGCGGCCGTCCCTCCGGCGAAGCTGACGTCGAGTTTGAATGCCACGAAGATGCTATGAGGGTAAATATTGGTCATTATCATAAGAGTGTAAACTATCTTCGACTTCCTTAAGAGTAGTGGGTTATCTTGCCAGCTACGCCTACCTTATTCAAACTTACCGGTAAAGATTTAACAAGATTAATTTTTTTTAAATTTCAATATTAAAATGTAAATTAATCTAAATCTAATGAGATAACAATATTAAGATTTTTATATTAAGAATTTTAATCTCATTATTTCCTTATTTAAATGTTTTATTATTATGTTTATATCTTATAGTCAAGAGAAAATTAATACTTTTAACAAGCATTAATGTAGTCTACACAGCAGGTTAGATGGTGTTTATAACACTTAAAAACTTTTCAATAAAAAGGAATCTTGTATTGCCCTTGATTATGATTTGAAATATTAATTTTTATTCATAAAAATAAATTTATTTCCGTGCAGGCAATGCGTCGAGACAAGAACAGCATGGACCACCGTTACATCGAGCTGTTCCTGAACTCGTCGGCGGGCGGCGGGCACGGCGGCGGCGGCTTCAAACCAAACAGAAATTTCCGCAACTATTAAACTAGCAGATAGATTTGAAGACCTCTTTGAATATACCATAGACTAACATGGGTACGTTTCCGGTCATATGGAGACTTTTTGATCTATTCTGAACAAACGAATGTCGACCATATTAACGTTGTGCATGAAGACTAATGTCACTCAGCTAGTAAATTTCCAATAGTTTTGATTTGGTTTCGATCATCGCTATGGCTATTGCTGAGATAAGAATGTATGCGATTTGGCATAAACCCTCGCTTATCCTGCGAACGCAAATGTCAAAACCCATAACTTTCTTTTTGACGAAAGCTATTATTATATTAGTCTTAAAATGGTGGTGTGGTCAAGTTACTTAACTTAAAAATGCCAATGCTATTTGCAGGTAATTTTAGATTCCTTTAGTTATTCATAAACATACTAATATCTTTATTTTTATCAGTCATCTGTCATCTATAACAAGCTTCAATTGAAGTTTGATTCGTGCTTGATAATAGTTGTCAGGCGTTATTGTATATTTTATACTCTGCTTCCTATTTCGCTGGTTTAGCAAAAACGTAATATAAAAAATAAAGTACGGATATGTTTGCCTCTGTCTCATTGAAAACGTACCCAAAGGCTTACGATATACATGCCGTTTTGGCCCGTTCTGGTTCTTCCTGTTAATAAAATGTTAATTGGTCTAGATATCTTAGTTAGTAACTTTTAAATGATTATGTTTACTGGTAGAGAATTCCTGTGTAACAAGGTTTCCCAATTTTAAAGGGTTCTGGCTTGGTATCTAAGACTTTTGAGCCATATTAGTCCTTTCACAGTGTCAATTATTTTTCCGTTTGCTTCGTGAAATTATGACGACAAACGGTAGTCGCCATTTTGTTGGAAGCGAAAGTCAGCAAAATGATGCTGTATTATGTATATGTAATCCATATATTGTGAGATTTTTAATTTATATAAAATCTCATTCTTATCGATATTTCCCGATATATTTTGATAAGGGTCTCATATTAAATTGCATTTGTAATTTGTGGCACTCGCACACTGAGCTCAATTTCGTGTTTAGCTTATTGTATAAGACAGTTACTCAAAGGGGTCTTCTATTTTTGAGTCGTATAAAAAATTGTCATGAATGACAACTTAGTCATGTTATTTGACATAAAGTCATGTTATATGACAGCAATTAGTCATAGGAATTTTAAAAATAAATAGTACATGTTTTATAAGACGACTTTGAATAACGCGTGCTTTAGTAATATATTTTTAATATATTTTAGTTGAGTACCATTTACGAATAGTGACGCATTGTTATTACAAAAGGGCTTTGAAAGAGATTATATTATTAAAATAATAATTATATTAATTGCCATTCTTGTGAAGGTCCTCTTATAAACATAATTATTTGTTTTATTCGAAAATAAAATAAATTCAAGTCTCCAGTAAATAATAGTTTCTTAATTTTTCTAATGAAATAGAACGTATTATGTACTTAGCTTAGTATAGATATCTGATTACATATATTAAGTACTTTCTAAGTAAACGGCTTAGGGTAATAATTTATGGTTGTAGTTAACGAAATGGGATCCCTACCTTTTTATATATTCTACCATGAAGATTTTAAAGAAACCAACTGTGTTAATTCTAATAAGTAGCCAATACTTTCGTTTGTATATTTTATGCCAATATAAGAATATGTATGTAAAGTGTCAAACTATTTTTATGACCTACAATATACACATGTAAACGTTTGTAAAGTAATTAGAATTACTGGGCACATTCTTTTTGGGGTATTATTTGCTTTAATTTTTAAATTTTCTACTTTTTTCCAAAGTAAGCTTTCGTTTTTAATATAAAAAAAGAATTATTTTCGTAATTTTGTCAAATAAATCAACTTAAGTCACGCACGAAAATAATTTTATTTTATTTCTAGCATTCTTAGACACAATTAACTTGTTTCGTCTAAAATTCAAAAGTGCATGTTAATGGAGTATTTCGTTAATTACCACATTTTATTTTTATTATATAATATTTAATTTTACATTATACTAGTTGTAGATTATCATGGCTGGTACAATGGTAACTATTTTATTTTGAAGAGAAGTTTCATGAATCTGTTTTAGTTTTCCATGGTAACGGAGAGCGCTTATTTTAAGTTTATTTTAATAAAATAATTGAACTTTATGTTTTTGTTTTAATATTTTAAAAATATACTTATCTAAACTTTCTTTTGACATGCTAATTAATTTTTTTACCAAACTTTAATTTTCAAGTAGCAACTCGCCATTTTGTAAATTTCAATGCAAATATGCCACGTCACTAATGTTTAAGTCAAAAATTTCGACGTGACTTGCCGTTAGTTTCGAAACAACGCTACCGGGTCCAATATTTATTTTTGTAAATTTTTACAGGCGCACATACTATTTATAACATACAGCTAGCTTATCTGTGCATATAAGGAACAGAGTAATAAAAATTACAACTAAATAATTCATACCATGAACTAAGACGGGGGAAATACTTTTTAGTTGTACCGCTCGTCCTCATTCTAGCAAATGTGTAAGAAGGGAAATGTGTCAGTCCACCGTAAACAAGGTAATGAGATATCTATAAACGACTTGCTCCAAGTTCTTATTCAGATATTTCAGTGCTCCGAGTTGTTTATAAGTACCTGGTTGGTTTATTGTAAATTAACTGCAACTTCCATGCTAGCAGTGATCAATATAGCTCAATGAATGAAGTCCATTTATCGATCGGTAAGTGTGTCGATCGTTAACTTCCATGCTCGCACTAGTGTGGAATTTCGGAAACTACTTATTCACAATACTTAACGCGCCAAATATTGTGCATCCAGATTTAAGCTTTTTCTTATAATTTTAAATATGATTTTAACTAGATAATAGTAATAATTATCACTGACTGAATACCAGCTGCTAACAAGTAAATATGAAGGAGTTTCTCTGAAATATGATTATTCATGTTTGAAATGACTTATAGAAAAATTAAAAAAAAGACGTGTCTAGAACAGAAAAAAATCTTAGCAATATCCGTTCTCGTAGTGCAATGGTTACAGAAATCACCTGGATAACGAAGAGAATTGTCTAAAACCTAGGTATGTACTAAGATGCTGTCAAATTAATAATTTTATGCATGCAAATTAAAGTTAGGTAGTATATTAGTTAAATTTGTTGTTAAAATTAAATGTACTTTTCATTTATGGATGTATATGTTAGAATATAAGTATACATAAGCACATTTTTACTTTAATAAATTATATAAATAATAAGCAATTATATTAATGTTGTTTTATTACATTTCGCGTGATGCTTCTCTAAAAATAACGATGTGCAGGCAAAGGCCGGCTGCACCCCCATTTAGCAGCAAATTAGAGAATCTTGCAGCACAGATTATGTATTTAACACTAGATATACCAATGATTTGAATATATGTCAACAACAAAAAATTATATTTGTTACTAATGTATATAAAATAACATTACGTTTATAAAACATATTCTCTAATTATAGCTACAAAAGTCATAACATCATTTCTGAAAAAAAAATGTGTAATATAGTAGGAATTTTGAATGGAAATTGCACGACCAGTCTAAATGACTGGTCTAGTAAATCTAGTGTTAACAGCCATATACATCACAAATAACATCAATATAATGCAAATTACCTCAATCTTAACTGAGGAGACACCTGGAACTCGTTAAGTAATAGATGATTTTTTTGGTAAACGGTTATCATTTAGTAGCAATCGTGTAAGGTAAAGTTTTTTCATGAATGTGACCGGAAAATTAATAAATTCGATATAGTGATCATTTGAAAGGTCCATTGATTGGTTTTGCAGTAAAGGAATAAAATAGTATTCAGACTAATTTCGTTACTAAATGCATGTCGCACTTCAATCCCAATTTATTGAAAGTAATTAATTGACTGAGCCTTCCTGAGATCATAACGAAATCAAAAGCCAAATACATTAACATTCTGTTAAATATATCTGTACAATTCAATACTCTGTACATACGGTATCTGAAAAAAATATACTTTTTGATGTTCCTTATGAATCCGCTGTACAGGTGACCAAATTTTAAGGGTAATGGCTTTACTTTTCAATGGTACTAAGTAAGTTAATAATTAACTTGTCTACACCCAAAATTTTTCAACTATTCTTGTTTGGGCCTATATCTTGTAAATTGATTACAACACGGTTTTGTTCCTCAAGTTGCAAATAATAAACAGGCTTTTTGTACAGTTGGATAAAGACGGTTTTTTCTTGACAGAACAGTCAAACATGTGCATTCACTATAATGTTTGTAAATAGGTAAAGGCGTACATAGACATGGACGACAGACTGTGCGATCCGGTATGTGACTAAATACGTAAACTTACATTTATTAGATGTTATAGTGCATTCAGAATTCATTTCGCGGTAGGACGTGATGCTTACGTCACTTGCTTATCTGTGGTCGTTGGCACTATATTTTTTCGACGAATAGGTATATTACCACTTTCATTTGTACACTGATTCATAAGTCGGTACGTTTGATCATATCACAATTATGACTGTTGACATACCTAGTTGATAATTGGCTTCTGATATGAATAAGAATTTTGAGTCATTGTGACTGGACCGACCGATGCGAAGAGACTATGGCAATTGTACCTTATTATACGAGAGGGTGGAGTCACAGTATTGAGTAAATAAGTGTTGTATAAACTGTGTTTTGCTCTTTTATAAAAACACTTGCCTATAGATAATAAGTAAGATTTAATTATTAAGTTCTGATATATCTAGTAAGAAAGGTTATGTTTGCGTACCCAAACGCGGCCCCGGCCGATGAACTAGTCATAAATTATAAAAAAAACAACGAAAAGTTTAGTTCGATAAAGGTTAGTATATTGCCTAACAGTTATTTCACTAATTTAAGTTAAAACACGATTGACACTGGTTTGTCAAACTGCAATGAAAGCGACACATTTTTTTTAATATGTCTTTAAAAAGTGTAGCTTTAAGTTCACTTTAGCTTAATATAGATCTTAAGCTACTAAACATGGACTTATTTATTTATTTAATAATTTATGTACACACAAAGACAGTTAAAGGACACAACAGAATATTAGAGAATTGTACGAAGGTACTGCTTATTTCTATAAGAAATCTCTTCCAACCCCATATATGGGAAAAGTGACATCGAAAGGTAGAGGGGCGTGTACCAATACATACACATATACGCACAATATATTTATTTATCTTTATTTAATTTATAATAATTTTAAAGTCGTCATAATTTTCATACTTATATTATTTTCTCGCATCCTATATATTTATATAAGTAGATACTTATCTAAATATTAAATTTACTTCCTTAAGTGCAAAGCGGTAAGAGTAAAATGAAAATTATAAAGTCCCGTAGGCTATTAAAAATTAGGTAATTTCCACAGAATTCCTGTGATTAAATCGTATAAGAATGTTCATGAAAGAAAAACCAACTAATTATTGATTTTTTTTGCACCCCATCATAGTTTTCGCCCGTCACAGTAAAGTGGAATATCTAGTGTACTTTATTTAAAAAATATAAAAATCCTGAAGTTTCTAAGTCCGATTGCAGTGCTCGCAGGAGTCTTAAATCCTGGAATTTTAGGAGTAATCCTGAGACATGGTAACTCCACGTGCGGTGCCTAATCTCAGGACGAGATCGGGCAGGAGGAGGTGGCTCATGCTGTACTCCGGCCACCGTAAATGGATGAAGATCAGTGTTATGCCTTCAACATTAGATCCTTACTCGCTGTCTACTGCAGTCCATATGCGATTTATGTATCTTACATCTAGAATTTGGAAATATTCACGAACTCATCTGTTTCTTCTATATAGGAAGGCCAGGCTTAGCTTTGTAACGTAGGGATATACGCTGTTGATGATGACGTATTAAATTAATGTTAACCCTGTTAAGCATGGGACCCTTAAACGGTGCAAACCCCCTGATATGCCGAGAAGTCATCCAGGATGATGTACAAGGTTACGGCAGTAGGTATATGCAGCTGCACTAAGAAGGTAGGTCTGTCATAACGTTTGACTCCTCATTATGCTTTGTGGTAGTGTAATGTTTTTTGAAATGATCTTTTTATTTTACAAATGCTGGACTCAGTAAGTCCAATGAACCAACGTCCAAGAAGATATTCATGTCTATTAGGTCGGGGAAAAAGTCTTTTCGCATATAGCATGTATAAACTTGTAATAAAATATTTTTGGCTGTACTATTTGTTTCTGGCTGGTTTTCATGACATTAAAAAAAAATTAAATTAGGAAACAATTTGTTTCCCACTATTTTTCATTTGTTTTTCTTTGTGTCAAAATGAGCGAAGATTTTAGATATATTTTAAAATTTACAAAAAGAAATTTCAACGCAAGCCGCGAACAAAAATTGTGACGTTTATGGACCTAATGCAGTGTCAGTAAGAGTAGCACAAAGTTAATTTAATCGTTTTCAATCAGATGAAACTTTTTCCCCAACCTATTATGTATCAACTTGGCGTAGATATCCTAATGTATATTAGCAACGCAATTCCCCCATTACCTAGATATTAGAAGTCTTAAAAGAATTACAATCGTGAGCGTAAGCTACGTACAATGACAATATATCACTGGCAAAGCAGAACGATATGACGTGTTGAAAGACTCGTCGTCGGTATATAAACAGGGGTTAGTTGACACTGAACAAACATTATCTTGTGGGACACCTCCATCAGTCGCCCCTGTGGGAATCAACCAGCAATAAAAATAAGCCTTCAGATAAATCATGAGCAATCATTAGCGAGGCATATGGCGTGTGGTGCAAGGCATAGGCATTTTTTGATTTCGCTATCTATTTGTTTGACGAAATTTTCAATTGCTATGTGATATACAAAAGCATTCTTCTTTACCAGAGAATTTCTAGCAAGTAGAACTGATATTAAAAGGATACCATCGCCTATAGGCAGATACAATATTAAGAAATTAATTGAAGTCGAAAGTGCGGCGGTGGTTACAAATTTTGGGGACAGAATTTCCTATATAATTAACGTATATAACTAGATACTTTTGAAACTGAATATTTCGGGAATATTTAAACCGGGTAGAAATCACTTATTGGATTTCACCATTCCGTTTGATGAAATCTTCGTGAAAGCCGATTCATCTGAACCTTGCACACAAGGTTGTAGGTTGACGTCCTCTGACATATTTATAGCTGAGACTATGATTTGAAAGTCAATATTAATGTTGTAAGTATTATAGAGAGGCATTGGTTACAAATCATCATTTATTCTGATGATCATCTGGTTTAGTCGTCGGGGTATATATTTGTATGACGTGTACAAAGATTTGTATGGTTATTTATTATATTCTGATAATTATTAGATGTATACATATTACTGTCTATATTTCTCCGTTATTTAGTAATCATAACACAAATTCTCAATGATGCTTAATTTAGGCTAGATAATAGGTGTGAGGTTTGTTTGTTTGAAATTCTGACAAAGAATATGTATAGTGTCATCCCGCTCCCTCTCGTCTCTTATGCCACACGATCCCAGGAGCTGGACCGCGGGGCGCCGGCGGGCGGCGGGCGGCGGGGGCGGGCGGCGGGCCGACGCGGCGCCCGGCATCACGATCACAAATAAGTAGGCGCCATGCGCCACTATCTCAATATTGTCTTACGATCCATAGGTGCTACGTCTGTGTACGCTCTTGTATGCTCACACTAAATCATGTATTTGCTATAGGTTCTTTTAATATTTAATTAGTCTTTATAATGAAAAAAATATATTTATTTATTATTTATTTATTAACTCCAACAAGATTAACATTTTAACATGCACAAAAAAATACAATTAATAAGAATTAAATGCAATCTTAATTATAGGAGTTACACTATAACAATTACAGGAGCTTAGAGTATAAAGTATTTTCATTATTATACATATCTGTTCTTTTTCTGTATGTGCAATGTAGATTTTTATTTTATTAATTTAGGACATTTCACAATACGGTATACCAATCCCATCATATCCTTAACTATATTTAAATATTCGAATAATTCACTGTCTTTCTGTCTAAAATAATGATAACGACGACAAATTTAGATGCATCTGTTTTAGGGTTGCTTGTCATACTTTTGATCAGATGAATTTAGGTATCATTGATTCGTCAAAATGTGTAATTTGGTTATAAACCATTTCCGTATATTATGTATTCATTAATCTTAATTTTAATTTTTAAACAAGCCTTTATCTTTATATATGTTAATTAGTTCTTGAATTTTTCGTTATAATAAACAAGGGCTTGATTGTAAGCTGTTATCTTATCTTATCTTAGGGACAGGAGTGACCTTTTCCTACCTAGTCATCATTATCATCAGACCTTCATATATGGGAGAAACAGATGAGGAGTTTGGGACATAACACCATAACGTTGACCTAATGAGATTAGGTTAGTGTAAGCAGTGGCCGTAATAATTGGGACTAATGTCTTAATCGGAAGCACTGAGAAGCTCTGGATATCAAATTTTGATTGACCTATCCATCAAACAACATGTCGAAGTTGCCTTGTTTTCAATATTGAACTCTTAATTTATTGCTATAGTATTTAGTATTGCTTAAACGCATAGTAGCCCACCAATGGATACACTCACGAGTGGGTAGCCCGTTAGGAATATAAATCTCTGATGCTGGAGACAAGTGGCTACGTTGCTAAGTTCCAATAACCAGGAGCAAAAGAATGCCTGGAGAAATTGACGAGGAACTACGGGTATTATCACAAGGTACTTCTTTCTAGGTCAACAACATGATAATGTATATATAACTTACATGATATTTTTGGAAAATAATGCTTCGATGCGATAATAAAATATACTAACGTTTGAAAACTAAGCGAAGATTCAATTAAATGTCGATTGTCGAGTTCCGGGTTTGAATCCTAGTTAGATAGATATACGTTCACAATATTTGAATGCATTATATTTATTTGATATATTCCTAATGTTTATATCCTGTACTAGCTTCCGCCTGCGGCTGCGTCCGCGTGCAGTGTTGATTATATATATATATGAATATATATAATCTTCCCCGATAAATAGACTGTCCAAAACAAAAAGAATTTTTCTGTTCCATCCAGTAGTTCCAGAGATTACCCCTACAACCCCACAAACTGAACCTCTATAGTATGACGTATTTCTCTATTATCTAATATCCATAGTAAAAGTTAAAGGTGTGAGTGTGAGTGACATTCTATCATATAGTATAATTTGAAGAAAGGTTTTAAGTCGACTGTCTTCATTATGTATTCTTCAATCAAAATATTTAGTAAATTTAAATATCACATTGTAACTATATCGACTGCTCTATGGCATAGTCTAAAATAAAATAAATCTACTAAATGGCTGTAAATTATCATTCCTTATAATAATTTATGTATAGGTATATAAATCAAAATTTAATTGACCGATTTTAACTATTATTATTAGTATTAAGCTAATAACTTAATACTTTTCAGTATTTTAATTAAATTCTTTAATATTGATTTTCATAAGAGGTTGTAATGTACCTAGACCTAATAGATGTAATTTGACTTTGACTTTGACTTTAGATGTTAATGAAATAAAATACTTAGTCAGTAAAGGGCCAGTATTTACTCATGGACCATTTCGAACCAATGGTTTCCTAGTATCTGCTGTCCTGGAAAACCTCCAAGATATACTTACTAAGTACGCTTGGAGTCATTATTTCATCAGCAATGGGGTAGCCCAGACCAAAGGGACCCATTCTTTTCCTTCATCACTGTTACACAGTTTTAAATAAAATACATTCGTTATACCTGTAAGAAATATACTTAGTAGCCTCGGGAATTCTATCTAGAGCATACTCCGAAAAACGAATCACGCAAACAAAGTGTCGTATTTTGACAGTTAAGCAATTGATATCAGAAACTAAAAAAACCGTTCCTTGATTTCTGTATTGTATTTTTCGAAGTAGCTTAGAGTTAAATAATACTTTAAATAAAAAATAACCTTAATCTTGTTTGCAATAGGCTTAACCCGTTTAAGTCTTTTACAGGAGCACAGTCAACGACGTCACCGTACAAACCCACACAGCCGCAATTATTAAGAGATTTGATGTTGTCAAAATCACAAACACAAACCGGTTTCGGTATTTATAACATAAACATGTTATTGAGAATGGCATTAGATTATGTAGACAATAACATGTAGAATATACAATTACTTTAATTAAGAAAGTCGTTATCGTATTGTTTTATTGTTCTTTTAATATTGCTACTACGAAATCTAGTTACTTCAATAGCTATCAATAATATTACGTAAATAGGCAATGTCATTAATTGTCTGATCACAGCTTTGAGCTATATAAGTAGAAATAACTACATAAATCTACATATACCCATTTGTGTATGTTCCTTTCTTGTTTAATTTACTCTTCTGTTTTATTTGTACAAGAAAGGATATAATAATATTTATAAATCTTGTTCCAAGTAGGTATAAACTATAATTGGAATTGTCTTTAAAAATTGTAATGTTAATATTGTACGCCCGAAAATGGCAAACTGTTGTGACTTATGCATGTGACTGTAAGATCTATTTATTGTACACAGAATCACAATAAAATTTATCTTATCTTATCTTAAACTTTATTTAGATAAAAATACTTAATTAAAAAAAGTCTTTTTAACATAAAAAGTTGGACTTAACTGGCTTAGTTCCTTCCGATATTATCCTATGATAGACGCTCAATGAAGAACTCATTGGTGTAGTAGTTCCAACGCTCTGGTTTCGATAACGGAAACAAAGCGATTTTCATCATGGTTGGTTCCTCAGGGGGTCAATCAAATTTGTTATGTTGGTACCTCCACGCTTCACGTATGTTAAAGCGTTGGTCCCACTTGTTACAGCAACCACTATTACCACCAAGCATTAAGTCAGCATGTAGTGTTAAGGCCCAATCTTCTTATGTGTTTCTCCCAAGGACTGTCCCCAGCAGGGGGACGGTTTGAATTTTAATATTAAATCTAGGCAAAAAAATGTGCGTTTACTAGCAATTCGTCGTAATTATTTTGTCAATCTAGTAGCACAGTGTTAAAGATCAATATAATATCTACAGTCAAGAGACGCGTGATCCAGTGCCGCCGCGTCATCGCCCGCGCCCGCCGGCCGGTCGCCGCTCAGACCAAGGTGAAAGACAAGCAACTTTAGCCTCTATTTATACACGAAATATAATAGAAATAAATAGGTACTTTCCCTACAGTCAAATTTCATATTGTTATGATTTATATAACAATGGTCGTGACCACCTGAGTGCTATTTTACAAAGCTAGTAGGAGCAATGCTACAAGTGAAACTGTCAAAAGAAATACTGTCAAAATAGGTCATAAACATGAGCATTCTAAGGTCATAACGAGGATTTCTTTGGACCTGAACTGTTAGTTTTACATGTGAAATTGTGAACTGTTACTTATGAATGCTTTGTAGAAAGTATTTTTACTTTTTGCTTCTCATTGGATAATGGAAAGGCTAGTAATTAGGCAGCGAAATATAAAATATAATATAATTATCTGATTTGAGTTGTATCTCTTGAATTATATATGTTTTGACACATAAAAATGTCATTTGAATAATGAGCTTTACGGACGAGACAAAATATAGTAAGTATATCAGTACAAAATAGCGGTGGACGAAGACGCCCCGTGCGTACGTCGCGGCGGCGCCCGCGGCCGGCGCCGGCGGCGAGGAGCCCGCCCGGGCTGACTGGGGCCATGGAAACTAAGGGTCGCCCGACGGAGACTACGTACAAACAGCAGACGGACATATTTATACAGTCATTTATAATCTACTTCCTAAAACAAAAATCTGACTAAATGGCTTATTGGCAAATTTTTTTATAGCCTTAAGGAATATTTTAGGATATTAAAGATTATGGTGACGTCACCCAATACATTCTAGGATTCTCTTGCATGTTGAAATTGTTAGCTACGATGAATAGGATGCTTTACTGTTGCCAAATTCGACGTTATTATCATTTTTATGCTACATACCAAAGTAGAGGGAGAAATGAGTCCCTATAGAGCACCCTCTACTCCAAAAACAGTATGTTTGTCTATGAACAGACCGCTCGCTGTTTTCTTGGCCACAAAGATGGTGTCCAACAATTTTTGAGTGTTTGCATTGCATAGCATTGACACTGTTATATAAATTAGGGGAGGACATGAATGTATTGATTCCTTGACATAAGCCCGAGGGTGGGAGCCCTGTCTCTACAGTAGACTAGTAATGACTCCATTCGAGATCCAATTCATAATGGAATCTATTTTTATTTTTCATTTAATCCGTAACTTTTTAAACTAGGACTTATTGTGGTGTGGTACTAACAAATCAAAGATAGATCATACAATTAGCACCATTTCATAATGGAAAATAGAAGCAGAATATTTTTTTTTAAAAGAAATAACTGACATTATTTACTCTTTTAGATTTTGCCCTTATATTTATTCCAAAATTTGCGGGCGTCAATTTTTGCTTTGCCGACTTGACGTAGAGTTTTGACGGCCTTCAGACGTTAGTTTCTGGCAACATTGTTTTGGATTTTATTATTTCTTAAATTAAAGGGTTAAATTCAGGGTAAATAATCAAACTTAATTTATTTTCCTTTGTTCCTCATAATATAATTTGCATAATTAATTCGTGTATTAAAAAAGCACAACTATAAGCTTCGCTGGATTTAAAATTCTTAATCATTGAGTAGTTCTGTAAACCTACTAGTTGCTTTAACATCAGAGGAAACACTATTACATACTACCATATGTATTTCGGACTTGGCACCGCCTGATTTGCGCAAAAAGCAAGCGTCTCTTCCGACTATATTTCTAGTTTGTTCATATTCGAGACAATTGTGGCATAAAACAGTACTTTTACACTGCCACCTACATAATACAATATACCATAAAGTCCTGTAAATACCAACTCTTGTTTTATATTCATACATCTAGCCTGGATCAAGGAGATTGAATGCAAAGTACAAAATAAAAACTCCGCGGTTTTAGTTACAAGACACGTCGATAGATGGCGCTGTACTTTTACTAATCCTTAAGTTGAATTAAATGCATGAAATGAAAGAGTATACAACAAAATATACGAGCATATTTATAACGATATAGGCATTGGAAAAAATACTAAATTATATTTGCTATTAGTCTTATTGTTTGTAATGTTTAATAATAGCTTTATAAAAACATAATTCATTAATTTAGATTATTCCAGGTAAAAAATTCTGATCGTAAAATTAGAATTTTTTATAAACATTAAAATAAGTTTAATTTTTTTCTCCAAAAACAGACTTTAATTGAATTTTAATGTGACTGGTTTGACAAAGAAATAGAATAGTAAATTGGTTTTCTTAAAATTATATCTATAAATTATTTTATCAATCGTCTTCTCACGTTAAATGTGCAATGAAGAGTTTTACTGGACAAAACTAAAAAAATATAAAACAGGAAACAAAAAGAAACTTAATATTTTCAAACTGCTGAGCCTATTAATAAAATTAGCTAATGGCTAAAACTCAATATCATATAAGTTACTTCGAAATGATTCTTTGGTAGGATTACATTTAACTTTTCAAGAGATTTCGAAGCGTAATTGACAGTGACTGCACACATTCGATTGCCCAAAAGAAATGAAAATATAACCTTCAAAAGTTGTTTTTAATAAAATAAATATTAATTCTGAATTAAGTTACTATTTTCATAGATTTAAATGGTAATCAGATTAATATTTGCTTTAAAATACTATCTTAAATGTAGAACCAGTCTGTAAGATAGCAAACTGTAAATAGAATATAAAATATAATGAAATAATATGAATTATTTTTTGAAACAAGTTATTTATTTAACAGGTATATGTATACTAATGATATAAGTATAGCATTTCTTGTCAATTAAGTTTTCGGTGTATCCTATCAATCAAATTGTAGCAGAAATATAGGGGGTAAGTGTTGTTTACGCGCCGTGGCGGCGACCGACAGCGCTCGACGCCCGACGCCCGACGCCCGACGCCCAACCGACGCGACCGATGTCTTGCAGACGATTTTGACATACCATGGATGTTGGCAGTAGGACAACTTATTAAAGAGAGTAGGGTTGTAGGAGATATACTAGTTCTTCATTTCTTCAATGCAGCGCTGATATTTCAAGCATATGCAGGGTTTGGTAATAATAAAACTGAATTTATTTTCCTCACATATGCAAAGTAGTTACAACAATACTCAAACAAAATAAAGTAACGGAATTACTGTTTTATGAGAAACAAGTATGTGAGAAGAGTATTTTTAGGACAATTTTAACATGGGAAACGGAAAAATAAGTTTTATGTTTTATCTTGTGCCAATAGTTTAAACCTAAGCTTGCAGCATCGCCAATTAATTTTGTCACAAGTTGATTCATAACCCACTGCTTTATTAATATGACGTCATTAACAAATATTGCCTTGAAAACACAAGTCACAGAACACTCTCTTCGATTTATAGATTTTCTGACAAGTTTCGCGTCGAACGTATAATGTTATATACATACGTAGAAGACTAATATTAGACTCTATTTGATGAAATTGAGTAGAACAAATGAGATGTCATTTGTTCAAAAATGTCACTCAAATATATATGTTACCTGTACAAAGGTTATAATGCATAATTTATATATTCTTTCCTATTAAATTATAACCAAAAAATGTAAGCATAAAAACCTTTTTGTGTTTTATTCGTCGGCTCTATGAATCCAGTATACTGAGTGTATACTACATTATGGTTTTGGCGCCAAACTTGAGGCGCCTTCTTTTCGCGTCCGCATGAGTCTTGACAATAAAAATTATTTGGATGTGTACGTAATACTGCAGATTAATTCATTGTTAGACGGTTAGGTTTTATTAACGTGTGTATAACACTAAATTGGTAGTAATTGGATCCGGTTGCTATCAAACTGTCTATTGTAAAACAATTTTAGATATTTTTATAAATAATACTGTTTTTGGATACTTACAAATGGTGTTTTAATTTGACAGATCATTATATTCCTATATCTACTTAAGTTATTATATGCTAGCAAATTATAAGTCATTGGCTGATAATTATTAAATTAAATATATGAGGACGACTTTTATCTCAGATTTACCGCCCTATATTAATATTTATTTACTTAAATAAGAGATTAAAATACTCTCTGTCTTAGTTTTAGAGTTACCTTCATTAATAAAATCACGTCATCAAAAATTTTTGGATTTCAACTTAAAAAAGAGTCTTACTTTAAACTTCTACCTACTTCGAGAACAAGATAATTGACATGTGCAAGTAAGGATATTAACTTATTTATATTATGACACTAATAACATATATATACTTATTTCTGAGCTGGGTTTTGTGTTCCGTACAGATTAAATTTTTTATTATTATTATTAAAAGGGTAGCTCTTAGCCTTCTACTCACCTGAAGTTAAATGAAGATAAGTCCAAGATGTAAGTGAGATGTATCTGGATTCCTCAACCACAGAGGAACTGGCTTTCTCACCTCCAACTGCCGAAACACAGCAATGTTGTTAACATCATCGTTATAGCGGCAGATTTAGACTTGGTCGCTAACCAGGTAGTCTTAGAAAAAGCCCTACCACCAACTGGAAATTTCACCCCAGACCTGCAGATCTAAAGTAGATGGTCGCAGTCACTAGACCAAAGAGGCGGTTAAGGTGGTTAACATACAATAATATATACAACCGCCTCTGAATATATGCGAAAGGCAAGCAATCAATATAAGATAAGTGTTCAATAATTATTTACGTAATCGATGCGTATAATGATTAAAGACGTGTGAAGGAGCAGCGGACGTGACGGATGGACGCGGATTCTCATTAGCGAGTCAGATGCTGCGCAAACGCACGAGAGTTTAGCTAAGTCATGTTTAGGTTACAGGAGCGAACTTTCACGTATCATCCATTTTTATAGCTAGTGTTAAAGCAAAGCTTCTTCTATATTTTAAATAAGTTTATTTATAAATTACAAAGCAAGGTTTTAACTTAAAATCGGTCATCACTTTTTTTCCACATAATGACATTAAGCTAATTAAAATATTGACTTTATTTTAATAAATAAGGTTTTATGTCGATCTGCAACAGCTAGTTATTCTGTAGCATTTAACTTAGAAAGCCGTAAGATAATAACAACAAATATATTTCTCACACTAACACCGATATTGGCCCCAATTCCGTAGTACAAGGACTAAATTCAATTTAAGTTAATCGCGTCTCTTTCATTCCAATTCATTAAAAAGGGATAGAATGACTTTAAGGTGTGTTAGTTGACACATAGACTTTAATATTATTTTAATCGGCATGTTTTATGATGCGCATTAAATAAGGCGAAACCGCTTAAAAATCACCATTTTAGAAACGTCAAATGACGTCACCGTTCATTCTGTCTTTTCGGTAGTATTGTACGGAAAGAGTAGTCTTAAATTTAGGTCGTGCGCTACAGAATCGAGACCATTTTTAAGCTCAAATTAAGCATTATTATGAGCATGAGTAATGAATAGGTACTGTAACTGAAAAATATATTTAATATCTGTATGTAAATGTCAGAAATAAACTAAATAAATATTCAAAAATCCATAACTTCTGAACAATCCGTATCTTCTTCCTCTTCTCATAAAAATATCTGCCCCTACTGGAATTAGAACCCAGGACTTCTAGCTAGGTAGAGAAGGGTACTGGTCACTCGACCGGACGTCCGTCATGAGACCGAATTGTATAACATTTAATTATCTACAGGATCCTGGCTCCAGCTGTTCAGTTGTATTTATAGATTAGTTATAGCTGACAAATCTGGAGGCTGGCGACCTTACTCATAGCAGAAACACAACATTTCTAAATACTTTTTAGAATGATTTGATTTCGTGGTTTCAAACATGAACTACTCAAGGGTATCCCAATTGTTAAGAACTGGCCATCAGGCAGATTCACAAATAGTTTTTAATGTTTTTTACTTTTTCTTTATTTTGACAGAAGGTTGTCATTATTGTTCTGTTTCTCTTCTTCTTGTGAACTTGTATTTTATTTGTCTGAGCTGTCCACACTATTATTTACTCCGTTACACCAATAAAGGCAATCTATAATTTTAAACTTTTATACAAATAGCTAATATGAATATTCAAAAATTAAGGTACCTATAATTAAATAATCTACTAATTAAGACTTACCGTTATAATACGTAACAGGCGTATAAAATGACGTAAAAAGTGTTAATTAACATGCTACTACTATACAATATGCTACAAATCTACCACCTAACAATAATATCTATCAATAATAATCTTAACTGTTTTATTTACATTTTGCGAAATTCTGTAAGTTAGAGCCTGTGAGCCACACGAAATTCGAGTAAAGAAACAACGTAATCCCATGCTTCGTTTGATGATTTAATTTAAATAAAAAAAAGGAAAATAAATAATTATCGAGTCGTATCACGTTACGTCTCTGTCTGCTTTCATCAGTTCCTCGTTCCCACAGGAGAGCCGCGGGCCTCGTAAATCAATCGCTTATTTGAATATATCCATGTTTTATAAATGATTCCGAGTTGCATGATTAGATGCTGACTTACAAATAACTTCCTAGAACTTGGTTTTATCATTGAATCCCATGACTTGTTGCTAGGCAAGTTACAGATATTTATGAGGGGTAACGAATAAATTCTGTGGGAGTTACTAATATTTCCAATAACTTTTCGTTTAAAATCTTATTATTTACTAGTTTCCATTTGTTCCACAATTTTTTAAAACGTTTTTGAACTGATAAAACCATTTTACTAAATTTTTATTGAAAAAACCATTAAAATGTACTCACTGGTTGCATGCCGAATTTATTTATGAAAGCGTACCTGCCGGCGGGCTGTTAAGCATTGTGAAATAAATGAAAAAGGTTGAATAAACGTTATTTGATTGTGGCACACTATACAGCTCACTATAGCTGAAACAAGAATGCAGAGTTATGTTTGATTCAAGTTTCTTCAAACGTATTATTTATAATGAATGCAATTATGTGAAGGTACTATTGATTGTATTGTTATATCTTTGTATATTAGCTAAAACACAATCTCTCCGGAAGACTGAGTTGAAAGTATACGTTTTTTTATATATTAAGCTCAGCAAATGACTCGATACCACCTGATGATAAGCTGTAAAGGAGTCCATATGTCAAAATAGCTAGTGAAGCATGCGACATACTGCCCTAGCCACCCTTACTTGCCGGCTCAAAAAGTGCTTTTTCACGCCTCTTTTAAAGGAACCCGTGTTTGATTTCTGCTAATGATTTTATCATACCACTTCATTTATTTCTGACTTTTCTTATCAGACAGTTTGTTGTTTGTTTAATATGAGAGACAGTAGACTAAGAAGGTTTACGAATAAGGTTCCATCCCATGTGAGTTAGTGAAATAGTACTTTGTTATTTCAACTCGTGTTGTGTAGCAAATAAACTCGCTGACAGCTACCATGAGAAAATTTGTGGCAATATTGTTGTATATTATGATTCAAACGAAGTTATTGTATAGATTACTTTTTTCTAAGCATTCAATATAGAGTATGGAGACATCAAATGCGGCATTAAGACGCCTACTAAACTAGGGACGGTCCGAATCGCTTGTTTACTTGTCCGACCGGCAGCAAGTGATGGGACGATAATTTTTCATGCGTGCGGCACCGGCATGGCGGATGCAATCTGGGGTGGCGTTCGGATTTTGGCAGAGAGTACAATCTACTCAGGAATACGATAAGAGAAAAATATCAAAGTCAAAGTCAAAATATCTTTATTTAAATAGACTCATTTACTAAGTTCTTTTAAATTGACATAAAAGGGAATATGTATGCGAAAATAAACAAATGTAATTAAAGGTAATAGTGATAATTTTAACTGAGTACTTATCTATTATCAAGTATCTCTAAGAATATATCTGGGAATTATCGCGTTGGAAACAGGTATTTATATTGTATGGGTCGCTTGTCTAAAGCGTATTGCCTGTAACACTGTTGCAAGTTGCAACTTGCCACAGCTAAATAATAATATGAATACTTGCGGCTAAATCAATATCAAATGTATATCAACAACCCAATCTAAACCTAACTTATATCAATATATGACATCATTTTACTCGTATCTTCAGATATGCTGAAAGCATCATATAGTTTTGATAATCATGTCTCAATAACAAAAAAATATTAATCTACACCGATTTTTTTGTTTACTTTTTAGTTGAGTGCTGATTGATCCGATGAAATGGAAGCGTGATTAGATCTATATTTGTTATAACTCTAGTTTTAACTAGTTTAAAAGAGAGTTTTAGAGTTTTATATAGATATATTCAATCATAATTGATTGGCCAGTCATAAATTATTAAAAATACTTTAATATTTTCGGTATACTATTAAACCCCTTTCTGAAATATAAATCAAAATGAGTGGTGCCGTATGAAGTTTCCGATCGCACTAGTTACGTGTACAGCGGCGTCGCGAGGACGCCGTGTCGCGCCGGCGGGCGCCGCGCCCGGTCACCAGCGCTGCCAATCCTACGACGACCTCCCATTGTTCGCTACAATCATTAGTGAAACAAAAACAAGCTAATATTGATAATGAGCACTACATATCTGATTGATTTTGAGAGAATCATTGTTCTTTTAAAAGTTAAAATTGCTTCTACAAACTGTCTTGGAAGTTTTCTCAATACACTCGCGTTGTAACTGTTTGTTGTTTTTTTGATTATTCGTTACATTTAGACATTGTCTATGACAAGGTATTTATATAAAATACGGGTCCACAAATTTATTTAGAAAAGACAATTTTTTTAGTCTCTGCATTTTATATTTTCTATTACTTATTGATTGTCGTAGAATTCGGCTAGTGTTAAATATTATGTATATTTATAATTGCTTGACCGTAGTCAACCCCAATGTAATCAAACAAGTGTTAAGTTGGGTGTTTATGCGATGGCTATCTCTAAAAATTTTGGTGAATACATTTACCGCAAATACACAGCCCTATAAACGTTGTTTCTTGGAATTCAATCGTTAACGTAGAGGAGATGTAGGGTAATTTGGTAAAAGGTAAGTTATTTTTTTACAGCAGTTCTATTTTAAACAGTAAAATCTAAGTGAAATTTAAAAAAATACTACCTTTTTAATTTCACTGTTTTTTGTAATTAAATATCATATAATATGTTGATAAAAGATTCTTAACTTTAAAAACAAACTTAATAAAATCGCTGTTTTTAACATGTTATTTGAAACAAAGAAAACTTTCGTCTAAAACACAAGTTACATTAAACAATCGTTTGTTCCGATTTCCACAGTTGAGAACCTACAAATTTACAGCACATTAAATTGCAATTGAAACTCTCCCCTAGTTCTAATACTATCCTCATTCAGAGTACTTCCATTCAAGACTTCTGAAGCCTCCGACATAAATATGACCGAACCCGGCTTTTCGCGCCATTCCCTCACAACCCGTGGCGGCCATGACAGCGCCGGGACGCCATATTTACGCGAACACGCGGTTAAAAAGATATTTTCTAACTTTCTTAAAAAATTAATAAAAAAATAAGTAATTAATATTGACAATAAGCAACTTTGAAGTAATTGATAAAATAGTGAATAAATTAAATAGTGCACTTATATTTTACGATGTGAAAAAGAAATAATAAGGTAACTATTAATTTATTAATGTTAATTGAAATAAAATATATTGTTACTATCTTTTTGTTTTATTATATATATTACTAATTACAAGAATATCTCAATATTACAATTTTCATAATTTTATTTTATTAGGAAAGTTTACGATATGCTTTACATTGAATTCCACTCAATATTTTTAAAAGCTAGTCACAAGCTTGCTAGAAGATATAGAAATGCAGTAACTGTACTAGACTATTTATTGACATCTTTTATTTCAAATATGCGTGTATTTATGTAAATAATTACTTTAAAGCTTTTTCACTATATTTAATTCAACTAATCAAAGCAATTTAAGATTTAAGGAAGGAATAATTAGTAAATAAATTAGCAAAAAACTCAACGTAAATTGTTTAAATTCTAATTTATTGTTCAAATTTCATGAAAATGTTTCAGAAAAAATATACAATATAAATATTAATAAAAACTTCTTTATTATGCTTAATCGATAAAATTATTCTTAATTTAGTAGTGAATTTAGTTGTAGAAATATGACAGTCATAAAATAACAGTTATTAAATCGAAACAAGCTACAGATATACCGAACATTTTTCTGTAATCTTTCTTGTTTCTTAAATTTTGTAAATATTTTTTAATAGATATTATTTAAATTGATTTTTTCATATGAACATATAAAGATTTATTTATTATTCAAATATTAAATTATATTAATTTTCATTATTTAGGATAGCGAAATAATAAGTAAAAACAGTTACGGAAGAGCTCTAAATTAAAGGTGATGTTTAATGTAAACAGCGCCACCTATGTAAAATTAGTAGAAATAATATTGACAGTATCAAAAACATACCATGCTACTGCTAAAAGCTAATATCTAACTGGTTTATAATTGTTACTAAAAGGACAGTTTAATATAAAATTATTGTATAATTACGTGACGACTGTGATTTACTTTTTTTTATAGTTTACTTAAAAAAAATATATTAATAATATAGGAATACACTTTTGTTTAACAAGAAGAAATTAGGCAATTCGGTTTAAGTTAGAATAAATAAGTTGAAATTGTGAAGAATATAAACGAATATTCCCTAAGCGACGCTAATGAGTTCGAATCCCGACATGGACTGTTTTTTTGACTTTGAATGTGTACGATCACTGTATATTTTATTAAGTTATATACGATGTAATATTTTCAACATGAAATTAATCTCAAAAAGTTTATCAACAAAATTTTAAATCACACTGTCTCATAGGCCTATGCGTGTGTTAACCTTGTGTTAAGGTACACAGGGTCCATGACCTTTCCTATATTTAATGTTTATTCGTGTAATTATGTGAATTAAGAATGAAAATTGAATTTAGGGTGTTAACTATGTTTATAAGTGCCTGTGGATTGTATATAACAGAGGAGTTAAATAATGCACTATCCCTCTTATTCACATTACACCGATTTTTCCAACAACAAAAGAAATATACTAAATAATAATATAAAGACATTAATAAACAGGCTACATACAAAACTACCAATAACAAAGGTATTATAAGCACTGTAACGATAGCAACGACACCGGAAATTACAATTGTCGTAAAGGACATTTTGTCGAAATGAGTTTTGAGCTCTAGCGATTGGTATATTTAACATAAATTCTTTAAAAAGCTTTTAAAAAGTCCATTAGCACTCGGATTTTAAATACATCTAGCTTGATATTTTTAAGAATTGTTGTGTATTATAAAAATAATTTTAAACAGTGAGCGTAAAGTCATGGTTATTATAATTTATGAGGTCGTAATCTCATGCATTTTTTTAGCTCTACTGAAAACTCGCGTTTTGTTCTTTACGCCAATTGAGTATAGAGTTTTATGTCATTTTAACCTATGAGTTATAAGGTCAGTCATTCAAAGCGGCCTCCTGTCGTATTTGTCCTGTTTTTAATTCGTTTGTTTATCGGTAACTTTAAATAATACTTGTTACCAGTACCCATAGCGAAAGTTTCAATCGTATCGGTATGTGTCGATCGTAGTTACGTTCAGATGATAATAGCTTACAAGTATATCGTATCCAATAATTCACAACAGAGGCCATGCTGTTGTTTGACAGCACGATCAAAGTCAAAGTCAAAGTCAAAATATCTTTATTTAAATAGACTCTTACTAAGTTCTTTTAATTCGTCATAACAGGAAATATGTATGAGAAAAATAAATTAATGTAATTAAAGGTATAGCACTAGTAATAGTGATAACTTTAAGTAGTTATTAACCGGGTATTTATACATTGTCCCACATAGTGACGTTTCAACAGGATTGTAACTCACACTAGCAGGTATTATGTACTCAGTGTTATCATTTGTATATTAGTTAGTATATAACGAGATAAAAACAGGCAAGTCTAATTCTAGTCTAACGTAAATGATTTGATTGCAAAAAATATGTTAAGGCGCGGGCCACCTGTTGCCCTTGAGTTTTTAGAAGAGATTCAAACTTAATCACTAATTTGTATGGCGTGAATTTAAGGCTCATTTTCCGAAATACTTTTTTATCATAATATTTCGTACGTAATAAAGGAAAAACTACTTATTTATATCTACAAAATAGATCGTTATTTGAAATAAAATCCATAACTTCATGTCTTAATAGAAAATTATAATGAATAGAAATTCATTTAAAGTTATAGTTACTCGATTTGTTTTTTTTTAATCATTTTGTTAGAGGCAATGGGAAGTCCCATATTTTGTAATATAATATCGACGTAATGCTTGCTCTTACAGAGAACATCGATTAGTACCTTATACGCTTTTTAAGAAGACAGTATTAAAATAACCAAATCTATTGGAATCTTCAAAAAACGACTGTATATTAAACATATTAAACCACAATACTGTATTGCATTGTACAGACGCGGCCTTCGTTATTGCAGTAGGCAGTCATCCGTCAGTCGTGTGTGCGGTTTGTCCCTTCTGCATTGCAAAGATTCGGACGCATTATCTAGCGGGAGCGGCTTTATTTATTAACTTCATGTGCCTCAGATCACGCATTCCGAACGTCGGATAGCCAAAGATTAAGTTATGTCTAGACTGGACTAGCAAAAAACTGAGACCTTAAATTTAATTTTAATCTTTCAAAAATAATACCACATTGTGGAAGACCCAAACGAAAAGGACTCCGAAATAATCCAGTATCATTTCAATTAAGTATTTTGCGTCAATATGTAATGACTGAATTACTCAGACAACTTTTTATACAAATAAAATTCAGTCAAAATTTAACGTAATTTTTGACATGTCTAAGTTTAGTGGCGTGCTGTGTGTCACGTAATTTTTCAATACAGCATGTGTATTTTCAATGTGTTACTATAATAATTCGATAAGACGTCTTTGTAATAGGTACTAACTGATTAAAATGTCGATAATATGAATTTTAACTTTACAATATATATTTGCGTACGCTGTTTCTTTGATCACTCCTCATATTGTACGAATACACAAAACCCAAAATGTTCATCAAAACTGAATATATTAATTGTGATATCTAGAATTTTATTTATGTTACTGAAGAGGTTTTTTTAAATCTTACTGTAGTAATAGAAATCTGAATTATTAATTGACGTTCAATTATTTTTATATCACAATGACTAATTCTTATCTACATCCAAGACCTATGAAGTCATCCGATTAATACTTATATGTTGAGGATACGATCACTCTTTTCATTTCATGGCCTCGCTTGCACTTCATGAAAACTGTTTACCTTATAAAAAAGGTCAAACATAGCTAATTATGTACCTTATTATATATTTATATGTTAATAAGTGTTCTTATACATTATACTTGTACTTTACTATTGTTGAGTCTACTTCATGATAGTTATATTTAATGATATGACTCAATCAGTTTGTTCATCCCCAGCCAACAGACTCAAATTTTCAATGACATTTAGTGTAGATCAGTTTTTATAAATTCTTCTACTAAGTTTTGTCTAATTTAGCAAAGGAATCGAGGACTTTCTGACTTTTCAACATGAAAACACTGAGATTATTGGTTCAGTCATCTTATTTAATTATTGTATATGAGTATTATGCTTCATTTATTTCTGGGTATAGTGATACTTATTTAAGAATTTATTTAGTTTTTATTCAAAAATTTACTGGGTTATATATGTTAACTTTCTTGCTGGTAGACTGGGAGATAATAATGTATACATAACAAATAAAAAACACAATCGGTTACTCTTACTCCTTTACCTCTGAGATAGATATGTAATGAGCATTTCATTCGAGTTGACTATTCTTTATTAAATAATTATGAACCTATGTGTCATGAAGGGTGTCTTGTTTTTTTCTTAGAGATATGCTTATTTGTTACAGTACTCGTAGTTAGTGAAATGTAAATTGCTTCGGTGATCCAAGCCCTTCCAAATAGCATAGCGATTGGTATTGTTAATTTTCAGCTTAACATCGTCTGTGTTGATTAATTTAAGAGCTCCGGAGATTACAAACTCGACTGAGGTTTCGAGTTACCGTTTACCGAGTACAATAAAAGGAGTTCTTAATTCGAAATAAATTTTTATACTTAAGATATTTGGCGTTCCATTATGTGAAAAAACAGCAGTAGACAAATTCAGGATTTTGTCATCAGCTGAACCTTCCTGTTCATTCGTTTTTTGTGTTACTCGTCGCATCTCGCATCCTCCGAGAGTACTGGCTCCTCTATGCAGTAAACAAGCGTCGGCAAGTCGCGTCTACGGCGAGTGCATGACCGGCGGGTGGCGCCGCACGCACACACGCGCGTACACCTGACGCCGGCCGTGGCGCCAGCCGGCCCCGCGCCCCGCGCTGCCCCTCGCAGGGTGCCCAGCGACATACAACTAGCCTGAAGTAGGGGAATCCTGCCAAGAGTTTGATAACATGCATTTCGATGTATAACAAAACTAATTTTAAAGTTAGGTTTTGTTTTAGTCAGATAATTTGTTTATTTATTGTAAAAAATAAATAAAAACATTGAAAAGATTTTATATGTATGATTGTAAAATTTTGCTCATTCTATACGTTTGTAAGACACAGTTAGAGATGAATAAACATGATTATATTTGACAGTAGTTACATTTTCTAATTATAGAATTACAATTATTAGCAGTATCAAATTTTAATCGTCCTCAATAACCATTTCTAAATTTATCATGTCCAACATTCAGACGCTGTAAAACTCGAAATCAAACGGCGCAGTTATCATTAGAAATAAAAGTTTTCAAAGTCGATTAGTTCGTGTGTGGGTAATCGTAGTCGGGGTAATCGGTCACCGCAGGTGGCGTGCACCAGGCAGCGTCATCGCGTCAGTGCAGCGGTGGCCGGCGGCGCGCGGCTCGGCGACTGTCAGTCAGTAGAGTGCGGGCACGCGACGAGAGATGACGTTCGCATGGAGCTGTGGAGTGGCGCGGCGCGGGCGGCCGCGCGGCTCGTGACGCGGCATGTGATGTTCCGGCGGCGCGCGCTGCGGCGGCGGCTGGCGGCGTGCGGGGCGCCGGCGCCGGCGCTGGCCGACGACCTGCTGCGGCGGCTGGCGCGCGCGCTCGACGCCGGCGCCGCGGGCCGGGAGTGCGCGCCCGCGCCCGCGCCCGCCCCCGCCTTGCTGCGGCCCGCCGTGCTGCGCGCCTACAGGTTCCCCGACCTGCGGGAGCCCGCCGAGCTGCGCCGCTCGCCCTACTGCACCGAGCTGCAGTGTTGCAACCCTTACCACTGGAGCCGCCTCTGCAAGCCCGGTACGTGACGCGCCGGCCGATGACCCGCGCAACGAGTGCGAGTAAACGGCGATGTCGAATCTGAGCGGCCGACTGTTGGAGTGTATTTTGAAAATAGAATGTGCGCTTCATTGAAACCGATGTTGTGTGTAGTGTTCCGCTGCCAGTGGATCTATCTTATTATTCGTGATTCTGAACTGAAAACGTTCGACATGTGACGGTTCCTTATCGCCTTCCCGCTGACTTAACCTAACCTCTCGATGTGTGATCTAACCTAATCTCTGATGTTCTCGTCTGCCCCCCGTCCCTTCCGATGACGGCCTGATTCGTGCACTTTCTTGTTTCCACCAGTGTTATTTTCACCCGTTGCCAACTTCGTGCGGTTTGCATTCAGTTATCAGTGCCAATCGTTATCAGTGTATTTATCGCCACTGTTTGTTTCTGTATCTGTCGTTACGTTGATTCTGACGTCATCTCATGCTAGCTGTCACACAAGCTCCTTCATGGTCTTCATATTTCACAGCGAACGTTGACACTTTTAAAACCAGTGTTCTCTATTCCCGCAGTAGATAGTACGTAAGTGTAAACATTTCCGTTCGTTAATCTATATTTAGAGCTTACATCAGATTTGTTGCTTCTTAGTTTTATTTTATCGAAATATTAAAGGTCACAACTCATATTAATATGTTTTGCTAATAATGTTATCTGAAAATATTAGGACGATTGCCACTTCTCATTTAGGTTTTTGCTTGAAGGGTATAAGAATTGTCGTTCGATGATGTATTGTGTGATTTCAAATTACGATGGTGCGCAGGAAAAGTAACGTGGCTATCACCTAATCTATCGCGAGGGTCACTCGTCCGCGATAACGAGACAAGGTCACGGCGCTGGCGCCGGCCAGCCGCGCCGCGCGCGCACACAGCCCGTTAACTTTTTAATTCGCTAGGAAAGAGCGCTACCACGCCGGCACTCTGCGGATAAATACGTGTGTTATTTTTCCTTTTGATTTTATGAAGGCTATTCATCTTTACGCAACAATGGTGTAGATGTCAATGGTACAATGTTATCAAGTCGATCTAGACAAAAATAATAATAGTTGATCGAATACAAAAATATCCAATGATCAGTGTGAAAACAATAATCTAAGAAAAGACTGGAAATGATTGAAGACATTTGCAATTCGACATGATTATAAGAAAAATCACACAGCAAGTTACCTATTTTTAGACTACTGTGGCGATAAGATGGGAAGGTAAATATACATGATCAAAGAAGAGGAATTTATAAAACTTAAGCCGATGTTTCCAAACTAATGAGTGACCATGACATCGCCTCACGCGCAGTTCAAATCGCCTACAAACTTCCGCCCACACCCCTAGTATGTTACTTGGGAGCCAGTACGTAGGTGTAGGTGTATTGACAATGCCTTCTAGCATATTAATTAAAAAAGAAAGGCAGGGAAATATGAATATTAACGATACAAAACTTTCCTAATACCAAGCAGGATCAAGGTGAATGCTTGTCACGGTAACGATGACAGTTATCTGATTAAATTTTTATTTAACAAGGAAAAGTATCGCGAAGCATTCTTACACATAATTTCCAGAAACATTTCCAAGTAACCTTGGAAGCATTTCACAAATTTCAGAGTTCCGTCTCTTCCATTAAATTGCTCATCTTTCTACGGTAGGTGTGGCGACAATGAAATTAGACGCGTGAGAAATTCCTGTGATCGTCTCGACTTTGAGTCATCGTAAAGACACTACCCATATTCTTTTCTGGCTGGACAACTGCGCTTAATCAGTGGGATATCCTGTTTAGTACACTGCATCAAAATTTTGGCAGATCAATTCATAAAGAATAATCTAATTGCTACAAATCGAATTTCTTACAAAAGATCCACTACAACGTAAATTGCATACTCTATTATCATGCTGAATATTCAATATTTAGTCTTATCACAAAGATTCTTGGAGACAAACAAGCTTGATAATCAAGAGGACACGACATGGAATGAAAAGTGGTCGATAATCAGAAGGTGATTGGTAAATAACACGTTCCATTAATTACCGATCCGACACCATACCAGAGTTCTTAGCAGCTGCATCGATATCAATATTATCCCTGATACTGGTCCAGTTAAATTATAAATTCCTATTATCATACAACTTTGAAGGTATCACACTCTGTAATGTTACAGTTAATATAACAATGAATATGCAAGGTCTTTTACCTATTCATTTTGGCTTTATATTGAGCGTCCATAAATGGCAGTCAAATTGGCTAAATCAGGCACCCACTACACTACAACTTATATTTTTTGCATTTGTAGGCGAGAAATCAACTAGTCTTCACTTCTTTCATAATTTGAAGTTAATGAACATTAAACGATCGAGCGTGTAAATTGGTTGAGTGGTTGTTCCACTCACTTAATTGCTGTCGGCTTCACGAAGATGTCTTTAGGAAATCGAACGCCACACCTGGCGGTAGGAAGTAGTTCGTATGGCGCAGGCCAGACCTCACCTGTGCGGTTTTTTTGGCGGCGCGTCTCGGTGATGCGTCGCCGGTGTTTTTGCAACTTTCGCGGCGGTTCCCACAGCCGGCAGACTAAATATAGTCTGCGCTGACGCCGCTTATTCGGCGGCATTTGATTGTGTGTAACTTGACTGACATTATCATTCATTAGTTAGCGTTTATTGCTGTATTATTCACATATTGCAACTGTTTGATTGTACGATCAATCAAGCATTTATCAGATCTTGTTAATACAATCTCGTCTACCTCGTTGTAATTTTAGTTGAATATACAATACTCCTGGGTGTCGATTTAGGTCTGAATAATATATGGCTACTTAAATCTGTGGAATTTACGCTATAAATACTGTACAAGAGCAGAAATTACACCAACATGTTGAGCACAGCGTGCCTTAGGCGTTCGCAGATCGAGCAAATCACGACGCACGCTGTTCGGCCTTTATTTGTGAATGTTTTTATAAGAGCGGCACTTTTCAACCGCGGGTGGGAGGAGGGGATCCTTATCTTATCGAGTTCAGGCGTCAACGCGACGCCGCACGCTCAGGACCAAAGATTGTACTAACCTCAGTTCATTAACTTTAATCAAACCCCCACTCACCAACAACGAAATCGAGCGCGTGACGAACTAAAAGCGGTTAAACATTATCGACGACGAGCAACTACCATTTACAAGTAATTTCGGTGCCCACACGCCATTTCACCGGGCCATTACGAGTGGGATCCGAAATTTAATGATGTCGTCTAGATACCCCAGTATAAGAATCCATCTGTTGATGTTACCGAACGGCGCGTCGGAGGCGGCGGCATGGCCGATATTTATTTAGCCATAATTGCTTGTCGGCTGGCTGGCGCCGGCGCCGTGTCGCGCCGCGGCGGGGGGGCGGGAGGCGGCGGAGGGGCGCGGCGGTATCTGCGCCGACGCAGGTACGCCCGACACACTGTGTAACTTCAACTCGATTTTCGTGATCGGTTTTTTCTTCATTTTATTGTAGTCTGGTCATGTTTTTGGGTTGCTTTGTTGAATTTGTGAATGGCGACCGTATTGTGTGCGCTGGACAATACGTTCGCATTTGAAATTTGTTTACAGACTATTACTTCGCGTTTTATATTGATTAGGCTTGTTACACGAGATTAATATTAGTTTTTGAAGGCGTTCTATAACTTGTCATAATTATTTGCCTGAACCAAGCCATTGATCAACGGCACCTGCGTTGGAACCGGTTGCACCTGGTGGTAGATTTTGTGAAACTGGAAAAACTGTCCACTATATTGGTTATGAGTATGCTGACGTGTCAACTATCGTTCAATTCATGTCTTGTTACTTTATGAGAAAATTTACGATAGAGATCGTTTGTCTTGTAAGTTTTTCTCTCTTGTTGATTGGATTATAAAGCACCTATCATAAATGTTATTCAATATAGTTTTGGTTTCGATTCAATCGAGAGCCACAAAGATTTAAAGTTATCACCGTAACTTTTAATATAAGATGAATGACCCAAAGTAGATAATCATTTGAGTCACACGATAGATGACTTCGTAATGTTACAAGAATTTAGTCGGTCTGTCTAGTCAAGTTATCATGTGAGAGGCCTCGCAGGGGCTTAGCGGACCGTTACCAATCAAAATTAATATTACATTATTGACAAGAAACATATATAAATTTATTTCTTTAAAAACTTGTCGATCATGTATTTCTTTACCCACCGGAGCCGAAGGCGCCTCAGCTAATTGTAAATTCTTTTGAAATATTGACATTTAATCTATATTTAGTATTTACTAATAAGTGTTAATTAATTCTTTAAAATTGGGTATTATAATAGTAACTATCATAGCAGATGTCTGACGTTCCCAATGAGTTTCATTGACTATAATTGGGTGTAATTATGCTTTGGGACGGGCTCGCGCCGCGTGAAGCCCTGCAACGAGGGAAACTTGACTCTTCTATGAATATTTAAAACATAACGTATCAACTCTAAAGACTAATAATTTAAATCATCAGCGTCTGATATAATTATTAATTTCGCATCAAATAGGTCTTTGCGTTAGTCAGTATTCTGGATCAATCAACAGTTTGAATAAGCATTAGTATCATTTGAATTGTTCTAAGCGAATGCGTCACGCTAATCGTCCGGTAGATCGGCCTAGAGCACGCGTTGACAGGCAAGGTCCATGCGCAAGCGTTGCACGAACGTATCTGACGTTAAACATTCTCAGAGTTAATGTTTGTATAAGAATACTATTTATATGATTGGTATTTTTTTTTAAATAAAATCTATATTAATATTCAGGACATCTTGCTCTTTATTGCTAAAGAGACAGCTGTAATATCACACGAAATTTAGAAAGGTGTGATAATTTAAAAAGTTCTATTCCTATACATAACGAGAATACGAGGTATATTGAGTTTAGTTTTTTTTGTAAAGTTTATAAAGACTATGCCTCCACAAACAGACGTACTGCCACTTTAAGCAAAATTAAGATTTTCCTGTACCAAAGAATAGAAAATATATGGCAATTTTATCGTTTGTCGTAACTTACATAAGCTTTTCAGTTATACCAACGTAAGTAGAAAATCTGACACCAAGTGTTGGAATGCAATATGTCAATGAAGACCAAACTACTTTCTATTCTCGTGGAACATTTAAATTTCCTTAGAATCCGTTTTTTATGCAAACATTGTACGTTTGACTCATCCAGAATGTGGATTGAGGTTTACATTTATGATTCAATTGAATTTTTAATTACATTATGTCCGCAAGATTCATTATCTAACTTTTTGTACCTATAATCTAAAGAACTTTCAGATTGATTCTGAATGAAAGCTGATTTAGAAAATTCTGCAATGTCCTAGAAAAATCATAATTTTTAAAAGGCGAAGATGAAATGTCTAAATCGTGTAGAGAATTTTACGTATACTGATATGAAATTATTCGATAATATGGGTTGTTATTCTAAAGTAGATCTTTCCTATGTCAGTCCATGGTCGATTTGGTGCTTAATTGGACTGTAGTTCCAAAGGTAGCTCTAATAAGGTTGTCAAGAGTAAGGGTTGTGTTTTCAACGAATGTTCGCTGCGTTGCGCGGCGTGGGTGCGCAGGCGCAGGCGGCGAGCCGGCGCCGGGGCTGGCGCCACTCGACATGTTATAATTCGGGCTGGTTATTTCTGGCTATTCACACGCGTGCGCCGCGTTCCGTGCGTATAACGTTTTTTAAATTTTAGGATCTGTTTGTTTGTACACCGGGTGCGGTAGCATGTGATTGCCATGTCAATTACCTTAGTTTTATGGTTAGGGGTTCCATTTCTATTGAAAATCTTCACTTTTCACAGCTTTCTCCACATTCTTTCTCAACTTCATCTCTTGTCAAGACTACAATTATGCAATATTTCAACTAGTATCTTTAAGGATTTCTAGTAAAATCCAAACATTTCTAATTTTCGATTTTTAACTAAAGGTGTCCGCTTATTAATACCCAATTTTAAAACAAGCCCAACCTGTCCTTGAGACAATATCCGCACTCCACCGCAACAACATTAATACAGGTTTAATGACGTATTTGCGAGACTATATCGAAAATGATTTTTATTAATTAGTTGTATATAAGACTTTAAAGTTTTTGTTTCTCGAAGATTGTCTCCGCCGCTCTCAATTTGCTGAAAAGTAGTAAGCCACTTGTTTCTCTATTGCATTGTACTGTTCTCGAGAAAACAATAAATCTATAAATCCGTCAGTTTATCAACACTGAAATTGCTTTAAAATTTCTAGCTGCACCACAGCCAATAATTTTCAAAACACTCCGATGAATCATGCGCATATTTACCACTTTGTTTTAACTGAGTGCCGGCGCGGGCGCCGCTGTGCTTTGGCATACATTCGGCCGACATCCGCGCGAGAGGCGCGCGCGCCTGTCTCGTAAATCTTTTTACCTCTAGACTCCAGTTCCTCTATAAACATTGGATTTAATAACAGAATCTTTGAAACGTAACCTATTTCAAAACTTCTATTAACAAAGTGTAATGCCTATAAATTTTCTAAGCACCAAGATTATTTACGATTCAAGAAATGTACGGCGTTGGTGTTTATCATGCTCCTGTGTCGTGGCATTCCACACATTCTTGCTGCAATCAATTTATTAATGCTGTGATGAAAGTTTGATATATTGAAGGCTTTTTTAAAAAATTATGAGGATTTAATATTAGTTTTGTAATACTCGTTATGAAGTGTGGAACTGATGCATTTTTGATTATCTTAAGTGACTTAATATTTTCTAGACCCATTGCGTTTTATAACTATGCAATATTTCCATCGATAAAGCGATTAATACGCCAAGGGAGCTGGCCAGATTGACCAGTTCACTAGTTACATAGTCACCAAAGGACAAACTGACTGACAACGTACGGTATTTATTGCTATAGATTGAATGTTCAGATTAATTACATATACCGGGCCTCTAGTCTCGTACTTGCCTACCGACATACTTATCTACCTCATCAATTGGCATTCCTCAACACGCCCGACCAATTCCAACTCTAACTAAATATTTACAGAACTCATTCTCTATTGACAGATCTCTTCAATAATTGAAACACGATATTGCACCTCCCCGTGTTGAAATTTAAACCCTCATGTTCTTACCTTTCGATACATTTTGATTCGCGCTCGTTGCAAGTTTAAGCTTTGAGCAAATCAACTAATGATATCTAATTAAAGCAGTTTGGAAAATACACTTTATAACGATCCGGACAGAGTCTTGTTTCCACAGTAAGCCCGGGTTCATGTGACGTAATATGTTCGGAAGAAATTTCCGTCACGCCACTCTATATATGTTTATATGGATGACTTTGTTGTCGCACAAAAGAAGATATCGCTAGTAATCGGGAGCCAATATGTGTTTTATGATTTACATTTTAGGTTGAAATTGGGTTCAGTTGAGTCTGTGGCATGTATGGACACACATCGAGAGATTAGTCAAAACTGATATTATTTATATCTCCTAGATGCTACGTTAGGCTTTTAGGGTCATTTACTTGCGATTTGCAATGATTTTTTCAGTTGTATTAGTGGAATGTTAGTTAATCATAATTAACTGTATTAATATTAGTTTATCGACGCTGTTTCGTAAGCTTTACTTCGATGAATTAATAACTCATTCTATTGATAACTATAAAATAGTATTTTTATAAGACGCTTATAGCAATAAAACACCATAAATATCTGCAGACAGATTTATAGGCAACCAAATCTGGGATTTAAAACCGTCAATAAATATGCAGGTGCATGCATCGATTGTTTTGAAATTTCTTGCGCAAACGCTGTTATCCGCTTCTGGGAACGGTGCAAGCTCGTCGTAAAGACGCATTGAATCCAAAAATGTAATTAAGGAACAATTTGTATTCGAATTGTCAACGGTGCGATGCTAAAAAACATCACTTGACACGTCCCGCCGCCGTTGGCGCCGAATTGCGAATGCCAATTGCATTCGGAATTCAATAATACAAATCGTAGGAATTCTAAATTCAAAATTACCAATCGTGCGTGCCCGTTCAATCGAGAACAGAATAGACGCCGTTAAAAATTCAAATAGTTTTATAATATGTATTTGGTTTTATATTGGAGTGTTTTTCTGCTTTCCTTTTGTATTATCTAAATATCGTTGTAATCTTAGATAATAATCGGCAAATATACGTGGACGGCGTTGAAATTACAAATCAAATTTAATCCAAAGACGAAATTGTCTTAAATTATACATTTGATACAAACGACAGTCGGCATTTTGAGACGGCTCGTAAAATTGTCGTTATACGAGATCAAAATATAGGTTAGCTTATTACCTGAGCCGCCGATCGAGGTTCGATTCCCGGGGCATAATTGCCTCGAGATTGTTTTACCTGTTCATCTTGTTTGCTTAAACATTTTGCTTTTGTTTCGAGTAACGCGGACGTCGATTAGTTTGGTGGAATTTTAAAACATGTTCAGCCAGATTTGGTTTGTTTAATGTTGGTTGCGAACAAATTGTTGCTCTAAAGCACTTTGTTTTGTTATTGAGAGATATTTTGCAACTGATATGCTGAGCTTAGCGTGTTCTCTCTATACAATGGACGTTTTTGTTATTTTTGTTGCTAAATATACATTTTTGTTTGTTACAGAAACCCCTCCTCCCCCCTACAGTCGGATTGCAATGGACGACATTAAACCTAAAGGTATTTAATTTTCTATTTTACCAAAAATCACATTTGATACTATCAAATATAATTATATTATTATTATATTATTTTGATATTTCATTATCTTTATTATGGAAACTAGATGTACATTAGTACTTTATCTTGAATCCTGTCCATCCTAAGGTTACCTGGAAGAGATCGCTTTTAGCGATAAGGTCGCCCTTTGTACAAATTAGTTAAGTTTTTTTTTTGTGTGTTTCTCTTTTTGAATTGGCTGATGTACAATAAAGATATATTCTATTCTAGTCTATTAGTAGGTTATTACATTATTAGGTATATAGGTATTAGGTACAATATTACTTAGTGAGATATGTAGCGAGAGATATTTAATGATTACCTTGCACATTTCGAACGTCATCAAATTTTGCTCCATCATATTATTAAAGCATATTTTAAATTAGTTCACGTTTTCACCCGTTTCGCGGCGGGCACGCACACTTCATCATTAGCATAGTTGTTATAAATCAAAATTATAATAAATCAGGGTTTTAAATATTGTCATCTTTTAATCAACTATTATCTAAACGGTACCTTAACAGCCTTGTAACGCAAGAAAGAAAGCTCTGGCACTTTCATATGGTATTAATTTATCTTCTTAAATTATAGCTACAAAAGTCATGACATCATTTCTGAAAAAAAATATGTGTAATATAGTAGGAATTTTGAATTGAAATTGCACGACCAGTCTAATTGACTGGTCTGGTAAATCTAGTGTTAAAATAAAATTAAGTATACACAACAGGTTACAAACCATAAAAACATGCAGCACAAATACAATAATGAAAACTATGAAATCTAGGTTGAAGTCCAAAATGTGAACACACATGACAGGAACTAATACTAGACAGAATAAAGTTACAGAAACAAACTTACTCAACGATGCTTCTGGGGAGTCTATCGATCTGTGCTTATTCACAGATATAATAGAAAATTTAGCGTAGGATACTTTTAATGTCAAACCGGAATCTTCAATGATTTTTGACAGTTACTCACACATTTGTCCATCATGCTATTACTAATGCTGGAGATGTTATATCTACATGTGACACGGATGTCCTTTTGTGTCTGACGTCGCTGTTCCAAGACAAATGTTCTCATTTCCACTTGGATGTTCAAATAATTTATAATAAAAACAAACCTAGGGAACATTCACCAGAAAAGTACGAGAGCTCGCGATTAAACAATAGCCATCAACTGTTATTTACTTTGCTAGCAAGTTATTATCACTTTTACCCCATTTAAGTCAAATATTTTATTTCCATACTAGAAAAATATACCAGAATAATTTACTTCATCCAAAAGTGTATATAGGTTGAATATCAATGTAAAAGATATTTGAAACCGTCTTTTAAATTGCATACTGACTCAATATAGATCATAGCATAGATCGGATCGAGGCGGGTCGTTTTCGAAAAGGCGGGAGATCGAGGAATCCGACCGCAGGCCGGCGCCCGCGCCGCTTCCTGGAAATTAGGGATGGATAGTGTCGTGACAAAGCCAAACATGTCGATATTTTTTGTCTTTATTGAGTTGAACTATCAAATAATAAAAAACCAGAAATACAAAGCGATTTATTTGTATTATCGGCTTATCTTATCTTGATGAAGGGCTAGGATTATTCCCGGAGCACTTCGACCCAATGGCATCTTTTGTGCTTCCCAAAACCTAGTGTCTGCTGTCCTGGAATACCTTCAAGATGTACTTACTAAGTACGTACTCGGAGTCAGCAGCCTTATGTCTTTAGGACTGGGATAGCCCAGTCCAAAGAGACCCATTCTTTTCCTGGCAAGAGCATCACAATTACATAGGATGTGTTCCGTTTGTTTAGTGTGCTCTATACTGAGGCGATTCAACCATTATCGGCTTAAAATAATTTTATTTTTATGGTGTGATAGTTAAGTACCAATACCTTTACCTATAAGTGGAAATGTTTAAATTAGAAAAAAGCAATCTGCTCAAGCAAGAAGACGTAGTTAAAGTCGCAGTACTATCAATGCAAATAAGTAGAAATACAATATGAACCCACTTATGTACATTTATTTCAAGTATCACAAGTTATCATAAAATTAGTTTTTTACAAAGATAGGTTTATTAAAAAGTCTCACGTATTACATATTCTTACTACATTCATCATTATCTTCATTTTCTATCAATTTTGATTGACATTGACAACATACATACTGTACCTTCCATATATGTGAATAATTCATGAATGCATATTCTAACAATATTCAATAAGAATTTATAAGTTCTTTCTAAGCAATGATAGTATCAGTATCCTAAAAGTAACAAAGAAGGAATTAAATTTTCCCAATTTTGACAGCTTTATCTTTTTATATATAATGAAAGAAAATATCAATGTAATGCCATTATAAGAATTAAGGGGGTTTGGAATAAGCACGAAAAGTAATAGACTGCAGAGATATAAAAATCCCGGTGAGTCAGAGTTCACTATGACTTGATTCTGATAATATAAGATACTAGACAACACCATAGACTTCGTTTACTTATTAAATAATTTCAACCCCGTTCAAACTAAAAATCGAGAAACAGATGTATCTTCCATCTCAATTTCGTTTACTAGACCGTCAGTACAAAAATTATCTTTGCGAATACCATCGTCAAAGTGCTCAAGTACAATTCATATGTTTACATGGAGCTAACAGTACAAACAGATAAGTGTGATAAGCACCGCCGGCGCCTGCGCAGATACGATAATTATATGTTGACGTTATTGCGCCTACAACAGCGACACGGTGATCTGCCGACAAACAGATTCATCTTAAAAAATATTTAATAATTAATTTCCTTACAAATTATTTTCATTATAAATAAAGCTAATAAAGGCAACGAATAATATTACTATACAAACACTAAATTATGATAAGTTTTTGTAAGGCTGTGTCAATATGTCGAATTAGCCTAACTATTTAATTATATTACCTATGATCTAAAACTTACTGACATAAGTAGTTAAAGCTAATACATACCAAAAGGGAAATTACAATGAAGTTGAAAATAATTAACAGTTCATTTTACAAACACTTATATTACAACCGATATTTTTTATACAATAAAGGAGACAAACAAGCAAGCGCGTGATGGAAAGCATTAACTATAGATTCATACCAAACAACATCTGGAACATTAAACCTTACATCGGAAACAAAATAAAACATCCGTACAATTTATCTTCGGCTTGCAGAATAGGAAAGAAAACAAAATACTGATAGTAGCTAGTGGAAGACAAACGATCGTTGCGAAGCGACTCCCGCGCAGCCCTAGCGAGTCTGGTCCTTGCGCGCGCATTCCGACGCGGCCGCCATCTTTAAAAGTTTAAACTACATTATTAATGCTTGCGGCACAGCAAACAAGTCGACTTTTTTCGAGCACCACGCTGTGCCAGGATATATTTGTTTTTAATAAAGACCCACGCGGTGAAATTTTGGTATTAGGGATACGATACGTCTATTAGTATCAACAAATCTGGCTTTGACAACTCATTGGCAACAAATTATTCATTTACAGTTGACTTGTTTACAAGTCTTGGTTCTGTAAGGAATGCAAACCATTTGACGAAAATAAAATCCTTTAAAACCTTCCCGATTTTATTAACTGTCTATAACAACTTAATTGTACTTATTCCTAATGGGTTTCTAAGAGTCTCGTGTGTTACTTCAAATAATTTTAGGATTCCAGACACGTCACAGGAAATCCCACCGTCACAATCAATGCTCCCGAGGCTCTGTTTTATTGCGGGATTTCCTCCAACCCTCATCGCGGGGTTTTTCGCGGCTTCTGTCGAGACCACCCCATCGTTACGGTTGCCGGCGCCTGTCTGGGATTGGCGTGATATATTACTAGCTTTAAATTATTGGTTCAACCCTTCCCACCTGTTAAGGCCAAATGCTTAATTCGCTGATTAGACAAAACTTTGAAAGTTGCGCTTAGTATTAGTACTACTATCTTCCTAAACATTTGATGAGTCCTTTCACGTATTACTTCTTGGAAAATTGAACTAATGTTCGCATGTCAACGTTGATAGTCATATTGTGATTTGATATAGTCAGCGTGTGGAGATTCTGGAGTTTATAGATAAAAGAATTCAAATAACTTAACTAACATTTGTTTGAGACCGATCCGCACCCTGTAATCGGTCCCAACATCCTGTTTCGGTGCGTTAGTGAATGGCTGGACACAGTTTGGGTTGTCTTTTTTTCTGATACGGTTGACATTGACATTCCGATCGGCTCCATTACGCTCTTTCTCACGTGCTTCCTCGAACCCATTCATTCCATTTAGAGGACAAAGTTCCGTATTCAGGTAAATGTGTTCGCTATTACCGAATTTGGACCCTAAATCGTGATTGTTAGGAAGTGCTGGTAGCATTTCGTTTCTGGTACTAATCGTTTCGGTCCCTTCTCTCGAGTGTAGGCTGGAGTGGCGATAACTGCGGTCTCCATTAACGTTATCGTCACGTTATCGAGGCGCCGGCGCCGCTCGATGACACAAATATAACTGGCCAGTGTTTGCCTTTGTCCGTTCTCGATAGGTGACTCCAAGCTTCCCTTATACAAAGCTATTGTCGATGCATAAAAACAGTCTATAGGACATTTCAATGCCAACTCAAGTATATTTTATCTAATTACACTTCTACGATAATGTATCGCAAAGAGTAAATTTTGCTCTCTCCATAGTTATGTTCATTATGTATTCTTTTGTTTTTTGATAGGTTTTGGGTAAATAACGTCACTTCATTTGGTTCTAATTGCTGATACGTTTGAGTTGAGTTTCGATTACATCGACATGAGTAAAATCGTGTTATAGCACTTTATGATTAAACTATCCTAAAAGGCTAGCTTATCTATAGGCTTAGCTATCTCTCAGTTTGGCTTCATAGCTTGATTTATGGCCGACCAAAGTTTTATTGTGACGGCATTCGTGAGTAATACTACCTAAATGTCAGCAATCCAGTTTGACTCGCGGCTATTTTATTTAGATCCCGAGTCCTATTCGTAGATACCGTGTCTGTTCCAAGAATGAGATCTGTTGAGCTTTAAGACGGTTTATTGAGTTATTTCAGTGACGATTGCACATTTACGTTTCGTTTGTAACTTCGGAAAAGTTTGTGAGCAGTGTTGTATAAACGCGTCAACGTTAGTATGTCAGCCTGTTGAGCCGTTTACAACAACAGACGTATCTCAAATGCCTCAATATATATGACACGTTTCATTTCGTATAGTTAAATAACTTTTGTTTCAGTTCGTGATGAAAATTTCTTTGTTGTTAATTTTATATGTTGTTATTATTCGGAAAGGTGTGCTAGATTGCGAATCTTTTAATATTTGATTAGCATCTTTAGTGATATCACTGAATAAACAGAACTTATGTTGTAATCATGTAACTGTTACTAAGCAGAACACTTACTTGGTAGGTTAGTCAAGGTTACTAGAACGGTGTCATACATATAACTGTCGAATCTGTTACTAAGATTACATCGGCCGTCAATAATCAATCAAGAAATAACTCGTACCCCAGCTAAAACTTTGTTATTTTATACATTACGTTATGTTCAAATTGTATCTTAAGAAAATCGTGAGGTTCTCGCGTCGTTTCGTATAAAGGCTTATTGTAACGGAGTCACTGAGCTTCCAACTATTCGGCGCGGCTCGTGTGAACGCGCCGAGCCTCCGGTCCTCTTAGCATTACCTCTCACGGGTTATCTGGGGGCTTCTATGCATCGGTTACATTTACGACCAACAAATTTTAACTAACATTAAAGTTTCTTTGGGATGACAGCTGATATTTTATGAATAGTACTTTAGAATCAGTCTTTTCATACGTTATTGCATTTATTTAAGGAAAAGCTTGTGAATTTCAAATATGTCTTAGAAATATAAGTTTATTTCTGTATTCTGAGATTTTAGGAAGAAGTGCGAAATCTATAAAGCCAATAATATATAACCAAAGATGTAAAGAAAAATATAAAGCCTTGATACGTTAAATATAAGCTCTCAGCTGACTACGAGACAGATAAACAGAAATAATTAATAATTAAGAAAGTCAGAAAACTAACTAAAAGCAGCATTAGTCATAGTTAAGACAATTTTAACAATATTTGTTTAGTATTTTGGAATGTGAAGCTTATTATTTTAACAGATATATTTGAAATATCTCATCATCTCGCTACAATGGACTTCAATAATATTGTTAGAAATACCTTGTTATATCACGACAATATTGATATTCCCCTTAACGCTGGATTGTGTAAACCTATCTTACACGTGGATCTCTTTTACAACATCACATCACCGTTTGGACCAAAACTTTAGATTACATAATGGTATTTGTCTAAACAACCACATAATGTACATAAATAATGCTATGAAGATTTCTGAAATTTGTGCGAATTTTTCTACTGCGTTTATTATGTAGCAGTATGTAGGTATTTAGTTACTTACAGTGGTGAAGACTTCACGTTGAACCCGAGATCGATAACTTGGAAATACTTGATAAAATCTAAAAATTTGATGTCATGGATCTATTAACTTCTCCCCCCACCGACCTGTTTGCTAGCATCTTCTTAATAAATAGTTAGATTCTGTCTGGATAACTTTCGTTCAAAGTTATAAATGTGGGTAACACATGATTTTGATCCTTTACCCTCTGTTTAATACTTTACCCTGTGTTTAATGTTAGTTTTACGTTAGTTATCAATATTTCGTTTCGATTGTGTTTTTTTTTATCATTTATACGGATACCCATTGTACTCTGCTCGTTAAATTAAGGTAAAAGTTAATGTTATTATGCATTATGCTTTTTTAGATTTACTAATTCGATTGAAACATCTGTCTCTCAAAGAGATGAACTAGATTATACACGAAAATAATACAAATTATAAAATAAAATAAGTTTTAGTTATATAATTAATTTCGCCACTTGTTTATTTTCATTTAAGCTACACACTTAACAACATAGTAATGAACCATTTTAAACCATTATCATTATAACATACTCTTTTGTGCTCTTACCATAAGCTACTACTGAAAAGTTAAGTTTAAGTTAAAAAAAAATACACCTCATTAATTTGACATTGTAGAGTCTTTAAAATCATTTAATTCTAGTCTCTGTTTGTTTAAATCGACCTTGATTTGATCTCCAGTATGCTAAATATATTGTATATTTAGTTATAATATAGTAAAAATTATATATAAGAATGGCATCGGTAAAATGTTTTACGACGTTTTTTCTCATTTATAAATTTAATATGAACATTTCTTGGAAAATTATTTTATGTGCTTATCGGATTTTAAAGGTCGTATATGTCGTATATGTTGCTTTGAAGATTTTCCCAATGATAATTAATGTCAATAATATTTTACAAACATCGTGTTCATTTTGAATTTTCTTATTTTCGAGTCGTTTAATGAAATTTGGTCATTGGGTTTGACATAAGCAGTAAAAACATATCTTATCGTAAGAACAAATCTAAGCAAACAAGTCTTTTTATGAACATTGTGTAAGTTAAGTTTAAGTTAAGTTGCTTACTCCTTAATGCTTAACCATTTTAGCAACATGTAAAACGATAAAACCAGTAATAAGGCGTCATTGTATTTGACTGCTTATTTTAGAATTCAATATCTAATTTAGCATATGAATGCATTTTAATGGTCTGGTATGTCAAAATACATTTATTATTTGATTGGTATTTCACAGTAAATAAAAATAATTTCATTCAATTTTCATGTGAAATCGAGTTGAATGAAACGAATTAGGCGTAAATTTGATTCGAACCCATTCATGGTTATGCTATCTCGATATTTTTTCTCATCTCCCAATAAATTACAAATTAACTTATATATTAACATATAGTCATGCGTGGACGCAGGTGGCCGCGGACATGATGTCATACAAAAACTTGAAGTAACGTGAACGAGACGTCTAAGGCGACGCTGTCATACAAATTAGTCTCTATGATGATGACATTAGTGATTAAATTTAAAATGACATTTAGGGTTTGGTTTTGCATGTACTCGTCTTTGCGACTAGACTATTGCGTTCATGTTCGGTTAGTTTCATTTGTACTTTAGTTTAATTTTTAAAGATTTGTTTTAAATTAGTTTTAAATTATAATGTAATACAATTATGATATAATCTTAAAATATAATGTAAAGTAAGTAATCTAAGGAACGAATCTACACAGATAACTATGAATAAGCATTTCGAAAACTATCAATTTGGTATTCGATTATTCCTAATGTATGTAACACATTTGCTGTACACGAGTAAACTCGTCATTTCGCTTTTTATACCAAAGCTTGGGAGAAAAGTTAAATCGTTATGTTCTTGAAGAATCATGTCAACTGCGTTTGGGTCCACGTAGTGATATCTCATCCTCATGTGTTTCTTCCATGTAGGAATCCCTGTGCCCAGCGTTGGGACGTGTATAGACTGTTGATGGGATTATCTATGGCGTATGTTGGACAGTGCTCCAAGCATTCAGCAAACAAACCGCTATCTTCGTTTAATTCTAATACAATAACAGTGTTTAATGTTTTGTTACAGAGCGTGGTGAGAGCACGGAAGACGCGAGAAGGACAGATCACGAGCGGCTTTTCAGCGGTTCTCTAGCTACCGACGGAGAAGGTGAGCGTCCTCTCTATTTCGATATACTTAAATAATTTTGATGTCATAGCTGTCCCGGGTAAGCGTCTGCGCGTGCGCGATGCTTATAACGGAATAAAGAATTCATTTTTATTTACCACTCACCTACACATATCCACATAGACACTCTCACAGTAGTACGTTTTACGGCATGTATTTTTTTGTCATTCGTCAATTTTGGGCTGAAATTAAATTTTATAACAGGTATATAGATAGATAGATATGTTGAAAAATTTTGAACAGATTTGTATTATCACTTACCTATTCTAAGTATGTCAACGTGTTAGCCTATACAAGTTTGGACTTTGTCAGCTTGGTTTAATAAACTATTTTAATTTTTAATTGCTTATAGACAATGCTTCATACTACCAATTGTACATCAAAATAATAATGAAATAAAGCTACGAGTACTTATTCGTAGAAGCGAATAATTTTGAGTTATTGAATCTATTTATGTAAAAAGATTTTAGATTTTGAAATAATAAAAATGCAAATTCTGACATGACTTGCATGTTTTTTCAAGCGATGATTCTTAAAGTTTTCTGTTAAATATTTATGTTAATATTCACAAAAAAAAATATTTCATCTAATTATTTCCAACCAAAATTTGATGTATCAAGTTTAACAGATATTCAATATCATATTTAATTACCGCCAGGCCTATCCATAAAATTAACATCGATAGTTTTATCAGTCTGTTATTTTATTACCGGTAGTAAAAATTCTCAGTGAGGTCACTGACACTGTCACCTTCCCTCTATTTTACATCAAACAACATCTGTCTCAATCTAGTCATCACCTTATCTGTTCCGATATTTACCCTTATCTTTACCCGCTTGTTAATTTGTGGTTAATATATTTCTCGCTAACAATTCATCAATATCAACCTGTATAAGTCTCAGTACTGGGCACAGGGCTTCCTGGGAGAAACATACGAGGAGTTTGGACAATAACACCACCTCACAGGCCTAATGCAACCCGCATTACAATCTTAACAACCGGGACAAGCCAAACAACGGGTAAACAATTACCTATACAAAAATATTACTAAGATCATTTGCATAGTTCAAATTCATTTATTGCTCAATCTACTTTATGTCTTAACATTTCATAAAAATTACATGGATTACGAAATAATAATTTAAGAATGAATCCAATTAGAAAAGTCAGGACTGCCGAGTCTATCTTTATTAAAAGATTAATTAAAGATAGTAATAGAGATTGATATCGTATAGTTATATATTATTAGATTTTACATCAATGGTTAGACGAAAAATGCTTTTGTCGCCAATAATTACGTCAATTAAGAATACTATCGACGATGAAGTTAATACTGCCACCTCCTTTAAATCATGACCAGTCTGCTAATATTATTCGCTAAGCTCCTAATTACCAAATATAATCTCCCTAGATACATACCTATAAAACAAAAATTTTGATTATTTCACACAGTTCTTAATTTTTCATGTAACTTTAAGCCTAGAGGTGACCCGATTCTACTTCGATAACTTAGCAAAATTGCTTATTTCAAATCTGGGCTTTCAATTCTTGTTTTATTTTGAATCAGGTTGTAAGCTTGATTACCAAGTTCCCCGATCCCATTAGCACCACAAAGCTGTACCACTATCCCACCAGGTCGCCACGGCGCGGTAACCTTGACGATCGATCGCGCCCAGCCGGCGCCGCCACTCCGCAAACTACTATTTTTCATGGGGCTTGGTATTACCACTCTGATGGGATTGGGTACTGATGGTGGTATATCTAAATATAAATTTGAGATGATTCCATAAATTAAATCTTCTGTAAAGTAATTTTGAGTTTCATGAAAATTTAATTGTAACTGCGCGTTTTTATATAAATTACAATATCAGATTGAGTTGTTTAAATTGTCACAATTAAATTAACTTTCTTGAAAGTTAACTACCAGCCAAAATACCATTAAATCAAGGGAAACTTACATATAACCACCTAAAAAACGATTTCATTTCTAGCAACGTTGATAGAGGCCTTCCACTTTTCAGAAATTCGTTAAAAATGGCACATCATACCTATAGTTAGTATCATGTACGAACGCAATTTGTTGATATTACGAAGGTCGGTTACTGAAAATATTTTCTTCTACTTCCTACATGGTCCAGGAAGTGGCGAATCAATATCAAAATGAATTATTTTTAATTGAGTATAAATAAAAGTCTTAAACAATATAAAAACAATTCGTCCATGGCAACAACGGTAACTAAAATAGGAATAGTAACTGATCACGTTAACAAACATAGAAATGGTTAAAATAATTTGTGAACTTGCTCTTTTGACGGACCATCATCGCATCATTCCGCGCCAACTCTGGAGTCACCGCATCATAGCATGATGTAACCTGCTAAAATATCAATCTAGCAATACGAGACCTACTGACATATCTGAACTTAGTGTTACATAATTAACACTGATTCATTTAGTAAAGTATGCTCTATATATTTTAATGTCTTACTTCGTTTTGCATATTTAAGTTAATATACCCAATATTCTAGATTTAGTTAGTGTCTAAACTTTTTTTATTTTTGCTAACGAATAAAAAGAGAGAAATTCTCGGCTTTGTAAAAAAATCTAAGGCAATATTTGCAGTCCTTATGTGAAACCAAATAAGACATTCAAACACCTTATGCAGCCTTATCCTGATGCAATTGCAGCAACGAACTTCTAGAAAGGCTAGAAGCTTCTTGACGTAGCCGTAAATTTTTAAATTTATACAATTAACCTGTAGTGTGTTTTTCTATCGATTTTTGTCGTGTATTTATGATTAGCAGGATTTTATTTGAAACCGCATTTGACCTTCTATGGACGCAAAAGTGTAAAATTACGCTGATATAATTATTTAATGTATAATACTTGTTTTAGATTTTGTCTTTGTCGACTGGCACGTGTCGTAGTCAACTTCGAATTTAGCTCGCTTGTCAGAATCATTGTCAATGTCAATGGTGTTTGTTCTGGAATGTTCTTGATGTTGAGGTTTTTGCTAACCGTTTACGGATAAATATTATAATCATATAGTCAATTATAACAGTCTGAACTGGCTTGCTCCGTCTATAGTATGTTTTAATGTTACCTTATGGTTGGAAAAGGGAAATAAACTATTCTTATTATTTTAAACTAATAGTGACGACAAGAACCTTTATTATCTCACGCGTTTGGTTTTTCAAAAATTTAGTTCCTCAAGCTAAATATCTAATAATAATCTCTTCACATAGACAGATACGTTTATATACAAACACAATTCATAAATAACTACATTTTAATTCTATTTCTTCATGATTTAATAAAACTTATTGATAACTGCACTCTTGCCATCACACGTGAACGTTAATAGCTAAGAAACAGTTTCAAAATCTTTATTGTAAACGTTTTTTATATTCGAAATCCTGTAATAAACCATTTTTATTATTTTTGTTCTCTCGAAACAATTAACTTAGCTGTCTCTATGTCAACCAATACTCAAAATACCCTTCAATCAATAGAACCTATTCCTGAGGCAGGTTTGGTAAAATCTCACCCCCGAAAATACACCAAAGAATATATTAACTTTGTAACTTGTATCAAATGAAATCTTTTACTATTTGAGTACACTGACACAGTGGTATTAATTTACCTTTTTTTTTCGAGGCAACCATAATACTGATTTGATTCCGTTCTTTCTTTTCAGAAAAACAAACGTGGGAGACAGAATGGTGCAGACTTGCGTACTGGGAGCTGACGCAGCGAGTCGGTCGGCAGTTCGGAGTGAGGGTCCGTGCTGTAGACGTGTTTGGAGGTCCGACCTGCGGCAGTGGTAGGCATGGCTTCTGCCTTGATGCCCTGGACCACAAAGATTCACCTCAAGCTGAACAGGTAAGAACCGTGTGATTTTTATGATTTCTCCTAACGAATTCAAAAGCAACCTACGTTGTTTAATAAGCCGAAGCTGAAGACACCAATAAAATTTCGCAGCCAGTTGCCAAAAACAAGAATCCAGTAAATTATTGTTCCCAGCGGCTAGAACCAGCTACGCAATTATATGTTGCGTAGATAGTTTTAGGAATACTCAATAGAATTTTGAAATTAATGTAGTTTTTGGTTACATAGCTGCGCCGGTGCAACTAACCTTTGTTGAGTTACAAGCTTGCGGGAAACAGAGTAATGAAATAAGTAACTTACGATTAAATTTCTCGGCATCAACTGTTTACATTAACAGATATAATACTGATTTAAGTCTAAGGCCAAGACAGATAACCCCTAATCGAGGTAACGATGCGAACGTCCACACATACGAATCTTACTAGAATAACGATTATTGAAACGAATTACTATATTGAAATTGAGTTCTTGTTGTAATTGCAGACTTTGTAGTTCATCAAATAAATATTTATGAAAGAATTTGAGTGACTGACATGGACGTGACCTAGAAACGTATGAGTTTAAAAATTGAATATTAGAAAAAGCGAGTTAAAAAACTAGTTATGGGAGATTTAGCAGGTAGAACTAAATCCTCACGTGGCTTGGGGGTGGTCTGGTAAATCACTCCGGCACAACCCCGGTCACCCCAGGTGATCCTGAAGGACAATGGAGTTATCGGGGAGTTTTAGTGGATATTCTCAAAGCCGCTTTGATCAGGCACCGGGCGAGTCACACGTCGGGTAAAAGTAAACTTACTCTGAATTAGTAATAAGGAATTGGGTGGAACTAGGAAATTTGGAATATCTTTCAATACTCAAGTTTCAAAGATCTCGTCTCGTTCTCGAGGCTCAATCAAGACGAAGTGGCTTGATGTATTAAGATTATTATTAAGTAGTTAAGTCTTTAATAATTTGTTATGTACAAATATAAAGTAGTATAACCCCTTCTCTTTTCTTTACAGGTGCGTAAAACTAGATCAAAAATCGGTCTAGGCGTCACTCTCGCGCTAGAATCTGACGGCGTATGGCTCTATAACCGAAGTCAGGAGCCCGTCTTCGTCAGCTCTCCGGCTCTGGATGCAGCGGCAGCTAAGGCCTTGCTGGTCTGGCGGGTGGCACCAGGCCACTGTCTCTGTATCTTCGACCCTCAGTGTCCGCCGCCTGCGGTCTCGCTCCCACACATCGGTCCCGTAGACCCAAGGTCTGTTAGGATCTCCTTTGCGAAGGGCTGGGGTCCTAAGTACTCGAGGAGGGATGTGACGGCTTGCCCCTGTTGGCTGGAGGTCCTGCTCGCACCTCCGAGCTGACGCAAACAGTAAAGTGCGGCGAAGAGGAGTATTGCTTTTGACAGTTTTTGCAAATTAACCTTTCGAAATAAAGCTTTAATATATTCAATTATTATCTCACATTAAATTATCTATCATTTGACAAAAATTGCTACGATTTTAAAACTCAAAATTTTTCAAATGTCGTCAAATATCACAAAAGCAATGTCCTCTTTCAGAATGAACGTACTAACAAACAGACAAACAGTGCAGTGCAAAGACATTTTGATATGAACACGATGTGAAATGGTATCTATTTGTTGGACTTTTTGTAATTCATTTTAACGTACACTTTGGGACAATGAAAATTACCTACATTTCTCTTAAACTTTAATTCTCATAGCAATGCTTCTGATTAGTTTTTTCTATATACAACAATGAATTTGAATACAAATGTAGGTAATATTTATTGTTATTGTTAATAAGTGAAATCAATATTTTCGGCGATTATTATTTTGCGTCAAATCTGGCGTACCATCTTTGGGTATATTGCCCAGTATTGGGAACAATAATAATTGAAAGATAATAACATTAAGTAACGCAACAAATATTTAATTCTCCACAATTGTAAATAAGCATATTAAAACCAATCTCGCATACTGAAGAGGCCTTATGAGTCAGTGACTTGGTATTAAATTAAACTTTTGTGTTTAAATTAAATACAATTGAAATTAATTGTATGTGGCTCTGAGAAAACAGTGGGTTTATATTTTTAACCATTGCATTATCGTACTTAATCACTTAATCACTATCAACTATATACTTCGATGAAATAAAAAATATATAGAAATAAAAAGGAATGTATATAATGCATGTGACAACATGTTCGAGTAAGATGTTTACTCGTGATAATGACTGGTACACGATGTGTTCTTAATATAATTCTTATTCTCAAAACATGAAATACTTAGATCCTCAAGTTTTTCTACCCTTGTTTGGCAACTCTCTCAAATTGGAACAGCCAATTTCGCTGTGGAGTTCCATGCCCAAACCCTGTTTTCCCATTGTTCCACCATGGAAATTATGAGGCCTTAACGTATAGCATGTATAGTCAACTATACAATTTCCTTAAGTTGTATAATATTGTATAGACCTTGGCTTTAAGACAACGCGAGACTGTATATGTGGGAGAATGTACAAAATTAAACGAAATATATTACAAGAAGTACAGATTTATTAATACATAAAGTATATAAGCAAATATACAAGGTATATAACATCAACAAACCTAATCATATATCTAATACACAGCGAGTATATAGATGATCTTATAATATATAGGAGGAACAATATTCACCTGATTATATCGGCAAAGATAATTCAGAACTACAAACCTCCCGTGCCCGCAGCTGGACGGTTTCTGATATATCGACAGTGCGCGGCTTGCTTATATACTACTGAACAAACAAGTGACGTAGTGAGGGAGGGGATGCGCAGGTGTTTTACAATTGCATGTAATTTGATTCTACAACTCAAAATCATGACTTAAATGCTACTTATTTAGATTTACAAAATATGCAATCTCCCACATATATATAAAAGTTATGTACTATAATATTTGTAATTAGCTATTTATAATTATGAAATATGCCTTACTTTAGATTGTAAATTATTTAAGGTACTAGTGTATAGTAATATTTCTTTTGTACAAAAATATTATTTGACACAATTTTGTATTGCGAGTTGTAACAGTTTATATGTGAAGAAGGCTGTGTGTTTAGCATTTCTAACCTACTACAGTTGAAGGTTATCATGAAATGTATCTCAGTTCGTGTGTTACGGGAGCAGATCCAGGAAATATAGTTTCTTTAGACATAATCACACAACGACTTGATCTTTTAGTTTTTATATGCGAAAAAGATCTGCCAATGTTTAATTAAATTGTATTAAAAATAGTGCAATCGTTGATTTTAAAGAAATAAAAAAATAGATAGGTGAATTTGTCTAAAACAGATTTTGAACATTGTGCCTTGCGTTGTATTCAGATTATATAATATATATTAAAGTAATGATCCAAAATTTTTACTATATAGGGTAAAACAGTCAATTTCACTGGCCTATAATTAAATATATGTATTTATATACAAATATGTTATATGAAGCTCGAATTTATGAGTGTACTGCTTAAGGACAAAGTGAGTTGACTTGACAATAAGATTTCATTCTAGTCTTTATAAAAATCTTGCTTTGTCGTTATACATAAGTCTTCGTTATTAGGAAGGTAATGTAAAGGGCCAGTTTCTTAAAAATTTATGGTGTAATGAATTTGATGCAATAGTCAATTCCGAAGTTCAACTTGTGCTTGCAACCTGTTATAAGCAAGCAAAAAAATTTAAGTACTGCTACTTTAAATTCTAAAATTTGCAATCTTTTAGTGATTCATCATTCTGTATTTTGACAAGAAAAACGCCAAAACGTCACAGTCACGTCACAAAAAGGTTTTGCATAATCATATTTGGATTTTCAAGTCAAAAACGCGTTGTTGGCAAACTAAAATTATCGCCTGTGGCAGTAATTTACGCAAAACCTGGCCTGTACCAACATAAATGTATTCCACGCAGTCGCCATTTTTATTTTAGTCACAAAACGCAAGCCAGCAACACAATATTTTATTTGATCAAACTTTTTTTGGAATTTCAACGACATGCCATTTAGTCATCGCATTAGACTGATGTAGCGCCTTAATAATATAAAGAAAATAAAGAAAAGGGACATTTTTAACAGTGTGTACTATATGTACACTTTCTAGGCACTGATTTCATCTAAATGATAAAAATCTAGAAAACCATATTTTTTAAGATTAAAAAAATCACAGGCAATGTTCTATACTTTTTTGGCCTCTAGTGTACGCTAATATTTAGTGATACATACAAACGCATTGTTAGATATGTCCGCCGTATATAATATAACTAGGCCTCCCTGATTCGCCTGTTACTTGTTTAGATGTAACAATGACGATGGATGAGATTAGGTTATGATAAATTATAAATAAAGAAAGAGAATATTTTTAAAAAGTCTGACTTTTATTTCACTATTCAGTTTTTTATTCTTAAATAAATCGGGGTTTTTCCATTTTAACGACAGAATTAAACCTGTTAATATCCTTATTCTGGTAAATAGAATATAAAATCTATAAGAAATCTGACTCATGTAAAAATTATGATAATAAATTATTCTAATTTCTTGAGGGTGGTGTTAGGAAGAAAACAGCACGCCAGCCCACAAACTGAAACCAAATAACACAACCAAAGCTTTCGTGAGTTTATAAGGCTCGAAGGACCATAAGGGTAAGTGTGGACCTGATTGTATTGCCAAACTTAATAAAACCATATCTAACACCTAGCGAACTATAAAAATAATATAATAATCATTACCTTAGCCGGTACCTTCTGTTACTCCCAAATAAATAAATATAGTTTGAATTAAATTTTCTGGTTATATAATAGTTTCATTAATTCAAATTACTAATTAAACCGTAAATTTAAGTTTATAAAGCTGAGGATTACAATCATACCTCAGTTGAATAAAATATTATGTAAAATAATATACAAGTGTATATAGAGCCATATTACAATTTTTGCAATAAACGAAAGTGCCTATACCATAGATTAGGAACATAGAAAACTAACACTATAAGTTCATAATGTAAAAAGTCATACTCCGTAATATTTTGAGGGAGTATTGCTCGAAAACGTTTCTTAGGATAATTGCAACCAACGCCATCTAGTAGCTACTTACAAAAAACAACTAAAGAAAGCAACATTTTTAAACGACTTGTTTAGTTGTATCACTTTTATATAGATGGCGCTGTAAAGCTTTTCTAGCCAATTTTACATTTAAAGTATCCAGTTTAATTTATTGAGCCGCGATATACTTTCGAGATGCTCGAGACAATAAAAAATATATTGTGTCTTGAATGTATTGCTTTACAGGTTTATAAAGTAATTTGGATTTAATCCTTACCCCCCAAAACTGCAGTTATAGTTATAAACGGAGGTAGGCAGCCATACGTTATGAGTGCGGGGAATGTCACTGTACCGATGATGGTCCCAAACCTCCCGCACATTAAGAACGTCGCCATCGCCATTACTCTGAAATATAATTGTTTTTGTACCACAATCAGAGAACGATCATTATCGAACGTTGTCGATTAGGTCATAACCGCAAGAAGTGTAGCAGAAGTTTATTTACTATCACATTCAAACATACGAGTACTATATAGAGGTATAATTTATTGTAGGCTTTTGCGTATTATCAATCATAGCTTCCTCTCGCTAGTTCATCTGCCTGAACTTCATAAACGGGTTGTGAGATTTTTATAACCTATCCTACTTAACGATACTTCAGCCTAGCATTGCTTGCTTGCTAGTTACCTTCTGTCGTAAGCCAAATACCTTGTTCAAAGGCAAAAACAAGAAAAAATACCTGAGGGAGGTTGGAAACAGGTCCACAGTGACACTGGACAGCGCTGCTCCATACAATGAGGTGAGGGCTAGCACAGCGGTGACGAGTGCAGCCACTGACGTACCGTCATGACCCAGGAGTGGCAGCAGCAGCACCAAACCTGCACCGCACACGCCGCATGATCCCACCACTAGTTTTTTGCCGCATCTGGTACAGAGATAGTCAATTACTCGGAATATACTTGCTTTTCCTTGGCAACAAGATATTATAGTACAACTTGGTTTCTGAAAAAAAATGCAATATAGCTTCGTCTACCACTCGTTTACATTCAAAAAGTATAAATATAACTGATCGTTATCGTACCTGTTAATCAGCATTCCACCAATACTATACGTCAGCACGGAGCCAGCTCCGACGGCTGAGCTCTGCAGATAAGTGAGCATGTCCGTATGTATTGGTATGCAATCGCCATCTGGTAGTGGTAAGGCGGACGGTGCGATGGCTGCGCATAAGCTGTCGTTGTTGGAACCAATCATGGCTGCTAGCTGCGGATACCAGAGGCGGATGGTATTCGATCTAGAATGACATTTTATTGATATTGTAAAGCTACCTTAGTAGGTAGCTAGTAGCTAGTTTCGATATAGTTATCGAAACCCAAAATTTGTGACGTAAATAATTCAAGTACCTTGAAATAACGTTCTTGACAATATAAATTAAAATTGTATTTCGAAAAGAATTGACATTTATAAATCAAGCATTAAAGAGAAGATAGATGAAGTAATAGAATCGTAGCAGCAACAATAAATACGAAACCATTAAAATTATTTACGTGGCGTGAAAAAGCAAGTTCGCAATGAAATTTACTAATTAGTTACACCATTACGTGTAAATAGAGGTTCTGCTTTCTCACGTTGGATACATACAACCTCCTTCATACAACATGGGTTCCTTTAAAAGAAAAAAAACTTTTTCGGCCGGCAAGGTGAGGGTGTTTAGGGCAGTATGTCGCATGCTTCACTAGCTATCTTCACATATGGACTCCTCTACTGCCTATCATTAGGTGGTATCGAGTCATTAGCTGAGATTTTTATAAAAAACCACCTTATTGCACTCAATGATAAAAATATAATAACACTACAAGATAATGTATACATACTATATGCGTTCTTATATAATATTAATAATATTATTTTCTGACAATTAATAGAACAATATAATTGATCAGAAGGAATTTAACTAAATTTTACCCGAACATACAGCCCATGTGAATGATGCAAATTAAAATCAGCCATTTTAAGTATGGCGGCTGGAACAGGGGTGCCAACTGCGCCATTCCTCCTCTCAGGGCTGCCACACCGCGACCTTGTTCTTGAGGCTTCTCTTCAAATAGGAGAGTAATCTATTTAAGAAGGTATTAACATTCAGTTTTGCCTATATCCTGTTATGATATCTTCTTTCTTTCTTCTGATACATAAAAATTAATAGCTGTTTGAAAGTCTCGCTAAAACTGGAAAACTACTTAACTAATTCGAATGGTTTTTTATTGTTTTGTTCGCTTTATTTCAGGGGTGCTTTAAAAATAACAATAACTGGGAAAATCCTAAAGAAAAGCTCAAAAATATTCAGATGAGTTGTCATACTCAGATGAGTATGACAACGATGAGTATGAGTATGTATGATGAGTTATCATGTATTCTTTAAGATTGTCATTTAATATGGATAGCCATGTAACAAACGTGAAAACTGTCATTTCTTTACTACAGCTTCTATGTATGGGTGATACAAAGTTCACCAGATCGACTGATATTTGATTGAATTGATAGATCTTTAAACTTACTGGATAATCCTCCGGCGGTTTTCGCATGTTCATACTGTATATATTTCTGAATATTATAATAGCTTCTTCATTCCTGCCTCTTGACATGAGGAATTTTGGACTTTCCGGCAAGCAGAGGAAGGCAGCGCCGGTGAGGAGAGGCACTAGGGCGGTTGTCAAGAGGAACAGGTTCCAGCTATGTATGACTGTTTGATAAAAGGAAACGTTAATTGAAATAGTTTCTGGTGTGAAGTAATATTATTTAAATTTTATAGTGTGTTTTACGTAGTTAAAATATTCGATAGATAGGCCCCTCCGTAGTGCACGAACTAAATTAAATTTAAATTCACTATTACTCTTTCAGTACAATACAACCAATATAAGAAAAATGACCGGTGACGTCATGTGATGTTTCTAAAATGGCGACTTAAGTGTTTTTGTCTTTAAAGCGCATCATAAAACATGCCGATTAAAATAAGTCAAAAGTATATGGGTCGTCTAAGCTTCAAATAACTTGACTTGTCTTAAAGTCATTCTATACTTTCTTAACGAATTGGTTTGAAAGGAATGTGAATAACTGAAATTTAATTTAGTCTGTACAGCGGCATTACAGTCAGTATCTCGCACAAAAACTAACGTTAACAAGTGCGTATCACCACTGTTTAGGAAAGTCTCGTTGGACGCATAATATGTGCCTACCTATATCTGCCTAGCTACCTGACCTGCTCATTATGTTAACCCCCACCAATCTACTAGTTCCTTCCCGGCGCTTGACTGACTGACATAGGTACCCGCGGTGTGCGCCACGTTGCCCTCGTTTTCCCTTTTTCTGTGCCCATCAGTGCTATCCTGTTGCCATCAGTGTTGTGCCTGCCAAGTGAGACCCGGGATACACCTACGTACCTGTATTGGCTAGAGGGTAACGTACCTAGATATACCTACCTATACAATAAACTAACTTAGCTCACCCTAATCAAGCACCGATTGGAAGATTGTAATTCATGGAGGATAAGTAATAGGAACATCAATTTGATCAATCCTCAGTTAAATAGCGAGACCTCGCAACATCTACGTCTCTTGTCTCTAGAATATATTCCTTGAAATATCCAGTGCCCTGTTTCAAACAAATCGAACCACTTCGATCGTTTTTGCGTTCAGACAAATGCAGTTAGTGAAAGTTTCCATTCCTTACTAGACAGATTAAGGCTGAGACCGTTGAAATTCAAGTAAGAGTGTAAGTTCGTAATAACTTTGGGGTGTTGGTTTTAATCATTTATTGAATTTAATGAAGAAATACCCATTTTTCGGATTTTCTGTTAAATGTTGCTAACTATAAAATATAAAAGCAAATTCTTAACTGTACCAAATTCCTGATCATAGATATGAAAGTGCCACTCCTTAGTGAGGATGGCCCAAGCGAGGAGTGGTAGCGTGATGTTGGCTACAGTGTAGAACAAGCTGGTCAGTAGGATGACGCGCGCGCGCAGCTCAGTGCGGTGCAGCTCCGCCAGATACGAGATCAGGACAGCGAAGGGGCCGTTGAATCTGAAGCAAAAATTACTTGAAAAGAGTAATAGAATACTTTGTGTTGCTGCTTATACTATACAGATACACATAGATGTACAGATGTCTAAATAAATCAGAAATATCTTAAAGAATACAAAGTTCAGAAAAAAATATATGGTAAAATGTACGGTCTAATTACCGTACATTTTACCATATATTCTGAAATAAATAACCTCTATTAAGAAGGACACAACGACTCTAAGTTAAGTATCACTCTTCCAAAATAAGGCAACATAAAACTATAAGATGCAAGTAACACTTAATATCAAGTTTGTAAGAAGGCACAACAGATAGTTTCATTTTTAAAAGTAATAGCTTACTCACAAGAAGCCGCTGGCGAACCTGGTGAGTAAGAGCATAACGAAGTTCTGACTCATGGCAGCTGCCATCTCAACGAGCCCCGAACAGAAGAAGCCGGCCGCCATTATGTAGCGGCGACCGAGAGTATCCGACAGGAACCCCCATAATAATGCTGACGAGATCATTCCTGAAATGTGCAAGCAAGTGTAATAATGGAACATCGTCATAAACTAAATCAAATCGTACATTTTAAACGATAGGGTTGGCACATCATGATCTACAGCTCATATACTCCCCACCGAGGGGCTCTAACCTTTCATATAGTTCTTCTGGTGGTAAGCTGTAACCGTCACCTCAAAGTTCTCAAGCACCACTTGTAGTAAAGTGTCTCTCTATATCTAGAGTACAGTTTCTACTTACAGTACAGTACTTACGGTCAGTATATATTTGGGAGTATTGTAAGAAACAAATGACGTGTATGGAGACAAAAGAAACTGACCTTCTCCTGAAATGGAACGCCTTTTGCTTTGAGATTTTATTGAGTGCATTCGCCGATTAAACATTAATTGTTCAGTTTACTAGTCATAATCTAGTATAATATTCTTTAAGTCGTGAAAACATTTGAAGGTTTTATGATGTATATAACAATTATACATACTCAGATGTCTTAGCAAATATTTTATGAACATATAACAAATTTATCTATGATTGTTCTGTAACCACTTCATTATTTATTAAATAGTCTGGCAGTTATTTATATATTCTATTTGTAGTTTGCAATGATGTGAAATCACGAGTGTTGACGTCTAGATTATATATTATTATCAGTTCAATCAGTGCTTACGTTCCCATACTTTATACATGCATGCTATGAGTACATATGCCGTTGTTACACATGAGTGGCGTCCCAAACTACAATTGTAACGAAGCTGTCGAGTTTTGTTCATCACTCTGTCTTGTGAAACACATAAAATATATTAATAAATATATTTCAAGAAATAAAATGAAGTAATAGTATTTCTTATTGTTCATTTGCATCATTATATTCATTACTCAATGTTGCCTTGTTAGGAAACCAGATCATTAACCAACTCTGACTCATTTTCTTATAACTTTTACATTCATATTAGTTTTTCATTATTAAATGTCAGTAATTTCTGACATTTGCATGCATGCATGCTGTAAAAAATCATAGGTTAACAGATTTATTAAGACGAACTCTTTAATAGAGGGAGCTTACAATAAATATAAAATATAAACTATATTCCCGATAAGTTTTTCACACCAGATTCTAAATTCTGTCTATTATTTCAAAATGATCTTCAACTATCTTGCACACAATCATTTGTGGCACAGAGAACTTTAGTAAAATTCAGGTGATTACAATTTTATCTACTTCAAAAAGGATTCGTTAAATATGGTTTCTGATTGTCGTGTGTTTGCTTTTAATATTGCTTAAAAACGTTCATTAATAACGAAACTTATGTCTTTGAAATCATCACATCAATCAATTATCATATTTGGTCGTTTTTGTCAAAATAGCATATTATTATTTTTGATAATGCCACTATACCGTAAAACAAAATAATTTATGGTAAAGAAAAATACACACACATGAACTTATTATAACATAATCTCTTGCCTCCATAAGTGATAGCGTTTATAGTCCCCATATCGAGCAAGCTCAGTTGCATGTCACATTGCGCTCTGGTGAAGATGTAGGAGACAGAGCTGGTGACAGAGATTGCACTCCAGAAGGCTGGCAAAGTGCACAGCATCAGCAGCAGATTGAACCTGCCGTAACCCGTCGCAGCGATGGCTGACTCGAAGTCTGCTGCTTCTGGAACTAAAACGAGTTCATACAGCATAATCTGCATAATTTAGATGATTAAAACGAGAACACTTTCAGATTTACTTTGCTTAATGTGAAACTATTAAGAAATCCTTTAATGTACAGTTCCTTACAACTAATACTTTCATAAATCCATTTTAAAATATAACTAGTGCTTAAGATATTGATCAAAAACAATAGCAACAATTGGTATTAGAAGTTCAAATTAATAATATCTCTTCGTTACTAATTATAATTTGATGCCATGGTAGACTTCATACTTATCATGGTTATTTAATGCTCCCCATAATTTGTACAAGATAATTTATAAGTTTCCAATTTGAGTTTTAAATTTAGTACACATCTATGTATCAAAAACTAGTATAACATTTAACTATCCAATTCTGAGCCTGTTCAGCATGGCCCATAGGCATTGTTATTTGCTACAATCTTTTCCAATTATACAATTTCCCTTCAAGCACACTTTTAAACGGTATTGTTGTCGACGTCTTGATTTTTAAAAATAGTTTTATTTGCACCATTAAAGTCACATGAGTGATAAAATAAATAATTTATAGTTGCTGAGCTGCCAAGCTTTCACCGTGATCATAACGTTACAGTTTACTCGGTGTATTGTCTAATAAGTCTATGTAAAATTGATTTTGACACACATTCTGATCAAAGACACAGAGAGACCGAGAGAGAGAGAGAAATAGCAATGGCCAAAAACACTGCATGGAATTTCTACCATTAGTCTACAAAACAATTTTATCTTACGATCTATTTCACGATTTAAACATTGAAATTAACGATATTCAGGAAGATGATTGATGAATTCCAAAATTAATGACTCAGGACATGGATATGGATACTTAATAATTAAATATGATAAACAAAACAAATGTTCAAAACAACAATAGTTGACAAATAAAACGTCACAACAACTAAAGATATAACGATTGCCAATAAAGTGCGCAGGAGTGACATTAGTAAATCCACGGCACTGAGATTTTAATATTTGGCAGTTATCCAGGGTACAGTCTCGTGCGAGTCTTGTTTTGAACTGAAATATTGGCACATTTGGTTGCCTTGTGATGAGAATATGGAGAAATAACGAAGTGATGTTAATAGGACGGAATTTAAGGAATTTTATGTCTTCAGAGAATTAATGTGACCACAATTTTAAGAAAACCACCAAAAATTATTTCATGTTTTTATTTTTTTAGCAGCACTTTTATAAGTCGGTCACAGCTGGTGAATTATGAATTTAAATAATGTGTTTGCGTTTGAGGCACACATCATTAAAAAATTCTTAAGAGAAATCCTCTTCTGTGATAACTATTTCATTCTATATTATCTGTGTTATATTTAATAATGATATTAAATCATAAATGTACATTATATAGAAAATGAAAAGAATTAGACTGTTTGTTTCACATATTATTTAACAATATTGATATTTGTTACAGATGTTCATATTTGTTTCGTTATCATAAAGTAAATTGAATATTAATGATAATAATGAGGCAACACACCTTGAGCCAACTTCTCTAAATTAGTCGATGATAAACCGGTCACTTTAAAGAGATGGTCATGGGGAATCTCATCTTTAGCTGCTGCTGATTCTGCATCTGTTCTTGTTATCACCATATTTGCTTTCACACCGTCAATATCACTTTTGACGATACAACTACTATCTCCTTTAAAACTAACAATTATATCAATTCTATCAGTCCACTCTTTCTTCCCATCTGTTTAAAGCTATACCTAAAATTTTGATACACTATTTTCATTCTCACTAAGTACCGGTTACTAATGAGCTAATTATAATTGATAACTTTGTTTTATAGTTGAGTGTAGAAGGCGTATCTACGGTGTTTGCTTGGAGATCACGTGGATTTGTTGAACATATAAATTTCAGTATTTCTCCAGCCACAGTAGCGAGGGCAAACACGCTCGGTTTATACAACTCAGCAAATAAGTGAGCATGAAGCTAAATATCTTCAATCATATTAATATCTGCTTATTGTCTCGGCTTGATATAGCTCGATATTTGTATATAAACGTAAATTTTTGTAACCTTTGAAATCAAGAACAGCTATTAAAAGAATAATTTCGTATGATCGCTGAGTTATTTGCTGTTTATTTATTTATTTTAACAATTTATGTACAAGCTAAGTTTTGTAGTGTAATTAAAAATGACACTACAAAATTGTGCAAAGGTTCTGCTTATTTCTATTAAAAATCTCTTCCACAGCATGACATATGGGATAAATGACAACGTATGGTTGAGGGGCGAGTAATATAGTTAAAAGATAAATAAAAATGAAAGAAATAAAACGACATAAATATAAAATAATTATAATATTACAAAAAATAAGACAGAACTTACAAACCGGTCCTTTAATGTATAAACGAAGCATTTACCTAGGGAAGAACATAGTGCATTCTTGGGAGGTGTAACATATCACTGCCCAAAGAATCTGGAAATTTCTGGAATTCGCGGGCTAGGCAGTGAAACCTAAAGGGCTGCCACAAAAGATCAACACTGGTCGCAGTGACATATGGATCCTAAAATAATCTATATGGAAAAAAATGGAAATAAAAAATAATAATAATTAAAAAAATACTAATAAAAATAATAATTTAATATAAAATTAAATGGATAATATTTACCCATAGAGATATATACATAGTCTGTGATAATATCAGCCAATGAATATTCTTTATATTGTGATAAAATTATTCCTCCCAAATTATTAAATAACGAGGATTCTAATGATTAAATGCTCGTTTAAAAAAGAAGCAGACTAGACTGCAGCTATAAAATTGCTAAAATTTTATCTTATCTTATAGATACCATTCTTTTATCTACAGATCAATTTGATGTGGTGTCAAACTAATGACAGACAAAAATAATAGAAATACAATCTCTTAAAAGCTGAACCAACTGCTTAGAATGCTTTACGGACGGAGGATATAACAAATTTTGGCGACCCATCCAAGGATAACACCACCACCTTTCCCACGGCGAAAGTTAGATGTATTCGTGATCGAAACAAAATCGATCGAACCGCTACGCCAATGAGTTCCTCAGAGCAGTGTACAGAGACAGTTATTCTAGTCGTGTAGTTTAAATTATTATCAAACATACAACAAAGTATTGATCTTCGTATTATTGTTTAAAATATCATTTAAATTACCAAAGTTTTATAACTACATTATAACTTCAAATATATCTAGTCAGTAGCATAGGTTAATGGCGTGTTATCCAGAGCTGTTGACACGAAAGGTGCTTCTATTAAATAATATAATGTTAAAGAATGTCAAACAATACATACTACGTTCTTGTTAGCGGATTTCAATGCAGAGTAATACAATGTCGCAATGATAAATGAAATATATATCAACTTCGAATAATTATCATTTATACTACTGACTTCTATTATTAATATCACGAGAAACTTACTGTTCAAATGCAAAAAAACTGATGTTTGACAACAAGATGTATATAATATGCTTTGAAACAGATAGCATTTGTCCATCATAGGGGAACGTTTTAATACATATGTACGCGTTGAGTTTAATCGTATGAAGTGATACAATTATTAATTATGCAAGTAGTTGCAATAACGATAACGGAGCGTCGCACCCGACGCGTCGGAGTGACCTTGCGTTATATCAACCAATTCTTAGCTTTGTCTGCAATATTTGCGATAAAAAACAACATCTCTATCTTCAAACAAAATATACATTTACAAAAAGCGTCTATAATCATATACTATGATCATATACTATGATTATAGACGCTTCAACTTATATATATATATAATTATGTATCAAGTTTTTGAAAATTCGCCGGAAGCCAAAGTCCATAGATAAGAATAGCCTTATGAAAACGAAAGCTTTCGCAGTACATTCTTACCCCTACAGCCAACACAGCTAGGTGTACATATCTTGATGACGTTGAGAGAACCTTGTACTTAGCTCCCCAGAGCACAACGTGGACTCGGGTACAAAGTTCAAACTCTAGGGCTGCCAAAAATGAAACTGTTCGATTCAAATTACGAAAAGAAGAGAGAAGAGAGGGGGAATTTAAACGAGGAAAGCCGAGTATACCATAGTGTTATTATCCACACACGTTCCGAACCGGCCTAACCGGAATAAGAACCGGCTTGGAGAGTAAGCATTGGGTTTATTAATGGCAATGCGAATGTTCACTGCGAAAGTGACTTCTGATATATAACATACATATAGGCAAGTGTCGGGTAATTACTATATCATCATCGTCTCTTATGTATAAACATAAATAGCTTTTTGTGAGACTGGCTAAAACTCAAGAGCTTGGCCAATTTGAATAGTTTCTTTTTAATTGACTACACAAAAAATGAAGAGGTTCTTAATTCGTGTTAGGTACCGAAAACTTCGTCATTAGAAGACCATTCCAGTTTGGTATGATTTTCAAAGTTCACTTCTAAGAATGGGAAGCATGAGGAATCCAGGGAACTCCTCAAAGTTGCATGCATAGGATTTTGGATTTTTTTTTGAACCAGAGAAGAAGTTTAATTCAATAGGGTATATCCTGTGCTGTCTCCAAGTCAGGATCTAATGATGGGATCCCGGGGAATCCAGAGCAATCCTCAAATTTAATAGGCACGCATTTCATATTTTTTCTAAAACTATTTCGAGTTTTTGGTACCAACGACAATCTGACAGGCAAGTCGACAATACTGACGGTCACCCATCTAAATTTGACCTTAGAAACTTACCGCTTGTGTAACAAAAATGTTGTTTAAAGCATTTTTGTTCTAAAATTAAATTGAATTATTTTAGTCTTTCGCTGATTAGCACTATAATTCATGAAAGCGGTGGGTCTAGTACTTAGTAAAAGACAAAAACTATATGACCGATAAAATATAACGGACAAAATTAATCAAACTTACTGCCTACCTACAGTTCATAAAACGGGGATTCTTTTCTTCCTTAGTATTAATTCCAAAGAGGCGTAAAATGACGTTTTACGAGCCGTTCTGTGTTTCCAAGATATTAGCAGCCCTACTGTGATACAAAAGCTGAACGGAATCCGAACAAGTGTTGATTGTATCGGTACATCACGCCGTGGTCACGTGGCAACCTCATAATTTTTTCTAGCTTAGTTCCTATTTCTTTATTGTTGAAGAAACTTTTAATCTTTAATTGTAAAACTGCAATAAGTAACAAGGCACTGAATCACGTCACTACATATTTTATTTGGTGAAGTAAAGGCACTTGCTACCTCCATCTTACCTAAGTCTGCCACCATAACAATTTTGTTAACCGCATTGTTGTATTCCGGTCGTTGGAGGTAAGAAGCCAGTTCCTCTGTGGTTGTCTGTTCCGGTTGTAGTTCACTTCCATCTTCGGCATTATCTACACTCATTACCAGATGAAATAAAGAGCAAGCGCTACTGCGAAAAGAATAAAAATAAATGTAGAGCCTTTTCTCATGTTTCGGTTGTAGGAAAAGATAGCCAGATTAAATATAGGCCATGGGGGGTTTTAACAGCTCTTACCTCCAAAATGTCAAAGCACTGGTAGAATTAATTCAGTTTGATATTGCTTGTGTTATAGGCGATGGTGATTTCTATCAAGTGGATATTCTTCGAGATTAAAATAAATTAAGTCCAAGTTCATCATTGTTACTCTCTTCCTTACTAATTTTAATGAAGAAATAGACCAATAATATAGAATAATAATATAGAATAGAATAATGAAGAAAAAGCCAATTGTAAGTAGTCAAATTATATTTATTTACTTAAACTTTATCTTATCTTAGAATAGGGTCAGATTCACTCCCGCAGCACTTCGACATAATAGGATTTTTGACGCTTCCCTTATTCTAGTGTCTGCTGTCCTGGAATACCTCTAAGATGTACTCACTAAGTACGCTTGGAGTCAGCAGCCTTATGTCTTCATGACTGGGGTAGGATATCTTAAGCATATCGTGGGTTCTCCACGTCGTAGCTAGATACTACAAGGAGACGGCTACAATAGCCTCTTTTTAGGTTTGCACGAGAACAGGTAACATATAACGTTTTTTATTAAACAGTTACACAACTATTGAAGATACTCCTAGCTATAGAGAGTATCTAACATCTAAATACCTTCTATCAATTCTACGTTCTGAAGGTAGATAGTTGTCAACAAATATAGGTGGGACGCGGGACAAGGGAGATGGGGGTGGAGGGGGTGTCCATCGTAATGACGAGTACACATAGTTGTTTGCTCACTCCGAGACCTTGGCGTAAGTCGACCTTTCCTATACAGTTTGAAGGTTATCGAATGACTTATCGACGATGAAGCGACTACTTCTACACAACCAAATTCATATACCAATCAATCTATGTACCTGTACAGATATATGTCCTACAGTGACACTGTGACTCCTTGTGCTATTCCTTCCAATTTTTTCCAAATTCTAAATAATTCTTATCGGGGTAGCTCTAGGTTTTCATTTGACTTGACGGTATGTGAAGGTCATACGAGCTACACCCGCATTTCTCAAACACAGTCTTAACATCAACTGTCTTTACACAATAATTTTGTTAACATATTGGAATATAAGCAGACTAAGATTCAGTAAACGATAAATAACGACTAGTAAAATGTCTGAACCCATAGGATATCCCGGACCTTTAGACCTGAGGAAGTAGCCTCATTCAAAGACAGCTAGTGCCTTCGACATACTGACGTAGCCATCTCCACTTGTTATTCTAAAAAGTGCTTTTCACGCCTCTTTTGAAAGAACCATGTTACTTATTTGGGCTGTAAATAAATAATTAAAGGAAGGAAGACCCTTAGTTCATGATCAACAGTTTATGTACGCCACTGTTCAGCAGGGTTTCCTGCATGGAAGAAACACACGAGGACTTAGGACCACGACAAAAACACACTGGTCTAACACGGCTTGGTGGGTGAAAGTGGTTGCCATAACCTGGTCCTACAGCTCAACATGCGTTCAGTAGCAGCATGGAGTAGCTTGGTATAACAAATTTTAATTGACCCATCGTGGGTCATATGGAGAAAGTTCCTTTGTTATCGCTAACGAAACTAAAGCTCTCGTAACCCTACGCCAACGAACTCTAACAAACATGATTCTAATTAATAAGTATGCACTGTTATTGTCAAATCAAACGCGCTTACGCACTGTCTAAAGTGAAGCTAAGATTGCTTCATATATATTCTTGTATTAAAACGCATATGTTGGAAACTAGCAGAATGTCACATATATATACCATGTTTTTGATACTATTCCATATTTTGGTATACGGTATACTTTGCTATATGGCACGAGTCAGTCTTGATATTGTGTTCTGATGGATTTGTTATTGCTTTTTAATAATTATACATTTTCACTTAAATATGTGTTTGCATCATATTCCACGCTCGATAGCTTACAAAGCAAAAATTGAATGTTGCTACTTCGATTAAGGTTCCCAACAAAAAACAATTAATTTAAAAGTTTCATAAAAACAAAACTATTAATCCAGTGCCACCAAATACAACCTATTAAATAAATAACGAAGTATATAATAATCATAATTTACGGCTGTATCAATAATATAAGTGACATTGAAAAGTTTTTCACCCAGCATACATCTATATATATATATATATATATATTAAGTTTATGGTGTAATAAAGGGTCTAATATATATAATTACATATTAACTTTATATGTGAGTCTGTAAGATGGCTATTAATTGTTTAAATTGGCTGAAGTTTCAAAGGAAAATAATATAAATAAGCTTCTATTGTGTTCAATAAAGTAATATCTCACCTATCATTATTATATGGCTTTCTGTATGTCCGTAAGATTTTATCGAAATTAATAAGAAATGTACCAATATAGTACTTTGTCAGTTTTTGAGCAGATGATTTTTTAACCCTAAATTATAATAATAGCGACTGTCTGATGTATCGAATTCTTCAATTAGATGTGCAAGCGCAAAGTTATATTCAGAATCCCTAGTGTGAGTTTCAATCGATTAGAAACGTTTCTATTGTGTTTATCGTCCACTATCAAATTTTATGGAAGCGACAGAAGCGCCTCTGTTGTATGCCATTATCAGCCGAACTCAACTACGATCGAAACGTCTTGATAGAATTGAAACTCACACAAGGGGTACAAGAGCTATTACTCTAAGCTGTTAGACAAGTCGTTAGTATAGCACAATATTATATAATGATTTTGCAACATTGTTTACTTGACGTAAATCTATTTCGGAGTAACGCCGTATGCGCAGTGTCAGACAAAGCAGACTCTCAGACAAAACACTGAGATGCATTTCAGACAATCATAACAATTATTTCATTTTAATGTTTAGTTTTATCTCGTTTTGATGGGAGTGATCTTGGAAGACGTTTGAGTTGAAGAACTATTTTTAAACTGGGCAAGACAACGATATGATTTATATATAAAAAGGTCAACTGTTTTTTATACAAAAATTGTGGACAACTGTATTATAGTCCAATCTTTCATAACACATGGAAAAGTTAAGCTAAATCATAACTGTCATGTAGCCTTTATTAACACCGCTTTTTTGAAACTTCAAACGATTTCAGAATGGACTGGGTCAATGTCAATTCCACATCCCTCTGAGCTCATACCTCCTAGTCCACATCACTAGAGGACAAGATGCTCGCCGGGCTACCACCCGCATATGGTCGTTGAACTAAATATCCTCACATTATTTTATACTGTGCATGGCTAAAGGGTGGTATGCGCAGCCAGCTTCGGATTTCCCTTCAGCAAATAACCATAGGTTTGCTTCAAGCAATTAAATTGGTTTCTTCTGGGTTAGCCCCAGTGGGCTTACCCAGTTTAAGTCCCAGTTTTACCCAGTTTAACGATCTAGTGATCGTTGACCCCCACTAGTTTGTTGAAACCTAGCTTGTGGGAATGAGATTAATGCTAATGATATTTATAATCTTCCTTTTGTCTACTTTTAGATTAAAGAGGAAAATACCTAAAACCAGTTCGCTACCTTGTTAGAGGAAAATATACGTATGCTATTGAAAGTAAATTCGAGTGGAACAAATGTTTGATGTGGTTCTTTGCTTTTACCTCGGAAGAAGAATTTATCCAATTGGGTTTATGTTCCTTTATTTTACAAAGACTTGGCAATATCATAAAAAATAACAAGACTATGCAAGTGCAGGGGAGAGATGGCGACTATTATTGCTTTACGTAAGACTATAGAGCATACGAAGAGTTTATTTTTTGTCCGTTTAAATTTAATAAAAAAATATATTTACACAAAAACATAATATTTTGTGATTATAGCTTTGTATTGTCTATTTTGTTTTTTACATTTAGTAACGATATTTAGTAACGATTTTAAAACGATATTATATATATATAGAATTACCAATTGTTTTGTATAAGTGAAGATATATAGTGCAGGATACAACACACTGCCCTAGCTACCTGCCCTAGCCACCGTCTGATTCTACACGTATTATGTTATCTTTATCTATATATCTTTATCTCCGAGCTTGTTCATTTAATTATATTATATAAAACCTATTGTAATAGGTCTGTGGTTGCTTTATATATTTTAAATATTTTGAAATACGATAATCCCCAAAAATTATAAGTAAATGGATTCGCTTATCGTTTAAAGGTTAATTGTAGTGATTAAATTAATTTTATGAGATGCTTTTGTATGGAGAATGGATGAGTCGTTTGCAAAAATAATGTTTCGGAAAAACTTATATTGAACTTATTTTACGAAAGAAATATTTACAGCAAATACATAACTTTGATTTTGTTGCCATAGCCGAATAGAATTGGTTTGTTATTAATATTGTGGCTATCTGGATTGTTTATCAAAACATGTATTTAAAATCTTGTAGGTAACAGTTTTTGCTAGTATTTTAAGTGTTCAAAATAATTTATTTTAATAATACAACTATTTTAATCCGTTGAAGTCGTGGCACGTATAATGAATACCATTCACAAAATGCCTTTGTTATAAAAATATAAAATGGCACCGACTATGACGACGTATTTCAGTATCGCGTGAGTTAATTCGTCTTGATTTCAATGATAGATGATGAAATAAATTTTGAATGTCAGTACACTATCTAATTGTAAATTATGTAATAACTTCTTTTTTTCAAATAAAAATAAGAATTTCTTAATAAATTTGAAACCTGTTGCTGTCTAACGACTCAAATTTCTTATAGATTCTCACTCCCACGTGTTCGGTGGGTTACCCATCACGTTCGCGACCGTTCTCCTCTAGACCTAAACAACAGGAACGGATCGAAGCGGCCATACCTATCGCAATTTATAAACAACGCTGTCCGTCAGTACAAAACTAGTCCCGATACTAAACGCACGCGTCCACCAATGCAACCACGATACCGCACGCGTGTCAAGTTAAAATAAACACTTCGAGACAAACATACAAACAGATACAAATGGGATAAAAATCCTTTGGAAACTTAATTCTTCGTCACAGTGATTTTTGTAAAAGATTAAGACATATTCTCTCGTAATTTTCGTGTGATATTAGTTTTTAAGTTGGTTAAATATTCCTTAATTAGGTTTTAGTAGTGTTCAGTGACTGTAGTGTTGGTATATGTGCGTCAATATGGAGGAGAACGGAGGTGAGTCTTAAGAAATTTAACATTTTAAGATAATAAATAATTACGCAGTAAAAACAGCTAAACTGATTACTGAGACAGGGTTAGTGTAATTAGTAAAATAATCAAAAATGCATTTTAAAAGCTAGTATTTATTCTTCATTACACAAAAGCACAATAAGCGGACTTAATGCCTAAGGCATTCACTACCAGTCACCCAGTAGATATAGTTAAAAAGGCGTGTATGGTAATTAAAGGTACGAGAAAAATATTTATCTTAAATAAATCAAAGAAAAACGACACATTAACACTAAATACACTAATATAATTAAAATATATATTTATTACAATATATTGTAGTTACCTACACCTATAATGACATGAAACATGATGTAATATATATACATAAGAGTATAAATTTTAATAAATAATAAATAAATATTCGATGTATATTTAATTTTAATAGTAAAGTTTTTGGTAAAGGTTTTGGGATAGTTGACAAAATGTTCGATAATTTATTTAACTTAACCCAATACATAAACCCTTTTGAAAGAGGTATTTTTCGCTTGCAATTAGTTATCACCCACGCCTTACTAAAGATCGCTGCCAAATACCATTTTATTGTAATGTTGTGTTCCTGCAATGTGTAAGGTCGTCAGAGCTCATTGAGGAAGTGTTATGTTGGCAGCAGGGGAAATGTATCATAAGCTGTTACCGTGTTGCAAGCGTTTATTGAACACAATAAACGATTACCGGCTATTTATTAGTTTAAGAATAAAGAGTTTCTTGACAAATCTGTAACTTACAAGTGACACGCCCATAATTATTGTTATTAATTCAATAATTATATTATCCTTACATATTCTTGTTTACGCTTTTGTTAAATATATATAATAAGTTTTTTTACCACGTTGAATATCATAATAATTATGATATTTTAATAAGTGATAAAAAAGAATTACAGTGAGCTCAGAAGTAACTTAATTCTTTAGTACCATGTCATACCGATTGTTAAGGAACAGCAATGGTCGTCATCCCACAAATAACTGTTTTCTTGCTGTGATAAGGTACTGTAATGTTAAGTTACTTCAGTGAGTTATATTCGAATTGAATCGTCACGATCGTGTCAGTTGTCAAATTGTATTTTAGCGACAGCAGTGCCTCTGGAAGTGTTTTTATTTATGCGACAGACATCAGCTGAACGGAAATATAATACAAAAGTTTCGATACGATTGAAAACACAAGGTGTACTGAGGGCGACTGTTCAATCCAAATATAATTTTTATATATCAGGTTCCCAGTAGTATGAAACGCAACCGTTAATAATTACATTAAACTTTAAACGATAGGAACTTTTTATAAATAGACTCACTTACTCAAGAGTATTTGTAATTGTCGCCTTCTGCTTGACACAATTTTAAATAATTAATAATTATGTCAGACAGAAGGTGAAATATGATAAAACCATGTTTATTTTATAATTAAACTCACAAAATTATTATTAATAGTAATGGATCTCGAGGAAACAATAATTTAGCGTAATGGTTAATTGATTGACGTATCTTCCATTCTATAGACTTTAACGTTTTATTGGCATAGTTGACATAGTGATATCAGTAAGTTAACATTTTTATTCAATCCTATCCATCAACACACAATTTATTTATTTCTTTAGACTTCCGAAACGAGGGAGGTACTTACTATGTTTACAGATTTTATATTATTGAAAAGAGTATACTCCTGAGGTAGTCTCATTGTCACCAAAACAGAATATAATGATGAGATCCCAGGGAATCAAGACATACAGACGGTCCCCACTACCTTTGACGTCAAAAACTTACCACACAAAGTTGTGAAAACTTTTGTAAACAAAACTGAAAAAATAAGTTTTTGGTTTTGTTTAAAAATACCCAGGTTTGCCAAAAGAGGTTACTTAGTAGTAATAACGCCGGCGTCTGTTTGTTCTTATTTTGTGGTTTAATTATATTCATTCGTCAATATTTGTATGGTATATTCATAGTAAAACATTAACCGCCTAATTACAAAGCGCGGACTAAAGTTAAACCTGGTTTAAACCTAATACTGTCTCCATCTACCTTAAATAACATGAGATAGCCTTAGTTCTAAACCAGGACTATCTTTAAACCATGTTATAAGGCGTTAATAGTCTATCTAATGTGCTACAAGATACTCTTTAAGAAACTTAAAGTTAGATGTTATGTCATTTTCATGTTTGTAGTGAATTGAAATGAAGGATGGACAGTTCTGTGTGAAGGGGATACAGTTTTGAATAAAAGGAAAACAAGCAATATATAATATAGAAAATATCAGAGGTTAAACCATATAACCTCTTTCCTAGGAAATTGTGTGATGGCTTCGTAATAGTTTAGTAAGTTTGGACTAAGGACGTAGCGCAGCTTTCAAATAATGTGCAATTTAGAGAGGTGAATTTAGTTTTGAATTATGGCATATAAGCATCTTTTTAAAACTAACAATATATTTAGTACATATTTTAATACTGGGACAATTTGTAAATGCCCTGTTGATACCCACTTAAAGTTGCCTTTAATTACATTATTTGTTTTTCTCATACATATTCCCTGTTGTGACGATTTAAAAGAACTTAGTAAATGAGTCTATTTAAATAAAGTTATTTTTGACTTTTGACTTTTTGACTTTTTGCCTTCTTAATTTATTGACAAATACTACCCGGAACCTCGGGACAATTAAAATATTTCGATTGGAGTTTTAAATAATTCGTATACGACTTATCAAATAGTAAAGGTAGGGCTGAATACTCGAAAGTTGCTAAAATTTTAAACTTCAAATTGACACGAGACACACAACAAGACACACAAGACACGTCAAATTGTCACCCAAAACTGTCGTGATTTTTAAAAGTTCAGTTGTTATAAAAATACTAAAATTAAAATAAATAATATTCTTAAATTTAAATTACGATTTATTATACGTTTTGAACATCTGCTGAATTCCTTGTATAGTTTTGTGTCTTATGGTAAAAATTCGCAAGCTTCTTCAGACTATTATAAAAGCTTGTCTGAATTCAAATCAATGGTTCGTACTTATCACATCTCAACTGTACTGTTAATACTTTGTAATAAGATTGAATATCGCGATAAAGATGACTGTTCAATTGAAATTAAAAATCACTTCTTTTATGTAAAAATTATGGTCAGTATTTAGAGGGGAGAAGGTTTAATGTTAGATAGATAGATAGATAGATAAAATCTTTATTTCCATTTCTACATCACACACAATCCATCCAGACAGTACTGTTCCCAAACGGGCCTCTTTAAAGTTTAGTCCAAAACGGGCCTCTTTAGTGTTTATTTTTTTGTATTAATTTTGTACTGACGTTTTACGTCATTGTGATTTATTATTAGCGAAATATATAAGTTCATTGTAACATGTTCGCTTTTCATTTATAATTTATTTATAATTAATAAGTACATAGGTGGGTTGTTCGTGTTTGTGTGGGTTTCTCTTTTCCATTACTGATAGTAAATAATGCCTTAGTTTAAAATATTGTTTACAATCAGTTTCATCGATTACGATATACGTCAAAATAAACATGAAACTACATTAGTTAATCTTACATATTATTCTAAATTTCCTAGTTTTGTCAAAAATACATACAATTTATAATTCTACCATTTTAGCGACGGCTGAGTGAGATAAAACTATTATTATTTTAGTTAGTATTTCTTTTAAAATATTATTATACTGTGGCGTAGACGGGCGTGGTTGTTTTCCAAATGGGAGGTGACGTCATGTTCATCTACGCCGTAGCTTCGCAGTGTCTACGAGCCCCGTAGTCAATTAACGTAGCTAATGGTTTACCCACGAAAGTTGCTTGATCTAGATTGATCGGTAATATTAATTCCTTATCAACATATTCAGTAAATATTGGGATCTTATTTAAGTAATAAATAATTTTTAATTCATTAAAATATAAAAAACAACGAAAAAAATGATTAATTATTATATTTCGAATTTAAATCAATAGTTTTAATCATACTTTTTTACTTAAAGGAATAGGAATTTTCATGTTTCAAATTATCTGTAATAGAAGACATTTGGTCTCAATCACGAAGCAAAATTCGCGTATATAAGGTGTTTAATTAGACATGAAGCAGCCAGCGGGACTTTGATGGCCGAAAACATAATTATAAGCTTGTATTTTAGATTTAGATAAATTATACTTATATAAATGGGTAACTATGAAACACCAATAAACAAAATTCAAAAAGTATTAGTTTAAGAATGAGACCACCAATTAATTGTTAATTATAATAGTTATGGATAAATTGAAAAGAAAATACTGTGTGTTAATTATTACATAAAGTTTAATACCAATTGTTTATGCAATGATATCTATAGTTTAATTGCAGAGATATATCCAGCTTTACGAGTGATCTATTCAAATTTTTCATTTAAACTTGATGTAATTTGTCGCTTGTTTCTGTAAATCGGTCGGGGAAAAAGTCTTTTAGCAGTACGTATAAACTTGTAATAAAATATCTTTGGCTGTACTATTTGTATCTGGCTGGTTTTCATGACATTAAAAAGGTGACATTTAAAAAAAGAATCGAATTAGGAAAATTTTGTTTCCCACTATTTTTCATATGTTTTTCTTTCTGTAAAAATGAGCGAATCTAATAAATAAATTAAATACATTTTAAAATTTTATAACAAAAAAGGAATAATGCAACGCAAGCAGCGAAGTAAATTTGTGACGTTCATGGACCTAATGCAGTGTCAGTTAGAGTAGCACAAGGTTGGTTTAAGCGTTTTCATACGGGAATTTTGATGTCAAAGATGTACCTCGCTCTGGTCGCCCTGTTACAGATAAAATGGATGGTATTTTTGTAAGAGTGGAGCAAGATCGGCATATCAGCAGTTACGACATAGCCGAAGAACTGGGAATTGACCACAAAAAGTTTTGACCCATTTGAAAAAGCTGACTGAGCTGATATTTGGGTGCCACATGAGCTAACTGAAAGTAACCTAAGGAATCGGTTACTCATTTGCGAACCTTTATTGAGAAGTAATGAAACCGAACCGTTTTTGAAGAGAATGATAACTGGTGATGAAAAGTGGATCACTCATGACAAAAACGTGCGAAAAAGGTCGTAATCAAAGGTCGGTCAAGCTTCACAGACTGTGACAAAACCTGGGTTAACTTACAATAAGGTGATGCTGTGTCTATGGTGGGATCGGAAGGGCATTGTTCATTATGAGCTTTTACCGCCGGGTAGGACCATCGATTTGGATCTCTACTGTCAACAACTGATGAGATTAAACCAAGAAGTTGAGAGAAAACGGAAAGAAGTTCAGACGGCCGTCTAATAAATAATAAAAATACTCGCAAAAAAGTTTCAAATGTCCATATTTTTTGTAGAAAAATCCTGTTTGTCTCGTCAGCTAACCTGTATCTGTCCGCCGAATCATTCCTTTATCTGTATTCCAGAATAAAATCGATTTAAACGTACCAACTATTTATGTAAAAGCGAGTTATTATTCAAGAACACCATAATGTCATTCTTGGAAGTCACATACTGAAGATCTTAAGAAATATGACCGATTTCTCAATAACTTAATACATAATCTTCGTAATGAATTATTTTTATCTTCATTGACACTGGTCAGTAAACGGACGTTATCTCATACACGTAATGTCACCTAAACTCGTCTTAATCTGTTGGCGGCTGCGTCACTTGTTGACATAATAGAGAATCATTCTTACACCCCAATCAAAGTCATGTCAAAACAGGTTATTGACATAGCGAGTCATCGATAGGAACTCGGTGGTGTATGGTTCAAACGCCCAGAGCGTTTCGCTAGCGGAAACAGCAACTTTCGCCAAGACTCTCCCCTGGATGGGTCAAATCGTTATTACGGGAACCGCGTGCTGGTGATGGTTCTTTACGTTACGTGTTACGTGTTACGGTTACGTGTTATTCCCGTTTCGGAAAGCCTGTGTCCAGCATTGATCAGTAACTGTGATACTCTTGCTTACTTTTCATACTCTTCGCTTTATTACAATCTGACCAGAAAGAGACAGACGACCGTTGACGTAATTTGACGGTTCCAAAATGGCAATTGTAACGTACCAATGTTACTTTAATGTTCTTATAAAAATAATTCCGTTTAAAATAAGTCTAATGCATGGATCGTAAGAGTCAAATAAGTTAAAGTTATTTGACTCTTACGCACAGTACAGCACTGGCCCAAAAAGAGACTTTCACGTCCCTTTTGAAGGAATAAAAATTTGTATGAAGGAGGGAATACGTGCCCATAAGCAATTTCACGCTCTAGCTGTGCGACAGAGAAAGGTATCACTCAAAAAAGAGGTAGATAACTTTATTTTAGATTTTTTAAAAGCTAACAGAATCGTGACTGATCAAGTAAAGAAAGCTCTAAAAAGACAGATAATCGATTTCCTAGCGTTAAGCTGTTGTAATATCAAAAATCTCTTATCTCTGTTTTGTAGCCCTATTTTAACGAAAAGATCTGGGAATGGCTTCAGGCTTTCTGTGGAGATTTGCACACTGAAAAAGTTTCAGAAAAATCTCAAATGAGTGCTTAAAAGTTTTAAATACTCAATTAAGATAATCAAATTCAATTGGCGGTGATAGTGCAAATCCGCGTATCTGCACTAAATTTAGTCTCAAAGAAGTAGGTTAAAATTTTATATGTTTCTTATTTTAAAGGCTGTTAATGGCTTCATTTTGTCAGATACGTGGAATTATCCAACGCCAGTTACGAGGATTTGCTCTATCCCCGACGATATATAGACAGGCAGATATTAGATCGGCGCGCTCTTGAACGGGTTATTGCTATGATAAAGGAGAGATAACACACGTGGCATTAACCTTGTAGTTTGATATTGGAACTGGAAACTGGAACACTATCTTAAAAAGTACTAGCCACTTCGCAAAGCTGCGACGCGCTGTCGAACAGCCAAGCTGTTTATGTTGAATGTCGGAAAATGCAATTATTAACCACGTTAACTTAATCATTATCGCCTCAATCAAATTTGAACATATATAGGTTTCATAAATAGCTTACACTTTATACCATGGAACGTGCATCATCAAAAATTGCGTTTAATCAGTTTAATTACTGATGATACTGAATAGTTGGTATGACATGGTAATAGTTTATTAATTTACTTCTGAGGCCGACTGTACATCAAGCACAAAGTGTAATATCACAACTCACACGATAGTATATCCTATAGTTTTTTAACTATAGTTACACGACATAATAGGATCGGTAGTACCTGAATCTCGCCAGTAAGAGGTTCGAAAAAGATTCTTAGGCGACCGCTAGGGAATGTCCATAGTGTATTACCAATTAATAAAAAAGCAAAAATAGTAATAAATGTAAAAGTTCGCGTCTTTTGATGCTGAATACAATTGATATCACAAACGTTGATGACATCGCGAAGTACGAATTAAGGCATCATTATACGCGGCCCACTGGGCACAGACTCTTACACGGGAGACCGGTGAATTGCTTTGACAGAACCCAGGTCACCCTCACGAGGGGCAATGAAGCTACCGGGGAGTTTTACTGGGTATTCCCAGTGCTTAGGTACTGGGCTCGCCCAGTACCTAAGCACTGGAGGAATCGTGGACGTGTGTAGGGCTCGCCCTACACACGTCCACGATTCCTCCTCGATAAAACACGGGAGAGTAAACCAAACAACCAAACTCCCAACTAGTCCAATATGAGTTGGTGGTTTAGAGCGGCTGCAGCCGAGACCAAATCCAAGCAAATAAATTATTTGTATTTCTATTTAACTACTTAACATGCATACCGAAGCAGAGGAGCTTGAAATAATAAGTTAGATTGACTATTCGAAGGACCAACAATGGCGAATGTCACTAAGATTTTATTATCGAAACATAGTAAGAACCAATACGGCCGACCCTAAAATATGTTACGACATATGCTCATAATAAATAAGAAAGAAATGTGTTTAGAATTTGCTTCAATTAAAATTTTCATGACCAAAGACATGTTTTTCTTTTGAAGGTATCATTGGATCCGGTCAGAAGCAATTCGGACTAGAAATATCTGGAGTTAAGTCTGCAAATAGCCGGGGTATGTTACAATAACTCTTGATTGGTGTTCGTGTGCGGTGGCTGGGCTAATCTAACATCAAAAACGCCGTGTTTATTGTCGCGTACCACTCTGTTATTCTGATGACATTTTTAATTAACGCTAACGTAATGGCTTCTCAAACGATGTTGTGTTTTATTGAGCTTGACATTGAACTCACTCAAGACGGAGTTTTTTGTTCTGTTCTAATTTTAGTATTAGCGGAACAATAAAGTTGCTAAATTTTGTTTTTAGGCATTAACTAATCAACTAAAATTCATATTTATTATGTGAAGTGCCCACATCCTTATCTTAACTTATCTTAGTAAAGGATCAGGATTCCCTCACGGAGCACTGTGACCCTATTGGATCTTTGCGCTTCCCTTATCCTAGTGTCTGCTGTCCTGGATACCTCCAAGATCTGTCTTCAGGAGTGTGGTAGACCAGACCAAAGAGACCTATTCTTTTCTTAGCTAGAGCATCATAGTTACACAGAATATATACAATTTATTCAGTGTATTTCCCACAGACCGTACACAGTGGCAATTCCACTAAATTCATATTAAATAGCATTTTTGTGCTGTAGTGGCTAGTTATAGCATCATTTAAGCCACGTAGCCTGCTACGTTGTAAGTTTTGGAATCTTTGGGTCTCCAAATGAATACAAGAATCTTTTAAAGTGTACGAGAGAAGCCATCTTATCCCATTTTTCTGGTTGCTTGCTCTCCGCGTAGTTCCTGAATGCCATTCTCACCGTTATGAATGAGATGCCAACATAGGGTAACCTTCACCCTTACCCGATTGGAAATTAAATTACTAATCACATTAGAGCTTCACTTTTACCGGTGTCGATTGCATACAGTGAATTGTAAAATTCTATTTTTTGGCGTATAACTGCACGCCCTCTAATGAGAGGATAATAAAGTTTTGAGGAGACGGCAAAACGGCGTAGCTTACTTTGGCGATACAATACAAATAAATATTGTATATTGCAAACAAATTGAGATCCAAGAAAAATCAAGATTAAAAGTTTTTTAAGATAACTAAAACTTTGTTATGCCTATGGTTTTAATTTCAAATTGTTAAGCATTAGTATTATCTCTAAGTAACCCTCCCGCATTAAGGGGGTTTTATCGATATAAATTTTAATAGAAAACAAAGGAAAAATATGCCAACAGCCTGATGCATAGGTGAGATTAGAACTCGAATTTCACAGTAGAGGCTCGTAGCGAATAAGCGGAATCTGCAATGGTAGGAGAATTTCTATTGAATACCTGAACAAGAAAAATATTTTATAGAAATATATGAGAGTGTTCACAGGTTGACTTTTCATCGACTTGGGTCAGGGCGATCAGAGCCCCGGTTTTGCTGATGTCGTATGTCAGCGAAGGTTCTGAAGGTTGTTGACTTGCAACAGTTTGTAAGTTTACGAGAATCTTCTATAATCTAACGGCGAGCGTAAATTTAAATGCGTATCAGACGTTCGCGGAAACTGTGCTAGATGGCGGTCTAGATCTTGCAAAGTTCTGCGTTTCGTTTTACACAAGAATATAATTTAGGATATTGTCAACCCATACACTCATTTTTTGTATTATAAATACTCATTATATAATTCATTTGTGCTTGTTTCTGTATTATAGATACATTAATTAATATAAAAGTTAAAGTAAGACTGCTGACATTTGCATTCTACAAAGAAAGGTCATTGCCCTACCACATAAAAAGCCAGATATTTGGACAACTGAACTAATTTTGTTATGAATATTTCTAAACATTTTTCTTTCATCTGGATAATGTAATGATAATTAAAACGATGAGTCATGGGTGATTATCATCAAAAGATTATGGCTGTAGCCGTCGTAATAATAAAAGTAGTTTTATGTGTCAGTTACAATCCGAGAAACTGATAATTACCAGAAACTGGAGTTTCAGTAAGGGATATTAAACCACCTAATTTATTTGTGGTAAGTCAAGGTCAAAGTCAAAATAATTCATTCAACTTTGGTACATTATTCACTTGGAACGTCAAACTAAGCCATCTGTTCGTAAATCCTGAGAAGAACAGGCAAGAAACTGCTAGATTTGTCTCTTCCTTTACTATATTGATGTTTGAAAAATGTTAAAATCTACATTAAATAATAATACAGATGCAATAGTAATAACGAACAAAATGGTAATAGTTTTCAACATTTCATCATTCAAAAATACTACTAAATATATAAAAATAAATATCTATATATCCTAGCTAGACCTGTTCTCTAGCCCAAATTAAGCATCATTAAGAGCTTTTGTAATTACCGGGAAACATGTATTGTATGGATTTAATATAAATATCAGAAATATGCTAAATAAGCATATAAACATTAATGACTCACGATTCAGATAGATAAACGTCCTACAAATACCTGCTTCTGATCATTTTCTGGTCGTCAATTATAAAATAATGCCATTAGATGTCACAATGGAACAGATATACAAACTTACAAAGATACATACAAACTAAAATATTACCCACCATTAGGTTAGGTTATGTGACATTCGTTTAAAAACTGTTTCTGTATAAGTTTTCATTTGTGAATTCCTTCACGTAACAATATTATTATATTAATATCAACTGGTCAACACAGCTGACCGTAACCTTCGTCTGTAGGCCTTCTATTTTCGCCGTTGGTCGCCATTGACACAAGATCACCGCGAGACCACTGAACTGCCAGCGATTTCTATCAGATAAAGTAAAATACGTCTGCATTCTGAAAATTATAACATAAACATTAAAACTGTCATTTCTCACATCACTATTTCGGGTTTCTTTTAATAGATGGCGTTAGTGGTAGATTGTCGGTAAAGCAGAGTTCACCGGTAATTAGTTCATAATAATATTGGCCTTCACGATGATTTTATACCTAATTTAAGTGTTCTGTTCTTTCAAATGTAATGAAAGTTATTAATATGTATGTTTTTAATTATATTATAATTAAAAACATACATTGTGCCCATACAGCTATAGGTTATTTACCCCAATTTTAGTAATATATTCTTTATTATTTGAAAATAACTATTTCTAATGATTTTAGTGCTCTTGGTTCGATCACGAAAACAGTCTTCTTCGTCCATTGTTGACCGCATATATATCCATTGACGCTTTAGAGAGCACTCTAAGCTTCGGCGCAGTTGTTACAGGGACGGTTTACCCTTACAAACTACTTTGGACACTTCATGTCCTCTACAAATGTAGGACGACCTGGATCCATTCATGGGACTATACTTTCTTCTTTTATGATTGTAATATCAAATGGCTTACAGGCGTTTTATTGGCGTCTCCAAATGAATCAGAAAATAATTTATCTAGACACAATTACAGAAAAAATGCACTAACGACAAAAATATCTTTGCCCAAAACATTGCCTTTAAAAGAACTTCCGTCATTTCGTCATCATGGAGTTTCAAAATCACTACTTAGCCGCAAATACGTAAAAGGAACGGGATGGGGATCGTGACTTACATAAATACTTATAAACATTCATCACTTACAGAATACGCTAATGTAAATATAAGCAGCGAGTTTAATACAGATGAAATAACACCTTTTTGTAAGTTTAGTAAATCTTCTTTCTTAAAATGACACGCGAAAGTCCGTACAATAAGGTAGCACTTTGTTGTTAGTTGGAAAGGTTAAGGGAGGAGTAATTTTTATTCTCTGCCGACATAGTGGTGAAATGTCTTCGAGCGCCATCCCGCGCATCGTCGTGCGTCGCTGAGGGTTTCAGTGATTGAGAGCCCCACACATCCCCTGTTACCTTCTTGGGTAAAAGGGAGCGTCTGGAAAAGATTTCCCACAGCGATAAAAAAAGTAGTAATTCTTATTATGCGATTCAAAATGTGATTACGACATTTAGCCTGGAAGATACACTTTTTTTAGAAGATATGCGTTAATTTGATGCGACGTGTCCTAAATATTTGCGACATAAACATGAAAACGATATTATACTGGTAGCACTTGAAGTCAGCAGCGAATTTTGTAACACAAATTTATGAATGAGACTTAATTATCTTTTATTTATTGCTAAATAATTAAAGAGTTGATTATAATGATTATAAATGTTATCCTAAAGTTCTGTTTATCTCGAGTTGTCATGTCTTGGCAAGACCATCGTTCTAATAATACCGTTTGTTGGCAGAGACCAAGGAGCGCCTGCAGCGGGCGCCCTTCGAGACAGCTCTCCATCATGCTGGTGAGTAACACAATGTGCACCTTTTACCTAATACAGTAAGATCTTAAATGGGTTGCTTCTTTCAGGTACTGTAAGGTGAAAATCAAATAGTTCAATTTTTGATTAAAATTGACAACTGATGCTCTGCGCATGCAGAACGGCTCAGAGTCATATAAAGTATGCATTTTATAAACGTATGAATAAAAAGTACTGAATTGAATCTCATTCATTTTTGAAAATCTGTATATGTAGCTGGGTGTAGATTTCCTTGATTGTGAATAAACAGCGATTTTTGTGACACTAATGATTGGGAATCGATGTTGAAATTTATATGAAAGTTACGATTTGTTTTTCAAATAAATCTGTCTAAAAGTACTTTAACATAGTGTCAATTTTATATGCAAAATAAATCTAATATACAACTTATGGCTTTACGTAAATACGTTAGTTTTAAAAATGCGAAATTATGGCAACCATTGTCACCCACCAAGTCGTATTGACTCAGCGTGGGGGTGTTATGACCCAAACTCCTCAAGAGTTTCTCCGGTGTAGGACGGGCTATATCTAGCAGTGGCATATAGGCTGTAGTTAACGATGATGATTATACCTACTATATTTTTTAATTTACTAATATGTCATGTGTTCTTTTTTGATTCGTATAATAGAACGAAAAAGACTGCTCTTAAATGTGACTACATTTAAGAATTGAATTTTATTTACAATCGTTCAATAAACCAACCAACTTATCAAAATACTGCCTTTTTCATTTCATAAAGTTGCATATAGTATGAGTAAGACAAAGTAGTCTATTCCAGTGTTATCACTAAGACCGGTTTAAGGGCAAAGTCTCGTACACCATATGTCGCTTGTGATGTTGGAAAAATACGACTCATATTACCAGACAGTCTTGCGACCGCCTTCATTCAACAAGTCTCGCTATGTTGCTAGAGTGATATAACGGGTTGGAAGACGTCGTTTGGCTGGTCCGACATAATTGAGTGTGGCGGACAATACCAGCTTTAATGAGCCAGTGTACGACCAGTTGTTAATAGGACAGACAGTCGGACCAAACTTTCATCAAATGTAATTGAATCAAGCAAATACTCGCGGCCGATTGTTGATGAGATTATGCGTTTATTGTTGTTGCAAAGTATTCTACAGTAAATATTCATCTATCTACCGTTATTCTGTGGCCGCACGCAAGGCCAATTTCGTGGATCGGCGGCTACTGGAGTGACCCCATGGGATCAAATGTGACCAGGAAAGCCACAGATGCATTAGGATGACGACATCAAGTGGACCTTGGGGAAAACCGTAAATTAAAGAAGCGCTACGCCCATACGGTTCCAATATTGTAATAAATGATGTTTCTTGATCCACCAACACAAAATAGGTTAGCAATTACCTGATATTTGCATGAACACTGGCCCTCAGTACCTACATAAATAATGATGTACTAAAAAGCTTGTGTGTTGACTGTAGATTGTCAAAACAAGCAAGCTCTAAGCCCAGTGTTGCCTTATATACAAATTGTAAATGTTTACCGTGATTATGTTGTATAAAAATAAAAATTAATTTAGGACCCGTTAATGTGATTTTCCACGCGATCGTGTCTGACGTCATCTGGCCTTACCAATATTTACACCCTAGAACCCTGACCCAGCAAGGGTGTGTAGAGGCAAGGGACCTTCAACACATTTAGCTCTGGTTCACTGTTACATCATTAAAAACCTTATCGCTCGTTGGCGTGATGGTTCGAATGCTTTGGTTTTTTTTAAGGAAACAAAGCAACTTTCGCTATGGTTGGCCCTTGGATGGGTCAATCGAATTTGTTATCTCTCTTCCATGCTTCAGAGGGCACGTAAAGATCTTGGTGCACGTGGTTACGACAACCGCTGTCACCCATCGAGCCATATTACGTCATCGTGGTGGTTTCTCGCTTAGGAAGGCCCAACAGTGGGGTATATATAGTAGATGATGATTATACTATCTTAATAATCCATACTGGCTTCATTAATACGTCTGTCTGTAAAGTCATAATAAAGCGTTGAACCGATTTGAATAACATTTAGCATGAAAACCGATCAATTCTGAGGAAAAACTTATTCTAACTGTTGACTGTTCAAGCGAAAGTGGCCCAGCGCCAACCAGCTAGAATTTCTATGCATATTTCTCTATCAAGTATCCAAAACACAAGGTCCTGATCATGCTACATCTTGGAGGTGCAAGTAGTTTTACCACTGTACCAAATTTAATTATTTTACAAATTTCACACCTATCATCTAGTCCAAATATACCGTACCAACGTGAGGCAGTTCGCTGTGTTTCGGTGTGAAGTGAAATTTAGCCAGTGTTTTTAAGAGAGTGAGAGGCATTCACTTCTTGTCTCCAAAATGTCGATTTCTTGATATTGCTGGTGTCTATTGGCATTGCCTACCAGTTGCTGTAAGTTGGGCCATCTGCTTTTTTATCATTCTTTGACAGGAAAAGTTACTTAACTAACATTACTTGTTATAATATATCAACTCCATGTTATGTTTGTTTTTAATCATTAATAACTGAAGAAAAATAACACCGTGCTGCGTCTGTGTTTACGTTTTATACCATCTGTTATTGAGAGAGACTTCTAATATTGAGTCATCAATGAAAAATTCAAAAATACATAATATTTTGGAACTTTTAGTGGCAGCACTAAATATACTCGTAAATGCTGTTATTATAGTTATAGTTAGCACTATTTATCGTCAAATGTTAAGGAAGATATAACTTTTACACACACACACACACAAACAAAAGCGCGCGCGCACACACACGCACGCACGCACGCACGCACGCACGCACGCACGCACACACACACACATACACATACATACATATACACATATATACACGTATATTTAACTTAATTATTTAAATAATTTAACTTTGAATAAAACACATAACCTCAATTATAACAATGCTCTCATTACTTGATTTTCGCCCCGTCCCATTTATTAAAGATAGCCGATTACGTCACAGCCACATCCCAAGGATCGTGGTGACGTCACAGTTCGATTCTGTCAGCCTACTGAAACATAACTGTATAAGGCTTCTTGTTACCATATATAAGTTAGGTATGTTATAATGAAACTGTTTAATCAGGGGACACCAGCTATAAGAAATAACGTACGAACAAGACGGTTTAGTGAACACAACCTCTAGGAAGTAATGTGGGTCGTTTTCGTGTCGTAGGAACACGGTGTAATGGTAATACTAATACATAATGATATAGCTAATTTGTAAATGTCATTATAAATACTAAAGGCTGAGAGTTTCTTGCGCCGCTTCTTCTCTGCAGCTACTAATTCGTCGAAGCGGTAGTAGGGTTAATTGGGAATATGCATACTAGTATCAGTTTTATTTTAAGAGTAATTAATTTAATACAAATTTAAATTTTAAAACTGGGACAATTTACGAATAACACCACATTAAGTTATCACTATCACTAGTGCTAAACATTTAATTATTCATTATTCATTAAATTCCCTGTTATGACGATTTGAAAGAACTTAGTAAATGAGACTATTTAAATAAATATATTTTGACATTGACTTTGATCGGAACAAGTATAAAGCTTATGTAACGGTTTTCGTCTAGTTTCCACCTCAACAACGTAAGAGAGAAGAAATTTTCTCACTTCTATGTCGCACAGACAGAGCGTTACTGGCGCACAACTACAAAAACATGGGTTTCCTAAGAAAGAGGCGAGAAAAGTTACTTTTTGAGGCGCAAAGTGGAATGCTGCATTAGCCATCTTCGCATATGGCTTTCTTCTTCTGCTTACAATCAGGCGGTGTCGAGTTATTCGCTGTGCTTTTGCCGGTTTCACCTTATTTCCACCGTTCCGTTCAAAATCATTGATACGAGCCGATATATCCATAGTTTCAAAGATTACTGGTGATTATCTGCTAAGCGTCAGACGCACTAATTTGAGATTATAACTGCTACTTTCAACTGGTACTAAACTGAAGATTAAAGTCTACATTGTAAATTCGCTTCAAAAGAAGCAATAAATTGCTATTTATAAAAATCTTGAGTTTCTACCAGTTTGTTTTGGTTGGAAATCCGTGACACTTTTACGACTTCTTGCGGCTTTGCTCGTTAGTTTGACATAAGAAAGTTAATTGTCTAAGTGCTTAATTAACCTATGATGTGATAATCAATTGACCACCATTACTTTTATTAGAATGGTATTTCCGACACATACAAAAAACTGCTTTTTTCATCGTCTATTATCTACAGCTGTGCGACTGCTGCACAGGACTTCCTAAAGGCGAGAGCATGACGAGAATGACCCACAACACCACCACTCTGGATCGATATGGCTTGGAGGGTGGAAGCAGTTGCCGTAACAACCAGGACCAAAAGCCCAACATGCAATCTGAAGTAACGAAGGGATCTCTGATTGTCCCATCCAGAGACCAACCATGGCGAATATAATAAAATTAGAACCATATGCGAGTTTTATCAGTAAAATCTGCAACCATAACTATTGGACCACACATTCTTTCTGCCTGGGGACATGGTGGGGCTTATGGCAAATATATAGACAGAAAAATATTAGACAGAGAAAGAATGAAAGCAGGGAACGAGCACCATAATAAGGTCCTCATTTAAAAACTGAATCACTAAATTTTCTATCGTTTAAAAGCCTAGACTCTTATTAGCTTTTATGAAAATAATTCTTCCATTTAATTCTAGATTACCGTTCTTGTTTCCGTGTAGCCATGATACTGGCGGTGTCCTTGGCCGACCCTGGCCCCACCCTCGTTAGCTAAAAGCCCGAGGGATTAGTGTAATGGCATTGACAACAGGCTTTTTATAGAATAGTAGTCAGACCAATTTAGTAGTTCTTCAGACTACAGATGTTGATTAATACTGGAGTTGATGTCGATTTGAAAAACGATGCAACTGTCGCTTATAATGTATAAACTAGAGCATTGTAACCGCTTTGATTTTATAAATATCAACAAGGTGGACATATCCTATCAAGCTAATTGTCATTATTCTATCTATCAATATGACTATGTTAACATGGGTAGACCACGTTAACATAGTATTTAAATACAAATATATCTATTTCTAAATAAATTTTACAATTTTGAATTTTTCGTATGACCATAGTATTCATATGACTATGTTGATAGCTTGATAGGGTATGCAACAAATACCTTGTATAAAATCATAATGTAATTGCTATGATATACCAGTTTACTATCTCCTGTCTACTCCAAGTGTGAGATGAAGAGGAACTTTTAGAGTCGTTAGGTGAATGCAGTGATTCACGTTGTACTAAAGAAAAAATATTTGATTACCGATTTGTCTGGTACTGAGAAGAACGGGGCAGAACTTAACATCAGATAAAGAAGGAAAACATCCGTCTTCATTTAAAATTTTTGTATAAAATTAATACAGTGAAATAAATATAAATGAATGATGATGTGATTCGTAAATATGTTCATTTTAGTTTTCATATATCATTATGAAATATTTGATTTTACCTTCGATTTTCATTTTAAAACCCTCCTCCTATTCCTCTTATTATACTTTGTTACTTTGAGTTTATTTCAGTGTTCTTGTAATCCTGTCGTTTGCAATGAACAGGGTAGTATTGAACCATGCTATAGGTTTTTCCTAAATACCCTAGTTGCTGGGAATCCCCAACGTGTATTCAACTTTACGGCGCCAAATTAACTGTCGAACAATTTTTATGATATTATTTGCATATACAGCTGGGGAATGGTATTAGATTATGTTTATAAGTTTTTAAATTTGAAAAATAGTTTTTGACAGTATTAGCTTAATGATAATGACAAAACTAATTAAAATACTAAACATATATGTGTATTTATCAGAAAAATTGTAATATTCACAAATAACATTCCGTATTATATTTAAAAAATATATATTTAACCTATACTAATAAATCATTTATTAATTTAATGTAATAACCTACTAATAAGATAAGATTACGATTCTAGACATGATTAATATGAGACATGATAGTAAATGTTATATGTTTATATAATTAAAAACAAATTTACATAGTATTTTTTAACAATAACACGATACCGTCCTCCTCTAGATAGCTATATACAGTGGTGGATTTACACTAGGGGCAGTCGGGGCTAGTGCCCAGGGCGGCAAATTTTTTAGGGCGGCAAAATTAGGAAAGTTGAAAATAAAAATTTTACAGTGTTATCAAAATTGCCCGATATTATTAATTGATTCTTGATAATACTTTTAAATATTTTTTTATGTTATTGAAGTATATATTATATTATATAGGTAATTTATATAATAAATTTTCTGCAATAAATTAGTTATTTAAATTTTAAAAAATTAAGATATCAAAACTATGAATTTAAGTAAAATTTCAGTGATTAGATGGGGCGGCATTTTCTTCAGTGCCCAGGGGCGGCAATAAGTTTAAATCCGGCCCTGGCTATATATATAATGATCGTTATGTATGTTTACCATCATTTATGTACATACACTGTGGTTTACAAGTATGATAGAACTGTATCGAGTTATTGATATTTTTATTTTTAGTTAATGATATTAGAGAATGACTTTGCATGGTAAGGAAGTTGGAGATTTTCACTCCATTCAGTACAATCCAGGGGTTTCCGTTGATTCAAGTTCCTAATGAAACGTATGGTCGACGTAAACGTATATAAAGTGGTGTAAAAAGAGTGTTAAATACGACATCTAAAAGGTTGTTAGAACCTTCTTTATGTTATAAAATACTATATTTTTAAAAACAAGAAAAATTCATATGTCACGATGAGTGTCAATAAAGTAGATGAACTGTTTTATCGTGTTTTTATTAGTTTGTCTGTAAACTATTTTCCAGTAAGTTTTAGGTGATAATCACTAGGCAATTATAGATTTCACAAAGGTATACTATACATATGAAGTATCGTGAACCATAGATACCTAACAATAAAAATTTAACATAATTAACATTAACAAAAATTACGCGTCTGTTTAGTGTGCAGTATTTGGTTCAGAACCGTATCTTTTTAGTTTTACTCGCGTTTACGATGACTCGATATATACAGTCGAACAAACGCAGTTTTATAGCGTTATCTGTTAATTCTCAAGATGCAATGGAACGAAAAAATAGTTTAACACAGAAAAACAATACTAATATTAACGATGTACGACTCGTTTAGTGAAAAGTTAATAATAATTACTTTTCAATTTGATCGCATATGAAAAAGCTTTTTAAATAATTTAAATATATTCCGATATTTATAATCGACCCCATCAGTTGAAATGTCGGCTTCAAACGTGTTGTTTTGGTGCATCTAAATATACCTACAGTGACGGTGCGGTCGTGTGCGCATGCGACGCTTTTGTTTACAAATTGCCAGCCTTCTTGAAATTTTTCATTCGATGATAATGAAATACTGTCAAGCAATTGATGTTATTTTTTTGGTCGCAGTTCTAGTATTACCATTCTCATATAACTATTTGAAATAGTTTTATGATATCGATAACGTAATGGCGTCACTAATTTGTAAATGTGACGGCAAATATTTTAAAGTCTAAGCTTGAAATTCATGGTAGGGTTTATTTTTACGATTAAAAAGAACTTGTTAACTGAGTCTATTTAATTTAAATAAAGAGGTTTTTGATTTTGATAAATTTGAAATGTGTTTTTAAAATTTCTACGTAAATAGTTACTGGAATACAAGTTTGACACGACAGAATTCAAAGCTTGTAAAAATGTATTTACTTAATAGTAAGACGGTAAATACTTGGATGCTTTTTGCATAAGGTTGGATAAGTTTAAGAACCTTAATTTCTAAGTACTGCTTCCTTACAACGTCACTGTAATATAATATCTTGTGCCGCAAACGGGGTACCTAGGATTTGCGAATTAAAAAGTGGTTCGGAACTTATTCTGCTACGCTTTGAAAATTTCTAGAACAAACAAATGATCAATGTAGAAAACAAAACAAATGGAATTAAACACAAAGATAAATAAAATCTTGATATTGAATCTCAGTAGATACGACTATTTACTTTCGATACTCTTTTGTTCATGTTATCATCTGTCATGGCGATGATAAATATGAAGGGCGGGACCATACGATCCCATACAATTGCCTCCAAACCACCCCTGCAGTCATTCCCTGTCCACCGGTATAGATATTGTAGTTGTGCTCTCGTGGGAGAAATAATCAAACGCTATTATTCACTTTAAAATCATAAAACTGTATTTTACCAAAACATAAAACAAAAACTTACTTCACCCTACTGTCATAATAATTTTTCTCTACGGACAATAGTAGTTAAAAGTCATATAAGGACTTATCAATTCTCTGTTGCTAGTCAAGTAAAAGCGTTAGTGTTAATTTAGACACAATTTGCGCTTTCAACTTCTCAGAACTTATTTTAATAATGCCAAATTATTTCTACGTCTTGCCAACTGTCAACCCAAAACGTTTTTTTACGTCTTTCGATTTTAATACTTTATTCCAAAACTCAAAAATTCAAAAAAAATCAAAAATAACTTTATTTAAATAGACTTATTTACTAAGCTCTTTTAAATCGTCACAACAGGGAATACGTATGAGAAAACAAATAAATATAATTATAAAGGCAATAGTCATAACTTTAACTGGGTATCAACCGGGCATTTACTAATTGTCCCAGTTATAGTATTTCAATATGTACTAAATAAATTATTAGTTTTAATTTAAAAATAGAATAGAATAGAATATATCTTTATTGTACATCAGCCAATTCAAAAAGAGAAACACACAAAAAAATAATAATATTTATTTTAAAATTAAAAATAACACTAGTATGCATATTCCCAATTAACCCTACTACCGCTTCGACGAATTAGTAGCTGCAGAGAAGAAGCGGCGCAAGAAACTCTCAGCCTTTAGTATTTATAATGACATTTACAAATTAATTATGTCATTATGTATTAGTATTACAAACATATACATGTTTTGTTTTACAGTGCAATCAAAAATCTATTTTTAAATATTGCAAAATATAATAAATAAGTGCAGAGAAGCAAATTATAGTGGCCACAAATTTTTATATTTATTCCGAATCGCGTTCGCGACAAATAGCCAATAAACTAAGACGAAGGCCGATATCATTAAAGTCACTTAATAATAGGCTGACTTGACCCGGACACCTGATTTTATTGACGAAAAGTGCTTTGATTATTTAACTTGTGTAAGGAGAGAGAACTTGTTGAAGGAACTTGTCTTTAGCTGGCTTTCCTTTAAATCAAATTTTCTGTTGATTACCTAAAGCCAAAACTGACAGAATTCTCATACAAAACAACTTGTTTTCTTTTAATAATGAAGTCTTAGATTTAAATCTGGAAACTTTTTATACGACAGATGTAGGTAAATATTTATGCGTAACGTGTTCCTAGAAAATTTAAATTAATAAACTATGCTATACATAAATAATGTAAAAATATTTTTTCAACAAACTAAGAATATAAAGTTCGTAATATCTCAAAGAGACCTCGAATTACATCGCTATTGTTATTTGTAATCAGGTTAATATGTATTAAGATGAAGTTGATTTTAATCGTGAGGAAACCCGCTATGAAAACACATCAAATACGCTATTTGTAGACAGACGTTTATGAAACAGACCATTGACCTAACATATTGAGTCATAATCATAGTTTTGTTTGTGAAATAAATCATAGTAATGATATTAAAACATGATTAGAATTAATCTTGAAATGCATATGCTTATTGGCGCGTTTCATTATGCCTGTTTGCCGAGTGACCATTGATTGTAAACAATACACTCGCGCCTCGCCTCGTTTGTTACTCGCGCTCTAGTAGGAGGGGGAGAGGCAGCTGTTTATTCGGCGAATGTGTGATCAGGTATTACCTTTGTTGAGTCTTACTTCAAAGTCCAATCCGCCTCAGAAAAAGATAATTTATTATGTCGTAGTTATGTATTCGCCAGGGTATGGAGGTGAGTTACGAGGTCGCATATGGAAACAGTACACTCGCGCCTCGCCTTGTGACTTGCTCGCTCGTGGTGGGAGGCGTTTGCCTTACTCAGAATGTGTGTACGCACTAGCGGTAGCTCCGGGATACGAATTTTTCTTGGAATGTGTAATCCGCATATTTATAATTGCAGCCATATTATTTAGAGCCTAGTTAAGAGTTGGTTTTAAAGAATTTTTCTGAACACCTCTCACCTGTGTACAAGTTAAATTTAAGTAGACTTAGTAATTATAGTTCTTTGTATATCTGAATAACGTCTAAAACCAAACATACAAGATTATGTACGATAATTTTTTTTATCAAAATAGTGCTTTCTTGTGAAAATATAACATTTTTTTTCTTACTTTGTCGTAGTATATTGTATAAAAATTCTTCAAATGGGTTATTTAGATAATTAATTTGAAATTAGCTAAATTATAAACGATTTGTTTTGTAAATTACGTCATCTATTTCTGTGCTAGATTGCGCAAAACGTCATACTGCATTACCCGCTCCTTAGGTAGTGTGACGTCACGCCGTGGTAATTGTATGCATCGCGGAGGAACACTGTTCGACAGATATATCAAATATTATGTTAATGTATGGGTTATACAATGATCTTAATTTTTACGAATTTAATGATTGAAAATGGGTTTGACTAATTGAACTTTGATGCTTTTAAAGAAATTGTACATACGCTATTAAAGTAATTGTTATTTCATTGTCTTTTTATAATAAATAATGATTATAAAAATAATGATTAGTAGTCTCAACCAATGGTCTCGTCCCAACTTCTCTTCGCGACCATCTGAAGAGATTGGACGATTGACCAGCGGGCAGTCTTGCTCGATAACGCCTGAATTGTCCGCCGATTCCTCTCTCTGTCGTCCTGACCCTCGGCCGTCTGGCCTCCTCTGCAGAGGGGTATTCTCCCGTCCCTCGAGCCGTCGAGCAACTGGGAATAGTTAAAATTTATTTTTAATAATGATTACAATGTGTCAACCCTCTCATGATCTCTATTACCTCTTTTAATATTAGGTAGGTTGTGAGACAAACTACCATTTACATTATGTATTTCGTGACTCTGTGTTTCATTATTTCCTGCTATAATCGCATTGATACTCCGAGATCTTACTTAATTCTTCTGTTTACATTCTTTATGCTCCCTCAATACATCTTCGTTTATGTATAAGCGTCTTCTGTCTATAATATTTTAATGTATTCTCAATATGTGACTTCATTTTGTTGAATATAATGTAATCAGGTTTATCAGTCTTATCAATGCGAACTTAAATAAGATAACGATGAACACAATCTCAAGATCTAAAAGTTTCTAAGAATTTATTCTTTGACATGTCTTATTCGATTTGTCAAGCACCCAAAAGGTGCGCGTCATACAAACAATATAAATAAACATTCGCATGTCCGCGGTATTCGGCACTTGGTACACAGTCCAAAGTCTGATAGGAAGACAACAATACCACGTGGAGATCTTAAATAACGACTGGCCGTTGTTATACAATGTAACATAGTAATGACATTAAAACATTTAAAAAAAAATCAAACCAAGAAAATCAGAAATATCTTTATTTATTACACGTAGTTTTTTAGAATGTGTGATGATTTTTTTGAAACATGATCAGTGAGTGCTCGGTGTGTGTGCGCGCGCGCACGTGTGTGTGTGTGTGTGTGAGAGAGTGTGTGTGTGTGACTCACGTGGCGGGCCCCTCCCGTAGCAGATTACAGTGCAGCGTGAGCGTGAGCGTGATCAGTTATGAGCGATTACCTTTAAAATAATCTTCTTACTTAATAAGTGCAACAAGAGTTTCTACCTCTGGTACATGTATATAATTTGGAGGTATCATATAAAGTTAATATGCTAAACATCAACGACCTGAATGCACTTGAATATCATCGTTATTATGATTATCTTTACCACTGCATAAATTTTTTCGACAAATAACTTTTCCACTGATGATGATTGATATCTTACTTTTGGTCGTATCCATTGCAACTGATGATCGTTGTAAGCCGTTTCTTTTAAGCTACACACGGCTTTGTACAACTTTTGCGTTAGTCTACCGCTCTTATAACTAGCCATGCGATGTTTCTCTTACAGTATGCGTATTTCGTGGGATTGTAGTTATTTATCAGGACATACTGTAATCAATACTCAAAATTTATTATCCCAAATTATACAGAGACGTTAGTACCATTTTGGACCCTGTTGAGCAGAACAATGAGGTAAGAAGTAATATATTTATATAAAAATTAATTTATGATTATGCAAAATAAAAATAAATAGTATTTTGTAGCCATACCAGTATCAGGTTATCAGGCTTTGTATCTTCTGCTATTGTCACGGCCGTCCCTAGTTCTTTATAATTTATGTCTAATAATTGATCATTTTTGTAATTATTTGTATTTGGGCTTTCTATCTCTCAGAATTTTTGAAACCATTCTTTTTTAACTTATTTATTTAAATACTCGCATCCAAGGTTAACTGGATGAGGCAATATGACCGCCTATTTTATGTAGTGTTGTTGTATTTTTATAATTCGGGTGTTTGTGTGAATATTTACATGCTTCTGATGTTTTTAAACAAAGTCAGTTAAGTATGTATTACAGTTTATTGTTACATAAAAATGGAGATTGAAAATGCGAAAGAGCAACATAAATACCATTCTTTCGTTTACGTCACTAATATTTTCTATTAGTCCAAATGAAAAGTATACCGTAATAAACTGAATGGTACAATAGAGTTTCGGTTTTCACTACTATCGTTCCGAAGGTTCGGGAAGGTTGTATATTGTTAGGCTCTCAAGTTAAAAACAGTATATAACGAAATAAGTTTCTAAACTCACTTTTGAAATTGAATAATTTAAAAGAACATGTCTTAACTTAATGCTCTGTTTTTGCTTGATAATCTTATCGAGCCTTGAACATATTGGTTCCCTAATTAACTACTGTAAGGCTGGTTTAAATCGAAACAGTCCCCGTCCAAGCTTACCACTAATTAGATTAAGGTTCTAAACATTTTCATCCAATTAATCGTTTGGCAGGGAGCTGGGGGGTAATGCGCCGGACAAATACATTCTTAGTAATACGTTGTTTTCTTTATCCTAATCGATGGCTAAGTCCTGACGGCAGGCGGACTTCAGATTTCATAATCTTCTGATTCTCGTATATACGTATTAATGATTTGATTCCAAAACAGTGTGACCTATTTGAATATTTTTTATTTGTTTTATTCCGTTTAATTCTGCGGTGGATTAAAAATATAAATGATTGGGAAAATCCTAAAGAAAAGCTTATAAATGAAAATAAAGACAAGTAAGCATTTAGTATGTAAAATCTTCTACCTGACATGCATAACATTGAAGCTGTCATTTGTACCATTTCTACTTTGAGTTTATTTTAATAGTAGTGGTAGTTTTTCGATGAAACAAGAATAGAATAGAATATATCTTTATTGTACATCAGCCAATTTAAGAAGATAAATACAAAGATAACAATAACGACGTGGATAACAAGGTCCACGGGGCAACAAGTAATCTATAAAAAAATACTAGAACATTATTAATTTGTCAAACGTTAGTCAGGAAATCTTAATAATATCCTAATGAGCTTAAAAAGAGTTCATAGTTGGTGAAACCAAAACATTTGTAAAATTTCTGCTGCACAAAAGATTCAACCTAAATAGATAAAGCCTCTAAATAAAAGCAAGAAGAAATACAATACACGGAAGCGAATTGTGAACATCTTATTAATTGCCTGAACAGCACGTGCGATGCCACTTTAAGAAGCAGACGTAAATTTTGTATCATCAACATCAATGAGGCGTTTATTTTTACAAAGTTCAAAGTCACGGCGACTAAAATGATCTATTTCTCGGTGCGCCTGTCGCTTGTCTTATATATTGCGTTTGCAAATCGATCGTATTGATTAATGCGGAATTGGATCTATATTGAGAACACTTGACAACTAACGTGCTGAATAGATTGAAGTGCATTCTGCAAACAAATAGCTTAATTCTAAAGGTTATTACAAAATAAGGAACCCAAATAAATAGTCAAATCATTAATGGGTAAGAAAAAATATTTTTATTTTCTCCTTCATCCAGGGAGATTTCCTGGTAGTTGCAAATGAACCGGCTGACAGCACTTACAATCTCGATGTCTGCAAGAGTCAATATCAAATGGGTTTTTTGATCTGTCAGGTGTGTTATGATGGTGTCTTATCTGTCTACGATGATTTCACCTTACCATTAGTATACCATTTGCTTATTTCAGGTCATCATCGCCGGCGTCTCTTCGATAAACCTTAAATATTTCATAACCATAAGTATTGTAGTAAAAACGTCATATCAATGTTAGGCCTATAACTATATCAATTCCAACTTTAATTGAAACTGAAAGGTCAATTACAACACTATTCATTATTCTAGATAGATTATGAGATATTCTTTTAAATGGATAACATGTCGTTTTCTTTGCAATTTACAGTTTTACGTGATCTGTAAGTACAATTGAATTACTTTGTCTTATCATTTTAAAACTTGAGTTATGTCTGCTCGAAGGCATTAAACAATTTCAGCACTAGTATGGTGACCATTTAGAAGATGAAACTATGCGATCTGATATCAAATTTGAAAACAAATCAATTTTGGCTGTACCTGGTCTCGAATGGGGTCATGATTAATCATAATTTTTAATATAAAGCTAAATTAATATTAATATAATTAAATTGTTACAGAATCCGATTCTTCTAACTCAAATGTTCTCTCATGAAGGCAGGCCTTTGCCCTAAACAGGACTGTTGATAAAAGCAACTACGTAACGGTAATCGTAAGAGAGAGCGTTCTCCTGCTGTTACACTGAAGACCTGTAATTTTATTCGCTAATTTCTTTCAAAGTCTCTCAAGAGACATTCACTCAGGCGATTATTTATCTACTGCTGCTACAAAACAAGATATACATTAACAAAACAAGTGTATTTGAGTTGCCGAGGATATTTAGAATTCTGCACAAATCTGTTTGGTGAAGAAAAAATGAGCGCATTTCGTAGCAATTAACATCAGTGGGTTTAATGATTTTTGTTGTAATTGCTTTGACGTAAAATTCATATTCAGGGCGTACAGTATCATCGTCTCCTCCGATCTTAAAGACGGGTGTTCGGTGATCAGTGTCCCGATCTTTTAAACCAGAGGCTAGAGTTCAAATCCCGATTGGGAAAGATATGTTTACCTATGCTTATTGAATACAATTCTTATATCTATGTAAATAATATTATCTGTGTTTTCCATATCTTTTATTCTTAATTTCCTCTTAAAGATGTATAATTTAAAGACAAAAGATAAAAATGGGGTGAGATGAAGGCTAAGAGCTACCCCATTAAGAATAAAAAAATTATGTATTTATCTGGTGCTTTTCATTGCAGGCTACGGCTGCTTCCAATGGATGCTGCTGATGTCATGCGGCGCAGTGTACGCCGTGTGCGCCATAAGTACTACTACACTCAGCTTTGTGCTACCTGCTGCGGAGTCGGACTTCAACCTGTCCTCCAGCGACAAGGGCAGGCTCACTGCTACACCGCTTATTGGTAAATTAAATTTATTTTAAATCGAAACTTCCTTACTTTGACCATACATTTCTAGCCGTACTCGCAAAATTATCTGTTTTGTATATTTTACAGAATCTTTCTCTTACTTCATTATCTATTAGATTTAAAGGGCCTTTTATTATATGGTACCATTATAAATAGGACAGATACATAGCTTATTCGATTATACAAACAGCTGAACATCAAAATTACTAAGTCCGTTTGAAAAATTACTTATGAACTTGCTATGGATTAATTTACCCATCTGCAGAATTGCAGGCTTCAAGTTTGTAAATAAAGATAGATATATCATTTGCCACTGTCCTGCGCTAGCAACATCTACCCAAATTACTCATCTGTATTCCCCTTTTTTATTGTTCCAGGTATGTGCGTTGGTTCATACTTCTGGGGCAATCTAGCAGATGGCAGAGGTAGAAAGAAGGCGATCATTGGAGCGTTACTCTTGGACGCATTGGCTGCTTTTCTATCCAGTCTAGTTCAGTCGTTTCCAGCATTCCTGGCTTGCAGGTATTTAGGATTTATATCAAACAAACATTTTTACTGATGTGCTTAGATTTCTTTGCGAAAAATGGCAAGCAATAATCCCTGTGCTAAACACGCCATGTATTTGCACTTGGCAGTATTTAACCTTAACAATTGTACCTCCCAAGAAACACAACATTACAAAAATAGTATTGCTGCAATTTTCTATTCAATAGTCTTTCTCCAGTCAGTTTATCAAAATAACTAATTGTGGCTCTAAATTTCAGCTGTTTTATTAAGAAAAAGTATTTAATTAAAACCTAAGTTCATAGTTATTAGTAATAATTAGCTTAAAATTATGTTGGTAATTAGCACAATCACCTTTATTGTAATTAAATTTAGTGTCTTGGACGAGATGGCCGCGTCCAGCGTAGCATATTAGCACACAAAGTCTCGTCGCGCCCGTCCTCAAGGCTATTTGAACTGTCTCGCACCCGATGCATTACCGTGATGCGCTTTATAATGATAACTGACTTCTATCAATTTCAGTGGTTGCTAACATCCCTGAAGCACTGCAGAATTGAGGCAACCCTATAAGCTCCCTGAATATATATTGTTTTATGCTATAAAGTATTCTTGGCTAGTACAGTTTGTACCTATCACGGCTGTTTTATTTGATGTAGATTTCACCTCCTTTCAGGTTCTTCTCTGGATTCGGCATTATCGGAGCCACTGGTCTTATCTTCCCGTATTTTGGGGATTTCCTCTCTCTCCGGCACAGGGACGTGATGCTGTGCAGGCTTGAGGTTTTCTGGACTATTGGCACTATATTGTTGCCAGGTAAGTAATTCCAAAAACAGAATTGACATCTATCTATTACTTGATATTTTTTTAGATAAAATATCTTAATGTCGCTGCTTAAGAAAATAAACACTTATATTATTGTTTTTAAAGACACTTTTTTGTATTTTTTAATATAAATAAATGAAAACCCTTTTAAAATTCCAACCCATAATTTCCTTTCAGGCATTGCTTACGGCATCATTCGTGGTGATCGTTTCAACCTGACAGCTGAAGATGCAGCCTTCCAGTACAACTCCTGGAGGGTGTTTGTTGCCGCTTGTGGAGTGCCCAGTCTCCTTGTCGTGTTACTCCTAATCCCATTCCCTGAGAGTCCCCGGTACCTTTTGTACGCGAACAAAGGGGAGAAGGCACTGCAAGTATTGCAGAGGATTTTTGTATTCAACACTAAGTTGAGCGAGAAAGATTTTCCTGTAAGTGATATCACTAAAATAACGGTAACGTAAATTAGAGATAGGAAGAATTTATTCACATTTTGCTAAATTTGTTTTGGGAATACAAAGACACAAGAGGTTTTGCCCTATGTAACATCTTGTAAAATCTTTTTTTGACAATTAAACGCTTTGATATCTCAAACCTTTTACCTAACCTGTAGAATAAAATTAATTATTAAACATAAGCCATGTTTTTATTACAAAATCAAAGATATCGTAGGCTTAGAAAATAACATTTTCCTAAATTATCACTCGCAGGAAATTCATTCCTATATGCATTATATATGTCTATGTTATAGGTAGAATCCATGATGAGTGGCGGTGATGGAGAAGAGGAGGAAATAGTATCGGCAGATAATAATGGCAATGAAACAAAGGCTCCTTTGACATGGAATCAGCGCTGGGAAGCTTTCTGGGTGCGGAAGAAGATGCTTGTGACCCCGCCTTACATTGGACTGCTGGTGCTTTGTTGCTTCGTTGACTTCGGTCTCATGTTTAGGTAAAAGACTTCAATTATTAGTTAGTGATGCTAGCTGGCTCGATGATGAATCATATAAGACCAATAGTTAAGCTCCTACCCGCCCTTATTTACGACTGTCAAAAACATGCAAATAGAAGAAATTACTGGAAACTATGCCTGTCACATTTAATTGCGTCAGAGCAAGATGGAAAGTCTTCACTTTATGTATAAGATGTCATTTTACTATTACAGTTACTACACCCTTATGATGTGGTTCCCGGATCTATTTGAGAGGTTCAGCCAGTTCACTTCTCTGTACCCTGGTGTGGCGGCTGGCGTGTGCGAGGTGTCCCTCAAGGTCGCCAATGAAACCAGCTCCAACGTTGTCGAACATGTGATAACGGTAATTTCAGTAAGAAGAACTTGATTTAATTAATAACGCTTGCGTTCTTGGATTTGTTAAGTTTTCAGTTTATTGTTTGAATGAAAATAAATCTTTTTCCGTGGGGTCTTGGTATCTTTCACTATATTCTTTTTCATAGTCTTCATACAATTTGTTTTAAGACCCTATATATTTTACTCGTATTCCTGTATCCAATTTATGTAAAATTCATAGATTTTATTACTTGCTCCAGAAGTTCCATTAAAAATATTAATCATTCATCGATCATTTAGACGTGATAATGTGGCTTTTAGATTTTTCTTTTTGTTGCGTATTGCAACTTATGTCCATTGATTTGCTAAGAGCGAATATAATATTCATAATTTATTCAGGTTTAATACGGGTATAATTGCATGCGTCTTGATTTCAGGTTGAAATGGCCACAAAAGTAAAGTTTTGTCTACTTTCAGAGCAAGCAGGAAGCTATGGATGACAACGTGTATATCCACACCCTGGTGGTGGCGTTGAGCTGCCTGCCGACAGCTCTGTCTGTGGGCATCACCATTAACATGGTCGGCAAGAAGCTAATGTTAGGTGAGGAATTATGTTTATAAAAAATGTATAAATCTGGTACTGTTATATTTTTACTTGTGAAACAGTAACAAATTTACAGAATTAGCTTTTAGGAATCTTGTTATTTAATATACTGAATTCCAAGGTTCTGACCGCCTGTGACATAATATTTTTATGGTTTCCTGTATATAATTACTTTTGTATTGAGTTTCTATTGACATATCTGATGTTCCTCGTCTTGGTTAGACCACAGTCAACAACAGCACACAATTTTCTGGTTGCAGTAGGTACAGAAAAGTTCCAATTTGAATAAATTACTTCCGGGTTAATATAACATAGCTTTTAAAAGATCTTTTCTTTTTAGCGAGCAATAGGTTAGCTTTTCTAATGTCATAAACCAGGACACTTATGTGCTGAAAATATTTATAACATCTTCATTGTTTTAGCATCATCACTAGGATTTGTTAACTTATCTATAATATTTTGGATCGATACAATGGAGTTCTAAAAGTTCCTAAATAATAACTTTTTTACTTACTACTTTGCTTTGTTTCCAGTGATAATGTTGATCAGCTCCGGGCTGGCGGCACTAGGACTGAACCTAGTAACCTCTTCGCTCCAGAACCTAATCCTGTCGTGTGTCTTTGAAGCCATAGTCAGCTGTACCGAGGCTGTACTCTTCTGTGTTATTTGCGAGATCTTCCCCACCAAAGTAGCGTAAGTGTGTGTTGTCTACCACCAATATCTCAAAGCCAATTTATAAATGGCTGATTTCATGATAAGCAGTTAGCAATGTCTAATGATGCACAGTAATTATGTCAGTAGCAGACTAATACAAAAAAATTATCACTAAGCTGAAGGCATCAAGTGTCACCACCTGAAATAGTAACAGTATCTTGTTTATTTATACCAGCAGAAGCGTGGAATTCTTTATCATCCTTCATAAAATATGAGTTGCTTAATAAAAGCTATGAAAGGTACAATTTTACAAGTTTCTAGTTATTTGAGAATTGCCCGTCTCTTGATGTTGTCAGACCTGTGTGGAGGGTATATACCAATGATCACCAAGAGAGTTTAACTGTTCAACACTCTTAATAGGTAATCTCTGAAATGATTGCAAATCAACTGCAATGTGACTCTGATTATCTGGCGTTGTAATGTAATAATGTGTGGCAATTATTTAATTAGTAATAAGTCAGGTAGATAGATAGATAGATAAAGTGTTTATTTCCATTTCTACATCACACACAATCCATCCAGACAGTACATAGGTTAAAAGTCAAACATTTTATAATAAAGGTATCAAAGTCCTTTGTGTGTGCTGCAGAAGTGCAAAAGGGTTGCAACTCAATGACTAATTTTGTTCACATCGGGATGTGAACAAAGCATTGATATTCTGCTACAACCCGAGGGCTTTGCCTTGCCTTGCTAAGTAAATTACATGTCTATTGTACAGAGCTACAGCTATGGCGGTGACAGTGATGTGCGGGCGCATTGGCGCCATCGTCGGGAACGTTATATTTGGCGCACTAGTCGACCACTACTGCGTCGTACCCATTTACATGTTTGGGACTTTCCTTATAAGTGAGTATTCTATTATTTGTATAAAACTATGTCCGCCGTAAAACTGGAGTATGATTCGTTGCGAAAAGAATGGTAACCAGTGTTTTTACAGATTTACCTTCAGGAGATCAATCTGGTTTCCTAACCATTCTCTGTCATAAAAAATTAGTAATGCAAAAAATTAGTAACACTATCAGTGAGTGAGATATAATTTTCCGCACGCTAAACACATGGTAAAGTCGACTTTTTGAGCAAACGTATTGTTACTGACAAGATATTATAACATTTATTATTACTGGGTATACTATATGGGTATATTAATTTATTATTATTGGGTATCCAAACTTATTACATAGATTACGTCTGTGCTGACCGAAGTCTTTTGATATGGTAACCCCATAGTAATTATGCTGGTTGATTTGCTGATTGATGACACAACGAGAAGTATGTTAAATAAGTGGATAATTGTATCTTCAATTATTGGTTGTACAGCTTATAATTGTAACTTAAGATATTGATTCCCATGTGATATGTTATATTATATGTTATGACTTAGTCCTGTGTCAACTAATAAATAGAATAAGCTTCAAAAACACAAAAAGTAACCAACACGAACAATTTATAGCATTAATAAAACCAAGAACTATATGTAATAGGCACTTATTAATGTAATATTTATTTCAAAGAAATTCACAACTAGAAATTCACTGCGTATCCGTCTTAATCGTAGCACAAGAGAGAATTTTGCTATACAAAATATTCCTTTTTAGTTAATATGAAACTATTACAATGTTTATATTCAGATTGTCTATACTACTAGCAAAATAATGTTTGTGTGTCTGTTCCAGCGAGCGGGCTGCTGTGTATAATACTCCCGAAGAGTACGCGGCCGGAGCGGCCGCAGTGACCTGAATAGTCATGTATTTTTATAAACATTAAAATAATTACATTGTATAGAAAGCAGTGTTATGTTTATGTTACCTTCACCTTAAGAAATAAGCGGACAGATTATCATCCGGCTTGAAGGACCATCTCATATACAGAATATACTTTAAAAATTGGAGTTAATAGGTAAATTTGCCAGGTTACACAACTTGTCAAATAAATTAACATATCGGTAAAACAAAAATATGCGCTTGAAAATAAATAGCAATACAGTAACTATGTATTTTTGCTCTGATAATTTGTACAGGCTCCATTAAAAGCGGCTTAGATACGTTCTGTTGTTAAGTGGGTCCAATCAAGAATAGTTTTCGGGTCTGATGTTACTTATTTAATTTAATTTTCAATACTCGACTGTTAATCATAACAGGATTTAGGTGTTACAGTTAGTTATTATGTTTACATATGTTCTAGGCTCGCTAAACTAAACTCGATAGAATCTGTCTCAGCAATCGAGTGTGATCGTCAAATCTTGTCTAGGTCCTCTTTAGGCTATGACACCTGCAATAATCAAGAGCAACCATTTTGTTGACAGCATAGGAGTGCTTTCACTATTATATAAGCTATATCCACCTCGTTTGGTTGTGTCCAAGTGAAAAGTTCTTAAACAACTAACTATTTTGCTATAAAGATAATATGTGCGATTCTTAAACCGATTCCCAGCGATAAATTTTGTTATTGGCTCCGAACTAATTAAATTTAAGTTCAGTACTATTTCAGTACAATACGACTAAAAAAGACAGATGAACGGTGACGTCATGTGACGTTTCTAAAATGGCGAATATCAAGCATTTTTACCTCATTTTAATGTGCATCAACTAACTTGACAATCTTTAAATTAATTCTATCCCTTGTTATTGAATCGTAATGAAAGAGATAAAATTAGCTTACATTTAATTTAGTCCGTGCACAACGGAATTAGGGTCATTGTATCTTGACAAAATGATTTAAAGATATAAACGGGATATCTATGTTCACACACTTCTTGGAATTGAAATATTCTGTCAGAAAAAAGACTTTAAACTATAAGTTATAAGTATTAAATCTCTACCGCAACGGTATGATATAACTATTCCATTATTTCACTGAAAAATAGCCTCTTTGAATCTTATTGAGATAAAATAATCGCATCTTTAGATTACATATCCCAAGTATTAAAAGTGGAATAGATACTATATCTGTCTGATGATCTACAAAAAATAAAAAAAAACATTATCTTAAAACTACTGTACAATAAGGCTCCTTGAGAACCATTGTATCGAGAACAATAACTTCTGAAACTCGATTTCGACGCAAAAATCATGAATATTGATGACTAATAAAATTTTGCTTAGTATTTGAAAGGAGATGGATCTCAACAACAGCTGAATCGAATTGGTGATACTAATATTTAATTATATGGTAGCCAAGGCTCTTGTAACTGCAATTAATATTAAAAACAACTTTTTAAAACAATTAAAGTTAACAATTATTCCAAACTATCACCAGCCTCTTGACTTGGTAGGTATTTAATGCTAAATATTCATTTAACAATCTATGTACATACTTACATACATACATACATACATGTATACATACATACATACATACATACATACATACATACATACATACATACATACATACACACATACATACATACATACATACATACATACATGCATACATACATACATACATACACACATACACACATACACACAATTTAATGGGATACATAGCAAATAGAGAGAATTTACAAGGTTACTTCTTATTACTAAAGAAATCATATCAGTAGGCCCTGCGAAAGGCTTATAATGCAATATCATATGTTACATTGCCTTTTAGAAGTAATCAAGACAGCTGTCTAGTGGAGTGGTGAGAACTCCTGTCTACTTACCCAGAGATTCTTTCAATCCTGATAGGGGCATATATTTGTATGATCAGTTTTTTAAATAAATAGTTCAAAGCATAATATAGATTATCTACTATTATTTATCTATATAAATAATCTTAAGAGACTCTAGGATCGAATCGTCAAAACTTAGTAACACTTTGATCCATTGAATAAGTCTAACCGATAAGGCAAGACGGCCTTCGTCTATACGAATCAGTGCACAAACTGATCTTAGAGTGGTCAGTCGACTACTCGATTTAAAGCAATATGAAAATAAGCTAAATCAAACTGTTATATCACAAACGAAGTATAAAGTAACAATGCAAAATTAGAACTCATCTTTTGTGCTCTAAGACCTGTTGAAATTAAAAAATGTAATTAGTTAAAAACATAACTTAAGTGGTCTTCAAAAAACAGTGAATTAAGTATTCAATTCAAATTGTAATGGGACAAAATTACCGTGAAAGAAGTAACAAAATTTATTTACTTAATTTCTTATAACGTTCGCTGTTGCTGATGGACTAAAAATGGCGGCGATAAACAAAACTTACCTACACGATGAAAGTGACGTAGAGTTAAACAATATAGATGCAAATATTAAAAATAAACGCGATAACAATTCTTACGGTTATGAAGAAGCATTGAACTTGTCAGGTAAGCGTTTTAGCAATATATTTTATGTTATTTAAATAACAACTTTTAGTAATAAATGTGATCTTATACAATGTTGATAATAATAACAAAGCGTTGTTATGTCAATGATAATTTATCTCGATAACATAATGCACGTATTTAATTTTCAAGTTTCGTAACTTTTGACATTTGTATTACTTAAAAAATGTTTGGATAAACCTGGTTTTTATTATTCTTAACTGAGTAACAGCCTTCATCTGACTGATGGTAGCTGATGATATGACTTAAGATGAAAGCAGAGCAACAGGCAATCTTGCTTCCAACTGCCGGAATATAATTATGCTGGTATTTTTGTTATGGTGATGGACTTAAGAACCAAGATGGTGCTAGCTATCCAGGAGGACTTAGAATAAATCGAGCAGCAAATTTCTGCACCCCTGATCTCCAGTTCTGAAGAAGATGACCTCAACCACTTAATTTTAGAGGTGGTTACTCAACATAATATTAGAAAAATCGTTATTAATTTTCTGATATATAAAAATTACCTCTACTATGCACATAAAGAGAGTTCGTGACTCCTTTCCCTGTCGCACAGCTGGAGCGTGGGATTCCTTACCGGCACACGTATTCCCTCCTTCATACAATATGGGTTCCTTTAAAAGAGGCGTGAAAAAGCACTTTTTGGGCTGGCAAGGTGAGGATGGCTAGGGCAGCTATCTTCACATATGAACTCCTCTACTGCTTATCATCAGGTGGTGTCGAGTCACTTGCTGAGCTTTTATTTAAAAAAAATGATTTTTGTAAGTCTCGCTAAAACTCAAGAACAGCTCGATCAATGTAATTAATTTGTATTCTGTTTTATTTCGTTTAGAAATAAAAATAAATGGGGAAAATATACAACTTAAATATACAAAATTGTTTTTTAGAATGAAAAATCGTCTAACGTTCATTTCTCCCATTTCTTTAGTAGATGGCGCTAGTGGTAGTTTGTAGGTGATAAAAGTTCACCGGCTCAACAACTATCGAATAAAAAGAAGGAAACGTTATTAAAAATATAATTTGCGGTATTTTTCCTGTTGCACAATTTTTTTCTACAGTTTCTTATTTTAAATAATTGAAACAACATATATGTATTTAAATTTAGAACTACGTTTGTTATTTACTGCGATTTCTTTTCTAGTTTTGTTTCCGGAAGTGTTGTTGTTAATGTTCGTCTCTTAATAATTATGAATGAATTATTTATTGCGTAACTAAATACAAAAGTGAATATATTAATATTATGTGTGTTTGCTGCTATTGTTGATACGTCACGGCGCTACATAAGTTTCTTGTTACGTGTAGGCGACTTTAGATTTAACAAAAATCTGGAAAGAATTGATTTCCATCGGTGCATTGCAATCGGCATCACAAAATTGATGAGAATAGTTCTATAATTTGATTTTCTAATGTATCGTATATACATGCTTCAAAATTGAAGCAGTTTATAAAAAAAACCAATACCTACTGTCCTTTACTTTCTTGATGATTTCAAATCCATTGCAGACTTATATATATAAAGCCAAGGTTCCTTAGATATAAGACGTACGAAAGGGTATTGGGTTAATAGTCTAAGATATAAATGAATACATTCATAAAAAGTTATAGAAATGTATACTTGACTAAAGGTAAATCTTTTTGATAATTTGTAACGGACAAGAAATAGAGTTCTTTTATTTAAATTTTGATAATTACTTTACTATATAATTTAAATTAAGAAGTTACCTAATTTTAAATCATTTATGAAGTCGGTGCTTCACTTTCTATAGTTTCTAGAAATAACTTAGCTTAATATATAAATAATTTAACTAATCTTTAATGTTATCGCAAATTGTATCCTATTTACTTCTTAAATTTAATTATTTTTACCATTTTCTGTGTTTTGAAGTCGTTTTCCAGTTCATTCCAGTGGTAAGTGTCTAAGGTCAAAGTTGTATACTCAAATAACTTTACGACTAGTATTGTCGACTTGCCTAGTTTGTCGTAAAAATACTCGAATACCTTTTAGCAATACGTAATATGTGTCATTAAAATTAGAAGGTTGTCCTTAATAGGGATTTTTTTTACGAGGAGGTATCTATTTACGGACCTACTCACTCAGTACCTCAATAGAGCGGCACTGAGAATACCCACTAAAACTCCCCGGTAACTCCCATTGCCCTTCACGGGGGTAACCCGGGTTCTGAACGAGCAATTCACCAGGTCAACCCTTAATAGGGATCTATCATCATAGCCTAACTTGGTGAAAATTAAACAAACTCCGGAGTATACTCTACCTATTAAACCACTTCGTATTATAAAAGAAAACTATTTAAATTTGTTAATCTTTAATAGGCAACATAAAAATAGATAACCCATATAAGTGAAGTAAATAGATAGAAAGATACATTATTAAATTTACTTAACCTCATAAAAGAGCTTGCCGTTATAAGTTTCAATGATCTGGATTCCTAGTTATAGCTTAACTATTATCTTAATTATTTTAAAATTATTAATTTCATACATAATGAAATTCTATAACTGAGACATTTTGTAAATATCCGGCGCTAAGTAATTATTGACCACTTAAAGTTATCACTGTTACTAGTTCTGTACCTTAAATTACAATTATTTATTTTTTCATACATATTTTAAAAGTAATTGAGTCTATTTAAATAAAGATACTTTGACTTTGACTTTGCCTTTGACTATGTTTTAAGTAAAAGTATCTTTGTATTAAACTTACAAACGCACTTTAACGGCGTGGAGTAAATACGCCTTCAGCTAACTAAAAATTTTCATAATTACTAATATTGTTACCTTAACGGTAACAATATTAGTAATTATGAAAATTCTCCACAGGTCATGGCAAATACAACATGGGTCTCTTGCTGGCCTGCTTCATGGTGATCACCGCCATGGGCATCGATATCTTCGGCTTGGGTATCATCGTCACAGCCGCTACCTGTGACCTTGGTTTGACGCTCGACCAGATTGGAGTGCTGTCCTCTATGCCTTTCGCTGGTAAGTACACTTTTTAAATTCAATCTTAATAAATAATCTAGAAGTAAGTATACTTATATTAATTAGAAATTCATTTAATTTAAACTGATCATTTCTTAATTTAGGATTAGTTAAAACTAAAGTTTTATCTTTAAATTACAACTAATTATAATTCAGACATGGCAACATTTAGTGTTAACTTTTTGTTTGTGAATCTATTAAATCTTTTTTCAATTTTCAAAGATACCTTTGTCAGTTTTAGAGTACATATTTTTATGTGTAACATAGATCTGCAGGATTGTAAGAACCGTCTCTACATTTGTTCTTGACTCCAATAATTTCAACTTCAGTCGTTATTGAAAGACTAAGGCTTTCGATTTCAATTTGTAATCAACGTCTTGCACGTTTCAGGAATCATAGTGATGTCGTATCCTTGGGGCTACCTTTCGGACACTCGCGGCCGTAAGCTTGTGTTGATGTGGGCGATGTGTGGCAGTTTTCTCTGCGCAGTTCTCAGTAGCCTGGCGCCTACCTGGGAACTGCTGGCAGCCCTGCGATTTATTGGCTCCGCTTTGTAAGAGTATGCCGAATATCAGATATACAGTAATACTTAGCACAGAACTTTGACACCTGAATATGAGTGTACCATTACAGCCTGTATCCGAAGATTCTTAAACGAAAACATACTGATCTGGCTTGGGGGTTGTTTCCATTTTAATCTTATCATTTAGAATAGAATAGAATAGAATAGAATATATCTTAATTGTACATCAGCCAATTCAAAATGAGAAACACACAAAAAAAAAAAATTAAATAATTTTGTACAAAGGGCGACCTATTATTTAGGATATTTTTATGTCAAAAATGCCAAAAAAGTTGATGGCCTAAGATTGGAAGCCATCTCTTATGTTATCTTTGCTATTTACTCAGACTAAAGGTTACTCAGCATATTGTAGATTTATTCATGGTCAATACTACTCAAGCTGTTGGCTTTTAAGGTAATCCGAAAAAGAACTTAGACTTAAAAATTGTAGGCATATACAAAATAAATTTTACCAACATTAATCCCAATTATCAGGGTTTATAAATGATCTTTATTGTACTACAAGAGTTAGACAAGACTCACATGATTCACAACACCTACACAAATTACCACAGTTCCTGCAATGTTAATCTCTGATCCAGATAACATGACCTACTTTGTCCTAATTTTATCGTGTTAAATTTTACTTTATCTTGACGTAGCCTTTAAAAGTTCAATTACCTATTGGAATATGGGATAAAAACAAGATCTTACTTTATCAAAACAACAATCTATCTATGCACGATACGAGGCCAAGATCCATATTTTGACGTTTGTAAAACGATACTATCTCATCTTCAGATTCAAATCACCCAGATCAGTGAGTACAAAAGATGTGATGTTTTTGCATTATAGCTGTGGAACCCTGAACATTTCAATGAGAAGTGGTGCTGTTTCGTATTTACCATAATATTCTTTCCACTGGTTATACTTTAGGTCGAGTGCCGCGGAGTCAGCGACGTACGCGCTCCTGGGCGAGTGCTGCTGCGCCAAAGTCCGTGCGCGCTACATGCTGCTCATGACGAGTGCACTCATGCTCACGCCCACACTATACTACAGTCAGTGCTCTCATTATTTACTGAAACGTTCTAAATCAGCGACCAACATTGCTTGATTGTTGACCCAAATCATGACGAATACATTTTTAGTGCTTTTTTAATAAAAGAAAAGCATTCTAGTCAATACTGATGGCAGTAAACTAAACAGTAACAGTAGTCCAAATGAAAAGATAGCTTGTACAGAATGGGATAATTTCACCTATCCTCCTTCACTTTCCAACACAAAAGTTGCAGCTATTGTAAAGGATATGTGCAGTGAAGAAACAAAGATACTGAATTCATGTGGACAACGAGCTTTTTTAAATGATGATAGTGTGTAAAAGAGAGGAAAAGTTATTACTTGATAGAATTAGGTCTCCTAGTTGGTAGTAAATGGATGCCATCACGAGAAGTGATTGACTTTCATTAGGAATATAATAACCTAGATTTAAAAAAAACATCTTCTCACATCATCATCGTGCTACTCTACTACACTTTTACTCACGTCTGATAAGAATAAAAGCCTATATACATCCCACAGGTCTTCTGGAATTGGAGAAGCATATGTAATTAGGCATAACTCAAGCCTTATATTATGTGCATATATTTTTAAACGGACCTGAACCAATGTTTCCACCCTTACATTTTATACTCATGTCAAATTAAATTTAACTTAGAGTTTTGTACTTCTCATGTATTTCTTCAATATAGGAAGGTTTCCAGCAGTGAGACGAATTAATAGTACAAGTACACGCATCTGGAATCTTTATTTGTAGGCTGGTACAAACAACAACAAGTCAGTTTTCATAAAAATGCCCATAAAAATATGTTGTACTCCATGTATGTAGGCTTGACAGTTTATTGTGGACTGTATTGGATTCTCAATATAGCTTCATTTACTTTTAACCTCTACTTTTTTCTTTATTTTGATCATGACACTTTATTTATTTTTATGGGGATCCCAAACAGCTGTCCCAAAGTCAAGCCTGCTTCGGACATAAGCATTATATAATATAAAAATTTTACCTTACATTAAAATTTGTATTATGTTTCCTCCGACATCCGAAGTCCATTATGAGAGTACATCGTCTTTTTTCCCGCCACTTCCGCTAAAAGTCAGTGTTTCCGCCACGTTTTACACCGTAGCGCCCCCTATAGCGCAATCTATGAACTAAATGTTAGATTGAGAACAAGCCGCCATTTTAGAATCATTGTTCGGCTCATCATAATGTTTAGTCACCAGGAAGACATTATGTGGACTTCGGATGTCGGAGGAAACATAATACAAATTTTAATGTAAGGTAAAATTTTTATATTATGTGTTCCGTGAGACATCCGAAGTCCATTATGAGAGATCTGTTTGTTATCTCCTGGTGGCTTGTTAATTGGAAATAAGAATGCAACAATGTGATTAATACAACTTATTTAATTTTACTTGGTACATAAGATTTATTTGTTACATTACAATAATATGCTTTATAATGACTACTTCATTTCTCAATAACTCAGTTGTATATTTAAATGTAATAATCAACTGGGAGAAAATAAATTGGAAAGAGATTTTTCTTTGATTAAAATATTATGATTAGATTCGACCTTTCTTTGATAAAATTTCCTAAATGTACACTCATGCTGCCAATTTGCTTTGGCTAATATATCATTAATTGGATAATTTTCGAGCCAGTTGAGAGATGAGACAGCTGATCGAAAACTACCAGCTGTTGCCTCTACTCCGGCATCTAACAAGAGACGTTTTAACCAATTACCAATTATAGTTGGGCTGGCTGGTTTAGGCGAGCCTCTAGTTGTTATAAATAAATTTGTAAGAGGTCCCCTCACATTCCTTGTTATCTCTCTTAGATTCCTAAGCCAGCGCACTGGGTCTATATTTTTATCGGGGGATGATAGTAGAGTCCAATTTGATTGTTGATAATTTAAAGTATCAGTCTTAGAACCAAAAGCGGGAATTAATGTGACAGACTCTTGTTTATCTAAAAAATGACTATCATCGCAATGTAGAAGTGTGAGATCATGGACCCTACGCCCTGAAGTAAGTAAAAGAATCGCGGCCACGCGCCTGGAAACATCATAAATGCTTTCCATTTTAGGATTTTCATTCTTTAAATATCTAATAAGAATTCTAGCGTCCCATATTGGGGCCTTAGGTGGTGCAGGTTTCGCCAACGATATAGCCTTTAAGATATGCTTAACTATATGACTAGATGAAATTTTTATATCAGACGCGGTTTCACAAATTGAGGCAATTACAGATTTGTAGACAAGAATTGTACGGTAAGCTAATGATTCGACTAAATGTAAATATGCTAAGAACCTAGCTACATCAGCTGGTTTTGGTAAACAAGGATTTATAATTTTATCTGTACACCATAAAGACCACTTGTTCCAAATTGGAGCATAGGTTTTAATAGTTGAATTCCTCCAACAAGAAGACAATAGTTGCTTTTCTTCTGTAGACCAACTTGATGTTAGTGAATCCCACCCGAAATGAGCCAGGCTTCCAGGTGTAGATTGTCGACTACTGGCGGAGACCGGCCTATTTTCGTGTCCAGAAGATTGAATTCCAGATTCCTTATTTTTAGCGGTCGAGCTAATGCTCGGCTCTTTAAGTCCGTTCTCCAAAAAGGTTTCTTCCACTTGGGTGCTATTATTATGAACCGACCTCTGGCTGAGTTTAGATGGTTGAGTATTCGAGGCAGAAGTCCCGGCGGCGGGAAGACCCAAGCCAGCTCGTAACTCCAAGTCTTGCTGAAGGCGTCGTGATAGCATGCGTTCAAGTCTAATAAGTCGAGCGTAGCATAACTCGGCACGACGTGAGCTGTCTGTGAAGCGAACAAATCGATGGCCGGTGTCCCCCATTTCTGGAATATTTTTGACGTAGCTTCTTCTTGAAGAGACCACTCTGAGCCGCTTCGATTCCGAGAGAGGTGGTCGGCTTCGGAGTTGTATCTGCCTGGTAGATGATGGGGTAATAATGTGGCATTTAGACTGTCTATCAAGGCCAGTAGATCTTTGGTTAAGCTCAACAGTTTGCGCGACTTGGTCCCACCCTCGTTTTTTATGTATGATACAACGCACTTGTTGTCGCTTTGTAGAACTATTTTTGAGTTCTTCAGGATCTCCTTTTGTGCTGAAATCGCTGCAATTACGGCGTACATTTCTTTCAGATTGCAATGCCAGGTTTTTTGATGACGCTTCCAAGTCCCCTGCACCTTTGTGTTGTTGACCAGTGCACCCCATAGAATGTCTGAGGCATCCGTTATAACATAATTTGTGGGAATTTCCCTCACATGTATCGCAGTTTTTAGATGAAGATTGTCTAACCACCATTCTAGCTCGGCGCGCACTTCTTCTTTGAACTTCCTGGGCTTCATTGGGGTGGAGCGTAATCGATTGCTGTGCCGCTGCAACGTTCGGCAATGCAACCTTCCCCGATGGGTGATGAAGGTCGCAAAGTTGAGATACCCTAAGAGGCGTTGAGCCTGCCTGAGGGTCCAACTGCCTGCAGCGAGCCGTGTCAATATACATTGTCGTATTTTCGACACTTTTTCTAGGGGTAGGGACTTTGTGTTGGACTCGGTATCCCAATCTATCCCGAGAAATTCGATCGAATGAGTGGGTTTGATGATCGATTTCTCCATATTGATAGACCAACCTAGTCTGGTTAAGAGCTTGATGGCTGATCTTACATGTTTCAATAGTACCTCTCTGTTCTGGTGAACTATCAGGTAGTCGTCGAGGTAGACTATGAGACGTATGCCTTTTCTTCGTAGCACTTCGGCTGTCCAATTTGTCACTGAGGCAAACATTCGAGGAGCCGCTGCAAGACCGAAAGGAAGACACGTCATTTGAAGTAATTGACCATTGAAACTGATGCGAAGGTAGCGACGATGCTCTGTGCTTATCGGCATGTGAAAGTAGGCCTGACTGAGGTCTAATTTCACCATCCAGTCGAAGGTTTGAAGAAAATCGGGCATGTGATGATGGTGAAAGAGATGAAAATGTTTTGGTTTCAAAAATTGATTTAAGGCTTTCAAATTTAAAATCACCCGATTTTTTCCGTTCGTTTTCGTTATCAAAAACATTTGCGAAATGAAAGATGGTGTCAGTGGAGCTGGTTCTAAAACACGTGATTGAATCATCATAGATATTTCGTCTGCCATTTGAGAAGACCTTGGAGTCTGGTACTTGGATATCAAATCTAGGGTTGGTAAAACAAGTGGTGGCCGGCTGTTGAAAGGAATTCGCGCTCCGGTGACCATCTTTAAAATAGCTTTCGGGGGGTTTAAGCGTGCCCAGCTGGCGCGATAGAGCCGCAGACACCCCCCCGAAAAATTCAATGAGTCATTTTTGCTTATTATTCGACCGCCTGTACTGTTTGTCTTTCCTCCCTTCTTTTTTTCTGGCTGAAAAATCTTCGGTAATTTTTCGAAAATTATTTTCCCGCTTTTCGTTTCGCTTCAATTTAGTGGTCCCAGTACGAAATGGTTTATTTTGAAAGGACGTGGATGGCTGTGGAGACTTTGGGCGAGGACGGTTTATATTAGAGACAACATCTTTTTTCAATTTATCAATACCACCTATTTTAGTTATATAGCCGGATAACTGTTGCGGATTAAACATATACTCGGAGGAAGGAGGAATTTTTTCTAAGTCTTCCCGAATATATTTATCTTTCAAAGACTTTAAAATTGAGCGACGGCGTAGCTCTAGAGCTTCGGCTCGTTTTCCGCAAATTATCTGGAGAATGTCGTGCGATACGTTCTTGTAAATAGACTCGTTTCCGAATAGCTCCGTTAATTTCGTGAAAAGGGCTGTAGGTGTTAGTTCTAAGTTAGGTGTAGCTGACCAGTCTATTATATTTTGTAGGGCTAGGTTGACTGCTTCATTTTGAGATATAAATGCATTAGACAAAGCCGCAAAACTACGTTCTATTTGAAACCATCTTATTGGTGAGAAAGGGTCCTCAAATCGCCGAATCTCCTCATTCAATTTAAGTTCAGTGAATGCCGGTGTCGCCATATATTTCTTTTGAACATCTGTGTAGCGCACACAGTTCCATTCGGGAGAATCAAATCTTTGCATTGAAATTATTTTGGCTAAGCGTCCAGGATTTGCCTTAGTTATCGCAGGTTCTTTAACCGAAACGTCTAACTCCGCTATATCACCAACCTTAGAATTACATTCCGGGGGTGGTCTTAAAAAAGAACTTTCGTTTTGTACAATAGAACTATTTGTAGGTAATTTATTTTCGCTTATACCGAGCGAAGTTGCAGATAAATTAGAAGTGTACTTGTTGCAATGAGACAGTAAAAAATTATTAACATGACTCACCAGCTGTTGGGACAGTATGTCAAACCTTTTTTCCAAATCCGGGCTTTGGTCAGACCCGCTGCGCATCTTCCGCCTTTTCGGCGGTGGACTCGCATCACGCGACGAATCCGACGAATTTTCACTCGAGGACGACGGCCTTGAACTTTGCGTTTCTCTCGAAACCGCATTACCCGTTAATTCAATGTTATCACTCATCACTATAAATTTCGAATACACTTCAAATTTACTTAACGCAACGGAAACACTAAAAATTTTAACACTAATTTACTGAATTTTCTACTTTAATCTCGAAAATTCATCTGCAGTATAACAAAATTTCACTCTAATAATTACGACTGTAGCGGAAATGCGAACGGTTGGAAAAACGACGCAACAATGATTCTAAAATGGCGGCTTGTTCTCAATCTAACATTTAGTTCATAGATTGCGCTATAGGGGGCGCTACGGTGTAAAACGTGGCGGAAACACTGACTTTTAGCGGAAGTGGCGGGAAAAAAGACGATGTACTCTCATAATGGACTTCGGATGTCTCACGGAACACATAATACTTAAGCAACCCTGGTGTCATTAAAATTAGATGCGATTCTTATTATGTTAGTAGTCTTAGAGATTGAGTCATATAAGCTTCATAAGTTATCTACTTTTTCTTACTTATTCATATCTGGTACGTGAATGCTTTATAGATTAATATCTTTACTGGTTGAATACGTTTGTTGCAGTTTGGGGATTTCTAATAATGAAACTGAACTTCTCTGTGCCATTTCTGGGCATTGTTTACCGTCCCTGGCGGCTGCTCACTTTGGTTATGGCGCTGCCACTGGGGCTAGGAGCCCTGATGCTGTATTTCTACTCCGAAAGCCCCAAATTTCTAGTCAATATAGGACGCAATGATGAGGCTTTAGAGATATTGAAGAAGATTTACGCCAAGAACGGAGGAGTGGCTGATGAATATCCCGTAAGATTTTATATTTACAATGGAACTTCGTTCACAAATTGCAATTGACAATATAAATGTCATAGTCTTTTTTACGGCTACTCGGCCACAACCGATCATCAGAGTGTATCAGGTTCATCATCTAAAAGAAAGCCCAAAGTTTTAAAATTTTTATGAAGGTGTAGTATTATACATATTATAAATATTTAAATATGTCTTTAGTTAATTTATTCTAGTCTCTAGCTAATTTATTCATGAAAACAATATTTGAGAAGTCTCTACAGACGGGCTGACCTAAGACCTTTCAACACTTTGAGCAGATTTCTCTTTCATAAGACGTAATGGTGGATAATCGAGTACATCTTTGTACCTCTATCGCCCTCCTTCCTTCCTTTCCTTTCTTTTACTTTACTTTTAACCCTAATAAATAAACAAATTTCAATATTGAGTCTATTGGTGTTGAAAACTTTAGACTAGTGGTAAAAGTGCTACGTTGCCTTAACTGAAAACTGTGAAAGCACGTAATCCTGCTAGTACCACGGACAAGTTCAAGCAAACAATATTTTTTTTACCTTTTTCATAACACTTTACCTTTTTCGTTTCTCAAACGATACGGATCTCTTTCTATCACAGCATTAACTTTCTTAAACGCCTTTTTATTCTAATAAATGTCAGGAGTATTCTTATAAGCTATTATTTCAGGTCAAAGATATCTACTTAGAAGAAGGCAGCAAAGAGGACGTTGGGAAGTTTTCTCTCAAGTCACTGTGGACCCAGATCGCTCCCCTGTTCAAGCCTCCTCTATTGCGGAGAACCTTGCTGCTTTACTACTTAACTTTCGTTATTTATATTGCGTACGTTTTTACATTTCTATCAACTAAAACGTGAAGTTTGATTAGTTTATAATTGTGATAAGGAGATTCCTATTTATCGAGTAACTCTTGAGATTATTGTGATTACAAATAATGATGCTTGATTTCTTTAGAACTTTTTGTCTATATTTAATTAATATTGCATGGTATAAATGGCTTACAGAAACAACAGCTTTGCAATAATTCTGCCGACGATATTCAACGTGTTCTTCACATCGTACGCTACCAGCTCTGGTGACGTCAGTTTCTGCGACCTGTTCGTAGTCTCGGAGAACGCTGCTGACTTTAATCAGGTAAAGCGTGATATGTATCAAAATATGCTGAAGATAAAATAGAAGCAGATAAATCTATTAAAGATTAATAATTATATTAAACCGTGTTTAATTTTTCAACCAATGTAAAGAATACTGAAAGATGAGCTTTGTGATATGTCTGTAAATATTTTATCCCCATCCAATATTGCATAATTTAAAAATCTATTATGAATTTTTTGAACCCTCATAGCATTTTGAACATTCGTTTCTTTCTAGACTGATATTGCGGAACCGGAGTGCAGAAACACGATAAATGACAACACTATATGGGCTGGATGCGCACATGGCTTCTCTTTCTTCATACTGAACGCTATGATCTCTCAATGTGCTGGCAAGAGAAAGGTTTGACGTTTTTATTGAGTATACCAACGAGAATTAGGATCTCTACCCATGTTTTCTCACTATTGCAAAATGTAGGGCGTAGTGTTGCCCGGTTGAAATCGGATGCCGTCTCTTTTAGCTTTTATTTCCAAAAAGAAGTAGCCTAAACTTTGAATAAAGATCAGACATGATTATATCAGATTATCGTACGCAATTGTACCTGAATAGCTTTGAGAAAAACAATTAAAAACAATTTCAATCCAACCAATCCTATTAGTAGGGAGTTGCGAGTATACCTTCAACACTTCGTCATCACCTACATATAGATTAAGTGACACTGAGAGACTTGATACCTTAACCTTCTTGTATTCTTGCAATATGGATGTGGCCGGTGGAGTATGTCTCATGCTACACTAGCTATCTTTGTCGCTTACGATCTGGTGGTATCGACTTATAGAATAGTAAATAATTTTAAGTTTATTAATATCAACATTGAAACTTATACATTTAATAGCAGTGGTATTTTAGTTTGATTGGTGCGAAGTTTCCTTTTTGGTTTAAATAATTGAGAACGCCATTATACCGCCTCTCGAACCCAGAGGTCGGGGTTTGATTCACAGTGAAGTTAGAAATTTTCTGCGTAGTTTAGTTGATGGTATATCTAATCTAGCCTTTTTCTAAATACAGATGTCGAAAATGTTAACAGCATTGTTGTGTTTGAGGTAAGATCCTCTGTGGTTGTGAAACTAGGTGAAAATCGCTTTTATCTTCGATCTTATCACCAGTTATTAACAGAATTTCAAAATTTTGAGTATTTCTTTTAACGTAAAAAACGTTTGCCGGGTGAGTTACCTTTTATTCTACTCAATCGACAATTTATTATTACCAGGTAAATCAGGCATTCTACATGGTGTCTCATTCATAATTCAAGCTTCAACTTTGTTGTTTTGTTTTTATTTACTACGACGTCAAGTGACAAAATATTTTGGTATACGAAATGAGTCATTTGTGCGTCAAGAGCAAGTCTTCAACAAGTCTAATATGCAAATTCAAGTCGTTATAATTCCGTCTAGATTGCCTCAATATGTCCTTAGTTATTTAGTAAATACTCCTTGCTATTTTTGAAAAAAGTTAATGTTACGAATTTATTTACAGATGAGAGAATTTTACGAAAGTTTTATTGTTTGGCTACTAGCAGTGGTAGGCCTATCGCTATATTATATTGAAATGTTTTATTTGCTGTAAATAGGTAATATTATTAGATAGAGTATTATAACCTGCTTTAGCGGATCCACGGGCCCTTAAAGATTAACATAGTTACTAATAAATCGAATTATATTCCTGATTTACTATGCAAATCTTTGATTTTACAAGTAATTTAAATTTCCTAATATGTCGATTCATATCCCAGAATATAACTACTTCGACCAAAACGATTTAATCTATCTGGTGTCACTAAGCATAACCTGTTACAACCCGGCAAAGGTATATACTTAAAATTACGTAGTAATAATAATTGAATTTACTTAAATGTTACTAAACCGTGATCAACAAATGATTGCGCGATTCACAAGTACACTAACGCCATCTAATGACAAATTCTAGAACTTACTAGGGACAATACTTCACTAGGGACAATCAATATTAGTTAAATCAAGATCATCAGTGCTTCCAAAAGTACGTTAAGTCTTAGATCCCAGTAGTTACACTATGCTATCAACCACCAACTCATACTGGGCAGCCTGATGTTGTAATGCACCCATTTAGGCAGGAATTCGCCCAGCAGGGCGACTTTATGTATCCTGTTCATGATGATATGTTGATACCTAACTGTTAATTGTACAAAAATACGTTCCGGATGGAGAAACACTAGTATGAATATAACCAGGGTTTTTTTTTGTTTTACAAATTTTGTAAAAAAATAAAAATAACCTTGAAATATGTCTGTCTTTTGTTTGAAAACTTTTGAAATATATCTGTCTAGCTCCTAACGATCGTGATCCTGGTGGTGGCAGCAGCAGCAGCAGTGGGCATCGATAATACCGGCGAGCCCATCTCTGGGCTGGTGCTGTTCTTCGTGTTCCTAACCACAGCCATGGTCTTTGGAGTCGTGTCTTCGTACTTCGTTGATTTGTATCCCACTTCTTACAGGTTGGTGTTTTAAAATAATTTTAATATTTAGTGTTATGTTATATGAATAAAAAAAAGTATAAAGTCATTTTCAGTTTGACAGTTGTAAAAGTAATGTCAGGCAATTAAAAAATTTGAATTTTATTTAACAATACAAAACATTTAGGTTAATTTATTTATTTTGCTGGTGAAAAAGAATGAAAATATTTAGTGACAGGTGAAATGGAAAATAATGTCTTAAATAAATTAAATTTAAGTTATTTGCTGCTCTTTCATATCATTAAGAAGGGATAAAATAACTTTAAGGAATGTCAAGTTAGTTGACACTTTGTCGATCGATACACTTACGAATTATTTTAATCGGCATGTTGTAAACGCTTAAGAGTTGCCATTTTAGAAACGTCAAATGACGTCACCGGTTATCTGTCATTTTTTTGGACGTATTGTTGTAAAGTACTTAAAGAAATTAAATTTAATTAAGTTCGTAAATTGAAGAATCGGGGCCAATGTCCATTTAATAATTATCACTCAAACTAACATCGTAAAATGAGATAGAATCCTAGAAAGACTCACCCTATTTATGTACTAAACAACCTCCCTATACGTCGCGGGCTGGTAAGGCAAGAAGGTATCTCCCACTGTAGTACTTGTAACCCTCACGATGCTCTTCTCTTGCAGGGGCATGGTGGCGTGCCTCGGCATGATGGTGGCCCGGCTGAGCGCGTTCACCGGCACCAACGTCGTGGGTCGCGCCATCACCACGCACTGCTCCGGCGCACTTTACGGTGCAGCTGGATTGGTTCTCAGTACGTACTTTATTCATAATAGTTTTTCTATAGGTATGATATAAAAACTTGTGTTGATGGAATTGACTGAGCATTTACAACTGGGCAGTTGATCAATGCCACGGGGAATATAACTCTGGACCTCGAGATCTTAGGTAAGTCACAACTCTACACAACAGAAACGGTTAAAATTCCCTTTCCTTGCATTTTTTCACAAAATCCATGAGTTTATTTCTATAAAATCATTTTCGCTCGAAAATACGTGTGACGTTGTAAAATTTAGAATACACCAATTTACATCTGTTAAATATAGATGAAACTGACTAAATCTTCTAGGTGATATCTGGCTCTCTTGGAGCCGTTTTTTTTACCTTAAACTGAGGTACTTACCCTATGCACTAATATTTTAACCAAATTTCAATACATATTCAATATGCAGAACGATTTGATATTACAATAAAAACTTTTGTTCTCAAACGACTGCCATTAAAAAACAAATCAACTAGTGTTGTTATGAATTTGACTTGATTTGTATCTTGAACGTCTGTATGCAGTCAATAGAATGTAGATATCCTGTTTTATGTACCCGTGGGATAAGTTTAACACAGACACGAATATGAACCCTTTGGCCAATGAATAATCTTTGACCATTACATAGACATTATTCTTAAAAAAATATTTAATTACTTCGTTTTTCTGTTCTCCTCTTAACATATATATTTATAATTTTACTTCGATTATTTTTTCATTATTGTGATTTTATTGCCAATATATTTTCATTGGTTATGGATTATTTTAGATATTCAGAAATGAGATAGTTTTATTTATCATTCGAGTTTCTTTTATTTTATAATCTTATGAACAAAGACATCTAACATTATAATTTAAACAGGGCCGCTCGCCGCTAACTTCGAGCTCAAGGCCTGTCGTTGAGACTACTAGTTGTCTCTTTCAGTAACTACAAAAACACTTCTAAAATATCGTTTGTTTCAGGTGGAGCCATTGCAGCAGCAATACTGCCTACTGGAGATCTCAATACAACATAAATTCTTTGCATTTTTTGGAAAATTTGTATGATTTCTATACACGATGCCTTTTTTATTCGTAGACAAAATAATGGTTGTCTAAACTTTCAAAAAACATCGCGTACTTAAACAGTTATAATTATAATATATAATATTTTATCTTTATTCGATATTATAAATAATAAAGAACCCCATCTTAATTAATTAATTAATAATGTAAATATATTTTAACGTTGACTCATTGTTTCCTTCTACTAACTCCCGGCTCTTATATTCTTATTACAGATAAAGTAAGCTTACTAAATTTTATGTACTTTAAAGTTAAAAAAAATTTGATTCCTAAAATTTTAATTTATTAACGCAGACGTTTATTTTGGAGGAGTTCATTGGGGTAGTGGTTAAGCGTTTTAGTTTTGATAACAAAAACAAAGCAACTTTCGCCGTGGCTAATCAGTAGATGGGTCTTCATTCAAAATTTGTTATCCGAGCTCCTCGGTAATTCCAACGCACGTTAAGCCTTTAGTCCCGGTTGCCACGGCAACTGGTGTGTTATGGTTCAAACTCCACATATGCTTATCCCAACTGTGCCAGGCAGTGAAAGGTATATACGTTGTTGATGATTTAAACACATTTTCTCTAATTAAACAGTCAAAATTCAACATATTTTATTTAACTTTTCTATATATATAGTTCATATATATAGTTATATTTAAATAATAACTTTAGTTTTAAACGATTTTCACGCGTTAAACTTATCATTATCTTTGGTAGGACTGCTGGAAGAGATTTCATTTAGAAATAAGCAGTACCGTTGTACAATTAATCCTCAAAAGCCTGTTTTCCTTATACTATATTAATATTAATTAACAATTTGTCTAATTAAAAAAGTCTTACAACAAGACAACACAAGCCTTATAAAATATAATTAAAAAAGACAACAATATAACAAAATTTTACTAAAACTTTAACCATCAACCTAACCACACTAACTTAACTTAACTTTACCCACATGTATAGTATAAGATAAACATAATAGTCATACATAATAAATACCTATATAGTAAGTTTCTCAACTTATTATGAACTTACAATCACGTGACAATGACTCCATCTATTCATTACAATACGAATACTAACACATATTATTGATGTATTCATTTTTAAACAATATAAATTATCAACAGCCAATATTTTACCTTCCGGCATGTACATTAACATTGTATTAAGTATTCATTTTCAGCGTTACAATGTACTCTCTTAACGAATCAACACTTTAAACTATACTAAGATAATTCAATATAACATTTAACAAATTGGAATACATAATGAAAAAAGTATTAAACTGATATTACAAATACTTTTTGTAAGTTATGACATTTTAGTTTCCGCAGAAAACAATGACTTGGTTTAATTTTGGTGGCTCATTTCGCTTTCAAATTGACACGTCTAGACGAGTCAATAATAGTTTTCACGCAAAACATAATATTTTGGAGTATACATATACCAATACATAACATACGTCAACCAATGTATGCCATGTTTTGGTAGCTGATTTCGCTTCACACGTCTATACGAGTCAATCTGTTGTTTCTCTCGAAGTCAACAGCTCTCCGTATTGCTTACGATTGACAAAATTGTAATGCATATTAATTATATAGTCATACCTATGACATACCTTATTCTAGACATAAACAGAAAAGCCGTGCAAGTATGAGGAATTAAAACTTTGTCATCGTTAAGTTATCCACTGTTTTATATCAATACACTGTATTTAAGTGTTCTTGTAGCTCTTTTAAAGATTTCAGTTCTGAATATTCAAGACACGGTTGCCCAAAAACACAATTACATTATTTAAAAGTGAAAACGCGTTTCATGTAATACACAAAGACGATGATTACTTATTACGGTGATGAAAGTGCCCACCGAAAAATGATCCCAGAAGATAGCCATCGCAAAATCTGTTCCATTTATCTAAATAGCTATTGTAATGGCTTATACTTGCGGTTTGGTATATACTTTTAATCCATTTGATACTCCAAGTAAAGATATAGCCTTAAGGTAAAATTATACATTATCTGACTATTTGAAAATGATATCACTAATTAATCAAAGCTTATAATTTTTGTTATTAAGTATTCCCAAAAAATATTGACAACACTTAAAGTGGACCTAGCTGACTGCCCTGTGGTACGCCACAAAATATTATATTTCTTAGTTATAGTAGTATAATTTAGAGGATATTGTAACTGTCTTGAAAACCGCACTACCTATTTTATTTAGTCCAAATTTCCCATAGGATTAGCGAGTCTTCTAAAGCACTCAAAACAACATATAGTGATAGACTCATCTCTGAGACAAACCATGACAAAAGTTACATAGTTTTCGCTATCGAAGCCATATCGTCCGAAACACTACGCCATCAAGCTCCTTCTCTTTGTGTGTACAAAATTTGTAAAAATATGTGGATTTCCTGACTTTTTATCTGATTTATTGTCAAAAGGCCTCTGTGGCCGCGTGCCATGATCAAGGCCACCTGGAGCCCACCGTCTTCTACTCAACTGTGCCAATAAGGTGGTTTCCAGTCGCAGTAAGATGATCATTTGTGGTCGATTCTCTAATAAGTTTGAACGCGTCGCGGTTTTACTGACAAACTTTTTCAATACTGGTGTTGCTGTAGTGACGAGCGCTTTGAATCTTTTACATGAATACTGAGTGATATTTTTTAAATTTTGGATTGTTTTGTATTGGGATAGGTAAGTTAAAATAACTTTTTTACTGTCAAATATTTTATATATTAAATATATATGTTATATAATACAACATCTTATAGGCCTTTATTATTTTATTACATTTGTTATACAAAAAAATAGTTAAAACTTCAAATAGTTCAATAATATTTATGTAATTTCATTAATTTTCTACAAAGTGTTTTTTGTAATAAGAATAAAATAAATTTTTAATGCTAATAAATTTACAAAACACCTAATTTAAATATAATTTTTTTTATTTTTGAAAAAATGATTTCTTACGCCCCATTTACTTGTACTTTGTTTTTGTAGTTTCATAACTTATGATTTTATGTCATTCAATTATTTAAATTAATTTTAAGTAATGACTAGAAGTGTTAACCGCAAAGGCCGTCTAGTTTTTACTAGACTAAATTACAACTCTAACAAAACGAAAACTAATAACACTGCATTTTAGCAGGTGGAGGAGACATTCACTCATACATACATTATTTCCTTAATTTATGTTATTGTATAGTTATTAAATTCTTATTAATGGCATGCACATCGGGACATTTAATAGTATAATCAATATTTACCTTAATTATACCTTGTTTTAATTTTATTTGTAGCAAAGTCATATACAAGACTATATACGTTTAATTTTATAAATTTTTGTTTTAATTTATTCACTATTATGTATTTATCTTTTTTTGCATTCCGCACCTGAGTGCAATGCACGATGGCATTGTAATTTGGATACTGCTCTGGGTTTCAGTTGATAATCAGTGATTTATTAGTGACCCAAGCAAATATGTCGCTGAACTGTTTCTTAAGTCGTACTGATGCGACTCTCTCTCTCTCTCTCTCACTCACTCACACACACACGCACGCGCGCGCGCAAATTAACCTTTTGTAGAGTGTTTTTGTTTATTGGCATATTTGTCTGTGTGAGGGTAGCTCTGTTAGCAATGAATACAATTTCTTATTATATTTTATATTTTTATTATTATAAATTTATTTCATAATACTCTCTATTGTGAAATAACTTATTATTATTATTCAAAAATAACTACACTATATGGAGTAGTTCCAACTATATTATTATGTATAAAACTATCGCCATTCATGATTTGGCCCCTTGTACTCCGCCCCTGTTTTGGATCTATTATTAATTATAATATTTATTTCATTCAAACCATCCACTTATCTATTATAACGTAAAAAATAACCCGGAATAGTATTATCACGATTTGTCAAGGTGTAATTAAAATAGTACACAATATTAATTATTAAATGAGTCTTACCGTGACACAGGCAATTTAAGATAATTCGACGTTGAAATGACGTCTATGCGAATGATTTAAAAATAGAAGCTTTATTAATATTGATATTGTCAAACAGGTTCAGTAAATATTACTATAATTTTCCCAGAACCGATCGATCGGTACCTTCACACAAATTAAAACCAATTCCTCCAAAATTCGTTTGAGAGTATTTTTGGTAAAAACTAATTAACATTTTTACCTCAAGTTTCTATAAATGGAAGGATATTTATATATTTACAACCTAATTTTACATTTTAATACATACATCATCACACAAAGAAGATTTTTGGTAGTTGATAATTTTAGTACAACGGGCGTCCTTGTTGCTAAAAGTGATCTCTTCTAGGCAATCTATGTAATGTATGTTATGTGTAATATATAACATAAATTTTAAGGCAAATAATAAAAATCAACTTACCCCCTAAACCACTGGTCTGGTCTCAGATCATAGTTTTTTAAAATGATCTATCAACTGAGTCTTATATGGTTATATTATACTGAGTCTTATATCTATATATCTATATAGCTCAAAAAACTCCAAGATGTTACCAAAACAATATTTCTCTATTCCAGGTTATTTTAGTTTTACGTTTAATTTCGTCAATATTAGTTTGTTTGGGATACTATCAGTTTATATATTCAATTGTTTTGAAGAAGTGTCGATGGTGGACTAAGGTCTAATTGCTCTAATTTAGGTTAGCCTCAAGCCCCTCGATAAGGACTTATATGAGCTGTTAACGATGATATTCAATTGAGAATACTCAATTTTCGATACCTTTATTACGAGCCATTATGTCCACAGGCAAAGTAGGTAATATGTAGGCTGTGCAAGAGAAGAGGACGCTTTCCTTGTTAAATATGTAACATATTAATTATATAAGATTATCTTATACATAGCGAACATATACGAACACAAGATATATAGCAATTAGCCATCATATAGATGTTAATTGCCAATGTACTTGAGCACCTGACCCCAAAGTGCAGGTTCAATCCTAGAAGTAAATAATTATTCGCTCATTTTACTATGAAGCAAGGCAAGAGCCTTCACTACTAGCATTGACTTAATAAAATTAATAATATCTAATAATAGAACTTTGTTTTAAGATGCGTCTTTGACTCACACAAATAGACAGGTGGTCAGATTGTAGAGTTAATAATATTACAATAATGTTTCTCACTCTCACATCTATTATGTAACCAATGTAAGGATCATTTAGAGCTTTTGTTATGAATGCTATCTAAATATCAGAAATATACTAAATAAACATACGAACATCCATGAGTCGTGGACAAATATTCGTACTTATGATAAAAATAATGCTAAACACTGATATTTTAAGAAAAATACCTCAATCTGTGATTATAACGATGCGTTTGATGTGTCATCTTCTGTATTTACAGTCCTTGTTAGTAATTAATTTTATATCCAGATTAAATAAAGCTTAATAATGTAATTAGCCGCATTAAAATCTTGTATCTGTATTCGTTTAATTGGTATAGCTATTAAACCCAAGAGTCTAAAACACAATTAACTTATTACGTAACTCCAATGATAAAGGTACTCATCTGAAGTTTATTGCCCATACATTGCTGTGTGAGTAGGATCATTATCACAATCACACCTTGATAAGGCCGCAATAGATTAACAACGAACTTCAGACGTTCACTGCCATCAGTTAAGTTCTGGTATCAGGCGGTAGAACTCCTGTAAAGCAAAGTAGTTGTAGTTTGCACGTGCGTTGTAATTAGTTTGCTCGCTTATAAAAGGTTGTAAGTCTCTAAATTGCTTAAAAAGAGTCTGATTGACTGACGACCTGAGCATTTCAATAGAAAAAATGTGACTTAAGTCGGTTTTTAATGAATTAAGTTCTTAGATCATTTATTGAAAAGATATGATGATTTTTAAGAATGCTTGGTAGTGACCAGCAATATATTCCCTAATGACGTACCGTGCCTTTGTCAAGTCAAGATAGAGACCTCACAAATGACAATTTTCAAACGTTTATCAATTAATTAATTATCCAACTTAACAAAAATTATAAGTTTATTGTTGCTGTTGAAATAGTTGCTGTTTTTCTGTAAAGGATGGAATGATTCAATCAAATATACAATATATCTCGAGTATTAGCCGATTAATGGTTATAGAATAGACTAGAATAGAATATATCTTTATTGTACATCAGCCAATTCAAAAAGAGAAACGCACAAAAAAATTATGTTGTTACATATGATACTGGGGCGGTAAGTTGATTTTTAGAATCGTGTAGATAATGTAAGAGACACTAAAGAGGACTTACTATAGTAGATTTTGCACATACCAATTTTCACACGTATGGCATACAATGTTTTTCAAAATATTTTAGAGAAAACAGCACAATATTTAAATGATAATCTATGACAAGTAAAGAGTGGAACAACAATATACAGATACTGAATTAAAAAGGGATGGAGTACAGGAATTGATGAATCTAATTTTATATTTACAGGACTACATAAACGAAGATGAATAATCGAAGAATCACTTCGAAAGATAACAAAAGTAAGAACAACATAATTAATAATATTTGGGGAAAAATTCCTATTATTTCGTAATTAGCGAAATCTTCACACGGTTTTTCCATATTATCAGTAGCTCGGTATTTAGGTCACCCCAAGAAATGTCTAATTCAGCCAAAGAATTAACTTCAAAGTAAGTTTAGTTGATAAACATTAGCTTTATCAAATCCAACATCATCTCATCTTAGAATCTAACAGATTATTAATATAAATACAGAATATGTTTAATGAAATTTCAATTTATATCTGACGAATTCCAAAATTTTTTGTAATGCAGATTTTTTTTTGTAGGACGAGTACTGACGTTGATAATACTTAGCGTATCTTTCATGATTCTTGCTGTTATCCTGGCGATCATTGATCCAATTAACATGATCGTTAAATACGTGAGTAATATCTCTGCTTCTTCTATTATGTTTTATATATCTTTGCTTTTCGGCTGCTGGCTGATATCTTGCTGAAACTATGTATTTACTCTTGTAGATCTAGGAGGTATACTCCTTAGCACTGTTTCACGTCGCACAGATTATTTACTAAAACAGCCACTGAAAGATACTACAAAAATTGTGATGCCCTACCTTATCAACTTATAATTTCTAATGTTTAATGTGTACATATAAGGGCTTGTAGGGCTATCATTATCAGTAATCATTTCAGTGTAAAAGAGTGTAAAGGACACTGAAATTATTACTAATAATGATAGGGACAACGATGGTGTATGTTCAATAAAACCGTTCAACTCGAGTGCTAACTAATCACTAACTTTATTTGTGTAAAATATTGCACGATATACAAACTGCATACGTGAACAATTATTAGCATTATGAAATATTATTTTTATATTAAATATTATAGAAAGGAAGCCGTTACATCACCATGATACCTAGAAAGGTTCACTCACTAGGTGTTTCAAATTTAATAGAACGGTTTAATAGACCATACCCCTATGTTGTTTTATGAACACTAAGTACTGATTTCCGCATGTCACAAGGATCACTTTGATTACCTGACACACTGACTGCCACATCACTAACACTGACCACCTATACCGCGGAGCTAGGCTTCTTCGTCCTAGAAGGAAGAGGAAATCTGGTAGTAATCAGATGCCAGTAATAGATAGCTCACGTCAGACCTTGTGAAAAGCGAAATCATGACAACCATATTCTTTATAGAACAAAGTCACTGTAAAAGATATATTTTCTATTTAATTTTCTTTTTTGAATATCTTGGTATCGCAGAGGACCAGATTGGCAAAAGGCTCGGAGATCTGGACACTTCTTGGAGAAAAGGATTCCCCAGGGGTCCGAGTTTCAGCATACCTGTTCAACGTAACCAATCCTGATAAATTCCTATCTGGAGAGGACTACAAGCTAAAGGTTGAAGAGGTCGGGCCTTTCACTTACTTGTGAGTTGGATATATTCTTGACACTAATTCAAAGTTAAGTAGTAACATAATCTTTCAAGCTACGAGTGCGGTTTCTCAGAAAACTCTAAAATAGTATAACAACCTTTATGGATTGGTTCATATCTTGGAAAATGATCTGTTACATTATCATAGCTTTTAGTAGGGACGATGGCTATGTACAAAGTTTTGCATAACGAATCAACATTACTATTCTATGAAAATTATCAATGAATAAAGATTATATTTAATTCTATTTACCTACAATCGAGGAGAATATCTTCTTCGATCGAAGACGGCTATTTTCAAATAAAAACTAAATTCATCAAATAAAGCAAAAATTGTAGTCATGAGTCGATTGCAGAACAGTCAGGTAAAAAGAATTTCTGACGCTGTTTAATTAATTTTTTTTTCTAAAAATAAATAATGCGTCGATGTGGTGTGATCGCGACGTCATCGAAGTAAACGACACACGGTTACAAAACCTGTTATTGTATGTGTTTCTTAAACTTGTTTCTATATGAATTTTAAAATAAATTGGGAAAAATTTTGGAATTATGCATGTACAGTTTCAACACTGCAATGCAAATTGGGTTTGCTTTTTTGGTGTTTGACTCTGTAGTTTTTAAACAATAAGGATGACAGACTATAAATCATACGGCCCTGATGTTAAGTGGGTAATATTTACTTGTAAAACAACGTTATGTTAACGACATAAATGAAAGACTCCTTTTTCTTTTTTTTCGAGGAGGAATCCATTTATGGACCTACCCGCCACTGGCTAAGCGGCGGGCGTGTGTGGTGCTCACCCAGTTCCACATAAAATTGAACCTGGGAATACCCACTAAAACTCCCCGGTAACTCCACTGCCCTTCACGGGGGAGACCTGGGTTCTGCCGAAGCAATTCACCTAATCGCACCCAGGAATAGAAAGACTCCTCTCTTTTTGTAAATAGATTGTAATCCTTTGAAAATTTGTCGTGCTGATGACAAAATTTAAAATATTGAAGTTTAATTGCCTTATGTTCCACAGAGAACAACGTACCAATAAAGACATGGAAATCGATGAAGAAGCTGGTGTAGTGAGGTACACTCCGATGACCACAGCAAAGTTTCTGCCAGAGGAGTCCATCGCTGACCCCAAAGACATCAATGTCACCATGCCCAATATCGCCATGTTGGTGAGGTTTAAACACAAGCTTTACTTCCTTCGATTACTTTATTGCAGAAACAATATTAAAAGCAAATTATCGTTGGGAATTAATTCCCTGAACTCCTGTCATGGTGATTACGAGGTATGGTCCATGATCAAATATTACTTGTACCTTGTGGTAATTTAATTACAAAGATTCTTTCGTCTAAATGGAAATCGGTCCAGTAACAGATACCAAAACTTTCTATGTGAGATAACTTGATGCGAATTAACGAGCCTTTTAAAAAATACGATTTTAGAAGAACGAAAATAAAAAATCTGAAACTGAACTGAAAAATCTTTCTGGAAAACCATGATAATAATAACTTAAGGTCATTTGTTCCAGACTATGAGCTCTATGATGGCCTCCCAGCCGTATTTCACGCGTTTAGGATTTAGTTTACTCCTCGGAAGCTTGAGAACGAAAGCCATCGTTCCGCAAACTGCACAGGAGTTTCTCTGGGGATACGATGAGCCGCTCATCAAATTGGGCAATACTGTCCTACCAGGATGGATCCATTTTAATACTCTAGGACTTTTGGACAGGGTAAGCTATTATGAATACTTTTCATGATCAAGTATACCGTCAAGGGAAACTTTACTTGTCTTACTCTAAACTGTACGGCAATGTTTTTGCAAATACATTAACAAGACTTTCTTACAGCTGAACTTTAAATTGTCATCAGATAAAAGCATTGATGGTTATGTATCAGATATAAGACAAGTATTAGGCAACAAAAAAGTGTTAGAATATTGATTTACTGTATGAGATGAATAACTTATCTTACACAAGGGCTATAAAGGAAGAGATACACATGGAAACGAAAACAAGTTTTTCACGTTAAGAGAACAACAAACAACTACAGAACTGCATGTATTGGCCTCTAAAGTAATTACCAATATATTAGGATTAAATGATAATATAGAATTCACGTTCAATAAGTGTTTATTTTTATTTTAAAGTTGTATGACATATATTTTACTGTGGTGTAGAATAAGTAGAACCATAGGAAATAAATTTACCTTGATCATACTTGATCAAATGTTACTACATTTTAGTACGGTTACAGAGTTTATTTATTGTTTCAGCTCTATGATAACAAAATTGAGTACCGTTTGGAAATCGGCGTTAACCACAAAGAGAGGTTCCTTGTTAAATCTATGAACGGAGTCCATGGACTCAACGCCTGGGAATATGAAGAGCTTGACAAAAGGTTGATAATACTCAACTTTTTCAATGTCAGAAGTTTGAACAAGACGGACGAATGAAGTTATTTATATCGTTAAATAATTAAAAATACTAATGATAATTATCTACACACTGCAATTAAATTAGTCTAACTTAATTTGTACAAGTTTTCTGATATATAGTCTAACGGTAATATTCTGTAATCTGCTGTTGGGACTGATTTAAAAAAGTTTACAATTTTACTTATAATTGAAATTTAAAGCCTGTGATAGCACTGCGAACACTGCTTGCACATCGGTTGTATCGTAAAAACTGAGCTATCACAGTGTCATTTTGCAGTATTACACTTATATTGTTTCTAAATTTCAGATCAAAATGTAACACTTTCACTGACGCCTATGAAGGTATTGCGTACCCCACGGACTTTCCTGCTGGAGCTCCGATCAGGATCTTCAGGAATGTTCTTTGCCGGTTCCTGCCGCTTGAATACCAGGGAATGAAGTACATCAACGACACCATCCCAGGGCTGGTCTACAAGATCAGCAATCAGGCTTTCAACATTAACAACGACACTGAGTGCCTGTGTACAAGAGGCACATGTATCAATGGCATCTCCGATCTCTCCCCTTGTTTTTACAGTACGTTCGATTGTCTTGAAAGTTTTAACGTTTTATTAACGGTTTAGAGATTTTGAGTTATCGTTGATGTTCTCCATATTGTTTCCAATTCCATTGATTTAAGCATTCTTCTTTCTTTTTACTTCCAACATTGATATGTCGCTTGTTATTATTATTACTTTTTTATATTTATTTTAGGACTGCCTTTAGCGTTGTCTAATGCTCACTTCTTAAACGGTGACCCATCATTGTTCGACCGGATTGAAGGGTTATCACCTGATGAAGATAAACATGGAAGCGCATTTGTTATAGAACCTGTAAGTTTAAATTTGTTACTGTCTTCAGTTTATTTGATTAAATTGATATGATGATAAATAACATTATACTTTCAGAAATGAATCCCTTAAATATGATCTAAGCCATACAGCCTACATTAATTTCTTTTAATTTACAAGAGATAGTTTGGTGGACAGTATGTGAAATTTTACAAATATTATTGGTTTCAGAAACTTGGTATTGTGTTGGAAACTTATTTCTCTGTGCAAGTAAACGTGGTGGTGAGAAATGTCGAGTTCAATGAAGAAGCGGGTCGGTTTTCTGACATAGTAGTACCTGTGTGTTATTTTCAAATGGTAATTTCTATAAGCATCTCGTTTCTATTTATGATAAAACAGAGATCTTTATTTAATAAACATTTTATGTTTCTAGACTCAACCAGATCTTAAAGAACAAGTCAAGACAGACTTATACCTGCTTTACGTAATAGCGCCGTACAGTTTGTGGTCGTTTGTTGCTTTCCTCCTGCTATCTGGTATCCTGACCTTCGTATACTGCATCCGCATGTTCCTAACCGACTGGATCTACTCTAGGGACGTCATCGTCTTCCAAATGCCCGAAGGAGACAAGTCAGGTATCAAGTCTTCAATACCGCTCCTTGGATTATGATAAAGATGACTACATATTTTATTGGATTGTATTAAAGATAACAGAGAGTAATGTATATAAGAGGTATTTTTGTTTTTAAAATAGAAAGAAGTGTTTTTTCCTGAATATAGACGCTCAGTTACAAGATTGTTAAGAGATAGCCCTTCCACAATATAGCTAAGAACAATAATACTATATTTAATAATATTATTGAAAGTCTTTTATAGACAAGATAATACTGTTCCTATGTTATTTAGACTTTTAAACCAAATAAAATTCAAATATGACTGAACTTTCTATTTGCAGTGAAGAGTTGTGTATTCACTTTCCAAATATTTAATTACACGAAACTGTGTAGCAATAACTATGCATTGCTGATATAGTCAATAAAAAATAAACCAGTGCTCAAGTATAAGTGTACCTTTAAGTATTAGCTTAGACCAGTAGTTGTTAACAATAGCAGAGATCAGTTAGTTAAACATTTTGCCACCCACTTTACCATATTTCTGGATATCAAATATAAATTATTAATTTAACATTCAACCTTATAAGTTACTATATTTGTTGATATTATGATGTTTTATCTGACTTAGGTTGCTGGCTATGTGAATTTACCTGCTAATTCACAGTAATGATTTGTCTTGCATAATATTTATTGTTTTATAATTGACTGTGATATACTTAACACAATGTTATTATTTTAACTATTGCCATACACATTTAAGGTTTGATTGTACCTGATATTGGATTAGGTCATATTATCAAGATAATTTCTGTATAATACTCTGAATACTATATTCTTGTTAAATATATTGAAATGCAGTAAATACCAGTCAGCTTTGAGTGTAAGACTATAACGAAGTCAAATGGGTGTTAGAAATTTGTGTAAATAATTCTAGAATTTAATATAAATGGTGAACTGTTTAATGAATATGTACAAAAAATAAGACTTAATTTTACACGGGTTGTGATAGAATAAAATATTTTTACAAAGTAAATTATTCTTCTATTTTCTTCCAACAGATACTTTTTTGTCCTTCAACTCTTAAAAAGTCATCATAATAATCAATAAGTGTCATCAGTATACATACTATCACTGTTATCGCTGTCAATTGAAATTCTTTTGTAATAGTGCTTCTTCTTCTTTCCTCTTATTATATCTTTGATCTTATGAAGTGGAGGGTGGTCATGTACCACTGGTTCATAGACGGCCCTCGCTCGGATTATAACAGGAGATGGAATCACAGGAGGCGGTAGAGGTATTGGTACAGCCATAGGCACAGCAGGATATGGACATACACACATACCGGTAGCACAGCATACCTGATTCTTTGAATTAATATCTTCATTTGGTTTGAATAAGCCTGATAACGAATACTGCATTATATTACCCACCGGCGAGATATTCTGAAGAAACTTCTTGTCACTGTTGTTAGGTTTGGTGGCAACTATAGAAGTCACACTATATATACTATAACAAGTGAAAATACTCCAATCACGCATGACTGTACAATTTACAGAAAAGGCACAGACTAAGCATAAATGTAATTTTCAGACTGTTCGAGATACGTAATTGTTCTATAACAAACACCTGTAATCAATAGCGCTATTGTAAAAGTTGCATACGTAATCTAATTATGACGGAATAGAAACTGTGTTTTGTTTTTAAGACGTTTTAATCTACAAAATACGCCAATTAAATTACTATCAATGATAAAATCAATATTTTAAACAACACGAAAGGATACAGATAGATCAGAGATTTTCTTATCAGCCGGAGCTTTGAAGACAAATTCTTTTTTACCTTCATTTAGAACCTGACTTGGGCTACTGTGTTTTAAAATAAGATGCTTTTGCTTTGAATACGAATGTCTATCTTCACTGCTAGATATTAATATCTTTTTTGATTTATCCTCAAAATTCCTAGACTTTCCATCATCAAGCAAATCTTGTGCGTCTGCATCACTCAATCGTTTTTCAATCTTCACATCTCCATCTCTAGAAATGTAAGTAAGTACCGGTTTTACAAACCCATCGTTACTTAAATCCATATTATTTCTAATTAATACGCGCTTGTTCTTTTTAACTTCTTTGCCATACATTTTTCGATCGTTACGTAACTTACGGTGAGACCAGTCAGAAGAGGTGTCGCTGTCTCTGCCACTGCTGCTTTCACAGGACTCAGAAATATGGCGTCTATTACCCGAACAGTATCGCTTAACTTTACGCGGTCTTAATGGTAACCTTCGTGGTTTCATCTGAGGGAAAGGTATTATAACTACAGGTGGAGGAGCTGGCACGGGAACGGGGACTCCGTACGATGGTCCTGGCATTTCCATCGGGGGACATGGTATTGTACTTGGCTTGAAGCACGGCGATGGGGGTTGTGGGGCTATAGCCACGGGTACGGCCATGGGCATCGGCACTGGTATAGCAAAAGCTATCGTTTCTTCTGTCGTAGTTGTTGTAGTTGGTTCCAACTTGATCTCGATAGGAATAGGCAGGGCTACTGGCATATTTATCGGCTGAGGTAATGCAAACATCGGTGGATATATTGGTATTTGGGAATTGAGTTGTTTAATAAGATGCAAGATGACTACCACTACTGCCGATTTATTTTTTATCGTCTGCAATAAAAGAAAAATAAAGTTTTTTTTATGAATATAAAACAATATATCTTCGAAATTCTTCTATTGTTAAGTATTATTTTGTATAATAAACATTAGTTTCACTTACAAAAACCATTGTGTTTCAATAATATTTCCTTACGAAAGTCCTATTCATGATTAAAAATCAGTTTTATACCGCCGTTGTATTTGTTACATAAGCCCCTTATTGTATTGTAGTGAGAACAAAAGGAACCATGAATTTCTTATTGTACAATTCGAAATTTTATGGCACGCTTTGTTTATTTGCGATAAAATTTAGAATAGTTTAATAATGAAAGGGGTTTTATTCATTTTGTTTTATTGTCAATAAACATATTCATAAAATATTTTTGTAAAATGTACAACCAATGGGCATTGCTAGCACTGTAAGAAAAATTACGTATGTTAACTAAGTACTTTAGTACCGTTAGTAGTCCTGCTTACTGATTGGCATTACTTTGTTGTGATGCAAATATCTTGGATTTATCACATTTCAAATATCGACAAGCAATGAGAAATGTTTGGAGTGGTTAAATACCATTATTCCAGATGTTATAACCAGATTTATAGGGTATGATTTATATGGTAAACACTTATTACATACTTTTATATATATTTATTTACATATGTTACTCAGTACCTATATACAGGTCCCATAAAGAATATAAAACAATTTAAAAAAACGATACCTAAAATTGTTTATTTTTTCTCTTTTCAATTATTTCCTGTGTTAAATCACCGAAAAGCATTATACGGAATGATCGGCACTGGTTCAGGCGGAGGCAAAGGCGCTGGTACTGCAAAAACTGGTCCAGTCAGCGATTTCGGTATAGGCATTATATATTCTGGTGCATCGTTAATACTGCGACACCTGCACTTCTGGTGACAACTAGAGCAGTAAGAGAAAAAGGCAGGAGTGCACATAGGCGCACAAAGGCAGGGAGGACAGGCAGGACAAGGTTTATCTTTACAGAAATGTGGAATAGGAGCAGGTGGTACAAGTATCTGGACTGACATAGGCACTGGAATTGGAACCACAAAGGGAATGCTTTCTGTTGTCGTCGTACATACTTCTTCATCTTCTGGGTAAAATAAATTGAATTGTGAGAGATCTGGTAAATTTAACAGTGGTAATGGTAATACTGATTCCGTTAGATGACATTCTAAAAATTGCGTTGAAAACAAAATTGTTGTTGATAATATCCGGAATCTCGTCATCTGAAAATGCAAAATTAAAAATAAGCCAATCGGTATATTCAACTATACAACATTGAATTGTATATATAATAAATTATAATTACAAATATCATAACGGTCCTCTTCTATAAATTGTGTCCCCAAAATGTCCAACGAAGAGTGTTCGTAAATCAGTTTTATACTTCAGGTGTATGTGTTACATAAACAATTGTGTATTGTGTAGTTCTGAACAAAAGAATAGTTCACAGCACGAAATGAAATATTTTTAAAGATTTATACTGGCTATGCCAAAAGATATCCGCTTTTTTATTGAAATACTTTATCATTTTTCTAAATCACAGCAAATAACTCGACACATGCGAAGATAGCCAGCATAGTGCTTATATGCTCAGTGATAGCTAGTGTATCATGCGAGTTAATGCCTTTTCACGTCTCTTTTGAACGAATCCATTTTGTTGTTAAAGGAGGAAGGAAGGATTTTTTGTCACGCTCTTATTTAAGAAATAAATAAAGAAAAGACGTTTTATAATAGGACGGGAAAAAGTTTCTTCGCATTTTATATGAAAATTCAATACATTTTTTTTCAAAGTTAAATTACATTTAATTAAAGTATATATGTGCCATTTTGTTCGTAGACTTTCTGCCATCTTGTAGGTAAAGATGTGATCCCTTTGCTGTAGAAATATTGGGACTTTTGATAAAAAAAAACAAGTAGTTTTGACAGTTCTCTCTTTATGTTAACCTGACACTACCTAAAGAATTCAGAAGAGACCGGTGGAAATCTGAAGGTGCAAGAGCCTTCCAGCAAAACTCTCTTAATTTTTGCTAAGTGGCTAAAGATGTATGTGGTCTAGCGTTATCGTGAAGAAAGACCACACCGTTTCCATAAATCAATTCCGGCCGCTTTCTCTCAACTGTTTGCTTTAATCTCATCAGTTATTAACACATAGCAACCAACTTCATGCTACTGACTGACACTGAATTAGGTCCATAAAAGTCACGTTTTTTCTTTGTGGCTTGCGTTGCATTTTATCTTTTTTGTAATAAAATTTAATGTCATGAAAACCAGTCAGATACCAATAGTACAGCCATAAATATTTTATTACAAGTTTAAACATACTATATGCGAATAGACTTTTTCTCCTACCTAATAATAAGACACACTTAGACATTACATATAACAAGAACCATGTGGAAGCATATGGAGAAGAATCAGTTGTTTTCTCACCATTTATTAATGTGGTAATTGGATTACAAATACCACATTTTTTATTGGTGAAAAAACCTTTTCTAATTTCTAATAAAATTTGTATCTCACTTAAAATTGAATACCAAAAAATGGCAATGCAGTTTAGTTTAGGTTTAAAGAATATTTATTTCTCATTAAAAACCATAAAGTCACTTACATGAGATATTAAAAATAAATGACCATAAAAATCCAGTAGTGAATACAATTAAATTAAATTAGTTTTCATATCTCATTTCAAAGTTGTCAAGCTTCAATTTTGAAGGGTCCAATTGCAATTATTACATGACATAGGTACGAAGAAATGCTAAATGGCTAGCTACCGGCTTCGGCATCGAAACTCCAACGATAATATTGATGTACGAATATTCTGGAAATAGGTATATTAGTATTAACGAAGAGCTTCCAGTCGGGGAAGTACCCTAAATTTTTTTGTCTTCTGTAAGTGCCTTATATTCAGCCAAGTAACATTGATGGAACAGACCTTTTCTAGACAAGTAGTAACCTTTTATCATCAGTATGCTTCTCAAGTCTTTCTTCGATTATCGATCTACCTTATTTCCAGAGACAGAAACGAAACTGATAGATGGTGGAACTTTACGAAAAATCTATTTCTCTGGAAATAAAGTAATCTTTCGTCACCATCAACAATCTACTTTGATTAAAAATTGTATTCTCCTCGAGAATCTTTATATTCAGCCCATTGCGGGTTTCTATCTATAACTTTGCGGTCTCAAGTCTTATTGGCGTTATTGTCAAATAAATACATATTTGAAGGTATGACTCTAATACTAGTGATAATAAAGTCATCAGTAGTAACTGGGTATTTGCAAATTGTGATTGTTTTAAAATTTAATTAAGTATTAAATTAACTATTCTCAAATGTAACTAACACTAATATATATATATTCCCATTTAACCACCTTTAACTAGATAATTAGGTTCGTGTAGTGAGAATAATTGATTACTCGTTGCATGATTTTTAAATCTTAAAAAACTGAAACACTAAGTTAAATCTCTCACTGGGTATTTATAGAGAGTAAATTATGTATGTATTGCTTTGCTTTAAAAGCAGGTATCATCATAATGATACTATGGTAAAGTAGTATTATATCTGTGCATAACTCAAAGGTTTAACATCATTACGAAGTAAAATTTAAATAATTGCGTGAAAAAGCCTTCCGATAATCCTGTGGATAAACTATTCTCCTTTGTTGTTTTATTACAATATCGGATGTGTCTAGAAACTTCTTTCGCAGATTATTATTCTGCGACAAAATAAATATATATATAATAAAACTTCGTGGTCTAAGATACATTGTGGCACGGTAATGATAATTAAAAGAGAATATAATAGAAAATAACTATTTTATTAATGAAATTTGGTATAAAATGTAATAACTTACAAATGAATGAATGATTAGATGAATTCTGTTATCTAAGTATCTTATGACACTGCGTCTACTTTTTAGATTCAGTGTGAAAACGTTTTATTTTTAGTCTATGTGGATAGTGCTTACGGATTGTCTGTTTTTGGGTTACCGAATCTAGGAGCTTTTTACTATTTTTTCCTCTGCTCTCCATTGCTGCTTCTGTTTCCAGAAACTCATCTACTGGTTCGTGAGTTTCAACTTCTTCGTCGGTATCCTCTAGCACCTGGGATTTATTCACGTCTTTGATATTATTTTTTTCGTTCATCCAATCTTGAGCTTCATCTTTAGAAATTTCCTTCTCATAAATCACATAACCATCTTTGGTAACGTACTGTAACATTGGGGTCAATAGCTCTTTCCTACTATGATTTCTCCTTTTGCTCTTGCGTTTTCTCTTATATCCTCCTGATTTCCACCATCCTCGGCGTTCTGATAATGAAATACTTGATTTGTCGGATGATATATCGGTGTCACCACTAGAATCTGTATCATAACGAGGATATCGTCTCCTGTACATATCCATTATTCTCATTTTGTCAGGTCTGTCACGTTCCTGTTGAAGTTTTTTGTAAGACGGATCTGGAGAATAAAAGGGCATTACAATGACTGGTAATTTAGGTGATGGACTAGGAGGTGCCGGTATTGGCATCATTGGCATCGGCATTGGCATTGGATTAGGTAAGCCAGGTGGAAATGGCATTGGAGGGGGAAATTTGTCAGGAGGCGCAGGAGTTTGGAAAAGAGGTGGAAGCTGTAGAATCTGCGCTCCTAGTGGTCCAGGAATCTTCGCATCTGGTGTCATCCGACAATGCATTGGCAAATTTTGTGGTAAGAACTGGACGTTATTTGGACACAGCGGTAGCTCTGGTTCTTTGCATCTTGTAGATGTGATGCTTAGGAAAAATAATATTATATAGTATTGGATTTTCATCACTTTAACAAGTGTTTTGCACTTTTTCTGTAATATTTAAGATGATCTCCATTGACTACTGACGATTTTAAAATCCTGAAAGCTGTAGCTCTAATAGTCTTCGTTAGGTGCTTTTAAATTCCTCTCTAATCTGCAAATGTGTACAAATCCATAACGGCGAAGGTTTTTGTAAACGGCTTCAACCACGTGCCGATAAAAAAACAATACTAATCTTTATGTAATAGCCACACAATAGAGCCAATTGTTAAAACTAGTGTATATTTATTATGTAACACAGTTTCTCAAAAATAAAATTCCGTAATTTTCTAAAAAAAAATCGAATTATAATAAGTTATATAGGCTTCAAAGGAAATTATGCATAAATTAATCGCATTTGGTTATTTAGCTTACCTAGTGTTACCTTACAATGAAAATTACATAACTAGTATTTACAGAAAACCTATTGTGTAAGACCTGCAATCAATGTGCCTATTTATTGGACACAAATCGTGTTTAATATTCAATACAACAGGGATTGCCAGTGAACATTCTTGTTCTTGTATTGAATCTAATGTTGCATGGTAAGAAAATATAAATTTATATCATCAAATCAAATCAAAATACACACATATATCATCCACTAGTCTAACGTGTTTGAGTTTTTTACCTGTCCTTAATAGAATAACCATAACGATAGATCTATGAACGAATTGTAACAAACTCAAATAAAAATTCTTGATATTTGACTTTATACGTAAAAGCACCTTATTTCTCTTTACAGAGAACCTAAATAGATATTGTGCGTATATGTACATGTATGTTTTTGTATGTATACGTATGGGTAAATATTATGATGTATAAATGTTTATTACTGTCCCCTTTTTACTCCTTTAATGATATTAGTATTGGTACACGCCCCTTTCATTGTCAATTTCCCATGTGTGGGGCTAATGGAAGAGATTTCTTATAGAAATAAGCAGTAACTTTATACAATTTTATGTTATTCTGTTGTGTCCTATTTAATTATTATTGTGTGTACATACATTGTCAAATAAATGAATTAATAAATAAGATGTTCATCACATTTGATTCCCCAGCTATTTAATAGTGCGAAGAAGTAATAAGTTTTCATAAATTTAAACATCATTTGCAAGTTAAAGGGGACAGTCACCATTTGCGACCAGACAAATATATGTAAAGTTCAATTAAATGTATAGATGTTTGTGTACCGACTTTCTAGTAAAAAATATTACTATTTCAGATGACGACCATTATACAAATAACGTTATTAAGTATTATCTTCCAACAAGGATCTTTTCAAATGATGGTTCCAATGCGGTTCCCAGGAGCACCAGCAATGTCGTTACCAGGACCTCAAGCAATTAGTTTTCCTGGACCAGGGCCAGGCATACTTCCACAACCAGCTTTTAGCATACCCACTCCCATGCCAATAGCATTTCAACAACCTAAGCTTCCAGTGGTGGTAATGCCTTATTATTCTAAAAGCTCCAAAAGTGTGAAGGTTCCGAGAAGAAAACATAAGAAAAGAAGGCATACAAAGAAGGAATACCATAGGGACTCTTCTTCTTCAAGCGATTCTGAAGATCGGGAAAGCTCACCAACAACAAATGATGATTTTAGACCTTTGAATCGACAAGTACTTACTCCAGTAGTTTCTTATGTAACAAAGGACGGCTATGTGGTCTATCAGAAAAAAATTAAAAGAGACAAAGCAAAAGATTGGTTACTAATTGGAAGAAAGTCTGAATTTGATGACCTAAATTTGGAAGGCTCAAAGAAACAAAGATTCAAAGAAGCAAATAAACACTAAGTTCCAAAAGAAGAGGGATTACGATTGAACATCTTAAATGTCTACCATTTTGTATTTTAATAAATAATAATAGATAATGCTTACACTTAAATTTTAAAAACCATTTTATTTACTCTCAACTATGGAAAGAAATAACGGAATGGATACGAAAGGATTATTGAAACAGTAGCTTCATAAAAAGTGCCTGTGATATTTAATTTACAACTATGTAATATAAATAATGTTTAATTTCATATACTCTTACTTTGGGCTAGATAGGTTTTGCGTGAGTGACTGAGAGAGCGAGAGAGAGAGTGTAAGTGTGAATGATTAGGTATGAGTGTGAAAAATATTTTTATTATTATTGTTTTTATAAAAGAGATTTTTTATAATATAATACAGCTTTACCAATGCAAGGTATTGGACAAGCAGAAAGGAAATAACTATTTCTGCTCATCTCTACTTAAATGTTTGATAGCATAGAAGTCAATATGTCAGTATATTAAAAAATATATTTTCGGTCGCTAATTATTAATTGCTTCAGTAATTGTATTCCATTTTCAAATTTTTTTTTGTGATTCATTAACAAAATAGCAGGGCCAACCATTAAGCGCCAAAGATTTCATGGGGCAAGGAAATAATTACATAAGACACGGCTGTATGCGCTTCCATTTCCTCTGCTTTTCCTGTAACACGGAACATTAAGCAAAAAGAAATTAAAAAAAATGTGACAGCTGTCAGTTTCGCTATTACCTGCCATTCTATTTTACTTTGCAGTTCGGCGGCAACCAATGACACCTCATTCGTTTGTGTTGTGTTTCTCGTATTCTTTGTAGAATTTTACGTGTAAGTTTGTTTGACGTGATTATAGTGTAAATCATCATAGTGTTCCATGGTCAATAGTAAAGGTTCGCAATATGTAAAGTATGGTGCAAATAAAGTGAGTGCAAATATTTTTTGGTGTCATGTGATTACAATATCCTGAGCGGTATTTACTTTGAGACCGCGAATCGCGATAATGGATTTACACAAGGATGGAAATCTGAACTTTAGTGCCGGAAACGACTTCGCTTCGGAACCTAATTCTGAAGATGATTTGTAAGTTTCTGATTTGGTTTTTGTTATCAATAACTACGTCTTTACAGTGTTGTACGCAGGGCTACAGGACGGTTTCTCTCTATCTAACCATTCTTTCAACTTCTGTAAAAATAATAAACGTAATTAAAATTATTTTCGTATTTTCTCTGTGATAGCATAGCAAATGTTAAAATATCAATCATTTACACAACTTATACTTTATGAGTATAGAATAGTTTCTTTACAGCAGGTGCCCTGACAAGTTATAAGATCAATATGAAATTCAATGTTAACTCTAATTTCAATTTTATGAAGGACTTGAAGGAGATAGGTTAATGCAATCAATAAAATGATACATATTTGCAATGACATAGTAAAAAAGAAAGAATGAAAATAAAACACTAAAAAATCTTACTGCAAGTCACCAAAAATGCTGGAATATGTATTTTATATATTGTATGAGAAATATAGCAATCCGTTTTGATTTAAAACACCATTTTAAATAAAAATGTATATTTGACACTAGCATACTTATTTGATTGTTATAGCTTTATTGCTTATTTTGTTGTTTATACTGTGTAACTTTAAGAAGTAAGATATAACACAAAAAGATAATGTTATAAATAATGAAATGCAAACTTGCCTACAAATATCCAATAGGCTTAAGTACCTCCCAAATCAAATAGCTTGAAAAAAATTAGAATCACAACATTATAATAATAGATCCTTATTTACAAACTTGTTAGAGGTATGTTATCGAAAACTATTGACAGGTTCAATGATATGCAAAGACTTGTGTTTGAAATTAATAATGAAGTTTTTGCACCATTTATTTTCACTCACTATAAGAGTGCAAACTCTTTCTCAAGATTAAGAAAGTTCACAAGACAGATAACAGAATGATAAGTAAGACATATAATATGATATAATAACTATTTATGAATCACAAAACGAAGTGTATATTGTATCTAGTTATAAACTCTTACATTTAATTCAGTATTGACACTACTGTTTATTTTTTGCTGCATTCGGAACTTAAGTATTTGCAAAAAAAGGTTCATTGTTATGATTAGGTTAGTTATTAAATAATTGTATTGATTTTTTGATAAAACTCTATTTGCAAAAACTTTCAAATCCTAATTTACATGGTGTATATATAGATGATAAACTACAAGGAAGAAGATAAAAAGTTCCATACAATGTTGCCACCTGTAATATTAATCTTTATTGGCATTATTCACAAACTGTGTGGCAATATCAACTGAAATCATTAACTACTAACGAACTGGTAAGAAAATTCAAAATGTTGCCTAACCCAACTTTTACCCCCCGACGCAAAACAACTGCAACAGCTGTCGATTTGCAGAGACCACCTATATGATTGAAGAAGATTTGAAAATGTTGCCTAACTATAGGTTAGGCAACATTTTCAAATCTTCTGTTACTAAATCAAACTTGAAAGAGCTCTATTCTCATGTCCATATTAAGAAAGCCTTTTTATTTCCCTACTAACTCTTTTTCAAAGAGATGCAGGTTCTAAGGGTAGTAAACTTTTTATCCTCAAAGGATTCAGAAATATGCACTAAACTGTCATTAATTCTTTGGAATATCAGACAATGCTTGACAGACAGTTCTTCAGGGTTACTCTTATTAACTTTAAATGTAACATTTCACTAAATAGCTTTTTTTAAGTCATTAAACAAATTTAAAGAGCTCAATCGCTCGTTGGCGGGAGGTATGGCGGATTTCGAACCCAGTTTTTCGTAAAAAATGTACATTAATTGAATGCTTCCATAACTATTCACATCCTACCCACATCTTACTCACACATTTTCCATTCCCACTTAGGGGTACCAAAAAATCTTGCTTCCGATACGTCTCTTGGTCGAGCACGACGTCTGCTCCATAGAATTACCGATCGTCGAAGACAATCACTAAAATCAGCCGCGGTCTTCACGTTATTCATTTCATAGGTGTATCGTGCAATAAAACTCTTTTGGTGACAAGTGCGAAAATAAAATTGAAGGTGAATCGCGTCTACAACATCCAGCACGTCGGAGCACGTGAACCAGGTTAGCCCCCAATCACATTTCATTTCGTTCTTTACTGGCCATCCCATTTGGTCCATCCCACAAAGTAGTTCTTGCTAAAACCAACTTTGCCCAGCAGTTTATACACGTCTCTTTTCCCTTTGTCTAACCGTCTTCTGGATTTATGCAATATTGAGTGATCGTCACTGGGTCGCGAGGGTCGAGATTCGTTCACATCTGTTGTTGTGGAGCTTCAATTTCGCAGAGTCATTTTTGGAGGTTTTAAAGTAGTCTTGCGAACATTACACTTTTGGTTTTATTTTTAAGTGTGTCCTATAGCACCTAGATAATTGGTTTATTTGTTGTCTATCTCTCTTTTTCTGTTTATCTCTCTAATTTGTTTATAATAGATGTCACTATTGCTGGCACCCAATTCATCAAGTAGATGTTGTATGTGACCGCCACAGGACAGGCATTGTCTAGTGTGGAATCAAAAGCAACTGCAGCCTCATTAAAATTGTGCTTAATAATTAAATCATTTTATTTTTCCTTCATGTATATGTTTGTAAGCTTTATGAATATAAATATATATATATATTTGTATTTGTGTTTGTAAAATTATTTTACTTTTGAAAAGATTAGAAAATGTACCATATTATTTTAATAACAATAAAATAGTGGGTTCAAGACTTTATCGTTTTCTACCCAAGTACCTGGTCCTTGCAGAAATTTTGATAATGAACATTACATAAGATTACATATACTTTATGATTGTGGGAAGTGTCATGTAGTTTTCATTATCATAATTATATCAGCAGAGAGAACCCCAAAGGATCTGCAATGCGATCGGTTCTGCCCTGTCCGCATTGTTACGTTTCCTGTTCGCTCGCAATTCTTCGGGCTGTGTCCGCCCCATAGTTCTCTCTCAGATCTCATAATTTCTGTTGTAAATTAAATACAGCTACATGTTGAATTTGCTTGCTTTTAGTTACTTACATAAGTTCCACAATTTTCGTAAACTGTTGAAGAGTAAAAAATAAAGTTAACCCCTATCTCAAACTGCTGATGATCACACTATTTTGTGAAGGTCGTACCTCTGAATCATAAATACAGACTAACTATATATCAGTTCAATTTCGACCTGCGTAGAGAAAAATAAATGGACAGTTTGCTATCACGGTGATTCATTTCGCATCGCCATTTCTAATCTAGTATATGTGCCTTATTATATACAAGACAAAAGCACTTATATTGCTGGAATAAAGGTTTTCAATCACCTACCAATATGTATTAAGTCATTGGAGGGTACACTATTTAAACAAAAATTAAAAGAATGGCTATTACAAAAATGCTTTTACAATTTAAATGAATACTATAATTGGAATTATCTTTAAAAATTGTAATGTTCATATTGTACGCCCGGAAATGGCAATCTGTTGTGACTTATGCATGTGTCTGTAAGATCTATTTATTGTACACAGAATCACAATAAAATTTATCTTATCTTATCTTATGAAGCAATCAGTAATGTATTATGAAGTATGAATAAGAAGTATAGGTATAATTTATTATTTTTTCAGTGTGTTATTAAAAGTTCTATTGAACTTATATATAAGATATCTAGGCGATTGGCTTTGATATCTATGTATAAGTTCAATAGAATATTTTGACTCGCCTAAAAACGCCTCTATTAAGAGGAACACCGACTACTTCACTAATCTATCGTATTCATTTGTATCCTGTCCATCCAAATATTACACTTACCGATAACCACTCTTGTACAATATACAATCATTATATTGAATGGTGTACAATAAAGCATCATATTTTATCTTCCAATCAATCCATCTTAATTTGCATTCATCTCGTTCTTTCGATACGAGTGTAAAAAGGACAGCTGTCATGTCACATGACATTCAGTAATTACACTGCTGCCTTCACAATGAACTATTTCACGGCCAAATATTTGGTGGTACCCAAACCACCGTGCTGGTCTACTACTTAATTTAATACAAACTACGTGATGGTTAGTGGTAGTTAACCATTGTGACAACCGAACCTTCGAGGCTCTAGTGAGGCTTCTTCTAAGGAAGCATGTCGCTTTGTCGGCTGCTGGCCTATATGTTAAATAAACACAAAAATTGTAGCCTATTTCTTAAAAATATATTACATTTATTTATGCGAGTATATATTTACCCAACTTCAAGAAATATTAAAAATATACTTGCATAATGAAATATGTATATAACAAAGACAATTCCGATCCCATTTACGTAATTCTTTATTTGTTGGATGCGGAATAGTTGCCCTTTGGTCACATAAACAATTAATTCAGTTTGGTGAAGTATTTTTATTTTTGTGAAATTGCATGATGTATTTTTAAAGTTTCATGCTAGAGCATTCACCTCTCTGATTATGTAGCTTATCAATTCTCTATGGAGCTGTTAATAAAGTGAAATGTTTATGGTTAATAACACGCCCCCATTGTTGATATATATATGGCTATTATTCTCTTCGTCACAAGGTCGGTATCTGATTTAATCTTACAACAGTTGCTAGATGCGTTGTTATATTCTTACTTACTTGACTTTACCGGCTAACTTTAAAGTAATTAACCTACATGCGTTACTAAGTAAGGCTTCCTGGGCGTAGTCTACCACTTGGCAATGTTGTTCATATTGTTAGGGTTAGTTATTTTACTTGGAATAAAAATAAATCTTGTATCAAACGGAATTTTCGGTCAAGTTTCGATAGTTGGCTTTGCTATTTGATTACATCTGATGTTAAATACCAATTTTTTCTACGAAATTTAGTAAGATCTATCTATCAGTAGTGTAAAATAATTGAGAATAAAGAGTTGCGTTAAATTTTTGATTTGGAACATAACAAAAAGCCATAATTACCTACGTTTACAACAATATTAGATACGTGGACCAATGCTTAACAGTTGAGACGCACTTATACTTGATGAAATGAATGATTATTTTGTATTTACGTTTCGTTCTAATATAAATAAAACACTGCAATTTAAAACGATAATCATCTAGCGAAAAACACAATTCGTTTTCAAAGTGTATAAGTACGTTCTCTACATCACGTACGGTTCGTTAACGTCAGCAGTCAGCGTCAACTATGACAAAAATATTCGGCAGAAGTAGTTGAAAATAGTTTTTCGCTCGTGATTCGTCGTTGTTGGAGAAATTTGCAGTAGTATTTTTCATTGGTTGTTTATGATGGGAAATTAATTTATTTAACAAAAAATATATATGAACGGAAAAGTATAATGTGCGGCGAAAGCATAAGGGTATTTGCAAGTATGTCACACTAAAATCAATATTGTTATCTTACGTGTAATTAACTTTTTACTAGCTAGCTGCTGCAAAGCCAAAAAAGAAAAGAAGCCATGAAAGAAAGAAAAACTAAATGTCTTTGGAGGTGTCTATAGATTTTGGAAGTAGAACCTTTGAGTTGTTCTAATGAAAATTAGAACAACTTACAACAGGTTCAACACAATCGGAGAAAGGCTATTATTGATGATCAATTAAACAGATCAAGCATTTCATAAGCCAAGAGAGAGGCCATGTGAATTTTTAATTCAATATTAGAGCGCCCAGCAGGGGAAGAACCTTCAATACAGAAGATAACAACGGTGGCAGTGACCTTTACAGTATAACCTATGTTTTAGGAAAGCGCGGACTTAGGTGAGTCAGTTAAGCTTCCCCGGGGATCCCCCGTCAAATGATTTTTAATCGACAAGCACCTCTGGAGAGGTGTTTCGCTGTTGTAAAGGTTGCTCAAGTCCTGTGGGAACAAGTCTTGGTAGTATTGTCTTACTGCGATGACTAAAGTTACTAGGGCTCTAAATGTTAGGAGCGCGTGTTGTTATGTCTCACATACTCTTAAATTTATGCTTCCTAATTGTACAGGCAAATATTACAAATTAGGATAACAGGGTTTTTATTTTAACGAAGTAGCTCTTGGCATTCATCTCACCTGATGATCAGTGAAGATAAGGCCGTAAATAGAACCAAATTACACTCGGATTCTTCAACCAAAGAGTTATTACAGCACTATTGTTATGGCGGCAGACTTAGGTAAGAAAGCTCTACCACCAGTCAAACCGTGCAGACATTTTCTGCCCTCGCTGGGGATTGAAATCTGGACCATCAGATCTCAAGTAGGTAGTCACAGCCACTGGACCACAGAGGCGGCTAACTTTATCATTAAACTGGTATATCATTTGTAAGCAGTCTTAGCAATAAACATATTCTATTCTAAAAAATATTGTGTAGTTAGTGTCTACGCCAATCTCAACCTTATTGTTAACCAATAAGAAGCGCCATCTCGCCTCCATCACGTGACTTTGTAGCCAATAGAATTAATTGATATATACTAGTGTGATGAACAGGCACTTTTTCTAATTGTCTCCTTACTAAAATAAAACCTAAGTTGAAACACTGAGTTTTACTTTGTTCCCATCGTGAACAGTTAGTTCCCTGTAAGATTATTATCGGTTAAATATTTTTGGGTTTCTGTGTGTCTGTAATTTTTGTAATTTGGATACAGCAAAATCATAGCAAATGCTAATAGGTATTGGTGGACGATTTTGTAATCTGTTCTATATATTATGCATATCTTTCTTTAAATTATCACGCATTTCTTGCTTCATAAAACATTAGTTGTTTCAAAAGAGGTTTGAAAAGGCACTTTTTAAGCCGCCTAGGAAGGGACGGTTAGAACATTGTATCGCATACTGCACTAGCTGTCTTTTTTAAAAGGAGTTTTGCTGGGCTTTTTTTAAAAATAAAACGTAAATCGACGTCATAGTGTCTTGTGTCTTTCTTCTCCTCATACTCTCTTTGAAATTTCGTAAATATTCGGAAATGATTAATTAGTAAAAAAGGTTGTATTTCTGAGAAATTTAGATCAAGCTTGTTGATTGGATGTTTACGAAAAACCCCGTGACCAGAATATTCAAAGGCCTGTCGTAACAGGAGTGGACGTGGTCCTATGCACGTACGGTACTCTTTATACTAATTTGTTGTCATGGGACGTCACTTAGTTATTTCTGAATAATATTATTGGCTGTGTAGTTCTAACAAACCCGATTGAAACACTCACTTGAGCCGAAGTTCAGAATAGAATAGAATGGAATATATCTTTATTGTACATCAGCCAATTCAAAAAGAAACACTAAAAAAAACTTTTAACTAATTTTGTACAAAGGGCGACCTTGTCGCTAAAAACGATCTCTTCCAGGTAACCTTAGGATGGACAGGATTCAAGATAAAGTACTTGAGGGAAGTTGGCGACGTATAACGAATACGTACATGATAAAACTTATTACACACAAATAATAAATATATACATACATAGGTACTTACACTGAGTAAGTAATGTATATACTACATAATACATAATTATATAAATATATATCCACTAAATCCACTAACTTCTAGCCATTCGAGGCAGATGCATGTCTGCTACTTTCATTGATAGAGCTAAACGATACGGTACATCTCAACCAAATATTGGTGTCAAAAACCTCTAGATTATAACTCTGAGGCCACCTTAAAATTTAGGAAAACCATCCGCCACCAACAGCCACCAACCTTACCTGACCAGTTGTCATTCGCTAACTTATTTAAGCTGGTGGTTTTGTTTAAGAGGCGTTGAATTTCGTCATAATATACATGTGAAATATGTCAAGTTCAACGCTTCGTTAGCAAAACTATCCGTAAATTTGAGAAGTGAAAGTTTAAAATTCAGCTTAGGTAGATTACTTTTAGGTAGCCTTATTACCCCGGTAGTTATGGCAACCGCTTTCACCAAGCCGCAATTGGTTAGCTAACCCAAACTCCTCATACGTAGAAGGCTATTACATCCAGGTTCTTGTATCAATGTTTCTTTTCATTTCAAATAAATGTTTGACGCTGCAAGCAAATCTTTAAGTCGCTACCTATCATGTCCGGTTATTATCTTTATTGTTTTTAAAGAACTGATTAAAAGCCCAAGTATTTAATAGCTAACTGAATTACGTTTTTTAAAATGTTGTGACAGTGTAAATGTATTTGAAGTTTGTCTTTTGACATTTGTGGGTATCGTAATCACTTGTTAGAATATAAAAGTAATTTTCAAAATTAACTTGTTAGCTTGATATACAATAAAATCGCTCATTTTAACCTTCTTGTTCCTGACTTATTGACAACACTAGATGATAACGTAATGCAAACTATATCTATACCTTAATACATCACTAATAGTTACCTAAGTAATCTGTGATAAAAACAAGTCTAATGTCAATGTTGTCGAGATTTTGACCTTCGTATCAACGTGGTTATGTAAACTTTATGTTGTCATAGCGATAGAAACACTAGATCCTATTTTATTAGATTTGTGGTTAAACAATAAAGTTAAACAACTAACAATAAGAATTTATTGGCGTTGCGACAAAACGTCGCTTAGTACCTTTTATCGTTTGTACCATGGAGAGACCTCCCTCTACTTTCTTTCTTCTCTACTTTCCTACTCAGGGGCTCGTCTGCTGGTCTGCGGAGTCACTCTTACATTGTCGCACAAAGAGATTTCGTGACTCCTTTCTCTGTCACAGATAGGTGGAACTCCTTGCCGGTATTCCTTCCCTTCTTCATACAATAAAATATACAATATATTCGCTGAGCTTTTTGTAAAAAAAAACATAATTTCTAAATATATCACTTCTAAAATAAGTATAGGTGTGAGCCTATCGTTCGACCTGGTGAATTATTTTGCAGAATCCAGGTTCACCCCCGTGAAGGGCAATGGAGTTACCGGGGAGTTTTATTGGGTATTCCCAGAGCCGCTTTGATGAGGCACCGGGTGAGCCCCGCACGCCTGCCTGCCTGCCTAGCCAGTGGCAGATAGTTCCATAAACGGATTAAAAAAAAGTATATCGTTACTAGGTGTTTAAATCATTGAAGGTGGAATAAGTATTTCAAAATCTATGAGTAGGTAAATGTAATCTAGGTAACCTAATATTACAAAATAATATTGATAACATACTTAGATAATAAATTTAAAAATGATTGCATTTTAATAATGCTTGATGGATTTTAAGTAATTCAATAAAAGATATTATTATTTTAAGGATGCTTTAAAGAGTTATGCTAAGAAAGCTGATCTAGAAACCAGTTCTACTAAAATTGTTATAACATCGCAACTAACTACTTTTTAATAGTGAGTATTTTATGGTTACTAATATCAAAATGAAATATAGGTGTTATTAATTATGCTTAACCATAATTTATGTCTTTATATAATTCATAAATTATGAATTATAACTGCCTCAAAAAATTCTGCACAACTGTGAGACGTTAATGTTAAGCTATTTGATGATTATTCCTGTCAAAGGTGTGTGTGTATGTGTGTCAATCAGATTCAAACCTTTAGTGTCTGTATGGTATGCCATGCGAAAATAAGGGCCACAATAAAATTGAAATTCGCTCATAAATAGACTGTAAGAAATAAATGGGCCGTATTTATCATTTAACCCAAATAAAAATTGTAATTTAGTGGCGATTTAGATTGGCAGAAATTTGCAGATGCTACATAGTACAAGGGCGGTTTTATCGCTAATTAGCGATCTCTTCCAGACAACCTGTAGATGGAGAGGATACACAAGAATACGATAGATAAGTGCAGTCGTCGGTGTATCATTTATTAAAATAGTTGATCAGATATTTGTCGTGGCGATTTACATTAATCATAATACTCATAACTATTTACAACGACATAAGAACATACTGGATTATAACTTAAGGAGTCTATAAGTAATGTATATGATGTTCATGGAGCATAGCCTGACCCACATGCCTTGGGAGCCATATCTGATGGAACGGGCTTTTACAGCCCGTCTTACTCGCCCTGCACGGAAGCCGAGAAATCTCAGTATGACCGGAAACCTAGTCCAACCAGGGAACATTACACCGGTCCCTTCCGTTCGGTGACCCGGGAGAGCAGCCGTTCGAATACCACTAGGGGGCCAATCCCCCACAGACCTCCAACCACCCCTACAGTCTGCCCATGCCTCGCAACTGATCTCTCACCTACCAACTTGACGGTCCAACCGCCGGTCACAGATGTCGCAACATCACAGCTCCGTGGTCCAACCACGTATGCCATGCCATCGGCGTAGTGCGTCCACTACCACCCCCGGGCCATGACCGTGAGAGATCACTTAGCACACTCTCCGGCCACTGTTCTACATATCAGTCAGACCATACCACACGAACTCACATAGTTCCTTAACTAAGCCATCAGGGACTTACCACTGTGCTATACTCACGCATCTCGACTCACGAGATACACATCTCATCCACACTCACCCCTAGGTGCCGAGCAAAACTTTTCTCACCGCCTTCCTTCCCGCCATTCCCGGCTCTCCGCCAGCTGTCCTCTCCACAGAGTACTAAGCGAAACTGCTCCTCTGTCAAACAGACCACAGGATAAATAACATAATATTGCATTGTTGCCATTTCGTAAATACAACTTTAATACTGACCATGTATAATTACTCACCAAGAAATGGTTATTCGTGGAACTCCACGACACTCCCGGCGTCGAAAGAAAGGTTGCAATATTGACCTTCACAATATTAGGGTTCTGGTCAACAGCTTCTCCTACTCCTGATAAATCACCCACAGGAGTAATAGCAGCGGGCAAAGTCTCAATTTCTTCTAAAAGTGTTGAATAGATTATACTCAATCCTTCAACCACATTCTCGTTAGTCCCAATATTGTCAACGCAGACTATCCTATAAATCTGTTGAATTGGAACTTCAAACCGCTCAACAATCTCTTCCCAATCATGTACAGCTATGGGTGAAGCGGTGTCTTTTGGACCTTCAAAATTTTTTTCTAAATGTCCCACAGACTTTGTACATTTTTGGTCACCTACTTTTACCTTTTGCGACTCGGATCTTCGATAACATTTATTCACATATATAGGTCTATTACACTAGCTTGCTAGCTATATCACCCACAACGTTTACCACGTAATAATATATATATGACGTATATAACAAACCAAAGAAACAGAGCAAATGCGACAGTACCATAATCGCTTCATCAGAATATCCAAAATATTCTTCTTACATTTACTTAGACATGTCGCAATATCAATGGTCAAAGAATGGATTAAACGGTATATCACAAACGGCGCGGAGTTCCTCCTAAATCAGGGAGTTCCTCCATAATTCACGGCACAATATAATATAACACAATACTTTGTGGCGAAAGGTTGAAACAGGAATGCCCAATAAGGCGACGGTAACTAAAACCAGTTACGAGTTTGCTTTTAGAATCAATCAAAATATAAGGCAAAATAAATAAATATAATTATACTAATAAGTAATAAACACCTTATAACCAAGCCTGATTTTCAATTTTAGTAAGTAAACTGTAATTAGATTTAAATCTAAAAACTTACAACGATAGCAGATAATAAGCGTGCCAATATATATTTAAAACAATATTTTTAAAGATCACAAAATATTTGAAATAGATCAAGTTAGTTATAATTTAAATAAAAAACACATTTTATATCTTATTTATATTTATTTTAACATTTAAATGTATTAGCAATTTAAACGTTATTGTTGTAGAAGTGGCTAGTAAATTAAATACTCCTTACAATTTATTATAAATCCATAAAATAATGATTCAATCATTTTTTAGTGGATACAATAAAATCAGTATTGAAAAATAATTATTTTCAAGTCACAATTTGTATGACATTAGCGCCATCTCGTTACAAAGAGCATGCGTTACGTCAGTGGCGGTATGGTTGACAAATGGCGCTACTAAACTTTAAAAATATTGAACTGGGTAGGCGCACCCCAATATTCAAGAAATCTTGAAAGAACACGTCCCAATATTCAAGAAATCTGCAGGTCTAAGTCATCTGCAATCTGTATATACATAATCGGTCGAGAGCTCACAATTATTAAAATTGGCCTCCCTCTTGCCGCTACGAACCGTCTTATAGCCAAACAAAAATTCTGTCGCCGTCAATCTTTAACAAACTAAATAGATAGCTCTCACAGCCAAGCAAGTAAAAGGACGGATCCATCTTATCTCTTTGCAGATGTTAACGTCGTACACTGATCCAGAGTTATCTATGCCTGTAAATGCGGTAGTATATACGGGCCTCCACCATCGCACCTGACGGATTCAGTATTCTTCCTTATTAAACTTAGTATGTTAGATTCTTATCTTATCTTGATGTAAGGCCAGGATTACTCCCGGAGCATCTATCATAATCCTAATGACCGCTGTCCTAGAAATAGCTCCAATATGTACTTACTAAGCACACCCGGAGACAGTATCTTCAGGACTGGGATAGCCCAGTCCAAAGAGACCCATTCTTTTCCTAGCAAGAGCATCACAGTTACATAGGATGTGTTCCATTTGTTCGGTGTGCTCCCCACAGGCCCTACATAGAGGCGATATAGTATGTGAGATACTCCTATATGACAGTCCTCTTCATGTATTTCTAAGATCAGCTTCTCACTAAAATCACAGTCTCTTGGTATCAGAATCAGGTGTTTCCACTACACCTCTATATACGGCTATTGTCTAAAAACAGGTGTTTCTCGACTTCGGTCTCGAAACACCAAAACTCATTGCTTTATACAACTCTGTTGTCTGTGTCTCACTTACAGCCTTTTCACTTCCACATAACTTCTAGAGAACATCTCTGGACCATATACTACGTCCAGAACCTCCGCAACCGAAAAAAAAAAGAAAAAAAATTTTTCACTATTAACTTGAGCACTCCTTTCAACCTTTATTTAAAATGTATGCGCAAGAACCATAAGTTAAACTACTGGATTTTTCATTGATGCTGGAACAATAAGTCCATAAATAATTGTTATCAATTTTCATACCAAGATTTTCATATACATATTTCAGTAATATCACTTATTAACTTAATAATTTTTAAGTCCTCCTTTTTTTTAATTGATATTATGGATTTTGGCATTAACAAGCAGTAGATATGTAGGGTTGGCTTCTAGAAATAAGGTATCCAATTAAACCATTTAAACTTTAAAGTATACGGTTTTTTTATAATAATTTCGCAGTTAAAATCCTCAGAGGCCAACTCAGAAATATGGTAAACTCGTGATGTGGAACTCAACACGTCTTCTTCGTGACTCAACTCAAGACATCTTCAGACACATAGTGTTAACAATAAAACTCTCTGTCAGCTTCATGAGTGTATATTTTAAAAAGTTATAGAAACACAAAATGTATATTTCAAAACAAAGAGGAAATATAACAATACAAACATAAAATTATACAAATACAAAAATAAGAGTATCAACCTCTACATTCCAAATAAGATCAAGAACCTTAAATGTCTTCACATTGCTTAATACTATGTACAAAAGTCTTGGCATATGAAGCCCAACCGCTTAGCTATTTAAATATGAAGTTCTTGATTGGACTCAATCAAGTGGTGTCTTATGGAAGCATTTAATATTAAAGAATACAGTACATAATCAGTAATATAGTAAAATATCTTTTGTAGGTTCCTTTGACATATCTTTAAGCCTTAGAAATTTAGTGACATCCCTATGCCAATTTTCTCTGTAATAAATTGCTACATTAAAGTTGCTATCTTCTAACATATATGAACCTTGTCATATTTATGTATCTATTAAGACATTATATAATTCTTCCTTGACTTAAGATGGAGCATCATATCTACATTTCCTTTCTTCCCCTCTTGTCAGACTATATGATACAAATAATGCACTAAAGGCCGTGTATATATGTGTTCCTCCATGGGATATCTGGTTCACTGAAGTAGGAAGAGCTAGAGTCATGACACTGGCAGTATATAATTACTGATATATCAGTAAAGGTATCATTATCTTCTGATGAGTATCCAGACATTATCAATCAGTATTAATCAAGAGCAAATTATTCTTGATTTCTAAAATATGATTTTCCATAAAGAAACAATAATAATTGTTTCCTATCAACAAATCTTCCTGTTGCCTAAGCTGTCATCATCAACAGAGACAACTATATTATATCTAAATTACTGTTATATGAGTTATTGACCTGATCTATTATATAAGGCACAACGTTGGCACATATTTGTCTCTCTACTCCCTTTTTAGTTATAAGGGTAACCTAAGCAGAAAAACTTGATTACTGTTTCTTGTTTTAGGAATGTATAAATTGAAAGTTTATTACTTCTATCAGTAACAATGTTTAACTCCTTAGCTATTTCTTATATAGCTCCTTCAGCTACCACGTTAAGTAAAGACGAAGAAATATACTATGACTCTTGGACTGTAATGTTGCTATTGTTGTCTGATTTGTTTGAAAAGGTAGTTTAAGGCACTTAAAACATAAGCGCTTCAAAACAAGTCTTTTACTTCTAAACAAAAGTTTTAAATTAAGACATTGACCATCATAATGATCTTTTCCACAGAATGTACACTGCTTTTTTAATCTTTTACTGTCACTAGTTTCATACTTCACTAGTTTGATTCTTTTTTTTTAAAGATATTGAGAAAAAAAAAACTGATATTTTCTTTTATTTTGGCCAAGTCCTGTGTTTGTGATGTTATTTCTTCTAAATCTTCTTTAAATTCAGTTGGATTAAACTCATGGCGGATTTTAATCCTATTTTTTAAAGCCTGTTCCATATTTCCTTCTTAAATAGGTTCCGTCTTAATGATAAGGTTCCAAAGTTGACACGGCTTCCAGAGTTTGCAATTATAAGCAAGCACTCTTGTTTCATTTGATAATATAGGAGAAAAAAATTTCACAATCAGACGTCTTAGTTCACACTTACGAACTTAAACATTTAAAAAACGAACTATCACACTTCTGGATATAACCACACTTGATTCCTCTAAAATTTACTAGCATTCATCTACACAAAAATTATATTTCATTAGAAAAACAAGGTGGCGGCAAAGTTTCGTGTTAAATTTTTTTCTTTTTATTGTTCTCACAGTACTAGAAAAAAAAACGAAGGATTTCGTGCCATACAGCCATGTCTTCTTTAGTTTAAAAACACTACATTAATATGTTTAATCACTTTATTGCATATTGATTTGATAACAGATAACCTTTTATTAACATAAACACAGTAAACATATTTATTACGTTATTTTTTAAATACCGTTAAAAATGCGGTAACGCGTAAAAAATTATAAACATATTATTCGACACACATAAAGTATTAATAAACACAAAAAATAAAACGCAAAAATAAACAAAAAACCACAAAAAAATAAAACGCAAAAAATAAATAAAAAACCACAAAAATAAAACGCAAAAATAAACAAAAAACCACAAAAAATAAAACGCAAAAAAAACAAAAAAAGGGGAACAAGTATAAGAAATAAAACAAGACAATTTCGAGATTTAATAATTTAATGCTTCGCCGCGAAATAGGGTAGGTGTAATAAACACTCGTTATATGTAGGTACTCAACAATCAATTAAATTATATTACTCTTTACCAAATTAAGGCAATGAATGAATATACCTGTACCACACTGAAATATTTACTTTAAAAATCATAAGCAAATTGGTAGTACTCAATAATATACAATCCAGTAATATATACAATCTGCCGGGATTCAAATTATTCAAGCCATATTTACTCAAATAATCCCAGCACCTCCACCAAATTATGTCGTGGCGATTTACATTAATCATAATACTCATAACTATTTACAACGACATAAGAACATACTGGATTATAACTTAAGGAGTCTATAAGTAATGTATATGATGTTCATGGAGCATAGCCTGACCCACATGCCTTGGGAGCCATATCTGATGGAACGGGCTTTTACAGCCCGTCTTACTCGCCCTGCACGGAAGCCGAGAAATCTCAGTATGACCGGAAACCTAGTCCAACCAGGGAACATTACACCGGTCCCTTCCGTTCGGTGACCCGGGAGAGCAGCCGTTCGAATACCACTAGGGGGCCAATCCCCCACAGACCTCCAACCACCCCTACAGTCTGCCCATGCCTCGCAACTGATCTCTCACCTACCAACTTGACGGTCCAACCGCCGGTCACAGATGTCGCAACATCACAGCTCCGTGGTCCAACCACGTATGCCATGCCATCGGCGTAGTGCGTCCACTACCACCCCCGGGCCATGACCGTGAGAGATCACTTAGCACACTCTCCGGCCACTGTTCTACATATCAGTCAGACCATACCACACGAACTCACATAGTTCCTTAACTAAGCCATCAGGGACTTACCACTGTGCTATACTCACGCATCTCGACTCACGAGATACACATCTCATCCACACTCACCCCTAGGTGCCGAGCAAAACTTTTCTCACCGCCTTCCTTCCCGCCATTCCCGGCTCTCCGCCAGCTGTCCTCTCCACAGAGTACTAAGCGAAACTGCTCCTCTGTCAAACAGACCACAGGATAAATAACATAATATTGCATTGTTGCCATTTCGTAAATACAACTTTAATACTGACCATGTATAATTACTCACCAAGAAATGGTTATTCGTGGAACTCCACGACAATATTATGTCATGGCAAAAATAAATTAAAAATATAAACGTTCGTTCCTCTAACGTTTTTATATATTAAAAGTAAAGGAAAAAAATGGAAAAATAATGGAAACATGCAACCTAATGACGAGTGTCATTAGGTTAAAATGAATTATTCGAATAATAATTCGATTCAGTTTATTTCTCGTTTATTTTTATTTATATTATTGTTGACAGATTATGTATGGTACACCGGAATTGTGTATCAGTTCCGGTGAACTGTGTATTATAAATAATCTGCCACTAACAGTATCTACTTATAAGATATAAGAAGATAATCTTAAGTAGCTGTGATGACAGTTTTGAATTAGCCCGTCAGATGATTTCATACTTAGCTTGCCTTTGGAATTTCTTTATAATTTTTGTATTGAATGATTTCAATACAAAATTTCGTTGTATTAAAATGTTCAAACAAAATAATATCAAATCTGTCAAACCGTTTGTGAGCTTTAGGGAGACTAAAGAAGATATGCTCTTATGACTCGCTAATAGAGTTCATTGTCCAGCATAATTAGAATACTTTCGTGCTAGCAATTAGGAAAGTACGGTTTATCAATAATTTTTAATTATTTATTTAATCTTATTTGTAATAAGAGTTCAACAACCTGCTTCTAGACTTATTTTGTGTATGTTGTAGGAAGAATTTTATTTACTTTGAGGAGCCAGGGGTCTATCCTCAGTCAGTACAAGCAGTGTCTTGTCAGTCCGTAAAGTTACATTAAAAAACATTGTCAAAAAATTGTGACACAATTCTAATTCCAAATAGCTATTTGGAATTAGAATTGTGTCGAAATTTTAGTGCTCTATAGTGCTCGGTTTAAATGGGATTGTTCAACTGGTACACGTGTTCTTTTATGGAGTCTTCGACGTTCTTAGCGGTAGACGTATCTACAGATTTCCAACGTGATGGTGTTGTTCCAGCGATGACGTCGTAGTCAGGCACCCTCGGCTGTCCTCAAGGTTTCTACTAGAAGATGGTGGGGATGGCTCCGAAGCTGACCTCCTCGGGACCACACCTCCACGCTCCAGGATAAGAAACAAGGAGATACGCAAGTATGTTGACCAGACACGGGACAATGCTGCACGTTGTATTTGTTTATCTAACTTTGTATTGTATTTAAACTAACTACACTTTATAGTTGATATCGTACATATTCATTTTTCAGTCTAGAAAAAAATAACGGCGTTACACAGCTGTTATGAGATTAAAGAAATTGGGAATCCCCTTCTGGATGCTTGATATTTATGTCGCATGCATTTGCATTGTTCGTATATACAGTTGGTGTTGTCTATGTAATAGTTTATATTGTGTTTTGTTTATATCAACTTTTTTGTATTATCTTTATTTTCTTACATAATGAAACTTTTTAGATTTTTTTAAAATTTTATTTGTGTTCTGTTTATTCCTTCTTAGTTATAATTATACAACTTAAGGCAAGGTATCTTATGTTTCAATATAAGTAATATTTATCAGAGAGTCAGTGACAGAATTTATGTTAAACTACTCTTTCCATGCAATCCGACTAGAAATAGACTGATTACCGGTGCCTTCATTTGACGTTTCCAAAATGGCGAATTTTAAGCATATTTGTCTTATTATAACGCACCTCATACAACATATCTATTAAAATAAGTCAAATCTGTATGGATCGTCTAAGTGACGATTAACTTGACGTTTCTAAAAGGCATTCTATCCTTTACATGTTGAATTGGATTGAAAGAGATGCAAATAATTAACATTTAATTGAAGCCGTGAATAACGGAATCGAGGCCAGTATTTAGTATCTAAAATATATTGCTATAAATTTCTCATTGGGCACGTGTAATATTAAAATTTTACTTCCTAAGTTAAAATTATCATCTAGATAACGATAATCAGTGATACCATCATCGTCTTTGTGTCTGACTATTCCTATTTCATCTATTTACTTCTCATAATTAATATTAGTTGAATAGTTAAATTTTAAAACATATTTAATGTTGTTCAGCTTTATGTGGAGTAATATATATATATAATAAGGTGCATCAACCTTACAAATGAATGTATGGAGAATAGATATGTAATATTATTATTTATTATATATTATTTGTGGCAAGATTCGATATATGTATATAAAATATCTTAAGTCCTATTATTTTTAAATTTTTATCTTGTCACGCGTCCTTGTACACTCACTCGTCGCACCGTAGAAAGATAACGATATATTTCTGAATGAAGAGCGCTCTTTCTTGTTCAATTGTTTCACTAAACAACAAAGAGATTAATATTGTCATATTTTATAAATATAACGATAAGATTCAATGAATTCGTCATCGTAACTTATTTAAAACGAGCGTAATCTTTCTCTTATTGATAAAATTATGTTGGTGATTGTTAATATCGCTAAAACTCAAACGGCTTGATCGATTTGAATACATTTTATTGTGTTCTGTTTGCTTTGATTCAAGGGTGGTTTATAGATCATAATAATAAGGTAAACCTCTTAAGAAAAGTTAAGAAAATTAATTAATTCAAGTTGATAATTTAGTGTAGAAAATCGTCTAGCTGCCATGCTAAATATTAAAACTGTCATTTGTGCTTGTCTCTTGTTTACTAGGTCAACTAGTAATGTTATATTTTCTTAATTATAAACTCTTTAGGGCACAAAATTTAAATACAAAGTAAATGTACTCATACAGTAAACTCAAACCCGGCATTGGTGTGAGTTTTAGTGTCCAAAAAGTAGCGACTCCAGTGAATTTATTTGAACTGAAATAAAATAATATCCTCTATTGAAAATCCTATCCTATTACACACCTCTCACTCTTTACCCGTGTGCTCTACCTCAAAGATATCTCTACCTACTGTGTCTTCATACGATTCAATACCGTGAAATTCGTACTTATGAACTACTGTCCAGCGAGTCTCCAGTCATATTTGTTTTACACTGTCGTAAAATTAATTGGCGATACTGTTTGTTTTAAATGTCGTCAGAATACAACAGTTGGCCTTGTATTGTTAGAATAGACAGGAAACACAGCAAGGCTTCTTCCTCTCTTAACAAAATTTTATCATTAATTTTTCAATTCACAAAGGTCCACTAAATAAAACTGAATTAAAATATCGATCACACCAGTGACTTAATCGGTAAACATTGGTATGCTCACTACAGTCACTTAAGGGAACGCTTTTACCTTTTATTTTAGTTTATATACATACAAATCAATAAGAATCCTTAATTGCTTTGTACAATTTTCTTTAGCACAAATATCTTGATATTTTTTTCTGCTTGTCTACAGAAACAACATTGATTCGGAGCTGTTTGTGAAGAGAGCCGTGCGCGCGCGCAGGGCTGGGGAGCAAGTGCCTAAGGTGGACACATCAAATCCAGGTTAGTATTAGTATATGAGTATATAAGATCACCTGGTTATTTTTTTAATACTATATTATTTTTTAAATAGTTGCACTTATGATCGTTCGTTGATGTCAAATAACGGAACACATCTTGTAATATATATTATAGTTTTGATATCTTTAGTTATTTGAAAATGTTGTATTACCTTTGAATACTATCACATAAACGCAATTAACTGTTTGATCTAATTGACCCTGCGATTATTAGATAATTTAATGATTTCATCGATATCTGCTTCCATACCATATAGAGTATGAAGAGTATGTCTGTCTAACCAGGCGATATCAAAAAATGGCTGTAAATATAATGTCTAACTGACACGGATTATTAAAAGGGATAATGGACCTTATTCTGACGTACACTCAAGATTAAATTTAAGTTCTGTATACCTCAGTCTCATTATGTTACAAGTTAAAGGTAGTAAAAATTAGAACTTTCGAATAAAGTCGAAAATTGAATACACCTTTCCAATTCGTCGAAGCGGTAGTAGGGTTAATTGGGCATATGCATACTAGTGTTAGTTTTAATTTTAAAATAAATATTATTTTAAAATTAAAAACTAACAATTTATTTAATACACCTTAACTTCTATAAATGGGACAATTTGTAAATACCCGGTTAATACCCACTTAAAGTTATCACTATTATCTTTAATTACATTTATTTATTTTTCTCATACATATTCCCTGTTATGACGTTTTTAAAGAACTTAGTAAATGAGACTATTTAAATAAAGATATTTTGACTTGGACTTTGAAAAAAAAATGCCACCTGATATGCCAGCTGTCCTTTCTGTTATCATATTGATAGAGCGAGATGCAGTGCACTTAAATAAAAGGTCCAAGCGAAAAAATCACTAGAACTCTTAACATAATATTAATATTCAACAGAATAATTAAATTTCATTTTAAGCGAACGCGTCTATTTACTTTTGCGGCTTTATATGAGAATGTATCCGTCCATCTTGTTTTTACAGTTAGTGACACGAAGTTATCAGCTATAGTGCTGCTACTAAACATTTTAATCTAGGATTATATGTTTATAATGATAAAAGATTTACTTCTTTATTTATATGTAAATAGAACAATTAGGAAAATTCAAACAACGACGTTAATCGACCTGTGTATCCGTTTCCATGTTAACTATAACCGGGTCTAAGGTAGTCTGGGTAATTAAAAATATAGCACAGGAAATCCCAAGAAAGTTGAGTAAAGTTTCGCATGCTGATAAACATTTATCAGACCACACCGATCGATTTGTGCCTTGATAGATCGGATGATGCCAGTTACATTTGACTTTGACATATTTAGATTACATAACTTATTAGATATTTTTCGTTATCAAGAATGTCATATATTTAGACGCATACGTGTGTTTGCCAATTTTTCGCTTCTTAATTCAACCTTCAGCAGTTCTATTATATACGTTCCATGGATACCACGTGCTAGCACCATGTATAGTGTAAAAAAGTTACCTTGAGGGTTACAACCATAGTTGACCGTTAATAGAGGAAAATTGCTCTTCTGCGATAAGATAATACGACTTGTAACATTTTGAGTGTTGTAATAGCGATAATTAATGAAAATCACAATTGTTTATGCCATCCGAGTATTACGGAGTACATAATTGCTTCAGCAACGCATTGTTATTACAAAGATGTTCCGAATTTGAAGGAGGCCCCCAAGGCACAAGTTATATGACTGGGCGAAAATTGTAATTTAAAATTACGGCATTTTAACAAAAAACAGCATTTTTGCTGTTACAAAATACCACAGTATATAAACAAGACAGCACACAGTATTCTGTGCAAGACAGACAACAAAACGTCAATGTCGTACATTGTCTTGTCAAAATATTTTTTTATAATTAGGCATGCCTAATTCAATTTGGTTCAGCGTACGACTATTTTGCAAGACCTTTGCTTAGAAATGTTATCAGAACACACAAGTTGATTTGACCAATGATCTTGTTTATGACCAATAATAGAGATGTACATTTTTTACTATTACTAAAATCAAGAACAATCAATTTCAAAGTTAGATTTTATGCATACGCGTTTTAAAATTACTCAAAAATGCGAAGGTTTAAAATTATATAAACGGTATATTCAAGATTCTCTGAGCGCAAGCTTTCGTTTTATCGTGGGGGCTTTTGAAGTCAAAGTCAAAAATAACTCATTTACTAAGTTCTTTTAAATCGTCACAACAGGGAATATGTATGAGAAAAACAAATAATGTAATTAAAGGCAACTTAAAGTGGGTATCAACCGGGCATTTACAAATTGTCCCAGTATTAAAATATGTACTAAATATATTGTTAGTTTTAATTTTAAAATAATATTTATTTTAAAATTAAAATTAACACTAGTATGCATATTCCCAATTAACCCTACCACCGCTTCGACGAATTAGTAGCTGCAGAGAAGAAGCGGCGCAAGAAACTCTCAGCCTTTAGTATTTATAATGACATTTACAAATCAATTATGTCATTATGTATTAGTATTACAAACATATACATGTTTTGTTTTACAGTGCAATCAAAATTCTATTTTTAAATATTGTAAAATATAATAAATAAGTGCAGAGAAGCAAATTATAGTGGCCACAAATTTTTATCTTTAAAATAATCTTCCATCTTGTAATACCCCTTTTTCATCAAACAACTTTTAATAGTTGTTTTAAATTTATGCAGAGGCAGTTTAAGTAGTTCCAACATCTTTGTATGGATGGTAGACCAATATACAAAGTCAAAGTCAAAGTCAAAAATAACTTTATTTAAATAGACTTATTTACTAAGCTCTTTTAAATCGTCACAACAGGGAATATGTATAAGAAAATAAATAAATATAATTATAAAGGCAATAGTCATAATTTTACTGGGTATCAACCGGGCATTTACTAATTGTCCCAATACTTATTTTAAAATTAAAAATAACACTAGTATGCATATTCCCAATCAACCCTACCACCGCTTCGACGAATTAGTAGCTGCAGAGAAGAAGCGGCGCAAGAAACTCTCAGCCTTTAGTATTTATAATGACATTTACAAATCAATTATGTCATTATGTATTAGTATTATAAAAAAGCAAAGCTTTAAACTTCTATATAATAGTGGAAGGCGGTAGATATAATTGTGAAAAGAACATTTGATTAATTACAGTGTAAATTTCATATTTAACAATATAATTTGGAGTCGTACCAAGACTTTTTCTATACAATGTTTTCTGTACGTAATTATTTATAATTTCGGACTATACGAGCGTTCATCTTTAAAATTAATATTCATCACGTGTACATCCATTCAACCTGTTCTTGTGGTCGTGTGATCGTCTATAAGCGCTTGCTTATGTAATGACATTTTTTTTGTTTGGTAACTTTGGGAATAGGTGTCATTGTTTGAGTCGTGTTTTAAAATAAAATAGAATTCTTAATAAACTTTGATGTTCTTATTTCGATTTACTTGTTTCAATGTGGCTTAAAGACTATGTGTTACATGTGCGATCGACCTCATAAATAGCCTCATACTTTTCTTTGAGTAAATTAAATACTTGTTAAGACAAATGGAACGCGAGGTTTTGAATTTTGAATATTTCAGTTACAGATCGGCTCAAGAAGAGAGGGAACCTCAAGCTTTACAGATCCTTGGAGAGGGACTGGAAACAGTACATGAACGACCAGCGAACTGATTCGCTGCCGACTCCGGTCATGGAGCAGTGGGCTGCGCCTGTGATACCTACTCTGGTGAGTTCTATCATATTTTTTGTTTAATAAAAGAATCATGCGGAACCCCTGATGGAAAGTGATCACCAGCAGGACGTACAATGAGTTGTTTCAAGAATATAACGGGCGGTATCAGTTAATTCAACTTGCTAAATTTTAAGTAGAATATGATAATGATTTTAGCCTATTGTATATACTATTACATAATAATAATAATAACATTATTTATTATTCTTTCGAACGCTATCTATTACGATTGTTATGACATACTAGATCACGTTGCCACATAATTATTATCTCGTTGAAGGTTGACAGACACAGGCTTCGGGGCTCTTTGATATAAACATAATATCATTCCATTTTTGAGCTTGCCAAAATTAAGATGGAATAACTTGCCGAACCACAATTGAATTTGTCAATAAAACTTTAATAGACATAAAGCAAAATCTTGAACTATATTTTCTACCTTCAGGTGGAGTCATGCAACCGCTTCATGTGTCTCACATCCCGGCTCAAGAGCCCCGAGAGTACTGAAACCGAGTACCCTCCAGAGGATCAGCCTGAGCGCTCATGCCAGCAAGAGGAGGAACTGCCTGCCAGCCGAGTAAATTTCCACAAGACCTTCAGCATGCTGATCAACATGGGAAACATTGAGAAGGGTTGTAGACGCACGGTGGGTATGGTAATATATGTGTTAATATTGCAACTATTTGTTATGTTAACGATTTCTCAATGAGTTGAGTCGCATAGCAACAAAGTCATGCCCATTAAGTAATTACTTGGCTTCTATATGATGGCGCTTCTTCCTGATTCGTGTGCTAATAATTAGATAAGAAATATCAATCTTCATAAATATGCCAACATCAATAACCTATCCCCATTTCTGGACACAGTGCCTTCCTTCTTCGTGGGAGAAACACACGAGCTTGGTCCATAACACTCCCACACTAGCCCAATATATATACATGTTTTTTCAATATCGAACGTCACATACTTAGCCCATCAAATCCCAGTCCAAAATGCGTAAATAAAACTTAAAACTAAGTAATACCAAGCGCCAACAAGTTTTCTTACGACTCTTGCCGTCTCTTTAAAGTATGTTCATCACATTAATTGTCTTCGCTTGAACTCATTTTGTCAAATAAAATTACAATTCAAAATCAACGATAATCATGTTGGTAACAAAAATAAAATTTTACGCGCCAAAGTGTCATTTGTTTTTTTTAATAAACAGCTTTCTATTTTTAAGCCAGTTCGAAATTTAAATAAAACCTTTGATTAATTACCTGCTCGGTTGCCATGTTTCCGAGAAAAAGTTCCATTTTTAATTTTGCATGACAGATATGAGTTTACATAATAGTTTATTTGACCGCTAAAACACGACAGTTATGGACTTTCATACAACTTTTGCCGGCCGATGCTCGCATGTATTTGGCTAATACAGCCATTTTGATGTATCTCGAAGAAGATAATTCTCAAATTTCCAATCATATTTGAATATAACAGTAATGCGGAAACCAAAATATTATACGTGGCTTAGTTTTTTGCTCCCATTGTAGTTATTGCTCTAACTATTGTTAACTATTGCTATACATGTAGCATGAATATTAACACCACAATCTATTTACGTTCTTTGTTATTACAAATCAACACATATAAATATATTACAGATTAGTAGGTAAAGTTTAAAAGGGTTATTCTTTTACTGCGAGAAATATATTCTATACACAGTGGTCTGGTAAAGTGTTCTTATTATATTGCAGTGATTGGTCGTCGGGTAATAACAAAAGGCATAGTATCTGATAATCCATAAATGTACGCATAATCTGTAACCACTCGTTCCACCCACTTGACATTAGCTTTATCTAAGCGCTGATTAAGGATAAAATATCCGGCCTTGACCTTTGGAAGCAAGCCGAAATGTAGAATATTGATAGTCAATTGTTAGATTTTTCATTCAAACGTGAGGTACAGGCATGTTAAGGGTATCGTTGTCGATTGAGTACTAGAACAATTGTAGTTATGATATATTTTAAAAGTAAGAGATATAGTCTTTAGGTTGTCTATCTGTAGTGTCTATAGTGATAAAACCGCCCATGGTACTTGTCTTTTTTTACTTCTTTATATCTGTATTTAGATTAACTGGTGTGCACGCTTAATTTAAGTTTAACAATAATATTGAATATGTCATCTGTCTATCTACATGTATTTAAATGTGGAAGAAACCGCAACGTTATCATCGTTAGTTTATTACCTGTGCTATGCTATCTTTAAATAATCGTTAATTAATTATATGAAGGTATTTAAAATTTAACTATTTATTTATTTAATAGGAAACAACAGATTTTTTACATATGTTAATTTTATATACAATTGATAAAAATAAATAACGTACACGTGAAATAAAACAAGAAATAAATTGAATGAACATATATATATATATATTAGTACATTTTAAGGTCACGTGTGAATCCACAAGTCGGATTTTAGAAACTTCTCTGAATTTATACAGATAAGTCGTGAGGAGCAGGTGTGGCAGAATGAGTTGAAGGACCTGATCTGGCTAGAACTTCAGGCCAAGATCGCTGGCCGTACCCTGGCACAGCAAGACGCATTCCTGTGTGCGCAAAGGAAAATAGTTCCTACTATTGTTAAGAACATTATTGACTACAGGTTAGTATAATTATTAGACTACCTTCATCTGGAGCATGTATTGTATGTCAAGTATTCTCAATTTGAAGTAAGTTAGCTTACTTTAAATTGCAAGGAAGTCGCCCAGGGGAGCTAAAAGAAGTTTCCTTCGGTAATAATGACATTTAAATTTGGAATGTCATCTAAAGTTTCTATCAAAAATAGTTTCGTAAAAACAAGGCTGTTCTGATTGGTACAAGGAGATTTTAACCATTAAATTTACATTAAATAGATTACATAGATACAGCTTTTTTTAGTTGAATTCTCCATTCCCTTACAGGTAAGGCAAAGGGGTCTGAAGCCCTTACAGCTATATCATATGTATATAGTTATTTCAATATTTACGGCTCTGGTATACCGGTGTTATGTTTTCCTTTGCCTTATAGAGTTTTTAGCGACTAATGTGTAATTGTAGGCCCCGCCATTTTGTTAATGACTTACGAGAAAAATAGTTTGAAAATGGAATACAATGTTAGCGATAACTATGAAGTGATACGAAAATGGAATGTTATGTTAATGATTAAAATGAAATGAGAATAAAAAAGTTTTTTTTAAATTATGTTACATCAATGACAATTCTGTATAAATGAATGATCGAAATGGAGCACTGTAAAATCAACTAAGTCACTAATCAAAGCTGAATGATGTATTGCATATTTTGCACAATATATTTCTAGTTTTTGGCAAAAAATAAAAAATTTAACTACAACACGATATACGAAATACGATAACGACCCCGCCATTATGCGCCAAGAAACTCTAGTATATCTAGTATCAGTTCGATAAAGACACGAGAAAAACGCCATATTCTCACAATAACATACCATTTTGAAAAACCAACTATAGTACATAATACAATACATAATAATTTCACTTGTATTGAGTGTGCGCGAGTTTGAGTAGTGTTTTTTCAACTGCTCTTTTTTGATAAGCTACCTCTTAAAGTGCCTTTACTATAATGTCGTCCCGCTGGTCACTTTGCTACTGTTAAGGCCTAACATTCTCATGTCTTTCTCCTATGTAGGAAAGCCCTGAGGCTTTAGTTTAGTTTTTTTTTAGTTTAGGTTTAGTTTATCTACTGATAGAAGGATGCTGATGTATTTATGATTAGCTTATTAAACTAGCACACTTACGTACATAATGTCTAATGGTTTTATTGCAGGTTTGTGAATCCCAATCCATGTAGATTTCAATCCAAGCGCCTAAGTGCTGTAGACGGATCGCGGGAGGATCTCACTACAGACCACGATTCAAATAATGAGCCGCAGGAGAGCGGGAATGATGACAGTGAGTCAATATAATATACCGGACGTTTTTGTATAAAAAAATGATACCGGTATCATTCAAACCGCAATAGGGTACTTCCACTACACGGAAGTAACTACTAACTTATTCGATTGAGATAAACATTGTTACTTATGTTTACTAAAATATGCACCGTATCAATGTCATAATTAATTATATTTAACTAGTGTAAATTGATACTTCTTTTATCTCTAGATTAGACCTGCAAAGAATTAAGTTGCATGATAGTTTGCTGTCGATTACATACCTAGTGATCTAATTGATAAAGTTGAAATTCCCCAGACGAACCAATAGGCTGCCTGTCTTTCAACTGCCGCCAGTGTACGGATGCCATCGGCAAGGCGATGAAGGAGATCGGCACCTTGCTAGACTCCTTCTACAATGCCGTGGCGCTCTACCCCTCCAGTAAGGCGATGACTATTGAACACCCGTTAATCGCGACACAGCTGTTCAAGAATAGGCTTAAGGTTAGTAGGAACAAACTTATCGGAACTTATATCGATGTCGACGAATCCAATCTGCATCTCAACATCCACAAAAATAATTACTAAGCTATTCCTAAATGTTCAAAAATTTATACAACGAACTAAATCTTCGCTGTGCATTGTCATCAGGATTCAGCCGTACATATCTTATGAGAGTATTCGCTTAAGAGAGAAACTGGTTTAATTCTCGCTTCATCCTTATAGACTAGGGATGCCAAGCAAAACTGATTGCAGCAAATTTAAATCTGTTGTTAGTTTTGGGACATCTTTTATTATGTATTTGTGTTAAATTTCAAATAAAAGTTATCTATACGAAAAGATCACTGTTTCGAACCGTGTGAGATGGTATATACATTCCACAGTATATTTTGTATATGGAAACTGATATCAGTTCTGTGGTTGCAGGCAATGTGTCTATGGTACAACACGGCGCTGCACATGCGGCTCAAGATGTTGTCGGTGCGCCGCATGGTGCGCTCGCTGCGGCTCAAGCGGCGCGCCAGGTTCTCCGACTCCAGCAGGTCTTTACACTAGATATACCCTACGATAGCATGGTGCGCTCGCTGCGGCTCAAGCGGCGCGCCAGGTTCTCCGACTCCAGCAGGTCTTTACACTAGATATACCCTACGATAGCATGGTGCGCTCGCTGCGGCTCAAGCGGCGCGCCAGGTTCTCCGACTCCAGCAGGTCTTTACACTAGATATACCCTACGATAGCATGGTGCGCTCGCTGCGGCTCAAGCGGCGCGCCAGGTTCTCCGACTCCAGCAGGTCTTTACACTAGATATACCCTACGATAGCATGGTGCGCTCGCTGCGGCTCAAGCGGCGCGCCAGGTTCTCCGACTCCAGCAGGTCTTTACACTAGATATACCCTACGATAGCATGGTGCGCTCGCTGCGGCTCAAGCGGCGCGCCAGGTTCTCCGACTCCAGCAGGTCTTTACACTAGATATACCCTACGATAGCATGGACATTCTCTCCAACTCACTTATCACGTTGGGTTTCAATTATCAATCTACTGTTGAATTTAGTGACCTTGCGATAGATTTTGACATATCATACATGTGAAATATGTCAAAACACAAGGTCTCATAAGCAAACCCATTAGTTGATAGATTTTTGCAAACAACCGTAATAGGTTTAATTTATTTATGAAAATTCTTACAAGACTAATTTTTTAACGCATTCAAGTATTTATTTAAAAATTAAAGTCACCCCTGATCCTGTACTCTAGCCTATAGATTGTAATATAAGCAAGCTGATACAATTCTTGTACTGTTTGTAGACAATCATCCACTGTGGACACCCAAAAGCCCTGCCAGGTGCGGTTCAACGTGAGCGATCCTAGCGACTCAAATAACAGTGACTCTTGCAACTCTGACAGCAGCAAAGATTGTCCAGACGGCAATAAAGATTGCTCAGATGAAGCTAAGTGGGTAAATGGTGTCAACGATAACTGTCACAAACCCGATGAGGGAGGGAAGGAAGACGAAACCAATAATATATCGCCTACTGCTACTATAGGTCAGTATTATTTTGTATTGCATTGTAATATTTCATAGGGTCAGGTAATTAGATTGGAGATAATAATATCTGATTTTATAGTAATTCAAATGCATTCTTTCACAGGGTTTAATGCTCTAATCAATAACCTATGAACTGTTAGGAATTAAGATCACTTCCACTTATCTAGAAGTTTTTAAATTGTTAATGAAATGAAATGTTACTTTTATTTGCGTAATACTGTGTTAGAATTTAATATGTGTATTATTACATAATGTACATATAGTTTCATCAGTATGAAATTTCTAATCGGTGAAATTTAATCTTCCATTAATGAAGGTTGTAAAAAAATATGATTTTAAATTAAATTATCGCTATTCCCAGAACGTACGGGTCCCTCGACTCCAGAGATAATAATCTCTGACTGTCGCTACGACACGGCGGACACGAGCGCGTCCTCGGAGAGTGGGTACGCCTCGGCCGCCTCAGTGGCCGACGAGCCTAGCTCCAGCACTTATGATCTGGGAGACGTCGGCGACCTTATGCAGCTGAGGCTTCTGGGGCAGTGTGCAGAGTCGCCTTACAGGTCGGTGATACAACTAATTGCCTATATATATTATTTACGAAGCTAGGATGGGTAAAATTTTTCCTTACATTGCCAGAAAAAAATTATTTATTTTGCCCATTTGTACTGTTCCGTTTTTTGTATATTTTTGTTATTATTTCTGGTAAGTTTGCCAGAGGTTGCATAAAAATCATATTGCTATTTCATTCCGTTTTATGTAAATGGTCACCGTATCTCTGTTTTTTAATACTGTCGCTAAAGCAGGATGCTAAGCAGAGGTATGTGTGAAGACTGTAGATGAACTAATTGTATTTCTATTGAAATTAGTATCACCCACAACCTGCCACTTCAGGACAGACTTCAGGGGGATCTCTGCAGGGAGATATCATGAAGCTTTTACATGATATCTCCCTGCTGTTTATATTTTGTAACATCCTGAATCTCCATCGCGAACAAAAAAATCAGTTAAGCGGTTTTTAAGCGAAGACTAACGAACAGCTATTAATTTTTATATTGATGTTTCTTGAAAACGTAAAGGGCACTGGACAGTAAACATGTAAATTGTCGGTAGAGAGTATCACCACGAGATGCTGAAGACGCACGGCGTCCGGCGCTGCATGGTGTTCATGAACAAGATGCGCGAGCACGTGCTGCACAAGGTCCACGTCACGCTCGAGAAGCCTCACGTGAGTTGTCCGCACGCACTGTAGGCGCAAGGCCTTAGAACTTACTCTTTCTCTTATAAAAATGGTACATTGTCACAGAAAGGTTGTAAGGAATCAATCCCAAGTGGAGGTATTAGAGTAGAAACTGACGACTTGCATACGTGCTTAATACTTTTCATTTCGAAATAAAGGAAAATACAAATAATAATGGAATATTTAAAATGTAATTGAGAATTTACATAAAGTTGTGAATTATACATTTATTTTACGCGGTACTGAGCAAGAGTAGTAGTAATTTACCGCGCATATTTTTTAAATAGAGTCCTCAATCAGAGGTGTACCAGGAAGAGGAGACTGTACGAGTGTTCGACGAGACCACACAAGATGAACAGAAGACTGAATCACCTCGAGACGATAATCTGGAGAAGACCTATGAGCTGAAGAGGTAAGACGCTGTTATTTCGCTGTGGTCATTATTTTTTGATTTAGAATCTGCTTCTCTTTAGTTCGCTTTAGTATTTTTTGAAAAAAATAACGTAGTATTTGTAAGAAGATATTTTGGAGTCCTCGCAGGAGTAGCAATACAAGAAAACCAAGTAACTTTCGCCACAGTTGGTCCCGGATGGGACAACCGATCGCAGTCAATTCACTTCCATATTCATATAAAAACGAGCAGTAAAGATTATACGCGATGATAGCTAGGGCAGCAATGTAATATAAAGTTACGCCGTTAAATATGTCTACGCTCTATCAGTCGTCTCTGTGGTCTAGTACCTGAGACCAGCTACTTCAGAAGAAACAGTGAGGGCAAAAAATTTCTGCTCAGTTTGGTTCGTGGTAGGGCTTTTTCTAAGTCTGCCTGGCTAGCTACGGCTGTCTTACCTAAATCTACCACCATAACAGTAATCTTAACAGCATTGTTACGTTCCGGCATTTGTAGGTAAGATAGCCAGTTCCTATGTGGTTAAGGAAACTACACCCTTGTAGTTCGCTTCCATTTTCGGTCTTGTCTTTCATCAGGTACCAAGCTACCCCGTAAATAATTTAAAAAAAAGTCTTTATGGGCGTGTTGTTTACTTTCATTCAGATTTGGTTGCTGGTCTGAGGAGAGCCTGGCCATGCGTCTCCCATCATACCGCAACCACTTCCTGATGCTCAGCACTATCTGCATGGAGACCGTGTATGACTATTTATCTTTGCGACTAGAAGCGCGTCCAGAAAGACCCTCATGTTTGACCGTCAAACAGGTAATTTAAAAAAAGTATTTCTGCTTTTTATTTTTAGACATTTGTAATATAATAACTAATACTAATAATTCAATCATATCTCTCACACTCTCACACTTAGGAACTAACACATAGACAATTAGAAAACAATATACGGGGGTCCGTCCTTGACGTATTTTATAACACTCTCTGTGTAGTTTTTGGTTAAATTAAGTAAATACATCTTTTCAGGTAAATGAGGAGCTATTATTCTTTCATTTGTCTTATCTTAAAATTATCTATCTACAGTTAATCCATGAACTGAAGGAAGGCTTGGACATATCTACCGAGATGCGTCATGACTTCGTTCGTAACGTGCAAGTGGCTTTGGAAGGTGTCACCGTGTCGGCTGAGGCGAGGACGGATTTGCTCCTTGTGTTACGAACCTATGACGCTACTGTGGAGTCGGTCTTAAAGGTTGGTCCTGTAATATTTGCTTTGAAATGACCATCAAAATGTTCACACATTTTGGTTTTCAATCATCGACCATGATGATGGTCCTGTGGTCGTCCACTGCTGGACATATGTTCCCTTAACGCTCGTGATTTCCGGTGGCTCTTATCCAGTCATCATACGACTATTTTAATCAAAGCTTGGCGCGGTATATGAACTAGTACCAAGGGTTAATGCACTTTAATAAAAATAATTTTTCTATAATTATATGAGATTATAACGGTCTTTATATGGTTAGTACGCAAACCTTAACACCCCAATTGCATTTGAACAGCGCCATCTCTTATTACTTTTGAGAATTAAATATGACATTGAGTTCTTATTATTCAATGATGCCTAATCTTATTAATAACTAGTATTTCCAATAAGCCAGATTGGCCTGTAAAACAAATAGAAAAGGATAGAATGAATTTTAGTAACTTTGGTCGACTATCTTTTAATCTTTTGATTTGTATTGTTTTATTTTTGATGTGCTTTAAATACAGTTGAAAATGATTTTGATATTGCCATTCTAAACAACTATAAAACCTGAAATGATGTCACAGGCCGGCAGCCATCTATTTAATTAATTTAAATATAATTATTTTAATAATTTTTAGTCACATGATAAAATATCACTGTACGTTGTTTTTATATTTAGTCTATGCCCAACAGAATCATGGCCAATGTCTGCTACGGTTCTGACAGTTGGGAAGTAAAGTATAGTTGGATGTTGTGCCCCGCAGCAATACCTGTCGTACCTGACGACGATGTCGGAGACGGAGCACATGAGCCGCGCCTGGCTGCAGGCCGAGTGGGCCTTCACGGCGCGCCTCGCCAAGCGCGTCAAGTGCGCCGCCTTGCTGGCACCACTCACCTTCTCGTGAGTACTAGAGCAATGGTACTAGTTACACAAAAAATTGTTTGCTTTGTGCGAATCAATAATATTTTTCATTTTTCCCCAGGGATATCTCATGTAACCAGATAACCAGGCTACTGACGGAATTCAAGAGCAAGTTCGATTCCTTGTTGCAACTAGAAACTAGTTTAGAAACACCGAACAGGTATGTTTTGGTCAAAAACAAATGTATTCTTTGTGAAATTTTTTTTTTGATATAGATTTGACTATACATGTTCATACTTTCGCTAACCATATCAGGAATAATTTTTTTTTTTATTTTATTTATTTATTGGAACAAAAAAAATAGGCATACATAAAAAAGTAAACGATAATGGCTACATTAGTTTAAAATAAAACTGTGTCGCAGACATTAACGCCCACCTCCAGTAAAAAGAATACAGAGTCCCAGTATCAAAGTTTGCACAATTTATAAACAACTTATGATATAAGTGTGAGAGTGAGCCTGTGAAGTATGGATCACTAAGTGTATACATGTGTGTGTGTGTGTGTGTGTGTGTGTGTGTGTGTGTGTGTGTGTGTGTGTGTGTGTGCGTGCGTGCGTGCGTGCGTGTGTGTGTGCGTGCGTGCGTGTGTGCGTGCGTGCGTGCGTGCGTGCGTGTGTGTGTGTGTGTGTGCGTGTGTGTGTGCGTGCGTGCGTGCGTGCGTGCGTGTGTGTGTGTGTGTGTGCGTGCGTGTGTGTGTGTGTGCGTGCGTGTGTGTGTGTGTGTGTGTGTGTGCGTGCGTGCGTGTGTGTGTGTGTGCGTGCGTGCGTGTGTGTGTGCGTGCGTGCGTGCGTGCGTGCGTGTGTGTGTGTGTGTGTGCGTGCGTGCGTGCGTGTGTGTGTGTGTGAAGGAGTAAAATACTTTATAAGCAACTACTGAAGAACTCTTCGGTATCATTGTAGGTCAAACCTTTAAGCCAATCCGCAGTGTGAGATTTACAGCCACGTAATGTCATTGGGTAGATGTTTAAAATTTTGTTGATCTTATTATAAATCACCGAACCCATATAATAAAAATGACGCTTCGATACGATAAGTCGACAGGGGACGCAGATACAAACCTTGTGAGGTCTCCGAAGATTCATCGTCAATTGAGGGTCCAAGGTAAAGGTTAGCTGGGAATGGTTTCCTAAGTACAACTTGAAGTAGATAAATTTGTCTAACAGTAAGAACGTCGGTAAGCATGTATAATTCAGTTGTAGGAAACAAGATAGGTTTAGAAGTCATAACCTTCAATATTGCTCTTTGTGCTCTTTCTATACGTAGGAATTGTACTTTACCAGCGGTGCCCCATGCAGGAATGCAATAGGATATGATAGATTGTCCCAAAGAAAAGTAAACTAAACTGTTTTAAAATCAAATTAAATGTAGTTTCAACTAATTTAAAAGGACCTGTAGATTAGGTATTATTTAAAAATACAGTTGAAAGTTATTAAAACTTAACCTCTGGACGCTTGCAATACCAGAGATTAGCCGCGCATTGGCGACCCTGCAAAAAATTAGCATAATAATAATTGTTGGCAGGTACACGGCGTACATGATGTGCCGCGCGGTGCAGGAGATGTACGCGCACTACCGCGAGCCGCTGCTGCACGCGGCGCAGTGGGCGCGCGCCCTCGCCGCCAGGCTGGCGCGCGCGCAGCCGCCCGCCTTCCGTCCGCAGCGGGACCATCTCTGTGTACGTACCGTCCGCAGCGGGACCATCTCTGTGTACGTACCGTCCGCAGCGGGACCATCTCTGTGTACGTACCGTCCGCAGCGGGACCATCTCTGTGTACGTACCGTCCGCAGCGGGACCATCTCTTTGTACGTACCGTCCGCAGCGGGACCATCTCTGTGTACGTACCGTCCGCAGCGGGACCATCTCTGTGTACGTACCGTCCACAGCGGGACCATCTCTGTGTACGTACCGTCCGCATCTCTGTGTACGTACCGTCCGCAGCGGGACCATCTCTGTGTACGTACCGTTCGCAGCGGGACCATCTCTGTGTACGTACCGTCCGCAGCGGGACCATCTCTGTGTACGTACCGTCCGCAGCGGGACCATCTCTGTGTACGTACCGTCCGCAGCGGGACCATCTCTGTGTACGTACCGTCCGCATCTCTGTGTACGTACCGTCCGCAGCGGGACCATCTCTGTGTACGTACCGTCCGCAGCGGGACCATCTCTGTGTACGTACCGTCCGCAGCGGGACCATCTCTGTGTACGTACCGTCCGCAGCGGGACCATCTCTGTGTACGTACCGTCCACAGCGGGACCATCTCTGTGTACGTACCGTCCGCAGCGGGACCATCTCTGTGTACGTACCGTCCGCAGCGGGACCATCTCTGTGTACGTACCGTCCGCAGCGGGACCATCTCTGTGTACGTACCGTCCGCAGCGGGACCATCTCTGTGTACGTACGGTCCGCAGCGGGACCATCTCTGTGTACGTACCGTCCACAGCGGGACCATCTCTGTGTACGTACCGTCCGCAGCGGGACCATCTCTGTGTACGTACCGTCCGCAGCGGGACCATCTCTGTGTACGTACCGTCCGCAGCGGGACCATCTCTTTGTACGTACCGTCCGCAGCGGGACCATCTCTGTGTACGTACCGTCCGCAGCGGGACCATCTCTGTGTACGTACCGTCCACAGCGGGACCATCTCTGTGTACGTACCGTCCGCATCTCTGTGTACGTACCGTCCGCAGCGGGACCATCTCTGTGTACGTACCGTCCACAGCGGGACCATCTCTGTGTACGTACCGTCCGCATCTCTGTGTACGTACCGTCCGCAGCGGGACCATCTCTGTGTACGTACCGTTCGCAGCGGGACCATCTCTGTGTACGTACCGTCCGCAGCGGGACCATCTGTGTACGTACCGTCCGCAGCGGGACCATCTCTGTGTACGTACCGTCCGCAGCGGGACCATCTCTGTGTACGTACCGTCCGCATCTCTGTGTACGTACCGTCCGCAGCGGGACCATCTCTGTGTACGTACCGTCCACAGCGGGACCATCTCTGTGTACGTACCGTCCGCAGCGGGACCATCTCTGTGTACGTACCGTCCGCAGCGGGACCATCTCTGTGTACGTACCGTCCGCAGCGGGACCATCTCTGTGTACGTACCGTCCGCAGCGGGACCATCTCTGTGTACGTACCGTCCGCAGCGGGACCATCTCTGTGTACGTACCGTCCACAGCGGGACCATCTCTGTGTACGTACCGTCCGCAGCGGGACCATCTCTGTGTACGTACCGTCCGCAGCGGGACCATCTCTGTGTACGTACCGTCCGCAGCGGGACCATCTCTGTGTACGTACCGTCCGCAGCGGGACCATCTCTGTGTACGTACGGTCCGCAGCGGGACCATCTCTGTGTACGTACCGTCCACAGCGGGACCATCTCTGTGTACGTACCGTCCGCAGCGGGACCATCTCTGTGTACGTACCGTCCGCAGCGGGACCATCTCTGTGTACGTACCGTCCGCAGCGGGACCATCTCTTTGTACGTACCGTCCGCAGCGGGACCATCTCTGTGTACGTACCGTCCGCAGCGGGACCATCTCTGTGTACGTACCGTCCACAGCGGGACCATCTCTGTGTACGTACCGTCCGCATCTCTGTGTACGTACCGTCCGCAGCGGGACCATCTCTGTGTACGTACCGTTCGCAGCGGGACCATCTCTGTGTACGTACCGTCCGCAGCGGGACCATCTCTGTGTACGTACCGTCCGCAGCGGGACCATCTCTGTGTACGTACCGTCCGCAGCGGGACCATCTCTGTGTACGTACCGTCCGCATCTCTGTGTACGTACCGTCCGCAGCGGGACCATCTCTGTGTACGTACCGTCCACAGCGGGACCATCTCTGTGTACGTACCGTCCGCAGCGGGACCATCTCTGTGTACGTACCGTCCGCAGCGGGACCATCTCTGTGTACGTACCGTCCGCAGCGGGACCATCTCTGTGTACGTACCGTCCGCAGCGGGACCATCTCTGTGTACGTACCGTCCGCAGCGGGACCATCTCTGTGTACGTACCGTCCACAGCGGGACCATCTCTGTGTACGTACCGTCCGCATCTCTGTGTACGTACCGTCCGCAGCGGGACCATCTCTGTGTACGTACCGTTCGCAGCGGGACCATCTCTGTGTACGTACCGTCCGCAGCGGGACCATCTCTGTGTACGTACCGTCCGCAGCGGGACCATCTCTGTGTACGTACCGTCCGCAGCGGGACCATCTCTGTGTACGTACCGTCCGCAGCGGGACCATCTCTGTGTACGTACCGTCCGCAGCGGGACCATCTCTGTGTACGTACCGTCCGCAGCGGGACCATCTCTGTGTACGTACCGTCCGCATCTCTGTGTACGTACCGTCCGCAGCGGGACCATCTCTGTGTACGTACCGTCCGCAGCGGGACCATCTCTGTGTACGTACCGTCCGCAGCGGGACCATCTCTGTGTACGTACCGTCCGCAGCGGGACCATCTCTGTGTACGTACCGTCCGCATCTCTGTGTACGTACCGTCCGCAGCGGGACCATCTCTGTGTACGTACCGTTCGCAGCGGGACCATCTCTGTGTACGTACCGTCCACAGCGGGACCATCTCTGTGTACGTACCGTCCGCATCTCTGTGTACGTACCGTCCGCAGCGGGACCATCTCTGTGTACGTACCGTCCGCAGCGGGACCATCTCTGTGTACGTACCGTCCGCAGCGGGACCATCTCTGTGTACGTACCGTCCGCAGCGGGACCATCTCTGTGTACGTACCGTCCGCAGCGGGACCATCTCTGTGTACGTACCGTCCGCAGCGGGACCATCTCTGTGTACGTACCGTCCACAGCGGGACCATCTCTGTGTACGTACCGTCCGCAGCGGGACCATCTCTGTGTACGTACCGTCCGCAGCGGGACCATCTCTGTGTACGTACCGTCCGCAGCGGGACCATCTCTGTGTACGTACCGTCCGCAGCGGGACCATCTCTGTGTACGTACCGTCCGCAGCGGGACCATCTCTGTGTACGTACCGTCCACAGCGGGACCATCTCTGTGTACGTACCGTCCGCAGCGGGACCATCTCTGTGTACGTACCGTCCGCAGCGGGACCATCTCTGTGTACGTACCGTCCGCAGCGGGACCATCTCTGTGTACGTACCGTCCGCAGCGGGACCATCTCTGTGTACGTACCGTCCGCAGCGGGACCATCTCTGTGTACGTACCGTCCACAGCGGGACCATCTCTGTGTACGTACCGTCCGCATCTCTGTGTACGTACCGTCCGCAGCGGGACCATCTCTGTGTACGTACCGTTCGCAGCGGGACCATCTCTGTGTACGTACCGTCCGCAGCGGGACCATCTCTGTGTACGTACCGTCCGCAGCGGGACCATCTCTGTGTACGTACCGTCCGCAGCGGGACCATCTCTGTGTACGTACCGTCCGCATCTCTGTGTTCGTACCGTCCGCAGCGGGACCATCTCTGTGTACGTACCGTCCGCAGCGGGACCATCTCTGTGTACGTACCGTCCGCAGCGGGACCATCTCTGTGTACGTACCGTCCGCAGCGGGACCATCTCTGTGTACGTACCGTCCGCAGCGGGACCATCTCTGTGTACGTACCGTCCACAGCGGGACCATCTCTGTGTACGTACCGTCCGCATCTCTGTGTACGTACCGTCCGCAGCGGGACCATCTCTGTGTACGTACCGTTCGCAGCGGGACCATCTCTGTGTACGTACCGTCCGCAGCGGGACCATCTCTGTGTACGTACCGTCCGCAGCGGGACCATCTCTGTGTACGTACCGTCCGCAGCGGGACCATCTCTGTGTACGTACCGTCCGCAGCGGGACCATCTCTGTGTACGTACCGTCCGCAGCGGGACCATCTCTGTGTACGTACCGTCCACAGCGGGACCATCTCTGTGTACGTACCGTCCGCAGCGGGACCATCTCTGTGTACGTACCGTCCGCAGCGGGACCATCTCTGTGTACGTACCGTCCGCAGCGGGACCATCTCTGTGTACGTACCGTCCGCAGCGGGACCATCTCTGTGTACGTACCGTCCGCAGCGGGACCATCTCTGTGTACGTACCGTCCACAGCGGGACCATCTCTGTGTACGTACCGTCCGCATCTCTGTGTACGTACCGTCCGCAGCGGGACCATCTCTGTGTACGTACCGTCCGCAGCGGGACCATCTCTGTGTACGTACCGTCCGCAGCGGGACCATCTCTGTGTACGTACCGTCCGCAGCGGGACCATCTCTGTGTACGTACCGTCCACAGCGGGACCATCTCTGTGTACGTACCGTCCGCAGCGGGACCATCTCTGTGTACGTACCGTCCGCAGCGGGACCATCTCTGTGTACGTACCGTCCGCAGCGGGTCCATCTCTGTGTACGTACCGTCCGCAGCGGGACCATCTCTGTGTACGTACCGTCCGCAGCGGGACCATCTCTGTGTACGTACCGTCCGCAACGGGACCATCTCTGTGTACGTACCGTCCGCAGCGGGACCATCTCTGTGTACGTACCGTCCGCAGCGGGACCATCTCTGTGTACGTACCGTCCACAGCGGGACCATCTCTGTGTACGTACCGTCCGCAGCGGGACCATCTCTGTGTACGTACCGTCCGCAGCGGGACCATCTCTGTGTACGTACCGTCCGCAGCGGGTCCATCTCTGTGTACGTACCGTCCGCAGCGGGACCATCTCTGTGTACGTACCGTCCGCAGCGGGACCATCTCTGTGTACGTACCGTCCGCAACGGGACCATCTCTGTGTACGTACCGTCCGCAGCGGGACCATCTCTGTGTACGTACCGTCCGCAGCGGGACAATTAGCTCATCACTGGATGGTTTCAGAAGAAGACTCAAAGAATATTTCATTTTAGCTAAATCTATTGTATATGTTTTATAAAATTTTAATAAAATTTCAATGTTATGTACATAGATGTCCAAACCGAATGAAATCACACTCTGTCTCAAAGATTAGCTAGTTGAAAACTCATTTGTGTTTTGAGCTCGCCTGTGTACGTGACCGTTTCTACGTAAAATGTTGACTTGTATAATTATGGGTTTGTACAATAAAGAATATAGAATTAATAAAGTTAATAAAATGTTTAACAGAACAAACTAATGTCGATGCGAGAGTTCACAATGCTGCACACTAAGATGGTACTGGAGAGGACCATGGTGCCTGACGAGGAGTTGGAGCTGACGGAAGGTCTGCTCGCGCGAGTGAGGGAGCTACTGCTGCAGATGTTCAAGCTCGGCTTTGAGGTCAGTTCTGACGATGAGCGGCCAATCAGTAACAAGATGTGAATGTTGATAGAATTGTAAATTCAACAAGTGTTGAAGTAGTAGTTTACTAGTAACTATATTTAATTGCTTCAGAAATCCATTCCTTAATTTTTTTAAACTGGGCTAGCCAACTCAGATTTAAACTAATTTTAACTTGATCGAAGGGGATAGTAGTAATTCTCGAATCTACTATGACCTTACCCATGGTCATAGTATCTGCACTAAATTAAGTCTCACAGGGGAAGCCTACAATGTGATAAGTTTCTTTAAAAAAAGTATTTTATTCTAATACAAGCAATTGGTTACATTTTGGCAGGTATGTAGTATTATGCAATGCTAGTTACTCGGATTTGCACTATCCTCAAGGATAACCTTTTCTGTTATATTATTCCAAGTACATAAAACAGCATCACATTTGAATCAAATTTAAGTTTAGATATGTATTTCAGTATCGCTTGTACACTGACAGCCCGTTGGGTGAATACTCAATTTAATTTCCGGGTGTAGTCAATTGTACATTACTCGTTACGTTACGCGGTGGCCCCCACTTCCACAGCTTCACAAAGAGATGTACAAGCTAGTCCACCAACCTAGGAAGCCTGAAGAACAGAGACGAAGTCGACCGGCTTCACTTCAACCGCTGAGACAGCATGACACAGACCTTGGCGTTATGAGGAGGAGAAGACCAGATACGATGATAGTCAACGAATCTTCTAATTCTTTGGTACGGACTACGGAGGAATCGGGGATTGTTTGTTTGTCGAGCTTTAAATATGTTTTGTGTTGGCTTGATAATGTTATAAATGAGGTATCCGTGTCATGTCTCATCAACGTCAGGTGTTGTTGATTCAAAATATGCACATTCAATTTTTTTTACTGTTGTCTACCCTATGATTGTTGACGAATGAACAACTTGGAGCTAATCAAGTCACTAATTCAATATGCGCATTACTTTAAATACCTAATTTTTTAGGAGAGAAATTGGAAGGAGAAGCAAGTGTAAAAGTGCCGTAGTCAACTTTAGTTAGCTTAAGATTACGACGAACTTCCATTATTATCTCGTAGTACATTAATAAAGCCTATAAGTATTGGAATGGTTTGTTAGGAAATTTAATTGTATGTTTCTGCTTATCATAAGGCTTGCTTTGTTACATCAAGTTAACACAGGTAAGATCTTCTGTGTGTGTGATAAGATAAAAATTATTGTTTTGTTGTGTTGTGCTCACAATTACCGTTATTTTCTAATGTTTAGATTTGGATTTATGTTTTTGTAAATAAACGTAAAAATTAAATGATTGCCAGTGATATTAAAAACATCACTTGATATCGCCTTTGAGATGACATTCTGGCGACAAGAAATGAAATGAATTTATCCCTTAATCTCTAAAAAAACCTTTTCTTTTACACAAAATCACAGCACACGCTATAACAGGTGTTCTACTGTAGATCTATCTACTGGACTTTTGATTGTTCAATGAACATCCGTCTATACAAAATTCTTGATAGGGAATTACTTAAAATATTATGTTATGTACCAAAAGTATAGACTGAGTTATCCTATATCTATTAGCTGTGTAGTTCACTATTTGTTTGGGCAGATATGGGAAATATGTATTTATTTCCAGATACATAAAGAGCTACATCGTGTGGTGAACGAAGTTCCGGGCAAATTGCCGGCCCAGACCCGCCGTTCCATAGTCAACTCTCCGCCTAAGACCTTTCGAACTAAATTCGTCAGGTCGGAGAGCATAGGAGAGGATAGTGTCTTCGATGACAAGCTCTTTGAGAACCTTAACAGTGATAATCATGTAAGTATAGATGTATGCTATAATTAAATACAATTAAAATTCTGAAGTGATTTTTCTGTAAGTATAGAGTAATTAATGGGAATTTTCTAAACCCCATACTAATCTACTTTAAATACATAAATATTTTTACGATTGCTTTTGTTTGAAATTGTGGTTTTCAACAAACTAACTGTAACAGCCTAAGTCACTCTTACCGACTCTCTCGCTTTTCTCTTTTAAATAAACAGAGATAAACAACGCAAAGTAAGATAAACAAGCGTTTGTGAAGATCTGTATCATTTCTAATTCTGTGAGTAAAATTAGATAAATTCATGGTTTTTACGTTCTACAGTTGAATTTTTTTTTATCAAAACTGTCAAAACTGAGCGCGGTTTGAGTGTGTGTGCTTCAATACCTACGCATCACCGCACGCACATAATGGTGAAATCTTTCAATGCTGATTTGCACCGTACAAGCTTCTCTCGGCCTCTATCTTCGCCTACGGTTCTAATTTATTCTCGTATATTTATGACGTTTTCAATCCTATCTATTTAATGAATGTCAAAGTTGGCGTCATATTGATGATGAAAATTTTGTAGTATTACTAAGTTTAAGAGCCAAGGGAAGAAAAATAACTCTGAAATGAAATTAGTAAAACCTTGGTTGTTGATGGTGACTTCTGTTGTATGTTTGTGGACTTCAGAAAAGAAGCCATCGAAAGCCTGAATGAATGAATAAAATGATCATATCAATCAAAGAAATCACAAAAAATATGTTATAGTGATGTGATATGCGCGATGCGCGTTGTCGTATAACTCCGCAACGTATAAAAGCGACATCCCTACTAATAGGCTATTATTACTCGCATAAGTTCAGACGGCTTACTTTCAATTAACTCTGTGAAAGTTAGCACGGTTTAGATTGTGTTTGAAGCGCTACCTATTAAAGTTTACGCTTCCTAAAAGTTTTTCTTATTATCTTCAGACCGAAGGCATAGAGCGTCTGCTATCCGGCGAGGATCCCCAGCCAGAGCCAGTGCAGCTTCGCAACAACGACGTGGCGCATGAAGCGGACCACAATAAGCGCTGGGCGGCGCTCGTGGCCCGCGCTGTCATTGAGTTCGCTACATGCTGGATGCGCTTTGTGGTCGAGCGCTGCGATCGTGGCCGAGGACTAAGACCTAGGTTAATTTTTTCTATCAAAAAATTGTATCTATTCTGCTGGCATTCTCGTTAACTAAAATATACTCGTTAATTCAATGTCAAACGAATACAATGATTTAGAAACATACTCGGTCGATTCACTTTTGACTTATTTTAATCAGAATTTACTAAGATGCGCGATGAAATGAGGCAAAATGCTTGAAATTCGCCATTTTAGAAAATAAAAGGTCTATCTTTTTTTGGGCTATTTTGTAGAAATCTTCGGGCAATGTAATGTTGGCTAATCAGGGAGTTGTATCATTGTGTTCTTAACAGAAGCACTGGAAAATAAACCCGGTAGGTTCTAATTATAAGAGGTTTGTGTAATGTGTGCGAGGTAGTAAAGATAATATCAATTAATTTCTGAACACTGAAATAATTAAAATAAGTAAAGAAAAAAGTCCTCATCGTGGGCCTTAAGATATTTTATGGTTCTATACTATAATAAACAATTCACTCTTCCATTTATCGCTTGAATCTGTTAGAAGGAAGTTCAGAATTATTTTCCCTTCTTTTATTTAAAGCTCTTGTAAGTAGAGTAGACGTTAATATTTTCTATCTTTTGCCAAGGTTTTCACCTTTTGATACGACATGGACACATTCATGGTCCGTCCTTTTCTCATTTTCCTTTTATCATACGCTCCATTGTTTTTTTTTTACGATATTTCCTGTTCTGTTCTCTATAACCGCCATCAAAGTTTTTCTTTCTCCCATTGTCCTGCTTTCTTCTTATCACTAATAAGCATTTAAGATTTGGTGTTGGAGTAAAATGGAAAGGATAGATTGACAGACATTCATGCGTATCGCTGAAGTGCTCTTCTACTTGAAAGAACGGAAACGTTAAAATGTTTGCTCTATTGTTTTCAGATGGGCGAGCCAAGGATTAGAATTTTTGATGTTAGCTTGCGATCCCTGTAACACAAAACACCTCAGCGAGGAAGAATTCGAGGTAATGATAAGTAAACAAAAAGTCTGCATATTTAGGTACCTTTACTTCATTTTATACAGAGTCTCACCACCACCACGACTCAAGAACATAGATCTTGTCACCGTGAGCTTATATGTAACCGTGGTACTGTTGTGCAGGAGCTGAAGCAGCTGATGGACGGCTGCATCTCGCACGTGGTGGGCTCGCGGCCCTGCGCCGACGCTGCGCACGCGCCGCGCCCGCGCCCGCGGCTGCAGGTCACTTACTTATGCTCTATCTTTATAATACGTCACGGACATCTCGCACGTGGTGGGCTCGCGGCCCTGCGCCGACGCTGCGCACGCGCCGCGCCCGCGCCCGCGGCTGCAGGTCACTTACTTATGCTCTATCTTTATAATACGTCACGGACATCTCGCACGTGGTGGGCTCGCGGCCCTGCGCCGACGCTGCGCACGCGCCGCGCCCGCGCCCGCGGCTGCAGGTCACTTACTTATGCTCTATCTTTATAATACGTCACGGACATCTCGCACGTGGTGGGCTCGCGGCCCTGCGCCGACGCTGCGCACGCGCCGCGCCCGCGCCCGCGGCTGCAGGTCACTTACTTATGCTCTATCTTTATAATACGTCACGGACATCTCGCACGTGGTGGGCTCGCGGCCCTGCGCCGACGCTGCGCACGCGCCGCGCCCGCGCCCGCGGCTGCAGGTCACTTACTTATGCTCTATCTTTATAATACGTCACGGACATCTCGCACGTGGTGGGCTCGCGGCCCTGCGCCGACGCTGCGCACGCGCCGCGCCCGCGCCCGCGGCTGCAGGTCACTTACTTATGCTCTATCTTTATAATACGTCACGGACATCTCGCACGTGGTGGGCTCGCGGCCCTGCGCCGACGCTGCGCACGCGCCGCGCCCGCGCCCGCGGCTGCAGGTCACTTACTTATGCTCTATCTTTATAATACGTCACGGACATCTCGCACGTGGTGGGCTCGCGGCCCTGCGCCGACGCTGCGCACGCGCCGCGCCCGCGCCCGCGGCTGCAGGTCACTTACTTATGCTCTATCTTTATAATACGTCACGGACATCTCGCACGTGGTGGGCTCGCGGCCCTGCGCCGACGCTGCGCACGCGCCGCGCCCGCGCCCGCGGCTGCAGGTCACTTACTTATGCTCTATCTTTATAATACGTCACGGACATCTCGCACGTGGTGGGCTCGCGGCCCTGCGCCGACGCTGCGCACGCGCCGCGCCCGCGCCCGCGCCTGCAGGTCACTTACTTATGCTCTATCTTTATAATACGTCACGGACATCTCGCACGTGGTGGGCTCGCGGCCCTGCGCCGACGCTGCGCACGCGCCGCGCCCGCGCCCGCGGCTGCAGGTCACTTACTTATGCTCTATCTTTATAATACGTCACGGACAAAAGTTTCTTCGCATTTTATATAAAAATTCAAGGCATTTTTTTTTTCAAAGTTAATTTTCATCTAATTACAGTATATATCTATATAGTCTTTGAAAGCATATCCCTACATGTACAATTTGTATGGAACTGAAAATTAAAGTTTATATACTAATTCCTACGTAAGCCGTTAAATGTTTTTTTAAAATATAATTATCATTGTGGTTTTTTCAGAGCCCATCACCGTCCAGTCATAGCACTAGTGGTTGTGGGGGAGGGAGTAGCGTGGGGGGCACAGAGTTGGCACCCCCCACCCCACCCAGCGAGCCTGACCCGCTACTTAGCTTCCAAACACATGACCATGCTGGTAAATGCAACTCATCATTATCATAGAAGCATTGAACAAAAAAATATTCTTATATTACTCATAGTATTGTTTATGTTTAGACTACACAAACCGCGTGTGCGCAGCCGTTTTAAAATTAGAAGAAGAACGTGATGAGAAGCTTCAAGAACTGAAGGCTGTAGGCAAAGTAGTCGGCGCAGTGCCAACGTATGAGCCTAAACTGAAACATGTCACATTCAAATGGCAGAGAGGACTTAAGATTGGCGCTGGTTCCTTTGGGAAGGTACGACTAACAAGATTGTTTTGAGATTATATATGGAATGCACTATAACAGGTGAAATATTTAACTAAGAAACTATAATGTGCCATCAACTGTATTCTGGTCATATAATTCATCGGATCTTGTATCATGACAAGTTACTTTAAAAAAATATTTTAACAGCTCTTTAACGAAAATTTAATTACAAATTTTAAAAGTTAATGGGAGCTATAAGTGATCCTTAAGGTACTGATTTGTTTTTTAAGATGTTGGGGTTGTTAACTATGCCAATTGAGCGTGATATTTAGATTATTCTTGCGAAAACGAAAAAGATTGTCACGACAGTATTCGTTTACAAAATGTGATAAGTTGAAGTTGGTGGTTTATTTACTTAAAGGCTTCGCTAAAATCTATACAATTGTGTGAACCAAGTCGGTCACTAATCCTGAATTAGGCAATATAATTTATTTGGTAATATATTATGTAGCAATCTTCTTATGCTGGGTTTTAATTTTGGTTGGTTGGTTTGTTTTTGTATTGGTTTGTTAATGGTTCTTCTCATATAATATAATAAAATTCAATGTCTCGTAAGCGAAACTATCCGTCGATAGATTAGGGAAATCCATAACAATTGGAATGATTCGTAGTTTGAGTAAGATTAACGGATTCGAGTAAAGTGTGTTTATGCCTGGGCCAGGTGTACACCGTGGTGAACACGGAGAGCGGGCAGCTGCTGGCCATGAAGGAGCTGGCGCTGGGCGTGGGCGAGCGGCGCGCGCTGCAGCGGGCCGCCAACGAGCTGCGCGTGCTCGAGGGCGTGCTGCACCCGCATCTCGTGCGCTACTACGGCTGCGAGCTGCACAGGGTGCGCCCCGCTTCTCTACATATTTGTCTTTTGTTCCGTTTCTCCCTATTAAAGGCACTGAAGCCTATAGCTGAGAAGTCAGGGGTATTGACCCCTCGACCTCATAGTAAATCTGTAAATCTCTATCTACAATATCTAACACCTTTACTGCATTGAAATTGTTAGCCGCACGCCAGTTATATGCTTTCCGTCCTTCCTTCTGAAGGCTCTCCGATTAAAATTCACGATATCAATATCAGGATGTGCCTAGATGAGATCGTTGTAGAGGTGGTACATGCGTACTAGAGGGTTGTAATGAGGTGTAATCTTGGAGACATAATTGACTGATCTTGAAGATATAATATTTGAAGACTAGAAGATTTTTCAATTCTTATAATCGTATTTTATTTAAGTATCCACTGCAAAAATTCCAATATAGTGAATACTTAAAATTATCCCGTAAAGATGTTTTTATTTTCATTAATTTTTCAAATTCATACAATTACATTAGTTAATAGAATTTGTCCTCTTAAGCTTATACAGCATAAATGATTGATGGCTTGGTAATACTGGCAGGAGGAGATGCTGATCTTCATGGAGTTGTGCGTGGAGGGCTCGCTGGAGGCGCTGGTGGCCACGTCCGGGGCGCTGGCCGAGCACACCGTGCGCCGGTACACCAAGCAGCTGGTCAGCGCCGTGCTCGAGCTGCACGCCAGGAACATCGCGCACCGGGACATCAAGAGTACGTACACCAACCACACCAGGCACCTGGTTATCAAGAGAACGGTCTTGAGGAAATTATTTCAATATTTGAAAATCTAAATAGTTATTTCTTTGGTTTTAATTAAAAATAGAAGACAGTTTTCAACATTATTAAACTCTAACGGATCAATGAACTAATCCTGATATCTGTGAGCCTTCGCACCTTAAGCTGTTCGTCCTAATTTTTGATAACTATGTATACTTCAATGCCACAAAAACCTTATAAGCTAATGGGAATGGGAAACTTTTTAAAGTACGTTTTCATGTGCATAAAACGCCATCTCAAGCCAATCAGCTTATTTGTCACATTGATGTTAGATACCTTTAAAACAAACGTCCCGAAATTGTGTAGTACTAATGCGAAAAATATTCTTTTAGGTACATAAATGGGTTAATTAAGATTTAATAATTGAATAACAATACATTTAAATCAAGATGGGCAATAAATAATTGGAGACGACCTCACTAATGTTCGGAACAAAACAATGATGATATTGATATAGATTTTGTTATCCAGGTGGCAACATATTTCTCACAAACGAGGGTAACTGCCTAAAACTAGGTGACTTTGGTTGCGCGGTGAAGATCAGAGCGAACACCACAGCGCCTGGAGAGCTACAAGGCTTCGTGGGTACACAAGGTAAACAACAATTTAACAAAGCAAAAGCTCTAAATCATTCCGATGTCGTATTTTGCGTTTCTGACATTTTATTTTACTTTGTCTATAGTGTTTATATATAAGATTTCGGTATAACAAGAAAGATAAAGTGACTTTTAAGTTAACATTTAGACAATCCATGCAGAGACAATATAAACACACGATTAAACGACTTTTCATCAGCATATTTTAAGATGTAGGCTATAATTAGGCTTATCTATTTAATTAAGTACAGCTTCACGATACATATTGTATTAACCACAATAACAACACAAAATACAGTAATGATGATGTATCTGACACAGTATCTGAGGACTTGATGCTTCTAAATTGACTTTATAGAAACTTCAATTGGCGTCACTGGTCATCTGTCCTTTTCTAGTAATATTGTAATGAAAAAATATCTCGAATGTTATTTAATTTTAGTTCTTGCATTTAAAATTCAACAACCACAAAGTTTAACGTTATTTGGAATGTATTTATTGAGCGCTGATATAAATTTAAAATCTTACTTTTAACTCTAAACTCTTGCGCATGTTTTCAGCGTACATGGCGCCGGAAGTGTTCATGAAATCGTCGGGCCACGGACGAGCAGCTGATATTTGGTCGCTAGGATGTGTCGTCACGGAAATGGCTTCTGGAAAGGTAAGCCGTCGCTCCTCGTTTTGAGCATTATCTGTCTATTTTAATATATGTATATCCATTTTTGGAGTACGTAATAAGTAAATTTATCTCATATATATATTACTTTACTATTATATATTTAGTTTTTGATCTTGTAAAGTATTAGCATTTAAATATATAATGTTTTTTATCAGTACACAATATCACGTGATATCTATTTTCTCCAAGCACTTGTCCTACCGCAGGTGAGAGGGAAGAAATTGATTTTAAAATTAAGCCACATATTTTGTGATTATTTTCTGGTTTTCATTTCTCATGTTTCTCATGTGTACGTAATAAATAATTAAATGATAACTAAAAGTTGAGACATGACAAGTGAACGGTGTCCTGTTGCAGCGGCCGTTCTCTGAGTACGACAGCCCGTACCAGATAATGTTCGTGGTGGGCATGGGCGGGCGGCCGCAGGCGCCGGCCGGTCTGTCGGCCGAGGGCCACGAGTTCTGCGAGCGCTGCTTCACGCACGAGCCCGCCCGCAGGCCCGCCGCGCAGGACCTCGCGCTGCACCACTTCCTCATGGTACAACCCTCCCCCACTACTACTACCATCTTTATATTTATGAGTAATTCCTTGCCTTCCATACATAACTTTGATTATTGACAAATAATTGCGGATGATAGAGAAAGACGACTAAATTTCTGTCGTAACATCCAGACACCAAATATCCAAAATACATACATACGATTTTTTGTATTACATTATTTGGAAATACGAATCTAACTAGTAATAACGAGATATTCAACCGACACAGTAAAAAGTATATTAATATATTTTTCAATCTCATTTAAATTGAATAATCTTAGTTGTCGTTGATGTCGAATATTTAATTTTCAGCTAAAAGAAGACTGCAAATGTGAACCAGCCTTCCTGTTGACGGAAAAAATCAGAGATAATTACTAAAAAATACAATATATTTCGAAAATTATCTAAACTAACAAATACAAATATTTCATACCGAATAAACATATGTGGACTTATCTATTTAAATTTATATAAACTTGTACTAAGATAAATCCACTCTTCTCTACAGCATGTTAACAAAACAAATAAGTTCCTTAGTTCCCTTGAGACTAAAATACAAAAAATGTTGTAATGTATATTAAAATTCTTAAAAGGACTTATTGTAAATATTAAATATTCTATTTATTTTATTGTTTAATAGTATATATTTGGAATTAAATTAACCCTTTTCAGGCCGGCGAACGCATTTTTGATTTATGTGTCTTAAAAAAATTACAAAAATCAGTTATTAATAAAAAAAGGTTTATTTCTTAGAAAAATTATTTCACAAGTAATTATATTCACAAGTAATGCACACCGGACCTTAAGCTCCGCCCGGCCTGAAAAGGGTTAACAATATAATGTTTTATTAAATATCATATTATAATAATATGTGCCATCGATATAACTAGTTGTTTTAGTCAAGTATATAGTAAATTGTATAATCAAGATTGAAAACGTAAATCTTGGGTAAGATATAACTGATTCGTGCACGATAACGTTGTGTCTTCATAAAGTTTAAGATTTGGGAATATATTATGTATGTAGAAACTGAATTAGGCTTTCTTACAACGCGCTAAAGTCCAATAAGTGTTGCATTTTTCAATTCTCAGTCTTAAAATGTGTAACCTCCGAGACTTCTATTACGATCCTTGGAGAGCGCTCTGTTTTCGTTTCAAAGTCATAGTCAAAATATTTTATTCAACATTCGTACATATATATATACTTACTCAGCGTCAATCTAAGTCATATGTTCGTACATCTATCGTAAATAGATCATTTTTTTTTGTTTTATTCGAAAATAACAAAGGATAATATGGGCTAATTTTTGAAACTTATTTTTAGCGAGCAAGGCGAAGGTGGCTAGGGCAGTGTCTGCATAGGAACAGCTCCTCTTCTGACCATCACTCAGCGTCGAGTCATTAGACGTGATTTTTATACGAACAAATAATTTTTAGTGTGGTTCTGATTTTATAATTTCATTTCATTTCTAAATAAGTTCTAGGTCTAATGGCTGAGACCACCTACTTCAGATCTGGAGGTCCGATGTTCAATTCCCTGCAGGGGCAAAATGTCTGCTCGATTTGGTTTGTAGTAGGTTGTTTTCTATGTCCGCCTGACTAACAATCAGCATCTTCATCCCTAAGTCTGGCTTATAACAATAATGTTAACAGCATTGTTCCGGCAGTTGGAGCTAAGATGGCCAGTTCTTCTGCGGTTGAGGAATACGGGTATAGTTCGCTTACATCTTCGGCCTTATCTTTATTTACCGTCAGCCCAAATGAAGGCCAGGGGCTTCCCCGTTAAGAATCAAAGAGAAAGATTTTCTCAACCAAACTGTTTTCTTTTCTTCACCTTTTCTTTGACTACGTTTTAATTTATTTATTTAGAACTGTAGTTTGTAAAATAAAAAATCTTACTGTATTTTTTTCTATCCCTGTCTCGGAATCTTAACTGCCTCTAAGTTTGTAAGTTATTAATTTATATGTTTATTTATATATGATTGAACAAATTAAATGTATAATAAAGGTCACTAATTTTTTTATTGGTATAAAAATTATGTACAACTAACAGAACCGGGTATTAATCATGGAACAATATCGTTTGGAAACCGAATAAAAATTAAGTAACGTTTTCAATCTGAATGTGTTAATGTTATTTGGTTTATTTTTTAAGGTAGTTAGATAAATAGTGAATTTATTGTGAGAGATAGTCATTTTAGAATTCTCACACTGTTTGATATATAAATATTTTATTGAAAACATGTGTAAATATTAGTATAAAAATTGCAGCAGTCATAATTTTAGTAATTAAATGTAATAAAACACTTGATTGAACCTTCTTCAGTCTTAATAAGGGGTTTTGTTGTGTTTTTATAGTCAAGTAAAATAAGTCACTTGGATAATAGCTCTTATTGCAACTGCTTAAGGAAAAATGTTTAATCTTGTCTGCAGGTGTGAGTATTGTGAATTAAAAAGTAGTTTTAGAAATATAACGTTAAAGAAATTGCCTTGTAATTGTCTATTTTTATAGCGAATGTTATATTTTAAACCCAGTTATAAACGAAATAAATGTCTTTATGTAAAAATAGCGTATTTTATTATCTTGGACCCATCAAGCCATAAAAGTAATACCTGAAATATTATAATTTAGTTCTTATCATCGTCATCATAAGCTTATAAACGTCTCACGCGAGACACACGAGGAGTTTGATTGAATTGATTGAAGCCATTATATGAACAAACATTAAATGAAACACTTAATCATTCTCATGAAACTTTATTGAGATAGTTTTGAGAGCAACATTGAATTGACATCGATATTTCTATACAATCTATACACTTACTACTGATATGGTTTTGGGGATTCCCCTCTTAAACTTTTTAAATTGCCTAGACATATACATTATTTTAATTCATACAAACCACTGACTCTTCAATGACGAGTCTGCTAAAGTAACATCTTTAATATGATGATAGGATTGGCAAATGCTTTAGGATGAGAATCCTTTTAAAATAAAGATAAAACAGTTATAATAATGATAATTTCAAACTTAAATACTTTAAATAATCTTTATGTTTATATGTATACCTGTAAAAACTTAATATTTTTCCTCAATCGTTAAAATGACAGTGTCTACTGGGGCCAATTGGCTTGATAACAAACTTACAGAATGTCAAATTTAACAGTTACATTAAATATATTAGTTAAACACTTTTAACACTAGTATAACTCTAGTAGTCAACAGTGACGATTGCATTCACTCCCTAAAATCTCAACATCGATTTACTTTGTGCGTCGTGCACGTTCACATCAAATATTCTATTCACATACAGTCCAATTTCGTACATAAATCTGAAATATTGTAATGACAAGAATGGTTTGGTCGAATTAAATAGGGTTACCAAAATTTTCAATAACTAAATCATATTACAAATTTGTAGATCCATATATCGATACATATATTTATTAAATAAGAAAAATGTAGTACTAAATCGGGCAGTTAATTCTAATAATTAATTTTGTACGAAATTGTACTGATCTATAAACAGCTTTATTTCTAACAAACTTTCTACTTAGCTTCAGCTAGATGAATCAGCTGAAGTCTTAGTTACCATTAGCCTAAGCTAATTAACTAATTCCATTCTATCTTTAAAGACTGATCACATCTACAATTATGTGGTAATTGTGATAGTAAAAGATATTTAATTTTCATATGCACATTTTATAATGGCAAAAATTTCAATCAACTTAATTTTACAAATATTATTGATTTTAGGAAAGAATACGCCTGTATTTATGTACTATCTGAAAAAAGATATCCCAGCTAGACGACACTGCAATAATATTTGGATAAAAGCCTACAGGTACAAAAAAACATTATTTAACATTATCATACATAAGATAATCTAACATTTTTTCACGCTTATGAAGCGGTCTACATCTTTATTATTAAATTATTTTGTTTCGTCAACGACTAGTATAAACTACTAAGTAATATAATAATACTTATTAGACATCGATTAGTATGTTGATTATATTTGGCATCAATGTTATTAGTTCAAGCAACTTGAGCATGACCTTCAAGGTCATGCAAAAGGTAGGAAATAATTTTCATTTTAATTATCTTTCCACCCTCGAATGATTAAATACTGTAAAGGGAAAAATGGAATCAAATCACTACTCTACTTTCTAATAAAATCATGTTTACTAATGTTTATCGTTTTGGGGAATATATTCTATGACATTTCCTTTGCAAACCGTTTTTTTAATGATGTTAATGTGCTTTCAACGTAAACCAATGAGACTAATGTATTACACCAAAACGAGGTACTTATAATTAAGTTTTTTAAGTTATAAAGTTAATTTATTAAGTTTAGGTAATTGTGACGTGATTCAAAGTCATACACGCTAAAGTATATAGCAATATTTAGGCGTCTATAAATATAAATAAAAATAGGACATTTTAATAGTTCATTGGTACTTTTTTTCATGATCTACTAAGCATGTAATACAGTAACTTACATTGTTATTTATCTTTCAATAAGTTTTTTAATAACCAAAAGTTCAGTAATTAACACGAGACAACACTTAAACATAATCATGTCATATTTTAAATAAATAGCAGCGAACGAACAATTTTACAAATCATTGCCTAATGAGCAGAAAACTTTCATATTTATGATATTCATAAATGAGCATTTTATACCCCAATTAATCTCTATTTACTACATAAATATATAATATATTTGTGTAATATATATTTAAAATTGAAATAATCGTTAGTGGGTCATATATTTAATTGACATTTAATGTCTGATATGTCTGGAAATCACAATCATTTAGTACACATAATCTTTGACAATATAAGGCAGGAATTTGAATATTTATTACAGATGAGACTCAGTGATAAAATTGGCATCACAATGAGATTATTCGTTTCATCTAGTGTTTAAACATATTAATCTGGGCCAGATATAATAATTAAAAGTACTTTTATACGCAATTTTTAGTAGATTCTCATGGTACTACACTTAAAATATTTTTGTAAAAAACGTTTTCTTTAAGGATGTAATTTAAAAAAAATATTTTTTAGATTCTTGATAAAATACTTTTCAATACAAATACCATATTTGGTACAAATAATAGCATTATATGAAATAATGGTTATACCATACCTTCACGTAGTGTTGTTTTGATTTGCGCATAAGCTTCTTCAAATCAAAACTTAATTATTATACAATTATGTAACTTACTTCACTAGAACATCTTTATATTAAACACTAGTTTTATAACAATTTACTTAGCAATTCTAAAACCTTTGATATGTCTTCGATATTCTTGGTCATGCCTTTACATGATTCCTTACATTTTTGATATGTATACGTTACCTTATAGATAAAACTACGTATCATGAATGATACTTCGACGTATTACCTTACTTGCCTATTAATTACAATACACTATTCTTGAACACAAATATGTTATAGCTAACAACTTTAGTATGCTTATTAATAATAACAATTTTGTTAAACGTTAATAATCTATGGTTAAACATCCATACTAATATGAAAGCTTAGGACATGTGCTTTTAAGCTAAACAATTATGATATCACCACAGCATTCTCTAGTTTGTCAAAACCAATAATATATATAGGATTATTATAGTTACAATACTAATATGTATTTTTATTACAGAAATTTTCATTATCTCCTGCTTTCAAATTACGTTAATTAAATATTCCTCTTTTAGAGAAACCAAGATGGCCGATACATATTAAGCAAGAGCTCATTTAATTCGTTCACGAAATACAATGATCACGCAATTTGGAAAATCGAGCGACATTTTTAGCTAATTATTAGGTAGGAATATTAGATATTATATTTCATTCCTGTAACTGTCTATAAAGTTGCTTTACGATGCTAAATATAGTGTAACAAATAAAATATTACTACTGTAGGTATATTAGTTCTCATAGCAACGACTATATATTTCATAACTGAGTTCACACCAGATGGTTAAAGATAAGGTATCAAACTACACCAGGATTCCAGAACAATATAGGAACTGGCTATCTTACCTCCTTTACCTGTAACTGTCGGAACACAACAATGCTATTAATATATGGTGGCAGACTTAGATAAGATGGTAGAAGCCAGGCGGTCTTAGAAAAAGCCCTATCATCAACCAAACCAAGCAGAAAATTTCTGCCCCCACTGGGAATTGAACCCCGGACCTCTAGATCTGAAGTCGGTGGTTACAGCCACTAGACCACAGTGGCGGTTAAATATTTTTCTAAAAGTTGATATATATTTCTAAATTCTTTACTCATAACAGAGAACAAAGTATAGACTTACTAAATTAACATCTAATGTGAAACTAAGCACCATATTCTAAATGTGTTAAGGGCAGTACACAAATATATGTTATACTTTGGCATTGATTTAAGATAAAAAGTATTTATAATATTCATGGCGACTGTTACTGTAAGAATTTTGTTATTAGACTTCCAATAAGGTGCTTAAAACGTTTAAATATGATGTTGAATACTGCCCATAGTCACAATAATATATTAATTGAAATGTTTAAAACATTTACATATAAAATAAAAGCTGAGATTATTATTAAAATACAACTAAATAACAGTATTTTCAGGTATTCAATTACGAGCGTAAGTATATTTATAATAACGACGCCAAGGTCATAAATTAATAAATCTATTCAGATAATATTCATTTTAGAGAGACTAAGTATAATATAACTCCAACAGATGTATATATAAACATTTATATATATAAAATTGTTATACATAATAAACTTCTAAAGCTTATACTTGGCTACTCTCATATTCGCTAGTATAATGTTAAGATTTCAAGGAAACCATTTTATACCACTCACATAGAAAACTATGGAGTTTATTCCTCGTTTGCGATAATTTTGGAAATGTTATACAGCACAAAGTCGTGCCTCATAAACAAAATATGTTTGTAATTTTTACACATCACCGTCATACTTTAGATGTTTAAATTGATATTTATATATAAAAAAGTGATTTACTTATTATTAGTAAACCATTCAAATTTATTTTGCGATAAATGTTAACTATATTTCAGTGTAATTTGTAACATCAATGATAATTTTACATGACCATAGTCAGGTAGCTTTCTCAATTTATAAAGTCGCAAAGATTGTTGAAATATTTAAATTGTTCATATAACTACTCCTTGGTTTTCTACCTGATATTCGTAGGTTTAAGTAAATAGGTAATAAATTTAAATAATATTTGTGCTTATAGCGATATAAAGCTTTTAAAAATATACAAATAAATGTTTTCTATATATTTATATATGATATGATAAACTTCGAAGTGAAGATTTAATCTTTCTTTAACTATTAATATTCGCTTCAGCAAACAATACGACAAACAATATTATTTCTTTAACTCTACACTTACAATTAAAATTACTCTTTAGCTAAGCGTTTCAATATGGATCATAAAATTTCTATGCAACTAATTATTAAATATAAGTTTTAAGTCAATTCATGATATGTATTGATTTATTATCCTATGACTAGTAAACTGTGCGTATATAAATATAAATAACATCAAATATAATTTATATAATATCCCGCGTCAAGGTTCCACTTTTACTAAATATATATATATATCTTTATGGACATTAATTTAAGCTTCTATGTTACAGTATAATGTATCATATGTAAGATATATATTCCTTTTTAAAAAATGCAGATTTGGAGACATTCTAAAGAATGTTAGTAATTGCAACTGACTGTTGGCGTTTTAATACTTAAGGTTTATTCATCTGGATTCTTATTCTGGAACATGAGCTTCATGGAGTTCAGGGCTTCTTCTAAGGATAGCCTGAATGCTTCCGTATTGGTAACGCTGGAGGAGGTGAAAGATGAGATACAGAAGATGACGCAGTCCTTTTTCGGGTTGTAGCTGCAACCGTAGCCGTCATGGAGCACGGCGCCGTAGCCCATGAAGGTGCCTTCTGTGGTTGTGGCCACCTGGGGTGGAAACGATTACGAAGAACATTATTCACTTATCTGTGTAAGGTCTGCGAACTTGATACTGTTGGACTATATTTCTCCCTTTTTCCATAAAATGCTATACTATTCCAACCATCAAATGTGCATTACCATTATGTACATTTGATAGATTACAGAAATTTTTCAGAAGTTACAGACCTGACTAGTGCTTAGCTTGAACTCGATCATCTGTTTATACGTGGCGTCGGTGAAGATCTGCGGCAGCTCCCCCAGGTGCTCGCGCGCCGCCTCCCGCAGTCCCAGCAGGTGGTTGTCGATGCCGCGTCCCAGGATGTTGTCCTCCATGATGGACGTCTGCTTACGCGCCGCCTCCTCAAACAGCTCGAGTTTCTTTTGCTCCTGTCGTGTGATACTCATATATATATATACTCATGCGCGATTTAGTAAATATTATGAAACTAGGATCTCGCTGCTATAATGATTTGAACGCTTTAGTTACGATTACGAAAACCAAACAACTTTCAGCATGATTGGTCCTGTATAAGTAAATCAAAATTTATTCTCTCAAGCTCCTTCGTGCTTTACTAGACACGTTAATACATTGCTGGGACTAACGGTGACTGCTTTCGGAGGACCGAATAGGGCAAGTGTGGTGTGGACAGAAACTCCTTGTTGGTTTCAACCATGTAGGAAAGACTGTGCGCAGAAGTGGGAAGAGGTTGATTGATGGTGATGATAATGAAGAAAATAACGTTGTTTTTTATCCAAAAACGACCACTTCCCTTTATTTTGAAATATCTGAAGTTTATTGCCTATTCATAGCTGCGTGAAAAGGTTTAAAATATGAATGACGTTTTTATATGGCAGCAGTGAATCATCAAGAAAATTTAGATGTAGTCCCTCATCCTAACTCGAATAATGGCAATGGGTCCATTATCAAGGTACCAACATCAATTATGTTGGTAGTTTACTTGAATGGCAAATCTCCGTCGATTATAATTAAAGATCAGAAACAGGAACGGTTTCCTCACCCCATACAAGTTGAACGACACCTTCTTCTGTCCGTCATCGCTGGAGTCAGCAAGGGGCGGAGTCTCCGCGGTGCACATAGCGGCAGCCCACGCGAGCGCTGCGCTGTGGGCCGACCTGATGTTGTCCACGCGGCCCTGCCTGAACCGACGCAAGGATGCCGACTCGTATGTCGTCACCAGGTAGCCATACATCCTAATACATCAATAATTAACTATGTTATTGAAAGTTAGGGAAAGAAACATGTACATGATCAGATCTTAAAGGTCTTACTAATGTTTATAAAATTTATGCACAATATTTATTTTATTAAAATGCTAGTTTAAATAATTGACTGGTAAGTAAAGCACACTTTGCTAGAAGTTTTTGAATTTTATATATTTAATATTAAGCTAATAACTCAATATTTTTCAGTATTTTAATTATATTATTCAATACTGACTTTCATAAAAGTATATAATGTAGACTAGTCTGAATAAACGTATTTGGTCTTTGACTTTGAATAAATAACAAATCACGTTTCAGGGACCTGACGCTGGACAGCAGTAAGATAACTATATAAAATAATATTTTATTGAAATCACGTCGATATCAATAGTTATTTGAATTAATAATAATAAGAAAGACTAAGAAGAACTTAGAAGTGGATTGAAAGCAATAAAGGAATTAAGGCGATATGGTACATAAGGGGACTGAGAAAATTAGCTTCGTACTTATAGTGGGCATACTGGAGCGCGAGCTGGATGTAGACATCAGGGCTGGTGCGGCAGGCCTTCATGAACTCCCGCCCGTAGCCGCGGTACGTGTACACCTTGTGGTCCAGGTCGGATATCGCACTGTGGTGATGATCGTAAACTTTAAGGTTATACACGAGGCTACGATGCTAATGTCAGGCTCAGAAACAGATCATGATGACTTAAAGAGACTTAATGATTAAAACAGCAACTGACACTTCAATAAATAATAGGTTGCAATCAATATAAGTGTATACCGATCAAGGTCCCTTGCTGCCTGCTCCACCGTCCTCAGAAGTTCTGTAGTAAGATTCCATTTCATGCTCTGAGGAGCCGGCAGAAGAGCCGGTGGTGGTGCCGGTCTAGCTGCCACTTCCGCTCTAGCTAGAGCGCGCTCCGCCAACCGGACCACGGCTACTCCCTCTGCCGCGCTGTGTTCGTAGCACATGCCTATTGTGCCATCTGATGAAATTATCAGCTGGAAAATAAACATATGCTGCATCTAATTGTTCTTCTCAATACAAAATTGATGCTAGAGAACTCATAGCCGAGTGGTACCTTAATATCCAGGTTGTGTGATGATCAAGACATTAATATTGGTGAACTAGTTCATGGTGGTTTTCGTGTTAGAGAAGTATCCTGCACAACTCCTTTAGGACTAAACGTTTTCATAGTGGGGTTAAATTATGACGAATCAAAGTTCAATAATTATTTAATTTAAATAGAGAACCTTTTCTGCGGAAAATAAATAGGTACTTATAGGACAGGTTTTATCTTGATGAAATGGTTTACTTTCTTTATCTCATCTTTTCCCGACCCGTAAGAGATTTGGACTAGGATGGAAGTATTTTTGTAATGAGCTGAAGATACTATTATTTACAACTAACCTGCATCGTCTTGTCGAACCATCGGTTGGCGGAGTGGTAGCGGGTGCCGGCGCCGTGCATAGCACGCAGCATGGCGTTGGTGTCCGGATCGAGATCTGCACGATCGCCGCCGCCCTCGTCCAGGCAGAGGATGCAGAGCGCACGCGAGATCAGCTCGAGGTTGTTGCGGTTATTCTCATCTGGGTTTTGTAATTTATAAAAATATTTTATTTTCCTTTCCATGGTTCATTCCATTTGGGTTCGTTCTCTTTAATCTTTCGCTCACCAGTACACAATATAATCTATTATATCTTCTATAATAATATGAATTACTATTTGATTAAAGATATTATTTTGATATGTATTATAGACGCTAATGGTAATGTTATGATGAAAAGAATTTAAAGAGCAAAGGGCCTTGATTGTTACAAAAATGTATCAAATAAATTCTAAAGCTAAGAGTCACCTCAGTTCATAGTCTAGGTTCACAATACCTTTGAGTAGTTGTTCTCTTGCTCTGGCCCAGTGGTCCCTGTTCATAGAAGAGAGCAACCCAACCCTGGGCGCTGGAGGGGCGCCGGCTGCGTCCACCAGGCAGTGGAGCAGCTGAGCCTGTATCTCACCAGGCGTCAGCCTGCCTCGGTCTGCTGCCTTCACGGGTATGGGGTAAAACTGGAACAAATAATATATATATATATATATATATATATATATCCCAGTTAAATGTTTAAAAAAGTTATATAAAGTATCAGCATATACCTAACTGATGACTGTTTAATTAAAAAATATGTTTAGTAATTAAAAATTCAAATCCTTTAAGTCTTAGAACGATTCTACAATAATGAATCTTAAACATTATTTTAACGCGCATGATGCGCGTACTCACCAATTAAAATAAGTCAAAAGTGCATGGATTGACTAAGTGCCAACTAAGTTGAAGTTCCTTAAAGTCTATCCTTTATTATTGAATTGAAATAAAAGAGATGCGAATAACTTAAATTTAATTTAGTCCGTACACCACGGAATTAGTTCCAATAACCATCTACCACCAGACATGCTGTATGCTTATTTTCTATCCTTGTAGCATGAAGAAATTATTCCATTCCAAAAATTTCAAGTAAGATGTGCATGACATCTAGGGCATGAGAATTCTTTTCCGAAAAATATATTCTCTCATTCAATTAAACCTTAGTTGCACAAGGTAGGACGGCTAGGACACTATATCGCAAGAGGCACTAGCTATCTTCGCATATGGACTCCTTCTACTGTTACCATCAGGACGTGTCGAGACATCAGCTGTACTTGTAATAAAAAAATTATAAAATATGGACACATTGACTCATAGATTATGTTGATACTCAAACATATCAAGTACATAGCAGCCCTATCTTCCTGATGCCAAGTTAAGTGATCAAATACGCCGCAGACCGTCGGTGATAACTTAGTTACGGCGTACAGGGAAAATAATTTACTTTGTCTCTAGGGGGACTTACTTCTGGTGCCGATGTATTTATGACAAAGTTTCTCATAAATATGTAGATATTATTATGAAATCAAAAGGAACATAATATTGGTTCTTTGTGGAATATAGAATATAATAGGTATAATATAAGGTTTTGTATAAGGGCAACACCTTCAATATAAGTTATTGAAGATAAATTTAAACACGCATGCCAGATGCGGTGAATTTTGAAAACAGCGCATTATTTCTATAGTGCATGTATAGTGCATTCTTTCTTTAACTTTCTTTATATCTAAAGATTTAACGACACGTTTTAACTACGGTTTTATTTTAACGACTTAAATACAAAGGAATCTCTTCTTTTCTTTCATCGTGACAGATGAATATGATATTCCAGAAACATTGTCTAGAAGGCCTCACTCCCAATGTCTTAGAAGTCAGCTTCAGCTCTCTAAAATTGACGTGATAGTAGGTAGATCCATATAACCGGTGACCTTAAGTTATTATCCGTGCGTTGCATTTTTAATTTGTCATAGACTATCAGAACAAATTACGTCAGCAGCCTTCCAACTAATGTGCCATTATAATTAATGTAAATTAAGTATTTTTTTTATAACATTACAGATTCATATTAGAAACATCCCTTCTTTAGCTTACCTCGCGAGTTTTCTCTATAAGTCTAAAGAAAGGTATTTTTTTTATTAGTATTTTTTATATTTTGTTCATCACCAATATTGTAGATAGATTTTTTGTGATTGTGGTGTATTTTTCTATTTTTAGTACTCACATGATTCCTGCAAGCTACTACAACCAGCTCTTCATGTTCTGATGAGTCGTTCTTAACAGGAGGCAGTTCCAGACGGTCTTTTCCAACTTCTGGGATGCGGCACACGCCCAGCAGGCGATAGAACTGCTCCATACACAGCGGTTGGCCTTTCTCACGACTGGTCGCGCGCTCCAAGGGTAGTTCGCCCCTAAAAAATGTATCCAAGTCATTTGTTACTATTCTTCTCTTCTTATAACAGTGGCCTTCTTCTTATTAATAATTTACGGCTGCTTTGCTTAAACTGAATTATGAAATATTGACTTATAAACAATTAGCGTAGTTATTATCTATTTATTTCTTAGCAACAAGCAGACTGTTTTGTATAATCCCTGATAAAATTATGAATTCATAGAGTTGCATATAAAATCTTTTTGATAAAATATAATCTGGCTTTTTCAAACAGTAAAGTGGTCCTAAGATGGCTTAATTTGATTCATAGCATATCGATTATATGTGTATGAAAATTATGAAGCCTGTCAATTACTAAAAATGAATGACATTTTACATTTACGTTCGATACCTAAGCAAGAGCTTATGTCCAATTCCATACACTTTTTCATTTAGCGATTTGATTGCGATTATCAAAATGGATTTTGTCTATGCCTTTTGATATTGTGGCATGGTATTAAGCTCCCTTTAGCTTTCGTTAGAAAACAATATCATTTCGCGCCAAATCTGACATTTCGATTTAAGTTGTGTTTCTTATTTTATTTTGTAGACATTAAAATATAATGTAAATGAAAATGGAGGAACGTGACTTTCACAAACGTCTTAGAGACTTACAAAATAGAATACGTGGAGATCCTAGGTGAAGAAATTGTATCTGATTGCGATTAACCTTACTTTTCTTTCCAAACAAAGATATAAGTCACCTTTCGTAACAATGTCTTTTTAGGTCTTGTATCTAGTAGCGTTAAAATAGACGATAAAGCGAAAACTTGATTATTTGTAACTTTTCAATGATCCTCGGAAAGTGGACAACACAATAAACATAGCACTGCCTGTGATCTTGGCACCTTCTTCGATCGTAATAAAGGCGGTTTTTTATTAATTTCAAAACTGTGGGCATATTCCGTCTATAGTACAAATAATCCACTTCCAACTAATAATTAATCACGAATGTTTGGTTTTGACAAACATTATTATTAGTATGCCGCAGACAAATTATTGGCACAACTAAAGCAATTACTGAACCCTCGCCGAGTTGCTGACCTCTCAAAGAGTTATATCACAAAGACGACGGTTGGCTTGGTGACATCATTAAAGTTCAAAACTTTCAAATTGAAGTTTCAACTTCAACAACTCGCGTGGCTAATTTTCATATTTGCTGTTAAAATTTATATCTTCATCAAGAAATTTAGGACATTAACTTATGTCAAAAATAGCAGTTATGAATTGAGAAAGTTAATTCACGTTTGTACAACTTTTTTTTATGACAAAAGTTGCTTAGTCTTATTTAAGCATCTCATTCTGTACCTGTCCAGCATCTCCTTGTAATCGAGCAGGTCATCAATGAACAGAGCTCCGAGGTCCGCCACTTCATCCATTTTAGCAAAGTGTCTGCGGGGGAATACCATGCCAGGGTTCGAGTTGATGGGCAGCGGAGATCTCACCTTCAGGTACATGTCATCTAGCCACCAGTCAGTCACCTGACAATAAAGAGAGAATTAAGATTTTTATTCTTTCGAAGAATTCCTACGGATCGAAGTTCTAAGTAATAACTCTGTTTTAATGATAGCTGGGATCTTACACTTGGAGATATGTAAAATGCTGTGAACTTAGGTTAAATTTCAATTTGTTGTTGTACGTTCTTAATAATATAGGACGGTTGCTGATTGATGAATATGTATTTCTTCTTGGAGTTGTCTATGAAAATCAGGTACTTATTTTTTGAAAAGGGAATCTATGATATGCTTATTTATGTTCCAATGTATATATATTAGATAACGTAACTTACTGTATCTGAAGGTATTACAATCAGACAATAGATTTTCTATTAAGCATGTATGACGAAAGCCTTAATTATAGACATTCGATATTTAAATAGGAATGAGAGTCTACTTCGCTAGACTGTAAGGAGTATATTAATTTGACAATACTAACAGTAACTATTTTAATTTTTAGTGTCGAATTAATCGCAAAATAAAAAGTAAATAATATCTTTTAACAAAGCAATGAATAATGCAAAGGATCAACTTTAATAAAATACATATGAGGATTCTGAAATCATTCAATCAAAAGTATTTTTATCAAAATGACATATTTTATTTAAATACTTAAAAATAACGATTATAAGGTACGGTTGGACTTAAAAAGAATATTGTTTTTCGTGATCTGGTTCTTCTGGGCTTGTTTGAGTTGGTTGTTTGTGGAATAATTTTTGATTCTTCTTTTTTCTCCTCCCAACTACTTCTTCTGCGAGGAAATATAAACTCATTAGATTCTGGATCATATTTACACTCTTCGGAAGCAAGGCGTAAGAAATAATATCTCGTTGTAGACCTAACATTAGGATTTCCTAAATTACTTAGAATAGAATCTCTTAAAAGTCCAGTCTTTGAAGGAGGAGGTGGTCTCACTAATACATTCTCATCAATTATTGTTGGACTAGCAGTAGTAGAAGGTCTTTCAAATTTTTCTTGCATAAAATATAATTTATCTCTCCATGATAGACTAGCTTGATGATGAAACTCTTCCCCGTAAAAGTTCTCATTTTTAAGTCTGAAGGTTTTTGGCTTATATTTAAATATCGCTTGGTCGATTTGATCAAACTTGGGCCTTAGTATAAAATTCTTCGAAACACTTGATGGCTTATTTATGATTAATGCTTGTCGTCGCAAATTGTTTAAGTTGACTGGACTTTTCTGTGTTACAAATCGATTCTGAGCGAAAAATTCAGCGGTGTCAAAGTATGGAAACGTCATTTTTTGCTTATTCTTTCCGACCAGTTGAATTCTTCTAAGTTTTTTCTGATTTTTCATGAAGTTAATTTTTATAGGATAAAGATTGGACTTAGTTGCCTTAAATTTCATTATATTCATAATAACATTGGTTTTATGAATTTTCGATTTAAGGCCAGTGCTCAATTTTGCATTTTTTGAGGTTTTAACTAGTTCATTGATTTTCAAGTTTCTCAGAATTGAACTAGCCATTGTATTTTTTATTTTAGCAGTGTTGTGGTAGATTTTTTCTTTCGTTTTCAAAAGATTAATTTTGGAAGTAATAAAATTTTCTTTTATTTTCGTATGTAATTCTAAATCATCTGTTGGTGGTTCGTAAGTATTGTATTTTACTTTTTTGTATTTCATTGTCGTAGTTCTATCAGATTTATCACGAAAATGATTCATTGATGTGATGTTTTCCTTTATCAAATCTTTCGTAAAATTTGTAATCTTAGTAATTAATGATAGAGTACTTGAGTTTTCTATATCTGCATTGTTGCGGTCATGGTATGTTTGGTAATCTTTAGATTGTGTTGTATCCAATGGAAAGGACCTTTCAATCATTTTATTGACATTCTTGTTTCTTATACTAAAAGTGGTCTTTGTGGATGTAGCTTCGGTACTGTGGTTGATTTGAAGGGCTGATACATTATTAATAATTGTTGTAAAAAATGTTTTATTTACTGGATATTCTATTAAATGTTTTGTTTCATTTATTATGACGTCAGAAATGGTTGTCAAATTTATGTTTCTTTTTATTGTTGATAAATTGCTTTCTTGCGTGGTGCTGTCAATAAATGACTTCATTTGGTTTTGTGTTGATTGTGTAGCAGAATTTGATTTAAGTGAATTTTGGCTACGCAAAATTTGATTCGGGGAAATAACAGACGTCACATTATTAATTTCATCTATTTTATCTGATGATTGATGAATATAATCATTTCCTCCAAGTATTTGGATATTTCGATTTGGGAATGTTGATGACAAATTATTATAAATGCTAGTACTGTAAGTAGCCGGTACGTCTGAAGTTGTAATTTCGTCGATCGGCAGTACCGTATTTAATTTAATATTGGAATGATTTCCTAAGCTGTTTTCTTCAAAACTGTTTGTTTTGGGAATCACATTATTTGTCACACTATTTCTAGTTACTAAATTCTGTTGTGGAATAACATTATTATAAGTTTCTGTTAATGTATTTGTTTTTGAATTTTCATATTCATTAAACCTTAATCCATGTATTGGCATTGTAGAAGTGATAAAAGAAGAACTCTTGGTATCAGTTGATAAATCAGTAGAATATGTCAAATCTGTTACAAATATGTGCTTTTCTGTTTTCAGCTCTTTTGATAATTTTGCCTTATTTGTAATAAAACTTTCAGGTAATATGCTTATTTCACTTTTAAATATATTTTCTTTACTGGTTGAATAATTTGTATTATATTTGGCTTTTTCTGTTACATTATTTGGAAATGTAATACCTTCAGTATAGGTTTCAAATGTTGGTAACAAATATATGGAGATATTAGATGTTTTTTTCTGTTTTTCAGTTATTTGGCTAGCTAATGGCACCGCACTTGATTGATTTCGGATTCCTTTTGGCGAAATAAACAAATTCGTATTCCAAATCGAATCTTCTGAATATAATTGAGTAATATAGGATTTTGTAGTAGCTAAGTTTGTTGTTGTAGGTGATGTTAATGCCACTTCAGTATTAGTATCGACTTCTAGCAAATGTTTATTTTTGGTTGAGTTTTTATCAGTCTTTGGAACCTGTGTTACGAAAGTAGGAAAAGTATGATATTCCAATGTATGATACATTGCAGTAAAGCTTCCACTTTCTGGAGTTAACAAATTTGAATTTGAAGATAATTGTTCTTTATGTATTATACTTCTTATTTGTGGTCTTATTGTAGTGAAAAATATTTCAGGTATGCCATATTTCAAATATTCAGTGTTAACGGGCTCTGTGTTAGTGACTGATTTAATAAAATCTTTAGATCCAACGGCTTGTACGGACGAAGTGTAATCATGATCATCATTAATAAACGACTTTACTTCAGGCTTTGGAACCTGCGTTGCATATGAAGGTAAAGTATCATGGTTTGGAGTAAAGCTCACCCTTTCTGCAGGGGACGAATATGTACTTTGACTGTCGTTTGTTGGATATATGCTTCCATTTATTTTTGGAGTGACAAATGTTTCAGGCATGACAGATTGCAAATATAATCCGGTATTTATAGGCTTTGTATTAGGTAGGGACTTTGTAAAATCTTTAGATTCCAATAGGTCGTCTAGAATGATTGGAGTATAATCGTTATTATAAAAATTTTGACTGTTGTTAATTATGTCCTTCAAAGACATTGGCACAGCTATATTTTTCTTATTTATATCAGGTGTAATGTAAGGAATAGACCTATTTGCTTGAATTACCATCCATTGTGGCCTTTCAGTTGTATAAACAGGAGTTGAATATTTATTTGAATGGTTTTTATAATCCTTTTGAACCTGATAATTATTATCTAATGAATTTTGATTTAACATCTTAAATGTTGTAGATTTTACTTGTTTAGGTATAATCAGAGTATTACCGGGAATACTAGATTTTGTTATAGGACTTTCGGTATTCGAGTTTAGACTAAATGAAACGTTTGTTGTAAAATTAGATAAAAGATCTAATGTTTCATAATCATTAGTTACAATTTGCTGTGATCTATTTTTTGTTTCAATTCTTAGCGCTTTGGACGTTATGTTTTCAATTCTTTTGGGGATAGTTGAAAGTTTCATGCTTATAGTTCTGGAATCAATGTCAAAGGTTGATTGTTCCCCTTGTGCAGTCATTATCATAGCTTTATTGGTTGTTGGGAAACCGTTATTTTTATTACTAGGAAATGTTTCTTGTAAATTATTGCTTACAATATCATCATAGAGCATAAATTTTGTTTGATTTTTATTAATTCTTTCAATTGATTCCTTATAACTTCTGTCTTCAAAAGACCCATTATAACTTGTTGTGTTTGATTTCAACTGAGCCTTTGTTGTAAAGTAAGTGGTTTTTTGAAAGTCATCAGTAGTTGTAGTTTTAACCATTAAATCATTTTCATATTCGAAGGTAGACATTTGAATTTTTGAAACTGGAATCGTTGAGTTAGATGGTTTTAAATTTCTGTCTATTTCCAATGAACTATTTTGTAAATAAAAAGACTTTGTCTTATCACTCTGTGGCATAGTAATCGTGTTTGTTGAAGTTTTTAGATACTTAATAGAGTTTGATTTTGTTTCAATAGGTTTCATTGTTGATTTATTTTTTGTTATATATTTAGAATATGCCGAAAGAAAATACTCGGTGGAAGGTTTAATATGTTTAGTTAAGTTTACGGTCTTTTTGAAGTCCACAACACTTGCCTCTGTAGTTGTATTTGTTCTTATTTTATTAAAGGTTGTTGTGTATTTGATATCATTTACTATCTTTGCTATATTTGGAATAGGAATTTGAGTTTCAGTTACAGCTCCTTTAAAATTATTTCCATTTTTTTCAATAGATATATTTGTTTTAACGGTATCCTTTAGCATGGTATATTTATCTGTATTTTCGATTGAGTTATCGTTGTTATACATATCTACGTATGATTTGGTATTGTGTATCCCACCTATAGTGGTTTTTAATTGTTGTTGATAAATTTCATTATTATTACCAATTGTATTAGGTGAATATTTATACGCTTTAGTTGAATTTTCGTGATTCAACTCACTGCCGAGGATACCGTTAGCTTTTATAGTAACCATTTTACTAATTTCAGTTAATGGTACTGAAAAAATATCTGATTCTTTACTTTTTGCTTTAAAGTCATAAAATAAACCAATCGTAGTCTGGTTTGTAGATATAATAACATATTCATTAGTATCGTTTGTTGGATCTTGCTCTGTTTGATTATTTGCTTGATTCTTTATGTCATAAGGTATTGTATTTATTTCCACTTTGTTCAGATCTGTTAAAATTCGTTTAGTACTATAACCTGTATTCTTTAGTTTACTTATATAATATGTTGTAACATTTCTATATGGAGGTAATGAATAAGTATCGTTCAACACTTGCCTTGATTTAAAATTTATTTTACTGTCATTGCTATAATTATTTATGCTGTTATACTCTTTGGTGAAAATTTTCATCTTGTTTACAGAGTTACGTAATATAGTATCAGTTTCATTATAGTCATTTAGACTTATCGATATATTATTTGTATTATTTACATATAGCTGTGATGTGTCGTTATTAATATTGTTTTCAGTAACATCTTCAAACATCTGAAAGTAAATTGATCCTTCATTCCCTTTATTTTTCTCTTGGTTATATTTTTTAGTTACAGACTCCATTAAATCTGTTTTTTGGAATGGAACGGTGAGAAAATTTTGCGTAAAAGGAGTTTGAAATTTTGAGTTGCTGTATAGGATTTCTTTTTCAGTTATACCACGGTTTGTTGTTAAATCAGTAACATTTTGAAATATTGTTAAATGATAAGGGACTGAGTTTTGTATTGTTTGATGTGAGTAGTCGATTTCGTTATCAAATATATTCGGCTTTGTTTCGTTGCTACATGGAAATGATTTATTCACATACAACTTAACATCTTCTTTTAATTTAGTATTTTTTGAGGTTGTTTCGATGTAATCAAAATATTTTTTTGATGTACTAAGAACATGTGTTTCTATATTAGACTTCAGTTTATCTGTCACCGCATCCGTTATTTTAGGGACGGGAGTCAATGGTATAATCAATCCATCGGTGGCTTTAACTGGTTTTGGTATTTGTGTGAAATTATTGGTATTTGTATTTACAATTAATTTTGAATTCAATGGCGTCGTATATTCTGTATATTTTTCTTTGAATAACTTTCCATCGTACAAATGATGAGTTTTTTGAGCTTCGGAATGATCTTCATTAGTATTAATAAATTTGTTTTCAGCTGATTTATTATAAACTAATTGATTACATTCTTGTTTTGTTGGTGAAATATGACTTGTATATACATCAATTATATTATTAGATAAACTATTTTTCAGGGTAGTATTTATAAAATATTTACCATACGTTAATAATTTCGAATCTAATACTGGCACCGTAATTCTTTCGGTACTTAAAGGTACTGGTTTTGTTTTGAGAAGATCATTTATATTTTCATTTGCATTTACAACTGTATATGATTTATTTAAATAAGCAAGTGTTTTTGAAGGTGAAAATGCAGGTATTGTCCCATTATCACTGCTATAACTTGAATTGTTAGTTTTCTGTGTATACGGAATCATATTAAATTGTTCTGGCCTTGTTTCTGGGCTTATTTCATCAATTTTTGGGCTTATTTCAAACTTTGTATTATTTTCATTCATTAACTGTTCATTATAGTCATCGACAGATAATTGTATGTTTTTATTTGGATTTAGTTTTAAACATGTATTTTCATATATTTGACTTCCGTTTGTGGCACTGGGAATATACGTTACTGTTGAGTCTTCTACGATATTTAGATTGTACGATATATCTTGTTCAAGGTTTAAAGTCACCTTTTTAGTTGTTAAACTATCTACATCAATGTATGGGCTGGACAGACTTTCATTTATTATTGGAACAGTAGAGTTTTTAACAGCAATAAATTTATAGGTAGTTCCATAATTAACTAAGTCGATCGTTGTATCTGTGTGCTCACTGGTAACCAAATGTTTCTCGGTTGTCTGGTTTATCCCATTGTTGTTATTACACTTTGATACAGCAGAATATGTTGAATTATCATACTCACTGTCCATGCTGGATTCGGAAACTGTTTCTACTGACTTTTTCCATTGATTTCCACTGTTTTCACTTTCATTAGAATATTTATTATTATTGAACTCTATTTCTAAATCTTTGCTGCTAGCTTCAATAAGAAAAGCACCCGTAATCGATTTCGTGCTATAATTAAGGTCATGACTGAAAATCGTATTAGTTTTCATTGTCCCATTATTATTGCTGTTGATGACTGTATTGAAATCACTAACCACTTTCATCGGTGGAGTTGTTGTATCATTATAAGCATTATTATTACAATCATTTCCTTTTTCTATTTCCGTTATTTTTTTAAGTTCAATGTGGCTGATATTTATATTAGGCAAAGTATTTACCATTTTAGACGCATGAGTCGTACTTGAAACAAAAGATTCTAATTCGTTGCCACGCAATATATTATAAAAGTATTTTAATGTATCTATTGTTGGATATTTTAATGTGGTTGTGTTGTTAGGCTGCAGTTTTTGGCTTGATTCGTGCATTTTTACGTAAGATTTAAGCTCAGCTATGGTTTTAAATATATTTTTTGTATCCCTATAGCCGATGGTTTGTAAAGTATCTTTAGCATTTAACATGGGCAATGTACTACAACCCACTTGCTTTTCACTGTCACAATAGATATGACTATAGTCGGTACTATTTCCAGATGTTATCACCTCAATATAGATTTTAATTGTCCCTTTCTTTCTTAATATTTTGAATACCTTAGTGAAATTATTTTTCTCCCTTTCTATGAGAAAATCATATATTTTATTAAGATGACAATCGACCAATACGTTTTCTTTTGGTTCCCTTATGATTTTTTTCTTACTATTATAATTAGTATCAAGAATATCAATGTCAATAGGAGAATACGTGTGAAGAGTCTCATTTAATTGCTTTTCAGTAATGATAATAGAGTTATCTTCGTTGTCAATATTATGTTGAGGGTATAAAGTCAATATGAAAATAACACTTTGTTTTGTCTCGTTTGAAAGCCCTGTAATAGGCCTTGAAAATAAATTGTCCTTCCTAATTGTATACTTATGAAGTCGCTTTGTTTCAAAGAAAGCTTTAAGTAAAATATCTTTCAATTTAGACGTGTCTTGTATAACAGGCTGCATGGTTTTACTCAGTTTAATAGCTTTTTCAGTTGTTATGGCAACATTACTACCGCACGTTGATTTTTTAATTAATTCTTCATTATCATCCATAATTATTTCGTGCATTTTATTTATTTTCGTGAGTAAATCTTGGCGGAAGTTGACGCAGGTATTGTTATAAATTCTTTTAAACAATTCCAGCGAGTTTTCATCGAGTGTCTCCGCGTTTTTTCGAGAATGATGTTTATTTGTATCTGCATAGAAGACATAATTATTATTTTGTTCTTTACTCTTCAAAGTTTCACGCATACACATACATAAATTTTTTAATAATTTCAAAGTGACATTAAATAAATGTTCATCGTTCATTGCTTCATCCACTGATTGTAAAATATTCTTTAGAACTAGATTGTTTTTAACAAATGATCCGCTTGCTGACAAATGATCCACATCTTGTAAAGCTGAGCAATTTGTAGAATATATTAAGTAAAACAACAACACGTACTTTGTACTACTCATTATAGAACTATGTCGAGTGTAATTTTTTTGGACGCATGATTGAAATGGTTTTCTCTGTAAACGGAACTGTGAGAAACAATACAGTAGCCATTGTTTTGGTTTAGGTTCTGAGAAGGAAAATGTGTAATGTTTGGACCTGATAAGGATTTGCTTGTTTCATGTAATTGACGTTAATTTCGTATTTGATTCAGAAAATATAACAGTACAATAATTGCCTTGCGCTGACAGCTCTTGCAATGAAACTACGTTGCATCGATATCCATAGACATTATAATATAAGTCCATAATGAAACTAGAATCTAGTTTTGATCACGTATGTTATTTGCAGTGATACACCAAAACTCTGACATAGTTCATGTTGTAAGTAGAAACCAATGGAAGTTATATTTGAATTTTCAATAAGTTTACCCAATTGTCCATCTCCTTCTGCCTTTCCAACAAGGTCTCCTGCAGCCTTGGCCCCAACTCCTCCATAAAGCCCCTCACTAGCCCCTTTGAGTGTTCTAGCTGCTGCTGTCCTACCACAACCGCCGCTAATTCCAGGTAGCTGTCCATCGTGGCCTGGAGGTCGGGCACTGGCAACTTGGCCAGTTGATAATTCTGTGAAAGGAATTTCATAATAATCTGTCAAACCGAACAATCCTCAAACATTTAAATGTAAAATGAATATGCCGTATATTATGATATTGTTATTTCATTGCTTTACCCATTTAGAATAGAATAGAATAGAATATCAGCCAATTCAAACACAAAAGAAAACTTAACTAATTTTGTACAAAGGGCGACCTTATCGCTAAAAGCGATCTCTTCCAGGTAACCTTAGGATGGACAGGATTCAAGATGAAGTACTTGAGGGAAGTTGGCTACGTATAACATGATAAAACTTATTACATAAAAATAATAAATATATACATAGATAGGTACTTACTCAATGATAGCATATATACACTACATAATACATAATTATATAAAAATATTATATATCCACTAAAATATATATAATCACACACTACTAAGGAGATGCAGTATCAGTACAATTCAAGTATCGACCAACAAATAGTGTTAAAACAAGCTCATTTAGAACATTATGCGGGTGCACCAGCCCCGTGGTAAGTTGTGATTATATACTATAGACATTCGTAGACTTTTTGACACTAGTTTCGCGTTGCGTGATGCAAAATTAGTTTATGTCGATATCATGAGAGACTAAATAGAACAAGCTGTAAGGTTAGGTAATGTAATTCTCTCTCGCCATGTTGTTTATGGAGCTCGTTGTAAGGAGCACCTAATTGGCGTGGTAGTCCTAGGGGTCTGTTTTGATAACGAAAAAAATCAACTTTTGCCATGATTACTAAGGATTTATGATTAATAAGGCGTTAGTTCCGGTGATGTTTTGGCCAAAATCCTTATGTGTTTCTTCCATGTAGGAAAGCCAGTAGTAGGGTGATGTTAAATTGTTTAATTTTTAGGATACGAACCTGGAACCCGCCGCTGTCGGCACCATAGCCCTGTGCGCTGAGCCATCGCCTAGGCAGAGACAACAGCGACTCCGCTGAAACAACCAAAACCAATTAGAGAATTATGTATACTGGTTCTTATAAATATTATTTCTTTAAAAAAAATAAATTAGGATCTACTAATCACCGCAAATCTAAACTTAACTAATATCTCTATCAAGATGTATGAAAATATACAGAACTCTAATCCAACGTCCATATATACACGGTCCAGCCGTAATTTGAACCGTCACATGCGTATAAATGATTAAATTATGTTACATCCCGAGCTACCCTCTACTACAGGACAATAATGGGCAGACAGGAGGGGTCGAATATACATTCAAAGCTTTGCGTAATGCGTGCTTAATAAGGACGAAGTGTTATAAAACTTTATATATTCCTAATCAACATTTTGATAATATTTTGTGTTCTGAATAGAATTTACTACGGTGGTGGGCATTGTATTCAAACATTTAACATTTATAAAAAAACATGAAACATTAATAAATATTTATAAATAACAGCCGCGTTTGTAGCGATATTGGCCTTATTTCTCTTGCTAAGCTACAGATATTTCTACATGTGTTTAAGGAGTTTTTCGTCATGTTTCAAATAGTAGAGACAACAGGTATCATATGTACACCGATAAATAGATATTTACATATCATTTGATCCAGAAAATACTCCAAATGCAGTCCACAAGTTGAATGAGTCCACAACTCTTTATTAAAAAAAATATCTTAGCCACTTGTTCACTTGAGCATTTTATCTGTGTCAAGGGATTTAATATACGTATCCATTAGTTTAGCTATCGCTTTACAAGTGAAGTATTCTTTCCGGGAGGAAGAAATGATACAATGGAAATGTAGTAGCAATATCCTGTTACGAGTGCATTTAGTGGGCTGGGGTCAAGTGTGACGAAGATTTACGAAAAAGTTGATTAAAGAAAAAATGTTAAAATTTTACTCCAACAATAGTTTGCTATACCAAAGCAACACTCAATAAATTATTAGTCGATAGATCAATACGACGATTAATATCAATTCTTGTTCTTCTATATAATACAAGTTTCACAATCACTGCCTTCTTGTTTTCACATATTACATTTAAAAATAGGTTTTTAAATGTAACATGTGAAAACTAGAAGCCATTAATATTTGCATAAAAATTTTGATACTTATTTTAGGTATAACCTAGAGGAGTAAGATCTACTAACCCAGATAGAGTTATAAAGGTTCTGACCTACATCTATTTGTAGGCGATAAAGAGACATTTAAATAATATTGTGATAATACTGAACAATGTACAGTTGTAAGTTTAATATTGACAATAATAGTCTTTGTTACGCTGGTTAGCCTGGGGAGCCTGTGGACTGTATTTTGGAGAGAAATAGGAAAACAAGGAAACCACTTCTTGACTCTACACCGGTATATTGACAACCACAAAACATATATAATAAAAACAATATAGTATCAAAATATATTAAAAAGTAAACTGATATATAAACAAAACAGGCTTTATACAAAGATATTACGATGTGGATTAGTCAACAGCAACAGTCTTAAACAATCCAAAAGAGCCATGAAATAGTAAATTGTACTGTACGGTTAAAAAGTTATTGAATTACTTATACCTCTACATTATTATGAAGAAGGACAATTTTACAGTCATTTAGTACATTTATTTTATTAGATACTTTGTCATACATCGAACATCAGTGGTCCAGTACTTTTAGCGGCACCTGTTAGGCATCACGCATGGATAGCTATCGCTTCGTTCCATCATAATAGAGAAAACGTAATGACCCAACGCACAACGACACCACTTTTAGTGAGTATTCTCCAGATAATATAAAACAAAACTTATCACCACAAAGAACCACTACAGGACATAGTTCATGATTAAAGTACGCTATTTAAACAAGAGTTCATGATTAAAGTACGCTATTTAAACAAAAATTAAAAGAATGGCTATTACAAAAAAAGCTTTTACAATTTAAATGAATACTATAATTGGAATCTTTAATCTTTATCTTTAAAAATTGTAATGTTAATATTGTACGCCCGAAAATGGCAATTTGCTGTGACTTATGCATGTGACTGTATGTGTGTGTGATCTATTCATTGTACACAGAATCACAATAAAATTTATCTTATCTTATCTTATCTTATCTAAAAATATATGTGTTGATTCGTTTAAATAGTTTATTCAATTCATTTTGACCAAAAAAGAAGAATCAAGAAGATTGGGGTGCAAATATTAATTTCTACCATGGGCCAGCCCATTAGATATAATGAAATAGTGGACTGCATATGTAAGACTGTATTTGATACAAGATAGTTAACTCAATAACACTTATGTCTGTACTTGATTGTATTTTAAAAACCATTTACGTTTTAAATAGCTCATCAAGAAACCTACATATATTAATTCAGAATCAGCACCATTATTTCTATTTGAAATGCATATTTATGTAATATTTATTTCTCTTGACATTATATTATTCAAGTTTGCCTCGAATGCCTCATAAAATAACGTTACTCTGTGCAGCGGTGTGTCTCATAACTTATCGTGAGGTCTGGTTACTAACTAACAGTAAGGTTACACGGGAAACTAGCGCTATAAATATGTACAAAGGTTCAATTAAAGATTACTTCAAATTAACTTATGTTATCGAAAAATAACCTTCTGTGTTGCATACTCTCAATAGCGTATAAAATGACTTTTGACTTTGGAATGTCTCTATCTACAACTTCAGGCTACTCGTATAAACGTGAATCTGTGTTCTGTTATCTAGTATCAATAACTCAAACTGATGAATGGGTTTCTTTGGGCTCGATAGTAGCTGTAAGTTGGGTTGGTTATCTATATCTAGAGCCGTTGGCTTAGAAGCTCTAACGGTCTAATTCGATAACGAAACTAAAACATCTCTAGTATAGTTGATACTTGGAAGGATCAATATCTGTTATTTTTGTTAAAGCGAGCTCTTTCGAGCTTCTGAAGGCATATTAAGCCGCTGTTGTTACTGCAACAGCTCCTACCCACTAACCCCTGGCTTAGAGGTTCTAACGATCTAGTTTCGATAACGAAAGTAAAACATCTCTACTATAGTTGATACTTGGATGGGTCAATGTTTGTTACTTTCCTTAAAGCGAGCTTTTTGAGCTTCGGAAGGCGTATTAAGCCGCTGTTGTTACTGCAACATCTCCCACCCACTAATCCCCATTAGGTCAGCATGGTGGTGGTATCATGGTGTATCCCATGTTGGAATGCCTGCACCCAGTAGTGAAACGTATATAGGCTAATGATGATTATATGTATTATCATATAGTATATAAAAACTCCAATGACTCCAAGAATTGACATTCATAAATATGATCCAATCATAGGACGCCATCCTCCGATCTTAATAAAATCAAATTTCGTAGCTCAACTATTACACTCGATGTTCTGTCATGTGTACAGAGTAATGAAGGATGCTTATTATCGTAATTCTCGTGTAATTGTTCAGTAATTAACTTCCTTAACGCCGCAAGTATTACTTTTAAAATCCTCATTATAACGACAAATGTTATTTCATTTAACTATTAAATACTTGGCCTTGTTTTGCTTGAATCAAAGTCAAAGTCAAATATAAAATATCTTTATTTAAATATTCATTTACTGAGTTCTTTTAAATCGTCATAACAGGGAATATGTATGAGAAAAAAATATATTGATAACTTTAAGTGGGTATCAACCGGGCATTTACAAATTGTCCCAGTTATAGAATTTAAATATGTACTAAATAAATTACTATAATAAGTATTATGTACTAAATAGAATCTACTCATATATTAATTAAAAACACTGATTAAGTGAGCAGTCAGCCGACCACCACGGGGTCGCGTCTGACCGACAAAACATAGTGTATGAATGATAACAGTAACACAGGTCTCATTAAATAAGTTTAGTTAATAAAAAAGTGTCTGATTCTATGCTTTGCTAAAGTGAACTGGGGTAGATTGGCACATTAGTCAATACTCAGTCCTCAATGATTGAGTGATAACAATCTTTTTCTTACAAATATTACGTTGATTTACAATTTATTAGTCTTTGAGGACACGACATATCAAACGCAATTGTCTTTAGCATTATAATGTCATATGGATTTAAAAAAAATACAAATTAGATATTTTCGTTTACTTCAAATGCGTCAACCCACTGTGAATTACTGTACCGAGAAGTACTATAAGCACAGAAATGAAACACGACATAGCAACGTCACAAGACGTAATCTAAAAAAAAATCTAAATCGCACTGACGAAATTTTCAAGGGTCATCACTAGGTGTATATACAAGTTCTGACGATGTACAGTCAGGCCGCAATCCCCGAGCGAACACCTGGCTCGACGGAAGATATTTCCTTGTCAAAGTTGCGAACCCAGCCACACTTCGACTTGTTTGTCAATCTTATATTAATTGATGTTCGGAACTACTATTGTGGCCACTAACACCCTCTAGCGAAGACGATGAAAAAAAGACCATTATGTCCAATCGGATTCGTCTTATGAATAGCGGTGTGACGTCGCGCCACTGTACTGGTCGATTGTACCCCTTCTTTTTCGCTTTTGTAAAAACCTTTTTTACTAATACACGCACTTGCTATAAACCGACATTTTTATTTCGTTAAATTTAATAGATTCCTAAGTAAAATAAATTAAAATCACCGTTCCACTTCAAAACCATATAAATATAAATATATAACGTATTGCACACACACAAGACAATACAATTGAGGTTTTATACAAAGTACTGATTAAACGTACATACTGACAGCTATAGACTGTGTCAGTTTCCTTACAGTCGACCGGACAGTGATTGATGAGGCAGGCGGAGATACTGATGTAACAAATGCGCAGGACTAATAAGGCTTACATTATTGATAGAGCGGGTAGGGGATGCGGCTAGCGAGGCTTGACTCATTTAATAGCGAGATTAATTTAAAAACATTCGATTGATTAACAAATGATATGTTTATATTAACATAATAGGTCGGGTAAAAAGTTACTTCGCATTTTATATGAAAATACATGACGACTGAAATTATACAAACAAATATATACTGTAATTACATTTACATTTCATTACAGTATATATGTGCCATTATGTTCGTAGATCTTTTAGGTGGAGATATGATCCTATAGAAATTTTGGGACTTCTGATCAAAAAAACGCAACAAGTAGTTTTAGCAGTCCTCTCTTGATATGAACCTGACACTGTCTAAAGAATTCTGAAGAGACCGAAACAGGTGGAATACTGAAGGCCAGGGCTTTCCGTGCTATTCAAAACTCATTTCTCTAATTCAGATAATTTTTGATAGATGGCGGTAATGTTTCGGTGCTTTTTGGGTTTGGGTGGTACAAAGTTCACCGGGTCTAATTTTATATATAAAATATATTATATTGTTTAGGACGTTTGGCTTGCACGCAATGTTATATCTTATTAAATATGAAAAGTAAGAAATCACAAAAAGTCGACGTCATAAAAGTTGATATTTTTGTACTTTTATTTTATGACACTCCAGCGAAGAATTCGAATCTAATAGAACCTTACTCTTCTTTATCGGTCAAGCTATTCAGGCTACGAGGTCACAATGGAAAAGGTATACAGACTCATAAATATAAAACGGGTTAAATACATCAGCCTTGTTCTGGGTCATTTAGGTAAAAATATCAAACAATCTACATTATGAAGAATTGTTGTTATTACAAGAGACTATTTTATAGTTTGAGTAAAACTTAGTTTCAGGAGATATATTTAAATATTTCTTTGTTGTAGTAATGTAGAGAAATAAAGTCTAAAACCAACACATTAGGTTGAAAATTGAACACGTCTTTCTAAATATCTATTTGTTCGGCAGTTTATTCAAGGTAAAATTAATATAGATGTATGAGGGTATTTATAAGATAACCACAGTTGGTTTTGCTCACGCGGAGTTGTGTTTAGCAATTTAATGTATGTGAGACATATCAATTTTAACGCTTTTTGCCATAAGTTGGTAGCTTGAAACTTAACATTTGATTGTTTACATCAAAATCAGCCTTATGAAAGTACATGTAAATAACCATGACTTAGTATATTAATAAGGATATTTAGAATTTTATTATAAGCAGCACGTGCACTTCAATGTAAATACTGCAGAAATAATTAAAGACATTAAACTAGGATGTATGAACTTTATTTCTTTGCCTATCCTTTTTTACGAAAAGAATTCCCCAAATTCAAAGAAGTATTTCTACCTTAATACCTGTTATAAGCCTTTGTACCTCTACAAAATGTTTTATGACAGATATTTATAGAAAACTTCCCCTTCCCATTAATGTACGTTCGATCGTTCGTATGGACTCCAATAATTAATACCATTCTTATACATCTGTTTACTCTCACGGGGCTCGGAAAACTAAGTTTACTTTACCATGAGTTGATGTTTCAACGATTTTCAACTTTGTGACTGTGGCGTTAAATGTGATTATAAGATTGGATTTGAAATGGAATAAATCGATATGTAGGAATTTGTATGATATTATTCTAAATAAAACCTGGTTTATTTAGCGCACCAACGAAGGTTTGCTACATGTAAATGTACAAACCATCTAATATAGAAAAAAATGTCTTTTAGTAAAATATCGGTACTTATTTTATTTTTATTTTTTATATAAAGCACAGACTCGACACTGCCTGATGATAAGCAGTAGAGGAGTCAATATGTGAAGATAGCTAGTGAAGCATGCGACAAACTACCCAAGCCACCTTCACCTCGCCGGCCCAAAAAGTGCTTTTTCACGCCTCTTAAAGGAACCCATGTTGTAAGAAGGAGGGAATACGTGTGCTGGTAAGGAATTCCATGCTCTAACTGTGCGACAGAGACATTGAATCTTATTTTGACTCCCGTGTCAACATAATATTTATTCTCTTTTTATTTTGAATTTTGTGATATAAAAATATTTTTTTTTTAAAGTAGGTGTGTAGGCAAAGGAAACTATTTTGTTGGAGGACAAACAATAATTAAGGCTTTATGTTTTTAAATTAATTTTACATTGTGAATCGGTAGCAGCTACAATTGATGATAGCTTTATCGTTAAAGCAAAGCTTATTATACAATTAGGGTTGGGAAAAAACCCGCCCACTTTCATGATACCGAATGGTAGTCTTTACAGTTCTTCAACCTTATTTTTATTCATCTGTAATATTGTCTACTGTAGATACAGTTTCAACATTTCTTAAAAACCACAATGTAGGTACATAAGTGATGGTAAATCAGACATGACAATCATTGTAGACACAGCTATGTATGTTAGATCCATAAGAAAATGAAATTGATAAAATGATCGAATATTATTTAACTTGAGGTGTATGTAGGTCACATTTTTTAAAATTATAGTAGTTAATAGGTAAAGTAAACACGGGGCGGGGATCATAGCAATACAATAAGGTCGTATTAACCTGCCCTTCGAACATTAACTTGATGGGGGGCTAATTCCAACACGTCAACTAATGATGAAATATTACCGAGTTACTAATATCTTTAAATAGCCATTTGAATAATTGAATTATGGTTTACTTGGAACTCTATTGCATTAGTTTCCGGCGAAAGTTTTGTATGTCAATATAATTTTAATAGACTGACATGAATAATTATTGTTAAGATTTTCGCGGTCATCCCCCTTCTTGTTATCTTGCGTAAATGGTTTTCTTTCTGCTTCTAGTCATAAAAATGTAAAAACTCACACCATCTTATGTCTGAGTAATCACAAAGTAAATACAAAGAAATTTGAAGATTTGTGTTGTTGTCATATTTCACTTACAGCACTTGTTTACGTCCTTCGTATGATATGAGTTTCTTCAAACGAGGTATCATGACAAAATTTGTACCACATTTACCAGCAGGGTGCACAGTATAACTGACGCTGCACAGTGTAAGTGAGAAAGTTATATGAGATGTAACTAACTTCACTATATCCAAGAAAATTAAAGACAGTCCTCTGAACCAAGAATTCGTATAACGACCGGGATCCGTCTTGACTTCGTCATCTATAAGTGTCATATAATACTGATATGCCTAGAAAAATTCGTATAATAATTAAACCTGATACATAAGGTTTTCATTTACGTATTGCGACGTTTCCATGTCGTATCTCGACTCTATGTTGGTCATAGTTTATAGACATATGTCTAAAAAGCGATTTTTTCTACTTGTTCTTTACTTTTCTATCACAAAGGGGCTACATTTAAGAACCAATGAAGTTAAACGTCATTAAGGCTTTGTTTAAATACTCGTATGTTTATGTAACACTCTTTTTACTAATGAAGTAACTGTATATATGTGTTAACAGCACGAGGTCGTCTTGCAAAAGCAAGCATAGGATAATTGAATTAGGTCGTCCAATTGATGTGATCTCAAATGTAAATAAGACATTTTGAGTTTGTTTGCTAAAACAGTTCAGTTTCCCGGAGCTATTATTGTATTATTTACATACGACAGCGAATAAATTTACACACCGTACTCAGCCTGGCTCTTTATAATTGCTTAAAGAGCGGTATTGCGTAGAACGTGCATACTATATGCTTAGACTATATGCCCCTATACCAATATTCACGCTCCAGTTGAAGTATTTACAGCCAATTATATTAATAAAATTCTCGACACATTCGTCATTAAAATTATCAACAAATTGATCTCGGAGCCTTCACAAATCTGAGTAGGGGAGGGCGAGGGCGGGCGGTGTTGTCATGGCGACCAGGTGTGTCGATCGATAAGCAGGTGTGAGCCAAACATTCGTTTTACACGATGAAACTTGTATAGTCGGAGCTGGTAAAGTTCAGGCTGTTTAGAACACGAGAGCCACCTAACAGGGGAATGTCGAATACAGATATTTCCGTAGGGATTTTAAAATATTGCATTATGACCAGTAATTTATGCACCGCAATTGTCCCAAATCAAGCATAGTTTATAGTTTATGTTTAAAATTTTCTGTTATTTTATTATGTAATTTTTAATTATCTTTGTGTGTACATAAATTGTTAAATAAATTGATAAAATTAAATCTTTTGTAGGTTTTGTTTTTACAAATTGAAATACTCCACGTAATTCGTAATTGATATATTCTTCAAGCGTCCAATTTTATGGAAATTGAAAAAACGATTTCTAAATAATATAAATGTCGCTACCAATAACAAAAGTACATGCCTAACAATATATTATCCTACTAGTGAGTTGTCGCTACGGTCGTAACGAAGTTACTACGACGTGGTGCAGCGCTACTGTCGGCTACGAGCGCTAACGGCCGATTCGTAGCAAATTTAATTTGTTCCCAGTTCAATAAATAAAACTGGAATCGGATTATGATCGTATTAAACGTATGTAACATTTGATTTTATTTGTGTTATATGAATGGGCTCTTAACTTTTTATATCGTTTTCAGTCTGTCTTCTCCTAAAAAAAATAATATCGATTCTATTTTTTCTTTAAAAGCCCAGCAGATGAATCTACTTCACCTGATGGTAAGCAGTATTAAGACTCCAAATAAAAGAAAGCTAGCTCAGAATAAGACAGTACACTCCCACCTTGCCAGCCCAAAAGATGCCTTTCTACGCAGTTTATAAAGGCCGGTACGCTCTATATATGCGACATAGAAACGATACACTAAATTTGTGCGCTGTATTGAAGTTGATAATTAAACTCCTTAGTCCACCACGATTCCAAATAAAAATGGAGAGGGATAGATAAGGTCCAAATTTCTTCAGAAAACTGGTACAGCCGACTACTGTTGGTACCGAAATACAGATAGGACTCATGAATTACTAGACGAGAACCATAGCTTTTTACTGTGCATATCACTGGAACTGTAGTGACCGAGTACCACGCGTGCCTTGAAGTAATGCAACATCTTTAGCTTTAAATCGTACTGTTAATAAAGACACCTTAAAATTAATAATAATAATAATTATAACGTTTATTTATTCTCTCATCATCTTAAGCCTAACAATTACATTGACATCATATACATGTGCCACAGGTGCATAAGATAGTGGGAGACTGGAGTCTGAACTAGGCAAGTATTTTGCCTGTATTTCAGTACAGTAAAATGGCTGTAAAGATATCTTGGCTGGTTAAAATCACAAAAATATCAAAGCCAAGGTGTTCACTAAGACCTCTGTAAAGTATTCGTAAATATATTTTAAAATAGAATTCAATACTTGCGTTTGTCTTAGTTCGTCGCCTGTCTTGTCAAACTTGACAAGATGTTAAGTGAAGATAATCGAATTGAACTCGATGAAAGATGATCTCCTTACTTGAGTTCCTGTATTATAGAAAAATCAATCTTTTCTCTCTTAGAGTACCAAGTACCTTACGCCCACTTCTTTGAATTACGTATTCATAATCAACTATATTTTAGAAAAACGAGAAAACACAGGGGCAGAGCTTGTTAAATTTTCACGAGTCACTCGACACGCGGCCCTTCATATACCACTTGACATTATCAGTTTTCTCTTTCTCAGTTTGAATGCAAGTAGAAGACAAAGAATATTTTATTGATTATTATATATGATAACTTGCATTCAACGAGAGAAAATTCGATGTCACTGCCTCAAGTGGTATATGAAGGGCCGCGTGTCGAGTGAAAATTTAACAAGCTTTGACCCCTCTGTTTTCTTGTTTTCTATATATATATACATATATTCATGAATCTTTAATTTGATACAAATAATTTAAGACAAAAATTTTGAGAGGACAATATTGTACATTAATGGACGAACTGGTAAACTTAAGTCAACACCTGGTGACGGATAAATATTTTTATTATTTTTACACATATTTTTTTTTATTCAAATTTTAACAGATTTCAAAATTAAAGCCAATAAATTAAAATTATTTTTCAATACCATTCTTAAGTCACCTCCACGGTTACTGGGTTTAAAGGAAAAAGGTCCTTATTTAATTACGCGGCAGATATGGAACCACAGACATTGGCAGTACAGCAAGTTAGATTATTGTGGAAGGTTGTCACAATAATGCTCACATTTCCGTCATGTTTGGATAAATATATCCAAAGGGTTACCGAAGTTCTTAATGGTTCAGTGGTTAAACAGATAGCAAGGTTTTGAGGGCTCTTGTAGCATCCTAGAGTGTAAAACAATTTCCATCTTGAAAATAGGTTATTTAAGGGATTTATACTTTGTTTTGTTTTTAAAATGAAAATATGGGAACTCAGAAACAAAAGGGAACATGGTGTAAATATTGTATACATAAATAATACCGTAATATGTTAACAACCATAAAAGTTTAAAACAATTGGCAACTTTTTAACTGGCATTATGATATTCGTAAATTTCTGTTCTTTCTAAACGACAACTCCTCAATCATATTTCACTAGTAGGCGATGACCCCACAAATATTAGTTAAAAGTCTATTGAATATCGTCAATAATATCCACCAGACAGGTGACCAAAGTGGCTCGACAGAGGAGCGCGTAGGGGTGAGCACTTGTTAAATTTGCATGGGTCTGTGCGCGCCCCGACACGACCCCCGTCAATCTTATTATAGGATGCATCGTGTTAGTAAATAGAACTGTACAGTACTGAGAGCCTAGACGAGATGCATTCTGATAATCGCAATTGAATCGCTATATGTAAAAATTTAGGGAACTGGTATAAAGGGTTGGTTTAGTTTGATTATGTTATAGATAATGCCAATTGTAATTACAAAAAATTAAGAAAAAATGTATAAAAAGCCCTCTCTTAGCTTTCGAGCGCATTGTCACATCTCATAGATTTTTCATTTCGAGATTCATTTGTGATTATCGAAATGCAACTTTTCTAGGTCTACAGTACAGGTTATCTTGCAGCTAAATAAATTAAAAATGTTAAGTTAACGTTCATCAAGTTTGAGTATGAACTCAGACTATATCAATCACAGGCTATAAATATAAAAATGATACATGTTGTAGATTTAGCGGAAAACTTAATTAAATGGTAGAAGTTGCAGGAATTCATTTAACTATTCAATTTATTGTGTCCACATAAAGTTTAACAAAAAATGAAAACGCAAAAGGTGTGGCTTGCTTCTAAAAGAATTTATTCGATCCCATCTGCGCTAGGATAAGTATTTGAGGAAAATAGACGTCGCATGTTCTGATAAAAATGACTTGATAGATCTAAATACTAATACTTGATAAAAATGTATATAAGAATTGTTGCACAAATAAATTGAAATTTATTGTTTACTTTGTTATTTTGTTAGATGGAATATTATGGAATTGTTTGATCAGGAAAAGTGTCTAATCCTTCAACGAAATGAGTTGAAGCTAATATAACAAGCACTATTATTGTTTGAAGTAAAATTCGACAAAAGTTAAAATGCACACACCTTATCTCTTTGCACACACCTTATCTGGAAGAAAACTCTAATAGAGATACGTCCTCCTTTGCATACTACGGTATATATTTAGATTTGACTTGTATTTTGGTGTTCTAAGGAGTTTATATTCATAATGTTAATCAACTGCATTAAATCACAATCTTTAGCAGTTTTTTTGTGGTTCATTCGTTATGTTTCCGTTCGCTATTTTAGAGTGAGCCGTGCTAGAGGGGTGCCGAGGGGCACGAGGGTGAGACCCGTGACTAAATCACATGAAAATTTAACTGCCATCAGGCATACCTTGGCGTTTGAATGGAGAATTTTATAGTAATATGTTATTGTAAGAGGATGAATAATTTTGTAAGATTGTATAACTATGTTTCTCGGAAACTAATTTGACTTTAAAGTAATTAAAGTCAACTGTTTTGTTTTGTTTTGTTTTTAGTGACACTATGCCGGATTTCAATAATCTATCAAAGGTATACAGTAATATGGTCATCCACAATTTTGAGATTACACTACATGAAAATAAATGGATGAAATAAACAAAAGCACACAATCACAATTAATGTATTATATTCCTAACTATAGTTAATATTATCTTTTTTTCAATAGATATGAATTCGCGAAATATCAATATGACGGCCGTCTGGTCAAGTAAACAGAACCCCCGTTTAATTAGCCAGAGGTCCCGGGTTTGAATCTCAGTAGGGGCAGATATTTGTATGATGAGTACGAATATTTGTACAAGATTATGTTTATCTAGTGTATTCCTGATATTTATATACTACTGTATATACTTCTGTATGTCACAGTATCAAATAAAATAAATTTACTAAATTATCCTTGTTTATGTTAGTTTGAGTATAACTATATAAAATCATTTTTTTAAATTAAAATGTTATAACTATATACGCTAAGTAAAACATAATTTGCTAGTAGTTTTTGATTGTATATTTTAACTTTTGTTGTTAATATTAAGCTGACAACTAAATATTTTTCAGTATTTTAATTATATTCTTCAATCTTGACTTTCATAAGAGTATGTAACATACCTTGACTGAATAAATGTAATTTGACTTTGACTTAACTTCAAACTCTTACTGATGCTTAATTTAGGCAAGAACATTTGTGAGTGAGATACATATTATTATTATAATTACCCCGATAGCAATCTTGGTTCCATAGATAAACTTCTATAGATCAAATTCACCCCCCTTTTATTACTGCTCATTTTTCCACCCTGTATACATATACTTACTAGTATTATTCAACTGGTAGAAGTGTGCACGGTTCACGACAACCTAGTCCCTTACAAGTTGTTAAAACAATAGAGTTCAAGTGCATGAGGGTAGTATCAATGCGCTCCTCCCTCTAAACACAGCGAGGACTCTCCAGCGAGGACAACAACCCTCTTCCAGCCCTCGGTCTTGCTTGTATTGGACTTTAGGTTAGCGACAGTTAATCTATTTTAATTGAACAAACGTACAAAAATAATTTAACATATATATAAATATTTTTTTTTGACATAAAGACAGAATTTATTTATAATTTTATATTTTTAGCTTAACAAAGGCAAATTATTAAATATTTTTGTATTCCCTTGGGATAATTAACGATTTATAAACGGTGTAAAAATACCATGTCAAACTTAAAAATCCAGACGCATTTAAAGTACCTGGGATACCATCGAGGCTTACCAAGACATGCCGGTTCCTCGTAATACCGCAGAGACAGCGTGGATTAAAAAAAAATGCAAAAATCTAAAAAAATACTCTTCGAGTCGGAGCTTCACTTGTTTTTGTACTAACCCCAAAAATACTCTAAAGTTGGTTAAGTTCTTAAAATCATTGCACATTCCTTTGTATAAGAATTTCATAAAATAATTTTATTAAAAATAACGGACTGTTAACAATGATTGTATTTATATTATTTCTAAGCCGCCGACCATTATTTTGTTCAGATAGACAAAAACTGTTTCACCCCACTAATTTAACTAATTACAATTGGAAACAACTTAACCGCAGCCTGTATAAGCAAACCAGCCCCTTTACAATACATACCAGTCTAGTTTATACTTTAATCATCTAGATTTACGGTGGTTATTCCATTGAATAACAAGAGTAGACGAAAGCTGATTCAGTCAGTACTTATATTGAAATAGCGTTTATTATCGCTTGGTGTGAATGTATAAAGTACTTAGATAATGAATCGTGATCTTATAACGCTGGATTTAGAATATAAAATTGTTTGTTACTGTTAATAATGTATTCAGAGAACGTTCTGAATTTTAAATTAGATTATTAAACAAATGAATTGTGAAAATGTTTCATCCAAAATGAGGACATCAGATAGAGACTAGCAACTTGGTAATCCCCCCCTCCCCGTCCCCCATCTTTACCCCCTTATTGTCTAACTCTGCATCTCTAGCTATCGCGTTCATTTTGACGTACGCCATATTTCCATTGCCGCTTAACTGTTTCTCATTGTGACGTTTCGCTTTAGTACAGAGTAATGGTTTTGAAGATGAAAGCTATAGCGATAGATATGAAGTTCCCTATTGTGTAATAAGGTCCCTCATAGCATTCAGAACGGACCCGGAACCCAAAGAATCTAGTTTCCCTCATGGTGGCTTGTGATATAAGGATTCTCGAACTCGTTACATATTGGGGGAATCTCAGTTATCTCAAATAACTTTTTTATTTTCTCGAAAAGCTTAAATAAATCAAAACATTTTTCATTTGATATTTTTGTTTAATTTTAGATCGATGTTATATTTATTATTAGGAAATCATGATTGTTAGACAATACTAAATATTTGATATTCAAAAATTTAAGAGTTTTCTTTAGGATTTTCCCAGTTATTTTAAGATAAGGTAAGATAATTAAAAAATAAAATAATAATTAATTTTTAAACCATCCTTGAATTTTACCGAATAAAGCATGCAAGCGAGACTAAAAAAGAACAATTAATAAGTATACATACAAGTCCGCCTTTATTTTAAAGTTCTCCTTTCGCGCTCGAAGCGCACGAGTATAAGATATTCTACTGAAAGACATTTCTTTAGAAATAATTAATACCCATGTACATTCTCTCTGTGTCTTAAACATTTAAATATATATTACATTGTGAAATTGTATTTCTACACAAATTGTTAATTAAATAAAGATTAGATTAAGTAGTTAGATGGCTCGAAAAATGTTGATTCTTAGGTGGATATGATGCAGTTGCGATATACGTAGTTCCACCGATCCAATAATAGCAACCCCAACAAAACACCTGAATATATATATTCCCATGATGGTATTCATGCATATTGTATATGAACTCATTAATTTTTAGTTGGTTTCTGTATGAGGGAGTTAACTGTTCAGAATGGATATTGTTAAATAGTCTTCAATCAAAGAGGTTTAATTTAAAAATGACAAAACCGTTTTTGATGTAACAATTTTATTCGATCACTGATTAGTTTTGACCACTTACACGTATTATATAACTATGATAGAGTATGTTTGGTTACAAGATTATGATTATTTGATAATTTCGTTACTTCGTTACTAAAATTACACAATACATATAGAGAAATATCTGGGATAGTGTGTTTTATCTCTTTCATTCACCGCAGTTTAGCACGAGATAGTGATTTAAGAAGTCTTATTAGTTAAAGTACAATTTCTTCGTCCTCTCCTAGATATTTTTCCATTCACTAACAAACCTTTTATACATACTTAGCTAACAAGAAGAATTAAAATAAACATTTTAAGATAATACCGAAATAAAATCAACAGTCATCATCACATATATTTTTTATAGAAACTTATTTTTAAATACCTTTAAATAATTTTGGATATCGCATTACACGTCCTTTTAGGATAATAGAGATATAACAGCATTAGACAATTTCTAACAAGCAAAAGTTCCTAATTTCCCTAAACAAGTATATTAATATAGCTAAAAAACTATCTAAATATACAATCTATAATTGTATGAGTATATATAGTGATCTTACAGTTAAAGATATTTAAGTATAATTTTAAATATATTATTTAGTGATCGCACTAAGTATATGGTATTGGAGATGCTTGCCAATCATTTGCTGCTTCATTTACCAGAGCACTACTAATGGAAGCTTATGTTTTAAAATTTTAAAGTACATTGAAGACTATAAGTACATTTTGCATATTTTAAAACAAAATACCCGCCTGATGACATTTACCATAGACATTAGACGCTTGTAATAACTAAGGGTTAATTACGAGATGCCTTTCTGTCAATATCAAGAGTAAGAATGAAGTAGACAGCCAACTGACGCCCATTCATACGTACTAAGTATTTTGGTAACTCATTTCTATATTCCACAATCACGGAATTCTTTGCCAGCACAGTTTTTCCCACCAGTAAAGAAGCATCTTGCAGAACAGTAAGATCAAGAGGCCTAGTGCAGTTCATGGTTTCACTCGCACTAGCCACCTTTTCATTTGGACTGCACTTCTGCTTATCATCTGATGGCAGATGGAATGGAATCATTTGCTTGATATTTCTATCTAACACAATACTTCCTTGTTGTACTCTGATAAGTTCACCACAGGGGCTACATTTGACTGAGATCATCTCAAACGTGTACCTTAATTTTTTCAATTATATCTAACCTCTCCTTTCTTTCCTCTTCTTATCTTTATCTCTGAATACGGATCTGTTGTCTTATCTGATTTAGTTTATACTTAGCGATGTTGTGAGGACGCGAGTTCTGGTCATTGAACCTAGACGACTGTGAATAAGTCAGGGTTGGATTCCATTTATAAACATTAATTTATATTTTGTGTTTAAAAATATTGTTGCTGTTAAATTTTTATGTTATTATATTAATAGATTCTAATTTAAGAATCAGTATAATAATAGTGCATAGCAATCATTTAATTTGCTTTAAATCGCTCGCTTGGAGATCACGCTTATTTTAAGTAAATTTAGTAAACATTTAATTAATTTACATTTAAGATACAAAGCTGATTCGATTACGAACACTACAGTTATGATTTAACGAGGTATTTCGTCATTTTAATGCAATAATATTGATTAGTTAGTACAAGAGAAAACATTAGGATGATGACAGCTATGATATTTTAATATATTTAATATCTAAGCATTTTTTATTAATATGACGCAATGCTATGCTAAATTTATTAAGCTTAAATATTTTAAATTAATTTCTATTTTAGTTCTAAAATTGTTTTTATTCCAAAAAAACATGCGGCAACATTATTTTTATAATATTTAACAAACATCGGGAAAAGTTAAAATAAGGATCTATGCCTTTCTATCACTCATATTTTTTTGGGCGTCTCGTTTTATTTACATTTAAATATTTCATACAATAATTATCTTTAAAACTAGTAGTATTTTAGTAATATCTACAGAAAATGTTAATAAGCAACAGTAATTAATGATACAAAAAATAATTCTGTTACTTAAAATCTGTTGACAAAAGTTAGCAATTTATGATTGTTGCAGAAAATATTTCGATAAATACTACTCTAAAAAACTCTATTAAATATCTTTACATTACAATCAAGATGTAAAAAGCTTTGCATGACTTAAATACGTTATAATTGATAACAATAATTTAACTAATCGACAGACAGACGTAGACTATCGGACGGGAACTGACCTATAAGGAATATCTAACTGCAACCACTTGATCGATTAGCGATAGCACTGAAATCAACAAACACACACACACGCTTACATTCCGCTCGTACGAATACTGAAATACTCAACACACACACACAAACCGCGACCACACTCTCTTCGTATTGACGTAGCTACCTGTGTTTATGATTTCCTCACATTTAAGACTACAGTCGCTTTGTAAAAATTGATGATTGATTGTTGTCAAGGAACAAATTAAAATTTATTGAGTTAAAAAATATATGTTATTTTTATTATATGTTTGCAGTTAGATTGTTTGATCGACACGACGGGGAAATATATACATTTACTAAATTGACATGTATATCGAATTAAGTTTAATTCGTCACAGAAATTAGTAAATAAATATTAGTATTATTTCCGTCACATACTTTTTGTGCGAATTAAAGTAAAAATTATGTTCATAATTTCCGTAGTATTAATAAGTCGTTATTAATGATGATTTTTACAGAAAATATTAATATATAAAAATTTTATTAGAAATTATTTTATGATACGAATAAGTGCAGAACTATCACACTTTCGCGCGTGACTAAAACGCTCGATTTAATATAAATATATCCCAAAAATGTATATGTTCTTACACCTAATGATATGTATGTGATATCGGTCGTTTTATTGCTGATATTACAACAATAGTATATCATACAAGTATATTAGTAAAATATAGTATAATCGCACACACATTAAATTGATTAAGTTTCATTAATTCACAATATAATTTCTATGGCATACGTGTATTTTGTATGTTAGTAATTACTTCGTCTGTAAGTTAACCTTAAAATTTGAATTGTTATTAAATACAATATTTAAAAGTAAGTTAACTTTAATAACCATCGAGGTAATTTAACAATTGGAATTTCAGTAACTTTTACAAGCTCACATCATTTTGAACTGGGCACGAAATATAAAAATGTGTTTTTTTTATACTTTATAAAACTAGCATACGATTTCGATATTTTATCTTTAAATACAGATTAGCCTACCATAATAAAGTATACCAAACAAACTATTATTTTAAGTATCTTATTAATAAGGAATTATTAATAAGGAATGCCTGGCAATACCACTTTTGTACGCTAACTTCTATCTGCAGATAGAATATAGAAACCTGTCGTTGGTAAAAATTGTCAAATGGCAAACTTATTGGTATTCAACATACAAAATACACGAAGCTATAACTACTTAGAGATAATTTTATATTACAATAATTATTATATATATCTCTGTGCTGACTACTAATTAATTGAATTTCGGGAGAATTTGACACGAAAATTGACTCTAAACTTACGATTATATTACGAGAGATTGCTCGATAACAATAAACTTTAGCCAGACAATAGCATAGGAATTAATAACCTCTCAGTAGTATACTCTTCAAGTAAACTGTATTACCACATCAATTACATCTTTATTGCAGAAGTAATAAGGATTGACATTGAACTTACTTCTGCTGTTGATTTCATTACAGTTCTAAGGTTTGTGCTTAAACAAATTGTGCATTAAAAAGGGTGGCTACTGCTTACTATTGTATTTTACAGGCTTGGTACATACGACCATTTAATTATAATAAATCAGTACCACGCATTTTTAAGTTGAGTAGTTTATTTAAGTTGTTGAATCTATAACTTACATTGACTGGTTTAAAAAGAGATTTTACAAGTAGAACCTTGATTTTCACAATTAACAGTTGAAACAACTCAATCAACTTTTTAGTCCAATAACAGTTCAAATACCATTCAGCATAAGTTACAATTTCGATTGATACATCAAATTTGAGGTGACGACAGCAACTTAACCGTATCAAAGCATTCTCCGTAATTATAATTTAGCTTTACGAATTATTCACAATAATCACTTTCACTTTATACACTTTTCAATTGACATATCGGGCTCGTCTCAATATCTTGTACAATTATTTTAGATATTACTTTTTACTATCTGTATTCTTTTCATATGCAAAGCAAAATGATGATGAAGGCCGTTCAGTTTTAAGCTAAATATATTACACTTTTTTAATTACATTTGCTCAGAGTACACTTCTCCATATGTAATTAACGTGCGGGAGAACTTTATTATTTTATTTTCTCCACTAATACTTTTTGTTTTCTTCCTGCATATAACATCCAAGTTCATGAAGGAGGTTTTAAATGAAAAAGTTCTCTGTACAAAATGTTTGTATAAAACAAATATTTCACATCGTAAATACTATTAATACTTGAATTAAATGTAAGATTATCTGAATCAAACCTTGAATGGTCTCTAAAAATTTAATATAACTCTCAACTATTGTTCGAACTGTAATATCAATTGTTTTTTGTCCAAGGATTAAACTGTTTTTGATTGATTTCCTTTAGTTGTATTATTTTTCGCGCACATGTATTATTAATAAACGCTGTTTGATGACGCGCGGCATTGTCGTTTCCACTCGACACTATTGTTGACCCGCCCGGGACTCGTGGAGAATATACTTTTCGCACTTGCATTGAAATGATCTAAAACAGTGTTAAGGAAACCCATGTCCAACTGGAACTAGAACTGACTATTTTTTCTAATAATGTAAATAATATATTGATTTAACTGGGGTGAAATGATTACGAAGTTCGTGATTATTTCATCTATAAATAGTTATTATTAGCGTCGTCTTGTTAAAAGGTATTTCACTCAAAATATGGGGAGCTTTAGGTAATTGTGTACAATAAATTAAGAGTTATTTAATGGACATGAATAATATTTGAAAGATACAAGTATTTTTGTGATACTTTTTTACAACCTCAAAGGACTTTCTTTAAATAAATATATACTTGATATAACATATATGTGTATCTCTCCCGAACGGCCTCCCGATTTCATATCTGATGTTTCACTTCCGCTAACCAATAGTAACTACTTAGTTAAGAGAAACTACGTCTAGACATGACTATGTACCAGATTACCTACAACATAATATATTATATGTATATCTTATCCTAAATGAATCAAAAGATTCTGATATGTTTCGTTACCTTGGTTGCAACTTTATCACAAGTTGATTACTAACCTAAATGCTAATTGATATTTTAATTGATATGATTAATATGCTATATTGATATCGAAGCGACTTATAATATGACCTATTCTAGTATTGCTGATAATAGCATAGTAAAGAAATGTATGCTATTCAAAATGAATAATCTCTAAAAATATTAAGGGAACATTGAGATCTTCGCTGTGATACATTTATATATGTCGAACATATAGTACATATATAAGTTTGTATATTCACAGTTATATTAGAGACGATGACAACACATATCAAGTTACATTAAATTCTAACATATTGGAAAAAATTATGATTATTTACAAAAATATTAAACAACTTAACATGAAAACAAATATTTATATTGCACTGTTTAAAGGTTTCATATTTTTTGATAAAAAATTCCGTAAAAGTGCCACAAGATCATACAAATTAATATTTAGTCTTAGGCCCTTATATTATACGTAAGTGCTTGTGAGGCGTTTTAAGTAAACACCTACTGTAGTACACATTAAACGTGTTATTTGATAATTAAAATAATATCTAAACTTAACCTTACACTACTCTGATTACATTACACAATGTAACATTAACGTTCCTCGGTTCGTTTTCATATCTAATCATAGTTGTATAACCAGATCTATAGCATACCGTAGGTACGCTTGCGATTTACAAAGACTAGGTCACAGTTAATTTTACACTGTGTAAACAAGAATTAATTCTAAAATTCTCCGATAAATCTTTGGTCGTGCGACAGCGTGATTTGTTCGGATATCAATTCATTCGCTATCAGAAGGCATAATCAACAGTTGTTATCGGTTACCTCTGAACAATACAATAACAACAGGGAAACAGCACGACATCTTGCATCATGGCATCGTCGGGTCGACAAAGACAATGAATAAATCACACTTTAAGAAAACAGCCGACATGCCATTCTGGAAGTTGCCATAGAAATATTCTACAATATCATTTAATTACAAGCACAGCTAGTTAATAGACATCTATCAGACACTAAATAACCCGCCGCCGGTGTGATGCAGCTCAGTGATCGAAGTAGTATTCAAATATAAGATATTTATAATTACACAACAAGTAAATTCAAAAATATAGACAACAACACTGAAATAGGAGCGCTCTAGAAGCCTTGCCGGAAGGGGTTTTTGATAGTTGGCCCGGGAGCCGTGGGAGCGGGGGCGGCGGCAGGGCCAGATGCGGGCGCGGAGGCAGGCTGCGAAGAAGCCGCTGCTGCCCTGAATGGGTTACTTGCTGTCGGTTGCGGCTGCACGGGCAGTTGTCGTGGCTGGTTGTATCCCTGGCCCTGCTGTTGCTGCTGCTGGTAATCTTGCTGATAACCCTGCTGCTGCTGCTGATCATATCCTTGGCCATAGTTTTGATAACCTCCCTGATATGACTGGTCGTATGAGTATCCTGCATCTACGTTGGACTCTTCAGTGCCCGTCGCTACTTGACCAGAAACGTTTGAATACTCCAAATGATTTTTGAATTCTCCATTGACTGGTCTTTGTTCTTGCAAAGAGTATGTCTGATACTCCTTATCAGGTGGATCTGCCATTAAAATATTAGCTTCATTTTCGAATGGCTTGAAGTCGTAAATATGCCTTAAGTACATTAGGACCGGTGCATAAAGAAGGTTACTGAATGCAATAAACAGATTGAGAGCTGTGAAGCCTATCGCCTCCACCACTTCTCCGGCAATAATAGGTCCAACCGCGTATGCGAATGAGTAGGATATATCGGCAATGGCGTAAATACTTCCATACACAGAAACATACCGCACGTCGACTAGGTAACCGAGTGTTGGCAACAAAGCGGTGTCTATGAGAGCGATACCGAAACAAATTCCGCAAATAGGTATCATCAGCATCTTGTAGGAGTTTGCAAATGGAATAATAAAACAGCAAAGACCCTCCAAGGCTAAGCCACCCGCGGCCATCAACCACTGATGTTGAGGATACTTCTTTGCCATCTTTACTGTAATTATCACACCAAGCACGTGCGGGAAAAAAGCGGGAAGCCAAATCATTCCTATTTTCCAATTATCCTTAGTCAAATTGTCTTCCATCCATAAGGATATTGTTGGTTCCAGAAAAGCTAAAGCGACGTTTGACATCATCAATGCTCCAGCACAAACGGCGATATATGGATCCATCAGGAGTTTCCATATTGGAGTTCCAGCTGGTTTTGGTTGATTAGCTTCCTTTATTTGTGTCTTCAAAGGTTTCATTACTAGTAACAGCATGAACCCGTCCATTAACGATATAAAAGCTAGAATCAGGAATGGCATTTCTTTACCAGCAAATTGATACAGAGCTCCTCCAAAAGGTGGAGCAACCAAGCAACCAAAACTAATAAATGCAAGGGCGATCCCGAGGGCCTTCGATCTCTCAGACTCTTCAGTAAACCTATCAGCAATCATAGCTAAACCTGAGGTATCTGCGAAAGCTGATCCGACACCTTGTAAGCTTCTTGCAAAGAATAACATGCTGTAGCTCCGTCCGCAGGCAAACACGGAGGTAGATAGAAACATTATGACGAGTCCGAACATCATGGGTATGTCATACCCGATTCGGTCAATTAAGGCACCAGAAAAAGGGTTGATCATGAGCTGCACAATAGCTTTAGATGCGAACAGAACTCCCGTGGCTGACTCCTGACCTTCATGTGAGGCTGGAATGATTTTAGTCGGTATGATGGTTTTATTGCCTTCCCTGATGGGTGGTAAAGTAACAACGTGGTCATAGCCAGCTTCACCCCACGCGCCGATATACCTCAAGTAGTCCGGGATGATAGGTACGATGACCATATACAACATATTGTCCAAAAGTAATGCTATGGATACAATAACTAAGATGATTTTTCTTTGAGAAGTGGGTTCTTGAATCTTCTCCCACAGCACCTCGCGGACCTCTCGAACCTCGAGGTTCACAAACGGAATGACGGTATTGTCGATCTTTTGCCATATCGATTGCGGTCCTTCTGCCATCTTGACTGCTTAACTTTATCGTATGCTCTGAAACAACTATGTAGTATGTGGGCCCTTGTTCATGTTCGCAGGCGCCGCCTCGTGTCTGTACTTGTAGCTAGCAGTACTACACTCACTGTTCATTTGCTAAGCTTCCACGGCGCAACTCGAATGGGACTTCGGAACCTGACAACAAACAGAAATGATCATTAGTATCATTTCCTTGTGACTAATATCGCGAAATGGCGCGACTGGGAGAGAGAAAGTAGTTTCAAAAGGATTTTGAGTCGATCTTTGTTTCTGTTAGTTGACATGGTTCCTCCGTCCCTCGCGGTTCTAACCAAATCTTCAAATCATTATCCAAAGACGATTCAGAGTCCTTTTGAACAAAACACAATAATTTAATATAATTATTATATTTTAAGCGTTAGTGCTTTGTTAAAAAATTTTTACTTGTAATTTAAAGAGACGGAATCCTATTGTAAATCTGATCTACAATTATTTGAATTTTTAGAACCTCTGAGGTACATATAAGGCTTTCTTTTAGAAATGTGAGTCGATCCAATGATGACCCTTCATAATAAGACCCTGCAATTCGCTGAGGAAAATTAAATTGTTTTGCGTGGAGTTTCATCAGACTTAAGTCTACACAAGAGTCAATCACTAGTACAATATTCTCTTCAAAATCACTTTTCAAAAATGTTTAGAAATATATCTAGACCTCTAAAAAGATAAGTCTTAAATAAAATTACATCATAGTTGAATTATTACATTACCGGCGGCACCGGTTCTATGATCTTCGACGTTTAGGAGCTTAAAGCTCCACTGCTCGTCATATGTCTTTAATGGGTAAAATATAGAAGTTGAATGATGCTAACTGCGGTTGTGATTTTGATTCCATCCATCCCTGTTTTAATAAATAATACTTTGACCTGAGTTTAGTTTATCACAATGAAAACTGATTAAATAACTGTAGTTTTACAAATGATTACATAAATTATATTTATACATATATGCAATAAAAATCCCCTTCGAGTTTTTATATTTTGTACAAAAGATCTTGTTAAAATACTACGGTGAATAAGTATTTTAACGGCTTGTTTAGACAAAATCTAATTTGCCTGGAGAAGCGAGGCCATTACCGAGGGTCTCGGGATGTTTTCCCCGGGATCGGAATACGTTCAATCCAATGGTAATTCGATCACATTGTTTCTTCTAGACGCGTTGTTTATACAAAATTTTACATTGAAGTGACTAAGTAAATTTTTAATTATTTAATTGGTAAATTTAGGAAATTAATTAGGTTTTATAATAGTGAAATTGTTAAAACTATTCACACACACAATTATCTAGCTTTATAAATATTTAGCGAAGTTATTGAAAAATATCACTATTCTTAGTACGCAAGCATATTATTTTGACCACTTGCGATTAGTAAAAGCTGTCTGGGGTTGCTATGCGAATAGTCAGACTTTTTTTATTATAATAATAAATATAAAAACCTTCTTTACATTATTCAAAAATAATTAATTAATAATTTCATTCAGAAATAAGCAGTAGCTGTGTACAATTTATCCTCATAAACTTGTTTCCTGGAAATGTATTGTGTACATTAATTGTTAAATAAATAAATAATAATAAATTATCACTTTAAAGTTTAACAATATAACAAAGAAAATTTTTGGCAATTATAAATTTACTCCTTGTAATCATAGGAATAATGCAATCATAATAAAAATGCAGGGGGTATTATATTATTATTGCGTTTTCAGTGTTTTGGAGTCAGTTTTTTATCACAATTGTGAGTGGAAAGTTTCGAAGGTCTAAGTTAGATGGGTGACCGTCAGTATGTCAACTTGTCTGTCTGTTATTCACTGGTTGAAATACATATGTTTGGTTTTAAATTTGAGGGTTGCCCTAGATTGTCTTAAGATACTATCATCGGACCCTTACTTGGTGACAATGGGACCACCTCAGGATTAAAATCTATTATAAATTCCAGTAAAATCTCTATTGAATCAAATTTTTGAATAAATTTTACTAACAAACGGTGGATATACTTAATGTAATCAGAATAAGTTGCATTATATGTTATGTACCTATTACTTCCGTCGGTTACTGTTGATTAATATTGGTTCTGTCGTAAATAATCTCTGGTTTGTTCCTGAAATGTTTTCATTGCTATGTAATCCACTAAGGAAGGTAATATTAAATATTAAATCCAGATAATATTTAATCATTTAGAAGCAGCTTTGAAGCACCAATATCTGTAAGAGCAATCCTTAATCTCTTACTTAACTAATCTTTTGAAGCCTTACAATTCTACCAACATAATCAGGAGTGGTCTTCAGGAATGAAGCGGAAAATCCCCAATAAAGAACTCTGCTGAACAGAATATGAATGAACGTTAGTCCGCCGTACTGTGCATTTAAGGGTATTTTGTAACAGTTCTCAAGTGAAATAAAGTGGAATATTTTAGGGGAAGGAGATGTTAACAGCGGGGCTTTGCTCGTTAGTGGAGAGGAAACAATCCCGTCTGGTTATTTCAACATTACTTTTTGCGTCTGCTACGGAAAATATCAATTTGCTACGGCGAGTGAAGACTGGATAAAAACCAAGTTTAAGTAAGATTCCTTTAGACGCGGATTATCTAGTTCAAATCAAGTTTTTACCTTATCAGAATAAGTAATGATTATCAGCATCCACCAGGAGACACTCGATTCTGTTCAACAACTAATGCAACGTGTGCACAAAAACGAAAAATTGTATCAAACTAACATTCTTTAAAAGTAAAAAATATTAAGTAGTTATAAACCAATTCAAATTAATATAATAAATATATCAATGTACACCTAAGTCTGTTTTTACACGGTAGATTGGTTCCAGAAGAAGCCGTGTAAAAAAAGACATTGATCTTATACAAAAATGGGTGATTTGTTCCTAATCTCTAAACCTATTAAAATTAGAGAAAAACAAGAATTTTTAAGAACAAGAATTCATGTTTATTTTATTAAATCAAATATATAATGCTTATTTTCACAAGCATAGTAATTAATGATAAAAAAGATATGCACTCTAATCTTAAAAGTAATATAAATTAAATGTATGGCAAGTTCAGGAACTTAAAAACTTTGTTGTGAACGAAAAGAATAGGTTATTCAATTTTTAAGGTAAAAAATAAAATAAAATAGAATAAGTGATAATCATAAATACAACAACATAAATTTAATTGCTGTCGTCATCAGTTACATATTCAATTTTCAAACCGTGTTATATCAAAACCGTGTACAAAAAGACCGTGTAAAAACAGACTTAGGTGTATATGTATTAATAAATTCAACATAATTATTCAATAATTTGAGTTATGGGTGGTCGTAGCTGTTTTATGAGCTTTCAGTAGTTCTACCTACGTGCTTTTAAAATCTAATTTTATATATATATAATCTAACTGGTGGAGGTATATATTTCACAGTTTTAACTGTAAGCTTGCATGTTGTGTGGGAAATAATTTCAATGGTGGCTAATGTGTTCACGTGAGCCAGGGTAAGGTCGTAGAGTTTCCAGGTCACCATAGCAAGCTGGTTAATGACTGTAGGTTTGCTAGCATGCTAGAAGTTTTGACAAATTAACATGAAAAAAATATACACAACAATATACATTATATATTATATATATACGATGGTAAAGACCGTTTGAGACTTGTACTTTGTTGGTTCTTTTTAATTTGCGATCCACACGCAAACCAACTTTCTGATGATAAACAATCTTGTCTCGGGCATGTGATAACCACGCAGAAACATATCTTCGACTAATCAACTAATTACTTTATTATAAGAATTTATTCATTTCTTTGTTCGATCCAAGTAACGGGTAAAAATGCTGCTTTCCACCCTTGTTAAACTCACTCAAGCGTAAATAAATTATTAAAATGGAACTCAATATTTGGTAGCGTAGTCTTCAACGAGAAATGTTGATATCGATTTAAATGAATAAAATACAAAAAAATTTGAACAAAACACCGCTTGAGCGCCTCGGACTATCTCGTTTAGTAAGTATTATTAACACACCCTAGCTATTTACACACTCACAAGGCGGGAGACTTAAAACAGCGCTAATAACTAACTAAATATACTTTTTATCATATAAAAATACTTCGTACTAACGAACGAAAAGTTTATGACCTGTCTCGTAAATTCTCTATTGCGTAAGAGTTGCTTTGAATATCGAAAACGTATTTTATTCAAACATGATTGTATAAAAACATAATTTGTGGACATACCGTTTAAGAAAATTGATATCTTTTTCTTCTTTTTATAAATAAAAATATGTAGTTGTTTGTTAGTCCCGTTAACACTCAAAAACAGCTTAACCGCTTCGAGTAATGTTTACTGTGTAAGTTTCACTTTCATTACGAAGTGGTTTAAATCTTAAAGAAAAGCTAAAATCTGCTAAATTTTGATAGATGGCGTTCGTGGCAGACATTAGTGTAATCTGTTTGCACTCGCCTGTAATATTAAGAAGGTAATTCTTTTTTATAACTTACCTTCTTGCTATGGTTTCAATAAGCCAGGTCATCTGCTTATTTTGCATTCTTCAACTTAAAAAATCAAGTTTGGGTAAGCGCACAGTATTTCAACATAGAACCTTCATGATGGTTGTGGACCGAAATAAAAGCAAGGCGATCGATAAGAACTTACTTAAGAATAGCTGCCCCAGAAACCGATATGGGGGCGAGGTCAGATACAGCACCAGTCAGACCTTTTAATCTGAATATCAAATTCTCAGTTAAAACGTTTATCTTTTATCTAAAAATGTTATCGTCATACTTTTTCATGAAATCCATACTCCACGAGACTGATGTTCTAAGATAAGATAAGATAAGATGAGATAAGATGAGATAAGATGAGATAAGATGAGATAAGATGAGATAAGATGAGATAAGATGAGATAAGATGAGATAAGATGAGATAAGATGAGATAAGATGAGATAAGATGAGATAAGATGAGATAAGATGAGATAAGATGAGATAAGATGAGATAAGATGAGATAAGATGAGATAAGATGAGATAAGATGAGATAAGATGAGATAAGATGAGATAAGATGAGATAAGATGAGATAAGATGAGATAAGATGAGATAAGATGAGATAAGATGAGATAAGATGAGATAAGATGAGATAAGATGAGATAAGATAAGATAAATTTTATTGTGATTCTGTGTATAATAAATAGATCTTACAATTACATGCAAAAAGGTTAATTAACAGATTTTTTCATTTTTTATACTCTGGGGCTACTCTCGACTAATATATCTTTGATGTTAATAATAATGCGAGCCACACCCAAGTTCCTCTATCATAAAGGAATTAACTTTAACTTCGAACTGTCGGAAAACGACAATACTGTTTACGTTATTATTATAGGTATATGGTAGCAGACATAGGTGAGATGGTGGTATCTAGCTAGGGAGATCTAGAAAAAACCCAATCAATAACTAAACCGAGCAACTTCTGCCCCCACTATAAATAGAACTCTGGACGTCCAGATCTGAGGTGGTTTCAGAGTCAAAGCCAAAAGATTATCTCAATCACTAAGCTTCAAAGGCGGTAAAATTTTCAAATCTAACAAATATTATATATAGATATTTAATTTGGTGCAATTTTATTCCAAGATTAAATATAGAAGCGTGGACGGTTTTAAATGCTAATTTTATGTGAATCTAAAGCGGTGCAATCAAGATAAACGGCTGACATGGAGACATTCCCAGTTGGCGTTGTATTTATGTTAAGGTCATAGTTGAACCGGCGAACAGAACACGTGACGACCTAAATAACCTCTTGTTACGTAATTCAAACTGCAGACGTTACTGCAGAACGAAGGTAAATGTAAATAAAATTATTAATAAAATATTACATATAAAATGTTTCACTTGATTATAATAATAATTAATGAAACAAAAAGGTGCCCACTCGCAACTTTATGTCACAGTATACCTTCAGTGAGACCAGTTCAGACATGTCTTGGGTAACAATGCTTGGTGGGTAATCTGTTCATGCCCTTCGCTTATCTTAATTTATTTTTATCAAAAACAAATCATAGCTCTACAAATCTAATCGGCTTTGGCAAGATGTCGTTCTAATACTACATTCCTATTGGAACACATTACATACATTCCTACCGTTCGTAGCTAATAAGCTACGAACAAAGGCGTTGAATTAAGTAGCTTACTGAAATGCAGTATATGTTGTTAAGAACTATATGATGATCCTTTATAATTTTACGTACTATCACAATTTAATATCATCTTTGTACAGCTGTCGAGGTAGGATACACCTGTACATATGTTGAAGTATTAATTTTGTCATCTCAATCAAATCTGTTGATTAAGCTGATAAGGTTGTAACGCGGTGCTATAACACCGTGTGCGACAACAACTCCTCCCACCTGTTTCCTTAAAGTAATTATTATGTTTATATAAATCAAAGTTCAGATCATCGATTCTATTTTAAAATCCATTTGTATTCAAGGCACATTTATAAGTAATCTATAAGTCTTTTTATATTTAGTTTCGATCCAGGGTTTAGTTTTATATTGTTGTGTTTTGTTACAGTGTCTCTTTACTTTGCTTTATTTATAAATAAATGTTAAGTGACGTCAAACTGTGCCTTATTGCACGACCCTCTTCTCACCGTTACGTAACGTTACAAGGCAAAAAGTACTTCGAAACAAAATTTGATCACATGTAGTAAAAATTATGTTTACTACAAATTATTAAAGTATACCTCGAATCTTTTATATTAAAACTCAACTAAATCGAATGCAAATCGCGTTTTAAACTCAACATATTAAATAATTTATTCTTAGGAATACGTTACATAATATTTCCCTTTACCAACAACTGCTACGGAATACTTTAAGTGTTACGGCGTAGAAATATGAGGCTTTTAATGAATATAAGTCATGTCTGAAGTTACATAATACATTTCCTCTTGCTACGAGCTGCTACGACGTAGACGAAACGTTACGGCGTAGCATTGTAAGTGATAGAGTAAACGACTGAAACGGCCTATATCATGATTTTGAGATTTAAGTTTCTATATTGATTAAAGCATTTATATAGTGGCTGTGTATCTATATATAAAAGTTTAATAGTTATTAAGTACAGATTAAACACGCGGACTTGGCTGTTTTATATTAATAAAAATGACGAATGTGGTAGTATTCCCCTCAAAGATAAACCTGGTCCTGGCCGGCGGGCGTTCGGTCCCCCGCTGGTTTGTGCCCAAGGTAAACAGAGGTATTAAAACGAAATGAAAATTCTATAAGAGGCACGCGGGGATGTACACTCGCTGGTAAAAAAGGAATTAGAAATAATTTTTATAGTAATTTATTTTCCTCACGAATTCAAACGGACAACGTGTTATCCTTCTATTAGTCTGAACGTCTCAGATGATTCTTAGCTTCCTCTTTGTTTTTCTTTTATTTCTGTGTATCGTTTGCGTTTTATTAGGCATAACGTTTGCTTGTATCGAAAAACTAACACATATATTTCTAATTATATTTTTCATCAATGTTACTTGACTTTTTGTAATAAAGTTTTTCAAATTAATCGTTATACCGATAGTTAACTTACTTTCTGAAAATGGCCATTCTACATCAGTGTCTATACTTTATCACACGAGCACTTTCAAACAAATTGCCATTTTCTACTATTGTCAAGACATAAAACCACTAGTCAAATATGCCGTGCGGGTGTACAGGCGTCTTCAAAGGGCAGGTGAGCGAGGGCGAGTTAATTTTACTGAGGGTGTACCCCCAAGGGAAGGGGGGGACTGACCTGCCTGCACAAACAAAATATTCTAAGCTCTGTACCTCTCAACATAAGAGTTAAAATCGTGTAATTAGGATTTCAGACAGACGCCCCAGTACAACACGTAAAGCTGAATTTTTTACGAGCTCCAAAAAGCTTTTTGCGAAAGCTTTGTCTGAGAGAAATTGTTTCGCTTACATACTAGTATTTACGTACACAATAAAAAATGCTAAATCCAGTTATTTTGATAATTACATACAAAGGGTAAGTGGGCCCTTATCAAATAGTACTTATGTTAACGTAAGTAAGTTCATTATTTTGGAAAAAACGATCTCTTTTGATTTACCAAAATTTTTGCTTCTGATCTAAAAGGATAATTTGACAAAGTTTATTTTATACATTAATCGTAGTCTCTAACTATCAAAGTAGACGTCCTGAACTTGTATCTCAGGCAGGTTTAGATGTGGGTGAAATTATTTGGCATACTCTTGTGTATTTACGATTTTAACGTAAATTTTGAGTGAGAGTTAATATATCATTTCTTTCATCGCCACTTCCGATAAATTCGTAGTTAATCAAAGTTTGTCTAAACAACGTGGAAGGAATGGGAAGATAATAAGGATGATGAAAAACTACATCCGCCTCCAGTCGTCCATTTTTATTTGATACAGACAGATATTTTATTTCATTTCATTTACAGTAACCCTTTCTGACTTCTTCTTAGCCAGAAGTTCCGGGTTCTAATTCCGGTAGGGGTAGATATTTATATAATGAGTACGAACATTTTTTATGACTTTTCGATCTTTGTATGATTATTAATATGTAAAGAAAAGTAGTAGTTTGTTTTATTGATATAAAACCTCTTTTCTTAATTTAGCACTGGTTGTGTTCGGCGCAGTATTAAGTGTGTTAACTGACAGTTGTCAGATGTGAATTTTATTGATTTGAATGTTACGTAATATTAATATAATTATTTGTAGAATTTAATAAGATGAAAACCCTGGAATAAAGGCTTTAAATGTTGTTTCTTTTGTCTTTACAGGTGAGTGAATTTATGTTGTTATTATTATTTATATTTTAATGTTGTTAAAAAACGTATCTGAAATAAATCTTTTGTCTTTACAGAGAAAAGCAATTACGTCTTTGTTTCATTTAAATAATTAATTAAGAATATTATTATAAATATATATATTTCTTTCTGAATATTTTCCTCCGTTATCTAGTATCCAAAACACAAGCTCTTAATGATGCTTCGTTTGGGATAGATAATAGTCTAAACTCCTTTATATACACGGTTCCATAACTGTCAGTATCTCGTACCTGCCAATGTTATATACATCTGTAATTGGTACATATGTAGCTTGTATTATATAATTTGTTGTGTTGTTGAATGTATCAATGTGAGTTCTGTTGGTATATTAATAAATCTATTTCATTTCAATTCATACAAACTAGCACGGCACTACGTCACAGTGCAGTGCCTGTTTCTACCGAGGGTCTTTGGACAAGTCAAAACATCTGCTATTCAAACTGTTATAACTTTTATAGTGTCGATTATATCAAAACGATTATTTTACAAATGCTTCTATCATAATGCTATCTTACAATAAAGCGCCTGAAAAATTGTCCCCATACCTATTACACAGATATTTTTACATTAGTAGTACAAAAGTACAGTTATTTATTTTAAGTTAAAGTTCTTAAAACAAGATAATTAACACACATATTCAACTTTAGTTAAACTGAAACATGCTATTTGATTAAATAGAAAAATAAAACCAAAAGCCTATCAATACCGCCTCCTTAGAAGCTAAGTTAAGGCACGTTATTCCTGGCACCTCTTCTGTACCCGCTCAAGGAAAAATTTAAGATGTATAAATCACTAAAATTGCTATTGTAATTAAGACATGATTAACAAATACATCTGTTTCATTTGGAGTTTCGCGGATAATTAAGTAGAAAAATCAATGATGACATCAAAGACTCTACGGGACGCCATGACCCCTCACTGGGCTGACACAGGCAGGACACGGCTGAGCACCACACACAGAGCTGTATTTACCATTCAATATATGATTAAACCATGAATTGTTTATTAGTTCAAATAAATTAACAGACCCTAGTTCATACAAGAATTGATTACTACCAGACGCACTATAAATATTCTCTTTAAAAGCGTCCATGATGTATATCTGACAGATACATTTAAAAGTTAAATTTTTTCTCTTATCGAACGTACGTTAAAGACACTAATCAAAATGGACACACCCTCTATAGTATTTGCATCAATAAACCTCTCTTTGAATGACACCTTATTCAATTTGTACACGAAAGCACATAAAAACTTTTTCGATACTTTCTTTAGTTTTTGCTTTTATATTTTGTCTTTTGTTTTTTATTGTCATTATTAACAGTGTTTTTATTTATAAAGTTTTGATAATTTTATTAATATAGACAAAAACACACGCTTGTTGATCAAACTATGGGAATTAATAACAATTCATATTATTAATATTTCCATTTTCTTTATTCTGCGTAGTAGCGGGGATTGCACAGATCAGCTACTTCCTGCCGTATATATAACGCGATAGCCAATCGAATCGAAATATTTTAAGACGTTATCACTATGCTCTGTGATCGAAACCACTAGCAAGAGTAGTGTCACAATCAAAATAAAAAAAATTAAGGAAGATATAGAGTCGGCCCTGTAGCCACAACAGTGATACATTTCGTTATCTTCCGTTATTATTTAAATATTTCTTATTTCAATCTACGTTCCAATTAACAATTTTAAATGAAAGTATACACATTAAAATGAAAATAAAAATATTAATTTCAAATCTTATCTTAAATGTTCCTAATGATATTCACTAGATGGCGTTGTATGAAATTGATAATAACAGATATCTAAAACCCAACTAGTTACCAAAAAATATTTTGATTAGTATTGTGTTTCATTACACTATACTTCATATGTCATCATCTAGGTTTTATTTATTCATTACACTGTTTTTTCCAGAGCCTAAGTCACCATACATAATACACCATACAATCTTAAATAATTATATTTATTCCTTCCTTAATTATATTTAGGTTACCAAATTTGTTTTAAAGGTAAGGGTGGTGTGTGGCTTATTTAAATTCAATCCAATTTTATTTTGACATATCTACTTGGAAATAAACCGCGTCAGTCGTTTATTTTTGCAGTAAAGATCGCGACAAGTCTATTTAACGTTCAATCTTGAAGCCTTTAATAGACTCTGTCAATGACAGACCCTCCCGATAGACGGGATAAAAGAGAACCCACGGGTATTATTATTTAGTCTTTTATATTTATACAATTACTGTCTTTAAAAAAATCTTTTTTTTTATTTTAATGACATACTTTATTCGATGCCTGTATTATACTTGTGATAAGTTATGATACTTCGATTCTTCGAAGTAATTTATACTTTACATATATCTACCCCTGATTCCTCCTCTTAGGGGACGAAATTAAAAATAATTCCTATCGAACACTTAGTTATAAAAACAAAATAAATGAAAACATCCATAATTCTCTTATGTAGGGAATCTTATCATAAATAAGTATGTACGTACGTTATTATATCTTTCAAGACTAAAACTTCAAAACTAACAGATATTGACAAAAATTCCTCTCAACCCCAACCCCTTTACGAGTTGAATTGACGAAAATTTATCCATTTTTTCTTAACAGGTGCATACGTTATAATACTCGTTTGAACCGTGCGTTGATAGATCAGGCAGGCTCCTTTGCCTTTTATATATAATATTTAAAAAAATTACTTTTAAACTCAGTAATCAATCACACGAGATATTTTACAATAAAACACAACTAATAGCATCAGTAAAAATAACCTACCAACACTATCAATTCGTTACAAATAAATGTACAGCACTGCTTTCAAATGAAAGTGCAAGAACCACTCATGACATACAAAGGTCGTACAAGAGGCGTGTAGTGGCTCGTGCCCTATCACCGCCTCCCCTCCACATCCGTCTTCACCACCTCGCCGTCACAATGGTGAAGAGGTCCCGAGAGTACTCCATGCTGGGGCGTATCTGATGCTGGGATGGTATAATGTATGACGGAAGCGGAGCCTATAGCACGAGTTGTAATAATCAAATAACGTGGAAATATCAAATAGATTCCTAAAAATATATCGTTTATTAGTGACCGCAATCTTCTGCTCTGATTTATACTTCAAAAAACTTTTGAAGTAAAAATCAGGATTCCGGCTCGAAGGACCGATCAGTTGTTAAACAAAACTAGATTAATAGAAAATACAATTAATTTGTACTCTATTATTTGTAATAATTTAGTGACAAACATATCTGTTAGTAATAATAATTAAAATTAATGCTGATTCACTAATTTAATCGAAAAAAAATTCGATGGCAAATAAATTTCTAAACCATGTTTTGTATTTTATTTCCAATTTTATATAATAAGTAATAAACAAAAAACTAAATAAGTACCTCATTTTGCTCTCTGAATACGGTTCAAATGAAAGAAAAGTTTTAATTAACTTTCAAGGCTTCGTTTTCTTGGAAAAACATCTAAACAATTAAAAACATTATAATTCTACAATCTTCAACACAGCGAAATAAAAATAAAATACGATTTCGTCGAAATGAGATGCCGTTTTGAACAAAAGTTAATGCTTTTGAAATTCAGACTAAAACTTATGTACAGAAGATTGAAACTCGCTTGGGAGCAATGAATATTGGTTTTTGCTAGGCTCCCATTTAGGGGGAGAATGGGCAAAACTGGATTATATCGAAGTCGTCCCTAGGGAGCTGGGCTTTGTCCCGGAGTGGGGCGGTGCGGGAAAGTTGACATAACTCGAGGGTAATCTCGTTTAGGTTTTGGGTTAGTGTGACGAACGAATTTGGGCCGTTAAATGTTTGCTGTGGATTTTAGGACTTTAGACATTCTTTTCTATTAGCATCTTTTTAAGATATAACATATAATTTACATACATACATGTTTATATACAGGACGAAGGGAAGATGCACAGAAAAATCAGGTGATAGTGCTAGTGTTTCTGAACAGAACTGAATTTAAAAATTGTTCATTTTAGTATTTTATTGTCACATTTATACTTTATCATATCAAGACAACATCATTAAATGATAATTTAAAATTTCCAACAGTAAAATCTGCTCGCAGCGCAAGCGTATTGTAAATTGTATTTTACTTGTCATAATACGTTAGTTAAGATTTATTCATTTCAAACTCAACCTAAATACATTGAAACTTAAGGCGGTTATATAATAATCAGTTATTACTAATTTATATCTAATTAGTATGCAGAACAAAGCGTCTCATCTTTTTATATGAAATCTAAACTAAAAAGATTGACAATTGTCAAACTTGGTGGCTCTTACTCTCCAGTTTGAACACTTCGTTATATTCAAATATCAATTGATAATACAATAAATTTTCTGTACTTAGGATTGACAATATTTTAAACTATATTGGCTAGAAAGTAGCTCCTGAAATACAGTTTGTTCTAGATAGGAGTGAGGGCTGTAATTTAATTTGGACCTTGTTCTTGGTACAATAAAGATTATTATTTATTAGTAATGTATGTAGTATGAACAGTTATGTTATTTAAGCTTTAGGTATGAGTTAGGTACTTTAACGTTTCACGGAATTCCAATGTCTCTAATATATAATTAAATTCAAAATACTACATTATTACATACATAGTTTACCTTTTGCCCTAACCACATAAGAACGCCTATTTCAAGATTGACGCGTATATTCTTTTATAGAAAATGATAAATTAAAAAATATTTTTTTTAGTTTGTCTCTCCTGAGGAACTTTACAGATTAACGTGACATTTATTCTTTAGTTTTGGTAAATTTAAAATTTCTTCTTCACAATCTCTACATAGTAACCATCCTACATTAAATAAAGCCCTAAAGCTGAGCCTCCCCCCGCAACCTGAATACCCTGAATGCAAATAGCGCCTGCCTACGCAAACATACATACTTGTAGATGTAAATAACCTAACCCTTCGTGATCACGTACGCAAAGAGAACTCGAAATTTGACTTTGAATTAAATTCTTGGATCTGATGTTTCATTAAAATTTGGGTTTTAGTAAAGACTTCGAAATCATCCATGCATACAGAGGAATGAAAAGTATAGAATTTTACTTCATCAACAGCATATAGTTTAGTTTATAACTCAAAAAGGATTGTCCAAATTAAAATAACTTAGCTATCTTGAGTTCTTCTTATTTTTATTGGCTATAATGTAAGGTAACGATTCTAATAACTATTAAACTATTGCAAAATTAATGTAAACTGAATACAAAGAAATTACTTTCATAGTTAAATAGGTGTGTCAATTCCAACTATTAGCTATCTCTTTTATATTTTATTTTTAATGTACACATTCTTTTATTTTTGAATTAATATTTTTTATTAAGTTCTCCGCGAACCAGAAAGGGCAAAGGAAGTGAAGCCTATGCAGCCATGTCTTATATGTGTAACTTTGTGGAGTTTTAGGAAAAATTTTATGTATACAAATTTAATTGGTAATAATTAAATATATGATAAAAAATCGTTGAAATTCGTTGAATTAAAAAAAAGAGATTGAAATGATGAGAAAATGTAATATTGAAAAATCTCACGAATTTAGCATTGCTTGGAGTCACCAAGCAATGCTGAATTCGTGAGATTTTTTTAATCTCATACATTGCACGATGTAACGATACTTTTAAAACTTAATATATTTTTTCCTAACCCCTTAAATCAATGTCATACTTCTTTACCCATATACCTATTTTCAAGGTCTTCTTTTTACAGGGAAGGCAAAGAGAACCGAATCTCATGTAGCCATGTCTTAAGTAACTTTTTTCTCAAAACGCCCCGCCATTACGTATCAAAATCCCTTACCCAGAGACCATAAAGCAAGATTTTTTTTAAATTAAGACATACATCTCTTTACCGACCTCTTGTGTCCTAGATCACAGTAAAAATAAATACAATACAATATCTCAACAAGCATATAAATGACCTATGGCCAGCCTTTTTTTTGAGAGACATTACATAAGTTTAGATGTGGTGGACATCGAATTATGCATCAGGTGTTAACTATATTCCTTAAAGGTGCTTCATATAGACATAGAGTAACCAAAGTTTTTGAAATGCTATGCTGAAGGCGAATCCCTTGTAAAGAATGACGTACCAACGCGTTAATATACGCCGTTCTATATCTCGCTCTACATTCACGAAAAGAAAAATGTGTATGCTTTATGTAAAATGACGTTTTAGTGGACTGTATCACGGGTATGACAATATCAACCGAATACCCTTTTTAATACAGTCTCATAATAGTCTAGAAAATAAGATAAATGCCGACCCTACCTGCAGACCTATTAAATTGGTACGGTCCGCAACACAACCAACAGTAATTGCTCTACGTAAGACGAGGGGAGAAAATGAAGCCATCCCGACCTTCATAAATATTGTAACGATCCATTCATTTAAAATTGAACCTTATTATCTGTAGCAGTAAGTCGCAAACACATGCGTTGTACCTACGTTTTATCTTTGTGTAGAGAAGCCACGGTATTTCGATCTTTATTTTGAGTGCTATAAGGCTTTTGAGCAAGCAAAAAGTAGCTGAGGTGAAATAAGATGTAGATATGGGGATCGTATTTCCAGAATGTGTAGTTTGCTGTAAATAATGAGTCTGTGTGTAAAACAACACTGGTATAACAAATTAGAGGCGACTTTACTTACAGATACCACTTGCTTGGTAGGGAGTGAGCAAAACATAAAATCTCATTATAACACTTTGGTTTTAATATTTGATGGTTTTTAGAATCAATTCTGTTTCTAATTATACCTGAAATCTTGAAATAGGCGTAAATCAGGCATTCCCAAAGTGGTATATATTGTCCCCTCGGGTTCATGATCGGTTTCCCAGGAGATGCAATAAACGATTTAAAGTTTAAAATTGGAAAGGATTTTTAGACCATTTTTAATGTAATTTTGCTATGGGGGTCTGAGGTGTCACTTCATTTTAAAAAAGGAGTCTTTTGCCCTAAATAGTTTGAGGTAATCAGATTTACTAGTCACGACTACACGTTTTACCAGGACAAAAACTATCCAATGTCAATGAGAATGCTTTAGGCATTTAATCCGCTAATTGTGCTTTTGTACAGTTAATAATAAATAAATAATGTAATTTTCCAGATTACTATCTATCCACGAGCCAAATTTCTTAAAGATACCTTCAGGCATTCTGTAAGCTAACATTCATCTAAGCTCTCACATGCGTTATAGTAGAATGATTTATTAATGACTGTCCCCTATCTCTTTCTAGAAATATAAATTTAGAAAATATAAATATATATTGATAAATATTTGATTTACTAGACAAGGAGATCTAACGTATACAGTGACGGCACGAAACACGTCTGGCATACATTTCATATAAAAATGTGATAGAATGGATGTATTCAATATATATTCAAACAAGCATATTTTATCTATGTATTTGTCATGCACGTATCAATTATTCTTTTGCCCACACCAAGTTCAAATTCAGACATACTGCACAAAGAAATAAACATCTCCAGAGAGTATCTTCACTCCGGCAAGAACTTTACGCTTTCCACTAAAGCGTGGAATAGACGTCGTAACTATTTACTCGGCAGTTCTGGAAATCCCAAGACAGTTGAACCAATGAGAATTACATAGTAAGGCGTACTGTCCACGAAGCAGAGATAAGCTGAGCGAAGTTTTTGTAGGGAAATAAATAAAGACAACATGAGAAATAACTGACTACTGACTAACTGAAGAGTAACATACATTCTATTGGAGTATATATACTTTGAAAAAGCCCGCAGACCAAATAATGTAAATAAAAATCAACTTTATGTGTAGGTAAATAATGTGCGATCTTAAACACAAATAAACAAGTACACTTTACTATAAAGCAGTATTTGTAATGATTTCTTAATGCTCAGGTATGGTCTATAGAGTGATAAAATGGGTGATCAATTAATAAATCAATCAAATACACCTTATCGTACAAAACAACGTAAAATATTTAAATAAATGATAGTACAATAGACGATTAAATTGATAAGCAGCAATCTCATCCATGCAATTATGTTTTTTTGGACTTCTTCCACAATCTGTCCACAAAATGCTATCTTAGTAGGATACTGGCATCTGACGTTTAAGGTATAAATATATACAGTATATTTAAATAGATACTTTACTGTGTTCAATAGGAATAAATTTCTGGTCTCAGTGGACAAACAGCCTTAGGGCACATAGCCTCCGGTCTAATAAAGTTGTAAGCCAGGATAATATATATTCTAGTTTGTCGCCACTAACTTTGTGGGCTCGTAACGTTTCACTAGAGAATTTAATCACATTTCATTTTGTGTTATAGGTTCTCATTTGATGATTTTTGAAATAATATTACAGGTATGCAGTACGACAGAGTACATTTTAATTGGTATGATGTGACATGTACAAGCAATTGATTAGATACCCATTTAACTGGAAACACCATTTGACATTTACTAAAAAAATGTCTTCCTTTATCTATTCCTTACAACATCCCATCCTAAGGGTAGCAGATTTCAAATCTGCCTTAACAGCATACTTCGCCGATGCACATTCTAGACTAACGTGTGGTGTTACCATACTCCTACTGCCTACCATTAGGCGATATTGAATTATTTGCAGTGCTTTTTTAAGAAATACAACGGACTCAATTTTCTCCAAATACTTGGTATAACCTAGCAACTTATTATTTAAGTTAAAAAGTAGGTGTGTAGATTTTCTCGATAATTATGTTCAGCAATCAGTTACCCAATAACCTTTGTAATCATGCTCCCCTTCGAAGACAAGCGTAGATTATACAGCATTGTCACCGCAGGCAATAAAGTCGTTACGAACCAAATTACGGAGATTGCCGGAGGCGGCTGGATTCCACATTCCCCTTTAGTTAGGGGAACTGATGTAAGAGGAGAACAGACCGGATTTTTGTGAGGAATATTATTAATACCTAATCATGATATTACAAAGATATGCAATGGCATTGAGATCAGCAGTTTGTGTAATCTTAGTTTTAAGAGTTCAAAGGTTCACATTGCACGTTCACGTTTAATATTTTGTCTGTTACTACTCCATTAGTGTCTCATCAACCATAGAATGGCTATTGATACTGGTTTGTATTTACAATATAAATTCAAGGGGATTACACTCCCACATATATACACTCAATATATATACACTCCTATGAGTGTATATATACATATCCACATATCTAATTCAACAAATTTCATTCCTTGTAAACAGCAAATCCATGAGATCGTGGCTCATAATCTACCGCGTTTGATCAAGATCGGTGGGTGTAAACAGTTGTAGTAACTACTTGGATAAACTTTTCACGTTATATAACAGCAATTCTGCGATATTTTGAGATCGCAGAAACTTAATGCTGAGATCTTGGTTACTCCATCTGCGTGTGTGTCTTGTTGTTGAATTGTTGTTATTTTAAGGTTATCTCTAATGTCTAAGTGCATTTTATCATTAAGTGTATGTTGAATCTTTTCTTTCTTTATATTTTTATGATTAAGACACACTACAGTATCCTACAATTCTTGGAAAGTAAATTAATCAAATACAAGTTAGTATAATACTCTGTTAAAGTCATACTAGATCCTTTGTGACTTTACTCCCGAACAGGTTTAAGTAGTTCAATTAAATAGAGGTCAGTGCCCTCCTTCTGGCAAGTCTTCTGCAACCAGTAACCACTTTTGTATACTGACAGTACACTAAGTAAAGACATCAAATTTTTTTCAGAACTTGAAATTATAAATTTGATCTTCACACCCGGGGTCAGCCATATTGCATATTTGTTTTTCTTATTCGACACCACAATATGCCTCAGGCGAGTTCCTTATATTTTATACAAAATTTTTGGAGCTCATCTACAATTTTCTCTGTCCCCGAGTGCCCGCCGCTGCCAGAGGGCGCGGCAAATGGCCTAGGGCACGTCCTGCCCTCCATTAGCCATTTGTCTTTCACGTCACTCGTTCTCCTTAGAACCCCTTAAATTTATAGGTTCCTCGTTTTTATGTCCCGTGAAGTATTTTGTCCTTTATTGTGAACAAAGGTCTGATTTGGATGATTTGGAATACACATGTTTCTCCCCATCATGTCCTCCTGAAGCGGATATCATAAATTAAGTTTTCACTATTTTTGTATTAACTTATCACACAGACAATGGCCTGTGTAGTTATTGTCTTTTACTTGCCGTGAAGAAGTTATGTATTTCCATGTTCCAATGTAAATGGGGTAAACAGTGTTAATACATTAATATCTTTTGTCTCTGTAATATCAATCTAAGCAGCCACTTTTTCGTTTTTACTGGCTGCAAATCAATAGTACTTAAGCAAAAATATTGTCTGTTATTCTATGTTCTTATAATCAAATATCTTTAAAAAAAATTCTTCTTTGAATCAATTCTTTTAAAATACACAGCTTTTTCGCAAGTCATTCAAACTCAAATAATATTTCACCGCTCCTTCATAAAATGTCATAAATATTCCCATAATCTTGCCCCTGAATTGGGAGCACTATTTAGGAACAATTTTCCTCCCGAGATGCGTCAAAGCGACGCGTATTAGCGGCCGGTTATCGCGTCCGATCACAAACCATGCGGCGCGGAGCGGAGCGGCGAGTTACTTCTGCCTAATTTAACGCCGTCAGAGGGTGCGGACAGGCTGCCTGAGCACGCGCGACTGGTGCAAAGACCACGATAAAATATCAGCCGTAAAAAAGTACGATATATTTCAAACTTATTTTAAATATTTACTAATAATATAATACAAATAATAATTAATTAGTAGTATTTTTTATTATTAGTACACGTGACGTCTTTTTTCCCAAGCACTTCAACATACTTATCACAGATGGATTGGAAGAAATTTCTGTAAGTAACAACCAAGTCCTTTTGTAGTTCGTTGTATTGTTATCATTTATTAAGATAATGATTGTGAGTTCATATTAATTTATTAAAGAAATAAATGGTGGCTAGAATGTTTAAATAAGGCTTTTCTGTACCTTTCTGCAAAAAATATTGTTTAAAATATTTTTTTAAACAAATAACATATTTTAGAGATATTTTAGTTTAACAAAACTAGAACCAAAATTCAGAGAGTTTTTGAAAAATACCTTTGGGGGGAATGTTATACACTACTATAACAATGATATCACTGATTATGGTCATATAATTAATACAGTATTTTTTTTAAATGTGATATAATTCTATACTTTTAACATTTACCGCGAAAATCATGATTTTTTCACTTAGTTAAATAGTTAGTAGTTAGTTTTTTACTCAGCTATCACCTATAGAGAGGACTTTAACTTTAACAAATATCAAACTCTTTTTCATTGCAATGATACAAGAGAGGGAAAGATTACTTATTTATTGATGATTTCGAAAATCTTTCCTTTTTTGTCTTATTAGAGAGAAAATATATCACCACTAACTGCAGGGGTAAGTATGTGGACAACCTTATATTTAAACATTTTGCTTACAACCACACTTACGAACCACAGCTGCTACTGGAAGCTATTTCGCAAATATTATTATGTCATAATAACCACACATCTTCGATCGGTCCTTCCACACCCCACGTACAAAATAAGGACGCCGTACACAGTACGGAACGATTATGGAACTTTTTTGTGTGGTTCAACAGCGGCTTGTGTGTATCGTCCTTCAATAGCGATAATAAGAAATGTTACAAACGAAACTGCTTTGTGTGAGAGGTTATTTGAAATTACAATTAATTATAGTATTATGATGTTAAGTTGCTACGTAAATAGCGTTTTAATGTTGGGCACAGCATAGACCTTCCTTTGGGTCATAACACGACCTTGCTGGCCCAAAGCATATTGTTAATTGAAAGCAGTGGCCAAAACAACTGGGGTCAACAACACATAGGAGATAACAATTTTTGCTTAATCAATCCGGGACTATCCATGAATACCAGAGCGCTTGAATCATTACAACAGCGAGCTTTTGTATATTTATTTTATATAAACACACTTATGTTAAGTCTGCCTTGTATTTTCAGTAAATGACATTGTAAAAGGCACAATAACTCTTATTATCGAATTACTGTCGAAAAATGAATCCCGTTTCGTTATAATATATATGTCCATCATATTGTAGATGGCGCATCTGATGATAAGGACTTGGATTGTTTTTCCTTCTTATAAAATTCTGGTTTAGATACAATATTAAATAATCATTTTGCAAAGCTACGCAACTTTCGCCATGGTTAGTCTCTGGGTAGGTCAAGTAAGCAATTCTCTAGCTTAAGCTGTTATTACCGCCCCGGCCACGATTGTTACTGCTTTTACCCATAAAACCGCAATGGGCTAAAGTGATGATACGGCCCAACCTCTTTTGTATTTCTCCCACGTATAAAAGAATGTGACCAGCAGTAGAACGTACAAATACGGTAGATGATGATGTCGACTTGGAATCACAGGCTGAAGTATCCAGTATTATTATATTATAATCCATCTTCCTCTACTGCCGAAACATAACAAAAACGGATGAAATATGAAAAGATATAGTACCTACCCAGGTGAACATACTCAGGGGTTTAAGCACAACATAATCTATGTAACATCGTGAGTACAGTATATCAACTGACCAACAATAAACTGTAATAACTGCACACAAGCTCTTTAATCAAATGGAGCATTTACAACATACTACAAAAAATGCGACTCTCCTCAACAGAAGTTGGAAGAACATGCTGTGAAAGCCAAGAATATGGAAAATTTCATATTGAAATAACTATAAAATATCATGTTTAATGCTCTAGCTGGAACCAGAATGATGTTCCTGTGAATTATGTACCCAAAGCTTATTCCCGCCCATAGACACAGTAGAGCTTATGGTAGTTATAGTCTGCATGCGGAGAGAAAAAAGTACTGGAGACATTGCATCACCTGTATTTTTGATGAGGTTTACTGCGACGCTTGACACGGCCCCAAGATGAGTTAAGATGGTCGATAATACTTGATATTTCATTTGTTTCCGAAGCTCACACCCGCAACCAACTCGTTACCAGCCAGCAAACTTAATCCTCGTGTTAATGAACGTTCCCCCATTTCTCCACCCCTCGGAGTAATCGCCAAAACCGCTACAACTGATGTGGGATCCGGGATATACTGGGATTACTGTCCCTGTGTGGGCGCCAAAATGACTTATCGTTGAAGACATTGTTTGAAAGTTACATTGTGTTGCTAACTTCGGCTAAATTTGTGGCAAAAATACGAAAAGAATAACGGCGAAATATAATGTAACTTTATTTGTAAGCTTTGTTAAGTTTTTGCTTTTCTTCTATTGAAGAGATTAACTATGAAAATAATTTAAGTTAAATTACTCAGTCATTATTACAATAAGGTGCGTAAAATTATTGTCTCACATATATTTGGTGGTATATTGCATTATTGGTGGTATTATTAGTCATTTGAAGTATTCTTCATTAATTCAAATTTGTAGTGTTTTTAGCAAAAAAAAAATCAAATTATTGTTAACCCGCTCTATATATAATATTGCCCTTCCATACTCTAAAAAAAATTATATGCCATTATTATGACATATACTATGGCATATGATACCTACGTAATCCATAATAAATATTATAAAAACTCTACCTAGCAGTTTTGAATATATGTCGAATCGAAACTTAACCCTAAAACACCTTTTGTCCCGTACAAAGAAGCCTCCCTTGTACATTTATTGCTGCAGCAGCCACAACAATACTACTGTGCCCAACCGAGGGGCCGTAATTGCTCCGGGCATAGGGCAATGATAATTATAATTAATTATGTACTTTTGTCTAAAGATATTGAAGTATGGAAACAGGAAACGGAAAATCTTTACTTACTAAATAACTTTAGTATACTTTTAGTATTTGAAAGAAACAAAAATAAAATAAAAAAAAAACGAAAAATTGAAATTGATTGGTTTTAAATATTTTTTTAAAATATATTTGTAATCCTCACGAAGTGTACGCTACACTCTACATTGTGAATTTTTAGAATTAATCGAAACATATACAATGTAACTGATACTATTCCAAGTGATCGCAGATCTGATTATTTAATATAAATATTAAATGACCAACAGGAGAAGTCATCCTATAAGGGTCCCTTATTTTTTTGAGGAACGGACCCCTGCCCACTGATTTGTATTTTAGCAAAATTATTCTCTTATTTCGCTTCAAAAGGTTAGAAAATTACGTCATTATAGTTACAACCCCATCAAAACCCCCGACACGTCTCCTGTTCAATAGGATACTATTAAGAAATAATTTAAAACTTGTTTTTCCGGTACACTAACAAAGTCTCGTGCCATTCATGGAACAATCGTAGCGCACAAAAAGCTTGTACGTAGGGGAGCGTGGGGGAAAATGAACCACGTCGGAAACTGTTAGTTACGGGGAGATAAATGGCTGCGTTGTAGAGGGCGCTGATTGCGAGCCAGCTATTGTGGACGTTGGCCGAATATAAATTAATTCTAATAACACGCGCTGCAAAACAATAATAAGAAAAATGTAACTCTATTTCGTGCTCGTTCTGTACGTTCATTAAATGAAAATGTAATATTCATATTAATGTTTGGAATGTGAAATTTTACAAGAAAGAAGGAAAATTCTTTTCACGTTATGATTTCACATTTTGCTGCTTCTACTGTTTAGCATTTCCAGTTCAATATGTGCGTAAAATTGCCGGAAATTCGGTGTATTAACAAAAAACTGGAATAAAACAAAATTCTATCATTTTGAGTGTCATTTTCAATATATTTAAATAACATCTAAAAAGTCTGGTAATTAGTTCTTTTCAAATTATATATAATAAACAACTATACAACAAAGAAGTATTCGTAAAATAAAATTAAAGGCTGTATGCTCTGAAACAACGTAAGATAAAACATCTAAGTGGCAAAATGGACCCCAATCATAAAACCGTTACAGCTATCCCACGTCGGTTATCGCGTGAAACGAATTTGTCACGCATTGTCAAAGCAAGTGGGGCGCGTGGCGGCCGCACTTCAATCGATAACCAAGAATCGTTGTTGCCGCGTGCCAAACATAATAGAGTTATTGTAATCCATTTGTCTTACAATCATTATACTGTTCCACTCTAATGACAACTATTTGTTAAGAGGTGACAAGATAATAAATTCATTGACATAAATTAGATAAATTGACTGCGACTGACATAACGCGATACCATAAATTCACTTTTGTTTTTAAGCTAGTCTTAAAAATGCGTTCTCGTTACATTAGGTTCTTTTTTTAATAAAGTTAGGTTGGTTTTTTACTATAAAAATATGGTATGTCTGAAACTAAGTGGCATACCAATCTAAGCTAATATCTTACAATTATTTAATTAACCTTATTGCGTATATTACTGAAGAATAAATAGTAAATAAAAAAAAATACAAAAAAGTGCCAATTTCCATTCAACACTATGATCTCCATTTTAAAAAATTAACATTTTAGGGTCAATAGAAATAGTACCGGAGTATCTTTGTATTGAAATTATATCTTGTTCAGCACAATATTAATATTATATCGACATACATTTAATTATTTCTAATGGTTTGTAATAGCAATATTTCATACCGATACCTTCGAGTACCGTATAATCTTCGCCAAATAAAACGGCTAGCCCTATTCAAATTTCCGTTACAATTTGACTGGTGGAGCCTGTCAGCTGCAATATTACTGTTTCATGGGGGCATCAAATATTCATGCAGGGTAGTTCCCTCACTCCCTACGCTCCCCTTCGAGGCATTGAATTTTGGCGGCTTAACACAGGGTGTTTGTAAAAGTGGGCACAAGTAATGATAAACAAACATATCTGTGACACTAGGAGAGTGTCGTGATGAGAATCCATTGCTTAAGGACCATCAAAATTAAGTATTGTAAGAAAAAAGTATGCCGTTACCCATCTAATTCAAGTTTCAAGTAGACGCACACGCAATCTATTTAATATCTCTATTCTAGTACGAAATACATTATATGTTCAAGGCAAAATGGTAATTATCATCTTGAATTTTAGCGCTCTACTCGTTTATCTCATCTTATAGAAAAAGAAATATCACTTTAAGATATAAAACATCAACAATAGTTTTTAAAACATCATATTTCGCCCTTGACAGAGAGAGTGTGATAGAAGAGGTGAAGACGTAAGGAAAGTATCCAGTTGACTAACAAGGATTGTATTAGGTTTCTAGAAGTATTTACAATTTGAAGACTTGTACTAGGATTATTGACCGTGTGATCGACGAGAAAATAGCGATCTCCTCCCTATTAGCGTTAAAAGACGGTTAGTTTTAGTTACCATTGTGAAGACGTAAGTGTCCTAACAAAGGTAACTTCTATAAGTATTAAAAATTGCTTATGAATTGAAATATCGTCCACAGAAATTATCTTCATCACGTTAACCAACCGCGGTAGCGAGTACTTCAAATGCCTTAGAAATACTTAGTAACAAAAATATATGCTGCAAATGTTAAGAGTCATTTACACGTTACAAGTTTCTTACCTGTAGTATACAATTAAAATTGAAGCAATAAATAAAAACTTAATTAGGGCATCACCTTCGCACTTACACTGTTTAACTCAGCTCGATTCATTGCCTTAAAGCCTTATTTAGCCAAAATTACCGTAATAATATAATGTGGTCCATAAAACCAGCGGTTAAGCACCCGCCTTCATTATCAGTGCTATTATAGGATTACAGAAAATTTTGACACGGTGTAACCAAAAAGACCGACTGTATTTCTTTCGTTAAATTATCAGAGGTGGTTTTTTCACTTATGAAAAGACTAATTATTAATTTTAAGTCCGCCGCTATAACAATAATGTTGTAATATGTTCTTATGTGGTTGAGGAATACGGTTGTAAGATGTAGAGAGGAAGGAACTCTACATTCGAGACAGAAACAACGCAACACGACACTTAGATGACTTTTTTTAGTTTCTAAACATGTAATCAAGGCGTATACAGAATTTGTAAGAGATAATAATGAATTAGAGTTTCCTAAAGATCATATATTATCAAACTTAGCACTAAAATAATTAATGACTCGTAGAATTCCTTATTGGTACAACTATTCTCTCCTTCATAAAAATAGGTTCCTTCAAAAGAGGCGTGAAAAGGCACTTCTTAGGCCTGCAAGGTGGTGGTGGCTAGGGTAGTATGTTGCTTTCTTTGTATGTGGACTCCTCCTAATACTAACCATCGAGTGTCACAAGTCGGGTGACTTTTATAAAAATAAATGCCAGTTCTAAAAAGTTAAGTTGAAATTAAATAATCAATACCATTATCTTATAGAATACGGGCTATACTCCGACGAAACTGGTCTCTGTGGATATGTTCCAAAGAGTTCAAAAGTCCCAAGTCCTGTTTGACTTCAGCTGAATTAATCTACTTTAAATTCCATTAACTCTAACGAAAACCTTCGCTTCAAAATTACCAAAGCTTCGGAGTTACTGAAATTGATTCTGTCAGTGAATCAGTGTTGAAATAAAATATTGTGGCTTTAATACAATAGTGTATTCAAGTACATTTCGACGTGGACCAATCTTTTTTGGTTTCTGCAGACTCCTCGAATTTGGAACAGCATGAAGGTTGCTATTATTCCTAAGAAAAATATGCTTTCAGACCTGACAGCCCTGAATTACAAGAAACTAATTGGAGGTTATCAAATTATTGGATTCCCAATCTCCCAGTTAGGACGTGCGGAGTCGTTTGGGGAGAACTACGTAATGAGCGCTGCTTAATTGGATCACTTCTTCTGATCCCTTAAGGACTCCGTGTCTTGGCGTTTAGAGCAAGGGTTGGTTATTAAGTTTCTGAAAAATGCTGACTTTATTTTCTAAGAAGGCATACAACCTCGTTTCAACCTGAGTCATCATAATGTATATTACACTTTGTTATCGCATTCCAGGTATAATATAATTCAATAATGTGAAGTACACTGTTAACTATATAATATGTTGTTGTGTTTTAAAAGCCATTCCTTCTTGATGGATTGACGTCACATGACGACAAAGATGTTTTGCGTCTAATTTATGTATTTTTTATAGTGAAACATTTTTTATACGCATACTTAGTCGAATAATACTTAAGTATTAGTGGGTAGTCTTCTTCTTAATATAATATATATAAATGAATAGCAGTTTGTTTGTCGCGCTAAACTCAAAGCTAAACCGATTTGAATAAATTTTACTTTTTTTAATTCAGGGGTGGTTCAAAAATATAAATCACATGTGAAAAGTCCTAAGCTTAAAAACATATAATTGATTTTTTTTTATCTATTTTAATTAGGAACTTTTATCTTAAAGATATGTCAGTTCCATCATAACCTAAACCTTATAATTTATTACATATTTATGTAGTAAATAATGTTAATCACACAGAGCGGCAGTCACTGACGATCTAATTTCTTTATCATTTCGCAAACTTTGAATGCAGCTTAAGATGTTGCTTCTGTCAAAATTTGCTGAACAACAAAATTAAAAATATGTAATTCAGTAGAGAATATCGTTTAACTGACATACTTATAAACTGACACAACTTATAATATATAGTTTTTTGGTTACGTATGGGTGATACAATGTGCGCCGGCTCGAATAGTGTTTGAAATAAATACTGATAAATAAATATTGTATTTTACATTATCAAGTTAAATGTAAAAAAATATAAGCGTGGTAAAAAAGGCATTTCAACCGACTTTATTAAAATTTTGAGGCTTCTGCTATAAGCCGGGTAATATTTCCTACGGCGACTTGTTTGGACAAGCCATGTACGCTCGCCCCTGTTTATTTAATGACGTCATTGTTTCGCAAATATTTGCACTTCGTTAGTCGACTGCTCGCTATAAATAAACCAGAGTTTCACCAGAACAACCCTTAAAATAACATAATAAAGTTTAAATTGCATCAAAAGGATTTGTTAGTTGTAGTCTCGGGGCTTGACAAATTATATTTAAATACGTGCTTTATTCTTGCGCAGAATGTTTTTAGTTCTTAAAATATATTATTGTTTTAAATAACTAACAAAATTCTGAAGGAATCTCTTTTCATTATGTCTCATTAAAATGTTTGGAAGGAAAAACTGGACTTTAGTCCGATAAAATATTACTAAATAAGGAAGGTTTTAACGAGTTCTCGTGTAATTAGATCCTAGCCTGTTCTCTCTTGTCGGTATTAATTTCCCAGACAGTACCTAGTAATAAACGCAACACGTAATATCTAATAAAGTTAAAGTTTCGCATTGTCGTCACTCGTATGTGACAGTAAAATACTTTTTGGTTCGTCGATAGTAAGAAACGATCTGTATAGCTATACTTCAAGTGGAAAAGACATTCTCGCAGTTTTAACCGCCTCTGTGGTCTACTGGCTATGACCACCTTCAGATCTGGAGGTTCGGGGTTCAATGCCCTGTGGGACATGTTGTGCTTAGCTTGTTTAGTGTTAGATCCTATTAACATTATTGTTTTCGCAATTATAATAATGTTAACAGCATTGTTTTGTTAAGGCAGTTGGAGGTAATACAGCCAGTGCCTATGGGGTTGATGGATTACATCCAGACCGAGGTGAGATAAGCCCAAAAGATACCCCGTTAAGAACAAAGTCAAAGTCAAAAGTCAAAAATAACTTTATTTAAATAAACTCATTTACTAAGTTCTTTTAAATCGTCACAATGTAATTAAAGGCAATAGTGATAACTTAAAGTGTAATAAATAAACAACTGGAACTAACGGAGAAGAACTTAACGTAATGTTAAATTCTTCTCTGTTAGTTCCAATTATTTTCTGGTACTGGTACTGGTTGAGCCCACCGGAAACATTCATGGTGTATATGTACTTTTGAGTTTATTCCTTATAACTTAGAAAATAAAAGCTATCAAGAGTGTTACGGTGAAATGGATCCGTTTATTATTTTTGTATTAACATCTTAATTTATTTAACACTAGATTTACCAGACCAGTCATTTAGACTGGTCGTGCAATTTCAATTCAAAATTCCTACTATATTACACTTTTTTTTTTTCAGAAATGATGTTATGACTTATAACTATGACGAGTTATAACTATGACGAGTACGTTTTATAAACTTAATGTTATTTTATATTCATTAGTAACAAATATAATTTTTGTTGTTGACATATATTCAAATCGCTGGTATATCTAGTGTTAAATGAGGCACTCTCTTTGGTATTTGGTCTATGCAGTGTTTACAAGTGAGAGTACTGCGGGTGGGCTGGTCACGAAAAGTTCACTTTTATGACTCGTAAGAATCAACAATACTAAAACACCTTATTCAATAAAAAAAACCTTTAAAGTTCTTAACTGTTTGTTAAAGAGGGGGCATAGTTAAATTATAACAATATAAAAGGACAATAATTGATTCCATTTAAAGACAGACTTTTCATTTTGAGTTTAAAGTATATGTTAACTTTAGTTGACCTTTAAGAATACCTAGCGTGATTAAGAAGATATGGTGTCTTCTAAATGAGCTACATTATGATATATAACGTATTTCTCATTAAGTTATATTCTTTACATAACCCACTTATAATTATTTCTAGGTTAGATTACGTAATATGCAGCAAGCTAAAAATCCGTTACTGTACAATAAAAGCATCTTAAAAAGATTGGTAATGGAGCACTTCGTATCTGTTCTTAATTAATGTCATCTTTTGATAATTATATAAATATATGTTGATGGGTATTTCTAGCTTTTTTTATTTTTCTTTAAGGCTTACTAATTAAGGACTCTAATTAATTAACTAATCTATTAGTTTTAGTAGGTTTTCCAAAAAATCATAAGATATTTGATTTAGAGTTAATAAGTTATTCCCTCACGAAGACAAAGTGTATAAAACTATTTACTAATTTTATCATTTATTTTAGTTATAAATGGTACTACAGAGTTGATATCATCGGTATAATGATAAATAATGTTTTGGATATCATTGGCCATCGTTATTTAAGGCCGCTGTCTCTGGGAAAATAAACGGGTGAAGGTGTTAGAACTGACCTGTGTCTCTAAGCTGTAGCGAGCCAACCTTGTTGCTCAGGTACCCTTTGATGGAGCTGGCGACCCGAGAGGGCGAGGCGGCGGCGGCGCGCCCCCGCAGCGCGCCCTGCAGCCGCCCGAGCAGCGCGCCCCCTTCCTCCTCCACTGTCAAAGCCCCAGGGGCGACTGCCCCCACACGCGAACCGATCCGAAAGAAACGTCAACTTTTTGAAATTTGCTAATTTCGAACGCGTGTTCTCACAATTGTCGTCTTTTTTGTAAATGGTAAAATACTCTTTTGTTTGTATTTATGTATATAATTTAAAATAGTAGTTATTAAGATATCAGTGCATTGTTTGATATGTATTTGTTTAGGGCATCAGTGTGACCATGGTGCGCCTGTTTTGAAGATCTGTAACAAATAATTAAAACTTAATAAATTATTAATACATGACTGCATATTACTAAGAAAAATATAAACTACTGAATGTTGAACCTAAATTTTTTTTTATTGCAAATCATCACCCCATCCTCATTCCAATATAACATTCATTATTTAATCAAACATTCATACTCAAAACCTTTTCTAAAATAAGGTTTATAAATACAAAGGCAAATATAAAACCTTACTCTCCAGCGATATTCATAACGGATACGTACGCCCGGAAGTTACCACTCGAGGAAGTTCCGGCGGCCATCTTGGGCTCGGAAGTTGAAGCAGTTTATGACTTCCCACTCTCATAGCAACCAAATGTTACTAATGAATTACAAAGGGAGAAATACGAGGGGTTTGGGACGGTGCACAACTTTAATAAAAACTGATAATGAAAATGATTGCAAAAAACCAAGGTGTATGTGTATTAATCATGAACAAGAACCGGAAACCAAGGAAAAATATATCAGTTACTTCGAAGCTATCAAGATGTTGTGACGTTAAACTTGAGAAGTTGATGCAGAGAACATTTGTGAGGTGATAGAAAATATAAAGAGTTATCTTGATACACAAATTTAATGTCATGAATCATGTTTAATATTGACCTGCAGTTAAATTCAGACACGAAGGGGAAGTTTAAACGATTAGTATTATCCAAAATGTAAGCCCAAAGGTCAAACCCACCGCACTAGCAAACATAATCTATGTTTATCGTAGATTGTAAAACTATGAAGTTTAAATCTCAGCGTCAAATTTTGAAAGAGCATATTAACAGTAAACAGATCAATGATGTGACTAGTAAGTATAATAATAAATGATCTAACTCCACTGCAAATAGGTAAGAAGATGGGTCCTTAATTGCGCTAAAATTCGACTAAATTTACCACCTGCCACATAAAATGTAATTCTCCCTAACACATCTTTGTCGGAAATCAGAAATCAATTCAACATCTTATGCCATATTGATACTCTGACTGGAAGCAGGAAGTTTCGTGAAGAGGCATGGTACCTTTACTTATTCTGGACACTGAAAGAGGACTAGAGTATGGGACAAAAGATTCCTAAGGGTCGAAATACACTCAAAATGTGGAAATTTAAGATAAGTCATTTTAAACCATAAAAGATAAGGTGATATTCATAAGCGCATTTGATAAAGATGACTTAAAGCTGGTTCGCAACAGAATGTCATCTGAGTATGGAAGCTCGTTTAACTATAAATGACACTAATAGATAACAATACTTATTACGTAGCCTAAACACTTTAAACGGTCTAAAGCATGACAGATACATTTCATTGAAGCTTTCTTTTCTTTTGCTAACTGTGGTACACAATTGTTTTTACATATCATTAGTCCCAGAAAATTCATCATAATTGAAACGCAAAATGCAAATTGTTATAACATTTCGATATTAAATTTTATCTAATAGATCTGTGCAATTCAATCACAATTAAATAATTTATAATTAAAGTATGTAATAATGTATATTTCATAAAGTCATCAAGTATTTAATCTACACTAATATTGTATTAATATTATAAAGTGAAGAGTTTGTGTGTTGGTTTGCTAGAACGCGCAGATCTCAGGAACTATTTATTCAAATTGAAAAATTATTTTTGTGTTGGTTAGTCCATTTATTGTAGAAGGCTATTGGCTATATATTATCACAGTACGACCAATAGGAGCTGGGCATCAATCAAAGAGATGTTAAATACGCTGCGTAAACTATTCAAGTAACACAAAAAAATCTCTAGGAAAAGTCTGTCTTAAAAAAATTATTTTTTGAAGTTGACTCGCTCTTATATTACTTTGGTAATCAAATTGCTATAAATATGATTAAAATCCTTCAGCAAATAAATTCTCAACAAAAATCACCTACCTACAATCGAAGATATATGTTATTTTGTGAAATCCGCGCGAACGAAGCCGCGGGCACAGCTAGTGATGTTATAAAAGCAATTAATATTAACCACAATTACCTTTATTACTTAGCCCAATAAAGATTTAATTTATTAGACCTTTTACATGTTTAATTCCGTCACTGCTGCCTATCAAATGCTGCTACTCAATTTCTACGAGGCAAGCGAAGCAAAATATAATAATAAAAATTATACTGACGATACTGTCTCTGGAATTTAACAGATTATTATCTATTTGAAAGTAATACGTCATGTTAATACATTTACTATAAACTTTGCTATAGAACATTTCACTACATCACCTTATTTCACGTGAAGTGTTCGAAGAATACATAAAGGGTGAATTTGACCTCTGATGTCAAATTGACTCGATTTAATACCTTCCGAATAATGAAAGACTTCTACTGATACTTCTACTCTGTAACTCATCCTTATTCCGACCGGAGGGAGCCGATTTTTGTTTTTAAAATAACTAATTAAACTAAGCAATTAAAATTTTAAACTTTTATGTCAATGAGAGATATTTCTTACTGGTTTTCCTCAGTCAGATCTTCAATTTTTTTGGGATCATTTGTAGAGTTTCTCTCTTAAAAGTTTAGTAAAATAATGATATAGGAATATAAAGCTCAGCAAATGACTCGACACCTGATGATAAGCAGTAGAGGAGTCCATATGTGAAGATTATAATTATTTTTGACGTCATAAAGAACTTCTCACTGAAATTATTGACATCTAAAGGTAGGAGCAAAGGTTCGTGAGTTTCTTGCCCGTCCTTCGCAGATAACGAATTCCCAGTAGATGATAGATGAAAAGATTGCATTAAGTTGACGTTCACTGAATGTAAATATTTATGAGCCAAAAATATTTAAGACTATTTTCGAAATACTATAGAACTATAAAAAGTTTATACAATAGGTCACCATTAAAATTTATAATCAATTCAAGATTTAATTTGTGGTAAACTCCAATATGAGACAATATATTTTCTATTGTGTGTGATCGCCATCAGTAATAAACTGTTTTATTTCATATTTTATCAACATTTGTCATCTTGGTCACACCAGACACTAGCTACGATAACTAGTGGGAATTACGCTGTATATTTGTACACTCCTAAAAAAATACAAAATGACTGACTTTCTGTACTTCAAAACAATTTCTAGTGAAACATATTCACAAAAGACCTTCAATGTAAAATCACTACTCCAATATCTTCCCTCTCTCTCGCACACATACACATACTCTATCCTATACACTCACACGAACTCGAATTCACCTTATTACGTAACTAGCACATGATATAATTAAAACACATGGATTTATATTAATTTCAAGTAATTTCAAAGCAGTTCATACACTTAACACGTTACTATATCACACTTATAAGACATTAAAAAAAACTAAATTTATCTCTTAAGTCACACGTGACACAGAATTGAATGTAGTGACTTTATAAACGGATTAAACAGATTAAAATTGGCCGGGGTAAGTTTAAACAATGATATGGACCTTTGAAAGTGTTGGCGCGAGCTTGGCACACCTGGGATCACCTCGCCCAGACTGGCATACCCCGCCAGTGAGCCTGAAAAGGCTTCGATGCCATGCGCGAGATCCTGCGCCCTAATTGGTGGAACTTCGCACGTGACGTCATAGGGTGGGGACCAATCCGGGCCCGCTGAAAGTTTCACGTAGGTATGGGACGGTCGATGACTAAAAATAGGCCCTATGGGTCCAATGGGGTGGTTGATACTAGCCGACGCGTCGCAGATAGCAAACATTCATCATAGTACGTAGAGTTTTTACTGAATTGATTAGGACTACGTATAAATTGGGCGGACTCTTAACGAGATCATTTTGTCTTAAGCGTCACTGTTTAAATGGTGGTCCTGGTCACGTTATCCTAATTAAACTAGTATTCAATAGTAAAAATGATGAAACTACCCGTAAGAGATACTTTTTTTGTTTTATTTGTCTTATATTTTTTGTTTACAATTAAATATTAAACATGAATTTTTTAAAAGTTACATATACTTAATGATAAGGAGCTAGATTACCCTGGTGCTCGGGCGCTCGGCTTGATTATTAAAACAAAGCAACTTTCGATATGTCAAACATGGATAACCCTGGCTAGGTCAATAAAATATTTGTTTTTCCGACCTTTTTCTTGCTATTCCCGATTGCTACTGCCATCACTTTTACCCATCAGACTTGGTAGCCGCACTGGGTCAAGTGTTCGTGTAATAACCTAAACTCCTCAAATGATTTTCCCTTGCAGACCGGCCTGTGTGACAAATTAAAAATAACTTAAAAACAAACTTAAAAAAATAACTTTAAATTCTAAAATCTATTGTACACAGAATCACAATAAAATTTTATCTTATCTTGTTTTTATTTACTAAACGTAGTTTTTAGAATGTATAATCTCTTCTTTTAATTTAAGAAAACCTGTATTAGGAAAGGGATCTCTTTTCTGTATAACAAATATGGCTGTAGTAACAGAGTCGCTAATATATTTATAATTTACTGTTTTGACTTATACACTATTAATTATATATTTATTAATTCTAATTATAAAATATACAAAAGAAAACTTAAAATAAATATTAACCTAGTTCTTTTTTTATGTAAATGAGAATAAACTAAACTTGTTTTAACAATTGGACTTATTTAGATGCTTGATGATATTTAACAATACCAAACTAAATTGAGTATATTACAAAAGAGTCACAACTCGGTGTCTATTTTTGTTCACATCGGGATTAGAACTAAGCACTGGTATTTGGGTTTTATAAAGTCAAAAGTCAAAAGTCGAAATAACTTAATTTAAATAGACTCATTTACTAAGTTCTTTTAAATCGTCACAACAGGGAATATATATGAGAAAAACAAATAAATATAATTAAAGGCAATAGTCATAACTTTAACTGGGTATCAACCGGGCATTTTCAAATTGTCCCAGTTATAGTATTTAAATATGTACTAAATAAATTGTTAGGTTCAACGCAAAACAATTCAATTTTAATAGAATAAATTTACACTTCAAATTAAATATTATGTGAATGAATTATGAAATATTATAAATAATATGAGTACACAACTGTATCGTCTAAAAATGAAGTAAACTACAATTGATAACGTATTTATGCATGTCATTTATAAATATATACAGGCCATGAAATGAATATAAAAAATAGCATTGAACTGTTAAACACAAGATATTATAAATTTCAAGTCACAAAATTTTACAGGAAGTTTTTTCAGATATGTATAAATGATACTGTATAATTACAATAGATATATGTACAGAATATGTTTCCATACATACACAAACAGAGAGAACAGACATATAGAATATTCTTACATTACATTTTTTAGGAAACTACAACGTAATGTTTTATATAAGCCTAATTAATATTTAACATGAAGCCAATTACAGGGTTTCACATCATGTTTCCCGATTGTGAGTTACCAGAAAGAGTACCTGCCCATTTTCTTGGAAAAACTAATTTATGGAGTGTATATTTGTTGTCAGTTTGCTAAACATTTGCAGTTGGTGATTATTTACTAGTCTACAAATTTATTTATAGAAAGTTAATTACAATCTCTCACAAGTATGTGAACATTGTTTTGGTAACACACATAATTATCTTGACTCATCCAGATACATATCATATACATATATACCCACATACATACATTCACATATATGCATATAAATAAACAATCGATAACTACTAATACAAAATGAAATGATGACAGTATCAAAGTTTATGTAACAATATTTACTTTATATTGGTAATTTAAAAGGAAAATTATTAAATAATATGTATTAATTGCTATCGCAATTAAACGACTAAAAAGAGATTAATATTATAAAGTAAAGTTTTTTTATTTAGCTTATATACTTTATATTAACGAATTGTATACGTAGGTGCCATTGTAAGGAGAATTAATAATATTTGACGATTTACACTAAACTGCCATTTTTATTGGAGATCTATTTTCAACACAGTTCAAAAATTAAAAGCATTTTTTCTCAATATTTTTGTCATATTTCCAATAGCACTGTCGATAACATTAACCAGTTACCATCTGTATCCCGAGTGTAAGTTTCAATCGAAATGAATCGTCTGAATCGTGTTTGTCATCAGCTGTGTAAGCGACATAAAACCTATTTACATGTTATAATTTATATTAATATCTAAAATGTCAGATTTGATTAATTATAGTTATTATTTTATTTTCCAATGTAATATTCATAAGTTTTATCAATATACAATTTCATTACAATTTCTATTTTCATTCATTTAATTACCCAGCAGTCTTACGCGGGTGTTTACAAGCTGTCAAATTGTATGGAAGCGACAGCATCGCTTCTGTAGTGAAGTATTGGAAACGATTGTTTATATATGCAATTTTCAGCTGAACGTAACTAAGACCAAAACGGCTCGATACAGTAGAAACTCACCCAACAAACTGTGACAACCATTCCTACACGTATAAAGAAATTTGGTAACTGAGATCTTTGTCGCACAAAAAAAAAATGTACTTCTTTGCCTGCACACGTTTTCCTCCTTACATTACTGGGTGCTTTAAAAGAAGCCTACAAGATCAAGATAGTGCAATGCATGGTTTCACTGTCATTGGACTTTTTATTTGCACTCCATTTCTGCTTACCATCAAGTGGAATGGAGTCACTTGCTTCATCTTTCTATATAAAAATTGGTGCCACTGGTTAAAGCTCGCCTCTTTATCATATAAATAAACAAAATTAAAGTTCTTTCGTCTCACCTAGTTCTGGAATAGCTTGCATAATTTTTCGTTTGATCAATCTTTAAGTTATGCGAGCAATACTTCTAAGATAAAATGTATCCAACCTGAACAGTTTATCAGTCAGCCATCTTGTACGTATATCGCAGCAGTTTCTTTATCAACCCCAATAAAGATTTTACTAACGACAACTTTTACATTTCGATGTAACGAACCTTTTCGACTCTCCGAAGAAATAAATTGTTTATTCTATATATTTTTTGTATTAAACAAATTTTCCCATTAAAAAGTAAAGTAACAAGACTAATTGGATGGAAAAAGGTTTTCAATTACCTTGTTTGTTTGTTGTGGAGTTCTGTTCTTAGAAGGTTAAATCACTACCGATTATTACGATCAAATTGGCATACGCTTTCATTCAACACAGAAGATTTATAGAAATCGGTTTTGATATTAAGTAATTACTCTGTCAACCTGCAAAATTAACAACCATCTTAATTCGATTTTGTATAGAAAGCTCAGCAAATGTCTCAACACCACCTGATGGTTAGCAGTAGAGGAGCTCATATATAAAGATAGCTAGTGCAGTATGCGACATACTACCCTAGCCACCTCCAAAATCAAAAAGTGCTTTTTCACGTCTCTATTGAAGGAACACAGATTCCTTTTGGAGTTAAACGTATTATTGCGCTACAGCCCAACATTGGATTTTGCATCAGGTCAGCAGCGTTAACATTAAATACACCGTAGTCGGTTTAACCCCCTACGGGTTGTATGTTTTTCATTGATGTAACCAGGTAAGTATTCGGGGATAACTCTGCGATAGGTCGCAGAGTTATTACAGAGTTATTACCGGTTACGAATACATACCGAATGCTGTTCAAACGTTGAGTCAGACACAACATTTGAGTATTGTTAAAATTAACGTTTCTCCACACAAAATCTGAAAGACAACTCATTACTAATCAAGCAGAGCTCAAAATTTGAGTAACGCTTCAGTATTCGGGGGTAAGTATTGTATTGTACAATACTTTCATATGAAAGTATTGTACAATACAATACTTACCCCCGAATACCTGGAAAATTGACAATTTGTTACTGTTTATATATATAAACGTAAAGTAACAAATTGTCAATTTTCCAGGTTTCAACCGTCAGTGATGGATGGAATGTAAGAAGGAGGGAAAACGTGTGCTGACAAAGAATTATATTTCTTGATTGGGCGTTACCAAATTACTCTGTACGCGTAGGAATCTGTTGTTATCTATTGCTGAAATAGGTTGAAGTCTGTATTTCAGCATACAGCGCCTCTATCCTCGGTGTATATGATGATTGAGTGTGTGTGATTGATTACTTAGGTTGTAAATATTAAAAAACAAAAATTATAAAGATAATTATAATGAATGGCTACAGCACAAAATTAAAATATAAAATCTAATTATGCTCCACGGTATGTCATAACGTAATTAGGAGCATACCAAAATCCCTGCTATAAAACTTCTCCGTTAATAGGTGAGCCCCTGTTAAACGTTAAACTAATTACATCGGCGGGTTTGAAACACGGCCTCCGTTTTTAAAATCGTAGCTTCAAGGAAAAGGTAAATTTACTTATTAAAAAAATTGTGCACACAAAGAGATTCAATTAAATTAATAATTATTCTGTTAAAACGAAATGTTTTGACATATGCGCCCTGACCGGGATATTTCTGCTTTATTAGTGTGTTAAGTGTCCTAATTTCTTTTCTTTTATATAAAATAGGAAAATAATGATATAATCGTTTACAAACAACCTGAAATAAAAATATTAATAATAATTCTTATTGTCACACCTATTATCTAGCTATATAATGAGAGCTTATGTTATGGAAACAAGATAACGGAGAAATATATAAGTAATGTATATAAATACCAGAAATATAAACATACAAATGACTCGTGACCAAATATCCGTACTCATCGTGCAATTATCGGCCCATACGGGGGGATTAGAACCCGAGTTAGTAAGCAATTAAGTAAGTAATGGGTGATAACGATAAAGAATCTGAGAACATTTCTATAAATATCATAAAAATATGTATTCTTGTGAACACTGCCAACCTTGAGAGGTTCGTCAAGCAACTCTTGGCATATCAGCTTAATAAGACTATCATGACAACTTGACATCCAAGATGACTCTCGGGCGAGATACTGTCAGTAGGATGAAGAAGGCATGTTGACATTTTAGATTCACCATCTTAATGTAAATTCTTAAAATGATTTTGTTCGTCACAAGAGATACGTATATTACGAAGCATATTTAACTCTGTCTTGTGACTTGTTCAGCGTTCGATTCCCAGTGGGGGCAGAAATATTCTACTCAGTTTCGTTGGTGGTAGGGATTTCTAAGGCTAAGCTAACTACCACCATAACCCATAAGTCTGCCACCATAACAATAATATTAACAGCATTGTTATGTTCCGACAGTTGACATGACATGACATATATGACATGACATATGCTGACATGTTCGTCCCAATCGTCACTTACTCTCAGACGAGACGAAGGCCAAAAACTAACTCATTAATAATTTAATAAACAGGACATATCCTTAATGATATTACATAAGTATTACTTCTTATCTTCAAAGAAAATTACGATAAAATCCTTATTTAATTTGTATCTCATGAATGATTTAAACAAAATTATGCGTTGTCTATTGAAATTATAAATAAATTAAAACTAATTGGATGCTGACTTTGAAATTTAACACCGCATTTAGTAAATGAGGTAAGAACAGATTTATTTTAAAATCGGAACATGAAAAAGAAAAGCTATATCGCTTTGTTTTATTTTCACAAAGTTCTATCGGTTGGTAAATATTAATAATGATGAATCACTGCATTAATATCATATTTTAGAGATAGGCAGGATGTTTATGCGAACAATAATACGAGGGTGCTCGTATTAGTGTAATATTTAAACAGACGAAGTTTCTAATTAAAGGTAAGTGAGTTATCTACTAATAATGCAAGAAGCGAAAAAGAAACAAAAGATTATCTTTGAATATCGAGTTTTCTCCTTCAGCCCCAAGCTACTGTTCGACACTCCAAGGAGGGGTCTCGCGCCTCCCGCCACGAAGCCTCTTTGTAGGTTCATGCGTGAACATAGGTTAAGTTATGGCCTCATCTACCATGAAGTACTTACACGGCTACCTTTTAATTTATCGAAAAATTTGTATAAGTGCAACATAACGTATTACAAAAAATAATTATTGCATTGGAAAACATATGATTCCATGACGTTGAAGCTTACTCAATAATCTGACCCGTAGCTAAGCAACATTCGCACGTTTCCATTCACAGTAGTGATAACATAGTATTGTCTATATGCTGCCTCTCTCGTAAAGGGAACAGTCGACTGCACATAAAATGTTACACTTGCATTATAAAATGCGCCCTTATTACAACTAGAGAAGGCTAGTCCTTCGAGCATAGTGTTACGCTTGTGTTCTGTGGATGTAGAAGAGCACGAGTTGTAATCGATTGTCGAGCGCCTGCGTACTGACCACGTTGAAAAGGCAAAGCAACCATAGACTATATAAAAAGTTTTAGAATATTTTTAATTATTTGTCATAGAGGCTTTAGTAGGGCTGAGTCCTCGTTACGACGATTTAAATCAGTTTGGCTCCACAAGTATGTAATATTGCTCTTCAAAAAGCGTCATAGGCGTCAGAGCTTTTTAATTTCTTGTGAATTATGGCGTCATCGTAATTAAGGCCTAACCTAGAACGAACTTAAGAACAATTAACGTATTATTGAGATAGGCAAGCTATTCCAAGTTTAGGGGAAGGTCTCATTAAAATAGATTGATTGGGAAATAATTCCATGAGTTTTACAGTGTTCTTAAATTCAAAATTTTATTTATAATCTGAAAATATCATGATAGTATCAAAAATCAGGTAGGAATTAAGAAAAGAATAAAAAAAAAGATTTCAAAATTTCTCTTTACATATTTTTAAAAAAATTCGATTATTTAAAAAAAAGATTTGATTTCGATTGTCAAAACGAACATGTATTTATTTTATTAATTATTTGACCTTGTGGACCTTGTTGAATCTACACTTGAACCACCTTCACCTTAACAGAGAAGAGAAGAAGAAGAGCAGAAAAAGACTCCTTTCTTCTTGAAGTTGGGAGTAGTTTCACGTTACCAGACGAACATTGATCAGAAAGGACAACACGCACCCCATGGCTACTCCCTGGAGCAGTCCCTACCATCACTATGATGCTCTTAAGGCTACGTCCTGAAGTAGCTTCCTATCCTTGTTGTCCACTTACACCCTGGCACAACCTTCCCTCTAATCCACTTGCGAGACCTTTAAACCATATCTAATATTTCTCATTCTTACTTTCAAAGCTAACACTCTTGACTGTTCAGTTTACGCCAATATTACTTATTCTTTCCCCTTGACAACACGACACGGCTTCAACTTTTGTCTTCAAATGATTTAAAAGTTCTATATAACTTTCAGCGTGAGAAATTAACGTATATATGTATTAATTTATCACGCTCAAAGTTGATCAATATATCTTATTTTAAATTTATGTATTGTAGGATTACATGGAAAACCAAAACGCCACCAGCTATGTTAGAGTAGTGATGTACTTGCCGGCTGCAATCGGAACATGGGCGCACCAAAAAATTTTTGATATAATTTAAGTCACCCAATCTTAGACGGATACATATTTAATATCATGGGGCACCTATGAGACTGTGATAACGCCGTTATCACAGTCAATCGCTTCATCACCGTGTAACATTAATTTTGTAAAACTTTAAGGCCATATCATTACATTAGTTTTCTTAGTTCATTCATTTAAATGAGAAAATCAGTGTAATTAGGTTTTTCGTTAGATTTTCGGTGTGAATCTGTGCTTAAAAATAATTGTGTCGAGTAGTATATACAATGCCATATTGATAGTCTACTGTGCTTAGAACCATTTGCTTTCCCATATAGAAGAACTAGCAGACACAGCATGTTTTGTGACAGAAAAGGGGTACCCGTATTACACGTTAACTCATAGAACACTGATCTGTGACATAGATTGTCTTGGTTAAACGTCAAGAAATTCTTAAAGTTTAGGTCACACTCTTAAGACCTTGATATTGTCTGAAACTGAGATAATACGTGCCACAAAGTCACTGTTAGCACCACGTGCTGCGACTAGTGCTTATTTAAATTTAAGTGAGAGCATAGAATCATAGGCATGAAGCTTCTGTTCAGTCAGTGCGTCCCGTTGTCTGTACACATCAACCCCTGCTCGGGGACATTGCCTAACAACAAACGTGATCAATGCTTTTGCCCTCAGGGACATGAGAGAACATTTTCCTGTTTCCATGAATACTATTATCATTTGTTATATGATGGACTGTTATTTTAAAAGGCATCGTTCTAGAACATTCTTTTTGCACTTGTATAAATGTATTGGTGCTTTTTGCTTTGACTTGATGCTTCTACAATATAATTAACTCTATTCTTTAAATCAAGTATAAGAATACGTCATATCTTACAATTTATACACAAGTAACCCTAAACAAACATAAAAATTTGAAATTATTAATTACTTTATTCTTATTATATTATCTGTAATAGTTAACAGGGCGGAGTTGGTTAGGTGCTGCATAATTTATTTTGTATATAGTGTTGTAGTGAAAACTACATAGGTCAATAATTCATTTTGAGTTGTGTAGTGTTTCTTTTTATGCCCTGAATTTATGTAGATCTATAAAGCTAAAATTTATTTAAAGATAATGACTTCTAGAAATCGCCTCAATACGCCAAAATCTTACTGTTAAGCCACATCGCATGCCGTGGCTCTCTTTAATTAAAAACTGAACTTAATTTAATGTCTATACTATAGTTAAATATTTTTTGGTTGCTATGTGTTTTTGTTAACTACCCTTAAAATAAATAAATTAAATTATCTTCCGTGTTGGAAAGTAACCACCTTAACCCTTAGTAGCGTGATTTACGAAAGTGATTTTTTTAAATATTACTGTGTTTGCTTGAGGGTCTAGATGAAGGGAAAAATAGCTTAAAAAAATCACAATATTTATTTTACATATTTATTTAGAAAAAAACAGGTATCAATTTTGATACTTCAGGCATTAAGAAATAAAAAAAATTAATAGTAATGTGAACATTCGGTTTAAAGATTGGTATCAAAATTGAAACTCTAGGTTATTAAGGGTTAAATAATATAATATGTATCATAATATAGTATTTGGAATCACTTAATAATATTTACTCACACGTATTATCTAGCCCCAAGCGCATCATTAAGAGCTTGGGTTATGGAGACTCGATCACGGAGAACTATAGACAAACAAACCTCCATAACTAGGGAATAAATACTCGTAGTCTTCACTCAAATATATTTTCTCGCGTTGTACCAACTCCTGTACAGGATGGTAAGTATACACTGTAAATTGTTGATGTGTTTGTTAACCTGGGAAGAGTTGTCCAACTTAGTATGTCTAATTCCAAGAAAGAGGGTAGAATCAAAAATGATGAGATCCACAAAGGAACAAAGATCGTCGACGTGACACAAAGAATTGCGAGTCTGAAGTGGAACCGACTTTATTGAAGACAAAAATCTCCTTCAATATCCAATTTGTCATCGAAACAAAAACGACTAATCCTGATAAAATGTCTCATGTAACAAGGACCTCCTTTCCAGATAACAGAAGCGTTGAAATCCCCATCTTAATTCTAACTCAAACAAATACTTTCGTAATCCTTTTCGTTTTTGTCACAACGTCAAATTTCACTAGCTTTATAGTTTTTCGCCGATACACTTTGAACTTTATCTAGCTTAACATTAAATTCATTTTCCATTTGACATCACCCGCCCTCACTGACGTCTGTTTTTCCTACATTAAAGGAATATAAACTTTCTTAAAACTGGATAAAATTCAATTTCTGCCAACTTCCTTGTTTCATAAGAAGGTCTTTAGCACGGAGTCTAGGTTTTCAGCGTTATTTTATGTGCAAAAATATGAGAGGGAGTAAAGCTTGTCCTTCAATATTTATTCAAATGTATTTCAAACAAAGTAGAATATTAAAGATTTTTTGTTCGCGTATTCTTCGATTGTCTGTCGAGAACAATGTTTATTTAGAAACCGCTTTACAAATTCAACAGGCATCAATCAAATTACATTTATTTCAGCTTTTACCAATACTCGTTTACCAGAAGCCGATCGTTTCGTAAGCCTTTGTCAACAATTCCATTTACGTTTAGGTTTATTTTTCGTACGTACAGAAGAAAATAACTGATTTTTAATCACAAATGACAGGGTTGTCAGCAATACTATAAGTTTATTTAATAAATATACAAAATAAGTACTTTTATTAAAATATTAAGCCTTATTAATGAAATAACTACTTTCTAAACACAATTCACGACTAAAATCGACTCGCAAATACGTATTGTTCCTCTTTTTGGTGTATTTTATTTTACTTTATAAGCATGCATTAATAAGTTATCAAAATAAAGCTGAAAAAATATCTAAAAATTGAAAAATCATCATTAGATAAGGATTCATATAAACCATAAAGAATTACACTGATAAGATGGAAGTTATTTGAAAATTTTGCCTTGCGTAAGTCTTTACACAAATTTAAATAATATTCTAATCAATGATTATTTCTAAATTATATATAAATGGAATCGTTAGTTAATAAGCTTAAGGACAATATATGTTGCTTGTACATCCATTATTTCATTAAAGAGCTATAAGAGTATTTATGCACTGTCAAACATATATAAACACCTCGGATTACTTTTGATTCGTTTGCGAAGTGCTGACGCATGAACAGTTAATACAAGAAGTTGACATTCATGACGGTTTGAAGTAACTATCGCTTATCGACTTCAGAAAAAATTTCATTATACTGATTCGTTGACAATCTACAGACATTAGTTCATTCACATTACCTTCACACCGAAGCTCAGTGGACTGCATTACAGTTGAAATATACAGTTTTGTATCAACCACCAAGTGTATACTAGTGTTATATTTTAAATGATAAATCCTTAATTGTTTGTAATGGTAAACTTTATTGATAGAGACAGGAACCCAGAGTGAGATACATTCATAACATAACATTTTATAACATTTTTTAATTTTTTTTTTAACATATTATAATAAAATGATATGGCAATAGTATTAGATACATACAGCCATGAACAATATACAACAACTAGAGATGCATTGTTATAGAAATTGTATTTGTTTTAGAAGAAAGAAGGTGATTTTATTATATATATATAAGAGACACTAAAATAATAACAAACTACGAAGCAGAAACAACAACTGGACAATAAGTTACTCTGTGGTTAGTTGGCAGGTGGTTATATCCCGGCTGACAGAAATAGGAAAGAAGCTTAGCATAACATCAGAACGTTAAGGTTTAAGCCATCAGACTGTTGCACGCCTTTTGGATGGAAGGAAATGGAGTCAAAACTTTGTTTTTAAATTAATCAGAGAATATGGATCCTGATTTTAACATGAGCCAGAAAGAAAGAGAAATCAGAGAAGAAAAATATACAAAGAGTTATTTTACATTTAGATTACAACTTCTCCAGAGCTAAAGAGCCTGCGTTGGTAGGGTTAAATTATGACTATTAAAAGAAATTTAGTACTAGATTAAATTAAACAAACAACTTTCCCGTTATGACTGATCTGAGTACAATTTATTTAACTTATAAAGCCAAGCCAATGAGTATATTACAGCTTAATAAATAAACGCCTTATAATGACTCCGAGCATTTTGCACAGAGCACCGTCTTACTTTCTCGTATCAAAAAAGGTTTGCGTGCGTGTCGGCGCCCGTTCTGTAAGGCTTGCCTTGCGCCTATCAAAACTTATGCCATTATACCTTGCGCAGCAAGTCTACTAGCTAGTAATAAAAATATTTTCATAGATCGATACCTTAACTATACGTAGGCGAGCGTGACATACTTTTTCGCAATAACCAAACTGTTTATATAATGTGGCTGACAAGGATGCTACACAGGTTACCGCATTCTATAGATATTTGATGATGATATAGATATTGATGAGTATATTTATGAGTAGTATCATCTTTTTTTTAAATATTTTCAAGGTCATGGACTCCATTGTCAGTTTTTTCACTACCTTCAATATAAATTCACACTGAAAGAGATTTCCTGACTAGTTTATGGCACAGCTTGAGAGTGGAATTCCTTCAAACGTATTCCTTCCTTCATACGACATGGTCTCCTTTAAAAGAGACGTGAAGATGCAACTTTTGATCGAGTAATGTGGAGATGGTCAGGGCTGTACGTAACAAGCTGCACGACTTTCCAAGCATGAAGTCCGCTTTCTGCTTCAGGCAGTGTCAAGTCACGTCCTAAGCTTTTCAATAAATGGTGTTACGAAAATTGCTAACGCTATCGTTGAATGTAAAATATATGAGATTTTATATTGACGATCAATATCCATATCCAATATTTTTAACGTTACCAATAGCATTTATCTACCCTTTGGGGGTAGACTTGCTGCAGAACAGGACAGACCTGAAAGTAATGTCAGCAAACATGTCCAGTAACTACACGTCCCTGTCAAGGTAATAATTTGATGGATGATTGATAGGGATTACACACAAACCTTGCTGAGTGTCATGACCATTTATTCTTCTTCTTCTTTCGATAATAGTAATGTGTAATGTTGAGTTAGAATAACAATTCTCCCCGTAATTTGACCGAGCATGTAAGGGTGTGTAAGTAGCTGAGTAGAAGTCAGTAGTACTGAAGTGGCAATTTGGGTTACTATTGTGAGTAACCGTTACCGTAACCTACAAGAACACAGATAATCGGTAAAGATATTATGGAACGTAAAATATTGATTACAGAATTTGACTCCATTTCTTACCTATTAAAAGTCACCGTAATCTGTTAAGTGCAGTGATGTCTAATGTGTAATTATAAATATTACTCACAATATATAGCACTGAATAAGATGTTAATCCAAAATGGCCGTTCCGTTTTGTTCGTGTCCCAGTTTTACGTGGTGGGACAACGGGAAAAATTGTGCGGTTGGCTGCCGCTAGCCGGGCACACTTATAATGGACGAGCGAGCTTTTCATAACTTCACGAAAGTATATATATCTAGTGATGATGTTTTTAACTTTTTGACTTTTTCATAATTATTTGATTTGATTTTATTTTAATTTCTTATACTACCAGCCAGGTGTCAAGTCACAGATGAAAATAATGATGGTATATAAGAATATTTAAACGTAATTAGATAACCAATTTGTAAATGTCATTACAACCATTTAAAAGCTCAGGAGTTTCTTACACCGCTTCTTCTCCAAAGCTAAAGTATTCTTCGAAGCGGTGGTAGGGTTAATTTTTCGATTTAAAAGAAGCTAGTTATTGAGCCCATTTCTATTTAGAGCTTTTAATTTTCATTTGATTTCGATTTTAATATTATAACAATTATACAAGTTCTTCTATTTTTATTTATCTACGGACTCCGACGGACATGTGAATGAACACGTTTATGACACAGAGACACATTAAAAAATAATTAATATCACTATCTATGCACATTTAAAGATATAAATACTGTAAATTATAATTAATAAAATTACAATTGGTTAAATATAGTTATAACAATATATACATAATTAGCATTTATATTTATTTTACAGGATAACTATGATGAAAATGGACGGTCTATGATTTAACATTATCTGACTTCTCTGCAATTTTTACTGTTCCTGACATAGCGAATGCTTTCGATGATTCCATATTCGAATTGGCATGATAACATCCGGAGGTATTTTAAAATAACCTAACATTTTGGAATTTGAATTAGGAATAACGTTTTAAACTCAATTTTCCGTTTTGCTTAACGTATAACTGATTTTGTTCAATTAGTTATTCTGAGATACTACCTGAATTTTAAACATATTTGTACATTATATATTTTCATCCTATGTAGGTAGGGTCAATCAAACACACGCCCTCCAGCCCAGTTGGCAAGCTGACAAAAAATGTTGGCGAAGGTTCCGTGATCATTAGCAACAATTCTAAGTTTGAAAAAGAAGAAGAAATGTTTCTAAATTGTGTGATAAAATTATCTGTAAAGGGAAGGCAAAGGAAAAAGCTGTAATAAAATTGAGACTGTAATTTAAAAATTCCCAACAAAATTCTACTAATATTCCACATTGGTTTGTAAATGAATTGCTCAACTGATTTGGAATACAACAATTAATGATATATGTACCTATATACGATAAGTGTAACGATAATCTGCCAATGCTAAATATCATAATTTTATATTTTTTGATGTTAATTTTTACCAAATTCGAATAAAAAGCTTTGAATTGTATGCCTATTTGTAATTGTAGTCTCTTGTATTTATTCACGGTGCCCACCGAACTATAACGGTCACACAATCCTTACAGGAGTTCAATACGATCTTCAACGACATTCAGCATTTAGCTCTCTGGCGGTATCGACCGCGGACACGCCCACAAACTCCCCACCCCTCCCCCACCGTCATCCTCTCGCACCCGTAGCCGCCGATTTGGTGTCTTTAATCGAATTAAATCGCCAATATTAGCTATTGTTTTAGTGAGTTTTAAGGTGGATTGGGAATTGTTAAACACTAAAGTAGCGATACTTTTTGATTAAAAAATATTGACACATATTGCAAGCAATATTTGCAATGGGAAGACCTTACGCATTGGGAAAAGCTCGTTATCAATTACAAGATAATACATATCTTATTTATATAAGCTTTTAAGTATAAACGAATAAACCAACTTGTTTGATTGTCAAATCAAATAAAGTTTTAGCTCTGTGTAATAAACAGGATATTTTATTTCAAATTTTAATTATTTTTAAAGATAACAATATTACACACTCTCATGAAAACTGTGTTTTATTTTTATTCTTAACGACACCCAGTTAGATGCACTTCGCCTTCATCTCACCTGATAGTAAGTGACGACAACGCAAAAATGGAAACGAACTAAACTCGGATTCCTCAACCACAGAGGACGTTACCTCCAACTGCCGGAATACAACAATGCTGTTAACATTATTTTTATAGCGGTAGAATTATCTGTGATAGTGGTTGTCTAAGAAAACAAAATCATTAATGTATTAATTTCTGCCCCACTGGGAATGGAACTGGAAATCTAACGTAGGCAGCCTCCAGACCACAGAGGCGGTCAAATGTTCGGTATCAAGTAGTCGCTTAATTAAGCTTAGCTGTACCTAAGAGTAAAAATATTATATTTTTTTTAAAAGAACGGTATAGTTTCTAATTACTCAAATATTGACCGCCTGACCTCTCGCGGAAAATGTTACAAAATATAGCAGCCAACTGACACATAACACTTCTCTTTGTGGCTATCATACTACGGAAAGATCAAGATTATATTAATAAGCCATTAAAATATGTTTTAAGGACTGAATTTTTTTTTTGTATAAAGCACAGCAAATGACTCGACACCACCTGATGATAAGCAGTAGTCGAGTCCACATGTGAAGATAGTTAGTGAAGCATGCGACATACTGCCCTAGCCACCCTCACCTTGCCAGCCCAAAGACTCTTTTAAAGGAACCCATGAATCTGAGCTCTGCCACATTATAATATAAAAAATTAGCAAAAGGCTTGAGTAATTTATTGTACTTCATGCTTACACTGAAAGTAATTTAATATTAAAATACAAAAATGGTTTATTTCAATTTATTTTTATAATATCAGCATATCTACTTATTTATATCTGTTTAACTTTGAATAATGCGATATCACGTGTCTTCATTTGATGGTTGAAAATAAGTATTTTGTCCCTAGCTTGGTAGTCTGTTTATTTGTACCCCTGCGGCACACAAACGTGTCTGCAGTGTTCTTTTAATGTGTTGTTTTGTAATTTGTATTTTAATGTGCTTATTCTTTGTAAGTTTGTATATATTTCGTTCAAAAAAACCGTCATATCTATCTATCTAAGAACTATACATTTTCTGGCCGTTTTTGTCAACCATCATTTTAATTTCGCTTTCCAAATTCAAATTTCATATGTGGAGTTTGTTCTAAAAAGTTTGTAAATGTATCTACAAATCTATATAGACTATAACTATAGAGGAAGTATCGGAGTATTTTATGCAGGTTCCACGCCACTCAAACAATATATTGGATACATTTTTATCTTATCTTATTCTGAGTATGATTTTTATAAAATGCCTTAAATCGCTGAACTAAAGACAACGTGTATCAATAAATAGCCATAAATGAACAGAGACAGCCTTGACTTTTGTGGACTTTCTCTTGAAGATGATGATATCCCAGGAATGCTAATGGAGGGTTAAACCCAGTAATTGTAGTGCAATTATAATAATATGATTAAATTTTTCGATGACATGTCTCCAATATAAGAATTATTCACTTATTGAAGGATAAAAACACCTACACCCAGGTGTTGGTGTGCGTGTTTGTATGGATGCACCTATCTAGACAGATAAAAACTATTGTGATGGATTGTATGACTTGAATTTAATTCGTAAAAGTGTACTGTTTTTACATGAAAAAAGTTTTTAAACAAAACTAAGATCCCTCCTCAAAACACTAAAAAGGAAAATATAATTCAATTTGTGAAGTTATCCAATTTTGAAAGTATTATTTGGAGTCGGAGCTTTATTTCCATTCAACATCGCATGTCTTACAAGGCGACAGTATTTCGTAAAGCTATATCGGGTTTTCTAATACCTATGACGAATGTGTCATTACTAAACTGTCAAATGTGTCATTACTGAACTGTCAAAACAAGTTATCGAATCCGTAAATTACTTTAGAACTGAAGAGTTTTGAGCTACTAAATAATTCGAAGTTCAAATTAAAGCCAAAATACAACATTCAAGTTGGGGGTCAATGTGGCAATCAAGTCCTGTCTCTATTGAAGTAGCATTGTTATAAAAACTGATTGAGGTATGTAGCAAAATTACCAAAATGAAAAATTTAACTATAGATACTGGTCACTCATGTCGCCTGCATGCCATTGGAAATGTTATAGGATCTAGTGCTCATTCTGATATATTTCTCGTCCCAAATCCCGAAGGTGGAATGAATTAGCTTATTGACATACCTCTGATTTACCATTAAAACCAATATGAAGAAATAAAGCAAATACTAAGTTGCATTAAAACAATTACCAATCAGAACAAAAACAAGTCACGTCACTTGGTTTTAAAGTTATTTCCAGACGAGACTTCCGCTTAAAATTGGCGTGAAAAAATAAAATTTATATAATTGGTACAAAAAGTGGTGTATAGGTACTATCACAGTGATCCTGCTCGCGCTACAATGTGTAATTGGCTGGAGAAATGCCATGATGATCGTTCTCTCAATGACGGACGCAACAAGGACCTTGATTCAGTAGTCGCCACAGTATAATGGTTAAATACAGAAGGGTAAGATTGACGGCCATCTAAGGGCCTATTCGCAAGAACAAAATTGTAGCTACTGAGATTTTTTTGTCCGCTGCTTCTTCATTATAATATTATTGTGACTTATGGATACTCAATTAGCTCATCTTTTTCACTTTAACTATAAAAATGAGTTAACGAATAGACCGACTTGACAAGTGTTTGATATATAGAAACGTGTTCAAAGTCAAAGTCAAAATATTTTATTGAAATATGTATATAAGAGATTTGGTGCTATCCACACAATTTAACAGAGGATTTTGCTTGCATAAAATAACAAGCTTTGTATATTTCGAGGACCACCACTTCAGAAATTACTTATTTTTGATTGCATTTACTTTGTACAAAATGCACATTAGAACAGTAGTTATATTAATTCATGGAGATGTTATGACATTATAACATAATTATATTTATATAAATTAATAATTCCACGTCTACTTTACACACAAAGAGATTTCGTGATTCCTTTCTCTGTCGCACAGCTAGAGCGTGGAATTCCTTACCGGCACACGTATTCCTACCTGCAAATATCATGGATTCCTTTAAAAAAGGCGTGAATAGCTGTTTTTGGGCGAGCTAAATGGAGGATAGCTATCTTCACATATGGACTCCTCTACTGCTTATCATCAGGTGGTGTCGAGACCTTTGTTGATCATTTTATACAAAAAAAAATCCTAAACACATCCATCAACTTGTATAGCCTAGGTTAAATTGAATATCTTGTTTATAAATACACACTGTATAATTCCAAGTCGTTCATCAAATTTTCCTGAAGTACTCACAACCACGCAACAAAAGTAATATAAATATTCCTTGTCATGAATTATCTTTTGTACCGTTTAAAGTATTTTTTTTACTTTAAACGGAGAAGAAATTAAAATGAACTACTGTAACTTCACTACACTGTGGCTGGTATACAATTAAGTATTCATCAAGTCACTTCTGCCATTCACAATTAAAGCATCAAAGTTCAAGTGCAGTCACGGCTTATTTTATTACAATTATGAACCCTAACGTGACTAGCATAAGGGTTTTGATATGTCACAACCGAAAACCAACGTATAATACGTCAATTGAAGAGTCGTCATTTCGTCGAATCCATATAATTAGGGTTGTAGCCTTCCTATAGAATTATTTAGGCTACCTACACTTTGGTAGTTCAGTGAGAATTTTTAAATGCGCTCTTATATTGATTACGAAAACAAAGCCACTTTCGCCATGGTCGGCCCTTGGATGGGTCAATCAAATTTGTCGTCTAGATCTCCTCCGTACTTCGACTATTACGATAAGTCTTGGTCCTGGTGGTTTTTATGCAGATATAAATGCTTCTTCTTTGAATACAGATTTCTTCAGTATGCTGATACAGTATACATTTATTTAGAACATTAATGTAGGAGGATTGCATGATACTTTTGGCGCTACGATACGATAAAAGTAATTTAAATTATTTATTTATAATAATTCTGCTATTATCAGTTGTTAGAGTAATAGTTAACTTGTGGGTTGTTCGCCTGATTTTATACTTACATTTTATTTAAGCGAAAACTAGCTCAGTTATATACATTTGTAACTGAAATACAAGCCATTCTTCTCAGGACAAGACGCCCCAGTAGATATACGAACGATGGCTTAGATTGACGTTCAAAACATGTACCAAATTTGAAGAAAATATATTTTAAAATGCCCTCGATTCAGATGACGAAAGAATGATTATTGTGACAAATTATAATGTTTTACAAAGCTCTTAAATTAATTTTATGTTTCTTCGACGCTTATCACTAGTCTACATTTTAAACGGAGCCCCTTGAGTTATAGCAAACTGACGCAATTATGTTGAACTGTATTTATATTCCATTAAATTAACTTGTTGTTCAATTTAGCGGTTGTTAGCGTTCTATTTTGGACTTACACTTTTGTTTCCTTTGCTTGACTTAGCTTTATAAAAAGATTTCCTTAAATTTGAAAAGAGAGTAAACGGTCAATCAGTCTTTATGAATTTGCGTTCAGAAATTTTTTTTAAAGTACTTTATTTAAATCTAATCTCAATGCAAAGTGTACATATACAAATTTTTATAAAAGCTAGCGAAATGCTATAGGCTTTTCATTCGTCGTACAAACTGTTCTGAATTATTCTAATATCTTATTAAACAAAACAAGACCAAGCTATCTTTATAAAACTCGACTGCTATTAAGGTATAATAGAAGATAACATAAAAACGATGTGCCGGCGCAATCACTTCAGATCAGCTTCCAAACAAAAAATGCCTTTATTTTACATAACGAGTCCGAAAGCACGAAGTAGGCTTATTATGAAAAGTTACTGAGGTTTCAGAGTTAGAACCGATTTGAATCGTGTTTCGTTACATAGATGTTTAGTAAGAAATCCTTTTGTTCCCAAGCTTTCGTCGTTTCGGTCCGGTTTGGTTTTAGCCCACGGACCAAATCGCGATATCGAACAAAATATATATTGTTTTCTTCTGAAATTGGCCTACTACAAATTTTTTTTTCAATCTTTGTACGGTGAGGCATAAATATATATATAAAGTAATTTTTTTTTTAATTAATCATTTTTGTAATTCTAAATCAAACAATAATATAATTTAATGAAACGATAAAACACTACGCACCTTAGTGTTTGGTAGCTGACTGGCACAACTTACCTTATTTGCGTGCAAACTAAGGTATATGAGTAAACTAAAACATGCGAAGTTATCTAAAATAACTAATCAGTTATCTATAAAACTTAAAATCTAAGCAAATTTCATAGTAGGTCATATTTTCCAAAATTTCAAATATAAATTTTCACAGACGATGTTCTAATGCTAACTATACCCGATATAAACCTACTTGGTACAAAAATTTCAAGGATAACTTAACAGGTCTAGGTCGCTGCCTTAAAAACAACATAAGGATCCGCCTTGCGACATTAAGATAAGGATTTCGTTCTTATCTTAAGTTGCCCATAGTTTTCGTACACCATACATCTCAATACAGTCATCCCGGAAAGTAAATGATCACATTCCACAGCTCATAGCCTCTTTTTCTTTAGACATAAGAGTCACAACTGTTCACGTTGCTTTTGTTTATAACTGCACCAGCTATTATAGTTAAGTTCTGGTTTAAGCCGGATTTAAAACAGGTAAACGACTTCTTTATGGAGTTTCCAGAGAACAAAGCACGGTATATGTTTGAACAATTTTTATTGTTATTATTTTTTTTACGGAAGACAACACTGGTCGCTTACTGTACGGTTTGAGAGAAACTTTCATTTACGCTCAGTTATGGATGAAATTCCTGGGGAGGTTTTCCCTATCGAGTACGGCGCGGCATAATACATATTTTAGGCTAAGGTAACCACTTTCCATCAGGCGGGCCGTCTGCTTGATTTCCACCTTAGTGCTGTATAAATAAAGACTACATGTTGCGCAACATATATCATCATCAACATCTCTTTGCAGAATACTTAGTTTTTCTATTGATTTTATCTGTTGTGGTTTTCCTTAGTTACGGTCGTTGTTACTTTTTTCGCTTTAATATAAATATTACATATTATCCATTTATCCGCCTTCTCATTTCATCAGAAAATAACCACTAGCTTACCTATTCATCCTTAATACTACATAAATACATTGTATGCAAAATACATACATGCAAATACTCAGTCAAAGTTATCACAAATACAAAAATTTCGTACAGAATAAGCTTGAATATGGTGCTAGAATCACAGAGTAATTTTACATAGAGAGAGCCGAGAAAACAAGAATAGAGTGTGAGGAAGTCTCTCCAGGGCATAACCCTGGTAGCAGGAGGTAAAGGTTTAGTAATACTGATAGGGAACTGCCCCATGCAGCCCTGGCATTAGCAGAGAGGATAATGCAATAAAATTGACATATTTAGCAAAGTAAGTTACAATGGGGCTTACATATTTAGCAAATAAATAAAAGCCCCTAAATTAAATTAAGTAAAAAAGTGAGACCCAACACCAGGGTGTAAACCCGGTCAAGGATAGAATGCTAGGAAGCCACTCTAAGGCGTAACCTTGGATGATGACGGGAAACTGCCCCAGAAAACCAAGCAGACAGCAGTAGTTTGCGGAAGTAAACTTCAACAAGGACGGTTGAGGTCTGATTTTGTTATTGTTATTGTAATTGTTAAATAGTTTATGAATTTTGTTCCACTGTACACTATAATAGGGCATACAGAGCATGTTATTGTAGTTCCACCGAAAATAGGTTGCCTCGCTGCTGATAACGCTAACAAAGAGTCCAATGTAAGGCTGGTAACTGCAAACAATGTTAGAAAATCATATCAAGAGGTATTATTACTTGTAAGTCTACATATCGCTCACAACATCAAGATAATTAAATTTAAAGTGAGGCACGCTTCCCAATAACGGTCTCAAAATGGTTGTAATCCAGTGTTCATAGAAGCTAGTTGTGTTTGTTTTGATGATGTTCAAAGAAACCGCACGAGGTGACGCGATGAGACGCGCAGTCTACCATGAGTGAGCAATTCAATTGTTAATAATGAAGATTATGTTAGATATTTTCCCTGAATCTCGCGATAATCTTGTTTGTTCTTCAAAGCTAATGTGACTGTTTCCTTTCCCGTAGATATATAGATGTATTTGTTTCATCTAAATCACAAAAAATATTTTACACATAAAATTATAAATAAACATTATTATGACACTTTTCAGTAGCTGGTAAGTGACAGTAACTTATTTTAATTTACCAGTCGTCGTTTGTCGTACAAAAATGTTAATACACGTTATTATATTAATATTTTTATAAGTTAATATATTGACATTTTTAAAAATCACATTTCTTATTCTTTTACTATAAAATCGTTAATCGCATGGTAATTTTGAATAAGATACGTCATTAAACCCACGTAGGGTTTGACACTACACCTTCTACGAGTCTGAAACTCTCAAGCCAGTTTCATCGCGTTTGATTTATGATAAACATTTCAGAAACAAAGGAAGTTGCTAAAAGGCCTTGAGCAATTCATCACGTGACAAAGGTGCTAACTTTACATATTTTTTACCGGAATAAAAGTCGGTGGTAGATTTTTGTTATTTCTTTGTATTCTGTTACAATTATTACACTTCGTTTTACACAAGGTATTACTGCTTCTAGTTTTATATCGTGCTAAATTTCATTATGATATTGAGTTTTAAATTAGACAAGAGACATAGCTTCAAGCAGTTGTCAAAATATTTGACATATAACAACGGCAATTTTTTTTATTACCCTGTCTTAGAAAATAGTTTTTACTCAAAACCAAGGGGTTACAGAACTGACTACGTAAATGTATAGTTAATTTTTTAATGTCATTACGACTATTTAAAAATATTTTTGCGCCGCTTCTTCTGCTCAGCTACGAATGCTTATTTTTCTAAGCAGTGTTAGGGTTAAATTATGACTGTCTAAATAACTTAGTAAATGAGTCCATTTATATAAAGAGCTTATATTTTCCGCGTCCCTAAGTAAAAGGGTCTTCGATACCCCGATTAATATATTTTTGTTTTTAACACACAGACTGACAAGTTACCAAGGTTCCTGTTGAGAATGAAACTCTCGGTCACGAAGCAAGCACGAAGCTTCTTGGATGTATATTTTATAACTGAGAAAAAATATTAAAATACAAATATATAATCATAAAAATACCCTTAAACTTAAGTAATAGCAGTACATAATATACATTAAGAAAATTATCGACGAAACATAATTCACTACCGTCGCAAAATTAAATAGGTTCAATTAGTTTGAAACATATCATCTTGAACAAATCTAATGATTGCATCAAGACGTTCTCCTGATTACGGTATCACGACCCTCACGACCATTTTATTATGACGTAATATCTTTAAACGTAGTTTTCTCCAAGAATAGCGTGTGGGTTTATTCCTCGTTCTCAATAGAATGTTGTATATTCAAACCAATGTTTGAATACAATCAAAATTAACTATATAAAGTTTACTTTATGTAATAAGTGTATTAATATACATAAAAAAGATTACTAATCTCAAATTTAAAATACTAAAAATTATTTAATTTTTAACTTAATACAAAATTAATACGTTTCCTATGACTGATAAAAAATTACTATATTAATAATAGTTAGTATTGGATTGAATTCGCTTCTCTGTTATCTATATTTACCTGTATTTTGCCATATTTACAGCCGATCATAGAAAATCGCATTAGTAATGCTTATGTTTTTTTAGCTTTTAAATTTTTAATCAAAGATATTTTCAAATATAACATTTCAGTGGAATCTAAACTTTGACTACCTGTGTATCAGTTGCCTGTATATATAGCCTATATATATATTTGTAAACATGTCAGTTACATCATCATCCTGTATATATTTGTAAACATGTCAGTAACATCATCATCACCTGTATATATTTGTAAACTAGTCAGTAACATCATCATCACCCTGTATATATTTGTAAACATGTCAGTAACATCATCACCCTGTATATATTTGTAAACATGTCAGTAACATCATCAACCTGTATATATTTGTAAACATGTCAGTAACATCATCATCACCCTGTATATATTTGTAAACTTGTCAGTAACATCATCATCACCCTGTATATATCCCACACCTGGACACAGGTCTTTCTACATGAGGAAAACACATGAAGAGTTTGCGCCATTACGCTACGACCAATTCAATCCAGGTTTCAATAGCGGTTACTGGAGCAATAACTATGCTAATGTGAATTGGCTTATTACTTATAATTAGTTTTTTAACAAAGGCCATTATACAAAACTTGACTAAAATTGAACAGATGTGGTAAGTAAGTAACTATTATTGACATTTGCTTGAAGCACTGATATCGCTATTTGCGGAATGATGTGTTCGTGACAGTTCAAATGTGAACAACCTACTGCCCCTCGTAGAAACTAGACACCTTTTTACTATTACGTAATACGATACTTATTATTACTTAACTCTCAAACAAAATCTGTGAAAACTTCATTTATAGATATAATAATTATGTTTATAACTTAATGTGTATTTCTCTTATAAACAAAACATTAAAAAGGCTTGGCAGGAAGGCATTTTATTGGTTGTAGCCGAAGGTTCAATTTCTACTGATTCCAGGAAAAAATTCCAAAATGTTATTTGTAATTAGGTTACCTCTTACATTAGGGTTTCTTAAATTAGATGACTTCTTACATTAGGGTTTCTTAAATTAGATGACTTCTTACATTAGGGTTTTTTTAATTAGATGACTTCTTACATTAGGGTTTCTTAAATTAGATGACTTCTTACATTAGGGTTTCTTAAATTAGATGACTTCTTACATTAGGGTTTCTTAAATTAGATGACTTTCTTTAAAATTTTTCTTAAAGGTCTTTAACTAACATTCAGCTTTTTTAAACGCATCTGATAATATAGATCTATAGTCACATAAGAATGAAGAGTACAAGTAAAATATATAACTTCCCATATTTTAGATATGCATACAGGAGAGCTGACGTTTTAATTAATTTAAATATTATTTAACATTAACTTTTATCTGTATTGTGTAAATAAATAATATATATGAAAGAAAAAATGTTGTGGTCTAAATGCACTTAATTCAGAATTTGAAAGAACCACTTACAAAAAATAAAATAGTATTTAGTTGACACAGTTTTCCATAAAACTCAACATTCTCTTCCACTACGAAACACTTAAACTATAACAGAAGGCATCAAGGACCATCAGACCGGAGACCATTTAATATACATTAGAATGACACGTCACATCGAAGTGGGGCGATTAATAAGATATTTCGCTATAAATTATCAAGGCAACGTTGCCACGTGGTAATGCTTTATTCGTGGAGGTAATGACTCCAAAAGCCGCGCGTGAGAGAAGATCGCCACTTGATTTTTGAGAATAACAGGGCTGTGCCAAACATGTTATTTTGATTAATTCATAAAATAATACAAAGATATTATTTTGCTCTCTTCAGAATAATAAGTAATGTATCTTTACTCGTTTGAAGACAATGTTGAAAGCACTTCTCTACAAATGATCCTGATAGAATGATGCAGTTATAAAAGTACTTAACTAGTAACTTACTACATTAATTCAAAAATACCACAAAAATTATAATAATAACACGATTTAAGGCAAGCTTTCAAACAAACGGCAGAACAGCAGCTTTTTGTACATAGCCTTGTCTAGTTATTTGGTACAAAATTGTTACCAAAATTTAATTCTTTAATTATCGCTCATTCAAAATTACGTTTTGTTACTAAGATCGCACAACACATTCATGATTGCTTCATCATTGCTACAATGTTGGCTCATCAATCGTTCAATCATCATCAATAGTCTATAATATACGTCCCAATGCCTGGTGCAGAACTCTCGACACAGGAGTAGTACCACATGGGGAGTTCCATGGAGCATAACACTACCAAGCTGCCCCAATGGTGGTTGGTGGGTGGAAACAGTAGTTTACCAACCAAGACTAACAGATTCCGCAACACTGAAGAGCTATAGATGTCAATTTTTGATTGACCCATCCAGGTACCAACCAAGGCGAAAGTTTATTTGGTTTCGTTGATTTTAATAAAAAAATGTGATGTGTGGCAACCCTAACATCAACCTAGACCCAAATTAACGACCTTCCGCGCTTTGCCAGATACAATCTGATGGTCCACTTTGATGGCAACTCCTCGGTTCACTTCCACGCGATCAAAAAAACCATTAAAAATATTGAAATCAGAATATCTTGTAATTTTCCCGAGGTTAAGACTCAAAACACTCCTTGTGTTGTGAGTACCATTTGTCATTATTATATTATTTCACATACCACGCAAATGTTCTCTATTACCTTAAACAAAAGGGTTAAAACCGAATAAAACTACATTGTAGCTCTGTGTATTGAATTTCAGTACTTTATTTGTCCTCCCAAGACAAGATGCTTTCCATTAGCCGCTAAACGGAGAAAATTTAGGAAATCATTTTTTCTCTAAAATAATTCCATTCAGTTTGGAGCGAAATGGAAATATGAAAGTTTTCCTCTTGTAAATTTATATTGTGTTTACGTAAAGTTATAAATAATTCATAATCACTCATCGTCATAATTATTAAAATAAAAGAGAATATTTATAATAAAAGAGTAATGAAAGTAAAATAATTTATTACGTTTTTAAACACATAATCGAGGTCATTAATTGCACAATATAAAATGTTCAGGAATCTTAACGACATAAATATATGGTTCAATCTCGCATAACGTGAACATCACAAGATAATTATCTGCTTTATCGTTACGCAAAGTTAATTACGGTTTACGAAGTCAAATAGGAGATTTAATAATTGTTAACTCCAGTTAATTATTTAATTTATGCCTGTAAATATATTGTATTGTATCTAATTTATAATTTACTTATTGTAGAATTAAGAGCACAGATAAAGTTCTAAAAACCTTTACTAGTCTCTGTAATCTAACTTGGTAGAGCTATAGTTTAAAGTTCAAAGTACCGAGAAGTAAGTTTTAATCGTATCGAGACATCAAATTGTTTCCAACACTTCACAACAGAGGCGCTGCTTTCGTTTGCATACAAATTGACAGCTATCGATAAATCTGATTACTAATTAAAATGTACATTCGTAAGGGAACCTTTCATAAAAAATATGCATATGACGTCAGTCGCCCTAATTTTGCAAGGAGCATTTGGTAGTACCTCCGTCATTCCTAGTCTGGCCGTGATACAGTTGAAAAGGATTGGAGGCTGAAGCAGAAGCAGTGTAATTATAGGACATGGGAGACGTTCACATCTCCTGTCTCCAGTTCTCCAGATCAAAATCAAAATCACAAACCTCTTTATTTAAATGGTCTCAATTGCTAAGTTCTTTTAAATCGTCAAAATTTAACCTTACCGCTTCGAAGATGTTTAACTTCGGAGAAGAAACGGCGCAAGAAACTCCTGAGTTTTGAAACGTTTGTAAGGACATTGACAAATTGTTTATGTCATTACATGTCAATATTGTTATTATTAATACAATTATTATAACTTATAGTCAGCGTAATTCAAATTAAAAGAATAATTGGAATACGTAGTAATTCGAAATTTTGCTGGTGTTTATATACAGTATAGTACCGAATTAACTTCAACTAGACCTATTGTGATTTGAGGGCGATTAGGTGAATTGCTTCGGCAGAACCCTGGTCGCCCCCGTGAAGGGCAATGGAGTTACCGGGGAGTTTTAGTGTGTATTCCCAGGTCCAATTTTATGTGAAACTGGTACTGGTGTGGTAATAAACAGATTCCTCCTCGAAAAAAAAGACCTATTGTAGTTAAATAAAGGATGTGATTACTCTTAACTTGGCATCACTATGTCATGAGATAATGCACAGACTAACTTTTACTATAAAGAACATCATAGACTACTTTAAGTCGCAGAGTCATACTAATGTTACAAGGCTATTTGCTGGTTTGGCATTGGCATTGATATTATACCTTTAGCTAGAAACAATATCACAAAATAGCCTTATAATATGTAAAGGCCATCCGGTCGAGTGGTCGCAACCCACGTCTCCTTAGCCAAAGGTCCCGGGTTACAATCCCGTTAGAGGCAGATGTTTATTCACGAATCATGGACTTTTGTAAATTTTTTTGATATATTTCTGATATTTATAAACATATTATCTATATACCTCCGTTATCTAGAATCTTTTAATTTGGTCTAAGCAATAGATGTGAGCGTGAGAAATATAATTATTATTATCGTATAAAAAAGACCTTGGTAAATTTTATCACAGTTTAAAATCTATTAAATGTAACAAGTGTTCAGATAGCCTGCTGCAAATTTTTTTATATATATAATTACTATTGTAATAATAATATTATATAAATATATTGTAACTGTGCTCATCAATAAATAAATAAATTGACATAAAAAGGTAATATCTATATGATATGTTAACAACACATATTAATATAAAATCTGTAAAACTCTAAACTCAATTTCCTATTTAAATATGTTTTGTCTTGTAGTAGGAGCCTTCTGGTTAGCTCCGTGATGATTCATAACACTTAGTAGCTAATGTTATTGGTTAACCACAGGCGAGACAGACATTGTTAATGCTTTCATATATTTTTATAATATCCGGCACTCGTGAAAAGATAAAAAGAAACTGAATGAGAAGAATGATTGTAACCTTCTTTGAGCGAGGTACGACCGGTTGTAATCGGTTGCGCCAGATCCGGTGCTCCGGTTGCACTCAGCTAGGTGCCCTAGCCGTAATCAGTGGTACTAATTTCGATATCCCCGGTTGCAGCCAGTTGAACATAACATGGTCCCCCAGTCACAAACGTTTGCACCAAGTCCAGTTGGAGTCGGTTGCACCCAGCTAGGTGGCTCCAGTAGATTTTTCAAAATATTTTACTATATTTCATGTACACAAAAGCAAAAAATAATCAATAGTCTAGACCAGGTCTCCAAACTTTGAAGCCTTCGGGCCATAATGATTTTTCAGCTTGTTCCAAGGTCAACCAGTTTTAATTTTTCTGCCCTTAACTATATTTCTAGACTAGAATAGTCGTAAAGTGCGCGACCTAAGCAGACTTACGCTTTTTTTTGCATTTCAATTATTAATAAACTAAATTACAAATGCCGTAGTTTGTAGCTAGCTTGTCTAGCCCATAGTCAGTATCATTTAGAGCATGTGTTATGGATTCTAGATAACAAAATAACATTAAATAATATATACTTTACATTACCTTGTTGCCCCGGTGCACTTTGTATCACTATAACCTTCCTCTAACGCCATCTTGAAAGGCAGTATCTACTGTACTGGAAGTGGGTCAATCTTTTAATAATACATTTAGATACAAGTGTGGAAGGTATGTCCGCACTTACGTTTTTTAATACATGTGCGCATAAAATAATACAACTAAAGGAAATCGATCAAAAACAGTTTAATCCTTGGACAAATAACAGATAACAATAATTGAGAGTTATATCAAGTGTTTTGGAAGGACCATTCCAGGTTTGATTCAGAATATTTTACATTTAATTCAAGTATTAATAGTATTAAAAAATGATGTGAAATTATTTTATACAAAACTTTTTAATTAAAAACCTCCTTCATGCATTTGTATGTTATATATAGGAGGACAACAAAAAGCACTACTAAGAATAACTTTCACACACCGTAGTGTGATGAGTAAGAATATATGTACATTATATATATTTATATCCAAACCCGGGACCTCTGGCTAAGTAGACGGGCACTGACCGCTCCACCGGTCATCGTTAATTATAACACCTGAACGAGTATTTTTATAAATATCGATGAGTTGTTCAATTATATGATGGTATCCACAAACTTAAGAAACAAGCGTCTCTAGATTACTAAAAGCGTTTGCTTCTAGTTACTTTTATTCTAAACATTGACTTCATTTCATGAAAGATTACATTATTATAAATATAGTTGTAATATTAATTGCATATAGTAATAATATGTTGGAATGTTGGTCTCGGACCGTTTAATTAACCGATTGAATAAATAAACAGAATATGAAATGGCGACTGTTATTACAGAGGCTACCAGTCTTGGCGGAAGCCATTACTGAATAGTGACCAGTGGGCTTACATTAGTCTATTATCTGTTATATAACAACGTAATTTACTTTACGGCCTTTTGTCTGATCTCCCACATGCCATTTGTAAAGAGATGGCCAGAAACACAACTTCTAACAGAATATAAATGTAGAAAACATATAGAATAAATTATTGTAATTTTGTAATTGGTAGCACTGTTCACAATTCTTTTTTAAAATTTTTAAGTTATCCTTTACACAGGGAAAGCAAAGGGAACTGAAGCCCATTGAGCCATCTATCCTGAAGTTGTCTATTTTTTACAGATATTAAGAAATCGATCCACCAAGACCCTGACATTACAACAGCTGTACAGCGGCATCTTGAGTGTCGCAGAAGTTTTATATTGAGACAGGGTCCTTGTTGGCTGGACCTATATGTTTTTATTTTATTTTTATCTTTGAATATATTATTAATTACAGTTTATTTGCAATGTCAAAGAGTGCCTTTTTATAATTAGTGTGTGTCATTAAAATTTCTGTTCTTTCTTTTCTTTGTTTCTTTCCAATTGTTTTGTTAGGTATGACATAAGGTATGATCTGAGAAGTATAGGAAGGAATGGTCAAAAAGATGTTCACAAGACTTCATAAAATAATTTATTTAAACGTTTTCATATAATTTCGTACATAAAACCACGTTTTATTTAATAAAAACGAAACCAATAGTCAAAGAGACGGACACAAGTATCTCGGTAAGTTTCATTATTTGTATTGTACTTGCATTCGACTTGATACTTTTATTCCTACACATCATTTTTGATATTTTACTGCGACGTACAATGTACAACATATGTGACTTAATATTGGAGTTAATTTAGACTGTATGACGTTGTCATAAAAGCTGTTTCAATAACCATTGTTACATTGCACTTCGGAGAGAATTTGACCTTTTTTGTGAAGATATAATTTTATCTATAACCTCCGATTATGGAAGTATTTAATAGGACTATTCGATGCGACAATATACCTGTTATTACAAAAGATAAACTACACAATCTAAAATTTGTATGTCAGTGTGTCTATTACCTTTCTCAAATACATAAAATTACGCACAATATAAATATTTAACAATCTTAATCTAAACGTGTAAAGAGATGAGCATACAGAAACCATTGAACGCTTCGCTTGCGCTTGAGATACGCCCAAAAAGTTATGAAGTTATAAGCAATGAAGATTCACTTTTGTGGTCGGACCTCTCGCTCTAATAAAGCATTAAAAAGAGAAGTCGGACCACAGTACACATAGGACAGAGTGAGAACTATAGCCAAGTATATAGCTCTCATTTCTCTCATCAAATTATTATTACAATTATTATTCGGATTTTCAGCGTGTTTAAAATCTTTTGCTTTCTGCTTTGAAATAAACAAAATGTTATTTACACCCTACATACGCCCCACTGGCCTTTCTTCATGAGGGTATCACATGAGGATGTCGACCCTAACACCATCACGCTAGTATAATGTGGCTTGGTCCGTGTAAGCAGTCCAAAAAGTTTCTTCCAAGTGTCTTTCATTTATTCCCAGTCTGACATCACCTTTAGTCGCATTAAATGCTTAAGCAGCGCTCAAGCCATCGCCAACCATAAAAGTTTACGACCTCACAGGTTACTCAATAAATCAGTGACACGAGGCAAATATGTGATCACAAACAATCGCATAACATGTGCGAAAAATTACCATGCAGTCTCCGGTGGGCTGCCTTACGTCACTGCGCATGCTCTGTTTAGACAATGGATTGAAATAAAAAAGATGACTAGATAAGTCTGCCCTAGATAATGTACTTCAATAAAAATTAAGCTAGATCATAAAGAAATGGCAAATGCTTTGCAAATAGCAAATTATCTAGTTTCATATTTCTTGCTCTAGTAGTTAAATAAGAATATAATTATTATAAATTTATATATACGATGAATCAACAAGAAAGTACGATACTAGCTGATATCGTGCTTTCTTAATCATTCGTCACATATATCAATTATAAACACCAGCTCCATGTGCCATTAGTTTATTTCGGCATTAGTTCACACAGAACCAAGAAAAGTACAGGTTTTATGTCATTGAATTCAAATAATTTATTCATTTAAATTTAAATTATTTAACAAACAAAAATTAACATGAAAAAATTAAATACTACAATACATACCTTTGTACAAATCTCTAATATTCTGTTGTGTCCTTTTAATTGTCTTTGTGTGTACATAAATTAATTAAATGCTAATTTGTACAATTAAAGAAAAACAATATTATTAAAGACACAATAATAAATTACAAATCAAATTAAATCAGTCATCATTAATTAATATATGTTACTAACATGAAAAATAAGTAGTTATTAAATATCAGTATCTTAAATATCAGACAGTTGCAGCAGTCTGATCCTACACCAAGACACCTGTTGGTGCTGCAGTAGACAGTGATCTAATGCACATTAATTATGGCATGGAGTCTTGTCTTGTTAAACTCATGGAGAGTTTACAATGTTTTAAGAAAAAGTACAAAACAAGAGCTTTTTCTTTTGAATCGTCTTTTTCTTTTCATGTGATTATAATAACTTCCTTAGTACCTTTGTTAGTTATTCAAAATCAAAGATGAACATTATCTTATCCTATTTTAAAGGACAAGATTAACTTACTTAGGAGTACTTCAACCCGAGGGGATCTTTTTGTTTCCCTCATCGTCAAGTCTGTTGTCCTGGAATACTTCTACGGTGTATTTGCTAAGAACGCTTGGTGTCAGCAGCCTTATGTCTTGTTGTCAGATTGTTGTAGCCCAGACCAAAGAAACCCATTCATTTCCCAGCAAGAGCCTGATGTATTAATAGGATTTATTCGATTTGCGCTTTCAATACAAACGACCTTAACTTCAGTAAATATAAACTATGTTAACTATGTTATGTTCCAATGAGATCACTCAGCAGACGCTGGCGGTTACACTTGTAATAACTTCACTGTAATAATTATCGTGGTACGTATAAATTATACAAGTAACAAGTATATGTCAATCTTGGTAAAATTTCCTTTCATTGAGTACGATATAAGCAACAGGCAGTACTTAGATATCAGGAATGAGCGCCCAGAACTCTTGAATTTTGATAATAATCATGAAATCTATTTATATTATACATTTATTTCAGTTTACTGCACTCCTCCAACAATAATCATTTTCAAAACGGCACGGTATGTATTCAACCGACCCTGACCGCCGACGGCTCATCTTCTACCGCTCAGCTTTTTAAGGTTTTCAATTCATAGTCGCCATGATAGATAATGATGAACTATATAATATTGAATTATTTATTAGTCTCAATAAACCTCAAAAACGGCTTGACTTGATTGCTCGACTTGTTTGAATAATCGTAAGGTATTGAATAATGTATTATGTATTTAATACATAATGAAATTGTAAAACTGGGACAATTTGCAAATACCAGGGTAATAACAACTTAAAGTTATCACTGTTACTAATGCTTTACCATTAATAACATTTATTTATTTTTCTCATACATATTCCCTTTACACGAATCTATTTAAACTTTGAATAGTAATTTTATTGAAACTTTGAAAAGTTTAAAAAATATTAATGTAGATAGATAGATAGATAGATAAAACATTTATTTCCATCTCTACATCACACACAATCCATCCAGACAGTACATAGGTTAAAAGACAAACATTTTATAATAAAGACCTTTGTGTGCGCTGCAGAAGTGCAAAAGGGTCGCAACTCAGTAACTAATTTTGTTCACATCGGGATGTGAACAAAGCACTGATAATCTGTTACAACCCGAGGGCTTATATGTATGCTTATGTATAGTGTGTACTTTAGTCTTGCCCTGTAGATGGACATGTCTAAGTGATGTGCTATTTAAAACTATAATTTCATCCATTGCCGATTCGGATTACTTTAATATCTATATAGAACGTTAGTGATAGACAAATGTAGTCATAAATATAATACATAAATAATATAAAGTCTAAACTATGATAACACGAAGCTTACTGAGTCAGACATTTATACTAAGATAATTACTAGCTTGTACTTAGTAATTTTTCACTGTATTATAACACCCTTGTATAACGGCGTGTTGATGTACAACAGAGTATGGAGCGTGTGGTGAAAACCAGGAATCGATGGAAAATCTATAAACGGGATGACTATAGGGCTATCCTGCCCATAGACATAGTTGAGCTTATGGCACACATATTCTAGCCACAGGAACTTTAAAAGCAAAGCACAAAGTTCCAAAGGGTCCTCATCATCAATGCTCTACTCATAGCCCAGAGATAAGATAAGATACACATCTATATGTATGTAGCTACAAATGTATGAAGTGACTTTCAAAGTGACCATCTATGTTGGTTATAGAGCCTATATAGCTCTGATGCAAGCCAGCAACAAGTGCTGTGAGGGCCTAATCTGCATAGTTGCTAAACTGGCGCACGCGTCGTACCATTACAGCATTGATCTACCGTTAGAACTTAATCATTTACGACATTTTATTTGAACAGCACAAAAAATATGTTAACTATGTCAAATAGAACTGAAACGGATTCCAATATATTGCTTATATTCCTTATATCAAAATAAATTTGATACAAGGAATTGTCTTCCTCAAGAAGAAAGCTTGGTTTCCTGAAGAAAACATTTACGGAAAGACTTGTATATTGACTACAATTCGTCGTCATTAATAAGTTTATTTTAAAAAAGCTACCTCTCTTAGATGAATATTTGCAAGAAATTACAATCTTAATTCATCAATTGATTATAGGACAACGACAAGTTTAAATTGACGATGAGAATTAAAATAAAAACGAGTCAAGATTATTTACTCTAACTGGCCTTCGTCCGTCAAAAGTTAGTGACGATATTTATGTTCACAGTAGTTTTGTAAGTGATCACTTATTTATATACAGGCTGTGGCGCCGAAGACTTCGCGGTGCTTAATTGTGGGTATCAAACTATAAATATAATAGCTATATAGCTATTATATTTATAGTACTACAGCACTACAGCACTACAGCATTGGCATACATAATTACTGCATATTTTGTTTCTAAGTTGCATATTGTATTATTTTTTTTATTTTTTTATCCAGATGGCCGTCAAGTGATAATATACATAATATCATTCGGCCTTCTGACCGAGTGGCCATCTGGTTCCCTGGTTCATTATCCCGGTAGGACACCTATTTTTATGATGATTACGAATATTTGCTCACGAATGGAGTTTATTAAGTATATTTCTGATATTTATATGCATATTAGTAGCTACATTTCTCCGTAATCTAGTATCCATAAAACGAGCTCTTAATTATGCTTAATTTGAGTTAAACAATAGGTGTGTATATATATAATATATTCTCGAGTCATAGATGTTTGTATGTTTATTTCGATTGCTAAAAATAGATCTACATATCTTCGTTATCTAGTATCCATACCACATGCTCTTAATGATGCATACTTAACGCATTTATCTGCTTGTTAAAATTTGAGCTCAAACTTTTGAACAGACTGTATAACGAGGCGAGAAACTCATATTTTTTGCGTGCCAGTCATTAGTACGGACTCTGTAAAGGTTACGCTGCCGACCGTTAAGACTCTCGTCAAGTGCTAACTTCGTTCCTGAGACTAATTGCACAGGAACTGGGAAAATAAGTCATGAATTGCTTGTTACATGTTACATTTGTGAATGAAATATTATTTTTCCATGTTTAATAAATAGCCTAATAACATTTTAGGTTAAATGATCTACTTTATGTTGTTATACAATAATTTAAATATTTATTTGCAAAATTAGTTCATGTTACTTTCAACCTGACGACGTTTGGCCAAGATGTCAGTAACCCTTTTTTTACGAGGAGGAATCCATTTACGAACCTACCCGTCACTGGATTAGCGACGGGCGTGTGTGGGGCTCACTCATACCTCAATAGAGCGGCACTGAGAATACCCACTAAAACTCCCCGGTAACTCCATTGCCCTTCACGGGGGTAACCTGGGTTCTGCACGAGCAATTCACTAGGTCAAGATGTCAGTACCCTATTAGGCTACTTACCCAAGGGTTCCGGGGCCTCCTCGCGTGTTGGAACCGTCGGAGGACCGCTTGATGCACTTGATGACCTACCCGACCGGTGTAAAAGGTGATTCAAAAACGGATCCAGACGGCGTACCCCGGACGGAACGAAACGACTACTGGAATAGAACCTGTAGTTGTTTCATTGTCGGTAAATCTATACTTTCATTGTCGGTAAATCTATATTTTCCCTTTACCTCGAATATTTTCAACTCTATTTCGCCTTCTTTTACTACTTCACCCGTCCACATAAGACAAGCTCAGTCACTTAATAATTTTAAAAAGCTAGTGTTTACTACGTAACAGTGTTATTCAAGTTTGATAATTGAATTTGATATATATATATATATATATAAGTTTACGTTGACGCAAACGTTTGTAGTCAACAAATATTTTCAAAGATCAATATGTAACATGTATATAAGTGTACAATTTAGATTACAATCAGTATCACACCAACCGCTTGTTCCAATATTCTATCTACAGATACAAGTAAGCTGTGTTGCCCGCCGTCTTTTATTAAATTACGTTTGCTTCGTAAATTAAATCTTGTAAGCCTATCGCTCTCTGAAGTGTAAATAATAGATATGGAACTATATATTTACTTTTTGATCTTATTATGAAAATTAATACAAATCGCCTCAATTTTTACAATAAACACACTGAATAGCTTGTGCTAGAAGTTTTAGTATTGTGCGAGTGTAAAATGTGTTTACTAATATTATAAAGATAAACATTGTGTTTGGTTGAACGCGCTAATCTCAGGAACTACTTATTCAAATTGAAAAATTATTTTTGTGTTGGATAGTCTATTTAATGAGGAAGGCTATTGGCTATTAACATCACGCTATGACCAATAGGAGCTGAGCATCAATTAAAAATGTTACCAACACGAAAAAATAATATATATATTAAGTGCTTTTTGTGTAGTATTGTATGCCGGAGTTGTTCTCTTTAACAATTCAGAAAAAGTTCCGTATCAGCATATGTCTGTCTTTTACGGTTAACTCACTATAACCTTTTTATGGAAATCCAATTTGTTCTACAAATAAGGTATTTTTTATAAATATGATATTATTCCATAACAAAATAAATATTCAAATAAAATCATATAAGCCACCCGCCAACGTAGATATGCCCCTGTTGTTATTTTCCGACACCCACGCAAACAAAGTCGCGGGTACAGCAAGGTTTTATATCTGTATTCAGTTCTTACTAATTAGAATACGCCTGATTGAGTGAACAGGTCAACACAGGCCATAGATTCGCATCATAATGGAGAGCTTAAGGTTAATTTAAACTGGGCGTAAAGTAATTTGCAGCCTCATTTCGTATTAAATATGCCTATACGTCCTGCTGTGCATTACCCTTCCATATGGGGTCCACAGGAGTCGACAAACTATTGAATTAGTTTAAAAAATATATAATTTATAAGTTTTTAAAAGGCTAAATATTTTTTTCTTGACAACAATAATTAGTACTTTAATAATATAAACTAATATATTATATTCATTCATTATAAGTAGTATTTTTTCACATCAAATTAGATAATTTACCAGTATGTGTGCAAAAAGTGACTGTTGTGGCAAAATGATTATTTTTATAAAATAAAAAATAGTAGCTTAGCTTAAATATAATAAAAATAATAGCTTCTCATCCTAAGAGGCTCAGGTTGCCGACCCCTGCACAAGGGGAAAACACATGAGGCCTTCAGCCGTGACATAACCATGCTCACCCAAGGCGGGTTGATGTTTAAAATCGGATACCGTAACAATCAGAACTAGGGGCTAATCGAACATGCCGAAGCGATATAGACTTCAAAGTAACAAATTTAATTGACCTTGGCCAAGATTGCTTTGTTTTTGTAATTGAAACTATAGCCTTCGAATCGCTATATCAATTATCTCCTCGAGCAATAATTAAATAATTATTAAATATCAATATAATCAAAATTAAAATAGTTAATTGAAAGCAATTGGTGTATGCTCTACGGCTACCAGGCACTTACTCGCTAAAGCTAACGCGACCAGTTAGTCCGTCTGGTCTGAATTAACCTTTACTCTATGTTTTGCATTCTAATCTGAAAAGAAATCATGTAACGTGAACAGAATTTTTCATTATACACGTTTTTACATTAATGAACTGCGCCAGCGCAAGCGTGTTTTCATAAAAACTTTGATTGTCAGTCACTGAACTCACGACAGGCATCTTGTAATACTTCTTGTTATCCTTATGTAACTGATGTACAGTTATTATCTATTCACAAACTAAAGGGTTGTAGCCGTGGTTGTAGACACGGAGTATTTACATCTTTCTTGTCAAATGAGTAAGGAGGGGACAAGTTCATAAACAATTTACTTACTAACTTATTTGGGCTCCGCTTATATAATCTCGAAGAGAAGCTTCGGCTCTTTATTTCTATCCACAAATATTCTTTATGTTATAAAAAATATTATTTGTTGTGATAAAACACTACTTATATATGAATTCATATATATTTTTCATATGAATAAAAACATTATTATAAAACTTTATTTAAGCAAGCATAATTTATTGTGAGCAAGATAAATTTTGTTGCTCTTTAAAAAAAATGAAAATTTGTAAATTGTAATTTTTGACTTTACCAACTCAAAAGGTTGCCGACCCCTGTTCTATACTAATATTATAAAGCTGAAGAGTGTGTTTGCTTGAACGCGCTTATCTCAAGAACTACTGAATCAAATTGAAATATTCTTTTTGCATTGAATAGACCATTAATCGAGGAATGCTATAGGTTATATAACATCACGCTATGACCAATAGGAGATGAGCATCAATGAAGAATGTTGCAGACGGGATAAATATTCCTTTTCAGAGCCTTCGTTGCGTGCGCTCCGTAGACGGCAGTGTTGTATTGTACGCGGAAATTGTTTCCTTTAAAGTTCTTAAAAAGTACGGGATAGCATAATTATGTCTATCTCTTAAGGTTTACACACTAAATTCTATTTCAAGTTAATGCATTATCTCCAAAAATGGTTTTGTCAACATTATAATAGGTTGGGGAATAAGTATTTTCGCATATAGTATGTATAAACTTGTTTATTATTGCTAATGAAAATAAATACATTTTTAATCACAAATATTTAATTTTAATAAAGGTAGATTTCAAGGTAGGTTTAAGTTAAGTGTTTAAATTTGTATAATGGTCCAATTCAAATATATGCATTCAAAATGCTATTATAATTATCTAGGGATTGTTTGGAATTGTAAGTCAGTGAGTTTTTAAATGTAAAAAATAGATTTTATAGTATTTTTGTATTACAATTATTTGGATGTCAGTAATATTAATATTAAATAATTAGAAATCATTATATTGTATTGTTTTTTTTGGTCTGTTAATTATTATTATTTTAGATATTGTTGAAGAAATCCGATAGCTTGTCTTCAAAGTACTCGTTAATGTTGTAATATGCTTTTTTGACCAATAACATCTTTAAGTTGTTCTTGAATTTTTTGAAATTTCTTTCTTTCTTCAATATCTCCAGAAGACGATTATAAACTTTGATTGCCATTGCATAGGGGCTTGTTGAGTGTAGTTTTAATTTTGATTGTGGTAACACCAAGTTGTTAGGATATCTTTGTGGATATCGTCTCGGCACGTCGGATTTTTTTACGAAAAAATCTGAATACTTTTTTACTAACATAATAAGTTCGAGTATATATATAGATGTTAATGTTAAAATATTATAATAATAATTCCTTTTGTTTTCTTTCAGTTATTTATTAACTAAGTAAGTAGATATCTGTACCTCACCCACCTACGTACGACATATTGTTATTATCCGACATCCACGCGAACTAAATCCCAGGCACGGTTAGTTTAAAATATAAGGAAAAACGGAAATATTTAAAAAAAACTTAAAAAATTATACCTAAACATCTTCAAATCTCACTGGCAACATTTGAACCTATTAGTATATCTAGACTTCCACTTCCACTTCCAATGAGTGTAGTATCACACTACACTGGATTTCGAAAACCACGACCTTACAACGATTCAATAAATATATTTATGATAAAGGACGAAGGAGGTCACTACCTTAAAGGACGTATTATGACTGACCATCCTGTTATGAGCATACATTGTTTTCGTAAAAATTTTATAAATATTAGAATCTATTGTGAGAACTTTGATATCGTCTTGAGGTAATGACCCGAAACTTCACAATTGGACTACATTATAAAGACACGCTCTAAATGTCCACATAATGCGAACTTATCGTCTTGACATGATATAACATGTATACTTTAATATTATTAATATGTTGTATATGTTGAACTCTCTTAAAAAATCCTAAAAAATGATTTCACTTCACGCTTCAGCTTTTTATAAGAAATTTCATTAATTAAGCATAAATATTGTGTTTCATATAAAATATGACGGCAAGTGTAAGCTATACCTATGTATCAACAATTGTATCAACGCTGTAGATCTATTGTATCGACAAAATCAAGCTCAGAAATATTATAATAATATAAAATGATACATATAATGTATCGTATCTTGTATTTACAGACACCTATTCCTATTACATATAAAATAGAAACGGTTTTAATCACAACTGACTCAAAACACTTGTTGGGGATCCGGTTCCATGTTTATAGTCCAAACTGATCCCGATGTTTATTTTAATAATAAAAAGAAATAAAATTAGCTACACAAAGAGAACATGTTTGTAACTGTAAAAATTTCCTTTTAATAAAATATATATTGACAACTCTGTTTTTCTTGTCGCCTAGCAACCTCAACAACACTTAAAATATTAAATTTAAGTAATTAAATTATCTACATTAGCTTACTAAATGATTATTGATAAGAAATTATTATTATTATGTTCTAATGTATATGTTATTCTTCACGTAACTAATTAAAATATTTCTGGACACATCTGACCAATTCCAAAAAATGCAATTACTAAAATTATTTTTACCTTTTTAGTGTCCAGAAGTCGGTTTCCAGTTTTGTTAAAATACTTTATTTTACAATTTTTAGTGCTAGGTTTCCAAGGTCAAAGGTCAATGTGATCCATGAATCACTTCCGTCAGTATTGTCGACTTGCCGATTGCTCGTCGCTGATTGAAATACATATATATTGTTTTCTATAAAATTGGAGGATTTCCCACGATTAATCTTGGATAAAGTAACATCTTCGGATCCTGACAAAGGGTCCACCATAGGAGTATACTCTATCTAATAAAAAATAATTTTGAAAATCTGTCCACAACTAAGAGAGACATCGTTGAACATACATACAAAAAATAGATTTAGTTTAAGACGAACCCTGTTAAAATCCGGCATAAATCTACCATTCAGCTGTTATATTAGTAATGTAGTCTGTTCCACTGAACCTATATCTATGACTACAGGTTATCTTCGTGTTAAAAGTGATTGTTTTACAGATTAAACATAAATTATGGGTTCTGTGGTCTACTTTTCAATTTATATGCACGACTGCGATTCCCACAAGATGGTTTATAATTGCCGCGGATGAGTGCCAAGCCAGTTCTGGTAGCCTTCAAGGTGTCGCAACTGGAGGACCTGCATTAAGTATAATAATAAATGATGTGCCTCGGAATGCTCTAGAAATTTTAATGATGCGACGACGATCATAACGGGGAAGACAATGTCAAAACTTTATCTCATAAATATTATGCTAAGAATTCCTGTTACTTTTTGATTCAAACGACATTTACATGGGTAAAAGGGTAATTCAATGAGATATTATATGATATTACATGATATTTTATATATATGATTATATATTATCATTGACATTTTTATTTTAATATTTTTATTATTATATATAATAGACAAATTATCGTAGTGCCTTATTTGGGGACCTTTTTAATTTCGATGTGAATGAAATACTTTCCTGAATAAATTTAGCTATGACATACATTTACATAAAATGATATAAAATAGCTAACAATCTTTTCAAATGGGTATAAAGCAAGGAGTCAGATGAAACTGCAATGCAAATTCTCTGCTCCTGCGGCCCTTCAATACATAATAGAAGCATTTACTTAGGGATGCACATAGAGCACCCAGAGAAGGTGCAACATACCACTGCCTGAAGAATCTTGAAATTTCTGGAATCAACGAGGTTAAGCAGTGAACTCTAGAGGGCTGATAGACAAGATTAATTATCTGGTCGATGTCGATGTGACCTATGTGACCGATGATCATCTCGAAATACCTGGGTGTATATTGCATCTCAATAAAGTAATAAATTAACGTGGCTGTACCAAAAATTGCAGAACCACTGATTTTGATTTTTCTAAATATCTATTACAAGCATAGTGATATAATTATGATAGGTTCGAGAAAAAGTTTCTTCGCATTTTATATGAAAATTCAAGACATTTTTTTCAAAGTTAATTTACATTTAATTACAGTATGTATGTGCCATTTTGTTTGTACACTTTGTGCCATCTTGTAGGTAGAGACATGTACCCATTGCTGTAGAAATTTTGGGACTTTTGATCAAAAATATGCAACAAGTAGTTTTGGCAGTCCTCTCTTGATGTTAACCTGATGAAACCGAAACAAATGGAAATCTGAAGGTACAAGATCTGGGCTATATGGTGGATGCATTAACACCTCCCAGCCCAAGTCTCTTAATTTTTGCTGAGACGATAAAGATGCGATCTAGCGTTATCGTGATAAAGACCACACCCTTTCTATTAATCAATTCCGGCCACTTACTCTCAACTTCATGCTTTACACATCAGTTGCTGGCAGTAGAGATCCGAATCAATGGGTCTACCCGACAGTAAAAGCTTATAATGAACAATGCCCTTCCAATCCCATCATAGACACAGCATCACCTTATTACGAGTTAACCCAGGTTTTGCCACAGTCTGTGAAGCCTGACCGACCTTTGACCACGACCTCTTTCACACGTTCTCATCATATGTGATCCACTTTTCATCACCAGTTATCTCTTCAAAAACGGTTCGGTTTCATTACGTCTCAATTAAGAATCGCAATGAGTACACGGTTCAATAGGTTTCTTTCGGTGGCCTTGTGTGGCATCCAAATATCGAGTTTTTTGTGTACCATGCTTTTTCAAATTGGTCAAAGTGTTTTGTGGTCAATTCCCAGTTCTTCAACTATGTCGTAACTGCTAAAATGCTCTACTTTTTCAAAAATAGCGTCCATTTTATCCGTAGCAGGGCGACCAAAGCAAGATGCATCTTTGACATCAAAATTCCCGGATTGAAAACGCTTAAACGTACTTTGTGCTACTCTTACTGACACTGCATTAGGTCCATAAAAATCACAATCTTTTTTGCGGCTTGCGTTACATTTTTTCCTTTTTTGTAGTAAAAATTTAAAATGTATCTAATTTCTTCATTCGATTCGCTCATTTTCACAGAAATAAAAATATTGGGAAACAAAATTTTCCTAATTTGATTATTTTTTGAAATGTGTTTTAATGTCATGAACACCAGATACAAATAGTACAGCCAAAGATATTTTATTACAAGTTTATACATACCATGTGCGAAAAGACTTTTTCCCTGACCAATATAACACCCATTCTTTTTAAAAAATGTATAGCTAATGTAAGACGAAACATATACCAATGTATATATTAAATCATATTAACAATAACATTTAAAATAATAAAATAATGTAATCATTATTGCAATAAATTTCGATTTGAAGGTATAATATCCAATTCAAAAGATATGTTAATTCATATATAATATTTTATGGTACCAACAGGGGAATAATTACATTAAAATGTTTAACAAAAGATGCATGGAGCGATGCGCAGGAGAGGGGCCGAAAGTATATAGAGAAGCAGTGCGCGTCTCCGAAGTCGCAGTAGCTACGGCGCAGGCGCACATTACTTTTTATTTGTATAATACAACACACGGTACGACAAACTCGAGCCGAGAATCACGTAAATTAGTTATCTGTGCTTTGATTTTTAACCACTAGGTGAGTAATTGTGGATTGTGACTTAATCTGTGCAAAACCAATTTACAATGACAAATTTTAAGATTTGGTGTAAAATATAAAATAAATATGAACAAGTATTTAATAAAAATTTAATACAATTTAATGTCGTGATGCAAATTATAGCAAAGTCCCGCCGTAGTTGATGTAATTATTTTGCAAAACTCCAAATGTTTGTAGTGAAACATTATGTAGTTATTGTACCATTCTGTATGGAGTGTACTAAATAGAAATGTGGTATGTTCACAGAGTTGACTGCCGCCGGCCGACATTATGGTTTACTTTAAATCACTGGTAAGTTTTAGTTAATTATTAAAATCTCTTTAGTTTCCAATTTCATACTTTGGATTTTTTTGTACATTAACCTTAATTTTGGCGCAAAGTCCTATTATCCTAACAATGTTCCCAATTTCAAGGACCTTGTTAAACTATATCCATATTCAGTCAAGAACGTCTATAGTAGACACAAACATTTCTCGTCTGCGTTTATATTAAGTTTGGTTTTTGAAACGTTTACCGATTTGGTCGAGCTCGTCCGTGCTTCGGAAGCACGTTAAAACGTTGACCCGGTTGTCACGGCAACCACTTTCACCCACTAAGTCGCATCAAGCCAGCATAGGAGTGTTATGCCTAAACCCTTCACGAGTTTCTCCTGAATATAAGCTGTTGATGGTGCCTGATACTGTTCTAATACTAATAAAATAACAATCGCGCAATTTTCATCAAACAGAGCGTCAATGACAAATTTATTGTTTACTGCACATGATGTTGAAGTTAATGCTTAAAGTATTATATCTTATTCTTATATAACCCAGAGATGCTTAATATCCTAAAATTTGTTGTGCCCGACAGGGTCCATAGTGTCATTAATAGTCTTAAGATCTACATATTATGTAACTATGGAACGCATACTAAAGAATTGAATTGAATTAATGCAATGATACGTTTTTGAATAAATAAAGTAAATACTTAACTAAATAACGTTTATATTTAAAAAATATATGGCAATGGTTTAAAGGTATGGTATCTGTGAACAGTGCTTATACTTTATATAGCTGAACAAACATACATTTTATATGTCAGGTTGTAAGATTGAATCTTCCGAAGATTTAAGACAAAGTTCTTTCAAAAGAAAATAACTTAAATTGAGAACAACGTAAGAGCGTGAAAGAAAAAATATTAATTTAAAATCTATTAATTTAACTCAATATAACTGTATTTTATTGTATATTGGTGTCACGTCTATTTGGCTGCCAAATGCTTTTAATACAATAGAATGTTATGTTCATAATTTATTAAAATACTACAAAATAAATGGAAAATACCTACTTTGGTACGCAAACTCTGTGATAATGAAATAGAAATTTATTTTTTCAAGTATAGATTCTTAATAATCTCTCTAATTACGATAATAGAAACATTTTTTTTAAAAATCATGTTTTAAATAGCACCCTTAGTACACTAATAAGAAATAACATAGAAAGAAGCATTTAATTGAAAAATGCTAAATCAGCAAAATCACAAATAAAAATTAGTATCTAGTTATCGGCTCAGGTAATTGAACCGTGTTTATGTCGCAGCGACTAAACATGGCTGGGAACGGAACCGCTGTGCATCTATAAACGATGTTGTTTTGATAAAGACATACGTATACGTATAACATGGGAAAATTAAAAAGCACTTAGTCGCTGGCACCTATGGCTCCGCCAAGTACCTCAATGCTTTGGATAGGTTGCAGCGTTACGCGATCCTCATTATCGGCGACACAGAGGTTACTTGCATTCTTGAGCCTCTCCAGATGCGTCGCAATACTGCACTTAGCGCGTTCTATCATACATACCACGGCGAGTGTTCTGAGGAGCTTTTCCCCTTCCATCTAAGGACTACGCTTGCTGGCCTACGGCGTCCTACGCGGACAAAGAAATTTGGTAACATATCTTTGCCCCATAATCATGAAATTAAATTCTTTGGCAGCACACATTTTTCCTCCTTCTTACAATTTTGGGTCCTTCAAAATAGGCGTGAAGAAGCATCTTGCAGGTCGGCAAGGTCAAGATGGCTAGTGCAGTGCCTTATCTCGCACTAGCCTCCATTTTATTTGGACTCCACTTACCATCGGCTTGAATGGAGTCATTTTCTTGATATTTCTATAGAAAAAGCTATAAAGATGACATATTTCAAGTATCTATCTTTTGAATATTAAAATAAAAGTATATATAAAAACTAACAAACGGCTTGACGATTTCACTAGTTCTTATTTAGTATTGTTCGCTTTCATTGTAAAAAAATTAGGTAAAATTCAAACGCTAAAAATTAAAATTGAAAAATGGTTCGTCATCCCTACATCGGAATACTTTTAATAGACAGCGTACGTAGAGACAAACGTAGTGTATGAAAATATATTTGATTTAAATTTATATATTTTGTAAATATATACTCTGAGCAAACGTAGTCTTTTCATACTGATTTATAGGACATATTCTTATATACTCTTCTAAATAAATAACTCATCGGTGATACAAAGTTCACCGGGCGAACTTTATCGTATCATAATCTATTTGTCTCAAACATAGAAATATACCTAAATATATTCGACTGCTCCTACCACGATCCAAACCAGAGACTGAACAACCATACTGACCCCTCCTTGAGCACTTAACGACGTTTGAAGTACACAAAAAAGCCTTTAAAGAGAACTAAGATTGGTTAACAGAAGTAATCATTGCTCTAATTAAACATCTATTTATTTATTTGGCTTCGCACTAACTATTCTAGTGATAAATATAGGTATATTCAATAGGAAAACGGTGAATACTAAACGCACATTTCAAGTAAGCTGTGAATTCAAATGAAATACTTCAATATCATTAAAATATTAATTAAGTTGAGTGTTATAAAAGATTGTAGCAATATGTAATTGATGAAGCTGATTTGAGCTTGAATAAGAATGAACAAAATATGTCTATTTGGGTCTTAATTTCTTGTAAAGCTTACACAGCCTTAAAATAAGGGTCCAACGATGTTAGATAACATCAACTATTCCCGGGATAACCTCTATCACAAGTAGGAGACTTTCCAGGCCGACCGCAGATGTGCTTACACACGTCACATACGACTAGTACAACAAGTCGTACTATAAGTCGATATGCGGATTGTAGGGAAAAGCAATAATAACTTTTAGTAAGTATACCGGAAACATACATCAGAGAGAGAGAGAGTAAATTGAGATGGCACCTAATACGGTTCTATGGAAAGGTAGGGATAGATCAATGAAGCTTCTGGGATGTCACGTCTGAACCCTTATTTTAATTAAATAAAAGATCTGATCAATTAATAAATCCGGCTGAAAATTTTAACAAATCTAAATTTTTCTTCGACTAGAGAGGTATGACTCGGTACACTCACGCGAACGAAACACAGTGCATCGGTGACGTAACGCTGCGGTCTCACTGCAGATGCGCCGTAATCAGACCCCATCGTAATTGACGTCAGATTTATGTGACGGCAGGGTTTAGTGCCAATAATCCGTAGCACGGCACGATCTCACAACTAACTTAGTGCTTCTAGTAACAAGACAGAGTCAATTTGTGTAGGTTCAATGACTTCTTTGTACTAAAATAGCTGCAGCCAGTCGATGCAATAGAAGCTGCACTTAAATTATCATCTAAAATCAGTATTAGATTAATTGTTTACTGTTTCTTCTATTAAAGAACTAACGCGAACTAACTATTAAGTAGAGTTAACGCATATATTTTCTATATTTCACCAAGGTTTTCGCCTCGATAAGACACGTCTCTACACTTTCAACTCTACTAAAAATCTTTGTCCCGACCTTCTGCTTTCCGTATTTTCTTCCATAATATACTGCATTATATTTATAAGATGAGTTACATCGAATCAACTTACCCCCCATATTCTTTCTTCGATTTTCTAATCCAATCAAGTCAAAATGCTATCTATTCAAACGGACACAATTACTAATTTCCTTTATATCGTCATATTGTCCTCTATCAGCAACACATCTCAAACGGTTCAAATCTATCTCTATCTAACTCTTTAGGTCAATAACCACGTTTTGTATCCGTATAATTCATTAGGTAACAATGCACAAAATTAAAGAATGAAGCAGAAACAACTTGAAATCATTTGTAATGATAACTTAAAATCTATATCTTTTTAAGACTCTACAAAAATTCGAAAATAAACATATATTTGCTGCTTACATCAATTACATATTACACACCCATTACGCATTCATAAAGGGAATTGTGACTTTGACTTGTGTGTGTGATCAAACCTAGAAAGTTTGTATTTAAAGGACAATAATTTTTATAAGTCGATTCATCTAAACGTCCCAAAAATAGGTCCATTAAAACGTTTTTGACGAATGAAAACAATTCAAATTTAACCATTGTTTATTTAATTATATATTAAGACTAGTTTGCAATTTCAAATGTTATTTAAAACTACGCAAAGGTCACACAATAATATTTATGAAGCTTCATAAAGCTCTTTAAAATATATTTACTAAGTCATCCATTGACCTAAACGCAACATAATAAAATTGCGCATTAAAATTCACTAAAACCGCTCCAATTAATAGTTAACACGCGATGCATGAACGTAACTTAAGTGAGAATGTATAAATCATTTCCAGTCATCTGCTCGTGGAACGTTCTGACGTATGCACGTTATTTAATAATGAACTGAACTCTATAAGTGTTGCCACTTTTGTGAAGTGACAGCGACTATTATTAGAACCAGCACTGACAGTCATTCAGTGTACAAAATTTGCAGTAGGTGCTTAGAGTAGTGCATAAAAATTTAGTATAATTATCTTGACTTATAGCCTGATAATACTTAAGAAATGTTACACTTTCTTTACGTCCCTTATCCCGCTTTCTCCCCTCTCTCCCCTTTTTAAGGGCAACGCGTACTGGTGTCATCTGTGACAACCATTCCTACGCGGTAATATTGGTAACTCATTTCTATATCGCACATACAAGAAATAGTGTTCTTTGCCAGCATATCTTCCTCCTTACAAACCTGGGCCATTCAAAAGAGACGTCAAGAAACATCATGCCGGTCGGCAAAATCTAGATGGCTAGTGCAGTGTTTGGTTTAATTCGCACTAGCTTCCTTTTTATTTATACTCCACTTCTACTTACCATCAGGATGGAGTCATTTCCTTGACTTTTCTAAACAAAATTTAGACATTTGTAGCTCCTACTTAAATCCAATTTTTATGTTTTAAAGTATGCTATAAAAGCTATTGTCTAAAAGGAACGGTTTACTTTTAATTTACACAATTTTCTATCTTTAACTTAATATTTTGTATCAAATGTACGAATATGAATTATATGGTAATGTTAAGAAAAATCTACATTACAATTTAAATCAATGCTAGAATTTATATGTAACGATCTTTTTCAGCACAAAACTGCATCAAAAAATTATACGAAATAAAATAGCCAGCACACAACTGACCGCTATTACAAGCCAAAACTCCTCATTCATAGATCGTTAAACAAGTTTTTTAATTAAGGCAATACATGACTGTTTTATCTCCACGAAGACACCACTTTACCGACACGGTGCGGCCAACTACAAAATACATTTTTTTTTACATGCCATTTACACCCGAAAAATATAGTTTTGTTTTTAATTGTAATACTATGTTAAATTCCTTCTCGAAATATACTAATTTCTCACAAAATACGCGTAAGTCCAATCTATTTAGTATCTAAGTAAACGTTTTCCAATATCTTTTTTAAAGAATTTCTCGTTACGTTACCTTCGCTTACAATATTTATGTAAATCAGCAAACCTAAATCGTATTTTCTCTCAAAATGCCAATATTTTTATACAAAATCCACAAGTATTGGATGTTTTTGCAATGGTTCTTAAATCCCAGAGGTCTGATCGCCGCACCTACGTGACTCGAATACAAGATGACGTGATAGCGTGATCTTACAATGTTTTTGTGAACATTTATTTTTATATAAATACGAGAATAAATGAAAATTCGATGTAAAATAGTAAATTTGATTATAACTTGCAAAATGGATAGCTTGAGATATTCCGGTGATAGTATAGCCTTGGTAAGGCCGTCAGACACTGAATGTGTCGTCGACAGAGCGACTAAATGTAAATTAAGTATTATTTCTAATATATAAAAAATATGTAGTTGTTTATGTTTTAGCATTTTATACTTTCATGGCTACCAACATAAAATTACAATCGACATAAAAACGAATTGTTTGGTAAATGTCCCGTTTATTATTCTTATTTTTATGACCATGTTTTAACTAGGTGTTTTATGACCAATAATTATGAGGAGAGTATAAGGAAGTGCATATAAGACAATTCAATGAATTGCAAATTAAACAGAGATTCCGGGTTCGAATCCCGGTAGTAGATATTTATGAGTACCATATTTGTTCACAAGTCTTAGACGTTTGTATATGAGATGTATATACATATTAGTATCTATATTTCTCCGTCATCTAGTATCTACAACATGAGCTTTTGAGAATGTTTACTTTGGGCTAGATAATACGGGCGAGTGTAAGAAAAATTGTATTATTAATATTCATTCCCGTAACCGCTAACTACTCATAAATTACAACATATTGACATAAAACTTTATGCCAATATATTGATTCATTTTATTGCATCTTTAATTACATTGTATTGCTTTTTTCTTCATTTACTTGCCTCTTTTAGTCACTGGCAACTCTTTAATGCCAACTTATTATTTATGCTTATATAAAAAGTTCATAAAACATTAATCTAGTTACAGTAACAATCAGTTACTTCAGATACAATTACTCTTATTTAACAATGGCTCCGATTCCGTTTTGTGCATAAACAAAATGAAATTTAAGTATAGTACTATTCAATCATTACAATCCAACCAAAGACTGATGACCGGTGACGTCATTAGACATTACTTACATGGCTACTCTTAAATACATGGACCGTCAAAGTGTATACTAACGTTCTTAAAATTCATTCTATCCTTTTATTAAATTGCAATGTGTAACATGTGTGAACTATATCGCTAATTGTAAGCACAAATTACAAATAAAATAAATATTTTTAACAATATTGAAGCTACTTCAAAAATATTTGAACAACCCCGTGCCTAACGGCGTGTCTGCATCGAGAGCACTGTTGCGTCAATGTCGTTACGCCACGCGTGGTCACGAGACGCGGCTGACACGCCACAAAGCCGCAAGGCATCAATCTCGGGCGCTCGACGCTCAGAGAAAGTGTCTAGCTGTGAACTATTTTAAGCCTGTCATAGGAGTGAACTACTTACAATATGCTTATTAAAATTCATAGCAGCATTTTTGCTTGTCAGATTTTTAGTTTCATGTATCCATCAAGTGAACGACCATTATGCTAAATGTGACTGCATAATACATTATAATTAAGTGGCGATATTTTTCATAGTATATTAAAATTACATAAAAGTAATTATTTAAATACGTATCTGTATGTAGACTGTAGTAGGTCGAAGAGAATATTTTCAGGCCATTAGAACAAAAGCGAACATCTAAACACATTTTTGTTGACATCATATTTAAAAAAGACTTAACTTTTACAGATTCAGTAAATTGTACAGTTAATAGTTACGATTATTATACTGATAGAATCAGATACCTTAAGTATGGGTAGTTGGGCCAGTAGAACGTTTTATGACCAAGACAAAACTTACCAATTTTGAAACGTAACAAGTAAACTAATGTTTTACGCCAAATTGGTCAACCCCTCGAACAATATTTACTTACGCCTTCTTGTGTAACATGAGCTCAACCACTTAACTACGGCTAAGGATCGCAAAACAATCTGTCATGAGTATCGAAGATGACACAACATTCTATTACTTAACAAGGTCAAGGTGATGCCGGAGCTCCGCGGGTTACCGCAGGTCGCAGGGTTACCGCAGGTCGCACTGCCGCGCAGACAGAGGATCAAAGCACGCGCAGTTTAATGACTCGGACATGCTGCCGACTACCATAGATTTGATCTAACAAGTAATTAGTTTTTACTGAAATACCACTTGATTAAATTCTCGATTGATTAAATTAAATTTTAAATATCTATCAAAATAAATCTATGTTACGTGTGAGTTTACAGTCAAACGGCCGAATGGACAGTACCACTGTCCACTTAGCTAAAGGTCCCGGCTTCGAATCTACTTATGTGTGTGTGTGCGTGTGTGTGTTTTTGTTATTACCTATATATCTTTGTGGTCTAGTATTTTTTGTTACGTTTGCTTTAATACAGGAGTGATTAAGCCTCCCCCAAAGATGTCTAAACCGATCGGTCCTGCTCTGTCCGCATCCAACGGCTTCCCGAGACCTTTACCAGATCTTCGATCCACGTTGTTCTCATAAATACTCTTGAGCATACATTCATACAAAGTTTCGTGGTCCTTCTAATTTTAAAATAAACTTTAAATCAATTAACATGATATGCGTTTGTTAGATTTTAATTATATTGTGAACCTCTTTATTCAAACGTAAATCAAGCCCTATGTTTGTTGGCTAAATTCCTTATTAAACATTTTAAAAATCTTGCTTAGCGTCACGGTACATTATCTTATTAATTAATCAACAGTATAGAGACCCACTGATGGGCACGGGCCTTCTTTAATGGGAAAAATACATGAGCAGTTCGGGCTATACTACCTCTAATCTCGCCAAATGCGGCTTGGTGGGTGAAAGTGGTTGCCGTAACATAGCATTGTCTCATCATATGTTGTAACAGGGCACGAGACCCATTGACATCTCTTTTCTCCGGGATGTAGATTCACCCACAATATCGAGTCATCTATTTATTTATCTTTGAGACCTTGTTTGACATTATTGTGAAAGTGAAACAAAAGATCTAGTCTGAAGCTGTTCTTATGGCCTTTCTAAGTAAACACGCTAGTCTCTGACCTATTTCTAATGCGGCACTGTCACTAGGGGAACTAAACTTAAAACGGTGACACCCATTAATATTGATCGCTGTCGTATTCACATACACAGCCCTTACGTCTACAAAGAAGATATGAATACGAAAAGTGGCAACAGAGAATATACAAATATTGTCGACTAGCCTTTTGTGTTGGGCCTTATGTAACTGCGCGCGCGCATGAGCTCGCACCGAAATGACCCATAAAGCTAATCGGTGTCTTTAGTCCGCGCATAGATACGTAAATATTTGTGTATTTGTCAACTTATATTTAAAATTATTGAAGCAAAACAATGGTAATGTTTTGTCAATGAACGATTACAGCACAATTACACTTTAAGTTAATATTTAACCGACACAGCACTGTTATTATAGTAGACAATTAATAATAGTAGATAATAAAGTACTCTACCAAATAATACCTCTACTAAGTTTGCACAATAAATATCTTACCTAATGTAATAATTTTCAGTTAAAAGATTTCTTATTAATTTAGGAAGCTGCGCCTATATTACAGTATGAAAAATGGCCGACCACTCAAACGACATTCATAACATCAAGACTATTGACTTTTCTCGATTAGAGAAATGTTTTATACTTTATCAAATTTTAAAATATATATGAATATTTTAATTTGCAATTTTCCTTAATATTTATACACAAAGGTCTAATTTAAATTCACTTTTATTTTCACAAAATAAATTATTACAACTACTGTGATTGTGATGAAAAAATTGATATTTATCATTCTCCGCTTACCTTAAGATATGTGCATTACCATATCATTATTTTTGTTACATTTATATCAAGATTATGCACTTTTATATTGTGAAGATACTAGTACCTGAATCAGGTTCTAGATTTCACGTCCCACAAAAACATTTACGCATTTAATATTTTTTGGCGACAGAAGTTAATATATAACATAAAATAAAAAGTCTTTTATACTCATAACTAAAAATTTAGTTTCACTTTTTACACAGACCCTTTAGGCCCAAAGGCCCTGCATGGTCAAAAATGGGCCTGTATATAAAATTCCCCCAAAATAAAGTTATTTCGCTATTAAGTGTTTATGTAAGTGGATTAAGTTGGCTCTAAGCGGTCGTGTTCCAATTTGGGTACAAGTCCCCTGCGCGGAGAGCGGTCACGATCGTGAGGTACTTAACAAGATTATGCTTCTCAGCTTCTTCTTATTATAATTATTGAAGAACGTGAAGAAGACAAAACTACTACATGTGTTCTGTTGAACCATTTAATATTTTCAATAAAATGAATATGTCCCGTTGCTTGTTTCCAGATTTCCCACACGGAAAAACAGTAATTGTACCCAATTCTGTTGTGTGCGGACTAAAACTCTATTTATTACTAACTGTTTCATTACAATCTCAGCAGGAATAGAAAAGACTTGATGTAATTTAACTAAAATTGCAAATTATAAGTATATTTGCCTAATTTTAACGCGCGTTATAAAATATGCCTATTGATATGATCGTCTTCAGCAGTAGAGTCAACTAACTGGACATTCCTTAATGTCAATCTATTCCTTGAATAGAGTCTTTGCTTCACTTTCTATTGTCTCTGAAAACAACTTGGTACCAACTCCAAAAGATACATCTTTTTTGCAAGGTTTATAAATAAAAATAGAAACTACATTTAAAATCACCAATGATTATCGCTGGAATCAAAAGATCATTTGCATATGTCAGCTGCGAAAAAAACACTAATTACCATATGACATAATTATCAATGTAGTTAATGTACTGTGATATGAGAATTGACCTCCATTGCTGCCTCAATGCGCGTGCGCCGCGACGTGCGTTCAAAGGAAAGAGTATGCAAATATTAGGATTTATAGCTTTATTCTTATGTCAAAAAAATATAATTATGTTTTTTGTAGATGTAGTAGGTAAATGACTGTAAAGGTTTTGTCATTTATAAAATAAGTGAGATTGATTGAATTATGGAACATAATTAATTAAATATATAAAATATTGTTAAAATAAATGAAATAAAAAAATTATTACCTCCTACACGATTGTGTAAATAAATTTCCTACACAAACCTACTTACAATAAATAAACTTTAATCGAGCCCGCACTGCGCACAAAATTAAGAAATGTGACGCTCTGACCAAAATATTACTCTCACTGCTCGATTCTGTTAAATTAAATAAAACACATACTTAAATATATTAGACGTCGCGATAAAATACACGGTCATCCACGAAATGCAAAGGCGTGTATGTCATCTACTGCACGAGCTATCTATACATATAGGTTAAAAAATGATTGATTTTATATACATAATTTTAACTATTACGCTCGCGGCACGGCACGACCCATATACATTTATAGATTACGCGCTTGCTATGTAACTAAAACCCCATTGATGCATGTTATCAGATGTAGATCGTGAAGTTTTGATAACTTTCCCAAAAATTAACGTCGCCATTTTGTATTATAGGCAACCTTTAACCTACTAAGGTACGAACGTTGTCAGAAAGAAACAAATATTGACCATTATCTAATACAAAGTACCTTATAACCATTATTATAAAATGTTTGAATTCCATAATCAATGCGACCTTTTTGGAATTTCACATTTTGTATCCATTACCTAAATATTAAGTAAATTGCGCATAATTAATCAATTTACGTAATCGTAATAGCAATTGTAAAGTTTCTTACTTTATTTTAAAATAATTTTGAATATTCCTTACAAATACGCTGGCCCAAACCTTTACAAATACGTATTTCTGAACTAGTTTTACAGATAAACAATAATTGAATGAGGAATTATGTGGCTTTCTTTGTATTTAACGTATTCGGCTTCCGGGCTTCGAATGATCATTATGTCAAGGTCGCTGACCTCTGTAACCAAACGTCATACTTAGGTACTCAAGTTTAGTACAGTTGAAAATATGAAAAGAACATTTTATCTTCTTAAGTAATAAAGCATTATATCAGTGTTAGTAATGCCTACGTCATAAATAGGCCGTCGGTCACAGAACAACGGGTCACAGTTCACACTACCTTCTTAGAAGGTTTACATAATCAACAACCGGTATTCCTTACGCACTGTACATTGATTGCTTTGAAGCCAACAGCGTTAATATATTACATACAGAGCGTTCATGGTAGCATCGGTGTTAGCAGTGATCGCTACGTTTACTTTCTCTGTGGGAAACCGCGAGATGTTATGTCACGAGGTGTTATTTAAATTTTATACGTGTTTATTTCTATTATGTTCAAGATATTTCGAATCAAGCGAGCAATGTACGTATGCCTAATGTGTCACATTTGAATTTCAAATTGCTGTCGTAATTATTGTGCTCTCTTTACCTCTTGACCAAAATAGATCGGTAGATATTGAGATCTCTTCTTTACGCTTTCTCTTTGAAGTCCTAATAATAGAATTAATTATTTTCATATTTTTAATGAACAGATTTATATTTAAAAAAAAATAGCATCTGTAGAGTTGTGAATTTTTAAGGATCTTCGCTCTTATAAACGGTCACTTAATCTGTTTTGTGGTCTATTTCATTTGACATATCAGTGAGAGCGTTTAAAATTAAGCTCGCAGAAATTTCATTTGTCCGCCCTTGTCCTGACAAAACTCATAAATAAAAAACTTTTCCAGTTTAATCCGCAACATATATAGGGTTTTATTTATATTGATGGAATATAGATAGATTTCCATATGTTTAAAATAAAATTGCCAGTTCGCTAGTCTGAAGACGTATTCATATCTAGATAAGGTATTACCTCGCCACACTTCCGCAATCAGAGATATAATACGAGCCGCCAGACATCACGACAGCCCCAATAATATAAACGACTTATGTAGTATTGTAGGCTACATGCGCCGTCTTATCCTCACTTGAAGGGCTATAATGACGGAATAAAGAAATAAACTACAACAATAATAATAAATCCAACCGGTTTGGTAATGTTCCTCCACATATAAAGTGATGTATGTAATGATAATAATGATATATACTATATTTTCTTACCAAAAAGATACTGTCAGTTCGTGTCTCCTTTCAAACGGTGTGACGTAAGTGTTTTACATAGATCTGTATAATAATGAATCAATTCTTGATCGACTATCCCTTTACGGCTAAATTGAAATAATTTGAATTAAGACATTGAATGCTGAGAATATTTGCGGTTGTATGACTGATAAATTTAATAGTTAGCCTAGACTGCATTTCTTTACTTAAGGTACGGTAATTATCTTTGTTGTGACCATGATTTAAATCCTTATCCAAATAATTACTCGAGTAAAATTAATGTACCCACCTACGTAAGACGTGTTATTTTTCGTCATGCACGCCAAGAAAGTCGCTGGCGCAGCTAGTACCTTATTAAATAGACCTAAATAGGCTCCCAAGTCGAGTTCTAGTCAATTAGACATCAAGTGATCTCTCATCAAATAAATTTACCCTTGGTACGCATTATTTTAATGTAATCATTAGTTTTCTTCATCAAACATTTAAATTATATTTGCAAAGATGTCGTTCTAAATCATCTTCAACTATGATTAACATTACAAGAGATAAGAAAAATGTCGTTATTCATAGGTAATCTTTCAACCCATTTGTGCAACCAACTATTAAAAATATACATCTCCGATAGCTCTTAAGATATGAGGACTGTTTAATATCTTCGTCCTCTTAAAACCAGGTAACGTTTGTAAAGGCTAAGTTAACACTAGATATACCAGCGATTTGAATATATGTCAACAACAAAAATTATATTTGTTACTAATGTATATAAAATAACATTAAGTTTATAAAACGTACTCTCTAATTATAGTTACAAAAGTCATAACATCATTTCTGAAAAAAAAAATGTGTAATATAGTAGGAATTTTGAATTGAAATTGCACGACCAGTCTAAATGACTGGTCTGGTAAATCTAGTGTTAAAAATACATTTTATGTCTATTACTGTAATTATCAAATTTGGAATGTAAAATGATTCAAGTCCTTTGTCCGTTACAAACATAATTTACCTCCATTTCGATTCGACGAAATCATCAGCTGGTACACGTAACCCCATCAGTGGTTATTGCCCATAATAACTCAAGTTTACATGACCTTTGTAATGTCTAGACTTACACAACAGCGAACAGAGAAAATGACAGGAAAAACCTATATTATGTTGGAAAGTGTTGGCTTTGTACGGCCGGGTTCCGCCTGCTAACTAACCTTCCTCGCTGAGTAAAACTCAGATTTTAATAACTTTTGTCAACAAACAATGCCTGGGAGAAGTGCTGTGTTTAGTCCACGGGATTCATTATAAGTTTCTTAAAAAATATATTTAAATCATCGGGGCTGACTAGTAAACTGTATTATTAATATCTGGTTGTTATAGTCTACAGTAGTTTCATGTGCAAATTAGGCAATCTTCAATAATGAAATCGTATAATATTTGTTTAGTTCTTATAATATAGTTACAAAGAAAAATACAATCTAATTGTAAAAGAAGTACAAAATTCGCGCGCAATTGTTTTATCACAGCAGCAGCCTCGCCTCCTTTACGCCGCCACGAAAACACCTGCTGGCCTGCTCTTGGTGGATAAACCTGGTTATCTCATATTTTTAAAGTTTTCATTATAGTACAAAACCTAACGAAAGAGACACCAATGCCTACATTTGTTAAAGTAAATGGTGTCAAATGGTCTATTGTTATGTTCTGTGATATGGCGGGATTCGTGGGGTTTGTGAAGAGCGGTTGCAAATTTTTACACAATGCAAGCGGCGGAGGCGTCGATTGCGCCGGAGCGTTGTGGCCGTTCCCATGGCAACTGCGCGCTTCGCCCGAGTTCCCGTGTGACTGGCACCTATTGTATTTGATCGAAACAATTGTATTAATTAATAATAGATGCTTAGATAGCAAGTGACCGATTTGTAAGAGAATATTCTAATTTAAGCTAACAATAATTATATTGTGTTAGTTGTGCAATTAATAATAATATCATGCAGTATATATAGTATGGAAGTATGCGGAAAGGAAGCAATCAGAAGAACGGGATTTCAGTCAGAAAATTGCTGCTCTCGGACACTCTATTCATGAATCTTTTTGGAGGCTCTAAGAAGGTGATTTGGAACTTATAACGTAGCAGGCTACGTGGCTTAAGTGGCGCTACTACTGGCCACTATAGCTCGAATTAGTTGAAGAAGTCTATAAACATCTAAACATGACCTTAAGATTATAAACTGTCTATGGTGCTGGAAATGTTTAGAAGTTCTTAGATGCACATGCAAAACTAAAATCTATGTCAAAAAGAAGGAAACTCAATCTGCTTACAAACGCTGTAACAAGGATCACTTTTGAGGAAGTGACAATTACAGAGACATATCCGATATGGCTGTTTCAGAAAATACTCGTCAGGTTAGCGGCGAATCAAGTCATAATCAAACTATAAAACTTACGCAATGCAGAAAAATTTGCGTCTTCTTTTGATATTACTTAATGTTATGTTTTAGGTCATTAGTTAATGTTTGAGGTCATAACTTTACTAACGAGATCTAAGAAAAGTGCTTTTCAAACAACAAAAGTTTAGCAAAGTTACCGGCTAATTTAGACTCGCCTGAAAACCAATCTTATTGTTATACTTATGATTGTTAATAAGAAAACATAATTAATAAAGTAAATATCGCAACAAATGTGCGAACTACTTTCTTTCTGAAAAAGCAAATAATAACCAAAGCAAAAAGATTTTTCCCAGACAAGTTTGTTTCTCGTCGCTTGACGAGGAAGATGTAGAAACAATTAAATTATTAAGTTGTTATAGTACAGTGCCCATTGATAAACTTGAAAAACTCTAACAAGAACCAATGGAAAATGCAAGAAGTAATCATCAATAAAAGATAGCCTATATACTGTCTTAGGCTTTCCTACACGGGAGAAATACATGAAGATTTTGGTCTATAACACAAAGGAGGCCCTATATGGGTTGTGAAATCGGTTTCCATAACAACCTAGAATATACTTTATTCATTTGCTACGGTTAATTATGCAATATTACGACATGACAGATGGCCCAAATGTCCCAAGTACCGTATTTTCTCATTTCATGCTGATATCACAAAAACAATAGATCACAATGATTTACGTCGTTCCAATCAAAATCGGACCAGTTCCAAAATTGGAAATAAACAATAAGATTGAAGGTAACATTGTCGGTGTGGGAACAGGCAAGAGCCGTAAATGACACAGCAACAACCTACTCAATTATATAATTTTCATTCAATCTATTGTAAAAGAGTCGAGACTGTCAAATGTTACATCTTCTGGTTCGACCTAATAACGATCGATGCACAATTACAAATTACTTCAGATCCGGCAACTATTGTAAAGAACTTAATTGTTATTATTATCGGTTTTTACAAATTTAATTTAGAACGCGGGGTTTGGAGCTTGCCTTAGAGAAGAAGGCAACAATTCTGCAATGGTCGCCAAAACTCTTGTGGTCATTTGGAGCATAGGGTCTATTTTCCAATACTATCAATACAACTTTTTTTATATAAGTTAGACCTTGCGTTAGATACCTCTTCAGAGAACTAAACGATAATAGGCTTTTTGTCTCCCTTGAAATAGCTTAGATATGACCCTATGCGTGCCAATAAATGCTTGAAACTTAGTAAACCATCGACCTAAATCTTAAGTTCGGGGAATCATTATCGCCCAATTTACTAGGATCAATAGACTATGAATTGTCCACTCGGAGTCAACAATCGAGGTAATTTCTTTGTTTTCAAAACCAGGACACGAACTACTATCATTGGAATGTATTATATCTACTTCAGTGTCAAACCAGTCATATCCGTGACATTGGTAAAAGTTTTCTTACATAACGAGATAATCTAAATCATTTTAGTCAGTATAACAATTGTCGCTACGATGACGTTATTATATACTGTTAAATAACAATGTAACGACGACTGTCTTACACAATTCACATAGCATAAAGGCGTAAAGCAGTGAAAGTGATAATCCTATTAATTACGTCAATCTCTTGACGAATCAACAATGGTAATAGCTGTCGGATACGCCGCTAATTGAATTGGCGACATGAGCACTGAACTGACTACCACACGCGTGGTTGGTTTTTTCTAATATTATTGTTCTTATTTTGAGGGTATTAATGCTTGTGTGGTAAATGCTTATTTAGTGACTTTCTGAACAGCAACACACTGAGTTCAGTCTTCTTTCTTTATTGGCAAATTAACTGTATATTGTTTAGTCTATGTTTGAAGTATGCAGTATACGGAAGCCGATTATAAAGGAAGACAGACGACATTGATCATCTGATTGGGGATTCTAGATAAATATTGATGCGGGCTCTTACCTATTGAGCCGAAAAAGTCAGAAGTATTTACATGTGGAGAAAAGATGCGAAGAAAGCCTCGTTATAAAGGCCTATGCTCAATAGTATCGCCAGTTTTGATCAAGAATTGACAATCGCAAATTATTTTACTATTTTATCAGATTTACCGACCAATCTTAGCATCTTCAATACTCGCTTATAATTATAACCTTAACTGGCTTTTAATTCGTAACGTAATGCTTTTATTACGTAATGCTCAAACATATATAACAAACAGCTGATTTGCTACGTACAAAAATTCTGCTCACCAACCAACTGTTCAAGCAGTTACCACACAAGCATTAACACCATAACACCATTGCCACCGACAATACCCTAATTGCCACTAGAAACACTCGGCTGTCTCGGCACCGTTTCTGAATGAATTTGCATAGCTGTTGCAGTGTTGCAACCGTGTGCAGTTGTCCATTGGTGGGAATAAATATGAATTATATATAGAGTATGGGTTTGGAGTCCTCGCCCTCAACTATGACACTCACTTAAACAACTATCGATCATTTCTTAAAAACTGTCTCGCAATATTCAAGTTATTAATAGTAACTACAGTATATATTATAAAATGCTTGTAAGCGTAGTAATTAGAGTGTTTTAGTTTCGATAACAAAACCTCACTAACTTTCGCCATGGTCGCCATGATCAACCCCTAAACGTGGCAATAAAATTTTTATATCTCCAGCTTTGAAAGACACGATAAGCCATTGGTTCCTGCTGTAACGGCAACCGCTTTCACCCACATCGAGCCACCGTGGTGGTCTCTATCCAAGTCGATGATGAATCACAGACTCGATCTGATAATACATGCAGTGATATGAAACAAAACAAACATACAGATACATTAACAATTATTAAATAAATAATCTATTTCTGATATAACGATTACGAGCTAGGAATCAGTAGTATAATTTAAAAAAAAAAATCTGTGATATCTGAGTGGGCGTCGTATCCCCAAATCTATTATTGGAGCGGACGCTGTAAATATTACATTTAAATGCAATGTTCTAACATTTATTTTCAAAGTAGAATCATATTTAAATGGTCCAGTATTCAAACTAACATTACTCATATCTAACTAGTATTAAATCTAGTCTAACTCTTCCATCAGGCTGACGGGATGCCTACCACCCATGCGGGTGATCTCAAAATAAATGTTTTGCGTTCTGGTTATAATAACACTGACCCAAGGACTTAAATTTCTACACGTCAGTCAATTTTTTCAAGTCAGTCACAGTCAAGAAAACTGACAAGATCTTAATGAAAGATATTTCAGTTTATTCATCGTGGTAGTTGCGACTTCATGTTTATATAGCAGAAATAAATTGCAATTTATTATGGCCATTTAGCCTAACTCCAGGCATTAAAATTACTGAATTCTTTGAGGTCCCTTTCAGTTTAACAAAACACTGTTGAGCTTCAAAATTAATGATTTCGCTGTAACTTGTTTTGATAAAAAAAAACCAGCATTAGTACCTTGTTTACAAAAACATGTCAAGTCCGTCGTGTTATACAAAGTTTTAAGCACGTTTTCACAGATAAAGATCAAAGTTACGGACTTGGGAAAGTGTAATACCGCTTAAATAAGCGTTGATACGCGCACCGCTTGCGTAAACTCTAGTGATAAAGAAAGTATGTTCGCCTTCACTTTGATCTTTATTGAGCACGTGAGCGGGGTGATGAGAACCCATTTCTGAAATCACAATTATTTGGTCTGGTTTACTGTCCATACCAAGTTAAACATAACTTTCTTGAAAATTCACTGATAGTGCGTGTCTGGATTGTATTAATTTAGCCTAATTATCTCATTAAAGCAATCGATCAGTAACATTGACATTTATTTTGATACCATCATTAATATCATACAAAATATTGATAGAGATACTGTTAGCTGTCTTGTTTTTTTTGGGAATATACAAAATTTGATTGTTTTGTAAACCGAATTTGTGATTAGGATTTTTTCGCTATTGTAACCGTTTCTATCAGTTGGGCTGTTATACTTGATTGGCACCTCAGTGGTATAAAAAATTGTTCAATTAATATTTTACTTACATCAATTCCCTCATTTACATGAAACTTAAGAGTGAGTCTTTGTTTGGTGGGAAATTTAATATTGTAACAAATGAATTTTTAAAAAATATGACAAATCTCGTTTAGCACAACAAGAGTTGGTATGATTGACACAAATTTTCAAGTTCACTAAAATTAGTGTTAAGCACCATTGCGACAGGTGGGAACCACTAATCTCTTTGACTCGAGTAAAATCCTTGTTTCACAATTCTTGCAGCCTCCAACGACGACTCATCTTGCAATAATTGTACCACGAATTCTTAGCAAACGTCATGATTCTTTGTCCTTATAGCTTTGAAATTACAATTTATAATGATATAGCATTACAATGTCCATCAGTGCACTGACTGTAATATTTAGGCTTGATGTTAAAATAAGCATCATTGTTAAAATCGGGAGGTCAAACAATTGTTTCTGAAGGCCGAATAAGGTCAATTGAAATAGTAAGTGACCCGTGATGGATGATATTGAGTTGTTTACTTTTGTTGTTACAGCTGGTGCTGACGGCGCTGGTGTCTGCGGCCGTGACGACACCTCGCAAGCACTACAAGCGTGATGGTAAATATTTAATGTTTACTCAACGCCTACCACATGTTGCCACAGAGCCTCAGCCGTCCGATGTCACTTCTATAACATTTCTATTTGTTTACATAAATAACATTGTTGCAACGTTACCTTCCATTATGTACTTATTATCAACGGAGAAAATGAGGATTATGAAAGGCAGTGGCGATGATATGAATGTTAGAAAATTAACGATTCCCAGTAAAGCCCCAATTCCTTTGTTCGCAGCGCCGTTGAGCTCGTCGTACCTGCCCCCCTCCAGCGGAGGCTTCGGTGGCGGACGCCCTTCCTCAAGCTACGGGGCTCCACCGCGGCCATCATCAAGTTACGGAGCGCCTTCTCGCCCGTCTTCTAGCTACGGGCCCCCGAGCCGCCCATCGTCCAGCTATGGAGCACCCGCACCCTCCAGCTCATATGGCGCCCCGGCACCTTCATCTAGCTACGGTGCCCCGGCTTCACGCCCTTCGTCCAACTATGGTGCTCCCAAGCCATCTAGCTCCTACGGTGCCCCAAGGCCATCTAGCTCCTATGGCGCTCCGAAACCATCTAGCTCTTATGGAGCGCCGAAACCGTCCAGCTCTTATGGCGCCCCTGCCAGACCACCAGCGACCAGCTACGGAGTTCCCACCGGACCATCTACTACCTACGGAGCACCTAAGCCATCGAGCAGCTACGGTGTCCCAAAACCCTCCAGTTCTTATGGCGCCCCCGCTCCATCTAGCTCGTACAGTGCCCCTGCTCCTTCGAACTCCTATGGTGCACCTGCTCCGTCTAGCTCCTATGGCGCCCCTGCCCCGTCTACCTCGTACGGAGCCCCATCATCTGCCCCATCTAGCTCATATGGTGCACCAGCGCCATCCAGTTCTTACGGTGCCCCTGCCCCCTCCTCATCTTACGGCGCTCCATTATCCGGCCATGGTAGCAGCGGCTTCAGCAGTAGTGGATTCAGTAGCAGCAGCGGATTCGGCTCAAGCGGTTTTGGTAACAGCGCTCCCTCTTCAAGCTACGGTGCCCCATCACCTTCAAGCTCATATGGTGCGCCGTCTCCCTCCAGCTCGTATGGTGCCCCCGCACCCTCCAACTCGTACGGCGCTCCCGCTCCCTCCAGTTCGTACGGTGCCCCGAGTTCTGGAGGCTTCACTGGAGGTTTCTCTTCTGGCGGCCACTCAAGCGGCTTCTCTAGTGGGTCTGGCGGGTTCTCATCCAGCGGATATTCATCCAGCGGCTCTGGAGGATACTCGTCCGGCGGCTCCAGCGGATCCAGTGGCTACTCTGGCGGCCAGAGCTCCGGTGTTCCCGCTACAATTAATCAGAGCTACGACTCTAACGGCGGCTACGTATATTAATCTGATTCCCCCTAGGCTTGTCGCGTCGTAGATCAAAAACATAGTCAATTTTAAGTTACCTGTCCGTATGTCTGTCTTTGTCACACAAAAGTCACGAGAATATAGTGCTAATTTGAATAGGTCCCTTCCCCGTTGGGTGACCTAACCTACAATAGTGCTTCCTATTCCGTCGATGTTATATTTCGATGCTCTGTGATCGACCGCGTCGTCTCTCTATTTATTTAGTCACGTGCTTTCACACTGTCCGTATTGATTAAGTATGTTTTCGACGAAAGTATTAAATTTAATTAATTGTAATAAACTGTACAAAAAATTTAGATTTAAGTACGGAGAACGATTTTGTATAAATTAAAACTTTTGTATATAAAATCTTATTTGGGGTTTCATTTCCACATTATTAAAATATCTCTTCAACGTACTATATGTTTATTGATGTCGCAGGAGCGGCTGCACAGGTCACAACATTACACATTTTCAAAATATTCAACAAGATCTAGGAATAAGTCAATATATATATCTACTAACTAACAGTGGACCGACCGCTCGCTACTAATTAAACACATCGCATGTCATGTGAAAAGTAAAAATCTTCCTTTATTATTACAATAAGTTTAATGTTTACTAAATGAATTAATTCCCTTTAAACTGCATGAATAATTGTTGATTTACTATAGTCAACGATATGAGACGGAAATACTTAATGAATTTACGTTAATTTTGTGTGCTATTGTATCTTTCATTATACTTAAACAATATTACAAAAGATGGGCTTGTATATCTTGATTGCTTCTTGTAAGTTGGTTGTAGGGGAGCCTTTCCCCTGACATATTTTTATATGAAAATAGATTAACTGATGTATTTTGTGTACGCAAACACGTCCTTTCAAATGTCGAAGAACCAACCAAAAATATAATAGTTAATAATGAAGCGATGCATTTCTTTATTAGACGAACGAGGTCGGGGAACAACAACGATACCTAAAGCTACACTTAGATCTCTATTGATATGTTTCGTTTCACACTAATCTATGATATGTATAATATTAATATTATTATTTATACTTATATTCATATTAAATCACGCAGACATGATATGTATCGTAGTAGCAAGTCTTAGAACTTGAATTATTAAATACAGGTGATGATTCCACCATCATACAATTAGACTGTAACACATAGTATATCACATTGAAAGGTTTTCGCAAAATATCAATCCAATATATTAACTTCTAGTCGTATGCACAATGACATCGTAATAAATTTCTCATAAATCAACTTCAAAAGCAGAGTAGTATAACCATTTATGACTTACATACAATATTAAGAGGTACACATTTAAAAAGCGTCAACCTTGCGACATAAACATCAAATATTTTAAACATTTTTAAACACGCAGGTCCACCAGAGTGCGGGATCAAGACACTAGGTACATTATATCTCTGAACACCGATACACATTTACTAAAATATTAAGGTGAATTCGAACTATCAGCGTACACTATCAGCGATCGCTCACCCACCACACATCTGCTTGGGTCTGAGTGGGTGTTTTCAAAATTAATTAATTTCATATGTCTTCACCATTAGGCCGTTTCCACGCCTGAACTCAACAATGACGATAAATATTGAACTACAAACAAATTAAATTATTTCTATAGAAGATACTAATCACGGGTACATAAAAGGTAGCCTCCTGTCAGACTTAACAAAATGAGATATTTGTCCTTTATATGTCAATGTGATTGATAGGTCTATATGCTATCTCGAAAAATTAAAATTTGGATTGATTGAATTATATCACATAATTCCAACATCTTAACAACTCTTGCTCTGATGATACGAATTCACCTATTGATCATATTACCCATAAGTCCTATCATTAGTCCATCGAAGCTGAGATCTTATTGCTAAAACTGATTCATAAAATAAGTATAAAAACGAAGTCAAACATTCATAACTAAGCTATGAGTATCGATAAAGCTTCGTTTAATAAATTATATGCTTACAGCCACTAAATTGTATGTTCTACGCTAAATACAATGCGATTGCTTTATATTTCAATCAAGTCCGCTACCATACTCAAGAACAACTCTTACAATATCAATATATGTGTTATATTCAATAAACATTTTCATTATAGTATAATTAACTTCTCTTATAATTGCTTTGCAAACGATATGTCTCAGATAGTTCATAATTTTAATCGTTATGTGTATAAATACATTTAGTTACCATTTGGTCGCGTGTGGTTACATTACCAGCGGTCGTCACTACATCGCAGATATACTTTATTACGATATGATCTATGAAGCACGTAACATATTTTGTGCTCTTCAATCTCTCTACTTTAATTGACTTAAATAAGGAATCTTTATCAATATAAATAATAAATATATATAAAAACTCTTCTATCAATAAACTTAGACTTTCATGATATGTATTAGTTGCATCTTCATCGTTACAATAAATTTACTACAAAATAACTTTGCTTAAATACATTTTATACAGACCTCTATGTAGATGAGAGTTGTCTATTGCTTCAATGCAACGATTACTCTACACTCGTTACTATCTCTCGCATCGTGCTGTTTAACTTGTAGATGAACCAGACCTATTCACAAAGCTTACTAATCTTCGGAAGATACTGAAGATGTGACATTGAGCAGAACAGTCCTAACTCGAAGAATACTGAATTTAAAAATGCTCGTCCATTCGATGTAAACACTGAAACGTAACGGGCAATGCTAAAAGTCGTCGTGGACCGCTCCTAGCGAAGTTAATTTCAGAAAGCGGTTTGTTTCCCGAACGGCTGAACAGGCGGGGGGGCACTGCTGTTACCGAAGAGGGGGGTGGGGCCGTCGTTGGGGTCGTCGAGATCGTCGTCCGGCTCGAGAGCTGGGTTGATGCGTCCGGCGGTCTCGTCCGGCCCGACGAGCGTGGAGGCGGCGCCGTACAGCCGGCCCGGCACGCCGCCCAGCACTGACATCTGCTCGCCGGCCTCTGACGGCTCGTCCACGCGCCGGATGTCCTCCGGGATGTTCACCACGCAGTTGAAGTAGTCCGACTCAGGGCTCAGATACCCAGAGTTAAATAAGTACCTAGACAATCAAACAGAGTAAAAGTTTAAATGTAACCCATAGTTAAAAAATTCAGATGTAGAGAAATTTCGGGAAATTGAAGCGTGATGCGTAGAAAATTCGTGGAAAAAACGTTATAATAGGTTTACCAATTGGTATACTTATTATTACGTTTTCTCCACAAATTTCCTCTACTTAGGAGCCAATACTTCAAATGAAAGATTCTAAAATGAGACAAATTCCTTGGGAGCTTTGTATTTCCCCATGTCTTCCATCTCCGATTTTGTCTTGTTTAATTTTTATTCGAACGTATTACCATTTACACAAACAATATCACAATTTATAAATCCATTTGTAAGAGTAATAGTTCAGTACACATTACTTAACATAAGTGTCAAAGTAGATGTTATAATGAAGATCATTCGTGATCCTTCCCGAGCACTGCCTGATGAAGCAGACACTGCCACAGTCACGACGCAATCAGACACTCATCGTTGGACACTGGATTTATAGCTCAATCACTAATATTTATAATTTACACTATATCTAGACTAATATTATATAGGTTAAGAGTTTGTTTGTTAGTTTGCTGGTGGAACTATTTATTCAAATTGAAAAAATATTTTTTGCTGAATAGGCTATAGGCTATCTAAGAAAAATGTTAAAATGAAGGGGAAAATAAACGAAAAGGATCGTACGTAAGCACGTAAACAGTTAATGTTACACGAAAATCATTAATGCCAGTTGATTGTTCTTATCTCCTAAAAAAAAGTTCGCTACAGTTCGACATATGTCTATCTCTTAAGATTGTCTGACTATAACAATTTTTTGATAGTTAAATTTCTTTTAAATGTGATTTTAATCCTTAACTCTTAACTAAATCTTTTTTTATTATCTCCTGCAAGTAATAACCAAGAAAAACCGTTAAAACTTTAACATTAATGTAAGGTAATGTTCAGTGATAAATAAAATGTAAGTAATCTCTAAAAATTATTTATATTTGCTGTCAAAAGAAAGCCATCAATTCTAAATGACCCGACATTTAAAGAGCTTTGAGCTGACAAATATTAAATAATTTTGAGACAAAAATCCCCGTAGCGTTGGCCAATGTTGCCTACTTCAATAACGAAACTTCAAGTTTAATTTGGATATTAACATTGAAGAGCCTTTTAATGATAGGTTTGACATCAAATCTGTATTAAAACGTCCTAAGGAATAATTTCATTATTTTTGTCTTTTCAAAGGAAAAAATCTTTAAAAAATTATTTAAATTTATAGATATAAAACAGGCAATTAGTTACGTCGACAAACTTTGATTACTTCCGATAATACCAAATAGATTACTCGCTTATTAGAGGAATCAGATCTATAAAGTATAAAAAGTAAAGAAAACCAAACAAATAATAGATACTCACACAGAGAGCCAAGATATAAACGCCAGCGTGAATAACGAGAGAGACATGGCCATCGTTCTGAACGGAAATAGCTGTACTTCGTTCTCTGCGTCCCACCCGGGGTAGTGGATCAAAGCAGGCAGCCCCAGGAGCTTCTCCCCGCCGGAGAGGCGCACCACCAGCGCTACTATGTATGCTGCTAACGAGCCGTACGTGTTGCAGTACTTCTTGAAGTGAACTACCATCAGCAGTTGCGGGAATAGGATCACGTATACCAAGTCCGAGCACATTGACCTGAGGACGAAATATAAAGTTAGGAGTTAAAGATATTATTTCAATCGTCTGTGTCCCTTTCGAGATTGAACTAATATCTCATTATTGAATTCGCAAGGAACAAAACAATTTCATGAATAACTTCATAAATAGTTATAAATAAAAATACGCTAGCAATAATTAATCTAAATACATCACAATAGTGACTATATTACCAAGAACATTGGATCTCTCAAGGAAACAACTGTACCTTACATAAAAAATTTAGGTTCCCTTGTCCCTGTCTTCAATGACCTACCTCCCTCTAATACATACATTACCTAGTGATGTAAATTTCGATTCGAGTTAAAGATTAAAATTAAATTACGTAACACAGAATAATAATATTCTCTCACAGGAGATTCAACTTAAAAATCCAAGATATTATTTTCCTGGGAAAAGTAGATTTAAAAAATCATTTTCTTACAATATTCTTAAGATCCATTACATGATACGATGAATGCGTAACGAAGCAAATTTTGTAAGAAACCAGTTTCAGACCTAATATTTTAGAACGTAAATTCTGAATGTTAACTTAATTTAAAGTGCTCTCAAAAGCAGCTACAGCTATCACAGGTCTACCGCAAAATCACTTACACAGCCACTTCAAAAGACTTCACAGGAACTTGAAAACTTTGACGCCAAATTAGTCTTCGTGTATGGTTATAACAAGAACAATAACCATTTAAAATTAGTTTTGCCGAAGTAAAGAAACTCAACCATCGCAACAATGACATATTGAAACTATGCCTTGATATTACTACTAATATTATTAATGATGATATTAATAACTTGTAGACTACAATAAACCAAACGTTGCGTGAGACTCCCATTAAATATTGAAGACATTGTTATCAACCAGCCGGTTTTGTTATTCATCAGTAATCAGAAAAAGTTACATTAGGTCAATTACTTACAGTCTAGCCTGATGAGGTCCGCCGCGAGCGGTTTATGAAACATTATCACGAATGTCTACTGACGAAACATCGCCCGAATACCTATCATTATCAGTTTTGACGGGGTTTAAAGTATTGCGAAGATTTAGATTTAGCAACATGTAAAAATAGTTAAAATTCGGTGGTTATGGTTTTATCAAAAATATAGGTATTCGAATTGTTTCTTTTTATTTGGTTTATATATTTACATGCTTTTCGTCAAATCGACTTTGGCTACATAACTCTTAAATGAAAGCTAGTCAGATATACATTCAAAACAGATACATCAGATTACAGTGAAAGATTAGTAGTCCTTTTTAAGCAAGCTCCAGCGAACTCCGGTGAACGACTGCTCGAGAAAATCAAAATCAAAAATCTCTTTGTGTAAATGGACTCAATGACTGATGATCCAAATCGTCAAATATTAAACCCTACCACCTACTGTATACGTATACCATTATTTTATGATAATGGTAGGTAATTCTTGATCTCAAGTTTGTATTTACAGTTCACGTAATTAGTTATTGCCTTCGTTTGCATCGAGGCCGCGAATTAAACCTAAACTATCACGTCTCGTTCGCTATTCCTAGTTCTATGGTTAGGTGTTCTCTGAGCCCGTCAACTCATTTGTTGGATTCATTCTAGAAGCTTACGAAACAACCTTAAAAAACATGACACAAAACCATATGTTATACAAGATTTTTCCATGTGTTTCGGGACCCTAAACTTCGCAAGAATGCTCGTAGAAATCTTGAGATTGGTTTTATTAAAAGTTAACACTACTGATCGAACTGTTTACAGCTTAGATGACGTTATAAGTATAACTAACGGTTTTATGTATCTGTTCGGAAAATGAGTTCGAAACATCTAAAATCGGACTTTTCAAATAATACGCAACCCTAAACTCCTCGTCTGCGTGTCTAAGCCGATCGGGATTGCGTTTCAATTAACAAATTGCAACCCTTCACTGGTCGATAGTATCTGTGTCGTCGATCTCTGTCACACGAGCATCGATCTCTGTCACACGAGCACGATCCGATCCGCTTAAAGATCTTATTATATCTAAATAACAATTTCTCGTCTGTAGAAACAGATCATGCATACATCAAAATAAACCTCCTGTAATTCAACCAAGAACTATTGATGTATTTATTTAATTACTAATGTACACACAATAAAGTTACGTATTAACAGGTGTTTGGGGCGAGGCTTATTTCTAAATGAAATCTCTTCCAATTGAATGAAAATATAAAAAATTAAAAAATATCATCATGCTGTAGAATAAAATAAAAATCCAAATAAATTATTTTCTTTCTTCTTCTCATCTATTTCTCTTTCAACCTTTTCACTATCTTACCTACAATAGAGAAATGAGAGTGAAGAGGTGAAATTGGCGAGTGAAAATCGTTTAAAACTAAAATAACAACTTAAATTTACTATTTTTACTGAATATTGCTGGGATGAGTCTGGATATAACCTTGCTCCACTGTTATTTATGAACGTGATACTAATCATAAAATAGCAACGTCAAGAATACTTTAGATAACACAATATTTACAGTCATACTACTACAAGGGTATCATTATTTAGTTTGGATCGAATCTTAAATTTCATATGAGTACCTTGGCAGGAAAACAAATAGGGATTACGCACGCTACATTCTATCGTTTTTGCTTTTTGTTTTAGTGGTTTGACAATTTTCGATAAATTTATCTTGTCGTATGATACCATTTTTGTCAGCGCATTTTCCGTATCTAGAAATAGGATCTGGATTCTTCCATAGTTGTATCGCATAATGACTTAGGATATACTTTCTCTAGTTTTTATTAATATATAAAGGCAATATTATTAATTCAACTTTATAAGTGTCTCATTGTTCAGCAAAGTTTTCTACTAACTTAATTAATTTATCCTGTTCAAGTGTTTGACTCAATATTATTTTAATGTTGTAACTTGCATGTAGCTGTGCCTGTTAAAAAATTAAACACAATAAAAAACGAAGCTAAATGTGAACACGAGGACAGAAACTAAAACCCAATATTACTTGACTATAGACCTCTGTAAGGTGCATACATAACCACAAAAACTTAACTATAATAAAGGTGTTAGCTTGTTCCGCGCTCTCCACATCGCCTCCTTATCTAGGCGTCCCTGTACAACCTTTTACACGTAAACCCTTAGCGGCATTGTTATTTCCTGGAATTTTCGATTTTCCGAAGCTTTACCGTGAAAGGGGACGAAGAGTCCCGGTGAGTCAGCAAATTGTACCAAATAAAAATGGAATTCCTTTTAACGAAATAAATGAATCCAACGCTCCCGGTCGGCTATATTTATCTTGCTCTACGTAACCTAAATGGAACGAGTTTTGTTAAAATTTAATAACGAATTTTTTGTACAAAATATCTAGTTACGTTAATACTGGATGACACGTTAAGCCTTTTTCTGAAGACACGCGGCAAATTTAAGCTGAAGATATACGTCATCCTAAACATTTTCAGCTACAGTTTTTGCTTCGGATTTCAACATTCAAATATTAAATCGCATCTTCTAATAAATTACACAGGACAGGACTAAAAGAATCATCAAGTGCATATCTCAATATCAAGGACAAAGAAATTTTGTAACATTCTTCTTCGTTACTGACGCATAAATGGTAAGGTAAGCATAACCCATTAAGGGCTGGTTTGGGGATATAGTTACATCAGTTCTATTTAGAAAGATTGGCAGATAAACATTTTATGTATTTATTATAAGTAATCTAAACTAATAATAAGAATATTAAATGAAAAAGACCCGTCGATTTGGGTAAACATAAAAATTATCCCTATCAAAACAATGAATATGTAATCAGTACTCAAGCGAGCGGTGCCGTGTGTACCGTAAAAGCTTTCACAGATTCAGATTTTATTTTAACAAACCGTTATCCTAAATAATTTGTTTTTAAGGTAAAGCATGAATAACAAAATTATCATAATCAATTGAGTTAGATTATCTGAAGGCTAAAATAACTTCTAATTTAGTCTCTAAATTACTACCAACTTTGCAATACATATTTACAATGGAATAGAACTGATGAAGTAACAGTAACAGTGAGTGTTGATATGGTGTAGTAAAATGTCTACTGTCTACTTTTGACTTATCAAATCGAACCCGACAGTTTCACTGTTAGTAATCGGGACGATTTCGTACAGGACCAAAACGAATCGTTGTAAATAAACGTATCTGTCAAATAAATGTAACCTCTTTGTCATTATTGTTGGCGATAGAACTGGCAGTTATCTGTCTATGTTTTTAGAAGATTTTTATGTTCATTGTCAGATGTGATTGATTTCTGGTTTGTCTTTGGTTTCGTAAGATTATTTATAATTTCTGTACATTTTCCGTTTTTTTACATTTTATCACTTCTAAACACGGTGTTTCCTTCAACATCACCTACATTATAAAACGCTGTTAGTTTCTTACATACAACAGTAGGACCTCCTCCACAGCGAAATAAACGTCGTATTTCTATTTGTATATGTTAACTTTATCAAAATTACAGCTGTATGTTTCAATAATTACAAATACGCAAATATTTCACAGAGATCGTAGAGAACGCGAAGGACGCGTCCACACATTCACCAATTAGATTCATCTCGATCATTACGATGGATTGAGTTTTACTCCTCACAATGCAGACATTATTATAATTACGAGCGGTCTAAACGACGGGCATACTTTAAATGGTTACGAATCACCGACACTTCGGCCTTATTTGTAAGTTATAAAGTTCAAAATGTTATGTATCGAAACTGTGTCAATGTTCGCGAATCCAGCTCACCATAATAACTTATGTGCTAACTCTGCTATTAAAATAATATGGAATCTGCGGCTGGAAGCAGCCGTTACTACTGCTGCGCACGCGCCGATTACCCGCTTGCGCAAGCGGGTAATCGGCGCATTGATCGGCACCACCTTTGACAAACGGCGGACCGTGCTCGTAAAGTTAGTGTCTTTCTTTTTAATGCATTGTTTCAGTCAATCGAGTTTTTTTTAACCATTTTTTGACTGTCTGATCCGCAAAGGGTAATCTGTGTTTCCTACCGTTTGAAAGCAGTCATTTATCTTTCCTGATATGTAATAAGCTTTACTTTAATAACACTTTCGTGCTTCGGCAGGTAAGTTTAAACGGCAATCATCATTATTTTACTTAACTTTGAGTCGTGGTGCTTGGTGTTGAGCACACCGTGTGTTACAGCTGTTCCTTCCGCCTATTTCATTACTGCTGGCAATATTTTAAACTATCTATACTATATATTTTAAAATCAAAATCTAAAATCATTTTTCAAATTATTCATTATATTGAGACGTATCACCGTTTCCCCTTGCTACCAGTTAACTGACGCCATTGTATCTTACTAATTAAAATAATTATTATGTATAATAAATCAAAGTTCAGTATTGATTTTATTTAAAATTCCTTTTGTATTCAAGAAACTTTTGTAAGTATTCTATGAGCCCTTTATTAAGTTTCCATCCAGTTCAGTTTTATATTGTTGTGTTATGTTACAGTGAAATTTATTTTAAATTACTAACAACTAAATAAATAGTGACGTCAAACGGTGCCTTATTGCATCACCTTCTGGTCACCCCGTAAAGATACATCTTTATCATGATGTAACCAAATTCCTCCAACATTTTGGAGAGTACATACCAGCAGAACACATCTGCTCTCATGTCTTGTAGTCTACAACTGTCTGCGAGGACTATGTAGTTAATAAGCATGAGAATTATTGTGCAAACTGGCGTCATGTTTAATTCTATAATAATTGCACATACATGATTCAAGAACACTGCTCCTTGATTAAACATTAAAAAAATTAAGGTAGGTACGAGCTTACAAACATGAACCAGAATTAGCGACTAGGCGATAAGCACTCATCTAACAGTGAAATGGTCAACGGAGGAGAACATCAGCACATAACTTACCAGAGGCCGTATATGGAGGGTATGGTGAGTGCCATCACAGTGGCCAAGATGCCCACCACGAGGATGGACACCCGCATTACCCAGATGATTTCCATTTCCGACGCGTTCTGCCGAAAGATCAGCTTGTAGACGTTCCTACGACGCAATGGATACCATAAATACGTCTAATAATATAAAACTAAACATCCTATTACTGATAATTTTAATAGCCAGATTGTTAAGAACAGTTGACAAAAGGCAACAATTGTAATGATACTAGTTATCCAGTGAATATTGACCCAATGAAATTTAAAACACCATAGAGTAATATATCCGTTAATCAAATCAATTGAACTTGTTCAATTTGACTGCCTGTCATGTTTTGTACACACAAGTTTCTTTCATTAAAGTGCCTCTTTTTTTCTTAATAATACAGAGTAATGACAACTAATAGGAATATTAATATTTCTTCGCGACACTGAAGTACGTCAGATATACCTCTTTGCACCCACCTATAAGGATATATGTAAAGGTATAAGGTACATTTATATATTTATTATTATAATACTTTATTGTACATAATAAAGGTATATTTGATTGATTTAAGGTACATTGTACAGAAATAATAAAAACTCACGCTAAAATGAGAATTATTTTTAGTAAACTAGTTTATACCAGTCACAATCCACAAATCGGACTTAAAATAACATTTCTGTGATCATTATGACGTCCACTACTGGACTTAGGTCTCCCCAAAAATGAACCGAATTAACATTTCTTTGTAATATTCTATTTTTCTTTATGAACGTTACCAACCTGGCGAACATGGAGGAGGCGCTCAGCACACTGGAGTCAGCCGAGGACATGACCGCAGCAGATACAGCCCCCAATCCAAAGAAGGATACAAAATCCGGCGTCAAGTGTTGCAGCACCAGCGGCAGGATCATAGACGTCTGGTCCGAGGTCAACTCACCATCCGGAGTCAGGTCGCCGTGGTACCCCGTCTCGTTCCAGGCTAACATTGGAAATGTTTAAAGTGTGGTGACTGTTTATGCCAAGCCTGGTGGTAAACGGTAATCAAAACAATGAAACAAAATTAATCTAAAAGTCTTGAAAACAATGATAAATAAAAGATAGAATCGATTAACTTTGTTACTGATTTCTACTAAAACGTTTCTTCAAAAAGGTTCATTTTATTTTAAACAATTATAAATTATTATATTTTTTATATTGTACGCCTGAAAATGGCAATCTGTTGTTTCTAAGTGCATGAAATTATAAGATATATTGTACACAGAATCACAATAAAATTGTATCTTATCCTATCTATTGGTCAAACGTCGACTATAGCATATATAAATTTAACTTACAGTCAACATTTTTATCCGGTTATAAGATGCTTAGATTAACACGTTCGCTTGATTTAAGGAGTAGCTTATAGACGTTTAAGTAACCAGAAAAGATTTTTTTATAAAATTTTCGAGTTGGTTAAAAGTAAGCATTATATGTAATAATTATTATTATGTTAACGACCATTTGTACCATAGCATTCACCTCATCCCAACATAAAACCACGCTGAGACAGCTCGTTGACATCCAGGCACATTTATTTTAAAAGCGATCATATCGCTTTTACTCCACAGACCGGTCACACCTAATTTACGATCGTTCGTCGTTGCATTCTTGTATGACAGTCACTGTTTTAACATATATAATTATGTGTCACCATATGCAATTACCATCCTTCAAGATTTTTTTACAGCACATTAAGGAGTTATTTATAGAAGAAACGAGTATATCATTACCGCTATAGACATGCGAATGTGAAATAAGTAAGGTTACCAGATATCTAACACCTCATAGCCCAATCCGAGTAAAAAAGCCAGAAATATTATACTAAGTAATGTCTGTCTTTAAGACTTAATCTAAGTCAGGACCTGTGAGACCATGACAAATTACCCAATAATTGTTGCAGGTGCAATTCTATCCAACATCTAAACATTAACGGAGATGCTCGTGTCCGCACGCCGCGTGACATGACGACAAATCAGGGAACAAATTCTAAAGTAGCGAAATACCTAATCTATACAGTGTCGTAACCAAGAACGACACAAGCATACAAACACCACTCTTTTGTGTCCTTATTTAAAAATAATACGTGATAAGGTCAAACAAAACCGAGAATTAGTCATAAGAATCAACTGAATAATGGTTAACAAAAACCCCAGAGATCGTGCACTATCGAAATTGCAATTTTTTTTTATAGCATAGACCGGTCAACGCGTAATTGTAAGCAGCATGCGTCAAACTGCCCTAGCCACCTCTACCTTGCCGACCCAAAAAGTACTCTTTCACCCCTCTTTTGAACCCATGTTATATGAAGTAAATACGTGTTGCGGTAAGCAGTTCCACTGTCTGGATGTGCGACAAAGAATGGAATCACGAAACCTCTTTGTGCGTAAAGTATACATAGAGACAGTGAAAGAGTGAATCTCACAAATTGTTCTATATAGTAAAATAATCTGAACCATAAACTATTAATTTCCTTTTTCTGTGACTGTCATTTTATACGAATATATTACCTGTAGCCTTGGCGATGGCTCCGATAAGCACTGGTGGGATGGCCATGAGGATACAGCCGAAGGCGGCCACGTATGATAGTAACTGGGCCCGCCCCGCTGTCTTGCTGCTCAGCACTCGCTGGAAGTATACCTACGACCAAACAGGTAAGGGTTATGTTAAAGAATTAATTTGGATAGAAAATAAAACTATTACTAGTACGTATTTTTAAATATTAACAAATTCTAGACATTTTCAAAAATAAACAAAAAACGGAGGTAAAATTCGAACACTATTTCACCGCACGGTCACTGTATTATTTTACTGCAAGGTTTTAACATAACCAAGGTTTCATTCTAAACAGGTTATATACACGGGATACGGAATCTGTGATGACGCTCCTGTTTTTACATCAGTATTTTGTGAAACAAGTTTAAAAAAATATATTCATAGAAGTTTGTAATTTTAACAAAATTAAGCAAAATTTTTTCGAACTTTAGAACGAAATCAATTCATTTTTATATATAAAATGATTTAGTGTAGGTTCTTGACTTCGTGTTTGTTTATAAATCTTTTTAATTTAAACTAACTCCAAGTTTGATTATATAGTTTAGGTTATTCTTATTTAATGTGTTCTAAAACTATTTCTAGAGTCTCCAAACTCTTCCGCTCTTTAACCCACCTGCCAAGGTATACCTCCAAAGATAAGCAGCAGCCCATAGTCCACGTAAAACCAATAGTACTGAGGGTCCACCTGCCCAATCCAGTCCACTTCCATGGAACTCAGCGGCTTGACAACACATTAAAACAAAATTATAAAGAAAAATTTATTGTGTAAGAAACTTGAATATATTATTTATGCAAAGAAGCATCAAGACGATAAATATCATTTCAAAGAAACTGAACGCAAAAATATTTGCAGAAATATATTTCCAACAACATTTCCTTTATCTAAAATTAAACAAATAATAATAATAATAATATAATATTTCTCCCACTCCCACCTATTATCTATCCCAAAGGAAGTATCATTAAGAGCTTCCGTTATACATGTTATAATATACATAATAAAACTATCAAATATACTATATAAACATAGAAACATCCCATCACTCGTGAATATATATTCGTATTAATCATACAAATATTCCCCTAACAGGATTTGAACCCAGAATCTCTGGATAAGTCGACAGGACTACTAACCACTCGACTAGGCCCTTAATTATTGGAAGATTGACCAATTCTGATATTTATCCTAAGATATGTGATATTGCCAATGGACCATTGTATCATTAACGTTGAAAAAACAACACCAACCTTGTAATTACAATAACATCATTAATTAATTACGGTATATAGAGTCATTAGTGAGAAGGGACGGATATTTGTAAGAGAGGGATGTTTACAATAAAATACTAGTATTAAAAACAAATTCCAATGTCACCTTGACGTGCTCATTAGCCCAAGCGAATGGTATGCACATCCAGAGACCGATGAAGATGCAGAACAGCTGGATGACGTCAGTGTACGCCACGGAGTACAGTCCCCCGAACAGTGTGTAGAACACCGCTACGCATGCGCTGAAGATGACTGAGGTGCGGTGATCCATGTCGATGATGACAGCCAAGGTCGCACCTGGGGTAACAGCTCTGTTAATTACATGTCCTGCCAAGGGATTAACTATCTATCTACAGAATGTTGTAAAACATTGAAACAGAACCATTGTTTCATCTCGTTATTCTATATTCAGAAACTATTGACAACAACGTTCACCAAGACATGATTTGGTGTGACGTCACTCAATGTTCAGCGCAAGTACCTACATCCCTCACGGAAGATATCATGTCTCTTTATAAGTTTATGTCTGAATTGACTTCAGGTACTACGTACAAACGACAGCCACAATACTATGGCTATTATTTCAAAATCGATCCTAAATGACTCTGATGTCCCATAAAACATCCCTTAACGTTGTGTCTAACAACTATATAAATTGAAATAAGTCTGTATGTATAATTATATTCATTTTCTTATAGCCCATGTTACCAAAGAGTTATTCTAAACTTTACGTATATAATAAGTACCTATACATACATGTAACTCGTTATTTGCATTTCACATATCTTCAAACCCTCTGCTTCTTTAACGAGCAATTATGTATGAAAGACGGTAATAAGTTATACCTACGAAAGGCGCTCGAAATTTCGGCTTATTACCGACATCATTTACTAATATTGACACGACATGAAACATCGTTACGTTAACTATATACAAATACTTCTCAGTCTCATAAGCATGAATTCATTTTGAGATACTTGTTTGATATATCAATCAAGAAAAGTATGTCTGGTGAAATTGTATAGGCGGGTTGAGTTCATGAAGCCCTTGAGAATACTCCCTGAAGTACAATATAAGGAACACCATAATATTGAACTCACCCAAAGCTGCCAGGATGCCAGCAGCCCAGAAGACCTCCCCGCATAGGGCTGGTAGAAACAGCAACCCGCCCATGCGACTCCCGAAGGAATCCTGCAGCGGGTCAAGCATGGTTACGTAACCCTGTCGGCGCATGGGGTTGGCGAAGAATATACCTCCTGCGAACAACATTGAAATGCTGTAGATACAAAAATAGTACACTAAGTGTAACATACTATACTACCCGCTTGCAAGGTTATTTGACAAGGCACTATCACCTTTTCTATCTGGGCTGTGATGAAGTTCACAGTTTTTAAGTGTGAAGGGAAGTGTAACCAATGTATTTTGGGAGGATGATATCTCCAGAAGGTCGACGCACCTTCATGTTTAGAGATAAGAAAAAGTCCGGCTAGCCAGCATTAAGTCCTCTTCTTTACACGGTATACGGGGTATTACACAAAGTGAGTATAAATAAAAGTTATATTTACCAAAAACGAGCGACAGCGCATATCCGAATGGCGCCTGGCACCATACCAATCCTGATGTGTATATGGCCTCCGCTGTACCGTTGATGTACCCGCCTCCCACCCACGTTGCTGTAACAATATTAACGTATATAATAAAGCGTAATAACGATAAGTTTAGCAGCCGTCGGAATTATAATAATTGAAATAGTACAAAGTAATACATTACAAGTAATTGGATCGAAATCCATTATTAGCATAAGATGATATGATAATGGAAGAGCATCTAGAAAAACGCGTATTTGAAATCCACTAAAGTAAAGTTTATATAGAACATTTTAGCTTCTTCAGAAAAACTTAACTACCTCTGTGGTCTAATAACTGACCTACAAAGGAGCAAAAGTTTTCTGCTCGATTTGGTTCGTGGTAGGGCTTTTTCTAAGCCAAAGAATGAACAATATGTTAACAGCATTTTCTGTTACAGCAGTTGGAGATAAGATAGCCAGTTCCTCTGTGGTTGAGGAAACCGAGTTTAGTTCACATCCATCTTCGGCCTTATCTTCATTTTTCATCATGTAAAATGAAACGTTGACAAAGATAATGATGAGAAATCATGTTTAATAACTTTTAATCTTGTGCTTTCTCTTTTGTTTTCAGAGTACTCATATAAAAATAAATCTACTAAAAACATAGAAATGAGTATAAAACATATAACCTCTAAGATCTAAGGTATACTTTCTTAATGTATTTCCACCAAACTTAACAAAGAGTACGTTAAACATTTCACAAATGAAGCGTTTAGGTGCTTTGATAACAATAGTACCGTTATGCCATCCCACGACATTTTATTGCATGTTTGGTGTAATAATACGCTTATAATAGAAATAAAGAACTTCACAGCTTCACCAATAATTATATTTTCTTTGACAGTATTCACAAAAAACAAAATAACAATAATGTCAGATAAAAATAAAACAATATATATAAAAAAGTATGCGCTCGTGCACAGCATGCTTAATAGTTATTATGACATGGTACCGAAGAGTTAATTTATTTCTAACACAATACAAAAGATGAACATAAGAAAAGAATTAATATACTCTCAATAAAGACAAATGGTAATGGCGGTGTTTCTTGCACAAAATTACATTTTATCAGTATTTGTCATATTTAACGTGTTACAAAATGTGAAGACTCACTTTCTACAAAGCATTGATTTCCATTTTTGTGGATAGATTCAAAAAAAGAACACAGTAAACTATAATATTTTGGGTTACTTCCTTATTACGTTGCCGTTGAGGTTTAATTATTCAAATGAAATAATGTCGGTTCAAAAGTTATCCTCATAATATTTACTATTAAATAAATAAAATAATTTTCGTATAATTTAATCAACGTTAGATAGTGATATGCAACAATAAACCTTATTTTTTAAACATATGGAATTTAATGAGCAATTGATTTATTTTCATAAACATCAACATTAATTAAGATCGAATTGTTTTTGTATTATAATAAACATACCTTATTCAAAGTCACGAATTTAATTACATAGAATTGAGAACAAATAAACAAAATGTTTGGTTTAATTAACCATTAAGAATTGTTATGAGATTTTAAAGCTTTCATTACACGCTAATAGCATCCGACGAATGGATCTTAAGGGCAGAGGTCAAATTGTCTCCGCGTAACTACGACCTCAGCCTGAGTAAAAGGTAAAGTTATTGGCTCATTCGTTCTTCCAAGTCTTTCACAAAGTATTTTAGTGTCCATGTTCAGTTGAAATATTCTCCCAAGAAGAAATTCTACAGGAACTAAAATAGATAATAAATGTTACACAGGGCTGACTACTAGGCCCACTACTTTTAAAAATACATTTTCAAGGTAGAAAACCATGATATCAATAGAAATAATGACTATCGTTAAAAGTTACTGACACAAATATACCGTCATTATAACACTTGAAGTCTAAAATATTAATTAAAGAAATGGCTTTATGAAACTATCAGTAATACTTTTAGGTACAATTCGAGCTTTGTTCTTTGTCATACTACACAAGAAACATTAACATAATTGAATATTTATAATTTAGAGGTTTTCCTCTGAATAGAATATTATGCGAGTTTATAAGCTAAATACAAGAATTATTTTTTCACCAAATACATTTACATTTAAGTTACTTAAAGCTTATAAATTAACAGTATGTTCCGCTTTTAATATTTAGTCTCTGTTGCCCATCTAGGGAATAAAATGCCTGTATTTCAGCATACAGTGCCCTTTGCCTCGAAGTTGGTAGGTATGTTAATTATTAGCTAAAGTTTGTAGTGAACTTCTACGACAGTCCTCTCGGTGTGTAAGATGTGAGTGAGTGGGTGAGTATGTTTACTGTCTGAAAGTTATTTATTTATTTAAATTCTTAAAATAAATATCTTAACAAATAAACTGTGTTATCTGAATCAATCTAAATTTAAATCAATAATCTGCATCTGCGTCTGCAATCAGAATGAAGCCAGATTATATCTCTTCTATTCTGATAACAATACTTTACTGGCCACAATTAAAATACGATAGATTGTGGTTAATGAAATGTAACAGGTATACCGTGACGACTGCCCTCCGCAATAGTTCAAGACGGTAGTTGCGGCAGCGTAATATGAACGCAACCGTTGACCATTTAAACTTAGCATACATAGAACACAGATGACCACTCGAGAATTTCTGGTCACCTCTAGCCTTTGAAGTATATGTATATAGTATATGCAAAGATTGTTCATCAGATAGCGGTTTCGGGATGAAATGGTTATATGTTCATTTGGTGTCAAAACGTTCAAAATTGTATTGTTTTTACTCAATGGATAATTTTTTGAATATCTTAATAGTAAAGTAAAATTGTCTCTTATCTAAGTCGAAGTTATTTTCCTATTGTTGTCATGAAGAGCTGGTAGAGTAACGAGAAATAAACTGACCAGTCATAGTGAATATGCCAACAAAGAGGCCGATGGAGCGGCCGGCCAGCATCACCTCCTCCTCGGAGTCATTGCCGGGTGGCTTCTTGCGCGCCGCCCAGATGCCCACGGCCAGGATCAGTACATAGAACAGGATGATGGAGATCACGCCCGCTACGTTGATCATCTTGGATGATTTCTTTGTTTTGCTGGTAGAAAACAAATGCAACATTAGTTATTGAATTATAACCAATATGTATGTTTCAGAAATAAGTGTTGGAGGGCGTGAATTATACAACGAAAAATAATAATATCTTCTATCGTGCAAGGTTTTATTCATTTCGTATGTACGGTATGTAATTAAACTCTATGTATCAAGCAAAAAGATGATAATTATAATAATATTTCTCACATATACACCTACTATCTAGCCCAAATTAAGAATCATTAAGATTTTGTGTTATGGATACTAGATAACGGAGAAATATAGTAATATGCATATAAATATCAGACATATACTAAAGAAACACAAACATCTATGACTACTCGTCATAGAAAGCTGACCAGGCGGCCGTCAATATGTCCATCAAATGAAAAATGTCTCATGTTAGACCTTTAGTTCCTTAAACTATTACTAATTGTGACTATTCTGTTGACATTCTCTAAAACATACAATATTAAAATAAATACCTCTCTTTCAAACTACTTTATGAGAGATGGTTAGAGCCTTTTATTAATATATAAATGGCAACACTCACTCTCTATCTCTGGTCTGTGTTTTTGTCACTTTGTCAACTACCCCCTTAAGACGAAAATAACGAGATTGGTAAAGCTTATTTTTATTTTACTAAAACTAAAACAAAAATAAGCTATACAAACTTATTACTTAATATTTAACATCATCATAATTATTTGTAAGAAAACAAACAAAGTGGTTAGGTACACAAACAGCGAATGATTATTTAATGTGAATTCAACCTTGATAAAAGTCAATGGTATGATCTACTAGGTACACGTAGTAAGTCCTCGACAGGTGGTATCCAGAGAGGAGGCCCGACCGACGGGTCAGTTATTAACATTTATACTTATAACTAAGTTGTTCAAGAAAATATACACGGTTTCGTGTAATAAAATATTAGAATAACAATTTGTTCAATTTATCATGAAGAACGGATATAGAGTTCGTGTTACCAAAGGAGATCAAAGAAAAGCTAATATTGTTAATATGGCTACTTCGTATTCTTACAGCTGTCTGTAAAGGAACGAGGTAGACGATATTTCTGTACCATACTTAAATAACTGCTTACTTTTTAGTTTAAATCCTAAAAAGTTTCCATTATTCATAAAAGGTTCATCTGTAGTTGATAGCACGAATAGTTTAATTAATTAAAATTATCTTTGACGGTCAGGTAGAGTTTTCGTATTTGACTTACAAAACTGGTAACAATCACTTTGGCTATTTTTAAATACAAATATGATAATATTGAGCGAGATTGTATCCTACTAGATATAAGGCCTGCATGCATAATTGAATTGAGTTAACGACACATTACATTAACATTATATAATAAAATATTTATACTTACTTCTCAAATATAAGATTCCTCTCTTCTGACCCAATGCGAGCTCTTCTCCGATTACAGACCCCGAACAACGTTCGCGTCTATTTTTATGTAATATCCAAAGATAATCATAGTAACACTGTAAAATATGATACAAATATAGCACTATCGTCCCTTGTGCACGGTTTACTAGTTATCCTGAGAAGAGTGCGCGCGGCGGTTGAACGGTACAGCGGCGGACACTGGACAGCAGTCGCCCCATCGGAGGGAGGTCTTCTGCGAAGGACTGTTCCTGGTTCGAAAGCTTAGCCCGCACATGAGCGCGGCACGCCGCACACGATTACGTAACCGGCGACCACATCATCTCCTGATGTTCACGTGGTCGGTCACAGGCCATAATGCCTGGAGATGAGGCAAGGTGCGCCGCGATCGATCCCCTGACGTCATTGGTCGCCGTTGCCGCGCATGCGCCGCGCCCCACGTACCCGCCTACCACCACGGTATAGTTGTCGCCCAGAAACATGCACGAACTACCCTTTTACTAAACATCGCCTGGCTGACACTACTACTTTCCTGCAAACTTTTTAACTAACCAGCATTGTATCCGTGTTATTTCTTTCTAGTAAAGTTTAAGCCCTTGGGGTCTGCGGGTTTTCTGAGTAGTACCAGCCGCCTTTTCCATTGATAAATTGATTGATGAGCAAAACTTTTTATAGAAAACGTGACTTGCGTCGTTGCGTGTACGTCTACATACCTCTTCATAAACTACTGTCGTGATTTAAGTAAATTAAAACCTCATTAGTTTTATATACAAGTCGAATACACATATTTCGTTGATCAAATTGGAATCTGAAAATCTGACAACATAGTGTAAGTCCTTGTGAAGATTGTAGATCTTAGAGCGTTAAGTTCATTCATGAGTGAAGTTGCTATGGTAGGCTTTATGTCGATAGAAGAGAGAAGGTCCCCTTCAAATCGCATTTTTATAGCACAAGACACTAAGCCCCTACTCCCTCTTGAATGACCTCTGAATAATCGAAATTAGATAATTTTCAGCAGCAAAGATAAAACATATAAAACTCACCAAGCGTTTTATTCCGTAGGTTGGTAAAAATTATTTAGATTATTAATATAATGTTTTTATAATTGATTAATTGTGATTCATATTTACAGCACCTCTGAAATTGTTTTCCTCACAGGCTGCTATATTGTTAACCCCAGCTAATTATATACCTACTGACTTATAGTTTTACTATATATACCTGTGGCATGCAATCGAGAAGTTTAATATAAAGATCTTACTCACCACTGGATTTATGATAGGTCACTGTGCATATCATCCAATGTGTGTAGAGCTAACTCCGGTACCTACCTCTCTAAAATAACTCATTTAAGGCACTACAATTCTCTATCTATGCTAGGTAGCTGCGACTTCGCTCTATCTCTAATGCACAGAATAAGGTAGTACAACAATCTTTACTGTTTGTGTTAATTTTGTATCTTTTTAAATATTATATAAAAACGGTTTGTTTCCCAAATATCAATAAATGAATATATATGTCTGACACATTAAGCAGATAAGAATTATTTAAAATCTTATGTCTGCTTTAGTGTAAGCGCTGCAGTCCAGGTAGTTACTTTCTTCCCCTAGGTTTTCTATCGGTGCTCTGAGAATTTGCATTCAGACAGCGAATGTTACTTAAGCTAAAAAGTTTTTTCAGAAAGCTGAAGTTTAGCATTTACATTAAGCTAAATTTACCACGCGGGCCGAAGGTAACCCAATAGTTTGATAATAAATTAAAGGTGCCACTGTCGTTTATTTTAAAAAGTACTTAATACTTAAACCAAAAAATAAGTTAATATTCCTATATTATCATGGCGCCTGGTGGAAAGATTATAAAGACCCGTACAACCTGTTTTGTAAAAATAAAAATGGCGAGTCTACCCGCCATTTTTATTTTTGACTTGTAAGAAAATGTCAAATATTTGAAATGTGATGTCATTTTTCAAAATTTCTGAGTCTTTTCTTAGGACTTTAATATTGTAAATTAATAGTTTCAGTGTTCAAATACAAGTATCGTTAATTTAAACCATAAAATTTTCCAGTAAATTTTTAAATATGCATGATACAGTAAGTACGAGTAACAATTACAATCTACAGTGTTACTAACTACCGTCCTCTTCATCTTATCTTTGTAATCATAATAAAAGGCATCATATTATTAAACAAGTACAACATTGTCGAGGATAATACTAGATATACTTCACTACTTGAATCAATTAATGTAGGAAATTCGATGAGTGTAATTATTTTGAGTTGACTTTATGTGTTTGAACTTTAGCACCGCGTGGCTGGTCTAATGGTCTGGTGCGGTTAGTTAAAAGGGCTTACACATCGTCTCACGTCAATCTGAAATATGTGGGAGCATGGATGAACTCGATTTTTAAAAATCATTATGAATTCATCCACCATGATCTAAGTAGTTTTGTTTTGTAATGAAACTAAAGCACTATAACATCAACTCGTTTCGGTATGAAGAGGAAGATCTAGTATAGGTAATAACAGGACATAAGAGGCATAATATCTCTCGTCTCCAAAATGTAAATGAAACAATAAGAAACACCAAGGGTGTTAGTTAGCTAACACAATAGATGGAGAATAATGGATGGCCTGTTGTGCATTTGATTAAAAAGCTAATTGTATTTAACCAGTTGGATGTCTGACTGTTCGTACTTCACCGGTTAAAGTTTGCCACACAAGCTACTAATTAAATTCTTCAACAGATAATCCGTCTGGCGGATGTGTGGAAGACGTGCAACAAGATCCGCGCAGCAGCGTTCAGGGTCGGGCTCAACCTCTGGGACTGGTACCGCCCGCTCGACCCGGAGGGCAACTCGCTTATATCTGGTACGGTTGTTTTGCTAACGTATCTTAAACGGAATAAATATATTTTTAAGAAGTTTATCGTAGAAAAGGGTTGGAAATTGAATAACGCCTTAATCACTGCAGGAACACAATACTATAAATGGCCATCCTCTGAAAAGTACGCAGGATCTTGACATTACATATTGATACCTATAATCAAATATAACAAAAGCTGGTTAGTTTTGACCTGAGCAGAACTTCAGCTCTTTTTTAAATATCGAGATAGAAGTCGACACGTAGGTATCCTTACTTCTTTTTGACGAAATCAAGTCAAATATATTTATTTTGTGAATAAAGGAACATTTAAGATGATACCCTAAAATATAGCATCTTTGTTCAAAAATTTGAACTGATTTGGGAGATCTGTATTGTCACAATGTCTACTTTCCATTGATTGTTCTATTCGAAAGCTAATTCTTCATACTTAATACGGTATGTTTGATAGTATGGTTGTAATGTCAAGAAGAAGGTCTATTTAGTTTATTTTATCATGGCGGTCTATTATGATATACAGTTCTATCTTTCTGTTCTATTGTTCTGTTATAGTTTGAAATGAGGTGTATCTATTAATAATTATTAATACTGACAATGGCTCTAATTAAATCAGAGTGAACATTTTCCAGAATCTAAGTTTGTGTCCATATTGGCTGGTCCGCTCCGGTCAGTGATTGGTCTGTCTGATGCGGAGATCGCCCAGCTGGCGGACTACTTCCGCGCCCAGGACGGCCGCGTGCTCTACCACCAGCTCTGTCAGATCATACATGGCGAGGGTGAGTGATATAGCTAAATGGTACAGTATGATGCCATATTAAACACACTATATCCCAGACATTGTGAACCTCCAACTATCAACAGCAGATATATACATAATACTTCAAATCACACCCAGCTTTCATTCCATTTACCAAAAAAACGCATTAACATATTGATTCGAGGAGGAACGAAGTCTACCTCAAGGAGGAGACGAAGTCTACCTCCTAACACTGTGCGTATCCTTAAGGCATTGTAAAGTTACTAAGCTGATGGTATTGCAGGATGATTCTCTTGCAGAAGACATGGTCGTGAATCTCTTTGACATAAGTCGAAAATAAAGTAAATGTGGATGACACATGCTTCATTAGCTATCTTCACATGTGGACCCGTCTACTGCTTATCTTATCTTATCAGGTGGCGTCGAGTCATTTGCTGTGCTTTATATATAAAAAAAACATTCTGAGAACGGTCATATATTGTAAATGCCTATGGTGATTATGATTTCACTAGAAATAGGATCAGTGCTTATGATTAATAGACCGCTTTCGTAACTCTTAGTCATAACATTGTTATAACTCACAGAGTAATAAGAAATGCCACCAAAACAAAAAGAAAAGACACTAACTTAGGCATAGATTCGACGTACGTGACCACATCTTTTTCAAAGCCATTGTCGTACGTATTCTCAGACGGTCTGGTTCGTCTCGGTCAGTAGGTCGTGGACGTGATGCTAGAGGATCAATACTGTACGCTGTTAAACACTCTTTGACATCTCTGGCACAGAAAACGGTGTTAGGAGACAACGCGGTTTATTCCAATCGTCAACAATGTATAGAAGTTAATTTAATTAATGTCTTCCTGAGTACAAAATCAAATAATGACAGTCAACAAAGGCTAATTCACAAGCTGTAACATCCACACACCAAACTGCGTTGGGCCAACGTAGTAGTGTTATGCCCACATATAGTCGTTATTAAAGACTAGGGTTTACTTTCCCCATCTGATTCGTTGCGCCATTACATTGCTCGAACGTCTGAAGGAGGTCTAAACACACTATACCCCTAAACACACTAGATGCGGGCGGGCGCGACAAAACCTCAGCGGACTGTCTGCTGGAGGCATGCCCGCCGCCGCCGCAGCCCGAGTGCCACAAGATGGACCAGTGGCAGATGCGCCGTCTGTGTTGTCTGCTCGCCACCATCGCCGCCAGGGAGATACCACTCAAGCCTTACTTCCAGGACTATGAACTAGTAATAATTACTGATCCCATTTGTTCCTCGACTTATCTCTAAATTAAAACCAACTTATTAAAGTTCGCTTCTTTAATACCTTACTTTCCTAACTTTTATGAGCACTCCAGCCGGCCGGAAACTGTTCCAAACTGTCTAGTGCTTTACATTTTGACGTAAAACCTTCCAAATTTGAATTTTTTTTTGTATAATTTATATTCCTTAAAGTTAAAAACTATTTGATGTATATCTTGTATGTAACTTTGTGTTTTCGATATTGGATAATAGAGAAATATAGATAGTATTTCAAAAAATGTAAAATGTAGTGACTTTTTGTACCGAAATAAAAATAAAAAAACATACCTTTGACTATATTGACCGCTCGACTAGACGAATGTCAAATTATAATTATAAAATAATCATATTCAATTGTAAAAACGCTTTTAGTTCATTTTCTTATAGTCCATTCCATCTTCGTCAGTGCGGGATCAGAAAAACTGTTTTGAGACCTATTATATGTTGTAACTCTAAAATCAAAGAATATTCAAAACTAATATTCCAGGTTGCCAAAAACGATGGGCGCATCACGTTCGCCCATTTCGCTCGCATCCTCAACTATATCGGCATCTTAGTGTCACCCGAAGACTTCAATTTGCTGGTGCGGCGATTTATCAAAGACTCTTACACACTTGACTACGTGGAGTTCCTCAAGGCTGTCGAGGCTGTCAAGAAGGAAGGTATACAAGGTCTTGGTGCGGTGAGTCACAAATAAAACAACATATATTGACCCGCGTTCTGTTGTGCATGGACTGGTTAAATTAAAATGCCCTTTCATCACAATCCGACCAGTAACGGGAAACGACTGGTAATGTTACTTGTCGCTTTGAAAGCTTATTTTAATGATCATCTTGATTAAATAAGTCTATAAGAAGAATATGGCGACCGTTATTATTATGGTTATCTATAAGTATATACTTAACACCCTATCCCTATCCCTTACTCTTTTAAATTGGAGTGAAAATGATAGAGATAACTTTAGATTAAAAGAGTACCAATTCGAGATAATCCACTTGGTAGTAAAGTGAAAAACTTAATAATGAATTTATCATTATTAATATTACCCTTCATTAATTGGGGCAACAACGACACATATAGGTTAATTCCATTATAACACTTATGGCTAGCATTACTTCATCTAGAAAGGAAATATTCAATAATAATGACTATAAAATATAATATAATTTCCTGATCTACTTTTATTTAAGTACAACGTTTTTGTGATACCTGCCCTGTACTATATATATAGCTTTGGATTATCAGCTGTTTTTACGTTAAAATGAGTGACCAACACGCCAATTGGCCTCTTCCTAAAAAACACGATACTATAGCAGAACGTTAAATTCATATTATACCTTACACGTCTTCAGGAATACAACAATCCTAAAGCAATAATTGATACGACACTGCCGAAGTTGTTGAGGCCCGAGGTGGACGCAGGCCTGTCAACGGCACCCCTCGGTGAAACAGACGTGTTCCATCCAGCGCTGTCGAAGCGACCACCCTCGCGGCAGTTAGTCGAGCTGATGCTGCGCGTTCAAGAATTTGTCATGCAGCGGCGGATCAGGGTTTCGGAGTTCCTAAGGGTAAAACCATAATTTTATCTGGGATCAAAAAAATCTGATATTGGGGAAAATTCTGCTAACGGAAGAAAACTTTGCTCCAATGTTGTGATACTAAGGCTACTGACCTTAAAAACCCCATCCTCTAATTTTTAAATACAGATCTGTCACTGTCACATCTTCCATCCTAGGATTACGACCCCCTGAACAGCGGGCGTATAGCCCCGCAACAGTTCCGCCGTGCACTGGACGTCATGGGGTTGAGCACCGTGCTGTCTCCAGAGGAGGTGACCTGCGTCGCTCGCCACTACCTTGATCCTAACGATAAAGAAATGATTTGTTGGCGCACCTTCGAGGATGACTGTGATCAAGGTGATTATGGTGAAATGGAATAAAGGGACTGGCATATCGGTAAAAAAGCGATAACGTTATCGACTCAAATCGTGGTATCGATATTTTCAAGAGAATAGATTTCTGTAAAATGTATAATTTTATAGTTTCGTTAAGGTAATTTCGTTTCGGCATGAAACATTATCAAAGTTATCGGTATGTAATAAACAACGTTGTCATTAACGTAGATACTACTCTTTCATTAATTTCTTGTAGCTTTAAAGCAATCAACGACAAGCACTAAGTTAAGATTTTAATCAATTGATCAATCTCATATTAGATCATAGATTTTAGTTACTTTCAAAAGTTTATCACAGATGGAGATAAAAAATAACCGCCCCACACAAAAAAAATCATCTCGTGCCTCTAGTATCCTTGCAAGTTGGCAACATCGCAGGCTTATAGTCATAATAACTTTATTTTTGCGATCGAAATTATGTTTTATTACTCGTACATATATCGTTATCTGAAAAAATAATGTTACTTTGATAACGTTTTAATTTTAACGGTAAGTGTGGTTATGAATTTTGTTATTTGAAAACGTTTCCAGTCCCCGACGGAAAACCAAATATGTATCTAATCAATTATGATGTGTCTTTCATAAACAAAGTTTAATATTGGGATTTTTCAAAAGCTTTAGTTTAGTAGAGTTTAAATTTTGGTGCAAACCTTGCCCAAGATGTTAAAAAATCCCTATATTTTCCAGAATCGAATGTACAGCTGTCATCTTTTCAAACTATCTTTCCTCGCTGTAGGAATTTCTATTACGCAAAATCTTCCCTTCTCCTCTGTATATTATTGCTCCACAATAATTCAAACCCATTTACGTTTGATCCTACCAGTATTCACGACTAAAGAGCTAGAGAAGCACCCTACGCTAGTCCCTGGTGCTGTAGCCGAGATGGTTTCATCGCTGCCAATACGCGGGAGCGCTGAAGAAACTGGTGTGCCTTCGGGACAGACGTTAGACATGGCGGAAGCAGCCTTGCTCAGATTGCGGGCCGCCTGTCACGAGCGATCGGTTGATCTCCGTCCCGCCTTCTCCGAGCATGATTAGTACGGACAATATTAATTTACTTTATTTTATGCGGTTGACATTCCATTAAGAATCTCATATATTTTTAAATTTAAATGTAAGTACTCTAAAATAAAAAATGATGAGAAGAAGATGAAAAACAAACGACGATATTGTAAGTTTTTTTGTAATTCAGTGAACATTCAGTCATTTGACACAATGACTCGATCAAATGACTCGACACCACCTGATGATAAGCAGTAGAGGAGTCCATGTGAAGATTGCTAGTGAAGCATGTGACATACTGCCCTAGCCACCCTCACCTTGCCGGCCCAAAAAGTGCTTTAAGTGCTTTTTAGTGCTTACATATTCTGTAACTGTAATCAGATATGTAAAAAATGAGCAGTTAAACTTAAGAGGTCATATAGTCCACCAAATTGAACAACTTTCTATATGGAACCAACATCGTGATTTAACGACTATTCAGCTATTCCATAGAAAACGTCAATGCTTACAAATATAAAGATATATAATACAAATGTATAGGATAGCTATTTAAATTTCTAGATGGTGATGTTGGTATCGTGAGAAAGTTGTACAGTTTGATAATTTTTAACACTCGGTAAAAGAAGTCAGTAATGACAAACAGAATTTATTTTTTTAAATGCCTTCCAGATAGGAGGGACGAGAGTCACTTTTATTTGATCATTTTTCGGGTTCATATCGAGCTCGAAGCTCTTTATATCAAAGTACTCTCAATCCAAGCTTTACCTATGTGTATGAACACGCTTGAACGATGCAGTCACAGCAATGGTCACGTGTCGCGGTCGGCGGTGCGCCGCACGCTGGCGCGCTGCGGGGTGCTGCTGCCCTCGCAACAGCTGCGAGCGCTGGAGACGAGGTACCTCGACGACTGCGGCTTCAGCTACGTGCGCCTGCTGGACGAGGTACGTGCAGCTAGAACATAATTAATAAACAGTATATGGTATATCTGATAGTTGTTCAACCTTATCGCTATATTTATCACACAGGAAGTTTTGCCAAAGTGGTCCAACATTTTTTGGTGAACTTACCTACGACTTAACTCTTCTGCGAAAGTATTTGTTTTTTACTTTTATAACCGTGTGACACCGCTCCTGACAATCTTCAGTTGGAGGTGCGCGTGGTGGAGAGCGCGTTGGTGATGGCGGGGACGGCGGCGCCGGCGGCTGCCCGGCCTGCGCAAGACCCGCTGCTCACAGACATCGTGCAGATACTGGCCAAGATCAAGGGCAAGGTAACTACTACACGAACACATTGAACTAGCTCCTGGCCATAGTAAAAGAAAAAAAGGTAAGCCGATTAAGATACGGCTCCGTGCGAGCAATAATGACCTACTCGTGAAGGGAATCCACTTTTAATTGAGGTGATCACCTGATGACAACACAAATTGAAAACGGACACTGAGTACTTTTATAACACTAGGCATTACAATACAGAGTATGCAAGGCTCTTAACGTATTTATTATGTAGATGATCCGCGAGGGACTGCGGCCGCGCGAATTCCTGCAGCAGTTTGACTTACACCGCGAGCTGATGATCCCGCGCGCTGACTTCTACCGCGGCCTCGCCTCCGCCGGCCTCTCGCTCGCACCCGTCGAGATGGACACGCTCATGGAGGTGTAAGTACTGAGGACTGTCATTCTCTTGAGGATTTCACTAATGGTTGCGTCTTATATTGTGTCCACGATACATTGTAATTTGAGTTAGCATATTGGCCTCGTTTGTATTGTTAACATAAACTTTATATTATGCATATTTTTGTATTAAAACATAAGAAATATACTCGTACACACATAAATTAATAAACAGCTATGATTATACTTTTGTTTATCACACAAGCACCGGCACAGCGAACAGCGGACCCGGGATCCCTGGCCGAATAGTAATTATTTAGTATGACATCGTGTACTTGTGGGCGGGCGAAGGTTCTGCGCGCCGGGGCGGCGGCGGTACGTGGAGTATGAGCGGTTCTGCGAGTGCGTGGGCTCGGCGCTGACGCAGGGCGGGCTGGAGCGCGCGCCGCTGCTGACGCCGCTGCCGCACGCGCCCACCAGGGACTCGCCCCGCAACTTCCTCAACTTTGAGGAGCGAAACCTCGTGTCCAGCGCACTCGCCAAACTTTCCAAGCACCCGGATCAAGTCTCCAACATACTTGAAGTCTTCAAGGTATTTGTGTATTCTATTGTACTTGCCTATACTTTTGTTTTAGAGGATGAATCCGTTTATGGACTCACCCTTAGGCGTGTTTGTGGTTTGCTCAATGCTTGATCGTAACAACACTGGGAATATCACATAAAACTTTCTTAATGCTAACTGCCTTTTGCGGGGTGGCCTGGGTTCTGCCCAGTTATTTAACCAAATCGCCCTCAGGATACTTCGTCTTGTCGGCCGGGCTTCACGTTAATGGAGATTACCCAAAGATACTTGGATAATCTCAGACGTGGGGGCCTGTGCAACGCATGCAATGTAGGAAGGTTTACAATTACAACAAGTTTTTCTGGGGTAGTTAAATTCACATGTCATTATTTTACTCATCAATTAAGCAGATGATTTACATGACATAAGTGGTAACGATCTCCCATAGACATGCAATATCAAGAAAAATACAGGTTCATTGGCATCGTTGAGCGAGCGGCACCGGCCCACGCGGTAGAGACACGTAACCGTCTTATTAGGTCTCTGGTAGACAGACCGATGCCACATACATTGACACCAGAGCTATATTCTCACACAAATTAAAGCTTTCAGAACGGCTGTAATAGGAATGGTTGTGCCTATGTACTAACCAAAGTAGTTTGAAAATTAGGGACTTCCTTGGAAAACTGAAAGTGTCTAAAGGAAACTGAAATAATCTATACGTATTCCCTCCTTCAAACAACATGGGTTCCTTCAAAAAAGGCATGAAAAATGGTGATACTAGTAGTAGTAAGTAGGTGGTACTAGTGGTAGTAGGCATAGGAGCTAAAGTCTCTAAAATAAGTAGATTTTAAAAAAACATACATACATTTTGTACAGGAAACATTTTTTTAATGTTAAATGCAGGAAAAATCAAAAAGCACTAGTACGGAATAGACTTATTGAGCATTTAAAAGTAATTTTCGCTGTCGTAACAGAAGACACGACGCGGCATCTACGTATTTGTACAATTGTAGGTACCTTGAGTTTTTCTACGACAGTGCTACGTCGTAGTTCTATGTTCTACGCATTACAATACGACGTGGAGCTATTCATGTGTAACTGTTTAAGTCAGGGGTTCCAAAACATATTTTGTGTACTGCCCACTTTGAGAATAAATTATTTTTAGCACCCCCATTTCTTAACTAATATTAGTTGATATTCACAAATTGTAGTTGAGAATGGACAGCTCATGCAGTCGGTGTCTAAGAGGCCTCCTTGCTAAATGAAATTACCCACCACCCAAGCCTCTACTCTACGCTCCCATTTTTTACTTTCTTACCTTCAGGCCTGCAGCGCCCACAAGGGGGCGTTATCGCCCACTTTGGGAAAAGCTGATTTAAGCGTAGCTACTAGCGGTTTGGATTGGAACGTGTTATTAATTATAGTCTTTTGAAGCATCTGTCTTACTCTTAACCAATAAATGGTGAATGAGTAGACCTTCACTGTCTTAAAGTTTACATAAAAAGTGCATATTACCTCATATCATAGAATCAGCCGTCATATTTTGTAACACAAACGTCCATCGATGGCCCAGAGTAGTAAAGACCAAAGAGAAATGAATGTCTAATTGAAAGCAGTTGCTACCACTAACACAGTTAGAAAATGGTTATGCAGAGTTATGTCAACGAAGATGCAGTGGAATGGAGTGCATAGATTTTATGGGGTCGACAAAAAGAAATTCACGTTGTATTATATTTAATAATCGAGAGCGAGCTTAAATGTCATTCGCTGGGGCGTCTTGTGACAGTTGAAGCACAGACTCATACACGTATATGGAAGACAGAGAGGGACTTGACATATATGACATATTTAATCATTACTGTTGCCAGGATAAAAAATAAATACCTATAAAAACTATATACAATCTAATAATTTGTAACAAAAATAAGAGGACAAGTTTCGCTTTCGTGAATACAAGATGTAGCAAGATGAAGGTTTGATAGCGAGGTTTGTGCGGCGCAGGACATGGACCGGCAGCGGTGCGGCACGGTGGGGCGCGCCAGCGTGGAGCGCGCGCTCTGCCAGCGAGGCCTGCTGGCGCTGGTGTCGGCGCGGGAGCGGGACCTGCTCTGCAAGTGCTTCGGCTACGAGCGAGGCTGCGCGCAAGAGGTACCATTATTAAAAAATATACCTTTTTATTGGTTAAATATACTCGTGTGGTATAATACAAATTTTAATGTCACTAAAAGTTCGAATTACTATGATACTTTTCGCGTTCGTTCGTTGTTGCCAGACTATACGATCTTAGTTGAGCTGAGGAATGCAAATACACCTTATACATGTTGCATATTATTAGAGAGGGACAGGACTCATGTGAGACAGGTATACATGTACACCCCACACAGGACTCAGGGATTTGACTATTAATTTTTGTACTTTAACAAAAATATTAAATATTATATATCCACTGCTTCAATAAAATCAAAAATATAAAAGTAAAGCTGCATATGTAACCCTGAGGTGGTCACTATAATTGACAAAATAAGTGTTAGAATGAGCAGACCTACCATTGACACTGCTGTTTTACCTTGAATTCAACTCTAACAATTAGAGCTTACGACAGGGCCATTGTTTGAGTCTGCCTACGGCCCTGTCGCAAGCTTCAGTTGAAGGGGAGTACATATTGGGAGTTCTCCCGGCGGCGCTCAGCATATTAAACTCACACTCTTTAACCAATATTATAAAGTCCAAACTTTACTTTTATTTATATTCATTTCATTTCTTTTAGATTGATTATTCATTTTATATTATTCTGTTTCATTACAAGAGTACCTTTTAACCATCTTATCTATTATTTTAATATTAAACTTTAATTTAAAAAAGTAATGTTACACAAATGCTCCGGTTATGTGCTGCGCAGGTGGACTACCGCGCGCTGTGCGCCGCGCTCGACGTGGTGCACGCGGCGGCCGGCGCGCAGCCGTGCTGAGCCGGCTTCCTTACATCTCAAAATAAACTTGTGGGTGTCAACATTATCGAGTTTCAATAGATTTTTTTGTTTAATTACTATAGAACCTGAAAGCACCTGAAAGAACCTGTAAGCACTCGCAGTGTAGTGTTTGAGTTGGACTATCAATAAATATTAATAATAATCTTTATTCTCAAAAAGGACGCAATGATTTGATATCTATCCGGATTGTGGAGCCAGCTTGTAAAAGGCAGATTGCAATCTTTTTAGCAGCAGAGTAACTGAAGTTATATAATGAATTCAAAGTTGACCCAATATTTGATTAGATCAGCCACGAACTTGTTTCAATCTTCCTTTATAAATATTATATTTTTGACCAATGTTAGAAGCGGTTAGTAGAGCTGTTCTATTAGGAATATCATTCGCTTTGAATACATAACTTGAATGAAAGTGTGCTGGACGCGCTCCACGTGAAGACAACGAGCGTCAGCCGCACCGCCCCATATCTCATTTAAAAGGTTTGTATTACAGAAGGTTCTTGGCACCACAAGCCTTAGTGTGATAAAAGTCCCCGTTGAACAGTGGCTGGTCCGCCGCGACAATTAAATGTCTAATACAAATACAAATTTCAACCACGTCAGAATAAATAAACAAAATATATTCAAATTAGTACATATCAAAAAGAAATAATGACATCATTATATTCTTATATTTAGGTTTATTTCTTCATAACAAATCAGAATTAAGTTATGCCGAAGATTATTTACATAATGATGTTAATTAAGGCCTGTGGTGTATTCATAAAACTATTTAAGATGATGTATTTATGTATTCCTATCGAAAAATGAAAATAACGCATAAAAAATTAGATGATAATTTCTAATTTAATTTAATTTAATTTTAAGTAAAAGTATATACGTCAATCGCCTAAAAATAAAAGTGTAATTCTTAATAATACTCATCTTATCTCTTATTATAAAAAATACTCGACCGTCTTAGGTTGAGCCGGGTTCTTGTACGTTGAGGTCAAAGTTATGACGCCGTCGTTTTGAATGAATAATATTATTCTATTACGCATGTACGGACACTTAAAATTATTTATTATTATTGTATATGTAAAAGATTATCTATATGAAGGAATATAGTTTTCAGTAAGCTGATATGTTTAGGCGCTGAGGATTTAAACAGGCGCGAATATGAAGCGATACATGATTCTGCCTAACTTTACCCCAACAAGAAACGCAATGTCTCGAAAACCTGAAGTCATGATTATATGTCTGACGCATGATTTTATTTATATTATGGATTAAATATCTCTCCAAGGTCATTTTCACATTTAAAAGTTTCTTAATAGAAAATTTTTATTCCAGCAGGAATAGTTAGTGGTTGTTGTTGTATTGTTTAATTCTCCCTATTGTAGGGAAGGCAAAGGAAACAAGCCCAAACAAACATTTCTAATTATTTTGGCTCCGAAATACCTGTATGATGTATGCCCCAAGGAGTTTTTGTCGACTAATGGTAGGTCCCACCATTTTGTTAATGACTATAATTTTTTTTTGATAATTGAATACATTGTTAGTAATTACGATAAAATGATACCAAAATATAATGTTATGTAAATAATTCCGATGAAATGATACACAAATGAAAATGTTTTTTTTTTTCTAGATAACTCGCACAAATTTTTAATTTGGTGTACATGCATAGCAAATTATACATGCCACCTTAGAACTGTAGAGGACACTCCAGCAGGAGTAGCGCTCTCTTCAGTTTCGTTCAAAACTTTTTTACTTTCGCTGTGCTTTCCTTCTCTATCTTGAAGATCAAGAAACGACATTTTTTCAAGGCATCAAGATTATTTTTTTCTGGCTATTGTTTGCAAAATGTACAAGTTCATTGTTGTATAAGCTGTACAGGACAATGTGCATCTCATGTTAAAGAATTTTATTCAATAATACTGTCAATGTGTCACCTGATGGTAGTTTTGTCTAATAAAACTAGTATAGCCTGAGTAACTGAGTGATGCCCATGGCACCTTAGAGAGCATTGCTTTGATCAGTCATTTCGTATGGGGCATAGGAGCAATACTGTAGGTGTAGTATGGTGGGCGGCCAACGAGCTAACGAATAATTGTACACAAATGGGATAAGTAAGTTTTTACTAAACTAAAAAACTACTTAAAAAAGCAATATTTCGAAAAAAAATTTGGAGTCTGTACATCACGTTCTCTATCGTTTCTGGTAACAACTTAGCACTCTGTGGACTTTGTCAGTACATAATACAATGTTTCAAGAGATCCCGTGGCAACGCGGAAATAAAGTACTGTCCACCATAATAATAGTGTCACATATGATCCGTAGGAAGCGCGTCTGGAATGGATTGATAAACACAGACAAAAAGTCAATATTTTATTTACACATTTGTTTTATTACGACATACACAGTTGTATATCTGCAGAAGTTTGTTCATGTCCAAATCACTTAATCTAATATTAATTTCATCCCTATTCAATGGAAGAAACTAGTTTGTATAAAATACATTATGATTCTGATTTGTGTTAATTAACGAAATTAAAATACAAAACTACAACATTTCTGCTATGAGATCCAGAACATTCAACTGTAGAACGAGGCGGCCTGCAGCTCACTCGCTCACACACGCTCCGACACATTCACACTCACTCGCCGGCGTACAGGGGGACACTCATTTATAAGCTCTGTATTATAATTAACTCTACATACTTCAGTTCCAGAGGTCAAATTGATTCTAATCAGCAATAATACTCAAGTGAATCTATTAATCCATACTATATTAATAATAATTTTTCGCGACACGATCTTTCAGGTAAACGATCGGGTCACACGACAGTATTTATCCTTAAAAATTTCTTAAACAGATTCCTTAAATTAATTATAATGTGGAATGAAATGACGTGCCCCCGGGCGCGGCGAGGCGAGGGCGCGGGGACACACTCATGACCGATGACTTAATCTGCAACAAACCACACCGACAATCAGTTCCGAGAGCCAAGGCAATTACGATCACGGACGGGGCACCTGCTCTTACTAACGTGCATCTAGACCTCATAATCCGAAAGGCATGTGCATTTAAAGGTTGCCGGTAGAACATATTCACCTTACTATTGGACTGAGATGACTATCGGCAGGTACGTGTTCAGTAGGGCTGGTGCCTCTGGTTGGCGCGGCCGCCGCCGCCGCCGCGCTGCTTGCCGCCCTGGTACCCAGCTGCAACACCCACACTCGTCAAACCTCACCCTCTTTACAAACAACCAACATTACGATTATGTAGCATGAAATAGCGTGCGTGTTAAAAATCCAACAAAATAATTCATACAGGAGTAACCTAACAGACTAAGTTTAGTCAAGTGTCTGTCATGCGGCACAGTTTAAATGCGAAAACAATTTATGTACATAATTATTGAGAAAGATTTTTACGTCACGAAAGCAGAAAAACTAATCCCAATTCAAGATTCTACCACGACGAGTCCACTCTACATAAAGATAACTGACTCATTGTTCTCTTTCTAACATGAAAGTACTTGTTTTGGAAACATTACCGGCTAATTAATTAGTACTGTAAGATGCGCAACATGCACTAACCACAAAATTAACCGTCGTGTAATCTAACTCGCGCCATAAGCATTGGTTACGATTACAATGTCAGGCCACGCTTGCCAATTAATTCTAATTAAAAAATTTGACTTAACGATCAAACATAACTGTGCCATACGGATCGCAATAACTACGGAAGCGGGGCAAACATTAATTAGACTGTATATTACTACACTACACAAAAATCACATCTGGAACGCTTCAAACGTCTTCTAATAGAATAGTACATATCCAAACGTTTGATAAGATAGTGATTATACAGAAGCATGAGCTAGTATCGCGACGAGGACGTTTGTGCGCCCCGAGGTGGGTGGTGGTAGTCATGGAGGTTGGCTGGCAGTACCTTTACCGCGAGGAGCCGCGCGCGCGCCGTACCCGCCCTCGTACCCTCCGTACCCGCCGTAGTCTGCCCGCAACACAACAACGTTAGTCAGCCGCTAGCCGACGCACTCAACAATTACATCTACTACACTACACCTACTTGGGCTTCTCAGTATCCACTTTCTTCCCTTTTCATTGATTGTGTCTTTACAGAATTTGCAATAAAGAAACGATGTTTGTGTGCACCTACTTAGACCAAATAACCTAGTATGTGATTCTAATCTGAACTATTGGACTAAGTATAAAAAGCTTTGAGACTTTAAAAATCTAAAAGTAAACTGTCATTAATTGATGAACCCATGCATTGATGTTAGTATTGTAGACTCGAAACATAAACAACCATTGTGCACAGTTGTGAGGCGAGGTGGTGAGGTGTATCTAAGGAGGAAAAGGACTGGGGTACATATGGAAACACATTGAGAATTTTTGTAACAGTGCTTTATTCAAAAGCTTTCATCATAGTATCTTTATCATTTTCACAATGTCTCTCCATATTTACCCCATTTCCCAGATGTAGCAAGTGGCGGAGTATTAAAAGGTAAAACAAAAAATACCAAAACAAAAACTCGGGCGACATTGCTACATATGTCAAAAGTGGTATTACAAATAAAACATACTTAAACATAAGGCAGGTAACATATGTACAGAATATAGTACCCGATGAAAATAATGATAAAGAGATGTCGGCTAAATATGCTCAACAGGACTACCAAATGAATAAAAGATAGTTTACTCTCACACAATGATACTGAGCAGTAGAGGCACATTGATTAGTAGTGAGAAACAGAATGCACGCAACTAATCTGCTTTAATTCAATTTAAATGAAGTATAATACTATTTAATGAAAAATATTAAGACTGATCCATGGTTATATTCAAATATACATAGTCGCCTCCACAACATTCACTACACATTATCTCGATAGAATATTAAATATTTAGAAAAATAAATATTTTCTACACACTAATTTAAATATCTAAGCTTCGCGTGATGTCGATCTCTTCGAATTAAATGTAAGTTATACATTATAGACATGTAAACTGGCAACATCGAGGACGGAGGGTCGCCCCGCTCGCGACGTCATACGTAACCTAGCGCGTCATCTTACTCTACATTTACATCCTAGCGATCAGGTAACATCAGTCGAGGTAATGTGTCGGTGAGCGGGCGCCGGCTCGCGCGCTACTAGTACTGCTTGCCACGTTTACCGTAATTAGGGTAGCCGGAGTAATCGTAACCGCCGTAGCCCCCGTAGCCATCGTAGCCGTAGCCGCCGTATCCATAGCCATCGTAGCCGCCGCCGTATCCGCCCTGGCCGTAGCCGTAGCCGCCGTACCCCTGGCCGCCCCAGGCGCCCTGGCCGCCGTACCCGCCGCGGCCCCCTCGACCGCCCCGGCCCCCGCGTCCTCCACGACCCCCGCGCCCACCCATGCCTCCGGGACCGTCGGGCTTCGGCGTCGCTCTCTTTACATCGACCTGTCATACGAACAATACCCATTATTTATATTATCATTCCACACTAACAGCTAAGAAAAGAATTAAATATGTTAAAAAATTATCTTAACATGATTGACTACCTCTTTGCCAGCGATAGTTTGTTTGGGTGTCTTCAATAGCTCATTGACAACTTGCTCAGACTCAAATGTGATGAAACAGAAGCCTTTTCTTTGGTTCTTTGTCTTGTCAAATGGCATCTCGACTTCGATGATCTGAAATTGAAGAATAGAAATTATTTTTGCTGAAAATAATTGATTTTGAATTGTAATTTATTATTACTGGTCAGTGGCCCGGATTAATCTTCACTAGCAATCAAGAATAAATCATCTCACCAAAACCGGATTTGTCATCAGTTCTTGTAGAAGTAAAAATAATGATATCAAAATCTACATTAATGGTCCATATTACCAAAGGAAACCCATTCATTGGTGTTTGATACAAAATAGCACCTCTGATAGCAAATTTAAATACAGTAATCCATTACTAAAAATTCATAAGTATATACAATACAATGCAATACTCACTGTGCCAAAATTGCTGAAGAAATTTTTGATTTCATCATCTGATATCTCTGTGCTCAAGCCACCCACAAATATTTTCCCATGTCTTGCCTTTGCCTTCTTTGGATCTACTTTTTTGTTGTTGATTGTGTGTTCTCCGGCTGCCATTACTTTGTCTATGGAGTCTGGAGCCTTAAAAACAATGAATGCAAATCCTCGTGATCTTCCTGTGTTAGGGTCAGTCTTAACATTGATGCTCTCAATTTCGCCATATGCACTGAAATGATCACGTAACTCCTCTGCAACAATAATTAAAGCGATTTAATAATTGATAAGGTAAATATTTATAGTCATTAAATTTATATATGGACATCAGGATTGTGGGTAGAGTTGTCTTCAAATGATATCAGAAGCAGAACTGAAATAAATCATCATATAATACAAAGTAAAAAATAGAATTAAATAGTAAACTATTACTACTTACTGTCTGTTGTTTCCCAGCTCAGACCACCCACAAATAGTTTTCTGTGAAAATAAAATCAAAAGTTAATAAATGTAAGAATAAAGAAACTTTAGTTTATCTCGCTTTAAGAACTGACTTAAAAATTACATTTAAGATTATAACTATGCAGTACTTGTTTACAGTACTTTACAGCTACTTTTTTGTTCAAAACAAACTCCAAGCACTGCAGCAAAACAAATTGTGAACCTGTAAGTTACAAAGGTAAACTGGAAATTTTACATTATCAAATAGAACAACCAAAAATGAAACAAGAAAATTACAGTGAAATCGCAAGATTTGAAATTGGCAAGTGTAAACGAGGCCCAAAGTTAAGTGGCCTAGGCAATGTCAGTTTGGTCGATGTTTACTTTAGTGTGAGCCCAGCAGATATATACCATGACGTCCTTCGGCGGCAGCTGCGGCGGCGGCGCAGGCTCACACCTGCAGAGAGACACAGCGTTAGTAGCGCCCCAAACTGACCGCGCCGAGCCGCCGCCCAGCGCCGGGGCGACGACTCCTTACGACGCACTTTGCGATACCACCGATTTAAAATCTTGCAAATGCCTAATACTAACGCTATTAACACTCAATGTCCGCGTATTCACCGACACCGTAAAGACTCAGCCACAAACTAAAAAATCGATAACGGGACTACACCGGTGCCGGGTGCAAAAGAGACGCGCGAATATGACGCCATTTTACTTCTCATGCGGCCGGTGATTAAAGGGATTTTACAAGTGACCTGAAATTTATCAGAAACTAAAACTATTACATCTATAACTTAATTCGGACCGCAAAGAACACACTGTAAAAATTAAAATTAACAATTTTGAATAGATCTCCATGATTGCGTTAGATTTACATGCCGATAATGATAATGCCGGACCGCCGCCATTGTGGCGGGCACTAAGATTACAACTGTAAAAATGTTATATCGAACTGTTACCTAAAAAGACATAAATAATAAACTATTAAAATGTATTATTATGAAAAGTAATTTGTAAAATTTTCTGAAAATCAGATTGTGAAAAACTCATACCTGTCGTCATCGCGTCCGGGGGCATCGTTACTGTTGTCTTGCTGACCATCGCCGCCACCGTTCTCCATATTGCCATTTAACTGATTATCCGTAACGTCTTGTGCAAAATTATCGTTATTTGCCATGACTTACAAACTATTCACTAGTTTTCAATTACAAACTAAAATTACGGTCTACACACGACCTTCAACTCCGAATGCCAAATGAAGAAGGAAGAAAGGAAATGCGTGATGAGTCGGCGCGAATTATTTACTTATGTTGGCTAACCTGAACAGACGCTATTTTTTTACAGTCCCCTTCCCCACCCCTACTGTTCAACCACCAATAAAAATCGAGTATTTTAGAGGGTCAATGGCTTCCAGATAGTGAAACAAAGACCACAGTAGTAACCGACAATGAGTACAAAAGAGAAACCAATAGCTAAACAAAAAATCAATAAACTACCAACGCCAAGAATATTTAGCCGCGTTTTTCGTTTTCATCGTTCAGAAATAATTAGTTTTAAATATGTTTCACACAAACGATAAAAGAAACCATCAAAGGAGTTTTTCTTCATTCTGCTTTCGAGATGAGAAGCACACCTCAAAACAAAGAAAACGCGAAATCGAAATATTTTTTTATGAAAATAAAGTAACTTACTATGCCTAATAATGAATTTCCTTTTGATATGTTTTTAGGGGCCTTGAAAAGTAAACTAAATTGAGGTTTACTTTCTCAAAAATAAAACCTAACGAACATTTGATTATGAAAAATATTGTGATAATTTGCGATTATGTGAAGACTTTATTATTTAAGTAAGCAGGTTCTGCTATTTGGCTAAGAACTGCATATTAATTTATTGTTTCATGTCTATTATACATTACGTTTCATGTCTCCTGAACACTGAAGAAATACATCAGGAGTTTGAGTCATAACATCAACATTCTGTCTCAATAAAGCTCGGTAGCAAATTTGATTCACCAAATCAAGAAACCTAAACATGTTTTTTGAGAATCACTTAATGTGAAAATGTATGGGATTTGACAATTAGACTAGATACTGCGAGAGCCTATTTCAAATGCCATACATTTTTACATTAAGTGATTCGATTATGAATATAGGAATAAATTTTTCATTTAACCATAGCTAAACTTGCTTTGTTTCATAATTTAAATCAAAGTGCTACAACAGAATTCTCCTTCATATATTTTAGAAGTTTCATGTGTGGATTAAATAATACTGATGGCTCATAGACTTATTGTAGGTTCTCTCATTACAATATTTAGATGAATAAACTTATTTAAATATTTATCTTAGCAATAAGGTCGTTAAATTCTGTTTCTTTTTTTATAAATGTAAATATGTAATAAAGAATATTTTTAATTTCATTATTACTACCCAGTAGTAAGAACATCTCCTCCAAGGCAATATGAAAAAGCAAAAATTTTGTGAAGCTTTTTGTACTTTAAACTTTTTCAAATAATTTTTTACCATTTATTATATATTTTTTAAATTATTTTGTATTTCTCCGATTATAATTCTTTTATATACTTCTATATTCTCTGTTTATGGATGAAACCAATGTAATGGTAACATTCATTAAAAAAAAACTTGACACCCGAACGGTGAGGTAGGCTCTTTTTCTGTTTTCAGTCCGTATTATTGTGAAAATTACGCGAATTTCGTGATAGTTTGTAGCAGATTACTCTACTTTGATGCCTAAATTTTACTGAGGTAAGTATTTAACTTAGCAAAGAGGCTTGTAACAGATAGTACGCCGATATTCACATAGTCGGTAGACGTACTTTTTTTAAAGGTTAATCCTCCGGAATATGTTTTATCGGCTACTTGTTTGTAAAATGCTGTGAAAGATGATTAGATTTAAAGTTGATATAATGAATATTTATAAGATTATACATTGTGATAATACTGATGTAATGAAAATTGATATCGAGTTGTAGCAGTCGCCATGCGTGGTTTGACAATACCAACCAACTATTTTCTAGTGCCAATGTAAATGTGATTGTTTTAAAACCTTTTGGTAAAAATTAAGCTGGGTATCAAGTCGGGCTTCATTAGGTAAGCCACAGCGTTCTTTGTTTGTGTGCATAAATATGCAGCTTTCATTATAACAGATGCAAGTGTAATCATACATTGAATAGAATTTACTACTCTGACTCGTTCTCATTGTTCAATCCCGTACTGATTATTATGTGAATCAAGTTGCTATGTATTTGAACTGTATATATGTAGAGAAATATTTTCAACCACAAATATTTTTCATTGTCTGAAATATTTCTGAATATAGTAATTTCTTTGTTTTGCTAGTAGAAAATAATAACAGCTGTTAATTTGGTTCGAAAGTAAAAGATTTTCAAAGCACTCAGAATACATGTTAATATATTTATTTCTATTTGATGTTCAATATTAACAGAGATGTAAAAAACTCTGTAAACCCAAAGCATTATGTACTTATTAATATGAATTTTATATTAAAGTCGTAATAATTCTCAATAACAAATATTTGATTGTTGGTGAGATGTTAGCTGGCTGGTTAAAGTTAATAAATGGTAACAACTCTCGTCTATTATTATTTGGAATCTTTAGGTTAGGGGAACATTCAATTTCTGCATTACATTAACCCATAACTAGGACATTACTGCTATAGAGACACAGCAATTAAAATCTTTTGTATATATTTTGAAACAAGTTGTGAGAGATTTATCTATCTATCTGTACCACCTAAGGTATAATCACGATTTGTAAATAAGTTATTATTTTTATAACCATTTGTGTCTAGTATGTCAGTGCTTCACAGATAACACAATACTTTAATCTGCCCTATACAGTTGTTCTATACATTACTGCAAGAAAAAAGGTGAATAATAGTTTTTTAATTATAACATTTTCAGAGAGTTTATATTTTTACTTATATGAAAGTTATATTTCAAAATTAATGTGTACTTTGCATTTGTGTTGATTCATTATTAATATTGTAAATCTTTATAGCCTTGATAAGGGCAATTACCTCACTGACACAAAGCTTCCTCCTCAGAGTTTTCTATACTCATGCAGTGTAAGTGGAAAATATATTTAGTGTTAAGTACTTTTACCATATAAGACACAAGGAAATTTAACATTATCAATAGTTATCAGTAACCTAGTATAACCAAACCTGGTACCTACCATGTAACTGTTAAATATAACCAGGTTTTTATGATCACAAGATTAATTGCTGATAGTAATTTTAAATAATAATAAACCGATAAATATATACTTACCTTAAGGTGTTGCTAGGATAAGTTGTGATGGTTTTAATAATTATATACTTAACTAACAATGCAATGAATAACAAAAAAAACCATATTTACTGATATACTGCTAAATATCCCTATGAATATAAAAATAAACTATTTATAACTGAATGCAACAAAATTATGATTTGGCTGTGCACTCAACAGACTATTATATGGCCTGACTATCAAGGAATGGTTTTGTGGAGTTCTCAGTTTCTGAATTGTTACTTATTTCACAGCATATTATCATAAATGTAAAATAAAAAAATGGAAATACAAAAGGTAGTTGCAGAGTTAATGTCTATTTTTGTAATTTGTATTGTTTGTGCCATTTTCTTTCCATCGTTTCTAAAAATGTAAACTTTTATAAAATAATTATAAATAAATCTAATAACATGACCTATAATTATATCATATAAGTGTGGTAAAAATTATATTTGAATACAAAATCTGGTATTAAATTTTAATTAATAAATCTCTTAATAAAAACAACATTTATGTAATTAATAACCATGTGGAATAATTTGTATTAGCCAAATACGAGGTTTGATATTTATATTAATGAAAGTAGAATTCAGAGTATAAATATCTAATTTAAAATGTTTAGAATTTTTTTTTACCAAATACTAAGGTAATTATAAATCAAAGTTTCACAGTGAAATTCAGAAAAATGTACTTGGATTAGTCAGGAGGTAAAAAGTCAAAGTCGATAAGTAAGTTCAATCACAGTTACTTAAGATATTTTGCTATGTATTTTAAATAAATACTATCAAAATTAAGATTTTAACGAATTAAAAATCCCTTCTTCCTTCCTGATAAAACAAAATAAACATTAACTTGACACTTATTGATTCCTGATCTGGCACCTGAACTATAGGTCACCTGCTGACACAATCCTTCTTCAGATTGACTCTTTTGATACCATAATGTTTATATTACTTAAAATAAATAATGAGGCAAATATATCATGGGCTTCAAATTATGTTAGGCAGGGTTGAACAAGTAAGGTTTTGTATTAGTGAGAAACACATTATTATTGAATATGGTTGCTCTGTGATCCCCAGGGCAGCGTATAGCAGAGGGCTGTATTGGCGCACGTTGAACAACAGCGATGGTAATGGAGGCGTCCCCGTCCCCGCAGAGCGTCGGCCGCGAGTTTGTGCGACAATACTACACGCTGCTCAACAAGGCGCCTGCCCATCTGCATAGGTAATACACTAACATTTAGAGATTGTCTTGCAAACATCTGATTGATATTTCATTGAGCAATAATGGAGTTTAATGATTGTATAATTATTTTATATAGTTCCACAGTAGCTTGAATAATTTTTTTTATCATTAATCTCTACAGTAAGGTGGCCATTTAGCTTATTTATATATCTATATGTAATGAAAATTATGCATTGATGTATTTGTCTTCATGTAGGCCGCAAATAATGTAGCATTTACTCGGTTGCTTTTTAGATCTCTTGTTTTGTTTAGATCTCTACACAAGTAATTTATTAAATAGAGATGTTATACGAGATAATAGTGACGCTGACTTGGTGAGACGTTTCACGCATCGTCCGCTTCGATTATCATATTGTGCTGAATTTTACAACAAATCTTGCTTGCTATTTTACTGTGGATATCTTTACCGGTACACATAATGTGAATTACTAAATTGTTTTGTTCCTATTTGTCAGTTTGATACTTGAATTATTCATTATTTTATGATACGTAGTGTCTCTTTAGTAGGGCGTGATTATGTGTATTTAACAAGATTTATATGTATATTATGTATTATATAGTATATACATTAGTGGTATCATTTATTAAGTACATACACGTCGACCGACAGTTTAATAGTTGTTAATAATAGTCACTAATTTGCTATTAGTTAATGGTCTTCATTAAGTAAAAATACCACGTGATGTACAATTATAACGTGGTATTTTCGGAATTAGAATAAAGCTGTATTTGTTACGATTAGGACAAAGACAGGTTAGACTCTATTGTACCGTAACATTACTGTTAGAACAACCATAATTATTTGTTACCTGTTTCTGGAGAATGTTTCCGCCCGGTACTTCGTTATCTTGCTACATACAAAGCTCAAGACAACGTGTATTGATTTTATGGTTACTTAGAAATTATCTTTTAATATCAACACAAATGATTAAGATTGTCATATTTTAGTAACTACCAAGAATTAGTAATTATTATTTCATGGTATCTTTCAAACCTATTATTAAAATTGTAGATTTATAAGTTTTCGTTATTATAGACTACATTGTGTAGATATAGAAACGTATATAGCATAAAAACATGACTATACGTACAGTTAAGAGTTTAAAAATATTGACCAAGGTTATGAAAACATTGATTAAGACTGTCATATGAGTGTGATAGTAATGTTCATGAGCTTGGTATAGGTCTAAAATTTTATTACGGAACGTTTGTTGAACACAATACAGCGATATTAAGGGATCACCCTTGGAGGATCAGACACACTCGGAGGAAATGCATGAGGGCATCACAGTATTATGAGTAAAGTAAGCTAGTAACATTGGTTAGGGAGGTAATTATTTGTTGTAGCCCTAACACGCATGTTGTGGAGCTTACTAGCGTTATACAGACTGCTTACCATCACGCAGGCATCATTTTTTGTTTCTTTTTCATACAGTGTAGGACAAAGATCGAAATTATTATTAAGAATAAAAAAATAGAGATATAGAACATTTTAAATGTAATTTGGCCATGGGCGTCTGAGGTATCAGTTAATTTTGACAAAGGGGTCTCTTGTTCAAATTAATTTAGGAATCCTTGATTTAGATAATTGAATTGAGTAAAAATGTATGATTTAGGTTCTATAACAACTACTCGTCGTTCGTGCACGGTGGGTTGGACGCGCCCAACCGGGAGACGCTGCCGGTAGTCGGCCAGAAGCAGATCCACAATCGCATCCAGCAACTCAACTTCCGCGACTGTCATGCCAAGATCAGCCAGGTCAGACCAAGCACCGCAGGACGTTTCACATGTTTAATGAGAATTTTATTATTTTTCTTCTTAAAATAATGTCCTTTAATAACATGTGTCGTAAAGTATCTAAGTTGAACTTGAAATTTTACTCAATTTATCCTCATGTAAAATAAATTACTATATTTTTAATTATTCAATCAATACAGTAAATAATAAGTAAGAAATCGAAGTGAATACCTATTAGTTTGTAACAAGGTTGAAAGTATCTTTTTATGATATGACCCATATTGCTGGCGTTTAAACTATAAAAAACGATAGAATAATTAAATTAATATTCTTATTATCTATATAATAATACTTATATTACTATATAAGTAGTTGTCTCATCTGAATACAATTTAACAATCAGTGTTGCTAAAGTTTATTGTAAAACAAACTAAAGATAATAATAAGTTAATTACTTTCTAGATTGTTGAGCTACCTTAAATGTTTTGCTCCTCATTTAAATAAATGGCTCGTATCAAATGTAAACTTCCTGTTAGGTTTAGACTGTAAAGAAAAAAAGGTAGGTAATGTATAAATGTTTGCGTAGGTGGATGCGCAGGCGACGCTGGGCAACGGTGTGGTGGTCCAAGTGACGGGCGAGTTGTCCAACGGCGGCGCGCCTATGCGCCGGTTCACGCAGACCTTCGTGCTGGCCGCGCAGTCGCCTAAGAAGTACTACGTGCACAACGACATCTTTCGCTACCAGGTAAAATAAAAAAGGAATACAAGTAAACGTAAAGCCTTTTAAGAACGAGCTTCCAGATAAAATATATAATATTAAATAGTTGACTTGCGACTATGTCATGAGAGTAAAGAAGACAAAACTTAAATATGTTCACGCAAAAGAGAGCTTGTCGATTTGTATATGTATATTACTATCACGATATACCTATTTTAAAAAAATGTACGCGGCCGGTAATATTTGATGCAATAATAAATATTAACTCCCAAATATCATTCGGGTACCTCTAGGTGAATTTGTATATGTTGACCCTGGTAATAAAAAATATGGTTTTGTATTTCTAGGACATAGTATTCTCGGACGAGGAGGGCTCCGGCTCGGGGCGGTCGGAGGGCGAGGAGGAGGAGGCGAGCAGCGCGGGCTACTTCCCGCCGCCGCCGCCGGCCTCGGCCTTCCCGCCCGCCACCTTCCCCGCGCCGCCGCCCGCCCCGCGCCTGGAGCCGCCGGCGCCCGCTCCCGCGCCCGCGCCCGCCTCAGTGCCCGCGCCCGCCGCCGCGCCCGCCCCAGCGCCCGCCCCCGCGCCGCAGCCCGCTCCGCCGCACGTCAACGGCCTGCCGCAGCATGATGATACTACTCGTCACCTGGTAGCGGTTCTACAGGGTTAGTTTCTGCATCCCTTTTACGTTATTTACTTATTTTTCATCTCATTCTATCTATACTGAATTAATATTGTATCTTATTCGAAAATTCTTCTAAAATGAAGCGAGCTTGTAGCTCTAAGTAACTAATTTTCCATGTGTAGTAGGCAGCAAATCTATGTATACGCTGTAAAGTCTAGTTCACTGTTGTGATAAGTAAGGTAAGGAAGGTATATGGTCACGTAGCATGTCTGTTTTCAGCGAGCGTGGTTGTGTCTGAGACCGAGGCAGAGGCGGAAGCGGAGGCAACGATGATGCCCGAACCGCCGCGGGAGCCCTCGCCGCCGCCACAGCCAGGTAACACTCCGTCTGGCTACTTAATCAGGGAACTCAAGTAAAACTTTGATAGTACTTCCAAATTTCTAATTGAATGAATATAATGCTAAGCTTATTTACCGAACTATTGTCATTGACAACTTCAACCAGCAGATGTAACTGTATGCGATTGAGAAGAGTCACTTTCCAGTAAAGAGGTGCTCTGTAAACGTAGAACGCATTCGAATAATCTGGCAAAGAATAAAAAAAGTTGATTATGTTTCCTACATGTAATGTAAATCAAGTTGAAAGCAATGTTCAATAATGGTAAAGTAATAATAGTTTTTTACTATGAAAAGATTCGGCATGTTTCATTGATTTTTTTATTTTATTTCGATTTGTTTTTTGCATTTGTGACTTAAACTGTTATAAATTCTATCAATTATTAAAAAAAATGCTATATCCCATGATATCAAGGTGCGTTGTTTATTGCCGAGGTCAATATTACAATAGCTTATTGATAACTTTCTTTTCACTCTAAAACAGAAAATGGTTTCACGGCCATAATTAAAAAAGCATTAGTAAAACATAGCTACAGGAACTCCCATATTTTTGCACAAAATCACCAGTGAAGCATTTAAAGCGGCCAGATATCACAGAGTTGAAATTAAATAATAATGTAAAAATTCTCGTTTAACAAATATTATAATATTTTGAACACGCTTTTTCTTCTTATATTTTAGATTTCAAAATGCAGTAACTATTTACAATACATGCATATAATTTATTTGTGATAAAAAAAATTTCGCCTTACACAGTCTACAGTCAATAAATATTGCTATTTCTGCTGGTTGACTTGTAGAATAAATAAATAAATTCAACTTATTAGTGAAATCCAGTCAAAATAAGACCTTAATAATGTTAATTACATTGTTATTAATTTTACTGTTAATTTTTATTATAATAAAGCATGTTATCGTTATGCAGCGACGCCGGCGGCCCCGCCCGAGCCCAAGACGTACGCCAACCTGCTCAAGTCGGGGTCGGGCGCCGCAGTGCGCGTGTCGCCGCCGGCCGCGCCTCCCGCTACCGCACCCGCCGCCGCGCCCGCGTCCGCCTCCGCCGCTGCGTCCGCACCGCTCGACCAGCGCCCGCGGCCGCCGCGCTCGCATCAACCAGGTAGTCCCTACTTTAAGCAGTGATTCATTTAAATTTCCAACGGGTGTATTATGAACTCATATTGCCATTTTCCATTTTATTATTTATATATTTCTAAATTATAAACTATGGCATTTCTAGTAAACTTCAGATATGCATATCAAAGTGAAATATAACTGGATGAGAGTTCATGATACACCACCTGGACAAACTTCTATAATTAGTGATATTATGATTCGTTACTCATTACAACATAACTTATAACCTAAACTTACATATCTAATAGTGTCGCACAAATGATCCTGTTACGTGACAATGATAAATAAATTTCAGTCAGACTAAAGTCGAAGATGTCAAAGTCAAGTAAACGAAGACTGTACGCTTACAGAGTCGATATAATCTTGGGGGGAGGGGAAATTGATTCAGTTAGATTGTATATCTAAAAATGGTTCAATAATAAGAACTGTTACAGTTCTAACATTTCGGCACTGTTCATTTCTGAGTGCAAGATATTATGAGAACTCACTAGATACGTTTCCACACGTCGGAGGTGAGGTCGCATCATACCAAACTCGTTTAGCCTTTGTACGTATGATTGAAGCCTTCTATTATTGTCGGGGCAGAGAAGCTCAATAAGCGCAAAAAACTTAGATTGGCTCGAATAAATGCGGTCTGAGTGCACTGTTTAGTAACGATTTCATTTTATTCAGCTATGTTCCAAATTGCTACGAACTAAGCTAGCTGTCATACATTTCCCTAGTACTATAGATTCATTTACTGTTATATATACTTACTTATATTGAGAATATATATGAAAATATAGATAATTAGTACAAACTTCCCCATTTATATGTAATGGTTGCATGTTATAAACATTTGAAATATTTGCCATTTTTAAGGGCAAGAGTATATTCTGTGCAAGGGACCTTGAAATTCCAATGTACCTTCTATCCTGTATACCTGTCATTTTCAAATGAAACCTTGAAGTATTTTCATGGAAAACTACACCAATTTCATTAAACAAATCTCTGACAAATCTCTTTCGGAAAAGAATGAATGTAATAATATAATAATAAATAACACTTATTTAAGGTTCGAAACAAGTACAATTACAATATAAGTTGCACGAACACTAGCCACCATCTTATTTGGACTCCACTTCTTACCACGTAGAATGGTGTCATTTGCTTCATTTTTCTATTAAAAATAAAATTACAATATAGAATTACTACAAAATATTATATATAAAGACTGTATAAGGAACTATTAATACATAACTAGAGCGATATCAATTGCAATGTAGGTTCATTCAAACCTGTGTTTCAGCATAGCGAAATAAGTTCAGTGGTTAAAACGTAAAAATAATGTATGTCGTTTGTCAGGCGCAGGCGCAGGAGCGGGCGCGGGAGCGGGGGCGGGCGCGGGCGCGGGTGAAGGCAGCCGGCGCTACTCCGACTCGCAGCAGCTGTTCCTGGGCAACCTGCCGCACTCGGCCACCGAGGAGGAGCTCCGGGCGCTGTTCGCGCGCTTCGGGCCCGTCGCCGAGCTCAGGGTGCACAGCAAGCTGGCCGCGCCCGGCGCCAGCCGCCACCCCAACTACGGCTTCATCACCTACGAGAGCGCGCAGGCCGCCGCCGACTGCCTCAACGCCGCGGTACACCACGCACCACGCACCACACACCACACACGCTCCACATCTGCTATTACCTATTACATTTATTTATTCAGGAAGAATTCTCACGCACCTTTTTACAATTATGAGTCAAAAGAAATAAAATCAAAAGAAGAAACGTATACTATCTGTTGCTTGTAAATTTATAATAATAATTAATCTTTTCATTAAATTATTACTTATATCAATGCATTAAATCCATAAAAAATTATTAACTCCATGTAATCGAAGAGAACACTTTCTTTTATTTTCAATAATTGTGCTTTTATGTAATAAAGATTAAATAAATAAAGATTGTACTGGCGAACATATACTTTGTAATTTTTAGTGTAGATTTTGCATCGTAACGATTGTATGGTTTTGGCAGCCGCTGTACTTCCCGGCGGAGGGCGCGGAGTCCGTGAAGCTGAACGTGGAGGAGAAGAAGACCCGCGGCCGGGAGCCGCCGCGCCGCCGGCCGCTGTCCTCGCACCGCGCCAACTACCAGCCGCGGCCCAACTACCGCCGCTAGCAGGTGGGCTTTGGGCTTCTCTATACCGGTATCCCTTTACCTTTAGAGTTTGGCGACAAATGGTTGACGCCACCATTTTGTCGAAGACGTACGCAAAAATTATACGTAATGTAAATAATGACGAAATGATACGGTGATGATAAAAAATTAATTAATCTCACAAATGAATGAAGGAAAATGGAACAATAAAAATCACACCACCGCTGAATTATGGATTCCATATATTGCATGCATAAGGTTAAACAATTTTGGTACCGTACTGATTTCAACCCCCACTATAAGAAAAATAAATAAGAGAATACTTAAATTTACATGACCAAATTACTAATTTAGATTTTACTCTTTCTGATGTTAATATTTCACTTTTACTGATAGAACTATTTTTAGAAATCAAATATATAATTGTCTGTAATATTTTGTTAAAAAGTAGAATAGAAAAAAAGAAAAGTAATAATTTTACTTGGCTTATGGTGCGCTTTTATATTACCGGCCAGGACTTAATCGAAGCACTAAAACTTTTTAATTAAAATATGTTTGTTTAGCATTGTTTTAGTCACACTTATCGAGGAACCCTTCGCCTCTCTTCAATAGATGGCATGAAAAAGTAGTTTACAACCCTCCACTGCTACCAGGCATTTGTAGACTTTTTTATGTTTGTCTCTGCCCACATTTATTTACACGTTCTACAATCAATGCCTCGTTTGCTGGCCGCTGCAGTAACGTGCTATATTTTTACTGTCTTAAATCAGAAGCCGTTTCGAATAGAAACTGTATTATCGCAAATAAATATAATAGTAATGTAGGTTATTGTGAGCAGCACAATGTATGTAATCGTAGTCGTGTTTGCAGGCCGGCCGGTGGCGGCCGTCGCTGGTGTGGCCGCCGCCCGCCTACGACGCGGCCCGCCTGTAGCGCGCCGCCCGCCCCGCCCCGCCCCGCCCCGCACTGCCCGCCCAACACCACCTCCGCAGCGAACGCCGCCCAACGCATGCGTTCCGTACTTCTTGCGGCATTCTACTGTCTCCTTTATAGTGTATAGTGTGTTGTAAAGTCTGGGAATTTAATTGTTTGGCTGGTTGACGAATATGTGCATTTATTCGTAAAAAAGCTTACACGAACCATTACAAACATAACCAAGAATTTATGAATGACTGCAAAATAACATAGTACTGTTGACATTAGTTTGAATTATGTTGACAATATGTTATACGTATTAATTTCAATTCCTATTGTTTTGTGACAAACCACATGACAAATCATTTAATCATTAATTATAGACTTAACAAAGAAGTTATTATATACAAATGTAAAAAAAAAACCTTGAAATATATGCAATCGAAGGGTAAGATGTTTTATCAACATTTTTGGCAAGCTGTCATTTGTAAGTAGGTAAATTGAAACAACAATTGTCGTCTCATTCTGTTTTATACTACGAAGAAATATCCTTCGACTTGCTAAATAATTAAATTCCTCGACTGTACATCGATAACTGCAATATTCGTTGCATAACGAAAAGTGCTTTTTCAAATTAACATTAATAAAATGTTTCCCCGTTGACTGAACTCGAGGTGTCTCACTGATGCCGGCAGTATACGTATACTGACAGCGACGTTCGTAGAGGACTCGCCGCCGGCACGCATCTTCTCTGCTTACTTAACTTATATTGTAATGTTCCGAGTGAAGTGAACGTCACACATGTTATACGGTAATTGTATAAACGACAGCGAATCATATCTGTTGCCTTTTGTACAATTCTTCATGTCACTCGTAAAATGTTTTAGTTAGGTTATTTCTGCGCCTCTTCTAACTAACGACAGCGATACAGTGGAGCTGTTATATTGATAGTGATTAGAATGATACCTTATTGATAAAAAGTTATTGTGGTTGCTTTTTGTTCAATTTAGATGAACATTGGAATAGTTAAAATTATTTTTCAATTTTTAAGACATGATCTGAAAAACTTCATTAAAAAAACGAAAAGCCAAATGTGGCGGTCCATACAAAATAGTAGGGAAAGGCACGATTTTATACGAAGGCTGATAGTAATTTGTTATTTGACTTGTTTTCATTCTGTAGATACATCGTTTTTAAATACCATCAATATAATAGCCGAAAATCTCCATCGCAAGCTTGCACATGCTGTTTACGATTCTAATGTATTGTAACAAGTTTATATTTTAAGTGAACATGTGCCGGGTCCCGGGTGACCCGCGAGTATTATTGACTTGGATCGAGTGCTCGAGGACAGGGTGATGCTGGATTGATGAATTTTAAAGACCTGTCCGCGCGGGAACCGCTTGCTGACATTACTATAACAGAGGGTGTATTATGAACGCTTATATACATCCAATTTAAAGTGTCCTCTAATTGATATGTACGATTAACTATTAACAAAGTCATAGAGTTCAGTTTGATGGCCTTAATTTTTGCAACACAATAGATCCCCAGTACTAAATTTTTGTTTAATAAGACAAGCATGATTACATATCTGTGAACGAATTCAGGCGTTCTATTAAACATGTAATGAGTCAATCTTTCCTTTTTTGTACTAGAATTAAAGATCCTGGATTACATTATTTGATTGCACTAATTTTTAGAGGTTTTTGAACAAGTAGATTGTGTAGTGTGTCCATATATAAGAAATGAGGTCCATTTTGGGTCACAATAAGCCCTACATTTATCTCTGGTACTCTCACAAGGAATTCATACGCGTATCTTTCAGAAATTTTAACAGGCTGAAGGGGTTATAATTTCAGTGAACCTTAACTACAATTTTGATTATATTTTACTTCAATGAAACTAGTGATCAATTCAAAATAATCTATTTAAAATCATAAATATTTAAATTTAAAGTTAATAAAAATAATAAACTCACATTTAATAATGCACTATATCAAATATTTATATCTGCACTGGCAATCGAGTCACTTAACTGTCCTAAAAATCTGTGCATTCAAAAAGATATAACGAGTTGTACTGTTGTTGCGACTCACGCGATCAACGGTTGTCACCCCAGAGTAGTCGCGTCGCAACAACAGACCAGTAGCGACCCAACGTGGGGCACCGAGGCGGCCATACTGCTATATATACATGAAATCTGCATTTACTCGCTCATAGTTTTAATTGATCTATATAAGTAATATAAACTATCGGTATTCACATAGTAACGTCAGCAACGTGACTATGTCGCGTCAACCTTCGAAGAGCTGGTATGTCGTACGGTCTGCAACGACAGTGCTTGTATTGATAGTTACAACACAAATGTGATGTAAGTATCAATGTTGATATTTCCTATTAAAATTATTTGTACTTATTAGTAAAATGGGACGTTTGCTATATTTAAAGTACCTATTGATGAAATTAAGAGCGAAAAATTGCTTTAAACATATCAAGTCCTGGTTAATGTGTATTTATTAGTTATAGTTAGTGTACACACAACATGGAAGATTTGTAAAATATCGAGCATTGTCGTTGTTGGCCGCAGATCGTAATGATGTGCCTGCTAGCGAGTTGGACTCGCCCGCAGCGGGCTGGCGTGCACGGACTGTTGGACTAACCCAGGGACGGCGCCCGCACCTCAATGTTTACACAATCTTGTCACTGCTATAAGCCTTATTGCTTACGTAATAAGAGTCCACGTTGACAAAAATGTGCACCTACTTGGTTGTAAAGTATCACTCTCATTAGCGGACACTTAGTACCTTGTTCGATGGCAATGTAAATTATTGTATCTAATGAAGGTAGAGACGGATGCGTTAAAGTTAGTGTGGCAAGGTACTAGTGGTCGCGGCGCGCCCACAACGCGTCGCCTCGCGTCTCTTACGATCATGGAGTCATTTTGTGATTTTACATTTATATTGTATATTTTACTTTATAAATACATAATTGTACCGGATTGTGTTTATGTTACTCTGGCCGCCACGCGCCCGCCTACGAGTATTAGGAAATATATTGTTAGGTGCAGGCGGGACTTGAATCCACGATCCTTGGGACTTTGAGACGGTTGCTCTCGCCTATCTAACTGCCAAACTTATCTAATGCTTATATAATAAAAATAAAATTCTGCTTCTATGGCAAGGCTCAAGGCGCGTGGCGGCCATTAGTGTTAAATGATATGCTCCCTTAATAACTTGTGTTATTTATCGATATATCGATATGTATATCACGAATTAAGTTAAACGGACTTGTGAAATTTTAGTGTAGTCTCCGCTAGTGCGGCGGCGGCGGCCCGCCCGGCGCCTGCGCCCGCGCACCGCGACCTTCTGTCTTGGTCTTGGTCTTGTTCTTGTTCTCGCTTGTATATATTTAGATTAGCTGGCTAATCTCGCAGCGCTTCTCCGTCAACAGGTTATTGAGAGGCTCGCCCTCGACACTCCAGTGCCAATCATAATATCTTATTTGATTTCGTACACTAAGTCCGAGCGGCGCCGGCGCCGGGTGAGTGCCAAGTCGCGGTTTAGACTTATGTCAAAAATACTGTATGTCACTCGTTATTTTTTATTGTCAATAAAAATATCCGAATTTTTAAAAGATTGTTTATTTTATTCCTTATATCTTGACATAGGTAGGGGGATGTGACTAGCGTTAGATCTTATTTTGTAACTTCACAACTATCGCAATATCTTTTGTCTTTAAAATCATTACTGCATATTAAAGCGAAACGTGGCAGAATGATGAAGTTAAGCGGCAATGGAGATATGGCGTACGTCAAAATTAAAGTGATAGCGATAGATTCAGAGTTAGATAATAGGGGCTCGTTTAAAAACTAGCGCTGTCTCAGTAGATTGCACAAGTAAGATCTAAAACTAACTTTAGTACACTTTTTGTGATGAGCAGTTGCTTTTGAATGTCGAATCCATTTTTAATCATCTGTTATCAAATGTAATACTGAGCAATGTTATCTATATTTTAGCTTATTTAGTTATATATATATTTATTTAGTCTAAAGTTAAAACTGGTTTAAACCTCATGCTGTCTTTCTCTACCTTAAATAACAAAATGGTAATACGGTGTACTTTATGATAAATATCTAATTGATAGTCAACCATTGGGTCAAGTAATGTTTTAAGAGATTGCTCTCTAAATACGAGTTGGTTTAAAAGAAGTGTACTCAATACACACATTATATTTATAATTAAGAATAGAATATATTACATCTTTATTGTACATCAGCCAATTCAAGAAGAGAAATACACAATAACAACTTAACTAGTTACGGTACTTCTAGCTATTTACTAAGTTACGGTTTTATGACACATTAACGTAATTTATTGGATTAGGTACAATAATTTCTTTTTCAATATGATCTTGCTTTAAAGAGCTATATGAATAAAATTACTTGTAATAGATTAATGGGATTTAATGGGTAACTGGATAAGCAGCATTTTATATTTACTAACCAAATTTTAAACGTAAATTAGTTTTGTGACGTTCGTCAATGTTTATTGCGTTGATGTGCATGTCGAGTGAAGAGTTACCAGACTTAAAGGCAGGTCGCGCCCTTATTGAGCCGTTTTTAATATGTAGCAGCATTATACATCACAAGTGACATCAATGCAAAGGTGTCTTCTGAGGTGAGGAGCCATCTTGAACTCTTTAGAAAATATACGAACATATTTGAAAGTTTCGTATCATTAAGTAGCAATTGTGTAAATTATCTGCTAAAGTAGTCGAATCAGTCGTGCTAGAATTAAAAAAAAAATACATTGTTTTTAGTTATACCTAAGGGTAAAATTTCATGAATGTGATCGTCCAATCAATATATTAGACAGCGATAATTTAGCACGTGAACAGAGTGGATTTGGTAAATGAACGCATTTTATGTCGCTCCTCAAGCTTGATGTTTTGAAAATACATAAATTCTTGATTGAATCTACCATAGATCATAACGAAGTAAAAAGCCAGAGACACTAACGTCCGGTTTTACCCAGTTGTACTTTTTACGACTTCGTAGAAATAAACATATTGTATTTAAAAATGCAACGTCTTCGGATACATTCCTATGAACTAAAGTTAACTTTGTTACTTTTTGCAAAATTGTAAAACTTGTTGCGACTAGCCGTAACATTTACCAGAAATTTCTGCTTAATATATCTGAACACTGTGTATATTACAGCATCTGAAAAATGTACAGGATGACATAATTTACCAAGTACTTAGCACCAGTGAATATTTACTTAATTTTCCTAAAGTTTCAGTTAGTGTCGATCTGGTTCGCGTGCATTAAATGTTATTTAGCTAAGCATGAAGCATGTGCTGCGTGTGTCTTGGCGTCCCGATCCCGAGTGTGCGGGCGGCGCGGCATCTCGTCCGAATGGTCCGCGAACGTCCGAGGAGCGCTCGCCGCGGTACTCCGTAGGACGACAGGGAGCCGGCAGTCTGGCACGCTCAGTCGCGCGGTAGACTAGCCACGGCTACTACTACTACTACTAAGGGATACAGCAGTAAGTACCTATTATTTATAATTACCTAAAACATATTATTATTAAGTACGCTACAATGTATGCGCCTTATTAAGCAGTCATTTATTTCAATACTCACATATTGAGGTGGCAAAATTTTATTTTCAATGTAATCTATACTTATCGCTTTTATTTAATAATATCCAAACTAACTTTAACTTATGAATGAAAAAAGTTACAAATTGAAGCAAATAAACAATTTATCGTTTAGAATATCACTCGTATGCTCAAAGTCAAACTGCTTTTAATCTTTTTTTTGTTTTTTAAAAACGGGTTCAAGGAATTGGGGCTCTGGAATAGTTGAGTGATTCATTGCACTACATCATTTTTGCGAAATCAGGTTATTCACCGTTAGTTATAAGGTGCCTAATTATCTATAACAATTCTGAATTAAAACCTTTTAGTTTCAAAATAAAAGTTTTGGTAATTTACAAAAAGGTTCTTAAAAAAATTATGGCAAATATTTTGATATAATAATTTCATCTTAAGTTGCAGTGACAATGTGGGGTAATATTTTTAATTATTTTATTTTAGATATTTAAAACCTAAAACTATTTCATTTTACTTAATACTATTACCTTAATAGAATGACAACATTAATTCTAAGGTCATAATTAAAATTATATTTTTTTATCAAAAAAATTTCTGGAACATTTTAGTAGTGTCAAGACGAATAGCGTAATTCGCCGCCAAGTAAACCGCCAGTAGTCTCTACATAGTACCTATAGGTAGGTACATCGCTACCGCTGCCTGCAAGTGTGTTATTTATTTTGGTAGCGACAAACTGCCTTTGTTTATATAATCTTATGCAGTTACATGTGGTCATCTCTATGCCAGGGTCACACATTTACTGTGCAACTTTAGATTTGAGACAATTTCCCACGCGAGTTAATTCAGTCATCGCCTCACATTAGTAATTATGTTTTTAACGTAGCAGAGTTTTATCTTCTAAATGTGGGGTAGTGTGTAGTAGGAGAAAATATACTAGGTGATTGGTACAAAATATATGCAGCCGAAACCAACCCGTGGTCGCGTAGTCATACGACAACCTACTAGAAGCATTTTTATTAACATTTTTAGAACTTTACTTACATACCTTTGATAAATTATTATTAATTTCATCACCAATTCTACTCCTTTAATTAGACTCTAAACACTTAAGTATGTGGGTTACTTTTCCTGTAATAGTTTATATCACTTGTTCCTTTTATTAATAAAGTAACAGCCAAACGTTCTTAATTTATTAAACAATGAATTTGAGAACACGTGAGAATGTTAAACTTTATACGATGTTTATAGAGAGAGTGGCTTTTGTGGGCTCGACACATTGACTGGTAACAACTGGTAATAATAGATAAACTGCTGCCAAACATGCAGTAGTGCAAATTTTAGGATGCACAAATATTTCTTATTATATTATGAGTTATTATAGTATGAGTAATGTAATGACAAATAAAATTGTATTTGATGAGTTTGTTGGTATTCAAGCTGCCGTTCCAAAGTTTCAGGTAACTATTCTATATGTCGATGTAACAAGAACTACCCCAGTTTGATTGATCCATCCAGGATCGAGCATGGTGAATCACAGCGCAAGCTCTGTCTTTGATAACCGTTTAGTATATTTTTAAAAATACAGTAATTCTTAATTTTTATCCTCATGACCAGTTTCTGCTTCCTTGTCTTGACAATAATACCTACAGAGTGATCGTGGAAGATGTACTTGTTGAAGCAGCTCTCTGCTACATAGAGCTGTAATTAAACATTTTTATCTTGGGGTCAGCGTTATCGGCGGACATGCGCGCTTCCGTCAGCGCCCGAGCACGTTGCGGAATTATTCGCTTCGATGACCTATATTAAATTTTAATTAAGTTAGCAAATGTGCAGTATAAACTTTGTGACACCAGAAGCTACCTATTTATATTTGATTAGTCGGTGCCAGCACCAGCATCCAAAGCATTTTGATAATAGTTTGTGGTTAAATAACCTTTATAAATTTCAGCATGTTCGTTCATATTCTGCAAAAGATAAATTCTCCATAAATATAATAGGCTTAAGTAATTAATTGTATATTATGTTAGGACTTGTTCAGGTAATGGCTTCCAAAAATATTCGCTATGACCGGATTCTGGTCAATCGTAAACCGCTACATCGACACGCAGTCGAACGTTACGATGTTCTGGGTAACTTGTGTTACTATTGGCACTTTATTAGCAAGTCTTGAACTAACCAACCCCATGAAACACCTAGAAATGTGTAATACAAGTCTACAGACGATGTATTAAGTAGTTCAATTTATTATTGTTTTGCTACAATGCCATCAATCTCACACAAGGGTACCGAATACCTAAATCAGTCAGAGTGCATACAATTGCGGTAAATTCTCGTACTAACAGACGATATTAAAGAATTTCATTTAATATCATATCATAACTCAATTACATTGCGTAAGGCAATTAGTATTCATTGAACTCGGACTCATGCTACAATCTCAGCCTATAAATTTATGTGTTATTTTTGTCTCGCTAATATTTTGTAGTGCAGATTGATTGGTAGTTCAATTAAGTTACGTATCTCACTTAGAGATTTAAGTTCTAAAGAAAGGTTCTGGAGCCTTCTTCAAGTAAGGCACTAAAAATTCTCTTAGATTCTAATCATCTCCGCAGGAACACACTAGCAATATTATTACATTTGATAGGAGTGACTTGTATATAGTCTAATTTTTTAGTTTGAACGACACATTTTTACTTGTCTTTTTTGTGCCTCTACACGATATTAACCTAGTAACGAGGCCACAGAATCTCGGGTTATCGCTCCAAGATACCGCAGCTTAAAAATATCCCTGTCGGACACAATATACGCCGTTTTTGTTATTTTAACAAAATATGATTACATAGAATTGTGTAGAATCAAGATATTTATTTAACATTAAGCTCGGGTTCTAAGTAAATAAATACTACGCTAGTTAAACGTATCTAACAGAGGGTATGTTAGTATTTCATCGCACGAAGGTTGCTTATGTTTAGGTCATTCGTAAGCTCGTTAGTAATAATATTAATTATTGTTTGACAGCAAAACACCAAGATGAGTTTGCGTCCAATATTTTTAAACCGTTATGTCTTAATTATTAACACGATATGATATAGGTAGGGAGATTTCACAAACAAAATTTTAATATTCTTACAGAAGTTATGTTTTGAGAGATACGTATTACACTATTAAATTAAATATCGATATTTAATTATATGAGTGCACGGGGATTACCCGCAGTGCCAACATTGTAATCATCAGATGTTCACTCCTCGCATCAAGACACCCGTTCATTTGCCAGTGGTCTACAATTCAATTAAACTTATGTCCATATCCCTCGTCATGACATCGTTGCAACAGTATTCAAATGTAAATGTCATTACATCAATGAATGCTTGATATTTAATTGTGCATGCTCGGAGTGAACACGTAACGTCATTCATATTTTTTAAGCTCAATTTTATTGCGTATGGAATCTCTTGCCCATTACGTGTAAACCTACTGCAAGACCAATAGCTGCCAAGTTCTGAAACCATCTAGAAGTACAACACACCGCTAATGATAATTTAAATAAACAACTTATAACTGTGTCCACAATAATAGACCCCTAGTGAATGGATTCGTGATGAACTTGCCCGTCTCAAACAGAAGTGGCTATCATTCTCTATATTTAGGTCAATGGAAACAAATAGATTCTGCTGCGAGATTGGGTCCCTGAATCAATTCGGTCGCAATTATAACTGGTCCAACAGTTGCAGCGCGAACTGGGCAAATAGGGCACACACGCAATCGTTGCGCCGCCGCAATTGAATAACTACAAGATGTCAATGAAGCGCCGATACGCTTATTAATTTACTACAGTGGTTTCGGAAGTACCAACATTTATAAGTATCAAGGTACATATGTAATTTGTAGGTTCATACTGGAAAGATACATGGTATATTGATGTCTCAAATGTGTTATCTTCCTCTAACATTATTATCATGAATAGAGACGAAAGAACGATTTGTAAATCGGAGCATTATTTTGGTATAATTAGAATAATTTAATATTATCCGCAGGAATGCTCCATTCAGTTCCTGTTAAGCGCACTAAAATCCTCAAATAGTTATTGTCGTGTGGTCTACATACCCGTATGTCTTTGCTCCAGGGCGCGCGCGATGTCGCTCATGTAATATGATATAGCATTTTATTATATTGTTAAATAAAAATATAGCGATTCAAAGCAGAAAAGTTTACGATAACAAGCTGCAGTTACGTCCAAACAGCACAATTCGATAATAATAACATGCACAAAGATAACAATATATATATATATATATATATATATGTGCTTTGTTCAAATAACATGTTCTCTAAATAGTCTATGATTAAAATCGAGGCACCTTTTTAGGTTAATACGATAGGAAGTAAGAGATATATAAGTAATTCTTTATTTGAAACTTTTTATTTATAACATCTTCGGGTTCAAAGTTGATAACATTAATAGAAATGATGGATTATATTATTCACATTGTTAACATGTCTGATTCAATGTTTATGCAAAGCTCACGTCTATGACATGTCCTGTCCTCGTATGTATCGGCCTGTTAGAGTGAGCCGCGGCGGGTACCGAGAATTAGTGATTGGTAATGCAGATGTGATGAGGTCATCGCCTCGCTCCTGCAGCCGTTTAGCAACTGAACACTTTCATATATTTAAACCTAGTAGGATCTTATTCTGTTTTTAAGTATATGTCATGAAATTTAAGTACTTACCAGTACGCAGTGCTCTGACCGGACACAAAACATGACCTATACAATAAAGATAGACCATGGTTGCGTTTATATATATCTTTTACTTATTCAGACCAATATTCTATAAAGTACCAACCAATACCAATAATATTAGACACATTAGAATTTATATATAGATGGGAGTGGGAAAGGACGAAACATTAAAATAAGAGCTGTCATTTATTTGAGTAGGTGTCGTAAAGATCGGAGCAAGTCCCCATTTGTCTATCAAGTAATGAGAGATCACGTCCCTAGGCGCCGCCTTTTTGCCGTGCGCGGAACGCACAAGTTTTGTAGAAAAATATTTCGCTCCAATGAAGATGTTATTTTTTGTCGTCTGGCCGTCCGAAGTGCCTTATCAAAGATATCTGTTCTGTAAAGATAAAATTCGCCTTACGAAATCTTGCAATGATGCAATTTTAGAAGGCATGTAGGCGCTTCCTAAAAATTGAATAAACCTTCCACCTTTGTTAATGTGTGATATGTTGTCCTTTTTGTTTACTTACTGTTAAAACGAGTTGCGTTGCACTTAAATTTAGATATGTGTGTACTTCAGAATCAGGCCCAATATGAATCACTTACTATCGAGTGAGATGTGCGCCAAGAGCTAATACCCCGTTAAAAATCAAAAAACGGAATTACTTCGTTTTTTGAGTTCAACCAGGCTCAAAATTAACCTTTAGTCCCCGACCTGCACGCACTCACACACGATGATTGAACAAATCGTAGATTATTATTAGTTTTACTAAGCTCGTTGCCGTAGTGGTCCGAGCTTTTAGTATTTTCTTCTAGATAACGAAAAAAAGAAACAAAAAAACTTTCGCCATGATTGGTCCCTGGATGAACCAATAATTTTTATTTTATTTTGAGCTCCGCATTGGATGGTACGTTGGGCCGTTAGTCCATTTGTCCGTTAAACCACTTGATTACATAGATATTTATAATGGACGTGCAAAACACGAACATTTTGGTTATGTTAGTTTATAGATAAGAAACCAAAATACTAATTCAATTACAAATGATTGCAGAGTAACAAGATGAAGGGTCGGCTATTGCTACTGGCGCTGCTGGTGGCGGCCATTTGTTCCGTCGATGCTCAGGTACAAACACAACATATATAGTTTATTTTTGTTAAGTTTACTTTCACAAACATTTAACAATTACTTTACTGAATACTAATTATTTGATTCCACTTTTTATCCGTCATTTTTATAACTTCTGTATCAAGTTGAATCACATCATAATACATGTCGCAGCTTGGTACATAAAATAAAACATTTATATTATTTTTATAAAAACTCAGCAAATGACTCGACACCACTTCATGATAAGCAGTAGAGGAATCCATATGTGAAGATAGCTAGTGCCATGTTGTATGAAGGAGGAAATACGTGTGTAATATGAATATTTTTATCTGTGATTAGCAAAAGCACCGTCGCCGTCACCGACGGCTGCGTACCACCACGACTGAGGCCCCGGGGGCGAAGCCGGACACAGCACCCGAGCTCGAGCCCGCTTTGCATCCCGAAGACGTCGAGGCAGAACATCTCGAACTGGGCATGGCTGAACGGCTCGATGAGAGACGCTACCAGGTAAATACATGATGTTAAACAAGATATGAGGAACTGTAATGAGAAATAATGAAGCGTTGAGATAGTGAGACGGGAGCACAAGACTGATAACAATAGAAATGGTTTTATTTTTATTGATAAATATTGTAATAACTGTTTCAGGAAGCAGAAAAAGCACGGGTGAATGAAATAATGAAAGAGAACGAAGGAAATGCTGAGAATGAAGTGTTCCTTGATGGTGAGTAGTCAAAAAAAAAGGCACCGCCCGCCCACGTCTAACAATCACTAAGCGGCGATAATGAAATATACAGTGATTCTGCTGCATAACACAAGCTCATAAAGATGCTTAATTGGGGCTACATAATAGGTCTATCGACGAAACAAGGGCGGTCTTAAGGTCGAACTCGGTTGATTTGTGTTTGAATGTACAATAGCGAAGATTACTTTAATGTTGATGTGTGTGTAGACCCGTGCCTGAAGGTGCACTGCAGCGCGGGCCGCGTGTGCGAGATTGACGAGCACGGCGACGCCGTGTGCAACTGCATCAAGGAGTGTCCCTACGAGACTGACTCCAGGCGCAAGGTGACGACACGCCTTACCATTTATATTTTATTTTATGCAAACAACAGCTGACCATGCGACACCACTTAAGATGAGATGCCAAGACAGCAAGTCAAGCATATCTTCCACGTCTTTTTTGAACGAATAAAAGTTGCTTTACGAACAGATATCATAGACTGACATTAAATAAATGCACCTACAGATATATACTAAAGTCGAGTAAAATATTTTGACTTTGAAGCAGTGTCGTATCACCGTCATCTCGCTGATTAAGTTTCTACAGGAATATAGCATAACAAAGAATTTTTATGTTTATTGTGTGTTTTACATAAGAATGACCATTTAACTATAAAAAATCACGAAACCAACACAATCATTATAAAAATTTACGGGTAATAATGATGGATATTGAATAAAGGGCTTACATTATTTTAATGTTCTCTAAACTACGTATATACTTTGTATTAGATTCTGTATATAACATTATTATGGCACATTTACCAATTTATTAGTAAATAATTGGTGAATGTGAGGGAACAATTAATTTTAAATAAATAAATAATTTACTAATTATGATCATTCAGCATTTAAAGTAATTGGGCAATTTTATGTATTTTTTAGTAATAATGTTTCTTCAGTTAATGTTAAATATCGTTTAGGTATTTTTGACGGTAATGAACCTATTTAGTGTCGTAGTTATCTAAAAGAGGGTAGGCTAATGTGTCAAGTGCTATGATGTGAAGGTTCCGTGTTCGCGCAGGTGTGCACGAACCACAACGAGACGTGGTCGTCCGACTGCGAGGTGTACCGGCAGCGCTGCATGTGCCTCGACGGGTCGGAGCTGTGCCGCGGCCCGCAGTACCACCACGTGCAGATCGAGTACTACGGCGCCTGCCGCGAGATGCCCGTGAGACTTGCTCCTCCGCCGCCCAGCCTCCCCCTCCTCCTCCTCCTCCTCACTACATCTGCCCCCTTATTTTACAACTGTACGATCGATAGCGATAGTAATCTCTTTTAATAGGGTATTTGACAACACATCGTGATTTCATTCATAAATAGTATGACATACTGCACGCGTCACCCTATATCTGTAATTATTATTTTTTAGATAATCAATATATTCGAGACGCTGTTCCGAGTCACCCAAAAGGTCCATATAAAATGCTCCTTGTATATTATTTCATAAAGTATCCCCAATACTTTAGTGGACCTAATTACTGATATCTTTGTAATATTTACGTTTATATATACATTACATATATAAAGTGTGTCCCTATTTGACCATTATTTTTGTCACAATTAGTGTCGCTGCCGCAACGGTCTTTAATAGACCAGCGATGGTTTTACTCTTATACTAGGATTAACAGACATCGATAGACGTCGGAATACGCAGACAACAAAAAAGGCGTCGTCATTTTACCTAAATAACCCAAACTTTGAATTATGGTATCGCGTATTTAAACAGAAATATTACATGAAATTTCAAATTATTTCATAATATGTTTCAAAATTTCAATTCGAATGTCAATATCCCTGTTTTATTAGCCAGAGGTCGGTAGGGGCAGATGTTTGTAGATATTTGAGTACGAATATTGTTCACGAGTCCTGAATGTTGTATGTTTATTTAGTATATTTCTTATATTTAGTATCCATAACGCAAGCTCTTAATGATGTTTACTTTGAGATAGATAATAGGTGTGAGTGTGTAAAAAATACTATTTTTCTATAATTGTAGAAATACTACAGTGGTACATATATATTTCGCTCGTATGTTTAAAAGAAAAATGTTTGTATGCGCAGGAGTGCACTGAAAGTGAGATGTCGGACTTCCCTCGGCGCATGCGCGACTGGCTGTTCAACATAATGCGCGACATGGCGGAGCGCCGCGAGCTGACCCCGCACTACATGCGCATGGAGCGGGAGGCCGAGGCCAACCTCACGCGCCGCTGGACCAACGCCGCCATCTGGAAGTGGTGTGACCTGGACGCCCACGACAACGACAGGTACCGTACCTCAGCCGTACCTTCGGCCGCTATGCATCATTTTTCCAATATATTTTTTATTTTTATTTCTTCGGAACTTTATCGCTTATTTCCTAATGTTTAGTATTTGGTTTATACAAAATGCTAAGCCGAACGCTGTATTCAGATTTGTGTCCCGGCACGAGCTGTTCCCGATCCGCGCGCCGCTCATGTCCCTGGAGCACTGCATCGCGCCGTTCCTGGACCGCTGCGACGAGGACGACGACCACCGCATCACGCTGGCCGAGTGGGGCAAGTGCCTGCAGCTGGACGAGGTAACCCTCTCACCTCTGACTCAATAGCAATATTCGCCATTCGTTCGCTTCCTTCTCTCGTAACCCTTACAATGTGATTACAGTACGAGCTGGAGGACCGGTGCGATGAGTTCACAGATGGCACCCCCGTGTAGACCACCAGATCACCGCAGCACCTCACTGCCATTAACGTTAGATTTTTGCTTCGAGCAAAACTCGACTCGTGTAACCAAAGTACTAAAACTTAGCTATAAAATACTTAATACATCCACCTAATGTAACAACGCCTTGTTCAAATTAAAGTTATCTCGTAACATTGTAAATATACTGTAAAATGTTTGTACCAGATAATGTCATCCGTACATTCTTTCAGTGTACCTACTACTTTTAATGTGATTTGTATTTTTAATAAAAATGTGTTTTAAATTTTTTGTATTCATTAAGTGGTTTTAGTTGATTCTCCTGACGACAATATTGAGACAATCATGTTATAACTTCAAATGACCTCTTATATTTGTATACTGAATGACAGAACATCAATAATACATCGAAAGGTGTCATAGATACGCTATTCACGCTAACAAACTCAAATCAAATTTTCTTTGCGTATCGGATAGTGTGTTTTCAATTTCAATACAGTGAGTTCTTTTTCCATAATCAAAGGGTTCGCTTCCCTTATACGTTTAACTATGAGGATGTAGGTACGTTTGGTGTCACGGCAGCCGGCTGACCGTGCGCGTCTGTCTCGAACGGAGACCATGTGTTTCAAGTGTACGGCATCCCTCTGCTAGGAGGACCGTCGACCTGCAGACAGTACTGGGTGCCGAAAATAGAAAGTGGTACCCTATGTAGCGAATATATGGAAAATGATATGTCGAGCTAGTTTAATGTAATGATGATAGCTACATTGAATTTATGACGTAATATTGTGTAAAAAAATAGGCCTATGCTCGGAATTTCTCTGCATGATCGAATCAGAAAATATCTTTAAGTAAGCATTAAAACGCAGTTATTTGAAGTTCTAAAAATTTACAAATGGTACGTTTTAGTAAAAGCTTACTTCAATATTTACGATACTTTTCCTGTAAATATAAAATATTAATAAGGGTCATTGTATATATGGAATGACATGTTATGAATTGAAATTTTAAATTCATTTGTCATCTATTTCAATGTAATTCTCTGTATTTATATGATTTTAAAATATAGAAATGTACAATTAGAATTTTACTAGATCTGTACAAGCATGAAAATAAAAGATAATAGCATAGTTCTTTAAGTTTTTTTTTCTTTTGTATCTCTGTCGGCAGAATAAATCAAGAATCTTTGCCCACAGAAAGGAAAACATAATAAAAAACATATTAGTTACAAAATTCACCACATATGGCTTGGCAGCACTATTCGAGCCCGCCATTTTGAATGATTCTGATTGGACGGTCGGTACGAGTTGCTTATTACGACACTTCCGACTCCGTGCGGTTGGCCTCATTGCTGTGTCGCGGCGGCGCTGCTATCTATCTTTTGTCTAGTGAATTGGCTTGGCGCCTTCCTGTGTTGGTGTGTTCAGTGTAGTGGTGATTGTGTTACACGTTTCAAAATGGTGAGTTTTACAAGATTTTGTGAAATACAGTGCGTTTTAACAATAACTTTTTGTGTAATTCGGTGGACAACAATGTGATCATCATCCTTGTGAAGTTTCAGCCTCGTACGATCAAAATTAATGGGTTTTTTCGTCAATTTTAGGCTGGCGGTAAAGCAGGCAAAGATTCTGGTAAAGCCAAGGCGAAAGCAGTATCGCGATCAGCAAGAGCGGGACTTCAGGTATTGTAAAAATGTTTCTTAAATTATTTAAAGAATTTTGCGTTATGATTTGTCATTTTATTATGCTTTTAATGTTGTTTCAAATTATTGAATATTACGCATGACCTCTACTATGGCGGCGGCTAACTTAGTCTTTCGATATAATCAATAGTTGAGAGGGTTATTTTAAAAATTCTTGGTTTTAGTTCCCTGTAGGAAGAATTCACAGACATCTGAAAAACAGAACGACAAGTCATGGACGCGTTGGAGCCACAGCAGCCGTTTATTCAGCAGCTATTCTCGAATATCTTACTGCAGAGGTAAGCTACGCGCGTGACGCCTTGATAAATATGGCGGCTGTTTCTATTGCAGAAATTACAATGTTATTCTCAGTTTTTTTAGATGTATTCGCTGTTATTTGCGTTTCAATTCCATGTTTTTTCGTTTTACACGTTAATTTTTAAAATGTAACTTGATTAAATACTGATTGTTTACTAGTTTAGCACTAAGGTAATTTGGCGGGAATTTTTCCAAGCTGAATAGGAATCTAACATTTCAATTTAATTTATTAATTTATGTTCCGATATAAACAGGACAATCACTTTTTGTTGTAATCTATAATGGTTTTCATATTTTTGGAAATACTTTTTTAATTACCACATTGTTAGTTAAACTATTTCCTTAGATGTATGTAAATAATTTTTCTAGGTGCTGGAGTTGGCAGGCAATGCATCAAAGGATCTTAAAGTGAAGCGTATCACACCACGGCATTTGCAGCTTGCAATCAGAGGAGATGAAGAGTTGGACAGTCTCATCAAAGCAACTATTGCTGGTGGTGGTGTTATCCCACACATCCACAAATCTCTCATTGGAAAGAAAGGTGGTCCAGGAGCACCAGTTTAAAAAAGGTATTCTAGAGAATGTATTTAACAATATTATTAAGTTACAAATCAATATAACATTTATTTGAAGCAAAATACATTTGTGATCTTTGTATATAAAAAAGCCTATAACTTGGTGTGAATCGTTAAATATTTTGTTACAGTGAATTTCTATGATATCCAAACCAACAAAATCTGTTGTTTTAAAGTATGTGTATGTAATACTTACAAGCCAGACAAGAGATATTTTATTGTTGAAGATGAATAGGGCATAGTTAAACAAATAACCTATAAAATTCACTCATCATTTAAAATTTAGAGTAGGTAGTAATTTTTTAAATCTAACATTTTTAATGAGGTGAGTATGCTCCAATCAAATTTGTCAGTTTCAAAATTGGGGCAGCTTTTAAAACTAATTGTGTTGGTAATTGATACTATTTAATTAATTTAACATAGACAAGATGAAACAGACAAACAATACAAAATATTTCCATTGCCACCTATGATTGACAGACTTAATAAAGATTAGTAGTAATTAATTTATTTTATTTTAGGGTTCATCAAGACTTCATATTGCATTTGACTCCGGGCAACATCAACATTCTGAAACTCATCACCCAATCAATAAACATAGTTTCATTAATAGTGATGTATTGAACAGTGAAGTGTCAACAGAACTATTGGTCCGGAATTTAGCTCATAAGTGTTAGGTATATTCTAGCATTAAGGAGATTTATGATTGTATTAGAATTAAGTTTGAATTTCTTAGTTTGTTTATGGGACATTTTATTTGCTAAAAAATTGGAAAATTATCTTGCTACCAGCTCTGCCTATGATACAGTAAGAGTTGGTGCAAAATGATTTTTATTTTCGATGACTGCATGTTTGAAACTTTAAGCTAGAAGCTGTTTGAATAATTTTATCCACAGCATTTTGTATTCTTTTTGACAAGCAATTGCAAATACCTACATAATGTATGTTGTTCCAAATTGTAATTTGGTATGATTGAACTGTTACAAGTTGTAAGAAATGTATTTTGATCTTTAAAAATATAATGAGAAGCACTGAATATTTTTGTTTTATCGTTGTTCACATATCCTTAACAAACAAATACTTATTTTGGTAATAGAGATTAATTACTTTCCAATAAATTAGGTCTCTAGAAGCACATCTCACTAGAAGTGCATTTAATTTAGTTTTATATATAAAAATTTCAATCTCATACCTGATGAAATATGTTCTATATAATGGCTGTCAAGACTTAATGGAAGGTTAATGTAGGTACTTTAAAATTTTAAGTGTATATATAACAAACTAAAACTTAATTTCGTTATTATTTTACCTGTTATGCTTTTTGCCATGAGAGCAGTACAAAGAACAAATATTCTTAATTGGAAATTACGATCTATAAGAAAATGTCCCTGCATTGTTCAGTAATAAAAATTTTCATTAGAATTTCACACTTCCTTCGCAGGTGGGTAGAAAGAAATTTGTGTTAGAAATAAGCCACACCTTTTGTGATCTATTTCATGTTAATGTTTATGTGTACACAATAAATTATTAAATAAATAAGCTTTTCTGCATATGAATTGAGAATCCACACCACATTTTAAAATGCAGGTAGCAGCACCCATAGCGAATTTTAACATCTTGCAGTACAAATTCTGAATTTTATAGAAATATATCACAAGTTACATCAATGCAGAGGTTGAGAGGGTTCTGGTTCTTCTTCAGAAGGACATCTGAAATGAGCTACTCGGAACGAGATGAATATTTTTGAAAAGTGGGTACCATATTGCAGAAATAATGTACAGTATCTGCTAAAATTTAGGGTTCAGTAATGCTACAATTTATAAAAATACAATACTTTTATTGCAGTGGGTCTATCAATCCATACATGAGTACATAACGGTAAAATTATTAACACATTGGACATGGTAATCATTTAATAGGATTTGTAGTTGATTTCGCAGTAATGAGTAAAGTAGTATTACAGAGTTAATTGATAAATAAACGCAGATATCTTTACGCAGTTGTTCACATTTTGTCAAAAAATGATGACCCATTGGGGTACGGTATCCCAAAGCGAGCTATTTATACATGAGCCTTATATGAAAGAATTATATTTAAGACTACATACATGATACATATTTAAGACTACTACTATGGACTACAATTTCTTTGCTTTTCATTTTGCATTTTAAAAAGAGGGTTTTTGGGTTTCAATATTTTATCACGTATATTATGCCGACTCGTATATTTTGATGTCAAATCGTATAGTTTCATGAGGAAGAAGGATCCTCACATTGTATAATTCACAGAATACATAATTCAAGTCCAGCTTGCTGACTAGTGTTAGGCCCTAATTAGTCTTAATTAGGGATACTAGCGTTGGGATTTTTCATTGTTTCATTAAAAAAAATCTTTAATGATTAACATGCCCGTTCATTTTTCATTAAATTTTTATAGTATCAATGATGCCATTTGCCATCAAAAATCCACGAGGTTAAGGGATATATTGACCACTATCTCGAAGTCATAATTTAACAATGGAATACCTATATATGATAAGATTATATGGATTTTATACCCCTTTGCTTTCCCTCTTCCTTTTGAAAAACTAGTAAATTCCGCCATTTTGTCCTGTAATTTTGTGGCATTGTCATTATTGTCAAAGTTTGTGAATATTGGTTTGTGTCTCTTGCCTTGTGCTGCAGTATGATAATTTGCGATCAGAAATTGACATAAATAAAAATTTTATGAACGCATTGCAAGGGTGCTAATTTTGTGTAATTTTTATAAATATAGTTTCATTTCAGTGTTAAATAAAAAAGTTGTGAAGTACCAGCACAAAATGAGTTCGCGTCATCGAGATCGTAGTCGTTCGCGTTCACGGGATCGTGACCGTCATAAAGATAGAGATCGTGAAAAGACGAGGGATCGCGATAGGGACCGTGAAAAAGATAGGGACAGAGACAGAGACAGAGACCGAGACCGAGACCGTGATCGTGATCGTGATCGTGACAGGGATCGGGATCGTCATCGATCCAAGAGGTATGTGTATGTCGCTCCAAGATGTGGTTTTTACTTATGTTGTAGAAGCATAATAGTATTTTCCACTCAAATTTACAGCGCCCGACCTGACCCGACGCTGTAAATTTGACACATCTTAATTACATTTACTTATTTTTATTTTAGTGGCTCCGTCGTTTTTACGAATTCAGCCAATCTCAAGTCACCCATTGCCGTGACAACGGGAGTTATTGGTAGTTAAAAAAATAAAGATTTATGTTGATATCCATCACCTTCTTGTTACTAGAAAAAAATAAAGTTGTACTTATGTTTCATTCTATTGGACTTAATAAAGTCCAATAAAATATACACAAAAGGGGTAAAAATAGAGACAGTTGGTAGTTCAAGTTAAAAAAGAAAAGGATATCTCTATTAAAAATTATGTCTACCTCTATTGGTATAACCAAAACTGGTCACAACTTTCTAAAAACTAATTATAGTAATAGTTTTCAAAGTAATGAGAGAGCATATAAATCAAGATCTGTCAACCGATCAGACTTTTTTGTTAATGTGTACAATGGCCATACCAGCATGATGAATTCTCTACTAAAAATAGTTGTTTACTTCTTTCAGAGAAAAGGAGAGAGATCGTAGTCGCAGTCGTGACAGACATAAGGAGAAAAGACGTAGCCGGAGCCGCTCTCGGAGTCGAAGCAGAGGCAGAAAATCTAAAGATAGGCAAGCGCTTTACTGTTTATCTATGGATTCATATTTTTATTTCAGTTTTAAATTGATTTTTTTGTGATAACAATGTTTGTTGAGAGGTCAATGTACTAACTGCTAACTCCTGTTTGCATAACCAGAAGTCTGCACTTATTTTAACTAAGGTGGCCTATAAGTTAGTCATGAGTAGTCTATTATTTTGCAAATTGCTTATGGTCTTTGCAAGAGTGTTTGACAAATTTATAGATATTGATTGCACTATTAGATAAGTAACTGACAAAGCTATATTAATAACCCCGTTCATTATTTCAATTTTGAAAGAAACATCTATTGTGAATACTGCACTGTGGAGATGGTACGGATTGTACAGGGATAAAATATCAACTTTCCTTGAACCAGTTTTCTCTATTTAACTTTTAGATTAGAAATTTTGCAGTATAGTCAAAGAAGAATTCTTTATTCACGAGAGGTTATAAAAGTTAAATAATAATGGGGTTATGTGGTACTTCATGTAATGCTGATTTTAAAAGATAATGCAACAGTTTTATAAGTCCTAAGAAATTAACAACTTTTGTTGAACTAATTAAGTTTTTATATGTCAAATGTTGATGAGTGATTTGCTGTTCTTTATATAAAATAAAATGAGATTTAAATATATATCTATAGTAGGATCTTGAAATTGTTTATATTCACACACATGAAGAACATTATTTAGTCATTCAGAAAATTATTTTTGTCTAAAGGGATGGCACAATCGCGTTGTTGGATCAGATGGTCGGCACGACGACGAAAGCGACTGCTCGGCAGGTGACCAGCACTGCACCCATCAACCCCGCTACGCAGGCCGCCATACTCGCTGCTGCTGCTGTAGCTCAGGTTTGTAAACATTAAGTGGTCACAAATCTTCTGAACAAATAACTTGAAGATTTGTGCTATTTCATTTCAAATAAGTTGTTATTGAAAAGTATGTCACATAGTTATGTAACAATGTAAATCATAGGTCTTTCTTCATATACAATATTCATTGGAATGGAGTTTTGGGCAACACTTGATGCTAAAATATTAATTTGCGTTATTTTACTGTACCTAGAATACAGATTAATGTAAAAAGTTTGCTAGTGGTTGACATTATGACATAATATAGTATACTGTCAATTATATTTGCTTGTCTGTGTGTTGCAGCACAATGCTAAAGAAAGAGAGGTAGGTAAATGATGTTACTTTTTTTTTTAATCTTTATATTTTCTTTGACTTATGTTTGTAAATATACAATATTTTGTATATTATTTACATTAATTCCCATTTTTTTAAATGATTTTAGCGATATATTAACTACATGGTATGTAAAATGTTATTTTAGTTTCATTTAATAATATGCAATTATATGTACCAAACAAACATATGCAGTTACAGACATTTTGTTCAACATGTAGTTAAAGACAAGTCCCTGCTACCAACCTGTTTTGTTAGCAAATTTATTATGTGCAGAAACATCACTAAAAAGGGAGTGTTATTTGGGTACAAATCTTTTGTTACGTGCGAGTGTGACTTCTAGTGGCGAATACTATTAACCAAATATGTGACATATCTTATTCATAAACTTGTAGGTGACAATAAGTTATTCTGCGATTGCTATTTGAGACGATGAAGTTCTTATTAAATTTATATTATTTATAGAATTTAGAAAATTATATTGTGAATACTTAAATAAAAATGTGTCCAGTATGGCATTAATTACAAGACATCTTTAATTAATGCTATAAACCAATAGTAAACAGTAAAAACACGAGGCTGTAGCGTGTTAGTAACGCGTGGTTTGCGCAGAGTACGGGTCCATTCACAGTACTCGCAGTGAGTGACCTTGTCTCTCTGGAGGACAACAGCTATTACTGTGTGGAGCGGCACTGCAAGTATTGTGAATGGGTCTGTGCTCTGTGCACTGTGCATTGTGCTCTGTGCACGCTGTGACCGTGAGTGTGGTGGAGGCAGACGTTCGTGGCCCAGCGGCGCATGGCGGCGCCGGTGCAGCCGGCGGCGGCGGCGGCCGCGGCGCTGTCGGCGGCCACGGCCATCCCGCCGCCCACGTCCGTGCAGCAGAAGCTGGAGCAGCTGCAGGCGCGCAGCGAGTCCAGATACCGCGACAAGCCGCACCACCACGACGACTACCACCCTGACGACGACAAGGACGACGGACAAGGTATCCTTCATGATTAACACAAAACACGAGGGCATTTTTTTTCGTATACTTCCCTGTTTCCTTACTTAATAATGTGAAGATTTTTTCTCTCAAATATTATATAGACAATTTCATAAATTCAATAAAACAAATAATCATATGTGTATCGTTATTAGCGTCACATTAATAATAGTTTCTATAATTAATAATAATTTATAATAAATTAATTAAATAAATAAAAAACCGTTACTACAAGCACCTTTTATAAATGTGCGAGTCGGCATATTCGCTTCATTCATATTGACGATTAATATGAGTCGGCCGAATCGTCAATCGATAGTTGCGTTAAAAGGCAAGTATCACATTGACGTAATAGTGTGGATGTGCAATGGCTCAGTAGTCAAGATGAGTAAGCGAATAGTCCGTCTGTATGTGAGTGAGGTAGTGAGGCAGTGAGGTAGTGACGCTGGTCATGGGCGCAGGGCCAGCAGGCGAGACGGCGGCGGAGCGCCGGGCGCGGCGGCGGCGCACGCGCTGGACGGGCTCGGAGCACGACAAGACCTTCATCCCCGGCCTGCCCACCGTGCTGCCCTCCACGCTCACGCGCGACCAGGAGGAGCAGTACCTGCGTTAGTATACCACCATTTATACACCACTTGTACTAACCGACAACTACATTGACGCTCTCAAACTGTGCGAGTCGACAGCGCATCCGGCTGATGTAACACCATGGCTTGGTTCTGATGAGCTCTCGATTACGTGTAAGGTTGTCATAATAAATCGTTATATCATTATAATTGATTAATATTAGTAAAGTAAAACACCCCCCTTATTGTGATGTAACAGAACAGAGGTAGCTCTTATATAAATATATGATAATTTTCGTTTTGTAAGTGCTGCATTTGATATTGTTAACTATAAAATTTTATACCATTTCGTCAACAGGATTATATTTATTTTTATAATAAGTACTTCTTCATATCTATAATGTCTTTTATATGTGCTCTTAAATGTTGCAAAACTTTTGAAAAGTATAAACTTCCCAGAGGTTGTGTTTATAATTAACTGGCTTCAAATTCATCTCAAATCTGAATAATTAATACAAATTTAATGTAAACGTACGTGACTCATAAACTCTGCAAAATTTCCTTTAATTTTTCAGCTAAAGAATAACACGAAACATTTTCAGGAATGTTAACATATTTTAATTTGAGTATCTTGTTTTATCTTGAACACAATAATGAACGTTTCCAGGAATATAATAGTGAAGTGTATAGAGCTAGATAGGCTAGTGTGCGGGAGTGCGGCATGTTGTATGTTCTAATGGAGTGTCGTGTCCGCGCGGCTAACCCGTTCCCTTGCAGTGCAGCTGCAGATCGAGGAGGTCAGCCGCAAGCTGCGCTCCGGCGACCTCGGCATCCCCGCCAACGTCGAGGAGAGGTCAGAGCACACCCGTCTACCACCCACCGCTACCTATACTTTATACGTGAATACGTGAATACGTGACGCCGGCGCACCATCACATACTAAGTTGCCACCTTTTATTCTTTTTACACGTAACATTATTACCTAACCTAAGAGATGACATTGAGATCGTTTCGTTTATTTTACGCGCTTGTTCTAAATCCGAGCCCACTTTTCCAGCGACAAACAAAAATATTGAAGGACCTGCATCTTGTTTCATTTAGGATAACTATAAGTTTACATGATTTAAATTTCACTCTATGTACTATATGGAAGGTAATGTCGTAGTCTTAGCGAGAATTCGTTTATATATTTCAAAAATATTTACGTATTACAAAAAAAGAACAAACAAAAGATTACTAAATTATGAAAGATTTTTGTTAGTAAAAGATATAAATAATATTTTTATAAAGTATCAATTTATTTATAAAAAAAATTTCCAAAAGTAGGATAGTAATCAAACAGATAGTAGTGGCAACTGTACTAGCAACAGGCGTGAGGCGTTGAGGTTGAATTAATGTGCCTAATATTGTTATGTTCACAGGTCACATGATATAGTCAAATGTCAAGTCCTGTTCTCTCGTGAATACCTTAATGTAGAACGTAACAATGTGATAGATTCGGTCGCGAGGCGAGCCGCGCCCCGAGCCCCGCCGTACGCTAATTCATGTTTAATGTTCACAGGTCGCTAATACCACTCTCTAATTAATATATAATCAATGAATCTAATCAGTGACCATCTTTTCAGCGACAGCTAATATTATCGATTATTTTCAGGATTAATGACATTAAAATTTCAGGTCAAATTAATAAAATTCCTTCCTCAGGCATAGAGTAGGCTCTCGCGCACTCGTAGGGCGTCTTACCAGTGAACTGTGCAGCCGATAGATACAGTTCTATTATAAATTTAAAATATCGATTCTCACATAATTATTAATTGACTTATCAATTTTGCAGTTAAAACAACGTTACTTATTTCTTGTGTGAATTTTTATTTTTAAACTTAATGTAATATATTATGTATTTGGAACATTCACTAATATTCCAACAACAGCCATTCTATCTCAATAAAAAATCTTACTATTTAGTTCAGTTTATTTAAAGCTAAGAATCAGGTGCTGTCAGTAGCGTTGGAAAATAACAATATTTTTAACGTGAGTATTAGTGAACGTGCCACAGACACCCACCCGAGTTAACGGACCTGTGCGCTGATCACCGAACACGAGGAGTCACCTCTGCTTGCACGGTCTACTCAATTATTACTTTCCATTATTGTGTTGTGTTGTCATCGATATCACGGTAAACTAATCGGCCGTCTAGTTCTATTAACAGTTTTCTGTAATCATTTTTAAAATTTTCTTAATTGAATAAAAATAAAATAAATATATGTGATACGCTCGCTAGTCTGGGGAGCCTGTGGGTTGTATTATCGGTGAGAACCGGTAGTAAGGAAACATCTTAAATCGACATTAGTATATTGACAACTTCATATCTTTAATGTCAAATAAAATTTTGTGTCAAAATAAAAAGTCATATTAAAAAAACATGAGAAGCTAGCAGGCTTTGTTCATAACTACCAGTAAGAGTGTCTCGATTAATTAACAAGAGCTCTATGTCTTTATGTTTAAAGTATTCCTAAATTGCTACATTCCACAATATACATAATTATTTTTTCTAGAATATTTATTAGGGAGAGTTATACAAAATTATTCTTGATAAATATAATACGCCCTCGTATGCGTGTAGCGCACAGGGTCAGTGTATAACTATCTTGTGAATATAAAGTTCGATAAAAAGCCGGTTGGTATATCGTGAAAACGTCGGCGCAAGCACTTCTAGGTGAGGAATTTCTGGAGGCAAATCTTATGCATTCGAAATTTTCTCGAATTAAACATTAAATATATAAATAGTAACGTTTTTATCGTCGGGAATGGTCAAACTCGAGATATTTTCGAAGAAAATTTGAATTGCATCCGCGGTGTGAAGCGAGCGGGTCCGGTTGGGGTGGGTCTGGGCTGGTCAGGTCTGGTCTGGGCTGGTTGCGCCGTGTCTGACCGTGTGAGTGTGGTGCACCGTGCAGGTCGCCGTCGCCGGAGCCGATCTACTCGACGGACGGCAAGCGGCTGAACACGCGCGAGTACCGCACGCGCCGCAAGCTCGAGGAGGAGAGACACCGCCTCGTCACGCGCATGCAGCAGACCAACCCGGACTTCAAGCCGCCGCCGGACTACAAGTGACACATGCACCTTATATACATATAAACAACACACAATACTAACTCACAAATCAGTTGTCTCCTCCGATATGTAATACAGACACATCGAGAAACGAGATTTAATGTAGGTAAAATAATAGTGTCAAGCTTACTAAGCAATTGCTTGTTGGTTTCGCCGTTTTTTGTAAATTTCTACCCTACAAAATTTTGGAATCATTTGATATAAATACGTAAAACCTAGGTATTTCCTAGTAATCAACATTCCTATTGCGGAGGCATACATACAAATTAAATAAGATCTTGGAATAAGTGGTTGTGCCAGTTGTGCAGTAATTGAACCCTTAAATTTAAATTGTAATTAGTCAGTCAGTGTATAATAATATTATTTATTTATCTTAACACTGTTTCAACAGCAATTTTCTACACACACAGAATATAATGCAATTACCTAGACACAACCCAATTAAAGAAACACATTATACTTTCCAAAAAATTATCAGGAAGCCAAGAATTATAATAATATTTATGTCTTTCCCAGGCCGCCAATCATCCGCGTGCATGACAAGGTGATGATCCCGCAGGAGGAGCACCCTGACATCAACTTCGTTGGTCTTCTCATCGGGCCGAGAGGGAACACGCTCAAAGGTTGCTATATCGTCTTAACACATAACACATACACTGTCGAGTATTTTAATACAATTTACTATGCAAGACTAGAACCAATTTTATTTTTAACTCAGTTTAAAACTTGTTTCAAATCATCTAAACCTATCTCTGGTAATGTAAAGCCCGTTACGATAATAAAACTCATTGAGAATGAAATGAATATCAAGTTGATAGCAATTGCTCTCATTATCATAGTCAGAAAATAAATAGGCTGTTCTGTAATAAGAAAAATTATTCACTTATCATACATTTTTAACCTTAAGATTCGGTATACAAATTGTTCTTGAAATATAAATTTGTGTTCGTAGCGATGGAGAAGGAGACCGGAGCAAAGATAATAATCCGTGGGAAGGGTTCAGTGAAGGAAGGCAAGGTCGGCCGCAAGGACGGACAGCCGCTGCCGGGCGAGGACGAGCCTCTGCACGCGTACATCACCGCCACCAACGCTGACTGCGTCAAGAAGGCCGTCGAGAAGGTCTCACGGTCATTCTATATATAAGTTCTTAAACAACTCGTCGGGGAACATAAGGTTAATATAATTTTTGTCGTCAGATCAAGGAGGTGATCCGGCAAGGCGTGGAAGTTCCAGAGGGCCAGAACGACCTGCGACGTATGCAGCTGCGGGAGTTGGCCCAGCTCAACGGGACCCTCCGCGAGCACGACGCTCAGCGCTGTGCCAACTGTACCGCTACCGACCACAAGACCTGGCTGGTTAGTGGCCGCCTCTCGCTAAACTCGGCGCAGTCTGGCCTTTACATAATATTAGTGTGAATGAGCATCTTGAGCATAACGTTTAGTAATACAAGCTCCGTGTGTGATGCTGCAGTGCCCGGACAAGCCCAACGTGACCAACAGCATCGTGTGCTCGTCGTGCGGCGGCGCCGGCCACATCGCCCGGGACTGCCGCGCCCGCCGCCCCGGACACCACCCGCCGCCCCCGCCCGCCGACAAGGTCAGTCACTACGCCGGGCTCGCCCCCGGCCCCCCCCCCCCACATCGCCCGGGACTGCCGCGCCCGCCGCCCCGGACACCACCCGCCGCCCCCGCCCGCCGACAAGGTCAGTCACTACGCCGGGCTCGCCCCCGGCCCCCCCCCCCCCACATCGCCCGGGACTGCCGCGCCCGCCGCCCCGGACACCACCCGCCGCCCCCGCCCGCCGACAAGGTCAGTCACTACGCCGGGCTCGCCCGCGGCCCCCCCCCACATCGCCCGGGACTGCCGCGCCCGCCGCCCCGGACACCACCCGCCGCCCCCGCCCGCCGACAAGGTCAGTCACTACGCCGGGCTCGCCCCCGGCCCCCCCCCCCCACATCGCCCGGGACTGCCGCGCCCGCCGCCCCGGACACCACCCGCCGCCCCCGCCCGCCGACAAGGTCAGTCACTACGCCGGGCTCGCCCGCGGCCCCCCCCCACATCGCCCGGGACTGCCGCGCCCGCCGCCCCGGACACCACCCGCCGCCCCCGCCCGCCGACAAGGTCAGTCACTACGCCGGGCTCGCCCCCGGCCCCCCCCCCCCCACATCGCCCGGGACTGCCGCGCCCGCCGCCCCGGACACCACCCGCCGCCCCCGCCCGCCGACAAGGTCAGTCACTACGCCGGGCTCGCCCGCGGCCCCCCCCCACATCGCCCGGGACTGCCGCGCCCGCCGCCCCGGACACCACCCGCCGCCCCCGCCCGCCGACAAGGTCAGTCACTACGCCGGGCTCGCCCCCGGCCCCCCCCCCCATCTCCCGGGACTGCCGCGCCCGCCGCCCCGGACACCACCCGCCGCCCCCGCCCGCCGCCCCCGCCCGCCGACAAGGTCAGTCACTACGCCGGGCTCGCCCCCGGCCCCCCCCCACATCGCCCGGGACTGCCGCGCCCGCCGCCCCGGACACCACCCGCCGCCCCCGCCCGCCGACAAGGTCAGTCACTACGCCGGGCTCGCCCCCGCCCCCCCCCCACATCGCCCGGGACTGCCGCGCCCGCCGCCCCGGACACCACCCGCCGCCCCCGCCCGCCGAAAAGGTCAGTCACTACGCCGGGCTCGCCCCCGCCCCCCCCCCACATCGCCCGGGACTGACGCGCCCGCCGCCCCGGACACCACCCGCCGCCCCCGCCCGCCGACAAGGTCAGTCACTACGCCGGGCTCGCCCCCGGCCCCCCCCCACATCGCCCGGGACTGACGCGCCCGCCGCCCCGGACACCACCCGCCGCCCCCGCCCGCCGACAAGGTCAGTCACTACGCCGGGCTCGCCCCCGGCCCCCCCCCACATCGCCCGGGACTGACGCGCCCGCCGCCCCGGACACCACCCGCCGCCCCCGCCCGCCGACAAGGTCAGTCACTACGCCGGGCTCGCCCCCGGCCCCCCCCACATCGCCCGGGACTGCCGCGCCCGCCGCCCCGGACACCACCCGCCGCCCCCGCCCGCCGACAAGGTCAGTCACTACGCCGGGCTCGCCCCCGGCCCCCCCCACATCGCCCGTGTAGTTGGCCATAGTTGGATCATAACTGTTTTTTCTATTTATTTAACTGTATACTTCGTGCCCCCTTTTGGGTACATTTTAGTAAAACGTTTCATTTTACAAACACTGCTATGGAATGTGTAACATGAATTGTGTGATGTTGTTAGTGTACGTGTGTACTGATCGTGTCGCAGGCTAAGATCGACGAGGAGTACATGTCGCTGATGGCAGAGCTGGGCGAGGCGCCGCCCGGGGTGTCTTTGGGCGGAGGAGGGGGCGGAGGCGGCGGCGGCCCCCCGCGGCGCTACCAGCCGTCACTGTTCGCGCCCTCGCACGCCGCCAGGCCCATCATGCCGCCACCAGGTACCACCGTTTTTTGGATCGGCTAAAGTTTATCGTGTGATTTAAATAGTAGTTAAATCCAAACGATATTTCTTAAAATCATTAACTAATCAATAATTTTGATGAAAAAAAGGTTCAGGAGATTTACCGTAATAATTTCTGACACACGTGCAGTGCTGGCTTCCACAGAAAAATTATAATCCTGTTTTCTTAACGTCATATCTTAGTAAGATACCAGATACGACAAGAAGATACTAGTTTTGGAAAAATGGGGCATTCTAAACTAGTCTATTTTTTTTTAAATATTTATAAATTTGATAAGCCACACCACCTGATGATAAGCAGAAGAGGAGTCCATATGTGAAGATACCTAGTGAACCACCCTCACCTTGCCGGCCCAAAAAGTGTTTTTTCACGTCTCTTTTAAAGGAACCCATGTTGTATGAAGGTATTTCCAATGATGATTCTTTTTATTTGAGATGCTCTCAATCCGTGCACTGTTTGTGCCGCAGGCCCGATGCCGGCCATGGGCGGGTTCCCGCAATTGCCGCCGCCCCCCGCGCCCGCCGCCGCCCCCACCGCCCCCGCCGCCGCGCCCCCCGCCCCGCCGGCGCCCTGGCTAGGTAACACTGCTGCCTCTACACCGACACTACTACGCCATCTCAGTGACAATAAGACAGGCTCATCACCTTTGAATTCACGCAAAATTTAAATTATTATTATTCATTTTAAACAAAGTAAGCGTCTTAGTTATTACCTATTAATTTTGTTGACGTCAGCGGACTAAAGCCCCATTGTTATTTGGATAGCGTAGTCTAGTCCATTGAAATTTTGAACATAAGTATTACATTATAATTGAATTCCGAAAACTGTAAACAATTTACTGTTAAAACAGTATCTTTGATAAACAGTGTCTACAAAGTAGTACATACAATTTTTATTTTCATATTAAAGGATCTTTCATATATCGTATAAAAGAGAGTTGTAACTACATATATGTAAATTGGTAATCAATGCTGAATGATGTATTAGATGTATTGATATAACGACCGTGTCGCCCACAGCTGGTGTAGCCAGCAGCCAGCCCCCGCCGCCGGGCAGCCAGCCGCCCTCCATGGGCCGCATGCCGCACATGCATCCCATGCCGCCGCACCAGGTACCTCCCCGCACTACACGACCACTACACGACCACTACACTACATACATACCAAAACTACACCTTACAAATATTGTACAAGACAATAGGTGCGACTGCGAAAAGGAAAGAAAAGTAGATTATGTAACTCTAGGGGATGAAGTAGTGTTTTGTCACGGGCGGCAAATTGAATACTGAACGAAATGAACAATTCTGTAGTTAATTCCTAGACATTCTGAGGTTATAAAATGATCAGAATACTGAATGAACCAGTCTGAACAATTCTAAGACACTTATCTCAGAAGAGCATATTTTAATTTATAGAACTAATGAGAGGTTAAATAAAAAAATTAATAATGAAATTTTGTGTTGGAAATATTAGTCCAGTTATTAAAAAAATAATGTTTTTTTAAAATAAAAGTCAGTAGGTAAAACATAAACCCAAGTTATTTCGTTAAATATTTTTCATCAAGTAAATTTTCTTTTTTGTGTCGGAGTTTATTATTGGGCTGAAGATTTTTTGCTTTATTATTTTTCCAAACTATATTTGATAAAGCTTTTTTGTCATTTTGGCGTTTCAAATTTAAATGCATGTAGAATAGTTATTTATCTACAACCATGCTTTAAATCCTCTAGAAAAGATTCTGAAACAATTCTCTTATTGCCAACTTTAAAACAACCAAAGTCGTATTAACCATAAAATCATCCACATGATTATATAATGCTGTATCCAACAATTTTTTGATGCCTTAAATGCAAAGGATTTCTCAGCAAGTAGCCACATTCTTTCTGCTTGATGCATGGTATTCTGTATGTTAACACATCCTTATTTCTCATCAAAGTCAAAGCAAAAATGTATACCATCGAGATCTGCCTACATAAAAGTGCATATTCAAGTGAATTATAATAATGGCACGAAACAAATGTAGGCTATCATTACAATATATAATTATTTCATTACGCTAAGCTTGTTTCTAACATGCAAAAATTAAACTTTTCTTTTATAGAGGATTAATATCATCGTTGTAGTAAAGTATTGTACCCAACTGTTTATAATTAGGTATTGAAACACTCGGTATAGGTATTGATCGGTATTAATACATTATTATTATTCTATTCTATTACCCGACATACAACAGTTGCATAAATAACTAATTGTGTCCATGTAACAGGGTGACAAGATGGGTCCGCCGGGAATGCCGGGCGTGCCGCCTCCGCCGCCAGGTACACTTACCATCATTATTATAAATAATTTAAATAAATTAGTAAACAATTTAGTTTAAAAATATTTTTGATAGAATAGACAATAATATGCTTAATAGTAAATTAGTATTTTCTTAAGGACCAGTGTAGGAAAATCTATCAATTTGTTTTAGAAATAAAGAATAGAACTAATAAAATAACAGAAATATGTAAGTTAAAAATTATCAATTAATTAATAGCATTTTTTTAAAAGACAAATATTCTACAAATAATTTCAAACAAAGATTTGGAAATTATTCATTTTTGTAAGTTCGTCTTGTTTAAAATGTACTAATGTAGCGAGAGTACATGACGTGTGTCCTTACAGGCGTGGGAGGTCCCGGTGGTCCGGGGGGCCCGGGCTGCCCGGTAGGCCCGGGAGGCCCGTGGCGGTTCCCGTGGGTGGCGCCGCCCTTCCTGGCGCCGCCGCCCCCGCCGCCGCCGGTGTCGTCGTCGTAGTCGTAACCGCCCGAGCGTCCACCATCACTACCGCACCATGCATACATCAAATTAAAATATTATATTACTACTTTGTTATTACATTTGTCCAATACGGAATGTCAGTAAATTATAGTTTTAATTTTATCCATAATCCATTTAAATAAATTTGTCAACTACAATGAAGTATTTTTAATGATTGTGAACATTGTATGTATAATGTTACAATATTTTAGTATGGGCAGTGTCCTCAGTGGGCTCGCCCTAACGTCTGGTCCAGTATTTAGTATCTACTTAGCCATAGGTCCCGGTTTCGTATCCCAGTAGGAGCAGATATTTGTATGATAATTACTAATATTATTTCACGTCACATTGATGTTTGTACGTTTATTTATTATATTTATATAAACATTACTATCTACACTATATTTCTCTGTTATTTACTATCAATAATACAAGCTGTTAATGCTTAATTTGGGCTAGATTATTATAGGTGTGAGTGCGAGAATTATTATTGTTATTAATAATAATTGATAATAGTCCAAATATTTCAAAACACGTAATACTATATAGCGTGACGCGACGTTATAATATAGAGCAATATATTTACTAAATCCTGTTATTGATTTAAATAATTCCCATGTGCATTAGATATATTGAAATATTTGATATGTATGTAATACTTAAATTAATTTATCTTCACCTTGGTATGGTGCATTGATATTTTTGTATATTGACTACGTATCAAATGAAATAGTTTCAGTGATGTATGCAAGTAATCCATATTTGATATAATGATGATCAGCGAGTGGTCTTCGAGCGTCTGCATCTATAATTTTTATTTGTATTACCATTAAGTCCATATCCAGTAATAACAATTGATAAATATTTTATTGTCTGGAAGGTATTAAATAAATAATGATTTGTATATTTTGCCATCCTCGGAGTAATAAACGAATCAGTTGTATTATTTGTTTTAATATTAATTATATTCCGATAATCACTTAACATTTTCAATATACACGTTGACACGCGGCGCTGAGGGGCCAGTTGGCCAGTTCTACTGAACAATGTTCAGGACAAAATCACAACTTACTATATACAGCTTGTATGGCAATATTTATACAGTTGGATTTTTTAGTTTTACATTAATGAGCTCAAATTAAAGAATTAATTTTCTATTGTTTTTTCGTTTTCATTCACTGAGATTTTTTTTGTAATTGAAGCACACTTAATACCCTGTTTAGATAAAACCTGTGAGTGCACATGTGTTTGTATGAGTACAAAAGTCTGAACAAATTTAATTAGATACATTTCTAATCATTATTATTAGAATAGAATAGAATATATCTTTATTGTACATCAGCCAATTCAAAAAGAGAAACACACAAAAAAATAACTTAACTAATTAATATTCAGTATATGATATTATTTTATAATTATAATATTATATATATATATATATGATATTTTAGCCATTGCCTAGCCCAATGTTGGTCGGTGAATGAACCAACACGATAATCAATCGAAACGCAATTTCTGTGTTCAAATTTTTATTTATAAATTGTACGACAGTATCAATATAATCAATTTAAATAATAATACGCTATTCGTACCGACTCCGTCGACGGTCGGACATGTCCGCCCAGGTGTTATAATTTAATATTAAATGCACAAAATATATCTACAATTACTTAAGTATGCTACTTGAGATACAAATGACAATATAAACACAAACTAAAATTGATTTAATTTAACCGTAAGAAATACAAGAACTAAATAAATAATCTTAACAATAGCACACGATAGTCAGAGGCGCGTCGTCCATGTCATCGCCGGCGCGCCTCCCTTTATATCAAACTAAGCGGGGACGTGGCGTTAGAAATATAATGTTGATATCGTATCACGATATTAATATATTATGATATAAGTGAACTAAGTTGGTCATCACACACGAGGCTGTGTCCAGCCCACGGTAAGTCAGCCGTGGTATGTATAATGAGCAGAGCTCACGGTTCCATAAGATGTTTGTCAACACATTCGCGAGGGAAATATAATTTACAGCACAGCGATAAAAACTAAATATGAGAATGCTCACTGAACGTACAGCCCGCTTAAAATTTATAAGTAGGTGGTAAAATTCAAATATTTTGGCTGTCGATTGGTAAGTTACTTACGACAAATATTACTAATATTATTGTATAGCAAATCGTGAATTATGAATAGTAAATGTTTGTTAATGTAATTAAGGACATACATATTTCTTTATAAAAATGCATATGGATTTGCGACGAAATAAACCTCTTTGTAATTACTAAAAAATACCTGATCAAATTGAGAATGCTTAATTTATTCACATATAACTTGTAGTATGATACTAAATTAACTTTGGAGGGAGAATTATTTTACACGCGTGTGTTATAGCTCGGTGTATGGACCTTAAAGCAATGTAATAAGGATCACTTTACGAGCAAGTATGTTGAAAACATTATTTTATAAACACTTCAAAGTGAACGGTAAACCAACGCCATCGCCGGACAAAACTTACTACAACTAAACACAAACATGTTCACAAATGTATATAACATAGTCCCTTCAGCTACGGAGCAGTAGCCGCGGTACTAATCATAGGTATGGAGTATACCTCATGTATTCATAAGTCGGCCGCACTTACCAAATATACGTGACGGTTGCACAGAGTACTTGTATATACGTGACATAATATACAGTCGACATTAGCATTTTAATTCATTTTATATTAAAATAATAAAACTATACAAAATTCAGACTATGTGAGATAAATTCTTTATAATAATATCTCGGTCCCTACTCCTTTCATTAAACCCTAATTATACATTACATTTGTATCAAATTTAATTATTTTTATGTCATATCCATCTATCATTATCTTAAGTGAAGGCAATCTCAATCGCCGCACGCGCATGCCTGTGACCCCGCACTAACACGTATCGACCACAAGGATGGAGATATTTACTTAACACATAATGCAATAGCCTATATAACAGTCGCATCATATAGACAGTCACTCGACCGCGACAACGTAACCATATGACCACGCACATAAGGTCGCCGCGCCGCCCACTTGCTATAATGGTGTAGTTATCGCAATGAAGTAACATTTCATTAGCATATTGCAAATTTTCCAATGTGGCTTAAATACATTTAATATTATAAACTCTTGAATAAGTTCGCCATAAAAATATGATTATAATTATCACGATTTCTATTAAATATGATAAATATATTGCTATCAAAGACTAAGTTATTACAGATCTCTAATATTGAAATAGCGAGAGAGGTTTAAGGCGAGGACGAGGCTAGTCACAAGAAAACAGTTGGTGTTTCATTTGAAGCACACAAAATTAATTGCTATTATCAAAATTTAGATGTTCAAGATAGTTTTACGTTAACGTAGTAGTATTGTGCCCCAGGTACCACCCGGGCCGATCAGGAACTATTCTGTCGTTTAGGAAGCACGTTGAACCGAAAATGAATGAAACCGGCAACCTAACATATCGGCAATATTAAGAAAGACTTCTGCCTACAAAAGCCGTCATTATATTCGTACTAATTGCAGTGAATTTAAGATATTATTTGAACAATGCTCTACATTGCACTCAAGAAAACTCTTTCTCAAAAACTGACAAGTTTTTTCTATATTGCAATGCGATAGTTTTAATATTTGTCTTAAATTCACTGCAATTAGTACAAATCAAATGACGGTGTTAGTGTGTAGAGTGCACCCTCTAGGTCACCTTTGTCAATTCGTTACAGTGAATTCACACAAGTGAATGCCTTCATTGGCCTTAATTAAGTACTCGAAGACAACTGAATCATGGGGTCATGTATGTTGCGGCTGGAGGGCGCGGACGGCACGGGACACTACGACCTCAACTGAAATAGTTTATTGCGACACTGACGGTCATTGACCGCGAGGTGGTGGTCGTGGTAGTGATGGTGGTGGTGGTGGTGTGGGGTGGGGGGGAGGTGAGTGCACTCATCGCGCCTCCTTGGCCGTCAACTTCTCGATGAGCTCTTGCAGCGGCGCCAGCTCCCGCCGCTCGATCAGGTTGAACTCCTGTCACACAGACAATCAAGCCTCATACAATTGGTTATTTGATTACAATTTATTTATTTAGTAAGAATGCCAATCTTCTTCTTATATACAGGAATTCTTATATACTTCAGGGAATATGTATGAGAAAAAATAAACAAATGTAATTAATGATAATAGTGATAACTTTAAGTGGTATTAACCGGGTATTTACTAATTGTCCCAGTTATAGAATTTAAAGATGAAGTAAATAAAGGTATCATAGATCATCTTAGAAGACTTCTTTGTATTTTAGGACGTCTTTCTAGGTCGAATTAAATACACGCCAACATGACGAGATGCAAAGCACATAAAGATTTAAAGTGTGAATTTCAGAATCGAACCCAGTACTTCACATTTTGAAAGTATTATTTGTAAAACTTTAATCAATTTATAGTTAATAAATGTAATGTAACCTGTACAAAGAAGATGAAGTGCTTGAAGGAGGTGTTGAGGTGCGCCTCCTCGCCCAGCTGGACCACCTCTGGAAAGTGCTGGTGGTAGATGTGCGCGTACACGCGGAACAGACGCTTCAGGATCGTCTTGGCCATCGACAGGAAGTTTTTGGGGAACGGTACTCCTGACAACAAGTACATCACCTTCAGCTACCACCACATTACTATACCAGTCGAATCTAACCCTGGTTGTAAACCATATGTAAGCATGATTACCCTACATATAATGAAAAATTTTTAGTTTTATATTTATTGGTATGGAGAGTTTGGACCATAACAATAGACCAATGCCGATACGTGAGTATAAAAGGTTGCCGTAACAACTGGGACCTATAGCTTAAATTATTTTATGTTTTCGGTTTGAGTTATTTTTGTGTGTGATGAGAGGTGACAAATGTGTGAAATGATACTAATGGTATCTTTGAGGCAGCGACAAAAGAGCCAGAGGGCTAGTTGGATAGATTTTATTAGTAGTAACTGTTTGGCCTAGGGTTGCAGAGGACACAGTGGGAGGAGGCCTATGCAAAGAGGCACGTTTATATTTATTTATATAGACAATATAACAACAATAACAGTGCGATAAGTTTGGAATGAAATAGGCTGTTATTAATTAACTATTTGGTGTCCAACAACATTCTAGAGAAATGCCTTCCATGTCATGTAACTGACTACCTTTTCCTTGACACCTAAATACTGTGTTGTTCATGGAAGTAATGAGAAATGGCTTACACAGAAGACATAAACTTATTAATAGCTCATAATTTTCTGTCGTGCCAGAAATCCTGTGCACAGTGCACATTTACTTTCAAGAATTAGTTATAGAGTAAGGACTTTTCTATTTACCTATTTTGGACGGAAACAGTGTCTCATCGTCGAGCTGGTCCTGCGCCCAGGTCATGAGGTAGTCAATGTACTTGGGCGCGGAGCACTTGATGGGCTTCTTGACCGTGTGCCCGTCTGCCCAGTGGTACTCGTACTTGGGCCCCGCTGACATCACCGCACACGACTCCTCTGTGCAGAACTCGGTGATCGTTCCATACAACATATTGATTTGGTTGAAGAAGTCCACAGCTGTAACAGATATTCGTTATACTTTAAATTACTATGTTTAATCTTTATTACAATTTTAAATTACATATTGCCAATATGATGCTCAAGCTGCAAAATTGTTGATCAAGTTTCAACAATTATTAGAGCATAGATCATAGATATATGTAATGACATTTTGAGTTTACTGTACTTAAGCAAGTTCATTTGAAGTCAAGAAGTAACAGTGCTTCTGTTTAAAGGTTAAATTTAGCAATATAACACAGATCTTCTATGTTGCCACATTGTTGTCTTAGCTGGTTAAAAGCTTTTTCATTTGCAATAGACAAACAACACTAGCCAACCAATATATATAGGATACTGGGTGTTTCTTAAAATGATATCATTCAATATTTCCAAATGTCTCCTAAAGTTATTTATTTAAATATCTATCAAATAATATAATCATAAACCAAAAATTTAAAAAGTTTAGTTTTTCTTTTATTTACCAAAGATATTGTCTTATAGCCATTTACTTGTTATAATGTATAGAAAGAATACTAAATAAATATATATATGTAGCACATTACAGTATGCAATTTTAATTTTTAGTAAAATAGGATCACTTTCAAATAAACATTTACTTTTTTTATTGAATAAAAATAACATTTGCTTTTGAAATTTCATATTATATTATGTTGAATTAATACTGATGGTAAATACTTCGAAATAGATAAGAAATTGAATGTTATTACCAATTTAAAAAGACCATATCAAATTGAACCTATTTTGTGTTTTGTACCCCTTTGTCTAAGTTTTGATTGTATCTTGTTGTAATTCTCATCTGTAGATCATACCATGTGGTGTGATTACGATTCTGGCAGTGAATTTAAAAAAATGTTCATAATGATGACCTGACAGATTGTCTAAAATGTCTTACATATAAAATATATTGTTTAAAGTTCATGGTCTCCAATTATTTAATTTATATAAATATAAATACAACAAATTACAACATATCTAGGGGGCTAGGGCAGTATGTCGCATGCTTAAATAGCTTCACATATGGACTCCTCTACTGCTTATCATCAGGTGGTGTCGAGTCATTTGCTGAGCTTAATATAAAACAAAATTTCTTAATGTTTTGATCATCATTGTGTTCAGCTCGCAATCAAATATTTAAACCATTGCATACAATTTGAGCTGATGGCAAACATAATTGAGGTGGTTTAATTCGATTGAGACTCACACTAATGGTACAAGAGTGCAATGTATGGGAGTACATGTGGGAGTACAAGTACATTAATAAATAGAATTTTATATTTGTTAAGTCAGTAAGCTATTCATCAATAGCCCTGATATTGAGTCATGAGGTGCACATAATTATAGACTTGTATTGCTAAGAGACTAACTTTAATAATACAGGAAAAACAGCCTTTTACTCATAAAACCAGATTCAATTCAATGCTACTAGTGGTAGCAGGCAGCAGCAAACAGATGCAACTTTTAATATGAATACTCCTTCTAACTATTTAAATATAAAATGAAATACTTATAAGGATAAATAATACTATGATAATTATTATTATAAGTACCAGCAATTTTATATGCTTACAGGAAACTACACATTGATAAAAGTTATCAATGATTCATCAACACCATTTAAAATGTATGTATGTATAGTGACCAGTTCAATAGCACATGGAACAATAAACCAACTGCAGCCACAGTGCTCCTATTTACATAAAATGACACATGCATTGTAACTATCAATTGAGACAAAGACATAAACACTCCCTTTTAAGTAATACATTACAGCACACAGACAGATAGAGTATTATAGTTCTATGATCTGAGAGAACCTAAGAAACCATGCAGTTATTTAATGTTTTAAAACAAACATATTCTAGGTACTCACTGTTGACTGCAACCCACTCATTGAGGTCCTCTCCCTCTGGTAGCATGACGGCTAGGCGTAGGTTACCAGAGCCGAGCGTGGCTGCCGCGTGTCGCATCAGGTCGTACTGGTGTGTGCCTTCAGGAATATTCTTCTTCGGTTTGAACGTCTTGTTCGACCGGCTTCCGCTGTAGAACAAAACGAATATCCACAAAAAAATCCAACTATTCCTTCAACTATTAGGGTCTTTTAGATGACAAGTTTTGAAGGGCTCATCACGCTACGCAAACCCACAGAGGGGCCGTGGCTGGGCGGCACTCCCACTCAAATTAACATATTTGTTTTAACGATATCGAAACATGACCACGGACGTAAACAAGACGTCAGCGAGACGGAAAATGATCAGTTAAAAATAGACTACCTGAGCTATGAAGTTTTACCGTACTTACAATAGAAAACTCATTGTTTTTGCTTGAGAAGATCCAGTAATGGCCTGGTTGATTTATTATTGCAATAACGCAACTTTGAATCATTAAAATTAGGTTATTACGAATAAAAATCACAGTCCTTTGATGCACTTGTCAAAAACTTTATGTATTTTTATCCTACTTTATTTTTTTCCGAATTTGACAGTTTACTTGCTAAGATGCAGTATCTTATTCGATAGTAAGAACCTTGCTGAAGTACATACTTATCAATATTTAAAAAAATATTTGAAACAGGAACATACTCCTTTTTTCGTACATTCCATTTTCAACTAGATACCATAAAGTACATTTTATGAAATCCGAGTAGTAAATGAAGTAGTATAAGTTTGAATCATTTGCCGATTTTATTAAAAAAGATTAAAAATGACATAACATTAAATTAAGGTTGCATGTAGATTTTATTATTTTGGTATCGATACTTATCTGTAAAAACTACTCTGAAATAAAAGACTCAGTCTTTTGATAAAAAAGAATCCGATATTAATAAAAAATCCATCCGGCCTAACCGTTATTGCAAATGTACCATACAATATAAGATTCAAATTCATGCGTCATAATGACTTTTTGATTTTACTTGATTGAGTTGCTTATTCTCAATAGTTCCAAAAAATTCTATCCTAAACATTAGGAGTTAAATAAAAATAAAGCAGAAGTGAATATTATATATAAAAAAATTGTTAGATATTAAAGAATGTAATCATGTGATAACACTAATACTTATACTTTTACTTGTACTTGTAATAATCATAATAATATTATTATGATCGGAGGGCCTAAACAAGATTCATTTTGATAATCATAATCGAATGCTAAATGAACAATGTACGGGATTTGATAACTATGCTCGATAGCCAAGCGAGGCTTTAGAATTAGGAATTAGACTGTAAATATCAAATTATATTTTCTGTATGGGCATAGAATAACAGAATGATAAAGCGCCGTAAAGGATTACCAGTGTTTGCCAGCTTGACAACTTGTTGATCAGAGAAAATTATTGTAATATAGTTGTAGGTAATACATTTTGACACTTAGTAACGAATTATTGTCGATCTTATATATTTTAATAGTCTTAGATAGTATTTTTCTTCTTTTAATTTGAATGTCAGTAAGTTTTTAGTTAATCTTGATAATTAGGCCTTGCTTGCTGATAAGAATGATAGATAAATTAATTAAAGCCACTTTTAACGTTTAGGCATTCTTAACACTACCAAAGACAAATTTAGGTCGATAGCAATTGGAAAAGTGCATATCGGTCATCGTACCGTACATCGTACATGCAACACTAGCGCCCATCACTTATCGCTGTTCGTATTGCGTATTGCTTGTTCACAATTCATCGTTATCTCCATCTGTATTGATCGTTGTGAAGTCATTTATATAACTGTTGTATATTTTGTAATATCAAAATGCAAGGGCTAAGCATACAGAGTTTGAAGAAACATAAGGCTGTAAGCATGAGTCATTTTATTTGTGTTTCTTTGCTGTAGCAGGAGTCTTACATAATTAACCTCGAATAAGGGTGCATTGGTGCGATATAGTTGTGTTTCGGTCGCAGCTGATCCCGTTGTACGTGTGCACTGCCTTGGGTTGCGGCGGCGCGATGTTTTACCTGGCGCGCCTGGCTCTGCGTTCACCCGACGTATCATGGAGCAAAAAGGGTAACCCCGAGCCCTGGGAGGAGTACAGGACCAAGCAATATAAGGTTACTATAATTTTATTTTAGTAATACTGTATTATAAAACTAAGTCTTACTTTGACCTTTTTATTTAGAACACATTGTTAGGATTATAAACTTGTCATGATTAATTTCATAGTCTTGAAGCCCTATATAATAAGTATAAATATAAATACTTATATTTAGAGATCTTGGTTGTATTCGAGTTACTGGTTGTAGCCTCTTTTCGTCTTCTTATCATGTGTCTATTGTTTATTTGTGGAAATTTCACAAAAAAATAGAACAAAAACAAAGAAAATTAAATTCTCATCAAATCTTACTGCTCAAAATAATGAGTAAATACATACCTATAAGTCCTTATATAGCCCAAACAGCAAAAAGAAAATATTAACCATCTTTTATACAAATTAACAATATAAGTATGGTTAATTTCCTCTCCTTCAGAAAAGTATAAACATGTACCTAATGGATAGAGAGGAATAGTGTCTGCTAGGGTAGTGTTCTATACTGCACCAGCTGTTTATTAATATATAGTATCAAATCAGTTGCCCTGCTCTGTAATTTGTATAATCTTTAAAATATGACTAGATTTTTTTTATTTCCATCAATGTTTTTACCTCATAATATTAACTCATCATTGTATTTGTTCAACAGTTCTACTCACCAAACAGAGACTATGAAAAGGAAGGATCACCTGCTCCTAAATTTTGAATTAATATTAAACTAATCAGTGCTACAGACTAGATGTTTATGGTTTATCAAAAAGATATAATGTGATAATTTAATATTCACGTTGTTTTATTTGTTTAGTTGTTAGCTCATATTTATAGTTGATGAATAAATAAATAGTCAGTAATATCAATATATAATATTTGTGTTTTTGTCCAAGTAAATAACTCAATAGCCATTTATACTGGAACTAGCAATATGGTCAAAACTACAAGACTTGTATTTTGACTATTGTACAAACATTTGGTTTGCTCAATCTGCCAATTTTAGCTTAATAGATTTATTAATTGAAATTCAATTAGTGAATATTAAATTAAATAAATCTCTTTTTAATTTAAATGTCTGCTGATAGAAATCCCATGTGTCAAGCTTACATAATAATATAATCATTTCTTTTGAGAATTCTAAAAATGTTTTTCTTTATAACAAAAAAAAGAGTGGATTTATAAGTTGTTAATTTCAACCTAGGATGATTGATATCTGAGTTTAAGTCACACAATCTAGAAAAGACGACATTTCCATTTTAACATAACTTTTCTCTAGACTCATACTGCTAGCACAAGATGTTGGTTTGTTTAAAAATGAAACTGACGTATAAAAACATAATTTTATTCCTATAGTTACAATTTCATTGAATGTTGATAGTTTGATACAGTGATTGATAACTAAAATATATTAAGATACAATAACAAATATCTTTCACTAATTACAAAAGTAGAGTCGCAAGTGTACATTTTCCTAATAAAAATGATGTTTGATCAGTTCCAACTCCCAGATTTAATAGTAATCCTGTAAGTTAAACATTACATAAATTTACAACAACCCTTTCGTTTCAAGATTCAAGGCAGCAAAATCACAGCTCACACACTTTCATTATACATTCAATTAAAGTAATCGATAATTGATTTAAATCATAAATACTTACAATTAAAATAATCATGAAATATAAATTCATCTTCAGTTTTAATGATTCCAACCGGTTTTACAGCTGTACACAATAAATCTAGCTATTAGTAGATAAATATATATTTGGAAATCTACGTTAATTTGATTGTTCATCATCTCTTTGAGCCTTTCTACATAATGCACCAACACGACCACGACCACGGGGGCGCCTTCCTCCGGGCTCCGCCCCCTCGCAGCCAGCACCCGGCAACAATTTATTATACGTATCAGTAATTGCTGTTCAAGTAACACTAGCACATAATATGCATAAACTATGCCTCATTCAATAATATACAAGCGTCGGGTCTCGGCTCGGCGGTTACATGGTTCTATACTGTACTATACAAACACACATCGTAGACCCAATGATGATAACTACGAAATAACAATTCAGTACCCGCTCTCGTCGCGACGATACAACGCTGCACAGATTGCAATGATTGTTACAATAAGTAGGTAATCTAATGTGTAATATATATTTTATTTATATATAAATGCCTATGTTAACAGCCTCGATGGCTGGCCGAGTCGTGGAGTGGAGAGAGTAGGTGTAGTGTTGGGCGGCCTACTGCGGGCCGGGCGGCGCGTAGGGGCTGTACCCTTGGGGCGGCGGCTGGTAGGGCTGCGGGTAGGGCTGCGGCTGGTAGGGCTGCGGCAGGCGCGCGTGGTGCGGGTAGGGCAGCGTGGCGTACGGGTTGTACACGGCCGGCATCGGCGCCATGTAGTACGGGTACGGCGCGCCCGCCGCGTACGGCAGCGGCATGCCTGCACGCAACATATACTACACTACACTACACTACACTACCGAAGGTGTTGGTTTGGGAAAATTCTCCGATACATTATTGACACCCGGATTTACTGACCAACAATACAAATAGTTTGTTATAAACGATACTTGGACCAGCTCCATGACCTGTGACAGTCTCAGCGGCTGCAGAAGCCATGGGTTTTTAAGCCTGTATAATTACTTTTTTAAGCAGCCAGCTCATGAAAATTATAATTTTAATTATGGCCCCCGACACACTATTTCTCTCACCAATAGTGATAAGCATTTTTCAATTGGATCGATGCTGTATTGTGTTTCGACGATTCAGTAAACATCTTATGGCCTCCAATTAGCTGCTTTCGCTAGTGAAAGTTAACACGCGGGGTGTACAGCCTCCGTGCTGCGGCTGGTGGCTGCCAACTAATTAGTTGATCGCCGATGATTAAAACAGTGTGCCGGCTAAGGTCATAAATTACAGTTATTCTGTGATTTATTAAAACAAAATTTAAGTGAAGTGTGGTGTCGTGTCAGACCTTGTGGCTGCGCGGGGTAGGGCAGCGCAGAGGTGGGGGCGGGGGCGGGGGCAGCGGGGCCCTGGGCGGGGGCGGCGGGGCCCGGGGCGGAGGCAGCGGGGGCGGGCGGCGGGGGCCGCGCCGGGGCTTCGCGCCGCTGCACTGCGGGCTGGTGACCACAACACAACGTACAATGACACCCAGATCAGCACAAAAATATGGATCTTTTGATACACAGAATTTGATTATTATTATGAAACATTTTGTTCAGTCAGAATCAGGCACTGGATCACTTATTCTTAAAATAGTATTTGTTAGGGTTTTTCATTGACTTAACCCAAAAAACCACACACAGAAACACGGGGTTTATTAAACTTACAGGATGTGCTGGTTTTATTAAAGGGATCAAGACATTTTAATATCTATATACAGCGCATACGTCACACGTACTGTGCTAATTGACGAGTCGATCGAGTTACGGTAACACTTATTACAACGTTAGCAATTTAATTAATTCAATAAGCTTAATATTTAAAGAAAGGCTGGTCATAATGTGATAACATTAGACTAATCGACACTGTTTCATCAATATTTCTCTGTGTCTTTATTATTTGCATTTGGTCACCAGACCTTTAAATATAGCTCGTCAGGCCTATATTAAATTAACAATTTAAATGTAGTATTTGTGCGATTCATCCATTATTTATTTATACATACAAACGGTTGAAATAAAACTTAAATCCATGCTCGTAGGATTGTTCATTACCAATACACCAAGTCGATCTAATAGTCAAATGAGTGAACATCGACCGAGTCCAAATATATCTGTACACGTTTTAGTTTGAAACTTCAGTAGCTTACATGGCTTAATCAATTACGTTCCAAGTTCAGTACAACGCTTTCGTATGTCATATAAAAAAACAGTTATTGATAGTATTATATAAGCCAATATCTACAAGAAATGCAACTACAAACCAAATTTTACAGATATTATTACTATTACATATGTAATATTGACTATTCGGGTAGCTATCGGCCGGTGGGTCGGTGCGGGCCGGCATACTGACCTCAGGCGCGGGCACGTCGCGAGCCGCCTCCTGCGTGAGGTCCTTCATGAGTTCGTCCTTCTCCGTCTTGCGCGCGAAGCAGTAGTCAGACACCTTGTTCTGGAACGTCACCAACAGCTGCAACCGCAAATACCAATTGTTATAGCTAATACCGTATACGCAATTATTGTTGTTTATCGTTGTTATTGTATATACCTTCCATTACTTTATCACTAAATAATACAAAAATATGAAAAAAAAGAGAGAACCCATATGTGATCCCCGAGGTACTCGGGGTACCATTTTGCAAAGAACAAATGATTTCATTTCAACTTATTAAACAATCAAATCTATAAAAAGGAGTATATATATATAAAACAGTGAGCCGTGCCTGCGTGAGGTCGTTGTAGAACTTGACGCCCTCCTTGAGGTTCCCGCTGAGGTCCTGGTAGGCGTCGTAGGCGGCGCACAGTCGGCCCAGCGCCTGGTCGCGCCCCCCCTCGGCCTGGTGGGGCCCGCCCCCCGCCCCCACCCAGGCGCCGTGGGCCTCCTGCACGCGGCCCAGCAGCGCCTGCTGCCGCGTCTCCCACTCCTGCATTACAGTTACACACGCACGTTTCATTCTAATTTATTCTTATATACTTGCTAAACTGCATTACACTCTGTCGGCAGTGGTCCTCGTTACAGAATAATTTTAGTATAGTTTACATTTATTCATAGCTAGCGCTCATTCAGCGCGGGAGTGAATTACTCAATGATTACATCAAAACAAATATTGACACGTAGAAATAATGACTAAATAGTATGTTATATACATTTAAAAGCTGATGAGTTTCTTGCGCCCATTGCGCTCAGTAGTCACAGCATCTGCCGGAGTGGTGTCGGGACAAATTAGAAAAGATTAAATAATGTGCATACAATTACATAAAAACCTTTTAGATCCTCGTCAACTCGACTGTAGGCACAGTGATAAGAATTTTGAAATATCACTAGATATTGCAATTTTATTTGATTCTATAGCATTAAGTGAGTCCTGTGGTAATTGATGATGGACTACCTCCACCCTGTGCTGCAGCGGCGCCAGCGTGGCCGCCAGCGCGGGCGCCGAGAGCGCGGGCTCGTCCAGGGCGCCGCCGTCGGCCAGCGCGCCCAGGAACACGGGCTTCAGGTCCACGCTCACGTTCTTCAGCTCGGCCTCCAGCGTCTCTCGCTCCGCCTTCAGTTCCTCCACCTGCAGGACGCACCCGCTCACTTAATATATATTACACATATATATTCGGAACTAAAGACTAGAATCAACATTAATCTTGAGTATATATTGTGATAAAACAAGTTATATGTGAGTATTGATTTAAAATGTTATAAATGGCCCTCGTACCTCCGCCATGAGCCCGCGCAGGGTCCGCAGCGGGGCGCAGTCTTGGCCTGCCCCGTCGAGCGCCGCCGGCACGCCCGCGGTCAGCTCGCCCTCGCTGCCGCTCAACAGGCTCATGTTCTACGTAACACACGTTACTATATATTGCAGCGTTACTTACATACTTACCAATAAACATTTCATCAAAACACCTCTGATGGTAAGGTGAGTGTGATTTATTTGCACTGTTACTGTAAACTTGTTATTTTAGTGTAATGATAAGTACATGAAATATGAGCAGGGAGTTGTTTAATATCGTATGTTTGCTCTTCTTCTTAGATTCCACACTCATTTGTTAATTATAACATCAATGTAACGTAGTGATGAGCAGACACCTCTCAGCACTGGTTTATGTAAACATATGAGGGAGTGTTCCCGGACGAATTTTTATTTCAAATGTTATTGAGTTTCTTGTTGTGTAGAGAAATTAATGGGTATATTAGAGTCGGACGAGTGCCTGTGTGAAATGTGTATTGCCGAGAGTAGGCGGTGGGTCAGCGAGGAATTCGGTTTGTGTGTTGGCGCGTCGTACGCGTCGTACGTAAGTGAGTGTTTGCTTCGAGAGCGACGGTGTGGGGCACCTCCTTGTGCTGCTGGTACTTCTGCTGCACGATGAGGTCGGCGCGCACGGCGTTGTCGATGATTTGGCGGTACTTGGCGGCGTTGGCGCGGAAGGCGGCCGTCAGCTGGGCCGAGGCCGTGCGCGACCAGCGCGGGCCCCACTGCGCGCGGAGCGACGCGTCCGCCTCCTCCTCCTCGCGCAGCAGGCGCTCCGCCTCCTCCAGGATGTCCTGCAGCCGCGCGGGTCAGATTGAACTCAATGTATTATTAGGCGGCGGTCTCTGTTACAGAGATTGTGTTCCGCTCTAATGGCTCATTTTACCAATGCAGAGTTTGTAGTTTGAATATTTGTAATAGTGCATTTATAAAATTTATATTCGTTAGATTCTATAAATAGATGACTCGCGTTGTGTGAGCTGGCGATGTTTTAGGCGTTTACTTTAGACTCAGAAAATAATGTTAAAGTAAATTATAATGAACGATTCACACGTGTCTTGTATATAACAGACACAGATAGTAATGATATCACACAACGCAGCACGACGGAACTTACATTAAATATAAGAACTGATATTATTATTTTTTCAATTTTGCCACCATTTCCATCAAATATATTTTTATAAGAATACAGAAATAAGTGATCGGTGTAATTTTTCTTGGTATTTCTTTAAAAAATTCTCAACGCAAATATTACTAAGTGGACCAAAGACTTGTGCCCCGACATGGGGCGGTCTCAAACTCATAAATGTGGTCAGTGTCGAGGACCTTGTTCCGCTGCAGCAGGTCGGGCAGCTCGTCCATGAGCGCGTTGAGCGCGCGCAGTCCTCCGGCGGCGCGCACGCTGGCGGCCTGCGCGCGCGTGCTCTCGGGCAGGGCGCCGCCCTCGGCCGACTCCAGGCTGGCCGGCAGCGCCAGCGACGACAGCACGCCGGCCAGCAGCGCCGCGCCGGCCCGCAGGCGGGCCACGGCCGCGCCCGCCGCCTCCGCGCAGCGCGCCGCGCTCGCCTGCTGCGCCTGGTGCACGGCCAGCGGCACGAGCGCGTGCAGCATGGCCAGGGCGGGCGGGGGCGCGGCCGCCCAGCGCGCCGGCGGCGGCAGCGGCTGCGCGACGGGCGCGCGCTGCACGGCGTCGAGCGCGCGCGGCTCGGGCACGCGCTCGTGGTAGATGAAGTCGTTGTCGCGCACGGCGGCGGCCAGGCCCCGCTGGGCGCGCGCCGCCGCCTCCTGCACGTGCGAGGCGGCGCCCGCCAGCCGGCCGCCCGCAACCTTCAGCTGCTCCACGGCCACCTGCGCGCACGCACCCATCACTACTGAATACCGATTGACCGACCGTTCTCCTAAACTCGTACAGTGTCGCCGGCACTCGGTAGAGTGCACAGAGCACGTGACGTACCTGTAGCCGCGCGATCTCCTCGCCGAAGGCCTTGTTGGCGCGACACACCAGACTCTGATAGAACTGCGTCAGGCCACGAAAAGCGCTCTGCTTGGCCGTCACCTGAGCACAGACAATACTAAATAGTCTTCTTGAATTTCCTCAATTTAAACCCTCTTAAAAGGTTTTATTAACTAAAGTAACGTTTAAAGTTAAACCTTTTATACATCCGATACCCTTTGTAGGCGTTGTTATTCATTTTATAACAAGTCCTTATCTGAAGTGGATATATTTTCAAACTCACTCAAAGTTTTTAAGGCAATCTACTGTTTTGATTTTAATGAGTGTTCTGATCAATCGAATGATATGCGTTATGTTATATGTACCCAAATTAATTAATTAATAAAACATGTATGTCCGATACTCAATCATAACTATGTAATAATATTTACACAAAGTATACAAGAAGAACGAGCTTCAATTTGAATCATTATAGTGATCAGTCTCACCGTGGGGATCCAGTCCCGGTCCCAGAGCCCCCGCACCTGGTCCTTGCCGAGCGCCCGCAGCGCGTCCGTGTACAACTCCTCGCACTGCGCGCATACCTTCGCCACCATGCTGTCCTTCATCTCGTCTAAACACATCATATTAATACAATTAATAAAAAGCCCTTTTTACCAAATAACATGTTGATACGTTTTTGGAAAAATATTCCGCTGTTATAATATAATAATTTCAATATTTTTCAACAATACAGAAAGACGTTTCAACAATACAAAATCAGAAACACTCGAAGAAATTCACAAGTGTCACCTAAGTTCTGGGTCAGATCGCTGCTCAACAATCGGAGATTATGCGAAGATTCGCAGTTTCGAGTCCAACATAGTAGTTTTTTTATGTGACTATATTTCTTGGCTTTAGTGTTTACATATATATTATATTTTTAGGTTTTAGGCTAAAAGAATTTTATTTCAATATTTTTTGTAAGATATACATGCTGTACTTTCGATTTCAAATCAAATGTTAGTGTTCATTTAATCAATATATAACCAATGATAATTATAATAATAACCAATAATACAGATAATCTACAATGTCATATTATATAATAAGGTACAATAATGTCAATTAATAGTAACTAATGTCGTATATCAAATAAGACGTCAAGTAATCAAGTCCACAAGTTTGTTATATAACTGTTTGAATTATAATTACATTATGTTAAAAAACATTAGAATATGTAAGATAACTGCCTGGTATATACCTAATATATGTCACATTGCAACTTTACGGTGCAAACTTAAACTCGCTCGCAATCGCATAAAGAAGTGTGATTGTTACTAATTACATTAAATCATAATTTTCTAATTCCTAACTTTTTAGTGCCGATTACGTAGCACTTGGATCATTATAGAACAAAAATTAATTTAACACAATAAACTCCATGGCTTTGGTTTGGTTAGTTATTTAGGAACAAATGTACGCCCCCCCCCCCCCCCCCTCTCTTTGACTATATACATTATAAACTGATTAACTTGATGATACTGAGTTACTACAAAAAATTTGGTAAGTCCTTGCAAATTGATATATCTTTGCAATATATATTCTTATGAAACGACAACCAGACAAATTTATGGAATCTGGAGAAGTGAAAAGTAAGAATATTAACACTAAGTAAATTAATATACGATACGAAATGTAATGCCCACTGCCTCGGTGCAGTAGTGTCAAATTAATTACCTTTAATGCACTTGTATGCGATGACCTCCTGGGCTTGCGCCAGCATCAGCTGAGAGAGCGCGGTGAGAGTCTCCGGGCTGAGGTCAGGCGTGGTTTCTTGGTGCACCGCCATCATTATGTTGGCTTTCAAGTAAGAGAATATGCCCGACGCTTGCTGAAACAATATTAAAATAAATTGAGATATTACTATATACAAGTATATAGTATTATTATAATCATTGATGATAACATTGTAAATCTATTGCAATGTTTACATATACTTCTATTATATATGACTCAATTTTTCTTTTGGTTATTAGCGTCTCGTAGATTTCGCCAGAATACTGTTTTTGCTCAGATCTTAGTTTGTTATGACTCAATTATAAGTTGACATGTAATCCTCAATAGATGTGCTGTCATGTGACTGTCGGTGGTAATATCTGATGCATTTAAAGGAAAAATGTTTTATAATAATATGCTGTCTCAATCAAAAGTGATTTCAAATGTTGCTGCCAAAACAGATCATAATTTAAACGAATTTTTTAATGATAAATATTAAATTTAATTAATAAATGAAATTTATTGAACTGACATGAGTTTTAAATCATGTCCCCCCTATAACGCGGTAGATTGGTTCTGCGTTATAGGGGTATATTCCCGTATAAAGTGTTTTTACGACCTCGTCTAACGCGTTACACGTTACATATAAAACGCGCTACATATAAAACTAATACTTTCCCAACAGGCTTTTAATGTCGAGGACTTTAATACTTGAACAGACAGACGTTAATCCCCGCGTTATAAGTTATAGGTTAAAGGGGGGATTACTGTAGCTATCACTAATTCGAAATTGACATGTTACTTTTTATTCATTTATGATTATTAATTATCTTCTTCTTTTTTAATTGTATTAATTTTTATTGAATTAAGTCACAATAAATTAGAATCTTAGAGTAGATTGGCACCATATAAATGTATTCGTCGTCTCCTATATTTCAGGACAAATTTAAAATATTCTGCTGTGCACAATAAGGTTCATAATGATCATTTGTTTAACCTTAAGACCTATATGTAACAACATGGTATGCAATAAATAATTTTAAATCGAAAACTTTTTTAACTGTAAGGCTAAAGAAGATCAACCAACCCATTCTTACTAGCCAATAAATATAATGATTGTATGATTCATTTACTGTTTCGGGTATGTATCCTGATTGGCCGACTGATTCATACAGGGCATTACTAATTCAACAATTTCTTAAATCAATACTAACAAGTTCTATTAAACAGTTTCAAGAATGTTGTCACGGGGTCGCAGACAATAATAATAATTTATTGTTCACAAAAACATACAGTTACAATAGAGTATACGGTAACAACGGCTGCTTTTGATGAAACTGTGTCGCAGTCATTACCGTCTATCTCCATGACGCAGTTTTCTTAAAATGAGGCTCATTCAGTGGTCTTCACTGATAGTACCGCTCTAGATCATCATGAAATGGTGTATCTTAATGAGATGCACACAATGATCTCTCCACACATAAAGATTCATTATTTTCTTCGATAATGGAAAGCCAAAATATGACGCAAATGCCGGGTTTAGACTAACAAGAAGGATCGGGGTACATAGAGTGTCATTTGTGTGTATGTATACCTGCAGCAACTTGGCAGCGAGCTTGAGCGAGTCCTCGGTGTCGAGCGGCTGCTGCGCGGCAAGCGCGCTCTGCATGGCCGCCATGTTGAACAAGACGCACATTCGCTCGTATGCCAGGGAACTGATTGCTGTCGCCAAACACATCGCTATACAATCTTATATTACACCTTATACGTCACATTCTTAAACCTTGGACAAGGTAGAAAAAATTATGAACATAATTATGCCATATTTATGAATATTGAAGTCCTTCCCTAATGGCTGGGTTTGAGCTTGAAACATATGTACAAATTTAGCATTATAAGAGCATATACTAGATAACAGAGAATAAGATTCAATATACTCAAGCAATTGGATTTGATGTACTCATCCCTTCTTAATCAGAACTAAGATGATTGTATGACTATTCTATGTCATAGTAGTAACAAAAACAATAGCATATTTATATTACATACTATATAACATACCATTAATAAGATTCTATTTAATAGTTCAATTTTTAAATACCACAAAACAGACAACAGTGAATATCTACTATGATCCAGTGACAGGACACTGAGTAGTCATTCGTTAATCAAATATAAGTAGAATGTTAGAACTTTATTGATTAGGACATGAACAGTATATAATGTTCAAAGTTGTACTTCTGTTAAAACAAAATACTTCTAAAATTGATATATTTCATAATTTCAGACATTGACATAGGGATTTCCTATATGTACTTTCTGTTGTTAATACTATCAATACCTATCTTTTTTGACTTAGTATAATTTAAGAAAAGTGTTGCATTCATTTGTCTTGAAAACCATGACTTTCAGCACTTGAAAAATTAACAGGACATACAGGATTTACGACTATGTGTGGTGTGTGGCAACAGAAAGAGTGGTATCGAACAAACCTTCATGTAATTTTTGCTGCGATAGATAGTTATTATACATAAATGTTTCATGTAAGTCCAGTTATCTTCCCTTAATCAAAATAATCCTTTACGCGTTGATCATAAGAGAAGATCAATAAACATTAAGTTATCTTTGTACAAATTTTAATTTTCAAATAAATAACAATTAAATGTTTATTACGAATATTGTTTCTAAATAATACAAAAAAAATTAATACATTTAATTGATATTTGTCTAAATGAGAGTGTTTTATTTGATTATTTGACATACAAATATCTATGACTCATTAGCAAATGTTCATTTTCATCATACAAATATCTACCCCTATCGGGATTCGAACCCAGGACTTCTGGTTAAGTAGACAGGAGTAGTGACCACTTGACCAGACAGCTGTCATCATCATACTATACATATAATAACAGAAAAGCAAGTACAATAGACAACAGAAAATAGGTACGCACTGAGACTCATCCGACCTCCAAACAGAGAGCCTTTGTCAAAAGCATCTTTCCATTTAAATGGTATTTGCACCTCCTGAGGTGGAATTTTACTCTCCAGGGACACAAGCTGGTCATAGTAACTGAAAAATAATCAAAATATGCACAAAATAAATAACAGCCGCACGATATACTTTATAAGACACAATGACATCATTGTCGTTAAAGAGTTGACATTATATTACCACCAAAATAAGTTGCTACTGTAACATGATCCAATATTTTCAGTGTATTATTTAAAATAAGCTTAATTATTATAGGTTTACCTGTATAGGGCTTCGAGTGATGTCTTCTCAAACACTTTCCATATAGCATTACTTCTCATGCGGCTTAGTTCGTTGAGGGCATCGGTATAATCTTCGGTGCCATTATCAGAGTTGTATATTGATTGAATTAAGTTTTTTAAAGGTTTAACAATATCTACGTCCGAAGACTTTTTCAACGGAACTGACAGCAGTTCAGCCATTTCTGCAATTAATTAAATGAGTTTTTCCTGGGAAAAAAACACAAACCTATTAAAATGACTAATACAAATACAAAATGACAGAAAAATTACTTGACAGCTGACTTAAACATTTTTTGTTGTTGTTTAATTTTTATAGGAAAGACAAAGAAAACTACAGCCCATACAGCCAAATTTTATGACGTTATTTCTTTATTTCTGGCTCCGGGATGTAATCGGGGATGTAGAGTGCGGGTGTAATCCCCTTGCCCCAAGGAGTTTATGACTACTAAAAATTTTTGAACATGAAATGCAAAGTTAGTGATTACAATAAAATGATACGAAAATAGAATTTTATGTTAATTATTACAACGAAATGATAACCAAATGGGAATGGATAGATACAATGATGATTATGAAATGAACTGACGCTATAAATGAACACTAAATATTCTCAAGTAAGTCACTAATCTACCCTGAATGGTTTATTTCATATATTGCAAAATATGACGATCATTTTTGGCATGAAACTACGCTTATCTCATAACAAAAACTTCACTACAACACAATATACGAAATAAAATATAGAGTACCGAACTAGCCCCCGACATTACACGCAAAAACTCATATTGCTTTTTTTGTTAAATTTCTTCCCATAAAAAAGAAGGAAAAGAAGTCGATGCCTCTGCACCTTTTTCTAATAATATTTTTATACAATACTTATTAATTCAATTTCCATTCTTCTTCATCAAACTACTCCTAGCATGTTTCTGGTACATTTATAAGATAATTGGGTATATATTTTCCTTCAAATGATTATATGGAATAAATAATCTTGCATCCGATTTGTGAGATTTTCAATATAGATAAATTCATTTTTTATCTATATTGTAGATCTTGCTTAGTGTATGTGTAATGTTATTCTATAATGAAGATCTCAATGGTCTTAGGCACAGAGGGCCGACTGCGATATACGGAATAAGATATTTTGACAGTTTCAGTTTTTCAGAGTGGGCCTCCTGATTCAAGCCAAAATCCTTGTTCAGCGCGAAATTCAATTGTTTCGTTTTAGTTGTAATGTCTGGGAATATGGGATGACTGATATATTCTAAATCAGTTTAATTGTTTTTTCTACATAAAATTCATGTAATATATACCTATTGACAAAGATTTTTTTATATAAATTTCAGTAAACCTATAATAAAAGCACAAATTCATCATGGTAATTCAAACAAAAATGCCGATACAAAAGTAAGTACTTACGTAGACTTTTTGTATTAACTACAAACATCTTTAAAAAAAACTAATTTACTCTCCAATTGTAGGAAGTATAAAACAAAAAACTCGTCATGTTTTTACCTAAATGCCCATTTATAATTTGCAGACATGTTTGTCAGTGCACAGCAATCATAAAGGATAATAGAGATTCCACTATTGCTTTTCTCCTTTTCGTGGTCAATAATTACAGTATAACTGAGTCTACCAAAGATTTCAATCTTTGGATTCTGCTAATTATCCACGCGTTGCCTGCTTAAAACGTTATTTTAGCACCATAGGTGAAAGGGATTTCTTTTTGAGGTTCAGCGACTTTACTTATTGTGCAAGAACAGAACACTTCTAAGTAATGTTCTTTCGCAACAATAATCTGAAGTGAATACACTTACCCAGTGAGCGCATTCAAAATAAGAGTGGAAATTCCACTTGTCGAGGCAAAGTCACATGCGCCGTTGGATGTTGTTGGCATCGCCCCTGACCGGCGCGCGACGGGCGGCGGGCGGGCGACTGTGTCAGCGCCGCAGTACCGAGCCACGCACAGGCCGACCGAACGCCCACCCGCCGCCCGCCCTGCTCACGCTCTACTCCCCTCATACGTTTCATTACACTTCACAAATCGTAAGTTCAATATTTATGTGGCATTATGCGCTTCTTTATTTTAAAAACACTTTATTTTCCTTTAAGCACTTGTAATTTTAGGCAGGTAAATGAAAACATCATTATATTTAAGTGAAGCAATCTGTTGCTCTCACAATCGATACAGCTCGTGTGCTTTTGTTTTGGTCACGAAACTAGCGTGCGTGGCCTGTCGTTGGAACCGTAGCAAGTCAAATATTTTTACGTATTATTGTATATATACCTACCGATATGGACCAAAATTATTTATTATGAATTCATTTTGGTAGAGAGAACAGGACAGGTAGTACTTTGGCATATTCCTGGTAGAAAAATTATTGATAGCAGTTAATGATGCAGGAAGTATTGCTTGCATAAGGTAGTAGTGGGGGAGCTTGTGGGACAGGGGAGGAGTGGTGGCGTCTGGTCCGTGGGAACACCAGCTGCGGCCACGAAGCGCAATTGAGCCGTGCATGCATCGTTAGGTCGATATCTTACAACTGCGTGTTTACCTCAGGTACCTATTCTTTTGACAAACTCAGTAATCATAGATGACACAAGTGGTATCTCACCTTAATAAGTAACTTACCTGAGGTATTTTATTATTAATTTATTAAATAAGATTAACTTTTTATAATTTATATGATTTCTTAAGATATTCACAATTAAATACGGATGTGTTTTGGATAAGTAGACAGAAAGTTTTTTTTCCCTTATTTGGATGGCTTAGCTAAACCTATAGATAAAGTCAAAAGGAAAAATGCTTTTAAGTATTTTTCGTCCGATTTACATACTTTGTCATATAAAAACAATAGGTAAAGCAAACATATTTTTTTAAAGAGTTATTCATGAACAGTTTTTTTATATATAGGCAGTATATAGGCAGGGTGTGCGGCATACCCTGATCAAGATCATGATATGATGGGGCATACCGTATGCCTCATCAAATCATGATCTTGATACACACTTTGTGAGAAGAATCATTACAATAAATCTTTTCCCAGTATCTCGTAGCGTAGAGGCAAGTATCGGGATAAGATTCCCTACATCCAATCTATTACTTCTAAATTTTGCAGAAATACCTCTCCCCTTGACGAAATCATGAACTGTGTAAAAACAAAATAAATAATATTTTCGCTGTGCTACTTGCCCCACGTTAGCTTTTGTGTGGGTCTTTCAACTTCTTGTCTTACTAATAAGATATTTTCTAAGTTTGGAGTGGAATGGAATAGAATACAATATATTTATTGTACATCAGCAAATTCAAATAAAGAAATACATAGGGAACCTTTTAACTAATTTTGTACAAACGATGACCTTTTCTCTAAAAGCGATCTTTTCCAGGTAACCTTAGGATGGACCGAGTTAAAAATAAAGTACTTATGGAAGTTGGCGACGTATAACAAATACATACATAAATAATATTACATACAAATATTAAATATACACATACATCGATACTTACTTAATGATGGCATGTATACACTTCATAATATATATCTACTAAAATACATATAATCACAGTCTACTAAGAAGATGTAGTATCAGTATAATTCAAGTATCAAACTGACAAAAAGTGTTCAAAGACTAGGTTTTTTAATTGTAAGTAGGTATACTTAGGCTAGGGTTGCCAAAATTTCATCGACAAAAATATACAACTTTCCAAAATAAGTATAAAAATATAGTATTTTATGGAAAAAGGCAAAAATATCATATATTTTTCAGTAGTTTTGCGTACTATATATTTCTCTAACAGTATATAGTACACAGACTCTAAATATAGTACAATAGTATACATTATAGTACGGTTATTGCCAACCGTAATCTAATCTTAGGCTTTACTTAGCGTAATAGGTATTCGTTTTAGTTTTTCCAATATTAGTTTCAGTCTGTTCATTAAAATAACAATATTTGTCATTCTCACGCCAATTAGCTAGCCTAAAAATTTTAAGATCTTGTGTTATAGATGTCGGTAATATGTACAAGGGGCTTAATAGCCGAACCACTCACCAGACAGCCGTCCGATATTATCATAGCAATTTACCACTCGTTACCTGAATTAGTTACTCTAAATCAATTTTATTATTATTAGGCATCGCATAGGCCAGATTCTGATAATGGCGCCCGCTACCCTTCATGGCCCCTTCATTCATGACAACATTTTATAAGAAAATATATTTTGGTTACAGACCACGTAACCCAAAACAAAGTGTTCCTTCTAAAAAGGAAGTAATCTTTGTGCGGGCCAAGCTTTCCGAGTCCCGAGGTGACAGGTGAGTAATACTTGGAATTTTAAAATTAAACCAATACTTACCGAGGTACAACTGTACACTTCCGATGTGTCTGAGTGGTGATTTTAATGCAGTTCACTCCACCACCTAATTTGTACATGCATACATTTGGGTATATCGTGGGGGGAGGGAGGGTGGAGGAGGAGGAGAGTCTTTGCAGGAGTGGGTGGGATAGAATCGAACATGTTGGCAGTGGTACAAGACACCACCAAGTTTGCTCACCATATATTTCAACCAACGATGTAACTCACTTAATTGTATCTAGACTTTGTGAGATAATATATGAGGCGAGAGGATGTAGATACTTCATATCCTTTAAAATAATTACACAAAAGAAATTTCTCATGGAACTCATCCTATAATTATTTAGAAACGAAGATTCTGTTGGATTACTAAGGCAAAGTACAGTAAATACTAAGTAAATAAAATGAGGGAGTGATGTTGCTGCAGACGAGGCGCGACGCTCGCGAGCCAGTCGTCGTCGGTGGACGTGATCGACTTGGGCGCGCCGACGACGAGCCCGCGTCGTCGGCGCCCGCGCCCGCGCCGCGCCGCCCTCTCCGCCGCGCCCTCGGCACGACGAAGCGCGCCCTACACCCCCAATCCCCGTCTGTCAGTATAATATAACCCTGGTCTTACACTCTTGATCATCATATGTCTATTATGAAGAATTTCTCTCATAATAACATTCGAATTAATGGTGTCATATAAATTAATAAGTTCAATTTAAGTGACACGCTTAGCAAGATTAGTTTCGTATTCTTAGGACATTTTTTAATTATTGTAATATATGTATGTGTACCTTGTACAAAAACGTACAGATGTTTTTGTGTACAGACGACAGCACATTAAATGAAACAATAGGTTAGTTAGACCGTTCAACAGTTAGGCTCGGTGTGTTGTTGCCTGCACCGTGTTTGTAGAGCTAGTACCGTCCTCACGACTCACGGAGCGCGGCGTGCAGGTACCCGGGCCCCGCGGCGGCTCCGAGGCGTTGGCGCCTGCCCCGGCGGCCCCCGCCCCCGCCACCGCCCGTGCCCGCCCGCCCCTGGGCGCCACCGTCGCCCCCCGCGCCGCGAGACCTAGACACCGCCTCGTGCGCCGCCCTACGCCTGGCGCGCCGCCGTGCGCCCGCCCAGGCCTCCGCGTCCGCCCCCGCTTCCGCCCCCGGCCCGGCGCGCGGCTCACGCCTGGTGGTGACCCTGCCAGCGGCCACCATGGAGCCCGGCACCAGGCACTCCACCAGCCCCGACGACTGCTCAGACGGAGCCGACGCCGCCTCCGCACCGAGCGAGTTCCTCGCTGAGGTCAGCCTATAATCTTTTAGATGTAGACGCGTGTAGAAGCAGAAGTAGAGTTAATAATATCGTGAATCGTGTGTTGGTGCGGGCAGTTCCTGTCGGCGATCATGCGCCGGCAGTACGCGGAAGCGCTCAAGTTCTGCCGCCTGATCCTGCAGTACGAGCCGCACAACGCCACGGCGCGCGGCTTCTACCCTCTGCTGCGGCACAAACTGCTCACACACGGTGAGACACTTTACTTTATCAATAGGAGGAACAAGCCTTGCATAGATAATCACCTCAAGCAAACACATTATTGGGCAGCGATAAGTCTGTCCCAGTCCCAGCTTGATAAAGATATACAGCTAAAGTTAATAAACTTAAAGCTCCTAAAGATATACACGAGAAAATTGTTAACTTAGCGCTTACCGCTTATATGTCTAGATATTTACAAAATAAAAAGATATTACTAAATGTATTTAATCAAAACGTTTTACGGTATACAAATTAATTAATTCATGAAATATTCTGTTTTCATACCTAGTTATATGTACTAGTAGTTTGAGTGGATTAGAAATAATAAATAATTTGTCCCGTGACATTTTTAAGTATTTTAGAGGTTTTAAGAAACTGTTTACGTGGATACAGTAAACAGTTTCTCACTTTCTTATTTACTAATAAAATTATAAATATTACTCTTTGATTTTATTTGGAAAATAAAATGATGCATTCTCTGTATACGCAGAGAACAAGAGGGCAGGCGCCGCGGCCGGGGGGCCCGCCGGTGGGCCCGCTGGCGGGGGCGGCTCTCTGAGCAGCAGCAGCGGGGCGCCGCGGTCGCGCTCGTCGTCGCACTCGCGCGAATACTCCGGCGAGCGCTCCAAACCTGTGCGTGTTATTATCGTGTTCTTATTATATTATTAGCATATATGTGATAACAAATAGATTGTCTGATAATTGTAATCATGTCCAATATATGGTGTACATGTGATGTGGCGCGGCATCGACAGGGCCTAGGGTGGTGCGGCTCGGGGACCAGCGGCGGCGGCTCGGTTTCGTCGCAGTCGTCTCTTGAGCTGGACTCCTCCAGCGGGGAGCGCGCCGCAGCCGCCGACGATAACGACGCCACCGACGCCAACGACGCCAACGACGCCACCGACGACAATGGCAACGACACACTGCACGCCACCAGATCAGGCCAGTGCTTTGCCACCTTACACCTTACTTACCCTACCTCTTTAAGCTTAGCGCAGGGTCATTAATGAGACCTTAATATCCCCATCGATAAGTGCTTATAATCCTTAATAGACTAATTATTTGAATATAGATTATTTTCTACGAATTAAAAATATATATTCTTTCTTTTCAGATGACCTAGAGAATGACAACGACGTTTCTTCCTTCAAAGTGAGTTCTTCAAACATTCTTTAAGAATATGCCTTTCTTTAAGCGATTTGTACAATATATGGGATTTAACACTAACGCCCGAAAGCAGGGCGAAGTCCGAATGCCATGGAAAGTCAGTCCTTTAGGGGGGTACATTCAATATCACAGCGTTATGCGCCCTTGAGCGTAATGGGGCCTTGAGTGTTATTTGAAATGTTTTAGTTATGTCATTATGTCTGTAAACGGGTGTCGTATGCCTGCAGAGTGCTTCGTCGTCGCTGCGGCGGCTACGAGCGCAGTTTGCGTACTCCATCAAGTGAAGGCTGCGCTCGCTCCACAACTACAGCATCTGTGTACCACACTCTCAAACACCTCCATCATTGAAGATCCTAAACAATATTGCTGTCAAATCTCTAACTTATTACTGTTAAAACTATTTGAACCAGCGCTCATCATATTTTGATAAAATTACAATGAAAATGAAACTCGCCGCCTTTCTCACTACCGACCGTAGCTGCCGTAGCACTCTTCACAGTCGTAGCGTTCGCGGACAGATTACAACGTCTACGGCAAGCGTCAGAGCACCGCTTTCGGTCCCCCAATTAAGTAAAAAAAAAGTATTTATCAACATCACATTTATTAAAAAAATTTATAAATTATTCAAAATAACTACATATAGACATATCTATCGTTGTTTACGTCGTTATACATATTTAAATGACATTTATGAATGTTAAATTTTGATCAGTATTTATTAGTGGTATATATTAAAGGTAGTACAATTATATAACGTTACTATTAAACGGGGCGCGGCGTCCATCACCGCCACCTCCTCCGTCTTAATTTGGGTCCATTCTTAGTATTTCTTACTTATGTAGTTTTGTAAAGTTTCACTCCAGCAGTATTTTTGTACAGATACGTTCAGCGCGCGCGCACTCCTCCGAGTGGCGCTGGCTGAGTAAGTCTTCTATAATTATATACTGACATATAGTTTACTGAAGAGCAATACGCCCAGCCGCTTGGATTCCTAACTCACTCACACATCGTAGATTCAAATAAGTTTAAGTTGAACATCACTTTTCTCCATGTACCTTAGTATACATGCCTGTTGAAGTGACGCGTTGCGCCTCATGTTTGGCCTCTAATAATAATTAATACTCTAATGTCAATCGTTCCCTGCTTACACAATGTATCGGATAAGATGAGCCGCCGCTCTCTGCCCCATTCTCCGTCTGGCTCTCGCTGAGTGGCGGTGGCTAGCGGCGACCTCTGCCTACAGGGACGGCCTATAGTCACATTTTGTATTAAATTTTATGTCCTATTAGAGAGTAGGGTGTTAGCGTTGTAAAGTTTTGCACGAGCTGAGTGTAACGAGAAGACTGAATGATGCGTCGACATGACAGTAATTTTAAGAATGTTTGGTGTTATACTTAACCGTGTACTTAATGGGCGGTGGCCGGCATGAGCTTGGCCCTTGACGTCCCGACGGCGACTGACGTAGTGTGGGTGGTTGGACAAACTTGTATAAGATCCTCGTCAGGATTGTGCTCTAAGCTGTTCAAAGTTAATTTCTTCGATTACAACGTCGTTTGTCGCTGACGGCAAGAGCACGCCAGGCTCCATCAGTCCCTCTTTCCCCCCTCCTCCTCCGGTACCCATTTCCTTTCCCCTTTCGCTGCCACATGGGTCGGCCTTTTGCTTTAATACGAAGATACCCTGATCCAACGATCGTCCGATCGCTGTCGTTTCCACTTCATCTTGTAACTGTTCATTAATTTAACTAATTTTGTTAAAAAATTACAAATGTGAGAACCAGATGGAGCTAGGAACTCTCGAAATAAATATCTAAAATATTTCGGATTGTGATATTTTAAAATTAAATTCGAAAGTCGGTTTGAGCAGGAATCATTATGTTTTCATGCAGAGCCGGAACAATACCTAATCATAATACCTACATATCCTACCGAAGTGAAAGAGAATCGTCCTTCGCAAAACTTTTGGTCTCGAAATATGCAAGAGAGTTGGCCCGTAGGCAGGCAGGCAGCGTCACACATCGCGAGTCAATGCCAAACCCTTGTAGGTCGTAGCCAATGACTCCTTAAAGTGTATTGTGAGACCGTTTGTTTCATATCTGTAATTGTTTAATATATGGTTGTGTACTTTACTATTGGCAGCACCAAACGTACTTATGTCCTTGCTCTAGCGTACATTAGAGTAAAATGTCTCAAACTGTAATATAATTATTAAAAGATATTATATTTCTATTGTTTATGTCTTGTGGGTATGTACTTTAAATGTATCAGTATTTTGTTATCAAATTAGATAATAAAAGTTCGTGTGAATATAAGATTGTCTTTTCATTTTTTAAATAATTGATAATGACCTCTTTGCTTAACCGAACTTAACCTTTATTTAACTATAACTACTTCCGTATAGATACTTAAACGTCTATAGAACGAAATGAGCACAACACATTAAATGGAGAGAGGTTGGAAGCCACAGCCATGGAGGCAAGTACTTCAGTACACGTACACGTTATATCTAATAAAACATTTCAAAACTCAAGTATTCAAACTATTTTGTTATTATATATGTCGGCGCAACAGTATTATAGTTACTTTTAATATAATTATTCATCCATTTCCTGTTGTTAAGTTTCCGGCGTAATTGCAGAGATAATTGTGAAACCAACTTTTTAATTAAACAACAAATATTGTAATACTAAATACAAATTATAAAAGTATTTTACAAATATTAAATTAATTTAATGTCAACTTTAATAATTTCAAGACTATAATTATAATTGTCTATTGTACATATCCTGTTCCTTTAGAGCGTATAATTTTTTAACAGAAATCTGAAAACCTATAAAAACAATTACAACTGTAAGAATATTAATAAACTATTTGTAACATTTTATGTAATAATAACTTCGTGAATTTTTAAAAAATACAATCGACTTCCGGCTAGTAGTAGCCCCCCACGAGACAATATTACTGTTGGGGGCTGCCAGTGATCATATAAGATAACTAGTTCGTGTAACATTTAACAGATACATAATAATTAATTTTAAATTTCATAGCTTAATGTTGTATAGGTAATAGACCCAAAGAATGTATGTATGTACATTTGTCGTTGTAATAATTGTCGTTGCAGATTATTATACGCATATTATTAAGGCAGTTGGCACCTTTAAGCACTTTTGATTTCTACGAATAGGAATTAATAACGTAATATTAGGTTTTCATTAATTTATTGCATTTTATCCTCTGTGTGCTTCTTTTGGTAACTGAAACGTCTTAAATGATATTATTTTGAGGTATTGTAAAAAGAAACGAAAATATTTGGAACAATTTTTTTATTAAAAACGATAAAACATTTTCATTGTAATAATCAGTTAAAACATAACGTGTTTGTATAGTTGGCACCCATGCATACTCCGAGTGCCCTTGTTGACATTCCTCAGGGAGATAATATATTAGATAATTGTCTTATCAAATACTTACTCAGCTAAACCTTAAAAATGTAACACTACATTGTATATTTTGACTAGAGGCATAGATGGCGCGCATACTGCATGCGTACGCGTTCAGCGCTACGCACTCAGGTAACAATATGGCGCTGGAGCCAGTTCACAACTCAAGTATCTATTCAGACAACGTCCACTTGTAAGCTAAGATACTACCGCTCTTACTTTTGGCTTTCCACTAATCTATAAAAAACATACAATTAGATTTTCTATTAATCTTTTCATTTGACATACGAGCCACAGAAACAGATCATACTCATTTAACATGTCAAGCCGTATGACAAATTTAAATTATCTCGAGGTTACCGGGAGTATATCAAAACTGCTAATAAAATGTAATTGTCAGGATTGCCTCGGCGGGGCGAGTATAATATCGATTGTCAAAGTAACTTGGCAAAACTTGATAAATGTTCAAGAGCCTTACGGTCTCATATTGGGTTATTTATTTAAATTCATTCTTATATATAGTTTCAATTTTGAAATATTTTCCAAACTAAACCGCTGCTGCAGTAGCTGTACAGAGTAGAAAACATTTCTAATACAGAAGGCGACACGAAGTGAATTTAAAAAAAGAAAAAGTTATCGGTCATATTATCAAAGGTTAGGTTAGTGGTAAGGTAATAATTTTTTGTAGAGTTTATTAGTCCTTCAAATTAAAATTAATGGTGAAATAAAATATTTATAACAGATATTTTTTCCTATCTTATGTATATATACATAAAATATATGTATATATACAAATGCGATGTTATTATTTTTTCACTTTTATCTATTAGCTGGTGAAGCAAGCTAAAAAAGCAAACCTTTGAATGCAGTTTTGGTCCATTCATAAATAAAGTAATGTTTACTTTTATTAAAATAAATAATAATTCTAAAAAGAATAAAGAAATTTTTAGGTTGCTTTTATTTTCCGTTTGGAAGGTACAACAATTATGAGTGTATGTTTTAGTTTGTTATAATATAATATTTTAAATTTCAAGGATTTTGGAAATGGACCACTCCAAGTATCAGTAGTTGATAAAATTTAATGGATATGTAATTGTTCCCGAATCAGTAATCCTGGATCATTTATGTTTAAAAGTAAGGCTTAAAGTTAACTTCGTCATATAAATAGTAGAATGAATATAAATAATCAAACAGTTTCATTGTATCATTTTACCGAATCATGATTACGACAATCAATATTACACCTTACAATGAAAACCGATTAAGATACTAACTTACTCTGTAACATTTAAGGTACGATAGGTAAGCCTTTATCTAAAATATCAATAATAATAATATTTCTCCCACTTATCTAGCACAAATAGGTGCGAGTGCGAGTTTATACAAAACATAAAGAATTTGAATAAAGTAACATTAGGCACGTTGTTATCGTCCCACCAGACGGAGGCACACCGATACGACTCCAGTCTACTCTGGAGTTGGAAGTATGTCCGAGCTACGAGCTAGTCACTCATGGGTTCCTATTAGTTATAAGGCAAGACGTATGGAGCCTGCGTGCGATCGTGGCCTGTGGCTCGAACAATCACGAGAGCTTTTAAACAAATAATAACTAAAATATTCGTTTTTAATTTTATTGTAATACCTTTTGTGACCCGACTTCGTAGATTTATGGCATGGTCAAATAAAATAGAACACTTAACAATATTATTACGCACTATCCTCATACACATAATTAACTGAGACTGCAGTGACTGTAGCGACGCTGTGACCGCAGCCACGTGAGGGAGGTCACGGCCAGCGCCCACGGCGCACCCCGGTTAGTTCGTCTATATTGTTTCTATAACTATAATTAGTTAATGCATCGTGAATTTGACAAGATGGCTAGCACCCGCGCGGAGCCCGTCGTTACTGACGACGTCACTCTCCGGGAGGTGAGTCCCTTTTTTATACTTTATAAAGTATAATACCGTACATACTATATACAGAGAGAGAGAGAGAGAGAAGGGAGAGACTAAACAAGGGCGTACCTTGACCCGCGGGATACCGGTCGTTGGGGAGATGACTCCGGGCCCTGCCGGGGCTCCCAACTAACGGAAACTATAACGGCACATATATAATCTGCAGCTTTGAGCCGAAGCCGCGCGTGTATAAACATTTATCTATTACGTCAACAACGAGCCACATCTTTAATATCTAATTAAATAGAAGGCAATATTGTCGGCCCTGCGAGGGCCACGAGTCCGCCGGCGCTCACGGACCCGCGGGAGGCTGACACAACACCACCGTCAATGTACACATAGTATATGTTATCAGTAGCGTCTACTGAGTCAACAGTTGAATGTAGGTTAAGAAAGATTTGTTTCGGTTTATACTGTCGACTATGGATGCTAGTTATCTTTGTTTAATATTGTAGATCAGGGGTGATGTTGTCGTTAAATCTTGAAATAATACATATTGAAGGGTGTACGTGTCACACCACTTTATCCGCTTCGATTAGATTAAGTTAGTCTTATATTTAATTATTAATATAAGCAAAAAATGATAGTAGGTAGTAATTATGAATGAGAATATATGAGTGTCGACGGCGGCCGCCATTGGGTAGGTAGGTACGTCTACGACTACGTTTGAGCCGTCCGCGCCGGACGCCAGTCAATGGACGCCGGACACCGATCCAACACCCAGCTAACGGCAATGCTACATTAGTCGGCTACGACAATGGCCGGCATCTGCTCTTAGTCGCAACACAAGCTCTAGCTATCAAACGGCACTAAATCCTAATAATCCTCAGCTATCTATAGAACTCAATCCTGCAGCTTTATGATTCAATATCGCGAATCCCGCTTCAACACAATGTAGCACAGAAGTATTTTCCTTTATTATTTGATTAATAAATATTGTATTAAAATTCTGCTGCGCCAGTTACTAATTAATTATCTTAATAATCTATTAGAAGTATTTTTATGCATATAGCTCAATAAAGTAAGTCAAAATACGTAATTTTATCACAAAAATTAGTACTTTACTAATTTGTACATAATTTAATAAAGTAAGTTTGTTTTCGACGAATTTTAGTTAATTTACTAATGAACCGTATACTTAAATTTGACTTAAGTGGACCGCCGGCGGCGGCGGGGTCGGTACGCTACCACGTACAATATGCTAGTATATGATTGTTGCCGGTCGGCTGGCATGGAAGCACAGACGGCACAGTACTGGTGTAAGGGCGTGTGTAGACGCGGCGCTGGTGTTAGGGCGCACTCAGACGAGCACGTCGAGGCGGCTTCCTCGGCGTAGTAGCCGCAGCGCTGGTGTTAGGGGGCACTCAGACGAGCACGTCGAGGCGGCTTCCTCGGCGTAGTAGCCGCAGCGCTGGTGTTAGGGCGCACTCAGACGAGCACGTCGAGGCGGCTTCCTCGGCGTAGTAGCCGCAGCGCTGGTGTTAGGGCGCACTCAGACTAGCACGTCGAGCCGGCTTCCTCGGCGTAGTAGCCGCAGTGCTGGTGTTAGGGCGCACTCAGACTAGCACGTCGAGGCGGCTTCCTCGGCGTAGTAGCCGCAGTGCTGGTGTTAGGGCGCACTCAGACTAGCACGTCGAGCCGGCTTCCTCGGCGTAGTAGCCGCGGGCTGGCCTCGTCGCCCACGGCGTGGAACGTCACCGTCATCGTCTGCTGGCCCAAGTTGATCTCAAACCTGAACACGAACATTATTGTTACATTCTTTTACTGCTGCCGTAAGTATTAAATCCGTGCGAATATGGTCTTAGGTGACTAACCTTTACAGTTTTTACTTTGAGCATTAGCAGATTTACAAAAAAAATTTACTTCAAACGATTCTATCGATAAGGATCAACAAGCTTATCAGTCCAAATTTGGATCGGGTCGTAGAAATAATAGAAATCGAATCGAATTGGGAAAATATTTGTTACATTTTGACGCAGTAATGCAATCTTCTTTATTTAATACCAGAAGAATATTGGCTGCCAAGAATGACGCGGACCACAAAAAGTTTGATATTAAAATATTAAAATTAGATCCATTGTTTTCCATAAACTGAACAAGATGGTTATTGTATTGGAGGATTTAATTTTTTTTCGATGGAATATGATTAAACTAATCTTTCTTGTGCATTTTATTACCAATTATACTCTATATATATATTGTGGAGTAATAAAACGCCTTGAAGTAAATAAGTCTTCAAACGGTTACACGTGTATAACAGTAAACTGGCTAGAGAGTTACTACAACTCGAAAGACACAAAACCTGCACAATGACAAGAATCCTTACAGGTTACTGCAAATTAAACAAACACTTATTTCAAATGGTTATGAAGCAAAACGCGGTATGTAGGTTCTATCAAGAGTCAGATGAAACAGTAATGCACGTTCTCTGCTCCAGCGGTCCGTTAATGCATAAACGAAGCATTCACGTAGGGAAGAACATAGTGCATCCTGGGGAGGTGTAATATATCACTGCCCAAAGAATCTGGAAATTTCTGGAATCAATGCCACAAGACGGTACGGGGTACGGGGATACATATCTTTTAGTCCTCGTAGACGGGACGCGGCAGTGGGGCGGGACTCACTGTGTGCAGATGTCGACGTGGGGCGGCGCGCCCGCAGCGTTCTGCACCACCAGGAACAGCTTGGTGGCCAGCTCCAGCACGTGGCACGAGCGCAGCAGCAGGTCGCCGCGCCGCCGCCAGTCGCCCAGCAGGCAGCCGTCGGCCGCGTCGGCGCGCGCCTCGTCCTCGGCGCCCGCGGCCACGTGCACGGCCAGCAGGTCGTCGTGCAGCGGCGACAGCGACAGGCGGTGCACGCGCGCGGCGGGCACGCGGCGGCGCGCGCGCAGCGACCGCGGCTCCAGCAGCAGCAGCGCGCCCGTCGTCACCACGAGCAGCACGCGCGCGGCCGGCCGCCGCCCCAGCTTGGCCGCCACGTCCGCGAACACCACGCACCGGTCGGCCGGCGCCGCGCCCGCGCCCCGCCTCCACGCCAGCGACGCGCGCAGGCGCACGTAGTCGCCCACGAACGGGTGCCCCACGCTGCGCGCGTACAGCGCCTTGCGCTCCTTGAACAGCACCGACGCCGTCACCTGCGCACCGTACGCACACGTCACCGCGGCTCATGGCCCTTCATCGACATTGCCAGTCTTACGCGACATCTAAAGTGAATAGATTCAGCAAATCTATTTTTATATTCGATATAGATAGATAATGTTGCCCACCAGAAACGAGTTTCCTCTAGTTTCTGATTCCATTTCAGTATGTCTTAGACAAATTTTTTAAAAAATATGTATATTATTCAAAAATTAGAAATGTATGAAAACTACATTTTATCAATATTTTTTTTGTGATAGACGCACCTTCTCTCGCATGCGGTTGCGCGCCAGCTGGTCCACGGCGGCGCGGTACATGCGGCAGCGCCAGGCGTGGTGCAGCCGTCGCAGCAGCCGGTCGGCCGCCGCCAGCAGGCGGGGCTGCGGGCACGCCGGCCACGCGGCGCACGCGGGCGACCGGTGGCCCGCCGGCAGCCGCGCCCACAGCCCCGCCACGTACCGGCGCCGCGCCGCCGCGCACCACCAGCGCCACAGCACGAGCGCCGCCCGCCGCCGCGCGCCGCCCGCCCCCGACCACGCCCCCACCCCCACCCCGGCCGCCGCACCCGCCCCTGCCAGCGCCGCCTGCACGACCACGAGTTTCATTTTTTAATTCTATCGTGCTGTACACTGAATGACCCGAGTGCATTTTGCAATTCACAAATGAATTTCGGTATGTCCGTTATGTTCACGACAATAAATAATTTGATAGATGATGAAACAGAATGTAAATTTAAGATGCAATTTTCAAACGAAACAAAAAGATACTGTCGTACTCGGACAACAGAAACACTGTAAAGAAGAATAAATCTTGAATTATAATTAATTTCTAACATTTCCACTGATTCGCTTTTTCTTACCATGATGACGACTACACCCGCTTTTTAACTTTGCTTTCCATGAACAAAAATATTTTTGACCCACTTGAAATAAAAATAGAACTCCTTTTGCATTGAAGCCATCACGACTTAGTAAGAACGCCACCCCCGCGGCCCGTATACGCACCCGTCGCGCCCGCCGCGCCCGCCACGCCCTCGCCACGACCAGCTGCGCGCGGCGCACGCGCTCCCGCCGCCACGCGCGCTGCACCGCCACCACCAGCTGCCGCACGCGCGCCGCCCGCAGCGCCTCCAGCTCCCACACCTGCGCGCGACCGATCTCTTTAAAGCTGCACACGTCTTATCGACTCACTGGCCAATCAAATAAATAGCACAGAGTCTGACCGTGCGCGGGCTCCGGATGAACACCCTGGTGCGGCCGTACGTGAATTCTGCGCTGGGGATGGGCAGCGAGCGCAGCAACGCGCGCGCCGCCTTCACCGGGCACACGTCCCCGCCCGCCCCCGGCCCCGCCCTCGCCCTCGCCAGTACTCCGTACCGCGCCAGCAGTTCTCGCGCACACATTGACTCGCACCAGCCGTTGCGCCGCAGCATCGCCATGTCCATGATGCTGCCACGGAATAATTAACATAACATTACTGTACGGGCCAATACTAGTCAATTATTTAGGAAAAATCACAATTATTTTTATTCTTGATTTGATTGTTGTGTAATATCTTCTAATTCAAAATTTTCCGAAAATAATTCAAAAAAATAGACAAGCGCTAATCATTCATAAGAAATCAAAGACGTACGGGGAGCGAACCAGCAAGGGCTTTATGACATTAATATTTTAATTGTAGCGGCGCAGTGAGATGAGGATACCGTCGGGGCCGTTGTATGCGCGCTGCCCTCATTACTCCACCCCACTCAGAAGTTTAAGCTTTATTCTTAAAGCAGTAGGAAAGCTTATATTCGCACGCATATACATTTTTTTCTCGTAGATAGTGCGTACTCGTCTATGAAAGAAACTATATTATCCTTATAGTTGAATCGATCGAGAAATGTGATCCCGTAATCTCGGTAAGAAAACGAACCAAGAGAATAAAAGTAGAAGGAGGCGGCGCTCACCCCTGGGTCCGTATCTGGTGTCGCAGCAGCGCGGCGTCGAGCGTGCGCGGGCGCAGCAGCGCGTCGGGGCGCAGGCAGCGCACGAGGCGCGTGGCCTGCGCCCCCGCCCCCGCCCCCGCCCCCGCCCCCGCCGTCAGCCGCCGCACCAGCGCGCCCACCAGCGCACGCTGCCGGCACGCCAGCGACGCCGGCCGCCGCGGGGACCCTAGAGGGTTCCACAACTGTTGCCTGGCTTCGAGAACAGCCCTCTACAAATCATACCTTTCGATAATCGTAATTACATTTGACAATTACGCTCGATAAGTAAACGAGGGTTTGAGTCAAATCCCATACTTTTTTCACTGAGCGATTGAGTTAACTATTATCGAAAAGCATGCGTCGAAGTTGAAGCCATAAAACTCTCACTATCCAGACGTTGGTCGACTGTGGCAATACATGTACCTCACGCTGCATGATAAAAATATCAGGTGATGGGTTGTGGCCGAATCCGTCATACCCTCGGCGAACGTCTTCCGCCTCGACTCAGTGTCTATATTGTAGTGTACTCTGTGTCTCGATCACTCGGTAACAGTTTATCCACGTCGCGCTATAACGTACTCGCTGCATCAGGTATCGCTGTTACACGAGTATTTGAAATGATATGATGAACTGACTGAAACTTTTTATATAATTATAATTGGTTGGGGGAAAAGTTTCTTCTCATTTTATATGAAAATACAAAACATATTTGACTTTCTGCCATCTTGTAAGTAGATCCCGTTGCTGTAGAAAATTTGAGACTTCTGATCAAACAAACGCTTCAAGTAGTTTTGGCAGTCCTCTCTTGATGTTAACCTGACACTGCCTAAAGAGTTCTGAAGAAACCGAAACAGGTGGCATACGAAGGTGCAAAGATCAGAGCTAAATGGCGGATACATTATCACCTCCCAGCCAAACTCTTATCGTGATGAAAGACCACACCGAAGACAGACGAAGAAATTTTCGATGGTCCTTTTTACTCGTCAGATCTCTATTTATCCAGCATAAGACGTGTGCTAAGAAAATCTATAAATACAATTTTTCACTGATTTCACTGACATTGAAAAACAAAATATTGAACACTTTGATGTTAATGCGACAATCCTGGATTCGGATTTAGATGGCAACTACAATCTCTTTTTATTTGTATACAGATAGTACTAGTTTTGGAGAGTAATAAGTGGTTTAAATAGTAATGTTTAAATTACTGATGTAGATCTACATTAAAAAAATACTATTCGTATTAGTAAATAAAAATTATTGAAGGATCTTACTTTATATTTATTTATATGAAAGATAACTTGAAATAACATTTCCATAGTTAAAGCTTTATATATCCTTATCATCGACTTCACAGAAAGACAGAAAGAAAAATTATATACTGAAAAATTGACGAAAGATTAATTATACGCGAAGCGGACCGAAAGGCACGAGCATTATATATCTTGTTCGTCGTGTAAGTACCAGCCTCTCTTCTGTTACCTCTATTCTGTTTTAGAAAAATGCATTTTAAGTGTCTTCTTCAATACAAAAACATTTTTTACACACGCGAGTACGTACCACACTATTTTCCAAACTATTTAGAGGGAGGTGAACAATCCAATTTTAATATTTATTAATTTTTGATAATGTCAAGTTTAATTTCGATTTTCGGAGGACTCTCGCACCTGAGTGTGTGAACAAATTAAACTTTGCAATTACGTTAGCTAAATCCCGGCAGTAACGATATTGTATTCGTAGGTACCATCTCGGACCCTCACCCCACGACTTAGAGGCTGTAAGTATGGTACCTGCGGCGGGCGCGTCCGCGAACAGCGCGGCCAGCAGCGGCTCGCGCGCGGCCGCCAGCGCGCCGGCGCTCCGGCGGCACACCTCGTCGCGGTTGTGCTCCACGAAGCCGCGCGCGCAGTACGTCACGGCGCCGGCCCAGTGCGCCACCCTGCGCAGGCGCCGGGTTACAACTGGAGGCACTACTCACTGAGCCACTCCTGGCAACACTCCTGCCGCGCGCCGACACTCACTGGAAGCGGTCCGGCGGCAGCAGAAGCAGGCGCGGGCGCGGCCGGCGCTGCAGCCGCTGCAGACGCTGCAGGAAGACGGCGTCACGCGGCGCGTCGCGCAGCGCGCCCAGCACGGAGTCGGGCCCGGCGTCGAGCAGCGCGGCCAGCGGCTCGTGGTCGCGGAGGGCCAGCGGCGCCCAGGCGAGCCCCTCGTACGCGTACTGCGCCTGCTCGGCGCGCAACGCGCCCGTGACGGCCGCCTGCACGCGCTCGGCCGCGTAGTTGATGAGCAGCCGCTCCAGCCCGTTGTGCGCGAGCCGCTCGAACCCGTACACGTCCAGCACGCCCAGCGAGCTGCGCGCGCCCGCCTCCGCCGCCTGCGCACGCGCCTCTCGTTATACTACCTACTCCTTCTGTCACTTTACTACCGTTTCTGCTTAAAATTAACAAGTCACTATCATTTTTACCTTTCATTAACGGTCATTCTGAATAAAAGAAAAATGAAAACAAATATCATAAAAAAACGTCTGAGTTGATGATGAATGACGTAAACAGCCGTCCGAGGAGGTACCTTGATGGTGTCGTTGACGGTGGTGACGAGCCACGTAAACAGCCGTCCGTAGAGTGCACACAGCAGCCGGTCCCGGAGCGCGGCCGCCCACTCCTCGCAGCCCTCGCCGCCCGCCCCCGCCCCCGCGCCCGCGACCTCCTCCCCCTCCGTCTCCGCGCTCGACTCTAGACACACCGACTCCATAAACTAAACGCGCACTACGATTAAAACTTCAACAAGTTTATTCAATAGTGAAGAAGAAATGAAGTGACATCTTTAATAGTAGTGATGTACCCGTGAGCAAATCATCTTCGTCGCCGAGGCCACCGCTGCCCACGCCCACGCCCACGCCCAGCGCGGCCGCCAGCTCATCCGCAGCCACGCCCACTAGCCCGCACGCCTCGTTCCACTCTGACACACAACCACCATTTTAAATTAAGGTAATTACTCGAATTTATGTTCGATGTGTGTCATCGTGATGGGAAAAGTATAAGTACATATAGATATGGCTGCGTGAGCCACGATCAACGTGCATCCCGAAGATAGAAAACGGTCCACAAAACAGCCAAAACAAATTAGAACTTTCAATCAAAATTACTCAAAGATGTTGATTTATTCCTTCCTACAACTTATTGTTTTCAAAACTAAGTAAATGTTCATTTTTATAACGAAGAAAATTGATACTGGATAAAAATATATATTATAAATTATTTTTATTAATAATTTTATGTTTCGTACTTTGTGTAAAATTAAATGCAGTATGCAATGCAAAGGATGTTAAAATGCAATATGCAATGCAATTGATGCAGTATGCGTCCCGAAGTCCCTATGCAAGGGAAACAAAATGAAACTGCAGTGTATTTCGGATGACGTCTAATTGAACACTAAAAATAATAAAATAATAAATATGCAATTAGCGACTGCTCGCTATGTCAATGCACTCTATAATTTAGGTCGCGGCCGAAGTACAAAATACTTGTATTGCATTGACAGCTAATCTTTTAAATTATAAATAATAAAATTAAAAATCATGTACGAACATCGTACATATTGCCACCACCAACTATGTATATCAAAAATAAGTACATCAAAATTGTTATACATTTGAAATTGCACACTAAGTTATAATAAAGATAAATGTAATAACAACTTAAGTATTTGAAATGAAGATAGTATTTCAAATATAGATAATATATAATATTTAACATAGTTCTATTCTAAATTAAATTTTCAATAAAATAATATAATGTATACATTTCCTGTAATTCTAACAATACTTAAAATAAATTATGTCTTATATTGAACACATTGCACGCACTATTTTCTCTTAAAATTAGAATGGTATTTTTGTGTCAAATTTCACTCCACTAGTAGTTTTTTGCACTTTGCACTTAACACTATTCACTTTAGTATCATATTGAACTTTACTATAGTCGTCTTCAACGTCTTCTTCTACTTCTATGCGAGAATTATGAGCATTTTTTCCGCCCGTGTCATCACGACTTTTACCTTCTGTCTGGTTTCTCTTGGTTCTTACTTTCCACCAACAAGATATAGAAGTTACAAACAGTGCACAACTAATTATTAAGACAACATAAATCATTACATAATGATGCCAATCATGAGATGTAATTTCCTGTAACATTGAAGTTTCTTTTAAAGTTCTTATATTCTTTTCAATTTGTTTAAACTTCTCATCGTGTGTTTCAAATTGCCAAGATGAATTTTCGATTGCAGTATTTATAATGCTATTAATTGGAGAAATAATTGGTAATATTAAATTATTCGGATTACTAATAGTAACATGGCTCGCGTATTCCATATTTGCATAAAGCATGAAGGTGTCTCCTTTCAAGACACACCCTTGTTCAAGCGTCAGCAATCCTGAGCTACGTAAGGTCTCTGACGTCATGCCAGCTGAGCACATGACGTGAATTAGACAAGAGTCACAGCAATAATAAAACCATGTGTTTTGTTTATGTAATTTGATCCATTTGTCGGTGCAGGATTTAATTTCTGTGTGACAATATATATCGTGTTGATCATTTTGATGGATCAATTTTATTTCGCAAATAGATTTACTACGAGTACCTATGCTGTATACAGGATGGTTGAGTTTGCACATTAATTTTTGTTCATTCATACTTTGACATGTATTTAAATCCGCCTGATCTAATGGTATGAAAGTGTAATGATTTGCATTTAACGCTATTAGTTCGGATGTAGGAATAATATTGAGAATCTGGTATTCTTTAATACTTTGTGGAATACTTATTAATTTATCAAGTTCATATATTTCATCACTTAAAATAGGAATCTTGATTTCCATAACTAAATATTCATTAATCATGCGTGCATGTATTCGTATCATCCTGTACATATCTCTAATATCGTCTTGTACGTCTGGTAACGCATAATGGGTTGGTAAGTATCGAGCTATTTTGTTAAGTTCATTTTGCAATTGATGCGGAGATAACAGGTGAACATCTATGTGTCCACGGTACATATTTATTAACGTGCCTATGAGTGTTTGTTGAATGTATTTTATATTTTGAATCATAGCTTCGGCTGCAATTGATGAGGTGATTATATAGAATGCATTTTCCGTCTTTTGTTTTTCGAAGATTGTTTCGTTTGCAATTATGTTAAGCTGTTCTTTTATTAGCTGAAAATGTTTTATCATTGTGGCCTCGTTTCTTTGTAGTATATTTTGTTGAGCTTCTACTATACTTGTTTGATTTTTCATTAGTTGCAAAAGGTGATTTTCATTGTTTTGGACCGTCTTTATATCGTTTTCATATCTTTCTGCAAATCGTTGATCCAAGACACCAAATAAGGCGTTGGCTGCATATCCAATCCCGTCTATTAAACCTCTTTTGAATCTTTTTTGCATATAATTTTGGGACATTAATAAATTATTATAGTGGTTGATCTCTTTGGTACTTTGTTCTAACTGATTTAATAGAACTTGAAATTGTGTAGCCCAATTTTCATTTCTGTAATCTTGCAGATGTGTAACGTACTGTGTTAATGCTTGTACATTTTGCCAATAACTTGTCATATTATAGTAAAAAATAATTTTCCATTCATCTTTTATTTCTTGCATTTCTGAAATTTTATCAAAATAAATAGTTTGGTTTCTTTTTAATGACGTAAGGTGAATACTATTTTGCAAATTGTTATTATCCTGTTGTTTTGTTGGTACAATTAATGTCATAAAAAGAAGAAGAGAATAACAAATAAGACTTTTCCAGTTTAGCTTTCTTGTTCTTTGACGTGTTTGATGCATATTATTATTAGATGTTTCAGATTTATTTTCTGAATCAAGTAATGGTATTAGTTTTACAAATGGTCGTTTCAGTATACCATGTGCTGTTTTTAAAGTAACTACTCTCGTATGGCCGTCCTTTCCTGGATGTAACTCTACCACTCGCCCGAGAGCCCACCTGCCTGCAGGTAAGTTTTCATCCTTGATGCATACAATGTCATTCACTTGTGGGTCATTCCTTTGTTGTTTCCATTTCAGTCTTGATTGCAATTGTTGTAAATATTCTTGACTCCATCTCTTCCAAAAATCCTTTCCCAATTTTTGAACTATTTGCCACCTTTTTCGTAGATCGTAATTGTTGATGTCAGGTTCGGCAATAGTCATAATGGATGAACCGGTCAGAAAATGTCCTGGTGTCAAGCAGTCAATATCTTCTAAACTTTCAGAGGATGCGCACAATGGTCTTGAATTCAAACAAGCTTCAACTTGGCATAACAGTGTTGAAAATTCCTCATATGTCAAGCGTTGTTCTCCTAAAACTCGCTTAAGATGGTATTTCATACTTTTGACAGCTGCTTCCCATAAGCCTCCTGCACTTGGCCATGAAGGTGCATTAAAATGCCAATTGACTCTCATTTCTTCGATTTTTCCTAAAAATTGACTATCAAAAGTTTGTAATATAGCCTTGTATTGTTTTAATAGTATCCGGTTTCCTCCAACAAAATTAGTCCCATTGTCGCTGTACATGTCACTTGGAGTACCTCTACGTGCACAAAACCTTTTAAAAGCCGCTAAAAATGCAAAACTGGTTAAATCAGTGACTAATTCCAGATGTACGGCTTTTGTAACTAAACATACAAAAACAGCAACGTATGCTAACAATGACCATGCTCCTCGACTCTTGTTGGCTTTTATTTCAATATGACCAGTAAAATCAACCCCCGTACGTGAAAATGGTCGCGATATTGTTACACGAGACTTTGGTAGGTCTGCCATTATTTGATGTTGATTTTTCGCATTCCATCTACGACACGTAATGCATTTATGCAATACTCGCTTCACTGCACGAAGTCCACCTAATATCCAATATCTTTGTCTGAGACGGGTTAATGTTAATTTAGGACCTCCATGTAAAGTTTGTTGGTGCGCTCGAACAATTATTGAATCTGTCACTTTCGTATTATGTGGTAAAATAATTGGATTTTTTGTGTCACTATTTAAATATGAATTATTTAGTCTTCCTCCTACGCGCATAATTCCCATCTGATCTAGGAATGGATTCATGCTTAAGATACTACTTTTTTTATTCAAGTCCTTGTTGGATTTTAACTTCAAAATTTCTTCCTTAAAATTATACAATTGAATTTCTTTAATTATGACTAATTCCGCTTCCTCAATTTCCGACTTAGTCAAATAATAAGTGCATTTTTTATTTCTATTCTTGCAGTTTTTAATAAAACGTTTAATCCATGCCAATATTCTAGTAGTATGAGTCATATCACTATATCTGTCTAGTAACTCGGTAACTATAGACGACGGATCCGTTTGCACGGTGCATATTTGTTTATGCTTCATTTCTATGTTTGTGTCAGTAATTATCGGATCTATTTTTGTATTTTCATTATAATTTTTTATCCAGCCTGGACCATGCCACCATAATGAATTTTTTGATAATTGGGATAAAGTTATACCTCTAGTTGCACAATCAGCAGCATTATCCTCGGATTTGACATAGTTCCAGTTTTGTTTTGGTATGACGTCACGAACTTTTTGCACTCTGTTGCTCACGAATGTATTCCATTTGGTGATGTCACCATGCAACCAACTTAGAACAATCATGGAATCTGTCCACGCGTATATATTGTCATGTAGCTTATCCCATTTTAAGGCCTTTAACACCTTTTCCATGAGACGTGCAAGTAAAACAGTGCCACACAACTCGAGTCTAGGTAGTGTTATCTTTCTATTGATTGGTGCTACTCTAGATTTTGCAGCAATAAGACGAGTAACAGCCTTATTATTCTCATCAAATGACTGTAAATAAATTGCACATGCGTAACTCTTCTCAGAAGCATCGCAGAAGCCATGTATCTGAATCTTTTTAGTTGTATCCCCCACCCATCTCGGTATTATTAGTTCATGTAAATTACAAAGATCGTTTGCAAGCTTTTTCCATTCGTCTTGGATTTCTTGAGATAGAATATCATCCCAATCGTATTCTGAAAACCAAATTTTTTGAAATAGTAATTTACATCGTACAGTTAATGGTGTAAGCCATCCGAGAGGATCAAACACTTTCGAGATTGCTGATAATAATTTTCTTTTTGATAATTTAGTAGTGTCGTCAATAACCATTTTGTTTTGAAACGTGAAACTATCCGTATTTGGATCCCACTGCAGTCCAAGCGCTTTTGTAATTCCTTCATTTTTAAAGTGCAGAGTTGGTTGTGTTGTTTCCGATGAAGTTAGCGTTTTTATTAATAGAGGCTCATTACTACTCCATTTTCGTAAATTGAGGCCCGCTCCTCGCACCATGTTAATCAATTGATGTTGCAATTCTTGTGCTTCTTCAATCGTATTACTACCACTCATGACGTCATCTACATACATTTCATTAGCAATTATACCTGCTGCTAATGGGTACTTTTCTGCATCATCAATTGCAAGTTGTTTTAATGTTCTTAATGCAAGAAAAGGTGCTGCCTTGGTTCCATATGTTATAGTACAAAGTTGATATTCTTTTAATGGAAAATCCTTTCTCTCTCTCCACATGATCTTTTGCAACTGTTGATCTTCTTCATTTACCAGTATCATTCTGTACATTTTCTCGCAATCTGCAGTAAACACATATTTATATAACCTCCAGCCTATTAATAATGTTAACAGATCCTGATGTAACTTCGGTCCACATTCCATCAAGTCATTTAAACTGTACCCTGAATCAGTTTTTTGCGAAGCATTGAAAACTACTCGTAACTTAGTAGTGAGAGAATCTAATTTAAAAACACCATGGTGCGGTAAATAACAATAAGGTTGTAAATCTGACTTACTTTCCTTCATGTGACCCATCTGTATATATTCTTGCATAAATTTAATATAACTATTCGATAAATCTTCGTCTTTGGATAATTTTCTTTCTAAGTGTATAAATTGTGCAGTTGCACGAGATTTCGACTTCCCTAACAGCTCCTGAAAATTCTCTTTCATCGGTAATCTAACTGTATATCTTCCATTTTGTAATCTTTCAGTAGTCGTCGCGAACAGCTCCTCACAATATTGCTCCTGTGGAGTCATAATGTTTGAGTTATGTCCACTTATATCTTCAACTTCCCAATATTTTGTTAAGTCTTCCACCTGGTTGATTGCTACGTGACAATTATATGTTTTTACGTTACCTGACAATATCCATCCTAATTGTGTCTGTTGGGCTATTGGTTGTTGACCTTCCCCCTTGATAAGACCGTTCATTAAAATTTCGGAATAGACATGTGCATCAAATAGGATATCTATGGGCCTGGATAAATTATAATCTGGATCGGCTAAAGAAATGTTAGTGAGATAAGACCAAGCTTTCTTCGCAAAAGTATTGTTTGGTAAGTTGTTCACTACACGTGTCATAATTAAAGCTTCAGTCGTAAATTGAAACTCGTTATGTAATGATTTGCAAACTAAATTCACCATACCCTTGCTTCTATAAGATAGAGTACCAATCCCACTTATATTGGCATTCAGCTGCTGGCGCTGAAGTCCTAATTTTTGTGCAGCGTTTTCTGTTATTAAAGTAATTTGTGAACCTTGATCCACCAATGCACGCATTGTAATAAGCTCACCACAAGAGTTAACTATTTGCACTAGTGTAGTAGCTAATAATATTTCGTCATCATTATTCGAAACAAAATTATTTTGTAAATTCTTGTAAGGCGATTTTGTTGATCTAATATCTTTCGCTGGAAACGCTGATGTAGTTGCGACGGCCTTTTGAGTCATGCTTGAAACAGCATCGTGCAATAATGTATTGTGTCGGTCATTACACTCTCGGCATCGTTTTTGCGATCCACAATAACCTTTGATATGTACGTGTAAGCAATTTTTGCATACGTTATGTTTTGCAATAAATTCTAATTTCTCCACATTCGTCATGTCAATGAACTTAGAGCACTGAAATAAATCATGATTTCCTTTACATGATATGCAAATCAACTTATTATACTGTCCAACATTATATGCTTGATGATTACGATGATAATTATTATTGTTACTGTTATATGGAATTTTAGGTGGTTGTGCATATGTAGGTTTAATATATCTCATGTTAGGATATGGCCTATTATTAAACTGAACCTTTTGTTGTTGTTTGGGGCTTGTATACTCCAACTTTTTCTTATGCAATGGTTCTAACGCAATGAATTTACTTTCAATAAAATCCATAAAATGATCGAATGCTGGAATTTGCCGTGGATCCGTCCTAGATTGCATATATTCGGTGTACGTATCTGAATCAAGTTTTTCACATAAAATGTAAACCAGCATGGGGTCCCAGGTCGACGTATCAATACCCAAATTATGAATGGCATGAATTGATTCATTGCTTATGTCATAAAGTCTTTTCAGCTCAAATGCAGATTGTTTTTGAATAGCAGATTGTCTCATAAATATTTGGAAATTTTTCGTGAATAAAAGATGCTTATTATTGTATCTATGGTTGAGTAATTCCCAGCATGTATCATATTTTTCCGCTGTAACATTTAAATGCTGCACGAGCTTTTCTGCTTCTCCGCGAAGCCTGCCCTTGAGGTGTTGCATTTTTTGAGCTTTTGTAATTGCGGAATTGTTATGAATAGCTTCGGTGTACAAATCGACAAAGGTCGGCCATAATGTATAATTACCATTGAAAATTGGTATTTCGATTTTTGGCATAGAATGTTGTTGATGCACTGAAGCATTCAAATTAATATTTAATTTTCTTTTGATAGATTCAAATTCTAACTCATATTTTGCAAACTCATAATAATAATCACACTCTGATCCCGCCAGTAAACCATCAATTTGCAAATGTAACTTGTCAATCGCTATCCACCTAGATTCTAAATATTTCAATTTATCCTCAATCTCCCATTTTTCTTTTATTTCGTCAATGCGAATGTTGTTAATCAACCTCTCCAAAGCTCGAAAATTAGCACTTTGCAACTGTTGTAACTCTAATACCTTATCATCTTCTAAAGTACTCTTAAATTGCACACTATCAAATTCTACAACCAGTCCTTGTCCTACATCCTTACTAGTAGAAGGGTTTTCACCTCGTATCTGACTTGCTAATTTCTCGCTCTCCTGAAGCTTATTTTGAAACGCAACTATTTCACGCCGCGTTCCCTCGTACCAATGTTGAATTACTTGCATAATATTTTCTTTAAAATATTGATGTTCCTTATCCTCCCACTTCGACAACTCTAAATCATTCTTCTGACACTCCGTCCAAAGAGAATCTAATAATTCCAACCGCTTTGCAATATAATTACCGGTTTTACGATAATTTGAATCCTTGGTAAAATTAACATGGATCCTTTTAATTTCAGCAAAAATGTCAGCCTGACGCGCTATCAACTCCATTGTGGTTTTTTTAAAAAAATATGGAAAGATCTTACTTGATAGCTCTGCAACTTCTCCTTAAAATCTGCAATAACGCTGGAAGTCGCTGGTTCGGTGCTCCCCCCGCGGTTGTCTTAACAAAGCTTAACACACGGCACTAACACAGATCATACGCGACGTCCTTAAACTCGAAGGACCAAAAAATGTTAAATTAAGTGCAGTATGCATGCAATGGATGTTAAAATGCAATATGCAATGCAATTGATGCAGTATGCGTCCCGAAGTCCCTATGCAAGGGAAACAAAATGAAACTGCAGTGTATTTCGGATGACGTCTAATTGAACACTAAAAATAATAAAATAATAAATATGCAATTAGCGACTGCTCGCTATGTCAATGCACTCTATAATTTAGGTCGCGGCCGAAGTACAAAATACTTGTATTGCATTGACAGCTAATCTTATAAATTATAAATAATAAAATTAAAAATCATGTACGAACATCGTACACTTTGGTTTCCATTTACCATTTTGAAAACGCACGTATTTACATTTTTTGGTTGTGACTATTTGCGAAAGATAGATCTTTAAATAATTAATAAACGTTACATAACATCTCTTTATCTTAGCTAAGGATATGCGGAAGGCATGGCGGAACTAATTACAATCATACACCAATAAAATAGTATCCATAGAGTACGTGTTAAATCTCCTAGGAACGTTGGAGGCTTTTTGACTGCGGTTTTGTAATAATATACAAAAAACCAAGTTTCCACTCAAAGTGCTATAAAGATTTACTCCGAGACTGATTTCTTGGTAAAGTACGTTACATACTACAAAGTATTAATATTTTGTTGAAAAGCTCTCAACATCGCCTGCTAGGAAGTTACAACACCATGACAACGCCATCTACCGGTACATAAAGAAACATAAACTTACACACTATGGGTGCAATTTAGTTTGTTTTTTAGTTTGTTTGCATTAATAAACAGTACGTTTAGCAGTGTTCTTTGTTAATGATTTGTATATGGGGCGCTCACCGTACTGGCGCTGCAGCCGCACGCCGATGGAGCCGTCGATGTTGTGCTGCGGCTCGAACTGCGCGTTGCCCAGCTTGAGCACGAAGGCCAGCACGCGCAGCACGCCGCCGCACTGCGCCTCGCTGAAGCCCAGCGTCGACATCGCCGCCTGCCGGCAACGACACGTATATTATGGGGAGGAACACCTCCTGTACCAGTAGGAGGTTCAGAACTCTCATTTCGATTTCGATTTCGATGGGGCAACCGCTGAGATAAATACGTCATTTTTAAAACGTAAAAACGATGCATACGAGCCACGTGTAGATAACAAATTGTTATTTACTAACTAATAAATTCATACACTTCTGCCTATTAATACTTAACAGTAGCGGGCTACTGTTCGCGTGGATGTCGGAAAATAACAACTTATTCTGAGCAGATTACATGACTTTACTTAAGTATTTATTAGGTTGAGGAATAATATAATGTTTACCAAAACACCTTCGCAGATAATGCATTACTTGAGAACAAATTTGATACCAAATAATTATAACATCATCGATGTAGTCGATGTTAATTAAGTATGCATAACTAGAGATAATTCAAGAACTACTCGACAGATGTCGCTCCAATTTAAATGGTAGCATACGACAAGCAAAAGGTTTCGAATGAGCTCTCGATTCTCAACTACAACTTAAACTAAATATTAGGTAAGAAAGAGTGAGCAATCGCGTAACCAACTTTCAAATGATTCATTTTTAATGACCAATTTGTTTCTTTTTCCTTGTAATGTCGTACAGGAGGAGGAGCATTATTTACCTTGGTGAAAGCGAAGTGGTCGGTGTCGGCGGCGGCGGCGCGGGGGCCGGTGAGGCGCGCGAGGGGCGCGGCGGCCGAGGGCGCGGCGGCCGGCGCCAGGGCGGGCGGCGCCCCCGCCCCGCCGTCGTGCTCCGCCGCGGCGCCGGCGCCGGCACCAGCCCCGGCCCCGGCGCGCAGCACGCGGTAGTGCTCCCACGAGCGCTGCAGCCGCAGCCGCTCTGGCCGCGGCAGACACGCGCGCTCAAACACCGCATCCACTACCCTCACATGGCCCGCCCCTCCCATCATGTTTTATGCTTTACGACTATCGGCGTCGACCAAAATCCCGGTGACTTTCGCTTGCCACGTGTTGTATGCTCACTAACCTAGTATTTTCATGATCGACCACTCAGTAGGTAGGAGGGGAGGGTCACGCTCTCGTAGTATAATATATTGGCCGCTGCCATACAGACGAATTAACACAGAAGGTATTAAACGTCCAAAAGTGATAAGCGTTATGGCAGTCATAGACGTAACGACTCATACAAGTTAGGACTTGTACAAGCTTCAACATATTAAAATAGTTCCAAAATACGTTAAAAATTTCGCATGTATATCGTTACGTGTATGGCTGCCTCGAGAACGCTAATTTTGACACTATGAATTTTGGTTTTTTCAATAGCAGTCGACTTTAGTGGTAAAGAACGCGAGGAAGAAGTGTGAAGTACGTAGAGGCGGCGGGCACTCACTGAGCAGGTGAGCGTCTGCGCCGGCCAGCAGCTGGTACAGCACGTGGAAGTTGCGCTCGCCCTCCGGCACCTTGCACACGCGCTCCTGTCATATATCAATTACGGCTACTTCAATTGTAAATCCAATATTATCGGATGAGTGTCATTAAAATCGAGTAAGATTTGTTTGTGAAATCGACTTCTCTAATCAAAACCTTTGATCGGTGTTTAAGTATGACCACACTGAGCCCAATGCAACTTAAGACACAAGTCTGCGTTCGCCACTATAAAAACCATTTGCTGTAGCCTCACGATTTTCAATTCCAGTGCTTTGATTACATTTTTAGATCGGAAATACTCGTACTTTCGACCAACGACACTGTTGGTCAAAAGTAACATTTATATTAGGTCGGTGGATTCGCGTCTATGCGAAAAGATATGTATAAACTTGTAATTAAATATCTTTGGCTGTACTATTTGTATCTAGCTGGATTTTATGACAATAAAAAAGTGACATTTCAAAAAAAGAATCCACTTAGGAAAAATTTGTTTTTCTTTCTGTCAAAATGAGCGAATCGAAAGAAAGATGATGATGATATTAAAGCAAAAAGTTGAGAGAAAGCGGCGGAACTGAATAATAGAAAGGGTACGGTCTTTCATCACGATAACGCTAGACCAAATACATATTTAGCCACTCAGCAACAAGGAGAGTTTTACTGGGAGGTGTTAATGCATCCGCCATATAACGCTGACCTTGCACCCTCAAATTTCCACCTGTTTCAATCTCTTCAGAATTCAAAGAGTCAAGAGAGTGCCAAACTACTTGTTGCGTTTTTTTATCAGAAGTCTCATAATTTCTACAGCAACGGGATAATGTCTCTGGACCTACAAGATGGCAGAAAGTCTACGAACAAAATGGCACATATATACTGTAATTAAATGTAAATTAACTTTGAAAAAACAAAATAGAATAGAAAAAAATAGGTTGACAACTTTCTTATTTTTCAGACATTGTTTAAGATATATGCCTTATTAACTAATAAGTCATATATCTATCTTAAACAACGCCGCGCCTAATTACCCGTCGCACTCTAACATATTTATAATCATTTAGAAGGCGTAACATAGAACTTACACGATCACTACTCGACAAACGCCTACGACATATCCTAGTTCATATCAATATATCTGACCCCGCGTGCTGTGGCAGTGTCCCCGACGACGTGCTAGCCGCCAGCTTGTGCTTACCCTTTGAATTTATCAAAGATAAGATTTACACTACGCTACCTCTCTCACTACGAAATAGGCAACAATAATGATATTATTGATAGTCATTATTATTTAAGTCCAAAGTCATGAATTTTCATTTAAAATGCGAAGATACCTTTTCTTCAACCTATTTTTTGGAAAGATTTCAGAGAATCGTATTCTCAAAAAAACCTGGTCTTATCTTGTGTAACGATGACTGTCACTACTAGAGTGGTTTAACTGCCAACGCGTGGTCGAAGTTTTTTTTATGGCAACCCTCAGCCTTACTCATAACGATACGCATGTGAATGTATAGACCTACAAAAGTATAAAGTAATGGCAGCCATACACGTAACAATACACTCGCACAAAAGAAGACTAGTGTAAATGTAAACATGCACAAGTTTATAGTAAGTGTATTGCTGCTAATATTCCTAAAGGGACAATATATACGAAAAATATCATTCGTAAGTATCGTATCATATTCAATATACACTTGTCTGAACTTGAGATGTATGCATATATCGTATGAGAATATCTACCTTCCACGTGTGGTCAGTCCTTATGGTATGAATTCCCTGCAAAGCTTTATAAAACGAATTAACATGAGGTCTAAAAAAATTTTATTTTGATAGGGTTCGCAACGTGCAACATAGGGTTCGTGTTGCAAGCGTCAGAAATCAACGGTAACAGCTTTTGATCAGGTTAGCCCTATGCTTGAGTGACCTGACTGATGTAATAAAATTATAAAACAATGTTTTTTTTTAATTTTAAGTTAAATCAAGGCCATACTTCACCTTTTCCAAGAGGACTGCGTGTACACAAAAGATATATTTTAATACAAATTTTTTAAGGAGCCATTTCCTAAAGCAAAAATAGTCATAGACTGTATATAGTTCACACAAAACTTACAATGCATGATATGTCCTCCGACAGGTACTCCTCGGAAGTCAAACTCTATATCTAATAATTTTCCCTGAAATAGAAAAAAAGTGTTTAATAGGTTGGTCAACATTTAATATTTTTTCTATCAACTCACGACCTTGATAAATAACCTCATCGACCACTCGGAAAGCGAAGAGGGTGGAGGAAGTTTATCAAGGATACGGATCACCACAAGCACGGAGAAAACAAGGGGAGAGATAAAACGATCTACTCACGAATCTGCTGGCGTTGTGATTCCTGGCGGTGGCCGCGTTGCCGAAGGCCTCGAGCAGCGTGCCGGCGGCGGTGAGCATGTCGCCCTTGCCGTGGGCGGCGCTCTCTCCCGCCCCCGCTCCCGCTCCCGCCCCCGCCCCCGCCACCACGGCCGCCTGCAGGCAGACGCGCGCCGCCTCTGTCTTGCCGGCGCCGCTCTCGCCCGTGATGACGATCACCTGTCCTCGGCCGCGGTCGCGCACGCAGCGCAGCGCCGCGGCCGCCGTGGCGTACAGATGCGGCGGCAGCTGGTGCGGCGGCCGCGCCAGGTACGCTCGCACCAGATCCGCCGAGTACAGCGGCAGCGCTCGGCAAGGGTTCACCGACACCAGTGCGTTACCCACGTATGTCTGCGCAATTATATCGAAAACTCATGCTACGCATCATCAGCAGCAGAGAGCCTTTATATCCTACGGGTGGGACGACTTTCATAAGAGTATGTAGTGTACTAATACAAATATAGACTGAATAAATGTACTTTGACTTTGGACAACCCTCCTTCTTAGGAGAACTCATTAACTCAAGACTGGAAGAGCACATCAGGAATTCGTGGCGATCGCCTTAAATATTTTAATAACAGTCAAAGGCAAAAATGGTTTCAGACTTCGTGCACAAATGTCGGATAATGTCTATCAAAAAATTTATGTACACTTATATAATAAAAAATTAAATAAAAGTAGATTTTTTAAATTATTAAATTTTTATAGAAAAATCCTTACACACAAAATTTACGTAACAAAATAAATAAATACAACACTGCCAAACGTGGTGGTGGATGGTGCACGTTGCTAAACTAATTATTATCCTTACTTTCTAATAATAAATAAAGATAGGTTGGGGAAAAAGTTTCTTCGCATTATATATGATAATTCAAGACATTTTTTTCAAAGTTAATTTACATATAATTAAAGTATATATGTACCATTTTGTTCGTAGACTTTCAGTCATCTTGTAGATAGAGACATGATCCCGTTGCTGTAGCAATTTTGGGATTTCTGATCAAAACAATGCAACAAGTAGTTTTGGCAGTGCTAAAGAAGGCTGAAGAGACCGAAACAGGTGGAAATCTGAAGGTGCAAGGTCAGGGCTATATGGCAGATGCATTAACACCTCCCAGCCAAACTCTCTTAATTTTTGTTGAGTGGCTAAAGTTGTATGTAGTTGGTTGTAACTGCTTGCTTTAATCTCATCAGTTTTTGCCAGTACAGCCCCGAATCGATGGTCCTGCCTGGCAGTAAAAGCTCATAATGAACAATGCCCTTCCAATCCCACCGTAGTCACAGTATCACTATTACGTTATTGCGAGTTAATCCAGGCTTTGCCACAGTCTGTGAAGCCTAACCGACCTTTTTCGCAAGTTCTTGTCATACGTGATCCACATTTCATCACCAGTTATTAATATCTTCAAAAACGGTTCGGTTTCATTACGGATCAATAAATAATAGCAAATGAGTACACGGTCCATTATGGTTCTTACAGTGAGCTGGTATGGCACCCAAATACTTTCACATCAAAATTCCTGGATTGAAAAAGCTTAAGCCAACTTTCTGCTACACTTACTGACACTGCATCAAGTCCTTAAACGTCACATGTTTTTGCGTGGCTTGAGTGTTCCTCTCTTTTTATAAAATTTTAAAATTTATCTAATTTCTTCATTCGATTTGCTCATTTTAACAGAGAGAAAAACAAATTAAAAATAGTGGGAAACAAAATGTTCCGAATTAGATGATTTTTTTGAAATATCACATTTTTAATGTTATGAAAATAAATCCAGATTCCAATAGTAGAGCCAAAGATATTTTATTTCAAGTTTATACATACTACATGCGAAAAAACTTTTTCCCCACCTAATATATGTATAGTTTTATATTAAATTTTAACAGATTACAGTTAAAACTAAAAAATATAGTCGCAGTCACGTATTCAAGTAACTCATTACATAAATTAAAATAAGTATATATAAGTAAAAAATTATCACCAACTAAGCTTCAATACGGAACTTTCGGCGGTAGCACCGACATATCTACGAAGATACATTAAATATGAATAAATAACAAAAGATAACACAAGGCAGTTATGGGTGAATTCGAAAATGATGTTGTGATTTTTAAAGTCACATTTAGGTCAAATTTAGAAATAATATAATTTTTAGACCTGGCAAATACATTACTTATAGTACATATAGTAAGTACATTACTGAAGAGGCCAGCAAGAGAGATTTGGTGGATGAACTTCGCCTCGGTGTCCATCAATGCCCTATAGCTGTAGCCAAGGCTTTTATAATAATTTTCTCAAATAATGCGCGGAAATTAAAACCAAGTAGTACTTAGGCCGTATACAATTAAAAAATTTCGCGCTAGTGCTCCTTTTTTTCAATAAACAGCTAAATTGGCAAGACAATTCGAAAACTAAATAAGACCTTTGAGTAATTACCCCCTTGCTATGTTACTTATATTGTTAAATGATTTTATTCCGTTATTAAACTACACGGCAGATACGAGTTTATATAGTAATTTATTTGGCCCTTGCTGTTCACCGCAGCTGACTGATTACGAGAAGCGAAACAAGACGTAACTTTACCAAGCAAATTCTCGATCCCACATTCGATTCGAGTAGTATTTTTCTAATTAGTACCATTCACATATTTATTGAAATGTCAATTTAATTTAACATAACTCTTGTCAAAACACTGTACCCTTCAAATTCATCGGAGCTTGTTTCTTTATGACTTAGGTATTTGGACGTTCGATAGTGTTTCTTCATTTCACTGTAACTCGATATTAGTTTGTATCTATACAGGTGGTCTACACATGACACTTACAAAAAATAAACTACAATCGCTACTCTCTTCTTCAAATTTTAGGAATGATTATGAAGCAGATTATGATATAAGCGAAAACCACTGATCTTAATCAAAATGATAATATAGTCTCATTTTCTTAATCTACCAATAAATGTTTAAAAGATCTAGTAAAATATCCAGACCATATTTTCTATGATAAAAGTGCAGGACTGAATAGGAGATAAAAACGCTGTTTGTTGGTTTTTAAGTCACCTGGTATGAGTCAAGTTTTATGTAGAGATCGCCTTCCTGCTTCACACAAGCAGAACATTTTTTTCAGAATTGGTTATTTTGGCTTTGAGTTAAATGTTTGGACCCTACCTACTGTCACTAATCTGATTTGAATATGGATGTGCTCACACCATCAAATTATGTGTTACAAAACCAAAAGTCAGTAATCTTATAGGTATGTAATCTTTTATTAAATGTTGAATTAATGAGATCACTAATGTCAGCGTGAGATAATTGCTATACTGACGTAGATAAGGTCCCGCTTGTAGCGCACATGCAGGTTGTGCAGGAAGGTGTCTTCGGTAAGCGGCGCCAGGAGAACGGCGTCGGGCAGGCCGCTGCCGCCACCGCCGCCACCGCCAGCCGCCTCGCTCTCTGACGCGGCCGCCATGACTGCACGCGTCACCGCACCAACGCCACTGCATGCGAGCCTGCGCTAGCGCCCTTCATGATGCTAGACTCGCTAGTAAGAACAACGAGTCGCTCAATATTAGATCACAATCACATGCAATAAACAACTAAATAACAAGTCAATTTTTCCATGATTTTTCCTTACTGAATAAGATTCAAAGATAGAATAAGAAAGGGTATGTTCCACAAGAGGGGGACGATCAAATAAATCTGTGACAAGCAGTTACTAAACCTTTTTGTTTTCTTAAGAAAAACATATAATATCTTTCAATAAGTAATTATACAAAAGTACTAGTTAGAAATACATGTTTTAAAACTTAATAAATATTATACGAATATATTATGAATTAGCCAAATTTAATCATTAAGTAAACCAAATCAATTCTGTTAACATGCCTTACCTTACTATGCCTTGATAAAATATATTCACAACGAATATTTTGTATAACATACATACATTTTAATTTCATTAGCTTAATAACGAATTCACTAGAAATAACAAATATAATAATTGTTTGACTTTGACTTTGTTTTTTTTAATTCTGCATATTGTCGGGAAAGCAAAGGAAACTAAAGCACATACAGCCACGTTTTATGAGATTATGTTTTTGTTTTTGGCTCCAGAATATCCGTGTAATAAATGCCTTTACCCCAAGGAGTTTATGGCGACTAATGGTAAGCCCTACCATTTGTTAATAACTTACGGAAAAGTGTTTTAATATGTAATGCAAATGATACCCAAATGAAAATGGAATGAAAAAAGATGAGGATGTATCTTGCCGGCCCAAAAAGTGCTTTTTTACGCCTCTTTTAAAGAAACCCATGTTGTATGAAGGAGGGAATACGCGTGCCGGTAAGGAATTCCACGCTTTAGCTGTGCGACAGAGAAAGGAGTCACAAAATCTCTTAGTGCGCAAAGTAGACGTGGCGACAGTGAAGGAGTGTATCCGTAGACCAGCACGCGTACTCCTGAGTAGGAGAGATATAAGGTCAAAAAGCTCTTCAGAACACTCTCCATAGTACAAACGATAAAAGGCACTAAGCGATGTTATTTAAAACCAGCTCCATGACTTTACATAGGACTGAGGTGATAGCTACAAGACGGTGATTGGACGGGTCAGATCTGTCACAATTTTTGGGGACCGGTTGCACATTGGCTTCTCTCCAAGATCGTGGTACACAGGCATTAGAGAGTGTGAGACGGTATAATCACGTCACTTCATCTTAATATGGCACAACTCTGCTGCGCATTTATTTAGTATTATCTCAGGGATGGCATCAGCTTTCCGAACGTCGATCACGTACACACGTACATCACGCTGCCTGATACGAATATCAGGTATCGTGTGGCCACAGCGTTTGAGCGTTGGTGGTTGTGCATTACAGTTGTCGATTCGGGAGTGTGCCGCAAAATGTTTCACCAAAAGATCGGCTTTCTCTTCCGGTTTATGAGCCAGTATACCCTCAAAGCATCTCAACGGGGGCAGCGAGGGTTGGCAGAAGTTGCACTGCACGGCTTTGACGAGACGCAAGGAGCTATGGCTACCCGTAGGGTGCGAAAGTAACTTTTGACCAACTCGTGCAACGCGCTTGATGTCCGCTCTTATATTAGCCCTCTTGCAGGCCTTGGTGTCAATATTATAGGCTGTTTTAGGTGTCTGTTACGGGATCCGTACAAGGCCGACCTCTGATCTAAGCGCGGTATGCAGTATTATGTCAAAACCCATACATTTTTACAATTAACGTTTCCATTATAATTATCGAGATGTATCTTGTCTAGGCCCTCTGTGCTCGTATTCTTCAGTATTTGTTTATAGTATGGAGTTGATTACTTCTAAGAGGAAGCATTAAGAATGCGTTGCGCGCGATCCCCGCGCGCTTATTTATATGACGCATATTTATAGGTCGAGAGGCCCGAGCATGCCGTCTCGCTCGCACCACCCAACGCTGCGATTGGTTAATAATGTGTGCACTTTCATTCGAAAGTAAATTGTCTTAGAAGTAAGTTTTTAAATGTGTGATTTCCTATTCGTTGTCAAATTTCCGTTAGTCGTAAGTTTCTGTAAATAATAGTTTTAAGAAATTCAATTGGCAGAAATTGGTAACTTGTGATAGGTGCATTGGGCTGGCCATTCCCAGCTACCATTTAATTTTGTATATATAGTTCGTAAGGAAAATAAATCATTCATTCAACTGAAAATCTACTATTGATTCTGTACGAACCCAACAATAGGTTCTGACCACAAAGTAAATAAAGAACAAGATTAAGAAAACATACTCTTTCTAATCATTAGTTATTAATATTTAGTCTAGTCCCAGATAATATAGTTAAGTGCTAGCTATTTTTCCTTTATCGCAAACTAGTGATAAAAATCATTCCGATCGTTTCATATACCTGTGCTGACGTGTCACTGGCAGAATGTTTCTAGTAAACCTTTGCCTTTAAAGAATTACTCTTTCTAATCTGTGCTTATTTACTTTCTCTGTGATTTAGTTTGTGCTCTTGCCACTGAGCCACAGATTAGAAAGAGTATGTGAACATTACGCACAGCCCTGGGAATCAAACATTCATTATCCTTTGCTTTAGTCAAAACGGCAACTATTGATTTTGACGTCTTGAACTGACAGCCCAAACACTGACGCAATTTGATTTGACATTTCAAACATTTCAAATCAAATTCTTATGTGATGCTACTAACGGTTTTTTCACAAAGTATATTTCTTCAATTATATTTTTCGATTCTGTTTTTTCCTTGTTTTTCTTTTTGTTTGTTGCAGATTTCATCAGCTGGACTGTGTCGTGTAATTGCAGTTAAGTAACACAGACAAGAACTGGAAATAAATCCCCCTTTCGCTCACCACTCATAAGTTCAGGTTTCAATGAGGTGTGTATTTATAAAATAAATTGTAAATACTTGTAATATATTTATTAAGGATACAGTTGCTCACTTCTTGTTTTTAATTACATACAGGTCATGGTCAAACAACGATGTTGCATCCCTGGATGCAAATCTACGATGTTATCAATGAAGTTGTATAAATTTCCATGTCAAAAACAACTTTCTGAAGCCTGGGAAAACATATGGTGCAAAATGTACCCCAATGTGAAAATAACAAGAGGTCTCCATGGCCGCTGCCAGCAGTGGTGTTCCAGTCTTAATTTTGAGGCTAAATATTTGCGTTTAGATAGCCGTTGAGTTAAGTTCGCCATACCCACACTTTTTATACTGTCTGAAATTGACTCACGAAAGCCTGCACAGCCAATCTCACTATGTAAGTTGGTTTGGTTTAAAAAATACCTAGATAATCTTTGTGTTAACAATTATACCATTTATTCATAATATTTACTTTACAGCCTGGGAAACTATAGGAAACATTAAAACTAAATAAGTTGATACTAGTAATATCTGCAAGCAGGCTTTTATTTCAAGTAAGTACCTTAAGCTATTAATGTATTTATATTTGAATTAGATATATTGTTATATAGCATCTTACTATGACCTATAACTAAGACCTGATATTAAATTAATTATGAAACTGATGTATAACTTTAATGGCATATATGAATTTTTACAATTGCAAAAATCATTAAATTCAAAGTGATTTATTATTTTCTGTGAAAATAAATAAAATGAACATTCCAAACCTCTATTATCTAATTTATTTACATGTTGAATTCTATGAGTAGAAACTATTTCATATTCAAAACAACTATTTCATTACTATTTTATAATAACTTTTGTTATTATACTTGTGAATATGAAATAGTTTTGTGTTTGTTAAAATATTCCAGGATTTTTAACACTATACATATATATATACACATATTATATTAATTTAACAGTTGACCATGACCATGGTTATGGCCAAAATAAAAAGCGCAAATTGATAGTAAAATGTGGTAACCGAAAATGATTTTAATATACTTACTGTTTTCATGTAGATTGAGTAAAATAGTGTGGTTAATAAAATAGGGATGTTGTCAATTCGGTTATGTTATTATCACATATATAAATACATGACAATAATATATAGTTATCATTGACTTTTAAATACAGCTAATGTATTAAAACTCATGTATATTAAATTCCTTTAATTCATTGAATTTATTTGAATTTCGGTAATTAAATATTAAGTATTTAAATTTTGATACTTTTGTGTATGTAGAGAGTGGGTGGGCACTGACTTCTGTAACACAGGTATATACACTTTGTGCTGGAGTCAGGGGTTTCACTTTTAAATTTTTTTGTTGTTTTATGTCAATAAAAGTTCTATCATTTATAATGTTTAGGATTTCTATTCTTATAAAATAAAGTGCCACTTTAGAAAATTATACTTTTATTTAATATAGTCAATATCCCTATTGATATAACCTATTAACAGTAGATTTGATGTTTTAATGTAAATCCATGTCACCAATATATTATATGCCTTATGGTTGAGGTAGTAGGCAGAAGTCATATTAAGACACGCATAATGAAATTTCATCATGCATACTTGACACTTCAATAGTTCCGATTCATAAATAATTTGTTTATTGCAGGCTGAGCACTTCATTTTCAATATATTTCGGAAATCTACTTACTGCCAGTTACGTGGTTTCAATATATCCTGTACGCTACACTTAATTTTTTAAATTCTCAAAGAGGCGTTTGAAATCAAAGAATTGAATTATTATAATTTTGTTGGCTTAGTATCTTTTTCAACTACAGAAGCAGAGTTTGTAGCGGCGTGTAAAGCAGCAAAACATCTTCTTTGGTTGATACAGTTTCTCATTGATATAGGCGAAACACAGTATAGCACGTCATTGTGTATTGATAATCAGAGCACTATTAAGCTGATATATTACTCTGTATACCATAAAAAGACTAAGCATATAGATGTTAAATATAAATTTATTCGTGAAAAAGTAGCTCAAGGCTTGATAGACTTAGTGTTTGTGTCCAGTTGTGAACAGTTGGACGATATAATAACAAAGGCACTGTCTACTCAACAATTCGAAAATTTAAGGAGTCGTATACTAGAATTTATAACTTAAAATATATTGTTAAATGAGTTAGTTTTATTTTAATTAGTTTATGCTATTATCTTATTTTAAAACAAACTATAATATTTATATTTATGTATAAAAACTGGATATTTAAGTATTTTTTTATAAGGGGGCTTATACAAAAATACTTAAATATCCAGTTTTTGTGTTTGTTTGAGTTTTAAAAAAATTATTGCCTAGTTACTTGTTTATTTGTCATTGTTGTAGTAAGGTCAGTTTTATTTTCTCTATTAAATGTGTATTTAAGAATTCTTGCTTTATTTATGTAATATCTCAATTTTTTCATGTTTTATGAAAAAAGTTTTTAAGACGTACAGATGTATGCGTATAAATACATCTGTGGTAAAACCACCAACTTTTATAATTATTATTACTCACAAAATTGTTGTAATTTTTCAGAAATAGAAGCAGCAACTGCTGCCACCAGTTCACTAAGAGCTTCTTCTCCATTGAATCTAAGAAGGAGTAGGATTGTGAAGTCAGTCATGAAACTAACACCCCGTTGCAAAATTTTTTATCGCAAGTGCCTTGGTATTATTAACTCAAAAAGAAGCCTTGCGATTCAATTCCGAGATAGGCTACAGAAAGCTGAACACTTGAGCAAACAACAATCATTCAAGTCTATGATTGATAGACTCCCATATCACACAAAGACGTTCCTGAACATGCAATTAAGCGCAGTTAATAAACACGTCAAGAGGCGGCGATTCACCAATAATGAAAATTACTTGCACTGACACTGTTAAAACAAAGTCCAAAGGGGTACAGATTGCTACGAAAGCTCTTCGTTCTGCCTTCTCGAAGAACCTTGACTACCTTCACCCACGAATTTACAATGTCCCCAGGGCTTAACACTAATGTTTATTTATTTATTTACATAAGACACACCAACAGCATACACATTAATCTGTACAAAAACAAAATATAAAAATATCCTGATGTGTACACCTATTACAGGCGTGTACAGCTTTCCTTACATATTCATCATCGCCAAAAATTTAGTAAAGAAAACAAATAAACAATAAATATTAATACATGACCTTAATTTCCATAATATAAAAAATAAATAGAAAAAATATAAAATAGAATATAGTAATAATAAAAATATTTCCAATTTACAGTGCATGTGATTCCAGTATCTTATGCTAAAAGCGAGCTAAAGAATCATGTATAATTATTTGCTCAATTTATTGTATAGTTTACTGTATGTTTCTCAAATGAATAAAAAATATTATAGTTTTATTTTTGTCAAGATCGTTAGTTCGTAGTTAAAGGGAGGTAGTTATTTTTAAAATTATACTGTTTTTTTCATTTCCTTATCTACTAGGTTAAGCTTCTTTAATACAAAATAATTTCTTCTAATGTTCTAATTGTTTTACTATTTATATTTGCAGGTCATAAAATCAGCATATATGGGTGTAAATTGAATATTATTTATGATCCCCCTCACCTCATAAAAGGTATCCCCAACAACTTGTTAACTAAGGATCTGTCATTCTCTGGCAAAACTGCCAGATGGAGTGATATAGTTGAAGTGTATAAGTCGGATTGCCAATTAGGTGATATCAGAATGCTGCATAAAATCACTGATGACCACATCCAACCAACATCATCACAAAGGATGAAGGTAAGTTAAAAATAGAGTGCATTTGAATAAAAGGTTTTGTATTATTGCTTCTATTTTAGGTCAAGCCCTGCACTAAGGTTCTTAGTGAGCGCGTGAGTGCAATGCTTAACTTTTTATCAAGATATGATGAGTTGCTGGCTAACTGCTGACATAATATTTTTTAGTAGTAAAATATATTTTTAAGTAGTAACTTTAATTTATTCTTCTTAATTCTGTAAAGTATGACACTCATATACTGTTCTTACATATACTAGGGGTATATATAAATAGAGGACTATTGGAGTGTATTTGTTATCAGAATAAAATAGAAAATAATATTGTTACAGAAACGCATCCTGATGGTACTCCAGTTTCTATGACCATGAAGAATACTGCAGACGCTATTTTGTTCTTCGACCGTCTGTTTGACAGCGTCAACGGGTCTCGCCGCGGTGTTGGCGATGCTGGGAAAATGCGGGGTCCAGTCAAGGATATCCGCGGTAACAATAAACACGTATCGTTCTGGGTAGAGACCATCGGTATTCTCGAATATTGATTTTTTTCGAATCCACATCAAGTGGACATCACACAAAAAAGTGGGTGCCTTCACTTAGGAATTGGATTACCACTTTAAAAAGTTATATAGATATCTATATAAGTAATTTAAAGAATTTCTTGCTAAATTTAACTGTCAAGCTTGCAGGCGTTCTATCTTAACTGATGGAATATCGGATTTGTATACTTGGATTAGTGTCAGAGAACGTAAAAGTTTACTAGGACGTAACCTTAAATACCCTTCAGCTTCATTTGTAATGCTGTTTAGGACCCTTATTGAAATTATCAGTAACTATATGGACAAACATCCTCACAGACCTAACGTACTGGCAAACATTAAAAAAATATTTTTAAATTCTGCTGATGTTGAATGGATTTGATGCCGTCAACATCACTTTCATGTATTACATTATTTTATAATTTTAGTTAGTAGAGTGCAAATCCATAACTTTTGTACAATCATCAATAACATTTTAAAAGGGTCATTTTCCGAATCCCGCGTTAATAAAAAAATACGCTATGCAAGTCTTGGCATTTGATATGCGCAGAAGGTTTTCTGGCACAAAAAGACACAGCATGTAGCATGTAATTTACTGGTCATTATTAGTATTTAATTTTTTAGGTAGACGGTTTCAAAAGTAGGAATTTAATCAGTACAAAAATAGAAAAAAATAATGTATTAAACAACACCCTTCTGATGTATTCTTTTTGATATAACGTAAATAAAAATAATTCTTGAATGGAGAAAAGGAAACGTATAATTTTTTTAGGTAAATGTATGAATCCACATTGATATAATTTATATTAATTTTGATTATTAAATATACATGAAAATTATCTAATTGTAACAATTAAATGGGACTGTCAAACCTCTGTATTGAATTAATTTCGTCTGTTAGCTATCATTTTTTTATTTGAAATTTATTTGCAGATCGAACATCATCAGTATTATTTCATCATCGCCACAATTGTTTTAAAAAAAGTACATTTCATTGTATATATCATTATTATTAATCTTATTCAATTCTCATTAACAATAAGGAAATAAATTTGTATTTTATTAAGATTTAAATACATATTATTTAAAGCGAATTTCGCTAATTTTTTCAGCCTTACTACTACTGTGATAGATATATGTATGTACTGGAAATACCTAATTTACTGGAAGAGTTCTTGAGCTTGTTTTTTATACCAATATTCTTTATTACCTTTGTTGTTCCTTAAATTTAATAAAAATATATTTATATCTGTATTGTTTTTCATTTATTTTAGTTGCCTGTTACTATAATTTAGGGTTTCACTATTCATATCGATAATTAAGAATTAATCGATATTGATACTTCTAACTCGATTATTTACATACATTATTATGAACGGTCGCCTGTCATTCCACTATCGATTGCTCGTTTTAAGGAGTGATTCCTATCTGTCTTTAGACATACTCTCTAATCTGTGATTACGCATATAAACACTACGTTCTCTCTTGCTTTTCATTTTTATGAAGTTTTCATCATAAGAGGTTATGTATAAGCTTATTCGATCTTTCCAAAATTCAATAAAGCATTCAAATTGTCTAAAAGCAAGAGGAATTACCATGACTTCCCCTAAACTGGAGAAAGTTTTGGAAGACTTACAGAAGAATCCTTATTATGAAAAATACTCTGCTCGAATTGCAGCCCTTCAGAAATCGTCTCCGGAAGAATTTATTCAGAAAGTAGAGCAACAACAAAGTTCTAAAGAAAAAGCTACAAAAACTAAATTTGGTTCTGTTGATACCAGGTTGGTTGTTAGAATTTTATACATTGGGTGGGGGTGCACATCAGCCCTCCAATATTTTTATATATCATGATTCTATTTCAAATCAGTTTTTAAATTGTGAAGATATGACACTAAGCAAATACAAATTCTTTTAGACAATTTTCGTCTGTTTTAAATCCAAAAGATGAGCTAAAGCATAGTGCAGTTGCTGAGGAAATCAAATTAGATGACATCCTTAAAACAGAGTTGGTGAAAGACAAAGATTCATCAGAAATACAGGCCATCTGGGAGGAATACCATAAAAATAAGGAAGTAATATCAGCAACCATCCCTCAAGAATTATTTGCCTTGATGCATGTCAATATGAATAAATTCCCTACATTTATTTTCCCCTTACCTCGCTCACAAGGTTATGAATTCATCATGTGTCAGAGTTATGCAAACACAGTTCACTTTACACCATTACTGGCATATCAGGTTGGTATAATTTAATATCATATTTATAATATAATTTTACAGTGTAGTTGTATATTGCTTACTTTAATTTTTTGTGTTATGAATAACACTAACCAGGTTCATAAAGAAAATGCACCAGAGTGCCTGACAGCAGTTCACTACACAGAATTAAGTCACAAAGGAATCATTCTTATGAAAGGAGAATATGATAAGGTAAAAATTGTTGTATATATTGTTTGCAATATTCTCTTATGGTTAGTCATTCATTGCATGTAACAATATACTTGATTATGTTTAAAATTTGACTATAATTTTGTGGAAGCACCTTCCAACACATTACCTTATAATTGTGCTAGTCTTTATTGGTATGAGTTTATTGTTATATGTAAGGCTGCCATTATACAAAAGCTGTTCTCATTGGTACACATGCCAAATGTTTGTCAAACACATTAACTTTTTACACAATACTTTATAGAGATTGCTTGCTTTTAGATTCAATTTGCATTGTTTTTATTTTAGAATGTACTTAATGGACAAGAAGCACAATGTTTGGCCAATCAATTTCAAATGTATTACAGTGGCAAAGATCAAAACAAGCTAAAATTGATGGAAACATTTACTAAAACTCCAGATACATTTAAACACATGGATTTAATCACAGAATTAGAAAACATACAACTGGTGTGAAAGTATAGTTTACTGCAAAATGCTGTACTAATTATTAAACCAAAATGAACTAAAAACCGAGTGTCTGTTTATATAAAATTGTTAAATATCTTATACTCAAATAATTTATTTCATTAATAAATATTAGTGGTTCTATTTAATAACATGTTATTTGTCTTTTTTATGTTAATATTAAACAAAAATATGGTTCAAAATATGGTTGGTAATGTTATGAAATAACAGCAGCTATATCAAACTTGATAATACTGTTTTTTTTTAATTCTGTCTAACACAAGTACTTTCCATACCCTGTTATTTGGGTACTTTTCCCGTCACAATGAAACACAGTGAACTGTTTTATCCAGACAATTCTGCAAAAGGGGCAACCACCTTTTAAAAGATATTACTATCAAAAATTTTAATATTTCTACTACAGATTCTCTAATTGTTCATTCATTTAATTTGTGAGGATAGTATACATACTCTGGTGTTTCTGATAAAATAGTATCCACATTTGGAGAAGTTGCAAAAGGGGAATGTAAACAATGTTCTGTGTGTGAAGGGTTACTGTCAGAAGATGACTCCTGGGTGCTGTAATGCTGAAGACAACTATACCTGATGAAGTCTATTGGGTTTTCCATCACTGTTTGATTGTTGTGAACTCTGTATCGCATTAATGTGTCACTATACTTCATATATACATTATTTTTAGGTAAAGGCTGATAAAGTTTTCCAGTGTAAAAATTCCGTATATTTTGCAATTGTTTTATTGCATTGGTGAAAAATTCTGACTTGGTAAGGTTTGGGTAGGTTTTGCCAATGAATCCAGGATTTTTGTCCATAAATCTTTCATATATACAATAACTATCATTTTCAGTGGAAGAGTTAGATGATGTTGATAATGTCTTAAAATGTGAATTTTCACTGTTGTTCTGGGTTTCAGGTTGATCAATAGGACTAAACAAAATTAAACTATCTGAAGACATTTCCCCAGAGCCACATAAATTAACATATTTTATTGCCTTCTCATGAATTTTATCCATTGCATGACATTTATTTAGAGTTGTGATATTGTACTCTACAATCTCATTTAATTTTTCATTTGGAGGTGCGTCTTTGTTTTTTTTATTTATGTTTGTAGATTTCTTTAAATCAACCAATATTGGTCTGGTTATGGTTTCAGAACAAATTGCTTTGGGGAACATTTTTAATGTCAACCGCCCAGTTGTTATACAATTTCTTTGTTCATTACACTTAACATTTTCTATTTCATTATTTACACTTTTTTTTGGTGTTTCTTTTTTAATAAAATTGCTACGAGACCTTTTTCTCATTTCGTCCAGACATTTTCGCGTTTTTCTTTTTTTACGTCTTGCTTGAGCGAGTAATGTCTCCATTGATGTAATTGTTATGTTAACCTTTAATGTGATGGTCCTATAAGTTAGTTATCAAAAGTTAAATTAGCGATCAGTGATAACATTGAATGTTTTGAAAAAGATAGCTATCCACCCCCACTCAAAGAACAATATAAACACAAGGAGTTTCTCTCGCACTTCCAGTATACTCTAAATTAGTAGGTAGTTCAATTCAATTGTAAGTATTTGAAATGCTTTCCACATAATTTTCCTATAATCTAAAAATATGAAATAAAATATACCTTTAACTCAGTTCCATTTGAATCACCCACCATTAGTTATCATAGATTTTTTTGTTTAATTCTCCCTATTATAGGGAATGCAAATAGAACTAAAGCGCATTCAGCCATGTTTTATAAAATTATTTCTGGTACGGGGATACTGGTGTTATGTATCCCTTTACCCTAAGGAGTTTTTGGCAAATGGAAGGCTCCGCAATTTTATTAATCACTTACGTGAAAAATATTTGTTACTGGAATGTAATGTTAGCGATTACGATGAAATGACACGAAAATGAAATGTTACGTTAATGATTACGATGATTGTCATTTGCATATTACTTACGCAAATAAAAATAATTTTATACGATTATGTTAAACAAATTAACGTACCAACAAATCTATGAATGGAAATGAAACACTGAAAAATCTGATTGATGTATTACATATAGTACATGATTCTTTTTGCTATGAAACTACATCAATTTCATAACAAAATTCTAATGTATTATCGGTTTATTTCCATCTCCGGGATAAAGTGTAAAGTTTCCCTTTGCCTTATGGAGTTTTTGTCGACTAATGGCAGGTAAAACCATTTTGATTATGATTTACGAGTTATTTTTGAATATGGAATAATAATAATATTTAGTTAATTATGGCCTAAAAGACTTGCATCCAGGCCAGTAAAGCTTTAAAAAAACAGTTAATGTTATGTTAAAAACTATACAGACTCTACAAATATATACATTATATAAAAAAAAATATAAATTTTTTGATTGTGACTATATGCGAAACTGTTTAAGGCTAATATAATAAGTTTGTAAATTGTGTTTATTTTCCTTGAATAAATAAAATAAGATGAAGAATTAAAATGAACCCCCGCTATTTTGATAAAAACTTACGAGGAAATTTTTGAAAATGGAATGCAATGTAAGCGATTATGATAAAATAATACGAAAATGGAATGTTATGATAAAGATTACGATGAAATGATAAGTAAATCATAAAATGTTAAACAAATGAACTTACCCGACATATGAATGAATAAAAATGAAACACTGAAAATCTATGTAAGTCTCAACGCTCAACGGTGAATAATGTATTCCGTATATTGCAAGATTTAAACATCCTTTTTGTCATAAAAATAAGTCTTTAATTTCATGACAAAAACAAACACTGTAAATTATCCCTATTACAGAGCAATGCAAAGGGAACGTAAGCCCATACAGCCATTTTTTATGTAGTAATTTCTTGTTCCACGAAACTTTTAACGACTTACCAACCTTCATGGCCCGGCAGTAGACGTAAAATGTTACTTGCAATACCAAAGTGAAATGATACATCAAAGGTAATCAATAAAGCAATTTTATTAGTACTTTGTCGAGATCGCTTTGTCTTGTACAATGGTTTCGTCCGGCCAATACTACTACAGTCCACCTGGAAACCGGTTTTTATGAGTACAAGTTGAAAGACGTCACCATCATTAAAGTCCATAGTGTACTGAAAAATGTGGTGTGACGCAGCGCAGTCAGTCTGGGGTGTCCGGTTCTGCGGGGGCGGGGGCGGGGGCCGGGGCCGGGGCGGGCGCGGAGGCGGGGACGAGTCGCGGGCGCACCACGGCGACGTTCCGCAGGTACGGGTGCAGCCGGGCGGCGCGCGCAGACAGCCGCTGGCTGGGCTCGTAGCGGAGCATGGAGTCGAACAAAGTGCACGCAAGCGGCTCGGCGCGCAGCTCGTCCGGCAGCAGCGAATGCGGGGCGCGCGCCCGCCAACGAGGGAAGGCGGCGCGGTAGTCGGGTAGCCGCCGCGCGCCCGCCCACACGCCGCCCCCGCCGCCGCCGCCGCCCTCGCCCCCGCCCCCGCCCCCACCGACGCCGCCCGGCGTGCCCAACGCGCGGAACACACGAAACAGCTGGTCGATTTCGCTGTCACCCGGGAACAGCGTGCGCCCGCTCGCCTGACGATAACACAACGTTATATCTGAATTTACTCTACTCATCTATGACTTTCTGAATACAACAAGAGTGGCAAATAATCATTCGGCTGGTATAGTTACGTTAACAACAACGCGTATGTAATCTCACGCCACCAATGGTACCTTCTACTCAAACGTTGCCTACTGGCACTACTGCTATAAACAAGGAGTGTTGTGTTGACAGCACAGAAAATGTTATCATCATCAGTATCTCCTTTACTACTCATGAAAGGTGCACCACTATCTTTGGACCCCGACTGCTTACCGAGGTGGTATCTGAGGTGGATTCGAATCATTTGTGCTATTTTATTAAGAATGTAGTGATTTTGTCGGTAATACTCCAGTCGGGAGCTCAAAATTAGGATGACCATAAGGATATTACCATCTCGGCGTAGATGCAGGCAAGGCTCCACACGTCGACGGCGGTGGAGTAGAGCTTGGCGCCGAGCAGGATCTCGGGCGCGCGGTACCAAAGAGTGACCACCTCGTGGGTGTAAGCGCGCACGGGGATGCCGAAGGCGCGCGCCAGCCCGAAGTCGGCCAGCTTGATGCCACCGTCGGCGTCCACTAGGAGGTTCTGCGGCTTCAGGTCGCGGTGCAATACGCGCTGCCCATGGCAGTACGCGATGCCCTCAAGCAACTGGGCGAGGTAGCTCTGTGGACATACTCTTACCGCTAATACTGGGTTTTAATCATCACTAATCTATGGATGATCTTATTTATTAATTTAATAATTTATGTACACACAAAGCCAATTAAATTTTATCTTATACTAATAGAGAAAATTACTTTAGAGAGTAAGATATTTAGTTATTTATTTATTTTAAGACAGTCAACAAAAACACATACTAACAAAAATATGTAACTGTAGCGTAGACATTAAATTAAGTATAGTTTTTAATTACAGACAGCCACGGCATGCGATATGGACTAACAGTTATAGTTATGATATCTTAGGTTTATATATGTTTTTTAAAGTTAATATAGAAACACTGATTACAGGGGGTTTACGTTCCTGCTAATGATTTTGAAGTTAGCCTTGTATTTTCGTGCACTAAGGTGAAATATGTCCAACTCTCCTACTTTATTGTTCCGAGAAAGAAGGTTATAGTATTTCTGGATCCTGTTTAATGTGGAATGGGAGCCTAGATTGCTCCTTGCTACTTTGGGTACAAACATGTTAAACCTACTGACACGTGACAATTTCCTCGGTGCATTAAAATCAATTTGCTTGAGCAGACAAGAACAATCCAGGCCATCGAAAAGAAGTCGTCTATCCCTGAGACTTTCAATTTTAAAATATTCAAGTCGGCGAGGAAGTTTCGAAAGCTCAGGTGCCATAGAAACCTCTTTTGCACGCTCTCAAGCCGTTTAACATGAACATCATATTGAGGATGAATTTGAATATGTTTAATCAAGTTAAGGTTATGATTGGACTGACATGAACTGAAATGAAAAAAAACTCTCTTAAACGTCTGATGATTATACAGATCCTAAATCCTTCAGGCCTATTAGTCTCACATCTTTTCCACTAAAAACACTTGAAAGTTTATTTGACAGGGAGCTTTGGAGTGGATGCATTTGGCAATGACGCAGAATGGTCGGCACACGATGGGGGCTAGGACCAGTCCTTTAACTTGGTAGGTAAAAAAATTGTAGAAAATGTAATTTGAAAAACATCAAGATCAATAAATAATTATGATGAAGTTCCTGTATGATGATGATAAAGTTTATAACTGTATTTTGTAATAGAGGAGACAGCATCAAAGATGGGATATTGGAGAGGCTTTTGTTAGATGGCACACTGAACAACAAAACAGGCTTTTGTTAGATGGCACACTGAACAACAAAACATATAGATGAATAATTGTAAACTACTGTAACTACTGTTCCTTAAAATTATTCTGTACACCTAATTATTCAAAGTAACCCTTAATAATTAGGAGTACAAATATACCATAGTTTAGCAAATCAGATAAATTTTACTTTGATTAAAATGTAAGTTAATGTAGTTCATATCAGTCTAAATAATATCATGTACATGTACAAATATACCTTCACTAGATCAAGTGGTAGAGGACCTTTGTAAATATCCATAAGACGTTTTAGGTCCATGTGTAAGAATTCAAAGACTAGAAAGAGTTTGTTCTCTGTCAGCAGCACATCCAGCAGCTGCACCACACCTGGATGCCGTAGCTCTCGTAACACTGAGATTTCACGTAGTGCTGTAGATGGAACTCCTTCTGGTTCACTATGATACAAATGCAAAAAATGTTTTTTAGCTAATAACAAAAAAAAATCTATAAAAAGTAATATCCATAAAACAAATATAGTCTAAAGTATTACACAACAACATCAACAATAAAGTATAAATGCTACATAAAGTTACGATTAGTAAAGAGCAACTGATTTATGGAGACCAAAAATATGGATAACTTATTTAATTATTACAACCTTCTACAATTTCTCAGTATTAATGTATTCTTTTTGTATAAGTGATATTATATATTTATTTATTTCATATTATATGCGATTGACTAACAGTGCCCAGTCAACCTGGCAGCACATTCTTAGAATCATATTTAGGTATAGTTTTAAGTATCTCAAATTTCCACTTGATGACTACTAAGTATTTATTACACTAGATACTCAAAATTCATTATCATATCTTATGTCGAGGATAACATTTAAAAACAAAAACTTCACAATCACATACTTAAACTTGGTTAGATTACCTATTAGGCTATTATACATACTTTAAAATACTAACAATAAATGTCATTATTTCGCGCCAAAACTTACTTTTCTAGTTTAATTTTCTTCAGTGCTATTTCTTTTCCTGTGTCTAAATCTCTTGCTTTATATACTACACCATAAGTTCCTTCACCAATTTTCTCGACATCTGGGTATCTATCCATTGTTAATTAACTTATCATTTTAATAATAAATATAGTTGTACTCGTTTTTATAGATACCATTAACTAACCCACAGATTACAAAGAGTATGATGTCTAATTATCCTCTTTTTTTCCCAATTATGTGGCCTGGTAACTATGATCTTTAAGCCATATCTTTATTAATGTAGTTTTTATCTTTATTTATGGCTTCAGGATACTGGTGCAATGTAGACCTTTGCCCCATGGAGTTTTTGGCGACTAATGGTAAACTCCGCTATTTTGTTAATGACTTACGAGAAATTTTTTGAAAATGGAATGCAATGTAAGCGATACGAAAATGGAATGTTATGATAATGATTATGATGAAATGATAAATAAATGAGAATGTAATCATATAATGTTTTTTTTTTTTTTAAATAAATGAACTTACCCTACAAATGTATGAATGGAAATGAAACACTAAAAACTCTCACGTAAGTCACTAATCAACGCTGAATGATGTATTCCATATATTGCATGACTTAACGATCCTTTTTGCCATAAAACTACACCAATTTTATGACAAAAACAACACTACAATACAATATATGAAATAAAACACATAGCGCCAAACCGCCCCCCGCCATTACGCGCCAAAAACTCCTAATTAACCTCTTCTCAAATATAACCACAGACTACTAAGACATATAGATAACTAATGTACTACACACATTGGAAACAATAATGTAGTGTGTACTATCACTAATATGACTTTCTTGAATATAAAAGTACTCCGTGCACTACACTCTTCGTTTTAATTTTGCTTAAACTTTTTATTGAAATGCAGGCATGGGAGACTCAAACTAAAGACAGACGTTTCATTTTTTTTTATTTATTTAAAATAAAGCTAGGATTAAGTTCTTTTCTTCTTTATTCATAAGTCTAGAATACCGGTTTAAAATCTCACTTTGTCTCATGAAGTTTTTGAAACCTAATAGTAGACGCCACTATTTTGTTGATAGTTTGCAAGAAAAACTTTTATTTATGTTTTCAATTAAATAATACGGAAATGAGAATGAAATGTAGCGTTTTTTGTTTCGATCATTAACATTGAATTTGAAATAAATTACTCGAAAGTAATCATTACATTTTCGACACTGGCCTCGATACGTCATCGTCATCGTCTCATCGTATTTTCTCATTTGGGTATCATTTATTCGTAATCAATTACATAATATTGCATTTTTGTTTTATTTCATCGTATTGGTTAACATTGCATTCCATCTGCATCCAATTTCGTCTTATAAGTCATTAAGAAAACGGCGGTGCCTGCCATTAGTCGTCAAAAGCTTGATTAGGCAAAGGATACGTTACACCGGTTCCCGAAGACATAAATAAAGAAATAATTACATAAGACATGGCTGTATAGGCTCTGGTTTTCTTTGTTTTTTCTAGAATTGGAAGAATTTAACAAAAAAAAACCTTAATTTGTGGGATACAATCTGTGCTGATTGTCATCTGTCTAACTGACAAGTTAGTATATCTCAGACATACTCTTTCTAATCTGTGGATAGTATAGTGATCTTTTCACGTGATGGACGTGCTATGTTCCCAATTTAAAAATATTATTTAATTTGTAATATATAACACAGACTGGCGCAGTGCAGTAATCAGTGAATGTATCAAATATATTTTAATTTTTTGTTTTATAAAAAGAAATTAACTATATTGCAATATGTCAATAGAAATTGAATCAGCCGAGTGAGTGCCTGTTAATATTTGTAGAAATAAAAGTTTAATTTGTATATTATGATTTTTATACAGTGTACAATATTTTTAAAAATATATTTATTACGTTAATTTTCAGTGTCATACGATTAATACAGCAATATTTGAAGGAGTCAAATCTTACAAAGACATTGCAGACATTACAGGTAATATTTATACAATATTATTACAATACATTTTTGTACCTTTATTATATGTTGAAGTTTATTTGGTGTAGAAATATCAGATATGGATATTTCTACACCATTTCAAAAATAAATTTCATTCAATAAACTTCTTCACCAAATAAAAACATGGTTGGCAAAAATGGACAATTGAAAACAAGATAAGTTAAGGCCAATTAATGGTTCCTATATTTTTAAACTTACTCTGATTTCTAGGATCCTCAGTGAAAAAAAATTAAAAAGCTAGTATTTCCAAGATCTATTTAATTTTTAATATATCCCTGAATAAAGTTCCTTATATATCACTTCAAAATTCCTTATCTAGGTCCACCTTTAAGCAAAAGTGTCTTCTAGCTTCAACTATAGTTCCCACTCTCCTGCTATTCTTGTATTAGTGTCAATAGCACAGCTTTTACCACCCTCAGCATTTTTTTAAATAAAAAGTACAATTAATGACTGCCTGTTGGACTGTGTCAGCCCAATCATGCATCTGTCCATGGCAGATGTCTAGATAAGTGATTTGTACTACCACTATATAATTATTTAAATATAAATTTTCCATTTAAATAGGACTGTATATTGATTGAAATTATTTAATAACCCTGGCTCTGTTGTTCATGGATGACAGTTAAATTAAAGTTTATTATAGTCAACCATAAAAGGACAGATTACTTAGTTTAAGTCAAATTAGCCTTGATTTAAAACAAATTAAAATGATGGTTCTTAAAATAATTTAAAAGTGTATGGATCCTCACAACTGTAAACTTACTTGACATTTGTAGTCCTATTTTTTTCTGAAGTAGAATAATAGAGATTAAAATTCAAAATATTTATTTCATTTTCTATAATCCTATTTAATTAAAAGAAAAAAAAATAGTACAATTAATATTTGTACAGTACAATAATTTTTTTTATTGTATCACCTGTATTATTATTTAAAAGTTCTACTTGTTCAAACCTCGTTAAGTAAACAATGTGTTTTATAAGTTTTTTTTTATTTGATTTTGTCACTGTCAAGAAAATATACATTACCAAACGATTATAAAAATTGTTTAAATTTTATAATTGTAAAATATAATGTGAAACTTATATTTTCTTCACTACTAATATTACATTATTAACAATGTAACAGGAGGAAACAGGGGTGACCCTGAATACAGTGGACAGTGTGGATGGGTTCTGTGCGGACATTAACAATGGGCACTGGGACATTGTGTTGAAGGCGACAGCTTCCCTGAAGCTGCCAGATAAGAAGCTGATGGATCTGTACGAGCAGGTGGTGCTTGAACTAATCGAACTGCGGGAGCTCGGCGCCGCGCGCTCCCTGCTGCGCCAGGGGCACCCCTGCCTGCTCATGAAGCAGCACCAACCTGACCGGTTACCACTCACTTGTTTGCTATTTGTATTCAATCCGACATTTATCAATTATAAACCTAAAAGCTCAATAAGAAATAAATTTGTGTAATGCAAGTTTCGAAAACTTTAAAAATGTATAATGTTCTAGGAAAGCTATATAATGCTATATGAATCTAGCAATTCAATCCGATATTTTGAAGTCTTCACACTGTATGAATGCATACGCAGGTACATCCACCTGGAGAACCTGGTCGCTCGTTCTTACTTCGACCCGCGAGAGGCGTATGGCGGCGGCGCAGGCGCAGTAGGGACGGGCGCGGGCGCGACGGGAGCGGGAGCGGGAGCGGGCGCGGGCGCGGGCGGCGGCAAGGAGCGGCGGCGCGCGGCCGTGGCGGCGGCGCTGGCGGGCGAGGTGTCCGTGGTGCCCAGCTCGCGGCTGCTGGCGCTGCTGGGGCAGGCGCTCAAGTGGCAGCAGCACCAGGGCCTGCTGCCCCCAGGTCAGTGCACCGGAGGCAGGCGCTCAAGTGGCAGCAGCACCAGGGCCTGCTGCCCCCAGGTCAGTGCACCGGAGGCAGGCGCTCAAGTGGCAGCAGCACCAGGGCCTGCTGCCCCCAGGTCAGTGCACCGGAGGCAGGCGCTCAAGTGGTTCAAGTGGCTTTAATTGACTCAATGAGTTTGAAAATACACCAGCAAGACCGAGTTTAGTAAGAGAAGAGATCTCTTCAAAAAGCTATGATATTAGGTCGGGGAAAAGTCTTATATGAGTAGTATGTATAAATTGGTAATAAAATATCTTTGGCTGTACTATTTGTATCTGGCTGGATACACCTACTATGACCTAATACAGTGTCAGTAAGATTAGCACAAAGTTGGTTTAAGCATTTTCAATCCGGGAGTTTTGATGTAAAAGATGCACCTTGTTTTGGTCGCCCTGTACGGTTAAATGGACGCGATCTTTGAAATAGTGGAGCAAGATCGGAATATCAGCTACAATACGACATAGCTGAGGAACTCGGAATTGACCACAAAACAATTTTGACCCATTTGAAAAAACTAGGTACACAAAAAAGCTCGATATTTGGGTGCCATACCAGCTCACTGTAAGAACCATTATGAACCATTCTTTGTTGAGACATAATGAAGCCGAACCGTTTTTGAAGAGATTGGTAACTGGCAATGAAAAGTGGATCACGTATGATAAGAACGTGCGAAAAAGTCGGGGTCAATGGTCGGTCAGGCTTCACAGACCGTGGCTAAACTTAAAATGAGAAGAAACTTTTTCCCAACCTATTATTATATACGTAATTTTGCTTAGCGTTATTATACATATGTATATGATTTTATTGTATTGTATGTAAGTAAAAAGTTGATCGTTATTGTATCCTGTTTTAGGAACAACGATCGATTTGTTTCGAGGTAAAGCGGCTATCAGAGACGAGGAGGACGACCAGTGCCCGACACAGTTGTCGAAGATTATTAAATTTGGACAAAAATCTCACGTGGAGTGCGCGCGGTACGTAATACATTGACTAGCGCGACATTAGATTGTATATAATAAAAGTGGAAGAGAGATTGAACGATTCCTTCATTATTTGAAGGAATTATCCCAGTTATAGACTGAATATAATCTTTATTGTTGAATCTGATCAATGGTGGTGTAGGCCGGTAGTTTTTGTATAATTTATAACGCGAGTTAAGTCCTGAATTCATGGGTGTGAATCATTACATAAGTGAGTTCTTAAAGAAGTTTATTTAAAGTTTTGAGAACGAATTGTATGTGTCATAGTCAGTAGCAAAATAGATATACTGTATGTCAGACGTTTATTATACACATTTATGATACAAGGTACAAGTGATACAGGCGTGGCTTGTTACGGTACAATGTGTCGAGGTATTGTTGGTGAGCCAGTGTGGGCGCAGGTTCTCGCCGGACGGGCAGTACCTGGTGACGGGCTCGGTGGACGGGCTGGTGGAGGTGTGGAACTTCACCACGGGCAAGATCCGCAAGGACCTGCGCTACCAGGCGCACGAGGACTACATGACCATGGAGGAGGCCGTGCTCAGCCTCGCCTTCGGCCGCGACAGCGACACGCTCGCCGCCGGCTCCAATGACGGCAAAATTAAGGTAACACTCGCACTTACCGGATCGTGACCACTTGCTGCGCGTCGGATATTTATGCTTTACACAAACAATATACATAATCGTACTGTATGGTTTCATAAAATATACATTATGCGACACTGAACAACAAACTGAGCGACACATATTCTAGTAATCGAGGATCTTGATAAAATACTGTCGAAGCACTCTTGGTCGTGGTCGGGGAGTGATGCATCAAATTCAGGATCGTGTCTATTTTTGCACATTTTGACGTCATCGAGACCATTCAACATTTTGGAGCGTTCTTGTCGAGAATTAGTTTTGACTAACACTCTTTATTTTACGATATGTTTTGTATCCTGTTGTAGTAATAGTGATGTAATGAACCGATGTGCGGTGTGCGGTGTGCCGTGATGTCTGTTGTACCATGTCGCAGGTGTGGAAGGTGTCCACGGGGCAGGTGCAGCGGAGGCTGGACCGCGCGCACTCCAAGGGCGTCACGTGCCTCCAGTTCACGCGCGACAACACGCAGATCTTGTCAGCTTCCTTCGACCGCACCATCAGGTCAGTCAGCCTTGATCTGTCAAAATTGACCAAATCGGAAGTTTTATTCCTCCCCTACGATTTAGTTGACCTAGCATACCTTGCTACAAGCTGCCTAGGAGGTTGTAGCGCGCTGTGACCTGAGATAGCGGCGTTATGAGCTTTTAAATTATGCATGTCAATCAATATCAAAACAATATAGTAATTTTTTAGAAGCGAGTGGCATAGAAAGTGATATTTGTGCATTGCACATACTGTGTACTCTGTCCCGGTAGACCGGCGGTCCGGTAGACCGGCGGTCCGGTAGACCGGGGTGGGCGGAGGCCAGTGAGCGGGTGCTGTGTTGCAGGATCCACGGGCTGAAGTCGGGCAAGCTGCTGAAGGAGTTCCGCGGACACACGTCGTTCGTGAACGAGGCCGTCCTCACGCCCGACGGACACGGCGTGCTCAGCGGATCCTCCGACGGCACGGTCGGTTACTTCCTCGAGTATATTTATGATTTATTATTATTAACACAATTAATTAGTAACTGACTAAGTAGAATTAATGAATCAATTATAAAATAATATTAGTTTTGTGATTTATATCATTTACTTCTGGGCCATATTGTATTAATCCATACGTCGGACATGACATGCGACTCGCTGACGACGGACGGTGTGACCCGGCACCCAGGAAAGGGCAAGTGAGAGGACATAAATAATTGATTAAATGTACATTTTAATAACTTTATAAATTCACATATTTTAGGTGGGTAATAGTGGGTTTCAATTATCTATGTACAGAGGGTGTTATCTACGAGGCGTTAAATTTTGACGTGTTTCACATGCATTCAAAATGCAATGTTTCGTAAGTACGACCATCCGTAGATAGAGCATTGGTGTGAGTGTGTCGCGTGTGACGTATGTGACGTACGTGACGTACGTGACGCATGTGACGCGTGTGTCTCAGGTCCGTCTGTGGGCGCTGCGCACGGCCGAGTGCGTCGCCAGCTACGCGCCGCACGCGCGCGGGGCCGGGGGCGGGGGCGGGGGCACCGCGTCGGGGGGCGGGGCCGTCGGCGCGGGGGACGCGGGGCCCGAGCCGCCCGTCAACACGCTGCTGCTCACGCCCAACAACCCAGACCACTTCGTCGTCTGCGACCGCACCAACACCGTGCTCGTCATGAACATGCAGGTACGCCGCCTGCACTGCCCGGCTGCACCTGGCACGACCGTACTGGATCTTACACGCGCTCTTTCTCCCGGAGTAGAGTGGGGAGTGCGCTCGAGCCGTCAGCGTGGTCGGCAGCGAGGCCACGACGATTTACACTTAAAAGATTATATTAGATCTTGTAAAGGGAGGCAGTGTTCGGTATTTCTGATCGATTTCACGTCCGCTACGCACGTCTGTTACGTATACTCGTAAGTCGTTCTCCTTCTCAATCCGGTTTTTACTGCAACAGTAGTTAAACTTCTTCTAATTTAATTAGCTGCATTTAATATTATTTGGTTTTAAAACTCCAACAGATGGGACAGGTTTGGTTCGATACAAACTAAGCCTTCACCGTCCCCGTTGGGTCTCACTTCCACTTCCCCACTGCTGTCAGCCAGTGCTACTGTACGGGGAAGTTCATATCATCGCTATGCCGCTGCCGGCGCTACGCCCTAGAGTGGTGGCATACGCTGGCGGGCGCGGCGCCGTCGTGGTCCACTATGACGTGACGTGTGTGTGTGCGTGCGTGCGCAGGGTCAGATCGTGCGGTCGTTCTCGAGCGGGCGGCGGTCGGCGGAGGGCGGGGCGCTGGTGGGCGCGGCGCTGTCCCCGCGGGGCCGGCTGCTGTACGCGGCGGGCGAGGACCTCGTGCTCTACGCCTTCTGCACCGCCACCGGCAAGCTCGAGCGGACCATCAACGTCAGTATACATTCTATTATTTCATTTTAATATACATTTTACGAGGTGGGTGAGCCATTAGAACTACAGCTATAGCATAGAATACAATTTCTTAAATAGTAAGCGAGATATGTATACCTATCCTGGTCTATCTTAAGACAGTCCAGCGCGTTAGAACATATGTTTATATATCAGTCTATTATATATAACGTATACGTTTTCCAGTAGTGCTGTGGTATTTTTATGATTTGTGTGCAATCAGGAATATTTGTATTGTATTATCGTCCATTTTTAAACAATATAAATTTAGGTATATTTAATAGCGTCACGATCCTCAAGGTCAAATAAGAAGGTCACAGCAGAGCCTCATCACTACACTATCCTTAAAGAAAAACTATACAAAATAGAAATAAGGTTTAAAAAAAAAAGTTGCCATGTTCTTGTACGGTTGTAAATAATGATGAAACTTGTTTTTGGTATCGTTTTAGTTGACGGATCCGTTGTAAAGTACAATGTGGCTCTGCTGTTACCTTCTTGTTTGACCTTGAGTACCATGACGCTACCTGTGTGTAGCTGTGACGACGACAGACTAAGGACTGTGTTCAATTAATATCGAAACTATACATTGACATTGAACGCTGTGCAACAATAAATATTTCATTTTGATATTATTCAACGATATTATTAGAGACAAGGCTCTCATAAGTCAAGTAATTACCGTTATTTCAGTGGCTATGCCTTAGTTCTTGTTCTTAAACTAGGATAATAAATTCAGCGTCGAGTAAGAGAAAGCCTCGCGCTTACAGCAACTTTGGAGGAGATGTATGTACCAATAGGTCGCTGGCCGCGGTCTGAGTGAAGTGTCCGTCCTACTGTGCGGGACAAATGTTAATAGTTCTGCATCATTGACTAACTTCACTCTGCAATGGAAAGTTAATACAATTCATAACGGTGAATATGAATTGTATTGATCTTATAATGCAGACGAATTTATTATTTTAATTATAATATGCCCGAGCTTTGATTTAGGGCCGACAAACTCGGCCGTTGTGGATTATCGCTACACTTTAGTATTTGAATGGTCACAGTTCTAACTTGGTTCGGTTATAACCTATATTTTATGTAAGTCGGTCGGTTAAATCTGTGATCGAAGAAAATAAATAATGAAAGGTGTGTTGTGACAGCTAGCTGTCGGCGCCGTCACGTTGGTAGTTGTCGTTGGTCAGGTAGAGGGAGGGCCGCGACGTCAACGTTGGCGAGGTGAGCACGTTGTAACGCCGAGGTTGTTGTCCAGATCCACGAGAAGGCGGTGATCGGGCTGACGCAGCACCCGCACCAGAACCTGCTGGCCACGTACAGCGAGGACGGCCTGCTCAAGCTGTGGAAGCCTTGAGCTCGTCCCCGGCGGCCCCCCGGCGGGCCCGCGCCGCTCTCCGCACGCTACCGCACCGTCGACGTACTCATTAATATATCTAGAATAAGACCATACCCAAAATTGATCCAAGTCACGTCATTTGTCACCATGTACGGCACTTGGATATTTTTAAGCCCAATTTTGTTAAACATTACTAGAATGTGATTTTATTATAATGTCAGATCTATTTTTGGAACTGAATAAATAAAAATCGCCTTTTAACTTGTTTACATTACCCATTGTTACCCCCAACGCGCTACCTACATTCAGACCATTCTCTAATTGGACCCAATTCGATTTGACTCTCTTATGTCACTTCAGATTTTAATAAAAAAAAAAGAAAAAAGTACATTAATTGAATGCTTCAATAACTATTCACTATATGTATTGAGACACCAGTGTTTTTTTTTTTTTTTTTTTTTTTTAAGCGAGTCACGTGGTCTTAGTTTGTATATTGCACGAATGGCTCTCTTTTGAAGTACAAAGATCGTTACAAAGATCGATCGGAAAAAAAAAAAAAAAAAAAACCTCAACACCTGATATACGAACAGACTTAGACATAAATAAAACAGTTATGTGCGAAGAACTAACTTGTATCAATCAAACAACGTACAATAACTCGCCGCAGACTCATCAATCATTCATTACGGAAATAGAACAAATCAAAATCAAAAACACATTTATAGATGCAATAGAAAAGAATACTAACCCAACTAATAAACCATTTATTCCAAAGCAAAGATACTCCAAAAGCTTACATCCATTGTAGAATTCATCAACAACAGTATACTTCCAAAATACTTAACACCCGAACTTGATTTTGAAGCCCTTCATAATATAATTTACTGTGCAGCTTATACAGCAGTGACAAGCAATGGAGCTAAGATAAACAATCATCTGACCACTAAACAAAGTAATTTAAGCAAACCTAGGTGGCAGGAAAGATTAGAACTAAGAATAGAAGAATTTCGAGTCAAAATAGGAAGATTAACGTCATACATAAATGGAAATAATAGCCAGTCATTAGAAAAGCACAAAAAAAAAAAATCCTTTTACAACATAAAATACATTCAAAACATGAATCCGAAAATACTCAACTTCCACAATTCTTAGACACCTTAAAACAAAAACTTAACGCTTTATCCAGTAGACTACGTAGGTACAAACAAACGACAAAAAGAAAAAATCAAAATAAACAATTTCTGAATAATGAAAAATCATTTTACAGAAATTTGCTCATGACTCATCAACGCCTACAGCACATGACACATCTACACCTTCACCCGAAGAAATACATAGATTTTGGACCAATATCTTGTAAAAATAAACTCACTTTTAACTTGGTACACTTTTAATGATAAATCACTTAAGCTATTACTCGGTACAACTGGTCAGTGGCGCGGTCGACGAAGAAGTGCCCAGCAGAGCCTATTTTCCATTTACAACACTTTCCCCTACTACCGCGCCAAATTGTGCATTACGCTTTCTCTTAGTCATTACAACAGATCATTAATATTATTATTATTATATTTAACAATGTTGATATAAATTAACATTATACACATAATTAATGTATTGAACGTAATTGGAATACTAGAAACTAACAATTATATAAGTTTGGACAAAAAGATCACTAAACAAGTTCTATTCTGATTTTTCATTAGTTTCCGGTTCAAGACAATCAATAGCAGGCAAAGGAATACAACATAATTCCTAGTAAAGATAATAAAATCACAACAATCTGGTCAAACTCAATTCAGCACAATAATGCAGATTGGATAAATATATATAAAAGCAAATACAACAATCTGCCGCCTATGTCTTTCGATAATATCAGCTTAGAATTATTACAGACTACAATAGCTAAAACTAACAATTGGAAAGCGACAGGTTCAGACAAAATACACAACTACTGGCTCAAAAAGCTGACTAGCACACACACACACTTCTACACACACATATTAACAATTTCATAAAGCACCCGGAGACTATACCCTCTTACATCACACAAGGAATAACTTATATGCTGCCTAAAGATAAAAATGATCTAAAGAATCCGGCGAAATATAGACCCATCACATGTCTCCAAAATATTTACAAAATAATTACTGCTTGCATTAGTGGAAAAAAAAAAAAAAAAATAATTACACATATATAGAAACGCACAGTATTTTATCTGAACAACAAAAAGGGTGCCGTAAGAAAAGTCAGGGTTGCAAGGAACAACTAATAATTGATTCCATTGTGTGTAAATTAGCTATAAAAAAAAAAACTAGTATACACACACTATGTATATTGACTATCAAAAGCATTTAATTCTATACCACACACGTGGCTTTTATACATACTCGAACACTATGTATAATATCGATAAAACCATTATAATTTTTTTTTTTTTTTTTTTTTATTTTTTTTTTTTTTTCCAACACTATGCAGAACTGGCAAACTAGGCTTCAATTGGCTGACTTCAGACAAACTGACCCCATCCAGATAAGAAGAGGAACCCTCAAATGACATACAAATGCAATTCCGTATCGATAAGTGTAAAATACAATCAGTAAATAAAGGTAAAATAGAATTTAATACGTATATATTGTAGAACCAGTTAATAACATAGATGGTTACAAATTTTTAGGCTATCAGCACACACGACAAATTCACCAAAAACAAACAAAAGAGTCACTAACACATAGTTTTAAGTCCAGATTGCACAAAATTCTTAATTCATATCTTAACGCACGTAATACAATAAAAGCAATAAACACCTACGCAATCCCTATTTTAACTTACTCTTTCGGTATCATAAACTGGTCAAAAACTGATCTCCTGAAACACCAAAGGTCTATAAACACTCTCATGACACGATATAGAAAACATCACCCGAGATCATGCATACAGCGTCTAACTCTGGTATACCTACGTGGCTCAGATATGCCTGTACCGATTGTGCACTATGAGCACGAGCATTATCTTGCATTTGAATAAAGTCGTCACCAGTAAATAGGGCAAATGGTACAACATGTTCTTCTAAAATGTCTCTGATGTATCGATCTGCTGTCATGGTCCCTCCTGTGAATATCACTAACTCCGTGCGAGCTCCCAAACACCTCGCCTAATCAGAAATTTAAAAAAAAAAAAAAAAAAAAAAAAAAAAAAAAAAAAGGTTAGGTTAGGTTAGGTTAGGTTAGGTTAGGTTAGGTTAGGTTAGGTTAGGTTAGGTTAGGTTAGGTTAGGTTAGGTTAGGTTAGGTTAGGTTTCCGTGTGCGGTTTCCAGTCTGCCATCGGACGCGTCCCCCGGGTTGCGGATAGGGGAACGCCCTCCAGATATGGGGGGTACCGGCTGCGGCCGGCGCGGACAATACTGGAAGTGTGGCTGCCTGGTCTTTTTAAGGGCGGGCATTGCACAGCCACACAAACCCGTAAGCCCTCACGCTTTTGTGGGGGTCGGGGGCTCGGCGCACTGAGCGTCGGGCTGCGAGGAAGAAAACCTCTATAAAAAATCACCCTGGTGGGGCCCTCCTTGTGGGGGCCGGTGGAGCTTCGGCTCGGTGGATGGCGGCCTAGTTGGCCGCGGTCCGTTTTGTCGGATTGTGGTGGGAGCGTTTTTGCTCGCGGCGCTCTTGCGCCTTTTGAACGTTCTTCGTTCTTTGACGTGGGGTGCTTTCACACCCCATCACGTCGTCTCTGGGGCTTGCCTTAACTGGCCGGTCCCGACGGAGCTTACCTTCATTGGTCGGCTCAGTGGCCACCTTCGGGTGGCGTGGTATGGCGGGCCTTCAAGGCCCGCGGTGCGGCGAGTTCGGCTGCTGCGGTGTCGTGGTAGTCGGACAGGCTTCGGCCATCGTCGGACAACCTGTAAACCCTCGTCGTTGTCGTGGTCATGTCTCGCGGACGGCGTAGGGAGCAGGGGGCTTGCCTTAACCGGCCGGCCCAAGACGAGACAACGTCTATAAAAAACCCCAAAGGCCTGTCGTTGGGGAACGTGGCGACGGGTCGCCTTATTTATAAGGTGGTGGGCTGGGTAAGTCCACCAGCTAGCGCCAACCCTGAGGACCGCCCGACCCTCAGGTGTATTAGGGTTACCCCGGTGCAGGGGGCACCGCCGGGGTGGACGTTTTATTTCCCCCATACTCGTGGGAACTTTATGGCAAGTTATAGTAAAAAACCCAAATCCCTTAGTTTAAGTTATGATGTTGACGCGATGTGCGTAGGTCGCTCCCTTAGGAGCAAGAAGGTTGTCGAAGCGGCGCCCAGTACTCAGCTGAGTGGCGCGGAGAGTGGAGAGTCTGATCATGAGGCCGGATTTAAATCCAACTTCGGCTCATGTGTCTCTATAAATACGGTTGGGTCCCAGTCCGGACGCAAACGAGAGAGAGAGGTTGGGTCCGATTCGGACAGTGCTTCAAGCACGGAGTTGGCGGCTGCGCCCAAAAAGTCTTCTGCATCTGGCGCAGGCCGCGGTCGAGGCCGCCCTATAAAGACTGGCGAGTACGCTGGTCTAGCTGAAGCGAAGAGGGAATATAACGCCCAGCTGCGGGAGTCCCTGCGGCTGGAGGCTGAGAAAGATTTTGCGGAGGAGCTAGCGCAAAGGCGAACGCGCTCTTCTCCCGCAATCTCTCGTTCTGCATCTCTTTCCGACGTTATGTCCCTTGACGAGGAACCAAGCGCGACTGCAATTTATAAGTCGGTTCAGACGGAACTGCAGACAATCATAGAGGTGGCAACAAAATCAAGCCAGTTGAAGGGCACCTACCAGAAGGCCCTCAAGACGTCTGCTCACTCAATCAAAGAGTGCATGCAGTCACTTCTTCGGTGTACCGTTACAGACGAGGTCACCAAGTTGGAACGGGAGAATCAGCGCCTCAGGGCTGATATGGATGAGTTACGCAAGCAGTTGGAGGACATGCGTGCGGAACGCGCACGCCCAGTCCCTGCTGCGTCGCAGGCACCCTTGGAGGGCAATCAGATTCTGCAAGCTGTGTCGACTGTGGTGGATGAAAAGATTAAGGCGGCCATGGCTACGGCCACTAATATGATTAACGCCCGTATAGACGGGCTTAAAACGGCGGACAGACCAAGGCCACCGTTGGCCGCCGACCACAGGAAGCAGGTCTCTCAGTCGCAGCCTGCGACCGCGATGACGGACTCGCCCGCCATTGCTTCAAAGTGCGGGACGATGACCCTTGTCCCCAGCCAGAAGTCCAGACTCAGGACCAAAGGCAAGGGCAAGGGCAAAGGCAAGAAAACGGCGCTTGCCCCGGCAACAAAGCCAGTAGAGAAAACTTCCCCACCAACTGCGTCGTCCACTGCCCCGCAGGTACAGGCCGCCTCAACTTCAAAAGAGGATGGCTGGACCGAGGTAGTGAAGAGAGGGAAGAAGAAGAAGGTCCAAAGCGTTACGCCGGCTTCACAGCCAAAATCTAACCCGAAGCCCAGTGTTAAGGCTCAGGGGAAGACAAAGGCTAAGAAGCCCAAAGTCAGGGAGCCCCGCACGGCCGCCGTCATAATTACACTCGGTCCGGAGGCGGAGAAGAATGGCCTATCCTATGCGGAGGTCATTAGGAAAGCGCGGTCCGCGATAAAAATAGAAGATCTGGGTATTCCACCCCTTAAAATCGCGACGGCGGTCACCGGTGGCAAGATTTTGCAGGTGTCCGGTGAAGACCAGGGCCCCAAAGCCGATTCGTTGGCTCAACAGCTAAGGGCTGTTTTCGAGAACGAGGACATCAGAGTCTCCAGGCCCACAAAGTGCATGGAGATTTCTGTTCTGGGCCTGGACGACTCTGTCGAACAGGACGAGGTGGTGGCGGCAATTGCCGAAAAGGGCAATTGTCCGCACCATCAGATTAAGGTGGGGGAGATCCGTCGCGGTCCCAGTGGAATGGGGACTGCGTGGGTGTCTTGTCCTGTCGGCGCGGCAAAGGCGATCCTGGAGGCCGGGCGCCTTCTTGTGGGGTGGAGCTCGGCGCGAGTTCGCGCAGTAGAGCAACGCCCCATGAAATGTTTCCGCTGTCTGGAGCGAGGACATGCTCGACAGCAGTGCTCTGGTGTTGACCGTAGCGATCTCTGTTTCCGCTGCGGAACACCAGGGCACAAAGCAGCCAAGTGTTCTGCAGAGCCTCATTGTGTCGTGTGTGCTGCCACCAAGAGGCCTGCAGGGCATATTCTGGGGGGCCGGAGCTGCAAAGCCCCAAACGCCTCTCCAAGAAGGATGAAAACCACGGCCGCCAAGACCCCGGCCGCTTCAAAGGCTGCGGTACTGTTACCGCAGCCCATGGACACTACTCCGATTGCCGATGGCCCCTCGACCAGCGGTTAATTGTCTTCAGACGAACTTGAACCACTCCTCTGGTGCACAGGATCTCCTGTTGCAGACCATGAGAGAGTGGTCCTCTAAAATTGCGGTGGCCGCCGAGCCGTACTTCGTCCCTCCCTGCCTTAACTGGGCGACGGACCTAGACTCCTCGGTGGTCGTCATCAGGTCGGCGCTTAACGCTTCGCCTCCCCTCTCAGTACATCAGAGAGGGCATGGCTTCGTTGTTGCCAAATGGGGAGATATCACCATCATCGGTGTTTATTTCTCCCCCAACAGGCCACTGGCAGAATTTGAGATCTTCCTCAACGAGTTAGGCGCAGCTGTGCGGCGTGGCAATACATCGCACATTCTGGTACTGGGGGACTTCAACGCCAAATCAACGGCTTGGGGTTCTCCAGCTACAGATCGCAGGGGGACAGCAATGGAGGCCTGGATGGCCATGTTCGGCCTCATTTTGCTAAACCAGGGCTCAGCCAATACCTGCGTGCGACAGCGGGGGGGGTCAATAGTGGACTTAACGTTCGCTACCCCCGCTCTCGCAGCGCACGTCACTGGCTGGCAGGTCCTGCAAGAGGTGGAGACATTGAGCGACCACCAGTACATCGCCTTTAACATGTTTGCTGGCAGCGATTCTGCTCGTGCTGGTAATGCTCCGTTGTCAACTCCCTTCCCCAAATGGGCGCTCTCTAAGCTCAACAAGGAGCACCTTGAGGAAGCGGTGTTGGTCGAGGACTGGTGTGCACCATCTACCACCACGTCCCTCGACGTTGATGCAGAGGCTGATCGTTTGCGCGACTCTTTACATCGCGTAAGCGACTCAGCCATGCCGCGGGTGCATTGCCAGCCCCGCAAGACAGCGGTGTACTGGTGGTCGGAGGAGATTGCCGCACTTCGGGCAACCTGTGTTGCCAAAAGACGGGAACTGGCCAGATACCGGCATCGTACTCGCAATGGGTTGCGGGATGAAGTCTGGGAGGAGTACTTACACAGCCTCTACACTGAGGCGCGGAGGACCATGCGGGTAGCCATATTCAAGGCGAAAACGGAGGCGCGGGAACAGATGCTGGAGTCGCTCGATCGCAATCCGTGGGGTCGACCCTATCGTGCTGCGCGCGACAAACTGCGCGGCCAGGGTCCCCCGGTGGCGGATACGCTGGAGCCTCAGCTGCTCCAAGAAGTCGTGGAAGCTCTGTTCCCGTCTCGCGACGAACACCTCGCACCGCCTATGGTCCCCCGTGGGGCCCAGACTTCGGACGCGACAGACAGTCCGGCGCCTATTATATCCGACGCCGAGTACGATGCCGCTTTCATGCGGCTTCGTTCGAAGAAGACCGCTCCAGGTCCCGATGGGATTCACGGCCGGGTGTTGGCCTACGCACTTGGGGAATTAGAACCTCGGGTGCGTAATCTCTTCGACTCCTGTCTTGCGATCGGCCGGTTTCCAAAAGCCTGGAAGAGGGGGCGTCTCGTCCTCCTGCAGAAGGCGGGTAGATCTGCCGACTCTCCGTCAGCTTACCGGCCCATCGTTCTTTTAGATGAGACCGGTAAGTTGCTGGAGAGAATCATTGCGGGCCGCATCACCGACCATCTGTCGACAGTCGGTCCAGACTTGGCTGATTGCCAGTATGGCTTTAGAGAGGGTCGTTCGACCATAGACGCGATCACGCGTGTGAAGGCCCTCTCTAACGAGGCAGTTTCTCGCGGCGGGGTGCTTTTGGCGGTGTCACTCGACATCGCCAACGCCTTCAACACCCTGCCGTTTGAGTGCATCGCCGAGGCCCTCAAGTTCCACGGGCTGCCCAAATATCTGCGGCTCGTAATTGCGGACTACTTCAGGGATCGGATCGTGTCCTGCCTGGACCGAGACGGTAGGATCCTTGAGCGGCGTATGGCATGCGGTGTTCCACAGGGGTCGGTTCTTGGCCCTCTCCTGTGGAACATCGGATACGATTGGGTCTTGCGGGGTGCCCTTTTACCAGGGGTCCGCATCCTCTGTTACGCGGACGACACCCTCGTAACAGCTAGAGGGTCGTCGTTCGCGGAAGTCTCGATCCTAGGGAAGGTCGGGACAATTCAGGTGGTTCACCGGATCGAGAGGCTCGGTCTGCGGGTGGCCCTCAACAAAACCGAGGCCCTTCTTTTTCACGGGCCTCGGAAGGGTCCACCTTCAGGAGCCACTCTCGACCTGAATGGGGTGCGGGTCCCTGTGGGCCCAACGTTAAAGTACTTGGGGCTTGTACTTGACCCGGGGTGGAAGTTTACTTCCCACTTCCGGCAGCTCACCCCCAAGCTGACGAAGACGACAGCTGCCCTCAGCAGGCTCCTGCCCAACGTGGCGGGCCCGAGTGACACGTGCCGCCGCCTCTTTACAGCGGTGGTACGGTCGATGGCGCTCTACGGTGCGCCAGTGTGGGTGGACGCCCTTTCGGCCCCGAACAAGACTCTGCTGCGGAGAGCGCAGAGAGTCATGGCCGTCAGGGTGATCCGGGGATACCGCACGGTGTCCTTCGAGGCTGCATGCCTGCTGGCCAACACACCTCCCTGGGATCTCGACGCGCGAGTCCTAGCGGAGGTGTACGAGCATGGAGCGGTGCTTCGTGCGGAGTCTGGGCACCGGCGAATAATGCCGGAGCTGGTCCTGCGCTGGAGGAGAAGAGCGCAGCGTACCCTTGAGAGGGAGTGGCTTCAACGCCTCAGTGAGCCCACGGCCGGCATTTGGACTGTGGAGGCCATCCGCCCGATCTTTCGGGAGTGGATGAGGCGGCGACACGGGGTGCTAACCTTCCGTGTTGTGCAGGTTCTGACCGGACACGGCTGTTTCGGCAGATACCTGCACAACACGGCTCAAAGGGAGAGCAGTGCCCGCTGCCACGACTGCGGCTGCGACAGTGACAC